>CM057449.1:909270833-911917500 GCA_016271365.2 Neoceratodus forsteri | reverse complement strand
CTCAACAGGATAGCCAGAGGTTCAGCCACCACCTTTCTTAGTTCTTTAAGGACCCTGGGGTGCACCCCATCTGGCCCCATTGCTTTAACAACTCTTATTACTTCCACCATAAGGCTGAAAATTACAGACCTATCAGCCTCACCTCTATTCCATGCAAATTATTAGAAAAACAAATTAAACACTTACTCGAAGAGGAGATGCTGGCACTAAAACTAACCGATGTCACACAACATGGATTTAAATCCGGATACTCCTGTACAACTAACCTGTTAGCTTTTTATAACTTAGTCAGCAGTAATCTCGATCTAAATATACTGGTGGATGTTATTCTGCTTGATTATAGCAAAGCATTTGACAAGGTTTCACATTTTATATTAATAAATAAATTAATAGCATTAGGTTTTTCTAACTGTATCGTGTCTTGGGTTAATAACTGGCTCTATAATAGAACTCAAACTGTCAGAGTTAATGGGGAATTATCAGAAGAGAAATCAGTGTTAAGTGGAGTCCCTCAGGGTTCAGTGTTGGGCCCCACTTTATTTAGCATTTTCATCAGCGATCTTCTCATTTCTTCACAGAATACCTTATCCAAATTTGCGGATGACACTAAACTGGGAGGACGAGTTGATAATGAAACCAACAGAGGTTCCCTTACAAATGATCTTAAAAAAATTGAATCATGGGCGGCAGCCAATAATATGCAATTCAATGTGTCCAAATGTTCAGTGCTATATTTTGGTAAGAAAAATTTAAAACAAACATATCATCTTAATAATATAAAACTTAGGGAATCCCTCGTCGAAAAGACCTGGGTATATTAAGTTGACAACAGATTATCATTCTCAAATCATTATAATAAGGTTGCTAATCAAGCCAATGCCTCCTCACGTAGGATTAACAATACTTTTACCCTCAAAACTGAGGAATGTATTTTAGCTCTATATAAAACCCATGTTAGACCCCACTTAGATTACGCGTTCACCATTGTGAGTCCTTATTTGGCCAAGGACATTATAAGAATGGAGAAAGTCCAAAGGAGGGCCACTAAGATTGTACCTCTCATCTCTCTCGTTATAACTATGAAACTAGGCTCCATAAAACAAAGTTATATTCATTAGAATTTAGAAGACTAAGGGGAGATCTCCTTCAATTATTTCAAATTCTACAATCAGTTACATTAATGAGTTCATGTGGCTTATCCTTTGCATCTAGAAAAATGGTTCCCAGAATACATAACAAACAAATTGAAATCCAGAAAACAAGAACAAGCAAAAGACAACAGTTTTTTACTGTTAGAGCCCCAAAAATCTGGAATTCACCACCTCAGGAAATTGTGGACAGCCCGAATATTAATACATTCAAACTTAAAATTGATAACTGGCTTCTTGAAAGAACATAATCTATCAATGATCCACACTGTGTGGAGGACATTCTCGATGGGCTTCGGCCTTCTTTTGTCCTAATTACCAAGTACCAAGTTCCTTCAGGACCCTTTCTCGTGTAAAGGGACTTGTGTCCATTTCTGCACCATTTTCACCCATTGTACTCTCTTCAGACCCATTACCCTCCTCTTCCTCAGTAAAGACTGAGCAGAAATACCTGTTCAATATGTCAGCTTTACTGTTGTCATCCTCCACGCAGCCCCCATCCTCCCCCTTCCGTCTCACTATCCCTCCCTTTGTCTTTCTTTTTTCACTTATGTACCTGTAAAAGGTTTTGTCCCCTTTACCCACTGATTTTGCAATGTGTTCTTTCTGAGCTTTGGCTTCCCTTACTGACCTCCCTGCCTCCCTTTGCTTCTCCTGGTACTTCTCCCTATCCCTATCCCCTTCTGCCTGTGTCTTTTTGTATTGCCTGAATGCAACCTTGTTGACTTTCACTTTCTTTGCTACCTCTTTGGAAAACCATAATGGTCTCCTCTTCCTTTTCCTCTTGCTAACCTGCTTAATGCATAATTCTGTTGTTCTTGTAATCCCATTTTAAATACTGCCCACTGTTCCTCAACCCCTGATTCCTGTCCCATTCCCTTAATGCCTTTTTCAAGTATCTCCCATTTTCCCAAAGTCTGCCCCTAAAATCCAGGATACGTGTTTTGTGTGGTTTAGCTCTGCTCTTTCTGTGATTTCAAACCACAATGACTGGTGGTCACTGTTTCCCAGGTGCTCCCCACTGTTACCCCATCACACTGTCCCTGTTTGTGAGCACAAGGTCCAGTATTGCCTTCTGCCGAGTTGGTTCCATGACCAGTTGCTTGAGGAAGGCACCCTGAAGGGAGTCCAGGATAAATCTGTTCTAGTTGATGCTGCTGCTGGGATGCGCCAGTCCACGCCTGGAATATGGAAGTCTCCAACCAGTACTACTCACCCTTGTCTGCCATCCTTTGGATGGCTAGCATCAGCTCCCTATCTGTTTCTTCCTCCTGGGCTGGTGGTCTATAGACCACACCAGTGCGGATGGCTGTCCCCATTTTCCTTTCCAGCTTAACCCACAGTATCTCTCCCCCATTTTGTTCCTCCTGGATCTCTGTGGCCCTTATGTCATTTTTCACATAGAGTGCCACTCCTCCTCCCTTCCTGCCTGCTCTGTCTCTTCTGAATATGTTGTAGCCAGGTATGGCCATCTCCCAGTCATGGTTATCATTACACCAGGTTTCAGTGATGGCCACAATGTCCAGGTGACTGCACCCCCTTTCCGAATTTAGTCTTCCTAGCCCCTTGACGAGGAGCATGCCCATCGGGGTCTGACCTCCTTCCTCGGAGTCTTGGATCCCATGCCTGTGCACGCCCCAGCCTGGGTGCCTTCCTCTCCGATCTTCCGAGGCATACCCGTCCTAGGGTCGGCTCTCCTCGGTGACACCCAATCGCAGCTCTTCTTATGTCCGGAGCCTCTTACCCAAGGTCAGCCATGAATTTACTGCCACTTCATACTGTGCCAACAAGTATCTCCCACTAATGCCCAAGGGATCTTACTTTTTCCAAACAGCACCGTCTCGCAGAAATCGTTAAGTGTATTGTTAAAAACATCATTTCCCATTTCTGATAAATGAACCCCATCCCAGCTATAATATCCCATATCCGTTTTTGTAATCAAGAAGTGCCTGATTACCTCCATGCCGAGTGAGGCCGCAAAATGGGACACCTCCTATTCCACGGACCTCACGCTTTATCCATAAAGCTCTGCCTTTCGCTCACCACCCCAGTGCAGGCGTGGTAACATTCTTGTCCATGCCAGAATGGTGCAAGGCAATAACTGTTTTAAGTGGGACAAATCCCTCTTCATATCCCCAATTAATCTCTTTGCTCCTAGGGTGACCAAGTCGTTCCCTCCCAGATGAATCACCAGCGCGAGCGGTGGTTGACGAAGTAGGCCCAATGCAACGATTGTTTTATACAATGCCCCCCACCTCATCCCTGCTTTTCCTGCCTATTTAATCACAGCTAGACTTCTTGGAATGTCCAGCTGAGTTGTATATGGCCGTTTTTTCACCCTCCTGTATGCCTCCCTCACGTGCGAATGACCCACGATCCATATCTGAGGGGATGTCGCCGACATGCCTGTAAGACAAAATTAGAAGCATGTGAGTGTTCTCCAGTTTGAACTATCAGTCCCAACTGGTGCTGGGTTCCCCACCATCACTTGCTGCTGTTTTTTGCTGAGGCCTTATGTACCCCATGTATGCCTTTGAAGCCCGTCTGCCAACCCCTTTTATCTGATCCTCTTTTAAACCGCACCTGGCTGCCTCAGTGGCTGCTCCAATTCGGAATGAATGGGTGTTATATGAGGTCGGGTTTTTTCCCGCCATCCATAAACCCTTTCGTAGGACCACAGTGAACTGCCATCTTGTGACCACTTTTCCATCCCCATGCACAAACAAATGCCCCGTTCCTGTTGGACAACCCACCACATACTCCTTCATTGCCAGCCATGGGCAAATATTCCCTGGTGGGGCCTTAAACAGCGTAATCACGACGGGGGGGGCCGCACTGGTTTGTTTTTGATTTTCACAGCTGAAGACACAGTCTTATCTTGCCAGATGACGAAATCACTCAACTGGAGATTGGTGTTCTGACTCGGTGAGTTAGACTGTGGTACCAACTCTGACACCTGGAAGGCCCCAAAAAATACACGTGTATGGGGCCCTGAAAAGCTTGGTTTCATAGCCAGAGCTGCAAGTGACCGCCAGTGCTTTCAGGAGGTTGGACAATTCAGGTAATCCTATGGGCTTCCTTGTGTCCACCTTTTTCCCTGTGAGTCTAGACATGCCCTGCACCATTTTCTTTGTAATGAAATTGTTAGTTGGGTCGGGAAACCTCAGATTCCAAGAAAGGCAATGCCTGCTAGTTGGAGGCGTATAGCTGCTGGGGATTTCCCGGCTTTCTAAGTGTAGATGTAGCTTTGAACTTGTCTCTGGGTATTGTTTAGTTCCACGCTTACCTCGTGACCACAGAATTGCTGGAAAGATTCATAGCTACCTACATACTTCCTCCATGTCGGGGGGGCCACAGCGAGTTGTGCCAGTTGCTGCAATCTTGGTTCCCAAGTCTCCAGACTGCTTCCGGTATTTTTGTGGGGAACTGGTCCACCCACGGGGCTAACTGCCTGAAGTACTCGAGCTGAAATCGAGACAGGGCATCAGCTATAACATTTTCTTTTCCTGGCAAATGACGTGCCTTAAAAGAGATGTTGTACCATAAGCAGCATAACACAAAGACCCGCAAGACCTTCATCCCCTCTTCCAAATGAGATGTCTGTGAGTTCAATATGTCCACTACTGCCCTGTTGTCTGTGTGAAACAGCACTTTCTTATTCTGAAGTTTGTGTCCTCACACCCTTACAGCTACCATGACAGGGAAAAGTTCCAAAAGGGTGATATTCTTTGTGAGTCCCTTCAACACCCACTCCTGTGGCCAGTGTCCCGCAAACCATGCTCCCTGCCAGAATGCCCCAAAACCAATGCCCCCTGAAGCATCGGTCACCATGTGCAGGTCCAAGAATTGGTCTGCTGGTGTCTGCCAGATGGTGATACCATTGAAATCTTTCAAGAAGAGTTCCCAAACCTGTAGGTCTGCTTTTATGCCCTGCGTCAGTCTGATGTGATGATATGGTTTTAGAGCCCCCCCGTGGCTGACGCCATCCGCCTAAGGAATGGCCTGCCTGGGCGAATTGCACGGCATGCAAAATTCAAGTGGCCTATAACAGATTGCAGCTGTTGTAGGGTCACCTTCTTTGCTTTTCCCATCTCACCCAACATTCTGCACAAAAGTGCCACCTTGTCTTGCGGTAGCCGGGAAACCATAGCCTCTGAGTCTATTTCTATGCCCAGGTATGAGAGACAGGTAGCCGGGCCCTCAGTTTTTTCCTGGGCGAGCGGGACACCATAATACCCCATCAGTGAGGTGAAGCCTTGCAGCATCTCCCCACATGTGGTCCCCCCCCTTGGGACCCATAAATAGGAAATCGTCGAGATAATGGACTACATGTATGTTTTTTGTGTGTTCTCTGGTGGCCCACTCCAAAAAGGTTGAGAATGCTTTGAAGGCTGAGCAGCTGATGGAGCATCCCATAGGCATAGCCTTGTCCATATACCATCGACCTCCCACTTTGAAACCCAGTAAATCATGGTCACTTGGATGTACTGGTAGGAGACGGAAAACGGATTTGATGTCGCTCTTTGCCATCATTGCCCCTCGGCCTAGCTGTTGTATGTGGCGCAGAGCCACATCAAACGTTGTATATTGCACTGTGCAATGCTCCGGGTTGATGAAGTCATTTACTGAATTGCCTTTCAGGTACGACAGGTGATGAATGAGCCTGTATTCCCCTGCTTCCTTCTTGGGAACCAGCCCCAATGGGGATACTCTGAGGTTGTGCACTGGGGGATAATCAAATGGTCCCGCCACCCTGCCTGCCTCCACTTCCTTGGCAATTTTCCTCTCCAGGATGTTGGGAAGCAAAATTGCAGACTTGAGATTGCATGCTGTGGTTTCTACCCTTGGCCCCTGGTATGGTATCCTAAAACCATACTTCAAACCGTTGTGTATATATTTTGCTGCTGATTTTTGTGGGTAGCAGTCGAGCCAGGGGGCCATCCGGTCTAATTGTACTGGTGAGTTTGCCAAATTTCCCAGACCCCTTTCCCTTTTCGCTGCTTGCTCCCTCGATGTTTTGATGTCTTGGAGGATTGTCGTGTACATTCAGAGAACCTGTGCTCTCCTCTGCATGACTTGCAGATGTGCCCGTACTTACAAAAGGAACGAAAACATTTTCCTTTATTGTAGTCGTAACAGGCCTTCCTCCCTGCCCCTTTCCTCTGCTCTTTCCTGTGTTCTCCACCAGTTTGCCTTGCAATAACATGACCACTATCCGTATATGTCACAACATTAGGCCAGCCACGCATCATATAGCAAACCCATAGGTCTATGTGTGTGTTTTCCCATTTGAGATTGGGTTGCCTAGATAGTTTTAGACGAAACTGCTCGTCGTATTTTAACCATGCATATCCATCAAAGGAGAGATGTGCAAATTTTATGGTATCCCTGTATTTTAGCAGTTTATCAGGGTGCTTCATCCCATAAACTGACATAAATATGTCAAAGGCGGCTGCCCAATTCTCAAATGTGAAAGGTACCTTAGGTCGCCGCAGCCTGTCTTGTTTATACCTTTTCTTGTCGCTCACCTCCGGGATCTCCCTATGCAATAATGAGAACATGTCTATGAATTCCCCTTTCCAGATTTTCTCCCGGACAGTGTCGGATAAGTGATCCCCCAATGGGTCTTCCACCCCAGCATATGCCCAACGCTCTGGGGATCCCGATACTGCGCTGGTTGACTTGTCCCCCATTGCAGTATTTGGAGTGTTATCCGTTCTAGAGGCTACAGTCTCTTGCTCTTGTGAGCTTGGTGTCCTGTTTTCCTTGTTAGTTGGGAGGGGTTGTAATGTGGGAGGCCCAGCCCCTATCCATACCTGAACCGCTGCCCTTTGTGCATTACCCCCTTCCCCCCATCCCCTTGGGAGAAAATGGAGTGAGGCTGGCTCAAACGAGGCTCAAACACCATGGTGTTCTGTTGTACGCTTCCTGTGTGACTTACCTGAGCTGCATCAGTTCCTGTCACTGCAGATTCGGTCCAGTGGTGTGCCCCTAAGCCATAATCCTTTATTGACCCAGCAGCCCCGGCTGTGCCCAGGGAGGTACCCTCGCCAGGTTTGTTAGCTGGAAATGCCAGAGGCCCCACAATGGTGGGGGGGCATTCCACCCTGCAGGGTTGTTGGGAAACCAGGAGGTAAGGGAACTCAAGGAGTCACTGCTGGCCAAGTGATGGGCATATTGCTTGGTGCCCCATACATAAATGGCCACATGAAGGGGTTATGTTGCCATGTTTGATGCCCTGGTATCACTGGCCCGGGATTGAACCCTGGAGCCCCCTGGTGTCTTGACTGGTTGCTTACCTTTTGACCCCTTTGGCTTCCTTGTGATTCCTTACCGACTGTTTTTTGGCCACATCCTCCAATCCTGTCCTCCCTGCGCCCTGCCCTCTTCCGCTTACGCTCGCTATCTTTTGGCCTTGACCATGTCTTCAAGGTTCTTTATCCCTTTTTATGTCTTGCTTCCTCTGTTGCCGATTCCATGGGCCTTTCTATGCCATCACTGTATTGTTCTTCCTCACTATCAGATTCAGACCACACTGAATCTATTGATACATCGCTGGCCTGATCTCCCTCATACTCACCCCTCTGTGGCTGGGCCACCGGTACTTTTTCCACATCTGCGTTCTCCTCTCTTGGTTGGGCCCCAGATGCATTCCCCTCCGCTCTGTTCCGTTTCTCTGTCCGCTTTTTTCCAGCCTCTGCCATTGGTGAAAACTTATGCTTACTTTGCCTGCCCTGCTCCTTTTTAGCAACAGATTTTTCCTGAGCCGTGGATTCCAACCATCGGGCCAATGGCTGGCTGCTGACCCTCATCTTCCGCTGGTTCTTGCGGCCTGTGTTCTGGCATGGTGGGAGGGTCTGCCACTGTTTTCTGTTGCCCGCCTTGACGGGCAACTAGTATTTCTGGTTCCAACCTGGACATGGTTGACAGCCAATCAGATCCCCCAATGTTCTTAAGGTGTTGCAGGGCCTCGCGGAAAGCTTGGTCTTGCCCTTGCACTGGGATAACCTGTACTACATATTGTGTCTGGCTTCCCGGCACCATAAGGTCTTGACCGGTGCCCTGCGCCTGCGTGGAGATTTGGGGGGCCTGGCTGTCCAGAAACTGGTTATTCTCTGTTTCGGACATTTTAGCTATTGATATTAAGGGGCAAAGCAGTGTTCAGCGATGCGATACCTATGAGACAAAACATTAGTTATTAATACACCTTTATCTTGCCTTTTATATGTTAACATTCTAATCCTATATCCTCTTAACTGAGTGCCCTATCCTAGCCCGTCTGTAATTCCACTAGACCTCTCTTGTTGCTGTATCCGAGCCCATTAGTAGTAAACAGTTAACATCTCCCTTTTAGAGGACCCCTTTAGAACCAAAACCATGTTAAAAGGGACTGGGGATAAATTCCGCAATTGTGTAGAAAAACAGTCTAGACGACCAAGAATTCTCATTAAGTTTCTAAAACAGTAACTTATTTTCTGAACATAATTTACTCCGACCATGAGATGTTTTTGGCGTTCTAGTGTGTCATTTCCAACATTACAAGTTGGTTTCTAGTTTTACAGGAGAGAGAAAAAAAAAACAAACTTCAAATACAGTAACGGAGCAGTAATGCAATATGAAAAACAAACACTACTTTGTGGAAAACAGAATAAAATTGTCCTCTTGTATGCTGCCATTGGAATTAGGAGTAGATCCATAAATACACACGCTTATTTTTTATGTATGTATATATATCTATATGTATATATATTTATACAATAGGGGTGAGGTGACACACAGTAAAATAAAACTATGTATTCGCACCCCCATTGAATAAACGATTCCTGACGTATGCAAAGAGGCATTCCCTTACAAATATACAGTCAATCAATACGTCACACTCCTAATACTAAGCTCTTGCATACGTCACCAAGCAGTATAGGTCCGTTGCTAGAACAACAACGTGTAGGCAATTAATCACGGAAAAAATAACATTCACCTGAGAACTAGCACGAGAGACCACAGTGAATCTTTACTATCAGTTTCATTTCAGCATCGCGCACAGCCGAGCAGGATCTTCGCGTCTAAACCGCAGCGCTTAAAAAAAAAAAAAAAAAAAACGGAATAGAAATGTTCTCTAAGCTGTCAACGTCAAGCTCTAAAATGTCACTTAAGAAAACCGCGGACCACCCGAAGAACAATACATTATGTCTAAAACGGCAAAAAAAATTATAAATATTCCGGAAGAGGTCATGCTGAGCTGTACTCAATTCAAACAAGATGCAGAGCCATTACTGAACCCAAATGAGCCTATAGGCGACAATATTGATAGCAAACATCCAGCTGACTGCACTATGACTACCAGTTCAATGGACACCGCAGACATTGAACGCTTCATCAAAAGTACTCGCAACGAAAACACCACCCGCAAAACGAGTGCAGATATAAATGCCTTACAAAAATTCCTAAAGGACACCCTGCACATTGAGACACCTATTCAGCATATACCTCCTGAAAACCTTGACAAAATACTATGCCACTACTTCATGACTTCCAAACGACAAGATGGTACAGAATACGAGCCTCTAACACTGCGATCCAGATTCCAGAGTGTAGAGATATCTGAAGGATTGCAATTACCCAGAATCTATTAGTACTTCTAATACATTTTAAAAGCAGACAAGTATTGCTATCCAAAAAAGCTGCTGAAGGAGATAGGCAAAGGCAACTAACTCAAGCTGCAGACTAATTAACAGACAACATAAATTGAGCAACTGTATGCAGAAAAACAACTGGGACATGATGGCCCTCAAGCCCTTCTAAACACTATGTGGCTTACTGTCACCTTGTATTTTGGCATTAGAGGAAATACAGAAACACGAAACCTAAAATGGGGAGATATCGAACTTAAAAAAGATGAACATAACACTCAATACTTGGAATATACAAAGGAGAGACAAACCAAAACAAGAAGTGGCATAAATTCCAAAGACACCAGAGCTGTGAAACCTAGAGCATATGAAACTAAAAATATTAACAAATGCCCTGTGCTGAACTACAAACTGTACCGTCACAAACGACCAGAGAAAGCAAACCACCCAGGTGCGCCTTTTTTTCTAGCTATAAATTATACACCAACAGCACAATATCCTACTGGTTGGTACAAAAATCAGCCACTTGGTATTAATTCACTAAGCAAAATAGTGAAAAATATGGTTGCCAAAGCCAACATCTCCACCGACAAACGCCTCACTAACCATTCAATCCGCAAGCATTTAGTACAAAAACTTATAGATTGCAGTGTCTCTCCCAATGATATAATCCAAGTGTCTGGCCACAAGAAATTACAGTCTCTCAACGATTACTCCAAATTAAACGAGGAGAAACATCAGCAGATTTCCCACATACTCAGCTCAACAGATGCTGATCCTGGAACATCCAAAACCTGTACTGCTGCAGAACCTGAAAAGGAATGCACCGCAACCTGCCCAGACATAATGTCTGCATGTTTTCACAATCCTACCATTAATGCTACAAATATAACGCTCAATATTGTTCAAGGTAGACTATCTTGTAAATATTGCACACTATTAATAAACGTTTTGCACAACACAATCCATTTCTAACACTTCTGCTTTCTCCCCGCAGGTCACAAGTATGAAAGCCACTGCAGAAAAAGAGTGAGAGTACTCGAGTCTGACACAGATTCCGACTAATGTACCTGGTCAACGATTGCTGTGATCATCTCACATTTTTTTTTTTTACTTACCTAAAGAGACGCACCTTCTCAAAGCCTCCGCGAGGTGCAGCAAAGTGAAAATAATGCAGCATTTACTGATATCACTGTTTCACACAACGAACCAGTACGAAAAGTAAACAAAAGCACTACATAGTATTTCAATAAATAAATAAAACTTTGTATGGCCAAAACCAAAAAATATGTCTCCAACAGTGCCAAAACAAGAAAAAATAAAAGTTTTCCTGCCGACCCACATCTACCAAACTTGCACGCACAGACGACCTTGAGCACTGACGAACCCCCATATTCCCGCCCCCGCATACAGCACAACCAATCACAGCACACGCAACGTACCAACAGCCAATCATAACATAGCAGGAAAATAGCCATTCATACAGCACTTCCATAATGACTGACCAATAACATTTCACTATCCCACATGTAAACCAATAGAGCAAGACTCCTTACAACAGCCAACCACTGCACAGACCACACAAACTAACCAATCAACCGCCATATCAGAACTACCAATGAGCAGGGCAAAGGACACAACACCCAGCAAGACAAACGAACAACTGCACCACAAAATCACCACAAGTAAACCATTTCTGACAGTTTATTTTCAGTGTGCATCACCTCACCACTACTGTATAAATCGCATACATGATGATGATGAGTGTGATATGGAAAATATTCCCACTCCTGCATCGTGAGGCACAGACATCTCACTCGTGCCTTTGGCACTCGTGAGATATCTATGCCTCACTCTGCAGAGAGGAATATTTCCATATCACACCATCATCATGTATCTATGTGTGTGTGTGTGTGTGTGTGTGTGTGTGTGTGTGTGTGTGTGTGTGTGTGTGTGTATGTATGTATGTATGTATGTATATATATATATATATATATATATATATATATATATATATATATATAAAATATGTTATATATATATTTATACAACATATGTTTGGGAATAAATTCATGGATAAAAGTAGTATCTGAGGTAGGTCATGGAGATATCACTATGACCATGAAGATATCATTGATATCTCCATGTTCCTATAAGTCATAGTGATATCTCCACGTTCCTATACGTCATTGAATCGAAACTGAAAGTCTGTCACTGTACATTGCCCGCCTCCTCTGTTTAAAACTTGTCTCCCCCCCACACACACACCCTATTTCTATTTGTTGATCCTGCCAATTATTTTTTTTTAATAGGAATGATTATCTGATCTGATCTGTCATGGAGCGAGCATTATTTCTTCTTTCAGCAAGACTGAGCGGTGTGAAGATCGACTTTTAGACATTGGCAGTAGTTAATAATAAAGTAGCCTGCACCCATTCAGTTAAAAAAACTGTGCAATTCTATTTTACTTTGTGAGAAATTGCCGACTATGTTCAGAAGACAGAGTGTGAGTCGGCAGCGTCATAGAAGCAGGAGGACTCGCGAGCGTCGTAACTACTGTAATGTCCTAAGGGGTCGATCTTCACACCGCTCGGTCACGCTGCTTGGAAGGGGGAAAGTGAAAGTAATATGCTCCGCTGACTATCACAGTGGCAGGATCAACCAGATAAGTGCTTAAATTACATTTTTAGAAAAAAATAATTGGCAGGATCAACCAAATAACATTATTTACATTTTGAAACTGGTAGAATCTACCATATATGTTTTTATTTTTGAGAACATTATCCCTTGTGTTCTGGGTTGTGGGTGTGTGTTGATTTGTGTTCAGGGAGGGGTTCCATTACAATTCAGCCCAAAACATATGTTTGTATAATAGAATATGATTGATAGTTGAGGATATCATATTTATCTTCACTGAGGCCATGAT
Organism: Neoceratodus forsteri; assembly: GCA_016271365.2. Lineage (NCBI taxonomy): Eukaryota > Metazoa > Chordata > Ceratodontiformes > Ceratodontidae > Neoceratodus > Neoceratodus forsteri. The sequence goes on along the minus strand of CM057449.1, from coordinate 911,904,796 downwards.
GATCAAGATATTTCACTTGTGGCTTCGCCACTGTGAGATATCATGATATATTGGCCCTCGTGAAGATAAATATGATATCTTCACTCAGGCCATGTCATATCCCATATATATATATGGGTGTGTGTATAAACACAACTGCCTTATTCTCTTGAAGAGCAAAAAACTGGACTGGTATGGAAACATGGATCCCTTTCTGAAGAGAGAAAGATGGACGGCAAACCAGCCTGCTCAAAAAAAAAAAAAAAAAAATACATTGTTCACTCTCCCCCTTGGATATTGGGGTGTCGCAAGTGGACCAGACTCCACCGGCTGAAGCTCGCAAAATTGCATTGAAAATAAAAAGTCTGGCAGATGAGGTGAGCTAGCTAGAGCAAAGGGCTGGCCCTCCCCCTCGGATATTGGGGTGTTGCAAGTGGGCCAGACTCCACCGGCAGGAAGGGAGGGGACTTTCCCTTAAACTAGCACAATTGCATTGAAAATAAATAAGTCTGGCAGGAGAGGTGAGCTAACTAGAGCAAAGAGGTGGGTGAAAAAACACTGCGAAAAGCTCAAAAAGGCACCCTTTAAAGAGTCAGCATTTGTTGGAAAATAAAATTCCTAAGGGATTTAAGCAATAAGGCAGTTCTGATCTCATTAGTTTCATCAAGAGAAAATTATTTATTTATTTATTTATTTTTTTTTTGAAGTGTTTCAAAAGGGGCTTAGATTGCTAGTTTTGAAATTACTGACTGGGGTAATACACATGGCTGGCACTAGCAAAATAGAACAGTCTGCTTTGAGGATGCATTTTATGCTAGGTTAGTGCTGGATGTAATAGAATGGCAGAACCCGGATTCTGCTGGAAAATAGCACAGACATTCAAGTTGTCGATATCTGAGGAGATATAGACGAAAATGCAGCAAAGGAGGAGTGACCTGGCCTAAATTTCAAACTTGCATAACTGCACGACGAGCCAACATGTGGGCAGCCCGAGGAAAGGAAAGAATTAGCTGTTTTTGTAAATTTTTTTTTTTTTTTTTTTTTAAACCCAAAACTCTCAGCAAAAAGGGGCAGGCTGCAGGAATGAAAAGCGTCCCAGGCAAGGTTTTGACAAAGAAACGCTTAGACCATGGGGAGGCCACGAGGCTAAGAGACACCATGTTGGGGACTGAGGCTACCAAAGCACAGCAAGCCGCCAGCCTGAAAAACAAGGAGCCAAGACCTGAGAAAACACTCCAGGGAACTTAATGGGACCTGCGTCCCAGAAAAATAGACAATTGTGCCAAAAGTGCCAAGAGCTAACTGAGGATGGGGGGCGCGCCACAGGAAAAGAGGAACAAGAATCAGTCATGGAGGGGGAGGCAAGGGAACACTTGATGCACAGAAAATAAATTAACCAACAACCCCCCGCCAGCCCGGCCGGTACCCTGAAGAAACCCGAACCAGCTGAAAACAAAAACCCCACAGATAAAACACTTACCTCCGGATCCGTGAAGGTGCGACTTGAACGGGAGAGCAAAGCGAAAGAGACTGGCGGCACAAAAGCAAGCACAAAGCCAACGATGAAAAGCCGACACGGAGACAAAAGAAAAACTTCTTGTTGCTGAGCTGTTCCAGTAGGGCGAGATCCCCTGGGACAGCTCCTTTTGAACCCTTCTCCTGACCCTCCCTATAGGGAGGGTCTTGCCAGCCCCATCCGAGGAGCCCTCGGATTGGGCCACCTGCTGGGGCCGCCTCCTCCAAACAGTGGGCGGCCCTCCTAGCCCCCACCCTCTTGGGTGCCGTCGGCAATTTGCCCCCTCCCGGTGAGAGGCCGGTAGGGCTATTGTGCTCACAACAGAGAGAGGTGAACCTTACAATTGTCTTTGGTTTGTAGCAGATATTCTGCAGGTGGAGGCTACTTCTAACTGAAAGGTGAAACAAGGAACTTAGAATTATCAGGAAAAGACAGTCTTTCAAGCAACAGAGGGAGGTGGATCTAACTTTACGTTTGTTACAATTCTTAAGATTTTCAGTGCAGGAAGAGTTTAAAGCACAGCTGACTTATTTTGGGGCTGACTGCTTTCAGAGCACAAACCACCAGGCTGTTTTGGGGCTGGAGAGCAGGGGTGTAGCCGGGCAATATAAACATGTACACCAGGACCATGTTTGTTGCCCCATTTGGCACAATAACTGCAACCTATGTACCCCATGACACTGGTTGTTGCCCCCCACATGCATGGGTAACGACAGATATGATGCATTGCTCCTTAAGACACCAACATACCAGCCCAAGGCCTGTAAGGCTGTATAGTCCTCGGAATGCATGGACAGCATCAGTGATCACTCCTTCTACCTTTGACTGATATGAATAAATATACAGACAGGTTCTGCTGGTTCTGTGTTTTGTTGTCATGGACAAAGGAAGCAGTTCAGAGCCTACTTGCTGCCCTCCCTAAATACAACTGTACACCATGGAGTACATGGTGTATGCCTGCCTACACCCATGCTGGGGAGGTTTACCTGTGTTTGACTTGGATGTCTGGATTTTTCTCTGTTTGATTAGCATGGTATTTTCTCTGTCAAATTGTTGTGTAGGGCATCTTGCTGACAGGAAGGCACTCATCGCAGCGGTGAGTCAGAGCTCTTAGCTGATTGTTTTGTGAGGGCGGAGCAGGAAAAACTGAAGTAAGGTGCCTGCCTGGTGCCATGGCTTGGAGGGACAGGAAGCACATCCTCAGGATCACGGGAACAGCTGCACAGGAGTCTGAGCTGGATGTCATTGTCCACCTAGGGACAAATGACTTGGCTCAAAATGAGATTAGAGCAGTGCAGAAGGACTTTGTAGAATTGGGGAGGGGCCTAAGACAAGTAGCACACACAGTATCCTTCTCAGAGGTGCTGCCTGTCAATGACATGAGTGAGGCAAGGGTACTTTGCACCATGCAGTTTAATGAATGGTTGAAAAATGGTGTGGAGCACAGGGGTTTGGCTTCATTGGGACTGGGGTTCCACCTGAGGGACACCAGCCTATACTGGCAGGGTGGTCTGCATCTGTCCAGGAAGGAACAAGTCTTTGAGCAATCGGTTTAAATGCTTCATTGGCAAGCTTTTAAACTAGTCAAGGGGAGGCACTGATAAGCAGCAGGAAAATCCCAGCCTCTCCTACAAAACAGGGTACTAAATGAGAAAAAGACCGAGGTAGAAAGGTCAGTGGGGATGCTGCAACAGAAGGTAAAGCCATCAAAAATGGAGAGCAATGAGTACCAATGCCGTAGTCTGAGTAACAAGCTTCCTGAATTAGTGGCCTTGATGGAGGAGGAACATCTGGATATCATGGCAGTCACAGAAACATGGTACCCACAAAACCATGACTGGGACATAAACATACCAGGATACACTATCTACAGGAGGGACAGGGAGAGTAAAAGAGGAGGAGGAGTAGCTCTTTACATAAGGGAAGGAATCAAAGCAACAGAACAAAAGGGAAAACAGGGAGGAAAAGAAGCATGGTGGGTAAATTTGGAGACCGGCAATGGCACCACAATCTGCACAGGGGTTGTATACAGACTCCCTTCTCAGGGGGAGGAAATGGACAAGGAAATGACAGAAAGTATACTTAGAATGGCAGAAAAAGGGGAGATATTGCTGATGGGTGGTCTGAATATGCCAGGTGTTAACTGGAGTGCAGTTGCAGCAGCCACTTCGAAGAGTGGGGTTATTCTAGATACCCTACAGGGGGCATGCCTTGGACAACCAGTATTGGAGCCCACTCGAGAGGGAGCAATCTTAGACCTGGTTCTCTCAAATGGAGATGAAGAGAGGATCACAGATGTAGAAGTGGGTAGCCATCTAGGAACCAACGACCATCGAACAGTATGGTTCACAATAAACACAGCAATAGAGTCAAGCCATACAAAGGCAAAAGTACTGGACTTTAGGAGGGCTGACTGTGCCAAAATGGGTGAGTGCCTAAGGAATGCACTAGCAAATGGGCAGGAAGGAGGGGTGGAAGAACAATGGGGAATAATAAAAACTGCCATCACAGGGGTAACAAGCCTTTGTGTGAAGCAAATAAACAAAACGAAATGATGTAAGAAACCACTATGGTTCTCAAAGGAAGTGGCAGTGAAGGTTCAAGAGAAAAAGAAAGCATTCAGGAAGTACAAGGAATCACAGAAGGAGCAGGACAGAGAACTGTATCAGTTAAAGCAAAAGGGAAGCTGGGAAGGCAGTCAGAACAGCAAAGGCCCAAACCGAGGAAAAGATAGCCAACTCAGTTAAGAAGGGGGATAAAACCTTTTATAGGTACATCAGGGAGCGAAGGAAGACCAAGGGAGGGATAGTGAGGCTTAATAAAGGGGAGGAGGGTGGGCAGAGGGTGACTGTGAAAAGGCAGAGATACTAAACAAATATTTTGCTCAGTATTTACAAAGGAAGAGGGGAGGTACCTAAACAAACAGTAGAAACACTCTGGATACAGAAGTTGATACCAGCCCATTTACAGAAGAAAGGGTTCTGAAAGAACTCTTAAAACTGAAGGTGGATAGAGCAATAGGGCCTGATGGGATTCATCCCAGAATTCTAAAAGAACTAAGGGTAGAACTAGTGACACCACTGACTACCCTCTTTAACAAATCATGGGAGGATGGGGTGGTACCCGAGGACTGGAGGAGGGCAAATGTGATTCCCCTTCACAAAAGTGGGAGCAAGGCAGAAGCAGGAAACTACAGACCTGTTAGTTTAACCTCAGTGGTAGGGAAAATGATGGAATCACTTCTGAAGGAAAGAACTGTCGAGTATCTAGAGGCCAGAGGGCACAGGACCCAAGGCAGCATGGATTCACAGCGGAAGGTCATGCCAGACAAATCTGATAGATTTCTTTGACTGAGTGACCAAGTAGTAGATCAGGGAAGGGCTATGGACATGGCCTACCTAGACTTTAGCAAGGCATTTGACACAGTCCCACACAAAAGATTAATATACAAGTTAGCCAGCCTGGGAGTGGGTCCCAAGATAACAGCCTGGGTAAAGAATTGGTTGGAGAATAGGACACAGAGTAATAGTAAATAGAGTCCACTCTGAAGAAAGGGGGTTACTAGTGGGGGTACCGCAGGGTTCAGTATTAGGGACCAGGTCCTCTTCAATGTCTTTATAAGTGACATTGCAGAAGGACTGGAAGGAAAAGTACATAGATACATAGACAGTGTCGGCAGATAAGGGCCTATGGCCCACCTAGTCTGCCCATTTGAGCTTGTAAGTTCAGTTTGTTTTCCTAGAAGTCTGTTTCCCCTTACCCCTGCCCTCTAGAATTCCTTTATGTCTATCCCATGCATTCTTAAATCCCGTGATTGTTTCAGCCCCCACCACTTCCTCTGGCAAGGTGTTCCACTTGTCCACCACCCGTTCTGTGAAGAAATTCTTTCTCATGTTTCCTCTGAATCGTCCTCCCTCCAACTTCATCCCATGCCCTCTAGTCCTGAAACATCTTTTACGCTTAAAAATAGTGTTTTCCTGCACCCTGTTCCTCCCTGTAAGATACTTGTATGTCTCTATCATATCCCCTCTCTCCCTCCTCTCCTCCAGGGAGTACATGTTCAGTTCCTTCAACCTGTCTGCATAGGACTTGTGATGCAACCCATGCACCATCTTTGTTGCCCTCCTCTGAACCTTCTCTACCCTGTCTATGTCCTTACGTAGGTATGGTCTCCAGAACTGTACACTGTACTCCAGGTGGGGCCTCACTAGTGTCTTGTATAGCGGAATTATGACCTCCCTTTCCTGCTGGTGATGCCCTGCCTATACATCCCAGCATCCTATTTGCTTTACCTGATGCCTTGTCACACTGTTTCCCTTTACCTTGGAGGTCATCAGAGATGACAACCCTAAGATCCCTTTCCTGCTTGGTGCATGCTATATCCTCACCCCCAACTGATATATTGTGCCAGGGTTTTTGTGCCCCATATGCATTATCTTGCACTTTGCATTGAATTTCAACTGCCAAACCCTTGACCATTCTTCAAGTTTCTGCAGGTCCCTCTCATTCTGTCTACACCTCTGGTGTGTCTACTCTGTTACAGAGCTTTGTGTCATCAGCGAACAGTGAAATTCTGCCTTCTAAATCCTGTGCAATGTCACTGATGAAGATGTTGAATAGGACCGGTCCCAGCACTGATCCCTGTGGTACCCCACTGGTTACTCTTTCCTCTGTGGAGTGACAGCCATTTACCACCACCCTCTGTGTCCTGCCACCCAGCCAGTTACCTACCCACCACACTACTGTTCTGCCCACACCCATATTCCCAGTTTGTGTAATAGTCTTCTGTGTGGCACAGTGTCAAAGGCCTTGCTGAAGTCCAGATAGGCCATGTCCACTGCCTCCCTGATCCACCTCCCTAGTCACACAGTCAAAATTCAACGAGGTTGGTCTGACATGACCTCCCCTGTGGAACCATGCCTTGGGTCCTGTAGTCTATTGACAACCAGATGTTCCACCAATCTCTCCTTCAGTAGTGCTTCCGTGATCTTTCCCACTCAGGAGGTGAGGCTGACTGGTCTGTAGTTCCTCTGCTTCCTCTTTGTTCCCACTTTGTATAAGGACTACATCTGCTGTCCTCCAGTCTTTGGGTACCTCCCTGTTTCCAGTGATTGGCTGAACAGGATAGCCAGAGGTTCAGCCACCACCCTCTTAGTTCTTAAGGACCCTGGGTGCACCCCATCTGGCCCCATTGCTTTATCAGCTCTTACTTCTAGTTCCTTCCAGGACCCTTTCGTAAAGGACTTGTGTCCATTTCGCACCATTTCACCCTTGTACCCCTTCAGACCCATTACCCCCTCTTCCTTAGTAAAGACTGAGCAGAAATACCTGTTCAATATGTCAGTTTTATTGTTGTCATCCTCCACGCTGCCCCATCCTCCCTTCAGTCTCACTATCCTCCCTTTTGTCTTTCTTTTTTTCACTTATGTACCTGTAAAAGGTTTTGTCCCTTTACCCACTGATTTTGCAATGTGTTCTTCTGTCTGAGCTTTGGCTTCCTTACTGACTTCCCTGCCTCCTTTGTTTCTCCTGGTACTTCTCCCTATCCCCTTCTGCCTGTGTCTTTTGTATTGCCTGAATGCAATATTTTGGCTTTCACTTTCTTTGCTACCTCTTTGGAAAACCATAATGGTCTCCTCTTCTTTTCCTCTTGCTAACCTACTTAATGCATAATTCTGTTGTTCTTATAATCCCATTTTAAATACTGCCCACTGTTCTCAACCCCGATTCCTGTCCCATTCCTTAATGCCTCTTTCAAGTATCTCCCATTTTCCCCAAAGTCTGCCCCTAAAATCCAGGATACGTGTTTTGTGTGGTTTGGTTCTGCTCTTTCTGTGATTTCAAACCACAATGACTGGTGGTCACTGTTACCCAGGTGCTCCCCACTGTTACCCCCATCACACTGTCCCTGTTTGTGAGCACAAGGTCCAGTATTGCCTTCTCGCCGAAGTTGGTTCCATGACCAGTTGCTTGAGGAAGGCACCCTGAAGGAGTCAGGATAAATCTGCTCCTAGTTGATGCTGCTGCTGGGATGCTCCAGTCCACATCTGGTATATTGAAGTCTCCAACCAGTACTACTCACTCCTTGTCTGCCATCCTTTGGATGGCTAGCATCAGCCTCCTATCTGTTTCTTCCTCCTGGGCTGGTGGTCTTAGACCACACCTGTGCTGGATGGCTGGCCCCATTTTCCTTTCCAGCTTAACCCACAGTATCTCTCCCCATTTTGTTCCTCCTGGATCTGTGTGGCCCTTATGTCATTTTTCACATACAGTGCGACCTCCTCCTTCCTGCCTGCTCTGTCTCTTCTGAATATGTTGTAGCCAGGTATGGCCATCTCCCAGTCATGGTTATCATTACACCAGGTTTCAGTGATGGCCACAATGTCCAGGTCTGACTGTACCATGACAGCCTCCAGATCTTCCATCTTGTTGCTAAGGCTCCTGGCATTTGCACACATGGCTTTCCATGATTTGACCTCCTAGACTGCTTCACTGTTCTACTCCAGCCCCTTCCTTGGTTGTCATTTATCCCTGGTTCTCCTTGCTGTTTGCCCTTCTGCTGAATTTTGCCCTTTCTGCTTATCCACCTTGGACACTAATCTCCATCTTTTGCACACTGCTTTGCAGAGATAGCCACTCCTCTGGTTCACTGGTTCCACTACTAGCTGTGGGGGTGAGCAAGTAGGTACCAGTCCTTGCTGGCCTGCCACCCCCTTTCTAGTTTAAATGTTGTCAATGTAGCATTTAAACTTATCATTGAGTGTTGATTCCTCTCAGGATGGATGCAGCCGTCAGGCTTGAACAACCTCCATCCTCCAGGTGGGTCCCCAGTCACCAATGAATCCAAACCTTCCTCACAGCACCAGTTCTTCAACCATGAGTTAAAGTTCCTGGTGCATGCACTCCTATGCTCTCCCTTGCCTCTCACAGGTAGTACTTCTGAGAAAGTGACAGAAGTAGCTACTTGCTTAAGACCCTCCCAGTTTCCTAAACTCTTCCTGAACTTCCTTTGGCTTCCCATTTGCCAAGTCATTAGTACCTAGGTGGATAATGACATCCAGCTCACCCTCCGTCTTGCCTTCCCAGTGATCCCCAGTATCTTCCTTCCATCCCTCCATGCCGTGGCACCTGGTAGGCACCTCACCTCCCTGTCCTCCCCTCCTGTGTTCCTAGCTGGATCCTCTTACGATGGAGTCCCCACCAGGATTCGCTTCCTCCTCCTCCTCTCTGGGGTCCACTGCTTTCCCCACTGAGGTCACCTCTGCCTAACCTCCACATCCTTCCTTCCACTTCCTGGGAACCTCTATTTGGTTGTCCTCATTTGCCAGTGTGGCATACAGTTCTTGAGAGAATAGGATCTGGGATGTGCCTCTGCCTGACTGCTCTAACCCTCCCTGAGCCCACTGTCATCCAAGTGCTCCTCGTTCTCGGCATCCTTTGAGGCAGTTGCATTGGACTGGGTGGTCCCTGGATAGGGGTGATGGTACTCCTGACCCAGTTTACTTCCGCTCTGAGTCTGGCTACCTCATCCCGCAGTCCAGAGAGATGCATGCAGATAGGGCAGCACCTCAGTGTCCAGAAGGTCTGCCTGAATATGGCTGCCCCACAGCCACTGCATTGCACCACTCCCCACATTATACTGCAATTCCACTACTTCTCTGCTACTGAAGCTCTCTTAGTTCTCTTTTTATTTATTTACAGTACTAAAAATCCTGTAACTGATCGTCAGATATATATATTTTTTAAGGAAAAAGAAACCAATAAATAAATAAATGAGTCAAAACACTTGTGCTGAGGGTGGTCTTCTTCCCCCTTATGCCCCTCCTACTTCACACCTCTTACTATACCCTGTGTTTAGCTCCTGTCAATCAGATTTATCAGGGCATATAATTAAGAGTTGGGGAAGGGTGGAAGCGAAAATTGCAACTATTAAAGACAGCACAGAATTACACCACCACTATGTTTTAAATTTTCAACAGCCCAAAAACAATTATAAGTAAAGACAACACAGAAAGAAAGTATAGTGTCACTACAAGCCTACAATCTAAGTTTAAAAGAAAAATACCAATTACCAGTTACTCTAAAGCACTGAATTGAATATGTTTCCTTCCTTCACCTTCTGGTTTCTTCTGAGAAGATGAACCTCTGTTTGCTGCTTTAACTGTGACTAAGCCCCACCTCCAGTTATCACGTAGCTGAGGTCAGAGGCCAGACAATTAACACCATTCACCCAGCTACAGGACAGTCAGACAAGCCAAGATAAAATTTGCAGCAATTAAAGACAGCACAGAATTACACCACCACCACTATGTTTTAAATTTTCAACAGCCCAAAAACAATTATAAGTAAAGACAACACAGAAAGAAAGTATAGTGTCACTACAAGCCTACAATCTAAGTTTAAAAGAAAAATACCAATTACCAGTTACTCTAAAGCACTGAATTGAATATGTTTCTTTCCTTCCCTTCTGGCTTCTTCTGAGAAGATGAACCTCTGTTTGCTGCTTTAACTGTGACTAAGCCCAACCTCCAGTTATCACGTAGCTGAGGTCAGAGGCCAGACAATTAACACCCTTCACCCAGCTACAGTACAGTCAGACAAGCCAAGATAAAATTTGCAGCAATTAAAGACAGCACAGAATTACACCACCACTATGTTTTAAATTTTCAACAGCCCAAAAACAATTATAAGTAAAGACAACACAGAAAGAAAGTATAGTGTCACTACAAGCCTACAATCTAAGTTTAAAAGAAAAATACCAATTACCAGTTACTCTAAAGCACTGAATTGAATACGCTTCTTCCTTCCCTTCTGGCTTCTTTCTGAGAAGATGAACCTCTGTTTGCTGCTTTAACTGTGACTAAGCCCCACCTCCAGTTATCACGTAGCTGAGGTCAGAGGCCAGACAATTAACACCTTTCACCCAGCTACAGGACAGTCAGACAAGCCAAGATAAAATTTGCAGCAATTAAAGACAGCACAGAATTACACCACCACTATGTTTTAAATTTTCAACAGCCCAAAAACAATTATAAGTGAAGACAACACAGAAAGAAAGTATAGTGTCACTACAAGCCTGCAATCTAAGTTTAAAAGAAAAATACCAATTACCAGTTACTCTAAAGCACTGAATTGAATATGTTTCCTTCCCCTTCTGGCTTCTTCTGAGAAGATGAACCTCTGCTGCTTTAACTGTGACTAAGCCCCACCTCCAGTTATCACGTAGCTGAAGTCAGAGGCCAGACAATTAACACCCTTCACCCAGCTACAGGACAGTCAGACAAGCCAAGATAAAATTTGCAGCAATTAAAGACAGCACAGAATTACACCACCACTATGTTTTAAATTTTCAACAGCCCAAAACAATTATAAGTAAAGACAACACAGAAAGAAAGTATAGTGTCACTACAAGCCTACAATCTAAGTTTAAAAGAAAAATACCAATTACCAGTTACTCTAAAGCACTGAATTGAATATGTTTCCTTCCTTCCCCTTCTGGCTTCTTCTGAGAAGATGAACCTCTGTTTGCTGCTTTAACTGTGACTAAGCCCCACCTCCAGTTATCATGTAGCTGAGGTCAGAGACCAGACAATGTCTCTTTGCAGATGAGACAAAGATCTGCAACAGAGTTGATGCACAAGGTGGTGTGGAAAAGATGAGAAGGGACTTGGCAAGGTTAGAGGAATGGTCAAATGTATGGCAGCTTAGATTCAGTGCTAAGAAGTGCAAGGTAATGCACCTGGGAAACCAAAACCCAGGGGAAGAGTACACAATGGGGGTGAGATACTAACAACAACAAAATGGAAAGGGACCTGGGGTAGTCATATCAGATGACCTAAAGGTGGGCAAGCAATGTGAGAGGGCAGCAAGGAGGGTTGGGGGATACTGGGATGCATGGGAGAGGCATCACCAGTAGAAAACACGGTTATTATCCCTCTGTACAAACAGCTGGTGAGACCCATCTGGACTACTGGTGCAGTTCTGAAGACCCAATCTCCGCAAAGACATAGACAGGATGGAAGCTGTCCAGAGGAGGGCAACTAAAATGGTGCAGGGTCTGCACCGGAAGACATATGAAGAGAGACTTAAGGAGCCTAATATGTATAGCCTCGAGGAAAGGAGGGAGAGGGGGGACATGATAGAAACTTTCAAGTACCTCAAGGGAATCAACAAAGTCCAAGAGGGTAGCATCTTTCAAAAAAAGAGGTGTGCAAGAACAAGGGGGCACAATTTGAAGATGGGGGGCGGCTCAGAGGTAATTTAAGGAAGTATTTTTTCACAGAGAGGGTTGTGGATGCATGGAATGGCCTTCCGGAGGAGGTTGTGGAGTCAAAAACTGGTGGAATTCAAGCATGCATGGGACAGTCATAAGGCAATTCTAGGGGGCGGGGGTAGGAAGAAATAGGCTGCTGGTTAACTAGGATCTGCAGCTTATCCATTAGGTAGGGAAATGGGCAGACTGGGTGGGCCAAGCGTCCTTATCTGTCGTCAGATTCTCTGTTTTTATATATATATATATATATATATAAAACATCAAGAAAAAAACTAAATAAAGAGGGACGGAGGACAGAGTGTGTGTGTGTGTGTGTGTGTGTGTGTGTGTGTGTATCTCTGTGTGAGTGAGACACAGGAACACCAGAGAAAGGTAGGAAAAAATTGCTGACCAGTAAATATAAAAAAATAAAACATTGGGGAAGTGTGTTTCAAACTCTTGATTTAATGGCTTCGCCCTCGGGGTTTATGTAGCATCCCACACCTCGGGCAACCATTAAATTCTTGTTAAGCACACTTCACCATCCATTATTTATATATATATATAAACTCCTAGGTGGCGCTATCCCAAGGGCTACTACCCCTGCCTGTTTGACTACGGACAGGTTGAGGGGCCTAGGTTGACTACGGACAGGTTGAGGGGCCTAGGTTCTATGGCGGGTGCCTCCACCCAGAGGTCAGGGTTTGTAGTGGTTAGACTAGCTTGGTCACAGCCTTCTGGGACACTGAGACCCCCTTTTATTCCCTCTAGTGGCTCACACAGTACACCGGAGTTACAGCCCCAATACCCCACGTATACATACTGTTGACTCATAGATAGCATTTACCCTCGAGGCTGATTCTGCAGCACGTCTCTGAGGACCCCCTGTAAAATAAGGTTAAACAACATACACAGTGAAACACAATACTGTTTCCATAAGTACCACACCAGACAGTATATAGTATAACAACAACAAATCTGATTTATTTAGGGGCAATACACGGAGGGGAAACCAGGTTAATTGGTGGCATTAAATCACAGTACTGTGCACACACACAGGGTCTGAAAAGTCACACCTGGGTACCCAGGTTTTGGGGTTAGCCAGGTCCTGCTGTCTGGGTTGGCCAGCAGGTGCAGATGGATGGGGCCCTGTATAAGAAAATATATGCACAACACCCAATTGTAATCCAGAGCCGAATGGCTCAGTCCATGAAGCAGGGAAACAACAAGAATTAGATGACACACCTGTGATTGAAAACAGACTGCAGGGGAATACCCTGATTTGTACTCACAATACCCAAGCTGAGGACCGGATGGTAGATGTTCTTCTGGATTGCCAGAACAACAGGGCATGGAAACAAGGTCCTTGTGACTGGACCCCACTGCAGTTGATAGCAAACGTATTTAGTCCAAGCTAAGCTGGGGTTTGCTTCAGCTTCAGCACACAGCACGGGGATTGGAAATAGTGATTCCCACAAGCACCGCGCATTATTCATAAAAGGAAAGTACTATATCAGGCAGGCTGCTCCCATCCTGATCGCACTCCTGCAAAATACCCGAGCACACACAGCAGCTTCAGTTTCTGACAAACCGAGCGCGATCCAGCAATTTCTCCAGTCTTCTACAGGGTGAGCCTGGTTTCCACTTTTCAGACTTCCTTCTTTCTCCTCACAATCGGATTCAGTCTGAACTGGCACTTGCAATGGCTGCAGGCTGAACCTCAGGGTCTCACACGCACTTCCCCACGCGAAACTATACACCGGAGAAGCACAGAGCTCCTTCTCTCTTCACTGCCACAACTGATCTGAGCTTTCCAGTCACAGAGCAGGGCATTTCCTTTAGCTCCACACCATTCTGTTGGTTGGTTCGGCTGTCACTCACAATAAGACTCCCTCTGTTATTGGAAAAAGGCACCAAGGTCAAAACTACATTTCCCAGAGTCACTGCCCATACAGTCCCCTTGTGGCTGGCTCAAAATTAAGAGTCCAAGTTCTGATTCGTCCACAGGCTCCATTTTAGGGCTCTGTTTACCCAATTGGCCCAGCACAGCAGTTCAGGACCAAAATGAAAGAGCTACACTGAAACAGTTCGTGCTAAAATAAAGACAGGTTAGACAAACTACATTTTCTCAGTCACTCTAAATGATTTCTGGCAAACAGTTATATCTTTCAATAAGGCTCCCTCTGCACATGTAGCGACGGCAGAAACGGAGCGAATTGGCAGCAGCTCGGGCGGGAATCGAGCATTAAATACACAGTCCCCCCATACAAAGTCTGCAAGCAGGCAGCTCTTAGAGACAGTACATGGAGGCTCAAATAGCACTAACTTGGAACCACATTTATACAGCGCAGACACTGAACACCGCCCAGACTTGGAGCATTCAGACAAGCTCCTGGAAGACTTTTGGGAACCCCCATTTGCAGGGGGGTTACACCCTTCCTGGCCTGGAAAGACTTGGCGTCTGCATCAAGTAGATACCCCCATAAATTTCAATACAACCATATACATTTACATCAGTATCGCATTAGGCATGTACATGTAATCATCAGTCAACATATTACCTTACCAGAAACACATTTCTGAAACTTTTCAGTACATCATTTTTTTTCCACAGTATTATACACACATTGTACCATAACTCAGGTTATTATCTCCTGTACATGAAACCTGAAGAGATGGGGCCCTTTCCTATCAGCTACCTTGGGGCTGAATGGGGCAGGGGCACCATACCTAGAGGGCAACACAAGTAACTTGGAGTTAGCACTGATGTTCAGTTTGGGCAATGAGCTCGGGGACACATACACTCCTTTATGGACAGCATTGAGAGGCAAGTCCACAGGCCTCCCAGGGGAATCATAACTGAAGTGCACCACAGGCTTTACAGCTCGACTAGTCTTTCTAGGGGGAGCTGTTACAGTCTCTGCACCCTGAGCCTCATTTTCAGCATTGTCCTCACTTGTCAGGAGAGTCTCCATTGGCGTAGAGGCGCTAGAACTTGGGGCACTTTCAGCTCCAGGAGTTACAATCTCTGAGTCCACAACACTTGGCTCACATGGGAAGTTTTCTGACACGGACAGTGAATTATCAAGGCACTCAACACACTCTTCTTGTTCTGGTATATCACCTGTTTGTTCCAGTCCATCATTTTCCTCCCCTGAAAGCTCAAACAATTCAACCATACACAATGATTCCATATCATCTGACTTGATGCTTTGCACTTCACTTTCTGGGAGCATTGGCTCCAGGGACAAAGCTGGGGGCTTAGGCAGTCCAGAAGGCCCAGCTTCATCTCTAGGATTGACTAGGGGATTGCCCTGAAACAATTGACTCAGTTCGTAAGAAGGGTAGTATTCAAAGCCACACTCACTTTCCTCTGACATAGACTGACAGTCATGTTCATCTGGGACTTGTGGAGGGGAACACTTTAACTCAGCTTCTGTAGGTGCAGGCTTTCTCTATTTTTGCTTAGCAGCAGCTCTAGTCACTGGTCCAGAGGGGGCATTTTCTGGGGCTCAGACTCAATCAAGATTTGTCCAATGGGCAGTAAATGATTTCTATGCATTGTTTTCACATCTTTTGAATTATTCTCAGGCCTTACTTTGTACACAGGCAGATCATCTAGTTTGCCCACTACAATGTGAGGGAGGTGGTGCCATCTGTCAGCAATCTTATGTTTGCCATGCATTCCCAGATTTCTTAGCAATACCCGATCTCCCTCCTGGAGTTCCTGTGCTTTCACCTTTTTATCATACCTTTCTTTGTTGGCCAGATTTCTTTTGGCAGCCATGGTTTGAGCCAGTTGGTACGCATGATTTAGCTGGGCCTTTAACTTTTGGACATACAGTACGATAAATAGTTGTCAGCTCGAACCCCATCAGGAGAAACTCCAAAACATACATCTACCGGCAGTTGAGCTTCTCTTCCAAACATCAGGCGGTAGGTGGAGAACCCAGTGGCATCACTTTTGGTGCAGTTGTAGGCATGTACCAGGGTGCTAATTTGCTGGCTCCATCTAGGCTTGTCCTTTGGGTGGAGGGTGCCTAGCATATCTAGCAAAGTGTGGTTGAAACGTTCAGGCTGCAGGTCCCCCTTGGGGTGGTAAGGGGTGGTTCTGGACTTTCGCACTCCCCACAGAGAAAGCATCTCTTTGATCAGACAACTGTCAAAGTCTCTCCCTTGATCAGAATGGATTCTTTGTGGAGCCCCATAGTGAACAAAAAAGTTTTCTACAAGTACTTTTGCCACAGTGGATGCCTTCTGGTCCTTGGTGGGGAAAGCTTGGGCATATCGCGTAAAATGGACAGTGACCACCAGCACATTACTAATATTTCTTTGATCGGACTCCAAATTCAGGAAATCAATACAGACCAGCTCCATGGGTGCACCGGTGGTGATGTTAACAAGGGGGGGCAGCCCTCTGGGGCAGGGCTTTCCTCTGTAAACAGTGACTACAAGTTCGAATGTGTTGCTCAACATCAGCCCCCATCTTAGGCCAATAGAATCTGGATCTCACCAAGTCAAGTGTTCTGTCTATACCAAGGTGCCCCATGTAGTTGTGCAAGGACCTCAGTACTGAGTCTCGAAAGGCAGTGGGCAGCATTAGTTGTTGTTTGTCTATTTGTCCCCCTCTGTCTACTGTTTCTCTGTATAACAGTCTATTGATCAGTTTCAACTTAGGACCTTCCTTGTATAACAATGTAGTTCTCAAATCAGTGGAGCGTAATTTGGACACATCTTTCCCTCCGTAGAGGGCTTCTAAAGCTGATTTGATCATGGGGTCTTGGGATTGAGCTCACTGAATACTGTCATAGTCCAGCCGAGGCAGTGCACCAATGTCTATTGCAGAAAAGTGGCAATAAGCAGCAGGTATGCAATTCTCAGAGGGTCCCAAACAATCCACCATACAGTCCACTGCGTCCGTGGACATTTGTTCCTCCCTGTCAAACTTCTGGCAGAGTGCTCGAATATCAGGTTCTGACAGTCTGACCCAGTCATTCCGTGGAACAGGCATCTGGGAGAGAGCATCAGCATCTATGTAGTTCAGGCCTACTCTGTATTCAACAGCATAGTCGTATGTAGATAATGCAGAAAGCCACCTATGGCCAGTGGCATCCAACTTAGCTGAAGTCTGCACATAGGTCAAAGCATTATTGTCAGTTTTTACTAGTATCTTAGCCCCATACAAGTACTCGTGGAACTGGTCAACAATGGCCCACTTCAAAGCTAGGAACTCTAACTTATGTACAGGATAGTTCTTTTCGGATGGGGTCAGGCTTCTACTGGCAAAGGCCACTGGTCTCAGGCCATTCTCGTGCTCTTGGTACAATACAGCCCCCAAGCCTTGCAGGCTAGCATCAGTGTTCCACTCTTTCCTCACAGGCAGAAGTCAAAGGGTAGTCTCAGGGATTTTTTCTCTGCCCCCCCCCCCTTGCTCTGTCTTGTGGGGTGCCGCAGGGTTCAGTACTTTCTCCCATGTTGTTCACGGTGTACATGCTACCGTTGGGAGACATTATAAGGCGTTATGGGCTGAGTTTTCACTGCTATGCAGATGATACTCAGCTCTATATGTCCTTTGCACCTGAACAAAATGATGCTGTCTCGATTTTTAACAACTGTCTCGCTGAAATTCAGGATTGGATGAGTGCGAACTGGCTGAGGTTAAATCCGGACAAGACTGAGGTTCTAGTCATTGTCCCGGGTTATCTTGTAAAGAAGTTGACTCCTGGGGTCTCCTCTGATCTTTTATTAGGGGATACCCAGTTGAGACCTTCTGAACAGGTGCGAAATCTGGGCGTTATTTTTGACAGTGCGCTGACACTAAAAAAGCAGGTGTCGGCCACTGTCAGATCTTCCTTTTACCATCTGAGGAATATCGCCCGGATAAAACACCTTGTTCCACATGATGACCTTCCTGTTTTGGTTCACGCTTTGTTTCTTCCTGCCTTGATTACTGTAATGCTTTATATCTAGGGTTGCCGGGTTGATCTCGTCTACCTGCAGCTGGTGCAGAACGCGCAGCTAGGTTGTTGACAGGGCTACCAAGAACTTGTCATGTCACACCTGTGCTGCGCGAACTGCCCTGGCTGCCAGTGCGATGGAGAATCACCTTCAAGGTCGCATTGCTGACCTATAAGACCCTACATGGCCAGGGACCAGGCTACCTGCAAGATCTCCTTTGCCCTTATCGTCCTGTCCGCCCGCTCCGTCCACTGGCGAGGGATTGCTAGAGATTCCCAGGGTTTGTTATAAATCATCTGGGGCTAGGGCTTTTTCTTTTATGGCCCCGACCCTGTGGAATTCTCTACCTCGTCAGGTTAGAGAGTGCCAGTCTGTGGAAGTATTCAAGAGATCCCTGAAAAGTTATTTATTTATGCTGGCATATGATTAGTTTATTTTATGAATATTTTATTGTTTTATGTCTTTATTTATCATGTTGATGTTTTTTCTCTGTTTGTATTAGCGCTTTGATTTTTTGAAAAGCGCTTTATAAATAAATTTTGATTTGAGTGTGCAAGACATAGGACGTCGCTGGATCTGCATAGGCAAGGACAGGAGCGTGGGTAAGTTGATATATAATCTCGTGAAAAGCGGCTTCACACTCAGGTGTCCATCTGGCTCCAAATACTTTCATTAGGACGGAAATACTCTCTCAGGTTCAGAAGAAACTGACCTCTTATATTTTTTGTTAGTAGGAGGGTAACCTTGAGCAAGATTAAGTAAAGGACGAATCACTCTTGAATAGTCCTTGATGAACCGGTGATATTAACCACAGAATCCCAGGAATGTTTGCAGTTCTTTTAGATTGTGGGGCTGTGGCCAGGTGGTCAAGGCCTCAACTTTACTCTGGTCTGTTTCTATTCTCTCTGTGGATATTATGTGTCCCACATACTTTACAGAGGTTTGGAAGAACCGACATTTATCAATGGATAGTTTAAGGCCAAAGCCTTCCAGTCGGTCCAACACCTTGAACAATCTGCTCTCATGTTCCTCCAGTGAGCTGCCAAACACAATAACATCATCTAGGTATATCAGGCACTCTAACAAGTTCATGTCCCCCACCACACGCTCCATCAGTCATTGAAAAGTGGCTGGAGCACCTGAAATCCCTTGAGGCATCCTCATGAATTCATAGAAACCAAGCGGACAGATAAAGGCTGTCTTTTGATGGTCATTTGGGGCCATCGGGATCTGGTAGTACCCACTGCAAAGATCCAACACTGAGAACCACTTACTACCGTTCAGGCAGTCTAAGGCATCCTGAATGCGGGGCATTGTGTACTGATCAGGAATAGTCCGCTGGTTCAAGGTGCGATAATCCACGCACATCCTTACTGTCTCATTCTTTTTCCTCACTGCCACGATAGGTGAACCATATCGGCTTCTGGATTCTTGTATTACACCAGCAGCAAGCATCCCTTGCAGATGCCATCTCACATCATCTATGTCAGCAGGTGCCAGGCGTCGGGACCTCTCATGAAATGGCCTTTCATCATGCAGCCGGATATGGTGCTCAGCTCCTTGCACGCATCCTACGTCCCATTCCTGTAAAGAAAAAACACATGGTCTCTCTGGGCAAGCTTCTCACTGATCCTCACTTTCCATTCAGCTGGCAACGGGGAGTCACCGAAATCAAACAAGTCAGGCGTTACTCTATCATTCTTCCCCGAACTCTTGCTACTGGATAGCACTGCAGTGTCTGCACAATGCACATTAGCCAGGGTGCAACCTCTGTTTACTTGAATCTCTCTGTCAGACACATTATGAACTTGAACCATTACCCTTCTGGGCTGTAGCAGGCAAAATACTAGGTTTGACCAGCAGTCCCTACGGCAATTTTCCATCGCCTGGTGCATCCAACATTAATATTTTATTCTTGACATCCTTTCTGATATGGACCTCTCCCTGTAAGGTACACTGGGCATTTGGCGCCAGCATCAGAGACTCTGGATCCTTTTTCCAGACAACTGCAACCGGTTCCTCTGGTTCCACTTTGTCAGCATCTCTCTGGGCATCGTAGGCCTTCCTGATCAAGGCCGGAATTCTTAGAGCTCTACCAGTCCGGGACCCCTGTTTTTCATAACACAACTGTGCCAGGCATCCAAACATATGTACGTTAGTCCCAATTAGTAGAGGAACCCTATCATACAGTCTGGTAGGAGGACACACTAAGGCCAGGGTCTCTACTTGCTCGGCCACTCCTGCCACGTAGGTGGGGGAAAAAACAGCCAAATTCGTATATATCCAGAGTAGGGGTAGGCCTTCTCACTTAACCCCCAGACATGCAGCCCTTCCAGCGGTTGTAAGGGTACATCAGACAAATGCTTCTGATACCTGTCTTGGAACATAATTGTCACTTGGAAGCCACTGTCTAATACAGCTCTTGTAGACACTCCATTCAGCTTTACAGTGGTCTCCATGGAGGAACCCACTATTCTGGACCAGTCTGGAGAGGAGGTAGCGGGGGCCTGGGCAACTGACCTTGCCACAAAGGGACGTGAGTTAGCATTTTTGGGGCCCTCACTGGGATCATTTCATACACCTCTTAACCACCGATTTGTTCTCTGAAGCTCTCCTTGTAGCCTATATGCAACTTTGTGTCTTTTGGGGACTGGCATTCTCTCTTCATGTGCCCATCCTTCCCACAATTATAGCAAAACATACTTTCTGGAGTTTGAACTGGCTGAGGCGTCACACTGGGAGCCAGGGCGGGGGTACTACTACTAACTGGAAACCTTGGTGCCATCTCTGTCTGCGGCGTGATAAGCATTTGGAGACATCTCGTCAATTTTCCCACTTCCATGGTCAAGACATCGAGTTTTGAGCTGTTGTCAGGAGGAGATGCATGGGTGGGTACCCCCACCCCCATAGCAGATGCAGTCAGATGAGGGTCGGGGCCTGTACTTGCAGGAACGGCCTTCATAAAGAGACTGTTATTTATTTCCCTGAACTCTCTCAGCAGTTCACCCCATGGTGGCACACCCTCATTGGTCCCCACTTCACAAGGACCTTCCGATGCTGTGATCACTTGGGCTGTGCTCACCCCAGAATTAAAATCCCCCTCCTCATCTTCAACCTCCCGAAGTTCTTTTATTAAGTCACAATAGTCCAGTGGGTTACTCCTTCTGTCTGGGAGCCTTAATTGAAGGAACTGCCATTTAGAATGCTTTGCATGTTGTAGTAGGTGCTCCAACCTTACACGGTTTAAGTCACTGGCGCCACCCCACCTTTTCGGTAAGCCTTCTGCAGAGCTCTTTCCACACAAGTAACATATGCAGAAAAACTTTCCCCTGGCCATTGTTTTGTACCTTGACATTTCCACATCAAGCTCTCCCCTGACTCAGTGCTCCCAAAATGCCTTCAAGTGCAGATAGGTACTTCTGGGCAGATGCATCAGGATTTGTGGACCTCAAAAATTTAATGGCCTCTAGGGCAGGACCCCTCAGACTTTCTATGATTCTTTTTCATTTCTCAGCCTCCGCACACTGCCATTCAGGTATCAGGGGCAACACAATCTATCCAGGTGTCCCAATCATCCTCCCCCTTGGGGGTGGGGAAGGTGCCAGAGAAGATCCTCAACCTTCGGTAAGAGTCGTGACTAATGGCAGGTGCAGAAATAGGAGCCTGCATTGGTTCAGCCACAGAAAGAGGGGCAATAACGGGTGCTGGAGCAGGAGGGGTGTTGGGGGAGGAACACCCCCAGGTGGCAGAAATAACTTCAAGTCCTCCACAGTTTTCCCTTCCTCCAGCAACAACTTAGCAAATTTCTTCTCAAAAGTTTCAGATAGTGGGAAGGGCTCATTTCCCACCGGGTCTTTACTATCCATAGTTATCACTCTCCAGGCAGTGAGTGCTCCCTCTGGGGTAATAGTCTGTGGCACTTTGGAGCTATCTATGGGGTCCTTATATTCTACTAGGGCCATGAAAGTGTGGGTGAATAGATCAGCATGTTGACCCACCACCACAGGGTTTTGTAAACCTTCCACCTTGTAAAGTGCTCCCTGTACAATGTCCGTATTGATACCCAGGGGGATGTCCAGGATAAGCATAGCATTTTGGGGGTCGATCTCCTCCCCAGTACACCATTCCACCAACCGGTGCACAGCCACTTCTGTCGGGGTACCCATTTATTTATTTTTTTAACAGTGGTTTGTGAATGTGGCCACTAGAGGACACATAATCCCAGTGGTGCCTCCAAGATGTAACCCCTAGGTGGCGCTATCCCAAGGGCTACTACCCCTGCCTGTTTGACTACGGACAGGTTGAGGGGCCTAGGTCCTATGGCGGGTGCTCCACCCAGAGGTCAGGGTTTGTAGTGGTTAGACTAGCTTGGTCACAGCCCTCTGGGACACTGAGACCCCCTTTTATTCCCTGTAGTGGCTCACACAGTACACCAGAGTTACAGCCCCAATACCCCACATATACACACTGTTCACTCATATAGATACCACTTGCCCTCGAGACTGATTCTGCAGCACGTCTCTGAGGACCCCCTGTAAAATAAGGTTAAAAAACATACACAGCAAAACAAAATACTGTTTCCATAAGTACCACACAGACAGTATATAGTATAACAACAAAAAATCTGATTGATTTAGGGGGCAATAACACGGAGGGGAAATCAGGTTAATTGGTGGCATTAAATCACAGTACTGTGCACACACACAGGGTCTGAAAAGTCACACTCTGGGTACCCAGGTTGGGGCTAGCCAGGTCCGTTGCCCGAGGTTGGCCGGCAGGTGCAGATGGATGGGGCCCTGTATAAGAAAATACATGCACAACACCCAATTGTAATCCGGAGCCGAATGGCTCAGTCCATGAAGCAGGGAAACAACAAGAATTAGATGACACACTTGTGATTGAAAACAGACTGCAGGGGAATACCCCAATTTGTACTCACAATACCCACGCTGAGGACCGGATGGTAGATGTTCTTCTGGATTGCCAGAACAACAGGGCATGGAAACAAGGTCCTTGTGACTGGACCCCACTGCAGTTGATAGCAAACTTATTTAGACCAAGCTAAGCTGGGGTTTGCTTCCAGTTTCAGCACACACAGCACTGGGAATAGCAGTCATTCCCACAAGCACTATGCACATTCATATGTAAAAGGAAAGTACTATACCAGGCAGGCTGCTCCTCGATCCCGATCGCATTCCTGCAAAATACCCGGGAGCACACACAGCAGCTTCAGTTCCTGACAGACCGAGCACGATTCAGCAATTTCTCCAGTCTTCTACAGGGTGAGCCTGGTTTCCACTCTTCAGACTTCCTTTTTTCTCCTCACAATCGGATTCAGTCCGAACTGGCACTTGCAATGGCTGCAGGCCGAACCTCAGGGCCTCACACACGCTTCCCGTGTGAAACTATACACCGCAGAAGCACAGAGCTCCTTCTCTCTTCACTGTTACAACTGATCTGAGCTTTCCAATCACAGAGCAGGGCAATTCCTTTAGCTCCACATCATTCTGTTGGTTGGTTCGGCTGTCACTCACAATAAGACTCCCTCTGTTGGTGGAAAAAGGCGCCACGGTCAAAATTACATTTCCCAGAGTCACATACAATCCCCTTGTGGCTGGCTCAAAATTAAGAGTCCAAGTTCTGATTCGTCCACAGGCTCCATTTTAGGGCTCCCTTAACCCAATTGGCCCAGCACAGCAGTTCAGGACTAAAATGAAAGAGCTACACTGAAACAGATCGTGCTAAAATAAAGACAGGTTAGATGAACTACATTTTCTCAGTCACTCTAAATGATTTCTGGCAAACAGTTATATCTTTCAACAAGGCTCCCTCTGCACATGTAGCGACAGCAGAAACGGAGCGAATTGGCAGCAGCTCGGGCGGGATTCGAGCATTAAATACACAGTCCCCCCCATACAAACTAATTAAGTTTGCAAGCAGACAGCTCTTAAAGAGACAGTACATGGAGGCTCAAATAGCACTCTCTTGGAACCACATTTAAGCAGCTCAGACACCGAACACCGCCCAGACTTGGAGCATTCAGGCAAGCTCCTGGAAGACTTCTGGGAACCCCCATTTGCAGGGGGGTTACATCTATCTATCTATCTATATATAATATTATGCAGGTTGCCTGTTTAATTACATTATCGGCAGTGGCTTTTGGTGTGAGGCTTGCCTGTGTAAGGGGACATGGCTCGGAGCGTATGGGGACATGCTACCGCAAGTAACCAATGTCTGAAATGCGCTCAGCGTCTAGCCGGAGATCTCCGGTATCACCAATATCGCTTGATGCGAATGATGGACTTTTGTTGCTGGGATGGAGAAACTTTAGAGTTTTGTTCGGAATGAGATGGTGTAACATGGATTGGTGACAAGTCCTCTTTGAAGAGTGGTTGATGAGTAGGACAGTTTGGGGCTAGTGTGGATGGCATTGTGGCAATTGTAACTGGGGGGGCATGAATGCTTAATAAATCAATGAGGGCCTGGAGGCCATCTAACCCCTCCCTCAAGAAAATGTTGGGTTTTGTAACTGGTGCATTTTAGTGGTCTCTTTTGAGTATTTTTTAAATAAAATGCGACCCAGGCTATGGGATAAATTTTATTAAAATAAATAAAATTCTCTGTCCAGCCTGCCAGTGCTACCACTTGCAGTGCCAGTGACCTGGATTTGGGAGCTAACGTGGGACGCTGGAGGGGCGGTCGGGAAGAGGAGGACTGCTCTCCTTTTCTGAGGAGGGAAGAGTTGCAGTACTTGGCATTAGCCTGGCCTGTAGTGGAGGCTAGGGGAAAGGCAGTAATAGACCGCATGTTGGGGAGTGAAGGAATGACAGCCAGTGACGTCCTGCCCACGTGAGTGTGCATGGGGTCGTATGGGCAGCACTGCACGTTCACATCTCCCAGGGGTGAATCATGAAAGTGAAAATTGATCAGAGGCAGAGGAGGATAGCAGACCAACTCCTGTCAGGCTCTACACTGGCTACTGTGTGTATTGGTGAGGGTCGGCATATATGTGGGTAATGGGTGGGGTAAGGGCAGGTGATGGGTCCATGTGTATGTGCTTGTGAGGGGTGGGGGGCTGCATGTATATGTGTAGAAGTTTCAAGCCGTGTATTTACAAAAAGGTGCACGGTGGGTATATGCGATTGATATGGTGTGTTGTTGGTAGTCTTCATGGAGGGCGATCAGTTTGGGGGGGTCTAACCTGTAGATAGAACTGAGTCAGGGTTCCCCACTGCCTGAAAATATAGGGCAGTGGCAGTGGTGATTGGGTCAAAAGGTGCGTTATTTTTCTGGACCTCCTATATGTAATGTATATGTGCATAAGTGGATTTTAAGTAAAATATAGTGTGCTGGTATCAAAACAGGTAGTAGTGCAGTAAAGGATGTCAATAAAAGACAATTTTGGAGAATTTTGTAGAAAAATCAGTAATGAATAAAAATGTAGAGTGCTGGCAAAAAAATATAGGGTGGTTGGCCCACTGTGCTAAAAGAAGGAATGGGGAACACTGGGACTGGGAATGGTGGTCCTGGAGTGGGAATGGATAGGCTGGCCAGTGGCACTTAAGGGATGTCCATCAGCGTGGAGTGTGGTTTGCTGGGAAGAGAGACTTGGGTATGGTGTCTGGGTCATCCAGACGTAGGTACAGTGGTTAGCTGGGGGCTGGCAAAGCCGCAATGAGGGTAGTCTGGATCAAGCAAAAGCTGTGGGAGACAGCAGCACTCAGAAGTCAGCGTGTCTTGCCATCAACAACATGGCGGAGTACTTTAAGTACCTGCAGAGGTGGCTCTGCCATTCTAGTCTTTTTCCCCCCAGTTCTTTGATGTCTTTTCTTTCTCTTTCAGACAATGTATTGGGCTTACACGAAGGTGTCAGCTATCCAGAGATATCTGACCCAGGGTGGGGCTGCTTTTGAAGATATGGGGGAGGTCACCACATAATAAACACATTTTTTTTTACAATCATCATTAGATTGTGCTCCCACATGCCATAGTCCCCACAGCTGGGCCCCTTCCCAGTTACCTACCCTAATGTAGACTTACTGGTTAACCACCTCTTGCCCAGGACCAGTTATGGTGGTAGGTGGCCTGCCACATTGGTCTTGTGGCGCCAGAAGGGTTGCTGGATTTATTTTTATTTAAACATTTGGTGACCGTGAAAGGCACGCTGGGCCAAGGCTTGTCTCCAGGTGCGACCCAGGGGACAGGGAAAATGAGAATCACAGTATATAGTACAAGGCATTCAATACAAAATGACACAATAGTAAGCATAATAAAATATTTCAGTGAATACAATACAGCAAAACAGGCTACGCAGAGAGACAACTGTACAATGGAATGGAGTATCAAAGATCAGAGTAGTTGCAAAGGGGACAAACATTTCAAGTGCTAAGAAGTGTTATGGGAGCAAGTAGGGAAAGGTAGGAGACGAAGCAGCGATTTGACAGAGGAGTGAGAGGAAGAGCTGCATAAGAGAGCGGAGACTGAGTGTTCCACAGGGAAGGGAAACGATAGTGGAAAGCAGATTTGCCCATGTTTAAGGATGGAGTAAGGAGTGAGAGAGCATGAGTCTCTAGAACATAGGGAGTATGTTACAGGGTGTGCCTCCAGGTTTGTTACTGTTTTGTGCTTACAAATTACTGCTGTAATCTCTGATTCAAGTTGTTTTTTGCAAGGTATATCTTCTGTTACTGCTTTATTTTTCTCTGTAGTAAAATGTTTTTTGCAGGGTATATATTCTGTGAAATTGTTACAGGTGGTGCTTACATTTTTGTGACTTTATCTATCATTGGGCTAAGCTTTCAGGGCTACTGCATTTGTTGTTGGTTGACTGTTTCTGCTCTTACTTCCTTAATTCTTTTGTCTGTGGTTCTTCTTTTTCGCTGGGGAAGGGCCCAGTCACCCACCCCCATCCCGAACCACCCCATGCTACACTCTTTTTTATAGAGTAACACAGTCGTGACATTTCCTGTAGCAAAGCAGGAAGGAGAGGATCTGAGTGGTATCCACACAGTGACCTCACTTACAGGGGGCACAAGTAATTTAACTTGTTATAACAAGTTATTCAAAAAACAAAAACAAAAAAAACCTTTGCTTTATTTTTCCTCCTTCTAATTACTTGGACCAGGTAATAAACTTGGAAACTCAACTGAAATGGATATTATTAACTGCAGGTACTGTGGGATACTTTTCAAAAGGGCAGTTACACAGGATTTAGGATGCTGTCCTACATGCTGGACTATTGGAGATCTAAGGGCTCAGCTCCAGGCACCATGGGCAGAGATTGCGCGCCTCAAATTGCATATTCAGGAGGAAATATATTATAAGAATCGCCTGGCCTTTCCCCAACATCCAATTGAAGCACCTCGACCACAGAGGGTAGTTGGTTCAGGAGGTTGGCAGGTGGTTAGGAGGGGCAAATTGGGTACCCCATCACTCAATGTTCTCCAACGTATCGCCTCCACAAACCATATATTAACTGCAAACAGGTATCTGCCTCTTTTTATTTTTATTTATTTATTTATTTTATTTAGAGTCTAGGATTACAAGTACCTTTGAGCCAAGGCTCTTTTACAAAGGTTCCACGTCAATTGAGGTACAATACAAACATTACATAGAGTTGAGTAACAATGCAGAAATGGTGCACAGACATTTTTAAGCAGCTGAAATACATTACTTTGGGGGAAAGTGAGTACCAGTGGGCAGGGTAGCCAGAGGTAACTGAGGCTTGGAATGGACACAAAAAGATCGGTGCAGCCTCTATCTTTGAAATCAAACAAAGGGGCAGAGGACACTGCAGAGCAGGACACTGCTGTACAGAAGCTAGCGCTACAAAACTCGCCCAAAACAGGGACCAAAACAAAAAAAGTAAAAAGTAAATCCAAGACACTTCTGATCATAGGAGACTTCATGATTCGGGGAGTTAGTACCTACCTTCAGCCGGGGGCAATGGTCAGATGTCGCCCAGGTACATCAGCATGGAGACGCACTGACCACATTGTTAAAATCATGCAGGAAGCAGGAGAAAACATTGATGTCCTGGTACACATAGGGACTAACGATCTCGCCAGCCGGTCAGTTATGGAGACCAGGGAACACCTGACCAGGCTGGGAAACAAACTGTGATCGATTTTGTCCGGCATCTCCTTCTCTGAGATCCTGCTGGTCTGGGAGAGGGGGGCAGATGGATGGAAGGGGAGATAGGGGAGCTAAACATGTGGCTCATGGGCTGGTGCCAGGAAAAAGGACACACATTTGTAGGTAACTGGCAACAGTTTTGGGAGCGAAGGTTCTTTAAATTTGATGGACTGCATCTGACTAAGGAGGGAGTCAGTGCATTGGGGCAGAAGTTTGACGTCTTAGCAGAATATTTAAATTAGCAAATGGGGAGAGGGGTGCATACACTATACAGTGAACAGTAAGAACATCCCTCCCACTGGGGGCCAGTGACCATCACATGGTATGGGTCAATTTAGCCACTAGAACTAAATCATCTCATTCCAAGGCAAAAATAAAGGACTTCAGAGGAGCTGACTTTGATATGATGGCCAACAGAGATAAGCTGGCCCTGGCAAGAAGAAATACAGGTGAGGGGGTACAGGCAAAGTGGGCAAGCATTAAGGATGCAGTACTTGAAGCAACATCCCATTGTGTTAGGGAGAAGAGCAAGAGCAAATGAAGGAGGAAACCACTTTGGTTCTCAAAAACAGTAGCAGAAAAGGTCAGAGCCAAAAGGTTGGCCTTCAGGAAATATAAGGGAATGCAGTGGGACGAAGATAGGGAGGCATACCAAACTTCCTTAAGGGAAGCAGGGAAGGCAGTAAGGCAGGCAAAGGCCCAAACCGAGGAAACACCAGCACGAACAGTAAAAGAAGGGGATAAGATTTTCTATAGATACATTAGTGAAAGGAGAAAGTCCAGAGGGGGTATTGCTAAGATCAAAGGGGATAAGAGGGAGTGTGTGGAGGAGGACCAAGGAAAGGCATCTATCCTAAATAGATACTTCTGCTCAGTATTTACTGAGGAGAAGGTAGGGCAGGATCCACAGCTCAGCACCATGGACACGGGGGAGGGAGGTGTGCACAAGTCCCTTCACAAAAGAAAGGGTCCTACAAGAGCTTGCAAAGCTCAGGGTGGACAAGGCAATAGGACCTGATGGCATACATCCCAGAGTACTAAAGGAGCTAAGGGCAGAACTAGCAGAGCCATTATCAGAACTATTTAGTGAGTCTCTGGGCACGGGAGAGGTCCCAGAAGACTGGACAAGGTCCCTTTCCTCCTCTGAATATGTTACCTGCTCTCCCCCCAGCCAGTAGCAGGTCCTGGGATTTCTTGCTCCGAGGTGCATGACCTTACACTTCTTAGCGCTAAACCCCAACTGCCACTCCCTAGATCAGTGTTCAAGTTTAGCTAGATCCTCCCTGAGTGCCTGCCTCCCTTCCTCACTGTCCACTTTTGCACTAATCTTAGTATCATCTGAGAACAGGCTGATCTTACTCTTGACCCCCTCTGCAATGTCTCCACTGAAGACATTGAACAAAACAGGGCCCAACACTGAACCCTGTGGTACCCCCACTTGTTACTGGCCTTGGCTTGGATGTCTCCCACAACTTACAACTACCCTCTGTTGTCTACCCTGCAACCAGCTCTCAACTCACCCCACCAGTTTGTCCCCCACCCCCATGTCCCTTAGTTTGCTCATTAACCTCCCATGGGGTACCAAGTCAAAAGCCTTGCTGAAGTCTGGGTACAGGACTTCCACAGCGTGGCCTTCATCAACCACCCTAGTGACCGAGTCGAAGAAGTCAATCGGGTTAGTTTGGCACGATCTTCCCAAGACAAACTCATGCTGTTTCTCATCCTTTAGACCATTACTATCAAGAAAGGTTATCAGCCTCTCCTTTAGAATGGTCTCATTCAAATTTCCCACTATGGAAGTCAAGCTTACTGGTCCATAGTTGCCCGGTTGATCTTTGGGTCCACTCTTGTGAAGGGGCACCACGTGAGCCATCCTCCAGTCCCAGAGTACCTTCCCCCGTCTCCAAAGTGGCATTGAATAGGTCCATCAGGGGGTCTGCCAACACCTCCGCCAGTTCCTTCAGGACCCTTGGATGTACACTGTTTGGTCCTGGTGCCTTGTCCACCCACAAGGCTTTAAGGCCCTTCAGAACTCTATCCTCTTGGATGACCCCATCTGTTATCTCTGCCCCCCTTCACCCTTGCCCCTTTCCCCTGCGGTATTGGGCCATCCCTTTCTTTTGTGAACACTGAGCAGAAGTACTCATTGAGTGCCTCTGCCTGTTCTTCCCCTTGTTCCACCCAACCCCCATCCCTCTTGATTTTAACAGTGTCATCTGTACAACTCCTCTTCTCCTTTATGTATTTAAAGAACCCCTTTTCCCCCTCTCTGATCCCATGAGCCAGTTTCAGCTCCTTGGCTGCCCTGACTGACCTGGTCACCTCCCTGCATGTCTTTGTGAACACCCCTCTATCCTCCTCGCACCCCGATTTTTTTTGAACTTAATGAAGGCCAATCTTTTTCCCTCACTTTCCACTCTACTTCTTTGTTGAGCCAGATAGGTTTTTTGGACCTGGACTGCTTTCTCTGAGATTTGGCACACGTGTTCGTGGCCTCATTCAGCCCCTTCCTAATGATTTCCCACTTCTGTTCAGCATCCATCACTGGATTAATTTTAGCTAAATATCCCTCTAGGATGCTGCCCATTCTGGCAAAGTCTGCCTTCCTTAAATCCAACACTCTTGTGCTGATCTTAGCTGACTCCCTCCCTGTGTTGAGGAGGAACCACACTGAGCGATGGTCGCTTCCTGCTAGAGGGTCCTGTACTACCACATCCTGGACTTGATCACCATTTGTTAGCACCAAATCCAGTATAGTCCCCTCTCTAGTAGGTTCCATCACCCCTTGCACTAGGTAGCTGTCTTGGATAGCCTCCAGCAGCACCTGTTCCCTGGCATGTGCTGTAGTTACTGTCTGTCAGTCAACCCCAGGTAGGTTGAAGTCTCCCACTATAACTGTATTTCCCTTGCCACTGACCTTCCTGGTTTGCTTCCCCAGCTCCTTCTCCACCTCCTCACTCTGTGAGGGTGGCCTGTACACCAACCCCATCCTGAGCTTCTTACCTATAGGGCTTTGGAGCAATACCCATATGGCTTCTGGTCTCCCCTCCTCCCTGGTACACAGTATCCCCTTCCTGACATAAATAGCCACCGCTCCAGCCCTTCCCTCCTCCCGGTTCCTGCGGAACACCTTGTAACCCAGGATCCTAAGATCCCAGCCATGGTATTGGGTGGCCCAGGTCTCTGAGATGGCAGCAATATCTACCGCTCCCTCTGCTGTCATTGTTCGGAACTCTGCCACCTTGTTTGCTAAGCTCCTTGCATTCAAGGATACTACAGTCCACCTTGTGCCCCGCCCCTCCTCTTCCCATCTCTTCCCCCTTCCACTTTTGTTTTGGTATGGAGAGTTAGAGGCGAAACGACAGAAGGCATAGTAGAGGGAATCAGGTCAAGAGAGTGATGTAGAGAGGGTGTGGTGCAGTAAACAATGTCAGTGTAATCAAAGACTGGCATAATCATTGTTATTAGAAGTTCCCTATATACGGGGAGAGGGAGAGAGTCTTTGTTACGGTGTAGTATATCACAAGCTTGGGGCGGAGTTTAGTGGCCATGTAATCAATGTGGATAGTGAAATTTAACTGTGGGTCCAGCCAGACTCGTAGATACTTGTATGAGTGGACGATCTTTAGAGGGGTGCCGTTGAGAGATGTGATTGGAAGGGCAATGATAGCTTTGGCTAATCTTTGAGCGGTTCCAAAAGTCATAGAGACTGTTTTGGAAGTGTTGAGCTTGAGTTGTTCTGATTGGAACCAGGAGTGAACTGAGTGGAAGTCATGCTGCAGCACAGAGTGGATAGTGACTGGGTCAGGGCCCCGAGGTGTACAGAATGGTATCTTCCGCATACATATGTATGAGGGATGAGGAACAGGCTGATGGGAGATTGTTTATAAATGTAGAAAATAGGATGGGGCAGAGTATTGACCCTTGAGGGACTCCAGCTAGGATAGGGAGGGAGGAGGAGGAGTTTGCAATTTTTACTGATTGGTGTTTGTCGGTGAGATAAGATTTGAACCATTGTATGGTAGGAGGGGCAAGCCCTGCATCCTCGAGTGTCCAGGAGAAGAGGGTGGAATATGGAGTCGAATGCTTTTGCCAGATCAATGAAGACTGCAGCATTGAGGTGGCTTTTATCAGCAGCAGACTGAATGTGACCTGTGATACAGAGAATGGATGATATGGTGGAATGTTTTTTTCTGAAACCTGACTAATAGGGGGATAGGAAGTTGGTGGCAGAGTGGAATTCAGTCAGCATGGACTGCACAAGACCTTCCTGGAGTTTTGCCAGAGCAGTGAGATGGGAGATTGGGCAGTAGTTCCCGGGTAAGGTGGGGTCACCTCCTTGGTGGAGAGGAATGACGCATGCAGATTTCCAGGCTTTTGGAATAATGCTCAAGGAGAAGGACTTGTTTATAATGAAGGTAAGAGAGAGTGTGATGGCAAGAGCAGAAAGGCGTAGGAGACTAGGATTTAGACTATCCAGACTGGATTTTGATGTGTTGAGGGATAGGAGGGCAAGCAGTACTTCATTGGTGGAGGCAGTGGCTAAAAGGAAGTTGTGCATGTGATGTGGGGAAGGTTTGGAGGCAAGCAGTGTAGTAGATGTGGTTGGGTTGGGGAGGCACAGGTGGTGAAGAAGGTGTCTGCAACCTGGATGGGGTCCATAACTTCAATGCCATTGTGTTTAATGGTAGGGGTGGTAACCTGAGGAGGTGGATTGACGATGGAATGTACAATGTTCCAAAAGTAGGAGGTGTGTGTGCAGTGTTAAAGCGATGTTTAAAGTGATCCACCTTAGCTTTACGAATGGCCTTAGTGCAAGCATTTCTGACTGTGTTGTACACTTGTCTTGAACTTGGGGATAGGGAAGACTTAAAGGCAGACCAGTCTCTGTCTCGGGCTTTGCACATGGCAATTATAGGGGAGGTAATCCATGGGTGGTGGTGCTTCCTGACTCTGGTGCTTTTAAAGGGGTGTGGTAGTCCCAGACACAGTTGAAAATTTTAATGAACTGGGCTAGTGCAGCATCAACTGTGGTTGACCGTCTCCAGGCTGACCTGGCTAGGATTCGTGAAACCTCCTCCCCCACCCAGGGACCACCAAGGCCAATGCCACTACCTCAGAGGTTGCCAAGAAAGAGGAGAGGCTGGACCAGAGTGGGCTCAGAGAGGGAGAGGGTGGTGGAACAGAGCTGCATCCCTCCAGCTGTACCTCTCCACAATTCATTCGCTCTTCTGGTGGATAGTGGTTCCTCTATGGAGGTACCTGTAGTGGAGACCAAGGAGGATGCTGGGAACCTTCACAAAGGAGACCCACAGGAGGGTGGCATGGGACCCCACAGGGGAAGGAAAGAACTCCTGGTGGGGAACTCAATCATTAGAGGGGTAGAAATGGGGGAGGAAGGGGAGAGGGAGGTAAGGTGCCTTCATGGCACCACGGCTTGGAGGGACAGGAAGCGAATCCTCAGGATCGTGGGAGGAGCTGCACAAGGGATGGAGCTGGATTTCATTGTCCACCTAGGGACAAATGACCTGGCTAGGAATGGGATCAGAGCAGCGCAAGAGGAATTTGTAGAGTTGGGGAGGGGCCTTAGACAAGTAGCACATACGGTAACCTTCTCGGAGGTGCTGCCTGTCTATGGCAAGGGTGATGTTAGGCTCCTCACCAGGGAATTCAATGAGTGGTTGAAAAACTGTGTGGAGCTCAGGGTTTTGGCTTCATTGGGGACTGGGGAGCCACCTGGAGGGATGCAGACCTATACTGGTGCGATGGTCTGAATCTGTCCAGGAGGGAACCAGGATCCTAGGTGAGAGGTTTAAATGCTTCATTGGCAAGCATTTAAACTAGCCAAGGGGGGAGGCACTGAAAAGGAGCAGGAAAATCCCAGCCTCCCCCCACAAAACATGGTAATTAGTAAGGTAAACACCAAGGTAAAGAAGTTATTAGGGAGCAGGACAGAGGTAAATGTAAAAAGAGGCAAAGGCAGTAAGGACAGGCATGGGGCTAAAAGGGGTAAGGCTATCAAAAAGTGGAGGGTGATGAGTACCAATGCCCGTAGTCTGTGTAACAAGCTCCCTGAACTAGTGGCCTTGATGGAAGAGGGTTGCCTGGATATTGTGGCAGTCACAGAAACATGGTACACAGAGAACCATGACTGGGATGTCAACATACCAGGATACACAATCTACAGGAGGGACAGGGAGGGTAAAAGAGGAGGAGGAGGAGGAGTAGCTCTCTATGTAAAGGAAGGGATCAAAGCAACAGAACTAAAGAGTAAACAGGGAGCAGATGAGGCACTTTGGGTCACCCTGGAGACAGGAAATGGTACCACAATCCGCATGGGGGTTGTATACAGACCCCCATCTCAGGGGAAGGAATGGACAATGAAATGATAGAAGGCTTCCTTAGAATGGCAGAAAAAGGGGAGATATTGTTGATGGGGTACCTGAATATGCCAGATGTTAACTGGAGCACCTTTGCTGCAGGCACATCCAAGAGCAGGGTCATTCTTGATGCCCTACAGGGGGCATGCCTCAGACAGCTAGTATTGGAATCCACTCGGGAGGGAGCAATCTTAGACCTGGTACTCTCAAATGGGGACGGAGAAAGCATCTCAGATTTAGAGGTGGGTAGACATCTGGGAATAAGCGACCACCAAACAGTGTGGTTCATGATAAACACAGCCATACAAAAGCAAGAGTATTGGACTTTAGGAGGGCTGACTTTGGAAAAATGAGAGAGTGCCTTAGAAAAGCACTAGCAAACAGGCAAGAAGGAGGGGTGGAGGAACAATGGGGAGTAATGAAAACAGCCATCACAGAGGCAACAAGCCTTTGTGTAAAGCAAATCAATAAAACACAACGAAGGAAAAAACGCTATGGTTCTCAAAAGAGGTGGCAGGGAAGGTTAAGGAGAAAAGGATAGCATTCAGGAAATATAAGGAAACACAGAAGGAGCAGGACAGAGAACTTTATCAGTTAAAGCAGAAAGAGACTGGGAAGGCAGTCCGAATAGCAAAGGCCCAAACCGAGGAAAGGATAGCCAATTCTGTTAAGAAGGGGGATAAGACCTTTTATAGGTACATTAGGGAGTGAAGAAAGACCAAAGGAGGAATACTGAGGCTTAATAAAGGGGAAGGAATGTGGGTAGAGGGGGACAGTGACAAAGCAGGGATACTGAAAGAATATTTCTGCTCAGTATTCACAAAGGAAGAGGATGGGGAGGTACCTAAACCAAACAAGAGAAACACGGAAGATGGGGGTCGATACCAGTCCATTTACAGAAGAAAGGGTTCTGAAAGAACTAATAAAATTGAAGGTGGACAAAGCAATGGGGCCTGATGGGATTCACCCAAGAATTCTAAAAGAACTAAGGGTAGAACTAGTGACACCGCTGACTACTCTCTTTAACAAATCATGGGAGGATGGTTGGTACCTGAGGACTGGAGGAGGGCAGATGTGATTCCTCTTCACAAAAGTGGGAGCAGGACAGAGGCAGGAAACTACAGACCAGTTAGTTTGACCTCAGTGGTAGGGAAAATGATGGAATCACTTCTGAAGGAAAGAATTGTTGAGTACCTAGAGGCCAGTGGGGCACAGGACCCAAGGCAGCATGGATTCACGATGGGAAGGTCGTGTCAGATGAATCTAATAGATTTCTTTGACTGGGTGACCAAAGTAGTAGACCAGGGAGGGGCTGTGGACAGGCCTACCTACATTTTAGCAAGGCATTTGATACAGTCCCACACAAAAGATTAAGACACAAGTTAGCCAGCCTTGGAGTGGGCCCCAAGGTGGTAGGCTGGATAAAAAATTGGCTAGACAACAGGACGCAAAGGGTAGTAGTAAATGGAGTGCACAGTGAAGAAAGGAGGGTCACTAGCAGGGTACTGCAGGGTTCAGTACTGGGACCGGTCCTTTTTAATGTCTTTATAAGTGACATTGCAGAGGAACTGGAAGGAAAAGTATGTCTCTTTGCAGACAACACAAAGATCTGCAACAGGGTTGATACACAAGATGGAGTGGAAAGGATGAGAAGGGACTTGGCAAGGTTGGAGGAATGGTCAAATGTATGGCAGCTCAGATTCAATGCAAAGAAGTGCAAGGTAATGCACATGGGAAACAAAAACCCAGGGGAAGAGTAAACAATGGGGGGTGAGATACTGACAACAGTAAAAATGGAAAGGGACCTGGGGGTAATTATATCAGATGACCAAAAGGTGGGCAAGCAATGTGAGAAGGCAGTAAGGAAGGCTGGGGGGATATTGGGATGCATAGGTAGAGGCATCAATAGTAGAAAACAGGAAGTTGTTATCCCTCTGTACAGACGGTTGGTGAGACCCCATCTGGAGTACTGTGTGCAGTTCTGGAGACCCCATCTCCGCAAAGACATAGACAGAGTGGAGGCTGTCCAGAGGAGGGCAACCAAAATGGTGCAGGGTCTGCACCAGAAGACATACTGAAGAAAGACTAAAGGAGCTTAATATGTATACCCTTGAGGAAAGAAGGGAGAGAGGGACATGATAGAAACTTTCAAGTACCTCAAGGGAAATCAACAAAGTCCAAGAGGGTAGCATCTTTCAGAAAAAGAGATGTGCAAGAACAAGGGGGCACAATTTGAAGATAGAGGGGGGACGGCTCAGAGGTAATGTGAGGAAGTATTTTTTCACGGAGAGGGTTGTGGATGCATGGAACAGCCTCCCTGAGGAGGTCATGGAGTCAAGAACAGTGGGGAATTCAAGAATGCATGGGACAGACATAAAGCAGTCCTAGTTGGGGGGTAGGAGGAAGTAAGCTGTTGGTTAACTAGAATCTGCAGCTTATCTGTTAGGTAGGAAAATGGGCAGACTAGGTGGGCCAAGCGGTCCTTATCTGCCATCAAATTCTATGTTTCTATGTTGCAGAATAAACTGGTGCCCTGCTGGCATTGTATAAGTCTGATAGGTCTGATAGGAGGGAGTTAGTGTCAAGTGAGGTTAGTGGGCGAGTTTCAGTGTACTTTGAGGCAGATTTGGGAAGATGTGTTTTTCTAATGCAATAAATGCAGTGGTCACATAAGGTGGGGTCGAGGACACCTGCTGAGGATATAACGGTGAGAGTGGGAAGAGAGGACCCAATCAATGAGTGGGTGATTAGAGGATTGGGAGTTTTAGCGGTTAGGCTCCATGACCATGATCAGCTAAGTGAGGTTTAGGGATTCTAATTTGGAGGTTGTGGTCTTGGATGAAGGGGACAGCCAGTCAAGGTTGTAATCCCCTAGGAGATACCTGGATACATGCATGCAGATTTCTTTTAAAGAACTGTATAAACCTGAGCTGGTAATAAGAGCAGTGAGGGTGGCTGCCCCCGGCTTGCTCTGCTACCCTGCTAGGGCTACAGTTTACTCTATTTGGGGAGTATTTGAATAAGGCAAAAACTTCCAAATAAAGGGGAAGGAAGTCATTGAGTTCCAAATGTTAAAAAAAATTAGATGACTTTCAGCACCACAGGCTTGGAAGTCAAGAAATTATGAATTTTTCTGAAAAAATTTTTTTTTTTTTCAAACTTATAATGTATTGTTTTACTCATAAAACAACAACATGCAGTTGATACCTCCTACCAGGCATACAATACGAAATGCAAGGAGCCGGTCAAAGGAAGACCGTGTAAAAAGAAGCCTAATCAGTCTGACTTAAGGAGTTGGGGACATTTCGATCAGAGCTCAAGTTAATGTCCTAAACAAAACTGCACCTTGCAAGAGTGAAACAATAATGCCAAAAAGGTAGTCTGTAAAAACTTTATATTTAGCTAAAAAGTTGATGTGATCCCAACCCGAACGTTTTAGTTATTTTTGAGAAAGGGAGCACTCCACCTCATCATGGCAGACCCGAGGGGATTACCAACTTTTGCAAAGTCTTATAATGCAACATGTCTAACATTTGAACTAATGTACTGCTAGAATAAGGCAGTACTACTGAAACAGCTAGAACACAATTTCAAACAGCAATAAGATTATCGTTATGTTGGGGAAGTCCAGGGACCTAAGACTAGAACTAGTCACTGTAAACAAAAAAACAAATAACAGGAGTTAACAAGCTTCCAGCCATAATATTGTAGAGTCTCTTATAAAGAAGCCAAGTCAGCTCATCGGCTGTAGGCTCAAAGCCAGCAGACCAGCAGAGAGGCCACATTCCATTATCTTTCACTTGCTGCTAAACTAAAAGGACAAGCAGACAGTTGTAAATACTATGTTATGGGCAGGCACAAAGCCATTTACCTGATGTAAGTAGGTTGTACCTGGACAAGTTGGCAATAATTACACCCCCCCAATGGTCAAGTGTGCAGAAGTAAATACGTTTCTCTTCTCTGTTTAAAAACCTGCTGTCCTGCCCCAAAACCTAACAACCACGCAGAATTGCATGTAATAGCTGCCTCATTTCCCTGAGGTATTTATTCGAAATAAAGAATTTCGGACACAGGAGGAAAAGGCTGCAGCAAAACCAAGGCACTCACTAGCTGTGTTTACAAGGCAGTGGCATTTCAAAACTCAGACCACAACAGTGCGGTCTCGACCACCAGCAGTGCACTATCTGCTTTTCTACACGGCCCCTCTCTGCACTGCCACAGTCTGCGCTGGTGAGGGGTTGTGCGTCCGGGGGCCGGAAGGCTACACACTGACGTAAGCGGCTACCCCAATGCGCATGCCTGAAGTCACAGTTTTTGTGCTTTCAAAAGAAAGCTTTAGACATACAGAGCTTGTTTTTCAACCCCAACTACTTTGCTGTATGCAGGACACCGACTTCTATTAGGTAAACTGTTTGGCTCACATGAGTTACCAAATAAGCGATGCCCTTCATGCATAAGCCCATGTCACTATGCACTGCACATACCGGATCCACGATCTGCATCATGGGAGACACATGAAGTGGCCAGGTTACTGTGGCGCAGACAGTCCACACTGCATTTTAAGCCGCTCGCTTCTCTCGGTGTTCCCAGCTTGGCAGAGAATCTGGGAGTACCATAATGAGAAGCTTACCCAATCCGGTGTCTACACGAGAGCATTTGCACTGGAGCAAATGGAGTGCTCAGGTAACTCCAGTGCAAATGTGGCCGTGTAAACAGGGCTACTGAAACAACCACCACCACCACCATAATCCATTAGTCCTTTGTCTCTCTCAGATACAGCTAGCAGCTCGATGTAAAGCAGAAACAGAAGCTTTTAGGAAGTGCTCACAGCCTGTCCTGATTGTATCCTGAACTGCAGCTGAACACCTCTGCACCCCTGCTTTCATCAGTGTGACAATTGCATTGTGGTGGGCCACCTACCCACATGACAGTAGTCGGAGCCAGTGGATGCACACACGAATGAGAAGGCCTTTTTTTAGTTGTGCTCTCATGCAACTTGGGATATATTGTGCAAAACAGCATGGAATGCCCAAAAAATCCCAGGTAACTGAGGGTCTGTACTGGTGGGGGAAAAAGAAATGTGGTTGGGAAATAACTGTAACAACAACCTGGCCACAACTGTATGTACAGAACTAGCTAAGTAGCAACAGCGTAGCCAGTTCACTGCTAACAAGGATTTGTTAATGCCGAACATTGCTTGCTTATATTTGCTGTTTAGGTGTTTGGCACTGATATTGCAGAGGCAATACTGCAGCACTTCTGACACACTCTGTGTACTAAGCGAGGGAGGCACACCTGTGTATGGGAGGCTATCAAACTGCAGAACTGGGCTCTCTGGTGGATAGCAGCCAGATAGCAGAAAAACAGAAGCCAGGGAGAGATCAGCCATATGGGGGGGGAAGGGAGGGTTTAAGCAAAGCCACGCGGAAACAGACGGCAACAACCTGCCTGCACACTGAGCACAAAGAAGCAAGTGCCAAAGAGGTAAATAATAATATTATTTTATTATTATTATTATGGCATGAAGTAGTGGCTCTAGAAGGACAGAGCTGGGAAGTGGGGAGCAGAGGGAGGACTGCAGAAGGCCCATGGACTGCCGCAACCCAGGAAGGACCAACACAGGAGATGGGGAAAACAGCGCAGGGAGGAATAAAACCTGAAAAGGTAGTGTAATGAGCACAGCCACCCCACCAAAATAACGTATAATAGAGGGACTTACCTGCCCTAGGGAGCCAAAGACAGGAGTCCGAAGGGGTGACAGTGTACCTGTACAATAAAAGAATAAAAAAGGGGTCACAAAGGATCGTCAGCTCTTGAGGGGGTCCAGTAGGGCAGAAGGGACAGGATAGACGTAAAATGATACTTATCTGATGGGTAGGAGCCCTTCTCCGGTCAGACCTGTAAAAAATAAAATAGGTTAATTGAAAGAGAAATAAAGAAAAGAAAAAAACAGAGTGAAAGAAGTTAGGTTTAGGTAAGGAGACTCCGCTAACATCCCTTCGCCCTGGTGTACCGACACAAGGTCAACACCACAATGGCGAAGTCCAGCACAGCGACAGATTTTGCCTGGATGTGGCAAGTCGCTGTATAGAAACATAGAATTTGACAGCAGATAAAGACCACTTGGCCCACATAGTCTGCCCATTTCCCTACCTAATGGATAAGCTATAGATCCTAGTTAACCAACAGCCTACTTCCTCCAACCCCCCCACTAGAATTGCCTTATGTCTATCCCATGCATTCTTGAATTCTCCCACCGTTTTTTGACTCCACTACCTCCTCAGGAAGGCTGTTCCATGTATTTACAACCCTCTCTGTGAAAAAATAGTTCCTCACATTACCTCTAAGCTGTCCCCCTTCTATCTTCAAATTGTGCCCCCTTGTTCTTGTACATCTCTTTTTCTGAAAGGTGCTACCCTCTTAGACTTTGTTGCTTCCCCTGAGGTACTTGAAAGTTTCTATCTTGTCCCCCCTCTCCCTCCTCTCCTCGAGGCTATACATATTAAGCTCCTTAAGTCTCTCTTCATATGTCTTCTGGTGTAGATCCTGCACCATTTTAGTTGCCCTCCTCTGGACAGCCTCCATTCTACCTATGTCCTTGCAGAGATGGGGTCTCCAGAACTGCATGTAGTACTCCAGATGGGGTCTCACCAACTGTCTGTACAGAGGGATAACAACTTCTTGTTTTCTACTGGTGATGCCTCTCCCTGTGCATTCCAGTATCCCACCAGCCCTGCTTACTGACTTCTCACATTGCTTGACCACCTTAAGGTCATCTGATATGACTACCCCCAGGTCTCTTTCCATTCTTGTTGTTGTTAGTGTCTCACCCCCCACTGTGTACTCTTCCCCTTGGGTTTTGTTTCCCAGGTGCATTACTTTGCACTTCTTTGCATTGAATCTAAGCTGCCATACATTTGACCATTCCTCCAACCTTGCCAAATCCCTTTGCATCCTTTCTGCCCCACTTCCTGTATTGACCCTGTTGTAGATCTTTGTGTCGTCTGCAAAGAGACAGACTTTTCCTTTGAGTCCCTCTGCAGTGTCAATTATAAAGACATTAAAGAGGACTGGTCTCAGTACTGAACCCTGCGGTACCCCGCTAGTAACCCCGCTTTCTTCAGAGTGAACCCTGTTTACTAATACCCTCTGTGTCTCATTGTCCAGCCAATTTTTTACTCAGGCTACCACTTTGGGACCCACTCCAAGGCTAGCTAACTTGTGTATTAATCTTTTGTGTAAGACTGTGTCAAATGCCTTGCTAAAGTCTAGGTAGACCATGTCCACAGCCCTTCCCTGGTCTACTACTTTGGTCACCCAGTCAAAGAAATCTATTAGATTCGTCTGACATGACCTTCCTGCTGTAAATCCATGTTGTCTTGGGTCCTGAGCCCCACTGGCCTCTAGGAACTCAACAGTTCTTTCCTTCAGAAGTGATTCCATCACTTTCCCTACCACAGAGGTCAAACTAACAGGTCTGTAGTTTCCTGCCTCTGTCTTGCTCTCACTTTTGTGAAGGGGAATCACATCTGCCCTCCTCCAGTCCTCAGGTACCACACCATCCTCCCATGATTTGTTAAAAACGGTAGTCAGTGATGTCACTAGTTCTACCCTTAGTTCTTTTAGAATTCTTGGGTGAATCCCGTCAGGCCCCATTGCTTTGTCCACCTTCAGTTTTAAGGGTTTTTTTTCAGAACCCTTTCTTCTATGAATGGACTGGTATCGACCTCCCTATCCAGAGTGCTTCTATTCTTTGATTTAGGTACCTCTTCCTCCTATTCTTTTGTGAATACCGAGCAGAAGTATTTGCTCAGCAGCCCTGCTTTTTCACTGTCCCCCTCTGGCCACCCTCCCTTCCCTTTATTAAGCCTCACTATCCCCCTCTTGGTCTTTCTTTGCTCCCTAATGTACCTATAAAAGGTTTTATCCCCCTTCTTAACTGAGTTGGCTGTCTTTTCCTCAGTTGGGGCCTTTGCTATTCCGACTGCCTTCCCCGCTTCCTTCTGCCTTAACTTTTACAGTTCTCTGTCCTGCTCCTTCTGTGTTTCCTTATACTTCCTGAATGCTACCTTTTTTCTCCTTAACCTTCCCCGCCACCTCTTTTGAGAGCCATAGCGTTTTTTTCCTTCGTTTTGCTTTGTTGATTTGCGTCACACAAAGGCTTGTTGCCTCTGTGATGGCTGTTTTGATGTTTCCTCATTGTTCCTCCACCCCTCCTTCTTGCCTGTTTGCTAGTGCTTTTCTGAGGCACGCTCCCATTTTCCCCAAAGTCAGCCCTCCTAAAGTACAGTACTCTTGCTTTTGTATGGCTTGCTGTGCTAGTGAACTGCAGACACCGGCAGTGTGGCTCCTGGTGTTGCGCCCCCCCCCAATCCAACTCCGACTCGGAGTTAGATATCTAGAGACCCCCCACATGTGGGGTTCAGGTGGTGCAGCCCCCGATAGAATCACAGACATCCTCAGCAGTACAATGCCGACACTCAGCATTGTTTCTGTTGCTGTCGGGGATGTCGGCGTGAGCGCTGTCGCAGCGCAATAGTAAAACTCTTTGCCCTTAATGGTGGCCAAGTGGCCAGGGGGCACTGTGCAAAAAGACAACCCTGGTAGACTAGTGGGCTAACTCCTGAAGTGACTGGGCCAGCATCTTTAAATAAATAAACCTCAGTTCCGTACTGGGGCTCAGTTTCTTGGAAACCATTATTCTTGGCGACCTGAATTACGATTGGCTATCAAGTGCATCAGCTCCCTTGAAATTCTTTTGTGACACTCTAGGGCTGGTGCAACTCATTGGAGAGCCTACTCGCCCAAATAAAAAGAACCTTAACAACAGCTCCCTCTTAGATGTAATTTTGGTTAGCAAGCCACTCCTGTTCTCTCATGTCGGAACATTTTTTCTCAGACATTAGCGATCATTGTATAATCACCACCATTAGATCCATGCACAGCCCACAGTTTGTGGCAAAGTTCTCTATCAAGAGGTGCAAATGCAGCTTTGATTTGTTTGCTTATGTCCATGACTTGAAACATTCACCGCGATGGCAGGAATTCTTCCTAGCCAAAACGGTTAATAGGGCATATACCATTTTTTACGATATTTTAAGTGAGGCTTTAAATAAGCATGCACCCTTGGTTAAGGTGCGGGTCAGGAGCAGCACCTGCCATTGGTTCTCACCTGAGCTCAAAGCTTCCCTGTTAGAGAGGGATACTTTATGGGAAAAGCCCGAAGAAGCAAGAACGACTCGGATTGGTGTCTTTTTAAGAGAGCACGTAACAATTGCACCATGTTGGTCAGAGCAGCCAAGGCCGCTTGCTATCATTCGGAGCTAGCCTCTGCCTCAAGAAATCCTTCAAAGCTCTGGAAAACATTAAAAGACATGTCTGGACATGCAACTGGTAATTCCATTCCAGCAAAAATTAAGTCTGGTGGCAGCATTATCTCTAACCGGATGGAGATATTGGAAGCCCTCAATAACCATTTTGCAATGGCAGGGCTAGCATTTGATACTTTGTCTGCCAGTGACCTCCGCACAACTCAGAGCCCACCAACCCACGAGTCCCCCTATACCGAGGAGGCCTTCTCCCTCCTGCCTGTCTCTCTAAAAGAGGTGGAAGACCTACTGCTGCAACTGGACACCAGGAAGGGAGCAGGCTCCGACTTCATAAAGCCATACTATCTGAAATGTGCCTACCATGTGCTTGCGGTGCCAATCACCCACCTATTCAATAGGTCACTCTCCCAGGGTAGCCTCCCCCCTCAATGGAAAATAGCCCATGTCATCCCTCTATTAAAAGCAGGTGACCCCTGCGATCTAAATAATTACAGACTGATCTCCCTTCTCCCCACGCTGACTAAATTACTAGAAAAAATAGTGTGTGGCCAGCTAGGGGTATACTTAGAATCCAGAAGCCTATTAAACCCGGTTCATTCTGGATTCAGAGCAAAGCACAGCACCATAACAGCCCTAGCTAAGGTGACTAATGATTGGCTCCTAGACCTTGGCAAGAAGAAGCATGTCTGTGCCATTTTCTTGGATCTTAGTAAGGCATTCGACACAGTCAGTCACAGCCTGCTTCTTTCTTCCCTAAGCACCTTAGGTCTGGACCATAAATCTATGTGCTGGTTTGCAGACTGCCTCGGAGAACGGAAGCAGCAGGTTAAAGCTGAAGGTGATCTTTCTCCATTAAAACCTATGCTGAGGGGTGTGCCCCAGGGCTATATCCTTGGTCCCCTCCTCTTTGCAGTCTACATTAACAACATCAATTACCCCATCAAAAAAGCC
Source organism: Neoceratodus forsteri (assembly GCA_016271365.2). Lineage (NCBI taxonomy): Eukaryota > Metazoa > Chordata > Ceratodontiformes > Ceratodontidae > Neoceratodus > Neoceratodus forsteri. Next base: position 911,860,297 of record CM057449.1, on the reverse strand, counting down.
AACATCCACTTATTCGCGGATGACACTGTACTGTACTTGAGTCATCCCACGCCAGAAGCAGCCTGTGAAGACCTGCAAGCTGAATTTAACCTTCTACAATACCAGCTCATAAACAAAAAGCTTTTGCTCAATGCGAAAAAGACAAAAGCCATGCTCTTCTCCCCCTCCTTGCATGTGGCAATTCCTGCTGGGGGGAGCTATCCCACAAATTACCACTGTTTTTGGAGAAACACTAGAGTATGTAGCTAAATTCAAATATCTAGGAGTTTGGCTCGATGATAAACTTTCCCTCGACGACCATCTCGAAGAACTACAGAAGAAACTAAGGCAAAGATTAGGACTATTCTACAGAATTAACCACCTGCTCACAAAGGAGGCCAAGATTCAACTGGTTCAAGCTACCTTCCTGCCTTTAATAGATTACGTGGACCTGCTCTACAGCCACTGCACTGCCTCTGCACTGGCTAAGTTGGACACCCTCTACCACAGAGCTATCAGGTTCATTACTGACCTTCCACTTTCCACACACCACTGCTCCCTGTACTCATCGTTAGGCTGGACTTCCCTTCACTATAGAAGGAATAGAAATGCCACCCTATGGGCCTTCAGAGCGGTGACCAACAAGCTCCCCTCATATGTCTCAGATTGTATTCCCTGGAGTGTGTTAGGCACCTACGCTCTAAGGAGCTATTCCCTAATTGCCCTCCAAGTTCCAAGGGTCAAAACTCGTTTGGCAAAGCTGCTCTAAGCTTCTCTTTACCCACATTGTGGAATGGTTTACAAAGGAACTTGAAGCTGAGCTGCCCTGTTAGCTGAATATCTTCAAAGGCGCTCTCTGATCGCTACATGAAGCACCTTGCAAATGTTTTCCTCACCCTGCTCCACTTGTTCGCAACTCCCCTTTCCATCCTGACGCCGCCATTTTTCCACCCCTGGCTCTCACTCTTTCCCTATTAACTCTTCCTGCTGCACTCACCCTTCCCTGTCCACTCCAGCCTGGCTAAAGTCCCACCCCATCCATAGTAGTGTCCCAATTATCTACCCATCCTCCGTCATTATCATAATGAACAAGTACACGACAGCCATTGTCACTTTCTGTGGTTTTAGCTCAATTTTTCCCAAGTCGTCTGTAATATATCCTTCCTCTTCTTTACCTCTCTAACCTGCCACCCCATACACGGCCTCTTTCCCCTATATGTGTAGTTGCCGGTTGCCTCACTCAAAAGATCTCTGCTTATAACCCCTGTATGCCTATGGTTGATTGTACATCTGCTGACTTCTTCAATTGTAAAATAATGCTGTTTTTTTTTTTTTATTTCAACCTTGTACAGTACTGTATACACTGTATATACTTTTTCTTCCTTGTATATTTTTGCTTTTTGTATACCTGCTTCTGTACTGTACTTTGATGTATTCATGCCAGGTCCACCTTGCAAATGAGCCTTGCTCAATGGTGCCCGCCTGGATAAATAAAGATTTTGATTGGTTTGATTGATTGAAACCATTTCCTGGGGTCTAATGGGAGCCCTTGTATTGTGTAGGCAGTGTTGGAGGGCTCGTGTGTGCACTGGCAGGAGGAGGAGAGCCAGTTTGAGCTGCAGTAGCAGCCAACCAGGGCCAGCCTTGACCACTGTGGGCCCCTGTGCAGCCCCCTGTCTGGCCCCACCACTCCATTCACTGTGCCGCCCCCCCCCCTCCAGCATTTACACCGGACCCTTTTGTTCTGTATTAATAAAGCAGTACCAGGTCTACTAGTTTGACCAGCATCTTTTAATTAGTGCCATTGATTGCATTGAATTATTTGACTTCACCATTGGAAGTGAATCTGACTGAGCCTGGAGCTAAAACTTAAGTAAGTACGGTGCTACTACCATTCTCATTTCTGCAAGGACAGGGAGATCATTAATAGACACTCACACCTCCAATAATCGATTTGCAAACAAGTTAACTTTATTTTTCTGGAGGTATGAGTGAGAGAGAGAATAGAGAGGATTATCAGCCTCGAGGAAAGGAGGGAGAGGGGGAACATGATAGAAACTTTCAAGTACCTCAAGGGAATCAACAAAGTCCAAGAGGGTAGCATCTTTCAAAAAAAGAGGTGTGCAAGAACAAGGGGGCACAATTTGAAGATAGAGGGGGTGGCTCAGAGGTAATTTAAGGAATATTTTTTCACAGGGTTGTGGATGCATGGAACGGCCTTCCGGAGGAGGTTGTGGAGTCAAAAACAGTGGCGGAATTCAAGCATGCATGGGACAGTCATAAGGCAATTCTAGGGGGTGGGGGTAGGAAGAAGTAGGCTGCTGGTTAACTAGGATCTGCAGCTTATCCATTAGGTAGGGAAATGGGCAGACTGGGTGGGCCAAGCGGTCCTTATCTGCCGTCAGATTCTATGTTTCTATGTTAAGGTTGCCACTTGTCAGATTTTTTTACCTGGTGATCAGGTTTTCAGGGTCCCTATCAGGAAATCCAGTTTTGCTGTGTGCTGGTTAGGTTTTTGAGCCATTTTGAGTGCTCACATACTTTTGAAACAGATTTTGTCATATCACTCATTGTTTCAGCTACATGTCCAGGTTACAAATAAGTTCTCTTGTCAATGTAGCCCTTTTGTTTGTGAAAGCAGTCAGCCTGGGAAGTGTAAAGTATGGCCATTAACACCATTAGCACTTATTTAACCTAATCTTTCCTCTGCATCTTAAAGTGGCATAGTAGCAAAGCTGTCCCCACCTTTTGTAAAAGTGACAGAGCCAGTTGTCTTCCACTTTTGTTTGCAGGTAAACATTTTCATTTGTAACAGAATTTAGGCATTTTTAAATGTTTTAAATTATTTTTTTCCTCAAGAAAAAAGTATGGGCCCCCAAGGTGCAGGGGCACAGCTTGCACCTAGCCAAGGCCAGCCCTGCAGCCAACCGCTAGCGCTTGCCGCTACTGCACTTTGTAGGAGTGCCTGCGGATGCTCTAAATTCCCAGCCTACACAGAGCTTAGGCTGCGGCCTACTCCGCATGGGTGGGAGAGAGGGGACAAAATAAGTCACCAGGAGGTAGATGAGGCATGTAGTGAAAGCGCCTCCCCCCACCTTCCTGAATCGCTGCTCTGGAGGCAGAAATGTCATTAGTTTATGCCCTACGGGCTCATTTCTTAAGGAGGCAGTCAGGAGCTGAAGCATGACCAGCAAGGGAGCTGCTATTAAAGGAAAACTACACCCAAAACTTGAAAAAATATATGTTGTGCAGAGTGTTTTAATTTGTATGTGAAGTTCTACTGTTTCCTTCTCTCTGACTGGTATTAGGTGTTTTTCCTAAATTAGCCTGCTAGCTTTATGCTAGTTTTACGACCCCTGAGGATCTTCACACCTGATAGTGTAATTGTATTTCTTGTTCCCACAGTGCATCTTGTCTCATGTGACTGTGATGTAAGAGAGACCCAACATTCAGCACACACATGCCAGACAAACTAAATATATTGGAAGCTTTACAAGCTGCACACAAATTACCAGCAGCAAAGTTTTTCAGGACAGTAAAACCTTTAGGATGAGGGTGGTCACCAAGCTGAATTCTACAGATTTTAAAATATAGCCATCTCTGTTGTTGTGAACTGATTGTAATGCAATGCTTTCTTCTGGATTTATGGGCTCTGCTACATTACCATCACATGAAACAAGGTGCATCGTAGGACAAAGAAATGCAATAAAGCTATTTGATATGGAGATCTCCAGGGGTCATAAAACTACCCTAAAGCTAGCAGGCTAATTTAGGAAAAACTCCTAATACCAGTCAGAGGGAAGGAAACACACTAGAACTTCACATACAAATTAAAACACTCTGCACAGCATATATTTTTTCAAGTTTTGGGTGTAGTTTTCCTTTAAGTCAAACCACTCGGTGGCAGTGGAGGCCCGAGGGAAAAGAGGAGAGAAACAGCAGGAAGCTGCCGTTTAGTAAACCGCACCACAGCTAATGTGAGAGCCGGGGTTCAGAGAGTAAAGAGGCAGCAGCGAAAGTACGACAGTGAAAGACGCCCACGGCATATGTAGAAGCCTGATGGGTTGGTGTTACAGTAGGGAAAGGAGAAAAGCAGGGCTCCCAAAGCTGAAAACAAGGTATTTTTTTTTTTTTGTAAACAAAAAGCCTGGGGAAAGTGCTGGGTAGGACGACAGGGATAGAGACAGACCAAGCAGGGGGAAGCTGCTGGGAGGAAAAAATATGGGGAAATACCAAGAGGGGTGGAAAAAACACAAACTAAGGGACTAGGAGAAGTAGACTGAGAAGGCCCAAAATAGTTAGACTCATTGTGTGGTGACACAGACTAGACAATAATCATGATGCTGAGTGCTGCCCAGTTAAAGCCCACTGCAGACAGTGTGTGCACACAATTTATTGCCCGCCTACAGTGCTGCCCCAGCTCGGCCTGCCTTGCTCAGACCTAGTCACCTGCCTCATGCCATGGGGCCTTGCACACATAATTTATTGCCCGCTCCACCCGCCCACAGTGCTGCCCCTGCCTGGCCGGCAGCCCAGCCTGCCCAGCTCACCTAGCTCATCATGCCCTGAGGGTGGTACCACTCACTTGCTCCAGTCATGTCCTGGTCCTTCAGTTCTTCAGGCAAGGGTCAAACACTCACCAGCAGCGGTGAGTCACCATCCAACTTGTTAGCATTATGGCATGGTAAATAAATAATTCTATCCAGTGTGCTGCTGCTGGGTGTCTCGGGGCATGGGTGGGAGTCATGGGACCATGCCCATTGGAGAGCAGCTGGGACTACTCGGGACCGGGAGAGGAGGACATTTTGGCTTTTCCCTTCCGTGGCTTCTGCCATCCTTTCCACCACGGGCAGACCATCCAGTTTCCGACTTGACTGTCGAAACCGAACTCTCTCTGCCCAAACTGCCAGTGCCGTGCTGCTACTAGTGCTGCTGAACCTGTGCTGCTCAATTACTGTGTGCCACTGATGGACTGGTGATCATGCTGTTGCGCTGGAAAGCAAGCGAGCGAACCACAACCGGAAGGTGGGTAGCCACAGCCAAGCCTGCCAGCTGGCATGTGTGTATGCTTCTTTCTCGCTCGGCTCAGGGGCTCCTCTCCACCTGGACAAGTTCCGGTTCCACTGTGGCGAAAGTCGATTGGGGGGGGGATGACTGGGACGGGTGATGGATCGCAGTGCCACCTGTGTGATAAATTAGTGATGATGATTGGTGACAATGAGTGGGTGGGCCACGGGACTCCTTAAGTGCTGGGCCCTGGGAATTATCCCCAGCTCCCATGCCCTCTCATGGGCCCTGGAGAAAGGGAGAGAAAGTTAAAATGAAGTCCCTTCTTTCCATCTCTGGTCACTGTCTAAGTAGAAGTCTAAAAATCCAACTGATTGAATAGCTGCCTAAGCTGGGTGCTCTGTCTTGCCAGACCAAATCTGTCTGCATCCATTTGTTTAAGCAGTCATCCTCAACTTGAAATTAACCTTGGATGTCAGCCAAACATAAATTGAGGTTATTTGCTGCAGATTCTGATCTGGAACGTTTGAGAGGGCATCCTAAAGATTGAGGCTGTAATGAAAGCTGCACTGATGCTGGGCCCAATTAGACTTCACAAGTTCAAGTTTATTGTGAAGGGATAAAATCCAAGCTCATTTGCAAGGAGGTCCCTTATACGGAATGACAACAATGCAATAAATGTACAAAAATACAAAATACAGTAGATATAACAGGATACATGATAAAGGGAGTAACACATTCTGTATGTGCACTGGTATATACAATATGTACAATAAACATCAGTAACAAAACCTTCTATAGAGGAAAACAAATATACAGCACAGAAGTCGCTGAATCGAATATGCCCATAACAGAAGAGATGATATACAGGGGAAGAATATGGGATACAAGATTAATGGCAGTGGCAGACTTCAGCGGTGATATTGGTAATAAGGGATCTTTTTCGATGCAATCTCTTGCAGCAGGTCATAACAAGTGAGATTCAGCAGCAGGCGCAATCTCCTTCGGATGATTTCACAACAGTTGACCCTGGCACCTCCCCCCAGCACCACCACGTGGTATACACCTGGCAGGTATAAAAGGGGGCGGTCCCAGTCACTCCTCAGTTCTTTTCAACCGTGACCTGCATGCAACAAGTCCTCCTTCAGAGTTCCTGCTTTCTTGTCGTCTTCAGAAAAGTTCTACGACCCAACAACTTTAATTTGTGTTTTTATTTTATTAACACTAATGTTTTTGGAACCTTTATTCCGAAGCTGAGGCCACAGAATTGCTAAAGAAGACCTCCACACAGTCTGTGTTCGTTGCCTTGGTCCTGAACACAACGCAGTGGAGTGTGCCTTCTGTATTAAATTCAGCAGAGCCACAACATGCTAATAGTTGCAACAGCTCTGTGAGCACCTCATGGTGCAGAAGGTAGCCTTCTTGGAGCAACAACACTGCTCCTCTTCAAGAGATTCCTCGGCATCCTCTTCAGGGTCTTGCCACTCCATGGGAGGCCCCTCTGCCTCAGCACAGGGTCATGGTAGAAAACATACATCTAAGACTAGGCATGTCTCTACTACCCCCTATGTTGTCATCTGCTGATGTAAGTATGAAGCAGGTAGCTCCTCGCACATCGTCTTCAAAATCGTAGATGATTGTGGGTTCCTGTCCTTGCTCGTCGATGGCTCCTCAGTCAACAAGCACCTCGGGGGTAATTTTGCAGCTCCCAATGCTGCCCCCACAACCTCAGTGCTGCACTCATTGATGACCCTGCAACATGGCCTGTCGATAATCCTCTCATTGACGGCCCTGCACCATGGCCCATCATCGATGCTCAGTGTTCTGGTGACGACAAAGGCTAAACTGCAGTTGTCGATGGCCAACCTGGCACCGTTATCGACAGTTATGGGGTCCTATATACCTCCCTCATCAACAGCTGCTCATTTGGTCCTACTGCCTGCACCGGTTCTGTCAGTGGTGCCCATTTGCTCCGCCCAGTCTGCCATGTCCAATTCCTCAGGACAGTTGGCCATGACAGATGTCCAGACACTGGTGAAATCCATCCTGGACCTCACTCAGACCCAATGCCCCCCTAGGGAGGGGTCACCACTGGTCTCTGCTCTGTCTTGGCCTCCTTTGGCACAGCAGATGGCCATTTCTTCCTCTGTCTCCCCGGGTCTGTACACCCAGGTTGTGGACATGGAGGACCATTTCCTGGTTGACTGAGGTCTAGCAAACAGGGAAGAGGGGGACAACATGGACCATGAGGAATCCCCTCAGTCCTCCTCTGCTGCCTCCTGTGTTCAGGGGGAACCTACCCCGACCTCCCTTGTTCTCAGCCAGATGACCCGACATTTGCAGACATCATGCTCCACCTCCAGAAAACCTTCGGGTTCCAGAGAGTTTAGCAGGAGTCTTCTTGCAAGATATTGGCTCAGTACTTGGGTGTACCTGAATGCCCCACTCTGGTTATCCCCCTTTGGTGAACGCCTTTGAAGAGACTATTATGGCTGCTTGGAGGCAACCTTTCAAGATTCCCTCCAATCTGAGGAAGGCTGACAGGGGTGAGCCACCGGAGCCTGATAAAGCCTATTTCACATCTCCGTCTCAGGTAGACTCGTGGGTGATCAGTGCCGCACATGATAGGTCCTCTAGGCCTCAGCACATGAGTGCTCAGCCCCCAGATGGGGAGTCAAAGAAATTAGATGCCATTGGAAAACATGTTTTTTCCTTGGCCATCTTGTCCCTCCATGTACTCAATTTCATGGGACACTTCCTTAAATATCAGGAGGAAATTCTAAAAGCCTCCCAGGCCACGGTCCAGTCCCTCACGGTGGGTGCTGTCCAAGATGACCTGATGGTGAAACTATCTACTGCGGTGTTGGTAGGCTGCCACCTGCTTAGGGCCGCTTATGATGCCGTGAATACCACAGCTCATATGTCCTCTGCTGGTATATGTCTCAGCCATCACGCCTGACTCAGGGTGTCTGTTTTTTCCCAGGACGTCCAGCAATCTCTGTAGAATACTCCCTTTAAAGGAGTTCAGCTGTTTGGTCCACAGACCTAGGACATCTTGAAAGACTTACAGGACTCCGGTTGTACCCTTTAATCAGTGTGGAACCTTTATCGCCCTAGAGCCAAACAACCCTTTCGGGGTTCCTCAAGAGGTCACTCCTACAGGGGCCGTCTATTGTTCAGTAGGCAGCCTGTCAATAAAAGGGAAACCTCAATTACAATTGCCAGGTCTGAGAAATGCCCCAAAACACTGTTATGTCCCTGCTGCCCCCCAGCAGGGCCAGCCTTCTGCATGAATGTCTTCTTCCGGTCATGGGTATGGAGGCCCTACCCACGGCTGTCAGGGGCAGGTTTTCCCTGCACCTGCAAGGGTGGCATGCCATCTCCTCTGACTAGTGGCTGCTGCAACTGATTGATACGGGACACAGACTGGAATTCAGGGAGATGCCTCTTCCATCACCACCCAGGGTCTCTCACTACTCACCAGACCAGGCACTGGTCCTAGGGACAGAGATTGCTGCCTATCTGTCAAAAAGGGCTATCGAACCAGTTCCCCTTCCTCAGAAGGGTGTGGGATTTTACTCCCACTTTTTCCTAGTCCCCAAATGGACGGGGATTTACACCCCATTTTGGATTTGAGGTGTATCAACCTCTACATCATTTACCAAAAGTTCCGCATGGTGTCCCTTCTGACACTTCTTCCTTTGCTGAACAAGGGCAATTGGCTCTGCTCTCTGGATATGAAGGATGCATTCCTCCATATCATGATGCACCCAGCACACAGACAGTTTCTCAGTTTCCTGTTCCAAAGGTATCATTAGCTGTTCAGGGCTCTCCCTTTTGGTCTTTCCTCGGCCCAGAGCGTCTTTACAAATGGCCTTGCAGTGGTCGCTGTGGCCCTCCAAAGGGAGGACCTCTGTCTTTCCCTGCCTGGATGACTGGCTCCTGAAAGTGTCCTCCAGACACCAGTTGTCTTGCACACTTTTTCGCACCCTACAGTTGTTCACCCAGGTAGGGATTGCAGTAAACTATCCGAAGTCCAAAATGGACCCTACTCAATGCCTCCAGTATATAGGAGCCTTGCTGGATTCCTCCATGGGAAGGGCATTTCTGCCCATGGCTCTGGCGGATGCCCTGATTGCTTTAGCGCGTGGCTTGGAATCCAACAGACTGATCTTTGCAAGAGACTATCTCTGCCTCCTGGGACATTTGGCAGCCACAATCCCAATGGTCCCCAATGCCAGGTTGAATATGAGGGTCCTTCAGTGGTCCCTCAGAGTCCAGTGGGACCAGAATCAGGATGATCTTGATGCCCCAGTCCTGCTGTCTTCCCCAGCTCTTCGAGCCCTGCAATGGTGGAAGTCAAGGAACAATCTCATGCGAGGCATGCCGTTTCAATTACCCGTCCCGAGTCTCATTCTGACGACCAACACTTCCTTGACTGGGGGAGAGGGGTGTTCACCTCTTGCACATCCAATCACAGGGATCTTGGACGTCAGTGGAGGCCTGCCTCCAAATCAATGTCTTGGAACTATGGGCGGTCCTCTATGCCTTATAAGCACTCGAGGCTCACCTTCCTCCAGGTTGCCTGCAAGTGCAATCAGACAATTCTATGACAGTTCACTACATAAACAAATAAGGTGGCACCCATTCCTACCCTCTCTGCAGAGAATCAATGAGTGTGTGGTATTGGGCACTCCAGAGAAATATACATCTTCTGGCGGTACTCACCCCGGGAGTGTCCAACACCCTGGTGGATGCCCTGAGCAGATCCTCTGCCCAAGCCCACGAGTGGGAAATTTTACCCAATGTTCTCCATGACGTCTTCTGCTTGTGGGGCCAACCGGAGTGGGACCTGTTTGCCTCTCTGCAAAACGCAAACCTGCCACTTTACTGCTCTCTCAAGTGAGGTCCTGGAACTGTGTGGTGGGATGCATTATCTTTTTCCTGGACAGGAAGATTCCTATATGCTTTCCTGCCCTTTCCACTCGTTCAGAGAGTACTACTCAGACTGGTCCAGGACAGAGCGTCTGATTCTCATAGCACTACTCTGGCCGAGACAGATTTGGTTCTCTCTGCTTCTACAGCTCTCGGTCATGGAACCAATCTCTCTGCCTATTTGCCGAGCCTTACTGTCCCAGGCACATGGCTCCCTGTTACATCTGGGCCTTCGCTTCCTACACCTGCACTCCTGGCTCCTGAGGACGTAGTCCTCTCGTGCTTCCGGGTATCCCCGAAGGTGGCGGAAGTTCTCTGGGCTGCTAGGAAGCAGTCTACTCGGTCTTCCTATTCTTTGAAGTGGAAACGCTTCTCTACTGGAGTATTAGCTCAGACCTTGGATCCTTATGAGTGTCCCCCTCAGTGCATCCTAGATTAGTTGCTCTACTTGTCGGACAGTGGACTGAAATATTCCTCTGTGAAAGTCCACCTTTCGGCTATAGTCACATTTCATTTGCTTGTGGGCAACATTCCTTTGTCCCAGTTGCCATTAATTCGGACCTTTTTTTAAAGGTATTCTGCACCTACACCCCCAATCAGGGGTCTAGTCCCTGTCTGGGATTTGAATTTCGTGCTTGAAAAATTGACCGTGAGTCCCTTTCAGCCCTCTGAATCCAGTGACCTCCGGTACCTCTCCTGGAAAACTATATTTTTAATGCCCATTATATCTGGCAGACGGGTCTCAGAGTTGCACGCATTAATGTGCAAGCCTCCATATATTCAGTTTCCTAACAATCATGTGTCTTTATGCACTAACCCAACGTTTTTGCCTAAGGTTGTTTCTGCATTACTTTAAATCAGATCAACCAATTGCCAGTATACTTTGTGGAGCCTCAGAATCCGGAGGAAGCCTTGCTTCATATTCTCGATGTACATAGAACATTGAGTATTTACCTTCTCCGCACTTCACAGTTGCATAAATCAGAGCAACGTTTTGTTTATTTTGCTTTTGGAAACCAGGGCGTCGGTGTCTCCCAGCAGTGCTTGTCCACATGGCTGGCCAACTGCATTATTTATTTATTTTTGTTTATTGAAATATATTGGAATTGCAAACATTTGAGTCAGATACTCCCTTTACAAAGGCTCCACATCATATAACATAACAGACTGACATAAACATTACACAGGAACTGACAGTAATACATGACAATGGGAAATACAGAGTTGGGGTTACAGGCATGAGTTATACAATGTAAAAGGCATAACATGTTCAAACGGTATGTTTATTCATGCCATGTACAACGTCCCCCTCACAGGTGTTGTCAAACCACACTCTACCAGAGGCATGGCCGCCTCTATGGCTTGTTTCCAAGGTGTTTCAGCCTTATATATTTGCGAAGCCGCCACGTGGTCCACTGTACATACCTTCACTAAGCATTACAGTCTGGACATCACTTCTAAGAGGCGCACAATTTTTGGACGTGCCATCCTACAAGGCCTCCTGTCCTAAACATTCATGATTCGCTGCCTTCTCCCACTGGGTATTACAACTGCTTGGGAATCTTCCCACTTGTTATAACCTGCTGCAAGAGATTGCCTCGAACAAGATAGTACAGTTGCATAAGAACTTACTATAACAGTAGATCTTTGAGAGTATCTCTTGCAGCAGGTCATAAAGTCCCACCCTCCTTCCCCCTTGCTGTTGCTTCACAAGGGTTACTTGCTCCTGTCACTAGTACTCTATGAGCTGCTGCCTTATTTTCCCTCCTTGGTTCCCCTCGGAAGCCCTAAGATATGGTTACACATAAGGTCGCCGGGATGGGAAAAGAACGGAGGAGTGATTGGGACCTCTCCCTCTTATACCTGCCAGGTGTATACCATGTGGTGGTGCTGGGGGGAGGTCCCAAGGTCAACTGCTGTGAAATCATCCAAAGGAGATGGCGCCTGTGGCTGAATCCCACTTGTTATGAACTGCTGCAAGAGATGCTCTCGAAGATCTAAACAGTAAGTTCTTATACAACTGTACTTTTTGAACGCATTAAACGGGATTAAGGTTTGAAGCTTTAGCGATGCCTGAAGTTTATTCCAGACTGTAGGAAGTACGTAACTGCTGGCGGCTTTGCCATAATGTGTATGCATTTTAGGAACCTGTAGGGAAATATATTTGTTCTTCCTTAGAGCATACAAACTATGTGAGGGTCGGAGGAGAGTAGTAATATAGGGAGGCAGTTTTTTAAGAGAGCTTTATAAACCCCAAAATAGGTATGTACAAGTCTCCTAGTAGCCAGGGAGGTCCAACTCACCTCGTTATACAGAGTGCAATGATGGGTTCTGGTTGGGGAATTGTTAATAAAGCAGTTAGCTTAGTGGTATAATGTATCCAGTTTGCGAGGGTAGGTAATTGCACAGTTATTATATATGAAATCAGAATAATCCAAGAGAGGCAGAAAGGTGGCCTGTACTAGTCTCAGTCTAGAGGTCCAGGAAAAGAGTTTTGTTTCTAAAGCAGAAACTGAACCTCAGTTTCAATTTATTAGCTAAGGCATCAAGAGGAGAGGGAAAGGAGAGATGTGAATCTAGCAAGAAACCCAAGTACTTGAACCTATCCACAAGTTCGAGAGTATCCCCAAGAAGGGTAGTTATAGGTGGAGAAAAACTGCATTTGGAGCGAGGACTTGAAGAGCTAGGGTGATGGAAAAACATTACTTTTTTTTTTTTTGACATTAAATAGCAGTTTGGATTGGATCAAATTATGTTGTAGTTGATTAGAGTGAGACTGAATCATCAAGCAAACTTGTTCGAATGAAGGTTTGGAAACGTAGAGCACCATGACATCGGCAAAGAGGTGGATTTTGGAATGCATAATATTACTGTTCAGGTTATTGATGTACAACAGGAAAAGCAGAGGGCCCAGGATGGAGCCCTGGGGAACCCCCTCGTGTGAAAGGGAGTAAGGTGGAAAAGGTACCATTAGCTTTTATTTATTTATCTATTTATTATTTATTGAATTTTGTTGACCTGGTAGCCCCACTGTCTGAGACTAGAAGTCCCTTTTCTAGGATGACGGGGAGATACAGATGGTAACCAACTGAAATTTAACCAGATTAAGTTGCCTGTGGTATTTTTAGTGAATGGGGGAAATTCAGCCAGGACACTGGGGAAATTCCCGTACTGACATAACTGATCTGTAGGGGGAACCGCTGGTCACCAGTTAGGATGGCCAGTTCTGTCCCGGAGCCAGAGGAAATGGATGTGCGGGAGGCTGGGAAGCAGGTCTCAACCATAGCTTCAGCAAACATTGAGAATGATGTGTTCTTTTGATGCAACAAATGTATCCAAGGTATATACTGACCTGAATGGAAAGGACATCGGCTCTCCGAAATGCTTGAATAATGAGAACACAGATGGGACTGGAAACATTATGAATCTACAGGAAAAAAATAGTGGGACTCTTCAAGCTTTGTTAAAAGAAGAGGAAATGTGCTTTTCAAAAAGGAAACAAGAAATTGCAGCAGCTCTTATGGAAAAACAAAAGGCTGAACAAGAGTGATACTGGTCCTACATAGCAGCCAAACCCCGGATTCTAATACTGAAATGGTAACCACACAGGTAGCCAGCTGCACGGTTGTGAGTGACACTATCGGAAGTCCAAATATAACCTTTCAGATAGGCGCAGATCAAGATAATGCCACTATTTTCTCTTTTACGCCCAGAGCAGAGGCACGCACAGGAATAAAGAATAAACAACTCACCAGAAGAAAAGATAAAGAATCTTGGGTGGACGCTCCAGGTGCAGATGAATTGGTGTGGTCAATGGAGAAAGCGCTCAATGCTGCAGGATGGACCCCCTCTCCTGCATTAGGCGAATGGCTCTCAGGCTTTGCCCCTATTCGAATTCCAGGGGTAAGATTAAATGTTTCTGATACCTTTTCGACTGAATCAAATGTAAAAAATAAAAAGAGAGGTGCTAAATCCATTGAAACAGATGTGGGGGCTTCAGATTCACCGCTACAGATCCTGGATGAACTGTAGCTCGCACAAAACCCTGTTTTGCAAATTTCAAATAAGAGCATTGAAAATACTTCAAATAAAGGAAATACAGTGGTAGTAGAAACAGAGACATCCACTAATGTAACTTGTGACAACGGCAAGTTTTCAGCTGCTAATGGTAAAGCACAGGCCCCGATCCCACAAAGTACAGAACCAACTTTTTGGAGGCAGTTAACCAAATAGGTCTTGTCCAACTTGTAACTGAAAATACATGGGGAAATAATATTCTAGATTTAATTTTAACGAAAATGGATCAAACAATACAAAATGTACATACAAGTAACCCATTAGGAAACAGTGACCACTAATCTGTCCAGTTTTTAATAAAAAATGTGGAAAAAATACCTAGGGAGGGGGAAACTACTGTCTTAAATTTCAATAAGGCCGATTTTGTAACTATGAAGAAAGTTCTTGAAAACTGGAATTGGAAAAAGGAATTTGGAAGCCTAACACATAAAATGTGGGAATCCCTGGTAAACAAACTACAAACAACAATAAACCTATGCATACCTAAATATGCTAAGTAAAAAATAATAAGGATATTCCCAAATGGTTCACATCAAGAATTAAAACACTAATTAATAAAAAAATAGATGGTTTAAAAAAATTAAACAAAACATAAATACACAATCTAACCCACAGTGTAGAAAATTTGTAAAAAAAAAAAAAAAGTCAAATGGGAAATAAAAAAAGCAAAAAAGGATTATGAATTAAAATTGGCACTATTAGTTAAAGACAATTACAAAACATGTTATTCCTATATAAACAATAAACAAAAAAGGGGCAACACTATTGGACCCTTTAAAAATGATAAAGGAGAAATACTCAGTAACAAAGATTGTTCAGAAATTCAAAATAAACATTTTTGCTATGTCTTTAACCCAGATACTTCTTCAAAAGGCCAATGTTAAAACAAATCACAGACCAGAGAGCATACGAATACATTTACATGATGTCCTGGATAAATTAAAAGCAGTATATACAAATAAATCATAGAGTCCGGATGAAATTCATCCCAGGGTATTGTATGAATTAGCAGACCAACTTGCACCTCCTCTAACTCATATTTTTCAAAATTCCCTAAATACAGGACAGGTACCACAAGGCTGGCGAGAAGCGTTGGTAATTCCTATACACGAAAGTGGCTCCAAATCAGAACTAAAAAATTATAGACCAATTAGCCTGACATCGGTCATGGGGAAGATAATGGAATCTATCTTAAAGGACCATATAGTTGAGTACCTGGAAACAAGTAACCTACAGGACCCAGTGCAACATGGTTTTCGTAAAAAATGTTCATGCCAAACAAATCTCTTAACGTTCTATGAGAAGGTGGGGAAGGCATTGGATACAGGAAATTGTGTTGATGTTATTTTTTTGGACTTTTCTAAGACGTTTGATAAGCTTCCACATCAAGACTTGATAAATACTCTAAAACAGTATACATTAGATAATAACATAATAAACTGGATAGAAGCATGGTTGAGTGAAAGAAGGCAGAGAGTGGTGATTCAAGGTGAAAAATCAGAATGGGCAACTGTGACTAGTGGAGTGCCTCAGGGGTCAG
Organism: Neoceratodus forsteri; assembly: GCA_016271365.2. Lineage (NCBI taxonomy): Eukaryota > Metazoa > Chordata > Ceratodontiformes > Ceratodontidae > Neoceratodus > Neoceratodus forsteri. The sequence goes on along the minus strand of CM057449.1, from coordinate 911,844,759 downwards.
TTCTTGGACCCTGTCTTTTTAATATTTATATAACATCCTTAAAAATTGTCAACAAGGATATTTGGCTAACAAAATTCGCGGATGACTGCAGAATCGGTGCTATAGCTAACACTACAAAAAATAATAAAATGACTTACAGGAAGTACTAAATAACGTATATAATTGGACTATAAAAAGCACGCTTGAACTAAATAAAAATAAGTGCATAACTATGCACCTGGGTAAAACAAAAAATAAAATTAACCTTCCTTATAAACTGGATAACACAGAACTTAACACAAATGAGGAAAGGGATTTGGGGATTATAATTAGTTCAGACCTAAAATTCAGCTCCCAGTGTAATAAGCAATAAAAAAGGGTAACCAGATATTAAATTGTATCCTGAGACATACAGTATATCAAGTAGGGATAGGAAAGTGTTTATGCCCCTTCACGTTGCACTGGTCAGACCAAACCTGGAGTATTGTGCTCAGGTGTGGGCCCCCTATAAAAAAGTAGATATAAATAATATAGAGAGAATACAGAAAAGAGCAACTAAGTCAATCGAACGGTTAGGGAATAAGACTTACCCAGAGAGATTGAGAGAGCTGAATTTGTATACCTTGGAGTACAGGAGAACCAGGGGCGATTATTGCTTACTATTTAGATGCATACAAGATAACTTTCTACTGTCAGAACTAGGACTAATTTGGAGGAAAGCTAGGTGTGAATCTAGGAGACATCCCTTTCAATTTGAAGTCCAGAAATGGCAAACCTTACAACGCAAGCACTGGTTTAGTGATAGAATTGTGGCTGGATGGAATTTTCTACTGACAGATGTAGTATACATCATGAGTATGGACTCTCTCAAAATTAAACTGGATAATTTTCTTTTGGGTAGATAAATAAATATTAAAAATGGCAAGCATTATGGACAAAAATCTAATTCAGCTTGAAATCACCTATGAACCTATGAACTCCAAGCCCATATGCTTCTCTGTTTCATACCCCCATGTACCCAGCGAAATGACATAATGTGGTGAGGCTACTTTACAAAGGAGGACTTGAGACATTCCCAGATGGGGTATATGTAGTCAGAACACTGTTGAAAAAAAGTATGAAATGTAACACTACAGAGAGTTATGCTTTAATTCGTGTATCGGGGGAATCCACATTTGATGTGAGTTTTAAATTGAATGGAGGTCTTCAAAAGTTCTGGGATCAGCCGGCCCGCCGGTGTAGCAGTAGTGCTATCACTTGCAATGCCGATGACCTGGGTTCAGGAACAAGCCCAGGAAGTCAGAGAGCTGGCCGGGGGGAGAAGGCCGAGCATCCGAGGGATCACTCGCTTTCTCCAGGGAGGGAGAGGGGCAGTGGCTCAGTGCGTAACTGCCCCAGGTGGAGGCCTGGGGTACAGTGAGCACCTGAGTTAGTTGCAAGGGGGAGGGATGTGACGGGCGTCGTCTGTCAAGCGTTGATGTCAGGCGTAAGTCACATCCACAGAACAGGAGAAAATAGTTCTCTGAGACCCAAGGTGATGGAGCACTTGGGCAGACCCCATTAAGCTCGCACCTTCCTGACCCTGCCAGACCTGATGAACTGTTAAGTATTGGGGTGAAGTGCCCCACCTCATTCCCACCTGGGGGAAAGAACCACGGCTCCATGGGGATCTGGAGGGCTTGGGTAAAGGTGGAGAAGCTGGGGCAGACACCGTATGTGTCTCCTGAAGGAGCGAGGCTCAGAGTAGCCCGAGGAGGATAAAATTCGATAAAAAAAAAAAAAAAAAAAAAAAAGTTCCGGGACCAATATCACCATTTGAAATTGACTCCTTTTTGGGCACCATTTGAAGCAATACCTTTATCAAAACCAGCGTACAAAACCATTACAGTGCTTTTCAGAAATGAAGGTGTGAGCATTACGAATTTGCTTAATTGGTTAAAACAAAGGTGTAATGTATTAGGAATCCTGAAGCAATATTTGACACAGACAATATCTGAACTGGGGATGGAGGATAAAAGTGATGTTATATTCTAGAGACAGAGATTTACAGCATCTACCTAATTGTTTTTTTTTTTGGGGGGGGGAGGGACCGTGGAGTTCTATTTTACGCAGGCCAGTCCAAAGCCTGCTACAGATACGGCTCCACAGGTCATCTGAGCAGTATTTGTGATCAATTGAAGTATACAGAATGTTCTGCCCTAGGTCATACAGGTGCACATTGTAGATCAGAGCCAGTGTGTAACTTATGTGAAACAGGAGGCATACGTATCAGGAGAATAGATGTGCAGCTCATAACCAGGAGGATCAGGCGGACAGAGTAGAACATCAGCTTTGGGTCACAAATGCACAGAGGGTACATGCTAATAGGTCAGAGTCTCTCAGTCCTCCCCCAGGCAACCAGAGAGAACAGTGCAGAAAGATAGAATGGAACAAGCGAAAGATCAGGAGGAAGACTCTAGGGAAACAGAGCTAGAAGAAGATACTTCCACTTTTCCCAGAGGGAAAGAAATCGAGGAGTCTACAACACTTACACAAAATTCAACACCACAGTCAGCAGATAGCATGCCCCCCCACCCCATCACAGATCAAATCAACAGGGAAATGGATAATAGAAGAAGACAAATGTGGAAACAGCCAAATCCCAAAATTCCTAAAGCAAACGCAATCCCAATTACAAACAGGTATGAGGCACTACAAAAGGTGGCAAATGGTTCAGGGGATGAGTCTGAGGACTCTTCAAGGAGCTCAAGTCAGCAAGACATAGCCTCTGACAATGATTAAAATGAAGTGATGAAACAAGCCATACAGCACAACAACAAGAAAAGGAAACAAAGAAAGGTTCAGGACTTAGAAGATTTAGAAGGAAGAAACCACCTTAAAAATGTAAAGAGGTTTTGCTACTAAGTTAGACTGGGTCCCCTAACACTTAAATGATGTCTTCTCTATCCATTTGCACAATAAATGTAAATAGTATTAAAAATACAGCTAAACAAAATAGTCTTTTCACACCTCAGTTCAAATAAAATAGATGTCATGTCTCTCCAAGACACAAGAATACATACGACAGTAGAGGCATTTGAGGCCTCAAAATGCTGGTATACAGGACCTTCATGCTGGTCATTGGGCACTGAACCTTGTTCAGGAGTAGGACTTCTTTTCAGCTCAACAGAGATTAAGGTACTAAAATTGATAGATTTAATACCAGAAAGGGCAATGATCTTAGATGTTAGTTTTAATAAGACATTGTACAGGCTAATCAACATATATGCCCCACAAAAAAAATTGGAGTAACATTATTTCAAATGGTACAACCTTATATTTTTACTCCTCATAACATTTAATGGGGAAGGGATTTCAATGGTAGATTATCTATAAAGGATAGAGGCAGCACAACCAAAACCAAAAAAAAGTCTGTGTGTTATAGCATGTTTAAAGAAGGTGATACAAATAACAGACTTGAAAGACGCATATGCCTCTCATACAGGTAAAATAGTCCCAACTTTCCATAGAGGAAACCTAGCAACACAAATAGATTTTTTTTCCCCTAATAAAAGTTTAAGCATAACAAAAGCAAGTATATATCTAGTAGAACATTCGGATCATACTGAATTGCATCTCCAGATAGGGCATAAGGTAAACAGTTCATTTGGACCAAGCAGTTGGAGATGTACCCCAGAATTAATAACATTACCTAAATCTATACAAGAAATTAAATATTTAATAAAGCCAGAAAATCGGTATTAGTAATGTATGATGACCCTGTGCAATGGTGGACAGATACAAAACAAGACATAATCACACTGTTAAAAAAAAAAAATCAATAAAGAGATTAAAAATACAGAGGGTGGGATATTCAAAGGAGTTGCACATGGTGCAACAGGGCTGCGCCATGCGCAGCCCACCAATGCGCCCTGGTGCGATATTCAAACAGGTGGGTTGCGCTGCGCAACCCCCGATGTGCCGGGACGCACCTGCAATGTATGCGGTGCAAGTGCGGGGGGTGTGACAGTGCATATGCGGCCTGGGATGTGCAGCGCATATGCAGGCACAACCCCGCCTTGCACCACTCAGGTGGGCGCAATGTTATGCTAGTTCAAAACAGGGAACAAGTTGGGGACACCCACAGGCGGGCTGCCGTATTGCTGGGTGCAAAACAGCAGCAGCCTGCCGTGGGTGGCCACCTGACCTCCCAAAACACTGCCCCATGCCCCCTGCCCAGGGAGCGTTGTGCCCCCCTCACCCTGTCACCCGATTGCAGGCAGGTATTAAACGTATCCCTGCTGGCCCGGTGATGCAGAGGGCTGAGGCGCTGGACACCACACGTCGAACCATGCTGGCGACCTGGGTTCGGGAACGGACTTGGGCACAGGGGGGTCGGCAGGGGAAGGGGTAGGATTGAGCATCTGTGGGACTGCTCTCCTTCCCTGGGGTGGGTTGGTGATGCATGGTCGCTCTGCAGCGGCCCCCAGTGGAGACCAGGAGCACAGCAGAGGGATCGCACTAAGGGTAACACCACAGAAAAGCGGAAACTGCACTGGGATCGGCCGGATGACGGCGGCCGTCCCCGATGATGCCCTCGAGCAATCCCGGCAGAGTAACGTCTGCCTCAGCAGCACCCAGGCAAGAAAGAAAATAGTGTGCTGGAGTCCCCTGGCCGGTGCCTTGCCTCTTGAAGGAGGGGGACCCTTCTGGCAAAAGGGAGATGCCGGGATAACCTGAAAGGAGGCTGCAAATATGAGGTAGGCAGCTCTGGGGGAATTGCAGGAAGGGGTCACTGGTGGTACTAGGTGGCTTGAAGGAGGAGCAGGTCCCAGTGCGCGATGGAGGAGAAAAAAGATTACACAAAAAAAAAAAACATATCCTTGGTGGTCCAGTGGACTGCTATCCCGCGCCCGATCATGGGTATGTATTAAAAACATCCCTGGTGGTCCAGTGGACCGCTATCCCCTGCCCGATTGCAGGCATGTAATGGAATAATAATCCCTGGTGGTCCAGTGGACTGATCACCGTCGCCTGCTCGCGGGCGTTTGTCAAACCCCCTGGTGGTCCAGTGGCACCCCTCCCACCCGCCCACTTAGTCCCCACCACCCTACACCTCCCCGGTCAGCGTCGGGCAGCAGCCCCCTGCCCACAAGCTGCCCGGCCGCCTGCCAACTGACAGCGTACAGTAGGGCTGTATGCCTCTTGGTCCACTGTGTGCCCCAATGGGCGTGCAGACCATACTGTACTACACAGTCCTGATATGTGAATGAACCATACTTGGAGAGCCAGGCAGCGTACCGTGGGCGGTGGTTGAGAGGTTGCCGTCTGTCCGGGGGAGCCACTTCTTGCGCCGCAGCAGCGGTACAAGCCCTGGTCAGGGGCTGAGTGTCTGGGGAGAGAGGAGACAGAGGACAGGTTAAGTACAGAGCAAGTGAGGAGGGACAAGGCAGCAAGGGGTGAAGATTAAAAGGTTTAGATTTTTAGTGAGACAAAAGGGAAGGGGCAAGGCACCCGAAAGTCTGAGCACAAGCACTTAATTACACACAAGATTTACAATTTGCCCTCTAAAGAGCTTGATCAACTTAACAGTTTGCGGGCATTTCACACAGTCAGTAAAGAATTATACACAGGTTCAAGTTTAGTATAATGTAAAAAAAAAGGCACCAAAGAGTGCAGGCAGAAGCAAAGGTAGCACAGCCAATCAATGAGGAGGCCAGAAGAGCACTCACTATCCAATTGGTCCAAATAGGACTGTACCTTGAGAGCTGGAGCGCTGCGGCAGTAGTACAAGCTCTGGTCAGGGGCTGAGTGTCTTGAGAGCTGGAGAGCCGGGCAGCGGCTGAGAGGTTGCTGTCTGTCCTGGGGAGCCGCTTCTTGCGCTACGGCAGTGGTACAAGCCCTGGTCAGGGGCTGAGTGTCTTGAGAGCTGGGCAGCAGACCACGGGTGGCGGCTGAGAGGCATCCCTATTACCCAATGGTAAAGCTCCAGGAAAGGATGGTCTAACATCTGAGGTATACAAATTAATAAAACATGAGATAGCACCAGAACTGGTTATGGTTTTTAATCACATATTGCAGTCTACCCACCTTCCTTTACAAATGACTGAAGGAATATTGATTTTCGTACATAAATCCAGAGATAAAAAAGATTTACACAACTTGAGACCTATAAATTTATTGAATATTGATTTTAAAATCTTAGCAAAAATTTTACAGAATAGATTATTACAGGTTATTATTACTTATTGTCTTATGTGTATTACAAATGTCTCCAGTCACCTTATTGTTACAGACGTTGTGTATAAAATTGCCAATACCCTACTATTGTTGAACCTGCTTTCCCATCCTACTGTTTTGCACTAAATCTTATGATATACTTCTTGTAATCTGGTACTGGTCTCTTCTCACCTTCTTCCCTCCTCCCCCCCTCCGCACACCGACAACCCCTAGTATTCCTTGCCGGCATCCAGTTCTGCAGCTCTGGGGTCACTACCGCGCCTTTTCTCGCTAAAGCCGTATGTTGCCGTAACTCTCCCCCCTGTGACCGAGTCCCCTATCCTGCCCTGCCCGCTTCACGGTTCCACAAGCCTGGGCCGACCACAGCCTTTCACCGCTAAAGTCGATCTTCGCCACCTGTTCCTTCTCGCCGCCGTTTCTACCTTCCCCTCTCGTGGGGTCACCTTGCCCATTATTAATCCTGTCTATTTCTTGAGCCCTTGCTCGGCCAGTTTCCAACCCCTGACCAGTTTGGGCACCCCCCAGCCAGGCGACTGTCTCCTGCCGCTCATCCGTCACTAGGTTCCCGTGGGCGATCTCTGTCCCATGTTTTCCCCAAAACAGCCGCACTCATGCCTACAGTTGCCGTTCTCAGCCGGCCCCTGTGTACCACTACCCTACCCCTTCCCTGTGTTCCCTCCAATACCTATGGTCTATACACTTTCCTTTCCTACCCATCGCTGACCAGTCTTGTACCTTTTCTACCCCTGTCCACCCCCCCACACCTGCACCTCTTTACCGGGAATCAGTTCCATGAGCCCGGTTACATTCTCCTGCCTCTCGCCACTAAAGCCGTAATCCTTTTCGCTGTCCCACTCTACCTTTCCTCTCCTGCCTGCCCCTGTACACTCTCCTGAGATTTATGGCCAATCCAGTTGGAGGAATTCTCTTACCTTGTCTTCCAGCCCCGCCACCTCCCAACTACTTGAGCTGTGCACTTGCCTTCCCTGCCCACATTCCCCCCCCCATCAGCTTCCCCAAACCCAATCCAAAATCTGTCCTTCCTCCAGTACCCTCTGCTTTCTTATCAAAATTGTATGCTTGTGTCAATGTACCTGTACATGTACTGTATAACCTGCACTGTTCTACTTGTATTGTAATTGTACCTCCCGGGTCGTGCCTGAAAATAGTCACTTGCTGGCTAGTGCACTTACCCGGTTAACAAAAACAAACAGTCCTGTTCGATTCCAGGGAGGTCTATGATGGACCAATTGATTTTTTTGAGGGAAATCATGGAAAGGGATAACATTTCAGGATTGGAAGGGGTTCTCATCAGACCAGAAAAAATCATTTGATACCATCAATTATGAATTTTTATGGTATAGTCTACAACAATATGGCATCCCACCAAATTTATATTATGGCTTCAGAACATGTATAAAACTGCTACAGTAATTCCACAGGTTAATGGCTGGTATGGACCTAAGATACCAGTAAAAACAGGGGTCAGACGGGTGTCCATTAAGCCCATTACTGTACATATTCTGTATAGACCCATTATTAAGGGTAATAAATTAATCTAATAGTATACACCCCATTCAGTGTGAAGGAGATAGACTGTTGCTAACAGCATTCACATATGCAGATGATATTTGTTTGTTAGTTCAGGATGATGAATCAATATCCCAAGTAATAACACTGTGCACTGAATATGGTACACTATCAGGGACAGCTTTAAATACCAATAAAAGCATTGGTAGATGTTTCAAAAACACACACACGGACAAAACACAAATAGTAAGTTTTACAACCCCACTCAGCAAGTCAGGCCCTCTGCCCCCACAGTGCCAACCTCTGAGCGCAGTATTGTGAACAGGTAAGAGAAACAGGGTAACCCTCCTGTCTGTTTTGTGGGTTCGAATCAACTTTTGGTCTCAAGTTCTGGAAGGATTCAAACTGTGACCCTCTTGCTAGCATACCCAAATGTACAGGCTCACATAATCTGCTCTTCAGGGGATGCCAGATATCTTTCGCCTATGGGCACTTAACCAGGTGTACTGAATGAACCCTTAAAAACTCTATGAAAGGCCTCAGATAAACTCTTACCTTTTCCCAGTTTGGTATTACCATTAAGCTATGCACAGTGTGAACTTTAACAATGTACGCTTCACTTGTCAAAGAAAGAATTTCGAAGGGACACCAAGCAGTCTCTTTAAAATATGGGATTACTTTAAAATAGATAAAAATGTAAAATGTAAATACAGAACAATATATCACAACGCATACAATCACTTAAAAGAATAACGTTTAAAAAGTGCAAATTCCTACCACCAGACAATTAGACTTATCTATCTAATGTATATCTTCTAACAGTGCTAGAGTAGATGTTTCTTCTTCAGAGGCCAAACATGTATGTGTCGAAATGTCAGTCACAGCATAATTAAAAAAACTGTCTTGAACCTGCCTTCTCTATGATGTCACCCAGCTCCTCCTCTGTTTATTAAAAATCATAGAACCAGGATGTCTTATCATTCAAAAGGTAAATTAAATAAGGTGACATCAGCAAAAACTCGTTTTCCCATATACCCCTTTGATCTAGTGTGTCTTCCTACCCTTCACAGACATCAAAGACATTTATGACTTAGCACCAGAGTGACATAACCTGGTTTCTTCCTCTAAACGTCATAAAAGTTTATGATCTCTATCCTGCCAGCCGGCAGCTACAGTTAAGCCAGATAAACAGGAGATCCTTAATTTATGTCTCTTCTAGTCTTTAATTATCTCTCTCAGGTTAACATCTTGTAGCTGAAACCGGGGTTATCCCAGGAGCACAGGATTTCTCATGACAGACAATCGCACTACATTTTTATTTTACAAAAATCATACAGCGATCAGAACCAGCTGTCCAAGTGACACAGTAAGTATTAAACTTACCAAATCCAGTTTGGACAGGAAAATTAGATCTCCTTAATTAGGCAGGGAAAATTGATCAAGGGAAGCAGTTAATCCAGCAGTGGAATAAATGGCCCTTAAAGTAAATCAAAAATAATACACCTTATTAAAACTTATTTGGTACCCGTTTTTCTCTTTGTAGCTACTATATTTCCACCACCGAGAAAACTGTAAGCATCTTTACTTGGTGTATTCTTCTAGGCAGTCTGGGACAGCCGCCTGAATCCACTAAAAAGGAACATTATGTACCTACCTATAAGAAAAGATGGATTAAACATGGTAAATCCCATCTTGTTTTTTGTACAATATTTTTCTCATCCAGCCTACTACAGCCTTTAGTTTGTCATATCAATAAGTGCTGGATAGAATTTTTTTTACAAACTCCACCTTGACTTGGGTGCCTCAGTGGCAAAGTGGACAAGTAAAGGTAATAAGGAAGTCAGCACTTACACCGGGTTATATGAGAAGTTTCTGTAAACTTTAAAATATGGAGTATAACAAAGCAAATGTTACAACTTCAGACTAGGAAACAAATCTGTGCAACAGTATTAGAAACATATTTTTCAGAAAATACAGTATTTCCTTTATGTCCAGTTTCAAAAGTAGCTTCATTAGAGAAATTATAGAAACAAGAATACCAGAAAAAATAAAGGATGTGCATTGGCACTGTTGCCATGAGAAACTTAATATAAAGGCAAACCAAAGACGCAAACAAGAAGAAGAAAGGATGTGTTCATGACTAACATGTATACAACAGCTTGAAACCATGATGCAGTTATTTTTTTTTCCTGTACATACATAATAGGGTTTGGGAAAGTAGTAGCAAACAAATGGAATGAAAACCTTTTCGCTAAGATTTCATATGATGTATTAATTTATGGACACTATACAGGGAATTGTGATAAGATGGATAAAAGCATTTTGAATGCAGTTCTCACTCCAGGAATTTTCCAATATTCCTAACTCTTGCAGTGTCCCTTTAAGACAGAACTGAATGGAGCCTGCTATACAGGACCAACAAATTTAAATCTACGTAACAGTAATAATAACTAACAATAATAGGCCTCAACTGGGGTCAGAAAAGTTGTTTTTTTTTTTAAAACACCAAAACCCCCCTTAATGTCAGAATCATCTGAAGAAGGGGGGGGACAAGGCCCAACGGGGGTTAAAATAGATAAAGAATATGCCAGTGTGTGGGCCCCTCACACATAGTTGCTCAGCTTGGAGTGCAGAGGCCACTGGTTCTAGCAGAGGAGGCAGGGTGGAAGAGTTATGAATAATGGAGAATACCTTGGAAGAAACAAGGTTACTATGGTAAGTAATTTTTTCTTCTCACCCCAGGAATTCTACAACATTCCTAACTCTTGCAGACTATGAAGCAGTACCTTTTGGAGGTGGGCACAGAACCTAGTTTGGAAACAGACTCTGCAGGACTGCTGTGCCAAACCTGGCATCACGCCTGGACAAGGTGTCCAGGCTGTAATGCTTTGTAAAGATGTAGTCTGACCTCCAGATAGCTGCTTTACAGATTTCCAACAAAGGAACATCCCTGGCAGCTGCCACAGTGGCAGCTGTACCCTTTGTGGAATGAGCTCTGAGCCCTGCTGGGGGCTCCTTTCCCACCTTTGAATAGCAAAACTGGACTATCCAGCGGGAGATAGTTCTTTTAGATGCTGGGTTTCCTTTGCCCACATTGCCATAGGTCAGGAAAGGCTGTTGTCTGTCCTGTCTATGGCCCTTAGTGTGAGTTATGCAATAACTCAGGGCTCTTTCTATATCCTGACTGTGGAGTCTGCGTTCCCCTGAGCTGGAGTGCTCAGTGGAAAAGACTGGCAAGGTAATAGATTGGTTCACAGGGAAGTCAGATACAACCTTGGGAAGGAACTTCCTATTTGTTCTCTTCACTACCTTGTCTTTGTGAAAAGAAGTCAAGTCATCTTTATTTATAAGAAATGCTTTTCTGAAACCGAAACACCTGTACAATATATCATAAACACTACAGATTAAAATCCTAATTCATAAAATTCCACATTCACATTGAAATCACATCAAATCAGAAAATACCAGTTCAAACAAATGGGTCTTCAATGCAGCCTTAAAGGACTTGGTGGACAGGCACTCTCTTACCCGACAAGATGGAGAGTTTCACAGGGTCGGGGCCGCAAAAGCAAACACTCTGGCCCCCAAGGTCTTCAAATGGACCCTGGGAAACTCCAGCAATCCCTCGTTGGCAGAACGGAGTGGGCGGAAGGGGCGGTAGGGACAAAGGAGGTCTTGCAAATAACGCGGTTCCTGTTCGAGTAGGGCCTTGCCAGTGCAGCTCATGGAGCACAGGCATAACATGACTGTCTCTTGATGAGCCAGTCAGCAGCCTGGCAGCCGCGTTCTGCACCAGCTGCAGGCGGCGGATATCCACCCCCAGACACTCTAGGTATAGAGCATTGCAATAGTCAAAAGAACTAAATATAATCCTTTTCAATACACAAGGTCTGGAGCTCACTGATCCTTCTGGCAGAAGTGATGGCTATCAGGAAAACTGCTTTCCAGATAACATACTTAAGGTCTGCTGAGACCATGAGTTTGAAAGGAGGAAGCATGAGCTGAGCAATACAGATGTTTCAGGGGCCGAAATTAAGTTTTGCAGCCACAAGCCAGCAGGGCTAGTGACTGGGAAAATCCACTGGCCCTACAGACATTTCCACTGACCCAGCTGGTGTATATACTGAAGTGTTGCCTTCTCCAGTACTAGCCCGCAGGACTAGTTAAATGAAAAGCTTACTAGCCCGATACAAAATCTACCAGCATTTGGCTAGCAGGCAGTTGCCAATTTTGACCCCTGTGTTTAGGTCCCAAGCTGGCACTGGTTCCCTGTGAGGGGGGTGCAGATGGGACAGTCCTTTGAAAAATCTTCTGAAGATTGGATTGGATGTCAGAGAGACATCCTTTCCAGCTGAAATTTAAGCAGATACTGATGCTAAGTGTACCTTCAGGGTTGAATGCTGCAAACCCAGAGAATGTAAATGTGTTAGGAAGTCCAACAGGGCCAGAACTCCTGCCTGTGTTGGTACCACACCATTAATGGAGCACCAAAGTGAAAGCCTTTTCCATTTTGAAGCATAGGTTTTCTTAGTGGAGTGCTTCCTGTACCCCCTCAGCACCTCCAGGACACCCTCTGAGAGTGGCAAGCCTGCATACTCTAGATCCTCAAGAGCCATGCCTTGAGCCTGAGGTTGGGGTACATGATCCTCCCTTGGTTGGACGTTAACAGGTTGTGCCTCCGGGGGAGCAGTATTGGCCTGGCTACAGACATGGAGAGCAGCAGAGAGTACCACGGCTGCCTGGCCCAATCTGGTGCTATCAAAATCATTGATACTGGCTGGGATAGGAGTTTGATTAGTACTCTGAGTAACGGGAAAAGGATGGAAGGCATACAGATGCCTCCCTGACCAGTCCAGAATCAGAGCATCCGGAGGGACTGTGCCCCTGGCTGGTGGTCTGCAACAATACTGTGGCAGGTGGTGATTCCCGTGGGACGCAAAGAGATCTATCTCTGGGGTGCCCCACCTTCTGAACACTATGTCCAGCACCTGCTTGTTTAAGGCCCACTCGTATGGGCCTGATTGATCCTGCTCAGAGCATCTGCAAGGGTGTTGTCCTTTCTTGGCAGATGAATAGCATGTAGAGAGGCACTGAGGGAATAAGCCAGACTCCATATCTTCATTGCCTCTCTGCACAGAGGAGTGGATCTTGTCCCTCCCTGCTTGTTTATGTAGTACATTATGGTGGTAGTGTCTGTTCTGATCTGTGCCACCCTTCCCTGAATTAGGGAAACAAAGGTTTGCAGGGCTAGAAACACTGCTCTCAGTTGAAGCAGATTTATGCGCTGGAGGGATTCTGCACTTGAGCAGGTACCATGAGTGTTGTGCTCTCCTAGATGGGCACCCCACTGCAGTAGTGATGCATCCATTGTCAGGATCACTGATGGAGACTTCCTTTCATCCATTACTGAAGTGCCTGCAATAACTCCCTTGTAACTGGAATTGGCTTCGGGAGTGGGTCCCTTCTCTGGTACCAGTGTGCTCTGAGGTGGAACTGAATGTCCTTCATCTGCAACCTGGAACTTAGGACTGTGCCTGTGGCCTGTTAATTTTGAATGAACCAGCCAGCTGCGGGATGCTGCTTACCCTTTTCTGGGGTAGGTAAGTTCTTCCCACTATGGTGTTCGGTTCTGCCCTTATGAATTACAGTATTTGCACAGGGAGCAGGACTGACTTTCACATTTATCAGGAATCCCAGGGACTGAAAAAGGTCCTAGGTTACCTGCAGATGTTTCCTTACCTGCTGGGGAGGCTTTCCCATGACTAGACAGTCTTACAGGTAAGGAAACACTGAGACACCCAACCCTCTTAGGTGAGCCACCACAACTGCCAGACACCTTGTGAACACTCTTGGTACTGATGCGAGGCTGGTAGTGCCATGCAATAGTCTGAATCTTAAATATTTTCTGTGAGACTCCCTTATGGAAATGTGGAAATATGCGTCTTTTAGGTCCAAGGAAGCTAGCCAGTCTCTTTTTTGTAAGGCTGGCAGAATCACTGCCTGTGTGATCATCTTGAACCTGGGTTTGACCAGGTGCCTGTTTAACAGTCTGAGGTTTAGAATAGGCCACCACTCCCGTTTTTCTTTGTGGTAAGGAAGTACCTTGAGTAAAAACCCTTCCCTTTTGCATGGGGTGTACAGGCTCTATTGCTCTGGATAAGAGCAGGGCCTGTACCTCTCCTTTTCTAGCAGCTTTCTTTCTGAGAGAGAAGCTGCTCTGAACACTCTTGTTCTTAAGAGAGGGAAGGATTTGAAACTTAGCGACACCCTGACCCACTGCTTCCAGGACCCACTTGTCTGTGGTGATGTTTTTCCAAGCCTGAACGTAATGAGTCAGTCTGCCCCCTACGGGTACTTGGGAGGCAGCCTGGTGAATGGCGTCAGCGGTTCTGTTTCATTTGTGGCTGGCCTTGACCAGCCTGGGAGCTACGCCTGGAACCCCTTCTGCCCCTACCCCTGTAATAACCAGCCAGCTGGGGATGGTATTGCAGTTGCTGAGGTACAGCTTGGGCCTTGTGAGAAGGCCTGGTGTACGTAGACCTACCCTTACCTCCCCTTTCATAGGGCCTGGAAGAGGGAGAGGGCTTCTCTTTTGCTGAATTATTTCTAAAGGTGGTTTTATAGCCTGCCCAGTGGCGCTGAAGGTTGAGGCGCTGGACGCCAAACCTCCTGCCACGCTGGCGACCCGGGTTTGGATGTGAGCCGGGGTTGGCAGGGGAGGGATAGGATTGAGCATCCAGAAGACTGCTCTACCATCTCCCGGGTAGGGTTGTGGGTTGCCACCGCTCTGCAGCGCTCCTGGTGATGACCGGGGCACTGCTAGAGTCAGTGCAAAGTGAGGGGGGAGTGCAGCGGATGTCAGCACGTTGGTGCTCCGATGTCATTGCGCACCTGCACTCCAGGGAACAAGCTACAGGGAGGAAAATGGCAGCATTGACCACGGCAGCTTGACAGCCACAGCTTCCTGAGCCTGGCGGGGCTCGTTGTGTGCAGCCACATGCTGGTATTAGTTGCTGGCCTGGTGCGGGGACCGAGGGGAGGGTCCCTTTCGTGGGTACAGCTGCGTATGCTAGCTGGTGTGGGGATGTACCTCTGGGGTCATCGGTGGAAGCAGAGCGGTGGCTGGATTCAGAGCAGGTCAGTGGCGGCAGGAGGAAAAACACAGATGTGATAAAAATAAAGGTGGTTTTATATTCATCCACCTTTTTCATGTAAGCCTCTATTTGTTCACCAAACAAGGAGTTGTTCTCCACAGGAAAATCCATGGCCTTAGACTGGGTGTCATGAGTCAGGTTAGTGGTCCTAAGCCAGGCAAATCTTCTTGGGGCTACTGTGACAACCATCCACCTGGCAGCAGTGTCATTAGTATCTGCTGCCATTTGAAACTGATACTCAGAGGCTCCGGTCTAGCAGTTACAGCTAGGTCTGAGGAAATGCTGGATGGATCCTTCTCTGGCATAGCCCGTACTAAGTGCCATAAGGCTTTCTGGTCCTGGGCTGCATAGGCCTGATAGTTGGCTTGTCTGATTGCAAAAGAAGCAGATAGGTAGCCTTTTTGTTTTGCCATGCTGTCAATTTTTCTGGAATCCTTTTCGCGAGGGTGTGACGCCAGAGGCACCTTAGCCCTTTCACAGGCTGCCTGCTGAACTATACCCTGGTGGTCAGGGTGAGTAAAAAGAAACTCAGCGCCTGCCCTGTCCAGCTGATACTTTGTGTCAGATTTCTTATCAATGGGAGAGACAGTATAAGGCATTTGAAGAATAGCCATAATGTATTTCTTGAAAAATTTGTACAGAGGGAGTTACAACTTTCTAGTGGGTGTCAACCCCATCATCTCCATGTACTCAGTAGCTTCTTCATCTTGCACCTCCTCGGTGGCTGTAAGATCCAAAGTCGCCACAATTTTTCTGACAAATGAAAAATGTGAGAAATAATCCTCAGTAGGTGTAGGGGGTGAACCAAACTCCTGTTCAGGGGAGACTTCAAGTTCAGTAACTTTATCTACCTCAAACTCTTCTTGTTCCTCATACACCAGTTCCAGGAGCGGAGGGGGAACAGAGGTAGTTGCTTGCCTTGTCAGGGCTTGGGCAGGTGGCTGAGGGGGGATCAAGCCCTGCAGCACCTGTATAACTTTTAAAGCCTGTGCAGTGTCATCAGGCGAAGGCATACTGACAGGCACTGTAGTAACCCCTTGTTGCATTATGGCTGGGGTCTCAGTGTGTTTAGTCTTTTTTTAATTTGTTTGCAGGCACTGGGGAGTCAGCTGGTTCAATGCCTCTTTTGCCAGAGTCTTCATCTGTATCAGGGGTGGTATGAGAAGCCTTAGCGGTTTCACCCACAGCTTTCAAGGGTGTGGACTGGTCAGAGCCTGTGGCACCCTTTTCCAATTTTCTTTGCAGCCTTTCCCGATGCTTTTCAAGCATCCTTTGAGGGAAAGACTTGCAAATATCACAATCAACAGTAAGGTGTTGTTACCCAAGGCAGATAACACAGTCATGTTTATCTGCCTTGGCAAACACTTCAGAACATTTAATACAGTTTTTAAACCCTGGGTATCCTGTTTTCTTCTTAGGTTTTTCTGATATCTTCAAGTTAAATCTAAAGAAAACAGGAACCACAAACAGTAAATATAACAATAAAGTTATTGGTTGCAGTCAGTTCTAGAACTGAGAAAAATAGTAAAACTTCACGGTTGCAGTCGGTTCGGAAACCGGGAATTAGGGTAAAGAAACCGATAAACTGGGTTCAAAATATCCCAAAATTAAATTAAATTAACCCAAACATTAACTGGAGCACTAAATAAAAACTCTGGATAAGTTTAAATAAATCTTGGTTCCCCTCTGGTTCCAGTGAACCGTGAGGAACTGAAAATAAAAATATAAATACACTCAAAAGTAAGGTTTTAAAATATATAAACAATAAACCAAGGCAGCAAATGGAAAAATATCAAGAAATACCTAAGTATTTAAGAAACAGATCAGGAACGACTGTAAGATGGAGAGCTCTCCAGGGTGTCTTGACTTGCAGGCGGAGAGAAAAAATCTGAGGTATTAGAAAATGGGCAGTTGATCAAGGCAGCATCTGAAAATGGTACGAGCTAATGGCATTCTACTCATTAGCATATGTTCCATTCTCTCTGGCAGTTGTGTCTTAAAGGGACACTGCAAGAGTTATAAATATTGGAGAATACCTTGGAAGAAACAAAATTACTATTGTAAGTAATTTTTTCTTCAAGCCATATGTAAATGGCATATATGGAATGCTAGGTGCTTGTACACTCTGCAACAAAAACAAATCACGCTAAAAGAATTATTAATCAAAATCACAAAGGAAATTAGAAAAATTTATTACAAGGAAACATTATATAGAACTCAAGCATATGTAAATAGGGTGTGGAGAGATTTACCATGGGTAACAGGCTCTGCCTTTCCTGTTCCTTAGAATGTATGAAACTTTGAGTTGAAGTATGAACAGACATGAGGAAAAATGTTCAATGAATTCAAAAGAAAGAAAGAGATGAACTCTATAAAAATACATGTATCTAACTCTGGGGAAAATGATGATGAATAAGGAAGAAGAAATGGAGATACTTAAGGAGTTAGTGCAGACTATAACTGATATAATTTTGCTTGTACACCTGATAGTATTTATGGGAATATTGGGTTTTGATTTCTCACACAAATACGGTGACATGTATAATATTTATGTTGATTGTTGTTTGGTCTTCAATAAAAACAAATTCCCCTACTCTTTTCGAGAAGTGCCATGGGATCTTTAATGTCCACATGAACAACCACCAGAACAGGCAGAAGGGACCTCAGTTTAACGTCTCATCCAAAAGACGGCACGTCAGGAGTGCAGCGCCCCCATGCTGCACTACAGTGTCAATATTGGAATTTAACCCAAGTGCCTGGTGTGTGGATAGAACCCACAGCCTTCTGATCTTCTAGCCTCAGAGGTGAGTGTGCAACCTGCTGAGCCACTGACACAAGCTTTAATTTGTTCTTGTCTGTCTGACAGATAGCTGGCAAACCAATTTACAACAGGGCTTACAAAGCCATGTTCCTTAAGCTTTACCAGGAAGAGGCCGTGATCAACTGTACTGAAGGCCTTGCTGAGGTCCAAGAATACGGCCCCTGTTTACTTTCTATAGCCTCCAACCAATCATTTGTTACTTTGACAACAGCAGATATAGTGCTGTGGTGGCATCTAAACCCAGACTGTAAAGGGTTTACCAGTTGATGTTTATCAATGAACTCTCTGCCAGTATATTGACCAGTTTTTCTAATGTTTTAGAGAGGACCGGCAAAATGGAAATGGGCCTATAGTTCATGTTGCTAGGATTTCCGGACTTGAATAGGGTCAGTAGGTGAGCTACCTTCCATTCACGAGGTACAGTGCCCTCTGTCAGTGACAAGTTAAATAAGTGTAATGGGGGCTGTTAGGTAGTGGTAACCTAACTTCAAGAAGAAGGGATCAGTGTTGACTGCTTCGGGGCTCTTTTTAGTGTCTAATCTAATTAGCTGATCTTCCACTTGTTTATGTGATAGTATAAAAGGTGAAGGCGACATGGATAGGAGGACTGGTTACCGTTGCTGTTTGTATGATAGAGAGGTGTAAGGTGGCTGCCTAGGAGGAATCGAAGGCAAGGCCAGCTGTCGCGAAATGTGCGTTGAGTGTATCAAGTATCAGTGATTTGTCGGTAATCATGGAGCCTTGAAAGTTAATTTTATCTGGTAGAGTTGGAGGTTCTTTGACCTTCCACTGATTTGAAAGTGCACCAGATTTTTGATGGGTTCCATTTTGCAGATTCGAGTATGTTCAAGTAGTAATTCTCTTTGGTGTTTCTTACCAGTCTAGTACAAGTGTTGCGACGAGCCCTGAAAGCTGTCCAGTCCTCGGGGGATTTAGTGCATCTTGCAGTTGCCCAGAGCTGGTCTGTCTTCAGCAAGACCTTCTTAATGTCCCCATTGAACCATGGACAAGAGGCTTTTTTTCATTCTGTGACTAACCAGTGGGGCATGTTTGTTTATAGCACAACTGAGGATGGAGTTGAAAACACGCATGGCCTCACTGATAGGTGCCAAGTAAAAACTTTGCCAGTTGATGGCCCTCAAATCTGCTAAGAAGTTGGCAGGGTTGAACTTCTTAAAACTCCTCTTTTTTTTTTTTTACATTATTTATTTATGCTTAACCTGCTCGCACTAGCCGCTCTCTCCTTCGGGTTGCCATGTACTGGACTCTGCCTGGGCAACCCCCATCACCACCATCCCACATTGCAGTCTACCCAAGGGTAACCCAATGTGTCCCTTCATTAGGGCGGGGGTCCCCTTCCTGTGGAGGGAATTAGCCTTCCGGCCTTCTTTCTTGGCCCTTGGGTGCTGCTGGGATGGCCATCAGGGGGCTCGGAGGCAAGGATCCAGGTGGCTGTCATCCAAGCAGCTGGTGCGCCTTTTTTTCCGCATTTTCTCCACCCCTCCCGCCACATTCTCATCCTATGGTGGCGGCTGACCTTGGGCGGGCACGTGCAGAAGGTGTGTCGAGGCCACACGTCCCCAAGCACACACCCAGTCCGCCCAGGGGGACCTAGGCAAAGCCCCCCCCCTCCCGGGAAGGAAACATCCAATGGACACTTGGAAATCCCTCCCTTGCTGGCCTCTGCTCCTGGTACCTGGGCTCGGGGCACGAACCATTGTTGCTAGCGTGCTGAACGAACCCCTTTGCTCGGCACCATGGAGACGGCTCTTTAAAACTCTTCTTAATGACAAATTTGCTAATGGGGTGGGTTTTATTGAGTTCCTAACACACTACTATATTATGGTCACTGAGATCATTGTGAAAAACAGCTTGATGTGTTATTTTGTGTGGTCTATTTGTAATAATGAGGTCTAAGAGCGAACTGGTGAGGTGATTTCTATGGTTTGGCCTTGTGGTTTCTGTGATTAGCTGACTTTGGCCTAGGTCGTCGCAAAGTGTCTTTAAAGGGTTTGATTTTGAGCTAAACAGCCCAGGTTCAGATCGCCAAGGATTATGGATTCATTTGAGTTGGTATCTATGAAATTATGTAGGTGGGGTAACAGTTCTAGACCCCCAGACAGTGGTGTGTAACAGCCCATTATGTTACTTGATTCAGCAGAAGAAATGGGAACTTTTAATGCCAGGCATTCAAATTCTTTAGGGTTGGAAATGGCATGGAGGACAGTGACAGATAGTCTATCTTTAGCATAGATGACCACCCCTCTCCTCCTTGTAGTTCTGTCACAGCATGTTAATGACTCTGAAGCAGAAGAGGAGTTTACTATCACATCCAAGAGGCTGTGCTCCGAATTAATATATCAGTGATTCCCTGAAGCGTCTTTAAACTGTTGCAATGGACAATTGTTTGGTGCTCAGGTAAGTCTAACACAAAACGTCCGATTTAGAAGTAGGCCTTACCAGTTGCTCCCAAACTACAGTTACATAATTTGGTCCTTTGCTCTTGTTATCATCGGATAACTGACTTGGAACATAAATTGTTGGAGCTAGAACACTGGCATTGCTGTAATATTCAGAGCTGGAAATAGACAATTCTCTAGTGGAACTCACCACCGTTCATGTAGGATTGAACATACTTGACAGAGGTCTGACACATTTCCTCATTGTATGTTGAATTTTAACACATTATTTATTACATTTTATGTCTTTTTGGGGCTAAGTGTTATACAGGAACAGTCCTTTACTATTTTACTCTTAGAATGAGTCCCCCATTTCCATCACTGATATATTGGACTGCATGGCTTACCTGAGAAGGCAGAAACTGGGTAGATGATCCAGTACAGTGATGGCTTGTAGAGGGAGTTACTAGTCCTGCCTCAGGAGGGTGAGCTACATATAATCTGGACACACAGAGCGTTAGCAGCAGCTCCAAATGATCTTAACACCTGTCCTAGATCAGTTGTGATTGCATTCCTGGCTTATCACACCAAGGATGAAATTGTTCATCTAGCATGGTTAAAAAAAATGAAGTACTCTTTGGTGATTCACTGTCCTGCGCAGCCAGTATAATATTATGCTTGTGCAACTGTGTTAGCTTGGTTTTGGCTGTTCGCAATCTCTGTTCCAGAGGAATTACCACCCTGTAGGGGTACGAAAGGCAAGGAACCCTCGGAGAGGGTTCCACCCTGAGGTGCCATGGGACGGTTCCTGTGGCTAAAGGTACCTTAGGAATCCCCCTAAGGAGAGAGTGCTGCCACTGGAGGAAGAGGAGGGGAGGATGGTGGGGTAAAGGAAAAATGCTTCACAATGAGGCTGAGAGGAACTGCTTATATAGCTCAGGAAGTGGGAGTGGCTGGCTGTTTGGCCATTGAACTCCAGGCATAGCTTTTCCTCAGAGCCCACCAGGGCTTCGGACCCGCCGGGAAAGTCCCTCCATTGAGTCCGCTTCCAGCACGGCTCCACCAGATCCCGACTCTGCTGCCACTTCTCTGAGGCATCCCCTCGTAGGAGGGGCTCTACTCCTGAAGGCACCACCCCAGAGCGGAGGACCACGAACCCGGCTGATTTCTGACTCAGCTGGCAGTGAAGGGCGTAATTGCTGTCAAGTTCTCCTCAGAGCCCACCGGGGATTTGGACCCACCTGGAAATTCCCTCCTGTGAGCCTGCTTCCAGCGTGGCTCCACCGGATCCCGACTCAGCCGCCGCTCCTCAGAGGCCTCCCCTTGTAGAAGGAACTCTACTCCTGAAGGCACCACCCCAGTGAGGAGGACCACGAGCCCAGCTAATTTCGGACTCAGCCGGCGGTGAAGGCGTAATTGCCATCAAGGTCTCCTCAGAGCCCACCGGGGCTTCAGACCTGCTGGGAAAGTCCCTTTCGTGAGCCCGCTTCCAGCGCGGCTCCACCGGATCCCGACTCTGCCACCGCTCCTCCGAGGCGTCCCCTCATAGAAGGAGCTCTACTCCTGAAGGCACCACCCCAGGGGGATCTATAGCAACCGATCACTCTAATGGCCAGAGAAGAGGATAAATCAATCTTGAGTGTCAGACATTCAAACTCTTTTTTAACAGAGCTTGAATCCATACAGGATGTTGCTAATCTTTCCTTAACATATATAGCCACTCCACCTCCCCTAGTGGGTCTATCAGTTCTGAATAGCTGGTAGGATGGGATGCTAATCTCACTGTCCTGAGCCAGGATTCAGAAATTACCAGGACATCAGGTTGGGTATGGCTGATCCACGCCTGAACCATAGTGAATTGTTTTAGGAGGCTGCAGACATTGACATGCCAGAAGCCCATTCCTTTGAGGGTGGCCATATCCGACAGAGAAGTGAGGGGAGAGATGGGACCAAGGTTTAGTTCGATGTTACCTGAGCATGTCAGTAAAAGAATTATCATCTTCGTTAAGGCAGCTAATGTTAGTTTGAGAAGCTTGGCCCTGGTACACTTAAGATTCTTAACATGATGTGTGCGTCTATCACCACCCCCAAGGGTGTACTGCCCTAGTGCTAGGTGAAGCAATACCCTGACCGAGATGTACAGAGGGTGACTAATACAGTATGGAACAGAAGGACTAACTTGAGGAGGCTGCTCAATATGGGTGCCGACACGATAGGTTTCCAGGTTGCTCTCTGACAGTAGTACTAACTGCACGGCACATAAATAACTGGTAGGTAGATCAGTGTATGGCTAACAAATTTTTGAGGGGTCTGGCTCTGCATGCACAGGCTTCTGAGGATAAATTGCCACCTGTACACAATAGAGGATGATCAGTGATATTAGCGAGGAACCATTCGTGAGGGTGCTATCCAGGCCCCCCATTCTGTACACAATAGGAGGAATGTACACTATAGATTAGGGCAAAGGAGCCTGAAGAGAAGGCATCTGTGATATCGGCTGGCTAACTTAGGGGCGTTCCTAAATGGACTACCGAAGAATTGGAGAGGACAACGAGGACCTTAAGTGAAATGTTTTTAGAAGTGGGTGGAAACTGTATTTAATAAGTGGAGGTGCGGGAGGGGCAGGGGATGGCTGGGTGGGTGGGCGTAATTACTTTTACTGTACCTTTCAGCTTGTGGAACTAGGCTTGAGGTCTCGGGCGGCTGCCAGGCGCCTGTGCTGTCACCAAGTCAGAGACGCGCTCAGGGGCAGTGAGCCCTTGGAGAGCTGGAACTTGGCTGGGGAGAGAGGGAGAAGCACACGTTTAAGAGCTGGCCGTGGACAAAAGACTGTCTGCACCAGCAGGAGAGCCAAATTTGCAGGACAAAGGGATGTGTATTCCCTACTCTACTGTGCCACCTTTCTGTATTTCTGCCTGCCCAACCTCTTCCATTTTGTGTAATTCCAAGTGCAGCTGTAAAGTTGCTACCTGCATCTCCTATTACTGTATTTTACTTGTATTATTGTATGACTTGCTTACATAACTTAGTATGCCAGCTGTGTTATTGTCTACTGTTATGTCTCCAGTTTCTCCTTTTGTTGTACCTTTGGTAAGCTGTCAATATCTCGGAAAGTGTAATGCTGCCTGTGCTTTTCTGATAAGGTTATGTTTTTCCATTTAACTCGTTGCATCTGTGTACAATGTATTGCCACCTAAAAGTGTAAGGTTTGTTTCTCATTTTTGTTTGAAATGTTCTGTACTCGTTTTCACCATGTTCTGTACTCTCCCGGGTCGTGCCTGAAAATAGTCATATTGTTGGCTAGTGCACTTACCCAGTAAACAAAAAACTAACTAAATAAATAAAAAATAAATTCACTGTCCTGTGCAGCCAGTATAGTGTTATGTTTGTGCAACTGTGTTAGTTTGGTTTTGGCCGTTTGTACTTTCTACTCCAGAGGAATTACCACCCTGTAGGGGTACGAAAGGCAAGGAACCCTCGGAGAGGGTTCCACCCCTAGAGGTGCCACGGGACGATTACCGTAGCTAAAGGTACCTTAGGAATTCCCAAAAGAAATGTAGAACAATCATATCCCAAAGAGTGAGGTGACATGAAGCTTATGAGCAAGCAGTAACAGTGACGTAGGAGCAGTAACTGGAACGGAGTAGTAGAGAAGCATAGACAGTTTGATAATGTAATGAGGTGCTCAGATTGATAATGTAATGAAATGCCCAGTTTGCATAGCATGATACTGATGGTTTGCATGAGAATGAGGGGATCCTCTAAGGAGAGAGGGAATGGCAGACATCCTCCACCTCCATCCAACAGCGGAACCTACCCAAGAAACTAGGGGACACAACTATGCTAACTAACAGTTATGACCTGAGGCAACGGAGGAGAAAAAAAAAACCCTTTGAGGGGGGAAATCTCTGGGGATCCAAGGCCTAGGTCGCCTTCCCTCCAGGCTTGGGACAGTTTAGTTAGTGATGGCTCTGCAGCTGCTATTTGGAAAACCCAATTAAAGGGAGGTGGAAAATATTCCAATTTAGAGGAAGGCTCTCAGCTCAAACCCTCTAGCGGGAATGCTGTGGAAGGTTATGAGAAAATTCTACAACACGATAAGCAACCAAGGCAGGAGGAGGAGAGCAACAACTGCTGAGGCACTCACCTGGCCTACTTGCCCTAATCACAAACCAGGTGAACCAGAGGCAGTCATGGGGAGAATAGCTTTGAAGGGTGCCTCCGAACCCGCTCGGGCAGCTAAAGAGGCCCCCGTGAGAGCCCCACCCTGTCAGGCTGAGTCTTAACTTCTACAACTTTAGGTGCTATCAGTACGGTTGACGACTGAATGTCCACCTGGAGCGAGGACATTCCCAGCTGTAGCTGACATCCCAGAGGCTGAAGCCGAGGGGATGGTGGTAGGCATTTAAGGGGAATTGATAATGACAGTCTGTGATACCAGTAATAGGAGCAGGGGTAGGAATTGATAATGAAAGTCAGTGATACCGGTAATAGGAAGCAGATGTATGTAGGAACCACAGCTCAGCTACCAGATGAGAAGGACCCCGCCCCAAGCTTCGCATGCTCAGGCTGCGGACTCAGGGTGCAGAGCGAGACAGTCGGCTGCAGGAAGACCGGAGCCAGAATGGTATGGCTGGCATGCCCCAGTAAAATGATAGAGAGCTGAAAAGCTGATGAGCAGCAGCTAAAAGCTGGCAAGCTGATTGAGCACTGGTGAGCTGAAATCGTAATAAGTATTGAGTGCTGAGACCTTGCAAGGTCGAATGGAGTGCAGCAGAATCCCAGAGGCTGAAGCCGAGGGGATGGCAGTAGGCATACTAACATATTAAAAGCCAGCAGAATAGGCCAAATGGTCTGTCTTGTTTGCTCAAAAGCCAGCAACCTAATGGCTGCTCGCCTTACCATCCCCCCAGCCACCAAGAGGGTCTTCATTTGTTTCAATTTCCCCTTGTACCTATCCCACCCTTTCTTGAAGCCCTACACTGTTCCCTCTTCCACCAGTCTCCCAGGCAGTGCATTCCATGGCTCCACCACCCTCTCAGTGAAAAAATGCCTCCTGCACTCCCCCTATAATTCTTCCCCCTCCAGCTTCCGCTCATGGCCCCTGGTTGTTCCCCCCCTTTTTTAACCTAAACAGCTCCTTTGTTCCACTCCTGGTTATGCCCTTTACATACTTGAAAACCTCTGTCATGTCTCCCCATCCCTCCTCTCCTCCAGTGAGTAAAGCCCAAGCTCTTCCAGTCTCTCCTCATAAGGCCTCCCCTCCATGCCCTGAATCATCCTGGTTGCTCTTCTCTGAACCCTCTCCAGCAGTACTACATCTTCTTCAGATGAGGTCTCCAGAACTGTACACAGTACTCAAGCTGCGGCCTGACCAAGACATTAAAAAAAGGCATCTAAAAAACAAATAATAATAACAATAAAAAGGCATCTAAAAAACAAATAATATTATCCCCAGATTGACATTTGATCACCTACAGACACTACAAATGAGATATAAACTGATACTCTAATTTGGATCTTTATTTTTTCTTAAATTGAATGTCACACAAATGACCCCACTTTAGCTGAGAATCAGCCTTCCGCATGTACAGTGGCTATATCAGGACTTGTCGAGGGGACTATACAATATGACTGCACACAGGAAAACAAGGAGAGGGCGTTCCACTGAACACCATGGATTAGCAAAAAAAAAAACAAAGCAATGATTTGCGTAAGCAATGAGCAACGATTGCGTAAACAAGCGTGGACCTGTACGTAGGTCAGTAAACAGAGTAGTAATAAGTGGACCTGCACGTAGGTCTGCATATCGTAGTAGCAATGAAACAGCACTGAATAGTGGGGCAAGCCAGACATGAAAAGCCAAATCAAGGTGACAAATCCTCCGAGGATTTTTGGCGGTGAAGGCAAGATTTAGAACAGAAATAAGTAGCCACATGGGGCCACGACTCCTCAAACACTTCCCAGTCCCTGCCGTAGGACAAAGAAGAAAGTGATGGAAGGCCAAGAACCACATGCCGATATAAAAGCTAGTTTAACAGCCTCAGTAGGAACTTTAGGTGACCTCAGAGTGAAATAGCAATATACAAACTGGGAATCGCATGATTGAATTGCATAACAAGGTAAAGAGTTTGAATCAGGGTGAATAAACATACAGCAACATCTGTATGGAGTACACTGAGTTGTAACTGCAATAAACATAATTAAGGAGACACAATGCTCTGAAAGCAAGTGTAGCCAGGCAGTGCAATGAAGCTGCTGTAATGAGGCAAGTAGAATGAGAGAGCATGACTGAGCTGCATAGCTAGGGTTAGTGTAAGCCTGAGTCAGGTGAAACCAATTGAGTATGCAACATGGAGCAGCTATGGTTGAGCTGAAACACACAAATAATGATTGCAGTTGCATTGCAGTAGTTTGAGAGGTGTGAGTAACTTAAAGCAAGCAGTAGGAGCTCTGAAACAATATGCTAGGAGTTTAGAAACAAAGCCCCCCCCCCAAAAAAAAACAAAGACACACAAACACAGAAAACAGGAAACAAAGAAAAAGAAGCACACATGCAGCCAAAGGCAAAATACAAACCAAAAGCAGGAAAATAAACACAGAAATCCAGCAAAGACAACCCGGGGCTCAGCCAGCCCTGCAGGCCCCAACCAGCTCAGAGGACAACCCGATAGAGCCTTCGGCTGCAAAAAAAAATTAAAAACTGCTTCACAATGAGGCTGAGAGGAACTGCTTATATAGCTCAGGAAGTGGGCGTGTCTGGTTGTTTGGCCATTGAACTCCAGGCATAACCTTTCTAATTCCTGTTTTTTCTTTAAAAATGATTTTACCCCAGGACTGTGGCCCATCAACGCTGGGTGCTAGCAGTGATCAGAGTTAAAAAGAAATTAGAGACTTTGGAATATCCATCTCATTTAAAGAAGTGAGCAAAAACAGGAGAATAGAGACTGCTATGGTTCTCAGGGGAAGTGGATATGTGAGACGGTGCTGAAGGCATTGCTGAAATCTAGGTAGGTGACGTCTACTACCCCGTCTTGATTTACTTCCCTAGGCACCCAATCAAAAAAATCTGCTAGCTTCGTTTGCCATGACCTTTCTACTGTGACTTACTGTTGCCTCAGTTCCTGAGCAGCGCTGGATTCTAGATGTGCCACAGTACTTTCGTTCTGCAGTGTCCGTATGATCTTTCCGACCACTGTGGTGAGGCTGACTTGCCTGTAGTTCCCCGCCCCTCCCTACTGCCACTTTTGTGCAGTGGGACTACATGTGCCCTCCTCCAGTCCACTGGAATCACACCCATGTTGAGTGGCGCTGTGAACTGGGCAGCCAGAGGCACTGCTAGTTGCCTTCGCCGTCTGGCCCCATGGCCTCATCCATCTTCAATTTCGTGAGTTATTCGAGAACCATCTTCACTGTGAATGGAGTGGTGTCCACTTTACCCCCTCCCCACTGGCTCTGCAACCCAACTGTGGTCATTGACCCTCCACCTCCTTAGTGAATACTGAGCAGAAGTATTTGTTCAGTATTTCTGCCTTGTCCAGATGCCCCTCCTTACACTCTCCCTTCTACCCTTTGAGCATCACAACCCCCCCACCCCGGGTTTTCCTCTCTCACTGATGTACCTGTGAAATGCCTAATCACCTTAGTTTATACACCATGCTAAACTCTTCTGTCTGTGCCTTCACCCTCCTAACTGCCTTCACTGCTTCCCTTAGACATTCAAGGTACACCTCCCTGTCCTCTTCCGTTTAGCCCCTCCTTATATTTCCTGAAACTAAGACTTTTATCCCCAACTTTATCCCCACCTCTTTAGAGAAGCATAGTGGTTTCCCTCTTCTTTTCCCTTTGGCCATTATCCTGATGCATTTGGTTGTTATCTCCACTACGGCTCCTTTCAGTTGCTCTCAGTGTACATCCACCCTCTTTATTACCTCTCCCTTCCGCGGGACTGCTTGTATACATCTACCCCTTATAGTGACATCCACCCTCCTGAAATCTATTAGTCTGGCTCTTGTGTGTCTTGAGTCCATCTCTTCATGCTGCACCATGTGGTGGTCACTGGACCCCAGCTGCCTGTCCACGTGTATGTCTTTGACTCTGATCCCATTGGTGCATACCAGGTCCCGAATCGACTTGTCCCTGGTTGGCTCATGCACCTGTTGCCTTAGTCCAAGCACCGGCAGGGATTCTAGGATGGCTGTGCTTCTGGCTGAAGCAGTCACCTGGGTGGCCCAATCCACGTCTGTCATATTGATATCACCCAGTAGCAGTATGCTGCCTTTAGCTGCCATGTTGTGTATGTGCTCCACTGGTTCCCTGTCTACTTCCTCCCTCTGTGTAAGAAGGTCTCTATTTACTTGCACTGCTGCTTTAATACCACATACTACAGTAAGTTTATCCCCAAAATAGAAGATGAGATGGCAAACTGCTTAGGGTACTAGTTTGCGCGAATGCAAACTACTGTATATATCAGTGGATGGGAACCATTTAGCGGTGAATCCCACGGAGAAAGAAGTTGGAGAATAGGCAGGACGTGGGCAGCAGGATCCTATTGTTGTCTGAGGACAGAGGGGCAGCACAAGACCACCTACCATGGCATGCCAGTGGCAACCACCATTACAAATAGTAATGGGTAGTGGGAACCAATCGTATATTCCACCCCTATACAATATCCCACCCCTGCATGTGTATGTTGTTTCGAGGTCCCATCATACTCACACCAGATCAACAATCGCACACGTTGCATCTGCCTAATATGCCCTCATGTTATAAGGGAGGCACCCCTTCCCACATACACTGACATCACTGAACCTACCCGCTCCACCACCCATCACTTACAGCAGAATGGTGCAGGCATCAGCACACTACCACAGCCATATGCAGAATGCCTTTACAAGTCCCGGATACTGCACGTGACACAGTACTTGTAAACGCATTCTGCGGCTGGCAGTGGTTATGTGCAGACTGCTGTGCCAGTTGCTGACTTATGCCTGCTGCGGTAAGTGAGGGGGGAAGCAGGGAGGGTCATTGATGCCAGACTAGGTGAGGAGGAGGGTAGGCTCCACTGAAACACCGGGAGGTATTAGGCTAACTTAACAGGAGTGCGTGTTGATGTGGTGTAAGCTTGAAAGGACTGGGCAGTGTCATGATTAAGGTTGGGGTAGATGGGGGTGTCAATATGAGGTTAGGGATGCACTGACACTGCGGGGTTGGGGGCGCTAGACCACCATGGCGGCAAGATCAATATGGAAGCTGACATTGACATGCCTGCTGCAGGTCCTACACAGGTCAGGGACACCCTTCCTGGTGCCATTCCACTAGAGCTGTAGACGCCATGCCCGGTTACAATCCCAAGGTCTCCTCCACCAGCCTGAACTGCGCATCAGTGGCTCCACCTTCACCTATCCAACAGGCGTAACCACTTATACCACCCCCTGGCTAGTCTAAGGGGTGCCTCCTTCTGCATCCATGGTGGGGCTTTGAAAACAATGAATATGATGATATGGCTGCCCTGCGATATCACTAGCCACCTTGCGACCTGGGCCACTGGGTTGCCACTTCGCCTAATTTGGAATAATACAACAACCCCCTGAGGACATTGGTCAAAGTACAAAGTACATTTACACCACCTATTGGCTGGTGAAAGTGTACTTTGTGTCTATCAGGGGTGGCGCAAATGTGCTGCCAGCCCATCCCTCCGTTCATGTGACCCCCCTTTGACCCTACCACCACTGACAGACCTATCAGATGCTCAGGAGTGCTCTCCCCCACCTCTCCCCGGCCACAATCAGCAATGATAAACCGACTAAATGCACCACTTGGCTATCCAACCATCATGCCCTGATCCTCAGTGGTAGACTCATGAAGTGCCCCTCAGGGTGACTGGCACCCATCTCCACCCCCAGAACACTGACCCTGATCCCGATCCCCACACACCACCGGAGTAGTGTAGCAAAAGTACAAAAAAATTAAAGATAGCCCATAGTCCCTTTAGCCATGGTATTCTAATGTCCACCCACCCCTCCACCCGGCAGTGACAGACCACCCCAATCACTCCACCTAGGCCCCTACCCAGTGGGCAACTGGCACACTGCTTCTCTCAGCCATCCCTCCAGTCTCCAACTGAGCTCCGCTAAGAACACGAAGAGTAAATAGTACATGGTCAGTGAATGACAGCTGCTGTGTGCATGTACTATTTACAGTATGGGCTCATAGCAGAGTTCAGCTGGAGGCTGGACACGGGACTGAGAGGTGGGCTGTGCCAGTCAATGGATGGGTACGGGGAGGGGGGGTGATTGTGGTGGTCTTTAACCACAGGATGGAGGGGTGGATGGCCATTAGACTAACATTGCTAACAGGGTCCACTGAATGTTTTTAATTTTTTTTTTTGTACAACTGTCATACTTGATTGGGATCTGGACTGGGACTGGAGGTGGAGCACCGATCACCCAGAGGGACATTTTATTAGGCTATGACTGGGAACTGTGCTCAGGTGGGCTGGAAAGCCCAACATGGCAAAATGTGTCTTGCATTGGGGATT
The DNA here is from genome assembly GCA_016271365.2 of Neoceratodus forsteri. Lineage (NCBI taxonomy): Eukaryota > Metazoa > Chordata > Ceratodontiformes > Ceratodontidae > Neoceratodus > Neoceratodus forsteri. The sequence continues at coordinate 911,814,117 of CM057449.1, read as the reverse complement.
GGGCCATGGGTGGTGGGCACTTGCACCCTTACAGTGTGAGTGTTGTGGGGTTTGCTGCAGCCGTTTGAGTTACACCCTCCATTTGGCATTAAGTTATGGTTGGCGCAAGTTGCTGGACTTTGCCATAGGGATAAGTATATGGCATGGACAACTTTTTGGACATGAAAAGTGAATATAAAACTATGTGACCTATGACATGAGTCAATGCACGTGCCGGTGCCTGTCACTGATAAAATGAATGTGTCTGGTGTTGTGTCGTGCAACAGCAAATGTGCAGTTCATTGTATGGCTTGGCCAATCATTTGAAAATGTAAATCAAAGTTAAGAATATGTTACTTGTGACACGAATTAATAATTGTGATGTTGCCAGCCATTGATGACAAACTCTGGTCAGAGCCGATATGGCTGTGAAAAGCTTTTAGGATGCTTTTACCCATTATTTCTAATGAATTGCACAATGCAGATCTGTGGAGAGGCAGTTTCAGTGTGGTCTTCCTTTTACACATTTTTACAAAGTGTTTTCCTGGAATATGCCTGCTGATTGCTATACATTTAGCCTGGATAGTTCACAGAAGAAATGGCATCTTATTTTCAGTGGGGCTCTACATCTACACAATATTATGCTGCATTGTGTAAAATCAGAACGCACTAAAAACAATATTTTACATCTGGGGGATATACTAAGTGCTGGAGCGATGCATGAGCAGAAAGATGCGTTGCACAAAGAAGGTGCATTGGTCAGCACTGATTCAATATTCAAAGAGAAATTCCCCACCGGTACAAGGTATGCATACAGTGAAGCCCACCAGGATGAAGCACAGCACTACAGAATTCTGTGGTAGAGTTACTGCAGCAAACAATGCAGTTTCAGAGGGAGTTAATCCCTTTTGTCATGCAGTAAACCTGTGACACTGCACTTTATCCTGGTGGGCTTCACCGTTCCTGTTGAAAATGTGACCCTGAACGGGAGTTGCAGTGCAGGCTGCTGCCAAGTCAGGTGCATCCAGGGTGACTCCGACTGAATACCTTCCAGGAGGAATGTGTGGCACATACGGGTATGCACCACGGCCCCCATGGGCGATATTTAGCCCAGAAATGCAAATGAACTAATTGAGCATGCATGGTACAAAGGGGCCTTATGCATGCTCATTACCAGCCCATTTGCATGTTGGCTTGGGGATGAATGAGCTGGAGCAGCTATCGCCCCCAAGCCTGACCCTGATTGCTCCCATGTGGGACAGGCCCTGAAGTCTCTGGTGGTATAGTGGCACCCCCCCACCCATTCCACCAGCCCCGACTGTACCGGAGTCCAGGCTCTATCGGTTCCATATTGTAGGGACCCCAATGCCATCCCTAATTGCACCTGAATACACCTGCTGTCCATATCCATAGTGTAGTGGCCCTGCTCCCCTCAACAGTGCACAGACACCCCTCCCTGCCCCCCGCCCATCCCATTGCGACAACTGGCTCTGTAGGGAGATCATACCACTCTATTGGCGGTGGCGGAGCACTGCAGTAGGATGCTGGAATGTATTATACGTAAACACAAGCAGTGTGTGGGTGATAACACCCAGTGGCCATAATCCTTAAGCACTGGCATGCGGATCCATCATCCCAGTGCAATTGCACTGCACAGTGTGGGTAAAGGCCGATGCTGTACCCACTCACACAGGTCCCAAAACAGGCATGTTGCAGCTGACCTCCCATTCATTTGTACAACTGGGGAACTGCATATGAACTATCTATAGTCAGGGCCCCCAGTTTTCCACGATTCTGCGGGTGCAGCAAACCGCGGAAATATCCGCAGAATTTGTCGTCACCCGCAGAATTTACGGCCGCCCACAGAACAATGTCCTTTGCCGACGGGGGTGCCCAATCCCCCATTGGCTTCACTGCCCCCCCCCCTCAAATGTCTGTATGCCACACTGGGAGCCCACCCCAGCGTGGCAAAAGCTTCCTTTGCCGATGGGGTGCCCAATCCCCTGTTGGCTTCACTGCCCCCCAATGTTTGTATGCCATGCTAGAGCCCACCCCAGCATGGCAAAAGCTTCCATTACAACGGGTGCCCAGTCCCCCGTTGGCTTCACTGTCCCCAAAGCTGCCTGGTGCCACGCTGGGAGCCCACCCCAGCATGGCAAAAGTCCCTCGTTGAGTCTAAAAAACCTGAAACAAAAACCTTCCTCATTGATTCTTTTGCCCCTCCCCAACCCGCACCCACCCTCCGTGCACTCACACCCCACCTCACCCCATACTTACCTCCGCACCCAGCGACGATCTTGGTGGACCGGAACACGCCTGCACCTTCAAAGCCGACCGCTAAATGAAGAAATGCCGGTAAGCTGTATAATGGCATAAATGGATTTTTCAACTTTAGTGCATATCTCAGCCATTTCTGGAATTTTTTCACCAAATTTTCAACATGGGTTATTGGGACCCCACCTCATGAACGTGACACTGTTATTTACGTTAATTGGTCCCGAAGGTGGTTCCGCAGTCACTGCATGGAACCACCTTTCCGGAATGATTAACGAATGACAGTGTCACAGTTCATGAGGTAGGCTTCCAAAACCCTATGTTGAAAGCTTGGTGAAATATTCTAAATGACTGTTTTACGAAAGCATACGCTAGCGCAGTTCCTACGCACGCCTCGTAACTTTGAGCATTTTAATATTTTCACTCCAGATTTTCAGTATTGCCATTTTACCACACCTCCTTATGAACAGTACTACTGTCATTTTTCTCATTTCACCCGAAGTGTGTTTTTGCACATGTAGCGCACAATGGAGCGGTCGGTGTGCAAAATCAATGTTCGGGACAGATTAAGAAAATCACAGTAATACTGTTCATGAGCAGAGGTCTTAAACTGGCTATGTTGAAAATTTGGTGACAAACGCCCGTAAAATGACTGTGTTACGAGCGTGCATTGTGTCAGATATGGCAAAAAAAAAAGGCAAAAAAAATTAAGGGTAAAAATGTGCCACAGAATTGGTGTTGAGAGAACCCTGCCGCAGAACTTTGCTCCGATGTGCCGCAGAAAAATCGGGGCCCTGTCTATAGCCTGAAGCGTACACTGCAAATGGCATTATAGGATATCGCACCCCATGGCACCCAGGATACTTCAGCAGTCCAGAGGGTGGCATGTTACACAGGAAAACGGGGGAAAATGTGCACTTGCAGTGGTATATGACAGTAGGAAGATACAGTATCAGCAAGGCATGCATTGGAGGTATATAAATTCCCTCTTCAGTTTGCCAGGGATGTACACACAGCTGCATGCACTGGTGGCTCTGCAGCTGGCATGGTGCCGCAATGCATGGCACAGTCAGTTGGGTCATTCCAAAGTGCAGGATCCCAGCCTGGGATCAGTGCAGTCAATGGCTGGCCATGGCAGGGTGTGGAGTGCAGTGCCAGTCTTTGCAGCAGGTTGGGTATGAGGGGAGTGAGGATGTCTGTGTACAGGGGCGGTGGATGGGAGTCCTCTGGACTGTGGATATGGACCATGGTTTCCTCTGGTGTAATTGGGTCTGGGGAGGCCCTACACTATGGAGCTCTTCAGAGATGGAGTTGGCGAGATTGGGAATGGAAAGGGGGTACCTCTAGTCCGCCAGGGCTGCCAGGCTGCTGTGCACCTGGGTGCACATATGCAGCCTGCCTGTGGGTGACTGGCTGGGTTAGGCCAGCCATTTGTGGTCTAACTGTGGGCCGCGGTGCTCTGGACTGTGAGGGGCACATTCTCACTGAATATGCTGCAGCACAGCATATGCATGGGATTGTCCCCTCAACTTGAATGGCATACCATTTGTGTGTGCCCTGGCTCATTCCTTTGTGGCCGGTGCATCCCGCACATTTGTCTATCACACTGCTGCGCATTGTTGGAGTTGTACGGCACATCTCCCTTTTCCACTGGGATGCACTGTGTATCTTCTTTGAATACGGGGGCCCTGGACTAGGTAGACTGCATAAATACATTATACAAATGGTAAAATTGTGACCCCACTGAAAACAAGATATTGCATCTAATCTGGGACAGCCTGAGTAAATACAGTGCAAAAATGTGTAAATAAACATCCCTGTGTTAATGAGAGGTAGTATCTCCCCTGCCCTATCCAGGATACAAGATATAGGATAAGAAATATTCAGTGCTTCCAGATCCAAATAACCATTACTTTGTAAGAAGCCCTCATTTTCCCCACAAAGGCAGAATCAAATCCCTGTAGATTTTTTCATAAGTCACTGGTTCCTTATTTATGACTTTGTTCTTTATTTATTATATCAGCAGCCTTTTATTAGGAAAAGAGTTCTGATTTGCTGCTTAGTATTAATATTATATGTCACGATGGCCTTGGAATGATTTGGATTTATATGCTGTGCATAAGGCATATTGGGGGACTATATGAAATAACAAATATCAAGCTTATTATTTCATGAACTATACTCAAAATTAGTAGTCACAAGTCAGACAATCTTTCAAAAGACACTAGTAATGCCTGTAAACAAATTTTATTGCAAATTGTGACATATATCTTATGGCCAGGATAGTCAGACTGCACCAGGCAGTGGCACAAGCCTGGGCGCAGCAGAACTGTGATGCAGCGGGGCCAGGTCCAGGTGACATTCACGCAGCACCGTTGAATATGGCACGGTCAGTGCACAAACTGCGCATGGCGTAGTGGCACTGTGATGGCGCAAGCCACAGATAGGAAGCACGGGAATGCGCCAGCGCAAGTGCAGTCGCGCTAGGTGCATCACATGCGCTATTCAGCAGGGGGCATGTAAATGAGGCCATAATATATGCAAGGTGCAAATGGGGCCATTTGCATGTCATTATGGCCCCATTTGCATGCCTTGCGCAGGGCAGGCTGGCGACTTCTGCCTGGCGCCCTGCACAGCATGACGTGTGCTCTGGGGATCCCAGGGCATCCCCCGGCCCGTAGCCATGATAACGTGGTATATGTTTCTAAAGATAGCCCTTATAGTCTAGTGCCCCCCGGTCCCCGATTCCCCAATGGGTATGTAACATGACCATCCCTGGTGGTCTAGTGGTCCTCCTCCACCTGAGTCCCTGATTCCTGGATAAATGACAATATGATGTCCCTGGTGGTCTAGTGGAACCCCCCACCTGGTGCCACGATCACGGTAAACTCCTGTATTGAAATGCCCTGGTAGTCCAGTAGCACCCCCCACCCCCCACACAGAACCCCTTGCCCACCCTGCTCTCCCCCGTCATTGGCGGGTGGCTGCATCCACCAAGCATTGCCCAGCCACCCGCCAAATGACAGATACAGTATGGTCTACAAGCCCATTGGTCCCTCAGTGTGGATCATCGGGCTTGTAGGGCTTCTGTACTAGACAGTCCCATATCTGTGAATGACTCCATTCACAGATATGAGACTGTCTAGTACAGTATGCCCTGCAAGCCCATATTCTACCTGTCATTCAGTGGGCGGCCGGGGTGTGTGGGCGGGATACAGCTGCCCGCTGATGACCCGGGGGCGGAGGGCAAGGGGTTCGTGGGTGGGGTGCCACTGGATCACCAGGGCATTTCAGTATGGGATTTTACCGTGATCGCGGCAACGGGCGGGGGGGTGTTCCACTAGACCACCAGGGATGTAATATTGTAATATATCAGGGACTCGGATGGGGGGGGGCCACTAGACCACCAGGGATGGTCATGTTTCATACTCATTGGGTATCGGGAATTGGGAGGGGCCACTAAACTACCATGGATATCTTTAGAAACATATACCGTGCATGTCCGCTCCCTGGTGGAACTACAACACAGAATCTCCCTCTCTGCAGCAGCATGAAGCCACTGACAGATGAGCAGGTCCTGTGCCAAACCATGCCTGACAGTTGGGGCGGGGGCTCCAGGGTGATGCGGTCTCCTCTCCCGGTTCATCCCTCGCTGGGGAAGGCCCTCCGTAAGGGGTAAGCTACCTTCCTCCTCGCTTTGGTAGTCGAGGTGGAGGCTGACATCAGGGACCAGTTGAGTGCCTGCGCAACTGGCTGAAGGGATAAGTACCACGGCTGTAGAGAGAGTATAAATAGAGTCTACAAAAAAAAAGAAGGATCACAGACAGCAAAAATGGTTGCATCAAAGTCAGCAAGTTGTTTATTGCTACACTCCATGACAAACAGTTGCAGGAGAGCACAAGGGTCAATATGCTTGATTAATAGCTAGGGAAGTTCAATTCTTTCTGGTTTGAAGTGTCTATAAGCCTGGCCATCTTGATTTGGGTACTGCTGTCGTATCTTGATAATGCTACATGCGGGTAATGCTACTCTGACATCCTTTCCAAGGTACCCCCAGCACCACCGCATAACTGCCTGTAGGCTGTGTATCTATATTTCCTGGTGGAGGAAAAAAAAAGGATATGTATAAGCACAGCCTTTATAGTGCCAAGCAGCCAGCAAGTCAGCCATTCCCTTTTTACTGTGAGTTTGAATACCTCTAATGGTAATAAAAATTGTGGGTCAGACGCAGGAAAAGTGAGGGATAATAAAGTCGTTATTACACAGGCCAAAAATGCAGTATAACAAGAACATGCAGCTTTGGAACTCTGTATTACTGCAAGTGGTGGCTAGATAAAAATATATCACACTGCAAGGAGTTCAAAGACACACTGTGGGACCATGATAACTGGTGTCGGGGGTTGGAGGGTGGTGGGACACGGTGGGGAGATCACTGGGGAGTGACAAAAAAAAGCAGACAGTGTTTATAGAGACCAAGGTGCTCACAGAAGAGAGCATATCAAAATCAGTGAGTTGTTGTAGAGCAAACATTTCATAGATGTATCCGGGAACATAGCCCAAATCAAGGCAGGCGTACTTAGAGTCAAGAGTGAAGGGCTGCACACGTGCTGTGTTCAGTAATGGATTGCCCGTGTCGCAGAAGACATGAACCAGGTGGAGACAAGGCAGAGAATAGATAACTCACATTTACTGGCACATACATAGCAAAAACTATGCGCAAATTCCCTGCTCACTACATATGTACTCATTGAGGTTAATAGTGATGAGGGGGATAAGTATGAAAGAAGGCAAAGTAAGGATAGCAAGAGAAGCTTTTCTGAATGAAAGGATGAGCAGTAGAACTGTGGGCCTTGAGATGAGATTTGTAGTGGTAATAATGTCAGACAGTATGAGGAAGTCTTTCTACAAGGAAAGTGTAGTTGAACCACGGGAATGGACACCCACGTAAGTCATGGGTGTAGATAACGTGTATTTATTCAAGGATGCATGTGATACACAGACAGGGTTTGGGTGAAAGTTTTACAGAGGGGATGTACCAAAGCAGGTACAAAAGTGTAAGAATCAATGTAAACTCTGCCTGTAAAAGCAACGGTAAGAACAATACAGGTATGATAATGAATTGCATCAAAGCTGATAAAAAAGTTTGCTAATGCATGTCTTGCAGTACAATTTTGAGTTATTTTTTGCAATATGCATAGGTTATGTGTGCCACGACTCTTGCGGACAAGAGGAAGCGCATATCAAAATGCAGAAACCAAATATCACCATACATTGGTGTAAGGTACATTTGAACCACACAGGTCGCATGTCTCTAAGCTAAGTTCAAGGGGTGTATAGTTGCCATGGGCACAGTGGAGCAAACTAGTGCTGACACATTATGACTATAGGTGGGCAAGCCATGAATTTTTCACTTAGAGCCAAGTCACAGCTGTGCCAGGGGTCTGGCGTAACATAACATGCCAAAACAGGAGCCAAGCTCTGGCTACTGCAAGCTGTTCTCTACATAGCAGTTGCACATTTCTGACACTACACTAACTGCTGAAGCCAACATAAATGTTTATTTTGACCATACCTGGCTTGGCTTGACCTTGACTCTTAATTGCTTATAGAGATAATACCGAGCCGAGCTAGACTCAAGCCTGCTCTGGCTTGCCCACCTCTAATTATGACATGCAGTTTCATCGCTGTTAGCAGAATGTGTCACATACCACCTTGGGTGCAGTCCACTAAAAATGCACCTGGATATCAATAATCATATTTAATATTAATAATATTTAACGTGTGTGGGAATACTCTTGTTTCCTTTAGCAAAGGCCTGTGATAAAGGAATGCGGCATATTCCGAAACGCTTCAGGCTATTGACCTGTATGACTATCATTTTGGGTGTTGTTAAAAAATGTAGTCGCAGATATTATTTGTATCCTGGAGCATTTTGAGCTTCCTGCAGCTGTGTTGGTATGTGCCCGGCTCTGACCAAAACCAGTTATGTGTTGCCATGCTTTGCACTACAACCCCGATTTTTGCTTATATGACTAATGTTCTGTAAGCTGATGGCACAATCCATAGACAGTAAGTTTTGTGCATGGTATACGAGTCCAGGGAGTGGCAATGTTTCTATGCCAATTGAATCAATCGAACAAATCAAACACATCACATGGGACATGGCACTTACTCATAAAGACTGTGCGGGGGATTTTCTCCATTGTACTGTTGGCAGTAATGATAGTACGCCGTCTGCAGTACATCAGGGTCCAGCACTACTTTGTGGAAGACAGGGTTTTCAGTAATGCAGTCCACACCGACATCTTCCCTCCTTCAATCCATTTGATCTATCTCCCTGCAGCACAAGCATTCCAGTTTGTCTTCCATTATCTGGCAATTGCCCCAAAGGCACCTAGAAAGAGGATGAAACAAGACAAAGTAAGGCATGTTGTCCATCAGTGGTGGCAGGCATGGAGATCGCCCCACTGTTGTCAACATTCAAGGACGTTGACTGAGTGAGTGCTGTCCTGCTTGTCTCTTAGTAAGTAGTAAAGTAGTAAGTAAAAACTTTTATTTATTTCATTTCACAATGAAAGAATCAGACAGCTCAATTGAGACAAGCTCATTTCCAATGAGATCCTTTGTGCAAATAGCAAGTTCTAGGGACATGGATATGTTGTTCATCCACACTGTCTGGCAGGTATTCTTGCTGCTTTAAATCTTGCCGGAAGGTCTTCAAGCTGGCTCCTCCCACCCACCCGGGTGGTAAAACTCTTGGCTCCGCCCCATGACGCCAGATCTTCCTTACCGCTTGGAAGCTCAGGTTCCCTCCTTAACACTCTGCGTATAAGACTGGTTCCTAATTCTTCGGTTTTACGAATTTAAAAGTTTTTTGCTTATAGACTTCGGTCTTCTATCCCTCGCGGCTGCGATGGACAATCGATCTCGGTTTTCGGTGCCCTTGCAGGCAGAAGATGTCTCGGACGGATCCGCACTCCACGGTGTGTACTGTTTAGGCCTTGAGCATGACCCGCAGGCTTGCGACCTGTGCTCTTCCTTCTCTGCCTACGTCCTCGAAGACCGTGCTGCCCGTTTACAACTGGGGCGCCCCGAGAAACGTTTTCCTCTGGTAAAGTCTAAAGAGGCCCGGTCGGCGGTTTCCGCGGTGGTGGGCTCGGCGGATCAGCTAGAGCAGATGATCGCCCTCGAAGAGGAGGTGGCGCGGGCCGCATCTTCCTCGACCGTGGCATTTATCCCGCTCTCCCTGGGTTCCTCTTACACAGCTTCTTTAAGGAGTTTTCTGTCCCTCCACTAGGGAGAGGGACCAACGCCTGCTGGACCTTCTTCTCAGTCCAAGAAGAAAGACAAGGGTAAGTCTCTTCGCCGACGCCTTGGGAGCGGGAAAGGTCCCTCTCCCCGAGTTGTCGGCCATCGACTTCGGTCGATCGTTCGGCTTCGGCCACTGGTCTCACGGTGTCCCCGTCAGGTCAGTTGACCGAGACTCCCGTCGATGCAGTCGAGATCTTTCTCGACCCGTTGGACAGGTTGTCGACCGGCGAAGCCGAAAATCCCCTCTCCTCAGTTCCCCCGGTGGGAGTTGAGGATCCCGTGGGCTTGCCAGTGCCTCTGGTTCCGGAGCCCTTGGGTGTTCCCTCTGAGCTGAGGGAGGAGCCGGTTCCACCCATCCCCTCCCCGCACCACCGTCCTCGGAAAAGCTGAGGTTCTCGGTCTCGGACTTCCTCGCGGTCCAGCCGATCCCGGCGTCATAGGCGGTCTCGGTCTCGGCACCATGGTAAGCGCGCGCTGGGTCAGTCATACTCCTCCTTGGATGAGGGAGGCGATGCAAGTTGTGTCGATGGCACGAGGACTCATGTGGCAACAGCTCCTTCTGACCGGGAACAAGCCGACGCCGTCGCCTTCCCCGGCCATTAAGTGGCTGTCACCGGAGCGGCCGAAACAACCCCCCGTTTTACCCGAGGAGCCTGTTATCAGGCCGGTTGTTCGGCCAAAACCAGCTGCCCCACCGATTCCAGTGGAACCTCCGCCTCCACAGCCGCGGTTTGGGGCTCCGACCAAGAATTCTCGGTCGGCTCAGGGTCTGCCCCATAGGCTGTCGGTCACCCTCACTCCCGATCGCCCTCGGCAGGTGGAGGGTGGCTCAGGCCCGAGGCAGCTCTTTGTGGACTCTTCTGAGTCCGACGACGATTCCTCCTTTTTCTCCAAGCGAGTGGACTTGGAGTCCTCTGGAGGTCAGTCGCTGGATGACAGCCCTTTGTCCTTCCTGGGTTTGCTCAGACTTATCTCGGAATCCACTGGGATGCAGCTCGAGCCCATATCCAAGCGGGCCAAGTATCCCCTCACGGAGATCTTGGACCAAGGGGATTCCCCTACGGAGGCCTTCCTGTGGCTGAGTTGTCAGCCTGCCTTGGAGCCTGGCAGCCTGCTTCCTGCCTCCTGCGCCCGGCCAGGATGGCCAGGAAGTATCGCGGTCCCTACCGTTCCCTGTCCGTTTTCGAACATCCTCAGCCGAGGGGTTAGTTACCGACAGCTGCTCGGGCGCTAGAAACGCTTAGGACGTGGACAAACCTCCCGACAAGGAGTCCAAGAAATTGGACTATGCCGGGCGAAAAGTCTACGCTGCGTCCTCCCTTGGCCTTCGTCAGGCCAGCTCGGCCGTACTGATGGCACATTTTTCTCACACCCTGTTGGGCTCCCTGGACGAGGTGGTCCTCATCTCCGGCTGACCTGCAGACCACGGGTTAGCAGGTGCGGGACCAGGGCAGGGCAGTGGCCAGCAGCAACTTCAGACTGCTTTGGACATTGATTCATGCGCCAGGTCAGTAGCGGCCGCAGTGGCTATGCGCCGTCGGGCATGGCTGAGGATATCCACCTTCACAGCGGATACCCAGCACAAATTGGCGGATGTCCCCTTCCTGGGGACCGACCTCTTCGGCCCTGGAGTGGAAGGCCACCTCCAGAGGATCGAAAAGTCCAATGCCACCTTGGACTCTGTCTCATCCGCTCAGAGGGACAAGGACCACAGACCACAACCCTAAGCTCCTTTCGTCTGCCTGCGCCCGCACGTCCGCCCAGCAACACCAGGGCCAGCAGGCTGGCGCCATGCCCCAAACCCAAGCCTGTGGCTCCTCCTCCAGGAAGCAGGGAGGAAGGTTCCGGAGGTCCCTCGGCGGTCCCTCCTCCAAGTCTGCACAGTGACGGGTTGAGGAGTGTCGCCTCAACCTCGCCGCCTCACCCCAGGTTCCCCGTGGGGACGGCTCCGCATTTCCTTTCCGCCTGGTCTGCTATTACCACAGACAGGTGGGTGTTGGAGGTGGTAGGAAAGGCCTGCCTCTGGAGTTCGAGCAGGCCCCACCTTCAGAGCCGCCGCACTGGGGGCCTCGGGAAACGCTCGCTGTCAGCTCGCTGAGCCAACATTGCTCTCCTCCTCGAGAAGGAGGTGATAAGAGAGGTGGCGGACCCTCCCTCAAACCCGGGGTTCGTGTCCAGGTACTTCCTGGTTCCAGAACGGACGGGGGGCTGGCCCCATTCTCGACCTACACAACCTAAACAAGTTCCTAAGGTCTCGAACCTTTAGGATGGTCACTCTGGCTCAGATAATACCATCCTTGGAACACGGCGTGTGGTTCTGCTCTCTGGACACATTCTTTCACGTCCCTATCCATCCGTCCCATCAAAGGTTCCTTCGCTTTCGAGCGGAGGGATCCCTTTTTGAGTTCCAAGCCATGCCCTTCGGCTTATCTCCAGCTCCCATGGTCTTCACCAAATGCATGGCAGCGGTGACAGCATTCCTGCGGTGCCGAGGGGTCCGGGTTTACCCTTACCTGGATGATTGGTTGATAGCAGCCCCTCCAGACAGGAGGTGGAGCGTCCAGAGATCTGGCCCTCCAGGTTTGCTCTCAGGTTGGCCTCTCATCAACGAGGCCAAGTCGGAACCTCGAGCCAAGCAGGTGATTCTTTTTCATCGGGCAGAGCTCGACTCTCTGAGCCAGAGCACGCTCCCGGCGGACAGGGCCGAGGTTCTTTCCTCCTTTGCTCAATCATTTCTGGTTGGGCAATTGCGCCCTGCCCGGGACTTCCTGCGCCTCCTGGGTCTCATGGCGGCCTGTACCAGCATGGTCCGTTGGGCCCGCTGGAACATGCGCCCTCTTCAGTGGGGGCTGGCCAGCCAGTGTTCCCAACACTGCGATCCATTGGACCAGCTAGTGACGGTGACCCAGTGGATGTGGAACGCTCTCCAGTGGTGGACCGTTCCAGTTCATCTGCAGGAGAGCATCCCGTTTGTCCACCCCGAGCCGATGGTCTCTCTATCGACCGATGCCTCTCTGATGGGTTGGGGTGCCCATCTGGGGGAACACCGAGCGCACGGCCTCTGGTCCCCGCGGGAGTCCCGATGCCACATCAACCTGCTGGAGCTCCGAGTGGTCCGCCTAGCTCTCACCGCCTTTGCTCCGTTTCTTCGGGGTCAAGTGGTCCGGGTCCAGGCGGACAATACCACGACCATGTACTATCTAAACCGCCAGGGCGGGACGCGCTCCATGCTTCTATGCAAGGAAGCTCTCCGCATTTGGTCACACATGCGCAGCCTGGAGGCGAATCTCCTAGCCATTCATGTGGCAGGAGCCTCCAACACCCTGGCCGATGCCCTAACCCGGATAGGGGCTGCGTTCCACGAGTGGTCTCTCCTGCCGGAGGTAGTACAAGATCTATTCTCCCATTGGGGCACACCTCAGGTGGACCTGTTTGCCTCCAGGGAGAATGCGAAGCTGAGGCTGTTCCATGCCCGCCCCCCTCAGCAGGGCTCTCTGCAGGGGGATGCCTTCTCGAGGCCGTGGACCCCGGGCCTCTTCTACGCCTTTCCCCCCTTCCCCTTGATGCACAAGGTGCTGCTCAAAGCAAGGAGGGACAAGGCGCAGGTGATTCTGATAGCCCCAGACTGGCCCCGCCAGTACTGGTACCCAGATCTCCTCAGCCTCAGCTCCAGGCTTCCAAGGCAGCTTCCAGCTCACCTGGACCTGCTCTCAGTCAATCAGGGGAAGGTGTTCCATCCGGACCTTCAATCCCTGTACCTGACGGCCTGGTTCCTGAGCGGCTAGAGTTCCAGGCCTTTGGTCTTTCCGACGAGGTCCTCAACGTAGTTGAGGCGTCCCGTAAGGAGTCGACCAGAAAATGCTACTCCTTCAAATGGAAAAGATTTTCCATTTGGTGTCAGGGCAAGGGCCTGGACCCTTCCTCCTGTTCCTTGGCGAGCATATTGGACTACCTGTGGTCCCTTTCTCAGCAAGGGCTTAGGTCGACGACCCTTAAGGTGCACCTGGCAGCCATCTCTGCTTACTGGGCGTGGGCCGGGAAGCAGTCGGTGGTGCAGGAGAAGGTGGTCTGGTGCATTTTCAAAGGCCTTGATCACATTTCCCCTCTGGTGCGAGAACCTCTTCCTCCGTGGGATCTACTGCTGGTACTGGCAAAGCTCATGGGCAAGCCATTCGAACCAATGCACAGGTGTGAACTCTCTCACCTTTCATGGAAGACCGCCTTCTTGGTGGCTATCACGTCAGCCAGAAGGATGGGAGAGCTCCAGGCGCTCTGCATCGAGTCTCCTTACCTGGTCTTCCACAGGGACAAGGTTGTCCTGCGCCCCCACCCGAAATTCCTTCCGAAGGTGGTGTCGGAGTTTCACCTTAACCAGGTGTTGACTCTGCCAGTGTTCTACCCCAATCACACCTCGGAGGCCGAATATAGGCTCCATACTCTGGACCCTAGAAGGGCGCTCGCTTACTATAAGGAGCGCACGGCTGAAATTCGGAGAGAGGTTCGCCAGCTGTTTGTCACCTACGCTGAAGCCGCACCTGGCAGACCTGCAGCCAAGCGGATGATAGGCAGGTGGGTCACCTCCTGCATAGATTTCTGCTATAAGTTGGCGGGCATGGAGCCTCCCAGAGGGATAAGAGCTCATTCAACCCGCCATACTGCTGCATCGGTGGCTGCTTCCAGGGACATCCCTATCCAGGAAATCTGCAGGGCTGCTACCTGGAAGTCAGCACACACCTTCATCACCCATTACCACATCGACCTTGAGTCACGACGGGATGCTGGTTTTGGGGCCTCGGTTCTCCAGTCTCTCTTTCCCAAGTAAGTATCGAGGTGTCTGCCTCCCTCCTCCCGGAGAACTGCTAGGAGTCTTCCAGACAGTGTGGATGAACAACATATCCATGTCCCTAGAAATACAGGTTACTCACCTGTAACAGGAGTTCTAGGAATGGTATATTGTTCATCCACACGACCCACCCGACCTCCCCGGCTTCGACGCACAACCTGAGCTTCCAGCGGGCCAGATCTGGCGTCATGGGGCGGAGCCGAGAGTTTTACCACCCGGGTGGGTGGGAGGAGCCAGCTTGAAGACCTTCCGGCAAGATTTAAAGCGGCAAGGATACCTGTCAGACAGTGTGGATGAACAACATATACCATTCCTAGAACTCCTGTTACAGGTGAGTAACCTGTATTTAACGAGTATGGGCAGTACAAACAATACATACACTATATAAGTTACACTGCGTCAAACACAGTTATAGTCCAGGCAAGGGATTGTCAACCCTTCCCATGATCATACTTGTCGCTCTGCGCTGCACCCCTTCTTTAAGTATAGGCGCCAGTACTGCACATAGTACTCCCGGTGTGGTAGCACCAATGACTGGTCTAGTGGCATGATCACATGCCCGCTCCAGTCATTGATTCCTTGCGCAGTGCACCCAAGCATCTTATTGACTTTAGCTACTGCAGTCTTGCACTATGGTGAGTCGTTCACTTGCCCTGTTATAATTACCCCACGGTCTTTCTCCTGTTCTGAAGTGGCTATCTGTACCCCTCACAACTGCTAAAACCTCCTTGTGTTCCTTGCTCCCAAGTGCATAACTGTGCAGTTCTTAGCATTGCGCCACAGCTGCCAATTGTATGACCAGTACTCAAGTCTTGCCAGATCATCTTGCAGATCCTGCCATCATACTGTGTCTAAACTGCAGTGTAACCACCCTCCCACCACACAGTGGCGCCGCATCCCTGTCTGTGCAATGCCCCCCCCCCCATTTACTGCCCTGGCCTGTATGCCCAGTAGGCATAAACCCCATCCCAACACTGCCATGGCAGCAACAGTACCACCCCACATCCTTTCACCGGCCTGTCATTGACGTGGCTATAGACGGAGGGGCGGGACTGTCCACCACACACCGCCACACACCTCCACGGCCTACCGCTGGTGCACGCTGCCAACACGAGACCTGCAACATAAGGGATCCACTGTGGGACCCCAGATGTTAATACGATTGGATGACCGCCCATGTCCGCTGCCACATACCACAACCAACACACGCAAACATGCGGGCGCAGAGCAGAGCAATAAGACAGGTGACTGGATGATGTGAAGATTACCAGGTGAGCACCTGTCTGCCTCCTACTGGCAATTCACGCACATATGTGCACAGGGTGCAATAGCCTTATGTGGCGATTGTGGCCTATAGACCACAGCCAACTGTACAGTCATGACTGTTGGGGTTAGACGTATATAACCAAATAGACTGTGACCGTCAGTCCTAAAACCCAATTCCATACTACATGATATGCCTTACTTAGTTGGGATAAATATAATAATAGTAATAATAATTTTTTATTTATATGGTGCCTTTCAGCAACCAAGGCGTCTAACAAACATTTAAAACAACAGATCATGATTCACACATGATTCATATATAGGCCACTAGACCACTTACACTGCAGCCTATCGTTTGGGATCAGCCTGTACCATGTGATCAGAATGGCCTAGTCCTGGCAATGTATCTGCCACTTTTCAGTGATGGCAGGCACCTATGTTGACTGCGTATTCAGCCACCAATGGCAGCAGCCAATGTATTTTTCATTTCCCTTATTTAGTGACAAATTGCAAAAAAACAAAAATGCATCAACGCACACACAACTGGACACTGAGATTCATTTTGTGTATGTATTTGTGTGTTGACAGGAAAGGTACTGTAGCACTATACCATTCCAGAAAGTTGACACTGCAATTGGGTGGGGGATGAATGCCAATGGACAGTGAACAGGAATAAGCTGTCTGGTGTTTTGATACTAAATGGCGAAATGTGGCCAGGGCAGTGTGGTTGTTCCAACACTCTTTCACTAAAAAAGGCTGATGTGATATCATTCTAAAGCTGGAACCCAAGAAGTGAAGCACCACACTTGTGCTGTCCAACAGTGTCAGTACTGGGATGTGACTCAGGTGACTGGTGTTGTCATCGAACCAATAACATTTCAAACCAACATGTTTGAAAATGAGCTCCTAGTAATTCTTGTGCTGTACCTGAGCGCTACAGACACATAAATAAGTGGAGTACTCATCTGAAAATGGGACCCCAGATCATTGCATTCAATTCACCAGATGCCCAGTTGTGATTAGCACCTGTTTTAGCCAACAGATTGTCCCCTTAGTACAAAGCAGCACAATGTAGCCAAACACAAAAGACTCAATGTGAGGGTTTAGCACGCAATCCTCAAGGTTTATTTATAGAAAACAGGTGCTGAGAACTGTAGGTTGACTCTAACTGCTGTTATGATCTGTTTAGCTATGCACAAGGGAAAACAGGAATAGCACTGGAAGGCAAAGCAATTACAAAGAGTAAAGCATGCTATGCAGTGCTCATTGAAATGGGACTCGGCCATAAAGTTGACACACTGCCCAGAGTCAAGGACAATGTGTGGACCGTCAGATTTTTCAAGGGGAAAACAATACCAAGTAATAACACAGCAATCCGCGGTATGTTATCTTATCTGTGTTCTTGGGTATGGGCCAAAAAAAAGAAGCCGAACTGCGTGCACTTGAGAACACTGGAAGGCACTACCTACAGTATATTACTAGACGTTTCACATGCGAGCTGCACACCCAGAGGCAGACAACTTGGAATGGTACAGCAGCAATGGTATAGTTATGCAGTATGAGAAAAAAAACACCCCCTGGTTGCTTAGTGGTAGATCATTTATTATGAATACAGTGCCACAGGAGTAGAACAATACCTAAATAACATGCCCTCCCCCCCCCGAAAGGAGACTGACATGCACCAAAGTAGGGAAAAAGAGGCAGCCTTTATATGTAATAGCAACTAATCAAGTGAAAAGTCCTGTGAGAAAGAGCACTAATGAATAGCACAGTAATCCTCATTGAGTTTTCATAGTACGAGTTCTTAGATATGGGCAGGTGGGCAAAAATAATGCAGAGCCGAGTGCATTGAAGACTATTGGAATGAGTAGCTCATATCATCAGAGCAGTCACATGCTAGCTGTACATCCACAGGACACCAGCATTATAATATAAATTACTACAGACCCTCCCCCCCCCACAAAAATAAGGTCAGTGACATCAACATAAGTATAGGGAAAGAGACAGCCTTTCTTTAGTAATAATTTGGATTTCTACATCTATGTATGTGCTGATAAGCATCATTAAAACATAGGACTGTAGTTGCTGTGGTTTATGTGCACTGACATCATTCTCCACTGGGTACTGCTTTATGGTTTGTAGGGTGTTCTGTAGCAAAGTGTGCCGGTCAGTGATATGCACATACTTAGGTAAGCATGTCTACATCTAAATATGAATGAAATACAAATGGAAGGAGTCTACATACTGCACCTTTACAAGAGAAAAATATGGGAGACAGCATAGTGCAGCGCCAGAGCTATTTGCTGCACACGTTCCTGCTTGCATCCAATCTAAGGAATGGAATTGGGAAGACACAAATGGCTGTGGATGGACAGAAGTCGCAATGAAGTAGGGAAATAGAGATAGACGGGTGGTGGAAGTACAGTCAATAGCACGAGCACCTGACGCTGGGCAATGTCCGTTTTTGAGGGTGGACACAAGAGCATGGGAGTACTTCTGCAAGGTTTATTTTTTATTTATTTCAGTTGCAGAATTACAACCTTTGAGAAAAAGGCTCTTTTACAAAGCCTCCAAGTCCAAGTAAACATAAATGCTGTCAAATTCAGGGTGGGATGGTTATTGGCACCCTAATGTTGTAGCTTTGAGTGCTCCTTTGGGGGAGGGGGGGGCAACGTATGTGTTCTTTATTCATTGCACACATCGTGATACATCTGGAGGGATACATTTAGCATCAATCTGCCAATGCAGGGATGGCTTAGTCGATGGTAGTACAGACACTAATGACAGCAGCAGTCTGCAAAGATCAGGAACTCGTATACAGCTAATGCAAGGCTGATCCTATAATAACAATATGCCGTCTCTTTCTGCCAATGAAAATTCAAGACGTGTAACCTCAGGAGGATCTGAAACAAAAACTGTTGTTGTGGAAGCATAACATAACAAAGCATGCATGCAGTTACAATCAGAGGGCATTTGTAGTTTAGATTTTGAATGATGCAGTGTCCTGGGGGGAACCGGTGACCTAAGCTGTTACTCAGTTCCTGTAATACAAATACGCGGCAAGTAAAGGCTCCCCCGTACACACACACAAACCCACCTTCCACACACATAGACAGAGACGAAAGCCACAATGGTGATCATAGGCACGAAGGGAAAGACAGACTGGAACAGTACAGAAACTTTAGAGACAAACCAAACTTAACTGCCGCAGTGTTTTTTTCATTGCCTGTGCGCAGACGGGGGTTTGGGGTGGTTGAGGGACAAGGTGCCTGCTTGTAATTCCATCCTGTGATCCATCATAGTAAGTGGCTGGCTAATAATTTGCCAAGTGGGTGGTTACTACTACCTAATACAGAACAAGTGAGAGCTGTCAGGTTAGGATTTTGGAAACCAATTCCACATGTTTGCACCTCCTGGTTCTGCCCCAACTATGCTGCCATCCCGTACTCAAGTACTGTGTATGTATATGTATGTATGTATGTGTATGTGTATATATATATATATGTACACACAGCATCTAGCATTTACTTCGCTGCCTGTGTGCAGTTGTGGGTTTGGGGTGTCTAGGGGACAAGGTGCCTGTTTGTGATTTTTTTCCCCTCACCTAAACCCAACTACCTCCTCCAACACCAAATGCCAGTGAGTTGAGAGATAGTGCGGGATGGAGCTGGCAGTCAGTGACGGGCATAAACTGCAGCCGGTGTCTGTGACTGACTTCTTAGGCTGTGTTCCCCACAATACCCCACGCCCGTGCCTATGTAAAGTGAGCATATACAGTAGTTGATTTGTCCACGTGGCACTTAGGGATGGGGCAGCATTTAGATATACCATTGTTAGCAAGTTGGATGCTGCTCTTGCCATGCCAGGGACAGACCAGACTGAGCAGTGCTTCCAGTTCAACCTGGAACAGCCAATGACTTGTTCGCATTGGACAAGCACCAAGAATGATTTTACTCCACATGAAATTAAATAATCTCCCGAGGCATTACTTGTTTGGGCATATTGATGCCAAGAGTAACAGAACGCACACTGTTGCAAGATACTAACATACTAAAATGTCAGCAGAATAGGCCTAACGGTCTTTTGTGTCTGCTCGTTTGGTCAGCCCCCACCCTGGGAGTTGACCTTGCTGCCCCTCTTGCCTTCTCTGGCTTCTCCCTTCCCAGTTCCGGATATTCTCGCTGCACTGGATTTTGCTTCCAGAACCCTTCCCCTGTACCTGTCCCACCCCCTCTTGAACCCCTCCACCATCTCTGCCTCCACCAGCCCCATGGGCAGCGCATTCCATGGCTCCACCACCCTCTCAGTGAAGTAGCACCTCCTCCTCCTTTCTCCCCTGAATCTTCCCCCCTCCAGCTTCCACCCATGCCTCTATTTGCCCCCTCCTCCTTCCTTAGAAGCACCCTGCCTGCTCCTCCCCTATTTATCCCCTTCATGTACCTGAAGACCTCTATCATGTCCCCCCGGTCCCTTCACTCTTTGAATGTGTACATATTTAGCTCTTCAAGCCTCTCCCCATAGGTCCTGTCCCCCAAGCCCCAAATAGTTTTGGTTGCCCTCCTCTGGACCCTCTCCAGGAGTTTAATGTCCCTCTTTAAGTGTGGCCTCCAAAACTACACACAGTACTCGAGGTGCGGCCTCACCAAGCAGTTATACAGAGGGAGTATCACTTCCCTCCTTCTGGAGGTGATCCGCCTAGCGATGCAGCCCAGCATCCTGTTGGCCTTGGCTGCTGCCCTCCTACAAGTCTCCGAGTTGTTCATTTTGACATCCACCACCACCCCCAGGTCCCTCTCAGCCATCGAGACTTGTAGCATTGCCCCCAGGGTGTACACTTGGCCTGGGTTTCTGGCCCCCAGGTGCAGTACCTTGCATTTCCCTGCATTGAACCTCAACTTCCACTTTCTAGACCATCTTTCCAGAGCCTCCAGGTCCCCCTGGATGGCCACCCTTCCCTCCTCCCCATCCACCACCGCCCCCAGTTTTGAGTCATCCGCAAAGAGACTTATCTCACTCCTGATACCTGTCCTTATGTCAGATGTAAGCCAACTACAGGAACTGAAGCACAGCCCCATCAAAAGGTAAAATATAACATAATTGCCAGTCCATGTTGCCAACTCGGCTGTCACCACCGTACTGAAATGGATCAGTACTGCTGTTGCAGCTGCCTGCGGTGCTGCTCACATCGCTATCACTGCTGGCAAAGGGGTCGTCCTGACAGGGATCCATTATGCGGCGATAGTCAGATTCTGGCACCATGTCAGTGTCTGAAAAATCACTGTCAGTGTCAGAAAACATGATACTGTCATCATCAGACCCCGATTAGAAACTGTTTGCCGTTGCCATTTCCATTCGGGAACGTGGAGACCAAGAGCTCTGTGACTGAGAAAGAAATTGTTGTAACAAGATGGGAATTACTGCAATTAATTGCACAGATACCCTGAGGTGACGTTGCAAGGCTAATGAGTGTCAAAGGTCATCAGAACTGGCTCCAATACACAAAAATGACACTTCCTAGTTTGCAGTGGGGAAAACCTGTTTTAATTTACAGAAATAACTTATTCCTTTAAAAAAATACATTTATTTATTTATTCAATTTTGGTAACCGGGTAGGCCCACTGAGCCCCGAAGGTCCCTTTTTCAGAGGCAACTCGGAATTAGTTACAGAAGTATACAAGTACAATAAAGGAAACAAGGTCACAGTGCAGAATAACATTAGAGAAAAATCAGGTACCTGGATAAACAGTGCTGACGTTGTGCCAAAATTAGTTACAAGAGAAGGCAGTTACAGGAATTGACAAGGGTAGCAGTGTGTAGCAGTCAGGAGAGAAGGTAATACATAATACAGCAGTGCATGGCTTAGTCTAGTGAGGGCCTGGCCTTTGAATTTGGGTGAGTCCTCTCATTGACAGGAGCAGGCGCTAACTTCTAGTAAGTGAGCATGGAGTCCCTTGCGGAAAGATCCAAGGGAGGGGTCTTCCTGAAGGTGGGGAGGAAACTTATTCCATAGGGCAGGGGCAGCAATGGCAAAGGATTTACTGACAGCAGTTGTCCGAACCCTTGGTTTATCTAGGAGATTACACCCAGAGTTTCGGAGGGTGCGTGCTGAGTGCTTGGGAGCCAGGAGACTGGCCAGGCTATCAGGGGAATTGCAGTGTAGGAGCTTGTAAGCATTGCAAAGCAGGGGATACTGAACGTGACCATCTAGGGGGGACCACTGTAGTGAAGCAAGGGCTTCGGAGTGGTGCCGTCTTTTGTGGGACTGTGACGCAAACCAAGCTATTTTGTTGTAGAGAACTTGTAGCCTGCTCATCTCCTGTTTAGCCAACCCATGAAGCATAGGGGTAGCAAAGGTCAGCATAGGAAGGAAGAGGCTGTTGGCAATGGTTATTCTGGACTCTGGGATGAGCTGGTCATTCAGGCGGTACAGCAGGCCCAGTTTGCGGTGCACCGTTTTAGTTACCTGGTCTACGTGAGACTTGAGGGTAAACCCCTGATCTAGGGTTAACCCCAGGTATTTGAGAGAACTCACAACCTCGATGCAGCTGCCTGAGGATGAGGTCAGAGGGAGTAAGGCACTCCTGTCTGGGCCAAGGTTTCTCTGTCCAAATAGCATTGCTTTGGTTTTTGTGGTCTTTAAGACCAACTTATTCTTAGTGAGCCAGGACTCTAACTTGGCAAAATCAACTTGCAGTTGGGGTCCGAGATCAGACGGGTTGCTTGGGGACTGGTAGATTACAGCATCATCAGCGTATTGAACGACCGAACTGCCACCACAGTGGGATTTAAGGTTGTTGACAAATAGCGAGAAGTGGAGGGGACCCAGGATGGAACCTTGGGGCACCCCCCTCACTTAGGGGGAGTGGATCTGAGGTCACACTCTTCCATCTGACCTGCTGGGAGTGACCAGACAGGTAGCAGGTGAACCAGGAAAGGAAATGCTGATCCAGGCCAAAGGAGGCCAGTTTGTTTAGGAGGAGTTTGTGGTCTACTAGGTCAAAGGCCTTAGATAGATCGATAAAAACAGCTCCAGTGGGAATCCTTTGTCCATGGCCCCAAGGATGTCAACTGAGAATTTTATGAGGGCTGTATCAGTGCCATGGTACTGCCTAAAGCTGTGTTGCGTGGTGGCTAGCAACTGGTTAGCCTCAAGGTAGTCACGGAGTTGACAGTACACTAGCCTTTCCTGAATCTTGGCCAGAGCACAAAGCAGCGCGATCGGCCTGTAGTTACTGATGGATTCCTTAGGGCCCCCTTTAGAGATAGGAGCCACTACGGCCTGTTTCCAGGTATTGGGTACAGTACCTTCCAGCAGGGATCTGTTGATTAGCCATGTGATAGGTAAAGCGATGGCTGGTGCTGCGGCCTTAAGTAACTTAGGGCAGATGCCATCGGGTCCGCCAGAGCCTTTGGCTTTGATGATCTTTAAGAGGGGGAGTGCCTCCTTGACCTTAACTAATCGCAGGTGGAAAAGAAGCTGTGTGGGCCAGGGTGCCTTGGTGCAGGGGGGCGCAGAAGGGGTTGGTGTAAGGCTGGACTTGTAGCCATCAAGGTTGATGAAGTAACTGTTGAAGGCAGCGGCAATTTCATGGCAGTCGTAAGTCATAAGGCCATTGATTTCAATAGGCCAAGGGAGGAGTTACCATTGCCTTTTATTAGGTCATTGATGTGGGACCAGAATGACCGAGGGTCGGCCACAGTAGTTTTCTGGAGAAGCTTGACATACTCTCTTTTTGCAGTCTTAGTGGTATGCTTGGACTCATTCCTTAATTTTTTATAGGACACCAGGTCTGCAGGCAAGGCAGAATTTTTGTCACACTTCCATGCCTTGTCCCGGTTCACCATCAAAGATTTGAGCTCTGTGGTGATCCATCTATGGCAGCCACCTTTTGTACAGAGCTTCCTAAATGGGGCAAACAGGTTAGCTGCAGAGCTGAAGGAGTTCCAGGAGAACTCCAGGGCTTCGTCTAGAGTTGGGAGGTGCTGTATCGGGGTCCAGTCAAGGTTGCTGAGGTACGCATTGAAGGCATCCTCTGAG
Source organism: Neoceratodus forsteri (assembly GCA_016271365.2). Taxonomy (NCBI): domain Eukaryota; kingdom Metazoa; phylum Chordata; order Ceratodontiformes; family Ceratodontidae; genus Neoceratodus; species Neoceratodus forsteri. The sequence goes on along the minus strand of CM057449.1, from coordinate 911,790,406 downwards.
AATTTGGAGTAGTCTCGGGTGGAGAGTATCCTTGGAGGGACCCGGGAGGGGGAATTTTCCAGATGCAGAAGATGGGTGAATGGTCACTAAGAGCATCAGCCATGATACCAGCAATCAGAATGTTGGAGGAGTGAGACACCAGGCGAGGGTAGTGTGGTTCCCTGGTTTGTAGTTGGCCCTCGTCTTTTTGGAGATGATTTGTTCCAGGTTAGCATCTAGTAGTGAAGCCCTGAGGGTCTGCTCCGTGTCCTGTGCCCAGTTGAGATTGAAGTCCCCCAGGATCAGGAGTTCCGAGGAGACCGCATCGGCAAGGGCCTTGGTAATGGTTTCCAAGGCTTGGAGGGCCCCCTTAGGAGGGTGCTAGAGGCAGCCGACCGTAAGGTGTTTTGTATTGCCAAGGGTAATTCTAATAGAGACTGACTCACCGCTGGAGTGATCGGTGCAGGGGAGGTGGGCAGGGGCTATATCAAGGGAGTCTATGGCATATATGATTACCCCACCCTCTCTTTTGCCTTCCCGGTCTTTGCGGAAAGAAGTATAGCTGGGCACTGCCACCTTGTGAAATAGGGTATGAGACTTAAGCCATGTTTCAGACACAGCCAGTACATCTGGGTTGTAGAGAGACATCTAACCCTGTATCTCCTGTATTTTTGGATGGAGGCTACTGACATTCATGTGGGCTATTTTTAAGCCCTTGGAAGATGCCCAGTGCAAGTCATGGGGGGGAGTCTAGAGTAATGTTGGTAACCGGAGGGCCAGGGTTGAGTTCAATGTCACCTGCTAGGAGCAACAGGAATGAAAGAAGAAATAGAGCTTTAGGGGATGGTGAGAGCTGACCCCCTTTGCCATGCTTTGCATGGAAATGAAGGGATAGGTAGCGGATACCTTTTTTAGTGAGCATGTGGGACACAAAGAGAGGTCACACACTCTGTTCAGCTGGATAGCCTGGTATAATGGGAGGGGATTGGGTGTGAAGATGCAGATCCGGGTACCCTGTCCTGGGAAGGCACACAAGCCTGTCAATCCATGCTAGAGATAGGATGTATTGATCTACAATGATTAGGGCTCTGTAAGATAGCCCGGGGCCGGGAGTGTTTCCATTTGGGCATGTGGAAGTCAGCAGGGTGAGAGCAGGGGTCTGCAGGACCAAGGGATGGCATTTTGTATTTGGTAGATAATTGAGGGCAGGAGAGAAAGTCAGATGGACTAGGTAGGAAGGGACTAGGAATAGGTCAATGGATAAATCGTTTACAGCAACACAGGCGGATCAAGTGTTGGTGAGTTTTAGTGCACAAGGTGTGTCTGCAGGCACAAATTGTGAGAGAAAAGAGGATTTTTTTTCCACCACGTCTGCTTGATTCTAGACCACCGATAACTGACTGGAGCTCCGTGCCCACGATTGGGCACGCAATAACTGTGCAACCTCTAGTGGCAGCTTTTAATAATCTGCAAGTGGAGAAGTAGGGTGATTGGTTCAGAGCGCCTATATAAGGCAGAGCCCGCCAAGGGTGGTGGTGGGGCAGCTGACGCAGAGCGTCGGCTGGGATTCTCCAGTGCAGTTTGCAGCCTCAGGCGCGGGGAAGCAGCCGTGGAGCGTCCGAGTGTCATACCTGATCTGGGGCATTGGGATCCTTCAGCCGAGGGGAACTCTTCAAGTTTGCCCTGAAGTGACCTCCCATGTCGGGTTGGGTGCTAGCTGTAGCCATCCTCGATCACTGCAGGAACTAAGGAGAAAAGGCACTGGTTAAATAAGGGACCTGAGACGGGGAGGGAAGGGATGGAGAGAAGAGGGAGGGTAGTGGGATTCAGAATTAAGCTTGGGGATATATATTAGGCAGTAGGTAAACTTTAAGGCTGGCTGACTGAAATAAACTTTAAGGCTGGCTGACTGAAATAAACTTTAAGGCTGGCTAACTGAAAACTTCAAGGACATAAACTTGTGATATACTAAGCAGACTGATTGAAATCTCTAGGCAGTAAGGCAAATTACATTGTGATACACTTAAGCACTTTGACATTTTTGATGCAGTAAGGGATTAACTAGCGATGCATTTTAAAGAAGGCTGGCTAGAGAGATTGTCTTAAAGCAGGCAGACCAATGTATATGGTAACTTTAAGCAGGAATAAGACTTACACCTTTAAGCAGGCATTAACCAAAAAGTAAAAAAAACTATCTCCACATGTATGGCGACTTTAAATAGGAGATGCGTGGAGCAGTCCAAGTTTGTATGCCAAAGATGGCGCCAGGTAGGAGCAACAGTTTAAATTTTTATATGGCGCCAAAATTCTCCGGTGCAGTTCGCAGTCTCAGACACGGGGAAGCAGTCGTGGAGCGCCCGATTGTCATACCTGATCTGGGGCGTTGGGATCCTTCAGCCGAGGGGGGCCCTTTAAGTTTGCCCCGAGGTGACCTCCGTGTGGGGGCCGAACCATCCTCGATCACTGCAGGAACTAAGGAGAAAAGGCACTGGTTAAATAAGGGACCTGAGAGGGGGAGGGAAGGGGTGGAGAGAAGAGGGAGGGTAGTGGGATCCTGAATTGCTATTGGGATCTATACGCAGTCATCGAGCTGTAAATGGGTTCATGTATCAAAACTTGGTAAAACGCTTTAAGGCCAAAAGGGTAGCATTCAGGAGGTACAAGGAGCTGCAGAGGGAAGATGATAGGGAGGTGTATCAGGAGAAGCAGAGGGAAGCAGAGAAAGTAGTGAGGGGGCACAAAAAACGTTTTTTAGGTACATTAGTGAAAAGAGAAATACAAGGAGAGTGATTGTGAGGTTAAGAAGGGGAGGGGGTGGCTGTGCAGAGGAGGATCAAAAAAAGCAGATAGCCTGAACAGATGCTTCTGTTCAGTCTTCACAGTGGAAAGGGGTGGGGTGGACCACATAAAGCAGCAGGAGCATTTGGGGGAGGGAGACAGGCACAAGTCAATTTACTGAGGAGAGAGTCCTGATGGAACTTGAGAATCTAACAGCGGACAGAGCTATGGGGCTGGATAGGGTACATCCAAGGGTGCTGAGGGAGCTCAGGGAGGTACTTTCTGCACCTCTTAGAGTCCTAGTCAACAACTCACTGGAAACAGGAGTGATTCCAGAGAACTGGAGGAGGGCAGATGTAGTCTGACTTCACCCAAGTGGCAGCAAGGAGGAGGCTGGCAACTATAGGCTGGTCAGTCTGATGTTAGTGGTGGGGAAGTGTAATGGAGACACTTTTTTTTATTTTTTTTTTTATTCTCTTTATGCTCCTCAAGGACTGGGCATCTCTCGGAGGTGGTCACTCGGACTGGCACCTCTGCTCCCCTGCCTGAAGCCTCCTCTACTCTGGCACCCCCCAACTGGACATTCCAGCCCCCTGGATCACCCCCAGGGGAGGGCCTGCCTCTCCTACCTGGCAGCCTTTCTGAGATTAGAGGGTCCATCCGGTGTGGGGTCTGCCCTAGCCGTGGGGAATCAGCCCAGCGTTGGGGATGTGCGCACAGTCCACTGGACCCCTCATCGCCTCCCAATCCAAGGGGGGGATTTTCCATTTTGTTTGTTGCCCCGGAGCTCAGACGTGCAATGATATCAGTGGCACATATGTGCCAACGTCCACCACAGCTCTGCCCCACATCTGCTTGCGCTGCATGTTCCTTTGTGCTGCCTCCAGCTACCATAAGGGGCCACCCAGGAGTGGTGCAAATCTTGGAACCCTCCCTGGGAAGGGAGCACAGTCCCTTCTCTCCTCTGACAACCCTGACGACCTGAGTCCATTCCCGAACCTGGGTCACCGGCGTGGCGTCCAGTGCTTCAACCCTCAGCACCACTGGGACAGCATAATGAAGACATTTTTAAAGGAAAGGCTTGTACAGTATCTTGAATCCAGCACATGAGACCTGAGGCAGCGCGGATTCACGAGCAGGGCCGGTGTTAGGCACCCGCCAATCCTGCGGCCATGGGAGGCCCCAAAATCTAGTGAGTGGCGATGGCGGGTGGTGGCACAGTCAGCACTTGAAGTGAGTGGGCCCCAGCACTCAGCAAGGCGAGTCTAAAACCAGCTAAGTCCAAATGTAATGTTCCCAAGCCAAATCCCCCCACGGCATTCTCCCAATCAACATGATATACAGACTAGTCATTAGCAGCAACAAACAGGCTCAGCAATACCTTCACTAAAACACGCTGCCCTGGACCCACCAGCCCACCCACTACCTGCCCGATTTCCCCGAGCAGCGAACGCCGAACCACCACGCTGTCCTGTTACCTGTTCACAGTCTACGCTATCACATTCATACCTCCATGTATCAGGGCCCCTCTGATTTTTGGCTGGCTGTTACTTGCTGTTCAGATTCACTAAAAACTCCTGTTGCCCGCCGCCTGCCATCTCGATTTCCCAAACACCAGTAAACCACTACGATGGCCTCAGCCTGTCCTCAGTCCATGCCATGCTACTGCTCACCATCACTCTGAGCTTTGTTAGCTGTTTCCACACGTTTCCCTATTGTGTTGCACATGCTGATGTGGGAGATGCTGTTGGAGCCAATCACAGGGTTCCACTTGGTCCCTTACTGTTATTGCACCTTCTCCCACTCAGACTTGATAATTTCTGTCCCCCCCCCTCAAGTCTGCAGCTGGCAGCATAATAGCGATCCCTCCAACTATTCAGCCAAGGACCAGTTCCAGAGCGTAGGAGAGAAATTTATAGTTGAAGCTGGTGGAGGGGAGAGAGAATCATCACCTGCTGCCACAGCTAAAAGCCAGCCAGACCTTCAGGAATTGTGGTTCCTGACCTGACTGCCATTGCCAACCTGCTTCTAGCCTGCTATTTCTACGTGCTGCCTGAGAACAAGGCTGTAAATCATTTATTATTTTTTTTAAAAAAGAGCTTAGTTAGCAGTTGGCCAGCTGCCCGCAAGTCTCCAAGCCAGCCACAGAAAATCGCTGATGCACGGAGTTGAGGACAGACCCAGAGGAAGAGGAGGATTACACACCAACCCAGAAACAGACCAGTGCCTTTCTGTGCCTTTTTTTTTTTAGGTATGTGCATGTAAATACTACTGTCTGTCAGTAATCTTCTTGATATAACTATGAGATGGGCTAGGAGATAAGATGGTCTGGACTGGACCAGACCATAATTTGAACTGAAAATAAATGTTTGTTTCTGAATAGCCTTTAGTCTCACTCTCTGACTCTGAAAACGACATACACCTGATGACAATCAATGACTGAGCGACTGTATCATCATGTGTATCTGTTGTCCATGGCTCAAGTATTGTGAACATTTATTTCAGTTCACATTATTGTCAGTTAAGAGTTACATATATAGTGGTATACCCTGTATGGGACCCAAGAGTACACTGCATAGACAGAGCGGAGCTAGAAAAATTAGTGACAGCTGGAGGATCCTTGTTTTGCAAGTATATTATAACTTACACATGTATTTCTAGATTAGTGTTGCTTGTTCTTCATTCAGGGTCTTGCTGTGCTTCTTTTTAAGTAGATACTAATAAGTAAGATAAACTAGGAGATTAAATGGTCTGACTGGATTGGACCATAATTTTGACTTAAATAAATATTTAATTGTTTAGAATAGCCTTTAGTCTCTGACTCTGACAACGACATACACATGATGACACAGCCAATAACTGAGTGACTCTCATCATCTGTATTTGTTGTCTGAGGCTCTAGTCTAAACATTTATTTCAGTCCAAATTATTGTCGGTTACATATAGTATATTAGTGCAGTACTAGTGGGAGTCAAGAGGAGACTGCATAGATGGGGAGCAGTAGAGCAAGACAAATTAGTGACAGCTGGAGGAAATATTTTAAAGTCTGTACAGGTTTTTAATTTAGGGGACAGTGTAAATTCAAAATGCTGCTCTGGTCCCCTAACTAAAGTGCTGGCACACAAAAGTGAGAATTTTGTGGTGTGGGGGAGTCAGAGCTATGGTTTTATCATATTATTTACTTTTGATTTGGTTTATAGTTGGTGAGAGTACAGTTAGTTAATTTTTATAAATCTAGAGGTCCTGTACCTAGGCTTCCAAATGCAATTTAGCACCTAATTTAATCTCATAAAATATGGGCTATGTAGATAGATTACTGGAGTGGGGGCAGGGGGGCCCTATCTGGCTAGGCCCTGGGGTGAGAGGCCCTATATGTAGGCTCAGGGGGCTGGGGCCTATCTGTGGGGCCCCAGTCATTGAGTTTGCTGGAAGCCCCCAAAGTCTTGAATCCGGCCCTGTTCGTGGGGGTGGGTTAGGAGGGTTGTGTCAGATGAACCTGGTCTGCTTCCTCGATGGGTGACCAGAGAAGTAGATCAGGCTGGGGCGGTGGACATGGGCAGCAAGGTCTTGGACACTGCACCACACAGGAGGCTTATGAGCCTCCAGTGTGGTAAGGTGGAAAACTGGGTACGAAATTGGTTGTTGGATTGGCGACAGGGGTAGTAGTAAATGACACTTACTCAGGGGAAGGGGAGAGTGACCAGTGGGGTACCTTAGGGCTTGATACTGAGCCAAGTGGTCTTTATCTTCCAACATTTTCTGTGTTTCTTTGTATTGGGCGAGTGGTATATTCTCTTGATGGGGGAACAGTACTTTTACTCAGATTTTCTTTATTGCTTCACATTGTCAATGGGGAATTAGTATGTATGCATTAATGCATGATAGAGGAGGGCTCTACTAGGGAATTAATGCCCGGTTGGGGCACAAAGCTGAAGGCAGAGTGCTTTCAACCTACAACTGGACATTAATTCCCTAGTACAGCCTGACTTTGGAGTGCATTAATGCACTTGTAACATGGCAAACACTTCAAATATTTATAGAAAATTATGTTATTGTGAAAGATGTACACAGAAACAGATTTCTTGCTGTTTAAATTTTTTTTTTTTACTAGTCTACTGTGGTTTTCATCCAAGCCACAACTATTAATATTGTGGTTGTTGACCAGACTTATATGTCATAAATACACACATATCCTACAGTGCTGGGGATTAATATTGCCAAGTGTGCTAACAGTTCCCTTGAAGGCAATATTTAACTCACTTTCGTGTGTTTTTGCTGGCTTTACCTGTGCAGGGAATGATAGGATCATAAATTTACATACAACGATCCTACAGAGACTGCTTGCACTTCACTGTGTGAAATACAACTAGAATAACAACAATTTTGGGTAAGGGATGACTTTGGAAACCCTCACCTTGTAGTAGAGTAGGAGCCTGCATGAATTACTTTGTACCTTGTGGTATAGCATTCAGTGAAAAAATAAATCAACATAGTGAAATTCGTACAAGGCACTGTGAAAATGCGCATCCCATTCTAATCAAAAATGTGAAATTCAGATTCGGCTAACACTAACAATGCGAACATGGCATTCTATGGCTAATCAACAGTGCAAAATTTGGCATCGGGTAATACTATGAGAAAACTTAGTATCGAAAAAACTCTTCGGCTAAGCAATGTAACAGTGAGCAACATTTTTAGACACTGGCAAAATCGAAATTGGTTATGTTGCTAAACATTTACCTATATGCTATTTGTGATGAGTTGTACAATGGCCGCAGGGGTGGGTGGGTGGGAACTAACCTGTACACTCTGGTAAAATTGCTCATTTGCCGATTTTTGTGTGAAGATTTACGGTACTGCAAAATGAAGCGGGCATTACTAGGGAATTAATGCCCACTTCATTTTGCACCACAGGTTGCCTTTCAACCAATGGAGTTTCCTCATTCAGGTGCTGTGTTAATTGCCATGTTACAAATATGAATAATGAACACCCCTACTAGGGCAGTGGTACAGCCCAAAGCTATCAGTCAGCACAGAACCTTGGGCACATGAGCATTCTGAGGTCACTGATTCTCCAGTCTTTGCTGTGCCACTAGAGTGGTAGAACAACAAAGGAAAACTGTCTTTCTGCAATTCGTTTTGTTATTTTTCTAACAGGATTGTGCAGCTGTAAAGCAGGTTGTGGCTGCCTGGTGATAGGCAGTGCCCTAAAATTTAGAAATTGTGCCTGTTAAAGGACAAGTAAACCAGCAGTTTGGGGGGGTCAATTAAATTGCAAATGCTCACGTATAGTCCTAGAATAAGGGTTGCTGAGTTAAGGTATGGTAGTGTTTACCTTTTACTTTGGTGATTTATATCCATTTTGTCATAGTTGAGAAGTGCACAGAAATGTAAACAAAAGCTCTGAAGAGCCTTGCAGCCAAGTCGCCGCTTGGCTCACAAAATGGTGCTGACATGCTACATGATGATGTCACCTGAGCAAGTCCACTCCACTCCTTGCATTAAAAGCTATGGGCACTTTTTTTTAAATGCTGGATATTAAGGGCATATGTAAACATCAGCGTATGTATCAACTTGTAACTCATTCAAAGCAGACCCGTTGTTTAGTATCTTCATCCTCTGCGGCAGCCGGCTCGGCTGAGCAACTTGCCGTCCTCAAAGAATTCTCAGCTCTAGCTGCTGCAGGAGCATCGCCTGTGGCTGCTATTGTTTTGGCGGGCACTGGCACCTCATTCACTGGGGTGTACTGGGACCTTTGCCAGTCACTCTATACCCTTGGGGAGGGCCCTTCCCTTGGGTCCAAGCCCTCCAAATCCTTTAAGTAGGACTCCCAAGTCAAAAAAGTCCTGTCGGTCGTGGGACCATGAACACTCTCAGGCCTCGGATTCCCACGCTTCTCCTAGCTTGATGGCTGTTGAGCTTTCACCTTTGGCCGATACTTCTGTCCTGGTCGCTGACCCCATGGTCTCCCCGTCGGCTGAGACATGGGTCGACCAGGCAGTCTTGATCTTTCTTGAAGAGCTCGACCCATTGTCGCAGGACAAGGGGGATGACTCTGTCTCCTGGACTCCGGTCCTGCCGATCATCTCCAAGGGAGGGTCGGACCAGCGTACAGACCTGCTTCCCTCCCTTCCATAGCCAAACCTCCAAAAGCTTACTTGGTGACTTTCACTGACCCCGGCTTCTCCTCACCATCGGTCTCCCCGATAGTCTTGGTCCTGCAGTTCAAGGTCAAGCAGCTCTCGGGGCAGGAGATGATGACACGTTTCAGCTTCTTTCTCCTCCTTGGGGGAGGATCAGCTCCACCACAAAGTGTGGCGCTGCTATGAGGAATTCGTCTGCCAGCAGTTGCTGCTTGGTGCTGGGTAACAGGCCCCTGGTAGTGCCCCGGCCTCCTTCAGCACTCCCCTGGTCGCCATCGCCCCAGCCCATGCCGACGCCTCCGGCTCAGCGGACATGGATTCCAGCCTCTCCAGGTGGAGCCCCCACCTGTTCAGCCTAAGGACAGGACTCCTTCCATGTCAGCTCAGCTACCCTCTGGTTTGCCCCATTAACTGTTGGTCACAGTGTCTCAGGCTGATGAATGTCGTCGAGTCCTTGTTAACATGGGGACCCACACAGTGTTCAAAGAGTCTTCGGAATCGGAGACTTCTACGATGCACTCCCACTGGTCTCCCAGCTTTGACCAGGACTCTGGGAAGAAACCCTTGGTGGATCAAGGGACTACTTCCTTTGGGGCCCTTCTCTACCTGATCTCGGAGTCTACTGGGACCCCTCTAGAGCCAGTTCAGAAGTGGGCTCTGTACCCACTCACAGAGATCCTTGACAAAGATGACTCCCCTGGGGTCATCTTTCCTATCCAGAGGTCATCCTGGACCCTGCTTTGGAGCTTTGGCAGTGTCCTGCCTCTTGTTCCTCTTTGTCGGCCTGTATGGTCCACAAGTATGTGGTCCCTACTGGGTTGTTCGGTTTCACTGATCATCCTTCATTGGAAGGTTTGGTCGCTAACTCTGCCTTTTGCCGTTTGGGTAATGTGGGTGATTGTGGACAAGCCTCCTGACAGGGAGTCTAAGAAGCAGGACCACACAGCCAAAAAGGTCTATGCAGCTTCGTCCTTGGGCCTTCAGTAGGCGAGTGCTGCTCTACGCATGGCCAACTTCACTCATAGCTTGCCGGGCACCCTGGATCAGGTTATCCTGTGGTTGCCGGCTGACCTTCAGATTCCGGTCAAGCTGGTGCGGGACCAAGGCTGCGCAGTTGACAAGCAACAGCTCCAAATGGCTCTTGACATCAGCGATTCTTGCACCTGGTCAGTGGCCGCTGCTGTGGCTACACGCTGCAGGGCTTGGCTGTGTATCTCAGTCTTTACTGCTGATATGCAGCACAAGTTGGTGGATGTACCTTTCTTAGATACCGACCCGTTCAGCCCTGGAGTAGATGGCCATCTCACTTGGATAGAGAAATCCAGTGCTACTCTGGATTCCATCACTTCCGCTCAGAAGGACAAAGGGCAGAAACAGAAAAAGAAGCCCTTTCAGTTTCGGCCCTCGTCTGTCTCTGAAAGCCGCCCCATGCTGCCCCCAGCATCTCAACAGCAACAGCAGCAGCCCTAGCGATCCCGGTCATAGTCTTCTTCCACGGCTGCCAGATAGTCTGGCAGTAGAGGGCTGCCAGCTTCCTCAGCTGGTCCCTCCTCTGCCTGCTGGCCTGTGAAGTGATGGGTTGGGGCAGTCTTCCCCCACCTGTCCTGCCTGCCCCGAGCCCTCCCATGGGTGGTCAGCTCCACCACTTTGTTTCCACTTGGTCTGCCATTATGACTGACATTTGCGTCCTTGAGGTGGTCGGGGCATCTCCACCAAGCCCAGCCCATGCCTCATGGGAAGACGCGGTGCCCTCAGACATGGTGTCTGCCCTTTGGGAGCACATTCACCTCCTCCTCGAGGTGGTGGTATGTGTCCAGGACACCATGCCCAGCCCCGGGGTTCATGTCCACATATTTTTTGGTCCCAAAGAGGACAGGGGGTTGGCACCCATTCTGGATCTGCACGATCTCAATCAGTTCCTGCATCCTCACAAGTTCCAGATGGTCACTGTAAACCAGATCATTCCTTTCCTCAATCAGAACATGTGGTTCTGCTCTCTGAACCTCCAGGATGCCTTCTTCCATATCCCCATCCATCTATCCCACTGGCAGTTCCTCCAGTTCTGCTCCAAATGGACTCTGTATGAGTTCCAGATGATGCCGTTCAGCCTCTCCTCAATGCACAGGGCCTTCACCAAGTGCATTGCAGTGGTGGCAGCCTTCCTGCAGCGCCAAGGGGACCCGGGGGTCTGGGTGTACCCTTACCTGGATGATTGGCTGATAGCGGGATCCTCCAGGTTGGAGATGGAGAGGTCCAGAGATCTGACCCTTCAGACCTGCAAGGCTCTCGGCCTCTTAGTCAACAAGGCCAAATTGGAACTTGTTCCATTTTAGATGATTCATTTCATCAGAGCAGAGTTTGACTCCTGCCAGGCTATGGCCTGGTTACCGGAGGACCAGGCACGGTGGATCTTACCTCCTTTGCCCACTCATTTCGGGTTGGGCAGTTGCGCCCTGCCTGGAACTTCCTGTGCTTCCTGGGCCTCATGGCTGCATGCACCAGCGTGGTCTTTTAGGCCCGCTGGTGAATGTGCTCCCTGCAGTAGGGGCTGGCCAGGCAATGGTCTTAGCGCCACAGTTGCCTTGACCAGTTGATCTTGGTGACCTGGAGGATGTGGGATGCCATCCAGTGGTGGCTAGTCATGGACAGTTTACGGGAAGGAGTCCCCTTCATCCGTTCAGGTCCGACGGCCACCCTAATGCTGATGCCTTCCTTGTGGAGTGGGGTGCCCACCGAGTCCATGGGCTCTGGAACCTCAAGGAGTCCCATTGCCACATCAGTCTACTGGAGCTCTGGGCGGTGTATCTGGTGCTGACAGTGTTCGCTCCCCATGTTCAGGGTCAGATCATTTAGGTCCAGATGGCCAGCATGATGACTGTGTATTGTCTCAGCAAACAGGGTGGGATGCACTCCCTCTCTGTTGAGGAACTCTCCGCCTCTAGATCCTTGTGCACAGCTTGGATGCCAACCTTCTGGCAATTCATGTGGTCGGAGTGTCCAACCAGCTTGTGGACACCCTCAGCCTGGTGGGTGAGGCGTCTCACGCATGGTCTCTTCACCAGGATGTAGTCGACTGTCTCTTTGCCCAATGGGTCACTCTCCAGGTTGACCCGTTTGCCTCCAAGGAGAATGCAAAGCTTTTTTTTCCCTGTTTATGCTCCTCCCGCCTCCTGCACTCTGCATCCTCTGGAGTCGCCCATGGTGCCTGTCCTTTGCTCCCTCTTACCTAGAGCATGTGGTATTCCTCCCATGTAGCTTTGGTTTGCCCATAGGCGGGGACGAGGTGGGGCCTGTACACCCCGAACATCTTCCTTTCATTGGGACACCGGTCCAGGACTGGCAGGGGAGCCATGGATCTGCGCCGTGGCGCTCTGTCTCCTCAGAGTGCAGGGAGCCATTTTCCGTATTCTGGGTGTGACTTGTCCACTGATATCTAGGTGTGACCGCTGATGTCCATCATGCCTCCTCTCTCTACGTGGCTGGGTGCTTGCTGTAACCCAGACCTCCGCGTGGGGTCGGGCCAGTCAAGTGCTGAGCCTCACCCCCTCCTCCCTGGAGGAGGCAAACAGTCCCCCAGATGCTCAAGCCTCCTCCCCTGGGCCGGCCCTCTGACTTCCAGGCTTGTTCCCAAATGTGGGTCGCCGGTGTCGCAAACGGTTGTGCTACTGCTGCGCCGGCAGACCGGCTAGAACGCAAAGCAGCCTGTGTTGTGCCCACCCCCCTCAGTGCGGGACACTGCAGTGGGATGCCTTCGTGAGGCCCTGGACACAGGGTCTCCTGTATGCCTTCCCTCCCTTCCCCTGATTCACAAGGTGCTGCTCAAGGTGCAGAGACACAAGGTGCAAGTGATCCTGGTGGCTCCAGACTGGCCACGCCAGTTCTGGGTATGGGCTATGCTAGATGCATAGAATTTGTTGGCAGATAAGGACTGCCTGGCTCATCTAGTCTGCCCATTTTTCTTACTTTTTACCTACTTAGATTATATCTGATCTGCTACTTTCTCACTTTGAAGTCCCAACAGAACGATTTTGACAACTGACACCAGTCTGTTGGGCTGGGTCGTGGTCTTGGACCAAGTCCCAGTCCAGGGGGTCTGGAACCCCCAAGGAGTAGCAGCTACAGATAAATGTGTTGGAGATGAGTCTGTCTTTTTCTGCCATCATTGTCTAGGTTTCTGTGTTTCTATGAGGGCAGTGCTGCTTGTCCTTCTTCATTTTCACAGTCATATGCAGTCGGTCGTGAAGGTAAGGTCGGACAACGCCGCCACCATGGCATACATAAACAATCAAGGAGGCACAAGAAGCAAGAGGATGTTGGCAGAAGCAACCAAGGTACTGCTCTGGGCAGAGAAAACCCTTCTGAGACACTCGGTAGTTTATCTGGCAGGAGAACTGAATATCGAGGACGGCTGGCTGAGTCAAGAGGCACTCCATATAGGAGAATAAATGTTGAATTCAGTGGTGTTCGAGCTTCTGTGCACATGGTTCGGTCAACCTCAGATCAACCTCTTCATGTCAGAGGAAAAATGCTCAGGTACTGAGGTACTTCAGCAGGTACCAATGTCCTCAGGCAGAGGTGGTGGATGCCCTGTCCCAGACATTGGAATTTTTTAGAACTTTTCTTGTTTCCTCCGCTACTGCCACGTCCCCAAGGTAATTCTCAAGATAAGGCAGTCAAGAGGACTGGACGCCGCCCGGTTGACACATCAATGTACAATGTTCAGGGCCTTAATCTGGATTAATTTAACGGAGCGTAGACATTTGCATACAATGCATTTGATTCATCAGTATTTAAAGAAAAAGACACCGCTCTACCTAGATAACTTATTTGAGATACGTACTTCTGGGGCAGATTTACAAACAGCATAAAACATAGAACTTGTGATTCCCAAAATGAGAACAGTAAAGGGAAACTCCACTGTAGTTGCCCATGGACCAAGAATTTGGAACAATTTGCTAGACTATTTGAGACCAAAGGTAGTTGTCCCATGGAATAGGATCAAAAGATGGCTGTTTCAAGAGTTTGTATAACTAAAAAATTGCTATTGCTGTTGACATTTTGTATTTTCATGGTTTTATCCATTTTTGTGAATGTACGTGATTATATAAGTGTTTTTGTATGTCTATGTAATAGGTGTATTTTTTATGCTGTATATTTATTGATTAACTTGTTATGTATGAATGTGGACCCCGTTGAAAATGAGTTAACGCTCAAATGGGCTATTCTTTTCCTTGGAATGTTCTTAATGAATACATTTTTACAAATAAACAAAGAAGAAGCTTCCTTCTAATAGTCTCAGAGTGGCCAAGAAGGCCGTGGTTCTAAGACCTTATGAATCTAGCTCAGCAGGTCCCGTTTCGACTCCTGCTTTGGAGGGGGGAACCTTCTCTCTCAAGGTCCCATTCTGCATCCAAACCCAGAGGCAATGCAGTTGGCGACCTGTCTTCTGAGAGGGGGAGATTGTTATGGCAGGGTTTCTCCAAGAAAGTGGTGGATACCTTTATGGCCTCAAGGCAGGTGTCTGCAACTTTGATCATGTGTGGAATATTTTCTCTGCCTGGGCCAGGGAGACCTTTTAAGACTACGGTTCCACAGGTATTGGATTTCTTGCAGGGAGGGGTAGACAGAGATTTTGTGCTGAGTACCCTGAGAGGCCACATGCCTGTGCTCGGTGCAGCCCTGGGATCTTCCATGGGCTCTTCCCAGGGAGCCAGTTTGGTTATCTGCTATTTTCTTAAGGCGGTCAGCAGAAGCACACCGTTGTTTTGATCTCCGGTACCCACATGGGACCAAACTCTGGTATTGCATGTTCTTTGTAGGTAATGCTCCAGACCTCTTCTGTCAGTGCCTCTAGACATCCTGTCTTACAGGGTGTGTTTCTTAATTGCAGATCTGCTCAGCCAGAAGGATTGGTGAACTTCAGGCACTGCCTGTAAAGAACCTTACCTCATCATACATAAGGAAAAGGAGGCATTGTGGATGATCCCATTCTTTGTGCCTAAGACATAGGTGTAAGAACTGCAGGGCGCGGATCGCCACAGCACTTTTTTTTTTACCCAATGGTGATTGCCCTTTCAGAACTGCTGCATGAGCAAGTTGCCCTGAGTCGAAATAAGTAAGCAGTGGTACAGTTAATCACAGTGACAACAGAGGCATTGAGTAATTTTTGATGGACATATTGAATCAAAAGGATGAGGGTGGTCGATCAGTTGCAGTCACAGTTACTAGAGGAAATTATCACTTCTCTTAGTGAAGACTTGAAATGGCCAATCCTTGGCAGTGTTGTAGTTTCAGAGGGTAGCTCATTTAGACAAAGGGGCGCTCTATGGTAGAAAGTGCTGTGACCCAGTGAGGTTCTACACCAGGGGACTGCCAATAAGGCTCGGGATGAGAGACGGATGATCGTGGGGGGAAGGGGACAAGTTGGAGCAAGGTGCAAATGCCAGGTGGGGCAAGCCTGAGAAGGATTTTTTTTTTTGTGAGAAGGCAGGTGTGGTAACGAACTCTCTCTTCGAAATTTAGCCAGTCGGCAGTCTGGTAGAGGTCACATGTATGTGTCATTCTGTTGCATCTAATCACCAGACAGCAGGCTCTATTAAGGGGAACCTTGGCCCTGCTAAGGGCTGTGTTGTTGGCGGTACCATAGAGGGCAATGTCGTAATCTATAAGGGACAGCACCAAGGAAGAGACCACCAGGCAGAGTGCTTCAGGGGTGAGGCACCTCTTATGTGTAAGCAGAAGGCCAATTCTGGTATTAAAGGCTGAATAGAGGGTGTGAATGTGATTACTATAAGTGAGTGTAAGATCAAGTGTCATACCTAGGTATTTAAAAGAGGTAACTTGCTCGAGGACAATGCCAAGGGAGTTTAGGATGGGGGGGGTGTTTGCTTGCTTATTCTGACGATGTACAAAGACCCTTACCTTGTTTTTTTTTGTTTTGTTTTTTTTTGTAATTTAGCACTAGCTTGTGCTATGAAAACCAGGCTTCAGATTCTGTGAAGCATTTCTGGAGCTCAATTTGTAGGGGGTCAGGGTCAGGGTGGGAACAGAAGAGGACAGCGTCGTCCGCATAGAGTATTATTTTCCATGGGTAGGAATTGGGATGGGTGTTTAGGAAGAGACTAAACAGTAGAGGTCCCAAGATAGAGCTTTGTATGACCCCTGAGCAAACTGGGAGACAGGATGAGAGGGAGGATCCAATCTTCACTTTCTGAGAGCGATCGCTGAGATAGTCGGAGAACCATGAGGTGGTGTCAGGGGCCAGGCCCAGGGAGTACAGGGTATTAATTAGAAGGGGATGGCCGACTGTATCAAAGGCTTTGGTCAGATCAATGCATACAGATCTGACCAAGTGGCCACGATCCAGGGCTTGGTGGATGAAGCTAGAGTATTCAAGCAGTGCAGCTGTGGTACTGTGATCTGCTCTGAATCCATGCTGCTCAGGGCATATGAGATTATATTTGGTTAAGTAGTCGGTTAACTGGTCCAATTCAATCTTTTCTAGAGCCTTGGACGGGGGGGGGGAGAGGATGGAGATGGGGCGGTAGTTAGACGGGGAGGTACTGTCACCACCCTTCAGGATGGGAGTAATGACTGCCAGCTTCCAGAGGGAAGGTAGCTGGCCCAGGCAGCGGGAGAGGTTTATGATTTCTGTTAGGGGGATAAGCACAATGTCCAGGGTGAGGAAAAGCTTTAGGTCTAGAGTGTCACCACTGTGTCTGGATTTTCCCAGGACTTTGGCAAGGTATGGTTTCACTTCTCCAGACGAGACTGTTTTGAGGCAAAAAGTGGGGACTGTCAAGGATTTGGGGCCAGCAGTGGAGGGTTTAGTAGGAGGGTTGAAGAAGTTAGGTGGAAGGATACTACTAATGTCCGAGAACATAGAGTTGAAGGTTTCGGCGATGAGTGTGGGGTCATGGGTGATGCTCCCATTTAAGCTGATTTGGGAGGGAGGGGTGACACAGTTTTGCCATTGAGTTCTTTTATGCGGTTCCAGAACTTGGGGCCATTTCCCCAGGAGGAGGGCAGCAATTCCTGGTAGTAGGCAGCCTTTGCCTTGCAGACTTCCCAGGTGCATTTATTCCTTGCTGCCTTGTACAGCTGCCTATCAGTGGGCTTGCCTGAGTCAAGGGCTTTGTGCCATAGGTTGTCCCTATGTCGCATGAGCTCAAGGAGGATTTGTGATACCCATGGGGTGTCTGGGCCTTTGATGAACTACTTGGAAATAGGGGCGAAGTGGTCACATGCATCACTGAATGTGGTAATGAAGTGGGAGAGGGCTATATCCATGGACTGGGAGGAGTCAATTGGCTACCAGTCACAGTAGTGGAGGTAATTCTTGAAATGTCCCAGTGCTCCCTTTTTAGGCGGCGCTGGAAAATCAATTTGGGTGGTGGTTTAATAGCCCCGAGTGACCAGGTACAGATAGTGGGTGAATGGCCGCTAAGGGCATCGGGCAGTACAGAGGTGTTCAAAAGTTAATCTGGTCTATTAGTATGAGATCGATCAGTGTGTTCTCTCCAGCTCCATGCCATGAAACTAAGCACCCCAGCTCACACCTCTTTACTAGGGGACTTGTTTGATGTGCCCTGCCCTGGTGCCTCCACGTCTGCTGAAGCCTGCAAACAATGAAATGTGAGAAGCCAGGTAGATATAAAAGTAGAGCCACGCACAGCCTGTTCCTCTTTTGCTAACCTGACTTTAGTTAGTGACTTTTGGTAGTTGGTTGCCTACTGACTTGCTACTATATGTTTTAAGCCAGGGTCAGGCTCTCCCGCAGTCCCACTTGCTTTTTCTGTCCGGATTGACTCTGTGGCAGTGGAGTGGACCGTTGCAACTTGCTGCTTTATGCACACTTAAGGTGAGGTATCTGGGCTGAGCTCCACAGTGGTGTGCTCTTCTGTTTTTTTGGGGGGGAGGGGGGCAGGTGGTGGTCAGTGGATGGCCCTAACTAAGGTTGAAGGCGGAATGTGCCTCCCGAGAACCAGCCCGCAATCAGTCTTGGCCAAGTTTTCTGCAGATTTGTTATTGTGGCCCTTCTCTGGAATAGTCTCGAGGTACGGAAATATAGGAAGATACTGGGTGGGTCAAGCTGTCCTTATCTGCCGGCATTATTCTGTGTCTTTATGTTTTAGAGAGCGGCAGCAAGTTGCAACTGTGGTGGGCCACATCACAGAGATTGACAGCAACACTTCCAGTGCCATAATTATGGCAACATGGTATTTTTTGTTGTTGTTAATTTAATGACTTATACAAAGATTGTCAAATAGAAAACCTTGTCAGGATGCCTTTGGTATTTCCACTGATGCAGAAATCTAGCGTGCAGACTTCTGAACTAGGGGAACTGTAAGGCAATTACAGGGATTCAATGTAACTAAGTAACCCAATAAGCATCACCGGTAGCAGAGCTAGAATCCAGTAGAAAGCCCGGCAGCCCAGATGATAGCTGAAATAGAAGCCTAAATGCACACCTTGTAACCTGGTCTAGTAAGCCTGGCTACACTGTCCTAGCCCAAGTTAAAGTGTGCAATATACAATGCAATTAACACCTTCAAACAACATGAAGTCTTGCTGTATTCTGACATGTGCAGTTAGCCCCAGCACTTGAACTGCCCCGGAGAGGAAAGAGTTAACTCTATGCCAGAGCATAGAATGTTGGGCTCGAGCTCGGTTCAGACCTCTGTCTGCAGCACTTCAAAGTGTAACCATCAGATTCTTTTCTCCGCCTAACTGAACAGTCGCTCCGGAGATTGCTCCTTCGCTTGTCGGTTCGGTCCAAGTAATACGTCGGTTTTATACTGTTTTTGGCTTTATTTTTCGGTTCAGATCCCTGTCTGCGGTACAGTGTTGTAGGTAGTGGACTTCAGTTTAATTATTGTTTATTTCTGTGTGGAAATTGTGAAATCTGTCAATCGGTCCGGTTAGGAACCGATTGTGTTGGTTTATTTTATTTCTTTAATTTTTTAATGTGAGGTACCGGTCCCTATCGCTTTCAAAAAACCGTAATTTTAGAAATTTTTTTCCACAACCCGTAACATGGTTGGTAATCGATAGGGGGGTCTTGCCTGGCTTTTAAGCTGATAAAGGCTAAGTGGTTAGGATGGCTACGTCTGAGAAACCCAAGAGAAAAACCGGGCCCACTGGGTTTCAACACTGTAGTGAGTGTGGGCATGCCTTTGCTAAGGCAGACCCTCACACCACCTGTGTTTATTGTCTTGGGTTTGACCACCTCAATTCAGACTGCCAAATCTGTAAGAATTTTCCGAAGACCACCCTGGATAAGAGATTGGGTAGGCTTAGGGAAAAGGAGGCCGAGAAGTCCGCTGATCTGGATGGCCAGCCCAGTTCAGTTCCGACCGAACCTGAGGGAGTGCCCACTGACCTGGGTGATACTTCCTCGGGCAATAGGAGAGGAGAGCCGATCCTGAGGGGTTGGTTCCGACAAAGAAAAAGAGAAAATCGGCCGGTTCGGATCCAGAACCGCAGCGTCCAACTGCCGAAGAGATAGCCAGAGTGATAAGTATTGTAGAATCGTTCCGTCCGATCCGGCACCTCTTGGTAGGCACTCGGTTTGGTCGGTTCTTCTGGTTCTGGAATATTGTCCGGATGAGTGTTATGAACCAGATTTGGATGGGGAGGAAGGGTGCGATGACGACGACGATGGTGATGATGGTGTGGAAGGTCTGGATGAGCCCATTGAACTGGACATCTCCCCAGACAGGCCTTCTAATGTTTTCCCCTCCCAGGCTTTCTGAGTCCCCATCCCTCTATTTGTTTTACAGAAAAGTGGCAGAGACCTGCCAGCTCCGTCTGGTTGAAGCCGTTGAGGAACAAGAGGAGCCTGACTTTGTAGAAATGATGGACATCCCAAAGTCCAAAAGACTTTCTATTCCCCTCCATAAATCTCTAGGGAAACGGAGACAAAAAATTCTCCAAACACCAAATTCTGTACCTCCTGTGGACAAGAGAATGGACAGGAGATATATGCTGTCAGGCTCAGGTACGGAGTTCTTGTTACAACAATGCAGCCATATTGGGGTTGTGCGGGGTGCAGCCTGTGACAAGGCTAATATACAGTTGGCTTCACACCCGCCAGATAAAGACTCTAGGAAGGTGGATGCTATGGCCAAAAAACAGTACTTGGCATCCTCCTTGGGACTCAGACAGGCAAACTATATGGCCTACACAGCCAGATACCAGAAGTCCAGATGGGATACTGTTCTGGAACTGGCTAAACAGGCTTCCCCCAGCGAGCCAAGGAGCTGGAGGAGGTGGCTGCTGATGGGACTGAGGCATGTAAGATCCAGTTTCATAATGCTGTGGATTCAAATGATGTGTGATCACAAGTCATGGATACATCTGGGTCTCTTCGGATATTTTCTTGGCTCAGATGTACTAGTCTCTCACAGGACACTCAGGCTAAGACCATTGATTTCCCTGTGGTGGGTAATTCTCTGTTTGGGGAGCAGACAGAGAATTACATGAAAAAGATGGATGAATACAGGACCACCTACAGGAGTGCACAGCCCAAGGAAAGGCAGACAACTCCTCAGAAGCAGCAGTCTAGGGGCAAGGGTAGGCCTTTTCACAGGCCTTTTTACCAGGCACAGGCCCCCTCTCCTTTTCCTCAGAGGGGGTTCTTCAGAGAGAGAGAGAGAGGCAGAAGGGGGATGAGCAGGGCTGCATCCTCCTCCCAGTCTAAGGCTCCTGCCAAGCAGACACCCTGATGTGTCAGCCCGGGTCGACTCCCCTTTTCCAGTAGGAGGCAGGCTGGCTTACTACTTCCAGGCCTGGAAGTCTGTTACCTCAGACAAGTGGGTCCTGGAGGTAGTAAGCCAGGGACTGGCCCATAGCTTCAAAAAATTTCCAAAACTGAGGGTTAGATCTTTTCCACCTGCAAACATCTCCGAAACCATTGCCCTAGAGGCAGAGGTTTCCTTGCTGCTGGCTCTCAGAGCCATAGACAGAGTTCCTACACCACACAGGGGGCAAGGGTCTGTACTCCAGATACTTCCTTACCCCAAAAAAGACAGGGGAGTGGAGTCCCATCCTAGACCTAAAATACCTAAACAAGCACCTCGTCAAGTCAAGATTCAAAATGGTGACTCTGGGAGTAATTCTTCCCTCTCTGAGGCCAGGGGATTGGTTAGCCTCCCTGGACCTCAAGGATGCCTATTTTCACATTCCCATCAGGTGCTCCCACAGAAAGTACTTCAGGTTCGAATTGCCTTCAGGCCATTATCAGTTCAGAGCAATACCCTTCGGGCTAATATCAGCTCCAAGGGTGTTCACAAAATACCTAGCAGTAGTAGTGGCCTTTCTCATGAGACAAAACATCTCCATTTTCCATACCTGGATGACTGGCTCATTGTGGGACAGTCCCCAGACCAAGTCAAGTCAGACCTGCAATTGACACAACAATTGCTCACTTCCCTGGGATTTCTCCTCAATCTACCAAAATCAATTCTTGAACCAGTACAACTCCTGACTTTCATAGGGATAGAGTTGGATACTGTCCAAGCAAAGGCTTTTCTTCCTCAGGCAAGGGTAAAGGCCCTTACAGACCTGGCGTCTTCCTTCCTCCTTCTGGTATCTCGACCAGCAAGACATTTTCTTCAGCTCCTGGGCCACATGGCAGCTTCCACTGTGGTGGTACAGGGAGCCAGATTTCAGATGAGGGACATTCAGTTTCATCGGAGGTCCTTTTGGTCCCAGAAAAAAGATCCTCTAACCAAAGATCCTCTACCAAAATCAATTCTCGAACCAATACAACTCCTGACTTTCATAGGGATAGAGTGGGAAACCAAAGGTTTCTAAACTGATGTTTAAATAAATAAACTAAATAAATAAATAAATAAATTGATTCCAGTGACTCAGACTCTGATCCAAGCTCTCCAATGGTGGTTGTATCAGGACAATCTCAGGCAAGGAGTCCCATTCATCAGTCAGACTCATTCAGTGGTGCTAACCACAGATGCTTCTCTCCTGGCTGGGGGGCTCGCTTAGGTACCCTCACAGCACAGGGAGTGTGGTCCCCTCAGGAGTCTCTTCTTCATATCAGTCTTCTGGAGCTCAGGGCAGTATTCTTGGCTCTCCAAGCTTTCTCGGACTCAGTAAGGAACAAAGTGGTTCAGGTCAGGGCAGACAATACCACCACCATGTGGTACATCAACAAGCAGGGAGGCACGGAAGCCATGAAAATTTGGTCTCTGATTTATGCCCTGCAGGCATCTCTGGTAGCAGTCCATCTAACAGGGAAGGACAATGTGCTAGCAGATGCCCTGAACAGGATCTCTCAGGGCCATCACGAATGGGCCCTGGACCCCTTCATTTTGAAAATAGTCTTCTCAAGGAATGGCACTCCAGAGATAGATCTCTTTGCAGCTCTGGACAATCATCAAAGTCCCCTCTTGTGTTGCAGACCTCCAGTCATGGGCACAATTCCCCTGGATGCTCTGGTTCTGGATTGTGGGGGTGGGGGGGGCAAATTCCTTTATGCCTTTCCTCCCTTTCCCCTGTTATTCAAGGTCCTGGTCAAGATCAGGTCACAACTGTGCAGGGTGATCCTGATTGCACCAGATTGGGCCAGACAACCTTGGTATCCCCTGTTGATGTCCCTAGCAGTCCATCTTCCCCTGTCTCTTCCCAAGTGGCACAACCTGTTAACCTCCTCTCAGGGGAGGATATGGCACCCCAACCTTCGGTCTCTCAACCTCAAGGCTTGGCTCTTGAAGAGTTAGAGTATGCAAGTCTGCACCTGTCTCAGGGGGTTCTGGATATTCTTAAAGCCTCTCAAAAACCTGCCACCAGAAAAACATATAATTCTGAATAGAAGAGATTCAGCATCTGGTGCTCCAGTAAGGATGTCTTACCAGACGCTGCTGATCTGGCTACTGTTCTGGATTATATGGTTCATCTCAATGGCCTAGGTCTCAGGCCAGCCACTTTGAAAGTGCACTTAGCAGCTGTCTCTGCTTTTCTGTCAGTGGGGAAGGTTTCCTCCCTGGCATCTCGCCCTGTTTTCTGTAAGTTCTTTAAAGGTTTGCTTCACACCAGCCCTCCCTTTAAGGACCCTACCCCTACTTGGCATCTTAATGTTTGCATTGCTCAGATTATGCAACCCCCTTTTTGAGCCATTGGCTTCAGCAGAACTTATGTACTTGACTTGGAAAACTGTTCCTGGTAGCTATCACATCTGCCAGGCGTATTAATGAGTTACAAGCTCTGTCAGTGGAGCCGAATTTTATCCCATTCCATAGAGATAAGGTGGTCCTTAGAACCAATAGGAGGTTCTTACCCAAAGTGGTTTCAGATTTTCATCTGAACCAGTCCACGTCTCTTCCTGTGTTCTTCACTGATAACTCGTCTTCAAGAGAAAGAAGGTTACACAGTTTGGATGTTAAGAGAGCACTTAGCTACTACATTGAGCATACTAAGGCACTTAGGTTTGACTGTTCTCAGCTGTTTCTCACTTATGGTGAAGTAGGAAAGGGTAAACCTGCTACTAAGAGAACTATTGCCAGGTGGATTGTCTCTTGTTTACAATTCTGCTATGAAAAGCTAGGCAAAATACCCCCATCAGGCCTGAGGGCTCATTCGACTAGGGGTACAGCTGCTTCTCTAGCTGCGGCCAGAGATATTCCTTTATTAGAAATATGCAAAGCAGCCACCTGGAAAACAGTCCATACATGTACCAAGCATTACTCTTTGGATATCCAGGCTAGGAGTGATGCTAAGTTTGGTACAGCAGTACTACAGAGCCCATTCCCAAAATAGGTTCAGTACCCTTCTCCTGTGAGGTACTGCTTGGTAGTCTGCATATATCAGAATACAGCAAGATTTCATGTTGTTTGAAGAAAAAATTACTCACCTTAGTAATTGTATTTCTTCTAATGGAGTCTTGCTGTATTCGGACCTCCCTTCCTGCCTCCCCTCTCAGAACCTGTTTTTGGGAAGTGGACTGGCAGGTACAGTGTTGCACCTCAGGGGTGTACTTGGCACTCCTCCCTTTTAGAAGGGGGAGTGGGTTTTTAGTTAAGTTGTTTTTGTAGTTATATTTTGGTCTACTACCTGGTTATATTTTTGGGTTCTCGACTTGAGTCTTTGGAAGACCCAAAAATGTGTTGCCTGTTGGCTATTCTATTTACAATTTCCTCTTAGGAGGTGTAGTTGGTATTAGCTCATACGAATCTGACGGTTACACTTTGAAGTGCTGCAGACAGAGGTTTGAACCGACTTCGAGCCCAATGTCCTATGCTCTGGCAAAGAGTTAACTCTTTCCTCTTCGGGGCAGTTCAAGTGCTGGGGCTAACTGCATATGTCAGAATACAGCAAGACTCCATTAGAAGAAACACAATTACTAAGGTGAGTAAGTTTTTCTTTTCTTTCCTCCAGAGAGCCATCCTGGAAAACAATAGCTTCCCACAATCCATGGTCACCACACAACTGTCACCATAAGTAGACCTCATTAAATGTCTGCCTTCTCTGATGTCGGGTTCAGAATAGTCCTTTTTGAATGGTAACTGTCTGCACTAGGACACAAAGTATGAGAGATCAAAGAACACATGGGTATAAAAATAATAGAATGCAGGCTAGCCCCTTTTTACATTCATTCTGATCTGTTCTGAGAGAGAAAGAGAGCAGTGTACATACTGTGAGAAGAGACCGAGAAGCCCATGCCAGACCAGAGCCAGCAGGAGACTGAGAGGAAGGGGACTACTAGCCTTCAACTGCTGCTGGCCGTGGACAGGTGTTTACCCTCTTGCCCTTGCTTGCCCTGCTTCAAATTGAAGTCACATTGAAGTTTGTTTACTTTGGGGAAAAAAAAAGTACACGCTATCAGTATGTATTATCCTGCCAGCAGATTTTGTTTGCTTGTGTTATGTGGTAGGTGGGAGGGACTGTGGAACAGCCAGGACAGGACTCTCTGTCAGTATTCTTTGTTTACACTGTTTCATCTGACTGTGGCCACTGCATTTAAAAAGAATAATATAAAAGTCAAGACTACTGCACAGCTGCACTTCTGTTTGTGAAACAGCTTACAGTGGCTTTGTACTGTCTTGCTATGTTGCTGCTCTACGCGATTAGTCGATTAGTGTGTACCTGATATGTATTACATGATGGAAAAAAAAGCTTGCCATTTAGAATAGTCTGTGACAGAATCTCTAATTAATGTAACTGCTTTGCTGTGCATGCATCATACACAAACAGCACAGCAGTCAAACTAATTAAGAGTTTCTTCTGTCATAAGCCATTCTAAATGGCAAGCTATTTTTCCGTCAAGCAATACAATTATTACAGGTGTCAGGATGGAGGAGAATTTATTCCCGAATCCAGTCCGGAATCCCTCTCCCCGATCTGTCACTAGCCTCCACTGCTCCAGCAGGTCCAGTCACCTAAGCCAGATGGAGGGTGCTCCTGAACTGCCAGACGGTCTATTTCGAGCCCCATGTTTGTCAGATCCCATTCCCGATACCGCTGCCCTGGAGTCTGCACCAGCCAGAGCAGACCCTAAGCTGTACTTGCCCACATCCGTCACTAGCCTCCACTGCTCCAGCGGGTCCAGTCACCTAAGCCAGATGGAGGGTGCTCCAGAACTGCCAGATGGTCTGTTTTGAGCCCCATGTTTGTCAGATCCCATTCCCGATAGAGCTGCCCTGGAGTCTGCACCAGCCAGAGCAGACCCTAAGCTGTACTTGCCCACAGTAATTTAAAAACATAGCCCAACTTCCTGTACTGGACAGGTGAACTCATGAGGCTGTTCAGCGGGCTTCTGCTTTTTCTTTTCAGCTGGACCATGTGTGCAGCCGTTTGATAACTTGCTGAAGCAGACCAATCACTGAACTGAAAATTGCCAAAGAAACGTCTTGAATGGACTCCTTGGTAAAATCACTGCTAGTCCATGAGTGTGTGTGCTTTTACACTAGTTTGAACGTTCACTTCTGTATTTTGCTTGCCCCAGTCTTGGTAGGCTTGGTGTGCCTTAGGTTTTCTGAATTTAGCGGACTTAGGAGGAGTTCATGCAGTTTTAGAACTGTATGGAAGTACTATCCAGTGCAGCAGTGCCATATTTTATGGTTAAAATTATCTGCAAACTTGCTTTGCGTTGATTAACCCCTTGGGGTCTATTTTTCTGGGTCTCCTAGGTTGTTTTTATTTTAACCCCCAAAGAAACTATAAAGGATTTGTCAGGGAGGATCTAGCCACTTTGAAGGGTGTACTGTTAAGTGTCTTTGCTTGTTCTGAGTGTGTCCTGGACTGCTGGTGTCCTGCAGTCCCCTGCCTTGTGATCACAGTTGTTTTCTGTGGTTTATGCAGATACTGCTCACTTCTCTGAGACTACAGGAGTTCCACCCTCCCCTTGCCCCAGCAATATTTTTTCCTTTTTGTCACCCTCATGGTGTGAAAGGGTGAGACTGGTCCACTCCGTGGCTTTGCAATGGTGGTGATGTGATGGCAGTTACTGATATTGCCTCAGGAAACCATGGCGTGTTGTTCTATGACTTTTTCAGAGGAAAAGATTCACGAAAACAAGGGGACATGCAATGAAGATGGAAGGGGTAAATTCAGGAATGATTTGAGGAAGCACTTCTTCACTGAAAGAGTGGTGGATGCCTGGAACAGCCTTCCAACAGTCGTGGTGGGGACAAACACTGTGGTGGGCTTCAAGTATGCATGGGATGGGCACAAAGGTATCTTAGTAGGAATGGGGTGGGGGGAGGAGCCAGAGATCAAATAGGGTCTGTGGTGACATAGGCATGAAAAAAATAGGCAGACTGTGGGCCAAGTGGTTCTTTACTGCCGTCAAATTCTGTGTTTCTGTGTTTTTATACAACTCGTAACAAGGACTTTTACTGAGCAGTATTTAATGTGTTTTTTGTCTGAGCTGGAATCACTGTGCTACTTGATGCAGGAATAGATGCACATATCTTTGAATTGGTGAATGCCACATATTAAGAAAATGCAATTAAATAAGGGAGTACCCATGGTTGTAAAATTAAATGGGATGTTATTCAGGAACTGCAACTGTCTACCTCTTCTGGCAAGGTGCGAACTGGTCCAGAAAATGATTCTCCCTGTTTTCAACTACTGCAACATAGTCTACAGTGCCGCTCTGCAGTCCTCCTTAACCCGATTGGATACCCCCTTTAACTCTTTCTGCCACTTTGCTCTGGACTCCTCACCCACCACTCACCATTGCGATCTCTACTATGCCCTCTGGTTCCCTTCACTTGCCTACCATCATCTCCCGCATTGCTAAACTCACCTCCAAATTCTGGTTTAATACCCTCCCTACTTACCTCTCCTCCTTGCTGGCCATCCCTCCATCTTCTGTGCATTCCCTTAGATTCATTGATATCTGAACTCTGTCCATCCCATGCAGATCCACCGCAGCTGGTCAGGCTGCTTTCTCATACTATTTCCCTAAACTCTGGAACACACTGCCTCCGTAGATCAGACATTCTTCAACCCCTCGCTCCATCTCCATTGCCCTTCATAATTTCTCCTCCTCAAACTGCACTTGTTTCTAGCATTCCAAATATGTTCTTAGCTCTGTTTCTACCAAGCTTAGCACTTATCCAGCATTGATCAAATGTCTTGTCATATATTGGCTCCTCCTAATGTCGCCTAGCTACTACAAGTTGTTAGCCCTGTAAAGACAAAATGTACGCTGTATAGCATTATAATGTGTATCTATGAAGCTGTACTATGCTATTTTAGTTATGTCTTTGCTCAGTTTGTACCATTGTATTGTTTACTTGGTGTTTATTGTTGGTTTCAGTCTCCCCTTACCCTCTTCCCCAGAACGCAACGTGAGATGAGCAAGTGCTTGCTCAGTGTGCTTTCTGTGGTGAAACTTTTCAATAAATAAAAAAATAAATAAATGTTATAGGCGATTTCTACGCAACAGTTTACAAGTGACCTACCAATGCCATGCAATACTGTGTTTCTGTATATCAAAAAAATTGTTTTGGAAAAAGTGCCTTTCATACTGTAACAGGTGCCCTTCCGATCTTCAGCACCCCCGCCTTTTACAATCTTCTGGCACCCCGGCCTAAGATACCTAGAGCATTTCATGTAAATCAGGAAATCTGTCTCATGTCCTTCCGTCCCTTGCTGGCAAACCCGAAAGAGAATAAGCTACACAAATTGGATTTGTGCAGGGCAGTTGGGATTTACCTAAAAAGGACAACAGACTTCAGAAAGTCCACGAGTCTGTTCTTTTCGGAGCAGCTGCTATAAAGGGTTAGAAGGATTCCAAGGCCCCTTTGCTAGGTGGGTAAAGGCTTACATTGCCAAGGGTATGTGGCTGATGTGATGTTATAGGAATTTAACATACTTATTAGACGGTCCCTAAGGTAAATGTAAGAAGCTGATGATTTGCAGACAGCCCCTAGAGTGTGGGATGTTATGGGAAGCTTGCTTGGCTGGAGCAGGTGTTTAACATGGCTGCACAATAAAGAGGAGTAAAAACCCATGCTGGTTTCATGATTATTAATAAGCAAAACATGGTGTCAGAAGCGGATATCAAAACCTAAAAAGACGGAAAAGAACATAAAAAAGAACTCTAGAAGAAGACGGTCTGGTGAAAAACGAGAGAAAAAAAAATGGATAAACTAAATCCTCCGTCAGGTATGCAATTGTCTGGAAATGTAGCTGAAAACTGGAAAAGATTTAAACAAAGGTTTAATATTTATTTAACTGCAGGTGGCGCTGAAAGCGAAGATGGCAAAACAAAGGCCTTGATCTTTCTACATATAGTTGGGGAAGATGTGTTAGACATTTACAATAGTTTCCAGTTCAATGAGGGCGTAAACATGGATCTTGATGTAATTATGAAAAAATTTGAAGAGTACTTTGTACCGAAATGAAACGTAACCTATGAGAGATATAAGTTTTTCACATGCGACAAGAAAAAGGGTGATAGCTTTGATCAGTATTTAACAGAGTTACGTTCGCTCTGCAAAATGTGCGAGTTTGGAGATCTGAAAGAATCATTGATTAAGGATAGAATTCTATGCGGAATCACAGACAATGGGCTCAGAGAAAGATTGCTTAGAGAGCAAGATTTAACTTTGGACAAAGCTATAAACGTGTAGAGCTGCTGAAACTACCAAATCACAGGCTAAAGAGCTGAACAAAGAAAACGAGGGCGCTGTGCACGCACTAAAGAAGCTTGAGATAAACAAGAAATATTTTTCGAAAACAAAGCAGCAGAAGGAGCAGCAGCCTAATCGGAAAACCTGTGGTAGATGTGGAAATAACCATAAACCCAAAACTTGTCCTGCCTATGGGAAGTCCTGCAGTAAGTGTGGCTAAAATAACCATTTTGCTAGATGCTGCAAAATGAAAAGTGAACAAAATAAAGTTCACACTGTCAAAGAAGATGAGCCGGAAGAGTTCTTTGTAGATTCCGTAGAGCTGTGTGTTTCTGAAAAAAAAAGGAATGGATTGTACCTTTAATTGTGAATGAGACTATCATACCATTCAAGCTTGACATAGGAGCACAGGTGAACCTGATTTCATTGCAAGACTATGAGACTCTGTATGTAAAATTTAAAATGCACCCAGCCAAGATAAAAGTACCTGGTTATACAGGAGAGAATATTCCAGTAAAAGGGAGCTGCATGGTAGCTCTGAAGCACAAAGGCCAGCAGTTCAAGGTGTCTCTTTTAATTGTAGAGAAGGATGTGCAACCAATTCTAGGCATAAGTGCCTGTGAGAAACTCAATTTAGTGAGAAGAGTGTTTATTGTGACATCACAAGCTGAAGCTAAATGTGAATCATTATTTACAGAGTATAGCGATGTGTTCAAAGGTCTCGTATGTTTGCCTGGGGAGCACAAAATAAACATAGATGACCAAGTGCCACCCGTCATACAGCCCTGCAGGAAAGTGCCATTCGCACTGAGGGACAAACTGAAAGAAGAGCTGAACCGCATAGAAGCCACATGTGTAATCAAGAGAATTGATGAACCTACAGACTGGGTGAGTTCTTTAGTCATAGTTGAGAAGAAAAATGGCCAGCTCAGAATAGGTCTCGACCCCAGATACTTAAACAGAGCTATAAAAAGGGAGCATTTCAAGTTACCTAGCAGAAAAGAGATATTGTCACATTTTGCTGGTGCTAAATGGTTTAGCAAACTGGATGCTTCTTCTGGATTTTGGCAAATGAAGCTAGATAAGGATATTTTATTTTTTATTTATTTACCAATTATTTTGCCATGTGAGACACACTAAGCTGAAAGCTTGTTTGCAGGTGCAACCTGGGAGCACGAGGAAGTTAAGTGACTTGCTCAGGGTCACACAGTATGCACCTAGGGGGCTGAGGGATTCAAACCCAGGTCTCCAGATTTGCAGCTCAGAGCCTTAACCCACTGTGCCATACTGCCTCCTTTAGTTCAAAGTTATGCACGTCTAATACTCCAGAAGGAAGATACAGATTTCTTCATCTGCCTTATGGGATATTGTCCGCTCCAGAAGTTTACCATAAAATAATTTATATGATTTTTGAGCACATTCCAGGTGTTAAAACCATGATGGATGACATCGTTGTGTGGAGTTCCATAAAAGATAAACATGACTTCAGACTGAGACAAGTGCTGGATCTGACAAGAAAAGCAAATCTTAAACTCAACAAAGAAAAATGTTGAGTTTTGTGTAAAAGCACTGAGTTTTGTGGGTGATATTGTTACAGATCAGGGCATTAAACCTGACCCTAAGAAGACATCTGTGATAGTGAATATGCAAAAGCCCAGCTACAAAGATGATGTCAGGGGGTTCTTAGGGATGATTAACTACCTAGGGAAGTTTATCCCTCAACTTTCAGCATGATCAGCCCCACTCAGATGGCTGTTGGAGCAGAAGAATGAATGGATGTGGTCACATGAACAGGAGCAAAGCTGGAAAAATCTGAAGAAGGCTATTACAGAAGAAACAGTGTTAAGATTCTATGATCCTGCTAAAGAAACAAGAATATCAGTTGATGCTTCACAGTTTGGCTTGGGCTCAGTACTTCTGCAAAATTATGAAGGAATCTGGCAACCTGTAGCATACGCTTCCAGAGCCTTGACGCGCGCTGAGACAAGGTATGCCCAAATAGAAAAAGAGTTACTAGCAATAACTTACACTTGTGAGCGATTTTATCAGTATGTGTATGGTCAGGCCTTCACAGTGGAAACAGACCACAAGCCTCTAGTAGCTATAATGGCAAAGTCGCTAAATGACTGTCCAATGAGAATACAGAGAATGCTAATTAGATTACAAAAGTACGATGTTCAGTTGATCTAGTTGATATGGGAATATCCTGGACTGGGAAGGGAGAAGCCAGAGAGGACGAGGGGGGCAGCAAGGTCAGCTCCCAGGGTGGGAGCTGACCAAACGAGCAGACATGAAAGACCGTTAGGCCTATTCTGCTGGCATTTTAGTATGTTAGTATAGTCCTGGAAAGTACATGTATGCTGCAGACACACTTTCACGTGCTGTAGACAAGAGTGAAAGCCCGGAAAGTCAAACAGACAGAGAAATAAAGGCATATGTTGACATGATCGTGACCCCTCTTCCTGTGTCCAGTGAGAGACAAGAGCAGATCAGCAGAGAAACAGAGGCAGATGAAACGATGAGAATCCTGAGAAATACCATATTAAAAGGTTGGCCAAAGGAGAAAAATGCCTGTCCATTGTCTGTTCATGATTTTTGGACATGTAGAAGTGACCTCTCCTCTCAAGATTAGGCTTAGTTTAATTATAAACCTAGTTTGTAAGAAGTTAAAATAATAATGATAATAATTCAGCCAAGTTACTGTAATCCAATAATTCAGTTTGAAAATAATATAGAACTTTTCTTTAAGTGAGGAAGATGTGATGTTATAGGAATTTAACATACTTCTTAGACGGTCCTTAAAGTAAATGTAATAAGCTGATGATTTGTAGACAGCCCCTAGAGTGTGGGGTGTTATGGGAAGCTTGCTTGGCTGGAGCAGGTGTTTAAGATGGCTGCACAATAAAGATGAGTAAAAACTCATGCTGGGTTCATGATTATTAACAAGCAAAACAGCTGAGAAGAAGAAAGCTCCTGTTCTCATCAAGGCTCACCCCATCAGGGCACTTGCTACATCCTTGGCAGAGAGAGGAGAGGCATCTGTGTTAGAACTGTGCAAAGTGGCAACATGGTCCTCCGTTTGTACATCTGCTGAGCACTACAGATACTGGATGTTCAAAGCTTGCCAATGTGGTCTTTGGCTGCTGAGTCTTGCAGGCAGTGGTTAGCAGATGATTATTTTATGTCATGTGTATTGGTTATATATGGGACAATATTCTCTCCTGCCCAGATTAGGAATGGGTACTGCTTTTCAGAACTCGTATGTACTGACTTCCCATTGACACCATGGAGCGATACAGCAAGGGGAAATTCCTTCATATATACTGTAATTTCCATTTCTGTTAGTTCCAACATTGTCAACAGGGTCACTCCTGGCTCCTACTGGAGAATATTGTTCAGTATAGCCAAGGACTTCATATTTCGGCAAAGATGTTTTGTATGTGATTAAAGTTGATTATCTGGAATTATCTGTTTAACAATGGAAACATTTGCATTTTATCGGGCTACAGGCACGCAGGTTAACAGGTTATAGTTTTTGAGCATTGTATGGTGCTTCACCATTCCAGGTTAGTGCTTGTTTTCTTCAGTTATGTTCACTCTTAATGGCTGTTTAAACTTCATTATATTACAGGTGTTAGCAGCATTCTAGTCCTTTCAGAGGATCAGTGGTCAGATGTTTAAGAGGGATGGCAGCAGAATTGGCTGGCAAAACTCAGACAGCTCTCCAGAATGGGGTAGATTATCTGTTTAGTGTTTTGTATTGTCATGATTATTTACAGGTATAAGTTGTTGTTAGGTTAAGGAGAGAGTTTATTGACCTGAGCAACATGGAAATTACTGTTTACTGTTCATGTAGACGTAAATAGGTTCTTCATGGACAAATCTGACTGGAGAATCACTGATCTCAGAATGCTCATGTGCCCAAGGTTCTGTGCTGATTGACAACTGCCATAGTAGGGGTGTTCATTATCCATACATACTGACTCCCCAATTGACAATGTTGGATCTAACAGGAACTGTAAGTATGAAGGAATTTATCCTATATCCTATAGTGGTCTAATGCAGGATTTGTTTGGTGGTAATTTTCCGTTACCCTTCCATCAGTGTGCCATCAAGTTTGACAATAATACATTGCTTATGTGACTTTACCAGTGGAAGGGAACTTCCATGCAGACACTGAAAGTCAGATTCATAATTAATTCTGCGGAGGTGGCCAATGGGTGTGTCGGTAGTGAGGCCCCACTTGGTGGAAGGCTGTGCTTAGTGTGTACCATTTTGTGTGGAGCCTTTTTATGGTCTGTTATTTCCTGGCAGATGCCCTTACCATGGACAGTGTTGTTCTCACACTTAGTTCCATGCCTGGGGAGTGATCCCTCAGGCTATAGGTGTGGTCTGTGAGTGGTCAGGAATGCTTTTGGGGGGGGGGTTGTTGGCCTAAAATAATGGATTTCAGTGTTACTCTGCTACACACCCATCTTGTCGTTTCCTTTTCTTTTGGTCAGTTTTCTTAGCGGGCCTTTTTCTGCCCTTGTTTTCAGGCCGGCTAGTCTGGCCCCAATGTAGTTAGTAGACACAAGATAGCAGGCTCCTTGTTTCTCCCTGTTGTGTTTTGGTTGGGAGAGCCTGGGGTGTTAGATCTGCCCCTTAGTTGCTGCCACAGTCACTGACGCCACCTCCTTCACGGATTCTTTGCTGGTTGATTGTTGGTTTAGCTGGAGGGCACCAACATTTTTATGCTAGCTAAGATGGAATATCGTATTGACTGTACTGATGACATTGTACCATTTGGTTATGACTGATTTATCAATAACATCCTATAATGTGAAAGGTGTAAATAGCCCTATTAAATGAACCAGAATCCTGCTGGACTTGCAGAGGTCTGACACCACCATCACATTTCTGCAGGAAACTCATTTGACCCTGCCTGAAGATAAGCTAGATAATGGGTGGGTGAGGTATATACTGTACATGTCTCCATGTCTGAGCATAACCTCATAGGCATGGAGTAGCTATTTTAATTCAAAAGAATACCCCCTTCGTATAGACAAAATGGACTCTGACCCTGAGGGCTGCTTTGTTCATATCACTGGTCTCTGTGACAACACACCCTGGGTGAGATATTCAAAGGAGTTGTGCATGCGCAACCCACCAATGTGCCTCGGTGCGATATAAATTTTTTTTTATACTTGCTTTATTGAAGGATTTGGTTTCATACATCCATTCTTCATATGGTTACATTCTTTTAATGTTATCTTACATATTTTCTTTTCCTTTTTTTTTGTTAAGAAAAAACAATTACAGCTTATAAATTTCACTTGATTACAAGATAACGTTGATTTTCAAACTTAATACAAACTTTGAGCAGGATAAAAAACAGAATTTGGAACATAAGGTACTACCATTTCATTCTTTATCTCTAGGGTGGAGTTATTGACATCAGCTAAAAGCAAAGATTCTACAGGAGAGAAGAGAGTGAAGGAAAAAATTCTTATGCTAAAGCTATGCTTTCTTTTCCTCGAGGATTAGGCCATACTTTTCGCTCACCATGCCCTATGTTTCTTTCTTCACTATTTTTGGTGACAAATATAGGATTTACACCCTGTCTACCTCTAGAGCTGTACCTGATATAATTCCCACCTTGACCAACATGTTATATAGTTTTCCATCTTGTCTTGGAGTTTAAATGAGATCTGTTCATTGTGTTGGATATTTAGTATGTTTGCTTTCCAATCAGAAATTACTGGGGGAGTC
The DNA here is from genome assembly GCA_016271365.2 of Neoceratodus forsteri. Taxonomy (NCBI): domain Eukaryota; kingdom Metazoa; phylum Chordata; order Ceratodontiformes; family Ceratodontidae; genus Neoceratodus; species Neoceratodus forsteri. Next base: position 911,755,656 of record CM057449.1, on the reverse strand, counting down.
CTAAGAAGCCACTTTTGAGTTATAGCTTTATAGGCTGAACCTAAAAATATGGCCCATAGATATAACCTAGCCTTATCCCTGGTCTCCTCCGGTGGTATCCCCAAGATTAGATTAGATTAGCACCCCCAAGTTCACTCTGTATGCTAAGGATTGACTTTACATGCATCTTTACCTGGAGCCAGAAGGCTGATAACCCCGGACAATCCTGGAAAATATGTTTATGTGAGGCCTTCACCTCTCCACATTCCCTCCAGCATCTGGAGGGGAACCCTGGGTTTCTAAGAGCTACCTCCGAGGGGACCAGAAAAAACCTTGCCCTGACTTTCCATGTGAATTCCCTCCAAATTGGGGAGCAGGTGGTTTTCTGTGTATTTCCCCAGATCTTAAGCCACCGTTTACTAGATATGGGATGTGTAAATTCCTGTTCCCATTTAGATTGAACCGCCAACATGGTATGTGCCGATTGTTGTATAAGAGATTTATATATTATAGATATTGCCTTCCCCCCAGGCAAGAGATCCAGATCTGACGGAAAGGGGTACCATCCTCTCCCAAAAGAGGGTCCTTCCCTGACTTCCTAATTTGTGTTAGAACATAGTCTCTAATTTGGTAGTATTATAACCTATCCCTTTCTGACCAGGAATATAGCCTCGCAGCCTCCACGAAATCCACTAACTCATTGCCTTTTAATAATTGCCAAGGAGCTTTCAATCCCTTAAAATACTGAATTCTATACCATTTATTATGCATTGGTGTATCAAAGGGGGTTATTATAAAGCACTTATACTTCCAAGAATATTGTTGGATGGTTTTGTGTTTCATACCCAATTGCCAGCCCTTTAGTATGGTGGCAGTCGCCAACGGTGTTTCTTGACTAATTTTATTAAGATGAGGTGGGGAGAAGAGGCAGGCTGGAAGTGGGGTTGAGACTGGTCTGGATAGATCAATCTGCTTCCAAACTGCTTGGTATGCCTTAGTACCTCACAATAGAGCCAATCTCATCTGGGCCGAGATCCAGTAATTTAAGAGGGAGGGTAGGGCTACTCCTCCTAAATCCTTAGGCAGGTCACAGGTGCAACTTAAATAGGCTTATTCTTGGCTTCCTTTGGTTCCATAGGTAAGCATTTAGGGTTTTTTGCCAAGAAAGAAGCTCTTTTGGGGATATTACACATGGTACACATTGAAATAAATGCAGAAATCTTGGAAAGGCGTTGATCTTTAACAGTAATGTTCTTGCATAAAAGGAGGATGGCAATAAGTCCTATCTTCTCAAGTCCTGTTTGATTGTACTCACTAGGGGATGGTAGTTTAAATTGAAATGCTGGTTCAGGTTTTTGGGGATTTGTATTCCCAGGTATTTGATAGACGTCTTATCCCATTTAATAGGGTATTGTTTTTAAAGGCTTGGTTGAGGGTTATAGTCAAAAGTCAAGGCCTCAGATTTATTTATATTTAGGGTAAAACCAGATATATTAGAAAATTTACCGATACGTTGAAAAAGGGCCTGCATGGAGGTATCTGGATTAGACAAGTATAATAGAATATCGACAGCAAAGAGAGCCAGTCTCTGTTCAAGGCCTGTTATTTCAACACCTTTTACATCCTGAGCCTGGCGCATGCACGGAGCCAAAGGTTCAATATAAAAAGCAAATAGGAGTGGGGATGGGGGCATCCTTGTCTCGTTCCTCTGAATAGGGGGAATTTCTCTGATATATGACCATTTGCCCTAATGTATCCTGTAGGATTTGTACAAAATTTGAAGATGGTATTTACAAACTGGCGTGGAAAGTCAAACTTAGTCAGTACCCCTCTCAAGAAGTCCCCTGACACCATACCGAATGCTTTTTCTGCATCTAATCCCAAGATAACTGCTGGGATTTTTTGGGCACATATATGTGCTATGATATAAACTGTGAGTCTAACATTATCTTGGGCTTACCGCCCAGGAATAAAACCACATTGGTCTGTGTGTATTGAAGGTGGTGCAAGTTGTTTAAGTCTCGATGCATATATAGATGCAAAGATTTTGTAATCTGTGTTCAATATGGATATGAGTCTGAAAGAAGAGCAATCTGTGAGGTCTTTACCCTGTTTTGGTATAACCGAGACTATAACCTCATTCCAGGATGGAGGGATTATTCCTCCTCCTCCTTCTGTATTCACATAGACATATAGCCTACTCAATATTGGGGCAAGAGTCTTGGAGAAGGTTTTATAGAACTCCCCCAGGAGTCTATCAGAGCTTGGACATTTGCCCGTTTTTAGATGCCCGATTGTTGCAGTAATTTCCTTTAGGGATATGGGAGCTACCAAGCTGAGGGATTGTTGCCGGTTTATAGTGGGAAGATCTAGGGATGACAGAAACTCATTTATACTTTCCTTTGGAGGAGGTGTTTTTTTAGAGTATAATTTTGAGTAAAATTGGCGAAAAGCCTCAGAGATGCATATTATTTTTAAGGTAACCACTAATGGGATGTTTAGTTTTTAGTATTGAGGATTTAACTTTTATGGCCCTTAATTGGCTTGCCACCAGTCTCACAGACCTGGGTCCCCCATTGTAAAATGTATGTCTTAAAAACAGGAGTTTCTGCTCAATAGCATAATCAAGGATCTCATTTAAATCCTTTTTAAGGGCGGTGATCTCTCGAGATCTTGCCTTACAGTGTTTCTCACTTTGTAGATTTCCTAGTACCTCTGTTTGGGTTTCTAGAGCGAACCTACATGGTTCCCTTTGTTTTTTTTGGTGGGATGAAATCCCTATTAGTTTCCCCCTTACAGTTGCCTTAATGGTGTCCCAGATCATAGCCATTGAGGTGTCCTGAGTATCATTGTCTTGTAAGGCCTGGGTTGTCGTTTCCGTAATTGATTCCGGCACCTCTGGGTTTCTTAAGAGAGATAGGTTTAATCGCCAAAAGGTCTTCCTTCGAGTAGCCTGCATTTGAAGTTTACAGAAAATGGGAGCATGATCTGAAAGATTAAAGGTCCCCTGCCATATGCTTTGCACTGTATTCAGTTGCTCTTTTGGGGCTAAAAGGAAATCTAAACATGAATAGGAATCATGAGCCTGCGAATAAAAAGTGCGCCTCCTAGTGGGTCCATTTATATACTGCCATATATCATCATAGCCCATTTCCTGTATCAATTTTCTAACACTTCTGGTTGTTTTATGTATTCGCCCCTGGGCCATTTGATCTCTGCCTTCCCCATTAATATTTATATTTAGGTCTTCTCCACAGATCACCCTACCCTCTGCCCATTCCGATAATTTACTAAAAAAGGTTCTGTAGAGTGAGACGTCTGATGCTGGTGGTATATAAAATCGAGGCCAGTGTTACCATCTGCCCATCTAGCAGGCCTTTTAACAGAACAAAACGCCTCCTTATCTATAATTCCGGTCTCGTTCAGAATATACACCTGCTTATCATAATGCATGTCCCTGCCTCTCCCACCGATATGAAGAGGCTACCACCTGGTAAATCCCAACGCCAAATTTTTATGCTCACTTTGGGAAAGGTCAGTTTCTTGTAATAGTAAAATATTAGCTCCCTCCCTTCTCATATATTGTAGTATTTTACTCCTTTTAACTGGGTTCGTAATATCATGCACATTATAAGTGCATATTACATAGGGTTGTGCCATTTTACATAAAGTCAATTACTCCCATTAGGTACATATACATAATTCGTGCGTCTGGTCTCCCCGAGAATAACCTCCTCCATTTTGCATTATATTTGTACCATTGATAGTATTCCTTAATTAAAACTTCCAACTGTCCTGCTACAGTTAACAAAAACTATATAGCCAACATAGCTGTCTGAAGATTTATATACATGTGCAGTGTGTACTTCCAAGGTTGGGGGCTAGATATCCTCCTAGCCCCTGCGTTCTCCTATCTAAGGAGGACAAGGAGGAATGCGTGTGCCTCCATTACCGGAGGACCTCCTCTAGAGCCTCGATATCAGTGGGCTCCCTATTTATTGTGTGAGGATCACGGGCTGATCTCCAGTACACCCCATTCCCAGCCAACTACTAAAAGAAAAACTAGGCTTAGTATAGAGACATCTATAGCATATGTCCTGAAATATGGCAGACTAATTGAGCTTTGGCCTGGTGTTAACCCTCTTTGCAACTCAATCAAACTGCCCATAATTTACTTGAGAGGGTGAGAGAGGACTGCCTTAAATAATATTTAGGATCACCAGAACCTCCCATGGATCCTCGTGTAAGGCAGCAATTTCTAAGGGTAAGAGAGAAGAAACATCCTAGTTAACTAACATTTTGCTTCAGCATATAAAATCCTAGTGGTAATACAAGCTATCATGCAGTAAACTGCACAGACATTATGCTAATGTACTAGAACCAAGTCCCATTTTTTGTTTTTCCTTCCTTCATTCAGCAGGTTCATTTATATACCTTCTTGGTGCCGACTCCCCCCCCCTTTTTGTATATCTCTCAGTCCCTTCGTAGAGGTAGCTTAATTATGTGATCGATACTTATCCAAAGGGAAGCGGCCACTGGTATACTCATGCAGCTACCTGACTGTCCTTTAAGTTGATTCAGCAAATTAAATTGCTTAAGTTCACTTTATCTGTCGGGTATCAGGTTGGTTCTGTTCATCACTTTTGCTCAGGATGTTTTGGATTCTGCGTATTGCTTCCATGTGCGCCATAGGTTTGTTTCCCCCTGTCTTCCTGTACATGGTGTGTTGTCTGAACGGCCCCTCTTCTCTGTCTCTTGATTCCTGTTCTCCTCTATGGATATTCCCCTCTCTTTAAGTGCCTCCTGTGCCTCCTTGTATATTAAATAAAGTTTCACTCCATCTTCCCAAAATACTCTCAGTCGAGAGGGGTAGGGGGTATGAAAGTGAATAGTCTTCTCTCGTAACGCTCTTAGAATGGGGAGATATTTGATTCTCTGGGATTGCACTTCTTGTGGGTAATCGTGGTCTAGAAACAGCTGATTTGTAAGATATTTCACTTCTTTTTTTCTCCCAGGCTCGCCTTAGTATTTCTTCTTTTGCACTCAATGAGTTCAACTTGAGTACTATGGATCGTGGCCTTGCCATAGGGTCCGTGTTTTTTTTTCTGCAGTGATCTGTGCGCTCTCTCCACATGGAAATTAAGGGTAGGTGGAAGCTCTAACACATCTCGTAGCAAGTTCTCTATGAACGGTGCCACTGGAGTTGTCTCCATATTCTCTGGGAGACCATACAGTCGAAGGTTTTCACGCCAAGATCGTCCTTCTAGGTCTAAGCATTTTTGCCTGTAGTGTTTCGGTTTGGTATAGTAGGGTTTGAATGATCTCTGAAAGTTGAGCTGTCGTATCCGCCGTTACCGAGATCCGTTCCTCGACTGCTCCCATTCTGTTTTCAAAGGTAGATAATTGAGTTTGTCTTGCTCGAAATTCTTGTTTGTTCTCTTTCCTTGACTCTTTTATTTCTTGCAGTAAAGTTTCAAATCTGGAGCGCTACAACTGCTCACATTCTCCATCCGTATCATATTCATTTGCCTGTGAGTTAGTTGGCGAGGATGGTCTGCTAGATAGACCCATTTTTAGTCTGAAGGCATCCTTCTCCTTATTTTTATGATCTGGATGATTATTGCCTCTACTGCTGACAAGAGATGTTCCTCAAGGAATTTTAGACATTTTAATTGCAGAGCAAGTAGTTTTTCAAGGTTTTTGGAGGTTTTGTTAGTCGGCTGGGACGGGAGCTCTGTGAGTTAAGCTTGCTTCAGCTCTGTGACGTCACCGATAGTCCATCCCGGCGCGATATTCAAACAGGCAGGTTGCACTATGCAACACCCGATGCGCTGGAGCGCACCTGTAATGTATGCAGCGCAAGTGCGGGGGGGGGGTGTGCCCATGCATATGCAGCACATCCCGATATTCAGCCCGGGATGTGCGGTGCATATGAAGGCACAAACCCACCTTCCGCCGCTCGGGGGGGCGCAGTGTTGTACCCGCACAAACAGGGAACAAGTCAGGGACACCCACAGGCAGGCTGCTGTATTGCTGGGTGCAACACAGCAGCCGCCTGTCATGGGTGGCCACCCAGCCTCCCATAACACTGGCCCCATGCCCCCGCCCAGGAGCATAGTCCGCCCTCGCCTCATTTGTCAGGACATGTATTGATTATCCTGTGGTTCAGTGAACCATTATTCGTCTGCATCGCTGGCATGTATTAATATAATCCTGGTGGTCCAGTGATCAAACACCGCCACTGCTGGCATGTACCACACCCTGGTGGTCCAGTGCTACCTCCACCTGCCCACTGAGTCCCTGCCACCCTGCTCCCCCAGTCAGCGGGCGAGTGGCAGCTTCTCACCTGCAAGCCGCCCGGCTACCAGCCCACTGAAAGCGCAGATAATGGCAGAGCAATGATTGGTTCACTGCGCAATATTATGCAGACCATAGATTATTATGGTCCTCGAATTGTGAATGAACCTCATTCACAATTTGGGACTGTAGTACAGTATGGTTCTGCATGCTCATTGGCCCATGCAGTGGACCAATAGGCGACAGTCATACCTGTACATTGTCAGTCGGGCGGGTGGCTTGCGGGTGGGGAGCTGCCACCAGCCACCTGACTGGGGAGCAGGTGGCGGAAGACTCAGTGGGTGGGTGGGGGGTACCACTGGACCACCAGGGAGTGTGATACCTGCCCACAAGTGGGTGAAGTTGTTCAGTCCACTGGACCACCAGGGATTATATCTATACATGCCCGCGATCGGGCAAGGGATAGCGGTCCACTGGACCACCAGGGATTAATACAGTACATGCCCACGATCGGGCAAGGGATAGTGGCCCACTGGACCACCAGGGATTAATACAGTACATGCCCATGATTGGGCGAAGGGGAGCGGAGCCCACCGAGGGGCAGGGGGGCGTTAGTTCCCGACGACTGCAGCCTGGTAGGGTACCAGGCGCAAGTCACCAGGGATCAGCGCACCGCTTGCAAATGGGACCATAATGACATGCAAATGACCCCATTTGTGCCTTGTATGCATAATGGCAAGATTTGCATGCCCGGTGCTGAATATCGTGGTAGATGCGCCTAGAGCAACCACACTTGTGCTGGCACATCCACCTGTTCCCCTTCTGCCACTTGCACTGGTGCAGTGCCACTGCGTCGTTCACAGTGCGTGCACCCTCAGTTCCATATTCAATGGTGCTGAGCCATGGCGCAGCACCGTTGAATATCACCTGGACCTTGCCCTGGCTCATCCTGTTGCACTGCGCCCAGGCTTGTGCCCCTGCCTGGCGCAGTCTGAATATCCCACCCCCTGTGTCTTGTTAAATATATACTCTCCAAAGAGGGAGTTGCCAGACTATCTTTCCTGAAAAAAAGTGATTGTGGACACCATTTCATACCTGAATTGTTTGTATCTCGTAGGGAGGATTCTAATTCTGTTCTTTCTGTAGGCCAAGACAAGTCTGATCATAATTAGCACATGTATCATTAGACATGGAAACTGCTGGCCCACTTCTCATAGGGATAAGGTTTATTGGAATTTGGTGTTTACATAACCATGGGGTTCATGATTATACTCCTCCCCCCCACGTCATCATTCCTATTCCAGAATTTATATATATATATATATATATATATATATATATATTTATTTTATTTATTTAGTTTTTGTTGACCAGGTAAGGTGTGCTAGCCATAGTAATGACTGTTTTCAGGCACGACCCGGGAGTTTACAGAAACAAAACATTTGTTTAACAGAACATTTGTTTAACAAAGGCAGAAATAATCCTAAACAATAAAAGCTTAGACAATAGTAATACAGTGTAGGCAGGAGAAAACAGTAAATACAATTGATTCAACAATAGTATATAACATAGAATGATGACAGCAAATACAAAGAATAGAGACATTTGGAAGCAAATTCAGGAAGCGAAAGTGGGGTGAGATATTATAAGAACAAATACCATTATAATAACCATATTGGATGGATATAGGAGAGTCTGGAATTGAAGGGGTGGGGATGCAATAAAAAAGAGGGGGAGGATAGGATAGGATAGGGCAAGGTAAGGATATGAGGACTAGATGTAATAAAGGTGGGGCAAGGAGGTGACTGGAGGAAAGTACAGTGCTTAGTTGTTGAGGTGAGGAGGTGCATAGATCAGGAGAAAATTATGGGCTGGGGGTTTGGAGCAGGAGCAGAAAGCATTGAGATTAATTGTGACACTTGGACAGCTGGTTCTGATCACTGTATCATTTTTTGTAATATAAAAATGTGTCATGAGAGATGCTGAAACAGCATGTGAGATCTCACACACACACACACACACACACAGGTTTTAGATACTAGGTGTTACCTGGAAGGTCAGAAGCTAATTACAGGCTAGAAGATACCTAACTGCCAAGATAGATCATAAACTTTTATAACGCTTAGAGGAAGAAGAGCAGGTTACGACATTTTAGTGCAAAGTCATAAAAGATGCTTTGATGTCCTGGGAAGGGGAAGCGGATCAAAAGATCAAAGAAATGTCATTTGAAAAAGAAAATGAGTTGTGCTGAGATCACAGAATATTAATTTACCTTCTGGGAAAAAGACATCCTGTTTTTGTATAGATATATATTTTTTATATATTCTGACAGGGAGGAGCTAGGTGACCTCATGCAAAGAGGTGGGCAAAGCCAGCTTTTAAACAATATTCTGTTTTCCTTCAGAGGACACACTCTTATCTACACTCTGACAAAGAAACATCTCTGAGCACTTTAAGCAGGTATTTAGAGAGAGAGAGACAAATCTAAGTACTGTAGTAGGAATTGCACTGTTAAAACCTTGTTCTTTTAAAAGATTGTATGGTTCCTGTGAGATTGGTTCTATATTTTATGTTTTACATATTTTTTATCTATTTTAGTAAAACTCTATTTTTAGAGCCTATTTGGTCAGTCTTTGTTTTATTTCCTTTACAAGTGAAGTATATATGGTTACAGCAGACACTGTGCATCAGCTTGAATGGTGATACCAAACTGGAAAAAGGTAAACGTTTTTAATCTGAGGTCTTTTATTACAGTTTTTAAGGGTTCATTTCTGTACACCTGGTTAGGTGCCCATAGGCAAAGATATCTGGCCCTCCGAAGACAGAATTATCTGAGCCTGTACATTGGCTAAACTAATAAGAGGTTGACAGTTTGAATCCCTCCAAGACTTGAGACCAAAGGTTGATTGGAACCTACTAAAACAGACAGGAGGGTTACCCTGTTTCTGTTAACTGTTCACAAGACTGCGCTCAGAGATTGGCACTTTGGGATTAGAGGGCTGACCTGCTGAATGGGTTTGTGACAGATTGGTTGGCAGCGGTGTGAAAATTTTGGTATCACAAGCTTTTATTGTTCAGTGTGTCAGGTGGAGAGGGTCAGCTCACTTGCAAAGAAAGAAAAAGGCAGTGATTTATTTTTTAAAAAAGGAAACAGAACTATATCACTTGACATACAGTCAAGTTCCTACCTGTTTTATTTTTTTTCCTAAAGTGCAAGTCAGTGTAGTAGTAGTGAGGGAAGATGGTGTCCAACTACAGCAGGCACACTGTAGACTAAGGCAGTTGTGCAGGGACAGAGAAGTCCTGTTCGAGGCGAAAGCCAGCAAGCAGAACCTCATAGATGCCCTGATGGTAGCAGATACCCAGAGCAGCGAGTCATGGACCGTGACCGAAAAGGACCAGACCTCAAGTGTGGCAGGGCTAGCGGTCAGTGCAGTGTCCAGATCCGATGAGGAGGGCAACAGGGCCACTGTCAGTGAAGGGCCACAGCAGCAGGGGAAGGTCACCAGTATCCTGGATCCAGAAGTACTCAGGCTACAAATTGAGTTACGCAGGATGGAGCTGGAGTTCCAGAGAGAGAGGGACCGTGAACAAAGGGAGGCAGAGCGAGAACGCCGAGAGGCAGAGTGAGAACAGAGAGATGCAGACCATGAGGAGCATGAGCACCAACGAGCTGCAGAGGAGATGAGAGAGCGAGAACACCAAGACGCAGGCCGTGAGGAGCAGGAGTGCCAGAGGCAACACGAACTGGAGAAGCTACGACTTCAACCAGTGGCTCCAGAGCAGGTAAGTGGCTTGGGTTTAACTGGGACTACAGTACTGGGTTACAAATTGAATTCCAAATTAATAGCTGAATTTAAAGAGAGGAAGGATATGGATGCCTTTTTAAATTCTTTTGAAAAAGTTTGTATTGAGGCTAAAATTCCTAGAGAGTCCTGGAGCTTCCAGCTATCCCCGCTACTTACTGGGAAAGCTCGGGATGCATTGGGTCAAATGGACAATGAGGGCAGTGATTATTACAGCAAACTTAAAGCTGCATTGTTAAAAAAATTTGAATTAACTGCTGAATCATACAGAGCTAAATTCCGTAAGCTAGGAGAAGCCCTGACATGAGCTACGAGGAGCTAGCCACGAAACGTCAGTTTTTAAAACATTGGTGGGAAGGAATTGAGGCAAACTCTGTTGATAAAATTGAAAATGTGATTCTGTTAGAACAGTTTTTCTGGGCATGCCCAGCAGAGCTAAAAACCTGGCTAGAGGACCTAGAGGCAGCTGAACTCTCGGACCGCTATGCCATGAGCAGACCTGCTCTGAGAGCGAATGGGGTGGGTGTGGCAGCACAGAAAGGGAAAAGCTTGCCTTCAGGCAGGTAAAACCCTCACTGCCTCCACCGAAACCAGTTAGCCCCAGGTTTCAGAGAAAACATTTCTCTGAAAAAAGAAATAAACGTTGGTTGTGTAAAGAAACTGGGCATATTGCCAGACAGTGTCCCAAAAGAATGAGCAATACGCAGAATAGTACTAGAAAAGAAGTGGGCTGTTTGTGTGTCCCTGAAAACATGCCTGTGAACATGAGGGAACACATGCACCTAATCATGGTGAATGGTGTACAGACGCAGGGGTTAAGGGACACGGGCATCCATGACCTTGGTAAAGGGGGATCTGGTACAGCCTGGTCAGCTTATACCCAATGAATATTTCACTGTACAGGACTTTGAAGGTGGGGAGAAAACATTGCCCCTCACTAGTGTTCTCTTAGACTGGGGTGAAACAGGGGGAACTGTGCAACAAGTGGCTATAACCATAACCTTAGCAGTGGATGTGATCCTGGGCAACAATCTAAAACAGGGGATGGTATGTGCAGTTACCCGTAGCCAAGCGGCAAGGGAAAATTGTAGTTCCCTGAACCCCACAGAAGCCATTGTGGAAACCACTGAGAGGCTGGTTCCCCAGCCTGTGTCTCCAGATGGGGAGACTAATGAAAAGGGGGTAGAAATTTCCCCAGTAGCAAGTAAATACACAGCTACAGAGGGTTACTCCGAAGAGAGAGGGGTGACCCATTGTCAGAGGGTTGGGATTGACAGTGATCCTGAGTGCCCTGACGCTAGTGCTAGGGACCCTAGTTTAGCGACTGAAGGGGATCTGTCCCATGCCTTGGGAATGTGTGAGGGGCTTGCAGCTGCTCAGAGACGTGACCCTAGTTTAGAGAAGCTGAGGGATTGGGCAGACTTGGACGGCGCACAGGGAGGTGATGGCAGACATAAGGTTTATTGGGAAAATGGACTTATGTATACTCTGGCTGTGCAGACAGAGGGAGGGATGCTAGGCAGGCAGCTTGTCGTTCCCCAGGGGTATCGTGAGTAGTTGTTCAAGATTGCACATGATATTCCCTTGTCTTAGTCATCTGGGAATCACGCGCACAATGCAGTGGTTGGTCCAGAATTTCTACTGGCCTAATTTCACCCAGCAGGTGAATGAGTATTGCAGGTCTTGTCACCAGTGCCAACAAAATAGGGAAGGCGGGGAAGAAAACCCAAGCTGCCTTGATTCCATTGCCCATAGTGGAGGAGCCATTCCAGAGGGTGAGAATGGATATTGTGGGGCCTTTAAATACCCCCAGCTCCTCAGGGAAGAGATTCATCCTAACTGTGGTGGATTATGCCACCCGGTACCCAGACGAAGTCGTCCTATCTTCACTGAGGACAGACAAAGTGGCAGATGCTTTACTTGGGATTTTCTCCCATGTTGGGTTTCCACAGGAGGTTATCACCGATCGAGGGGTTCCTTCATGTCAGACCTGATTAAATGTTTATGGGAGAAGTGTGGTGGTGCAGAGATGCATGACATCAGATCACCCACAAGCCAATGGGCTTGTGGAAAGATTCAGTGGTACCCTAAAGTCAATGCTCCGGGCGTTTGCTGAACAGCATGGGAAGGACTGGGAGAAATACCTTCCCCACCTGTTGTTTGCATACAGGGAGGTGCCCCAAGAGTCGGCAGGATTTTCCCTCTTCTAACTCATATGGACGCCGGGTACGTGGGCCCCTAGACTTGATCCGGGAGGACTGGGAAGGTAAGCACGCCACCCAGGGAACTCCCATTGTGGATTACATCCTTAGGTTTTGGGAAAGGCTGAAGGAGCATATGGGGACAGCCCAGAGCAACCTGGCAGCTGCCCAACAGAAACAAAAAGTGTGGTATGACTGCAGCGCCAGAGCTCACTCGTACATGGTGGGTCAGGAAGTCATGGTCCTTATTCTGGTCCGGAAAGATAAGCTGCAGGCTGAGTGGGCAGGACTGTACAAAGTGGTTAGGAAAGTGAATGATGTGAACTATATTATAGAGTTACCTGACCGAAGACAGACAGAAAGGATGTACCATGTCAACTTGATGAAGCCATATGCAGATAGGGCTGACATGGTGTTTGCAGTGTGTAGTCATGGGGAGGGTACAGACGAAGGAGACCCCCTTATGGATTTGCTGGAAGAAAGTAAGTGGGAGTCCACTGTGGAGGCAGTAAAATTATCTCCCCAGCTGGCCCCGGACCAGATCCAGAAAGTAAGGGAGGTTTTAGCAGACTTTGCCCCATTGTTTAGCACCAAGCCGGGACTAACCCCCTTAGCGACTCACGATGTGAAGACAGGGACACAGACGCCCATACAGCGGACAGCATATCGGGTGTCAGAGGCTGTCCAAAAGGACATTACGAGGGAAGTTGAGGAGATGCTGGATTTAGGGGTAATCCAGAGATCCCACAGTCCCTGGGCCTCACCCGTAGTCCTTGTGCCTAAGCCAGATGGCTCTACTCGTTTCTGTGTGGACTATCGTGGACTGAATGCAGTCACGAAGTCAGACGCCCACCCGATGCCGTGGACCGACGAACTCCTGGACAAGTTGGGGGGGCAGCCTACCTTACGATGATTGACCTGACAAAGGGGTATTGGCAGGTAGAGCTGACAGACAGAGCTAGGGAGAGGTCGGACTTCATCACTCTGATAGGCTTATTTGAGTTTAAAGTAATGCCTTTCAGAATGAAGAATGCCCCGGCCACTTTCCAAAGGTTGGTGAACCAGGTGTTAAATGGTGCTGAGGAGTACGCCGTGGTGTACCTGGATGACATTGCCATCTTTAGTACCAGCTGGGAGGAACACCTATCCCACCTTAAGGAAGTGCTGGGCAGGATACAGAGGGCCGGGCTCACTGTCAAAGCCAGGAAGTGCCAGGTGTCCATGGGAGAAGTGGTATACCTCGGGCATTTGGTAGGCTGGGGACAGCTCCATCCTAACCAAATAAAAATAGAGGTAATCCAGGCATGGCCCAGACCAGAAACACAGAATCAGGTCAGGAGTTTTCTAGGGACAGCAGGATACTGCAGGAAATTTGTACCCAATTACAGTGCCCTGGCTGCTCCCCTATCTGACCTGACAAAGAAAAAAATACCCAAGAAAATTACCTGGGGCCCAGTCTGTGAGGAAGCGAATTCCAAACTAAAGGAGGCACTGTGCAGTGCTCCTGTTTTGGCAAGTCCTGACTATAGGAAAACCTTTATAGTTCAGACTTGACGCCTCAGACGTGGGTATTGGGGCAGTACTGAGTCAGACATTCAACCAAGGGACAGATCACCCAGTAGTGTTCCTCAGTAGGAAATTACTTCCTAGGGAGTAGGCATACTCCATGGTGGAAAAAGAGTGTCTTGCCATAGTGTGGGCCCTAAAGAAGTTGGAGCCATACTTATATGGGTAGCAATTTGAGGTGCAGACTTACCACAACCCCCTGGTTTGGCTGACTCAGATGGGGAAAAACAATGGTAGATTGCTAAGGTGGAGTCTTGCTTTGCAAGGGTATGATATGACAATATTACATAGGGCTGGAGCCAAAAACAGAACTCAGATGGACTATCTACGGTCTATGAGGAGTGAACTGATTTGGGAAGCTCATCCCTTGCAGGGGATAGAGCCCCCAAATTCAGTCTAGGTGGGGAGGAATTGTGACACTTGGATAGCTGGTTCTGATCACTGTATCATTTTTTTGTAATATAAAAATGTGTGTTGAGAGATGCTGAAACAGCATGTGAGATCACACACACACACACACACACACACACACACACACACACACACACACACACACACAGGTTTTAGATACTAGGTGTTACCTGGAAGGCCAGAAGCTAATTACAGGCTAGAAGATACCTAACTGCCAAGATAGATCATAAACTTTTATAACGCTTAGAGGAAGAAGAGCAGGTTATGACATTTTAGTGCGAAGTCATAAAAGATGCTTTGATATCCTGGGAAGGGGAAGCGGATCAAAAGATCAAAGAAATGTAATTTGAAAAAGAAAATGAGTTGTGCTGAGATCACAGAATATTAATTTACCTTCTGGGGAAAAAAACATCCTGTTTTTATATAGATATTTTTTATATATATATATTCTGACAGGGAAGAGCTAGGTGACCTCATGCAAAGAGGTGGGCAAAGCCAGCTTTTAAACAATATTCTGTTTTCCTTCAGAGGACACACTCTTATCTGCACTCTGACAAAGAAACATCTTTGAGCACTTTAAGCAGGCATTTAGAGAGAGAGAGAGAGAGAGAGACACATCTAAGTACTGTAGTAGGAATTGCACTGTTAAAACCTTGTTATTTTAAAAGATTGTATGGTTCCTGTGATATTGGTTCTGTAGTTTGTTTTATTTTATGTTTTACATATTTATCTATTTTAGTAAAACTCTATTTTTAGAGCCTATTTGGTCTGCCTTTGATTTCTTTCCTTTACAAGTGAAGTATATATGGTTACAGCAGCCACTGTGCATAAGCTTAAATGGTGATACCAAACTGGAAAAAGGTCAGTGTTTTTAATCTAGGTCTTTTATTACAGTTTTTAAGGGTTCATTTCTGTACACCTGGTTAGGTGCTTGTAGGCAAAGATATCTGGCCCCCCGAAGACAGAATTATCTAAGCCTGTACATTGGGTACGCTAACAAGAGGTTCACAGTTTGAATCTGTCCAAGACTTGAGACCAAAGGTTGATTTGAACCCACAAAAGCAGACAGGAGGGTTACCCTGTTTCTGTTAACTGTTCACAAGACTGCGCTCGGAGGCTGGCACTTTGGGAGTAGAGGGCTGACCTGCTGAGTGGGTTTGTGACAATGGTCACGTAGCAATTTCTTGAACGAAGCATGGGATAGTGCTAGCCGTATAGCTAGAGGGAGGGAATACCAGTGATGGGAGCATAACAGGAGAAGGCGCTAGCACCTTTGGAGGAGTGGTGTTGGGGGATGAGTATGGGGGGGCCTTTGTAGTCGAGCGTAGACCATATCTGGATGTCTGGATGAGAAATAGTTCCGCTAAGGGCTTTGGAGTTTGGTTACGGATGATGTTATCTATGATGAAACCATATGCAAATTTTCTGGAGGCATCCGGAGAAAGCCACCCTAGTTCATCGTATAGGAGGCAGTGGTGTTTCCTCCGATGAGAGGAGGGCACATATCTACAGATATTATTGTAAGTAATATCCCACTTTTGAAGACTAGTTTTACCCACTGAGGCATACACTGCAACCCCATAGGTGAGTGATAGGAGGAGTATGCCACAAGCTATGGCAAGCCTCGCTGAGGGTGTGAGCATATAGCTGGAATGGGAGGCCATACCAAGTTTTATGTTTGCCAGCTTGCAGGTTTGTTGAATATGGAGATCAAAAGTAAGAGCTGGATCGAGTGTGAGACCAAGGTATTTAAATGAGGTTACCACTCCAACAGAGGACTCTTTTATGGTAGTGACATTGAAAGCGGGCTGGGAGAGTTTGAGTTTAGCATTAGAACCAAATAGCATGGCCTGGGTCTTGGATACATTCAAGACTAGTTTATGGCTGAATAGGCACTGCTGAATCCTTTGAAAGTCTAGGGAAAAGTCATTGGTTTATTTCAGTAATGTTTTTCGCACTGGCATAAAGGACAATATCATCGGCGTATAACAGGGAGACAGTCTGGAGTATGTTAGAGGTAATATCATTTATATCAATGGAGAAGGTCAGGCGACCGAGAATAGAACCTTGTGGCACTCCAGTGTTTATGGTAGCATAATCAGACAATGTGGAGTTAAATTTAACTTGTTGGGTGCAATCCGATAGGTAGCTGCCAAACCCAAATCCATGGAGTGGACCCACGGGGTCATTCAATGTACCATCAGTGGCGTAACTGCCTTGGATCACACCTTAGTGCAGATACGTACTATACTTGGAAATGGATCCGGTGTGGAAATCAGTGACTTGTCACCTGAATGTTAGCCTTCACAGTGCAGAGGAAATGCAGACAGTAAATAAAAAAACTATTAGTAGTAGTAGTAGTAAAAAGTTTATTTCTGATATCAGAAACAGGATAAAACCCAATTTAGCATCAGCTAATTTACAGTGGGGTCCCACTGTGCAAAAGAACATCAGTTTCATATTAAATACTTACAGATACACACATTACACATACATAAAACACAAATGTATATGACCAAGAAAAAAAAATAAACCAAATAATAATTACAAACATCTCAAGTACAGCAAATTTTTAAAGACATTGCTTCCTTTACAAGCCATGATTTTATTTTGTTCCAAGATATTTTATTTGTACTTGACCTCAAGTGACCTGACAATGAATTCCACAATTTTGGACCTTCATATACATAACAACGTTGGCCTTGCCTATTAAGCAGTTCTACTTAGAAACCCCTGGGAAGATTCCTTGGGAGCAATTTATTGGGATGCTATAAAGGTTACAGGGCAGGGTGCTGTTATAGAATATGTATCCTGTTTAAAAACAACAAACATGGAAACATAGAGATTGTCGGCAGATAAGGACCGCTAGGCAAATCCAGTCTGCCCATAGGCCCTATACATTGTATGTGGCCACTAACCCTAGGTGATCAATGGCTTTTCATCACTCCCTCCCCTCTCAAGCTTCCCTTGTGCCTATCCCAGGCATGCTTAAACCCCTCCACTGTACTTGTCCCCAATACCTCCTGTGGCAGACTATTCCAAGCATCGATTACCCTTTCTGTGCAGAAAAACTTCCTCACATTACCTCTTAATCTACCCCCTTCCAATTTCATATTGTGCCCCCTAGTTCTAGAACTTTTTCTACATTGGAAAAGGTCCCCCACCTGCACCTTGTTTATGCCCTGGAGGTACTTGAAAGTTTCAGTCATGTCCCCCCACTGTCTTCTCTCCTCCAGTGAGTACATATTGAGATCCCTTAGTCTCTCCTCATATGTTTTGTGGTGCAAGCCCTGCACCATCTTTGTTGCACTTCTGTGGATAGTCTCCATCTTATCTATGTCCTTGCGCAGGTGTGGCCTCCAGAACTGCACACAGCACTCCAGGTGAGGCCTTACCAGTGTTTTATACAATGGCACCACCACCTCCTGCCTCCTACTAGTGATATTCCTGCCTATGCACCCCAGCATACCACTGGCCCTCCCTGCCACCTTTGTGCACTGCTTTGCTACCTTAAGGTCATCAGAGATGATAACCCCTAGGTCTCTTTCCTCTTTGGTGATAGTCAGCCCCCCAACCTGTAGCTCTCCCCAGGGTTCCCTCTGTCCAGGTGCCTTATTTTGCACTTCTTTGCATTGAACCTCAGTTACCACATCTCCGACCATCTTTCAAGCTTCTCCAGGTCCCTCTATATTTTCTGCACCCCTTCTGTAGTATCCACCCTGTTGCAGATCTTGGTGTCATCTGCAAACAGGCAGACCTTTCCTTCCAGCCCCTCTGCAATGTCACTAATGAAGTCATTGAACAGGACTGGTCCTAGTACTGATCCCTGTGCTACCCCACTGTTCACCCATGTCTCCCCAGATTGTACCCCATTTACCACCACCCTCTGTCTCCTCTCTGTTAACCAGTTCCTAACCCAGTTCACCACTTTGTCTCCCATGCCCAGACTACCCATCTTGTTAATCAGCCTTCTATGTGGGACAGTGCTGAAGGCTTTGCTGAAATCTAGGTAGGCAACGTCTATCGCCTCTCCCTGATTTATTTCCCTAGTCACCCAATCAAAAAAATCTATTAGATTTGTTTGACATGACCTTCCTGCTGTGAATCCATGTTGCCTCAGATCCTGAGCACCGCTGGATTCCATATGTGCCACTATCCTTTCTTTCAGCAGTGTCTCCATGATCTTTCCCACCACTGAGGTAAGGCTGACTGGCCTGTAGTTCCCTGCCCCCTCTCTACTGCCGCTTTTGTGCAGTGGGACTACATGTGCCCTCCTCCTGTCCTCTGGAACAACACCCGTGTTTAGTGACTCTGTGAACAGGGCCACCAGAGGCACTGCTAGTTTCCCTTTGCAGTTCCTTTAATATCCTCGAGGTGGATGCCACCGAGAATGATATAGGAACTGCAGAGAAAGCAGTCCATTCACAGTGGAGAGGTTCTGAGACCTCGAAAGCTGAAGGTGACATGGCCGGGCCTTATCCACCTTCAGCTTTGTGAGTTCCCTCCAGAACGCTCTCCACTGTGAATGGACTGTGTCCATCCCATTGCCTCTGCAACCCAACTGTGGTCCTTGACCCTCCTCCTGTTTAGTGAATACTGAGCAAAATTATTTGTTCAGTATTTCTGCCTTGTCCAGATCCCCCTCCTTACACTCTCCCTTCTCCCATTTGAGCCTCACAACCCCCCCTTCCTGGTTTTTCTTCTTTCACTGATGTGCCAGCTGTCTGAGTCCAACCCCCTGCAGGGATTCCAGGATGGCTGTACTTCTGGCTGAAGCATCCACCTGGGTGGCCCAATCCACATCCGGCATATTGAAATCCCCCAGTAGCAGGATTTCACCTTTAGCTGCCATGTCATGTATGTTCTCCACTAGTTTCCTGTCTACTTCCTCCCTCTGAGTCAGAGTCTGTAGATCACTCCTGTGCGTATTGCTGTTCCAGGGTGACCCACATTACCTCGGCCTCCCCCCTGTCTTCCCTGAACTTCTATAGCCTTTATACCATCTCTGATGTACAGGGCCACTCCCCCACCCTTTTTACCCTCCCTGTCCCTCCTGAACAGTGTATAGCCTGGTACACTGACTTCCCAGCCATGATCAGCAGAGTTCCATGTCTCTGTTATTGCCGCTATTTCAAGGTTTGCATCTGCCAACAAGGCCTCCAGGTCTGGCACCTTATTTCCTAGGCTATAGCATTCATTAGCATGACCTTCAATGTATTACAATCTGCCCTCCCTCTGCTCTTGTTCTCCCTCTTTAGCATCTTCCCCCCACCCCAGTTTCCTGTCCTATGTCAGAGCTTGACTTATATCTGCACCTACTTCATTTATCACAGCTTATGGTGGAAGGTAAGGTCTCTTTTGGGGAGGTGGTGTGTAGACCATGGAGTTGGATGGGTTCCCCCTCTGAGTTTTATAACATGTTTTGGGAGGAACTTAGTCCTCACTTACGGGAGTATGTAATGAGGTGTTAACAGAATGGAGACTTGCCTCGATCCCTCCATCCTGGTGGCAGGTGCAAATATCTATTCTGCTGAAGCCCAGAAAGGACCCCACAGAATGTGAGTCTTACTGGTCAGTATCCCACCTCAATACTGATCTGAAGGTGTTTACTGGACTCATTGTAGATTGACTGCAGGATCATATCACGAAACATACATCATAACCAGACCAGCTTTATTAAGGGGCATTTGCTGTCATACCACATATGCAAATTTCCAAACATTGTAGCAGCACAGAAAACCTCTGGGGCCTTCCAAGTGGTCCTTTTTAATGTCTTTATAAGTGACATTGCAGAGGAACTGGAAGGAAAAGTGTCTCTTTGCAGACAACACAAAGATCTTCAACAGGTTGATACACAGGATGGAGTGGAAAGGATGAGAAGGGACTTGGCAAGGTTGGAGGAATGGTCAAATGTATGGCAGCTCAGATTCAATGCAAAGAAGTGCAAGGTAATGCACCTGGGAAACAAAAAACCCAGGGGAAGAGTACACAATGGGGGGGGTGAGATACTGACAACAGTAAAATGGAAAGGGACCTGGGGTAGTCATATCAGATGACCTAAAGGTGGGCAAGCAATGTGAGAAGGCAGTATGGAAGGCTGGGGGGATACTGGAATGCATAGGGAGAGGCATCAATAATAGAAAACAGGAAGTTATTATCCCTCTGTACAGACAGTTGGTGAGACCCCATCTGGAGTACTTTGTGCAGTTCTGGAGACCCCATCTCCGCAAAGACATAGACAGAGTGGAGGCTGTCTAGAGAAGGGCAACGAAAATGGTGCAGGGTCTGCACCAGAAGACATACAAAGAAAGACTAAAGGAGCTTAATATGTATACCCTTGAGGAAAGAAGGGAGAGAGGAGACATGATAGAAACTTTCAAGTACCTCAGGGAATCAACAAAGTCCAAGAGGGTAGCATCTTTCAGAAAAAGAGATGTGCAAGAACAAGGGGGCCCAATTTGAAGATAGAGGGGGAACGGCTCAAAGGTAATGTGAGGAAGTATTTTTTCACAGAGAGGGTTGTGGATGCATGGAACAGCCTCCCTGAGGAGGTTGTGGAGTCAAGAACAGTGGAGGAATTCAAGAATACATGGGACAGACATAAGGCAGTCCTAGTGGGGGGTGGGAGGAAAGTAAGCTGTTGGTTAACTAGGATCTGCAGCTTATCTGTTAGGTAGGAAAATGGGCAGACTAGGTGGGCCAAGCGGTCCTAATCTGCCATCAAATTCTATGTTTCTATTAATGTGGATATTCAGAAGGCCTTTGACAGAAAAGACTAGCTGTCTTGCTGCTGGTGTTGCAACAGTTAAACTTGGTGCCAGGGTTTATAGGGGCAGTGGCTCAGCTGTATCGTGTTCCAGAAGCCTCTGTGAAGGTTACTGGAATAATGGAGCAATGTTTTGTCCTGGGGCAGGGCATGAGGCAGGGTTGCCTGTTGTCCCCCAACCCCTGCCTTTTACTTTGAGTTTGGAGCCTTTTCTCTGGGTATCCATAGCCAGTCTTTGGACTGCAGAGGTTATGGGAAGGGGAGTAGAACAGAAATTTTCTACATGTGCCAATGATTCTTTTATAGTGTATTGGACAGTACTATTTCACATAGAATTCAGCAGCATCCCAGTGTTGTTGTACCATCATTGTGACATCAAGAGGTTGTTGTACTCTCTTGAGTATGTCGCTACAATGGTACAACAACATTGAATACCAGCGTATGCTACTGCTGCCGGCTATGATGGCAGCACTGCTGTTCAAACAGAGTTGAATGGTGTCCTTTTACCTCTGTGTGCAGTACTGGGAGAGCCGTGAAGAGGACATACGAACATGCAAAACATCCAGCAGATATAGGCCATAATAATCTATCATGTCTGCTTGAGTGTGCAGCTCAGTTTAGTTCCTTGGAGCTACCCCCCTACTCCTCTTGGAGTCTACCATCCCCCCCCAGTACCCTTCTCCTTTCACTTCTCTGTAACGACGACTCCTGTCCTGATTTTCTTCTTCACCCTATCCTACCCTCCCTTTAAACTAGCCACTATATTTGCTGCAACTACCTGCTCTGGCAACTTGTTCCACCCCCAGCACCACCCTTTAAGTGAAAAACTGCCTCATTTCATTCTTAAATCTACCCCCCACTAGTTTCAGGCTATGCCCCCTTGTTGTACACTCCTTTCTTAAATTAAAGATGCCCTGTGATCTAACTCTGTTTATGCTCTTAAGGTACTTGAAGGTCTTTGTCATGTATCCCCCATCTTTCTCCTATCCTCCAGGGAGTACATGTTGAGCTCCCTCAGCATCTCCTTATATGTTCTGTCCTCCATGCCCTGGATCATTTTGGTTGCCCTCCGCTGGGCCCCCCTCCAGTAGTTTGATATCCTTTTTCAGATATGGGCACCAGAACTGTACACAGTATTCCAGGTGTGGCCTCAACAGCGACCTATACAATGGCAGAATAACAACTTCTTCTCTCCTAGAGGTGATTTCCTTGGTGATGCAGCCCAGCATTTTATTTGCTTTGTATGCTGCCTTATGGCACTGTACCAAATGTTTCATATCATCCCTGACCATCACTCCAAGGTCTATTTCCTCCTCTGAGACTGTTACCTGTACGCCCCCCAGCCAGTTACTGGCCCCTGGGTTCCTGGTTCTCAGATGCATGACCTTGCATTTCTTAGCATCGAAACCCAACTGCCAGATGCCCAACCATTTGTACAGCCTAACCAGATCCTCTCTTAAATCCTGTCTCCCCTCCTCTGTGTTCACCCTCCCACAGAGCTTAATATTATCTGCAAAAAGGCAGCTCTTACTTTTGACCCCCTCTGCTATGCTACCAGTAGAGATGTTGAACAGCAGAGGTCCGAGTACTGAGCCCTGTGGGAACCCGCTGGTTATGGGTTTAGGTTTGGATAATTTGCCCCCACCACAACTCTCTGGTTCCTGTCCCGCAGCCAGTTCTTGACGTATCCCAGCAGTTTGTCCCCTATTCCCAGGTCCCTTGGCTTGCTGATCAGTCTACCATGTGGCACTGAATCTAAGACCTTGCTGAAGTCCAGGTACATGATGTCCACCATCTGCCCCCTGTCCAATGACCTCGTAACCCAGTCAAAGATTGAAATCATGTTGATTTGATAAGATCTCCCTCTGACAAACCCATGCTGCCTGTCACCCTAGAGACCATTTATCTGAAGGGAGGACACCAGCCTTTCCTTTAGAATGGTCTCCATTATATTTTCCACCATGAAGGTTAGGCTAACCGGCCTATTGTTCCCTGGCTCATCCCTGGGACCACTCTTGAGGAGTGGTACTACATAAACTGTTCTCCAGTCCAGCACACACCCCTTCTCCAGCAAGGTGTTAAACAGGTTCATCAGCGGGGCTGCTAGTACTCCCGCCAGCTTTCTCAGGACCCTCGGGTGTATGCCATCTGGGCCTGGTACCTTGTCCACCCACAGTTCCTTAGTCCCCTTTTGACCCTGTCTACCCCAGTCTCCCCTTCATTATCCCCCCACAATCCTACCCTATGGCACAGATCCATCCACTTCCTTAGTTAAGACAGAGCAGAAGCACTCATTTAGTACCTCCACTTGATCTTCACCCTTTTCTGCCCACCCTCCTCCCTCCCTCTTTTAAATCCTGTCCTTCTGCTTTTTCTCTCCTTAATGTACCAGAAGAAGTTCTTCCTCCTTTCTTAATCCCTCACGCCAGTCTTAGTTCTTTCTTAGCCTTGGCTGCCCAGAGCTTTCTCCCTGACTCTTGAGATTTCTCTGCGTATACCTCTCTGTTCTCCTTCCTCAAGGTATGCTTGAACTTCAGAAAGGCTGCCCGTTTTTCCTTCACCTTCTCTGCCACTCTCCTGCTGTACCGGCTAGGTCTCTTGCACCTGGAGTTCTTTTTAAGAGTCTTTGTACAAGTGTCAGTGGCTTCTATTACCCCTTTCTTAATGACAGACCATTTCTGATCTGCATCCGTCTCTGGTTGGAGATTTGCCAAGTGCTCCAGTAGTAAGTCATCCATTCTAACTAAGTCCGCCTTCTTGAAGTCCATCACTCTCGTTTTTGTCTTGGCTGCTTCCTTCCCCCATGTTGATGTAAAACCACACTGTGCGTTGGTCGTTGTCTGCAAGGGCATCCCTCACTTCCACTCCCTGGACATGTTCCCCATCCGACAGCACTAGGTCTAGTATGGCCTCCTCTCTTGTTGGCTCTGTGACTGCCTGTGTCAGGAAACACTCCTTGATAGCATCTAAGAGGGACCTGTTCCCTACAACAGGAGGTAGCCTTGGTGCTCCAATCTACTTAAGGTAGATTGAAGTATCCTAGTATTACAGTGTTCCCTGTCCCTCCTACCCTCCTGATCTGTTCCCCAAGCTACCTGTCCAACTCTATGCCCTGTGACAGTGATCTTGTCAGGGTGTCAAGCCCTGTTCAGGTTCTTGGTGGTAATAAACCAGCAAAAGAAAGACAAGTGGCATATGTGGTAATAAACTTGTTTATTACACAAAATAAACTGATGCCCTAAAACAGGTCTTACCAGCAGACACTGGGAGCAAGAGTTTCCCAGTACCCTCTAGGGATGAGGACGGTCTCAGTGGGAAAATGGTGGGCATAGACTTATATACTTAGACAATAACCATGGTAACTATTACATTCATAATGTGTTAGGTATATAAAACAAGCCCTATTAGCCAAAAGTTAGATGGCTCCACAGCATTATCTAAATATATACAAAATGTGTAAAATTAGCTAAAATGAGAACAAAGGAGTATACATAAAACAGAAAAATAAGTGTGGTGTTACATAAATCTGCATGATGGCAGTGTTAGCTATACAATGACTTCTCAGAAGAATAACAGAGAGCACATAAGTGTATTCTCAATACAATACATAGCATTTCTAACAATGAATATAATGATAATCTTGAATATGTCCTTGGCTATTTACTCTTGTATGGTAAGTACCAATGCCCTACATGTTGGTATCGGTTGGATATAACATATCATGTAACATAATAGATATTGTCAGCGGTGCTCAGTGGGTATCCAGTAAGGGTGTGGGGACCAAGCATAACATTCCCCCTTGTTTCCTTACTGAAAAGGCAACAACAGTGTGAAAGTAGTGGGTATGCATTGTTTACAGACCTGAAGCATGAGCCTTGTAAAGGAATTTTAGATGTTCATGGTGGTGTTTTAGAGTGCACCATAGACAGCAAAGAGTTAGTATCAAAAATATAATCAAAAATAGTTGTATAATAACAAACCCATTGAATGTTAACTCCAACTATTTATTTGAAAGTGCAGTACTTAAATCACCATCATGAATAAGGGTGTTCAGGGCATCTCCAGCTTTGTAGATGTTGTTGCTGATGTAGATGAGATGGGTGTATTTTCTGTCTAAAAGTGTTTTAAGAGATAATGTCAAAGGGCAGGGTATGATATCTGCCCACTTTGGCATGTAGTCAGTAAAAATACATGCCCAAGAAATTTGTTACTTGCCGCCTCTTGTTTTTCACATAATTTCAGTTTCATCATCACTGAGTCAAGAATTATAATGATCATTAGTGGGTTCCATGTCATAACACGATTGCAAAAGTGCGATCACCGTTAGAGTGAGTGTACATCGCCAAAAAGCAAATCAGCAACACCACATCCTGCAACCAAAAACTGGGCAAGCTAAAAGAAATATACCCCTCCCCAGCCCCGAACCCTGTACCTGCTACACCAAAGCCAGTCACCCTCACCACTACACCACATGCTAGCTTGGCAGCAGTATGCCACACTGCCCCACACAAACCCTCTTCTCTATCCCTCCCCTTCCGGTCACCGTCCTACACTACTGGTAACTGTCCCTTGCTCATCCCTACCCTCACTGTACTTTTCCTTCACTATGCTTACAGGGTAGCTGAAATGTCAGGCACTGCAAATGAGTCGCTATTCAGAGAGAGTGGTATCTGGGTGGAATGCGTTGCCTGCGGAAGTGGTATCCTGTAGAACAGTGGACTGCTTCAAAACGGGATGGGATAGGGTAAGAGGGAGGGGAGGGAGGGAGGGGCAGTTGCAGTATAAGGGTTGCTAGCTGCACACTTGAACAGACTCGATAGACCATAAGGCCTTTATCTGCTGGCAAATTCATATGTTCGTATTAATGCAGTCGCTCATTTGCAGTCACCAGTATCACCGGGTAACTCATTAGTGCTGATAGTTTGTTTTTTTAATATAATGTCCTCCTCCTCCTCCTCTGGAGGCAGAGTCCCCCTTTCTACTTCATTTTGCACTGTACCAGCATCTAAGAAGTTCCCTTTGCCAGCAACTGCCCCATTATCAGTCATCCAGTACACTAAACAAACTGACAATCTGCAAACTGACCAGCTTAAAACTCCATTTCCTCTGGACTTCATACAAATGTCTGCTGAAAACCACACAACCCATGTCAATTTCCTTGAGCTAAAGGGGGAAGGGGCAGGTTTGGGCAGTTTAGTACAGTATTTGCAAACACTGCACTTTGTTTTTGCTCAGGTTTAGGTGGTGTCATTGGATGCAGAATATGCTGCTGGCAGTTAAAGGACATTAGTGACATTAGGGAAAGCTGAAGGACTGCATGGACCTTGGGTCTTTTTTTTTCTATGTTCCTTACCTTTTTACTTGGTCTTAAAATTTGTCGCTGCTGTTAATGGTCGCAGTTCAGGGGGCCACAGCTCCACCATGACAGCATCAAGGTGGAGGTCACAGGGAACGGAGCCACTGCTCGTCATTCCGGTCAGGGCTGGGGGAGTACAGTAGTGGAGCAGAGCTGAGGGATGGGCTCACCGACTCATGGCTGGGAGTTATCATCAGGAAGACAGCGGACAGACTAATCCAGCAATCCCACAGAGTGCCGTTGCCAAAGTGTTAAAGGGCAGCAAGCTCTTAAAAGCCCTGTCATCATGAAAATTGCCCCTCCACCACAGACCTGGTTCTTTCTGCACACTCCACCTTCATAGCAGTCACCCCCATGCATCAACGCTGCACCTGCCCGCTCTGCTCTTAAGTGGGCTGCGCTTCCCTCCATCCCCCCAGCAGCAGCAACAGGAAAGCCAGTCACGAAAAAACAAACAAAAAAAGCAATACAACGAACTGTGCACAGATACCTTAGGTGCCCCAGTGGGCAGGCACCAAATAGCAGTGGGTGTCCTGAAACGAAAGTGCCTGCCCTAGGGTACCTAAGGTATAGGACTTTCGGACCCTGACAAGGGGTCAATGTCAACATTAAAGATAGGTACTGTAAATACTGAGATAGAGCAAGCAAATATTGAGGATCTGTGTCAGTAACATCTGGTTCAGGGATGGGAACAGGAGTAATAACTGTATGACCAATAACAGTAGTTTGAGGAGGAATAAAACAGAAATTAGGATGCTGGATGTCACATGTTTTAGACCCATATGAGAACGATTTGTAATTAGTTACCACACAGTACTGCCTATCAGAATTATATATTTTCACAGTAGGGACCCTCCATTTATGCAGTCGAATTGGGCAGGTAAAAGATTGAGTTGTGAGTCTTGTAGCAAAGCAATGAACCTCTTTGGCGTAGTTCTGGTAAAGGCGTCCAGTGTTGCCTGTGACATGCGGACAGCCAGTTCTGAGTATACTATGATTTTTTGTAATATAAAAATGTGTTATGGACTGTCTCTCATGAGAGATGCTGAGACAGCATGTGAGTTCACACACAGGTTTTTGATACATGGTGTTACCTGGAAGGCCAGAAGCTAATTACAGACTAGAACATGCCTTAATCAAGAATCTCCTGTTTTTCTAAGTTAAATATAGCTTTAACTGCTAAGAGGGAAATCAATATCCATTTTATGATGTTAGAGGAGGAAACTAGGTTACGGCACACTGGTGCGAAATCCTAAATGCTTTGATGTCTGTGTGAGGGAGGATACTGCTTATAGATGAAAGGAAATTTACAGACTTGATTGGGGAAGTCACATGGGGAAAGGAGTTTCTGCTGATGTAACCTTAATTCTAGGGACATGGATATGTTGTTCATCCACACTGTCTGGCAGGTATCCTTGCCGCTTTAAATCTTGCCGGAAGGTCTTCAAGCTGGCTCCTCCCACCCACCCGGGTGGTAAAACTCTCGGCTCCGCCCCATGACGCCAGATCTTCCTTACCGCTTGGAAGCTCAGGTTCCCTCCTTAACGCTCTGCGTATAAGACTGGTTCCTAACTCTTCGGTTTTGCGAATTTAAAAGTTTTTGCATTTCTAGACTTCGGTCTTCTATCCTTCGCGGCTGTGATGGACAAATCGACTCCCGGTTTTCGGAGGTGCCCTTGCGGGCAGAAGATGTCTCGGACGGATCGGCACTCCACGTGTGTCTACTGTCTAGGCCTTGAGCACGACCCGCAGGCTTGCGACCTGTGCTCTTCCTTCTCGGCCTACATCCTCGAAGACCGTGCTGCCCGTTTACAACTCGGGCGTCCCGAGAAACATTTCCCTCTGGTGAAGTCAAAAGAGGCCCGGTTGGCGGTTTCCGCGGCGGCGGGCTCGGCGGATCAGCTAGAGCAGATGATCACCCTCGAAGAGGAGGCAGCGCGGGCCGCATCTTCCTCGGTCGCGGCATTTATCCCGCTCTCCCTGGGTTCCTCTTATATAGCTTCTTTAAGGAGCTTTGTCTGTCCCTCTCCACTAAAGGAGAGGGGCCAACGTCTGCTGGACCTTCTTCTCGGTAGAAAAAGAAAGACAAGGGTAAGTCCCTCTGTCGACGCTCTTGGGAGCGGGAAAGGTCCCTCTCCCCGAGTTGTCGGCCTTCGACTTCGGTCGATCGTTCGGCTTCGGCCACTGGTCTCACGGTGTCCCCGTCAGGTCAGCTGACCGAGACTCCCGTCGACGCAGTCGAGATTTTTCTCGACCCGTTGGACTGGTTGTCAACAGGCGAAGCCCTCGGGTGAACCCTCCGAGCCAAGGGGAGAGCCGGTTCCACCCGTCCCCTTCCCGCACCGTCCTCGGAAAAGCCAAGGTTCTCGGTCTCTGACTTCTTCGCGGTCCAGCTGATCCCGCCGTCATAGGCGGTCTCGGCACCGCGGTAAGCGGCGCCGCCGCTCGTCCTCGGACGAGGGGAGGCTTCGACGTAAGTTACGTCGACGATACAAGGACCTCATGTGGCAACAGCTCCTTCTGGCCGGGAACAATCTGACGCCGTCGCCTACCCCGGCCATTAAGTGGCTGTCACCGGAGCGGCCGAAACAACCCCTCGACTTACCTGAGGAGCCTGTTCCCAGGCCGGTTGTTCGGCCAAAACCAGCTGCTCCACCAATTCCTGTGGGACCTCCGCCTCCACAGCCGTTTTTTGGGGCTCCGACCAAGAATTCTCGGTTGGCTCAGGGTCTGCCCTATAGGCTGTCTGTTACCCTCGCTCTCGATCGACCTCGGCAGGTGGAGGGTGGCTCAGGCCCGAGGCAGCTCTTTGCGGACTCCGAGTCCGACCACGATTCCTCCCTTTAGGCGAGTAGACTTGGAGTCCTCTGGAGGTCAGTCGCTGGACGATAGCCCTTCGTCCTATCTGGGATTGCTTTGGCTCATCTCGGAGTCCACCGGGATGAAGCTCGAACCCGTGTCTAAGCGGGCCAAGTATCCCCTCACGGAGATAATGGACCGGGGGGGATTTCCCTACGGAGGCCTTTCTGGTGGCCGAGGCCATAGTGTGCCCAGCCTTGGAGCTCTGGCAGCGCCCTGCTTCCTGTCCTGCGCCCTCGGCCAGGATGGCCAGGAAGTATGCGGCCCCTACCGGTTCCTTGTCCGGTTTTCCGGAACACCCCTCAGCGGAGGGGCTAGTTACCGACAGCGTTTTCCGGCGTGCCGGGAACGCTAGGGACGTGGATAAACCTCCTGACAAGGAGTCCAAGAAATTGGACTATGCGGGGCGCAAAGTCTATGCTGCGTCCTCCCTCGGCCTTCATCAGGCCAGTTCGGCCGTACTCATGGCACATTTCTCTCATGCCCTGTTGGGCTCCCTGGACGAGGTAGTTCCTCATCTTCCGGCGGACCTGCAGACCACGGTTAGGCAGGTGCGGGACCAGGGCAGGGCAGTGGCCAAACAGCAGCTTCAGACTGCTCTGGACATTGGAGACTCATGTGCCAGGTCAGTAGCAGCTGCAGTGGCTATGTGCCGTCGGGCTTGCCTGAGGATATCCACCTTCACTTCGGATACCCAGCACAAGTTGGCAGATGTCCCCTTCCTGGGGACCGACCTTTTCGGCCCTGGGGTGGAAGGTCACCTACAGAGGATTGAGAAGTCCAATGCTACCTTGGACTCGGTCTCATCCGCACAGAAGAACAAAGGCCGCAGACCACAGCCTAAGCTCCTTTCGTCCCTCTGCGCCCGAGGCACGTCCGGCCCAGCAACGTCAGGGCCAGCAGGCACGAGCTTGGCATCCCAAACCCAAGCCCTCGGCTTCCTCCTCCAGGAAGCAGGGAGGTAAAGGCCCCAGAGGTCCTCGGCCGGTCCCTCCTCCAAGCCTGCCCAGTGACGGGTTGAGGGGTGTCGCCCCCAACCCCGTCACCTCACCCCAGGTTCCCCTGGGGGGCGGCTCCGCCACTTTCTTTCCGCCTGGTCCATTATTACCACAGACCGGTGGGTGTTGGAAGTGGTCGGAAAGGGCCTGCCTCTGGAGTTCGAGCAGGCCCCGCCCTTCAGAGCCGTCGCACCTCGGGGTCCGCAGCTTCACTGTTGGCTCGCCGAGCCGACATCGCTCTCCTCCTTGAGAAGGAGGTGATCAGAGAGGTAGCGGACCCTCCCTCAGAACCGAGGGTTGTGTCCAGGTACTTCCTGGTTCCAAAACGGACGGGGGGGGGCTGGCGCCCCATTCTCGACCTGCAC
Organism: Neoceratodus forsteri; assembly: GCA_016271365.2. NCBI lineage: Eukaryota > Metazoa > Chordata > Ceratodontiformes > Ceratodontidae > Neoceratodus > Neoceratodus forsteri. The sequence goes on along the minus strand of CM057449.1, from coordinate 911,725,052 downwards.
GACCTAAACAAGTTCCTAAGGTCTCAGACCTTCAGGATGGTCACTCTGGCTCAGATAATACCATCTCTGGAACGAGGCGTGTGGTTCTGTTCTCTGGACCTACAGGATGCGTTCTTTCACGTCCCTATCCATCCGTCACATCAAAGATTCCTTCGCTTTCGAGTGGAGGGATCCCTTTTCGAGTTCCGAGCCATGCCCTTCGGCTTGTCTCCAGCTCAGAGGGTCTTCACCAAATGCATGGCAGTGGTGACAGCATTCCTGCAGCGCAGAGGGGTCCGGTTGTACCCTTACCTGGACGACTGGCTGATAGCAGCCCCCTTCAGGCAGGAGGTGGAGCGGTCCAGATCTGGCCTCCAGGTTTGCTCTCAAGTCGGCCTTCTCATCAACGAGGCCAAGTCGGAACTCGAGGCAAGCAGGTGATTCTTTTCATCGGGAAGAGCTCGACTCTCTTGAGCCAGAGCACGGCTCCCGTGGACAGGCCGAGGTTCTTTCCTCCTTTGCCCAATCATTTCTGGTTGGGCAATGCTCTGCCGGGACTTCCTCGCCTCCTGGGTCTCATGGTGGCCTGTACCAGCGTGGTCCGCTGGGCCCGCTGGAACATGCCCCCTTCAATGGGGCTGGCCAGCCAGTGGTCTCAACGCTGCGATCCATTGGACCAGCTAGTGACGGTGACCCAGGGGATGTGGAACGCTCTCCAGTGGTGGACCGTTCCAGTTCATCTGCAGGAGGGCATCCCGTTTGTCCGCCCCGAGCCAACGGTCTCTCTATCGACCGATGCCTCTCTGATGGGTTGGGGTGCCCATCTGGGGAACACCGGCCACGGCCTCTGGTCCCCGCGAGTCCCAATGTCACATCAACCTGCTGGAGCTCCGAGCGGTCCGCCTAGCTCTCACCGCCTTTGCTCCGTTTCTCCGGGGTCAAGTGGTCCGAGTCCAGACGGACAATACCACGACCATGTACTATCTAAACCGCCAGGGCGGGACGCGCTTCATGCTTTTGTGCAAGGAAGCTCTCCGCATTTGGTCACTCGTGCACAGCCTGGAGGCGGATCTCCTAGCCATTCACGTGGCAGGAGCCTCCAACACCCTGGTCGATACCCTAAGCCGGATGGGGGCTACGTCCCACGAGTGGTCTCTCCTGCTGGAGGTAGTACAAGATCTGTTCTTCCATTGGGGCACACCTCAGGTGGACCTGATTGCCTCCAGGGAGAACGCGAGGCTGAGGCTGTTCCATGCCTGCCCCCCTCAGCAGGGCTCGCTGCAGGGGGATGCCTTCTCGAGGCAGTGGACCCCGGGCCTCTTCTATGCCTTTCCCCCATTCCTCTTGATACACAAGGTGCTTCTCAAAGCAAGGAGAGACAAGGCGCAGGTGATTCTGATAGCCCCAGACTGGCCCCGCCAGTTCTGGTACCCAGATCTCCTCAGCCTCAGCTCTAGGCTCCTGAGGCAGCTTCCAGCTCGCCCGGACCTGCTCTCAGTCAATCAGGGGAAGGTGTTCCATCCGGACCTTCAATCCCTGCACCTGACGGCCTGGTTCCTGAGAGGCTAGAGTTCCAGGCCTTGGGTCTTTCCGACGAGGTCCTCAATGTAGTTGAGGCATCCCGTAAGGAGTCGACCAGGAAATGCTACGCCTTCAAATGGAAGAGATTTTCCATTTGGTGTCAGGGTAAGGGCCTTGACCCTTCCTCCTGTTCCCTGGCGAGCATATTGGATTACCTGTGGTCCCTTTCTCAGCAAGGGCTTAGGTCGACGCACTTAAGGTGCACCTGGCAGCCATCTCTGCTTACCGGGCGGGCCGGGGAGCAGTCAGTGGCGCAGGAGAAGGTGGTCTGGTGCTTTTCAAAGGCCTTGATCACGCTTCCTCCAGTGAGAACCTCCACCTCTGTGGGATCTACTGCTGGTACTGGCAAGCTCATGGGCAAGCCATTCGAACCAGTGCACAGGTGTGGCTCTCTCACCTGTCGTGGAAGACCGCCTTCTTGGTGGCTATCACGTCAGCCAGAAGGATGGGAGAGCTCCAGGTGCTTTCCATCGAGTCTCCTTACCTGGTCTTCCACAGGGACAAGGTTGTCCTGCGCCCCCAACCGAAATTCCTTCCGAAGGTGGTGTCATAGTTTCACCTTAACCAGGTGTTGACTCTGCCGGAGTTCTACCCCAATCACCCTCGGAGGCCGAATATAGGCTCCATTCTCTGGACCCTAGAAGGGGCTCGCTTACTATAAGGAGCGCTCGGCTGAAATTCGGGGAGAGGTTCGCCAGCTGTTTGTCACCTACGCTGAAGCCGCACCTGGCAGACCTGCAGCCAAGCGGACGATAGGCAGGTGGGTCACCTCCTGCATAGATCTCTGCTATAAGTTGGCGGGCATGGAGCCTCCCAGAGGGATAAGAGCTCATTCTAACCTCCATACTGCTGCATCGGTGACTGCTTCCAGGACGCCCTATCCAGGAAATCTGCAGGGCTGCTACCTGGAAGTCAGCACACACCTTCATCACCCATTACCACATCGACCTTGAGTCACGCCGGGATGCTGGTTTTGGGGCCTCGGTTCTCCAGTCTCTATTCCCTAAGTAGGGGGTGTGCGCCTTGCCTCCCTCCTCCCGGAGAACTGCTAGGAGTCTGCCAGACAGTGTGGATGAACAACATATCCATGTCCCTAGAAATACAGGTTACTCACCTGTAACAGGAGTTCTAGGAATGGTATATGTTGTTCATCCACACGACCCACCCGACCTCCCAGGCTTCGACGCACAACCTGAGCTTCCAGCGGGCCAGATCTGGCGTCATGGGGCAGAGCCGAGAGTTTTACCACCCGGGTGGGTGGGAGGAGCCAGCTTGAAGACCTTCCGGCAAGATTTAAAGCGGCAAGGATACCTTCCAGACAGTGTGGATGAACAACATATACCATTCCTAGAACTCCTGTTACAGGTGAGTAACCTGTATTTATCTTACCTTCTAATATGATAAAATATCTTGGGTGTATGATTTTTCATAAACAGAGGAGGAGCTAGGTGACCTCACACAAAGGGGCTGGCAAAGACAGTTTTTTAAACAGATTCTGTTTTACTTCTGAGACACTTTTATCTACACCCTGACAAAGAAACATCTTTGAGCACTTTAAGCAAGTATACAGGTAGAGAGAGACAACATCTAAGTACTGTAGTAGGAATTGCACTGTTAAAACCTTGTTCTTTTAAAAGATTGTATGGTTCTTGTGATATAATGGTTCTGTATTTTATGTTTTACATACTTTTATCTGTTTTAGTAAAACTCTCAGCTGGCTGAGCAGCGAGTTCGTTTTTATCCCTGGACTCAGTAGAGTGGTTTGTGTAGAAGCAGTGGTCTAGTAAATTGTGGTGTTGGTTGACTTACTATAAAAAGCAATACTCACCAGGGTGGTGGAGCAGTGGTGTATTTGATTGTTTCTAACAGTCACCAGTGCTTGTGGCCTACCCATCCACCCTTCCCCTCACCCCGCCCACCCCAGGCGTGGCATTTCCTTTATAGCCAAAGTTCTGACATCACATCCTCAACAGGTCTTGGGGCAGAACTGTCATATTCTAAATTACCCAGCACAGTACATAAAGGGTAAGTACACACACACACACACACACACACACACACAAAATTGTTATATATTACTCATTGTATATTATAAGGAAGAGGGACATGTGGGGAGTGGTGCAATGCACTAGCAGTGGGGCAGCAATTTTCCGGGAGACATTCTGGAACCTGCGTTGCTGCCCTATTTGCAGGCAACTGTCAGCTCTGAGGGAGGAGGTTGCCCACCTTCAGGCTGAACTGGCAAGGACTAAGGAGGCCTCCCCCACCCAAAGAGCACCAGTTCCACAACCACTGCCTCAGAGGTTGCCATGTGTGAAGAGCAGATGGACCACAGTAGGTTCTGGGAGGGTGAGGGTGGTGGAACAGGCGTAGCCCCAAGTTGTACCTCTACACAAATCATATGTCAGTCTGGCAAATCAAGGTCCTTCTAGATGACACCTCATTGGAGACCAGGAAGAATGCTGGGGACATCCACAAGGAGACCCACAAAAGAGTGGCAAGGGACACCACAGGGGAAAGAAACAGCTTCTGATAGGGGACTCAATTGTTAGGGGTGTAGACCTGGGAAAGGGAGAGGAGAGGGAAGTAAGGTGCCTGCCTAGTGCCATGGCTGGGAGGGACAGGAAGCAAATCCTCAGGACTGCAGAAGCAGCATCACAGGAGAGGAAACTATACATCATTGTCCACCTCGGGACAAATGACCTAGCTAGGCATGAGATCAGTGCAGTGCAGGATGAATTTGTGGAATTGGGGAAGGGCCTCAGACAGGTAGCAAGCACGGCAACCTTCTCAGAGGTGCTGCCAGTCTATGGCAGGGGTGAGACTAGGGTACTGCACACCACGCAGTTTAATGAATGGTTGCAAAACTGGTGCACAGCACAGGGCTTTGGCTTCATTGGGGACTGGGGGTCCACCTGGACATATGAAGGTCTATACTGGCATGATGGTCTGCATCTGTCCAGGAAGGGAAACATGCTCCTACGTGACAGGTTTAAAGGCTTCCTTGGCAAGCTTTTAAACTAGCCAAGGGGGGAGGTGCTGATAGGAAACAGGAAAGTTCAAGCCTCCCCCCACAAAACATGGCAGGTAGTAGGGTAAACACTGAGGTACAGAGCTTGACAGAGAGGAGGGCAGGACAGGGGTAAATGGAAAAATGGACAAGGGCAATAAGAGCAGGGATGGGGTAAAAAAGGATAAAGCCAACATTAAATGGAGGGCAGTAAGTACCAGTGCCCGTTGTCTGGGAAACAAGCTTCCAGAGCTAGTAGCCCAGATGGAAGAGGAACACTTGGATATTGTGGCAGTCACAGAAACATGGTACATGGAGAACCATGACTGGGATGTCAACATACCAGGGTACACAATCTGCAGAAGGGACAGGGAGGGTAAAAGAGGAGGTGGAGTAGTTCTCTACATAAGGGAAGGGATCAAAGCTACAGAACTAAAAAGTAAAGGGGGAGGACAAGAGGAACTCTGAGTCACCTTGGAGACAGGGAATGGCATCACAATCCACATAGGGGTTGTATACAGACCCCCGTCTCAAGGGGAGGAAATGGACAAGAAAATGATAGCGGGCATTCTCAAAATGGCTGAAAAAGGGGAGATACTGTTGATGGGGGACCTGAATATGCCAGATGTTAACTGGGCACATGGACTGCAGCCACATCCAAGAGCAGGGTCATTCTCGATGCCCTACAGGGGTATGCCTTAGACAGCTAGTGGTGGAACCCACTCGGAGGAGCAATATTAGACCTGGTACTCTCAAATGGAGAGAGGATCACAAATTTAGAAGTCAGTAGACATCTGGGAACAAGTGACCACTGCACAGTGTGCTTCACAACAACACAACCATGGAGACAAGCCCGTACAAAGACAAGGATACTGGACTTTAGAAGGGCTGACTTTGGCATAATGGGTGAATACCTGAGGAATGCATTAGCAAATGCCCAGAAAGGAGGGGTGGAAGAACAATGGAGAAAAATCAAAACTGCCATCATGGAGGCAACAAGCCTTTGTGTGAAACAAATAAAGAAAACAAAGCGGAATAAAAAAACACTATGGTTCTCAAAAGAGGTATCAGGGAATGTTAAGGAGAAAAAGGCTGCATTCAAAAAGTATAAGGAATCACAGATGGAGCACGACAGGGCACGGTATCAATTAAAGCAGAAAGACGTGGGGAAGGCAGTCAGAAAAACAAAGGCCCAAACCGAGGAAAAGATAGCCAACTCAGTTAAGAAGGGGGATAAAACCTTTTATAGGTACATTAGGGAGCACAGAAAGGTTAAGGGAGGAATAGTGAAGATAAATAAGGGCGAGGGGAGGTGGGCAGAGGGAGATAATGAAAAGGCAGAGATACTGAATGAATACTTTTGCTCAGTATTCACAAAAGAAGAAGAGGAGGAGTTACCTAAACCAAACAGTAGAAGCACTCTGGGTAGGAGGGTTGATGCCAGTCCATTTACAGAAGAAAGAGTCCTGAAAGAACTCCTAAAACTCAAGGTGGCAAAGCAATGGGGCCTGATGGGAGTCACCCTAGAATCCTAAAAGAGCTAAGGGAGGACCTAGTGACACCTCTAACCACACTTTTTAATAAATCATGGGAAGATGGGGTGGTACCTGAGGACTGGAGGAGGGCAGATGTGATTCCCCTTCACAAAAGTGGGAGCAAGGCAGAAGCAGGAAACTACAGACCTGTTAGTTTGACCTCAGTGGTGGGGAAAATGATGGAATCACTTCTGAAAGAAAGAATTGTTCAGTACCTAGAGGCTAGCAGGGCACAGGACCCAAAGCAGCATGGATTCACAGCAGGAAGGTCATGTCAGATGAATCTAATCGATTTCTTTGACTGGGTGACCAAAGTAATAGACCAGGGAGAGGCTGTGGATATGGCCTACCTAGACTTTAGCAAGGCATTTGACACAGTCCCCCACAAAAGATTAATCAAGTTAGCCAGCCTGGGAGTGGGTCCCAGGGTGGTAGCCTGGGTAGCAGACAGGCTGCACAACAGGACACAGAAGGCAATAGTGCATGGAACACATTCTGAAGAAAGGGGGGGTTACTAGTGGAGTACCTCAGTGCTCAGTACTGGGTCCAGTCCTCTTTAACGTTTTTATAGGTGACATTGCAGAGGGTCTGGAAGGAAAGCCTCTTTGCAGATGACACAAAGATCTGTAACAGAGTTGATGAAAAAGGGGGGGTAGAAAGGATGAGAAGGGACTTGGCAAGGTTGGAGGAATGGTCAGACATATGGCAACTTAGATTCAATGCAAAGAAGTGCAAAGTAATGCACATGGGAAATAAAAATCCAGGAGAAGAGTACACAATAGCAGGGGAGGTACTAACGACAACAATAATGGAAAGAGATCTGGGTGTAGTCATATCAGATGACCTAAAGGTGGGTAAGCAATGTGAGAAGTCATTAAGGAGAGCCAGGGGGATACTGGGATGCATAGGAAGGGGCATCACAAGTAGAAAAAGGGAAGTGGTTATCCCTCTGTACAGACAGTTGGTGAGACCCCATCTGGAGTACTGCCTGCAGTTTTTGAGACCTCATCTACGCAAGGAGATAGACAGGATGGAAGCAGTCCAGAGGAGGACAACTAAAATGGTGCAGGGTCTACATCAGAAACCATATGAAGAGAGAGACTGAGAGAGCTTAATATGTATACCATTGATGAAAGGAGGGACAGGGGGGACATGATAGAAACTTTCAAGTACCTCAAGGAATCAACAAAGTCCAGGAGGGTAGCATCTTCAGAAAAGAGATGTATAAGAACAAGGGCACAATTTAAAGTTAGAGGGGACGGCTCAGGGTAATGTGAGGAAATCTTTTCACGGAGAGAGTGGTGGACGTATGGAACCGCCTTCCTGGAGAGGTTGGGGTCTAAAACAGTGGGGGAATTCAAACATGCATGGGACAGACTTAAGGCAATTATAGTGGGGGGTTGCAGGAAGTAGGCTGTTGGGTAACTAGAATCTGCAGCTTATCCAATAGGTAGGGAAATGGGCAGACTGGGTGGGCCAAGTGGTCCTTATCTGCCGTCAAACTCTACGTTTCTATGTTTCTATTTTGAGAGCCTACTTGGTCTGTCTTTGAATTTCTTTTCTTTAACAAGCGCGAAGTATATATGGTTAAAGCAGACACTATGCATAAGCTTGAGTGGTGATACCAAACTGGAAAAAGGTAAAAGTAATCTAAGGTCTTTATTAGAGTTTTTAAGGGTTCATTTTGTACACCTGGTTAGGTGCTTATAGGCAAAGATATCTGGCCCCCCGAAGACAGAATTATCTGAGCCTGTGCATTGGGTATGCTAGCACGAGGTTCACAGTTTGAATCCCTCCAGAACTGAGACCAAAGGTTGATTCAAACCCACAAAACAGACAGGAGGGTTACCCTGTTTCTGTTACCTGTTCACAAGACTGCGCTCGGAGGTTGGCACTTTGGGAGTAGAGGGCTGACCTGCTGAGTGGGTTTGTAACAGATTGGGTGGCAGCAGTGTGAAAAGTGTTGGTATTACAAGCTTTTATTGTTCAGTGTGTCAGCTTGAGACCGTCAGCTCACTTGCAAAGAAAGAAAAAGGCAGTGATTTATTTAAAAAAAAAGACAGAACTATATCACTTGGTGTACAGTCAAGTTCCTACCCGTTTTATTTTTTTTTCCTAAAGTGCAAGTCTGAGTAGCAATAGTTAGGGAAGATGGCTTCCAACTACAGCAGGCACACTGTAGACTACTTAAAGCAGTTCTGTGGGGACAGAGGAGTCCCGTTCAAGGCGAAAGCCAGCAAACCGAACCTAGTGGATGCCCTGATGGTAGCAGATACCCAGAGCACTGAGTCACAGACCGTGACTGGAAAGGACCAAACCTCAAGTGTGGCAGGGCTAGTGGCCAGTGCAGTGTCCAGATCCGATGAAGAGGGCAACAGGGCCACTGTCAGTGAAGGGCCCCAGCAGCAGGGGAAGGTCACCAGTATCCTGGATCCAGAAGTATTCAGGCTGCAAATTGAGTTGCACAGGATGGAGCTGGAGTTCCAGGAGAAGAGAACGAGAGAGATGAGAGGCAGAGTGGGAACAGCAGGAGGCAGACCGTGAGGAACATGAGTGCCAGCGAGCTGCAGAGGAGAACAGAGAGCGAGAACGTAGTGAGGCAGAGCGAGAACGCCAAGACGCAGAGCGAGAACAGAGAGACACTGACCGTGAGGAGCAGGCGCACCAGAGGCAACATGAATTGGAGAAGCTACGACTCCAACCAGTGGCACCAGAGCAGGTATGTAGCTTGGGTTTAACTGGGACTGCAGGACTAGGTTACAAATTGAACTCCAAATTGATAGCCGAATTTAAAGAAGGGGAGGATATGGATGCCTTTTTAAATTCTTTTGAAAAAGTTTGTATTCAGGCTAAAATTCCTAGAGAGTCCTGGAGCTTCCAGCTATCCCCGCTACTTACCGGGAAAGCTCGGGATGCATTGGGTCAAATGGACAATGAGGTAGTGATGATCACAGCAAACTTAAAGCTGCACTGTTAAAAAAATTTGAATTAACTGCTGAATCATACAGAGCTAAATTCCGTAAGCTCAGGAGAAGCCCTGACATGAGCTACGGGGAGCTAGCCACGAAACAATGTCAGTTTTTAAAACGCTGGTGGGAAGGAATTGAGGCCAACTCTGTTGATAAAATTGAAAATGTGATTTTGTTAGAACAGTTTTATTGGGCATGCCTAGAAGAGCTAAAAACCTGGCTGGAAGACCGAGATCCCAAAACAGTGCAAGAGGCTGCTGAACTCTCAGACCGCTATGCCAAGAGCAGATCTGCTCTGAGAGTGAATAGGGCAGGCGTGGCAGCGCAGAAAGGGAAAAGCGCGCCTTCAGGGCAGCTAAAACCCTCACTGCCTCCACCAAAACCAGTTAGCCCCAGGTTTCAGAGAAATGATTTCTCTGAAAAGAGAAGTGAATGTTGGTTATGTAAAGAAACTGGGCATATTGCCAGACAGTGTCCCAAAAGAATGAGCAATAATACGTAGAATGGTACTAGAAAAGAAGTGAGTTGTTTGTGTGTCCCCGGAAGCATGCCTGTAAACATGAGGGAACACATGCACCCAGTCATGGTGAATGGTGTACAGCCGCAAGGGTTAAGGGACACAGGGGCATCCTTGACCTTAGTAAAAGGGGATCTAGTAGAGCCTGGTCAGCTTATACCCAATCAATACGTCACTGTATAGGACTTTACTGGTGAGGCGAAAACATTGGCCCTCGCTAGTGTTCTCCTGGACTGGGGTGAAACAGGGGGAACTGTGCAGCAGGTGGCTGTAGCCAATACCTTAGCAGTGGATGTGATCCTGGGCAACAATCTAAAACGGGATGGTGTGTGCAGTTACCCGTAGCTAAGCGGCAAGGGAAAATTGTAGTTCTCTGAACCCCATAGAAACCATTTTGGAAACCACTGAGAGGCTGGTTCCCCAGCCTGTGTCTCCAGATGGGAAGACTAACGAAAAAGGGGTAGAAATTTCCCCAGTAGCAAGCAACCACACAGCTACAGAGGGTTACTCCGAAGAGGGAGGGGTGACCCATTGTCAGAGGGTTGGGATTGACAGTAATCCTGAGTGCCTTGATGCTAGTGCTAGTGACCCTAGTTTAGTGACTGAAGGGGACCTGTCCCATGCCTTGGGAATGTGTGAGGGGTTCGCAGCTGCTCAGAGAAGTGACCCTAATTTAGAGAAGCTGAGGGCTTGGGCAGACTCGGACGGCGCACAGGGTGGTGATGGCAGACATAAGGTTTATTGGGAAAATGGACTTATGTATACTCAGGCAGTACAGACAGAGGGAGGGGTGCTAGGCAGGCAGCTTGTCGTTCCCCAGGGGTATCGTGAGCAGTTGCTCAAGATTGCACATATTCCTTTGTCTGGTCATCTGAGAATCGCGTGCACTATGCAGCGGTTGGCCCAGAATTTCTGTTGGCCTAACTTCACCCAACAGGTAAAGGAGTATTGCAGGTCTTGTCACCGGTGCCAAGAAACAGGGAAGGTGGGCAAGAAAACCCAAGCTGCCCTGATTCCCTTGCCCATAGTGGAGGAACCATTCCAGAGGGTGGGAATGGATATTGTGGGGCCTTTAAATACCCCCAGCTCCTCAGGAAAGCGATTCATCCTGACTGTGGTGGATTATGCCACCCGATACCCAGAGGCAGTTGCCCTATCCTCACTGAGGACAGACAAAGTGTCAGATGCCTTGCCTGGGATTTTCTCGCATGTTGGGTTTCCGCAGGAGGTTATCACCGATCGAGGGGTTTCCTTCATGTCGGACCTGATGAAATGTTTATGGGAGAAGTGTGAGGTGGTGCAGAGATGCACAACACCATATCGTCCACAAGCCAGTGGGCTTGTGGAAAGATTCAATGGTACCCTGAAGTCAATGCTCTGGGCGTTTGCTGAACAGCATGGGAGGGACTGGGAGAAATACCTTCCCCACCTGTTGTTTGCATACAGGGAGGTGCCCCAAGAGTCAACAGGATTTTCCCCCTTCGAACTCTTATATGGATGCCGGGTACGTGGGCCCCTAGACTTGATCCGGGAGGACTGGGAAGGCAAGAACGCCACCCAGGGAACTCCCATTGTGGATTACGTCCTTAAGTTTAGGGAAAGGCTGAAGGAGCTTATGGGGACAGCCCAGAGCAATCTGGCAGCTGCCCAACAGAAACAAAAATTGTGATACGACCACAGAGCCAGAGCTCATTCGTACATGGTGGATCAGGAAGTTATGGTACTTATTCCGGTCCTGAAAGACAAGCTGCAGGCTGAGTGGGAAGGACCATACAAAGTGGTTAGGAAGGTAAATGACGTGAACTACAGTATATTGTAGACTTACCAGACCGAAGACAGACAGAAAGGATGTACAATGTCAACATGATGAAGCCATAAGCAAATAGTGCTGACATGGTGTTTGCAGTGTGTTGTCCTGGGGAGGGGACGGACGAAGGAGACCTCCTTCTGGATTTGCTGGAAGAAAGTAAGCAGGAGTCCTCTGTGGAGGCAGTAAAACTGTCTCCACAGCTGACCCCGGACCAGATCCAGAAAGTAAGGGAGGTTTTAGCAGACTTTGCCCCATTGATTAGCGCCTAGCCTGGACTAACTCCCTTAGTGACACACGATGTGGAGACAGGGACACAGACGCCCATACGGCAGACAGCATATCGGGTGTCAGAGGCTGTCCAAAAGGACATTAGGAGAGAAGTGGGGGAGATGCAGGATTTAGGGGTAATCCAGAGATCCCACTGCCCCTGGACCTTACCCGAAGTCCTTGTGCCTAAGCCAGATGGCTCTACTCATTTCTATGTGGACTGTCATGGACTGAATGCAGTCACAAAGTCAGACACCCACCCGATGCCCCGGACGGATGAACTCCTGGACAAGTTGGGAGGGGCGACCTACCTTATGACCACTGAGCTGACCAAGGGGTATTGGCAAGTAGAGTTGACAGACAGAGCTAGGGAGAGGTCGGCCTTCATCACTCCGATAGGCCTATTTGAATTTAAAGTAATGCCTTTTGGAATGAAGAACGCCCCAGCCACTTTCCAAAGATTGGTAAACCAGGTGTTAAATGGTGCTGAGCAGTACACCGTGGCATACCTGGATAACATTGCCATCTTTAGTACCAGCTGGGAGGAACACCTTTCCCACTTTAGGGAAGTGCTGGGCAGGATACAGAGGGCCAGGCTCACTGTCAAAGCTGAGAAGTGCAAGGTGGCCATGGTAGAGGCGGCATACCTCGGGCATGTGGTAGGCCGGGGACAGCTCCGTCCTAACCAAATAAAGATAGAAGTAATCCAGGTGTGGCCCAGACCAGAAATGCAGAAGCAGGTCAGGAGTTTTCTAGGGACAGCAGGGTACTACAAAAAATTTGTACCCAATTACTGTGCCCTGGCAGCCCCCCTATCTGACCTGACAAAGAAAAGGATGCCCAAGAAAATTACCTAGGGCCCAGCCTGTGAAGAAGCCTTTACCAGAATGAAGGAGGCACTGTGCAGAGCTCCTGTTTTGACAAGTCCTGACTATAGCAAACCCTTTATAGTTCAGACTGACGCCTCAGACATGGGTATTGGGGCAGTACTGAGTCAGACATCCAGCCAAGGGACAGATCACCCAGTAGTGTACCTGAGTAGAAAGTTACTTCCCAGGGAGCAGGCATACTGTACTGTGGAAAAAGAGTGTCTTGCCATAGTGTGGGCCCTAAAGAAATTAGAGCCATACTTATATGGGCAGCATTTTGTGCTGCAGACTGACCACAGCCCCCTGGTTTGGCTGACGCAAATGAGAAAGAACAATGGTAGATTAGTAAAATGGAGTCTTGCTTTGCAAGGGTATGATATGACAATTGTACATAGAGCTGGAGCCAGAAACCAGAACTCAGATGGTTTATCTAGCGTGTATGAGGAGTGAACTGATTTGGGAAGCTCATCCCATGCCAGGGATAGAGCCCCCAAATTCAGTCTAGGTGGGGAGGATTGTGACACGCGGACAGGCAGTTCTGAGTACACTATGATTTTTTGTAATATAAAAATGTGTTATGGACTGTCTCTCATGAGAGATGCTGAGTCAGCATGTGAGTTCACACACACACACACACACACACACACAGGTTTTAGATACAAGGTGTTACCTGGAAGGCCAGAAGCTAATTACAGACTAGAACAGGCCTTAATCAAGAATCTCCTGTTTTTCTAAGTTAAATATAGCTTTAACTGCTAAGAGGGAAATCAGTATCCATTTTATGACATTAGAGGAGGAAACCAGGTTACGGCACACTGCTGCGAAATCCTAAATGCTTTGATGTCTGTGTGAGAGAGTATACTGCTTATAGATGAAAGGAAATTTACAGACTTGATTGGGGAAGTCACATGGGGAAAGGAGTTTCTGCTGATGTAACCTTAATTATCTTACCTTCTAATATGATAAAATATCCTGGGTGTATGATTTTTCATAAACAGAGGTGGAGCTAGGTGACATCACACAAAGGGGTTGGCAAAGACAGTTTTTTAAACAGATTCTGTTTTCCGTCAGAGACACTTTTATCTACACCCTGACAAAGAAACATCTTTGAGCACTTTAAGCAAGTATACAGGTAGAGAGAAACAAAATCTAAGTACTGTAGTAGGAATTGCACTGTTAAAACCTTGTTCTTTTAAAAGATTGTATGGTTATTGTGATATAATGGTTCTGTATTTTATGTTTTACATACTTTTATCTATTTTAGTAAAACTCTATTTTGAGAGCCTACTCGGTCTGTCTTTGAATTTCTTTTCTTTAACAAGTGAAGTATATATGGTTAAAGCAGATACTGTGCATATGCTTGAATGGTGATACCAAATTGGAAAAAGGTAGGAGTATTCTGAGGTCTTTATTAGAGTTTTTAAGGGTTCATTTTGTACACCTAGTTAGGTGCCCATAGGCAAAAATATCTGGCCCCCCGAAGACAGAATTATCTGAGCCTGTGCATTGGGTATGCCAGCAAGAGGTTCACAGTTTGAATCCCTCCAGAACTGAGACCAAAGATTGATTCGAACCCACAAAATAGACATTTTCACAGTAGGAACCCTCCATTTATGCAGTCGAATTGGGCAGGTAAAAGACTGATTTGTGAGTCTTGTAATGAAGCAATGAACCTCTTTGGCGTAGTTGTGGTAAAGGCGTCCAGTGTTGCCCACTGGTGAAGATGAGGACACTGTTGCCCTAGGGGTACCAGTTTCATTCGAGTTAATGTCCAGGTCCAAAGTAAAAGACCAGTCAATGTTGTCTGGTGAATAGTCACAAACCGTCTTGATGACGTTGAAACCGTCACAACTACATAAGTAGTGGTATCCCTTTTTGGCACAACAGTCTGTGTGAGGCGCCAGCCAGGCTTCCGGGGTGGGATGAAAGACCAGAAGAGGAGGAAGGTCGATTCTCTCTTGGTAGATGTTCTCGTCGAGATGCCTAATGGAGTGAATGGAGGCCAGTCTATCAAAAATTGCAGTCTCTGGATCAAAGCGTGGTAAGGACACAGTAAAGGTAACGAACATAGTGTCCCAGATGGTACAATGGTTAGCAGTATAACATGGGCCCCTGTTGGGTTGGAATTTGACATAACCTAGATTTCTAGCAGTGAGTAGACATGGGTATGGTAATAGATCTGGACATACACATTGTAATACAAGCAGTAGACCTACAATGTGGACAGTACCATTTAACATGGCATCTGTCATGGATTATATCTGGAATACGTCCCCATTCCAGATTCCGGAAGAGATTATTGACAGTAGTTATGACATAAGAGCCATAAACAGAGCATAAAAGTTCCCTTCCCCAGGCAATATATTGCTTGTCTGCCTTCCTGTTATTCTGGAAAACAAGTTTATTGATTTTATTCTTAGTGTCATTAAAACTCTTGGCAATGTTGTGCATGTTGTAAACAGTGTAACGCTCTTCCTGACTAAGCCCATCTACACCATGCAATAAGGGTGGTAAAACATCATTCTTCATGCCAGTCTAAAATTTAACTGTTTTGCTTTTATAGCAGCAATGTCTGCCTTGTTCCAGATGGGCATGTGGGATCCCAAGAGTCCAGTTATGGTGCCAGTTGCACCAGTGACATCATCAGTGGCACACCTCCGGCATGAAGTGGAAGTTTTCTTGTTAGCAGGGTTAGGTCTAGACCTAAATAAACCTAAGTGTTCAATGATATGTGGTCCAGCCACAGGATCTTGTGTGCATGTCTGTTATGCAGCAAGACTATCTAATAACATAGTGCCGAAAAACTTGGAAGTGTTTATTTTAGAACACATACCAAATTCAGCCATATTCTAATGGGTGAGATTAAAAATAACTGGAATGTGCATAAATTGCACATTATTCATAAGTGTGCCCAGAAGAGAGGTGGCAGTAAGACCACTAGGCGGACCAGGTTCCTATGAAGGACAATCAGTAAGTTCTGCTTCAGTAAGGGGTACAGCATGCAGAAACGTGGCTGCTGTAGCCACGTAATTGTGAACACAAAAGTCTCTTGCAGAGTCTTCTGGATATTTATCACAAAATGTGGCTCAATCAAAGCAGTAAGGTTATATAAACCAGAATTTATTTATTTAGTTTTTAATTGCCAGGTAAGTGCTCTAGATAAAGAAATTGCCTGTTTTCAGTCACGACCTGGGAGAGTTATAGAGATAGGTAAAAGCACATCACATCACAGTGGTTACTGTTACATAATACAGACTTGGGTCAGTGATACCTACTGCTCGCAGGGGGCGGGGCTGGGCTAGGGGTCCTGAACATCGGAGGGAAAGTGAGCAGGGTGCTCGTATCAGAGTAGTGAGGTCCAGGAGATGCCTTGGGGTGAAATGGATTCCGGAATGTAGTTTACCATGCCTGGTCTCCATACCCAAGGGCTCCAGTATAGTTGGGCCGATAGCTCGGGCGGCACCGGAATCTCGTCCGACTCGAACGGTGTTATGCAGCGGCAGATCTATTAAGAACAAGACAGCAGTAATTGCTGATCTTGTTGGAACAGCAGTCCTGGCATGCATCACCAAGACATGGTTGGACGAAAATGCTGGTCCCATATTGGAGGCTGCTGTGCCGCCCAGGTTCTTGGTGATACACCGCTTGAGACTGGACTGCAGGGACCGGGGGGGGTAGCCATTTGTTTTAAGATGGAACTGGACCTTGTAGGTGTGCCAGTTGAGGAATCCAGCTCATTTGCATGTACTGTGGTTGCAGGTGTAGGCTGTGGGATCATTCTCCTCTACCATCTACCCGGGGGGTGAGAAACGGTTTCTACAGGAAGTAGCGGACTTCATGGTTGACATGGCGTTTGAGTCGTCCAGGTTGATGGTCCTAGGTGACTTTAATGCCTGGGTCGATGATGAACTCTCGCAATTCGGTAAGGACGTCCTCTAGCTGATGATATTGCTGGGCTTTACACAGGTTGTTGCCTCTGCAACTCATAAATGCGCTCACTCACTTGACCTGATTTTCCTCCTGGGGATTGAAACCTCTGATCTGTTGGTGGAACCAGTCAGATCATTACACTATAAGGTTCACTTTCCAGGCTCCCCTTATAGGCCTGCCCCTGTGGAGATGGTCAGATACCGCCCTTTGCGGGAGATGAGCTCTGATGGTCTACTGGCGGTATTAGACCTATCGGGTGTTCCGGTGGCAAGCGGGAGTCTGGAGGGCCTAGTTCAGGCCTGGAGTCTAACATTCCAGTCCGGGTTCACCCCCCCCCTCGGTCCCCATGGTTTGATGGGATCGTGAGGGAGTTGCGATGAGTGGGATGAAGGTTGGAGTGTCATTAACGGAAATCTGCCCAGGATGCTGACTACCTTAGATTGATGGAACATTATCAATTCTGTCAATCAGCTGTCACCGGTAAGAAGGCAAAGTTCCTGTCCGGGGAGATTGCTGCCGCTCAGAATAGACCGGCTCAGCTCTTTCGAACTGTGGACAGGTTGTAAAACCCAACCTGCCTGCAGGTCCAAACAGCCTTTTCACAAATTGAGTGTGATTAGCTTGCTCGCTTCTTCACGGATAAGGTGGCCAGCATCAGGGCTGAGATCCTTCCAGCACACTCTACGGGAGTTGACAGTGATCGGTGCTTGGTCACTCCTCCTTGGTGTGCCTGGAGTTCTTTCGACCATCTGGAAATTGTGGCTATCGTGCGGATTGCCCAGGGTATGCACCCAACATGCTGTAGTCTGGATCCAGGCCCAGCTCCCCTGATAATGGGGTGTTCTGACATCATTGGCCCTGTCCTTGTGAAGACAGTTTGGTGCTCCTTAGAGTTAGGTGAGTTTCCAAGCTCCCTGAAGGAGGCAGTGGTGACACCACTTCTGATGAAAGCTGCTGTGGACCCAAGCTGCTTCGATAACTACAGACCTATCTCAAACCTTCCCTTTGTAGGGAAGGTAATTGTGAAAGTTGTGGTGCTACAGCTGGAGAACCACCTTACCATCCACGATATCTATGAAACTCTCCAGTCCATTTTTTGTAAAAGGTATAGTACCGAGACCGCTCTGGTTTGGGTGCTCAGTGATCTCCTGATGGTGAGGGATCAGAAACATAGACTTTGACTGCAGATAAGGACCACTTGGCCCACCTGGTCTGCCCATTTCCCTACCTACAGGATAAGCTGCAGATCCTAGTTAACCGACAGCCTATTTCTTCCTACCCCTCCACAAGAATTGCCTTATGTCTGTCCCATGTATTCTTGAATTCTCCCACAGTTTTAGACCCCACAACCTCCTCAGGAAGTCTGTTCCATGCATCCACCACTCTCTGTGAAAAAATACTTCCTCACATTGCCCCTGAGCAGTCTCCCCTCTATCTTCAAGTTGTGTCCCCTTGTTTTTGCACATCTCTTTTTCTGAAAGATGCCATCCTCTTGGACTTTGTTGATTCCACTGAGGTACTTAAAAGTTTCTATCATGTCCCCCCTCTCCCTCCTCTCCTCAAGGGTATACATATTAAGCTCTTTTAGTTTCTCCTCATATGCCTTCTCTTGCAGACCCTGCACCATTTTAGTTGCCCTCCTCTGGACTGCCTCCATCCTGTCTATGTCCTTGTGGAGATGGGGTCTCCAGAACTGGACGCAGTACTCCAGATAGGGTCTCACCAACTGTCTGTACAGAGGGATGACAGCTTCCTGTTTTCTGCTGGTGATGCCGCTCCATCCTAGTACTTCTTGATTTCTCCTCAGCCTTTGACGCTGTGGACCATGGGGTGCTCCTCGGGTGCCTGAGGTTCATCTGTGGCCTGTCTGGTACAGTTCTCAGATGGTTTCAATCTTTCCTCACTGGCAGATCTCAGAGGGTGGTGTCGGGGAATTTTTCCTAAGGCCCATTCTCTCTGCCATGTCGGGTCCATCAGGGGTCAGTGTTGTCCCCCATGTTGTTCGAGGTGTATATTCTGCTCCTCAGAGACATTGTAAGATGGTATGGGCTGAGGTTTCACTCTATGCTGATGATACCCAGCTCTACTTGTTTTTTGCACCTGCTCAGGATAGTGCATGCTTTGTCTTTAATAACTGCCTCGAAGAAATCCAGGACTGGATGAAATCCAGCTGGTTGAAATTGAACTCCAGAAAGACTGAGGTGTTGGTGGTGGATCCGAGTCACCTTGTGGCTGGACAACCTTCTGGACTTTGTCTTGGAGGTGTCCAGCTGCCTTTCTCTGAATCGGTGTGAAACCTGGGGGTGGTTTTTGATGATGGGGTGACATTGCATTCGCAGGTGTCAGCAGTCGTTCAGTCCTTGTTTTACTGGTGGAGCACCTTCAAGGTTGGGCTTCTGACCTTTAAGGCCCTGCACAGACTGGGCCCGGATTATATGCAAGAGCTCCTGCTGTCTTACTGCCCCGGACGACCACTCCGCTCAGCTGCTGAGGGTTGTTAGAGATTCCCAGGGTACGTCTTAAAACATCAGGGGCACGTGCTTTTAGGTATTCAGCCCTGACCCTGTGGAATTCTCCACCTCGTCAGATATGGGAGTGCACAACTGTGGAGAGTTTTAAGAGGGCCCTGAAGACCCATCTGTGGCACATTGCCTACCTAGACTGATTATTTTTAGATATTTATCTATTGGCTAGCAGGCTGTATGTAATTCTGTGTTTTATTGAATTTTATATGTGGTGAGTTGTACAGCGCTTTGGTTACAGAAAGGCACTTTAAAAATAAAGTTTATTATTATTATTACTGTACAGGAGAAATTGGACATTACACTAAGCTATCCATAGATACAGGGGAATACACAATACAGTTTCAAGGAGATAGACCATACAGTATAAATAAATGGAGAAACTATTCCAGACAGTCTCGTGGTGTGAGACCTCACCATGAGAGAATGTCTATAATTAGCTTGGCGAGTGGACAGGGTACCATTTGGGGTGATTCTAGTATTATGCCAGCCTTGGAAAGTGCCTTTGTAAAGGTGGGCAACAGGAAGTGTCTGTCTATTACTGTCAGTTTGCCATTCAGTTTGGAGGGACAGTTTGTCAGGTGACACAACAGTAACGGTCAGGTAGGCGTCCACGCCTTCCTGAACAGTGACCAATTTATTGGGAACATCAATGCTGACTCCTTCAGGGGTGATGGAGGGAGGTGCATTGCAGGGCCGAAGGTTTCATGGTGGATGTGCAGGTGGGTCAAGGTGCTGACGGAGCTTCTGGATGCATGCGGCATGTGCTGCATCATGTGAATGGAGGACTGGGAAGATTCTTGCAAGGAGGAACAGTAGCAAGATAGCCATCTTGCTGGTATACCTGTAAGGAAGAAAG
Source organism: Neoceratodus forsteri (assembly GCA_016271365.2). Taxonomy (NCBI): domain Eukaryota; kingdom Metazoa; phylum Chordata; order Ceratodontiformes; family Ceratodontidae; genus Neoceratodus; species Neoceratodus forsteri. Next base: position 911,705,204 of record CM057449.1, on the reverse strand, counting down.
AAAAATGTCAGTAGGTACAATTCTGACCAATGTGGTTAGGAAAAGTAATTATTCTCCTTTATATAACTTGAGCTGATTACCATGCATGCCACTTATCGGTAAGTTTCTTCCGCTGGACGAGTCTAACTTGGTAGACTGCAGGACTGAGTTTGTTGATGATGGGGTAGGGTCCTTTCCATTTATTGGAGAAGGGATGTGTAGGGTGTGCAAATCTGAGTGACATTACCTGATGTCCAACTTGCCAATCCACCTCTTGTGCGTGTTTGTCAAAGTAAATCTTGGATTGTTGTTGGGCCTTGCCCATATGATGTGCAGCGTACAAGTGGGTTTGGATGATGTTATTGGACATTTTGTCTGCAGTGAGTGTGTTTAGGTCAATCAACAGTTGCTCAGGAAAACCCAATGGTTCTGCCAGTCATCACCTCAAAGGGTGTGCACTGGGTGGTGGCTGAAGGAGCACACCTAATTGCCATCAGAAGTAAAGGCAAAAGGGAATCACAATTCTTGGGATTGTCTTCGATAAATTTGGATAACATTTGCTTTATCCGTCTGTTGGCTCTTTCTACCGGACCAGAGGATTGTGGGTGGTAAGGTATGTGGAAATTTTGGTGTACACCAAGAAGTTGGAGTGTTTCTTGCATAAGTTCACTTGTAAAGCTGGTTTCTTGATCAGAGTCTACCTTAAGAGGTAGGCCCCACCTAGAAAATAATTCTTCTACCAGGACTTTTGCAAGTTGCCTTTGCTGTGCATTTTCGAGTGGGAAAGGCCTCGACTCATTTGGAGAACAGGTCAGTGACTACACGTGCATACTTGTTGTTTTTTGTTGATATTGGTCAAGGCAAGGACCAATAAAATCTATTTGAATTGCATGCCAAGGCCCAGATTGTCCTTGGGGAAGTAACTTAACATTTCTTTTGGTTGGGGTAGGATTGTTCTGCGCACAAATTAGATAATTTTGGATGTAATGTTTGACATGCCTAGTGATGCCAGGCCACCAACCACAAATTTCAGTCTTTGGACTGTATTCTCCACGCCCTGGTGTCCACCAGTTGGGGTGTCAAGGACCTGTCTGATGAACTCGGATCCCAATGCTTCAAGAATTATCCACAACCTGTAATTCAGGTCGTCAGGCTGATACCATATCAGTTTGTTGTCACGTGAAAGATGCAATTTGTCTGCATGTCTTTTGTAAGGGCTGTGGGTAGGCAGTTCTTGTTCAGTTCCTTTGTCTAGGTATCTGAACACTTCTTTCAGCTGAGGGTCAGATGTCTGTGCTGTGGACAAGTCCAGTGGCTCAAAAGGTTCATTTTTTTTCTTTGTGGCAGCTATCTGTACAGTTGTCCGAGCAACAGGACGATCCATATCCCATGTGTCCCCCCCGCCCCGAGCACCCTCTTTTGCAAGAGTGTCTGCTCGATCGTTGAATACATGGTATGGGTCAGATTTTGAATGGGCCTTCACCTTGTAGATGAACAGTTTGTGTTTAAACTGTTGAGTCAAGTTGTGAATGTATACAAAGAGTGCTTTGTATTTCACAGGGGTGCCATCAGAAGACGTGAAGGAGTTCTTCTCCCAGAATGGTAAAAATTCAGTTAGAGAGCAACAGATCCAGTTAGAGTCTGTAAAAATGATGGTATCTGTGGTATCATGATGCATCGGTTCAAGAGCACTGGCCACAGCTGCCAGTTCTGTATACTGAGAGGATGCAACACCGCAGCATTTGCAAGTGTGGGTAGTGTTACCATTAGGGTGCTTGATGAGCACTCCAAATCCAGCTGTCTGTTCTCCTTGGTAGTACGAGGCACAGCCATCAGTAAAGATATGACACAGGAAAGTGTCAGCAAGGAGTTTTGGAGTAACAGGAAGAAAAGGTTATGGATTGGGAAAATCAGGAGATTGGCGTGAGCACTCATGTGGGTCTCCTTGGTACAGAAGACCATGGGCTAAAATTGAGGGCATTTTGGCAGTGTGGACCTGTATGTCATGGTCCTGGAGAAGAAGAGATCAGTGAGTCAGTTTGGTATTGGAAACAGAACCAGGGCTTGACAAATCCTATGGCCCGATGTCGCGGGCTATAACTTTTTTCACTTGGACAACAACAAAGTCTGTAGCCTGTTGTGCGACGGACAACCAGCACAGCAATGGTTAACAGAAATATCAGCTCCCTGTTTGCAGCCACTAGAGTGCTGGAGAGCAAGATTAAACTTTTTTCTCTGGGAGGCGGGAACAGGAAGTCATTTTTGGGTGGTGCTAAGTCAATGCAACTTGTCATAGGCAGAGTGAGAATAGGCAAGCATCTAGGTAAGTGTGGGAACATACGGGGCGGAACAGAGCTGAGTAGGCAAGCATCGGAATATATGGAGCGGAACAGAGCTGTGCAAGGTAAATGGCAAATGTGGCAGCAATTAGTAGGGGGTTTAGAAATGTTTCTAATGGTTGGAATGTTGGCCCGTCTTCAAGGAGGTTAGGGTCAGGTAAATGTTTATGTTTTTTATGTTTTATTTAAACAGCAGTTTGGAAAACCTTTGAGCCATAGGCTCATTTACAAAAGTACCTTGCCACAGTAAGACAAACGAAAATACACAGTATAACAGTACAATACAGTATAACAGTAACTTAAGACATAGATACAAACAAGCTGGTACAGGTAGGATTGATGCAGACAATACCAGAGTTATGTTGTCCTTAGCAGCATAGTAGTAAGCTTTGTCATAAGTATTGAGTACGGCTTTGACTAGTGGCAATTACAGCTTCGGGTGTTAATAAGGTGGTTACGTAAGGAAGTTATGAAGCATGATATAGTTGGAGCTTTGGAGATGGAGGGGGGCAGTGTGTTGAACCAGGAGGGGGCCCTAAAGCTGAAGGCTCTTTGGCCGTGAGAGGTCCTAGCTCTAGGGATAGCAAGAGAGGTTTTCCCAGAGGTCCGAGTATGAACTAGTGGGACAATGGCAATGGCAACATTAGAACGAGCTAGCGCAGGTGACATGAACCAAGAAAATAAATGAATGCAGTAGGGGACTGAGTGAGGCAAGATTGAAGATAGGGAAAGAAATTTTTATTTTTTTAAGCCTGCTTTACTTGATCTCTGCTGAGAGGGGTGGGAGGACCAAGACAGCAGGATTCCTTCTCGGATCCTGAGAGACGCATTCATTTCAGACAGCAAACAATGCAAATAAGCCCCTTAGCTTAAAAAGATAAGTCACTACCAGCTGGTGAAAACATTTCAATAAATAAATAAAAAATAAGTTGGGATTATGTCACAGGCAGAAAAGTGATTGAAAAACTGCCGAGAGGGGAAAGGATTACAAAGCAGTGTCACATTCCAGGACATTAGTGTACTGCAAACATAACTTTTGTTAACCCTTGTTGTGCCGTGGACCAGCGGCGTCACCAGAGGTATAAAGTTGGTCGGGGGGGGCCGTTTTTACCTTCAAATGTTGGCTTTTCCTGCATTTTAATGGTAAAAGATGTGTTTGAAAAGCATGGTTATTATGTCCTCTATTTAATGGTACATGTGGAAAAATGTGGTTCTAGGGACATGGATATGTTGTTCATCCACACTCATTGGCAGTATCCTTGCCGCTTTAAATCTTGCCGGAAGGTCTTCAAGCTTGCTCCTCCCACCCACCCGGGTGGTATAACTCTCGGCTCCGCCCCATGACGCCAGATCTTCCTTACAGCTTGGAAGCTCAGGTTCCTCTGCAGCTCTGCGTTACGACTGGTTCCTATTTCTCCGCTTGCGGATTTAAAATAATATTTTGCAAAAGACTTCAGTCTTCGATCCCCGCGGCCGCGATGGATAATCGACTCCCGGATTGGAGATGCCCATGCGGCAGAAGATGTCTCGGACGGATCCACACTCCACGTGTGTCTACTGCTTAGGCCTTGAAGCACGACCCGCCAGGCTTGCGACCTGCTCATCCCTTTCTCGGCCTAACGTCCTCGAAGACCGTGCTGCCCGATTGCAACTGGGCCGTCCCGAGAAGCGCTTCCTCCGTGAAGTCCAAGGAGGCCCGTTAGGGTGTTCACGGCGGCGCTCAGGATCAGCTCGAGCGGATGGTCGCCTCGAAGAGGAGGCGGCGCGGGTCAGTATCTTCCTCGGCCGCGCATTTATCCCGCTTCTCTGGGTTCTTCCTACACGGCTTCCTTTAAGGAGCTTTGTCTGTCCTCTCCACTAAAGGAGAGGGCCTGCGTCTGCTGGACCTTTTCTCGGTCAAAAAGAGGGACAAGGGTAAGTCCTCCGTCGACGCTCTTGGGAGCGGGAAGGTCCTCTCTCGGCCGCCGACCGCCGCCGCTGTCGACCGCTTCGCCACTGGCCTCACGGTGTCCCCGGCCAGGTCAGTTGACCGAGACTCCCACTGAAGTCGAGATTTTCTCGACCCATTGGACGGGCTGTCGCCTTTAGCAGCCGAGATTCCTCTCCCGGTTCCCCGGGAGGAGTTGAGATCCCGTGGGCTCGCCTGTGCCTCCGGTTCCGGAGCCCTCGGATGGACCTTCCGAGCCGGAAGGAGTGCGGTTCTGGCCGACACCTCTCGCACCGACCTTGAAATTCCGGGACTCTCGGTCTCGGTCCTCGGACCTCTTAGCGGTCCAGCCCGTTCCACCGTCATAGGCGGTCTCGGTCTCGGCTCCATGAAGCAGCGTCGCCGCTGGTCCTCGCCTCCTCCTCGGATGAGGGAGGCTCGCGTAAATTACGTCGACGGTCGAGGACCTTATGTTGCAACAGCCTCCTGGCCGGAATAAGCCACTCGCGCCTCCGCCATTAAGTGCTGTCACCGAACGGCCGACACAACCCCCTCGACTTGTCCGAGGAGCCTCATACCCAGGCCGGTTGTTCGCAAAACCAGCTGCTCCACGATTCCGTGGAACCTCCGCCCCACAGCCACAATTGGGGCTCCACCAAGGATTCTCGGTCGGCTAAGGGTTTACCCCATCGGCTGTCAGTTACCCTCACTCCCGACCGACCTCGGCAGGTGAAGGGTGGCTCAGGCCAGAGGCAGCTCTTCGAGGACTCTTCCGAGTCCGAAGATGATTCCTCCTTCTTCTCCAAGCGACTGGACTTGGAGTCTTCAGGAGGTCAGCCAATGGACGATAGCCCGTCGTCCTTCCTAGGACTGCTTGGCTCATCTGGAGTCTACGGGATGGAGCTCAACCCGCTTCCAAACGGGCCAGGTATCCCTCACGGAGATTCTGGACCGAGGTTCTCCGGCGGAGGCCTTTCCGGTGGCCGAGGCCATAGTGGGTCCAGCACTGGAACTTTGGCAGCGCCCTGCTTCCTGCCCTCGCCCTCGGCCAGGATGGCCAGGAAGTATCACGGTCCCCAGTTCCTTGTCCGGTTTTGAACACCCTCTGCTGGGGGTTGGTTACCGACAGCGTTTTCCGGCGCCGCTAACGCCAGGGATGTGGACAAACCTCCTGACAAGGAGTCAAGAAATTGGACTATGTCGGGCGAAAAGTCTACGCTACGTCCTCTCTCGGCCTTATCCAGGCCAGTTCGGCCCGTCCTCATGGCATTTTTTTCTCATGCCCTGTTGGGCTCCTGGATGAGGTCATCCTCATCTTCCCGCCGATCTGCAGACTACGGTTAAGCAGGTGCGGGACAGAGGCAGGGCAGTGGCCAAACAGCAGCTCCAGACTGCTTTGGATGTAGGGGACTCATGTGCCAGATCGGTGGCGGCCGCAGTGGCTATCATCGGCGGGGCTGGCTGAGGATATCCACCTTTCACCGGATACCCAGCACAAGTTGGCGGATGTTCCCTTTTGGGGACTGACCTCTTGACCCTGGGGTGGAAGGTCACCTGCAGAGGATCGAGAGTCCAATGCCACCTTGGACTCGGTCTCTTCCGCTCAGAAGGACAAAGGCATAAACCACAGCCTAAGCCCTTTCGTCCTTCTGTGCCCCGGCAGCCTCGGCCCAGCAACATCAGGGCCAGCAGGCTCGGCCTTGGCATCCCAAACCCAACCGCGGCTCCTCTAACAGGAGGCAGGAGGAAAGGGCCCAGGAGGTCCCTCGGCGGTCCCTCCTCCAAGCCTGCCCAGTGACGGGCTGAGGGTGTCGCCCCCATCCCCGTCACCTTACCCCTGGGTCCCCCCGTGGGGGGACGGCTCCGGCACTTCCGTTCCGCCTGGTCCGCTGTTACCACGGACAGGTGGGTCTTGGAGGTGGTGGGAAGAGGCCTGCCTCTGGAATTCGAGCAGGCACCACCCTTCAGAGCCGTCGCCCCTCGGGGGGCTTCGGGATCCCCAGCCTCACTGGCGGCTCGTCGAGCCGACATCACTCTCCTCCTCCAGAAGGAGGTGGTAAGAGAGGTGGTGGACCCTCCTTCAGACCCAGGGTTTGTGTCCAGGTACTTCCTGGTTCCGAAACGGACGGGGGGCTGGCGCCCCATTCTCTAACTCTACCGGACCTAAACAAGTTCCTAAGGTCTCGAACCTTCAGGATGGTCACTCTGGCTCAGATAATACCATCCTTGGAGCAGGCGTGGTTCTGCTCTCTGGACTTGCAGGACGCGTTTTTCACGTCCCTATCCGTCCATCTCACCAGAGATTCCTTCGCTTCCAGCGGAAGGATCTCTCTTGAGTTCAAGCCATGCCCTTGGCTTGTCTCCAGCTCCCAGGGTCTTCACCAAATGCATGGCAGTGGTGACAGCATTCCCTGCGCGCCGAGGGGTCCGGTGTACCCTTACCTGGACGACTGGCTGATAGCAGCTCCCTCCAGGAAGGAGGCGAGTGGTCAGAGATCTGGCCCTCCAGGTCTGCTCTCAACTGGGCCTCCTTATCAACGAGGCCAAGTCGAACTCGAGCCAAGCAGGTGATTTTATTCATCGGGCGCAGCTCGACTCTCTTGAGCCAGGCGCGGCTCCCGCGGACAGGGCCGAGGTTCTTTCCTCCTTTGCCCGATCATTTCTGGTTGGGCAATTGCGCCTGCCCGGGACTTCCTGCGCCTCCTGGGTCTCATGGCGGCCTGTACCAGCGTGGTCCGTTGGGCCCGCTGGAACATGCGTCCTTCAGTGGGACTGGCCAGCCAGTGGTCCTGGCAGCTGCGATCCCTTGGACCAGCTTGTGCCGGTGACACAGGGATGTGGAATGCTCTCCAGTGGTGGACGTTCCAGATCATTTGCAGGAGGGCATCCCGTTAGTCCGCCCCGAGCGAGCGGTCTCTCTGTCGACCGATGCCTCTCTGATGGGTTGGGGTGCCCATCTGGGGAACACCGGGCTCATGGCCTCTGGTCCCGCGGAGTCGATGCCACATCAACCTGCTGGAGCTCGCGGTCCGCCTAGCTCTCACCGCCTTTGCTCCGTTCCTCCGGGGTCAAGTGGTCCGAGTCCAGACGGACAATACCACGACCATGTACTATCTAAACCGCCAGGGCGGGACGCGCCCATGCTTCTATGCAAGGAAGCTCTCACATTTGGTCACTCGCGCAGCCTGGAGGCGGATCTCCTAGCCATTCACGTGGCAGGAGCCTCCAACACCCTGGCCGATGCCCTGAGCCGGATGGGGCTGCATCCCACGAGTGGTCTCTCCTGCGGAGGTAGTACAGCATCTGTTCTCCCTTTGGGGCACACCTCAGGTGGACCTGTTTGCCTCCATGGAGGAATCGAGCTGAGTCTGTTCCATGCCCGCCTCAGCAGGGCTCGCTGCAGGGGATGCCTTCTGAGGCAATGGACCCCGGCCTCTTTACGCCTTTCCCATTTCCCTTGATCCACAAGGTGCTTCTCAAGGCGAGGAGGGACAAGGCGCAGGTGATTCTGATAGCCCCAGACTGGCCTCGGCCAGTTCTGGTACCCAGATCTCCTCAGTCTCAGCTCCAGGACTCCGCGAGCTTCCAGCTCGCCGGACCTGCTCTCAGTCAATCAGGGAAGGTGTTCCATCCGGACCTTCAATCCCTGCACCTGACGGCCTGGTTCCTGAGCGGCTAGAGTTCCAGGCCTTGGGTCTTTCCGACGAGGTCCTCAATGTAGTTGAGGCGTCCCGTAAGGAGTCGACCAGAAAATGCTATGCCTTCAAATGGAAAAGGTTTTCCATTTGGTGTCAGGAGCAAGAGCTTGGACCCTTCCTCCTGTTCCTTGGCAAGCATCTTGGACTATTTATGGTCCCTTTCTAGTCAAGGGCTTAGGTCGAGCACCCTAAGGGTGCACCTGGCAGCCATCTCTGCTTACCGGCGCGGGCGGGAAGCAGTCGATGGCGCAGGAGAAGGTGGTCTGGCGCTTTTTCAAAGGCCTTGATCACATTTCCTCCAGTGCGGGAACCCCCACCTCCGTGGGATCTACTGCTGGTACTGGCAAAGCTCATGGGCAAGCTTATTCGAACCTATGCACAGGTGTGCTCTCTCTCACCTGTCGTGGAAGACCGCCTTCTTGGTGGCTATCACGTCAGCCAGAAGGATGGGAGAGCTCCAGGCGCTTTCCATCGAGTCTCCTTACCTGGTCTTCCACAGGGACAAGAGTTGTCCCTCGCCCCCACCGAAATTCCTTCCGAAGGTGGTGTGGAGTTTCACCTTAACCAGGTGTTGACTCTGCGGTGTTCTACCCCAATCACACCTGGAGGTCGGAATATAGGCTCCATACTCTGGATCTCTGAAGGGCGCTTATTATAAGGAGCGCACGGCTGAAATTGGGAGAGGTTCGCCAGCTGTTTGTCACTCTACGCTGAAGCCGTGATCTGGCAGACCTGCAGCCAAGCGGACGATAAGCAGGTGGGTAACCTCTGCATAGATCTCTGCTATAAGTTAGCGGGCATGGAGCCTCCCAGAGGGATAAGAGCTCATTCTACCCGCCATACTGCTGCAGCGGTGGCTGCTTCCAGGGACGTCCCTATCCAGGAAATCTGCAGGGCTGCTACCTGGAAGTCAGCAAACACCTTCATTACCACTACCACATCGACCTTGAGTCACGCCGGGATGCTGGTTTTGGGGCCTCGGTTCTCCAGCTCTCTTCCCAAGTAAGTATATGGGGTGTCGTCTTGCCTCCCTCCTCCCGGAGAACTGCTAGGAGTCTGCCAATGAGTGTGGATGAACAACATATCCATGTCCCTAGAAATACAGGTTACTCACCTGTAACAGGAGTTCTAGGAATGGTATATGTTGTTCATCCACACGACCCACCCGACCTCCCTGGCTTCGACGCACAACCTGAGCTTCCAGCGGGCCAGATCTGGCGTCATGGGGCGGAGCCGAGAGTTATACCACCCGGGTGGGTGGGAGGAGCAAGCTTGAAGACCTTCCGGCAAGATTTAAAGCGGCAAGGATACTGCCAATGAGTGTGGATGAACAACATATACCATTCCTAGAACTCCTGTTACAGGTGAGTAACCTGTATTTACTGTACCACCACAAAGAGATACTATTGTCCCAGCAGATCTGGTGAGAAGGTTAAGGATCCCAAAGAAAGTCGGAAGGTTACTGGAGTACTGGACTCCAGATGAAAACAGACACCATTATCACAGCAGATCTGCTGGCAAGGTTACAGGAACAGGATCCCAGAGAATGAAAAAAAGAGACAAGTCAGACACCATTATCCATCAGATCTGCTGGGAAGGTTACAGGACCCCAGAGGGAAAAAGAAACAAGTCAGACATCATTATTCATCAGATCTGCTGGGAAGGTTACAGGACCACAGAGGGAAAAAGAGACAAGTCAGACACCATTATCCCAGCAGATCTAGGGTATAGGGAAATTGTTTAATCAGGAAAGGCACACTAAGCCGAAGCTTGTTTCCAGGTGCGACCCGGGAGCACAAGAACATTAAGTGACTTGCTCAGGGTCACACAGTATGCAAGTGGGGGCTGTGGGATCCAAACCCAGGTCTCCAGGTTTGCAGCTCAGTGCTCTTAACCACTGCACTATACTGCATTCATATCTGCTGGTAAGGTTACGGGACCCCAGAGCAAATAAGAGACAAGTTGGACACCATTATCCCAGTAATGAGTCCGCTACAAGAAAAATGCTGTTTTATAATACAGATGGAGCCTAAAACACAGGGCTCAAAGTATGTCAAGTACTGAGTCTGCTATAGGAAAAATGCACTTTTATAAAATAAACAGAGCCTAACACACAGGGCTCAAAGTATGTATGCCAAGTACTATAAGAAATTAAGAAAAATACTCAGACAGGCAGAGCCTGATAAACAGGGCTAAAATGATACCTATTCACTCAGTAGGTCACACTCTACAGGAAAAAAATGCTCTATTATTAGAAAAAACAAGAACTGAGCCTAAGAGACAGCAGGTCTGAACACCTTACACTGTGCCAACTTCCACATACTGAAAAAATGGCTTTCAAACCAAAATATTAATCAGATTGTTTAGGTCTTGCTTAGCTCACCGCCTGCTTGCCTCTTTGCCTGCCTTAATTCACCCTGGCATGTACATAAAAAACAAGACAAAGGTTATACTCAGGCAGCAGCTGTAGTCTGTGTCACTGGCTGTTTGAACTGGCTTATAGTAGTAACCTTAACCTTGCTTGCTTACCAGTCAAACCCACAATGCAAAAACCCCTGTGGGTGAGGCAATTTATTTAGAAAACGTGCTGTTATTTTTTTTCTGAGTTACAACCTCTCAGTTCAAGCTATTTGTGTGACAGCCTTAACAACATAATCCACCAAAGTGCTGTCATTTCTTTCTGAGTAGTCAGCACCAGCGTTGGAAACAGGAGACTGGAAGAGCCTTGTTTTTTATATCTTTTTTTTTATCAAAGAACAAACAGGGTACATACACTACATTACTACTGACAGTTAAAAGTAAATAAAAATGCTATAATTCACAGCCAGACTGTGTGTGAGCTTTTCAAAAAAAAAACACACACACAACCCCCCCCCCAACTCTCTCAGACTCTCAGAAGAACAGAAACAGAACGAAGGTAAAAATAAAGTAATAAATCCGATCTCTCAACTCTGTTGAGAGCTTTTGATTGTGAGTGCGTGTCAGTGTTGTATTTTCTGTTTATTATATTTCAAAAATGTTCAGATCTTAAAATAATCAACAACCGAACCAAGCATAACAACTCTTTCTGCTCAGCAACCAAACTGGCTGACTTCTACTCAGCTTTGTCATATCTCTTGCTGCACAGCCTGTGTGTACACTGATTAGCTCAGCTATGCAAGCAAGAGGTGAGGTATGCTGTTGGCTGGCAGGGCGGCAGGCGGGTGCCACATGGTTGGACCTAGCTGGGTGATAAATAATTCTGGCCAGGAGATTGTATCCCACTGGAGGGATGATCACTGGATTGTCCATAGAGCAGGCTGAGAAATGACCTATGTGGATGGGGTGGAGGTGATGACCACAGCTACCTTTTCACTTTTTCTTGTATCACCCAGTGCCATTGAGTGCGAGTGCCCATATAAAGAGCCCCATGTTTTGGGTGATTCTGCAGCCATGGCAGTGGACACAGCATGCTGGTCTCACCATAGAAAGTTGGAACATACTGGGAAGAGTCACACAAATTCAGTTTTGCCCTTATTTAAAAATGGCCAACTGATGTGGAAAAATATTAGCAACAATCACAAAACTGCAGTATCTGTGCTTGAATTAAAATATAGTGGTGCAATGCTGTAACAACACAGAAACAGAAGCACCCCTCCCATCATGCAGTATTTTAAAATGTTACCTCAAGTAACCACCTCCTCTAACAATATGGTGATTTAAAATTAATTCCAGCAACCACCCCCACTACCACTCAGAAGCAATATCTCCCCTTGTCTATCTCTCTCTCCCTGGTGGACTGGACTGGCAGCTGAGCTGGCCTGTCTTATTTTGCAGTACTAGTGGGCACTTTGTGGCTGTGTTGTCCCCTCCTCTGAGTCCCAGTCCCCTCCCACAGTTTAGAACAGAAGGCACTAGGCAGATGCCCCCACCTACACACCCAGCCCAGACCCCTCGCGCTGATCTGAGTGCCACAAATATGTCCTGTGTCCCCCGTTAGCACTGAAGTGCTCATTTGTAATGCCTGCTGCCAGTGACAGTCCTAACACTAACCTGCTGCTGCCAGTTGCAGACCCGGACGCCCCATTGCAGTGCTGTGATGAGCCCTCATCACAGTCTCTCCCTAAGGTATCTTCTGCATTCCCGATCTGACTCCTCCCCAATCTGGCCAGTAGTGGCGTCGATCTCAGTCCTGACTAAACAGCAGTCCTGTGCGGCAGTGTATGCGTGCTAACAAGGACACAGACTAGTTGAGTTTTGTTTTTCCCTGTTTGACTTCGTGAGCCCTCAAGGAGCACTCTCAAAGTCCAGTGGAGAAAAACAAAAGTGCACTCCATGCGGTGGCTCTGTGAAGCACCGCGACCTAAGGGAAAAAAAGTCTGGCTTTTCTTTTTTCTTTTTTTTTATTTTAACTTGTTTTAAGTTAGTTTCGCAAACTGATTTGGGGGGGCTTTAACTTAAATTGGGGGGGCTCTAGCCTCCCCAAAAATCAACGTGATGACGCCACTGCCGTGGACTGATAGTATCAGTCCAGAATTCCAGTACATTCTTATTCAGTCAGCAGCACAAAGATTAAAAGAGAAGACAATAACATTTACTAAGTGGTGATTCTGTGTATTTTAGATTGGTGGGAGTACACATACTGTAGTAAGGAATTAGGAGGAGAAAAGTGAAAGCAAGTCACCCAAACTGTTCTGAAGCTTGCCATAAGGTCACATTTTCAGCAGTTTTACATTTACAACAAAGTGTATTTCTAAATAAAAATGAGCTCTGTGTTATAGAACAATAGAGTATACAATGTGTGTAGCTAGTTTCCCCCAACCCTCAACACACACGCACACAGAAACACCTCTACCTTTTAATTGACCACTCAATGATTTACTGTTGTATAAATATGCTCATCATCAGACTACCACCTCGAGCAGTGGGACTACTACTTTTTGTACAATCACTTGTCCTGGACAAGTACTTAATTTTCAGAGTTGTCAACCCCTGGACAGAACCATCCTTCACTCTGTCTGACAGCAGAAAGTTCGTGGGAGTGTGATTGGTATGCAAAATGATGGGTGAGTACCCAGTGATGTACAGAAAATGCTTGACAGCACAGTAGGTAGCCAGAAGGTTTCTTTCACAAAGACTATACTTCTGTTCCATTGGGGGCAGCATCTGGGAAGCACAGGCAATGGGTCTCAAAGTACCATTAACCTTTTGAGCAAGTACTGCAGACATGGCTATGTCTGAAGTAGCAGATTCCAGATGGAAGGGTAAAGCTGGATTGGGGTTAACTAATGCTGGAGCAGAGGCCAAGACCTGTTTCAGAAGGGTCAAAGCATTAGTGTGAATGGGACCCCAAGTCCAGGGATCATCCTTTTTCAGGAGCTCATACAGAGGGGCAGCCTTTTGTGCAAACTCACAAATGAAATCCCTGGAATAGTTGACCATTCCCAGGAAATGTCTGAGTGTTGCCACGTTGGCAGGAAGTGGCAAATCTTGTAGATCTTGGATCTTCTTCCAGGCCTGGCTTCTGCCTTGTTATATGATGCGCAGGTCAAGAAAGATAACTTCTTTCTGGCATAGTTGTGCTTTTGCAGGATTGCACCCGAGGCTTGCTCTCTGTAAGAGAGTCAGTAACTCCTCAAGGAGATCAAGATTTTGCCCTTTGGTGGCAGCTGCCAACGGTAAATCATCCACATACTGCTGAAGACATTGTGGGGCAGAAAAATCCTACAAGGCATCCATCATGTGTAGATGGAAAAGGAAAGGGCTGTTGTGAAAGTCCTGGAACAGGCAGGTCCAAGTGTAGTGTCGACCCCCAAAGGCGAAAGCAAATTTGTATTGGGTTTCCTGAGCAGTGGGCAGTGACCAGAACCCATTGGAGATGTCAAGGGTGCTGAACGACCTAAAATCTGGAGTTAGCAATTTGAGCACATCTGGTGCTGAGGTTACAGTAGGGGAGCAGCTAGTAGTGACTTGATTAAGTTTCCTGTAATCAATAGTGAGTCTTCAAGATGCATTGGGCCTTTTCACTGGCCAGATGGGCAAGTTGGCGGTCGAGACACAAGGCCTAATCACACCTTGCTTAAGGACTGACTGGATGGTTTCTTTGAGCGATGGTAAGGCCTCTGCAGGAAAAGGGTACTGCCTTTGCCTGTCATGCGCAGGGCCTGGAATTTCGATGAAGGTCTGCACTCTCTCGCAGTCATGCTTGTGTGTTGCGAAGGCATCCAGGTGCTTCTGCAGAATGGGTAAAAGTTCCTTGAAGAACTCATGTGTCTGGAATAGAGCTATGACATCATATTCCTTGTCATTGACCGCGATGGCTACAGCCACATGTGAATCAGGAATCATGACCACATGGTATTGTCCCCTGATTTGAATCAAGAGCATATTAGCCAAATCCATTACACAGCCGTGTAGTGCTAGGAAATTAATTCCCAGGATGCTGGGGTAATGACGTAATACCATGAGGTCAAAAGTGTAATTCATTCTGAGGCTACCCAACACTACAGAAAGTACAGTGGAGTGGTAGGTGGAGAATCTAGTGCAATCTACGCCTTGAGCACTGGTCCTCCATCTGGTGGACCAAGAGGAATTAGCTGGATCTTCATCATGTAGTACAGACACTGCCGCACCTGTATCTAGCAATACAACCATTTGGTGGCCCCCGACCGTGGCCTTGGTACAAGGCCTTCCATTTGTGTCAATGGTGAACTTGTTCACAATACGGACTGGGGCCTGTAGTTGTCAATCTGAACTATTACTGCTGTCTTCAGGTGGTTCCTGAAAACATAGGCTGGCAGGATCTCACCTGGCCTCTTCCAGGTCCTGCGTAGGATATAAGGAGGTTTAGGTACTGGTAGTCGCTGCAGTGGACAAGGCCTCAGGATCCGGGCCTGCTGCGGCCTGATTTGAGGAGGTTCCAGTATTTCCTTGACCTAATAGAGACTGCATTACCAGAGCTAATCTCCAGATAACGTAATGTTAGTGGGTGTGTAATAAAACCCGCCCATTGCCTTGATGTGACCAGCCAACAGTTCTCGCTGATGACGCAATTTTGCCATCTTAGCTCTGCACTTTTTGTGACTAACTTTTGCATTGTTCTGACCAACACCTTTTGCAACCTCTTTCTTTAACACTCCATACGCAGCGCTCAATTTGCTGTTGTCCCTAAGCTCCCTGTCCAACTCTTCACTTACCTGTTTCAGATCCTCTCTCATCTCATCAAGCTCCTCACATAAAGTCTCATTCGTATCACTCAACAAATCATTCATTTGCAACACCTGTCTTTTATCCTGCTTCAACCTACCACAATCGTCTCTCAACATGCATAACTCTCAATCCTTATTTTGCACAGTATAGTGCAAAGAGTCTTATTCTTACTATGCAGTGACTGAAGTTCTTCTTCCAGTCTCTGCTCTTTCCTTAAACATTCAGATGCCTGCAAGCCCATCTCTTTCTTAAGAGCTGAGTTTTGCAGTCTGAGGGAATGAAACCTGGCTTCGGAGGCTTCTAAAGCAGCATAGAGAGCCGAGATCAACAGGCCTATAGCATCATGCTTTTTGGCTGTTTGTCTTGCCTCTGAGTACTGGGTTGAGATCCCCAGTACGGGGTTATCAGAGTGTTCCACGTCCATTGAGAAGTCGCTCCAACCTCCATGGGAGGTGAAGAAGTTAGAGACGTCGAGTCTCAGAGCTGCACAGATATTGGACATGATGGTACCAGAAAAGAAAAGTTTGGGAAACCCAAAATGGACCCATCAATGGTTACCCTGCTGTGTATCAATCCACAGTGGTTGAACCAAACAGATGTTCAGGTGTACGCACTCTCACAATCCTGCAACTCAAAACTGTCGTTGAACAAGGTGAGACACATCAATCTTGCCCAGTAAGCAGCCAAACTTTACAAGATTCTACAAAATACGGACGAGGTGATACAGGTGTGTACACCTACTTACTACCCGCAAAGGAAAAGCCAGTAAACAGTGAATCTTTGCTAATTCAGACCACCTGCACACGGTTGCCAATAATGTCAGGGTGTCAAACCCTGCTCAGGTTCGTGGTGGTAATAAACTAGCAAAAGAAACAACAGACAAGTGGCTTATGCGGTAATAAACTTGTTTATTACACAAAATAAACAGATGCCCTAAAACAGGTCTTACAAATAGACACTGGGAGTCAGAGTTTCCCAATACCTCCTAGGGATGAAGATGGTCTCAGTGGGGAAAATGGTGGGCATTGACTTATATACTTAGATAATAACCATGGTAACTATTACATTTGTAATGTGTTAGACATATAAAACAAGCCCTATTAGCCAAATGTTAGGTGGCTCCACAGTGTTATCTAAAGATATACAAAATGTTTTAAATCAGCTAAAATGAGAACAAAGGAGTATACATAAAACAGAAAAATAAGTGCGGTGTTACATAAATCTGTATGAAGGCAGTGTTGGCTGTACAATGACTTCTCAGAAGAATAACAGTGAGCACAGCAGTCCCATCGGTGCAGCGGTAGCGCTACCACTCGCGACGCTGGCGACCCGGGTTTGGGAACGAGCCTGGAGGGCTGGCTGGTGGGAGGAGGTTTGAGTGCCCGGGAGCTGCTTGCCTTATCCGGGAGGGAGTGGGGGACCAAGCTCGGTGATAGACTGGCTTCTGGTGGAAGCCAGGGGTACAGCAGTATGCACCAGCTGCAATGTGTGGGGAGGAGAATGATGGATGTTGGCGCTTGCGCCTTGCTGTCTGGGCGCAGTCACGCTCCATGAAAAACCGGAAAAAGTGGCATCCAGTGCGATGGGTAGATGGAGTACCGCACTGATCCCATGTCTCTACCCCTGCAGTAGCCCGACTGAATACAGAAGACTCAGGGTGTAGAGCCCCACCTCGTCCCACCTGGGGAGGAATACCATGGCTGGATAGGGGTGAACCAGAGGTAAGAATGAAGGACAAGATGCACTGGTGACTCCTGAATGAGTGAGCACAGGATGCCTGGGGAAGGAGAGAAAAATAGAAATATCAAAAAAAAAAAAAAAAAGAATAACAGTGAATAAGAGTATTCTCGGTACAATACATGGCATTTCTAGCAATGAATATAATGATAATCATGAATATGTCCTTGGTTACTTACTCTTGTACGGTAAGTACCAATGCCCTATATGTTAGTATCGATTGGATATAACACATCATGTAACATAATAGATATTGTCAGCGGTGCACAATGGGTATCCAGTAAGGGTGTGGGGACCAAGCATAGCAGTCTGTACACCACCCCCACACAAATTCTTCTCCCAGTAGTGTTCTGTAGTACTACTTATAGGGCTTCGGTCGTTCCCTCCTCCCCCTCCTCCCTGGTGCACATTTTCCTGTCTCTTATGTACAACACCACACCACCTCCCCTTCCCTTTTCTCTGTCCCTCTTATGCAGTTGATACTCTGGGATCTCAAGATCCTAGTCATGGTACTGGGTTGCCCATGTCTCTGTGATATCAGCTATGTCTACCACCCCCCCCCGCCATCAGCACCTGTAAATTTGCTGTCTTGTTTGCCAGACTCACCACCTTCCAGCGCGACCCCTGTCCCCTCATTGCACCTGATCCTTCTGTGTCTCTCCACCCCCATCCCTGCTATCTCCTCCCCCTGCCCTCTCCCTTCCTTTTGATTCCCTACTGGGGGTTGGAGGGCCAGAGGCCCCCTGCACCTGTTGCCAAGTTCCTTGCCCTCTGTTGCCCCCTCCAATCAGTTTAAATTTAGCTTATCCATCAAATACTTTCCAGGTTGCCTTTCAGGAACCTTGTGCCCTCCTTACTTAGATGCAGCCTATCTGGTGCATATAGGTCCTTGTGTTCCCGTGTCCTACCTCACACTCTCCCACCAGCCTGTACCTATTTGCTTGATTCCATCTCCCCAGCCATGCGTTGAATTTCTCAATCTTCAGCTTTCTTTTTAAACTTTTTATTTATAGATTTTATGATGATACAGTAGATGCTGTAGTACATAATCTAAAAGAAAGAGGTATGCAGACCTCCAAACTGAATGCACAGGGTATAAATCATACATTATATTTACATTTTATTCAAGGTCCGTATGTCCATGCAGTGTGTAGAACTACCAGTTAATCAAGGCAAGGAGTAAAGTCCGATCTGTGTAGGCCCATTACACTCTCACCCACCCATTGTAGATAACATACCTCACACACCAATGTAACAGATCCTATGCAGAATTAGAGCCGGGGGGGGGGGGCAGAAACATTAGTGTAAATAGGTAGTTATAGTGATGGCCTGGGCTCAGTTAAGTCATATTACCTTCCCACAGTGTAAGGCAAGACATGGCAGCCTGCCCTGTGGTTCAACAGACACTTTTTTTTTTTTTTCCCCTTCTCTCTGCCATGGTGGAACTTCCTCAGGGAGACCCTAGACTGTGATCCCCTAGTCCCTCCCCAGGTACTTACCATGGTGTCGCTCGGACCTACATGCATGTTGCCTCGGCCTACCCCCCCCCCGGGCAGGGAGGAGGGGGGAATCCCTTTACCCCCTCCAGTCCATTAGTGTGTGTCAGGAGGTCCATCTGCGGCATCAAGCTGTAGCCCGGTTATGGGTTATCTGGGGCAGTCGGGTCCCGTCTCCGTCCTCCACAGCAGGTTCCTTTTTCCATTTTTCTGTCCCCTCCCACAGGACATGAGCATACTAGGGGGACCTAGGGGCAGCGCACATCGAGATGTGTGAGCGCTCCAGTCTCCAGCCCACGTCCTCCCTCCATTCTTTATGCAGTCCCGCTGCACCTCCACCCATGGTCACCCAAGTGGCAGTAGAGCTGCGGGACATGCATCCCACCCCTTCCCAGAGGAGGAGAGTGGCCATTGGGCACTCAATCCTCCTCCCCCCGGCTGACGCTCCAGCCGCTCAAAGTATTCTCGAACCTGGTTGCTGGCGCCATGTTGTAACCCTACTGCTGCGCTTAAAGGGTCATTTAACGGATAATTTCCAAAAGGAGCTGATTCTTGTTCACAAACTGAAGATGTACACACATACCAACATATGTTATTACTATATCACTAACCAAACATTGTAAATTCTAACAGCGTTATTAAGTGGAACAGCAATCCTTGCCAGATATGACTGTTAAGGGCTATTATCTGTAACTGTATTTAAACAGCAGTTATGGGAAACACGGTATTTACTGGGACCATATACCAAACCAGATTGTTTATCTGGTAACGTGCAACATGCACTCACCAGCTTCAATATATATAAATCAAACATTTTAATCTGGTCCCCCATACCAAAGTCAGGAATTAAAGTAAAACCAGCAAAACAGTAATTCACTGTTCTTCCTCATCCGAAGCAGCTTCTGGAGGGTGTAGTTTACCGAGCAGTTTCATTGCAAATGCAGCAGCTGAGTCAGGGTCCACAAAGATATGAGTTTTTGAGTTGTGGCGCACTTGCAGTCTAGCTAAATAATTAAGCTGTGCCTCTATCCCATTTTGTAGAAGCTCCTTCTTGGTTATCTGTAACTCCTTTTTCCAGGCCTGAATCTGAGCACATAAATCTGAGAAGAAGGCCAGCCAGCTGACCTCCCAAACAATATCCTCTCTGGCATGAACAGCTTGCAGTAGAGGGATCCCAGCCTCCAGAGATGAGAGCGTGACTATCACAGTCAGTGGTCACCATCTGGGATTACCTCGTGGCCTGGGGTGCTGAGGTATAGCAAAGACCTTTATTATTTTTGTGCTAGAGTCAGTTGGCAGCAGTTGTAAATCCTGAAAGATCAATCTGTTGACCACTTGCATAAGTTCCAGTTTTGCTCCAAATCAGGGTGGAAAACCCACAAGCCAAGCCAGATTAGTTGTGCACTCAGGTGTATGTTTGAACCATTTACTTCAGAAATCCGTGACCAAAACAGTATATCTTACAATAAGTTGCATCTATGTAGCCCGCCTTTCAGTGAAAAATAAGCCGCTTCCGATGTGAATCAAATATGTTTGGTCACAAATTAGCAAAGACAGAGTTACACAAGCTCTGCCTCGGCGCTTCAGGTCAACTGACCCTTCCCCAGGAGGTGTGGCCAGAAGAGAAAACGTCACTCTTAAATACATAAATTCAAAATGAAAACCCCTGTTCTATTTCAAACCTAATTCATGGTCGGTGAAAAATACATAATGGTGCTTCAGTGCTCAAAAAAATTTGCGTATCTCTCAAACAAAGATGTACTTGAAAACATCATGTTGGCTTAGGAATATCTCAGCTAGATCAATCTTAGAGTAATTTATTTTAACACAAATGTGAAAATAGCAGTTACATAAGAACTTACCATAAAAGTAGATCTTCAAGAGAGGTTCCTGCAGTAGGTCTTCACATATAGGACTGCGCCCCCTGGCATCAGGTCCACATGGCAAACTTGTAGCTAGCAATCATCAGCAGGAACCCCCCCCCCCGTCAGGTGATGCGACGTCAGCCTGACTATAAAAGGGGGCAGTCCCGCACCAGCCCTCCAGTTCTTTTCCACCAGAAACCTAGAGAAAGGGAGCAGTAAAAAAGGAGTAACAACTCCTGGTACCCTGTGCCCTGGCTGAGCCAGAGGACTAGACAGGAGAAAAGAAAAAAACTCCAGGAGCTGGGGGATAGGTGGGTGGGAAACTAGACATACTGCAGGAACCTCTCTCAAAGATCTACTGTTACGGTAAGTTCTTACATAACTGCTATATCTTACTTCGAGTTGGTTCCTCCAGCAGGTCTTCACATATAGGACTGAATTCCAAGCAGTCTAACAAAAAGAAGGAGTTAGAGACAAGGTTCCAGGAGGAGGAGAAAGAGGTCTGCCAACTAAGGGTCTGCCTTAAGACAGAAGACCTTGCAAAACTGCAAGGCCGAAACCAGCTCGACGCCTAGAGGCAATGTCCAGACTGTAGTGTTTAGTGAAGGTGTGGACAGAAAACCAAGTGGCCGTTGCACAAATGTATGCAGTGGACACATTCCTGGTGGAGTGGCCTTTGACTGCCCCCGGAAGGGGTGTCTCGTATTTCTGGTAAGTGTAATGAATACAGTTAGCCAGCCACCTAGAAAGAGTCTGTTTAGTAATATTCTTGCCCTGGCACTGGGAGGCAAAGGCCTCAAACCTCCTTAGTCTGCAAGATATAATACCTCAGAATCCTGTGCACATCTAGAGTATGCAAAAGATATTCCCCCCGTTGGAATGCTGTGGGAAGAAAACCGGCAGTTCAGCACTCTGATTGACAGTCAACTCCGAAACAACTTCTGAAAGAAAAGAAGGATTAGTCCACAAGCCCACCCTGTCCTTCTGGAAAATTAAATAAGGCTCTCTACAAACCAGAGCCTGAAGATCTGAAACCCTTTGAGCTGAAGTAACTGCAACCAAAAACAGCATCTTCCAAGCCAGGAAGTACATATTACAACTTGCTGCCAGTTCAAAAGGGGGCAAAGTAAGTTTTTCCAACATAAAATTATGATCCCAGGGAGGACAAGGGTTCTGGATTGGAGGTTTGATGTGAAGGATCCCCTTCAAGAAAGTCTTAGAAACCTCTAGCTGTGCTACAGTTATGCCCTCCACCGGATGGTGGTAGGTCGACACCGCAGAGAGATGGACCTTAAGTAAGGAGTAACTAAGGCCTAATTCTGAAAGATGTAAGAGATACTCTTAACAGCAGGGAGGCCGAGCGAGAAAAAGGGTCCAAGCTCTTAGCTGTGGCACAAATAGAAAATCTCTTCCACTTCATGGCATAAGTGGATCTAGTAGAGGGTTTTCTGCAGACACGAACCATTTTCCTCACACTCAGTAACTGCTGCGACCCGCAGTAACGGTACAAACTAGTGAGTGTGGACAGAGCCATAGAGGAATCCAAACTTTCTCCTCCTCCTCCTCCTCCCCATTAGTTTGAAGCAGATGGCTTTGCAGTATTTTTTTAAATCCAAACTTTAACAAAGACATTTTTTTTTCTCCGTTTGGTTTGTGCTTAGCTAGAGGGATACTATAGTACTAATTAACTTAGTAGAGTAGACACTAGACGACAGAAAGCAGTGATGATCAGATAAGCTTGTGACATGAATGAAGGTTTAGGTTTTTTTTTTATCTGCGGCGCAATGTGCAAAACTCCTAAAAAAGGGCTTTTTTATTTTTTCCTCCTTGTTTAGGATCTCTCAACTAGCTAAGCTTAGTAAACACTGTGGTGGGCTGTGTTCCTGTTAGCCTGTTTAATTATACAGTGCAAAGTAACAAAGTTAATTCAATCCCCCTCCTCCCTTCCCTTCGACAGACAGATCCTTCCTTGAATCCTTGTCTGTTTTATTTCATTTTTATGTTGCTTGCACGCATGTGCAAGAAACATAGTGCCATCATCCGAGTTTTTGGAGGTGTGTCAGCCCATCTTCCAATGCAGTCAGTGTGTTTGCAGGCGCGGCCCCAGTTCCCCAATCACTGCTGCAGCTGTCTATGACAGCGTTGAAAATGCAGTGGCATACAGTTCAAAGGAAGAGCTCCGCTTCAGTGAGCAGAGCTCTCCCCCCCCGACACACACACACACACACGCAAGCACGCAGTATAGTTTTAAAATGATTTCTGATGCCAGTATTGTGGGACGTAACTAACGTTGGAATACACAGGAGCCTTAATTGTCATTGCAGCATTACATTAGCAGTAGAGCCCCTTATATCATTAAGTTTTAGAGGTTTACCACCTTAGACAGAATAACGCTGATATAACCGGGCACTCTTTGGTTTTACAGCTGTCTTTCAATATCAAAAACATAATACAGTTTTCTGTAGCATAGTTACGTTAAAGTTATAACATGTAATACAATTGTTTCTCGTGGTTTAAAATATTTCGCTTGCTCATGCCAAAGTGGGGCATAACAATGATTTTCTAGTAAAGTACATTTCAATTTATCTGAACGATTTGGGTTTCTAAAAACATGGGTTCTGAGTATGATACTAACCCCGCACAGGCTTCTATTCAAGTCTTGACTACATCTACAGGAAAGGAAATTCCAGTTGGGGAAGATAGAAACATCATTAAATTAATTTTCAGAAATGTCTTTTCCCGGCAATACACTTAATTGTTTCCACCCCTCCCAAATTAAATTTCTTTTGTATGGGGACCTCCGAAAGACTGTAATAGAGCAATGCATAATAAAGATGGAGACAGCAGATAAACCACAAAAGGATCGCAGGGTTTATCAGAAGTCTATCAGTGCTCCCCATTCATTACATCTCCACCCTATTTTTTTTTATACCACCTTTTCTCATTTTTGGAAGTTTTCTTTTTTGCCAGCCTTTATCACAACAGTACCCCTTTAAAAAAAAAAAAAAACATTTCTTTGTCATTTACATCATACGCTTCTGCTGTATGATTTTTGGGTCCCATGAATGATACTTGTGTAGTACTTGTCATAAGAACATCATATACATAATACAGGAGCAAATCTAACTGTCCACCAAGACAGTTCCTCGCTCCACAGTAACTGTAACACATCATATTCATAACATGCAATACGTGTGTCTAAACTTAGTTTGAAAATATTCAGGGATTTGTCTGCATTGAAGTTCTGGTAGATTATTCCCGATCACCACAATCCTTTCTGCATGTAAAAATATTTTCTCCCGTCACCTATGAACTGCTAATAATATTCTGGAGTTTTTCTTTGTTATGTTTAATTTTGTTCAAAAAAGGTCAAGTCTCCTCTAAATCGTCTTTTCTCCAGCTGTATAAACCTAGTATTTCCCAGTTTTTGCCTTAACTTTTATTCATAAAACCTCTAATCATGTTTACATGTAAAATTAACTGAACAACATTCAGTGGGCTAGAGACGTGATTTAACACCAAGAATATTTCAAAACAGGAACGCTTACTTTCTTTGCAGAAGTGCAGCGGTGCAAAAACAGACCATTAAAATGCGTCTTTCATTTGTCGGACTATAATTATGTCGATAGCAAAGACGCCAAACGTTAGTCTGTGACCAGGGCATGTACATTTGTTGTTGAGCTGGTAGTTTGCATTTTTAATGTACTGTTTGTGCACCGTGGCACTTTTGTGAATAAAGTAAGCATTCCCTTTAATATTTTCATGGTGTTTGGGAGTGTTTTTTTTTTTAGCACACCTCTTAACCTTCTGTCACTGAATTGAGGGACAATGAGGGATGCTGACCTCATAATGAGAAACATGCTCTCGGACATGGAGATGCAAAGGCAGAATACTGTGGAAACCATTGTGTTTTCTTCTACAGCGCTTTTTTTCATTTAGCATATTGAAATAGAATTGCTGCTTTAAAGTCTGAATTTACAGTACATTCTCTGTATGCAGCACCTTTCCGTGAGGGACAGATGATGAACAGAGAAGTTTTGAGGAGTAACATGAGGGACGTCACCATCATCAGGGCAGTTGAGAGGTATATATTTTAAGCCCGGACTGAGTGCAGCCCACTTTGTTTACATGTACTGTACTAATTATTTGTGAGCCTGTTTGTACCACCAACAGAATCTTTGTTTTGTGAGCAGTCCTCACCATGTGTTGGGCTTCTCTGAAAAAGCACCACAACTCTATATTTTCAGGCAAGCGGGACTTTGGTTTCAAATTCACAAGGATGACATTACAGAAGGAAGTTATATAGCTGGACTGATGTCAGTCCTTAAACTTAGCTCTGATTTGGGCATATTTCTAATTTGTCACAGTATTGTTTTGTGAATAGGACATCAGAATGAAAATTTTTATACTAACGGATAACACAAACCTTTCGAAGTGTGAGAGAACATGTATTGTGTACGTGAGGAGTTTGTGGCACTTTTTTGCAACATAAGAGTGCAGTGTTCATCATGAGGTATAATTAACATGTCTTTTTGAAACCTGGGTTGTGCTTTGGAATTCAGTTTGGTGGAATTCATAGGGGTGGTGGATGGGGGCCGATGGAGTTAGGGTTAAAAAATCACATTACCTTTTTTCTCACTTTAAAAATAAACTCTGACTTCTACATAAATGTAGTTTTTTTTATGTTGCTTGCACGCATGTGCAAGAAATATCGTGCCATCATCTGAGTTTTCGGAGGTGTGGCACCCATCTTCCAGTTCAGTCAGTGTGTTTGCAGGCGTGGCCCCAGTTCCGCAATCACTGCTGCAGCTGTCTATGACAGCAGTTGAAAATGCAGTGGCATACAGTTGAAAGGGAGAGCTCCGCTTCAGTGAGCAGAGCTCCCCCCCCACACACATTGAGTGCTGATGCACCCCCCCCACGCACACACTGTGACTATGGCCAGCGGGGTGCCTCAATCCCCTGTCAGCTCCATGCCTCCCCCACAAAAAGCTGTCCAGGTGTGACGCTGGGAGCCCACCCCAGCGTGGCAAAAACTGTCATAGCCGATGGCGGTGCCCAATCCCCCATCGGCTGCACGCCTCCCCAAAAAGCGTTCCAGGTGCCACGCTGGGAGCCCATCCCAGCGTGGCAAAGCTTGTTATGGCAGACGTGGTGCCCAGTCCCCCGTCGGCTCCAGCCCCCCCAAACAGCCTTTCCAGCTGCCACGCTGGGAGCTCATCCCAGCATGGCAAACGTCCCGCATCGTCTTAATAAAAAACAAAAACCTGTAAAGAAGAAAACGCTCCCTCCCTCTCTCCACCCACAACCCGCACTCCACCCACAGTAATTCCTTGCCTCACTACACTTCTTCACCCCATACTTACCTCCGGAGCTCAGCGCGACGATCATCGGTGGACCGGAAAGACGTCTACATTCTTCAAAGCCGACCGCGAACTGAGGAAATGCCGGTAAGCTGTATAATGGAATAAATAGGGTTTTTTCAACTTTGTTGCATATCTTAGGCATTTTTGGGCCCAAATTTTCAACATGGGGTTTTTGGGACCCCTCCTCATGAATTCTTGCACTGTCATGGTGTGAAATGACACTGCCAGTGTTCATAAGGTGGGCTTTTAAAAAGCCTATGTTGAAAATTTGGTGAAAAAATTCCTAAAAATGACTGTTTTACCAGCGTGCGTTGTGTAGTTCCTACGCACGCGTGTAAGTTCACAAATGTTCAATATTTTCACTCCAGATTTTCAACATTGCCATTTTACCACACCTCCTTATGAGCAGTATAGCTGTCG
This sequence comes from Neoceratodus forsteri, assembly GCA_016271365.2. Lineage (NCBI taxonomy): Eukaryota > Metazoa > Chordata > Ceratodontiformes > Ceratodontidae > Neoceratodus > Neoceratodus forsteri. The sequence continues at coordinate 911,679,189 of CM057449.1, read as the reverse complement.
TTTTACATCTACGCCCAAACGTGTTTCCGCTCATGTAGCACACAATGGCGCAGTCAGTGTGCAAAATCAATGTATGGACACATTTAGAAAATCACAGTGACACTGTTCATGAGCAGAGGTCTTAAAATGGCTATGTTGAAAATTTGGTGAAAAAATTCCTAAAAATGACTGTTTTACGACTGTGTGTTGCGTAATTCCTATGCACGCTCGTAAGTTCGCAAATTTTCAATATTTGCACTCCAATGACTTCCAAATACCTAAACAGCACATACAAGCAAGCAACATTCGGCATTGACAAATGCTTGTTTGTTCAGTCCCCCTCCTCTTCACTCCACATCTACGGAGAGAACAAACTTAATTAGCTCTCAAGCAGTCCGTTGCCAGGCAATCCTGCTGTAACCTTTTTTCTCCACTGAAAGCAGCTGAGCTGTTAGATTTTTCTTTAACCTTGTGTTTGTTTTGGAATTGTTTTGGTTAGTATTTGGGCTTTATATTTTTTTACTCCTCTCCTGGTTTAGGATTTGTCAAATGGCATAGTAAACACTCTGGAGGGCTGTGTTGCTGTTAGCCTAGGCTCAGAGTCAGGCTGAGTGACTTAATTCAGTCCCCGACAGATCCTTGACCTTGCTGTCACTGTTTTATTTTTTTTTTTTACTCAGTCATTCCCCTCCTCTCCACATCACATCTAGGGAGAGTTAGAGACCAAACATAATTAGTTGTCAAGCAGACAGCCAGGCAATCCTATTCATACCTTAACCTTTTTTTCTCATTTCTCCACTGAAAGCACTGCAGCCTGTTTGTAATACTTCTTTTTCTGTTGGTTTTGGTGTAGTTAGTATTTTTTTTTCATATTTATCCAGACAGTTATCCAAATCCACCACAATCCACGCAACAGTGTATAGGACTTTGCTGAGTTGAGTGCCTGCCTGTCTTCTCTAATTCATCTGTACACAGTCCTTTTCTTTTATACAGACCATCCTCCTCTCCCCTCAACTGGCAGAGCACAACAGTACAGCAGGCAGCAGCTGTTTGTTTTTAGGCTGGCTGGCAGGGGCTAGTACTGTCTCTTGTCTGTATATTTCAGGCTGTAGCAGCTGCCTAACAGCTCTGGAGGGCTAGAAGTCTATATTTAACAAAGGCAGCTTCAGCCTACTCCATAAACTGTCTATGGATGGAGATCTGATCTCAGATCTGGTTAGGTCGGCGGTTTTAATTTATATTATACAATGGCAAGAAAATTTCCCGGACTCTGATTAGTCAGTGTATGTCTGGGACAATGAGGTTATCTGAGCACAACCTCACTGTATGAACTCCAGGCACACATGGCCGCATTACAGAGCTAGAAGTCATGCCTTGCCTCCACACGTAACTGCCACTCGGAGTTCCCACTGTCCAACACTTCACCCCCCCCCATGGCATCACCCTCCAAAGCTCACTCTTCAGAATAACACATCCCTACAATCCTCCTTTGCACTCGGAACTAACGGAAAAGCATACCACATAACAGACTTCTAGGAAAACATAAAGTAAACTTACAAGCTCAAATGGGCAGACTGGGTGGGCCGTAGGCCCTTATCTGCTGACACTGTCTATGTATCTATAAAAAACGCAATTTTTTTAAAACCACGCTATGAACGGCTCAGTCAGTTAACATCCGCATGCAGTCTCTCACCTATAAATAGACAATGTGGCTTTCACTAGTGTTTTTTTTTTATTATTTGGATAGTGTTGTTCTCCTCCAGAGGAAATGAAACAATTTTTCACCCTCACAATGTACGAGGCACTTACTGACCCATTTCGGGAAAACGGAACTATCGCTCCTACATTCAGTTGTTACACATTGGCAGTTAAGAAGATGGCAGGTCCCACAGAACACAGCGAGTTAACGTTGAGCACGATTAAATCTGAGGGGCAAGTAAACTACCGAAATCAAAAGAATACAAAGGTGGGGGGTTGCAACATCCAACACAAACATAAAACTACTTTTGAGGGGGCAGCCAGATCAATTCAGAGAGACACTTAAATCAATCAATCACTTTATTTAACCAGGCATAATCAGCCACCTGTTTACCAGCAGCTCCACCTACTGGCCAAAAGGGAACTCTTTTTTTACTACATATACCTCCACACTGATTACCGACTTGAAAAGCAGCAAAAAAATGCTTTTTTGATATATATATATATATATATTTTTTTATTTTTACAAAACAAGCCATTGTATAATAGCAATAATGCCCTCCAGGGTATGGGTTGTGCTGGGATAACCTCATGCCTGCGGATGTTGGGCCTTCTCGGCCTCCAGCCCCGTGCCCAACCACCCCAGGCGTGAGGTTATCCCAGCACAACCCACACCCTGTCAGGCATTATTGCTTAATTAATATAGAACAGAAGAGAGCTTAGATTTATTCAGTCCCCCCTTCTCTCTGATTGACAGTGCCTGCTTTGTTAGTTTTAAATTTCCAAATCCCTCTTCTGTCCCCTGCACATAAAGAGACCAGGGGCACCATTTCAGATTTCAGCGGGAGGGGGGCAACAACCAGTTAGAGGGGCTCTGGGGAGGCGGAGCCAGGGGCGAGCTGTGGCCAGGCGGGGCCAGGGGGCTGAGTGTGGGCGGGGCCAGGGGCATGTAGGCCACAACAAGCTAAGCCATATAATTGCAGAGCCTAGCAGCAGCCTCTCCCCTATACGTAATGCCTACCCACAAATCCTAATGAACTAATAAAATTACCCAGAATAAACACACCTACCACCCACACTCCTACAATTATACTGCAACTAACAGCATTCACTCCATCCCATTCACTCAATAAAATACAAACATATGACAGAGGTGGAGAACAGAGAAGCAAGGGTGCAACTTAATAATGCTTATATACTTCCAGTGTTCTAAATAAAACTAAAACTCCCACTCCTCACTGCTGCCACACTGAAGGGCAAAACAAATAATGTCCAGAAAAATAACATCAACAGTCTGCTTGGGTCCAGGCTAGGCTACATAAAAAGCTGAAAGTTTCTGAAAACTGCAAAGATGAAGATGATGAAGCACAAATTGTATGGGAGCACTTCGATGGAGCCAGGCCCAAACTTATGCCATGCTCTGTCACTGTGTGGCACCACTCACATATATTCAAGGATAGGGAGCATGGACCCCTCCCCCCAGTGTTCTCTGTACGGGTAAGGCAGAACTGCCTCTCAAGTCTCACCCAGTTCCGTCAGCCACAAAACACTGAGGGACAGGAACATATATTACTGCTGCACAGACTGGAATGAATGTGGGCAAGCCAGCCAGCAGGCAGGGACAGTTAAGTAGTGCTCTTAAAAACATCAGCTCCAGTCTTAAAAGCTTCTCAGTTGGGCCAGCAAAACAAACTGCAACACCCGCTTCCGAATCAAGCAGGGTGGAGGGGAGAATTCTGCAAGCCAAATGGAGTGGCTAACAATTACTTCAGGCTGCATGACCAGAGGAACTGAAGTACAGCATAAGCCCCCGGGGTGGCTCAATGACCACAGCAGCATGGACAGTCCGATCTACCATGTAAAGGAAATAGCACAAAAGCAGTTTAGGTGACCATGACAATAGTGAATAATACCAACTTTACAATTAAATTACACTGTCTATGCCCATTGAAACCACCAGACTTCCATTTGGCTGTACTGAAAAACGTAAAATGTTAACAACACTCAATGCATCCAGGCAGGTCCTATTCCACACCACAACCCAGCACTGGCAGGGAACATAAATGGTAAAACCCACTGTAAGAACACTTTTTAAATTCTACCCTACTGTCCCTCCAATGAGTCAGACTCAGACAGTGCCCAGCAACCTCCCTAAAACCACCATAACCAGTAACTAGTTGCGGGCAAATACTAAATAATGCCATAAGCAGAGAAGAAGGGATGGGAACGGTAGGGTCAGGGAGAAAAAAAGACAGTAGCGGGGAAGAGACAGGAACAGACTGAGCAAATACTTCACTGTTAGTGCCTTAAAGGAGAAGTCCACCCAAAACTTGAAAAAAATATATGTTGTGCAGAGTGTTTTAATTTGTATGTGAAGTTCTAGTGTTTCCTTCCCTCTGACTGGTATTAGGAGTTTTTCCTAAATTAGCCTGCTAGCTTTAGGGTAGTTTTACGACCCCTTGGGATCTTCACCCCTGACAGCTTAATTGTATTTCTTGTTTCCACAGTGCATCTTGTCTCATGTGACTGTGGTGTAAGATAGACCCAACATTCAGCACACACATGCCAAACAAACTAAATATCTTGGAAGCTTTACAAGCTGCACAAAAATTACCAGCAGCAAAGTTTTTCAGGACAGTAAGACATTTACGGTGAGGGTGGTTACCAAGCTGAATTCTACAGATTTTAAAATATAGCCATCTCTATTGTTGTGAACTGATTGTAAAACAATGCTTTCTGCTGGATTTATGGGCTCTGCTACATCACCATCACATGAAACAAAGTGCATTGTAGGACAAAGAAATACAATTAAACTGTTTGATATGGAGATCTCCAGGGGTTGTAAAACTACCCTAAAGCTAGCAGGCTAATTTAGGAAAAACTCCTAATACCAGTCAGAGGGAAGGAAACACTAGAACTTCACATACAAATTAAAACACTCTGTACAACATATATTTTTTTAAGTTTTGGGTGGACTTCTCCTTTAAACACTGTTTGACCCATCTCCATTTATTTTTTGCTTTGCAGCATTTCCTTTGCTTTACCACAATCCGATCGGTGATCGTCTGACTGAGTGAATCGAGGATGACCTCTCACTCTTGCTCACTCCCACAACTTCGTGGTCCATGCCTCCCTTTGCTCTGAAATGATGGCATACACCTAACTGCTCCTTCCCTTCGTCACTGGGAGGTCCTCCTCCCTCCTGTGGCAGGCAGACGTCACAAGGATCCTGAGTATGTGACCAATAAAAACTCACCATGGCACTACCGTTGCTATGCTGCAGAGATGAATTAGAACGGCCGCAGAATGGTGTGCAGTTCATGGATGAGGTGGGGTGGGGGCAGAGGGTGCAAGAAAACAAAGAGATGGACAATCCCAGTACAGTAATGCAGCCCGGAAGGCGAGAATTCACTTCTCCTCAGGGCGGGCTGGCGTCGGGCAGTGGAATTTGCAACAAAAACACAACGATCTGCAATGGGGGGGCAACTGGCCTCCCCCTAAATTGCACCCTGAAAAGACCTCAGCACTGAACCCCACACTAACTTCACTAGTTCACACAGACCACTGAAGGCAAGGCTGGCTTTAATAGCCCTGGCTGTGTGGGAACAGTCTCTCGCGCTCTCTTTCTTTATAACTGTTTAGTTTGGTTGCTTTTTGGTGGCTTTTTTTTTTTTTCAAAGATCCATCTGTCCAGTCCAGAATCCCTGCCTTATAAAACTTCCTTCCTTTCCTCCCAGGAAGTCCTCTTATCTTATCTCCTCAAGTCAAAGTCACTCTGACTTGTGGTGGCTTAGTTGTGACTGTTAGTCTAAAGTTCAACAAGAATCCCCCTTCAGTCCCACTCATCTTTCCTCCACCACCACAATCACCCTCAGACTACCAGCAGACCCAGGCAGGCCCAATATTCAGGCCAGCCCAATATCAACAGTGAGATGTTGTATTTACTTTTTTTTTTTTTTTTTTTTTTTTTACATCAGCACCAATATGAAAGAGCCCTGAAAAGGGCTGTTTGTAAAGACAAGTACAGGTGGATCTTACTTCGAGACACAGCTCTTGCAGCAGGTTACACCATTAGGACTGAAGCCGCCAGGCGCCAGGACCCCACGGAAAAATTCTAGCTAGCTAACTACATGGAGGACCTTGACGTCGGTCCCGCCTCAAGCGTCAGGCGTGGTACAAAAGAGGCGGTCCCGCCAGATTCCCCAATTCTTTCCCGCCCGTCAACTTAGCTACCTGACCCCTTGATTTACTACTAGTCTAGCCTGTGACGCGTGAATAGTTCTTTTTCGATAAAATTTTAAAATCTCAGAATCCTCTTCAAGCAAGATCTTGATGTCATCACCAACCGGGCCATCCTTGAAGTGCGCTTGTGGAAAAGCAGATCCCGTTCAAGGACCCCACATGGCCTGCGTCCGGTGCCTGGCCTCAGACCACGATACCGGGCCTGTCCTTCTTGCCAAGGGTTCAATAGCCGTACCCGGATCCGGCGTCAGAGGGCTTTGCAGGCGTTTCTTCTGGAGGAACAACTGAAGACCATGTCCTCCAAGGGGGAAAGCTCCAGGGTCCACAAGCACGCGGAGAAGAGAAGGGAGAAGGCCCCTTCCAGGTCCCCTTCTAGGGGTTCGGAGTCCCGTAGCTCCGGTTCGAAATCTCCCCCGGCTGCAATCAAGAGACCTTCATCTCAGGAGAAGTCCGCCAGGCCTTCCTCCCTTCCAGGGCCTTGGCGAAGTCCGGGGAACGACACCATCACCACCGCAAGTCGGGTTCCCGCTCCTCGGTACCCGACGTCAGGTCTTCGTCGGTGCCTCCACGCAAGACGTTGGAGCTCACGCCTTTAAAAAGGCCTGTAGCCCAGACGCCGGCTCGACAGCCGTCAGCCGTGCACCCTTCTTCCCTGGAACGCCCGTGACCCGGCGACCAGCGCTGGCCATTACATCCCAGCCGGACGCCGTGGAGGACGGCGCCCGCCCCTCCTGAAAAGAAGAAGGCCCTGTTGCCTCCGACCGACATCAGTCAGGAGCTCTATCGGAGGAGGACCTAGAGCAGCCGAGGACCAGACGAGGACCGGTCCCGTCGAGGTACTCCCAGGGATCCCTCGCCATTACCAGAGCCCCTGTGGAGCGCGCGGCGGGACCGGCGACCGCCCACCGGCACCCGGGCCGTCGTCTGGCCTCTCTCTAGTGGAGGTGAAAGATCTGTTCACCTACTGGTGGGATACCATTAAAAAAGACATGGTTCCCCCCCCCCTCCTCCCTCCTCCTCCTCCTACTCCGGTTCCTGCCCCCCCTGCCGCCATGGGGTCGGCAGGCCGTTCTCCTCCCGGGAGCCTGGGAGCCCCTCCCAGGGGAGACCTGATAAGCGGAGACCTCCGTCGAAATCCTCTTCTGGATCACCCAGCCCCAAGAGATCCAGGAGACGCCGACGTTCGCCTTCAACGGAGGACACGGGATCAGACTACTCCACCTCTAGATCCCCATCTCCACTCTCCATCCCTTCTCCGGACCCACGTGAGATGCCTAGATCTCCTCCGGATGATCCCTCGTTCCTTGATATTATGAGACATATACAAGAGAACATGGGATGGGATGCTGAAGACTTAGACCCCGAAAGAGTGCGACTTGCCAAATATCTTCGGCAAAAGGACCCCAAGCCTGTGGTGGTACCACCCTTGGTTGACACTTTCGTGGACGTCACCAAGGCTGCGTGGAAGCGTCCACACTCGCTCCCGGCGAGACCGAAGAAAGCTGATCGCTTGTACAAGGCTCTAAGGGCGACCAGTACTTGGCGCATCCTCAGGCCGATTCTCTGGTCATCACAGCCTCACATGACGGTCGCAGAGGCCACAACATTTGAGCACCCTGCCACGGACCCAGAGTCCAAGCAACTGGAGCGCATGGGTAGGCGCTACGTATGCTTCGCTACCTGCGCCATCAGATCCCTGAACTATTTAACCCACATGGTTCAGTTCCAGAACGCTTTGTGGGAACAGGGTCTGGAAGCGGCTGAAAAGATGCCGAAGGTGAGCAGAAGGAGAGATGCTTCAGCTCCTCCGTGCGGGTTCAGGCGTGGGGACCCAAGTGCTAAGCAGCGTATGACTCAGCGGACTCCCGGCCGAGCAGCAGCTTCTGGCGTTGCCTCCGGAGACACTCTTGGTTGCGCGTCTCGGTTTTGCAGACGTCAAAGAACATCTTGGGCGCCCCTTTGGAGGAAAGTATTGTTTGGTAATCCTACAGAAAAGATCCTTACCAAACTCCAAGAGGCCGGGAAAGCGATAAGGTCGGTTCGAGGCCATGTACCGACCTAAGCTTGGTTCCTTTAGCGGAAGGAACCAAAAGCCGTTTTCGTCTTGTGGACGCCAGAGCAACAGACCCACTCCGCTGCACCTCAGAGGGGCTCTGGTTTCGTAGAGCCCGGCAAACACCCGCCAGCGAGGCCAGCGTTCTCCTAGGCAGGCCCAGCCAGCGGGTCCATCTGCCGCCACAGCCTGACTCCTTGCGGCCCCGCCCCTCAGGATCAGCGGGAGTTTAGGTAGTGCGGTGAGAACTTCCTGCCGGGATGGCAGGCCATTACCACCGACAGGTGGGTTCTTCAATTGGTCAGTCTAGGCCACTTTATAGAGTCGCAGGAGAAAGCCACCTCGAGGCCTCCTTTGCTCTCCCGGTATCAGGTCAGCACAAAGCCTTGATCTGGCAAAAGTACTCGCGCTACTACGAAGGGAGGCGATAGAGTCGTCCCAGAACCAGAGAGGGACTAGGATACTATTCCCACTTCTTCCGGTTCCCAAGAAACAGGGACCTCCGTCCAATCTTGGACCTCAGCGACCTCAATGTGTGGGTCACTTACAAGAGATTCCATGGTGACCCTTCCAGGTCTTATCCCCATGCTCAAACAGGGACGCCTTTTTAGCGTCTCTAGACATGCAGGATGCCTACCTGCACATCCCTATAGCTCAGCGCACAGGAGGTTCCTGCGCCCGAGTTCTCGACCACCACCTTCAGTTCCGAGCCCTTCCTTTCGGACTGTCTTCCGCACCGAGGTCTTTACCAAGTGCATGGCAGTCGTGGCAGCGTCTCTGAGGAGACAGGGCCACTACGTGTTCCCATACCTGACGACTGGCTTCTCATGGCGCCTCCAGAGAGGCGTTGCTACTTGCAATCAAGAGCACCCAGGATCTGTTCCATCCTGGGCATCCTCATAAATTAGAAGTCTCTCCTGGTACCGTCGCAGAAACTGCAGTTCATAGGAGCAGTCCTGGACACTGTTGGGAAGAGCCTTTCTTCCGTCCGACAGAGCGGAGCGCATCAGATCCCTCATAAGGGACCTATCACTAAGCAGGTTGTACCTGCCAGGTCGGTCCTTTGCTTGCTCGGACACATAGCTGCGGCCATTCCTACTGTCCTCGCAAGACTCCACATGCGCATTACTCAGTGGATGCTCAAGTACAATGGGACCAAAGGCAAGACCACTTGCAGCATCCGGTCAGACTCACGAATTCAGTGATTCAAGACTGGCAGTGGTGGCTAGCCCCAGAGTCGCTCTCATCAGGCATCCTGTTCATTGCGCCGTCCCGAGGTCACCCTCACACAACGCTTCCGGTCTTGGGTGGGGCACACCTGGAGCGGGTAAAGTCCCAGAGTACGTGGACCCAGATGGAAGCTCACCTTCACATCAACGTGCTGGAAATGAGGCGGTCCTCTATGCCCTGCAGCCTTTCAGTCAGTTATCCCCGTGTACTCTTCTGCTTCAGACAGACAACACGGTGATGATGTATTACCTCAACAAACAAGGAGCGCACACTCTTACCCCCTTTGCAGGAGACCATGAGAGTGTGGGATTTGGTAATCAGACACGGCGAATCCAGTCACTGTGCACGTTCCCGGAGTGGACAACACGGTTGCAGATGGCCTGAGTCGTTCTCAGGCCAGAAGTCCACGAATGGGAACTCCTTCAAGAAGGTAGCAGAGGATCTGTTTCTTGATGGGAACTCCAGATCTAGACTTTAGCCTCCCATCCACGTAAAACTGCCCAATTTTTGCTCGCTAGATCCAGGGCCTGGTGTTTTCTGGCGAGGCGTGTTATCCTCTCCTGGGCCAACAGATTCTCTCGCTTTCCCTCCTTTCCCGTTGATCCAGAGGTTCTTCTCAAACTGCGGGGGAGCACGCAATATTGATCCTAGTGGCCCCATTTTGGCCCAGACAGATTTGGTTCCCTTTGTTGATTCAACTATCTAGGAACCCCGCTCCCGTTGCAGCTCAGCTCCACTTACTGTCTCAGGAGAAGGGTTCACTTGTCCACCGGACCTCGTTCCTTGAACCTGCATGCTTGGCTCCTAGAGACATAACCATTTTGCGTCAGGGGTCTCGCAGAGGTTGCAGAAGTCCTTTCTGCAGCCAGAAAGCCGACAGACGCATGTGACGCCATGAAATGGCGCCGTTTTATGTATGGTCAGGCACGCGCGACCTTTCCCCTTAGGTTGTCCTGTGGGAGTAATATTAGAATATTTGCTCCCTCTTTCATTCGGTCTAGCTCCTCCTCTATTGAAGTGCACCTCTATGCCATTTACCACCACCTCGGTGGGAAATCGTACAGTGGCTCAGGTGGGCGCTTCTGAGAATTTCTTGGGAGTGTTGCACCTTAGGCCTCCTATTAGAGACCCTGTGCCTCCATGGGATTTGCTTTTTGTCCTTGAACAGCTCACGCTTCCCCTTTGAACCTGCAGCGGATTGCGACTCGTTTTCTGTCGTGGAAAGCGTTGTTTTAGTTGCTGTTACCTCGGCAAGAAGAATTTCTGAACTTCACTCTCATGCAAAGAGCCTTATTTATTTTTCCACGGGACAGAGTATCCTGAGGGCGAACCTAAATTCTTGCCTAAGGTGGTTTCTTCACTCACTCTGAACCAGGATATCGACCTTCCGGTCTACTTCCGAACTACTCTAATAGAGGAGAGGCTCTGCTCCATACCCTGGATGTTCACGCAGCCTGAGGTTTTACCTCAACAGAACTCAGTCCTTTCGTAGTTCTGAGCAGCTTTTCATTTCCTTCTCTGAGAGAATGATGGGCCAATCAGTATCCAAACAGTCCCTTTCTGCTGGCTTGTCCAGTGTATTTCTCACTGTTATGGTATCAAACAAAGCCCTCCGGGTTCAGTCCGGGGTCATTCCACTAGAGGGGTGGCTACTTCCTTTGCAGCGCTCAAAAATGTTTCCACTTCTGCTATATGCGCTGCAGCCACTTGGAGTTCTGTGCATACCTTTATCAGGCATTATAGCCTGGACATCGCCTCTCGGCGAAGGGCTGGTTTTGGTTTGGCCGTACTTCAGGGTCTCCTGTCCTAGGTTCAGGACCTGGTTTTTATCCTTTAATTTCCTCCTCCGGTTTTCTGAGCACGTTACTGCTTGGGAGTCAGTCTAATGGTGTAACCTGCTGCAGAGCTGTGTCTCGGTAAGATAGTACAGTTACGTAAGAACTTACCGTAACAGTAGATCTTCGAGAACAGCTTTGTAGCAAATCTTCCCGCCCACCTTCCCCTTTGAGGAAGCATGGCTCAGTCTTTCTGAGCAGGAATTGTTATCTTTCTGTCTTCTGACGGCTAATCCTAGGTCTCCATTTTGATGTCAGCCTGCGGCAAGAGTCTCCGGCGGAGAACTGGGAATCTAGTAAGGACCGCCCCTTTATGTCCATACCTGGCGTCGGAGGCCGGGACCGCGGCGGTCCTGGCCAGTTAGCTAGCTAGAATTTTTCCGTGGGGTCCTGGCGCCTGACGGCTTCAGTCCTAATGGTGTAACCTGCTGCAAGAGCTGTTCTCGAAGATCTACTGTTACGGTAAGTTCTTACGTAACTGTACTTTCCGACTGTTTTAAAAAAACAAGCTGGCTCATGTACTGCATAACTTGATCTCTGCTCACTTCTCACCATTCAAGCGCTAAATAGCAAATGTGTAGAGCGAGTTCGGGCACAGCAGCCGCGCATGCGCAGTGATGATCGGAGCATGCGTGGTTGCAGTATTTCACTTAGCTGCATGTATGACTCTTCATCACGATTGCTGCCACTTCAGAGTACTGTAGGTCAGGTGACATCCAGTTGCAGCAGTCACCTGACCAGACCCACAACGGCAGGGTGGGTGGAGCAAGTGGGCGGAGCTATACTTTCCTGTGGGGCGAGGGCACGTAGGATGTTGGGAAGGATCCCAGTATCAGGACAGGACTCAGGATGGATTCCGCTGGGTCATAGTGCCACAAATGGATTGCGGCAAGTGGGATTTAAACTGCCTGTCCAAGGGACAGGTGAACTGAAAAAAATAGCTGTCCCAAGTGAAAAACGGCTATCTGGGATGGGTGGACAACTGGTTATTTCCAGCCCTGACTAGCGGGATACTATCGGTGCTGTTGCTGGTACCCTGGCCTGACCCAGCCAGTCGACCCCTTTAGCTCTTTAAAATATTTTGCAAAAGGCTTACCTCCCAATGAAGCTGTGTGTTTTAGTGTGACTAAATTGGACTGAATAGCCATGGATGTTGAATAGTTTTTTTGCATGTGTTGATGTTTGAAAGTTTTGAGTCTGCTACATTTTTTAAAGGGAAACGACCAATGCCCCACACTTGTGGAGCAGTCTCCGACTGGGGTTTTCTCCTAGGTATAATTGTACCTCCTCTGGTGTTGGGAGAATTTTATTTTAATCTGGTTGATTCTGCCATCCCTCCTGCCAGCATTTTGTAGACAGTGCATCGTGCGTCACACCCCAGAACCTCCTGCAACTGATGTCAGTCTGGGGATTAGCCTCGGAAGAGTACTGTCTACGGTGATACACAGGGCAGTGTTTAGCTAGTCGTGCCAAACCTGGCAGCAGTAAATACATGTGTCAACTGAGAATATAAAAATAAAAAAAAATTAGAAGAGACAGACAACTCATTTCCTTATGTCAAATGTGTTTATTTTGGGGGTTTTCACAAAGAAATTCGGTGTATTTCAAATGTTCTAGCTTTAAAAATATAAAAATCTATAGAAGTTGTGCAGAATACCAAATTTTCTGGGGGAATACCAAAATTCTAAATGTGGTATTCCACGAAGAATACCACTTTTTTTTCTTAAATTCTACCCGACTATCTGTCTAGATTTTTCTATTGGGTGGATCTCCTTGGGATTTCTGTTGCCATTCAGCTCCCCCAGCTCAGTGCAACAAAGTGGGCACAATGAGCTTCCACCCACCACCCCACTCTCCCCCCCCAAAACATAATAGTGTCACTGAGGGTGCTCAATCCCCCAGTGCAGGTATCCTCGTGTTTGTTTTTACCTGTAAAAAAAAAAAAAACATCTATCGATGTCTTGGGCTTCTTACACTGTCTCCAACCCTCCCCAGCCTTTACTTACAGATCAGGAGTCCAATGCCGTAATCCTCTCTGGACTGTAGGCACGTCTTCACTCTTCAAAGCCGGACTCCAAACTGAAGAAACAGGTATGCCGTTTCAATGGGGTTTGAACTTAGTGCAATAACTTGTTTATATTGCCAGTGTCCATAAGCTGAATGTTCAATATCGTGTTAGGATGCAAAGAGACACAAGTAATTATACAGAGTTGAAGAGTCAAGTAAGCACTGCAGTTATCAACAAAGGAGGGCAATTTTGCACCGTCTTCTACCTGTGTCCCCATCAGACTCCTTCGACCATTAAGTACACAATGCTGCAGTCATCCAGGCATTCTGGTTGTACAGGTACAGTACATTTATTAGAAAACAGCAGCACCATCCGCCAACATTGCCAAAATGATAAAATACTTTATAGTGCAGTTCTAGATAAAGTTATATTGCTACTTACAATGATGTTGCAATAGTCGCCAGTAAGTACGCCAAACTCAGGCTCAAAAAACAGCCTGACCAGTTTTGTGCCTGCATGCTTCGTCTGATGGGCCGACCCGTGTGACTTCATGCGGTCAAATAGTACCACGAATCAAAGTGTAAGTGCTAAAGTGAAAGTAACAGACAGGTAAAATACATTTTTAACTTCACCACGGTTAATTAAAAAAATACAAACGCTATGGCCGTCATAAGTGCTATCTAAATAGCATATATATTGCTAACTGTTGATACATGACCGTAATTTAAAAATCCATTTGATGCACAATTATTCAAGTCACTGTGAATGTCAGGGCTGTCTCTCCCTGGCTTGCAGAAACTTCAGTTTGACAATGCAGAGCATGTCATTATATTTTTCGGACTTTCGAGGAGAGACGTAAAAAGACAGAGATTGAGAAATACATGCTTGCAGCAAACGTACTTGCAGCATTATTATACAGATCTAAAAACAAACATCTTTGATTAGTTGGATTATAACATACGTGAGGCAAAATAATTATAATCAAACCCAAATGAGGAAGGGAGGGTAAAAACGGGAAGGGGGAAGGAGAAACGAAAAGGGTAAGGTATGTGAAAACCAGGAAGAGATGGGGCAATATGCAGATTTGCTCTCTCCACTCACAGACTTACCCATCATTGCCTGCTCTACTCAAAACTAAATTGGCTCTCCCCAGACTCGCTCAGACACTATTCTGCAGGCTGTACAATTGATAATATGATCAGAACGGGGTCCCCTAAATACCTTGCCGAACTATTAACTCAGCCCTCCCAAGCATACCTCCTCAGGGCATCTGCTCAAACCAACTTGAAATTCCCAGATATCTCACACAAAGGAGAGCGATCCTTTGCCATATCTGCCCCCCGCTTCTGGAACTCCATTCCCTCCCACATCAAACTCTCCAAATCCCACAAGGCCTTTAAACTGAGTCTTCGGGCACACATATTAGAATCCGACTGCTGCTCTTGTGCTGTAATTTGAGCTTCTCTCCTAGCATTTTCTCCTCCCTATGGCACTTACTGATTTCCTACTGGTCTCCAAAATCTGAAAGTTTCCCACATCCAGTAGAAATCCTATTGTTATAATGCTACTTCATTTAAGTTTTGTTTGCTGTTTGTCGTTTCAGTTTAGTCACTGATGTATCATCAGATGAAAATAATTAATGTAATGTTATCTGTTTCTCTTTGTCATTACTGATAATGACTGTACCTGGCTGTATACTGTTCAAATGTTTGTTCTCACCTCATGCTGCGTCATTAAATACTCTTTAATGTTGACTCTGGTCTCCCCTGTCTGTACTCTCCCGGGTCGTGCCTGAATATAGGCAACATTGTTGTCTAGTGTACTTACCCGGTAAACAAAAACCAAATAAATAAAAGGAGAAAAGGAGAGTTTGGGGGTGGGGGTGGGGTGGGGGTATTTTGGGATAAGATTAATTTGAATAATAAACCTGGTAAGGTTTATTCAAATATGTCCATTTTTAGGTCTTTATAATAATTAATGCTGCAAGTATGTTTGCTGCAAGCATGTATTTCTCAGTCTCTGTTTTTGTCTCTCCTAGTAAACCTGAAGAATGTTGTGACATGCTCTGTGTTTTCAAACTGAAGTTTCCACAAGCCAGCGGGTGATGACCCTGATATCCACGACCACTTGAATAACAGCATGTCACATGGACTTTTAAATTACAGTTAACTGTTAGTCATACAGTAATTGTTATAGAAAAGTTTTGCACTACCGTCGGCCGGCTTTAGGGTTTTGGGGGCCCCCAGCAGAATTAGTGAAGTCATGGGGCCTCTCTACTTGGCCCACCTTTAGCCCATGTGTTTTATTGTAGCTCGTAAGTGCAAGATTTTATTTGTGGTGATACTATAGGCAGGGAAAATTGGGCAGACTAGGTGGGTCAAGCAGTAGCTATCTGCCGGCAAATTATATTTCTTTGTTTCTATGTATAGCTTTAGTATAACCAGTAGTATTTTAAAAAAATTTTAGGAGGACTCAGCAGCGTCAGTTCCTTTGGCTGTTCTTCCCATCCCATCCATTGATGCCTATCCACTTCATACTGACTGGATCACAGCTTGTTGAGGTATTTCATGACAGAACCAGAAGGATCTGCACAGTCCTTTACTGATGTTTTAAAAATATATTAAGATAAAAAAATGTTTAAAATGAATAAGGTAAACTTCTCTGGTTGGGGGCCCCCATGAGCAGGGGCTCCCAGCAACCGCAGGGTTCGCTGGTGCCTAAAACCGGCTGTGTTACCGTGTTATTACTGCACCTGCGGTTTAAAAAAAAAAAATACCGCTTTTGCGGTAAAAGTCCCATTGACTAACATTAGGTTTTTTACCGTGGTAGCGGTATTTTTTTACCATAGGTGCGGGTAATACTGCGGTAGCATGAAACTTTTCTGTAACAGCCACTGTACATATGCAATTTAGATAGCGCTCATGACGACCATATTATTCGTATTTGTCAGCTAATCAGGTTGAAGTTAGTATATTTACCCATCTGTCAGTTTTAACTTCAGCCCTTGAGCAGTTGCACTTTGACTGCTGGAAGTATTTGATCACATGGAGTCACATACTGTAGGGTGGTCAGGTTGTTTTTTTGAGCCAAAGTTTGACATCCTCACTGGTAATTACTACACATCACTGTAAGTTACAATTAAGCAATAATGCATGACAGAGTATGTGTTGTGTTGGGATAACATCATGCCTGAGGTGGTTGGGCATGAGGCCACAGGCCGAGTGTGTCCAGTACCCCAGGCATGACGTTATCCCAGCACAACACACACCCTGGAGTGCGTTATTGCTATTATACAATGGCTCGTTTGTAAAATAAACAAAAAAAAGGTGAAGAAGTACATTTAAAGTTATTTTATTTTTTTTATTTTTTAAGTGGTTGGGAATATTTTATAAAAAAAATAGTGCCTATTTATTGTTTCAGCCAGTGCGTGGAACTGTTGTGTTTTTCATGTGGCTTTGTTCTCCCCATAGGAAAATGCTTATACTGTTAAAACTCATTATTAATGTGCCCTAGCATTCCCTGGGTGTTTATGTTGTTTTTTTTTTTTTTTTACTTTTCTGTTTCCCAGTATTTGTGTTTCCTGACTCTTCAAGCTGGTGTTGATTTGGAATCGGAGATTATGGCTGTCCCTCTTACGACCGCCTGCCTTCTGTCACTATTGTGAGTATGAAGGTAGGAAGGTGGTTTAGAGAGTTTACTTTTTTTGTCATGGGTTTTAAAAAAACAAACAAAAAAAAAAAGCAAAGAAATTGACTTGAAGACCGAGCGAGTGTTAAGAGCTGTGCGGTGACTATTTAAAAGATGCGCTTGTTCGTTCACCTGCTCGGTCTGAAATGAGCGGAATCGTGATATTTAACTGTTTCCATAGGTTGGTAGTACAGTTTCCTTGTTTCTACATGGTGGGGTTTGAAAAAAAACTAAACAAGAGATTTACTGGACGACTGAGCGAGCGTTATGAGAAGTAGCGTGCAGTGACTAAAAGACGCTCTTGCTTGCTGACTCTCTCAGTGCGGTCTGAACTGAGAGGGATCGGGATGTTTTACTGTTTCTTTTTTTTTCTAGAGAGAAACAGTTTTCACTAAAAGGAATCGCAGTGTTGTTTTACTGTGTCTTTTGTTCAGGGGCAGACCAAGAAGTGAAGGCGATCGTGATGTCAGCGAGGAGGATAGCGGGGCAGCCAGTCGCGGTTGTGAAATGATTCATTGTTTTTACATTTTTACATTTGATGTGGTCTTTCATGTTCTGGGACTATACCCATGATGTTGTACTAGGACAACATCCCGGGTCCACTCCCAGACTGACCAATCAGAGGCACGCATTCTTTCTTGCCATTGTATAATATAACTTGCTGCACTGTGTTTTATTAATAAAGTATTTATGGTTTTGGCTACATTGGTGGACAGTTCTGTTTTTTTCCAGTGCATGTAATTGTGTATCGAGATAAGCATATCAGGTTACAGATCAGCTATTTCTTTTTTGACTGCATTTTTTTTGCTCACGGCACACCATTTACTGTGCAATTGCCACCCCCTCTTCTGATCCTGGAAACTTTCAGGTACTGTCATGTCCTCTGGGTCAGATGGATCCAGTGTGAGGGATGCCAAAAGCTCTTTTACTGTGACTGCTTTCATGAAGTATGACCACCTTGATATAGTGACCCCAATTGAAGCTGGTAGTAGGTCTGATCAAGCATGGGATATATGGAGTGTGTTCCAGCAGTTTGAAAAAAAGTATCCTTAAAGCAAGAAGGACATACTGGAACAGGACATCCCTTAAAGCATATGTCTGAGTAAATCGGGTGCTGTGAGATCTAAGAGTACTTAAATGGCCTGAATACGGGCAAGATTGAGATGTTTTCATACTTGAGTGGAGGGAGGTTATGCCAAAAACACCTCTGCTTTTTCTTGAAGTCATTATAATAGATTATAATAAAACAGCAAGAAAAACTATAGCCTGCATTGGACATTAAAAACGCAGAAATAGAAAAATACAAACCACACCCTGACTACCCTAATTTGGAGACTGCTTTATAATCGGTGATATCAAGGCAGGATGAGAAAATATAAACGAGTAACATTAGAAAATTTGAGAGGGATAGACAGGACTATATGAATGACCAGGTATTTACCAGGAAACTAATCTGAGCTAAGATCTCATAGCCGCAGCTGAGGCAAACAAGGACCAAAGTCCATCATTAAGAGTAATAATAGTAGTTGCTAGTAGTCAGAATCTAGTGAAGATTTTGTTTTTGTGACTTTTTCTCCCTCGGTCCCCTGACGGCTACTTTCTTACTCCCCACCCCCCGCACCGTCCTCCGAGAATCAGACCCCATCCCCTATCACCCCCCCCATGACTTACCCTTTGTTGTAGGGGGTGGAGAGCTCCTCGACCCACCACAACGGATCCAGCTCGGGAGGTGCCCTCTCTGGGTGGCGCTGCAGGGGGACAATTGCCATTCTTCCACAGCAGGGGACCATTTTCACTTTTCTCATTGTGGAAGGAGGCGTACAGTGCTGCGTAATAATGCCAGGCGCATGCATCGCACACTGCACCTTGGCGGCATGCTCACTCTGCCATGTTTTGTGGGACATGCTCCTGCTCAAGTATCGCCACTAGGGGGTCAGGCAAATGCTGGTTCACATTCCCAGCCTCCCTGGGAGAGGAGATCTGTCCCTGAGCGCTCAGTTCTCTCCCTCCCAGCCAACTTCTGGTGACCTGCTCGCACCGCGAACATGGTAGGAGGTAAGGCAGTGATGTCTCAGTCCTCCATGCCACTGGGCCGGCCATGGTGAAGATTTTTTTATGGGAGGGTACTTCAGGAAAACTTCTACTACCAAGGAGATCAGATTGTCTAGTCATGTTCAACTTCCTCTCAGCATTAGCCCTTGATCGGGCCAGGATTGGGAGCTGAACCGCACCTCCAGCGGTTTCGGCTTAGCAGCAGAGAGAACGCCCGCCCTCTCTCTTCAGGCTTTCTCTCAGCAGCAGCCCTTGATTGGGCCAGGATTGGGAGCTGAACCGCACCTCCGGCAGTTTTGGCTAAGTCGCAGAAGCTCACCTGCCCTCTCTCTTCAGGTACAGGAATCTCTGGATCGTTGATACACCCTAGCTGTTTGACTTTGGCGCCTCCATCTTTATTTTGCTGACTGGCCACTCTGAACAAGTGAGCCTGGACTGCTGAAACCCACTGAACTGTCTTTAAAAAGACTTTGTACTGCATAATCTCACTTCGAGGTACAGCTCTTGCAACAGGTAAGACCATTAGGACTGCCGACAGGCACTAGGAACGCATGGAAAAATTCTAGCTAGCCGTCTAAGGCAGGGGACCATCCCTGTGACGTCGGACTCACCCCCGACATCACCCATGTTATAAAGGGGGCGGTCTCTTGGCACCACCTCAATTTTTCCCCCGCCGTCGACCCATGTACATCGGCTTCACGGATGCCTCCTGCTTCCAGTCACCTGCCATTTTCGCACAGTTACCAATTTTTTTTCTCAAAAATACTAGTTTGTCGTGTATGTCTTCCCAGCCATCCTCCTCATCAGAGTAGCGGAAATCAAAGTGTGCATACAGCAAGTAGATCCCGGTGAAAGATGGCCATTCAGCCTGCCTGCTCTGCCTAGGCCCTGGCCACAGGCCGGACAACTGCCCGTACTGCCAAAAGCTTCAATTAGAGGACCCAAATTCGCCGTCTGAACACCTTGAAAGCATACCTCTTCAAACAGCGAGTAGCCGCCATGTAGAAGACCCAGTCGGGACACAGTTCATCTTCTTCCTTGGCTAATGACTCCTCTCCCAGAGTGAAGAAATTGAGCGGGAAGCACCATCGTCGGGACAAGGACAGATCCAAGTCGGAATCCTGTCCTAGGTCCCCACACAAGACTTCCAAGTCATCGACCTCCGTTGTGAGGTCCGACTCAGCCCCCCCCCGGGTCACATTTGAGGAAGCCCCCTGCCTCTTCTCAGATACATGTCAGGGAGTCTTCCAGGCTCGGGCTCTCTCAAGCCCCCATGTCCCTGGCTATGCGACCCCTCAAGCTTGCGCTAGGGTCTAGTCAGCAGGACAAGCGCACTCCTCATCGGGCAGCAGGTTGGAACTTGCCATCCACCAGGCCATTGTCACTGGGTCATCCAACAGGGCAGCAGAATTTGGACAAAACCAGGAGATGCCAGGAGCGCAAGCACCAGAAGAAGCATCACTCACCTTCCAGGCAGTTGTTGGCAGAGGCTTCGGACCGACGTCAGGCCTCTACGCCCTCTGACTCCACTACGAAGTCAGACCAAACGCTGCCCTATAAGCCGCTGTCTGCTCCACAGGGCCCGATCGAGAACCTGACTACAGACCAGACATCAGGGGACCTGACGCTTACCTCCGGAGATACCCGAGACCGAGCACCATCCCGTCTGCCTTCACCTCCCCTTTGGGAGCCTGACAACCAGATTCTGGAGCATCCGACGCCAGAGGACACTGTACCACCACCGGCGCCTGATAAGAGGATACCATTGGACCCGACACCAGAGGAAATTGTACCACAAGGGCCAACGCCAGGGGTCCTTAACACCCCTACCCTGGCGCTAGCGCCCCAGCCAAGCCCTGTTGTCCCTTTGGCTGAGGTCAGGGCCTTGTTTACTAGCTGGTGGAATACCATCAAGAGAAATCTTTTGCTTAGGCCCCCAGAGCCTGCCGCCATCCCTGCATGGACCCCAGCCCCAGAAAAACACACGACTGGTCCACCATCCTCCACAAACGCCGTGCCCCCCTGCACGCATCTCAAGGTATGTTGGACGGCTGGACCACTTCTCCTCCTTGTAAGCTTTCACATTACGATAACCTTCCTCCAGTCAGACCTAACAGTCAGACTGTCGGCAATGACGAAGCAGGTCCAACACTCAGTTATACTCTGAACCGACTCCAATTGCGAGTAATCCTTTCGGGTAATCCTTTAGAAGGCTGTCGGCTCCTCGCAGTGAACACAATGACCATGGTGTCTAGTTGCTGGTTAAGGAAATCCTTTGGTGGTAACACCAGCAACATTAAAGAAGAAAAACAGTCCCGACTGATGTAAATTATTGGGAATGAGGCATTGAAACAGGCAAACGGGCGATCGGGCACCTGCCTACTCCACAACAGCAGTTAGAGCAATCAGAAAATGTTCCGAGATGTTCCAGACAGGGAACCGAGTGACTCCCGTCACACTCCCGCTGCTAACCACCACGTCCCGAATCAGCTTGGCAAACAGCAAATAAAATAAACTATAACAAAGCGTAATAAATAACTAAATAAAGTAAAACGCATAAAACTCTGCAGAGCTAAACTAGTGGCTGGCCCAGCGTGGCCACCATCTTGCAGCAAGGTTTTGCCTTGGTACACCTTTCCGCATTGTCAGCTTACCATGTACCTATGGAGGGCAGGACCCTGACGCAGCTGGACTTAAGTCTAAGACCTTTTTGCGTGGTATCATGCATATCAATCCTCCCAGGCGGGATCCCGTTACCCCTTGGGATCTTTTATTTAAGTTAGAAAAACTTACGTTACCTCCCTTTGAGCTGGCTGCAACTTGCAAACTATGCTTCCTGTCTTGGAAAGCGCTTTTTTTGGTTGCAGTTACATTTGCTCAGAGGATTTCCGAGCTTCAGGCTCTGTAGTGTAAAGAGCCTTATCTGATTTTTCACAGGCATAGGGTATCCCTGCGCACCAGTCCTATGTTTCTCCTGAAGGTAGTGTCCGAGTTCACTCTTAACCAGGACATTCAACTTCCAGTTTACTACCTAGAGTACGCAAACAAAGGGGAGGCCCTGTTGCATACTCTGGATGTTCATAGAATTCTTCGTTTCTACAGTACTGTTCAGGATTTTCATTGCAGATATCTCAAATAGGATCCGGAGCAAAAACAGTCTTCGCAGACAATACCAAGATGGGAGCTGTGGGAGATGACATGGAGGGTGGGAACGGGTTGCAGAGGACCTGAATAAGCTGCAGGAGTGGGCAGATAAATGGCAGCTGGGGTTCAAAGCCAAGAAGTGCAAGGTTCTGCACTTTGAAGCCCGGAACCGGGGGAGGGATTATCACTTAAATGGGATTCAGTTGGGTTGCTCCACAGAAGAGCAGGACCTAGGGGTGATCATAACAGGGAGCATGAACAACTCTGCTCAATGCATAAGGGTGGCGGCAAAAGCTAACAAAATGCCGGGGTGTATAGCTAGAGGGATCTCCTCCAGAAGTAGGGAGGTTATCCTGCCCCTGTATAAGTCACTGGTCAGGCCCCGCCTGGAGTACTGTGTGCAATACTGGCGCCCATTTCTGAAGAAGGACATCAATTTGTTGGAGGGAGTATGGTGTAGAGCTACAAAGATGATCCAGGGATTGAAGGGCAAGCCACATGAGGAAAGGCTGAGGGAGTTGAACATGCACTCTCTGGAAGAGAGGAGGGACAGGGGAGATATGAATGAGACCTTTAAGTACCTGAAGGGAATAAACAAGACTAATACAGAGAGGATTTTCCAGAGGAGAAAGAGGAGGGACACGAGAGGATACCAACTGAGATTGCAGGGGGGTAGATTCAGGAGAGAGATGAGGAGACATTTTTTCACAGAAAGAGTGGTGGACAAGTAGAACTCCTTGCTGGGTGAGGTAATGGCCTGCAAGATGGTAAACAGCTTCAAGAGAGTTTGGGATAGGGGAAGGGGTAACAGGATGGGGGAAGGGAGAGGCAGCAGCATTATAAGGTGCTAGCTGCACACTTGAGCAGACCCGATAGACTGTGAGGCCTGTTTCTGCTGGCCTTTTCGTATGTTCATATGGATCGTATTCGATCTTCTAGAAAGACAGACCAGCTGTTTGTCTCTTTTGCCCAATGGATGTTAGGGGCACCAGTGACTAAGCAGACATTGGCTAAATGGTCAGTTGTATAGTTTGTTGCTACCAGAAGTATGACAAACCTTTACCGGGATCGGTTAAAGGTCACTCCACTAGGGGTGTTGCCACTTCCTTTGCATCCCTAAGGAACATCTCAGCAGCAGATCTCTGCGCAGCTACTTGTAGTTCAGTCCACACTTTCATAAAACACTACAGTCTGGACATTGCTTCATGGAGGAGAGCACACTTCAGCCTTGCCGTCCTCCCAAGGACTACTCTCTTCGAGGTACCAGTGGTTTACCAACTTTCATAACCACCACCTTTCTGAACTGGATTCTGTCCTTGTACTGCTTGGGACTCCATCCTATTGGTGTTTCCTGCTGCAAGAGCTCTATCTCGAAGTGAGATAGTACAGTTACGTAAGAACGTACCGTAACAGTAGATGTTCGATAGAGCTCTTGCAGCAGGTATGCTTTCCCGCCCTCCTTTCCCCGGGGTTATGTAACTGTACTTGTCTCTGGGGGATGTGAGAACCTCCTTGGTTCCAGATCCTTCATGCCAGCCGGGTCTCCGGTGGGCAAACTGAGGTGGTGACGGGGGACCACACCCTTTTTACCATGGGTGACGGGCCAACGTCAGGGGGGTGGTCCCCCACCTTCGACTGCTAGCTAGAATTTTTCAGTGGGGTCCTAGTGCCTGGTGGCATAGTACTAATGGTGTTACCTGCTGCAAGAGCTCTTCTAGAAGATTTACTGTTACAGTAAGCTCTTACGTAACTGTACTTTACATTGGGTTCTTCTGCACTGAATTTGTTTAGCCGAAAATGTAGTATTTGGTTAGGGGATTCTGTTAGAGTTTAGGACTTGTTTGAATTGTATAGTTAAATATGCCTCACTAATCTTTCTTGGCTTCCCTCTCTCACTCTGGCTCTTGCTTCTCTCCCCCCTTGTCTCGCTTTTCTTCACCTTCCTCCCAGACACCTCTTTACTAGCCCACCGTGATTTACTTAAACAACAGGTAAGGTATTTATTCCCTTACCTCTCCCCTAGGCTTTCTCTCAGCAGCAGCCTTTGATTGGGCCAGGATTGGGAACCAAACCGCACCCCCGACAGTTTTGGCTAAGCTGCAGACAGCCCACCCACCTGCTCTGTTCAGGATTTCTGTCAGCAGCAGCCCTTGATCGGGCCAGGATTGGGAGCTGAACCGCACATCCGGCGGTTTCGGCTAAGCCACAGTGAGTCTGCCCACCCTCTCTCTTCAGGCTTTCTCTCAGCAGCAGCCCCTGATCGGGTCAGGATTAGGAGCCAAACCACACCTCTTTCTTTAGGTACAGGAATCTCTGGACCATTGATGCACCCTGACTGTTTGAATTTGGGGCCTTAGGCTTTATTTTGCTGACTGGCCACTCTGAACAAGTGAGCCTGGGCTGCTGTAAAAAGACTTTGTACCGCATATTACATTGGGTTCTGCTGCACTGAATTTGTTTAGCTGAAAATGTATTATTTGTTTAGGGGCTTCTGTATAGTTAAATATGTCTCACAAATCTTTCTTGCCTTCCCGCTCTCGCTCCTGCTCTCGCTTCTTTCCCCCTCGCCTCACTTTTCTTCCCCCTCGTCCCAGACACCTCTTTACTATACCCACCCCCTGATTTACTTAAACAATAGGTAAGTTATTAATTTATTCCCTTACCCCTTATCCCTCCAGGCTTTCTCTCAGCTGCAGCTCTTGATCAGGCCAGGACTGGAAGCTGAACCACACCTCCTGTGGTTTCAGCTAAGCCACAGAGAACTCTCCTGCCCTCTCTCTGTCCTGCCTACCCTATTTGGACACCTCCTTAAATAATTAGTCATGGTCACATGACCATAGAACAAAAAATACTTCCCACCTGCCCCATCTGGACACCTCCTTAAATAATTAGCCTCGGTCACATGACCATAGAACAAAAAATACTTCCCACCCGCCCCATCTGGACACCTCCTTAAATAATTAGCCACGGTCACATGACCATAGAACAAAAAATACTTCCCACCCGCCCCATCTGGACACCTCCTTAAATAATTAGCCACGGTCACATGACCATAGAACAAAAAATACTTCCCACCCGCCCCATCTGGACACCTTCTTAAATAATTAGCCACGGTCACATGACCATAGAACAAAAAATACTTCCCACCCTCCCCATCTGGACACCTCCTTAAATAATTAGCCTTAGTCACATGACCGTAGAACAAAAAATATTTCTAGGGACATGGATATGTTGTTCATCCACACTCATTGGCAGGTATCCTTGCCGCTTTAAATCTTGCCGGAAGGTCTTCAAGCTTGCTCCTCCCACCCACCCGGGTGGTATAACTCTCGGCTCCGCCCCATGACGCTAGATCTTCCTTACCGCTTGGAAGCTCAGGTTCCCTCCTTAACGCTCTGCGTTTAGAGACTAGTTCCTATTTCTCCGTTTGCGGTTTAAAAATAAATTTTCGAAAAAGACTTCAGTCTTGATCCCTCGTGAGCTGCGATGGACAAATCGACTCCCGGATTTCGGAGATGCCCATGCGGGCAGAAGATGTCTCGGACGGATCCACACTCCACGTGTGTCTACTGCTTAGGCCTTGAGCACGACCCGCAGGCTTGCGACCTGTACTCATCTTTCTCGGCCTACGTCCTCGAGAACCCGTGCTGCCCGATTGCAACTGGGCCCGTCGAAGCGTTCCCTCGGTGAAGTCAAGGCCCGGTTGGCGTTTCGGCGGGCTTCGGCGGATCAGCTCGGCGGATGATGCGCCCTCGAAGAGGAGGTAGGCGGCGGGCGTATCTTCCTCGGCCGCGGCATTTATCCCGCTCTCTCTGGGTTCTTCCTACACGGCTTCTTTTAAGGAGCTTTGTCTGTCCCTCTCCACTAAGGGAGAAGGGCCTACGTCTGCTGGACCTTATTCTCGGTCCAAAAAGAAGGACAGGGGTAAGTCCCTCCGTCGACGCTCTTGGGGCCGGGAAGGTCCCTCTCCCGAGTCGTTGGACCCGTCGGCCGATTAGGCAGCCGACTCCGGCCACTGGCCTCACGGTGTCCCGTCAGGTCAGTTGACGAGACTCCCACCGGCAGTCGAGATTTTCTCGACCCGTTGGACGGAGCTGTCGCCTTTAGCAGCGAATTCCCTCTCCCGGTTCCCGGGAGAGTTGAGGATCCGTGGGCTCGCCTGTGCCTCGGTTCCGAGCCCTCGGATGGACCATCCGAGCGAAGGAGTGCAGGTTCCGGCCGACACCTCCCGCACCGACCTCGGAAATTCCGGGACTCGGTCTCCGGACCTCTTCGCGGTCCAGCCCGTCCCACCATCATAGGCGGTCTCGGTCACCGGCACGCGGTAAGCGGCGTCGCCCGCTCGTCACGTCCTCCTCCTCGGACGGGGAGGCTTCGGCGTAGGTGCGTCGGCGATCAGAGGACCTTATGTTGCAACAGCTCCTCCTGGCGGGGAAATGAGCCGACCCGTCGCCTTCCCGGCCATTAAGTGGCTGTCACGGGCGGCCGACACAGCCTACGACTTATCCGAGGCCTATACCCAGGCGGTTGTTCGGCCAAAACCAGCTGCTCCACCGATTCCGGTGGAACCTCCGCCTCCACAGCCACCAATTGGGGCTCCGACCAAGGATTCTCGGTCAGCTAAGGGTCTACCCCATCGGCTGTCAGTTACCCTCACTCCCGACCGACCTCGGCAGGTGAAGGGTGGCTCAGGCCAGAGGCAGCTCTTGAGGACTCTTCCGAGTCGAAGATGATTCCTCCTTTTCTCCAGCGACTGGACTTGGAGTCTTCAGGAGGTCAGTCAATGGGCGATAGCCCGTCGTCCTTCCTAGGACTGCTTCGGCTCATCTCGGAGTCCACGGGATGGGCTCGAACCCGTTTCCAAGCGGCCAGGTATCCCCTCACGGAGATTCTGGACTGGGGGATTCTCCGGCGAGGCCTTTCCGGTGGCGAGGCCATAGTGGGTCGGCACTGGAGCTTTGGCGGCGCCCTGCTTCCTGCCCTGCGCCTTCGGCCAGGATGGCCAGGAAGTATCAGCGGTCCACCGGTTCCTTGTCGGTTTTGAACACCCCTCTGCTGAGGGGTTGGTTACCGACAGCGTTTTCCGGCGCCGGCTGGCGCCAGGGATGTGGACAAACCTCCTGACAAGGAGTCCAAGAAATTGGACTCATGTCGGGCGAAAAGTTCGCTCGTCCTCTCTCGGCCTTCGTCAGGCCAGTTCGGCCGTCCTCATGGCACATTTTCTCATGCCCTGTTGGGCTCCCTGGATAGGTCATCCCTCATCTTCCGCCCGATCTGCAGACTACGGTTAAGCAGGTGCGGGACCAGGGCAGGAGCAGTGGCCAAACAGCAGCTCAGACTGCTTTGGATATAGGGGACTCATGTGCCAGATCGGTGGCGGCCGCGGTGGCTATCGTCGCTGGCTTGGCTGAGGATATCCACCTTTACTCGGATACCCAGCACAAGTTGGCGGATGTTCCCTTTTGGGGACTGACCTCTTGACCCTGGGGTGGAAGGTCACCTGCAGAGGATCGAGAAGTCAATGCTACCTTGGACTCGGTCTCTTCGCTCAGAAGGACAAGGCACGTAAACCACAGCCTAAGCCCTTTCGTCCTTCTGTGCCCCGTAGCCCGGCCAACAGCGTCAGGGCCAGCAGGCTCGGCCTTGGCATCCCAAACCCAAACCGCGGCTTCCTCTAACAGGAGGCAGGGAGGAAAAGGCCCAGGAGGTCCCTCGGCGGTCCCTCCTCCAAGCCTGCCCAGTGGCCGGGCTGAGGGGTGTCGCCCCCATTCCGTCACCTTACCCCTGGGTCCCCGTGGGGGGACGGCTCCGGCACTTCCGTTCCGCCTGGTCCGCTGTTACCATGGACAGGTGGGTCTTGGAGGTGGTGGGAAGAGGCCTGCCTCTGGAATTCGAGCAAGCACCACCCTTCAGAGCCGTCGCCCCTCGGGGGGCTTCGGGATTCCCAGCCTCACTGGCGGCTCGTCGAGGCCGACAGCCGCTCTCCTCCTCCAGAGGAGGTGATAAGAGAGGTGGCGGACCCTCCTTCAGACCAGGGTTTGTGTCCAGGTACTTCCTGGTTCGAAGCAGACGGGGGCTGGCGCCCCATTCTCGACCTACCACGACCTAAACAAGTTCCTAAGGTCTCAACCTTCAGGATGGTCACTCTGGCTCAGATAATACCATCCTTGGAACGGCGTGTGGTTCTGCTCTCTGGACTTGCAGGGCGCATTTTTCACGTCCCTATCCGTCCGTCTCACCAGAGATTCCTTCGCTCGAGCGGAAGGATCCCTTTCGAGTTCAAGCCATGCCCTTCGGCTTGTCTCCAGCTCCAGGGTCTTCACCAAATGCATGGCAGTGGTGACAGCATTCCTGCGGCGCCGGGGGTCGGTGTACCCTTACCTGGACGACTGGCTGATAGCAGCTCCTCCAGGAAGGAGGCGGAGTGGTCCAGAGATCTGGCCCTCCAGGTCTGCTCTCAACTGGGCCTCCTTATCAAGAGGCCAAGTCAGAACTCGAGCCAAAGCAGGTGATTCTATTCATCGGGCGCAGCTCGACTCTCTTCGAGCCAGGCGCGGCTCCCGTGCGACAGGGCGGGGTTCTTCCTCCCTTGCCCGATCATTTCTGGTTGGGCAGTGCACCTGCCGGGACTTCCTGCGCCTCCTGGGTCTCATGGCGACCTGCACCAGCGTGGTCCGTTGGGCCCGCTGGAACATGCGTCCCCTTCAATGGGGACTGGCCAGCCAGTGGTCTAGCGCTGCGATCCTTTGGACCAGCTTGTAGCCGGTGACACAGGGGATGTGGGCAGCTCTCCAGTGGTGGACCGTTCCAGATCATTTGCAGGAGGGCATCCCGTTCGTCCGCCCGAGCCGGCGGTCTCTCTGCTCGACCGATGCCTCTCTGATGGGTTGGGGTGCCCATCTGGGGGAACACCGGGCTCATGGCCTCTGGTCCCCGCGGGAGTCCCGATGCCACATCAACCTGCTGGAGCTCCGAGCGGTCCGCCTAGCTCTCACCGCCTTTGCTCCGTTCCTCCGGGGTCAAGTGGTCCGAGTCCAGACGGACAATACCACGACCATGTTCTATCTAAACCGCCAGGAGGCGGGGCCGCGCCCATGCTTCTATGCAAGGAAGCTCTCCGCATTTGGTCACCGTGCGCAGCCTGGAGGCGGATCTCCTAGCCATTCATGTGGCAGGAGCCTCCAACACCCTGGCCGATGCCCTGAGCGGATAGGGGCTGCATCCCACAGTGGTCTCTCCTGCTGGAGGTAGTACAGCATCTGTTCTCCCATTGGGGCACACCTCAGGTGGACCTGTTCGCCTCCAGGGAGAACGCGAAGCTGAGACTGTTCCATGCCCGCCCCCCTCAGCAGGGCTCGCTGCAGGGGGATGCCTTCTCGAGGCAGTGGACCCCGGGCCTCTTCTACGCCTTTCCCCCATTTCCCTTGATCCACAAGGTGCTTCTCAAGGCCAGGAGGGACAAGGCGCAGGTGATTCTGATAGCCCCAGACTGGCCTCGCCAGTTCTGGTACCCAGATCTCCTCAGTCTCAGCTCCAGGACTCCGCGGCAGCTTCCAGCTCGCCCGGACCTGCTCTCAGTCAATCAGGGGAAGGTGTTCCATCCGGACCTTCAATCCCTGTACCTGACGGCCTGGTTCCTGAGCGGCTAGAGTTCCAGGCCTTGGGTCTTTCGACGAGGTCCTCAATGTAGTTGAGGCGTCCCGTAAGATCGACCAGAAAATGCTATGCCTTCAAATGGAAAAGGTTTTCCATTTGGTGTCAGGAGCAAGGGCTTGGACCCTTCCTCCTGTTCCTTACTAGAGCATCTTGGACTATTTATGGTCCCTTTCTAATCAAGGGCTTAGGTCGGCGACCCTAAGGGTGCACCTGGCAGCCATCTCTGCTTACCGAGGCGCGGGCGGGAAGCAGTCGATGCGCAGGAGAAGGTGGTCTGGCGCTTTTTCAAAGGCCTTGATCACATTCCCCTCCAGTCGGGGAACCCCACCCTCCGTGGGATCTACTGCTGGTACTGGCAAAGCTCATGGGCAAGCCATTCGAACCTATGCACAGGTGTTCTCTCTCACCTGTCGTGGAAGACCGCCTTCTTGGTGGCTATCCGTCAGCCAGAAGGATGGGAGAGCTCCAGGCGCTTTCCATCGAGTCTCCTTACCTGGTCTTCCACAGGGACAAGGTTGTCCTCGCCCCCACCGAAATTCCTTCCGAAGTGGTGTTGGAGTTTCACCTTAACCAGGTGTTGACTCTGCGGTGTTCTATCCCAATCACACCTCGGAGGCGAATATAGGCTCCATACTTGGACCCTAGAAGGGCGCTCGCCTATTACAAAAGGCTGCAGCGGGAGAGATCGGGAGAGGTTCGCCAGCTGTTTGTCACCTACGCTGAAGCCGCATCTGGCAGACCTGCAGCCAAGCGGACGATAAGCAGGTGGGTCACTTCCTGCATAGATCTCTGCTATAAGTTGGCGGGCATGGAGCCTCCCAGAGGGATAAGAGCTCATTCTACCCGCCATACTGCTGCAGTGGCTGCTTCCAGGGACGTCCCTATCCAGGAAATCTGCAGGGCTGCTACCTGGAAGTCAGCAAACACCTTCATTACCCATTACCACATCGACCTTGAGTCACGCCGGGATGCTGGTTTTGGGGCCTCGGTTCTCCAGTCTCTCTTTCCCAAGTAAGTGTAAGGGGTGTGCGTCTTGCCTCCCTCCTCCGGAGAACTGCTAGGAGTCTGCCAATGAGTGTGGATGAACAACATATCCATGTCCCTAGAAATACAGGTTACTCACCTGTAACAGGAGTTCTAGGAATGGTATATGTTGTTCATCCTACGTCTATTATCCGGCCGCGCTTTAGCACAACTGAGCTTCCAGCGGGCCAGATCTGGCGTCATGGGGCGGAGCCGAGAGTTATACCACCCGGGTGGGTGGGAGGAGCAAGCTTGAAGACCTTCCGGCAAGATTTAAAGCGGCAAGGATACCTGCCAATGAGTGTGGATGAACAACATATACCATTCCTAGAACTCCTGTTACAGGTGAGTAACCTGTATTTTCTACCCACCCTATCTGGATACCTCCTTAAATAATTGGCCTCGGTCACATGACCATAGAACAAAAAATACTAAGTATCAAATTCCCAATTAACTCCTTATCTTTGTTTTCCACTTGAGGCATTATTATACATCCTGCATCAGACAAACCCTATATTGGGATAGTATCTACTTTTCTTTTTGTACAGTCCTCCTTCCTTTTTACTCAGTTACTACTTTATCCCCTACACCTTTCCTTTATAACCTGGTTTTTCCCATGAACCTTTTCTTCTAGGGACAAGATGGCCAGATTAAAAATTCAATTTTCTCAGTCCAGGGGTACCCTAGGAAGTCAAATGAGGGTGGGTTTTGCTCAGGGGGCTTCATTCTGTCGAACCATGGTGGTGGTTTACTGCAATTACTTCAATTTTTTATTTATAGCATTATTTATTCTTTTTTCGTGAGCCTGCAAATTCTTTGATCGTGAGCCTGCAAATTCTTTGATCGTGAGATTCTTTGATTGCATGGGGGGGACAAGATGGCCAGATTTTTTATAATAGAATAGATAGGGAAATTTTACCAATCTTTAATACTGAATATCTGGGAAACGGTTTGGTCTTTTTACTTGAAATTTGGAGGGTGTTTACGGCATGTCCTGTAGATGTGAATTATGGTGTTTATGTGTCAGAGAAAATTTTATTTGTGGAAATATTGCGTGACACACTTTACGTGTTGCGGACAGTGTTTTGGATTGTGCTGGTGGCTTGAAATTGATAGGGTGCCTAGCCTTAGTGTCATGTATGTAGTTTTCAGTTGTTGTGTGTGTTAAATGTCAACAGGTGCGGAACTGTGCCACTCTGACGAATGAAAATTTCAAATTCTGACATGTTATATCTCGAACACTGTTTGGTCTTTTTACTTGAAATTTGGAGGGTGTTGAAGGCATGTCCTGTAGATGTCAATAGCGGTGTTTGTGTTGGACAATATATTTTTCGCGGAGATATTGTGTGGCACAGTTTACGTTTTGTGGACAGCGTTTTCTGTTGTTCTACTAAATTAACATTTGTTTGGTGGCTGGCCTTGCTGTTGTCAATGTATTTTTTAGTCATTGGGTGTGTAATGTGGCCCAACACTTACAAGTTAGTGGGAGTGCACTGTTTCCGAGACATGGGCCCCGGAAGTTGCGGTGGATGCCGCAATGTTAGTCTATGGGAAAAAGCGCAACTTTCTATTTTTCTATTCTTTCTTAAAAGTAAGGAAATTCTATGCAAAACTTTGTTAATGCATCAGTTGGGGTTCTTCTACATTGAAAGGTGAGGAAATTAGATTTAGGGTTCCCACCCCTCACCCCAGTCCCACCCTGCCCCACCAACAGGCATCAAGCATGTGTTGGGGTCATCGACTCAACTCTCACCCCATTCTCCTACCCGCACCACCTCAGCTTGTTTACACATGGGATGGGGTGCCTGTTGGTGGGAGGTGGGGGGTTTGGGTGCAAGGAGGAAGTTTAAAATCGAATTTCTCACTTTTTTGCTGTAGAAGAACCCAACTGATGCATTAACAAAGTTTTTGAATAGAATATATATTATGCAGGATAAGGTAATACAGTACGCAGAGCAAACATTTTTACTGAGACTTAAGCCTGCGATAAAAACAGGTTTTCCAGTAAACAGCCAAGTTGAAGCAAAAGGCCTGCAATCCAAATTGGTTGAAAAGGTGAGGCTCTGTTAAAGGGACAAAGCAAGGAGATTTGTATAGTTTGAGTAAATCATTTGAGCGTGGTTAAAGAGATGTCTGAGAATATAAGAATTTATAGATTCTACAAAAAAGTTTGCAAAAATTGGTAGCATTTTGCAGATTGCAGTCCAGAAGAGCTGGAAAGAAGATTAGCCACACTGATCCAGCTTCACTGGCAGTTAAAACGGAGGTAAGGTTATTAATGCTCCATATTGCCAAGACGGAGATTTAGTTGGGATTTACTTGCCACTGACAGAAGGACATGTTTCCACCCCCCACCCCACCCCAGGCCATGACCGCTAATTTGCCTTTAAAACTTTAACATTGCATGCTGCAATTTTTAGTGGTTATTCAAAGCAGCCTTATTTCAATATGTAGAGATTCGGTGTACCATACATCTGAACTATTCCACATTGCCAAGGACAGTCCTTCTTTTCGTTACTCAGAACGAAGCTCTTTCTCCCACATCATCGGGGTGTTATCCTTCATTCTACACTAAGACTGTTTGATCTAAAATACTGTTCAAGGAACAACAAGTTTTGTGAACCTGAAAGCAGAGATAGTCACATGTTGGTGAGTGTCTGCCTTTTTTTTACGATTTGATTATGTGACCCACATTTTAGGTGTAGGCGGTCAAAATCATGCAAGACAAAAAATCGACACTGGGAGTCTTTATGGAGATGGGTGGTTCCATTGTTCCAAGTGGTTTCCGTTGTTCTGTAAGTGGGGGGATGCGGAGGGGTTGGGTTGGGGTGGGAGATGTGTCTTGGTGCCAGTGCATGACAGAAGGTGCATAAAAATGTATTTTGGAACCCATTGCCACAGCTCTTTATTCATCGAGTCACTGGATGCTGAAGATAATCATACTTTTAATCCACTTAATCATTAATCATACTTTTAATCCACCCAAACAGCAGCCAGTGTTCTGTGACTGGCACCATTTGTTTCGGAAAATGGTACTGTAGTTCATAACTTGCAGTTGATTGCAAACGTTACTGCTTCACTGGGATTGATTACTCCTTACAGCAAAGGAGTAGGTTTTTAGTGCATTAAATATTCAGTCAAGGGAGGCTAGCAAGGCTGGCTGAAAATGTAAAAAGTTCATGTTGAGAAGAAGCTAATGAAGCCAGTAACCTATACAGATTATTAACCACTCACACTGAAAAAGTAAAGCATGCAATCCAAGTTATAAACCAGTGTTCCCCTGACAAAGTGGCATGAGCCAGTATTGTGAATAGTTTTGTCATTTGGGTACTGTTGTCCTAGATTACTGATGCAGTGTCACTTGAGACCTTTAGAACAATATCTAGCAACAGTGTAATTTTTGAAACGTTTTTTCAAAGATTTATTGCTCTGCTGCAACAGTGCTCTTTCCTGACCACCTCCTGACCACCACAAAGTTGAAAAACTACACTGTTGTTGGATATTTTTGTAAAGGTCTCTGTTAATTCTGGCACACTAGTTAAAAACCATTAATCTTAAAAATATCATATTAAAATAATGAATAAATACACAGACTGGAGGGATTAGTCATAACAGGGACAAAAGCTAACTTTAAAATAATAACAGTCAATTTCAAACAACATGAAGTCTTGCTGTATTCTGACATATGCAGTTAGCCCCAGCACTTGAACTGCTCCGGAGAGGAAAGAAGAAGAATAATAATCAGTATTTATATAGTGCTTTTTCATACATCCCAAAGCGCTTTACAAGCAATGCTAGACTGGTAGTGAAGTGACTGAATGTGTGGTGGCGGCCATATCGCATATCATCACCCACACACAGCCTGGATAATTGCATGAACCGGTTTATGGGAAGGGGAATGTTGGCCAGGACACCGGGAATGTTCCCTACTCTTTGCGAAGAGTGTCCTGGGTTCTTTGACTTCCACCTGGACACCCACCAGGACAACACCAGGATGGGCAGAAGGGACCTCGGTTTAACGTCTCATCCGAAGGACGGCACACTCCAGCAGTACAGCACCCCCCACTACTGCACTTGGATGCCAGCAAT
Organism: Neoceratodus forsteri; assembly: GCA_016271365.2. Classification (NCBI taxonomy): domain Eukaryota; kingdom Metazoa; phylum Chordata; order Ceratodontiformes; family Ceratodontidae; genus Neoceratodus; species Neoceratodus forsteri. Next base: position 911,644,493 of record CM057449.1, on the reverse strand, counting down.
TTTTAGGTGCAAGTCCAATCCCGGTGTGGGACGAGAACCCACGACCTTCTGGTCCAGAGGCGGATGTGCTACCAACTGAGCCACGCTGACACCAAGAAAGAGCTAACTCTATGCAGGAGCATAGAATGTTGAGCTCGAGCTTGGTTCAAACCTCTGTCTGCAGCACAAGTGTAACTGTCAGATTCTTTACTCCGCCTAACTGAACAGTCGCTCCGGAGATTGCTCCTTCCCTTATTCGGTTTGGTTGAAAATCCGTCGGTTTAAATACCGTTTTCATTGATTTTTCTGCTTCAAATCCCTGTCTGCAGTACAGTAAGTGTTGTAGGTAGTGGACTTTAGGTTTATTGTGATAATTTTCTGTGTGGAAATTGTAAAACTTGTTAATCGGTCCGGTTAGGAACCGATTGTGTTAGGTTTGTTTATTTTTCTGTTTTTCTAGTGTGAGGTTCCGGTTCCTATTGGTTTAAACAAAAAAAAGGATTTTATATGTTTTTTTCCATGACCTGTAACACGTTTGTAACCGATAGGGGGGTCTTACTTGGCTTTTAAACTGTAAAGGGTAAGTTGGTAGCCGGGCCATGTCTGAGAAACCCAAGAAAAAAAAACAGGCCCACTGGGTTTCAACATTGTAGTGAATGTGGGGATGCCTTTGCTAAGGCAGACTCTCACACCACCTGTGTTTATTGTCTGGGGTTTGACCACCTTGATTCAGACTGCCAAATCTGTAAAAATTTCCCGAAGGCCACCCTGGAAAAGAGGTTGGGTAGGCTCAGGGAAAAGGAGGCCGAGAAATCCGCTAATCCGGATGGCCAGCCCGGTTCAGTTCCGACCAAACCTGAGGGAGTGCCCACTGACCTGGGCGATACTCCCTCGGGCAAGAGGAGAGCTGATCCTGAGGGGTCGGTTCCGTCAAAGAAAAAGAGGAAGTCGGCCAGTTTGGATCCAGAACTGCAACATCCAACTGCCAAAGAAATAGCCAGGGCGATAAGCATTATAGAATCGCTCCGTCCGGTTCCATCTAATTCGGCACCTCTCGGTAGGCGTTTGGTTCGGTCGGTTCCCCCGGTTCCGAAATATGTTCTGGATGAATTTTATGAACCGGAATGGGAAGGAGAGGAAGAACAGGACGACAATGAGAATGATGATAGTGATGAAGGTCTGGATGAGCCCATTGAACCAGACATCTCCCCAGACAGGCCTTCTAATATTTCCCCTCCCAGGCTTTCTGAGTCCCCATCCCACTATTTGTTCTACAAAAAGGTGGCTGAGACCCTCCAGCTTCCCTTGGTTGAAGCTGTTGAGGAACAAGAGGAGCCTGATTTCGTGGAAATAATGGACATCCCAGAGTCCAAAAGGTTGTCTATTCCCCTCCATAAATCTCTTGGGAAACAGACACAGAAAATTCTTCAAACACCAAATTCTTTACCTCCTGTAGATAAAAGAATGGACAGGAGGTATATGCTTTCAGGTTCAGGTACAGAGTTCTTGTTTCACCAATGCAGACATGTTTGGGTAGTGCAGACTGCAGCCTGTGACAAAGCTAACATACCTTTGGCTTCACACCCCCAGATAAAGACTCTAGGAAGGTGGATGCTATGACCAAAAAACAGTACTTGGCATCCTCCTTGGGACTCAGGCAGGCAAATTATATGGCCTACACAGCCAGATACCAGAAGTCCAGACGAGATACTGTCCTGGAACTGGCTAAACAGGCCTCCCCCCAGCTAGCCAAGGAGCTGGAGGAGGTGGCTGCTGATGGGATCAAGGCATCCAAGATTGAATTTCATGCTGCTGTGGACTCAGATGATGTGGCATCATGAATCATGGCTACATCTGTGTCTTTTCGGAGGTTTGCTTGGCTCCGATGTACTAGCCTCTCACAGGACACTCAGGCTAAGGCCATGGATTTCCCTGTGGTGGGTAATTCTCTGTTTGGGGAGCAGACAGAGAATTATATGAAGGAAATGGATACATAGAAACATAGAATTTGATGGCAGATAAGGACCGCTTGGCCCACCCAGTCTGCCCATTTCCCTACCTGCTGGATAAGCTGCAGATCCTAGTCAACCAGCAGCCTACTTCTTCCTACCCCCCCCAGAATTGCCTTATGCCTATCCCATGCATGCTTGAATTCCACCACTGATTTTGACTCCACAACCTCCTCCGGAAGGCCGTTCCATGCATCCACAACCCTCTCTGTGAAAAAATACTTCCTTAAATGAATACCGGACCACCTACAGGAGTGCAAAGGCCAAGGAAAGGCAGTCAACCCCTCAGAGGCAGCAGTCTAGGAGCAGGGGCAGGCCTTTACACAGGCCTTTCTACCAGGCACAGGCCTCCTCTCCTTTTCCTCAGGGGGGTTCTTCAGAGGGAGAGGCAGAATGGGGATGAGCAGGGCAGCATCCTCCTCTCAGTCCAAGGCTCCTGCCTAGCAGACACCCTGATGTGTCAGCCCAGGTCGACTCCCCAATCCCAGCAGGAGGCAGATTGGCTTACTACTTCCAGGCTGGAAGTCTGTTACCTCGGACAGGTGGGTCCTGGGGGTAGTAAGCTAGGGATTGGCTCTCAGTTTTGCAAAGTTTCCAAAATTGAGAACCAAGTCTTTTCTACCTGAAAACCCTTCCGAGACCACTGCTCTAGAAGCAGAGGTGTCTTCTCTACTAACCCTCAAGGCTGTAGAGAGGGTCCCTACTCAGTACAGGGGCAAGGGTCTGTATTCCAGACACTTTCTTACCCCAAAAAAGACAGGGCAGTGGTGGCCCATCCTAGACCTAAGATACTTAAACAAGAACCTTTTAAAGCCAAGATTCAAAATGGCGACTCTGGGAGTAATTCTTCCCTCTCTAAGGCCAGGGGATTGGTTAGCTTCCCTGGACCTCAAGGATGCCTTCTTTCACATCCCAATCAGGTACTCCCACAGAAAGTACCTCAGGTTCGAATTGCCTTCAGGCCATTATCAGTTCAGAGTAATGCCCTTCAGCCTAACATCAGCTCCAAGGGTGTTCACAAAATGCCTAGCAGTAGTAGTGGCTTTTCTCAAGAGACAGAATATCTCCATTTTTCCATACCTGGATGACTGGCTCATTGTGGGACAGTCTCCAGACCAAGTCAAGTCAGACCTACAAGTGACACAACAGTCGCTCACTTCCCTGAGTTCCTTCTCAATCTACCAAAGTCAGTTCTCGAACCAGTACAACTCCTTACCTTCATAGGGGTAGAGTTGGATACTGTCCAAGCAAAGGCTTTTCTTCCCTTGGTAAGGGTGAAGGCCCTTACAGACCTTGCTTCTTCTTTCCGGCTTCTGGTGTCTCGACCAGCAAGACATTTCCTTCAGCTTCTGGGGCACTTGGCAGCTTCCACTGCGGTGGTACAGGGAGCCAGATTTCAAATGAGGGACATTCAGTTCCATATGAGGTCTTTTTGGTCTCAGAAAAAAGGTCTTCTAACAAATTGATTCCAGTGACTCAGACTCTGGTCCAAGCTCTCCAGTGGTGGTTGGATCAGGACACTCTCAGACAAGGAGTCCCATTCATCAGTCAGACTCATTCAGTGGTGTTAACCACAGATGCTTCTTTCCTGGGCTAAGGGGGAGGACTTAGGAGCCCTCACAGCACAAGGGGTGTGGTCCCCTCAGGAGTCTCTACCTCATATCAGTCTTCTGGAACTAAGGGCAGTATTCTTGGCTCTCCAAGCCTTCTCGGACTCAGTAAAGAATAAGGTGGTTCAGGTCAGGACAGACAACACCACCACTATGTGGTACATCAACAAGCAGGGAGGCACTCAGTCTATGGCCTTGTGCACGGAAGCCATGAAAATATGGTCTCTGACTTCTGCCCTGCAGGCATCTCTGGTAGCAGTCCATCTTCCAGGGAAGGACAGTGTGCTAGCAGATGCCCTGAGCAGGCTCTCTCAGGGCCATCACGAATGGACCTTGGACCCCTTCATATTAAAAGTAATTTTCTCCAGGTGGGGCACTCCAGAAATAGATCTCTTTGCAGCTCCAGACAATCATCAACTTCCTCTCTACTGTTGCAGACCTCCATTCATGGGCACAAGTCCCCTGGATGCTCTGGTTCTGGATTGGGGGGGGGGGATTCCTGTATGTCTTTCCTCCCGTTCCTCTGTTATTCAAGGTACTGGTCAAAATCAGGTCACAGCCATGCAAGGTGATCCTGATTGCACCAGACTGGGCCAGACAGCCTTGGTATCCTCTATTGATGTCCCTAGCAGCCCATCTCCCTTTATCTCTTCCCAAGAAGCACAATCTGTTAACCTTTTCCCAGGGAAGAATCTGGTACCCCAATCTTCAGGCTCTCAACCTCAAGGCTTGGCTCTTGAAGAGCTAGAATATGCAAGTTTGCACCTGTCACAGGGGGTTCTGGATATTCTTAAAGCCTCTCGAACACTTGCCACCAGAAAAACTTATAATTCCAAATGGAAGAGATTCAGCATTTGGTGCTCCAATAAGGATGTCTTACCAGATACTGCTGATCTGGCTATAGTTCTGGATTATAGGGTTCATCTTAATGGCCTAGTCCTCAGACCAGCCACTCTGAAAGTGCATTTAGCAGCTGTCTCTGCATTTCTGTCAGTGGGGAAGGTTTTCTCCCTTGCATCTCATCCTGTCTTGTGTCAGTTCTTTAAAGGTTTGGTCCATACCAACCCTCCCTTTAGGGACCCTACCCCTGCTTGGGATCTTAATGTTTGCATTGCACAGCTTATACAACCCCCTTTTGAGCCATTGGCATCAGCAGAACTCAAGTACTTGACATGGAAAACTGTGTTCTAGGGACATGGATATGCTGTTCATCCACACTAATTGGCAGGTTCCTTGCCGCTTTAAATCTTGCCGGAAGGTCTTCAAGCTGGCTCCTCCCACCCACCCGGGTGGTAAAACTTTCGGCTCCGCCCCATGATGCCAGATCTTCCTTACCGCTTGGAAGCTCAGGTTCCCTCCTTAGCGCACTGCGTTTTAGACTGGATCCTAACTCTTCGGTTCGTCCAAAACTCGTTTTGAAGTTTTCTAAACTTTGGTCTTCATTATCCTCACGGCTGCGATGGACCGTCGATCCCTGGTTTGGAGGTGCCCTTGCGAATGAAAATGTCAGGATGGATCCGCCTCACGTCGTCTACTGCCCTAGGCCTGAACCACGACCACGCAGGCCTGCAGTGTGCGCTCTTTTTCGGCCACTGTCCTGGAAGATTAAGCTGCCGATTGAAGCTCGGGCACCCGGCGTTACCGCTGGTAAAATCCAAAGAGACTCGTTGGGCGGTGTCCGCTGTTGGTTGGCTCGGCTGAGCAGCTTGAGCATATGATGGCCCCGAGGAGGAGGAGGCCTAGGCCGCATCTTCCTCCTCCTCGACCGCGGCATTTATCCCGCTCTCTCTGAGTTCCTCGTACTCAGCTTCGTTCAAGGAGCTTTGTCAGTCCCTTTCCATGAAGGGAGAGGGGCCATCAGGACATTCCTCTTGGCTCAAGAAGAAGGAGTCGAAGGGTAAGTCCCACCATCGGCGTTCATGGGAGCGGGAGAGGTCTCCTTCCCTGGACAGCCGACCGTCGACTTTGGTCAGAGTTGCGGCTCAGGCCACTGGCTTCTCAGTGTCCCTGTCAGGCCAGCCTGCCGAGACTCCTGTCAACGCAGTTGAGATATTCCTCGACCTGTCGGATGGGTTGTCGACTGGTGAAGCTGACAACCCACCTTCGCCGGTTCCCCCAGTGGAGACCGAGGATCTGCCTGTGTCTTTGGGGAGTCAGTCCCCGGCTAAAGTGCCCGAGCCGAGGGAAGAGCGGGTGTCCCCCGGCCCTTCCCAGACCCGCCCTCGGTCACCCCGAGGGTCTCGGACTTCATCTCGGTCAAGCCATTCCCGCTGACATCGGCGGTCTCAGTCTCGGTAGCGAAGTAAGCGGACACACCGTTCCTCCTCGTCCTACTCCTCGGATGAGGAGAGGCTTCGACATAAATTGCGTCGGCGTTACGAGGAGCTTATGTGGCAGTAGTTACTGTTGTCTGGGAGTAAATCGACTCCGATTCATCCCCCGGCCATCAAGTGGCTGTCGCCTGAATGTCCGAAGCAACCACTCGCCGCAGCTGAGATGCCCATTCCTGGGCCGGTTGTTCAGCCGAAACTAGCTGCTCCATCGATTGTGGTGGAACCTCCGCCTCCACAACCGAAGTCTGGGGCACCGACCAAGGATTCTCAGTCGGATCATGGCCTGCCCCACAGGTTGTCGGTCACCCTCACTCCCAACCGTCCTCGGCAGGTGGAGGGTGGCTCAGGGCCGAGGCAGCTCTTCGCAGACTCTTCGGAGTCCGATGACGACAACTCCCTGTTCTCCAGGCAGGTCGACCTGGAGTCCTCCGGGGGCCAGTCATTGGACAATAGCCCATCATCCTTCTTGGGTCTGCTTCAACTCATCTTGGAGTCCACAGGGATGCAGCTCGAGCCCGTGTCCAAACGGGCCAAATATCCCCTGACGGAGATACTGGACCGCGGGGATTCACCCACGGAGGCCTTCCCTGTGGCTGAGGCTATTGTCGGCCCAGCCTTGGAACTTTGGCAGCGGCCTGCTTCCTGTCCTGCACCCTCGGCCAGGATGGCCAGGAAGTATGCGGTCCCTACCGGCTCTTTGCCCGGTTTCTCGGACCATCCCTCTGCCGAGGGGTTAGTCACCGATAGCATCTTCTGGCGTTCCGGAAATGCTTGGGACGTAGATAAGCCCCCTGACAAAGAGTCCAAAAAGCTGGACTTTGCCGGGCGCAAGGTGTACGCTGCGTCCTCCCTCGGCCTCTGACAGGCCAGCTCGGCCGTGCTGATGGCACACTTCTCCCACGCCCTCATGGGCTCCCTGGATGAGGTTGTCCCTCATCTCCCGGCCGACCTGCAGACCACGGTCCATCAGGTGCGGGACCAGGGTAGGGCGGTCGCGAAGCAGCAGCTTCAGACTGCTCTGGACACAGGTGATTCCTATGCCAGGTCAGTAGCGGCCGCGGTGGCCATGCGCCGCAGGGTGTGGCTGAGGATATCCACCTTTATGGCGGATACCCAGCACAAGTTGGCGGACGCCCCCTTCTTGGGGACTGACCTCTTCGGCCCTGGAGTGGAGGGACACCTCCAGCGGATTGAAAAGTCCAATGCCACTCTGGACTCGGTCACTTCTTCCCAGAGGGACAAAGGCCGCCGTCAACAACAGCATAAGTCCTTTTGTCCTTCGGCCCAACAGCTCCAGCAATGGGGCCAGCAGGCTCGCGCTTGGCGTCCCAAACCCAAGTCGGCGGCTTCCTCCAACAGGAAGCAAGGAGGTAAAGGCCCAGGAGGTCCCTCGGCCAGCTCCTCCTCCAAGCCTGCCCAGTGATGGGTTGAGGGGTGTTGCCCCCAGCCTCGTCACTCCCCCCCTGGGTTCCGCCCATGGGGGGACGGCTCCGCCACTTCCTTGCCGCCTGGTCCGCTATCACCACGGACCTCTGGATGTTGGAGGTGGTAGGAAAGGGCCTGCCTCTGGAGTTCGAGCAGACCCCACCCTTTCGTGCCGTCACCCCTCGGGGGGCCACGAGGTCTGCAGCCTCACTTTTGGCCCGCCATGCCGATATTGCCCTGTTCCTCGAAAAAGAGGTGATCAGGAAGGTGGCGGATCCTCTAGACCCGGGGTTTGTGTCCAGGTATTTTCTGGTCCCAAAATGGATGGGGGGGGCTGGTGCCTCATCCTCGACCTCAACGACCTGAACAGGTTCCTAAGGTCTCGGACCTTCAGGATGGTCACTCTGGCTCAGATAATCCCATCCTTGGAAGGAGGCATGTGGTTCTGTTCCCTGGACCTCCAGGATGCGTTCTTTCACGTCCTGATCTGTCCGTCTCATCAGAGATTCCTCCGCTTCATAGCGTTGGGATCCCTTTACGAGTTGCGGGCCATGCCCTTCGGCCTCTCTCTCTAGCTTCCAGGGTCTTACCAAATGCATGGCAGTGGTGACAGCATTCCTGCAGCGCCGAAGGGTCCAGGTGTACCCCTACCTGGATGACTGGCTGATTGCAGCCCCCTCCAGAGCGGAGGTGGAGCGGTCCAGAGATCTGGCCCTCTAGGTTTGCTTTTAGATTGGCCTCCTCATCAGTGAGGCCAAGTCGGAACTCATGCCGAAGCAGGTGATACTCTTCATCGGGGCAGAGCTCGGCTTCCGGCAGACAGGGCCGAGGTTCTTTCCTCCTTTGCCCAATCATTTCTGGTTGGGCAATCACGCCCTGACCGAGACTTTCTGTGCCTCCTGGGCCTCATGGCGGCCTGCACCAGCGTGGTCTGTTGGGTCCATTGGTACATGCATCCCCTTCAATGGGGACTGGCCAGCCAGTGGTCACAATGCTGCGATCTGTTGGACCAGCCCGTGACAGTGACCCAGGAGATGTGGAATGCTCTCCAGTGGTGGACCGTTCCGGCACATCTGCAGGAGGGCATCCTGTTCGTCCGCCCCAAGCCGACGGTCTCTCTATTGACCGATGCATCTCTGATGGGTTGGGAAGCCCATCTGGGGGAGCACAGAGTGCACGGTCTCTGGTCTCCTCGGGATTCCCGATGCCATATCGACCTGCTGGAGCTCCGAGCGGTCCGCCTACCTCTCACCGTCTTCGCGTCGTTTCTACGGGGTCAAGTGGTTCAGGTCTAGACAGACAATACCACAACCATGTACTACCTAAACCGCCAGGGCGGGACGCGCTCCATGCTGTTATGCAAGGAAGCTCTCTGCATATGGTCCCTCGTGCGCAGCCTGGAGGCGGATCTCCTAGCCATTCACATGGCAGGAGCCTCCAACACCCTGGCTGATGCCCTAAGCCGGATAGGGGCTGCTTCCCACGAGTGGTCTCTCCTGCCGGAGGTAGTACAAGATCTCTTCTCCCATTGGGGACACCTCAGGTGGACCTGTTTGCCTCCAGGGAGAATGCGAAGCTGAGACTGTTCCATGCCCGACCCCCTCAGCAAGGCTCGCTGCAGGGGGATGCCTTCTCCAGGCCGTGGACCCCGGGCCTCTTCTATGCCTTTCCCCCATTTCCCTTGATCCACAAGGTGCTTCTCAAGGCAAGGAGGGACAAGGCGCAGGTGATTCTGGTAGCCCCAGACTGACCCGCCAGTTCTGGTATCCAGATCTCCTCAGTCTCAGCTCCAGGCTCCCAAGGCAGCTTCCAGCCCGCCCGGACCTGATCTCAGTCAGTCAGGGAAAGGTATTCCATCCGGAACTTCAATCCCTGCACCTGACGGCCTGGTTCCTTAGCGGCTAGAGTTCCAGGCCTTGGGTCTTTCCGACGAGGTCCTCAACGTCGTTGAGGCGTCCCGTAAGGAGTCGACCAGGAAATGCTATGCCTTCAAATGGAAGAGATTCTCCATTTGGCGTCAGGAGAAGGGCTTGGACCCTTCCGCATGTCCCTTGGCAAGCATTCTGGACTACCTGTGGTCCCTTTCTCAGCAAGGGCTTCGGTCGACGACCCTTAAGGTGCACCTGGCAGCCATCTCTGCTTACTGGGCATGGGCCGGGAAGCAGTCGGTGGCGCAGGAGAAGGTGGTCGGGCGCTTTTTCAAAGGCCTTGATCACATTTCCCCTCCGGTGCAAGAACCTCCACCTCCATGCGATCTACTGCTGGTATTGACCAAGCTCATGGGCAGGCCATTCTAACCAATGCACAGGTGCGATATCTCCCACCTGTCGTGGAAGACCGCCTTCTTGGTGGCTATCCCGTCAGCCAGAAGGATGGGAGAGCTCCAGGCGCTTTCCATCGAGTCTCCTTATTTAGTCTTCCACAGGGACAAGGTTGTCCTGCACCCCCACCCTAAGTTCCTTCTGAAGGTGGTGTCGGAGTTTCACCTTAACCAGGTGTTGACTCTGCCGGTGTTCTACCCCAATCACACCTCAGAGGCCAAATATAGGCTCCATACTTTGGACCCTAGAAGAGCGCTCGCTTATTATAAGGAGTGGACGGCTGAAGTTCAGGGAGAGGTTCGCCAGCTGTTTGTCACCTACGCTGAAGCCGCACCTGGCAGACCTGCAGCCAAGCGGACGATAGGCAGGTGGGTCTCCTCCTGCATAGATCTCTGCTATAGGTTGGCGGGCATGGAGCCTCCCAGAGGGATAAGAGCTCATTCTACCCGTCATACCGCTGCATCGGTGGCTGCTTCCAGGGATGTCCCTATCCAGGACATCTGCAGGGCTGCTACCTGGAAGTCAGCACATACCTTCATTACCCACTACCACATCGACCTTGGAGTCACGCGGGATGCTGGTTTTGGGGCCTTGATTCTCCAGTCCTTATTCCCTAAGTAGGGGGTGTGCGCCTTGCCTCCCTCCTCCCAGAGAACTGCTAGGAGTCTGCCAATAAGTGTGGATTGAACAACATATCCATGTCCCTAGAAATACAGGTTACTCACCTGTAACAGGAATTCTAGGAATGGTATATGTTGTTCATCCACACGACCCACCCGACCTCCCCGGCTACGACGCACAACCTGGCTTCCAGTGGGCTAGATCTGGCGTCATGGGGCGGATCCATGAGTTTTACCACCCGGGTAGGTGGGAGGAGCCAGCTTAAAGACCTTCCAGCAAGATTTAAAGCAGCAAGGAACCTGCCAGTAAGTGTGGATGAACAACATATACCATTCCTAGAACTCCTGTTACAGGTGAGTAACCTGTATTTCCTGGTAGCTATCACTTCTGCCAGGCGTATTAGTGAATTACAAGCTCTGTCAGTGGAGCCGGATTTTATCTCATTCCACAGAGATAAGGTGGTCCTTAGAACCAACAGGAGGTTCTTACACAAAGTGGTTTCAGATTTTCATGTGAACCAGTCCATGTCTCTTCCTGTGTTCTTCACTGATCATTCTTCTTCATTACACATTTTGGATGTTAAGAGGGCAACTTAGCTACTACATTGAACATACTAAGGCACTTAGGTTTGACTGTCCTCAATTTTTTCTCACTTATGGTGAAGTAGGAAAGGATAAACCTGCTACTAAGATAACTATTGCCAGGTGGATTGTCTCTTGTATACAATTCTGCTATGAAAAGCTAGGCAAAATACCCTCCTCAGGCCTACGGGCTCATTTGACTAGGGGTACAGCTGCTTCTCGGGCTGCTGCCAGGGATATACCTTTACTAGAGATGTAAAACAGCCACCTGGAAAACTGTCCATACTTTTACCAAGCATTACTCTCTGGATATCTAGGCTAGGAGTGATGCTCGGTTTGGAACAGCAGTACTGCAGAGCCTATTCCCAAAATAGGTTTGGTACCCACCTCCATGGCAGTACTGCTTGGTAGTCTGCGTATGTCAGAATACAGCAAGACTTCATGTTGTTTGAAGAAAAAAATACTCACCTTAGTAATTGTGTTTTTTCTAATGGAGTCTTGCTGTATTCTGACCTCCCTGCCTCCCCTCTCAGAACCTGTTTTTGGGAAGTGGGCTGGCTGGTATAGTGTTGCACCTCAGGAGTGTACTTGGCACTCCTCCTTTTCAGAAAGGGTTATTGTTATGTTGTTTTGGTAGCTATATGTTGGTTCACTACCTGGTTATTATTTTGGGTTCTCAACTTGAGTCTTTTGGGGACCTAAAATGTGTTGCCTGTTGGCTATCTTCTTTACAATTTCCACTTAAGAAGTGTAGTTAGTTAGTATTTGCTCATAAGAATCTGAAGGTTACACTTTGAAGTGCTGCAGACAGAGGTTTGAACCGAGCTCGAGCTCAACGTTCTATGTTCCTGCATAGAGTTAACTCTTTCCTCTCTGGAGCAGTTCAAGTGCCGGTGCTAACTGCATATGTCAGAATACAGCAAGACTCCATTAGAAGAAACACAATTACAAAGGTGAGTAATTTTTTCTTGGTGCACACCTGGCTATGAGTTTAGGGTATCCTTTGACAGCTGTCACAATATATATTTTTACTGTAATGTGCCATTTGAGAAATTGAAACAGGAGTTCTTGTAGTCACGCCTCTCAAATGTCATGTTACAGTGCTACATTGCTACGCTTTTTTGAGCTAATTTTACATTTGCTTCCCAAAGATATACTGATGTTCACAGTATCATAGTATTATAGTAAAAGCCAACAGAATAGGCCCCATGGTCTATCGTGTCTGCTTGGAAACTAGCCCCCTACTGGGAGCTCGCTCCTCCACCCCCCCAGCCCCAGAGGTGGCCCTCCCTATGTTCTATGTGATGGTAGTGCTATATCTTAACATGGATCTCTCCAATCCATTTTTGTTCATTTTCTTAGTCAACTAATACACTATATATATATATATATATACACACACACACACAGTATATACACACACACACTCACACACAAACGCTCGATAAACTTGAAAAGATCATTGTTGTTAAGAATGCCAGGAAATGTGATATAGTTTTGTGCAGTAGTAAAGACGATACTGAGGCGTTGGGGTGTCATACAAAAATCCACTGCAATACTGCAGTTATAGCAAGTGAAACTTGTTACTCTCTGGGAGGCTGTACAACCTGATTCCATTTTTGTGTAGCAGTTGTGGGGTGAGGGGTGGCCGTTCCTGCCAAAGGTCCCAACTGAGTAATCAGTGGACAAAAAAAATTGCCAAATTACTCCGAGTCCACAAAACAGGCCACTCTCAAATCTATGTGCCTGCTCTGTTTTATAGTAGTTGTGTTAAATATTTTATTCTGACCCCCTCCCCTTTAAGTCAAGACGGAGAAACATGACATTTTTTGTATTCCCCCAAAAAGAATACGCAGTATAATAATTAATCCTTTTGAAGGAGAAGGTTATTTACTGTAGCAGTACACTGCTCTGTTGAGTCCTTTGGGAGTAGCCCCCCCCCCCACACACACACACACTGATAACGCAACATCACACACAATTCCAGAGGCAGCTCACTGAGGACACAGGATGTGCAACATAAAATAAGTACATGCTTGAATTTAGAAATAGAATGGCTTGATTAATTGTCTTATTTTGTTGCCAGCGGGGAACTATGCATTCACATAAGACGAGCACCATTTGTGTAATGTGTGCTGTTTTCTTTGTTTGACATACAGAGGTTGAAATGAAGTTACAAAGGAAAAAAACACCACACCCTGGCATGGCAGACAGCTGCACATCATTCAGTCTGCCTGCTTTAAAAAATAGTTATCTGTCATTCTCTCTATTAAAACAATAAAATGGTGGCACTGGTATCAAAACACCAATCTGTTCTTGTTGCACTATTAGTGTTTATTTAATACACTGTACAGTAGCCAATGCTAATTTGCTGCTGCCCTGAATACTGTATAAGGGTCCCCAATGGCTTATTTATTTATTTATTAAAGAGTTTTACCAGGCAGGCATACTGAGCGGAGTACTGCTCCACTCCAGATGCGACCTGGGGGTGTGGGGGAGAGGAGAAATATACAGTAGAAAGTGGAATATTCAAGTAGCACTCCATACAATAGAATATACAAAGAGTATACAGTAGTATTTACAACTGCTTTGCCATACCTAGAATATGCAATACAAAAATATACAATGTAAACATACAGCCTGGCGTCAGGGGGCGCAGTGGGTCCAAATTAGTGTTACTCCCAAATTGTAGCAGCATAGGTAAGAGTCCGGGGACACAAGTAGTGAGCCTTAGTGCATCACACTGGAGGTGGGCAGAAATTGGAACGAGGCGAGATACCGGACCCTCTGCAGTGCTAGACGCAGGTGCAGGTGGAGGAGAGAGGAGTCTTAAGGAGGGAGTTAAGATGCTGAGAGCTGGTGGCGTGCCTAATGTCAGCAGGCAGGGAGTTCCATAGTTTAGGCATGCGGTAGCTAAAAACAGCCTGGCCTGTAGCAGTGGACATATGTGGGACATGGATAAGCCGGGAGTCGATGTTCCAGAGCGAGTATGCTCTGTGGTAGGGAAAGTGATGGAGTCACTTCTGAAGGAAAGAATAGTTGAGTACCTAGAGGCCAGTGGGGCACAGGACCCAAGGCAGCATGGGTTCACAGCGAGAAGGTCATGTCAGACGAATCTAATAGATTTCTTTGACTGGGTGACCAAAGTAGTAGACCAGGGAGGGGCTGTGGACATGGCCTACCTAGACTTTAGCAAGGCATTTGACACAGTCCAACACACAAGATTAATAGTCAAATTAACCTGCCTGGAAGTGGGTCCCAGGGTGGTAGCCTGGGTAAAACATTGGCTGAACAACAGGACACAGAAGGTAATTGTAAATGGAGTCCACTCTGAAAAAAGAGGGGTTACTAGTGGGGTACCGCAGGGTTCAGTATTGGGTCCAGTCCTTTTTATCGTCTTCATGAGTGACATTGCAGAGGGACTAGAAGGAAAAGTATACCTCTTTGCAGATGACACAAAGATCTGCAACAGGGTTGATGCACAAGGAGGCATGGAAAGGATGAGAAGGGACTTGGCAAGGTTGGAGGAATGGTCAGAAGTATGGCAGCTAGAATTCAGTGCAAAGAAGTGCAAAATAATGCACCTGGGAAACAAGAACCCAGGGGGAAGAATACACAATGGGGGGGAGGTAGTGACAACAACAAAAAAGGAAAGGGACCTGGGGTAATCATATCGGATGACCTTAAGGTTAGCAAGCAATGTGAGAAGGCAGTAGGGAGGGCTGGGGGGTATACTGGAATGCATAGGGAGAGGCATCAGCAGCAGAAAACAGGAAGTTTTTATCCCTCTGTACAGACAGTTGGTGAGACCCCATCTGGAGTACTGTGTCCAGTTCTAGAGACCCCATCTCCGCAAGGACATAGACAGGATAGAGGCAGTCCAGAGGAGGGCAACTAAAATGGTGCAGGGTCTGCAAGAGAAGCCGTATGAGGAGAGACTAAAGGAGCTTAATATGTATACCCTTGAGGAAAGAAGGGAGAGGGGGGGACATGATAGAAACTTTTAAATACCTCAGTGGAATAAACAAAGTCCAAGAGGGTAGCATCTTTCAGAAAGAGACTTGCAAGAACAAGGGGACACAATTTAAAGATAGAAGGAGGGCGGTTTAGGGGTAATGTGAGGAAGTATTATTTCACAGAGAGGGTAGTGGATGCATGGAACAGCCTCCTGAGGAGGTTGTGGGGTCTAAAACTGGGGGGAGAATTCAAGAATGCATGGGACAGACATAAGGCAATTCTTGTGGGGAGTAGGAAGAAATAGGCTGTTGGTTAACTAGGATCTGCGGCCTATCCTGTAGGTAGGGAAATGGGCAGACTAGATGGGCCAAGCGGTCCTTATCTGCCGTCAAAGTCTATGTTTCTATGCAGGCGGGGGTAGAGCTTCTAGGGTTGCTGTGAGGTAAGGGAGGAGGGCCTGTGCCCAGAATTTCACTGTAATTCTGGCGCAGTGGGACAGTCTTCGATCCTGGAGTGACGGGAGGTCTAAGGCCCCGTAGAGGTTGCAGTGATGGGTTGTAGCAGTGCAGCAGAGGGCGAAGCGACAGAAAGAGTGGATCTAGCCTGGCTAGGGAGGACTTGGGAGCAGCACTATAGACTATGTCCCTGTAGTCCAGTATAGGGAGGATCATTTTTTGTAGAATTTCCTTACTTGTTGGCAGACGGATGCAACTTCTGTTGCGGTATAAAGCGCCCAGCATGGGGTGCAGTTTCTTGAGGGTAGCATCCACGTGCTCACAGAAGCTAAGGTGCTGGTCTGACCAAACCCCAAGGTATCTGTAGGAGAGGGCCTCTGGGGGGAGGGCCCATCAATAGTGTGGAATGTGGGAGTGGAGGGAAGAAGGGAGAGTTTTTGCCATGTGCCGAACGTTAGGGAGACAGTTTTCTTAGGGTTGAGGAAAAACTTATTAGAGCAAAACCAGTTCTGAACACTGTTGAAGTCCCACTGAAGTCTGTTAACCACTTCAGAGGAGGATGGACCAGAGGCATACAGTACTGTATTGTCCTCATACATGTGGATGGAAGTGTGTGGCTCATAGTCCAGAGTCAGGATATTGGGGTTACAAACAGTAGCAGAACACCTCCCAACAGGCTGTGGATGGTACTGATGGCACTCTGAGTCTGTGTCCTGGGTGTTGCTGGTACCGCGGCCATGGGAAGGCTTTGCTTGATCAGTGAGTTCAGTCAGACTTTGTGCACCATCTCTCCCCCACCTTTAAATGATTAGCATAAGATTAAAGAGTGTCTTTAAAATCTTTGTTCCTGCCACTTTGTAGCAGTTAACCAGTGGCAGGTCTTCTAAATAAAGTCTGTCTGTTAAAGGAGATTTTAGAATGTTGTACATCTTAAGCTATGGCATAAACTGATTCTCACTTTTGGATTTTGGTCAGGGCCGGCCTTGACCATTCTGGGCCCCTATGCAGCCCCCTGTCTGGCCCTGCCACTCCATTCCTTGTGCCCCTCCCCCATCCAGTATTTACATCTGACCCTTTTGTTCTGTATTAATAAAGCAGTACCACGTCTACTAGTTTGACCAACATTTTTTAATTAGTGCCATTGATTGCATTGAATTATTTGTCTTCACCATTGGAAATGAATCTGACTGAGCCTGGAGCTAAAACTTAAGTAAGTACGATACTACTACCGTACTCATTTCTGCGAGGACAGGGAGATCATTACTAGACACTCATACCTCTGATAATCTGATTTGCAAACAAGTTAAACAACATAACTTTTCTGGAGGTATGAGTGAGAGAGCATAGAGAGGATTATCATGGGGCACATGTAAGGTTGCCACTTGTCAGATGTTTTTTACCCGGTGATCAGGTTTTCAGGATCCCTATCAAGAAATCCAGCTCTGCTGTGTGCTGGTTAGATTTTTAAGCCATTTTGAGTGCTCACATACTTTTGAGACAGATTTTGTCGTATCATTTATTGTTTCAGCTACATGTCCAGGTTACAAATAAGTTCTCTTGTCAATGTAGCCCTTTTGTTTGTGAAAGCATTCAGCCTGGGAGGTGTAAAGTATGGCCATTAACACCATTAGCACTTACTTAACCTAATCTTTTCCACTGCATCTTGAAGTGGCATAGCAGCAAAGCTGCCCCAACCTTTTGTAAAAGTAACAGAGCCAGTTGTCTTCCACTTTCGTTTGCAGGTATACATTTTCATTTGTAACAGAATTTAGGCATTTTTTAATTATTTTTTTTTCTCAAGAAAAAAGTATGGTGATAAACCATCCAACCCTGCACTGCATAAAAGGATGCCCATCTTAGCCTGATTAATGAACTAATAGTGATTTGAAGAAATATATGGAGAGTAGGTACTTTATGAAGATGATCTCTGAAGCCTGATTGATCGATTATTTTTTTCCTTTTAACAATCATTTTACCCTCTAATAACTATTTTTCTAATCATTATACTGTTATTTATATGAAGTGTATTGACCATGACCTGTCGAATATTTGTCTTTATGTGGATATGTTGGAAAATCAAGGCCGGCCCTGAATTGGGCACATGAATGAATGGCAGAGATCAGTGCTAATTTGTTTTCTGGGGGTTATGTGTGGGTTTTTTTTTTGTTACTCCTTCTCTGTCAATTTTCAAGAAATGCAGCCTTATGCCAGAACAGACACTATCAAATGTGCTGAGCCCTGCACTGCAATGAAATGTGTAATTAAGGGGGGGGGAATCTTTTCCTTTTGTTCTCCACTCCTTCCCCAGGGTTTGCTGCATAAGTAAGTGTTAAGCACCATAGCCCAGTTGCCTTTCAAAGTGTGAGTGGGAGCTGTTAACAGCTTCTATTTGACAGCTTCCAGATAATCAGGTCAGCTCTCTGAAGAATCCAGCTATAAGAGTCAGGGAGCAGACCAGTTAATGCATCTGAATTTGTTGAACACTGACATACAGAAGGAGTAAAAAAAAAAAAACAACACACACATAACCCCCCAAAATTAATTTATGTCTGCAAAGCACTGCTATTGTCAGTTTAGATCTGACATCACAAGTGGTCAAGTATTACCAGTTACAGTTAGTCCACATCAATCAGCAACATGCACACACACGTCAAAACCTGCAACAGTGTCCCTGTTTTGTTTTTATTTAGATTTAAAGAACAGGGTGGCCAGCTCTGTTACGCCCTGTGCTGTTTTACCAGGGGATCTGGGGAGGAAACAGTCGGGGAACAAGAGTCTGCAATCTTGGCAGGTAGTGGGGCTGCTGTTGCTTTTTTTGGACGGATTGAACTGCTGGCTCCATGGATCAGGGGCTGCCACTGGTTCACACTGTGCTCAAGAATTGCCATATTGGCATTCTGAAAATAAAATTCAAGAGAACCGAGGGGTTTACCAATTCCCCGTCTAGTAAGCCCGCTTGTATAGTGTCTCTGTTACGGAATTTTTATTGTGTACCAGCCACACTGAATGAGGATGATTTACTCTGAAGAAATGACCAGTGAACATCACGAAATGTCAGATGAACACAAGTTTCCAGATATTGTATAAATAAAAAGAGCAGGATTAATTATTGTGCAAAGTGTGCATTGCACAGGGCCACAAGCTATTGGGATCCCCCAGATCAGGACATCATTCATTTCAGTTTTTGTTCATTTGTTTTCAGTGTCACAAGGCTCATGCCTGGGTAGTGAACTCTTTCTCTGATGGGAGAGTAAGGAAGTTGGTGGCAGGCCATCACACTGTGCCTGGGTTCAGATGCAACTGAATCATAATTCATCTGTATACATTTACAGGGAAAGTATTTTTTTAATTAGTATCTTGTTTGGCAAAATTGGGGATGGGGGTATGCTAAACTAACATGGAAAGTGTTTTTCCTAAGCTTGTGGGCCAACGTCAGGATGGGGGAGGTCTGTCTGCTATACTGACAGGGCAAGATTTTTCTTTATATACAGTATAGTACATTTATTTTATTTTTATTTATTGGAGAAATCAGTTTTACAACCTTTGAGTCATGGACTCGTTTACAAAGGTACCTCGTCATATGGGGGGGGAGACAACAATTAAGTGAGTTTGAGACAGGGGTGAACATACGGGTGAAGATACATAAACACACTTGGAAATTACAGGCAGCAGCTATACTGGTACAAACATGTGTAGAGTTACACGATTGTAACAAAGCAATAGATACAGCACACAACTAACAGCTAGTCTTAGACAAATTATGTAGTAGGCTGAGACCGGTTTAGGTAGCTACAGGCATTTACAGCATCGGCTGTCAATAATATGCTTACGGAGGTGGTTTTGAAGCGGCCAATCCGGGATCTTGGAGATAGATTCAGGAAGGAGTTGAACCAATGCAGGGCCAAGTGATGGAAGGACTTTTGGCAGCGAGAGGTCCTGGCCCTGGGAACAATGAAGGTGGCAGTGGAGGACTTGGGTGGGCAGGGACCTGTGAGCCAACTGCAAGGGTCCAGAGACCCCAGGAGGGCAAAGGCCTGACATGGACTTTTTGGCCAGCAGGCAGGTTTGATATTTCAGTCTTTTCTCAAGAATGAGTATATTTGTGGTGGAGTATAGCAGACAGGTGTGGGTTCTGCTGTGGGCACCGGTAAGGAGCCTACAGGCTTTGTTAATAGCGGTCTGGACTTGAGATAAGGCAGTGGTGTCAGCAGCAGCGTAGATTGGGAGCCAGTATACATGACTGAATACTACATTTGGGGCAGCACTGGGGATCAGGGAAGGGGGTCCACTAGACTACCAGGGAAAGTTTTTTTTTTTTTTTTTTCAATTAAATATCTTGTATGGCAACATCGGGAATAGGTATGCTAAACTAACAGGGAAAGTTTTTTTTTTTCCTAAGCTTGTGGGCCAACAGCGGGATGGGGGGTCAGTCTGCTATACTGACAGGGACATTTTTTTTAAATATACTTGAAAACTGTATTTGGGATGGCATTGGGGATCGGGGGTTCACTAAACTACCAGGGAAAAGTTTTTTTTTTTTTAATTAATATCTCGTTTGGCAACATTGGGGATAGCAGGTATGCTAAACTAACATGGAAAGGTTTTTTGTCTAAGCTTGTGGGCCAACGCTGGTATGGGGGCTAGTCCGCTATACTAACAGGGAAGTTTTTTTTTATTTTTATTAATATACAGTATTTACTTGAATACTGCATTTGGGTGGCATCAGGGAATCGGGGAGTCCACTAGACTAACAGGGAAAGTCTTTTTTTTTTTTTTAATTAATATATTTTTTGGCAACATTGGGGATAGGGAGTACGCTAAACTAACAGGGGATGTTTTGTTTTCTAATCTTGTGGGCCGACATCAGGGATGGGGAGCTGCTACACAATACTGACAGGGAAATTGTTTTTATTAATATCTTGTTTGGCAACATGGGGATGGGGGGGCCAGTACACTATACACTGTAATTGCATACTGTATTTGGGGCGGCATCCGGGATCAGGAAGGGGGGTCCACCAGATCACCAAGCAAAGTCATTTTTTTGTTAATGAGTTCGCTAGGCTTTACACAGGTGGTTACCCATTTGACCCATATTGGTGGTCATTCATTGGACTTGGTATTCCTCCTGGGGATGGAGATATCCGACTTGGTGGTGGAGCCAGTCGGGTGGTTGACCGTCCTACCATTGGGTTCAGTTTCATGGCTCCCCCCAACAGATCTGCCCCTAGAGAAATGGTCCAGTACCGCCCTTGAGGGGAGTTACCCCAGATGACCTCATGGCAGTGCTGGACCTATCGGCATACAGGGCGACAGTATGGATCCAGGGGATCTAGTACTTGCCTATACTGAGGCGGTGGTGATGGCCCTGGATTCCATAGCGCCTGTTCGTGTTCGTCCCCTCACATCCAGATGTTGCGTCCAACCTGCTGTAGTTTTTTCCTGGCCCTCTTAGTAGTTTGCATGGAGAAATCTGTCCCGGTCCTGGCTGAGATAGTCTGGAGGTCCTTGGAGAGGAGGATCTTTCCAGATCCCTTAAAGGAGGCGGTTGCTTGGCCCCTCCTTAAAAAAACCTCCTTGGATCTGGACTGTCTGGCAAACTACATACCGGTCTCTAATCTGCCGTTTGTGGGTAAGGTTATTGAGAAGGTGGTTGCATCGCAACTGGATGATCATTTGACCAGCCACAATGTCTATGATTCTCTTCAGTCAGGATTTATGAAGAGACATAGCACTGACACAGCTCTTGTCCAAGTATTAAATGACTTCCTGATAGCGAGAGATCGTAAGACCCATTCTGTCTTGGTCTTGCTTGATCTCTCTGCAGCAGTTAACACTGTAGACCATGGTGTGTTGTTGGATCACCTGTGGCTCATCTGTGAACTGTCTGGGACGGTCCTCAGATGGTTTCAATCTTTTCTCCAGGGTAGGACTCAGAGAGTGGTGTCTGGGATTTTTTCCTCTGCCCCTCTCTCCCTATCCTGTGGGGTGCCACAGGGTTCCATCTTATCCCCCATGTTTGCAGTGTATATGCTGCTGTTGGGAGAGATTATTAGGTGGTACGACT
Source organism: Neoceratodus forsteri (assembly GCA_016271365.2). NCBI lineage: Eukaryota > Metazoa > Chordata > Ceratodontiformes > Ceratodontidae > Neoceratodus > Neoceratodus forsteri. The sequence continues at coordinate 911,623,138 of CM057449.1, read as the reverse complement.
TGAGTTTTCACTGCTATGCAGATGATACTCAGCTGTACATGTCCTTTGTACTCAGTCAAGATTAATTTTTCTCAGTGTTTAACAACTGTCTGGCCGAGATCCAGGACTGGATGAGCTCAAGCTGGCAGAGGTTCAAGCCAGCTAAAATCGAGGTGCTGGTCGTGGACCCAAATCATCAGGAGGCAGGTTGGTTGTTGGCTGGACTACCCTTTGGACTGTGGATTGGGGGCGTTCAGCTGACTACCTCAGACCAGATGCAGAACCTGGGCGTTATTTTTGATAAGAGCCTAACCCTGAAATCTCAGGTGGTGGCAGTAGTCAAAACCTCTTTTTACCATCTGAGGAATATTGCCCGGGTAAAACATCTGGCCCCCCCGATGATCTTCCAGCATTGGTCCACACCTTTGTTACTTCCTGCCTTGACTACTGAAACGTCCTTTACCTAGGGCTACCGAGGGTTGATATCCGCCGCTTGCAGCTAGTGCAAAGCGTGGCAGCCAGGCTGTTGACTGGTACGTCTAGGACCACTCACATAACGCCTGTGCTCCGCAGATTGCTCTGGCTGCCAGTTCAGTGGCGGATCACCTTCAAGGTAGGTTTTCTGACCTATAAAACCCTACATGATCAGGGACCGAGTTACTTGCAAGATCTCCTTCGCCCTTACTGTCCTCTCCGCCCTCTCCGATCCACCAACGAGGGATTGCTAGAGATTCCCAGGGTCCGCTTAAAGACATCGGGGGCCCGATCTTTTAGTTTTGCAGCCCCGACCCTGTGGAATTTTCTACCTCATCTGGTGCGAGACTGCCTGACTGCCCAGAGTTTTAAAAATGCACTTAAGGCACATTTATTTAGCTTAGCCTACCTTGGTTTTTAAGCCATTATTGAATGGTAATTTATTGCTGGATTTTATTTGTTAATGTTTTAAATTTGTTGTATTATTTTTACACTATGTACAGGCGCCTTGGATTTGGAAAGGCGTTTTTTAAAAATTAATTTTGATTGATTGATTGTTATTAATATCAGGGATAGGGGCCACTAAACTAACATGGAACATGTGTTTTTTTCCTAACATCTTGCGGGCCAAACTTGGGGATGTGTTTAGGGTAGCATTGGTGATCAGGGAGGGGGTACACTAGACTACCAGGGAATGTCTTTTTTTATTAATATCTTGTGTGGCAAGGTGGTCTGTTAAACTAACAGGGGAAAGTGTTTTTTTATTTTTTTAAATGCTTTTTTAACTACTGTATCTTGCACACTCAATTCAGGCATACATTGCTGCCAGTTACGGTTAGAGACAATAATGAATGTCAGTGCATTTACAGTGCTGCCTGCAGTCTTGCTGAAGTTCATCTAACTGCACCACACAAAGATGAGTACAATAAACAAAACCTTTTATGCTGTAATTAAATTACTCAATTGGTAAGCTTCTGTATGGGTAAAAAGTAACAATTAATGCACGCCACCTTCTGGTGCACCTGTGCAGACAGCTTAGAAAGAAAAAATCTGGCACTTCAGGGATTTGCTGAGATGCTGTCACCACCTCATGGACTGACGACGAAATGCACTTTGAGGCGAAGTACAACGCATTGCATAATTACAATATGTGCCGCACTGAGTGGCATGCCGAGCATTACAGTGCTGCACCGGTCGGCATAGGGTGGTACCATGCAACTTATCTGTAGCAACCGTTGTAGTTATACTGTTGAAATGATTGCAAAGCTATTTGGAACTCAAGGGGTTTACCTGAGATACAGTTTTTAAGTCCTTTACAGAACTATGAACAAGAGGTCAGTTCTGAATCTTTATTTTCTTTTTGCTGCACCTGCACCAAAACTGACAACATTCTGTAAACTGACAATATTCTGTGAGAAGCAGGATGTCAACGAGGCAAAGACTTATTATAAAAAGAGCAGCGATGCTTTTGCTAGAAAGAAAAGGCGAGTGACAGATTGAAACTTGGAATAAAGAGATACCCTCACAAGAAGGACTTGGTTTTCTCTGTACTGCCTTTATAAATAGTTATAATGAATATTTTTTTATTTTGCTGTTATTGAGAAAAATGCCACAAAGTGTAGATCTGAGTTGTTACAGATAGCACATGATAGTCCTATGGCTGGTGACTCGGGGAGGGATCGCAACCTTGCCAGATTGCTGTACAGATTTTACTGGCCTGGAATATCATGAAGATGTTGCTACCTATTGCAGTTCTTGTGCTGAGTGTCAGAAAGTAGCCCCAGTAACTAAAAAAAGACAAGATGCCCCATGTGCCCCTACCCTTGATAGATGTGCCTTTTGAGAGAAATGCAATGGATGTGGTTGGCCCCTTAGACAAAAGTAAAAAGGGTAATCAGTTTATTTTGGTAGTATGTAACTATGCTACTCGATACGCAGAGGCAGTTCTAATGCATACTGTCACAGCCCCAAAAGTTGCAGCAGAGCTTGCCAAAATTTTCAGCAGGGTGGGCATACCTAAAGAGATTATTACTGATCATGGTAGTAATTTTGGTGCTGCATTACTGAAAGAGCTGTACTGCCTACTAGGTATCACTGCCATAAGAACCTGCCCTTATCACCCTCAGACAGATGATCTTGTTGAGCGTTTTTATTAAACCCTAAAAAACACATGTTAAAAAGGTTTGTAATAGGGGAAGGGAAAGACTGGGACCAGTACTTACCTTGTTTGCTTTTTACTTCCAGAGAAGTGCTACAGGTATCAACATGTTTTTCACCATTTGAAATGCTGTATGGTAGACAACATAGAAGGCCAATAGATGTAAAAAAGAAACATGGGAAGATAACCCCATCGAAACAATCTAAACACAGAAAGAAGAATCTGATGGTAGATAAGGACCACTTGGCACACCTAGTCTGCCCACTTCCCTACCTAATGGGTAAGCTACAAATCCTAGTTAACCAACAGCCTACTTCCTCCTACCCCCCACTAGAATTGCCTTATGTCTGTTCCATGCATTCTTGAATTCCTCCACTGTTTTGGACTCCGTGACCTCCTCAGGAAGGCTGTTCCATGCATCCACAACCCACTCCATGAAAAAATACTTCCTCACTTTACCTTTGAACCGTCCACCCTCTATCTTCAAACTGTGTCCCCTTGTTCTTGCACATCTCTTCTTCTGAAAGATGCTACCCTCTTGGACTTTGTTGATTCCCTTGAGCTACTTGAAAGTTTCTATCATGTCCCCCCCCCCCTTCTTTCCTCGAGGGTATAGATATTAAGCTCCTTTAGTCTCTCTTCGTATGTCTTCTGGTGCAGACCCTGCACCATTTTGGTTGCCCTCCTCTGGACAGCCTCCACCCTGTCTATGTCTTTGCAGAGATGGGGTCTCCAGAACTGCACACAGTACTCCAGATAGGGTCTCAGTAACTGTCTGTACAGAGGGATAACAACTTCCTGTTTTCTACTGATGATGCCTTTCCCTATGCATTCCAGTATCCCCCCAAACCCTCCTTACTGCCTTTTCACATTGCTTGCCCATCTTTAGGTCATCTGATATAACTATCCCCAGGTCCCTTTCCATTTTTGTTGTCAATGTCTCACCCCCCATTGTGTACTCTTCTCCTGGGTTTTTGTTTCCCAGGTGCAGTACTTTGCACTGAATCTAAGCTGCCATACCTTTGACCATACCTCCAGCCTTGCCAAGTCCCTTCTCATCCTTTCCACCCCATCTCGTGTATCAACCCTGTCACAGATCTTTGTGTCATCTGCAAAGAGACATACTTTTCCTTCCAGTCCCTCTGCAATGTCATTTATAAAGACATTAAAAAGGACTGCACCCAGTACTGAACCCTATGGTACCCCACTAGTAACCCCCCTTTCTTCACTGTGGACTCTGTTTACTATTATCCTCTTTGTCCTGTTGTCCAGCCATTTTTTTACCCAGGCTACCACCCTGGGACCCACTTCCAGGCTGGCTAATTTGTTTATTAATCTTTCGCGCGGGACTGTGTCAAATGACTTGCTAAAGTCTAGGTAGGCCATGTCCACAGCCCCTCCCTGGTCTACTACTTTGGTCACCCAGTCAAAGAAATCTATTAGATTTGTCTGACATGACCTTCCCGCTGTAAATCCATACTGCCTTGGGTCCTGTGCCCCACTGGCCTCTAGGTACTTAACAATTCTTTCCTGTAGAAGTGATTCCATCATTTTTCCTACCACTGAGGTCAAATTGATAGGTCTGTAGTTTCCTGCTTCTGTGTTGCTCCCACTTTTGTGAGGGGGAATCACATCCACCCTCCTCCAGTCCTCCGGTACCACACCATCCTCCCATGATTTGTTAAAAAGGATAGTGGTGTTACTAGTTCTCCCCTTAGTTCCGTTAGAATTCTGGGGTGAATCCCATTGGGCCCCATTGCTTTGTCCACCTTCAGTTTTAGGAGTTCTTTCCGAACCCCTTCTTCTGTGAAAGGACTGATATCGATCCCCCTATCCAGAGTGCTTCTATTGACTGGATTAGGTATCTCCCCCTCTTCTTTCTTTGTGAATACTGAGCAAAAGTATTCATTTAGTATCCCTGTTTTTTTCATTGTCCCTCTCTGCCCACCTACCCTCCTCTTTATTTAGCCTCAGTATCCCTCCCTTTGTCTTTCTTCACTCCCTAATGTAACTATAAAAGGTTTTATCCCCCTTTTTAACTGAGTTGGCAATCTTTTCCTCAGTTTGGGCCTTTGCCATTCTGACAGTCTTCCCCGTTTCCTTCTGCTTTAACTGGTACAGTTCCCTGTCCTGCTCCTTCAGTGTTTCCTTATACTTCCTGAACACTATCTTTTTCTCCCTAACCTTCCCCGCCACCTCTTTTGAGAACCATAGTGGTTTTCCTTTCATTTTGATTTATTTGCTTCACACAAAGGCTTGTTGCCTCTGTGATGGCAGTTTTGATGTTTCCCCATCGTTGCTGCACTCCTCCTTCTTGCCTGTTTACTAGTGCTTTTCTGAGACACTCTGCCATTTTGACAAAATCAGCCCTCCTGAAGTCCAGTACCTTCACTTTTGTGTGGCTTGACTCTACAGCTGAGTTTATCGTGAACCATGCTGTTTGGTAGTCACTTGTTCCCAGATGGCTACCCACTTCTAGATCTGAGATCCTCTCTCCGTCCCCATTTGAGAGTACCAGGTCTAAGATTGTTAACTCCCGAGTGGGTTCCAACACTAGCTGTCTGAGGCATGCCCCCTGCTCTTGGATATGGCTGCAGCAAAGGTGCTGCAGTTAACATCTGGCATATTCAGGTCCCCATCAGCAATAGCTCCCCTTTCTCTGCCATCTTAAGGATGCCTATCGTTTTCTGTCCATTTCCTCCCCCTGAGACGTGGGTCTGTATACAACCCCAGTGTGTATTGTGGTGCCATTTCCAGTCTCCAGGGTGACCCACAGTGCCTCCTCTCCTCTCTGTTTAACCTTTAGTTCCATTGCTTTGATCCCTTCCCTTACATAGAGAGCTACTCCTCCTCCTCCTCTTCTACCCTCCCTGTCCCTCCTGTAGATTGTGTACCCTGGTATGTTGACATCCCATTCATGGTTCTCTGTGTACCATGTTTCTGTGACTGCCATGTTATCCAGGCATCCTTCTTGCATCAAGGTCACCAGTTCAGGGAGCTTGTTACCTAGACTGCAGGCATTGGTGCTCATTACCCTCCGTTTCTTGATGGCCTTATCCCTTTTTGCCCCATCCCTGTCCTTACTGCCTTTTTCCCCTGCCCTTCTCCCTCTCGACTTCTCTATCTTGGTGTTTACCTCACTAACTACCCCGATTTTTTTTTTGGGGGGGGGCTAGGATTTCCCTTCTACTTTTCAGTGTCTCCCCCCCGGCTAGTTTAAATGCTTGCCAATGAAGCATTTAAACCTATCACCTAGGATTCTGGTTCCCCTTCTGGACTGATGCAGACCATCATGCCAGTATGGGCCTGCATCCCTTCAGGTGGACCCCCGTCCCCAGTGAAGCCAAAACCCTGAGCTCTGCACCAGTTTTTCAACCACTGATTGAATCCTATGGTGAGGAGCACCCTAGCCTCACCCATACCATAGACAGGCAGCACCTCAGAGAAGGTTACCGTGTGTGCTACTTGTCTAAGACACCTCCCCAACTCTACAAACTCCTCCTGCACTGCTCTGATCCCTTTCCCAGCCAGGTCATTTATCCCTAGGTGGACAGTGATATCCAGCTCCCTCCTCTGTGCAGCTGCTCCCGTGATCCTAAGGATTTACTTCCTGCCCCTCCAAGCCATGGCGCCAGGCAGGCGCCTTGCCTCCCTTTTCCCCCCCTCCCTAGTTCTACCCTCCTAACAATGGAGTCCCCCACCAGGGGTTGTTTCCTTCCCCTGTGGAGTCCTATGCCACCATCCTGTGGGTCTCCTTTGTAGAGGTTCCCAGCATCCTCCTTGTTCTCCACTGTGGGTGTCTCCATAGAGGAACCACACTGTGCCAGAACGGCATATGAATTGTGAAGAGGTACAACTAGAAGGATGCGTCTCTGTTCCACCACCCTCACCCTCCCTGTGCCCACTGTGGACCAACTGCTCCTCTTTCTTGGCAACCTCTGAGGCAGCGGCGGTGGCCCTGGTGGTCCCTGGGTGGGAAAGGGGGTCTCCCGAATCCTGGCCAACTCAGCGTGGAGATGAGCAACCTCCTCCCTCAGCCCAGAGAGGTGCCTGCAGATGGGACAACACCGCATCCTCCAGAACGTCTCCTGGAAGACTGCTGCTCCACAGCCACTGCACTGCACCACTCCCATCATGTCTTTATTTGTGGCCCCTTAACTGTTGTTTTGTATACTTACTCTTTCCTCTCTCTGTTTATTTTATATTTTTTTATGTAAATTTTTTTTCCCTCCCTACTTTCCTACTGCCTCCGTGCCCTTAAAGCTTCTGATCTTCCTGTTCTGGGACAGTAAGTTCCTATAGAAACATATAATTTGACAGCAGAAAAGGACCGCTTGGCCGCCTAGTCTGCCAGTTTCCCTTCCTACTGGATAAGCTGCAGATCCTAGTTAACCAACAGCCTATTTCTTCCTACCCCCCACAAGAATTGCCTCCTGTCTGTCCCATGCATACTTGAATTCTCCCACAGTTTAGACCCAACCTTCTCTGAAAGTGGTTCCAGCCATCCCCTCTCTGTGAAAAATACTTCCTCACATTTCCTGAGTGCCTCTCCTATCTTCAAATTGTGTCCCCTTGTTCTTGCACATCTCTTTTCTGAAAGATGCTACCTTCTTGGACTTTGTTGATTCCACTATACTTAAAAGGTACTTAAAATTTTCTATCATGTCCCCCTCTCCCTCCTTTCCTCGAGGGTATACATAATTCAGAGATACTTCCGGTGCCAAAGGCAAGCACAACAAGGAAGCTGAGAATAGAGGAATTTAACGGATGGCTAAGAACCTGGTGTTGTGCTAAAGGGTATGGGCTGTTAGGGGAGGTGGGGAGGGACCTGGGAGGACAGTAGTCTCTATGCCAAGGACAGACTACACTTGAGTGAGGAGGGAAAGAAAGTGTTGAAACAGAGGATGGAGGAGTACATAGAGGAAGTTGGGAATTTAAACTAGGAGTGGGGGGTGGCAGTTGGGAAGAGATATGCAGAGACCACAGGTTGGGAAACCATATGAGCTTACCCCCCATAACAGTGACAAAGGACAAATGGCAAGTACTGTTGGTGATGCTAGGAAAGGAGGGCAGGATGGGGGGGTGGAAGGTGGTTACCCTTAATGCTAGGAGCCTTGGGAGAAAAGCTGCAGAGTTACAGGTTCTCATGGCAGAGGAGTGGACATTGCAGCCATCACGGAAACATGGGCCACCCAATACAATGACTGGGACCTGTCTGTACCAGGGTACAGGTTATTCGTAGGGACAGGGGTGATTGGGAAAGGAGGGGGTGGCACTATATGTGAAGGAAGGACTGAAGTCTGTAAGGGAGGAAGGAGGAGGGTAGTACTTGAGTCACTTTGGATGCAAATCCAGGATTCCAAGAATAGGATTCTTAGAATGGGAGTGGTGTACAGGCCACCATCTCAGACAGAGGAGTTAGACAGGGAACTAGCGGGACAGATCAGGAGGACCTGCGAAAAGGTTAGTGTGGTGATTGTGGGGGACTTCAACATGCCAGGAGTGGACTGGAGCACCCCAACAACCAGGAACAGAAGGGAGCAGGTACTGCTGGATGCCTTCCAGGACAGCTTCCTGCTGCAAATGGTCAGTGAACCAACCAGGTTAGGGAATACCCTTGACCTTGTGCTGGCAAATGGGGACTTTGTGAGAGAACTTATAGTGGAGGAACCGCTGTCAGGGAGTGACCACCACTCAGTATGGCTCACATTGGATATGGGCAAGGAAGGATTGGAATCTGGCACAATAGTGCTGGACTTCAGGAGGGCCGACTTTGGGAGGATGGGGGAAGTGGTAAAAGGGTACCTGGCCAGAATTCAATCTAGTATGGACACTAACCAGAGGTGGGAGCTCATAAAGCTGGGGACAGTGGAGGCAACCAAAACCTGCTGCAAAGCCCAGAGCAAGAAGGCTAGGGCTAAGAAACCGATCTGGTTGAGCAAGGAGGTCATGGAAAAGGTAAGGAGGAAAAGAGCTGCCTTTAGGAAGTACAAGAAAACAGGGAGGGGGGAGGACAGGGAGGAGTACTTGACAGAATCAAAGGAGGTGACAAGGGCAGTAAGCGGAGCCAAAGCATCTACGGAACTCAGGCTGGCACAAGGCATTAAGAAAGGGAGAAGGACTTCTTTAAGTACATCAGGGAGAAAAGGAGCTGTAAGGACCACATAGTAAGGATTAGGAAGGAGGGGGTGGTGGGTGGAAGCAGGGTGCGATAAGGCGGAAGCACTAAATGAGTACTTCTGCTCAGTATTTACTAAAGAGAAGAGGGGGGTGACACCCAAGGTGGGAGAAATGGCAGAAGCAGGGTGGGAAGTGGTGACAGATGGGGAAATCATGGAGAGCAGAGTTCGAGAGGGTTTGAAGGCACTGAGGGTGGACAAGGCGCCAGGCCCAGATGTCATCCACCCCAGGGTACTAAAGGAGCTGGTAGAGGTCCTTGCAGGACCTTTGGCAGACCTATTTAATGCCTCACTATAATTCGGGGTATGTACCTCAGTACTGGAGGATGGCTCATGTGGTGCCCCTTCACAAGAGTGGCCCCAAGGATGAACTGGGAAACTACAGACCAGTGAGCCTCACATCCATCGTGGGTAAGCTAATGGAGACCATCCTGAAGGAGAAGCTGATGGCCCTCCTAGAGGCCAAAGGACTATAGGACAGCAGACAGAATGGCTTCATACGTGGCAGATCCTGCCAAACCAACCTGGTTGAGTTCTGTGACTGGGTAACTAGGCAACTGGACAGGGGCCATGCAGTGGCTGTTCTGTATCTGGACTTCAGTAAGGCATTCGACTCAGTGCCACATGGAAGGCTGGGAAGGAAGTTAGTAGGCACAGGGGTGGGTGGGTGCAAAGCTGGTGAGATGGGTAGGAAACTGGCTGCAGGGAAGGCAACAGAGGGTGGTGGTGGGTGGGGAGCTCTCACACCCAAGGGCAGTGATGAGCGGTGTTCCACAGGGCTCAGTGTTGGGACCAGTGTTGTTTGGGATATTCATTGCAGACATATCATGGGACATCAAGAGCAAGATCAGTCTGTTTGCTGATGATACCAAGGTAGCTGTGGTGGATGACCTAGGGGGATGGCAGGGTTGCAGGATGATCTGGCAAAGCTTAAAACCTGGTCAGACACCTGGCAACTGGGCTTTAATGCCAAAAAGTGCAAGGTGCTGCATTTTGGGATGAAGAACCCAAGGAGGAGTTACCAGCTAGGGGAGTGCAGCTAGCCCAGACAGAGGAAGAGAAGGATCTGGGTGTGCTCATTACAGGGTCAATGAACAACTCAGCACAATGTAGGAAGGCAGCTGCAAAGGCCAACAAAATGCTGGGTTGTATTGCAAGGGGTATATCCTCGAGGAGGGAGGAGGTGATTCTGCCACTGTATAGGTCATTAGTTAGATCACACCTGGAGTACTGCGGCAGTACTGGCGTCCAGATTCGAAGAGGGACATTAAGTTACTGGTGGGGTGCAGCAGAGCCGTACAAAGATGCTCAAGGGGCTGGGGACTTATCATACGAGAGGAGGTTGAAGGAGTTGAACATGTACTCACTGGAGGAGAGGAGAGACAGGGTGACAGATTGAAACCTTTAAATACATGAAAGGAATAAACAAGACAGGTACAGAGGGGCTGTTCAAAGTAAGGAGGGAGGGACACCAGGGCCATGATATGAGACTGGAGCAAGGAAGGTTCAGGAGGGAGATGAGGAGACACTTTTTACAGAGAGGTGGTGGCTGGGTGGAATGCATTACCTCCTGAAGTGGTATGAGTAGAACAGTGGACTGCTTGAAGCGAGGATGGGACAGGACAAGGGAGGGTTAATGAAGGGGAAGGGTGGGGCAGCTGCAGGATAAGGGCTGCTAGCTGCACATTTGAGCAGACTTGATAAACCTCTAGGCCTTTATCTGCTGGCAAATTTACAGATGTTAGATATGTCACGCTCCTTTAGTCTCTCCTCATATGGCTTCTCTTGCAGACCCTGCACCATTTTAGTTGCCCTCCTCTGGACTGCCTCCATCCTGTCTATGTCCTTGCGGAGATGGGGTCTCCAGAACTGGACGCAGTACTCCAGATGGAGTCTCACCAACTGTCCTGTACAGAGGGATAACAACTTCCTGTTTTCTGCTGGTGATGTCTCTCCCTATACGTCCTAGTATCCCCCCAGCCCTCCCTACTACCTTCTCACATTGCTTGCCAACCTTAATCTGATAATTCTCTTTCCATTTTTGTTGTTGTTACTACCCCCCATTGTGTACTCTTCCGCTGGGTTTTTGTTTCCCAGGTGCTTTATTTTGCACTTCTTTGCATTGAATCCAAGCTGCCATACTTCTGACCATTCCTCCAACCTTGCCAAGTCCCTTCTCAACCTTTCCACGTCCCCTTGTGTATCAACCCTGTTGCAGATCTTTGTGTCATCTGCAAAGAGACATACTTTTCCTTCCAGTCCATCTGTAATGTCACTTATAAATACGTTAAAAAGGACTGGACCCAGTACTGAACCCTGTGGTACCCCACTAGTAACCCCCCTTTCTTCAGAGTGGACTCCGTTTACTATTACCTTCTGTGTCCTGTTGTCCAGCCAATGTTTTACCCAGGCTACCACCCAGGGACCCACTCCCAGGCTGGCTAATTTGTTTATTAATCTTTTGTGTGGGACTGCGTCAAACGCCTTGCTAAAGTCTTGATAGGCCATGTCCACAGCCCCTTCTTGGTCTACTATTTTGGTCACCCAGTCAAAGAAACTTGATTAGATTCATCTGACATGACCTTCCCGCTGTGAAGCAATGCTGCCTTGGATCCTGTGCCCCACTGGCCTCTAGGTACTCAACAATTCTTTCCTTCAGAAGTGATTCCATTATTTTCCCTACCACAGAGGTCAAACTTACAGGTCTGTAGTTTCCTGCCTCTGTCTTGCTCCCACTTTTGTGAAGGGGAATCACATCCGCCCTTCCCCAGTCCTCAGGTACCACACCATCCTGCCATGATTTTTTAAAAAGGGTAGTTAATGGTGTCACCAGTTCTCCCCTTAATTCTTTTAGAATTCTGGGGTGAATCTCATCAGGCCTCATTGAGTTGTCCACCTCCATAGATACATAGACAGTGTCGGCAGATAAGGGCCTGTGGCCCACCCAGTCTGCCCATTTGAGCTTGTAAGTTCCAGTGTTAGGAGTTCTTTCAGAACCCTTACTTCTGTGAAAGGACTGGGATTGACCCTCCTATCCAAAGTGCTTCTGTTAACTGGATTAGGTACCTCCCCCTCCTCCTCTTTTGTGAATACTGAGCAGAAGTATTCATTCAGCATCCCTGCTTTTTCACTGTCCTTCTCTGCCCACCCACCGTCCATTCTATTCAGCTTCATTATCCCTCCCTTTGTCTTTCTACGCTCCCTAATGTACCTAGAAAAGGTTTTATCCTTCTTCTAAACCAAATTGGCTTTTGTTCCCCAGTTTGGGCCTTTGCTATTCCTACTGCCTTTCCTGCTTCCTTCTGCCTTAACTGGTACAGTTATCTGTCCTGCTCCTTCTGTGTTTCCTTATGCTTCCTAAATGCTATCTTCTTCTCCCTAACCTTACCCGCAACCTCTTTTGAGAACCATAGTGGTTTTTTTTTTATCCAGGCATCCCTCTTCCATCAAGGCCACCAGTTCAGGGAGCTTGTTGCCCAGACTACGGGCATTGATACTCATTACCCTCCGTTTCTTGATGGCCTTATCCCTTTTTGCCCCATCCCTGTCCTTATTGCCTTTGTTGTTTTCTCCATTTACCCCTGCCCTTCTCCCTATTGATGTCTCTATCTTGGTGTTTATCTCACTAACTATCTTGACTTTTTTTGGGGGGGGCTAGGAATTCCCTGCTCCTTTCTATTGTCTCCCCCCTTGGCTAGTTTAAATGCTTGCCAATGAAGCATTTAAACCTATCACCTAGGATCCTGGTTCTCCTCCTGGACAGATGCAGACTATCATGCCAGTATAGGCCTGCATCACTGCAGGTGGACCCCCAGTCCCCAGTAAAGCCAAACCCCTGAGCTCTGCACCAGTTTTTCAACCACTGATTGAATCCCATGGTGTGGAGCACCCTAGCCTCACCCATGCCATAGACAGGCAGCACCTCTGAAAAGGTTACAGTGTGTGCTACTTGTCTAAGGCATTTCCCCAACTCCACAAACTCTTTCTGCACTGCTCTGATCCCTTTCCCAACCAGATCATTTGTCCCTAGGTGGACAGTGAAATCCAGCTCCCTTCCCCGTGGAACTGCTCCCGTGATCCTGAGGATTTTCTCCCTGTCCCTCCAAGTCTTGGTGCCAGGCAGGCACCTTACCTCCCTCTCCCCGTTCTCCCCTCCTAATAATAGAGTTCCCCCACTAGGAATTGTTTCCTTCCCCTGTGGGGTCCCATGCCACCCTCCTATGGGTCTCCTTTGTGGAGGTTCCCAGCATCCTCCTTGGTCTCCACTGCTGGTGTCTCCATAGAAGAACCACACTTTGCCAGAATGGCATATGAATTATGGAGAAGTACAACTAGAGGGATGCGTCTCTGTTACACCACCCTCACCCTTCCTGAGCCCACTGTGGTCCAATCACTCCTCTTTCTTGGCAACCTCTAAGGCAACGGCAGTGGTCCCTGGGTGGGAAAGGAGGTCCCTCAAATCCTGACCAACTCAGCCTGTAGATGAGCAACCTCCTCCCTCAGCCCAGAGAGGTGCCTGCAGATGGGACAACTCTCCCGGAAGACTGCTGCTCCACAGCCACTGCACTGCATCACACCCATCATGTCTTATTTCTGGCCCCTTAACTGTTGTTTTGAATACTTACTCTTTCCTCTGTTTATTTGTTTTTAATTTTATTTAATTTTTTTCTCCCTATTTACTTACTGCCTCCGTGCCCTTTAAGCTCCTGATCTTCCTGTTCTGAGACAAGAAGTTCATATATTTCTCAATAGTCCCCTTACTTGCACAGAGTCAGACCTCCAGCAGCAAGGTGGTGGGGGTGGAGAGTTAATCTTTTCCTTCTAGGATGGTGAGTCTTTTGAGGCTCTGTGAACACTCCCTTCCTGCTCCCAAACAGGAATTTCCTGTTGTCAGTCAAATCCTGTGCCTATAAAAGTAGAACTAGCTAAGGATGGGGGTGGAGGGAAGGGAAGGAGGGTAACATAGTGTCAGTCGAGAAGTATAGTTATAATATCAGTTCCTTCCTCTTGCTGTTCTCTGCTAGAAGCTATCTAGGTCAGTTTTTAAATCCAACACACCTGGCTTCCTTCTAGATAAGCCACACCCCTTACTTTACAGGTCTACACCTAGATAATTGCACAGATAACAATTCTCTTCAGCCAACTCAAACACCTAGATAACTGCAAGGATAACCGTTCACTTCAGCCAACTCAGACAAACACACTAACTCTTTTTTTTTTCATTTTTACCCTAAATTGAAGGTCCCAGTAGTAGCGTTCTAGTTCTTTAGTCTCAGTAGAGAAGTGCAGTTATAACAGCAGCTCCTTCCTCTTGCTGTTCTTTGCTACAAGCTATCTAGGTCAGTTTTTAAATCCAACACATCTGGCTTCCTTCTAGATAAGCCACTCCCCCTACTTTACAGGTCTACACCTAGATAATTGCAAAGATAACAATTCACTTCTGCCAACTCAGACAAACATACTTTCTTTAATTTTGTTTTTACCCTAAATTGAAGGTCCCAGTAGGAGAGTGCTAGTTCTTTAGTCTAAGTAGAGAAGTGTAGCTATAACAGCAGCTCCTTCCTCTTGCTGTCCGGTATTCCTCAGTAATCTCCTTCTTACTTGCTCAGAGTAAGACCTCCAGCAGCTGGGGGGTGGAGAGCTACTCTTTTCCTTCTAGGATGGTGAGACTTTTGTGCCTCTGTGATCACTTCCTTTCTGCTCCCAAACAGGAAGTTCCTGTTGCGTCAGTCAAATCCTGTGCCTATAAAAGTAGAACCGGCTAAGGGTTGGGAGTGGACAGGAGGGATGGAGGGCAATATAGCCCCAGTAAAGTTCTAACAGCTGCGCCTTCCTCTTGCTGTTCTATGCTATAAGCTATGTAGGTCAGTTTTTAAATGCAAACACCCAGCTTCCTTCTGTCTAAGCCGCTCCCCTTAATTCATAGTTTCTTTCTTCACCTAGCTAACTGAACAGATAACAATTCCTTCACTCAGTTCAGACAAACACACTTTTTTTTTTTGGTTTTACCCTAAATTGAAGTTCCCAGTAGTAGAGTTCTAGTTCTTTAGTCCAGTAGAGTGGTAAAGATCTAACTGCAGCTCCTTCCTCTTGCTGTTCTTTCTGTCACAAGCTATCTAGGTCAGTTTTTAAATGCAAACATCTGGCTTCATTCTCGCTAAGCCACCCCCCACTCCCCTTAATTCACAGTTTCTTTCTTCATCTAGCTAGCTGCACAGATAACAATTCCTTTACCCAAGTCAGACAAACACACTCTTTTTTTGTTTTTACCCTAAATTGAAGTTCCCAGTGGTAGAGTTCTAGTTCTCTAGTCCAGTAGAGTAGAAAAGTTCTAACAGCAGCTCCTTCCTCTTGCTGTTCTCTGCCACAACCTACCACAGAAACAGAGGTAAGTATCCATTCATGGACCATTGTTGTTCTCTGTTTTTATCAATAACCTGCCTAAACCCCCCCCCCCCGGTCTCTCCTCTATTATCCTTTATGCCGACAATATGGTGCTTTACGCCAGCAACAGGGACCCAGCATCCATAAATGGCATGCTAAAGACTGACTTTGACTGTCTGAACACCTGGCTGTGGCAAAAGAAGCTCCTGTTAAATGCAAAAAAGCCTGTTGCTATGATGTTTGTCTCTGCCCTCAAAATCAAGTCCTGTGCCGTACCTCTTGCAATTTCTGGCCCTGATGGCCCTACCTTGGAGGTAGTGAACAACTTTAAGTATCTGGGAGTCGATCTTTATCCCTCATTCGACTTCTGTCTTCACATAACCAACACCTGCAGAGCTGTCAACTCCAAACTGGGTATAGTGTATAGAGTCAGAGCATCTCTAATTTATTTATTTATTTATTTATAACGTAATCAGTTTACAACCTTTGAGCCAGGGGCTCATTTCCAAAGGTACCTCGTCAATAATGTTAGAGAATTCGGCAACTGCAAACTGCAAGACTAGCCATTGCTCAAGGGGTTCTCAAGCCGAGACTAACCTATGGCCTTATGACTTTTCAGGACTCTAAGAAAGGAGCTCTGCAAAAATGGGACACTTGCTACCACAATATTTATTGTTTCACCTTGGCTGTCCCCAAACTTGCCCACCATTGTATGCTCTACACTAGTCTAGGGTGAAGAAACAAAGAAAAACTCTCGACTACGCTCCAAGAAAAGCGCTATAATGCCGTGTGATAGCAAGCTATAAAATACATTTATTATTTAAAAGATGTATTGTAGCACCCCACACACTCAGAAACAGAGCATCTACGCACATTTCACGTTGCACTTGACGCTTTATCAAGACTAGTCTAGAGTGGCTGTCCCCCTCATCCACTCGTCAGTACACAGCGGACTGCCACATAGACAACATAATCTGAGCTGAAGCACCCGAATCCCTGGCTGGTATGCTACACCATAGCTCTCAATCATACCCACTGAGATCCGCTGGCAGACCATTGCTCCACATCCCTCGAAGTACAACGAAAATTGGGGAATGTGCTTTGCTGCAGCTGCACCAAGGCTCGAATGCCCCCATCAGGAGCTCACAGTCTCACCTGACTTTTAAGAAAGAGCTCCACTCGTTCCTACAAGCTAATGACAAATACTCCTGTGCCATGCCCCGAGTCTCCCTTATACTTTTAGGAACTCATCCAATTAAACCTTAGCACTTAATCACTTGCTTTAGCTATAAGGTTGCCTAATCAACTGCATCCTGCTACAACACTGCTTACCCCTAAAATGTCTTATGGTAATCACGTAGTGTCCACTGACTATACACTGCACTATTCCTTGTAACCTGATGTTGTTGTAGCTTCTTTTGAAGTTATGTTGTGTACTACTGTCCTATTGTACTGCACTGTCCTATGTCATCTGACAGTGTTGTATTTCTCCTGGGTCATGCCTGAAAATCGGTAGTTTCTGTCTAGTGCACTTATCTAGTAAACAAAGCTAAACAAATAAATAAATATGTGTGCCCTGAGAAAGAAGCTGGGAAATGTACTGAAATCACCCATAGTAATCAGGAAGAGGCCCAAAACCAGCAGTTGTATTATGACAATAGGGTAAAAGAAAAAGTTTATGAGCAAGGTGAAAAGGTCCTGCTACTGTTACCCACTACAGAAAATGAACTGTTATTAATGAAGTGGCAAGGGCCTTATAAGATTCTTAGATGTACTGGCACAATTAACTATGAGATTGAGACCCCTGATAGGAAAAATTCTAAGATATACCATGCTAACCTTCTCAAGAAATGGGTTGAAAAAACACCAAAAGCTGTTTTGCTGGTTTTACCAGAAACTGATAAAGAAGATATTGATGTAGCTTATGATAGACTGGAACAAGCTGTAACTGCTGATGCTGTAAAGGTGAATGTTTCCTTAACCTCCGAATAAACCGCAGAAATTTGTAACTTGCTAAAGTGCTAAAGACATTTAATTGGAAGGCTCCGCCTATGGTTCGATGGACAAGCAGCTAGCCAGTCCCACTTCCTGAGCTATATAAGCAGTTCCCCTCAGCCTCCTTCTGAAGCACTTTTTCTTTGCTGGCCGAAGGCTCTGTCTGTTTGCTCTCTGCAGCTGGCTGGGACCCCCCCCCCGCTTTGCTGCTTCTTCTGCTGGACTCTGTGTTTTGTTCCTATGTCTCTGGTTTGTATATTACTTCCAGCTGTGTGAGTCCTTTTATTCCTTCCCTGTTTTTCTGTGTTTGTGTTTTCTTTTGGGGGGTGGGGGATTTGGTTTCTTAGCTCCTACCATTTGCTTGCTCCTACCGTTTGGCTCTTTTGCAGCTCCAGCTACTGCTTTTACTTACTCCCATTGCTATTGTAACCAGTACTTGTGTTTTTACACAACCCATGCTGCTTCCCTTGCTACAGGCCTAATTGCGCCCCATGCTATCAAGCCTAATTGTTTTCACCTGATTCAAGCTCCCTCTGCACCATGCTGTGCAGTTCAGTCATGTTTTCCCTGCTCAGTCTACCTCCCCTGTGGTCATAGCTGTTTTCACAGCACTGTGCTTCTCTCCTTCCATGCTTATAGAACATAATCACTCACAGCTGATGTTATTCCCTATTTGTACACTGCTGTTCTACTCTGAGATCGGCTAAAGCTACTGCTGATGCTGTTAACTAGCTTTAATATCTGCATGTGGTTCTTGACCCTTTCATCACTTTCTTGTTTTTCCTACGGCGGGGAATGGGAAGTGTCTGAGGAGTCGTGGCCCCATGTGACTAATTATTTCTGTTCTAAATCCTGCCTTCGCCGCCAAAAATCCTCAGCAAATTTGTCACCTTAATTTGGCTTTTGAATGCCTGGCTGGCTTGCCCCACTATCATACTGCTGCTCCCAGTTACGTTCATGTCTCATCATTGCTACTATGTTTTGCAGACCTATGTGTCGGTCTGACTATTCCTACTGCTTACTGACCTATGTGCAGGTCTGATTATTATACATAGATACATAGACAGTGTCAGTAGATAAGGGCCTGTGGCCCACCCAGTCTGCCCATTTGAGCTTGTAAGTTCAGTTTGTTTTCCTAGAAGTCTGTTGCCCATTACCCCTGACCTCCAGAATTCCTTCATGTCTATCCCATGCATTCTTAAATCCCGTGATTGTTTCAGCCCCCACCACTTCCTCTGGCAGGGTGTTCCACTTGTCCACCACCCATTCTGTGAAGAAATTCTTTCTCATGTTTCCTCTGAATTGTCCCCCCTCCAACTTCATCCCATGCCCTCTAGTCCTGGAACATCTTTTTCGCTTAAAAATTATTGTTATGCTTTCCTGAACTACTACCCTGCCTTACTGAACTACGTCCAGACCAACCACTGATTACGCCATCATTGCTCACTGCTCCCTGCCCTCTGCAAGGATTCAGCACTCAAATCTCATTCAGCTCCTCATCAGTCCCTGGGGCAAGCCAGCCATACCATACTAGTGCGGAGCTCCCTGCAGCCAATGGTCTCGCTCTACACCTAGAGTTCACAGCTTGGGCATGCGAAGCTTGGGGTGGGGTCCTTCTCACTTGGTCCACAGCTGGGAATGTCCTCGCTTCAGGTGGACCTTCAGTCGTCAGCTGTACCAATAGCACCCCAAGTTGTAGAAGCTAAGACTCAGCTGTGAAGGTGTGGGGTACCTTGCATTTAGCTACCTGAGCGTGGAGGCACCCTTCAAGCTATTCTCCCAATGACTGCCTCTGGTTAACCTGGTTTGTGTTTAGGGTGAGTAGGCCGGATGAGTTCCTCGATAGTTATTGCTCTCCTCCTCCTGCCTTGGGGGGTCGTCGATTGCAGAGCGCAGCGACTCGAACCCTCCACGGCATTCCTTTCAGAAGGACAGAGCGAGAGCTTTCCTACAAATTGGAATATTTTCCACCTGCCTTTAATTGGGTTTCCAAATTGTAGCAGCAGAGCCATCACTAAATAAAATATCCCAAGACTGGAGGGAAGGTGACCCTAGGCCTTGGATCCCCAGAGATTTCCTCCCCAGAGTTTTTTTTCCCTCTCCTCCATGTCTCAGGTCATAACTGTTAGCATAGGATAGTGTCTCTACTGCCGTTCCCTCTCTTCTTAGGAAGTTCCCTCATCCCCTTTTTGTAACCCATCAAACTCATGCCGCTGCTACCCTGCTATCCCATTACGTTATCAAGCTGCCTCATGCTTATCTATTACCATGTTTCACAACTTCTGATTGCTTATAAGCTTCATACTACTTCCTTTTTGGGGATCCTTCTAAGGTACCTTTAGCCAAGGGAAGCGCCCACGGCACCTCTAGGGGTGGAACCCTCTAGAGGGTTCCTTGCCTTTGGTACCCCTACAGGGTAGTAATTCCTCCAGAATAGAGAGTGCAAACAGCCAAAACCTAAGTAACACAGTTGCACAAGCATAACACTTACTGGCTACTTAGGCTATTGAATTGGAAGGCTCCGCCTGTGGTTCGATGGACAAGCAGCCAGCCACTCCCACTTCCTGAGCTATATAAGCAGTTCCCCTCAGCCTTCTTCTGAAGCACTTTTTATTTGCCCCGCCATCCTCCCCTTCTCCTTTAGCGGCAGCACCTCTCTCCTGGGGATCCTTCCTAAGGTACCTTTAGCCAAGGAAAGCATCCCGCGGTGTCTTTGGTACCCCTATAGGGTGGTAATTCCTCCGGAATAGAGAGTGCGAACGACCAAAATCCAAGTAACACAGTTGCACAAGCATAACACTTACTGGCTGCGTAGGCCATTGAACAGTACTTTTGCCACAGTACCAGGCCAAGCAAAAGGGGTCGAGCATGTAATGGTGACAAGAAATGCTCACACTATTAGACAAAATACATACAGATTACCAGAGTGGTTAAGAGCAGACATGGTTAAGGAAATACAAAAAAATGAAAGAATTGGGTATCATAGAAGAGTTGAGAAGTCCTTGGTCATAACCAGTGGTGATTGTAAACAAAAAAGGGGTGTAAGAATCTGCCTCAATTTTAGAAAACTTAATCAAGTGTCAGAATTTGACAGTTATCCTGAGCCCAGAATACATGATTTGGTGGACAGACTGGGGAGTACCAAGTATATCAGTACCCTTGATCTCACCAAGGGTTACTGGCAAATCACCCTCGCTAAATAATCCAGAGACAAAACTACATTTGCCACTCCTATAGGAGTCTATCAGTTCGCCACCATGCCGCTAGGTTTATACTGTGTACCCACTACATTCCTGCAGTGTATGGATAGAATTTTATCCCCTCACACTGGTTACTGTGTTGTTTACCTGGATGATGTCATGGTGTACAGTCTAGACTGGAAAAGCCACCTGGAACACCTATGAACAGTTATCCAATCTATCAAAAAGGCAGATCTGACAATTAATCCTACCAAGTGTGCATTGGGATGTCCACAATTCTAATGTCGGGCTTGTCCCCGGCCCGGAGCTCAGCACTCTAGATACTCAGCACTCTTGGGCGGATAGGGCGGCCCTTCCCCAGAGGGTTCAGACCCAGGGATGTGCCGGGCTGGGGGTGCAGGGAAGGCATACGCCATGACGGGAGGTAGAAACAAGGGGAGGCCATAGGAGGATGTTGAAGAGAGTTCTCTGGATCAAGGAGGAGATAAAAAGAATTAAAAAAAAAAAAGTGTGCATTGGGCATACAGGAAACCAGATATTTGGGCTATATTTTGGGAAATGGAGATGTCAAGCCAGAGGTTTCCAAGATAGAAGCTGTAGCTAACAGCACTGTTCCCAAAACCAAGAAACATGTCAGGTTGTTTTTAGGGCTGGCTGGTTAGTATCGGAGAATAGTGTATGGTGGAACATGGCTGTGTATGGAGATTCATACACCGCATTAAGTCATTCTGCTTCAGTAGTGACATCCTCACTAATGCAGAACAACTTTTCGTTCTGCGTTAGTGAGGACATCATAATTCAACTGCCCCTATCAGCACTGTTCATAGGACAAGGGGGAGGTTGACCACTTGAGTGCACGAGCTGGACGGTGCTCAAACAGAATACAGGAGCCAGTTCTTGGGGCGACAGACGAGAGAGGACACAAAAGTAAGCATCGCTGCTATTTTGGGCACCATATTCTGAGTAAGAGGTATAGAGCCCAAATACAATCACTACATCATCTACCTCGTGGTTTCTTGATAGGATTCCCGAGCTCGCCTCGCAGGCCCGCTCATGGAAACCGGTCAAGAGAATATGGGTTGTGCAAGGGGCTCCTACACACTATCCCAGCGGTTCTCAATGAGAGGCTAGCCTCCTGGGGAAGGCCCCAACCTGTTCCAGGGAGGCCTGCTTAGTCTGAAAAGTACAGTATTTAAATTTTGAGTTTTATGTATTTTGTGTGAAGAGATGAAGCAAACTGAAAGAGGCCAATAGTAGGTGAATTTTATGTATTTATTTACTAATAGGTGACAAGGGAAGGTGAATGAGCCAAAAGTTCATTTCGGTGTACCCTGGGAAGGGTAGGTAGGAATATATTTCAAAAGGTAACTGCAAAACAATCAAGAAATACACAATGAACAATAGTGCAAACAATATGAACAATAAATTGATAATGAGTGGTGGTCATTGATCAATTTGTAAACTGATGGCAGAACAGCCCAAATACAAGGTTGGAGCATAGAAGTGCTAAGAGCAACAGCAGGAAGGAGCAAAGTAATCCCAGAGAAGTTGCTGAGCAGCAGGGAATGAAGGGAGAGGCAAAGTATGTACGAAGGTAATTTCCTAAGAGGAAACAGAGAGTAGTCTGAACCATGAAGGTACTGCAACAAGGTAACAATGGTTCAAGAATGAAAATAGTGGAGCAAGTAGGCTGGCTGGGGTAGTAAACTGAATAATAATATTTGTTAATTTTATTTATCTGTTATTCAGATAACACCTTTGAGCACAAGAACTTTTTTCAAAGGTTCCAAATCAGTATAAGACAAAGAACTGAATGTGAGCCAAGTACTCAAAGGGGTTTCAATTTATTCATGGTGTGCTGCGCAAAGTACAGCATGTTATTTTTCCTTGGGGAGGCCCAAGATTATATCAGTTTTTGGGGGAGGCTCAGAATCTTTTCTATGGATTTGGGGAGGCTCACTGTGACAAAGTCTAAGAACCATTGCACTATCCTATATTTTATTCCCAGCTTTTCCGAGTTAGCTACTCCCCTCACTGAACTCACAAAGAAACAGTTCCCATGAAAGGACCCCAGAGTGTGACAAAGCTTTTGCGCCATTAAGGCTGCATTATTTTTAGCCCCTCTTTTAAGAAGCCCAGACTTTAAGAAACAATCTCTGTTACAGACTGATGCATCTGAGGTAGGCATAGGTGCAGTCTTGAGTCAGCATATGGATGGGAAAGAACATCTTATTCTGTACATAAGTAGGAAATTGCACGACAGAGAGAAACGGTACTCCACCATTGAAAAGGAATGCCTTGCAGCAAAGTGGGACATGGAGTCCCTTAAGTTTTACTTACTAGGAGCTGACTTTGTACTTGTAACAGATCACAATCTTCTCTGTTGGCTTAAACAAATAAAGGATAAAAATTCTAGGTGCTACCTGGCACTACAGTCATTTAAACTTAAGATGATACTCAAATCCGGAAAATAGATGTCAATGCTGATTTTCTGCCCAACTAAGGATCTAGGTTCGAGCAGACTCGATAGACCGTAAGGCCTAATCTGCTGGCAAATAGTATGTTAGTATATGGATCAGGAATTGAGAATTCTGAAGGTTGAAAAAAATGTGAGTTGAAACTTCTCTGTTTGCTATGCTGCATATGCACTGAACTGTAAAGGCTATAAGGTGATGTTAGAAAAAAAAAGTTTTGGAATCCTGTTTTTGTAAAACAGGCTCCCTCTTAAAGAGGGGGGTATGTGACAGAGTTGAATAAGGCCCTGTCCCATTTGTTATGCAGAAAAAGTTAAAAGCAAGGATCTGTTCTATCATCTCCTTTTCTGTCTCTTGTATGTCTGGTTGCGCAACCAAATTTTCTTGAGATGTAGGAACTACTGACAACAACAAAAATGGAAAGGTACCTGGGGTAGTTATATCAGGTGACCTAAAGGTGGGCAAGCAATGTGAGACTGCAGTAAGGAGGGCTGCTGGGATACTGGGATGCATAGGGAGAGGCATCACCAGTAGAAAACAGGAAGTTGTTGTCCCTCTCTACAGACAGTTGGTAAGACCTCATCTGGAGTACTGTGTGCAGTTCTGGAGACCCCATCTCCGCAAAGACATAGACAGGGTAGAGGCTGTCCAGAGGAGGGCAACTAACATGGTGCAGGGTCTGCACCAGAAGACATACAAAGGGGGACTAAAGGAGCTTACTATGTATACCCTTGAGGAAAGGGAGACAGGGACATGATAGAAACTTTCAAGTACCTCAAGGGGAATCAACATAGTCCAAAAGGGTAGCATCTTTCAGAAAAAGAGATGTCGAAGAACAAGGGGGCACAATTTGAAGATAGAGGGGGACAGCTCAGAGGTAATGTGAGGAAGTATTTTTTCATGGAGAGGGTTGTGGATGCATGGAACAGCCTTCCTGAGGAGGCCATGGAGTCAGTAACAGTGGGGGAATTCAAGAACGCACGGGACAGACATAAGGCAATTCTAGTGGGGGGTAGGAGGAAGTAGGCTGTTGGTTAACTAGGATCTGCAGCTAATCCATTTGGTAGGAGAATGGGCAGACTAGGTGGGCTAAGAGGTCCTTATCTGCCATCAAATTCTATGTTTCTATGTTCCTTAACTGATCAGTCCGACAGTTTCGCAATTCTCTGCCTCTCGCTATCTCTCTGCCTTCACTTGCTATTTCTATCTATTTTTCCCCCCTTGCATATCTGCAGTTATAACAAATATATGTGAATCTCTGTGTAAAACTGTATGTGATACTGGGATTCCTTTGTTTAAAACTGTTTATAGTTATACTGTTGAAATGTTTGCAAAGTTATTTGGAACTCAAGGGGTTAAACTGAGATACATTTTTTAAGTCCTTTGTGGAGTTATGAAATAAGATGTCAGTTCTGGGTCACCATGTTCTTTTTGCTGCACCTGCATCGAAACTGAGAAGAACATTCTGTGAGAAGCAAGATGTCAGCGAGGGAAAGACGTATAAAAAGAGCAGCAGTGCTTTGCTAAAAAGACAAGGAGAGTGAGAGACAGAGACTGCAATTTGGAATTAAGAGATACCCTCAGAAAAAGGACTTGGTTTTCTCTGTTTGTACTGCCTTTGTAAATAGTTGAATAATATATATATTTTTTTGCTGTTATTGAGAAAAATAAAACACTATTTGTGAATTTTGAAACTGCTCCTTGGTTTCCTATGCTTCATGACCTGTTCCTCAACAACTGGCTCAAGCATTTTCGAGCCTGGATTGCCTTCAGTGGTTGGACTGATGCTTTGCACATTTCCAATGCCTTTTGCTTGCTTCTGAGAGGGACTGCCATTTCCTGGTTCAACACACGTACAGAACAAGTCAAAAGAGATACTGTTTACTCTGTACACAATTTTCAGAGACCATTTTGTCCAAGCACATCCACCCTGGTTATTGGAACAACTGCTGTGGGAACGCACCATGCAACCCTCTGAATCTCTAGAAACATTCATAGTGGACATTGACTCACACTGCCAGCATCTGCAGAAAAAGATCAGATCATAGCCTTTGTCCGGGGACTGCTGCCTCCATTCCAAACTTATGTAATTCGTCAAAAGCTAGCAAGCTAGATGAACACAAACTAAGCTGCACAACTTGCACAAGAGTCCATCTCAGTCCACTAGTGTACAAGCACCTCAGTCCTCATAAATGGCTGCACTTGCAATGTGTCGAACAACAACAAGCAATGATTGACAAGCTCATTACAACTGTCAAAAGCTTACACCTCAGCTAAACTGCTTCCTCTGCAACCTCTGTCAGTGCTTTGCAACCACCTCGACAGCGACCTGATCCACCTCCGCCTTCATGAGAGCCTGTCACCTGCCAGTGGTGTGGATTCAGAGGACATACTGCTGCTGTCTGCCGAAAGCTGAAGTACTACAACAGAAATCAAGAGAACCAAAGATACCCACTGCAGCACAATCAGCAAGATAATCGAAACTACTCCCAGGTTCAGGGAAACAAGCGCTACCCAACAAACTAGAGGCTTTTGTTGAGCAGGAGAACATAGCAACTGACTGCCCCTCTGACTCTCGCAGTTCAAGTAAACCACATCTCCAGTTGCCCACTCTGGCACCCTTGTGCTTCCAGGGGCAAAGGTACCTGTCATCAGATCACCACTCCTAGCAAACTATGTCCCTGTAACCATCGGAGATTGGTCCACGCATGCCTTGGTCGACACTGGAACAGAAATCTTAGTTATCAATACAAGTATTCTGAATAACCAAGCTATTCGTCATTTACCAAATGTCTCTCCAGCTGACCTAAAATACATTATCACAGCAAGTACCACTTACAGTATCTGTCACAGGCATGGTCCAGCTCAAGCTACACTTTGGCTCACAGCAAGCTACTGTTAAGTTCTACCTAGTGCCTGATCTACAACCAGCAGTGAGTCTTGGCCCAGAGTTCCTCAGAGCCCGCAAAGCCATCCTGGACTTTGCATCGCAAACTGTCACTAGACCCTGGAAGACCAAGTCACTATGCCGCCTCAGACAGAGATGGTTTTGATTGCCAAGATTTGAGGTGAACCACTTCAAAAAGGTGTGGTTGGCATCTTCACAGAACCTCTCACTCTGCATTCGTCAGGTCTTCTCCCAGGAAACACCTTGTCTGCAGTGCATGGTGGCACAGTCTTCCAAAAATGCTACAACTTCACAGATGAGCTGGTAGTCATATCAAAGGGTGCCACATTTTGGAAAGTTTATCTGCTTGTCTACAGGGGACCAGCTGCATCTCATGCAAGACCCTCAGCCTGGTTTCACTCACTCTAGTCCTGTTAGTACTATCATTACTATCACTACCACTCCAGCTTCACAAGAGTTACTCCTCAGTAAGCAACAGTCCTCTTCGAAACTTCCAGCATCTCCAAGAGAACAACTTTTGAAATTCCTGGAGAACTACCTGATGTCTTTGTTGGTCCAGATAACAAGCTTGGATGCTGTGATATCCTGCAACACACCATCGAGGTGCAGCCCAACCAGAAACCAATCCATCAGCGAGCCTACAAAGTGGGACACAAGCATACACATGTCCTAGAGGACATGATCAAAGACTTGCTTGAACAAGACATTGTTGAAGAGTCTACAAGTCCCAAGAGGTGCACCTTTCCTGCTGGTGGTAAAGAAGGACAAAGGGTATCGCTTTGTGGTAGAGTACAGAAAACTCAATGTCTACACAGTGCAGAATGCTCATCCCTTACCTACAGCCGAAGATAACTTAGAGTCTTGGCACAGCCAGCCCAGCTTACTTCACCACTCTAGACCTTCAGAGTGGGTTCTACCAAGTCTGCATTGATCCAGCTTCTCGTCCATACACAGCCTGGTGCCGCCACTTGGGACCTTTTAAATTCAAATGACTGCCTGTGGGACTTCAGAACAGTCCAGCCACATTTTACCATGTTATGGAAGCTGTACTATGTGGGTTGTCTTGGAAATCCTGCCTAGTTATTTAGACGATGTTACTGTCTTCAGCAGAACTTTGCCAGAGCACCTTCAACATCTCAAAGAAGTGCTTGAATGTCTCAAGACAAGCCAGTCTCAAGTTTCACCCAGAGAAGTGTTGTTTTGCACAGCATCAAATTGATTACCTAGGACATGTTGTTCTCATGGCATCTCTCCAGACCCAGACAAGCTCTCAGCAGTCAAAGACTATCCAGAACCTAACAATCTCAAATACCTTAGAGTTTTCCTAGGCTTATCCAGATACTGTAGAAAGTTTATTTGCAACTATGCCAAGATTGCAGCTCCACTGTATGCCCTCACCAAAAAGTGATGTGAATATACATACTTTCGAATAAAAAGCCTTTAAAAACCTTAAAAGAAAAACTTCGCTTCTCCAGTATTGTCCTTCCCAAGTTTCAACCAATCCTTCAAACTCTACTCAGATGCTAGTGCCTTTGCAGTGGGCGCTGTGCTATGTCAAATCCAAGACAGAACAGAATGAGTTGTTTCCTATGCCGGGTGCTCCCTTTCCTCAGCTGAGCAGAACTATGGCATTACAGAAAAAGAATGTCTAGCCATGGTATTTGCCATAAAGAAATTTGACTGTTACCTTCGCTAATCCTCCTTTACAGCTGTTGTTAATCATTCTGCCCTCAGATCTTTATTTGAAATGAAGGAGCCAGTAGGCAGGTTCGCCCGATGGATTGCCATGCTGCAAAGGTACAATTTTGAAATTCAGTACAGACCAGGTCGAGTTCACTCCAATGCCAATGGTGTAAGTCAGAAACGATATCCCTCCACTTCATCCTCAACAGATGAAGAATCCTGCCTACAAGCTCTTCCTTTCCATGCCACATATGTGCTCCCTGTGGACACTCCTACAGCACCTCAAGTTGCCCTGCTGCTACCAACTGCTTCTACAGAAAAAAAGCACCAATGAGCTTCTCACCTCCTCTACTTCTGATTTCTCCCTGGCAACTGTTAAAATGCAACAAAGAACAGATCCTCAATTCACAGACATAATCTTCTACTTAAGAGCCAAGAACCTTACTGCAACAAAAGCAGCATCGCCAGGATGTAACATAGAAACATAGAATTTGACGGCAGATAAAGACCACATGGCCCACCTAGTCTGTACATGATGTACATGATGTACTTTTCTTTGCTTCTCAATACTTCCTCAATGACGGTGTGTGCTTTTCCACGTTTGGACCAAGGAAGGCAAGGGTCATCCAACGGACAAAACCTATGTACAGTTAGTTCTGCCAGCCTCTTTAATCAATCAAGTTCTTCTCTCCACTTTCTGGAGGTCATATGGGAATCCACAGAACTCTCGAAAAGACACGGCTTCACTTTTTCTGGCCTCACATGAGCAAGGACATTGTCTGATTTGTCAAATCTTGCCAGCCCTACTCCCTAAGTAAGCCTCCTGCCAAACCGACAAAGGTGCACATAATTTCCAATGCCTGTAGCCACAGAACCATTTCAAAGAGTCAGCACCGACATTCTTGGACCTTTACCCACATGCTCTGACTCTGGCAACAAATACATCTATGTTTTTGTGGACTACCTAACAAAGTACTTGGAACTAATCCCCCTAAAAGACATTCAAGCTGCCACAGTAGCAAATGCCTTCCTTAACAATGTTATTTGTCGTCACGGTATCCCCTCGTACCTGCATTCAGACAGAGGCACTAACTGCCTTTCAGCGATTGTCCGAGAAACATGCAAACTTCTCAACATAAAAAAAAGACACACACAACAAGTTATCATCCACAATGCAAAAGACAAAGTGAAAGAACGACATCTACCATTCTCAATGCACTCTGCAAGTACCTGGATGAAACTCATGACACTTTGGACCATTTTGTTCCCTTGGTGTAGTTTGCCTACAATACAAGGCCTTGTGTCAACAGTATAGAGCACACACCATTTTTTTGGTCCATGGTCATCACCCAAGAACTGCATTGGACAGGGATCTCTCACTGCTAGAGGTTTGAAAGTCAGCTTCATCATTCATCATTCCTGTGCTGGAACAGCTTGAACGTACCAGACATGTTGCAATCACTACGTTGGCCCAGAGAAGATCTGCAGTGCAGAAAATGTCAGCAGCCAAGTCACATGAGCCTTTATTTTCTGTTGGGGACATTGTTCTGGGTGCCACCAAGGAACTGCTTCTCCCTTGGACTGGTCCCTTCTACATCGTAAAGAAGCTTCTTCCTGTTCACGTCTGTTTGGAATGCAAGTCTGATAGAAAGCTAGTACACAACAAAGTCCACATCAGTCAACTGAAACATGGGTAGCTGAGTAATATCCTCCCAGATGATCCCAGTCCATACAGTAATGAAGCTGCACTTGAACCTGCTATCCTCTCTGAAGCTGAAATTTCTTCCAACAACTTGCAACCAGCTTCTCCAGATCTTCATACTCCTGACACTCTCCAGCCAGATCCTGTTTTGCCTGATCAGCAGATGAACTTTCTGGGACTTCTCAGCCTCGTTCTTCTTCTCAGGACTCTCTCATACACACACTCATACCAGATCAAGAAGATTCTTAGAAAGAAGTATGTGAACAGATCCTGAACTTATCGAGTGAAGTGGCGCGACTTTGACAGTGCGCAGAACTCCTGGGTCACTTTTACCGACCTCACTCCGCCCTGTCAGGAACTGGTTCAAGCCACATATGCCTGCATTCCCACTGATCTGAAAAGTTGACAGAGGCCTTGAACTTTTGTGTAACTGAACTCAGTGGTGGTACTTCCGGTGTTCATTGTCCATATGACTGTTCTGCAACTGTTATTGCATTGTTTTTCTTGCAAGTTCATTCTGTTTCTGGGTATCCTCCAGCTGCTACCCCTTCTTTTGCTTCCCTTCTCCCCTCCTTGCACTGTGGCACTTGTCACCCTGACCAAGCTTCAGGTTGCTATGGTGTTTCCTCCTCCCCCTGGTACTACTCTGACTGGTCACCACTTAGTCCAGATCATTTCCTTCCCCCTTCCCTGCAGCGAAATACCGTTAAGTAAAATGCTGTATGCCATGCTTAAAAAATGTTTTCTTTAAAATTTCTTATTGTAATGTTACTATGTTATTGTGTGTTCGAGTGATGATCACATTCACTGTCCCGGAGTTGATGTGAAGCACACATTAAGCATGGGCTTAATGTTAGCTGTTGCCCCTTTAAGGGCACTCAGAACTTGCATGTTACCATTTGTTGCACTGCCTGCCAGGTAAGCAATATGACATGACAGGGTGTGCATGGAACATATTTTACCACAGCCAGGGGCGTAATAAGGCACAAGGCCTTGGCCGAGTGCCTTTAGCCCCTGGCGTGCGGTAAAATATGTTCCATGCACATACCTGGAGTGTCTTATTGCGCTTATAAAATGGACTACACTTTTTTTTCTTTAAAAAGTCAGAAAAAATACTGCTTATATGCAGAAAAAACATAGTTGCTTATGCAAATGTATGATGAAGTAGTCCTTCCGCCCACCAGACAATGACATCATCATGATGTGCTGTTGAACTTTGTCCTGTACTGCCATCAGTAGTAAAGCTTCCTGACAGCCTGATTCAGGATCACTATCCCCTTCCTGTATTTGTGTAGTGTATTTTCTGTACTGTGACAGGCAGAAAAGGAGAGTGAGGAAGAACAGTTTTTAATTTTTACTGCGATAAATCAGAACAGAAGGAGAGCAAGGGAGAACTGTTTATATTTTTTTCCTTTCTAAGCAATGAGAGCGAGCGCTTCTGTTTGTTTGTTTTGAGGCAAACAGCTTCAATTTAGGTTCAGACCGCTGTTTTTAACTCTTGCACTCATGCCTACTGCTTTGCCAGAAGTAGCAGAGAGCAGAGTAGCGGGAACTATCTCAGAGCGGGCGCTGTATGCTCTAGGACTGAGACTGGGAGCGGCACAAAAGAGTGGACAAGACGAGTTAGTTTTTTTTCCCCCTCGTAGTTTCTTTCCTTATTCTGCTTTTTTTTTTGTGAAGGGGGAACTAAGTAAGTAGCTACTGTAGCTGTCCAGAGTTCCTGATCATTAAGTCAGGGAAGATCAGCTTTAGTAAGGGGGGAAAATGGTGGCATTTCAAAAACACAACGTTCTAAATGAACACACTGATTTCTGTAATGGAGTCCTGCTTTAAAGTACTTGTTATTGCCTGTGCATAGAACAGATTTCATGCACAGGTAATAACCAATCAGAAAACCGGATTTTCTGTCCCCATTTTATAGTGCCATGTAATTCCTATCAGTCAGAGAATCCAGTCAGTCTGGGGCTAGATCTCATGAAAAGAACATGTCCTGCTGTACAGAATAAACACCATTTTATTCATTTATTTCTGCATCCGTCTCAGTCTTTTGTAGAGTCCAGCAGCAAGGCGTCCTCTACAGCAGCAAGAGGTGGGCCTGGCAGATCTGAAAGAAAGGTAATTGTCCTTAGTGGCAGACCAACACCAAAACGCCACAAACCTATATCATCATTTATCCCTCCACCAATGTGCCTGTATCAGTTTTTGAGAGAGCATGCTTGTGGGACCTTGAGACCTCCCTTTCTGAAACACAACCACAGCCCATTATAAACATACCAAATGAAGAAAGGCAGGCACTCGCTCCGGGAGTTGGAACAGAACGGGTGCCTAAAAATAAAGCCCGCAGAAAAGGGTGGGTGAACTGTCATTTTAAACACAGAGAACTACATCTGAGAAGTCCTTAGACAACTGGACAATAAATATTTTTATGAAGAGCTCAGATTGGATCCTGTCCCAGAATACTAAAGGAATGTGGATACTTTTCTACTTGATGCCAGTGGTAATGGTATTATTTCCCGTAAAACCCTTTAATTTTTGACAGCTGTGTATCCCATTAGGGCAACCATATACATACTGCTGAATATATATAAAAGCTTGCTGCAGCCCCCAGGACACCCAATAATGCAGGCATTGGGTCCCTCATAAAGAGGCTATCATAATATGTGGATGCTTAAATCGAGGATATTGTAAAGGTGCTGCCATTATATGTGAGGGACGCCATAGAAATGATGGGCGTCCTGGGGGATTTACAGCTGGAAGAAAAATGGCTTCCTGCCTCAGTGGACATCGAACGGTTATATGCTAGCATATCCCATGAGGAAGGACTTTTAGCAGTATGTACCAGGTTGGAATCTTCTACTAACTTATCAGTACAGAACAGGAACTTTATAGTGGGACTGTTTGAGTTAGTACTTAAGTGCAACTTATCTATATTGCAAGGGAAACATTATCACCAGACTAAAGGTACTGCAATGGGCGCTACCATTACACCCGATTACTCAAAACTGTATCTGGGACAGTGAGAAAAGGATGTGTAACCCCCAAGGGGCGCTACCCTTAGGGCTACTACCCCTGCCTGCCTCCACTGAGACAGGGTGAGAGGCCCAGATCCGTTGATGGGTACCTCCACCCAGAGGTCGGGGTTACTGCTGTCGAGATTGCCTTGGTCACAGCCCTTTGGGTTACTGCAACCCCTCTTTCGTCCCACTAGTGGCTCATACGGGATACCGACAGTGCTTTTCCCCAGTATACTTACCCCCTGGCTAGTATCTCTCAGCTCACTCTGGGGACCCCCTGTAAAGTAAGGTACAGTTACATCACAGTCACTATGCAGCAGTTCACCAGTAATGCACACCGTAGCCAGGGTGTAGTTGCAGAACAAACAAATCTGATTTATTCAAGGGAGGCAAATAACAAGGGCAGGGGGAAATCAAGGTGATTGACTTATCACTATACCTTCTACCTAGGGCTCTGTGCACAGGCCTAAACCTAATATTTGCTGTCCCTGGGTACCCAAGCCCTAACGGCTAGTCCATCGTGGCAGCTGGTTGGGGCCCTGACACAAATAGCCTTTGCAGTCCTGAGAAGATCAGGATGAGAAGAAAGTTCAATTAAAACAGTCAGCAGTATAATGAAGCAACTTAAGGCCACGGTCTGCAAACTTGGCAGGGAGCTACCCTGATTCGGTACTCACGACTCCAGCAAATACCAACTCCGTCACCACCAGCAGGGCTGAGACTGAATTTCACCAGCCTCCTCACACATTTATATGGCAAACAGAGGGGTACCATACCAGGCAGCTGCTTCTAGGCCCCACACGAACTTGCAGCAGACATGGGCAATAAACGGCAGCTTCAACGTCACGGGTGGACCGAGCGCGATTCAGCAGATTCTCCAGTTCTCTCAGGTTGAGCCTGGTAGGTAGCTGGGCTGGCACCAGCCTCCTCCGACCGCACGCCGGCGGATTTAGTCCGACTTACTCGAAGGGCAAAAACGGCCGCCTCAGGCCTTCCCGTGTGAACACTCACACAGCGCAGGAGCCTGGAGCTCCCTTCTCCTTCCTAGCCACAACGCATCTGCCCCCAGCAACTTGGGGCACTCCTTCCAGTTCGGGCGCTACCCGACTTGATTGGCTGGTGTCACCTGCCAGTCATTCACTTCTGCTCTCAGTGGTGCGAAAAAGCGCCATAGCCCATAATACCTTTCTCAAAGGGCAAGCAGTTCCCCATTGGTCAGCCGGCTCAGAGGAGTCCCGAGGTACTGATTGGTCCAGTTCGGCAGCTCTGGACCAAAATGGAGGGGATAATCAAAACAGTCTCTGGCTGCAAAGGAAGCAGGTTAGAACAACTTACATTATCATCACTATTCAAAAGGATTACTAGCAAGTAATTATCTCTTTTAACAGGGCTCCCTCTGCACCAGTAGCGATGGCAGAATGGAGCGCTTACTCATCAGCCCAGGCGGGACTCGGGCATACAACCACACAGCCCCACCTTAGTTCAACTAATTATGACTGCAACAGGCAGCCCTTAAAGGGACAGTATACGGAGGCCTTAAAAGCGCTCAATGGCTACCGATTTGAAATGGCTTAAACGCCGAACACCAGCCAGGCATGGAGCATTTAAACAAGCTCCGGGGAAGCTTTTTGGGAACCCCCATTTGTAGCGGGGTTACAGATGTCATTAATGACCAGAATAACAACACCTTCTTTGATGACCATGATCAACTTTTGGCACCTTTTACTCCACCTTAGTGATACGTTATCTTATTAAACCACTGCCAATTGTTTAGTGACCACACATAAGATTTCTGTAACTCATGTATTTCTGTGCTTGCTCAGTGTTTTTGTTGTATTTCAAACGTTTGTATGTGTAATTTTGAAATGGAACCTTTGAAAAAGAGTCTGTGCTCAAAATTGTCATCCTAGAATTTGAAATAAATAAAAATAAATAATAAAGCTCTGATTATGCCCTGATGGTATGGCGGGGTACTGTGGAACACCTGCAAAGTTGTGTTCAACATCTACATGACTCTAATCCGAATCTGTGTTTTACGGTTGCCCGTGATCTTATGGAGGTAACCTTTTTGAATTCAAGAATCTGCAAAACACAGGATCGTACTGTCTATCCAGACTTATTCTGGAAGTTTACAGACTGCAATACAGTGATGCATACCTCCACTAGTAGTCGTGTATACACTGTAGAGTGTGGCGGCTATCTTCAACATGGCAGAGTATGCTGTGTTCCGCCGTGACCGTTTTTTTTTTTTTTTTAGAGGCACCCCCCCCCGATCTCTCCTCTCAGCACTTACCACCCCACACCCCCCACACAGTGCAATAGAGTGACACTGGGGTGCCTCAATCCCCCAGTGTCACAATCAGGGCATTCCATTTTTTTTCATATTCCCCCACCCAACCCTTCCTCATGGCGCCCATCACCCCTCCCCAAAAGCATAAAAGTGACACTGGGGGTGCCCAATCCCCAGTTACGCCATCTGGGACACCCATTGTTTTTATGCACATTCCTCCACCCAACCCTCCCTCTCAGCGCCCACCACCCCACCCCCACCCCCCAGAAACATAAGAGTGACACTGGGGGTGTCCAATACCCCAGTGTCGCCATCCCGTGTCTTTTTTTTTAAAAAGCCCTGTAAAAAGGAAAACATCCATCAGGCTCATAACTTTGGTAATATTTAATATTTTTACACCAAATTTTCAACATAGCCATTTCTTCACAGCAACTCATGAATGTGACAGCTGTCATTTTTCAACATCTGCCCAAAATGTGTTTTTGTATCCTTAAAGTTGATTTTGCATCCCTGCACAAAATCACCTTTAGCCCAGGAGTAGAACATTTTCTCTGCCCTTCTTCATGAAGCAGGGTCATAACAAGGCTATGTTGAAAATTTGGTTTAAAACTATTAAAAAAACAAATTTTCAATATTTCTCCACCAAATTCCTTAACCACAGCTCTACCTGCTCTGGCCAGAGTTTGTTTCTATTAGGTGGCTCTCCTTGAGCCTACTGTTGCCATTCAGTTGCCCCGGCTCAATGTAACAAAGTGGGCACAATGAGCTTCATTCCCTACTGTACTGTATTTCATATGTACTGCTTTTATTGCTCTTGTACTGCGGATCAAATAAACACGAAGTTAAGAAAAATTGCTCTTGTACTGTCGATCAAATAAACACAAAATTAAAGGGTCCTAGGTGTGCTGCAGTCTCTTTGTGTTCTGCACCCACAGGTTGTGAGACTTGCCACGCCCCCTTCAGCAACCAGGACAGGACTCTGAACCTCAGGTTTAAGTATCTAAACAAATTAGCAGGCAGAAGTTTTCCTTTCTGTGACTGAGCCAGCAAAATATGTTATTCATAGGCATGCATTCACATGCCCACGTCTTTGTACTTGTGCTTTGACCCACAAACGCAAACAGTCCTCATTCAGTCACTATTTCACACACACATCCATGTGAATGTATGTGTCTGTGTGAGAGACTGAGTTTATACCCAACATTCTACCATACTGGGAACTCTTGGGTTGGGCTGATGTGAAGTATGGAACTGTCAAAAACACCAGTGAAAGCTGCTGCTAAAGAATATGTACTCAAGGTAGAAGCAGCTAAGATGATTCCTACAGAAGCATCAAAAATTCCTGCTAGGAAAGCAAAAAGTCATTTTAGTACAGGACGCGTGGAGTCTTCTGCTACTGTGTAGTTATTAGAAGAGTTCACATAGCCATGGCAGAGGTAACAGGATGAGCACCCACTGGGAGATTCAGGGTTGGTGAGACTTGGGGGCAGGGGAAATATTCATCAAATAAGAAGACCTTCTCTGGTAAAACTCAACCACAGAGAAGAATCAAACATACAAATCTGTTTATGAACAGGTCTTCACTGTCCTCTGCCCCATATCTGAGTCCCAGGTTCACCAGACTGCTATTTACCGAATTGGTTTTAATACACCCCTGCCATATACACCATGAAAGGAAACATTCAGCATTGACAAATGCTCATTTTACAAGGCAGAAACAACAAAGAAAATAACTGAAGTTATCAGTAGACATGTACCACTCTTCAGGCCTGCCTTAACCAGTGACAGTTTTCCTATAATTCCTGCAGGAGTCTGAGGGTAGAACAGTGTTTTCTTGCAAGAAAATCTTCCATAAGACCGTGGTTATTAAATCCACTACAGTTTTGGAGGGCATATATTTTTGCTGTGTTATCCATGCATATCTGGCTTTCCAGAGCTAATATTTACGTAAAGCAAAACACAGTTGCAGAGTACCCTTGTGAAACTGTTCCCATGGTCCTGTAAATTGTCCTAATACTATTTTTTTTGGTAATTGTTATACTGGAACAAATGTTCATTCCAAGCTTTACTCAGTGTTTCCCAAAATTCCAAAGGATATGCTAACAGAAGTATTGTGTTTCTTGTATTCCAGTACAAGGTTTGTGGGTACATACTCTTTCCTCAGTTTTCTTCTGTTTTAATGGGTCTCTGACTGCTATCCTCCCCAGTACATCTAGCCTAATGATATCCCACATTTGACATGGTATATGGGGGTTTACCTGCAGGACAAAATATAAGGTCTAGGGGAAAGGAGATATTGGGTTTTCTAGAGAAATGTGTATAGTTACTTTCCGGATGATGCCTCAATTCTATCGGGGGGCAGGGGGAGCAGTTTCCACTGTTTTAGTTTTGAGAAATCTATACATATATACAGTGGCAGCATATCTTTAAATTCATGTTTATTAACATCAAGTGGGTACATAACAGCAGGAGGATAGATACAGTCAATTTCATCAACTTCACACAACATGCAGCCATAGATATACATAAGTCCATCAAATTACAATTATGGCAAAGGAATAAATCGGTACTATTACCTACACCATACAGTCACTAGACCCTACTGGGTAACTGACTTGCTTCTCCCACGGGAACCTACCAACAGGAGATTCAGGTGGTTGAGCTGGGGGTGTCCCCCTGGACTGTCAGAGTGGGGCAGGGGCCCGAGTGGAAATCCAACCAAATCGACCATCTCTTCCATCTTCGAGTAAAAATATGGGACTTCTGATTTATCTTAAAAGTTAGCTCTTCAAGTTCTGAAATTTCTTGGGTTACTTGAAGCCATGTCTGTATAGTGGGTTATATGACCTGAAGCCAAAAACGAGTGATGGTTTTATGAGCCGCTGTTAGTAGAATGGCCCAGAGGTACAGTGAGTCAGCACCCTTTAGGCCCCTTGGAGGGGTGCCAAGGATAACATTTGGCCAGTCCAGTGGAGCATCCAGGATAAACAGGTCCACCAATGCAGAAATTTTCTCTTCCCAAAATGAGTGGATCTGAGGGCATGCCCAGAAGATATGTAAGTGGTTACCTTCTGCCCCTCCATACCGCCTCCAGCAAGCTGGTTGTCTTGTAAGATCTTTTTGCTAAAGCAGAGTGGGTCAGGAAGTAGTGCACTGTAATCCTCCATGTAAACTCCTGCCAGTGTGGGGATCGAGTGGTCCTAGAGGCAATGTGGAAAACAGATTCCCAATTACTCTCCCCTGTGTCTCCCCCGCCAATTGGCTTTTATTCTGTCTAGAGGGTCACCCCTCAAAACCGCAAGGGATTTGTAAAGGGTGGAAACCCAGCCCTTTTGTGTCTGACAAGACCTTATTGCCTGGAGACTTTCTAGGAAGCAGGCAGCTCTAGTGGGATCCCGATCCGCCCTTTGACAGCTGACCACATATGACCAAGCTTGGAGGTATCTGAAGTGGTCTGAGTTTCTGAGACCAAATGCCTGTTTAAGAGATTCAAATCCTGGACTGTGCCATCCTGAAGGAGCAGACCCATATATGCTAGGCCAGTTCTATCCCAGATCCTGAAGGTGTGATCTAAGCGGGCAGGGGGGAAGTTGGGGTCCCAGGCCAATCTGGATAGAGGACAGAGTGATGATTTCAACTAGTATTTTTGCCAGGCTCTATGTGCTGCTTTCACAGTATCCCTCATGGCCTGGAGCCTAGCAGGGGGGACCCCGAGGGAACTGGGGGGAGATATAACTCTGACCTCTAAGGGTGGACAGCGCCTCCTCCTCCTCTCCACCTCCATGTCTTTCCAGTTTGAGGTGTAGGAAGGATCAAACCATTGTAGGGCAACCTTCAACTGAGCTGCCAGGTAGTAGTCCTCCAGGTCTCGGAGGGACATGCCCCCCTTTGTTTTTGTGTGTTTGGAGAATCTGGACATTTATTCTGGGCCTATTTTTATTCCAAATAAATCTTGAAATCAGTTCATGCTAACCCTGAAAGTGTGACTTATGTATAAAAGTGGGAAGACATTGAAAAAGGTATAAGAATTTGGGGAGTATATTCATGGTTATGGTTTGTATCCTAGAGTGCATAGGGAACTTTATTAGTGACCACCTCTCGAAGTCTTTTTTCATTTGGTTTACAAGTGGGATGTAATTTGTCTTAAATAGCTGCGATGTATGCTTGGTGATAAAGGTGCCTAAATACTTCATTTTCTGAGCTGACCAATTCAGAGGGAGTAGATCCAGTATTGCCTTTGAGGGGGTGTAATAGAAACTAAGAATTTCCGTCTTTGATTTATTGAGGGTGTATCCCAAGTGCCCGCCAAATTCCTCCAGAACAGACCATACCTGGGAGATGGACTGCTCAGGTCGAGACAGGCACAACAGTACGTCATTTGCATAAAGTTAAATTTTTCGATGCAGGCCCCCTACCTCTTTCCCCTGAATGTTGTTTGATTTCCGAATGGCCTTCACAAGAGGTTCAATATAGAGGGCAAACAAGAGGGGAGATGGATAGAGGGCATCCCTGTCAGGTACCCCTACCTAGCCTGAATCTATTGGATATCCCCCCATTCACTCTTACTTAAGCCTGAGGGCCCAAGTAAAGTAGCCTAATGGTGTCCATAAAGGCCTGTGGGAATCCCATATACTCCAGGACCTGAAACAGGAATCCCCAGGAGACCTTATCAAAGGCCTTTTCGGCATCCAGACTCTTCAGGCAGGCAGGAGCATGGGAACGGTGGATAGAATCAACCACATTTATTGTGGAACGGACACTGTCTGGGGCCCTGGCGGCCAGACACAAAGCCAGTTTGATCCTTATTGAACCGGTCTGGGAGGAAGGAGTTCAGTCTGGCAGCTCTGATGGATGTGAATATTTTATAGTCCGAATTAAGAAGGGAGATAGGTTGCTAGGATTCGCAGCGGGTAGGATCCTTATTTTCTTTATGCAGTAGGGAGATGGTGGCATATTACCAGGAAGGGGGAATCGAGTTCCCTTCCTCCCAGATACCCGAGTAGACCTCCAGCAACAGGGGGGCGACTTCAACCTTAAAGGTTTTGTAAAATTCAGCACTAAAGCCATCAGGGCCCGGGCACTTCCCAGTTTTCAAATTTTTATGATGTTTAAAACTTCCATCTGTGTGACAGGTTTGGTTAAAAGTTGTCCCTTTGCCAGGGAGAGGGATGGGAGGGACAGTGATCTCAGATAATGTGACTTATCTTCGTAGGTTGATTCTGCTTGGGGGCTATATAACTTAGAATAGTAAGCAACGAAGGCCTCAGCAATTTGCGTTGTTTTATTAACTGGAAGGCCAGACCAGGGGGAAAACTATTTTAGTGATGGTCACTCTGGCCGTATGCTGCCTAAGTCTGAATACTAAAAGTCTGGTTCCTCTGGGGCCTCCCTCGTAGTACTTTTTGTTTGAGATAAAAAAAGTGCCCTTTCAGTTTCTTCTTTTTGCAGCTTTTGTAGATCCCTCTTACGGGTCTTTATCTGCAGATCCCTTTGCTCATCCCATTTAATTTTCTGTGCACTCTCAAGATCCTTTATCTGTACAAGGAGGTCTTGTTGCTTTTGCTTGTGCAGTTTTTTCTCATGAGAAGCAATAGAGATGAGTTTCCCCTCTAATGGTAGCCTTAAGCGTATCCCATATGATCTGAGGGGTTACTCCTTTAGTTGAGTTCTCTGTTACAGTATTTTTAATGTGTTGTTTAAGGGCATCTACTACTGCTTTGTCTCGGAGTAGGGATATATTCAACCTCCAGTGGGTATTTCTCCTGAGCAGGCAGAAATCAACCTTTTGGAAAATAGGACTATGATCAGATAGGTTTGACGTCCCCACCCACATAGAGGGGAAGCATGAGGCATCCCTGGTGAATGTGACAAAGGTATCTAACCAAGGAAAGATCTTGAATCTCAGAGAGTAGTAGGTATAGTCGTTAGCTTTAGGGTATTTTTCCCGCCAGATGTCCAGCAGGCCCACCTGTTCAAAAATCTTTTTGAGAGAACCTGTCTTTTGGAGATCCAGCTTGGGGATTCGGGAGGTAGTGTCTAAATTGCTGTCAAAAATCAGGTTCCAATCCCCTCCCATTATGAGAACCCCTTGGGTTTTCTCTGCTATGAGCTGGACAAGGGAGGAGTAGAAGGAGAGGGGGGAACCCAGGGGGGCATACACATTCACCAGGGTCAACTGAGTGTCTTGGACTCGGCCTATCGCTATGATGTATCTAGCTCCAGGGTCTTCTATCACCTCTTCCTGTTCAAAGGGAAAGGTCACGGACAAAAGCATGGCCACGCTCCTCTTTCTGCCGGTAGGCAAGGATGAGTGGAATAGGCGAGGATGACTCTGGGACTTCAACTTCAAGATCTCAGTGGGGTATAGATGCGTCTCCTGCAGGAAATTCACGTCACACTTCTGTGAGGTTAAATATCTCAAGATTTGTTTCCTCTTAATGGGGTTCGAGCACCCATTTATATTGTAGGAGAGTACCTTAGTAAATTGGTTAGCCATTTAAATGGACAAAAAGCAAGGTTGCTGATATACAGTACGAAGTGATGTGACTATACCATGGCTGGCAGCCCAGGCCCTTATTTCGGACAGTGTACCCATATAAACTGTGAACATATAACAACAAACATTTAACTTTTAATCTATGTAATAATAATAATAATAATAACAGGACCCACATTGGGGTAAACATTTTGTGCTCCTGCTGACTCTGTGCAAAAGCCACGAGCAGATACATTTTAAAGGTCCACGAGACTTGTGGGCCAGGTAACCCCTTC
Source organism: Neoceratodus forsteri (assembly GCA_016271365.2). Taxonomy (NCBI): domain Eukaryota; kingdom Metazoa; phylum Chordata; order Ceratodontiformes; family Ceratodontidae; genus Neoceratodus; species Neoceratodus forsteri. The sequence continues at coordinate 911,581,927 of CM057449.1, read as the reverse complement.
GTCCATATGGGACAGGGTTGACTTCCTAGGGATGGCTGGAAGGTGTTCCCCAGCTGTAAGGTCATCACTATGGCACTCAGAGCAAGGGTGCTCAGCAGGAGCAAAAGAGCTCCCATAGGCCCCCGGGATCTCTCCCGAGTTAGGCCCAACCTTTCCCTGTCAGCAAGCATTCCATAAAATGGTAGGCCTACGTCCCCTCCCCACGTAACAAGTTATCATTGTATTAGTTATTAAACATCACCTTTGAAATTTAGATTACAACTGTTGAGCTGGAACTGTGAAGATGGTCATTATGACAACAAGAAATATAAAGACTTTGTTTTTCTTACATGAGATGTTCAGCAGAAGTTAATATTTCAAATTCAACAATTTAAATGTTCAGCTTTCCCCCTGCATCCGAGCCCAGGTGCCCCGATCAAACCAGCATGAAGACACAGTGGATGTACGCAGTAGGCTGCGTCAAGAAAATTACCCCGGACCCCCTTCTCTTCGCAGGGAGTTCTACCCAGCAGGTTAATTCGAACTGATCCCCAGAGCAGTAACCCGTGGCATCAGAGCAGAGGGTTGAGCTGCAGTCCCCACGGTTCCCCAACTACCACAAAAGAGGAGCCAAACATGAGAAAAACATACATTCTTAATCGTGGCTACATAAGAGTCTTGAAGTAGTACCTGGTAGCGCCATCCAGTGTAGGTGCGGGAGCGCCGCGAGGGATCCCAAACCCCAAAGTCCCAAGTTAAACTGCTAGACTGGAGTGGGATGTAGCCATTGGAAAATCCCCTTTGCGCTAGTTTTCAGGATAAAGGTGATCAAAATCACCCTCTAAACTTGTGGGCCGCTCCAGGAGATCATTCACCCCCCCCAGTTGCTGCCAAGGAGGACCAGAAGCACTGTGTTCCACATCCAGGAGGCCACAATAGGATTATACACAGGTACTTACTGACTGCAATAGTAATGGGTTGTTGTCCTCCCAAGGTATGCCACCCCCTGGCCTGGGTCAGCTCTTTGCGGTGTTCGGGGAAATTGTTGGGAGATGAGGGGGGGAGATCACACAGGCCGGTAGGATGAGATTTGACAATATGAAGAGTGATCCCACTTCGAGATCCTTCGGGTCTCAGAGGTATGTGGCAGGTCCGATGTGTTGTCTGAGCCGGCATCTTCGGTCTCCCCTTGTAGATATTCTGCTTTCCTATTGAGTGTAGTTGGATCGCCATACTTCCATAGCATGGCAGAGACATCAGCACAGAGGCTGGTTTGTGATGTCCTTAGTTGAGATTCTGGTCTGGAGATGCCTCTCTGTGCCACAGTCCATGAAGAGGCCAGAAGATCTCTCTCCAGTTTCTCTTTAGTTAGGGGTAGGGTGTTAATTCCCAGGCTCTGGAGAAAAGGGGAAGCGGCTAAGAGGTCCTGAAAGATTTTATTCCCCTGTTCTGTATTCACTTTGAGCCTCGCAGGGTAGAGGACTTGTGCTTTAATTTTTTTTGCATGGAGCTGCTTCACAATAGGCCAGAGGGTTCGTCTGGCTTCTTGGACTCCTGTGGTGTGATGGTTGTCGATGGACAATCTGTGGCCTAAGTATTGGTTAGGTCCCAGTTGCAATGCCCTTCATATCAAGGCTTCCTTAGTTTTGTACGAGATAAGATGTACGATCAGTGACCTGGGCCTCGCATTAGCGTTGAGGGGTCTGGGGCCGAGGGACCTATGTGCTCGGTCCATTTGCAGGTCGAAGTCTGGTGGAAGGGAGAGCAAGACTCTGAGCAGGTCTTGCAAGAAGGCGATAACGTCACTGTGTTTGTCCTCCAGCCCTTCAGGTCTCCTACTTCGCCCCTCCAGGTCATCCATTCGGTGTGTAAGTTCTCTATCTCTGGTAAGTAGGTATAATAGGAGGTGGTCATGTGTGTGTCGGTTTGGTTGGAGACCTGCGTCAGGCATAACTCAGTTTTTCAGCTTTATGTTCTATTTGGTTGATATCGGTGCACAGTTCCGAAAGGGTTTGGTCTATCTTGGTCACTGTTTTAGCAATTTGCATTATCGTGGTTATCAAGTCGGGCTGGGCTCCCTCGCCATGCAGCATTGTTAACGATAGGCCCTCCTGAGCCTCCCGATCCTCTGATGATTCTGAGTGCTCTGCTTGAAGTAGCTCCTTCAATTTTTGTACCAGAGTGTTCGGGGGCTTTCCCGACTTGTTCCTCTTAGATTTTCCTGGCGATGACATCTTCTGAACGGCTATGTTTATAGATTAATGTACGATGGGGAGTGCGAGCTCCGAGACTAGGCAGTCATTAGCTTGCTGACGTCACTGAAAGTCAGTGGCAGCATATCTTGATGCTCTCGTAGTAGACTTGACCAATTACTGCCTGGCCAGCCTATGAACAAAGAAACTGTCCATTCCTCTTTAACAGTGTAATCAAAGATTTAGATCTGCCAGTAAGTACTGTGGTAAGGTTACGTAAGCAGTAATACCCGACAGGGTGGGCAGTATTGGAAAAATACCAGACCACTCAGGGGTGTAATGAGGCCTGACGCTGCAGGCAGAGGGCTTATAGCCCCTGGAAGGTCCAGTACTTCACAAAACCACCCACCTTGGAGGGTATTCCCAGTGCTCCTAGGTCACCCTTGAAAACAAGCAGTTGTGCCTTGTGGGCTGTACCTGGTTACCAAAAGAAAAAGGGTGAAAAAAAGCTTTTTTTGGGAGACAGAGGTATGTGTTTTTACCCGGGGCAACCATGAACTTGCCATAAGTGTGGTTCTGTGAGTTTTAGATGCACTAGTCCCTTTAAATGCAACCTATGTGAGGAACAGGTTCACTCTTACAGACAGTGCCCTTGGGCCTCCCACAACAGGGATGATGGCATGAACCAAGAGTAGTTGATTGTTAGGGGACAAGCTCAGGGATCTGCAAAAGCATCCGCCCAGAGAATGACTGACAGTCTTAGAACTACCAGACCAGAAGAACAGCTCACGGCAATACTGGCCCATGAGAATGTACAAGCCCCAGCCCAAGAGCCTGCAACTAAAGACCCTGGGGCACAGATTCCTTCAGGACAACCAGTAAATAACACAGACTCAGATCCAGCAGTCCCCAACAGGTGAACCCTCCAACTCAGACACAACAACCTGTTTAATACACAGCAGGAGCACCCCACCACCACATCGGAACCAAGCAAGGAGGAACTTCTGGTTCCGGAATGGTGCGTTAAACATCTCCTCCTTCTTGGCTCGCAAACTCAAACTACTAAAATCGGTCTCCCGCCTCAATAAACATACAAAACTTACCAGCAAACGGTGATTTAATCATCGGAGAGACCCCAGCAAGAACTGGAACCATTCCTCCCGCCGGCCCTGGATGGAAATTAAGCTCTGCAATAGATTCTCTCTGCTGGCTGACTTGATCGTGTGGGAGGAGAAAGACGGCCTGTGCGACCTTGACCCGACCAGAGCATCTAGCCCAGCTCCTGCTTCCTCAGAAGACCACCTTCATCTATCCTTAACATCGATGGCTGGTCGAGGAGGAAAACGGAAGGGAAACGACACTCAGCCAGCTCAACCAGTCCTTCAGCCTGAGCAAAACATCCTTCGGGCCATCTCCGATTTTAGGGAGGAAATGAGGGACTCGATTTAACAGGTCAGGGCTGATTTGAGATCGCTTCAGAATCGTGCAGAAATGGAGGGTAATGAGTACCAATGTCCGTAGTCTGGGCAATAAGCTCCCTGAGCTGGTGGCCTTAATGGAAGAGGGATGCCTGGATATCGTAGCAGTCACAGAAACATGGTACACAGAGAACCATGACTGGGATGTTAACATACCAGGGTACATAACCTACAGGAGAGACAGGCAGGGGAGAAGAGGGGGAGGAGTAGCTCTCTATGTAAAGGAAGGGATAAAAGCAACTGAACAAAAGAGTAAACAGGAGGAGAGGAGGCACTGTGGGTCACCTTGAGACTGGAAAGGGCACCACAATCCGCACAGGGTTGTGACAGACCCCATGTCAGGGGAAGGAATGGACAAGGATATGATGGAAGGCATTCTTAGAATGGCAGAGAAAGGGAGATACTGTTGATGGGAGACCTGAATATGCCACATGTTAACTGAGCACATTTGCTGCAGCCACATCCAAGAGCAGGGCCATTCTTGACGCCCCTACAGGTGGCAGGCATTAGACAGCTAGTTTGGAACCCACTCGTGAGGGAGCAATCTTAGACCTATGTATCGGAAGACGGGCAGTGAGAGGATCTCAGATCTAGAAGTGGGTTGCCATCTGGGGACAAGTGACCATCAAACAGTGTGGTTCACGTTAAACTCAGCTTCAGAGTCAAGCCATACAAAAGTGAGGGTACTGGACTTTGTAGAGGCTGACTTGGCAAGATGGGAGAGTGCCTCAGAAAAAGCACTAGCAAACAGGCTAGAAGGAGGTGTGGAGCAACAATGGGGAATTATCAAACTGCCATCACAGAGGCAACAAGCCTTTGTGTGAAGCAAATAAACAAATCAAAATGAAAGAAAAAGCCACTATGGTTCTCAAGAGAGGTGGCTGTGAAAGTCAGGAAGAAAAAGATAGCATTCCGGAAGTATAAGGAAACAGAAGGAGCAGGACAGAGAGCTGTACCAGTTAAGGCAGAAAGAAGCAGGGAGGGAAGTCAGAATAGCAAAGGCCCAAACTGAGGAAAAGATAGCCAACTCAGTTAAGAAGGGGGATAAAACCTTTATAGGTACATCAGCGAGAAAGACAAAGGGAGGGATAGTGAGGCTGGAATAGAATGAACGTGTGGGCAGAGGGGACAGTGAAAAGCAGGAATACTGAACCTAATATTTCTGCTCAGTATTACACAAGAGGAGGGAGAAGTGCCTAACCCAATTAACAGAAGCACTCTTGATAGGGGGTCGATCCCAGTCCTTTCACAGAAGAAAGGGTTCTGCAAGAACTCCTAAAACTGAAGGTGGACAAAGCAATGGGTCCTGATGGAATCCACCCAGAATTCTAAAAGAATTAAGGAAGGAACTAGTGAAACCACTGGCTACTCTTTAATAAATCATGGAGGATGGTGTGTGCACCAGGACTGAGGAAGGCGGATGTGATTCCCCTTCACAAAAGTGGGACCAAGACAGAGGCAGGAAACTACAGACCTGTCAGTCTGACCTCTGTGGTAGGGAAAGTGATGGAGTCACTTCGAAGGAAAGAATAGTTGAGTACCTAGAGGTCAGTGGAGCACAGGATCCAAGGCAGCATGGGTTCACAGTGGAAGGTCATGTCAGGCAGAATCTAATAGATTTCTTTGACTGGGTGACCAAAGTAGTGACCAGGGAGGGGCTGTGGACATGGCCTACCTAGACTTTAGCAAGGCATTTGACACAGTCCCACACAAAAGATTATTAGTCAAATTAACCAGCCTGGGAGTGGGTCCCAGGGTGGTAGCCTGGGTAAAACATTGGCTGGACAACAGGACACAGAAGGTAATTGTAAATGGAGTCCACTCTGAAGAAAGGGCAGTTACTAGTGGGACACAGAGGTTCAGTATTGGTCCAGTCCTTTTAATGTCTCTATCAGTGACATTGCAGAGGGACTGAAGGAAAAGTATGCCTTTTGCAGATGACACAAAGATCTGCAACAGGGTTGATACACAAGGAGGCGGAAAGGATGAAAAGGACTTGGCAAGGTTGGAGGAATGGTCAGACGATGGCAGCTAGGATTCAATGCAAAAGTGCAAAATAATGCACCTGGGAAACAAGAACCCAGGGAAGAATACACAATGGGTGGGGAGGTAGTAACAACAACAAAACAGGAAAGGGACCTGGGGATAATCATATCAGATGACCTTAAGGTTAGCAAGCAATGTGAGAAGGCAGTAGGGAGGGCCGGGGGTATACTGGGATGTATAGGGAGAGGCATCAGCAGCAGAAAACAGGAAGTTGTTATCGCTCTGTACAGACAGTTGGTGAGACCCCATCTGGAATACTGTGTCCAGTTCTGGAGACCCCATCTCCGCAAGGACATAGACAGGATAGAGGCAGTCCAGAGGAGGGCAACTAAAATGGTGCAGGGTCTGCAAGAGAAGCCGTATGAGGAGAGACTAAAGGAGCTTAATATGTATACCCTTGAGGAAAGAAGGAGGGGGGACATGATAGAAACTTTCAAGTACCTCAAGGGAATCAACAAAGTCCAAGAGGGTAGCATCTTTCAGAAAAGAGACTTGCAAGAACAAGGGGACAATTTAAAGATAGAAGGAGGGTGGTTCAGGGCAATGAGAGAAGTATTATTTCACAGAGAGGGTAGTGGATGCATGGAACAGCCTTCCTGAGGAAGTTGTGGGGTCTAAAACTGTGGGAGAATTCAAGAATGCATGGGACAGACATAAGGCAATTCTTGTGGGGGGCAGGAAGATATAGGCTGTTGGTTAACTAGGATCTGCGGCCTATCCTGTAGGTAGGGAAATGGGCAGACTAGATGGGCCTAGCGGTCCTTATCTGCCATCAAAGTCTATGTTTCTATGTTTCTATGTGCGGATGAAGCGGACCAGCAGATCTCTCAGAACACTACCAAAATCGATGCCCTTGAGTCTGCAGTTCCTTCCCTGGCGGAAGCCCAGTTACACTGTTCTCTTAGGCAGGAAGATGCAGAGAACAGAGGACGTAGGAAAAATCTTCGTATTTTCGGCCTACCAGAAGGCGAGGAAGGCGCTAATCCTTTGGCTTTTGCAGATCAATTTTTTAGAACAACTTTGGACCTTGGGCCTGATTATCCCCTTGATTTTGAACGTGCCCATCGTGCTTTGGGTCCCAAACCCAAGGCCAAGGACGCCAGGCCTAGATCGTTCGTTATTAGGCTGCAAAGCCTCCAAATAAAGGAAATGCTGCTAAAGAAAATCTTGGCAGAAAGGGAGGATTATGATCGAAGCCCACCGCATAATTATCGATAATGATTATGCTCCTTTCACTCAAAGCCAGAGAAGGGCCTACGCTCCTCTATTCCCTATACTACGATCCCAACAGATCAAATTCCGCACCCTTTATCCCGCCAAACTGACCGTGTTTCTACCAGAGGGCCTCATTTCATATAATTCAGCTACTGAAGCCAAGGAGGACCTATATCAGAGAGGGGTGCTTAAGGAGCGGCTCACGACATGGAGTGGGACCTCAAAGAATACGTTTCAGGGACAGTCTATATCTGATGGAGTACCCCAACCCAACATGTGTCTGGAAGAGATGTTGCAAAGGATCCGACTATTGAGAAATCCCTCCGTGGTGGTGGAACAGAAATAAGTCCTGGTGGTTGGTGAGTCTTGCTGTGCTCTCTCGGGGGTTGTTGGGCAGGAGGGTGGGGGGCTGGTCGGGGGTCCTAGGTGGTCTGGTGATCAGGCGCCGTCCCAAACAGTCTAACATTTAAAGAAAGGGATACAAGAATACTACCTGTTACTTTACTGTGATTTTGGGACTAGATTCCTCCTCGATGGCGGGTGTTACGCTTGGCTGAGGGGGCTTATGGTGACGGTCGGCTGGTCTGCCGGTCTCTCCCCTTCTGGTGCTGTTCCTCCCCCTCCCCTACCTTCTTCGGGCCTCAGGGGTCCCTGTTGGATAGTTTGTCCTTGACGGGCTCCTGGAGGTGTTTCCTCCTAGTAGGGGGGCACAAGGTGAGAGCACTTCCCCAGGCGAAAAACAGGATAATCCAAGTCATAAATCTAGATCTATGGGTATCTGGAAATATTAACGCAGTCCCTGGATCTCGGCATAACAAGCTAAAACTCTAAACTGATCTGTTTGTAAACAGATTTAACGACTGACAGGGAATGTCCTTTGATGGTGGGAGAGGGGTTGGGGGGGATGAAGGAATTTGGGAAAGACGGTGGCAGAGGCTGGGTCCCCCCCCTTTTTTTTTTTTTTCCTTCTTCTCCTCCTTCCTTTACAGTGCCTCCATAATTACTAGTTTGAGGCCCTTGTGGTACTGCGGGGGAAGCTCCCCCCATCTGTTTTGTTCCCCCTGCCCTTTACTCTTTCTCCACTTGACATTTCGGCGATCAATTCCAGTGGCCCCCCCTTTTAGAAGGCGTAGCATGGGAGGGTGTGGATGGATAATGAGTTTTCTCTATGATCGGTCCCTGCCTTTTTTCATCCTGGGAAGACCCTCCCTCTGGTTCCCGGTATAGGGTAAGGCAACTTATATGTCCCCGGAGACAAGTGTTAGGTGGGACTGAGTTGGGTGATTGCCCCCATGATCCCAGAGATGGGGATCATCTGGGGGAGAGGGCTGACTGGGGGGGAGGGGGATATTTTAAACCAATCTCAGGCTTCGGCTTGAGAGCGCCGGGACCAGCTGGTGGGTGAAACAGGGGGTCCCCTCATCTTCTTCTGGGCAGGGATTTGGGTCATGGGGAATGGGAGGCCCCCCATAGTTCGGGGGCCCCGTGCCTCTGAGAGATGGGTCCTTCTTTTAGAGGAGCTCCCCCCAAAAGGTTGGGGGCAGGTCTGGGGGGAAGGGGGTGGTCGGGTTTTGATTCTTCCCCTCTACTCACAACATTGAGAAAAGGGGGCTCGTTCACAAAGGGAGTTTTGGGAGCCTGGATTACCCATTTTTGTGAACTTTCTGGGTGAGGATTCTCACCCTGTGAGGTATCTCTAGACAAAGGAGATCCTCGATCAACTCCGATTTCCCAAGGGAATCGGCTTGAGATTACGGTAGGGTGGAATTCTATAACCACCTTTGTAATGGAAGTGCCGATATACATAGTTCTGTTTTGTAATGTTGTGTTGTTAGTTGAAAATTGTATAGGTTTACAGCTTTGTTATTTGCAAGGGTCGTTTGAAAAAAGACACGGGAGACAAGATACTATGTTATATTATAACTCTTTAATAGACAAACTTCAGAAACAAATGAGTGAGAAATCAAACAGGAAACTGGGGGAAAAAAATCAATGATCCTTTTGGTCCCGGGAGTGGTCCAGGTGACTAAAAGCTGGAATGACCTGAAAACAAAACAAAAAGTCTTTAGTAAGACACTAGGGCATAATAAGAGTCAGCTTATATCCAAAGATCCTAAAACAACAAACAGTACAATAAAATAAACAAACTGTAATGAATACACAACCAGTTAAGATTTACTCCATTAATGTGAATGGTCTTCATAACCCCATTAAAGGTCACGTGACGATACAGCATCTAAATAAACAAAAGGCAGATATTTTTTTTCTCAAGAAACTCATCTTTCAGAAACTGAACACCAGAAGTTATCCTGGATATAATTTACTCTCTCCTCTCACCCAGGTGGTCGAGGAGAGGAGTCGATAATGATTCCATCCACCACCCAGTTTAAAATAAACAAAGTGATCTCGGACAGGTCAGAACGTTATATCATTCTCCAGGGTCACCTATATAACCATGAAGTTACCCTAGCTAACATTTATTTGCTCCCCCAGACTGACACCCATAATTCGTTTAATTATGGCAAAGATCTTGGACTCACTTCAGGGTCAGTTAATAATGGCCGGTGATTTCAATATGACTCTTACACCAAATCTTGACTCATCAAATCCCAAAATTTACCGCCTGTCCAATCCGGTAAAATATTTTAAAGCACAACTAGAAAACCTAGAGATGGTGGACATCTAGAGGAAATTTTTCCCATCTTCTCCAGGATTCACATACTATTCGGGTAGATTTCATTCATACTCCAGACTAGATTACTTTTTCACCACATGTGAACATTTCTCTAAGGTATGTGACATTACAACTTGCCCCAAAATTATATCAGATTACCACCCACTGTTGCTCAAACTTGATCTGGGTAAAAAATATAAATATACACTATGGAGGTTAAATCCCTACCTCCTGAAAGACAAGGAATTTACAGACCAAATGTCCAAGAGAATAACTCAATTCTATGAGGAAAATGCGTCCCCACTTATCTCACCAGCCATTATCTGGGATGCTTGAAGGCTACCATTCGGGGTGAGATTATCGCATATGCCTCTAGGAAAAAAAAAAAGAGAGAGACAGAGTAGATATAATGACCTTACTATAACCTTATAAAACTACCAACTGCTCTCTAGAGACGGGGACAGAGAGTTGCAAGCTAAAATTAGAGAAACTAAAGCAGCTATCCAAAAAATATTAGATGACAAGATCCAACTCTCCCTCACATATCTAAAACAGTCTAATTATGAGGGTGGCTCCAGGGGGACACGTAAAGTAGCCCAGAAATTGAGGGCAACAAAAAATGCAGTAACAAGCCCTGTTCGTGTAAAATAATACATAAAGAAGAAGATATAAGACGACGCGTTCGCCTATTACTATCAACAATTGTACTCGTCTGATAATGGCTCCTCTCAAGAGGACAGAATACGTCTTTTGGCCCAGCTTCCTCTCCCAAAATTAACAGACTCCCAAGTCCACAAACTACAGGCCCCCATTACAGCGGCGGAAATAGAAGTAGCAATAGCAGGGCTCGCTCCAGGACGTTGTCCGGGCCCAGATAGCTATATCAATGAATGGTACAAATTTGTCTTCAAGGAGTTAGCTCCAAATCTTCTTACAGTATACAAAGAAACGGCGGAGGACGTTTCCCCTCCCTCGTCCTGGGAATATGCTACCTTAGCGGCCATACCTAAACCAAATGGAGATAAACTAGACCCATCTGCTTACCGACCGATATCCATATTAAATACGGACTATAAAATCTATATGACAGTATGGGCCAAAAGAATGGAAAACATCCTCCCAACAATAATTCACCCAGACCAAGCAGGCTTTATTAAAAATAGATCCACTATGGATAACATTAGAAAATTCCTAATTTTAATAGAATACATCCAAACTCGAAAAATTCCAGTGGCTTTTATCAGCCTAGATGCAGAAAAAGCCTTTGATCGTGTACATTGGCCCTTCCTATGGGACACCCCCAGGGCCTTCGGATTCCCAGAATCATTCATACACTGGTTGAGTGGGATATATCGCTCTCCAAAGGCATACGTTCGTATAAATGGGGGACATTCCCAGCCAATCATGTTGTGTCAGGGAACGAGACAGGGTTGCCCCCTGTCCCCCTTATTGTTCGCCCTTTACATTGAACCCTTAGCTACAGCTATAAGAACATCTAATGTAATAGAGGGCATCCCCATGCACCAACATGAATACAAGATCAGCCTTTTCGCTGATGGCATCCTCCTCTCCCTTTTATCGCTTCCAGACTCGGTCGTTGAGACTTGGAGAATTCTCCCAAAATTTGAGGAGCTAGCTGGGTTTAAACTAAATCTATCTAAATCGAAGTGCTGTTGTTCAACTTTACCCCCATTCTCTGAAACGTAGCTTCAACATCAAATGGCAAGCTACCATTATAAAATATCTAGGTATTAACATTTCCCAAAATCTACAGTTAATTGAAATAAACAACTATGAACCTCTCTTTAATGCGATTAAAAAAGACTTGGAAAGATGGACCCATCTTCCGCTTTCCCTTTTCCAACGCATTGAAACTATTAGAATGAATGTGCTACCCCGACTACTATATTTGTTTCAAAACATTCCATACTTCCCATCACCTTATTACTTTAAGTCATGGGACAAAATGATATCAGTATTCATATGGAACAAACAAAAACCACATATTCAACTTTCAATATTAAAATTATCTTTGGCTCAGGGTGGAACTAACCTTCCTGACCTTAAAAGATATGCCGAGGCCGTTTTTCTTAGAGTGCTCCTCCTCCTTTGGCTCTCTAAGCAATCTGATCCACTCTGGAAGAAGTTAGAATTTCACCTGAATGACATACACGACATTAAAAAAAGAATCTTTTCTTCCCCAAGGAGGTCTACTCCCACCAGGGACTTTACTGACATTGCCTCACAGGTTCGGAAAATCTGGTTCCAGCTATGCGGTAAAGAGCCATTGAAATTAATTTATGAATACTGTAAGGTCGTATCAGAAGACAAACTTTTCATTCCATCTTATAGCGACCTAACCTTCTCTCGTTGGAGCCGTTTACGTCTGGAGCAGATGTTTCACTTCCTAGGTCCTAATGAGATACTATCATTTGAAGAACTTAAAAACAACTTTAACTTACCAAATACTGACCATTTTAGATATCTTCAAATAAGGAATTACGTGTTACGAAATAGACTAATTCAGGTAAAATTGACCCTCCCAATTCCCCCACTCTTAAAATTATTTATGGATCACTCCCAGGGCTTCAGTGGGAATCATTTAATTGGCAATCTATACAAGATGATGCGTGATCTAACTAAAGAATCAAACGGCTCCATACTATTGGGATGGAACAGAGACCTGGATTTGCAAGTATCCAAAGAAGAATGGGTCTCCTCCGCTCTCCGTGCAGTAAAAATCACTCAATCTCATATCTGGAGGGAATACTCATGGAAGTGTAGGTCTAGGTTTTTCATGTCATCGGCTCGTTTGACAAAACACCTCCCACTTGAATATGGGGCTTGCTGGAGGGGTTGTGGGGAAGGGATGGCTGATCTGGCACATATCATGTGGCTGTGTCCACTCCTGATGCCATTTTGGATCAACCTGCAAATAGAAATCTCAGTCTAGAAGAATCTTTCGAGCTCACAGCTGAGATGTTGCTGTTGGCTGTTTACCTGGACCGCTCCCATCCCTGGGTCAAAACTCTGCTGCCTATTTTCTTGTTGGCTACTAAAAAATCCATCACAAAAAAATGGATGACTCAAGATATTCTGTCCATTCAGGATCAGAGGCGAATAATGATTTCAATATATCGGATGGAAAATATTACAGCTAAAATTAATAACCAAACCCAGAGGTTTACCTCACTTTGGCAGAGATGGGCGCTCCACCAAGCTAGGATAGACTCTGATTTCTGCCCTTAACGAGCTCAGGGTCTTGGGGGTGGGGGAGAGATGATACATCGAAAGTACTCTTTGGAGCCTTTCCTATGTTATTGAAGGGGATTGTCACCTATCTGTACATGATATTATTAATTTTAAAAGGTTTCTCTTTGTTTGAATATAAGAAACTTTCAATATGTAAACTCTGAAGTAATGATCATATCTTTACTGACTGTAAGTTGTCTCCTGTTTCCCTAGAAAAGGGATAATAAAAATAAATTAAAAAAAAAAAAAAAAGAACCAAGCAAGGAGGACCAGGAGGCTCTACAGCTGTTTTTCCCCACCCCCCTCCTTCAGAAGCTGATATGGAAACAGTTGCTACAGGAAGAGGGGAAGATACATGAAGGTGAAATTTAAAACAGCTAAACCCACTATAACACCAATTAAAAACAGATACTCTACTGTAGCTGACAAGAGATGGGGACACACAGAAGAGGACAAAGGTGATTTAGAGGCATCCTCTATTTCACCTTCTACAAGAGACCTCTCTTCTAGCTGGGCTGAATTCCAATCAGAAACCTTGGCTGCGATGATAGGCAACTGGGTAATCGGATCTCAAACAAGAACAACAGGCAACCACCCCTCAAACTACCAACATATGTACTGCCTCTAGTACTCCATTTTTAATTCAGTATATTTTATTGAATATTTGTATCACATGCAACAAACACGTGTAAATTTAAGCAATATGGTGCGACCAGGGGTTGCATTACTTGTCTGTTAATCACACCCTAGGGGTGTGAACCCGTAGGGTGTGATTAACAGACAATTATTTAACCCTGGGTGCTATAATAACTTTATAGTAATGTAGGCATCAAAATGTATTAGTTATTTTAAAATAATAAAAATATGGATTTTAGCCAGCCTGCTGGCACAGCGGTAGCACTACCTCTTGCAACGCCAACGACCTGGGTTCAGGAACGAGCCTGGGGAGTCAAAGGGACAGCCAGGGGGAGAAGACTGAGCATCCTGAGGACTGCTCATCTTTTCCAGGAGGGAGGGAGGGCTTTGACTTGGCACTTGACTGGCCCTAGGCAGAGGCCCGGGGTACAGCAAGTGTGGAGTCAGATACAGGGGGAAGATGTGACGGACATCAGAGGCTATGCCTTGATGTCTGGGCACATGTCAGGTCTGCAAGAGTAGGGGAAAAATACTCTCTAGGTTTTGGGAAGACAGAACTCCAGAGCAGACCCTTCATGGCTCGCACGTGCCTGGCCGGTCCTGGATCCCGACGAAACCAGAAGTGTTCGGGATGAAGAGGCCCCACCTCATCCCCGTCCGAGAGTAGAACTGTGGCTCCATGGGGGAACCCAGGTGACTAAGGTAGGTGGCAGAGGCAGGGGCAGACTCCACTGGGGCCATAGGTACCAAAACGGGGGGGGGCCACGGCCCTACCACTTTCATAAGTGGCCCTATCACGGTAATATATTTATTAGGGGAAAATCTACCCCTTACATCCTTGGCCCTACCACTTTTCAAACCATTCCAGTACCACTAACTGGGGCTCCCGACAATGCGGGGGCCAGGGGCACGGGAGGAGGATAAAATAGGATTGAAAAAAAATGTGGATTTTCTTTCTTTACTAAATGCAGTATAATGCCATATTTTGGTGAAAAATAGTCCTTCCACCAAATGATCAGCAGGGGTCATTCCATACAGCTCGTTCTGTGGATTCATTAATTTTCAAGATTCTTTTTATAGAATTCATAGCCACCACTGGATGGCCCGCTGGCACAGTGGAAAGATTTACTGTTGTGACGTGGGCAACCCGGGTTCGGGAACAAACTCTGGATGCTTGAGGGCTGGCCGGCGGTGGGAGTGGATTAGTCGGCTTTAGCATGCTCTCCACCTCCACCGGGGGGGGGGGATGCACCATGACCGGAGCACCTGTGAGCACAGCTTCGTGGAGGTGTGTTGGATGCATGACGTGGTCACGTCACGGCATCTGCATTGACATGCCCCCCCCTTACAAAAAGAAAAATGCCTCCAATATACCGAGTGATGCCTCCCACCCCGTAGCGGACTTCGGGTCCCCCGGCGCATCTGTTAACAAGCAATGGAGACACACCGGGGGAGGCTCTGAATGCTCCACCCTGGGGGGACCAATCCAGGGAGCACTGCACTGGGAAAAAAGCTGGGTCCATCAGCGATTGTAGGATGGCTGAAGGGTATAAGCCATCAGAAGAAAAAAAGCAGTAAGAAAAAAAAGAAAGAATTTATAGCTGCCATTACTAGGTGCCCTATACTAGTTATCACTTAAAATCATTTTTATCTGCAGTTTAAGTGTACCTGTGAATAAAAGTAGAGATTCAGATGCGGAGGCCAGTGGGGAGAGCTAGCTGCATCCGTTGAATTCTCTCCTCCCTGGGGGGGGGGGGGAAGCAAGCCTATACCGCATTGATAGTGGCTCCTGGTGGCGACGCATTTGCAGCATGGGTGACCACGCGCCATTGTGCATCCTGCCAGGATAAATACAGCTGCAGCAGGGGAGGTCGGTGGGTTACAAGAGAAAATGGAAAAAGTGGCCACTCGGCCGGCTGTATGACAATCACAAGGTCTCCTCGTGCCTCGTAGCCCAGGCGAGTGCCTTCTAGCTGATCCACTGTCATGTGCCCGGTCTAGTCTGAACCCCAGTCTTTCCTCCCTTAGGCCATGGGAGGGCCCCCTCCCTGATGAAGGGATACGTCAAGCTGCTTGGGACATGGCATATGAAGGACAGTAATGATATCTGGGAGGGATGGTGTGTGAAGGGGGTCCCTAGGCAGCCCGAATGAGTGGCCGGTCGAGGGGCATGGGGCAGCATACAAAAATAAAGCAAAAAAAAAAAGTAGAGATTATAGCAGTTACTTGGAACAAAACACAGCATCAGAATACAGCAGCAGTATGAGAGGCATAGCAATCAAAATTTAATAAAAAGAGTGAATGCTGCAGTGTCCTTCTTCAGAAAACGGCAGGAGACTTTTAAATGAGGTACATACTCACTTATGCCAAGACATAGGTATACTAGAGAAACACCAAGATACAATCGAAGAATACCTTGCAACTATGGCCCCTAGGACAGATGTTACAGAACGGGCCATTGTTCAACTCCACATGGCAGCGCAGGCTCTACAAGACAGGATAGAAGATGCCAAGAGCCGTAACAGGAGAAACAACATCCGTATCTCTGGTTTGCACAAGGGGATCAAAGGGCAGGCGATGATCCCATTTACACAGCAACTGTTTCGGGAGTCCACAGCTCATCCACCCAACTCACCCTTGAGATTGAACTGGCCCAACGCACCCTGGGACCCAGGCTGGCAGCAGGTGCCCAGCCTAGAGTAACCCTGTTAAAAATGCTCCAATTCCAGGAAATAGAGACTGTATTACACTCTGCACTGAGGCAGAAAGTGGTAAAATATCGTGAACACTAGCTGTATTTGGAAAATAATTACCCTCCAGCTCTTACTGCATGTCAGAAAGCATATGTACCAATAATCCTAGCCCTTAAACAAGTCCAGCTAAAATCCCACAGCCCCGTATTCTGCCAGACTGACTGTGATGTGTGAAGAGGGTCCCCAGACATTTGAAAACACCAAGGATGCTGCTGTCAAACTGCAAAAGAGGAAAATTGAGATTTCAGCTCAGCGCTGCTTCCTGGCCTCCACTTTAGCAGCAAAACTGTCCCAATAAGTGTGGTCCCAATCTGGACAGAGAGAAAACAGTGTTATCAATAAGGAGCTGAGGCATCAAACAAATTGTTGCAAGACTCAAACAGCAGCAGACCCGGCCTTTCTCCTCTTCAGACCTGAAGCCCGTAACGAACATTTGAGCAATTCACAGGTATCCTGTTTCTTTCCCACTCGGTTGCGTTGTGGTTTGTCCTCAGAAACCCCCTGTCCATAGTGAATTGTGGCAAGAATAAGCCTCCACCCCCAACCTCCTACCCTGATCCTGTAGCCACCATAAATTTACCGACTCCATGCTTTGGAGGGGCTCATAATTGCAGCCTGCCTAGCCAACACTCTGCATCACCACTCACCAAGCTGCCAGCTAGAGATGGAGTGGCTGGGAGTTTGTGTGCATGCTGGAGAGGAGGCAGTACAATCCTTGCCACTCCTTTTTGACACAGCCTCCTTGCCAACATGAAAGGTAATCTGAGAGAAGCCTCAGAATCACAGTTAAACCAGAGATCCTACTAACGTTGACTGACTGTAGAGCTGAACTAGTCACCCACCTTGAGTTGCTATATTTCGCACAGTGGACTGAGTCTCCATAAGGAGCAGTTAAGAAACTGGAGCACTTGATAGAGTGGTGACGATGGAAGGGCACTGACAAAATCGCTGCTGGGGCTCTGCCTGCTCTCTGAAGCTGAGGTATTTCCCCAAGGGCTTAACTTTACTACATTAACCTAGGTGACTGTAGGGCTGGGTCTGCCTTGAGCAGCAAAGGGGGGGGTTGAGATGTTGGGCAGGTGGCTCTGGTATGTTATGAGGGACACCTGGGGCATCAGCTCAGATGAAGGAGGCAGCGCCTTCAGTTGTTACCTTCAGGCCCTTACAGAATAGCAGCTAGATGGCTTACAGGGCCAAATATGCTGACCTGCCAGAGATATGGAAGATTAAATGACCGTTACACACAGGCGGTTTGCCTCAGCCTAAGATCTGCTTGCTTTTTGTAGACTTTGACCTCCCTGGTAGTTTGGGGCCACACTGGATGTAGACTGTGCTGCTGATGCCATTCCACCCCATTTAACTCAGTAATACCATGGTATTCAAATATAACTTACATGGGTCAACATGGTTTACTGGCCCTCCTTAACAATACCTACACTATATGCCAGAGAGTGGAATGCTATAGCTCTGGTCTAGCATTGTTAGCTAGTTGATCAGTGTATTAGCTTAGCACAGTACTGAACTTAGTAAGTTGCATTCAGCAGATGCTGATGTGTGGAGAGATGTAAGTTTTAATCTGGGTGGAAGGCATTTCTACCCTGTTAGGGAATTCCAGATGGAGTGGTGAGGGAGGACGCAAGGGCTACACCTACGTGATGGTGAGCTGCATGGGGTATGGTACTTTTCTAACAAGCAATGATGGTTCTTGTGCAGACCTCCACCCTACCCATCAACATAAAGGCAGTCAGAGGTGAGCTGTGGCGCTGCTCCCAGCCCCTCTCTTTCTCTCCACATAACCAGCTTCATGGGCTGGGAATACTGATAAGCACTGATAAGAGTTCCTATATCGCAACCCATCCCCCACTATATTTATTAATTGAAATGTTTCACCAGGAAGGGCACACTGAACAATAAATTGCTCGTCTCACGGTGCGTCCTTGGGGGGGGGGGTCTTAGGGAGAAAAATATGAATTACAATACAAGCATGGAGCAGATTAAACAATAGGCAAATACTGTCCTGAAGAATAATCAATACAACAGTGCAAAACATACAACTCACGATAAATACATCGAAAAGTATTAACCTTAGGTACAATTACAGCAGTAATCGTGGGTACAAATTATACATTGCAATAAGAAGGTTTAGCAGTTCAGAATAAAGCAAGGGTCTGCACCGGAAGACATATGAAGAGAGACTTAAGGAGCTTAATATGTATAGCCTTGAGGAAAGGAGGGAGAGGGGGGACATGATAGAAACTTTCAAGTACCTCAAGGGAATCAACAAAGTCTAAGAGGGTAGCATTTTTCAAAAAAAAGAGGTGTGCAAGAACAAGGGGGCACAATTTGAAGATGGGGGGGTGGCTCAGAGGTAATTTAAGGAAGTATTTTTTCACAGAGAGGGTTGTGGATGCATGGAACGGCCTTCCGGAGGAGGTTGTGGAGTCAAAAACAGTGGTGGAATTCAAGCATGCATGGGACAGTCATAAGGCAATTCTAGGGGGTGGGGGTAGGAAGAAGTAGGCTGCTGGTTAACTAGGATCTGCAGCTTATCCATTAGGTAGGGAAATGGGCAGACTGGGTGGGCCAAGCGGTCCTTATCTGCCGTCAAATTCTATGTTTCTATGTTTGTATATGTAGTGCTGACTAGGAGAAGAAATACAGTTTAAGCAATTATGCAACTAGTTTAGATAAGTGCGACCTGCAAGTGAACAGCAAACTTCAGGAGATGGAGACAACACCTCACTGGAGGGAGATAGTGACTTAGCCGCAGGAACAGTTTACCGCAAGAAAGTTTTGGAGGGCAAATGAGATGGAGTGGGGGGAGGAGGAGTGATGAATCTGAGGAGGGAGGTCATTCCATATTTTGGGTAGGTGGTATGAGAAGGTCATCTGTCCTATCGTAGTAGACTGATGAGGGACTGCAAGTAGCCAAGGGTCATAAGACCTAAGAGAATGGTCAGGTGGAGAGAGAATAGGTAGGGCGGAAGTAAGATATGGGGGGAGTGAACGAAACCAAAATTTAGATGTGAATTTAGCACAGTGGAGCTGGCGGCAATTTTCTAGGGAGGAGAAAGCCAAGGAGCGATAGAGCAGTGGTGAGTGAGAGGGGAGGCATCTAGGGCAAAGTGACAGAAGGAGTTAAAAAGGGAACCCAATCTGGTTAAGGAGGACTTGGGAGCAGCACTGTAGACTACATCGCAGTAGTCAAAGATAGGTAGTATCTTCTGGACTAGTTTATGGATGCCAAAAACGAGAGGCAGCTACGGTTCCTGTATAATGCACCAAGTTTGGGGTGCAGCTTCTTCAGGATGGCATCAACATGTCCAGAGAAGTTGAGGTGTTGGTCGAGCCAAACCCCCAAATACCTAAAGGAGGAGGTATCCTCAAGGACTGTCTCATCCAGGATGTGGAAGGAGGGTAGGAATGGGAGCCGAGAGAGTCTCTGCCTAGTGCCAAATGTCATTGAGACAGTCTTCATGGCATTGAGTGAGAGTTGGTGGGAGCAGAACCAGCACTGAACTTGACTGAAGTCATGCTGATGTCTGGATTCCACATCTGCAGGGGATTGGCTTGTAAAGAGAACCATATCATTGGCGTACATGTGGATAGAGGTGGATGAACAGACTGAGGGGGAAGGTCATTTAGAAAAATGGAGAAAAGGATAGGGCCCAGCACGGAACCCTGAGGCATGCCGTGTTGATGGGGAGGGGAGAAGATATGGTTTCGGCTATTCTAACTGACTGGGTCTTACCTACTAGATAGGCTTTGAACCAGCCATTGGCGGTATCAGACAGGCCAGCTGAGGAGAGGGAGTCTAAAAGGAGGGTGTGACACTGTTGAAAGCCTTTGCTAGGTCGACAAAAATGATAGATGTGATTTGACCACAGTCCATTCCTGAGAGGATGGAGTCAGTAAGCCTAATCAAGGAGGTAGTGGTGGAGTGATTCTTCCGGAAACCAGATTGGAAGGGAGTGAAAAAGTTAGAGTCCAAGAGGTAAGAGGTTATTTGAGTGAGGATAGGATGCTACTGGAGCTTAGCGAGAGTAGAAAGGAGAGAGATAGGGCCGTAGTTGGTAGGCAGGACAGTAGCATGCTTCCAGACAGATGGGATGGAAGTCGTGGCGAAAGAGAGTTAAGTAGGTAGGATATCGGAGTAGAGCAGGCTCCGCTAGGTACGGCAGTTTGGGGTCCAAACCATCAGGTGAGGTAACTTTGGAGGGTTAAGAGCATAAAGCACTTCCATGGTGGCAGCAGGGGAGATGTGAGAGAAGGAAAAAGAGGGGGATACAGAGGGCTGGCCGGGAGAGGGAGGTGGGGAGAGTGAGGAGTTATCTTATGTGGGGTGTAGGCAGAGGGGAAAGGAGAGCAGAAGCACAGGAAGTGAAGCAGGTATTAAATTCTGTGGCAATGCTGAGGTGATCGGCAACTTGAGTATTATTTATATTTAGATGGGGTGTTGGAGAAGAGGAGGGGGGAGAAGAGAGAGTGGATTACCTTCCAGAATTTGGATGGATTATTTATGTTTGTCTGGAAGGACAAGGAGAAGTATTCTGATTTAGCAAGGCGAGTGGCTTTCGTACACTTGTTGCGTAGGGACTGGTAGGTGATGTATGCATGTGGGAGCATGAAGGATTTATACGTATACCAGGATTGATCTCGGGCCCTTTGACACATTATACGTTCAGGGGTGATCCACGGAAGGTGGTTTCCGCTCACTCTTGCACGCCTTAGGGGGGCATGTTTGTTCCATATCTCAAGAAATTTAGTATGCAAGTAGTTATAGGCAGTATCTATAGATCCAAGGTGACTATCATCTCCTAGCTAGTGTGGGTCAGCTCCTGAAGAAGAGGAGCGAGGTTTAATGACTTGTACGAGCAGAACTGTATTGTTTTGGGGGGGCTTTAGGTCTGTGTATCTTATGTACCAAGAAGATCAAATGGTGATAGCTAATGGCATCCAGTAGGTTACCAGATTTAATTACCTTGTGGGTGTGAGATGTGAGGGCCTAGTCAATAAGGGAGTGGTTACCGGACTTGTGGTTCATGCAGGTAGGTTCTGCGATGAGTTGTGTCAAGTTAAGGGCTGAGATATCATGTGTTTTAGTGAGGGATGGGTTTAGCCAATTTTGGTTGAAGTCAACCATTATGTAAATTTCACCTGCTCTGGTGTGCGAGGTTATAGTGTTGAAAAGTTCCATGACTGCAGGGGGTGGGGGCTAGGACGGCAGTAGGCTCCGGCAATATAGAAGGTACCGAGTAAGGGAGGGATAGTTTAAGAATTAGAACCTCGTAAGCCTTAGGTTTAGAGGAGGCCAGAATGCTGGTGTATTGAATAGAAGAGGAGATGTAAATTGCCACACCACCAGCCCTAGTGGGATAGTCTTGCTCTGATATATTGTATCCAGGGACTGAGAGAGCGGGGTCCCCTATTTTGTTGCTTAACCATGTTTCTGAGAGGGTGAGGATATCTGGGGTATGTGAGGCAACCAGAGGTTGAAGTAGGTCAATTTAAGGGAGCAGGCTGTGTATGTTTAAATGTGGGATTTTTAAGCCACGGCAGGACAAAGGTGTCAATTGAGGTTGGGCCTGTAGCTGCAGATACGGGGGGGGGTACCCAAGGGGCATGGCCCAGGATTGTGATTTATGTCACCTGAGGATAGTAGTAGAAGCACGATGACCAGAAAGTGGATTTTCACACTCTTACACCAGGGTGGGCACTGAGGGATAGAAGAACTGGTGTGACGGGAAGGTTTGCCCTTTTTGTAAAGGAGTACTGAAGTGACTGAAGATGGAAGTATTAGTGGTAGCAGTGGGGAGGCTGAGTCAGTATGGGTGCAATTCATGGCAGCCTTAGGCAGGAAAGTACGCTTAGGGGTGATTTATAGGCCTCCACCTCAGAAAGGACAGGAATAGGTTGGAAAACATGCAGCACAGAGTAACAAAAATGATTCAAGGCCAGCAGGACAGATCCTATAAGAAGCACATCAAGGCACTAAATGTGTACTCACTGGAAACTAGTAGGGAGAGGAGAGATATGATAGAGACCATCAAGTTCCTTAAAGGAATTAACCAGGTAAACTGGGGAATTTTTTACCCTGAAAACCAACTCGAGGTCACATGGTCACGAGTAGAAAGTAAAAGGAGGGAGGTTCAGGACAGACGGAAGTACATCTTCACGGAAAGGGTGGCAGAACTTTGGAACACTCTATCAGCCAAGGTGGTGGGTGCAAACACAGTCAATGGGCTTCAAGCAAGCATGGGATAGAATAAAGGGAACAGTGGTCATTCGGTGTGAAAAAGCCAGGGAGGAGAATGGGGATAGGAAGGAGCGGGTTAGTACCCTGGAGGAACAGCAGGTTCAAGGGAAGATTCCAGGGATTAAAGGGAATTATGGGCAGACTGGATGGACCTATGGTCTTTTTCTGCCACCATGGTCTATGTTTGTGTGTGTATGTATATATATATATATATATATATATATATATACATAACATAACATACAGCTACCGCTGGATAGGCCACAGAGCTGCCTTAAACCCCATTTGGGAATAACCTTGTTCAGCATTCTAGGCCCAAATGGGCACCATGACGTCATTGCAATCAACCTTTTCCCAACATCCGGAGGCCCTCACCAAGGATTTTCTCCAGGCCAGGCCTTGGCCCAGCCGGTTAGGTCTCCTACTGGACCCATTCCTTGGGAGCCACAGTTTAATTACCCACTAAATACGGGGCACCCAGTTGGAATCTGCAAAGGTTTGTTTAGTGAAATGCTAATGCTAATTAATGTGGCCAACCCGGTGGTGGTGAGGGCTGAGGTGCTGGATGTCTTACCTAATGCCACACCAGCAACCCGTGCTCGGAACCAAGCACAGGCTGCTGGGGGTCGGCAGGGGAGGAGAAGGATCGAGTGTCCGATAGGCTGTTCTTCTCCGGGGAGGGGGGTTGCCAGTGATCGGCATTTGACTGACCCCTAGCAGAGGGTGGGGGACAGTGTGCTGACACTGCAGAAAGAGAGAGGGCAGGCACTTGGACGAGGTTTTCTTAAGTGATTGGCAATAGCGGTGACAAATGTAGCACATGCTTTCTGGTTGGCATAAGCATCACCAAGGTCGACACCATGTCTTTTTTCCAGTGATACTAGTCCCTTGAATTTCAGGAAGGGGTCCTCTTCTTTGGCCAGGTAGTAGGCAATATCAAAAAGTTTTTCTAGTTTGTATAGAGATTTTTTGTATTCATTTACATTTCTCTGTGTCATCACCTGGGGGCATATTAGCAGCTAAAGCAGCAGCCATTGCTTGTTTATGGCCTTCTGATACAGCGTGCCTCTCACAGTTTGTTTTTTTAACATTGCTAGGTCCACTGATGTACGAATCCACATTGCTCACTTTACCAGCTCTAGTTGCCCACTTTTTGAATACATCTGGTTTCTCTCTACAAAACGTACACCAAATCTTGGTTGCAATACCATCTTTTGCTTCAGACTGAAGCCATGTCAAATCTGGATTTTCCTTTTGGCACTGCCATGAGCACACTGTGGATACATGACAGGAATGGGCCTGTTTTTTGTTTTCCTTAGTTGTGGTAGCAGCCTCACTGACAGTACTATCTGGTGTTACGGTCAATGGCATCAAAGAGGAGCACAGTTGTCCTGTTTCATCCAGTCCAGGCTGCTTGCGTTTACATGAAGCACTGAATCCAAAACTTAGAAGTGACATGATTACCACCATGGGAAGGAGATAGGTTGGGCCTTGATGTAATTAATTCAGAAATGTTAAGTACAACCGATGAATGTAATGAATTGAGATGTTGTATTGTAGTTGAAGGACAGAGGGTACAATAAAATGAAGAAAATGACTTTACTGGCTCTGTCTCTTTTTGTTAACTCGTTCAGGCCTAGAGATGTCTGTAGGCAGCATCTGAAAGCATAGCCACTCAGGACAATAACGCCTAGTCGTACTCAACTGACTTTCACTCAGGCCTAGAAACGTCTGAAGAAGTCAGCAGTTTTTAACTAACTATTAAACAAACCGAATTGCTTAGAATTGAATGCATAGCACCGTTAGAAAGGTAATTTTGCTCTGAACAATTTTGCTGCAGATACTTTATGTCTATCATGTATACTTCAGGAGTTATTCATGTTTGTTTAAGGTATGGTGTGCATGGCTACCATTTGTCTCTCTAGCCTCACCTAAGCACCTTGAATAAATCTGAAAAAAAAAAGTTGTTTGGTATTTCAGCTACTATAAAATAAAAACTAAATGGATTACAATTGATTGCTTAGCACCATTAGAAAGGTTATATTGTGCTGAACAATTTTGCCACTGATACTTTGTGTCTACCACATATACTTTAGGAGTTATTTGCATTTGTTTAAGGTATGGTGTGCATGGCTGACATTTGTTTCTCATGTGTCACCTAAGCAGCTTGAAAAAATCAGTAAAAAAGCAGTTGTTTGGTATTTCAGCTAGTATAAAATAAAAACTAAATTGATTACAACTGATTGCATAGCACCATTGGAAAGGTAATGTTGTGCTAAACAACTTTGCCACTCATACTTCGTGTGTAGCACTTACGGTTCAGGAAGTATTCACATTTGTTTGTGGCATGCTGATTATGGCTTGATTTTGCTTAGAAAGGTCCAGTATGCAGTGCTAAGAGTATACAGGGCACAAGTGGTAGAAGTCTCAAAGAGCTCTTGTGGTGTGAATGAGTTAAATTACAATGCAGGGGATTTTTTTTTATCTGGTATATAACGTTACCAAGCTGACTACAAGGCTAATGAACCTTGTAATTAGTCGTGCTAAATGCTCAAGTGGGTTCTGGGTTCACTTAGACAAGAAGAGATTTTTTTTTTTTATCAAGGTAGGTGTACAACAGTTAGCAAGATGACCACAAGGCTAAGGAACCTTGTAATGTAGTCGTGCTAATGGTCAGGGTCCTGGGACCACTAACTAAGCTTAATAATTTTTTTTTAAATCAAGGTTACAACAGTTAACAAGCACTGTGACCACAAGGCTAAAATGAACCTTGTAATAAGTTGTGCTGATGTTCACAGGTCCAGGGACCATTTTTTAACAAAGCTAGATTTTATTTTTTTTATCAAGATGCAACAGTTAACAAGCACTGACCACAAGGCTAAAAATGAACCTTGTAATTAGGAGGCAGTATGGCGCAGTGGTTTAAGGCTCTGAGCTGCAAATCTGGAGACCTGGGTTTGAATCCCACAGCCCCCACTTGCATACTGTGTGACCCTGAGCAAGTCACTTAACTTCCTCGTGCTCCCAGGTTGCACCTGCAAACAAGCTTTCAGCTTAGTGTGTCTCACCTGGTAAAATAATTGGTAAAAAAAAAAAATTCAGTCGTGCTAATGTTCAGGGGGTCCTGGGACCACTAATCAAGCTTGAGAAATTTTTTTAATCAAGGTTGCAACAGTTAACAAGTAGACACAAGGCTAAACTACCTTGTAATGTAGTCGTGCTAATGTTTAGGGGGTCCTGGGACCACTAATCAAGTTTGATTTTTTTTTAATCAAGGTTGCACCAGTTAACAAGCAGACACAAAGCTAAACTACCTTGTAATGTAGTTGTGCTAATGTTCAGGGGGTCCTGGGACCACTAGTCAAGGCTAGATATTTTTTTTTAATCACACTGATAAGTAATCTGAGTATTTATTTTAGCTAAGCAACAATGTTCAGTTATTAAGGACAGGATTTAAGCAGCACAAAACTGGCTTAGAGTATCCAAAAGAAATAAAATAAAATAGTGAAATGATTACTTGAAAGGGTTCTTAAATTAAGTCAATCCGTTTTTTTGTGCCAAACACTGCTTATCCTATCTCTCTCCCTCCCTCCCAAATAATAAACTTTAGCTGCTTTGCTTCCAGAAAAACATGGAAAAATTTGCCAATTATGTGATCAAATGAGGTTAGACGCTGCTTACTTCCCCTTCCCCACAGCAGTAACTAATAATTTGTTTCCACAAAGCAAAGGGAAAATTAAAAATCTACAAAGGCTGGTTTGTTTTAGCACTAATGAGTGCCTTAATTTAGTAATATAAAGTCACTCGATTTCTACATGAAGTTACAGTTTGATCTCATATACAATAAAGAACTAGTCTCTCCGACGATTTTCTCTCAACTACACGAGGCAAGTAGCTGCCTCTTAACATACACCACACATTGTTCAACCCTCCGAGCACATTGGCTAAAAGATAATGTGTGACAAGCCCGTCAGCCAGTGAACTGCCACACACTGTCTATAACTTGTTAAATTGCCACCTGATTGGTCTGCACTATATGCCATCATGTGATGCCAGGATTGTTCGGAGTCATGGCCTGCCAGTTAAGTGAGGTATGGGCAGGTCCCAAACGGCAGAATCTACACCCCCCACCCTGACAGATTGAACTGCTGCTGCTCACATGATATACAGAGAGGAGTGTCAGGTGACAACAGGCACTCGTTCACCTGAATTAGGGAGAATGTTTTTTTTAAATTAACAGTTACAGCCTGAGTATGTGCGCTGTTCTGAGGCTGCATGGGCAATGCATCTTGGTGTCACTATGCATCTTGCTACCACTGTATCTCTGTATGGCTCAGGTGCCTGGGACTCCGGATCGCCACACAGCTGTATTCATCAATAAATGAATAAGCAGGGCAGTGCACAGCAGTGGAAACAATTGCAGTCCGCATGTTCACAACTACCTGTTGCTCTGTGTCTGCCACTCGCTCCTCGCTCTCTCTTCCTTTGTGTTGTGGTGCTCGCTCTCTACTCCCTGTCATGGCACACATGACGTTGTTCTGACGGCCGTGAGGGGGCTGGGGGTCGGGAACGGGATCATACCTACCTCCTCTGATACAACTCGGGCTACTGAGAAAACAACTATTTCTCCTCTGTGGTAGCAGTGCATGACAAGGAGAGTACTGTATGGACACACCTTGCTGCTCACTTCAGGCATCAGCTCTAATGTGCGGTAAGGATGGGGGCACAACTGGATGGCACGGGGGACCATGACCATCTCATTGGGACAGTTAAGGACAGAGAGAGGTATGTGTCTCAAAGGGGGAGCACTGTATAGCTCTGTCTCTTGTGTCTGCTCTCACTATTTGCTGAAACTTGCCATGGGACTGTCACCGCTGGCTGCTGCACACCGAATGCATAGTGACACCAAGATGCTACAGCACAGATGTGGCAGGCAGCATCACAGAAACGCCATGCTGGAGTTGGTCTGGAGCCAAGACACAATCCCACAAGACTCACTCCATAAACACTGTTCCCCCATCTGTTTTTTGTTTTTTTTTAAATCATGACTAGTGTGCTTATGCTGGCTCAAAGTCACTCCTCCGAATCCACAAAACACCCTCCAGCGCTAAAACCTGACCACACACGGAGACCGGAAGCCTGCTGTAGCCACTCCCCCTATCCCGTGGCCAATCACTGTGCAGCTCTATGTGGATGGCAGCTGGATTCAACCCCCCTTCAGAGATCACACTGAATGAAATATTTAAAGAGATCGTGCTGAATGACAGGGCCTTTGCCAAGACTCCCCTCTGATCTGGCTTGCACAGCGCCCAATGCAGTGCCCCTGCTTTGCACTGACAGCAAGAAGCAGATGCTGACTTTTACATTTGTAATGCTATTTAGCACTCAGCACCCCCTTATTTTGATCCTTGTAGAGTATAGAGGGTGATGATGGGTGTTAGCCTCATCTAGTCAGATGCCTCTATGCAGTGGAGTTCTGCAAGGGTCGGTCCTGTCGCCCTTGTTGTTCATGGTGTATATGCTGCCATTGGGAGACATTATCAGGTGGTATGGGCTGGGTTTTCATTGCTATACTGATGATACCCAGCTATACTTGTCCTGCACCCCTGGAAACCAGATGGTGGCCTTGATGTTCAAAACCTGCCTGGAGGAGGTCCAGAACTGGATGACTTACAACTGGCTAGAACTCAACCCTGACAAGATGGAATTACTGGTGATGGATCCAGGCTGTCATTACGATGGAGGGGGGGGGGGTTTGGAGATTCCCCTAGGCTGGTTCTGAGAGGTGCTCCCCTAGCCCCCCTCTGTTCGGGTTAAGGATCTGGGCGTGGTCCTTGACAATGGCTTGACACTTAATGCACAAGCATCGGCCATTATCAAAAGTGGTTTCTACCATCTGAAGAACATTGCTTGGATCCCAGACCTAATACCAACTAGCTGCCACCCTAGTACATATCTTTGTCATGTCTGGGCTGGACTATTGCAATGCCCTGTATCTGTGCTATCTGGGGGCAATCTCTGCCACCTGCAGCTGGTGCAGAATGCAGTGGCTAGGCTGTTGACTGGTGTTTTGAGATTTGACCATGTCACACCAGTCCTTTGCGATGTTGCCACCTGTAAGGTTGGGCTATGGACATCCCGGTGTCACATGTTGAGAGATGTCCATTCAACCCAACGTCCGATGATAGCTTCTTCTGTGTGGTTGGCAGTTTCGTCAAGTGGCAGAAATGAAAACAGTGCTGCAGTAAGATTAGACTGTGCACATGTTCTGTGCCATGCATATGCAGTTATCTGGTTTCCTTTTGCTTTCTGTACGGCAAACCTCATTTCTCTGTGTGCTTCACTTGTAGTACTAGCCCAGGACAATCTTTTGTTCACAAGGCGGAAGTTTGGGAAGCAAATTTAAAACCCTTTTCAGGGCTGTCTACTAACTAAGGGGGCCTGGGTTAGGGTAACTAAAAGCTTTTGTAAGGACTAGAAAACCATATGTGAAACCCCTTTTTGGGACAGACCATCACAGCAGAAAAGGGGAGATGCTCTGTTTTTAGAGAGTAGGAGAAGAACTTAAAGGATTGAGACAGCCACTTAAAGCACAGGGCAGAAAGGGATCCACAGACAGGAAATGAGAAGGCTGGTTAAAAGCCCATAGCCCTTTTTAGGGCACGTTACAGGGGGCACCATTAGTAATTAAGCCCTTTTCAGGGCACTGTACCAGCCAGGACACACTAGTTATCATTAGCTCATATTTGGAAACAGAGTGTAAACTTAGTAAACAAAAATTAACAGGACAGGTACACAATATGTGGGACAGTCAAAATGAATATTGCACCGGCCCACAAAAATTATTTCTAGCCCTGGAGAACAAGCAGCTTCTGGAGGATACCCCTCATTTACTTTAGATGGCCCACAGACAAGGGGCTACCTCTGTCTTATCACAGCTGAAATGAGTATGGGCAGACCTTGATGCTCACTGTTCGCAACAAACAGAAATGCTCTCACAGTCCTCAGGCAGAGATACTACGATGTGGGTACCAGGGCTACTTGCCTATTAGCCTACCAAATCTACAGGCAAAGGAAATACGTGACAGTCCTTCCCTATGATTATTTACCCAACCTCAGGAGCTAGACTCTCCAAAATACGAGGTAACAGATGCATTTTGCATGTACTGTTAAGCCCTCTACTTCCTGGAACAGGTTCCCCTTTGAGCATCCATACTTGCCTTTTTAGACACACTTTCTCTCCCATGCCTTACCGAGGATCAAGGAACTTCCCTCACACTACCAATAACCACTGAGGAAATAGAAAATGCCATTAGCCATTCAAAGACCCAAAAGGCGCCAGGACCTGATGGTTTTGGAGTGGAATTTTACAAAATTACCTGAGAGGACCTTATCCCGCCCATGCTCCAAATGTTTAATGAAACACTGCAAGGGGAGCCACCCCTCTTTTCCTGGTTGTATATCAGCAATTCCAAAGCGGGACAAAATTCCCCAAATCTGTACCTCATATAGACCAATTTCAATACTCAACATTGACTGAAAGTATTTTATAGGAATTCTAGCACATAGACTGGAACTGGTTCTCCCATCCTTGATAGGTCTTGACCAAACTGGGTCTCTATGCACCTGAACTACTGTGGATAATACAAGGCAGACACGCACCTTATCCACAAGATGCAGAGTGGTAACCAAGAATCAGTCCTGGTCAGCCTCGGTGCCGAAATGGCACTTGACCAAGTCTCCTGGCCATTCCTGTACCAGGTGATGGGGAAGTTAGGGGCCCTAGCCACCTTAACCCAAGTACTACAGAATATCTACGAATCCCTGAAGGTATGCATCAGGGTTGGGGGGCCATCACTCTATTTTCCCCTCCATAGGGGATCCTGACAGGGCTGCCCCCTTCTTGCCATATACAGTGAGCCATTGGCACAAGGGATTCAGGAATCAGAAGTAATTAAGGGGTGAGGATGGGAGGAGAGGAACATTGTGTGGCATAACATGTCCGCAGATGTCCTATTGTACTTACATGATCCGGACAGTTCACTCCCGACTCTGGCCCACATCTTAGATATGTTTGGGAGGGTTTCTGGAAATAAACTCAACTCCATCAGAACGGAAACCCTCACATTTCATTACAACCTGTCCCCAGAGATTAGGAGGCAGCTCCATTTCAATGGGATAATGACAAAATAAAGCACTTAGGAATATACCTTTTCAGGACACTGAATCATTCTTACCACAATGATTACCTCCCTTTCACCATGCAACTGACACAAGACCTTGCACATTGAAATACTCTACCGCTATCCCTCTCTGGAGAGAAGTTATCTGTATGGTCATGCTACCCCATCTATTATGCTTATTCCAGAAGATGCCGATTCCTCTTCCTATTAGAGCTTTCTGTAAGTGGAACAGAGAGATATCTCGGTTTCTCTGGATGGGACAAAGGCCTCAGATCTAGCTGTCAATCTTAAGTCTACGTAAGTCTAAAAGGGAACATTTATTGCCAACTCTACAACTTTACTACTGGGTGGCACAACTCTGCTTCCTTGTGCTGAGACAAATGAATGCCCCATGGTTACAATGGTGAGAGATGGAGGAGACACTGCTCTAGCTGACTTCAGCAAAGCCCTCTATCAAGCTGAACCGCAGGTTCGAACTTTGCCAACAGCCAACTCTTGGCTTAAATTTCAAGTACAAATCTGGCACTCTATTTGTAAAGCACTATACCTCTTTCCATTTTTATCTTTATTATGTCCCATCCCCAGACTATGAGGTGGCAGAGTAGATATTCAACTCAAGTATCTATAAGAGAAGTAGTTCTGGTAGACCCTGATAGTACCTGAAAACAATTAGGTAGAATTAGTGCTGAAATATGTTTACTTTTAAAAGTTTTATTAACAATATACACATATCTTTACTTAACTTTAGATTGACTTCTGATTTAAAAAGAGAAAAAAAAAACAGAATGAGTTACTACACTTTTATCTTCTTTTTTCCTTGTGAGAAGAGGAAACACTGGAACAGATACTTTTTCAAGAAGAGTGGACGCTATGGGGTTTAACTGATACAGAGACTGTAAGGCATATAGTTTATCTGTTCAGTTCTTAGATTGTTCTTTTATTTAAATCTGGAAATGAGATACAGAACTATCAGAAAATGTGAATGGATATTCTTTGAAAATGATGTCTATGTATGTACATTTGAGCTGAATAAAATTTGAAGTATAAAAAAATATATATGTCCCATCCCCTACCTGGATGGCTTTCTTCCAGCCACTAGTGACCCAGTCTTTAGGGAATGGGAATGGTACTCTCTCCAATATCTCCACCAATTCACGTGAGGAAACATCATTAAAGCCGGCCTAGAGATCCTGGCTGAACATGGTCTTCAACAGTCTGACTATTTTAGATTTCTCAAACTACGACATTTCTACCAGTCCCTTCCAATCGGGTCACGTCTCAGATGCCAACTCCAAACTCACCACTCCGTTCATTACCTTCGTTTGTATGGGGTACTCTGAGCATATGATTTTTCTTCTTATACAGAGCTCTGGTAAACTCGCATGGAGACTCGACCCAAGACATGTGAACATGTTGACCGGTGAGTTAGACATGCAGATATCGGAGGAGTGTTGGCAATTCGCCTGTCAGAACACATCCAGAGTGATGAGCTACTGTCAGTGGAGAGAATATGCATGTAAACAATCCAATACTCTCCGACCCCAGTAATCACTGGTCACTATTTACCTACAAAGGACATGTCTTGATGGAGGGAATGTGGGGAGCGGAGGGCCATTATAGCCATGTCATGTGAGGCTATTTGGTCCTTTGCCCCTTCTTCCAGGCTTTACAGGAGGAACTAGGTGAACTATACAGGAGACCGTTCGATCTAACGGCAGAAGGGTTCTTATTCTTACAGTACCTCGGAATTCTGAGACTCAAACGCTAGATATTTATTAGGCATCCTACTAATGGCTGCCAAAAAAGTATGGCTCACTCTACAAACCTCTACCCTGATGGCCTGGTGCAAGACTA
Source organism: Neoceratodus forsteri (assembly GCA_016271365.2). Taxonomy (NCBI): domain Eukaryota; kingdom Metazoa; phylum Chordata; order Ceratodontiformes; family Ceratodontidae; genus Neoceratodus; species Neoceratodus forsteri. Next base: position 911,549,409 of record CM057449.1, on the reverse strand, counting down.
ATAGGATAACTCATTATCTCAACAACAGATTGGAGTGTTGCACTTCACGGTTGACTGGGATGACCCTACACATGATGGACAAGGACAGGGAGTTTGCCCTTTAAATCCACTGTCTAATGAAGTAGGACAACCCCAGGGCCTATTCTAACACTCCCCTATTTGGGAGCCACTGAATAGTTAACCTAAATGTGCTCCCACCCCATGCCTCTCTGTATCCCTCCCATAAAAGAATTGTGGGCTCCTGAATAATAGCTCCTTCCCCTCCTCCCTCAGTAATGATGTATTTGGGGAGGGGAGTGCCTGGCTCCCTGATGCCTCCCTCTGCCTCAGTCAGGGGTCAGTAGATTGTATACTACACTAAAGGAGCCTCATATTCAAAAGTCCCAGGCCGCATCACACAAGTGCCTGTACCATGCAACTGATATGCGTTGGCACAAAATAGTGGTATATTCAGAAGATGTGCCATAAGATGTGATCATGCAGTTCTGGCTGAATATACCGAACATGCGCAGTCACGCAACTGAAGTTGTGCAGTGCATCACAGGCAGGGGAACCGCGTACCACAGGCAGGGACATACTGAAAAGCGCTGGAACAGATGAGATGAGCATGGTACAACCATGCAATATTCAGCCAGGATATGCAAATGGCCTCATTGCACATTCTGAGCCAAATTCCCATATGTGCAGCTCATTACTGGAATGTATTCAGGCCATTTGCATATCCAAGGCATGAGCAGTTCCAGCTTTGCAGGGCTGCTCCACCACTCCACAAAGGTGAACAGGAGGTACTGCAGTCTAGCAGGCAAGTGTGATAGAATGTTTGTGTGTGTGTGGGTGGACTGGATTGGCCTGAGTGCAGTACTATTACCTATGGCCATGTACAGGGTCAGACAAGGGTACAGGGGGCCCACCTTAACAGTGGCCACAGTGGCCCACCTGGACAAGCAACTGGGGAGAGCACAGGGTGACACTATGAGCAGTATACAACAGGGCTGTGATACCCAAGCTATGTTTGCAGCTTAGTCACCTGCAGTGCCCAACATACCCCCTTATGATAGGAACATGGTAAGAAATGCAAGGGCTATCAGTGTTCAGAGGGGGACCAGGTACCCAAGTGTGTGGGTCCCACCTGGACCACTCCAGGTACCCTGGTGGGCCAGTCCGACACTGACCATGTTCTTGCCCATGGTGGCCACACGCTCAACACCAGACATGCCCATGTCACCCCCAGGCTGCAGGTTGTACCATCAGTGTCCCACTGTGCCTACTGTTGTGCTGTGTCCACCACAGGAACACCACACTGACCCACCGCATGCCCCTGTGGTGGTGGCACACTGCCTGGCAGGCATCGGTGATATGTCTGTGGCTCCGTTATATGGTCCGGGCACGGGCATGCTGTGTGCCTCTCTGGTGTACCGCCGTGGGTGTGTGCCACAGGTCAGGCCGTGGCCCATGCCATGCTGCCACTAGTACCTCCAGGCTACCTGGGCACCATTGCCCTACATGTCACCATGAGCGCATGCCACCACCGTGTGGTGCCCTGCAGGCCATGGCCCCTGGTACATGCGCTACATTGTGGCTGTCTGCTCCACTAGTGTGCAGGGGGGGGGCACCAGACAGCACTAGCATGTGGCAGCTGCATGTCTACATCCTGGGTGTGGTGTGAGGGGTGGCTCTCTGGGTGGTGTCAGTTGTGTCACAGCACCTGTGGCACTGGGTACTTCCGTCCTGGCATGACTGCTGTGTGTGGGTGCCTGGAGCACGTTCTGGTGCACCTCCGAGGGCTGTCTCAGGATGGCCTGCCTGCAGTTCCGCGGCCTGCCTGTATGTGGCTGGCCAATTTAGGCAATCCTTTTGTCTGCCTAACTTTGCGCAGCACACTTCTGAGATGCACGGCAGATGCACTGCACATTTTGGCTGAATATAAGGATGCATGGCATATTCAGGTACCTGCTCCCTTTTTCTGCACTGCATACATTATTTCTGCGTGATGGCTCACTTGGAAATGCCCGATGCATCTCTCCCTTTTGAATATCGCGCTTCCGCGTATTTTCTGAGATGCGCTGCGCATCTCCTTTGAATTTATAGGCCAGGAAGAGTTGGAGGAATATGCTAATCCTTATTGTATGCTTCAACCCTTCATGAATTCTAGCTACAATAATCACACTTGACCACCCTCAGCTGTTAGCATCAAACTTTATTTCTGTACTGTTGTGGATCACGTAAACTGTGAAAAACTGGTTAATAAAAAGTGTATTAACAAAAAAGAAGTCAGATGTTCAGTGGCATATAAATTAATGAGAGGGAGAGAGAGAAAGCGAGACATGGCTAGTAGGGAGAAAGTGTTACAGCACCCAGGTGCTCTGTCAACTGCAGAGGAAGCGAGCTGGACATTTTCATGGCTACATAGTGAGAGCTATGCTGGCATATTACAAACAGAGGAGGCGAGGGAGCAGGATCTTGAAGTATGTCACCAGATCCAACAGATACTGCCTTCTACCTGTGCAAGTGGAATAACAGCACAGCATTGCCAATACTTAAGATCACAGCGATTCCTCTCTCACCTTCTTTCTCTGACCCTCCTCGACCTCTCTGGCATTTTTTTTTCCTCCCTCTACAGCTCTACTGCCAACCTTATTTACCCAATTCCATTCTCCATGCCCTCCCAGCTCTACTCCCCGTGCTTCTCCCCACCCACATTCCCATGCAGCACCTCCTCAGTTCCCCTTGCCGGTCACAAACTGTGAGAGATCACAGGGCATGTAAGGTAGCCATTCCTGCCAGAAAAAGAGAGAGTGAAGCCAGACAGAGCAAGCGGCTCATCCTGTTGCCTCCATTCTAACTCCCCCCATTCACCTTGCTGGTAGTGGACTGCAACAGAGCCCTCTACATGTGAGGTGGGCATTGTGGCCTGTGAGAGACAGCGATAAACCAAAGCTGGGCAGAGCGAGCAGTCTGGCCTGTTACTAAAGATCCCTCAGGACACTGTGGGGAAAAAGAGGCAAGAATCGGGCTGAGGATGCCTTCAAGGTGTTTCTGCAAAATGTGAGTGTTCAGTGTTTCGGCAGTGTATGTTTAACTCCCCTGGAGCCAATACTAATGAACACTTGCTTAATTTAAACCATCCAGAGAGGATATAATGGTGGTACAGTATATCCCTGATTATTATTGTGATGTGGTGCTTTAAACCTAATAATAAACAGCACTTGTGAGAAAAGGAAGGAAGGAGGAAGGGGGCAGCAGTGCTATTTCCCAAATAACCCACCCAGTGCCATACATTCCACTCACCTCCCTGATGGCTTCCCTGGTGTGCCCACAGAGTCCCGGCCCTGCTATATATAACACCCACCTCCCGAGTTGCTTCCCCGAACTGGCCTCACAGTCTGACCCCTACCATACATCCCAACCATTTCCATGAGCACTTCCCCTCTGTGCCCCCAGTACCACCCCGCCACACATCCCACCTCGTCTCCCCAATCTCTTTACCAATGTGCCCTCATTGCTTCACCGCTACCATAACCCAACCACCTCTCCAATCACTTCCCTAATGTTCCAGCACAATCCCATCCATGTTGTATATCCCACACACCTCCCCAATTGCTTCCCTGGTGTGCTTGCAGTCCTACCCCTGTCATTTATCCCACCCACATCCCCGATCCCTTACCTGGTGTGCCTACAGAATCCCAGTCCTTCCATATATCATAACCACCTCCTCAATCACTTCAATGGTATGCTCATACAGTCCCACCCCAACATATATTCCCGCACCATCCCAACCACTCACACAGTGTGCCAGCACAGTCCCACCCCAGTCATATATCCTGCCCACCTCCCTAATCACTTCCCTAGTCTGCCCACACAATTCCATACCTGCCATAAATCCCACCCACATCTCCCATCACTTCCCTGGTGTGCCCACATGGTCCCGACCCAGCCATATATCCTGCCCTTCTTCCCAGTTGCTTCACTACTGTGCCCACACAGTCCAACCTCTGCCATACATCCCCCACCTCCCTGATCTTTTCTTTGATGTGTCTGCTCAGTCCTATCCCTGCCATATATCCATCCCACCCACCTCACTGATCGCTTCTCTGCTGTGCCCACACAGTAGTACCAGTGCCATATACCATTCCCACCTCCTCAATCTCTTCTCTAATGTGCCATCATGGATCCACCCCTGCCATATAACCCACTGATCTCTTCCTCAGTCTGCCTGTACAATCCCACATCAGCCATGCATCCCACCAATCTCCCTGATCACTTCACTGGTGTGCCAGCGCAGTCTCACCCCTGCGAGATTTCCCACCCACTTTCCCTATCACTTACCCAGTGTGCTCACACAGTCCTAGGTCTGCCATGATCCTGCCAAACTCCACGATGTGCCTTCATAATCCCATCCCAGCCATTTATCTCACACATCTCCCTGATCACAATCTTGCTGTGATCACACAGTACCAACCCTGCCATACCTTCCCCCCACCTTCCAAATATCTTCTACAATGAGCCCACACAGCTCCATCCCTGCTATGCATCACCAATTACTTCTGCAGTGTGCACGCACAGTGCCACCATTGTCATACATCCTACACACATTTCTGATCACTTCCCTGGTGTGCCAGCACAGTCCACCTTTGCCATATATCCCGTCCCCCTCCCCAACTGCTTTACCAGTCTGCCTACACTGTCTCACCCGTCATGTATCCTACCCTCCTCCCTGCTCACTTTCTCGGTGTGCCTGTACAATCCCACCCCTGCTATATATCCAACCCACCTCCCTGATTGCTTCCTTGATGTGCCAGTATGGTACCACCCCTGTTACATATCCCGCTCACCTCCCAATCGCTTCAATGGTGCGCCACCACAGTCCCAACCCTGCCATATATCCTATCCACTGCCCTGATCACTTCCACGGTCTGCCTGCACAGTCCCACCCCTGTCTTATATACCACCCCTTCTGATTTAGCTTCCTTGGTCTGCCCTACTCTCCCACATCCCTACCAAATATGCTACCTACCTCTGGATTACTTCTGCGGTATACAGCCTCACCCATGCCATACATCTCACCCATGTCATCTGCTGCTACAAAGATGTGCCAGCAGTCTCACCCCCGTCATAGACTCTCCTCTGCCTCTTGACTGCTTCTACAGTTTGCCCTCAGAGCCCCACCATTGCCATATATACTGCCCACCTCCCCGATTGCTTCCTCTGTCTGTCCAAACAGTCCCACCCCTGGCAAATATATAACCTACCTCTGGACTGCATCCCTGGTGCACCCACACATAGTCCTAAATCTGCCATACACCCCGCCCTCCTCCTCGATCACTCTCAGGGTGTGCCAGCACAGTTCAATCCCTGCCCTATATCCCGCCCACCTCCTCAGTCATTTCTTCAGTCTATCCACACAGTCCCACTCCTGCTATATATCCCACCCGCATCTCCATCACTTCCTGAGTGTGCCTACACAGTCCCATGCTTGCAATATATCCAGCCTACCTCCCCAATCGCTTCCCCAGATTGTCCACACTGTCACTCCGCTTAGATGTATCCTACCCACCTCCCCGATGTTCCTGCACCGTCCCACCCCTGCCATGCATCCCACCAACCTCCCTGATCTCTTTCTTGGTGTGCCACTTAAGTCCAACCCCTGTCATAAATCCCACCCATATCCCTGACCACTTCACCGATCTGTCCACACAAATTCACCGCTACCACATATCCCCCCATCCTCCAAAATACTTCCCTACTGTTCCCACACAGTCCTACCCTGCCTATATCCTCCCACCTCCCTGATCACTTCTCCGATGTGCCCACACTGTCCCAACCCTGCCAGACATCCATCCTGTCCACCTCCTTGATCACTTCAGCATTGTGCCTGCACGACTCCATCCCTGCCATATATCACACCCACCTCCTTGGTCTGCCCACGCAATCCTACCCCTGCCATATATCCCGCCTATCTTGCCACCGCTTCAAAGGTGAGCCCGCAAAGTCCCACTCCTACTGAATATCCCACCCATTTCCCCAATCACTTTAACAGCATGCACATAGTCACAACCCTGTCATAAATAGCCCACCTCCCCGTTTGCTTCCACAGTGTGCCTGCACAATCCCACCTACCTCCCTTATCACTTTCCTTGTGTGCCAGCACAGTGCCTACTTGCCATTTATACCACCGACCTCCGCAATTGCTTCCCTGGTGGCCAGCACAGTCCCACTCCTACCATATAACCTACTCACCTCCCTGGTCTGCCCACACAGTCCCGTCCCTGCCATACTGTATATTCCACCCACCTCCCCAATTACTTCCCATTTGCCCGCATAATTTATTTATTTATTTTTATTTATTAATTTATAAGCACATCGGAATTACAACCCTTTGAGTCATAGACTCGTTTCCAAAGGCTCCACGTCATGATACGAAGAGAAAAATACAGATAGTAACAAAAATTGAAGGAACAGGTAATACATACGATGGAGAACATTGAAGACAATTAGCAGGGTGATAAGTGTCATCCAGCAGATGAACTGCAGTCCTATACAAATAGTTGCTACGCAGTTGTTAACATGTCCATTAGCAGAATTAGCTGTAGTCCTATACAATCAGTAGCTAGGTGGTTGCTAATGTACAAGCACAGTAACTTCTATGAAGTACAAAGTGTGCTGTCTCAGGAGAGACATTGTCAAGGCTGGCCCACCCCTTTCATGTATTCTGCCCATCTCCCCGATCGCTTCCCTGCTTTGCCTGCACAGTCCCACCCCTGCCATATAGTCCCACACTTCAATTGATCCCCAGGTGTGCTTGTACAGTCCCGGGCCACTCCTGCCATATATCCCACCCACCTCCCTGATTGCTTCCCTGGTGTACCAGCAGTGTCCCACCCCTGCTATATATCCTGCCAACCTCACAATCGCTTTCCCAATCTGCCTGCACAATCCCCCGCAATATGTCCCATCCATCTCATCTATCACTTCCCTGTTTCCTACCCACCTCTCTTATCAGTTCCTTGGTGTGCCTGTATAGTCCCACCTCTACCATACCTCCTCCCCAATCACTTTCTTGGTATGCCAGTAAAGTCTCCACTCTGTCATATATCTCACTCACCTCCCTAATCACTTCCCCGGTCTGTCCACACAATGCAAATCATGCAATATATCCCACCCTCTTTCCCAATTGCATCCCTGCTGTTCTGGCAAAGTCTGACCCCTGCCATATATCCCACCTCCCTGATCTCTTCTCTGATGTTTCCACGCTGTCCCACCCCTGCCATATATCCATTCCATTCACCTCCCTAACTGGTTCAACACTGTGCTACATGGCTCCATCCCTGCCGTACATCCCACCCAACCTCTCCTGCTCTGCCAGCACAGTGTCACCCCAGCTATGTATCCTACTCACCTCCCGACCACTTCAACAGTGTGCCAGCAAAGTCTCACTCCTGTTTAATATCCCTCCCACTTCCACAATCGCTGTGACGGTGTGAACAGTCACACCCCTGCGACATATCTCTTACCTCCCCATTTGCTTTCACAGTGTGCCATCATAATCTTACCCACCTCCTAGATCACTTCTCTGGTGTGCCAGCACAACCCCACCCATACCATATATGGCTGACCTCCACAATCTGTAGTGCTTGCTGTGCCAGCACAGTCCAACCCTTGCCATATATTCCATCCACCTCCCTGATCACTTCCTCTATCTGCCCGCACAATCCCACACTTCCAATGAAATATAAAGAAGCCTCTCAAGGGTTCATTCAGCCCCATTAATCAGAGACTCGGAAACCCACACCTGGTGACCGATTTAAAGAGCATGACATGGAGAGCGCTGTAAACGAAATGAGCGAGAAACTGGAAAAAATATGCTCAGATTTTACTACCCTTTAAGCTCGCAACTGTGCATGCGTATTCACAATACGCATACGCAGATGACGAGGGTAACAAATTCTGATACACCGGACTCAAAGAAAAGACTAGAATGGCAACGACCATCAGCGGTGCCTAGCGAGAGTACATTCAACGCACCACCATCTTTTGGAGGGCAAAACAGTGCAGGAAGTGCCGTGCTGGTAATAGGAACCTGTGTGGTTTGCGAGTAGAGTAATAGCAATAAAATTCATTTTAATGGCAAATACGTGTGGATTAAATTTTTTGGGAGCCAGGGATCAATTAATGTAGTTTGCATTACTGGGCCCAAGGTACCGCTGCAGTTTACATGTTTTTATGAATGAATTAAAATGTACACAGTGGTTTTAATATGTGATGTTCTGCTGCGTGTGTGTGTGGTTGGGTGCCAGGTGGGTGGTTATTAGTGTTTTCAGCAGTAGTTATGATGCAAAACACAAGAAAGCTGTGTTCTAATGTTTTAATATCAATGTTTGCATATTAAAAAGAATAAATTCATACATAGCACTATGTATGGTTGTTACTTGTCACTCCACTGTGCCACATGTACTGCCAACGCTGCACTGTGTGTCCATGGATAGTAGGGTGCTGTGGTGTTCCAGCTGCAGGGAGAGTGGTTGGCAGGGCTTGGCCAGCTAGTCAGTGACCTGGAAGGGTGGTCTGGAAGATCCCAAGGGTGGACGTCTGGGGGTAATGCAGGCTGGGCGGTTGTGGCATGATCCAGGGAGGGTGCTTAGCTTGGATGTAACTGTTATCACATTTTGTGATATTGGGGGGGGGGCAGGATAATGCCACAAAGGCGAGTTTGGAGTATGCCCTGGGAACTGGAGGTCAGTGATGGCGAGCACGCTGCTAGGGATGGGGGCTCTCAGAGCCTAAGGACAGAGCTGCTGAGCTGCAGTTGCTTCTGATACTTGGGTGATCTCCTGTCATCTGCCTTCCGCCCCACACTGATACCGGCACTACCCCACTCCCCCAGTATCAGTCATTTTCCCTGCTTCTCATAATTTGTTTTGTTACTTACTCGTTAATGTTCTTTTGCCCATTCTGCTATTTACTGATACCTTACTGTATGGCAGTATTACTCCTCTGTTGACCACCTACTCTCCAGCTGCTCCCCACCCTGCAGCTACAGGGGTTTTTAAGGCACTGAATTGTGCTCCCCAGCGCTGATTTGCAGTTTGGTAGAGGGCTGGATACTGGAAGATTCATACGGTTTTCAACTGCAGTGAAGTGCTGTTAGTGCCAACACTACCCCCCTAATCAGTTGACAACTTCTGAGAAACACTAAAATGCACATATCATAGGGGGATGGGCCTGTATACAAAGAGAGGTGAGAAAGAAGCAAGTGCCTCAGCTGGGACTTGAACCCAGGCCGCCCAGAATACCATTCCGATTGAGCTAACCAGCTGTGCCTCAGCTGGGACTTGAACCCAGGCCACCCGAAATACCATTCCGATTGCATTTACTTCTTTCTCACCTCTATTTGTATGTGTTCCATAAATATGCACACCACACTCCTGTGTGATTGTTACAAGTAAATGTGTTGCCATTGGGTTGTGCATTTGAGAAAGAGTAATGTGCTCAGGGACGGCCCAGGTTCCAGTTGTCTCAATGGGGCAGCTGGCTAGCGCAATCGGAACGGTATTCTGGGTGGCCTGGGTTCAAGTCCCAGCTGAGGCATTTACTTCTTTCTCACCTGTTTGTATGTGTTCCATAAATATGCACACCACACTCCTGTGTGATTGTTACAAGTAAATATTTGTGTTGCCATTGGGTTGTGCATTTGAGAAAGAGTAATGTGCTCAGGGATGGCCCAGGTTCCAGTTGTCTCAATGGGGCAGCTGGCTCACGCAATCGGAACGGTATTCTGGGTGGCCTGGGTTCAAGTCCCAGCTGAGGCATTTACTTCTTTCTCACCTGTTTGTATGTGTTCCATAAATATGCACACCACACTCCTGTGTGATTGTTACAAGGAAAGGGCCTGTACTTGCTGTGCACTGTGTATCTTGTAGGGGCTGCTAACCCAAAGGCCACACATTGTTCTTGCACCGTAAAGCGCATGTGGGAAATTTTCCCTGACTGCATGGCTTGAACTAGAACTCTATTCTTTAAATGTTTTTTTTTGATTTTTCATCATGTGGTCATTTCATATTTGCAATAACACACTCCAGTTTGTAAGGTCACTGGGAAATATATGCACTTATGTGAGATCAGAGGCACTGTCTTGGCTGTGCCTTACACCTAACAACACACTGGATAAGGCTGATAGTGCTAGTGACCACACACCCTGTTGTGATGGTAAGTTATTGGTTATGTGGCCCACACAGAGTCTTGAAGATCAATAGCAGCCCTGTTTTATTGAGAGTGTTAGACTGGGCTCTTTGGTATGCCTTTATGTTCTGTAAATGGAGCTCTATTATCCACCTATACAGCCAGCATAGATGGGCAGAGGGTGAGTCACGTGATGCCACTGAAGGGTTAGCAGCTCAGGGGACCGGCTCCTACCTCAACTCCTATTCTACAGCGTTTTCCACAAATTATTCTTCACTAAACTCATATAATCTCTGATCGCTCGACTTTCAATAGCCTACTACCTCATTCAAGGCGAAGTCCGGCACAAGTTTACAGCTTTTCCAAGCGCATTTACACTTGCTTCCTTGAGGCCTGCCTTTGGCATGGAGGCAGATATGCGTCAAGCACCACCACTGCACACTCCACCTCGGACGCCCGAAAAACTCCCAAAACGCTCCAGAGGGAAACCTGGCACTGCTTCGAAGACAACTACACCCTCTGCAACACCGCAAGCTTTGGCTCCTCTCACAGAACAAAAATTTATGGAAGAGTTACAGCCATTTTGCATGGCCCTCCAAGATTTAACCTTGGAGCTTAAATCTATGCGCGGAGACCTTACCGAAGCCACCTGCGCGATTAAAGATGTGGCGGCTAGAACATTCTCGTTGGAGAACTGGAGAACCGCCATCGAGCCTGAACTCCCTGCTATGCGGCAGAAGCTGAATTGTATGGAAGCTAAATTAGAAGATCTGGAAGGCCAAAGCCGCCGTAATAATATTCTTATCTTTGGCCTTCCAGAAGACACGGAGGGAACGGCTCCGATTACTTTTCTACAGAAAATGCTCACTAAAATCTCCCAGCAACACCACATATATCATCGAGAGGGACCACCACTCGCTCAGACACAAGCCGACTGCAGGGGAAACCACCAAGACCTCTCATAATTAAGTTCCTCAACTATTTGGACAAGACTCGCATCTTGTGGCAAGTGAGGGAACTCCAGGAAATTCTGTGGGAGGGACAGAAGCTGTGGTTTGCCCTGGATCTCCCAGCAACTATTCAGCAGCGGCGGGCAGCATACCATCCGATGATTACCAAGCTGATAGCTGCAAGTATTAAATACAGGATCCAATACCCCTCAAAGCTTTCTGTCTATTATAAAAACACCTGGCACAACTTCGAGTCTGCTGAACAAGCTCTACCTGAATTGCAAGTCTTGATTCCCGATTTGTTCTGTGCATGTTGAAGTCTGGTCATGGATTGGGGGTTTTAAAAAATTTAGCCAGAATGCATGACGCTGATGCTTTCTGAATTTTTCATAATCTTTTCATTTTGCCGGAACGCTACAGGAGGGCAGCAGAACACTGCGATCAAGCTCTGATGCTTTTTCTCGTCCGGTGAACTACCAGACTGTCTATTTCTTTCTGTTTTCTTATTACTACTCATGGCGCTCGCTATACATAGATACATAGACAGTGTCGGCAGATAAGGGCCTGTGGCCCACCCAGTCTGCCCATTTGAGCTTGTAAGTTCACTTTGTTTTCCTAGAAGTCTGTTGCCCCTTACCCCTGACCTCCAGAATTCCTTTATGTCTATCCCATGCATTCTTAAATCCCGTGATTGTTTCAGCCCCCACCACTTCCTCTGGCAGGGTGTTCCACTTGTCCACCACCCGTTCTGTGAAGAAATTCTTCCTCACGTTTCCTCTGAATCGTCCTCCTCCAGCTTCATCCCATGCCCTCTAGTCCTGGAACATCTTTTCGCTTAAAATAGTGTTTTCCTGCACCCTGTTCCTCCTGTAAGATACTTGTATGTCTCTATCATATCCTCTCTCCTCCTCTCCTCCAGGGAGTACATGTTCAGTTCCTTCAACCTGTCTTCATAGGACTTGTGATGCAATCCATGCACCATCTTTGTTGCCCTCCTCTGAACCTTCTCTACCCTGTCTATGTCCTTATGTAGGTATGGTCTCCAGAACTGTACACTGTACTCAGGTGGGGCCTCACTAGTGTCTTGTATAGCGGAATTATGACCTCCCTTTTCCTGCTGGTGATGCCCTGCCTATACATCCCAGCATCCTATTTGCTTTACCTGCTGCCTTGTCACACTGTTTCCCTACCTTGAGGTCATCAGATGATAACCCCAAGATCCCTTTCCTGCTTGGTGCATGCTATATCCTCACCTCCCAACTGATATATTGTGCCAGGGGTTTTGTGCCCCATATGCATTATCTTGCACTTCTTTGCATTGAATTTCAACTGCAAAACCCCTGACCATTCTTCAAGTTTTTGCAGGTCGCTTCTCATTCTGTCTACACCCTCTGCTGTGTCTACTCTGTTACAGAGCTTTGTGTCATCAGCGAACAGTGAAATTCTGCCTTCTAGGTCCTGCGCCATGTCACTGATGAAGATGTTGAATAGGACCGGTCCCAGCACTGATCCCTGTGGTACCCCACTAGTCACTCTTCCCTCTGTGGAGTGACAGCCATTTACCACCACCCTCTGTGTCCTGCCACCCAGCCAGTTACCTACTCACCACACTACTGTCCTGCCCACATCCATATTCCCCAGTTTGTGTAATAGTCTTCTATGTGGCACAGTGTCAAAGGCCTTGCTGAAGTCCAGATAGGCCATGTCCACTGCCCTCCTGATCCACCTCCCTAGTCACCCAGTCAAAAATTCAGCGAGGTTGGTCTGACATGACCTCCCCTGGTGAAACCATGCCTTGGGTCCTGTAGTCCATTGACAACCAGATGTTCCACAATCTCTCCTTCAGTAGTGCTTCCATGATCTTCCCCACTACCAAGGTGAGGCTGACTGGTCTGGATTCCTGCTTCCTCTTTGTTCCCACTTTTTGTATAAGGGATTACATCTGCTGTCCTCCAGTCTTTGGGTACCTCCCCTGTTTCCAGTGATCGGCTAAACAGGATAGCCAGAGGTTCAGCCACCACCTCTCTTAGTTCTTTAAGGACCCCATCTGGCCCCATTGCTTTATCAACTCTTATTACTTCCAGTTCCTTCAGGACCCTTTCTCGTGTAAAGGGACTTGTGTCCATTTCTGCACCATTCTCACCCCTTGTACTCCCTTCAGACCCATTACCCTCGTCTTCCTCAGTAAAGACTGAGCGAAATACCTGTTCAATATGTCAACACTCTTCTGTCATCCTCCCGTGGCCCCCATCCTCCCCTTCAGTCTCACTATCCTCCCTTTGTCTTTCTTTTCCTTATGTACCTGTAAAGGTTTTGTCCCTCTACCCATTGATTTGCAATGTGTTCTTCTGTCTGAGCTTTGGCTTCCCTTACTGACCTCCCTGCCTCCCTTTGCTTCTCCTGGTACTTCTCCCTATCCCCTTCTGCCTGTGTCTTTTTGTATTGCCTGAATGCAATCTTTTTGGCTTTCACTTTCTTTGCTACCTCTTTGGAAAACCATAATGGTCTCCTCTTCCTTTTCCTCTTGCTAACCTGCTTAATACATAATTATGTTGTTCTTGTAATCCCCATTTTAAATACTGCCCACTGTTCCTCAACCCCTGATTCCTGTCCCATTCCCCTTAATGCCTCTTTCAAGTATCTCCCCATTTTCCCAAAGTCTGCCCCCCTAAAATCCAGGATACGTGTTTTTGTGTGGTTTGGTTCTGCTCTTTTGTGATTTCAAACCACAATGACTGGTGGTCACTGTTTCCCAGGTGCTCCCCACTGTTACCCCATCACACTGTCCCTGTTTGTGAGCACAAGGTCAGTATTGCCTTCTGCGAGTTGGTTCCATGACCAGTTGCTTGAGGAAGGCACCCTGAAGGAGTCAGGATAAATCTGCTCTAGTTGATGCTGTTGCTGGGATGCTCCAGTCCACGTCTGGAATATTGAAGTCTCCAACCAGTACTACCTCACCCTTGTCTGCCATCCTTTGGATGGCTAGCATCAACTCCTATCTGTTTCTTCCTCCTGGGCTGGTGGTCTATAGACCACACCTGTCTGAGATGGCTGTCCCCATTTTCCTTTCCAGCTTGACCCACAGTATCTCTCCCCATTTTGTTCCTCCTGGATCTCTGTGGCCCTTATGTCATTTTCACATGAGTGCCACTCCTCCTCCCTTCCTGCCTGCTCTGTCTCTTCTGAATATGTTGTAGCCAGATATGGCCATCTCCCAGTCGTGGTTATCATTACACCAGGTTTCAGTGATGGCCACAATGTCCAGGTCTGACTGCACCATGACAGCCTCCAGATCTTCCATCTTGTTGCTAAGGCTCCTGGCATTTGCACACATGGCTTTCCATGATTTGACCTCCATAGACTGTCTCACTGTTCTCTCAGCCCCTTCCTTGGTTGTCATTTATCCTGGTTCTCCTTGCTGTCTGCCCTTCTGCTGAATTTTGCCCATTTTCTGCTTATCCACCTCTTGGGCACTAATCTCCATCTTTTGCACACTGCTTTGCAGAGATAGCCACTCCTCTGGTTCACTGGTTCCACTGCTAGCTGTGGGGGGTGAGCAAGTAGGTACCATCCTTGCTGGCTTGCCACCCCCCTTTGCTAGTTTAAATGCTTGTCAATGTAGCATTTAAACTTATCATTGAGTGCTTGGATTCCCCTCCAGGATGGATGCAGGCCGTCAGGCTGAACAAACCTCCATCCCTCCAGGTGGGTCCCCAGTCACCAATGAATCAAACCCTTCCTCACAGCACCAGTTCTTCAACCATGAGTTAAAGTTCCTGGTGCATGCACTCCTATGCTCTCCCTTGCCTCTCACAGGTAGTACTTCTGAAAGTGACAGAAGTAGCTGCTTGAGACCCCTCCCAGTTTCCTAAACTCTTCCTGAACTTCCTTTGGCTCCCCATTTGCCAGGTCATTGGTACCTAGGTGGATAATGACATCCAGCTCACCCTCCCGTCTTGCCTTCCCAGTGACCCCAGGATCTTCCTTCCATCCCTCCATGCCGTGGCACCTGGTGTACCTCACCTCCCTGTCCTCCCCTCCTGTGTTCCTAGCTGGATCCCTCTTATGATGGAGTCCCCACCAGGATTCGCCTCCTCCTCCTCCTCTGGGGTCCACTGCTTTCCCCGCTGAGGTCACCTCCTTGGCTAACCTCCACATCCTTTCCTTCCACTTCTCTGGGTACCTCTATTTGGTTGTCC
Source organism: Neoceratodus forsteri (assembly GCA_016271365.2). Classification (NCBI taxonomy): domain Eukaryota; kingdom Metazoa; phylum Chordata; order Ceratodontiformes; family Ceratodontidae; genus Neoceratodus; species Neoceratodus forsteri. Next base: position 911,534,084 of record CM057449.1, on the reverse strand, counting down.
TCGTTTGCCAGTGTGGCATATGAGTTCTTGAGTGGAATAGGATCTGGGATGTGCCTCTGCCTGACCGCTCTAACCCTCCCTGACCCCACTGTCATCCAAGTGCTCCTTGTTCTCTGCATCCTTTGAGGCAGTTGCATTGGACTGGGTGGTCCCTGGATAGGGGTGAAGGTAATACAATGCCGAGACAAGGTAACAGGGCTCCTGCCAAGACTTGACATTTTAATGTTTTGTTTAATCCAAGTTCTGTTAGTAACAGGGAGCAGAAAACAATCATTTCCCTCGATGTTACTCCTGATTATCTTTAATGAACAAGTTGGATAATAATCTTTAAATCCTAGTTTGAATTTTTATTTTCAGAAGGGAATTGTTACCTAATGTGTCTATTATATTCCTATAATACTAATGTGCCTCATTGTTTTTTGGAAGCTTAGGCAAATACTGTATAAAAACACTGGTTTAAAGTTTAAAGGTTTAATGATAGTTTGGAGTTGGGGTGGGGAAGGATAACCTGAATCAGCAACTTTAGCAGGGCGTTGCGATCTAGAATAAGGGGAAGAGGGGACTCGCAGCTGTCTATGTTGCTCTTTCCTGGACTGTGTTTCAGTCTTAGTGTTTTTCTTGTGGGCTGCCAGGGGGCAACTCCTGCTATAAGGGCAGTCTTAAGAGGATTCTTTATATTTGCTGTGGGCACTAATTGGGGAATAAGATGGGAAAATGGAGGGCATGGGGAAATTAAGCGGAGGGAGAGGGTGGGTGGGGGTCAAATCACAGTGTGATAGGGTTTTTCCTTTCCTCTGGCTCTGGAGGATTTGGATATGCATGTTCCTGGTGTCCTGTAGGGTTAAAGATCAAAGCATGGCGCTACTGTCAATACGATGGCCAACTATAAAATATGTTCCTGGAATGTGAAAGGTGCCCAATCACCGGTTAAGCGTAACAAGATACTGCTACATCTCCGGAAATTGGACACGGACATAGTATTTCTTCAGGAAACCCATCTGCCCGCCTCCCAGGTTCTTCAATTTAGAAGGTCCTGAGTGGGCCAAGCATTCGGGACTGGGGTTGATACTCGGAAAGTAGGGGTGGCAATCCTTGTAGCACGGCGGGTCCTTTTTCATATGTTGGATACCGTAGTAGATCCCCAGAACAGATATATTTTGCTCAGGGCTCTACTGAGCCACTCTGAAGTAGTACTTGGCTCCATATATGGCCCAAATGTAGATGACCCTCCATTCTTTATATCTCTTTTGAATAATTTGATCCCATGGTCCTCCCTTCCCATTGTGCTTGGAGGAGATTGGAACTTGGTCCATTGTAATATTAATGATCGCTCAAGAGTTCATCTTCCGTACCTCTCTCCAGCACAACTAGCCATCAGAAATAATGGACTCGGTGGGATTAATAGATCCCTGGAGGGCTCTCTACCCCTCTCGGAGGGAATACTCCTTTCACTCTATTCCCCATAATACGTTTTCTCAAATCGATTATTTTCTGCTGGACGTTGGGCACCTCTCTCTAGTGTTATCATGCAACTACTTACCTAAGGTAATCTCTGATCATCATCCTATTATATTAGGTTGGAGTCCTGGCCAGCCCCACTCCAAGGATAAAGTATGGAGATTTAACAGCCAACTATTCAGAGCAGATCACCTAATATTCCAGCTCGCAACCTACATTACTAACTTTCTTAATGTCAATACCCCCACTATGTCTAAGGTAGATATTCTTTGGGGAGCCCTCAAATGTTCGGTGCGAGGGGAAATTATCTGAATGGCCACAATTAAGAAAAAGATATCTTCCCAGGTAACCTCTGCTGTTTTACAAGAAATTAGGAGATCGGAAGTTACACTTCCTACCCACCCCACATCAGAAGAGCTCAATGCTCTAGAGATTCTCCGAGCCCATTATAATTCCATTCTTACAGAAAAGGCAGAACAACTTCTTATACGTTCTAAAATTCAATACTTCGATCAAGGAGATAAAGCAGGAAAACTCCTGGCTTTACATCTTAAGGCACAGGCCACCGACAGAATAATTCCATGTATACAAGACTCCGGAGGATGAATTGCTTCTTCCCCCAGAGAGATAGTGAAACATTTTCAGGAATACTATAAGACTTCATGCTCATGCCCGCCTCCTCCCTTTAACCCATCAAAAGCTGACACTTTTCTACATGCGGTTCAACTTCCTCAACTGGACACCAGTCAAGTGGCCTCGCTCAAAGCACCTATCTCTAGTGGTGAAATAAGCTCGGCCATTGACTCTCTCCCACTCGACAAAGCCCCAGGTCTGGATGGATACACCATAGAATTTTACAAAGTCTTCAAATCACAACTGATCCCAATTCTTCTAGAGGTTTATAATTACATGTACAATCACGGTATTTCGGATTAGTCTTTATTAGAGGCCACAATAGTGGTCCTCCCTAAACCACATAGGAATCTTCTTCATGTTACAAATTACCGTCCTATCTCCCTAATTAATGTAGACATGAAAATGCTTGCCAAGATCCTGGCCACCAGGTTGACCAGGGTATGGCATGGCCTTATTAGTAGAGAACAAGTCGGCTTCGTGGCGGGCAGGGTCTCCTCGGATCATATGCGTAAATTGGCCTATTTGATCTCTGCGTCCAGAGACTCCCGAACCCCATCAGCTCTGATCTCTCTGGATGCAGAGAAAGCATTTGATAGGGTTTCCTGGGACTATCTGTTCAATCTCCTACCCCGCTTCAATATACCACTACAATATATCAACTGGATACGGATTTTGTATACTCAACCCTCTGCATGAGTACTTTGTAATGGCCAGCTTTCACAACCCTTCATTTTGCAGCAGGGTACTAGACAAGGGTGTACACTCTCTCATTTTCTTTTTGATTTATATTTGGAGCCACTTATCAGATGCATTAATATCTCCCCCGAAATTTCTGGCATATTTATAGGTCATCTCCGATATAAGCTCACAGTATATGCTGACGACATACTGCTGCATGTCTCACATCCTTCCGAATCGGTTACCGCCACACTTGAATTAATTACAGAATTCAGTTTGTTCTCTAATTACAAGCTCAATATATCCAAGACAGAAATAATGCCTCTGAATGATAATACGTTCTCTGGGGATGTTGCTCATTTAGGACTTTGTTGGGTCAAGGATAAACTAAAATACTTGGGGATATATCTCTAGTTCTAACACTAAAATGAAACAATATAATTTGGACACAATCCTTGCCCAACTCAAAAAAGATTTATCTCGCTGGGCCATACTCCCGCTCTCTCTGTGGGGACGAATAAACGTGGCAAAAATGAATGTTCTCCCACGTATATTGTACCCCCTACAAATGACAAATCTATTTCTTCCAAAAGCTTGGTTTACACAGATCCATAGACTCATTTCTCATTTCCCATGGGCTGGCAAGACACCTCGGAGGGCCCTCTTTAAACTGCAGAGGAGCAAGGAGACAGGAGGTTTGCAGCTACCAGATTTTTTTAACCTACTATTTCTCCATTACCTGCTCAATTCTTACACATTGGCTGCAGGACGAGACATGTGCCAACCAGGCACAGTACCGCCCCCTGTGGCTTCAAATAGAAAAGCCTCTAAGTGCACTGCATGGTATAGCTCTCAATGTTCTCATATATACACCCCCTTTAAAATTCTACCCAAAAATCTCAGTGAATTACCTATTGGAACCACACTTCAAGTGCACGCTCAGCTATGTGCCACCTTCCAGATATCCATACTAAGAGACCTCTCTCAACCCATTTTGTGTAACCCCAATTTCAAAATAGTGGGATCTCCTCTACCACACAATTTCTGGCCAGGGGACAGTCAAATCAGGGTTATAGATTTGTTGCATGAACACAAAATTATGCCGTTTCAGACTGCCAGTGCACAATTTAATCTCCCTGTCTCTTTTTGCTTTAAATATCTCCAATTACAGCACATGCTATCTCAGCACTTTGGGTCAGGACTTTGGGAGCAAAATCTAGCAGGTCCACTTCTCCCAGCTATTTCCTGCCTACCTCCATCCCATCTTATCTCATATTTTTACCGTCTTCTAAGGGATGGTATGGAGGTTTTGCAAGGAGCGCCATATTACACCTGGGACCAGGTGTTACCCTCAGATCCCTCAATAATTCAACCATGGCCTCAAATCTGGGCACATCTATACCAAGACGTGAAGTGGGTCAGATACCGCATTTTACAGTTCTATATTCTCCATGACATGTACTACACCCCGGCTAGGCTTTATAAAATGGGGAGGCTCCCTTCCAATCTATGCTCGAGGTGTAAGGCATGCCCTGGCTCACTACTACATATTCTTTGGGAATGTAGCAAAGCTACACCTTTATGGAATGCCATTCAATCCAAATTAGACCCCATTTTAGGTCTTGCAGAGGCTTTTCACCCAGAAATATGCATAATAGGAGACTATGGGGAATCTTTGATGGGTAATTAACGCAAGCATATGGCACTAATATCTCTGAGTGCCAAGAAAGTAATTATGAGGCACTGGCTGGATCAGAGTGTTCCTACATACTCAGAGTGGTTAAAAGAGATACTCTTCGTCTTATAAGCGGAAAACCATTGCCCACAAGGCCAAGAAACCACAATACTATCAAAAAGTATGGGCACCCTTATATACTTTATTAATCATCTAGTGACTGATGCATATGAGCTATCTTAATTTTAATGCAGGTTCTCCAGTATAAGGTTAAAATTGCTCACAGGCTTTTGTCTGTATTTACATCCAGAGCTAACTGCTTGCTGGAATTATCCTTACTGTGTACTTTGTACTTTGGAGTTCGGGGAGGGAATAGGTAGTTTAAAATAGTGGGGAGGGGGCTAGGAAGATAGTTACACTGTATTTCTTATATTGTGGAGAGATCTAGATAGTGCAAATATAACTCTAATTGTTGAATATAAGTATTACATGCACATGTATCACATGTATGTATGTGTGGTAACTCTGCATTCTATGTACTTACATACAATAATGGTGAGCTATGTAATATATTGATGTTTTCTTTATGTCTGTAACCATTCTATGAAAATTCTCCCTGCCGATAAAGCATACTTATTTTGAAAAAAAAAAAAGAGAGATGGGTAGAGGGTATCACGCTTTTTCACAGAAGAAAGGGTCCTGAAAGAACTCCTAAAACTGAAGGTGGACAAAGCAATGGGGCCTGATGGGAATTACCCCAGAATTCTAAAAGACCTCAGGGGAGAACTAGTGACACCACTGACTACCCTTTTTAACAAATCATGGGAGGATGGCCTTCTTATTTCCCGTCGGCCGGCATTCATTTTTAGTGTAACTACCCCCCTCCTAGCTCCTTTCCTCCCTTCCCGTGGCAACCCCTCTGGGGGCCTCTACCCTAGCAGGGCTACCCCCCCACTGCTCCCCTCATGTGTCTTTGCCCTCCTCTCCTCTCTCTGTCCTCCACTGTGTCGTTGCCATCCTCTCCTCCCTTTGTCCTCCACTATCTCCTAATCCATATATGATGAATTGCCTGTATATGTATATAACCCTCGTTATCTAAGTCTTGCTCCAGTTACCTAATGATTTCGTACTTAAAAATAGTCTGTTTCAGTGTCTGCTGTGTTATGAAATTATGTCAAATACTGTAAATGAATTTGTCTTCTGTGCCCAGGACCATCTTGCAAATGAGCTTGCTCAACGATGTAACTGCCTTGTTAAATAAAGTTTGATTGATTGATTGGTGTGGTACCTGAGGACTGGAGCAGGGTGAATTTGATTCCCCTTCACAAAAGTGGGAGTAAGACAGAGGCAGAAAACTACAGACCTGTTAGTTTGTCTTCAGTGCTGGGAAGATGATGGACTCACTTCTGAAAGAAAGAACTGTTGAGTACCTAGAGGCCAGCGGGGCACAGGACCCAAGGCAACATGGATTCACAGAGGGAAGGTCATGTCAGACAAATCTCATAGATTTCTTTGACTGGGTGACCAAAGTAGTAGACCATGGAGGGGCTATGGATGTGGCCTACCTAGACTTTACCAAGGCATTTGAGTCCCACACAAAAGATTAATAAACACGTTAGACACCCTGGGAGTGGGTCCCAGGGTGGTAACCTGGGTAAAAAATTGGCTGGACAACAGGGCACAGAGGGTAATAGTAAACAGAGTCCATGCTGAAGAAAGGGGGTTACTAGTGGGGCACCGCAGGGTTTAGTACTGGGACCAGTCCTCTTTAATGTCTTTATAGGTGACATTGCAGAGGGACTGGAAGGAAAAGTATGCCTCTTTGCAGACTACACAAAGATCTGCAACAGGGTTGATACACAAGGGGGTGGAATGGATGAGAAGGGACTTGGCAAGGTTAAAGGAATGGTCCAAAGTATGACAGCTTAAATTCAATGCAAAGTAATCCACCTGGGAATCAAAAATCCAGGGCAGAGTACACAGTTGGGGGGTGGGAGCTACTAACAACAACCAAAATGGAAAGGGGCCTGGGGTAGTCATATCAGATGACCTAAAGGTAGGCAAGCAATGTGAGAAGGCAGTAAGGAGGGCTTAGGGAATACTGGGATGTATAGAGGGAGGCATCACCAGTAGAAAATAGGAAGTTGTTATCCCTCTGTACAGACAGTTGGTGAGACCCCATCTGGAGTATGGCATACAGTTCTGGAGACCCCATCTCTGCAAGGACAAGACAGGATGGAGGCAGTCCAGAGGAGGGTAACTAAAATGGTGCAGGGTCTGCACCACAAGCCATACGAAGAGAGACTGAAGGAGCTTAAAATGTATACCCTCGAGGAAAGGAGGGAGAGAGAAGGGAGACATGATAGAAACTTTCAAGTACCTCAAGGGAATAAACGAAGTCCAAGAGGGTAGCATCTTTCAGAAAAAGAGATGTGCAAGAACAAGGGGGCACAATTTGAAGATGGGGTGCGGCTCATGGGCAACGTAAGAAAGTATTTTTATACGGAGAGGGTGGTGAACGCATGGAACAGCCTTCTAATAAGGGTCATGGGCTCAAAAACAGTGGGGGAATTCAAGAATGCATGGGACAGACATAAGGCAATTCTAGAGGCGGGTAGGAAGAAGTAGACTGTTGGTTAACTAGTGTAACCCCAGTCCGGTATGCCGTTTATATCTGACGGCAATACCAGGTGGGCTGGGTTCGGGGAGGAATAGGCCACTTGGCACAAAGGCTAGGTTTCGCTACTCTGCACAGGGGCACCCAAGTAACTCCGAACACAGGAAGAAATAACTGTAATGTCCAATACCAGAAGTGAGATTCTAAACTGTGGCTTTTATTCACATCCAAACAGAATAAACAAAGCATAGATGGACCCCCACGGGGCTACACTCCCGATAATGCAGATTAAAAGAGACCAGAACACATCCTCATCACTTTAGCCCTCAGGCTCTACCACACACTGGGCACACAGCCCGGACTTGTACGCTGCTTTGGGTTACACAGCCCCAACTTGTACACTGCTCTGGGTTTTTCCTGGCTCAGCTCTCTTGCCAGCCACTTGGACCACTTTCATACTTCATGGAAACATTTTCTGGTGGCTCCCTAAACCACCTAAGAGCACCTCGGTTCCATCAGGGAATCTTCCTCTTAATCCCACATCTGGGTACTTTCCTCAGACACTGGCCAAGTACCTGAGAGAAAGCAACAGGTGTCTCAGAGCAAATCCATAGAGGTGAATTTGGTTACTACTGATGGGGGGGGGGGTCTCCCACCTCTCCCTCCCACAGTTCATACCCGGCCATTTCTCTGGACTGTAAACACCTCATCCTTTAACACTTTGTTGTGTAGATTCTTGCTAAATGTATTTCATATTCACTCTACTTGTCTTGCTTCCCATTTGTGCTGGACTTGAAAATACTTAAGATAAGTGGCATTGTCCATTACTCTTGACCCCCCCACAGATTGAGCAGTCCAATCCCCACATTCTTTCTTTCCATTTGTGCTGGACTTGAACATACATATAAGTGGCTTTGTCCATTACTCTAGACCCCCCCACTGAGTTAAGCAGTCCGATCCCCACATCTTCCAACTGTACTTGGCTGTCTTTTCCTGACCCCACAGTAACAGTCCCTTTAGTTTCCTTCTGTTCCCTTGAAAACACTTGACCTTTCTGCAGAACAAACTCACCCTTCGGTTGCAGGTGCCCCACAGGCGTTTCCCCCCTCAAGGAATCTCTTACAGAGCTTCTGGTGCCTCAGCACAACTCAAACAGGCAGCTTCTTTCCCTTAGCTGGACCCAGGGTGTTGCCCCTGGAAAACAGGCTGACATCTTCCCCCTCATCCCCTCAGGGATGGGGCACTGAACCATTGAGAGCGGTCTCCACCACTTCAATTATCAGTTCCTGGGTTCCTCTTCAGGTGGAAACACACACCAAAAACAAAAGTAGCTCTGTAACAGAGCTTAAAACTCTGAGAGCCTGCACACACTCTGCTGCACTACAGTCTCTCTCTCTCTCTCTGACTGCACACAGACTGGCTTCAAAATCCCCAACGTTCTATTCTAACCTTCAACTGCAACACTCCAGTGTGGCTTATGCAGCTGCAACAGTTCTAAAATGATGTCATCCCTCAGTCTCAGCTGAGACTGAGAACAGAGTGAGACAGTGTGAAATCCATTTAACTGGAGTTTCACAAGCTGCCTTCCCTGCCTACCACTAGGTCTTACTGGGATTCTAGTAACCCCAGGTAACAGGGGGGTTACACTCACCCTGGGCCAGGAAAATGACTGTCCGCAGTCATTGTTCACCCGGCTTAGGCCATCTCACCCCCTGTGCTGACTACGGGGAGGTAGCGCTACCTTCTCCCCTACCATGTGCTAGCACAGGCAGACAACACTAAGGGCCTAGAGGCCTTTGGCTGACATCTCAGCCTCTACTCTACCCGCTAACTATGGGTACCTAGTCGCTCTGGTAGAACTGTCCAGAGCATAGCCCTAATAGATCAGCACTGCAGCCCCTATGGCCATTCAGGACCACAGCCTGTCTATCCCCCCTAGCCCTCTAAGGAAAACCTGTCTGCCTCTAACTCAAATTTCCCAAAACAAAACAAACAGGGGACCTCCCCGACCCTGGACACCATGCAACCATACTCTAGGAGCTAATACCATACACCATGCATTGCTCCCACACTCCCCCACAACCATACCAGTGGAAGAAAAAGCTATACACCATAACAACAACAACAGTAATTTAAACACTACACTCTAAAGTACTAGTGAGGGACTCCGCTGAGTTCCTCCTCCTCCTCCTCTTCTTGTCTTCTCTTCTATCTTCTTCAGGAACACCTGCAAGAAATAGAAAGACAACACACACTCCCTAATCTGCATACACAGTCTATCTAAACCCCTTCCATCAAAACACTGAAGAATTCCAAAAATGTTTTTTTAGAAAAGTAGAAAAAACAGTATAAACATTAGAAAACAGTAGAAAACAATGACATTATTTACAATACACAATATTTGGGGGATGGAGTGCCCTAAAAGTCCCATCTAGTGACCACAGTGCCCGAAGGCAAGTCCATTAAAGAGTCTCTCCTGGGCCGGAGCCTGGTGAAGCACAGTTCTAGCAGGCCAAAGTCCCAAAGGGGAGAATCTTTGAGGACAGTTCAAACATCTAGAGTCTGCTAGTGGTAGGGTGTGTACTGCAATGTCATAAGAATAGAAAAGTCTGGACTTACCAGTCCCTTGTAGAACGAAAATGGCACCAAACCTGGTCCTCAGCCAAAGACTCTCCCTGGCAGCATTCTTCCCATACAGCTGGGCACATCTGGAAACTGCTGGGCTAATGTCATCTCTGGAGATGGAACCTTGGAACCGGAACAAAAAGGAAAACAGCTGGTCTGAAGTCATCCAATTACCAGGCGATGAATCAGGATACAGCTGGGCTGGTGTCCTCTCTGCATCTGAAGTCATCTAGTGGGCCAGTCGATGGATTCTGGAAAGTCAGTACACTGTAGAACTGATGAATGTGGGGCACCTGAGTCCTGGACGTCCATACTGGTGGAACAACACAGGTACTGCAATAGCTGGAGTGGCAGCACTGGCTACCTCTGCTCTGCTTTCCATTTGGTAGGCATGGGCACATTCGCAGAAAGGTCTTTGCATTGTGGGCAATAGCACAATGGGTCAGGCGCTTGAATTATTACCCCATCTGGGCGCTCATAATTCACACTGTGAAAGGTTTCACGTCCCTCTCCATCCACAATTCAGTGTCCTACCTCTTTTCCACTGGCTGTATTTGTCGTGAAACATTCTGTGCTTGACATGCTTGTTTGCACCAGAATGCACACATTTCATTGCTTCTGCCCAAATCCAGGACTTCCTGTTTTGTTCAACCCCAATCTCCTCCCAGACTCTCCGAGGAAAGGTAGGAAAGGACATCCCATAGATTTCATTCACCTTCCTACGAAGCAGTCCTTCCTCTTTACTAGCTTTTATCAACCTGAGACCTCTGGCCTTGCTTGGGGGCAGCCAGTCCTGGTTCTGCCAGCTACACATTCTCAAAGACACAAAAAATGGATTCCTGGCTTCTTCTTGCACAGCCAAGGCAGTGGAATCACCACTCTCTTCCCTGCGTTCCTCTGAGGCAAGAGCTTGAGGCTGTGTACCAGTTCCTTTTTCACAAGGCCACATAGGTTCTCCCTCTTCTTCTTCCTCACTGAGAATCTGTGCCCAGGAGTGAGCAGTCGTCCTCATTCCTGAGACTATCCACTCTTCGCTGGGCGCGGAGGTCGAAATCTCCCATTCAAAGGCCTCCCTCATCTCATCTTCACCTATGAGACTTGGGCTAGGCCCCTCTCTCCACAGGTCTACTGATGCTCTTCCTGATATGTCTCTCTGCGACTCAGACTCCGAAACATCAGCACAATGTTCTGTCTGTAAATCTGCACCCTCTTGCTTTGTGGCACACTCCCCTGAGGGGCCTTCTCCAACAGGCTCCTTCTGGTGCTGTGTGCTGTCAACTACAGATTCTTGAACTTTTGTCCATGTGGGAGCTAAACGAATCTTGGGTGCTTTAAATAAACCATATTTCTCTAAACACCCAACAGTGAGGTACCATGAAAACGTCCCTTCCAGCATTGAAGCACATTAAACATACTTGCACTGGATATCCAGGAATCACCACATGAGGAGGCAGTCGTCCTCCGTAGTAACATCTCTCAATGTCCCTTAACTTGTTAACTTCTACTGCTACCACAGCCCGGGCATGATCCAGGTAGCAGGCTGGTCCTGAGGCTATGACTGCAGAGAAAAAACAAACGCTCACTGTTATTTCAAGTCCCATTTCACTGAAAACTTTCTTTCTCCTTCAAAATGGCTCCTCTGCTGCTGTGTTTACATTACTACCCCACCCTGTAATGGCAGCGGCAGCATTCCTACGCATCAACATTCTGAAATTGGGTCAAGCCACTGCGCATCCGATTTACACACTCTACTGATAACTTTGCTCAAACTGCACAAACTTGCACTGTTTTTTTTCCTAGCACATTTATATGATTTACCATGGACTTTTCACTTGCTGAAGACATTGCTGTAGCTTACAGTCCCTTAAAGCCTCAGTATTTAAAGCACAGGATTGCCTGTAATTCTTGCTGCATATCTGATGCAACTCACAGTCTCTCTCATGGCTTTGAAACTTGTACTGACGCTGAAACTATAATTATGCTCACAGTCGATGGCTTAAAATGCTTGCTTTTGCTGGTAAAACTTAACACAGTCCTTGTTTGCAAGGTGATTACACTGCAACACACAGATTCAGCTGGCTTTTTGGCAAAATCGCTTAGTTTGAGCAATTATTTCTCTTGTTACTCACTGTTATCAGTAGCTGTTTGCTGCGATGGAAAACGGCCTCCAGCCAGTCTTGGAGGCCTCTGGACAGAAGCGGGTTGGCAGTCCTGCCGACTGTCCCTCTGAACACCACACTCATAGTCCAGTCGATCGAGATGCGGGTTGAGCCCGAATTCAGACAGGAAAGTCAGTTTTTTACACTTTTACAGTGCTTTCAGTCACCGCAACGCTCCTCCTGATAAGCCAGTATGCACACTCCACTCGCTTTCCCTCTCGAATGCTGGGCAGTCGCTGTAGAGCTGGCTTGGAGGTGGGACTGACTGCAGTCTCACCAATCACTCGACGCCATGCAAATGAGCCTCTTTCCTCTCAAGTGCTCTTCTCCTCACGGCGATCATCGAGCAGGCAAATTTAAACTGCAAAACCACACTTTTTTTTTTCTCAACTGACTCCACGGTGGGAGCCCATTTCAACCATTTTTCATGGGCATTAACACAACAAGTCTCTCAATTCACAAGAAAGCATTTCCAACGTCTAGGGCACAATTTTCCTACAGTTTTCCACACTTTTCTTTGTCACAAACACTTTAAAAAGCTGGCAAACACTGTAATTTGATGCAGGACAAGGGCATACCTCTCAGGCTTTACTTCTGCTTCGAAAACAGTTGGCATTTTAACAGCAGCACATGGACAACAGTACACAGCGGCACATTAGTTAGCATTGCTTTCAGATTTTTGGGCTACCCACTGCCAGATAGCCAGAATGCTAGCCCTTTGCCCAAGCGGCCTTTCTTGCATTCCTCCCTAAATTCCAAACCCAAATCCTCAGCGGTGCCTCCATTTTTGTAACCCCAGTCCGGTATGCCGTTTGTATCTAATGGCAATACCAGGTGGGCTGGGTTCGGGGAGGAATAGCTCACTCGGCACAAAGGCTAGGTTTGGCTACTCTGCACAGGGGCACCCAAGTAACTCCGAACACAGGAAGCAATAACTGTAATGTCCAGTACCAGAAGTGGGATTCTAAAGTGTGGCTTTTATTCACATCCAAACAGAATAAACAAAGCATAGATGGACCCCCACAGGGCTATACTCCTGGTAATGCAGATTAAAAGAGACCAGAACACATCCTCATCACATTAGCCCTTAGGCTCTACCACACACTGGGCACACAGCCTAGACTTGTACGCTGCTTTGAGTTACACAGCCCGAACTTGTACACTGCTCTGGGTTTTCCCTGGCTCGGCTCCCTTGCCAGCCACTTGGACAACTTCCATACTTCATGGAAATATTTTCTGGTGGCTCCCTAAACCACCTAAGAGCACCTCGGCTCCATCAGGGAATCTTCCTCTTAATCCCACGTCTGGGTACTTTCCTCAGGCATGGCCAAGTACCTGAGAGAAAGCAACAGGTGTCTCAGAGCAAATCCGTAGAGGTGAATTTGGTTACTACTGATGGGGGTTCTCCCACCTCTTGCTCCCACAATTCATACCCAGCCATTTCTCTAGACTGTAAACACCTCATCCTTTAATACTTTGTTGTGTAGATTCTTGATAAATGTATTTCACATTCACTCTACTTGTCTTGCTTCCCATTTGTGCTGGACTTGAACATACTTAAAATAAGTGGCATTGTCCATTACTCTAGACCTCCCACAGATTGAGCAGTCCAATCCCCACATTCTTTCTTTCCATTTGTGCTGGACTTGAACATACATATAAGTGGCTTTGTCCATTACTCTAGACCCCCCACTGAGTTAAGCAGTCCAATCCCCACATCTTCCAACTGTACTTGGCTGTCTTTTCCTGACCCCACAGTAACAGTCCCTTTAGTTTCCTTCTGTTCAGGTGAAAACACCTGGCCCTTTTGCAGAGCAAACTCACCCTTCGGTTGCAGGTGCCCCACAGGCGTTTCCCCCTCAAGGAATCTCTTACAGAGCTTCTGGTGCCTCAGCACAACTCAAACAGGCAGCTTCTTTCCCTTAGCCGGACCCAAGGGGGTTGCCCTTGGAAAACAGGCTGACATCTTCCCCCCATCCCCTCAGGGATGGGGCTCTGAACCATTGAGAGCGGTCTCCACCACTTCAATTATCAGTTCCTGTGTTCCTCTTCGGGTGGAAACACACACCAAAAACAGAAGTAGCTCTGTAACACACTCTGCTGCACTACAGTCTCTCTCTCTGACTGCACACAGACTGGCTTCAAAATCCCCAACGTTCTATTCTAACCTTCAACTGCAACATTCCAGTGTGGCTCAAGCAGCTGCGACAGTTCTAAAATGATGTCATCCCTCAGTCTCAGTTGAGACTGAGAACAGAGTGAGACAGTGTGAAATCCATTTAACTGGAGTTTCACAAGCTGCCTTCCCTGCCTACCACTAGGTCTTACTGGGTTTCTAGTAACCCCGGGTAACAGTGGGGTTACACTAGGCTCTGCAGCTTATCCAGTAGGTAGGGAAATGGGCAGACTAGGTGGGCCAAGCAGTCCTTATCTTCCGTCAAAGTCTATGTTTCTAAACAGAGTCACCAGACATCCGATAGAAAAAAGGCATTATGGGGACAACAGCGATCGATGGGAGGCACTAGACACCTAAAGTGCTGGCAATCGGAGGGTGGGGGGGCGCCGCTAGACACCAGGAAAATTTAAAAATATGGGGGACGGCCAGCTTGTAGGATTAGCAATCATTGCTAATCAAGCTGGCAACTGACTCGCGTTTCCCAATTCTTGGGCTGCAAATTGCAATGTGAACCCACTTATTTTATCCCTTGGAGCCGTGTCAGTAACAGCAGCAGCCCCAGAACCTCTGATGACTGTGCTACCCATGCTATGTTGGCAGGTCTTTTGTCCATGTTGCACACCCAAGAACATGCTGTCATGGCTTGGGGGGGGACAGGAGACTGAGGAGGTTTGGGAGCCTGAGTCCAGGGCTTGAGTGGGGAGGAGCCTTATGAGCATGAACACATGTCTGTGATGGGGGAAACATGCCATTAGGACTGCGGTTGATGACTTGGGAGACTGCCACCAGGGCTATAGGTTTTCTGGAGCCTGCTGCCGCAGTTGGGGTGGTGTCACGGAAACTTGCGTCTATGGATTGGGGCTCTATAGCATGTTGACAGGGCCGAGGGGCACTTAGGAGACTGAGGTCAGGGTTGGGGAAGGAAGCTCAAGAGCTAGAGGCCAGTGGTGGACTCAGGAGCCTGAAGACAGTTGGTCACTGCACAAAGTGACAGACTAGAGATGTTTGGGCAGGAGCAGCCTGCACCCACTCACCACACAGAGGCCTGTATCCCTTCCCCTCCCCACAGAGGGGCCTAAACCAACCCACCTGAATCCCTCTTACAATTCCACTCTATAGCTATGCCTC
Source organism: Neoceratodus forsteri (assembly GCA_016271365.2). NCBI lineage: Eukaryota > Metazoa > Chordata > Ceratodontiformes > Ceratodontidae > Neoceratodus > Neoceratodus forsteri. The sequence continues at coordinate 911,518,932 of CM057449.1, read as the reverse complement.
AGGCTCCTGAGCACCCACAGTCATGGCAGCATGCTCCATATCCTTGGCCTCTAGCTCCCACCCCCTCTCAGCCATGGCACTGACTCCTGAGCTCCCACAGCGATGGCAGCATGCTCCATATCCTTGGCCTCTAGCTCCCATCCTCACCCCCTCAGCCATGGCACTGACTCCTGAGCTCCCACAGCGATGGCAGCATGCTCCATATCCTTGGCCTCTAGCTCCCATCCTCACCCCCTCAGCCATGGCACTGACTCCTGAGCACCCACAGTCATGGCAGCATGCTCCATATCCTTGGCCTCAAGCTCCCATCCCCACCCTCTCGGCCATGGCACTGACTCCTGAGCACCCACAGTAATGGCAGCATGCTCCATATCCTTGGCCTCTAGCTCCCATCCCCACCCTCTCGGCCATGGCACTGACTCCTGAGCTCCCACAGTGATGGCAGCATGCTCCATATCCTTGGCCTCTAGCTCCCATCCCCACCCTGTCGGCCATGGCACTGACTCCTGAGCACCCACAGTCATGGCAGCATGCTCCATATCCTTGGCCTCTAGCTCCCATCCCCCCCCAGCCATGGCACTGACTCCTGAGCTCCCACAGTCATGGCAGCATGCTCCATATCCTTGGCCTCTAGCTCCCACCCAACCTCAGCCATGGCACTGACTCCTGAGCTCCCACAGTCATGGCAGCATGCTCCATATCCTTGGCCTCTAGCTCCCATCCCCACCCTCTCGGCCATGGCACTGACTCCTCAGCTCCCACAGTAATGGCAGCATGCTCCATATCCTTGGCCTCTAGCTCCCATCCCGACCCCCTCAGCCATGGCACTGACTCCTGAGCTCCCACAGTCATGGCAGCATGCTCCATATCCTTGGCCTCTAGCTCCCATCCCCACCCTCTCGGCCATGGCACTGACTCCTGAGCACCCACAGTCATGGCAGCATGCTCCATATCCTTGGCCTCTAGCTCCCATCCCCACCCTCTCGGCCATGGCACTGACTCCTGAGCACCCACAGTAATGGCAGCATGCTCATATCCTGGCCTCTAGCTCCCCCAGCCATGGCACTGACTCTTGAGCTCCCACAGTCATGGCAGCATGCTCCTTATCCTTGGCCTCTAGCTCCCATCCCCACCTTCTCAGCCATGGCACTGACTCCTGAGCTCCCACAGTAATGGCAGCATGCTCCATATCCTTGGCCTCTAGCTCCCATCCCCAACCCCTAGGCCATGGCACTGACTCCTGAGCTCCCACAGTCATGGCAGCATGCTCCATATCCTTGGCCTCTAGCTCCCATCCCCACCCTCTCGGCCATGGCACTGACTCCTGAGCACCCACAGTCATGGCAGCATGCTCCATATCCTTGGCCTCTAGCTCCCATCCCCACCCTCTCGGCCAGGGCACTGACTCCTGAGCACCCACAGTCATGGCAGCATGCTCCATATCCTTGGCCTCTAGCTCCCATCCCCACCCTCGCGGCCATGGCACTGACTCCTGAGCTCCCACAGTAATGGCAGCATGCTCCATATCCTTGGCCTCTAGCTCCCCCCCCCAGCCATGGCACTGACTCTTGAGCTCCCACAGTCATGGCAGCATGCTCCTTATCCTTGGCCTCTAGCTCCCATCCCCACCCTCTCGGCCATGGCACTGACTCCTGAGCTCCCACAGTAATGGCAGCATGCTCCATATCCTTGGCCTCTAGCTCCCATCCCCAACCCCTAGGCCATGGCACTGACTCCTGAGCTCCCACAGTCATGGCAGCATGCTCCATATCCTTGGCCTCTAGCTCCCATCCCCACCCTCTCGGCCATGGCACTGACTCCTGAGCACCCACAGTCATGGCAGCATGCTCCATATCCTTGGCCTCTAGCTCCCATCCCCACCCTCAGCCATGGCACTGACTCCTGAGCACCCACAGTCATGGCAGCATGCTCCATATCCTTGGCCTCTAGCTCCCATCCCCACCCCCTCAGCCATGGCACTGACTCCTGAGCTCCCACAGTGATGGCTGCTTGCTCTCTGAGCCATCGCCCCACCCAGCTTTGTCCTCGAAAGAAAGACTAGAATGTCAATGCCCATTGGCAGTGCCTAGTGCAAGTACATTCAGCGCGCTACCATCTTTTGGAGGGCAAAACAGTGCCGGAAAACGCCATGCTCAATGCTGCAGTTAACCTGGTTTACCCGAAGAGTGCAAATAATAAAAGGATTTTTAAAGGCAAAAACACATCTTAAAATCATTTTTGGAGCCAACAAACAAGCGATTGGAGTGGACATTACTGGGCCAATTTAGCAATGATTATATTTATTTGGGAATTAAATTAACTGTAGTTACACAGTGATTGGAATATGTGAGCCACTGCTGTGTTACTACTGTCTTCGGGGATAGGAAGAATTAAAAACAATTAAAGAAAGCTACACTTTACCGTATTTTAATGTTTGTCTATATTAAATGTTGCTGCATTGTGCCCACTAATGAGTCGGGATGGGACCTGTCATTCAGTATGCCACCCGTTTCCTAGGACTGGGCATGGTAACTAATGGCTGTGATGAGGGGACATTCACAAGAGCTGGGGGGGGGGGCTAAGGCTGATGAGGATCAGTAGCCAACCACAAGGGTTGTGGAGGAGTGGGCTGGGGAATGTGCCACGTGGGGGGTGGGGTTTAAACATTTGAAGCTGGACATGAAGAGCTGTAAGCCAAGGGTGGAGGGTTTAGGAGCCAGAGGCCTTATCAGACTGGGTGGTGTGAGCAGGAATGCAGGATTATGCCAGGGTGTATTCCGCTACTGCTGGGGGGAGGTGCTCGGGAGCCTGCCTTCAGGGTTGTGGGGGACTGTGGAGGCTGCCACCAGGGCTTTAGGTTTGTTCAAGAGCTTGCCTTCGGGGCTGCCGGGGCGGGGGGCTGTGGAGGCGCAACCACCGGAACTTGCAAACATGGCTTCCAACAAAACAAGGTCCTTATAGCAGGCCCAGTGGCGCTGAGGGTTGAGGCGCTGGGTGCCACACCTCTCACCATGTCGGCGACCCGTGTTCGGAAACGAGCACGGGTCCGCCGTGGTCGGCAGGTAGGAGAGGGATTGAGCGTCTGACAGACTGTTCTTCATCTCCAGGAGGGGGGTTTCCAGTGGCTGGTGCCTGCCTGACCCCTAATGGAGGCTGGGGCTCAACGGCACAGAGCTGCATACCATCGGGGCGGGATGTGGCAGCCGGTTGACAGAGGCATGCATGGGAGCGTGCGTGCACCCAGTCACTGGCGTCATTGCACACCGCAAGACCACAGGGGAGAAAAGCGGAATATGGACACCTAGTCGCAGCGGCTTGATGGCCGTCTGTGAGCACCTGCACCGGCTCCAGGAGGGAATCACCATGTAGATCCGTAACTTGGTAGGGGAAGTTGGCCACCCAGCCACAGGGGGCAAGCCATGGGACAGATAAGCTGATCGCCCTCCAAGGAGACCGGTATGGGTCAGACGGTGGCTGGAGAAAGGGATGCGAGGACGGATTGGCGGACCGGGGCCCCAGGAGAAACAAAAAAAAAAAAAAGGTCTTTATCTCTTACAGTTAATCTGCTTCTATAGTTTATTCCTTATTTAAAATTATAATGTTCTGTTGTGACATCACAGTCTGTTGCCATGGGAGTCACTGTGATGTCACAAGCAGACTATTATGGCATCAGATCTCGAAAAGCAATAGGAAGCTGATGAATCCTCAAAGAACAACTATCATGTTTTCATACATATAACTAGGGCTCCAGATAAGATATTTTTGGATGAGTACTGTACTCCTCAATTTGCAAGTGAGGTGAGTAAAACCAAATACAGATGTGTACAAATGTCTGGACAGAGTGGAGCGAGGAGTACCATTTTTAAAAACAATGTAGTGTTTTTACAGATAAGAATTGATCAGGTGCCAACAATGCTTCAGATAATGTTGATAGGTAAGAATAATTTACTCACCAGTTTTAAAATATAGTGAGCAAAAGAAAACTGGCATGTGTGCAAGTGCTGTAAATCTGGAAAAAACTACATAGAAACATAGACTTTGACGGCAGATAAGGACGCTAGGCCCATCTAGTCTGCCCATTTCCCTACCTACAGGATAGGCCGCAGATCCTAGTTAACCAACAGCCTATATCTTCCTGCCCCCCACAAGAATTGCCTTATGTCTGTCCCATGCATTCTTGAATTCTCCCACAGTTTTAGACCCCACAACTTCCTCAGGAAGGCTGTTCCATCCACTACCCTCTCTGTGAAATAATACTTCCTCACATTGCCCCTGAACCGCCCTCCTTCTATCTTTAAATTGTGTCCCCTTGTTCTTGCAAGTCTCTTTTCTCGAAAGATGGTACCATCTTGGACTTTGTTGATTCCTTGAGGTACTTGAAAGTTTCTATCATGTCCCCCCTCTCCCTTCTTTCCTCAAGGGTATACATATTAAGCTCCTTTAGTCTCTCCTCATACGGCTTCTCTTGCAGACCCTGCACCATTTTAGTTGCCCTCCTCTGGATTGCCTCTACCCTGTCTATGTCCTTGCGGAGATGGGGCCTCCAGGGTGGACACAGTATTCCAGATGGGTCTCACCAACTGTCTGTACAGAGGATAACAACTTCCTGTTTTCTGCTGCTGATGCCTCTCCCTATACATCCCAGTATACCCCAGCCCTCCCTACTGCCTTCTCAATTGCTTGCTAACCTTAAGGTCATCTGATATGATTACCCCAGGTCCCTTTCCTTTTTTGTTGTTGTTACTACCTCACCACCCATTGTGTATTCTTCCCCTGGGTTCTTGTTTCCCAGGTGCATTATTTTGCACTTTTTTGCATTGAATCCTAGCTGCCATACGTCTGACCATTCCTCCAACCTTGCCAGTCCCTTTTCATCCTTTCCACGCCTCCTTGTATATCAACCTGTTGCAGATCTTTATGTCATCTGCAAAGGCATACTTTTCCTTCCAGTCCTCCTGCAATGTCACTGATGAAGACATTAAAAGGACTGGACCAATACTGAACCCTGCGGTGTTCCCCACTGGTAACCGCCCTTTCTTCAGAGTGGACTCCATTTACAATTACCTTCTGTGTCCTGTTGTCCAGCCAATGTTTACCCAGGCTACCACCCTGGGACCCTCCCAGGCTGGTTAATTTGACTAATAATCTTTTGTGGGACTGTGTCAAATGCCTTACTAAAGTCTAGGTAAGCCATGTCCACAGCCCCTCCTGGTCTACTACTTGGTCACCCAGTCAAAGAAATCTATTAGATTCGCCTGACATGACTTTCCCGCTGTGAACCCATGCTGCCTTGGATCCTGTGCTCCACTGACCTCTAGGTACTCAACTATTCTTTCATTCAGAAGTGACTCCATCACTTTCCCTACCACAGAGGTCAGACTGACAGGTCTGTAGTTTCCTGCCTGTGTCTTGGTCCTACTTTTGTGAAGGGGAATCACATCCGCCTTCCTCCAGTCCTCGGGTACCACACCATCCTCCTATGATTTATTAAAAAAAGTAGCCAGTGGTTTCACTAGTTCCTTCCTTAATTCTTTTAGAATTCTGGGGTGAATTCCATCAGGACCCATTGCTTTGTCCACCTTCAGTTTTAGGAGTTCTTGCAGAACCCTTTCTTCTGTGAAAGGACTGGGATCGACCCCCCTATCAAGAGTGTTTCTGTTAATTGGATTAGGCACTTCCCCCTCCTCTTTTGTGAATACTGAGCAGAAATATTCATTCAGTATTCTTGCTTTTTCACTGTCCCCCTCTGCCCACCCACCGTTCATTCTATTCAGCCTCACTATCCCTCCTTTGCCTTTCTATGCGCTGATGTACCTATAAAGGTTTATCCCCTTCTTAACTGAGTTGGCTATCTTTTCCTCAGTTTGGGCCTTTGTTATTTGACTTCCCTCCTGCTTCTTTCTGCCTTAACTGGTACAGCTCTCTGTCCTGCTCCTTCTGTGTTTCCTTACACTTCGGAATACTATCTTTTCTTCCTGACTTTCACAGCCACCTCTCTTGAGAACCATACTGGCTTTTTCTTTCGTTTTGATTTGTTTATTTGCTTCACACAAAGGCTTGTTGCCTCTGTGATGCAGTTTGATAATTCCCCATTGTTGCTCCACACCTCCTTCTAGCCTGTTTGTTAGTGCTTTTCTGAGGCACTCTCCCATCTTGCCAAAGTCAGCCCTCCTAAAGTCCAGTACCCTCACTTTTGTATGGCTTGACTCAGTAGCAATTTAACGTGAACCACACTGTTTGATGGTCACTTGTCCCCAGATGGCAACTCACTTCTAGATCTGAGATCCTCTCACTGTCCCCATTTGAGAGTACGAGGTCTAAGATTGCTCCCTCACGAGTGGGTTCCGAAACTAGCTGTCTAATGCCTGCCACCTGTAGGGCGTCAAGAATGGCCCTGCTCTTGGATGTGGCTGCAGCAAATGTGCTCCAGTTGACATCTGGCATATTCAGGTCTCCCATCAACAGTATCTCCCCTTTCTCTGCCATTCTAAGAATGCCTTCCATCATATCCTTGCTCCTGCTCCTTTTGAATCACCAGTTACAGTATGAAGCAGTTTTCTGTGGAATGTGGAGTATTTACAGATGTTGGGTGAGTACTGGTATTCGTTAAAAAAAAATTCTGAAAAGTATTTCCTCACCTTATCTGGAGTCCTGCATATAACCTCAGTAATAAATAATGCAGGTAAAAAATGCAGAGGTAATGAGAAAGACAAGCTGCTTTGTGTTCAAATATTATGTTTTTCACAGTTTGTCTTGAAGTGTCGGTGGCTCTTTAATGTTTATTTTACTTAATTTATTATAAAACTATAATGGTCCACATGTCTAGTTTAGTTTATGCTGGGAAGACACAGTTCTCATGAGACTATGTGAATTTGTATTGGCTTTTCTATCCCCTAGCCAACAGAGATTAAAAACTGTGAATGTTTTCCCACTCCACAGACCTCCCAGTAGTCCAAACATACATTTCTGGATACTGATGAGGTGGTGGTGGTAGAGAACAGGCTCTCAGTCACTGTAACTCACAGGGATGCAAATAGTTTAATGGAAAGCACCTGCTGTGTTCATGAGGTATTGGAGACATAGTGGTTGGTCGTCTTCAGGTACACCTGGCAGTCTACTTCAGAATTCGCTCATACTATGGTAGAATGGCCACACTCTTCTGGTCCCTAGTATGGGATGAACGTGCATCCCAGAAATGGCTCAACGGGTGTTCATACCAGAAGCCTGCTGAGGGCAGAGGACACCTTGCTCAGAATTTGCAAACAGAACTAATTTACAAAGTATTTTACTAGCCCAAAACATCTGTCTGTGTTTTGGGCTCTGATGGGCTAGTTCCAGTTTTGTGCCCTGCTGTAATTTACAGCTGTGCACATTATTGCTTGGACAGTCCTGGTGTGGATGAATACTGTTCTGCAGATATTACATATCAGCTTTATATTTCACACCCATAGTGCGTGATGAATCCATCACATAATAGCAATTTATCACGTGTAACTAGCACTTTTGCTGACTGGAGTCCAAGTGTCCCACAGATCAGTTGTGGGCAGGAGGGCATATTGAGTGCAAGGTGTGCATTCCATGGAGGGCAGCAGGTTGCTTGGGGTGTATCATGGGTTTTCAGTGGGGGACAGGAGACTGTTCCAAATGCAAGGTGGGCATTCTGTGGGGTGCATGAGGCTAGTCCAGGGGTAGGGGCCTCATGCATAAGGTAGAAAAAAATGGGCAGATTGGATGGGCCTTGTGGTTCTTATCTGCCATCAATTTCTATGTTTCTATGTAGGGTGGACATTATGTTGAAGGCAGTAGGCCATTCAGGGTGTAGTGTGGCCATTCTGTGGGAAGGCCAGAGGTTGTCCCAGCAGCAAGGTGAGCATTCGTGAGGGGCAGGAGGCCACACTGGGTGCAAGATGGGTGTTCTTCCTTTCGGGGCAGTTGGCCGTTCTGGGTGCAAGGGGCATTCCATGGAGAGCAGGCTGAATGGCATTCTGTTGGGGGCATTAGGCTGTTCCACAGACAGGGTCAGCATTCCATTGGGGGGAGGGCAGGGTCCCTAGAGCAGCCTGCAGCTGGAACCCCCACCCTCCTGTAGCTGGACCATCTTTCAAGAGCCAGGACCAGCCCTACCAAAGCTGAGCTTCCTTCCTGGCTAGACTCCCCCAACCATCTCCATCCACAGAACAGCCTCCCCACTCCACCCGTCACCATGTTGACTTTTCCTGGACCTTGTCATTGGGTCCAGACAGCAACCACCCCCCACCCCTGCCCAGCCATACCTCTCAACTGTCACTCATTGTGAGGGACAAACATTCCTCATTTTACCCCTCAGAACTGCCCAGTTTCTCATTTGTCCGTAATAGAAAATGTGCTATCCACACAGAGCATATGGTGTGAATTAAAACTTTAAAGCACTTTGGGGTAACCCTTGCCTCAGTGCTTATGCACTAAGGTTCTTTGTCTTTTAGCTTGTCTTTATCGGGCTCACCATAACACAAACTCGATAGACCAACTTAGGGTAGCTGGTTCATTCCATTGGGCTGTCATACAGATGAGGCACACTGATGAGTCCTGGTAGGATGAAACGCGTGTCTGTGTCTTCTGTTGGCACCCTTTACAGACTGTGTGAGGGCCTTTCGGCACCATGCATTCCTGCTTAAAGTTGAACCAGCATAACATTTTGTGGTGATTTGCATATACAGCCAATGATGTTTTGCATTATAGGAGTATTTGTGATTTTGTATTTCTTTGAAACTTGGCTTCCTGGCCAATGCCCTTTGGGGTAACCTTTGCCTCAGTGCTTATGCACTAAAATTCTTTGTCTTTAAAGCAAAACTGCATAATATTTCTATGCCGATAAGTCATAAAAAATCTTCATACTGGTGAACACAATCGTTTCCACAGTGCATTGAGCTTGTATCTCCATGTATGAGGAAGTGTCCCTCATTATGAAGGTCAGTGTCCCTCATTTCATTGACAGGAGGTTGCGAGGTATGCTGCTGCTCTTGTCTGAGTTCACAACACCTCCTAGGTGTGGCCACACCTTATAAGCGAGGAACAGAGCAATTTCGAAGGGCAGTGTTAAATCAGAGACACACCAGCACCACCCATTTCAGCTGGATGCCCCACGCCCCCAACAGCTGGAGCACAACTGAAAAAAAAGACTGCCCATGTCGCTGTGCTTCCTAGATCATAGCTGCAGTTTGGGATGGGAGCGGAATATACCTGAGGTTTTGGGCATCACTGCTAGTAGCAGTGCTCTCTGACCCCAATCCACAGTTCGAGGGGGGCCATATCGGGACCAGTGGAGCATACAAAGTGGACAGTATGCGGCTTCAGGGGCAAAACAGTGTTACAAATGCTAAGCCGAAACTATATACAACCCAATGGCAACCTCCAGAGGCAGCGCGTTTTTTTCCCCCTTCAAAAGATGGCAGCGCGTTTTACGTGCCTCAGAAGGGGCGTTGCCATTCTAGCCTTTCTTTTGAGTTCTGTGTGTACAACCACAAAACTCGAAAAAAAAGACTATAATGGCAACACCCCTCGGTGGTGTCTAGTGTGAGTACGCAAAGCGAGCCACCATCTTTTGGAGGGCAGAACAGTGCTGGAAGTGCCGAGCTTAATGCTGCAGTCTATGTGTTTTGCGAGCAGACTGAAGTAAATAAAAATATCTTTACTGGCAAAATAGGTCGGAAAATCTCATTTTTTTTAGCCAGGAAACATGCGATTGCAGCGGACATTACTGGGCCGAGATAGCACTGCAAGTCACATGTTTTAAGGAGTTTATTATTAAACTGTAGTTCTACAGTCATTTGGAATATGTGAGCCGCTGCTGTTGCTGTGTTATCAGCATCTTTAGGGATAGATAGGATTATAAACAATAAACAAGCATTTGTCAGTGCCGAATGTTGGCTTGCTGCCATTGGCAGTGCAGGAGTTAGAAATGCAAAATAGGAATGACAGTGAAGTACTGAAGTAACGCTAACACCCCCCAACCCGCAGAGACTGAAAGGCGTTGGGAGTGTGGCTTTGGGTTGGCCATAATGCTGACACCATTCCACCTCACCCCGCCCTGCATAGACTGACAGGTGTCAGGGTGTGCATTGGGGACTTCAGCCTTTATGCTCACCCCATTCCATAAGGAAATAAGCTGAGATAGGTGCAATATAGGAGAATAGGGTGAACGTAAGGGTGACGGAACCCAAGGCACACCTCAGTGCCTGTAGGGTGGGGGGTAGAATTCTGTAAACATTATGGCTGACGAACTCAAGTTACATCCCTGACACCTGTCAGTCTCTACAGGGTGAGTGTATGGTTGGAAACCTTAACGCCCTGGGTGTTTGTTGGTATTTTCACTCCAAATTTTCAACAGTGGCTTTTTGGCACCCCACCTCATGAACAGTGGTGGTATAATTTCGTTACTCAATCCTGAAAGGTGATTTAGCACAGCAGCTGCACCATTGGGAGCCACAGGTGCAGAAACACATTTCAGGCAGGATGTGAAAAATGACAGCTGTACTGTTCATGAGGAGATGTAAAAAAAAAAAAATAGCAATGTTGAAAATCTGGAGAGAAAATATGAAAAATTCTTGAACTTACGGCGTAGATGCCAGCACAGCGCCGCCTGTAATCTGGTCATTTTGGGACTCTGTCCACAAAGTTGATTTCACACAGCGACTGCACTCATTGTGTGCCATAGGTGCGAAAACATGTTTTGGTCAGGAAGTGACAAATGACACCTATCCTGTTCATAAGGAGGTGTGCAAAAATGGCAATGTGGAAAATATGGAGTGAAAATATTAAAAATTTGCAAAGCTACGAGTGTGTGTGCAAACTGCACAATGCACGCTTGTGACATTGTCATTTTTTCACCAAATTTTCAACATAGGCATTTTGGGACCTCCGCTCATGAACAGTGTCACTGTGATTTTCTTAATCTGTCCCAAACATTGATTTCCCACAGCAATTGCGCCATTGTGTGCCACATGTGCGAAAACGCATTTTGGGCAATATGTGAAAAATGACAGCTGTACTGTTCATAAGGAAGTGTGAAAAATGGCAATGTTGAAAATCTGGAGTGAAAATAATAACAGTTCTCAAAGTTATGTGCATGCGTGGAAACTGCGCAATGCATGCTCGTAACACAGTCATTTTTTGGATTTTTTTCACCAAATTTGCAACATAGGCTTTTTGGGAGCCCACCTCATGAAATGTGGCACTGTCATTTCGTTAATTGGTCCCGAAAGGTGATTCCGTGCAGTGACCGCGAAATCACCTTTTGGCACCGAATAATGAAATGACAGTGACTGATCTCATGAGGTGGGATCCCAAGAACCCCATGTTGAAAATTTGGAGCCAAAAGTCGAAAAAATGGTTGAGATATCCACCAAAGTTGAACCCCCCCCATTTATGCCATTATACAGCTTATCGGCATTTCTTCAGTTTGTGGTCGGGTTTAAAGAGTGCAGATGTGTTCCCGCTCCTCCGAAGATCGCCATGCCAACCTCCGGAGGTAAGTATGGAGTGAGGGGGTGTGGGGAGGTGGGGTGCGCAGAGGGTAGGTGCGAGTTTGGGGAGGGGGGCACACAGGACAAGGAGGGACTGTTTTCATGTTTTGCAGGGAAAAGAAAAACAACTTTGGGGAAGGTTTTTGTTTTTACAGGTGACACTAAGACATTTGGGCACACTGGGGTGGAGGGTCTCTCAGTGTGCCACCTGGTTTTTTTTTGGGGGGGGGACTGGAGCTGACAGGGATTGGGCACCCCCGTTGGCAAATAAAGCGTGTCTCTGTGGGGGGGGGGGGCCCTGATTTGGAGGAGGATTGGGCACCCCTGTTGGCAGATAAAACTGTGGAGGGGGACATTATGCCGATGGGGATTGGGCACCCCCATCGGCAAATAAATTGAATTGGAGAGGGGGCATGCCGACAGGGGAACTGGGCACCCCCGAGGTCAGCTTTCTAGGGATTGTGAGATGCGAATGGCGAGATCTGCCACCATGTTTACTGAAATGTTTCACCAGGAATGGCACGTAATGGAGGCGTGTCAGCACTGCTGCAGTGATGAGTCTGTCTCTCATTGCAGCAGTGGATTTCTTTCAAGTTGGTGGCTCTCCCTGAAACTGCTGTCATCGGCAGCATGCTCACTGGTAGACGGCTGAGGGACACACCAACTAAAGCATCCCCTGGATTCACTACAACACTGACACACCTTTGAAAGTGCTAGTACAGTGCTGCTACCGCAAAATGTCGCTTGCGCAAGCCAACATACAAAAATCTGTACTGCAATGTACTTTAATGTTTGTCTACATTAAAAAAATTAACACCTAGACTGTATTTTCAAATACTGTTAATATCTGTATTGCTGCACTGTGCCCAGTAATGAGCCGGTGTGAGGGGATGGAGGCTGTCATTCAGTATGCCATCCATTTCTTGGGAGTGGGCATGGTAAACTGTGGCTGTGATGGGATGGGGGGGGGGCTGCCACAAGAGCTGTGTGTGTGTCTGGGGGACCGCCACAAGAGCTGTGTGTGTGTGTGTGTGTGTGTGTGTGTGGCGGGGAACTGTCACAAGAGCTGTGTGTCACTAGCACATCCTATACCAGCCCTGACAGCCTGCTCCCGCCCCTCCCCCCAGGCCATGGCTGCGGGTGCAAGTGTTCACTCCCTCAGACTTGACAGTGGGCTTCATATTCCTCCCACAAAGCCCTGCTTCTGAGCCCACACAGACAAGTCCTCTGGAGCGCCTGAACCCCCCCATGCCCTTCTGGCTGGCTGTCGATCCCCAGACTGTCAGTGCTGGTGAGCATGCTGCCATGGATGTGGGAAATCCGAGGACCCTAGGGGGTGGTACTTTGAAGTTAGAGGCCATGGATGGTGGCTGTAGTCAACCACCATGTTATTAAAAACACCGTAGAATGGCAAAATCCCCTATCCTCTGATCCACAAAGTTTGACCCACTGCCTGGTCTCAAAAACAGCTCTCGTCTGAGAGTAAAACAATGACTGTGGGTGCTTCTTTTTAGGTCTGGACAAGAAATCTCAATTTAGGTCACATTCACTTTTTTAAAGGTCTCGCTGTAACTTACTGGTACCCAATTCTATGATATCCATCCTTTCCTATACCCGTCCACTGACAGGACCCTACTACTCAAAAAAAGATATCGCCCTACTTGTTTGTTTTGTCAGCTGATTGTCTGATTGTCATCTTTTCTTTGAATAAGGAGCCCGCAATGTGTGGTTCTGTCAGTTTTACTGTCAAAGAAAAGTTCATTTTTTGGGCCCAAGGGGTAAAATGAAATGTATTTGGTGGGGATTACCTGAGAGCAGGGAAGGTAGGGATAGGATGGGAATTAGAAACTGGGCACCATTAGATCACAAGACCTTTAAAACTGCAGTTATACAATGGGCACTCAAACAGAATGCAAATCCTTCATTCTGATTGGCTGACTGGCACCCCTCTTCTGTTGTAAATCCTACTATCACCCCACGGAAAGAGATGCCAGCCGCCAGACACCCAAATCAGTAACCCCACCCGAAATCACTACGACCAACAGAAACCCAGAATTCGCAAAAAGAACGCTCCCCGATACACTGCCATCTCCCAGAACTACCGCTCTGCTCCCGCTCCGATATGCAAGCCTCATTCACACCACAAAAGTTATTTTTGTAACACAATCTTTCATCCGTGACACCTCCATCAGCTTACGTAAGTTGATTCCTCGTCCCCATTTCCTGGCACCGTCACCCTCTGGACCCAGGAAAGCCAAAGAGAGGGACCAGAAGAGCATTCACAGCAGCACTCCACACATTTCAATTATTCCGGCAGTTCCTGCTTGGCACCTTCTGACCTCAGACCCTCTCCATTGTTCCGGAGGTCAAGGCAGAGAGAAAATAAACAAGTTTGCTTCATCTCCCAAAAGCTGAACAGAACCACGGACAGAATATGTGAACCGCTGCCGATCATCAACACAATACAAGAAAAAAAAAAATTAAGCAACTTCAGAATTGTGTCCCAACTTCTACCTACAATATGAGCTGGGACACAGTCAAGTGTTGACATGCGGTACAGCTTACAATGTCTCCTGCACCAGTAAAACCATTGCACTCACAATTCCAAAACACTCCTGGGAATGGGCAGAAAACCAAACAGCACCATAGTAATCCAAGACTGAATCCCTAGCAGCCCAGGACTATTTTTTTTTTTTACTGGCGCAGCAATATATCCAATAAAAATACTTCAAAGTGAAACAAAAAACTATTTTTCATAATTTCTTTTGTGTCCAAAAACAAGGGGCACAGTGTATAATCGTAATATGCACCCCAAGGGTGTGGGTGATGCCAGGATTTACTCACGCCTGGTATGTTTGCTCACTCGGCCATGCCTCGTGACCAAACAACACACCAGGCGTGGGTAAATCCTGGCATCACCAACACCCTCTTGTGGTATATTGCTTAAGTATTACCTGGAAACTAGGAGGAAACAAGCTTTCATGAGCTCAGCCCCAACCAAGACAGGACCCCGACTCTTCAAACTGGGGCAACCTTGGGACTAGGACCTACTGTGCCTCAACTGAAGGGTTCCCTACAGCCCCAGCTCAACTCTCCAAAGTCCAGCAGAGCTGGAGATTTTAAAGCCCTGTAGAGGCTTGCATTAGGGAATTGCCATGTACTGTGTTATGTTATCAGTAGGCTTTACGAGATTTTGTTGAGTGATAAAATGTTTCAGTATTTGATTATCTGTAGATTTTGTATCTTTAATATCACACATACATAAGCAATACATAAGCAAGCAATAACATACGATGAGGTGTGGGTTACGTGCTGATAAAACGCACAGGGATGTACTAAGGCACGGCACTTGCGCGAGTTCCTTATTCCCCTAGGCGTGTTCTTATCAGCATCGTAACCCACACCCTTTGAGTGTGTTATTGGCGCTTATAAAATGGGTATAAATAATAGATGAATAGAGACAAAGTTTGTTTTTATTGAAGAAATGTATTAAATTTTTTTGGTTTTTTCATTAGTAAACAGAATGGCAAGATTTGTTAGCGTTTTGGTAAAGTCTAACTCGAAGTTCACTTCTGACATGTTTAGTGTGCTTTTCAGTTACCTTTTCTGTCAAACCTTTTGAGGTGCAGTTCCGTGTCGGCAATGAACGGCTGGATCCCTGTAAATTAAGCTGTCATGAATGGTTTTGTTGAACGGGTCACTCTGTAAAGATTTTGCCACGGAAATTACTGCTTTTCTTTGGTTTTCAGGTCGTACAATGCTGATCTGACAGGTATGAAGTTTTGTATGGGTGCCTCTTTCCCGCTACCGATCGCTCAGCTATGATAGCTTTTATAGTGTATGGTAGAATGTTGTTATGGATAGAAATCCATAACTAGAATGGAGTTGTTATGCTGCAGTAGCTATGTCATCTCAGCTGTTATGCTGCAGTAGCTATGTCACTACTGCAGCCTAACAACTTGGAATGCTGACACATAGTTGCTTTCCTCAATCCAGTTAAGCTGGAAGTTGCAGTGTTTTTTAAACTTGAACTTGCAGAAACATCTGCAGCACACCGTGTCAGTTAAAAAAAAAAACTGTTAAAATTTCTATTCTATGTTGTCTTCTCTAGCTGGTTTTGCGTGATTTTCTATGCTGTGACTGCCCATACACTATAAAAGATTGTGTATGAGTAGTCATACACAAACAAGGACATTCTTGTATCTTGAGGTTCCCTTGGTAACAAAGTACCTCTCGAGGTCATCTTGTTACCAAGGAAATCTCTCGATACAAGAATATCCTTGTTATGTATGACTGCTCATGCACAATCCTCTATGTTTTGCTTTGATAGTGCTCACTGATTCGCTGGTGCTTTGTGGTCACTGATGTTTGGCTGGCTACAATACTTGCTGATAAGGGCATGGTCAACAAGGTGCTGCAGCCAATCAGATATTTTCTTTTTTTCTACCCATTTTATAAACGAATTATACAATGGGCCACAAAACAGAACGTAAATTCTCTATCCTGATTGACTGACTTGCACCCCTCTCCCGTTGTAAAATCTACAATCACCCCACGGGAAGAGGTGCCAGCCGCTGATCAACCGCATCAGGATGTCCCCCGAAATCACTTCAACAGTCACCAACACAGCACTCGGAAAGACCGCGAAAATCCGTGCTTGATAGCGACCGGCAAATCGAGTTACTGCAACAGGAAACCGCATACCGGCGATGAAATTGAAACTGCGGCTTTCTGCCATGTTCATTGATATTTCTTTCATACTCTCTTCTGTGCCTCACGCACATTTAACATTTCCCAGCCCTCAAAAACACACTGCAGCCGGCAATGTTAACTCAGTACCGCGCATGCACAGTAGCAGCGGGTTCCAGCAACCAAGGAATATTTTTCCCAGCGGAACAATAAACACAGTAAAATATAGCTAAAATTAATAAAAAAACTTTTATTTACTATTTTTCTATGTGCCAAAATAAGAGGACATTGTATAATTGCAGTATGCCACTCGAGTGTTGGTGATGCCAGGATTTACCCGCCTGCTGTGTTGTTGATGCGTTCGGCTGCGCCCGTGACTGAACAACACCACAGGCTGGGTAAATCCTGGCATCACCAACACTTCTCGTGGTATATTGCTTAATTATGAACGGCGATCGTAAATGGAGGAAGCCGATTGGCGAGAGGATGTAAGCCGTGATGATATCGGGCTACACTACCACACGCTTCAAAAACCTCCGTCACCAGCCTCCTCACTTACCGCAGTAGTCCTCGCCTCCCACACTCTGAGTAGTCATTGTCTGAAAAAAAAAAAAAACGAACTGCTGCTGGAGTTGGGAAGGACAATCCAAGCTGCCCAAAACATCCTCCACATCCTGCAGGTCTATTCCCCACAGAAACATAGCGTTGGCGGCAGTGCGCACAGCATGTCCAATCGTATCTACAGGGCAGAATGGCGCGAGTGCGCTTGAGCGAGCATCTTTAAAAAAAAAAAAATAAAAATAGTAAAGGATCCAAAACTGACCGACTTTTTTTTTTTTTAAAGCAGTACAGCCGTCCGCAAGGACAGGTTTCCACATTTCCAGATGACTTTCTGAAGATATGCATTCTTCCCATTTACACTGCAACTTCCTTCTTGCCACAGATTAGGTTTGAGAGAGACCTACAGTACACTCCTCCTCCATAACTCAACTTACAACAGTTCCACCTGTTGTTCAGACCTAGTCCAGGAACTATTTTATTAAAGGTACTCCTCCAACACCTCACAAAACACATTTTCAGAACGATTTAAAAGATTTTTATTTTTTTTTACTGCTAAAACTTGTATTCCTGTTCATAATAGCAATAATGCACTCCAGGGTGTGGGATATCGTCATTTCTCAGGTCGTTGGATGCACGAGGCCGTACCACCCGAGGCGCCACGATATACCACACCCTGTCGTGCATTATTGCTTAATTATTACATGTACAGTAAGCAGATTTTAATACAGTCAACATTAGACGACTAAGCAAATATAATTAAATACACAGATAACAGTGAATTGAGCAGTTGCATAAACAGGTTAGAGGCAGTTACTGAGACTACTGTTGCCTAGATCTATGAATAATCAATAAACATCAAGATATT
Source organism: Neoceratodus forsteri (assembly GCA_016271365.2). Classification (NCBI taxonomy): domain Eukaryota; kingdom Metazoa; phylum Chordata; order Ceratodontiformes; family Ceratodontidae; genus Neoceratodus; species Neoceratodus forsteri. The sequence continues at coordinate 911,501,316 of CM057449.1, read as the reverse complement.
TACACATGGAAAAAAACCGTACTGGGCAATAGGAACGTTAATGCAATAACCTGCACTATATGTGAAAGAAATAATCACTTTTACTCTTAAATCTTTTTCTAAAACACAGCTTCCACATACCGAGCTGTCTGAATCAGCTGACACCAATGCTGCACCCTGCATACAATGCCATAACATTAAAAAACAAATCCTGGCTATATCAAATATTTAAGACAGCAAGATTCTTCATGACAGTTAAACAAATGTACTATTAAACCGGCTGCTAATCAGCATTTAAAAATTAGATGGAGATACTCGTGTAACGATGTGCACACTAAAACAACCGCAGTTTTCCAACGCTAGTATAAAATAGCGGCAATCCCTCCGAGGCAGTGTTTTTTGCTCTTCAAAAAATGGCGGCGCGCTCAACGTGCCTTAGAAGGGGAGTTGCTATTCTAGTCTGTTTTTTTATCCCGTGTTCTGGCAGCTAGCACGATTTGATACTACACCGGGTCATCCGAGTCCTCCCAGAAATTACGGACGGCTGCACTTGTAACAGTGCTGCTAGTTCCTGTTTGCTGCATATTAGGTAATAATTATATATTCTGTAAATTTTCACCTCCAGCGATATCGCAGAAATGGGCCGTGGGTTAAAAAACAAAGCAAGTTCGAGGGTTCTGTGATAGAACCCGATGCGTCAGTGTGAATCGGAGCACAGCCAGGAAAAAAGTAGTGCTGCGATCGGCGAATGCCAGGCGCTGCTAGTGGAAAGGGCTGCCAGCCCACGAGCAAGCTCTGTCAAGAAAGTTTACATCAGCACTCTGGTACTTCTAATATGGAAACGTCCAGCTCAATAATCCAAAATGTTTATTATAGAACACAAAGTCAGATCGCTGAGGGAAGAACATGGAAAAAATGACAAATAGAATGGTTGCAAAAGTAGCTCTCCATGGCACAGAGTTATGGGGAATCGATGTGGCATACCAACAACCAGGGTTCATGCTGCGAGGCAGGGAAGTCGGAAATAGATGCCGGCATAGACAGTGTGAGTAACTATGCGACCTCGGGCATTCCCTCCATGCCAGCTGCAGCATGCGTGGTTCAGTGGTAGGTGGAAAGAAAATGTGTCTGGAATGCTACAGTTGTACACTAGATGGCAACAGTGGTGCAAGTGGTAGACAAGAAGTACAGGAACTCTGCGATTGTCAAACATGAAATGCAGACTGAAGATCCTCAATCTGAAGGATAGCTGTGTCAAGACATATTTATCTGTTTAGACAGTAATAGATTCAGTTAGAGACATTGAAGTGTTTCTAGCAAAACGTCACTGGTGAACAAGTCAAATGTTGTTATGGAAACCCCGATTTCAGATCACAGGCCCAGAAACTGTCATTATGTTGCCAGTTTAAGACTTTCAGTTCCAGTGCCAGTGGGAAGAAGTACAGGGACTCCATCCTGCTGCAAAAAAGGTACTGGAACTGAGTTCCTGTGCATTCCTGTTCACTTTCATCACTGGATGGCAACCTTCGCTGCCCCCCCCTTCTGCCAACAACCCCCATGTACCAAAGGAAGGGCCCTTCAGATAGCATCCCTGTAGATCCGTTCATCCTCCAGGAAATGGGAGGCCACTGTCAGGGACAAACCTGTACTAGTGGCGGCAGTCTGCAGTAGTAACAGCGTCTCCAATGCCCAGAGGAGGGCCCTGGCAAGAACACATCAGTCCTTAGGATGCAGCTGGCTTGTGGTCTGGAGGGATTCGCCATGGCAGAGAATGGGTGAGCCTGGCAGGCAGAGGGAGGCGCTGTGAGGCCCAAAAGAGTGGGGTGCGGATTGGCATGTGAGGAGGATAAACATATGAGGCAAAAAAAGTAACTTTGTAATTAAAGGTTGGAAAGGAATCTAGGCTGTAGGTCCACCAGTCTACCCCCCAAAAGTATCAACAAACAAGTATGCTGGCAAACATGTACAGCATTAATTTATAGGAATTTTGGAATTCCCTCCTGCCATACTACCTAGTGTGCCTTGCGATTTCTTTGATAAGTAGAAATTTGTCCAGGACTACCGGGAAGGTCTATACCGTCTTCTTGTCCAGTGTCTCCATTGATAATAAGTAAAAAGTGATTTGCTTCTGTGGGTCATGCAGTGAATATTTGTATGTAGTGGGACTGAACCTGTGATCTTGTAGTTTCTAAGCCATTGCATTAAAGACACTGCTGCTTTTGGTCTATGATAAAGGTTTATAGTGTGTTACTGACAGTGGGACTGGGATGTTGGGATGTTTTGGCTTTGGAAATAACAGCTCTCACATGTATCTTTATCTTCTAGTTCTGTGGGAAAATAGTGAAGTGTACGTTTAACATAAACGCAAACATGGTCGAAGCATGGTACATGGACAGTTCAGAGGAAGATCAGAGAAAACCACACAGAATGAAACCAAACCAGCCGGTTTCACTGCAGGAGTTGCAGAAGGTTGGAGTTTACTACTGGAAGGTGATTTTTTTTTTCCAAGTACAGTAGTTTGTTGTTTTAAAAGATTAATGGTTGTGAAAAAGAATTGGCTTTTGTCTGCATTTAATGATGTTCATGAAATTATCAGATCTTTGTACAGTGTCTACCTTTCTGCTTTAGTTTGCAAGTGCTTTATGCTGCTCAGTCCCTAAGAATCCAGTACGAAACTCAGTATTCTTGCCAACAAGAGCTGTCTATAGTGTTTGTCTATTTTTGCTTGTGTGGCTGGAGGAGGGGTGCACACAGCCACACATAAACAAAGATATATAGTCATGAGAGGTACACTGATGATGTGTGCAATCATGTGTAGCCATCATGCCGTACTGCACTCTGACAAGCATTTTAAAAAACACAAACAGAGGGGCGCTGCTGAACAGTCAAAGAGGATGCAGCACAGAACTCAAGCTAGGAGAAATTAAAACAAATTATGTTAAAACTCAACAATCCGTTATTGTCCTCTTAGTGCAGCCTGTCTGAAAAATTGTGCTCAGAACTGGCAAGATGGGCAAGCTTCGCGGAGCAAACACAACCAATATCTATATCATATTAACATCTATAGTAGGTAAAATTGTGGAGAAGTTACTAAAGGGCAGGATTCTGCATTATTTGGAAGAAAATGACATGGACAAGTATCAGCATGAATTCACCAAAGGGAGGTCCTGTCAAACGAACTTTATAGGTATGTGCAGGACTTTGAAGACGGTTTGTCCATTAGTGCTCGCCATATTCAACCTAAATGTCTCCCATTCAGTGCAGTTTATCGAGTTTAAGTTTAAAGCTCCCCATTGATGGAACATCCTACTACTTCCTCGGGCAGGGAGTTCCACACTGAACTCACCCTCTGATTAAACCAGTATTTACACCGACAAGTATGGCAGTTCTCTCCGCTAAGTTGAAGTTGATGTGATCTGGTGTTATACACTGCCTCACTAAGGTTTAATCCCAAGCTTTCCCAGAGAACTTAATAGAGTTCTTTGACTGGGTCACTGGGGAGGTGGATCGGGGGGCTCAGTGGGTATTGTGCATCTTGATTTTAGGAAGGCATTTGATTCTGTACCGCAGGAGGGACTACTTTATAAATTGGATGGTCTGGGCCTGGGGGAGGGAGGATGGTAGGATGGGTGCGAAACTGGCTAAAGGGTAGAAGTCAGAGGGTAATAGTAAATGGGATCGCCACAGGGGAGGGAATTGTCACCAGCAGGGTTCCCCCGGGGTTGGTGCTGGGACCACTGCTCTTTAACGTATTCGTAGTGGATATAACAGAGGGACTAAGGGGAATATAGTGTGCCTCTTCGTGGATGATGTGAAGGTCTGTAGTAGGGTGGATAACCAAGAGGGGATGGGAAATATGCACAGGGACCTGAGACTGTTAGATGCTTGGTCTAAGAGATGGAAATTGGCCTTTAGCATAAAAAAGTGCAAAATCATGCACTTGGGGAGGAGAAACAGGAGTACGACTTACTGTCTGGGTGGTCAGACCCTGTAAGTGACGAAGGAGGAGAGAGACCTGGGAATTATTGTATCTGGGGACCTCAAGGTAGCTAAACAGTGCAAGAGGGCAGTAGCCAAGGCTAGCAGGATGTTGGACACCATCGGGAGGGAATTCACTAGCAGGAGGAGAGATGTCATCATCCCTCTATATCAGCAGCTGGTTAGACCTCATTTGGAGTATGGGGTACAATTCTGGAGGCCGTTCCTGAGAAGGGAGGTGGACAGGCTGGAACATGTACAGAGGAGAACTACCAAGATGGTGACAGGGCTCAGTCACTTACCATATGAGAATAGATTGAAGGAACTGGGCATGTACTCCCTTGGGCAGAGGAGAGATGGGGGGATATGATTGAGACCTTTGAATATGTTAAGGGGATCAACAGAGCCGGTAGAGGGGCTTTTTAAGCTATAGGGGCCAAAGAGGACCAGGGGGCATGCATTACAGGTAGAAGGAGGCAGGTTCCGAGTGAACAACGAGGATTAACTTTTCCACAGAAAGGGTGGTGGAGAAATGGAATGGGCTCCTGGAGGAGGTGATGGGAGAGACCACTGTAAACGGCTTTTAAGAAAGCATGGGACGGCCACATGGGTCTGGTATTTGGGGGGGGAGGGTAGGCCACTGGATAAGGTCCTAGCCTTCAGCTAGGCACCTTGGGCAGACTGGGTGGGCCAGGCAGTCCTTTTCTGCCGTCACACTTCTATGTTCCTAACTCCAGCTGATTTCTTTGCTCCTAGGGACAGCTGCATGAGGGCAGGCTAAGGGAACTCAAAGCCATGGACTCGGGGGGGGGGGGTGAGGGAAGGAACTCACTGGCAGGAGAGGTGTCCCTCACTACCATCCAAACTACCTTACACCACTTGGTCGCAACACTGCAAGATTTGGACAAGAAGTTTCATACCACGATGCCCAGAGTTTCTTTTCTGCAAACCAGAATGGATCAATGTGAGCAGACATTCTAGTGATCTGAAACCTGTGATTAAATCTGCCAGTGTGACAGCTAAGCTTACATACGAACATACATGCAAAGAAGCCAGCAGGAGAAGGACATTTCGTCTATCTAGTCTGCTCATATTGCAGGGTACACAGCTTGAGCTACTGTTCCTGCCCTCCCTTCCCACACCTCCCATCTTTCCTACCCATGATCCTTACTTTCCCCCATGCCTGTCCCAGCCTCTCTTAGAGCTGCCAACTATCTTCAATGAGATCACCTCATCCGGCAGTGCATTCCAAGTGTCCACCACCCTCTCTGTGAAGAAGTGCTTCCTGACCTCCCTCCTAAACTTCCCACCCGCCAGCTTAAGACTATGCCCCCTCATGTTATGGTTGCCACTCAGCTAAAAGAAACTCTCCTTATCCACCTTATTTTTCCCTTTCAAGTACTTGAAGGTCCCAGTCATGTCCCCTCTGTCTCGCCTGTCTTCCAGGGAATACATGTTCAGTGCCCTCAACCTCTCTTCATATGCCTTACCCTGCTGACCCGTTATCATCTTTGTAGTCCTCCTCTGGACCTTCTCCAGCAGGTTAATGTCCCTTTTGAGGTGTAGGCACCAGTGTTGAAACCCATACTCTAGATGAGGCCTTACCAGGGACCTGTACAAGGGCAGTATAACCTCCTCTTTCCTACTAATGATCCCCCTAGATATGCATCCCAGCATCTTGTTTGCCTTTGCTGCTGCTTTCTTGCACTGCATGGAGTGCTTCAGGTCACTAGTCATCATCACTCCCAGGTCCTTCTCTTCCTCTGATGCAGATATTCAGAGTCCACCCAGGTAGTACTCTGTCCTGGGATTCTTGGCGCCAGTATGCATAACTTTGCATTTCTTAGCATTGAAGCCAAGCTGCCAGATCCTGGACCACCTCCCCAGCTTCTCCAGATCATCCTGCAGGTCCTGTATGCCTTCAGCTGTGTCCACTCTCCTGCAGAGCTTGGTGTCATCTGCGAATAGGCACAGTTTGCCCCTAATGCCATCCCCAGTGTCATTGATGAAGACATTGAACAACACCGGCCCCAGCACTGAGCTCTGTGGGACCCCACTGGTTACCTCTCTGGTGCCAGATAGCTCCCCCCCCCATCCACCCCCTTGGTTCTATCCCTCAGCCTGTTTTCCACCCATCTGGCCATCTTTTCCCCAACCCCAAGATCCACCAACTTCCTGAGCAACCTTTTATGGGGCACAGAGTCAAAGACCTTGCTGAAATCAAGATGGAGGGTGTCTACCACTTGGCCCCTGTCTACTATCTCAGTGACACAGTCAAAGAAATCAGTCGTATTCATTTGATACACTCTCCCCCCATGAACCCATGCTGCCTCACATTCTGGAGACCATGCTTTAGATATTCCACCAACCTGTCCTTTAGTATGGTCTCCATGAGCTTGCCCACAATGGAGGTCAGACTGACTGGTCTGTAATTCCATGGGTCATCCTTGGGACCGCTTTTGTGGAGGGGCAGTACATGTGCCGTTCTCCAGTCCTGAGGTACCATGCCTGACTCTAGTGAACTAGTAAGTAGGTCTGCCAGTGGCCCTGCCAGCTCCTCAACCAGTTTATTTAGTATCCTTGGATGTTCTCTATCCAGGCCTGGTGATTTGTCCACCTTCAATGTCAGCAGCCCATCCCTCACTCTGTCCCCCCTTTCTCACTACATCTGTGTTCTCCCCCCACCCCCGCTCCTTTTTTCCCTCTTGAAGGCACTGGTCCGTCCTTCTTCCTGGTGAAGACAGAACAGAAGTATTCATTTAGTATCTTTGCTTTTCCCCCATTATCCTCCACCCTTTTCTTAAGCCTAACAATACCTTCTTTCTTGTCCCTTTTTTCACTTATATAGCGAAAGAAAGCCTTCTTCCCCTTCTTAATTCCTTCAGCTATCTGCAGCTCCTTCTGGGCCTTTGCTTCCGTATTTGCCTCACTAGCCAACCTTGGGTACTTTTTTCCTGTCCACCTCTCTGTTGGTCTTCCTGAATTTTCTGTAGGACAGCCTCTTTTCCCTTACTGCCTGGGCAACCCCAGAACTGAACCAGCTGGGCACTTTGGCTTGGAGAACTCCCTTCTGTGGCAATGCCTGGAGACCGTAGAAAGTCAAGCAAGGGAAAAAGAACAACCGGATTGTGGGACTTACCGAGGCTGTGGAGGGGGAAGATTCAGGGCCGGACTGGCCCGCAGGGAAATTCCCTGGGGGCTCCCATGGCTGGACAGCACTTTTGTTTTCAGGGTAATCCCTAAGCTTCAAGTTTTCCCTTGCCTGTGAGTGAGTGGTAGGAAATTTAAAAACAATGCAAAAAAAAAAAATAATTTGTACTCTGTTTTTTTTTTTTTAATCCCTCCAGCCATGCCCATGCCACAGTAGTTTGCCCTAGTCTAGTCCCTTGCTCGAGAATTGTCATCATGCACTTTGCATGTGTGTCACAACAGTTGCTTCCAGGTTCCCTTAACGTTACCTGAACTACGCATGTGCACGCACCCAGCAACAGTCCTTTTGGCTAAACAGGTTTTGGTACCTGTTGCCACCATTTCCATTTGCTGCTGCTATTGGAGCTTGGGAGGAGTGTACAGTGGGCTATGGGCTAGCTTCTCTTAATCTTTGGGCTAGCTGCTAGTAGACAGTGACGTGATTTGAGTAGTCGATGCTGGATTTGGTCAGAAGGAATCGGGAGATGAACGGGCCAGGCCCGGGGACTTGGGGAGTCGAGTCGGGAGAAGGACTGTGAAGTGAGATGGTTGGTCGGTTGAGTTGAGGAAGTTTGGGAATTGTTTCAGTGTACCCCAGCAGGCCAGGCCCTCAGCAGCGATGCTGATGACAGCGAGAGGCTCCACGCAAGGAGGCGAGCCAGGCCAGCCATCAGTGGTGCCACCCATCATGTCGCCGAAATTCCAAATGACGGCTCGTCAGCTCTGCTCTGGGCTCTTCTTTGAGTCACACCCTGGCTGGTGGCCTACCTTGTTTGCGGACAGTTGGAGGACCAAAAGGGGGTGTCTTGTGGAAATGGGACACTACAGCTAGCCCGGGGACTCGGAGTGGGCCAGGGTCAGTCGGAGAGACTCTCACAGAGACAGACGGAGCCACTGCTACAGCACACCGCACACCCCAGAGGAGTCTGAGGAATAAAGTAAGGAGACTGCTTTTTAAAGCTAACCCCCACAAAGAAAGACTTTTAGGACAGTGGACAAAGTCTGACAAAAAATCTCTATTCTCACCAGTGGTGGCAGAAAAGGATTGGAAACCAATTAGCCAGCATGGATGCTAGAGCCCAGAGCAGGTTAGGGAGAGTGATTGATGCTGCTAGCATGGGAATCGAACACAAGTAAAAAATTATTGCAATTAAAAAGCATGCTATCTAATGCCACACAGTTAGGGTCTCATCCCTGGCATAATGCACAACCTGGGTAATTAAACTACCCTCAGTGTATTTGCAAATGGTCCTAATGCCAATATGCCAAGTCATATCCAAGTTGTACAAGAAAGCAGTCTCTAACTCAGCCCTAACATGAACATGTGGGAGGGAGTAGGCCACTACTGGGTGAATGTGTCCCAGTGGCACTTATAAATGGTCATGGAAAACCATCTAGGAAGGGAAAATGTGCATACATATTTGAAAATTGGCAACTTATGACTTACACAATACAGGTCCAGGTTTTTATATAACTTTTACTTTACAGCCGATAGGTTCTACAAAATGGGGCATCTTTACACCCCTACATGCATAAGATTTGAAGAGCATGAAAGATCCCTCCTGCATATATTATGGGAGTACTATAAAGGTGTGGCCAGTAATTCAAGCAAACTTAGCCCCCTTGCTGTGACTGTGAGATGTGTTAACCCTTGAAATCTGTTTGCTAGGGAACTATGGAGACCTTCTGGTTCTTGGTATGCAAAAATACCATGTCGCCATGGTGGCAAATGTAGGCAAGCAGAATTCGCAAGACACTGGCTGGACTGAGAGGTCCCCTTGTACAGGTAGTGGCACAATGAAATGCTGGATACTCTGAAAATAGAAACAGTTATTGCCAGTGTCAATAGAAACATAGCATAGAAGCATAGAATTTGATGGCAGATAAGGACCGCTTGGCCCACCTAGTCTGCCCACGTCCCTACCTAATGAATAAGCTGCAGATCCTAGTTAACCAACAGCCTACTTCCTCTTACCCACCACTAGAATTGCCTTATGTCTGTCCCATACATTCTTGAATTCACCCACTGTTTTGACTCCATGACTTCCTCAGGAAAGCTGTTCCATGCATTCACAACCCTCTCTGAGGAAAAATACTTCCTCACATTACCTCTGAGCCATCCCCCTCTATCTTCAAACTGTGCCCCCTTGTTCTTGCACATCTCTTTTTCTGAAAGATGCTACCCTCTTAGACTTTGTTGAGTCCCTTGGGGTACTTGAAAGTTTCTATTACATTCCCCCTCTCCCTTTTTTCCTCGAGGGTATACATGTTAAGCTCCTTTAGTCTCTCTTCATATGTCTTCTGGTGCAGACCCTGCACCATTTTGGTTGCCCTCCTCTGGACAGCCTTCCCCCTGTCTGTGTCTTTGCGGAGATGGGGTCTCCAGAACTGCATGCAGGACTCCAGATGTTGTCTCACCAACTGTCTGTACAGAGGGATAACAACTTCTTGTTTTCTACTGGTGATGCCTCTCCCTATGCATTCCAGTATCCCCCCAGCCCTCCTTACTGCCTTCTCACATTGCTTGCCCACCTTTAGGTCATCGGATATAACTACCCCAGGTCCCTTTCCATTTTTGTTGTTGTCAGTATCTCACCCCCTCCCATTGTGTACTTTTCCCTGGGTTTTTGTTTCCCAGGTGCATTACTCTGCACTTCTTTGCGTTGAATCTAAGCTGCCATACATTTGACCATTCCTCCAAACTTGCTAAGTCCCTTCTCATCCTTTCCACCCCACCTTGTGTATCAACCCTGTTGCAGATCTTTGTGTCTGCAAAGATACATACTTTCTCTTCAAATAATAGATTCAAGATATATTTTAAAAGATGGGGGAGGTTGCATATGTTAATTTCAGTGGAATTGTATGGTAGAGGATAGCCAATATTAGAGGGGAGATAAACTTCCACTTTTTTTACTAAAATTATATGTAGAGTAGTGCTTGGTCTCACCTTTCAGGCTTGGATGATTTACCTGATGGCTGCTTCCTGTGTATCTAAAACTAGAAGTAGCGCCGTTGTTTTTTATGTATTATGCATGAATTAACTACCTGAAAATCTGCTATCACTGACCTATAACGCAATATTTCATTCTTAGATTATATGTGCTGTGCTGCTGGTTTGTTTATATAATTAATGTTGCCCTATTCCCTCCAATCGGGAGATACTGATGGTGTGTGTGGGGAAGGGGCGCTACACTACACTAGTATCTTATTTCAAGAGAGGCCGCAGGTAGCCTAGGTAGGCAATGGCTGGTGCTAGCTAGTAGCCTACTGTGTATTGTTGTTTTTTTCCTCCTATGTCACTGTGTGGAGACTGGAGACAGTTGACTGTTTTTTTTTGGGGCGGCCTTGTGGGCTCGTTACTGAGTTGTTGCCATTTTAAATAATGTTTATCTTTATAGTTCCTGTTGTTCCTCAGTCTTACTCCCAGGCCAGCACTGACTTTAGTCTTTTGTTTTATGGCAGCTCTTTTTCTCCACTGCTGCAGCGCCTCGCTGGCGGGGGCATCCAGCTGCCGGTCTTGCCCACGGGGAGAGCAGCATGCTCACTGGCGTGATGGGGCGTCTGGCATGGCCATAGCCGATCCACTGTAGGGCTCCCCCATCCCTACCAGCCGGACTGGCGCCAAGCCCCCTAGCACGATTCCACGACAGTCCTCCCCACATGGCAGGGCGCGGCGATCAAGCTGCTCGGTCACGCCCAGCCTTTTTCTGTTTTGTCCCCAGTGGGAGCACGGGCATGCAATGACGTCCATGCATCAACATCCGCCGTGCTCCCCTTCCAGATACCCACGCGTCCGCAGTACCACCGGCCGTCCCCAGGGACCGCCAGAACAAAGTGTGTATCCCACCCTTTCCCCCAAGACTGGGAGAGCAGTCATCGGACACTCGATCCTACTCCTCCCCTGCTGACCCCCGACAGCCCGGGCTCGTTCCTGAGCCCGGGTTGCCGGCGTGGAGTGAAGTGTGGCGTCCAGCGCCTCAACCCTCAGTGCCACCGGGCCAGCTCTGACTTTAGTCTTTAATTTAAAATGGCATGGTGTGGCTGGCCCATTGGCATGGAGGGCTGAGGTATCGCTGCCTTACCTCCTGCCACACTGGAAACCCGTGTTTGTGGTGCAAGCGGGTTGCTGGGGTTGGCCAGGGAAGGAGAGGATCGAACATCCAGAGGACGGCTCTCCTCTCCAGGGGAGGATGGGTTGTTTAGTCTTTGGTAACCGGGAAAGGCCCACTAGGCACAAGTACCTGTTTTCAGAGGCAACCTGGAAGCACTGGGCGGTTAAGTGACTTGCTCAGAGTCACTCAGTATGCAAGTGGAGGTTGTGAGAATCAAACCCAGGTCTGGTCTTCTGGATGTATCAAGCTCGTTCACAGTTCGCTACTCTAACCTCTAGGCTATACTGCCAGGGTTGGTTGGCAGTCCCACTGAATGACTGCCCCCAGGTGGCGGCCTGTGGGCAGAATGGGATGGGGATGCCAGTAGGAAAGAGGGTGCTGCAGGAGTCCAGGATTTTGCAATGTGCATGCATCTATAATGCATATGCAAGATTTTTGCGTCTATCATTGTGAGGGGGCCCCCTTGTCTACACCTTCCCTCGGGGCCCTTACATGCAGGATTAAATAGAAACATAGAAACTGACGGCAGATAAGGACTATGTGGCCCACCCAGTCTGCCCATTTTGCCTACCTATTTCAAACTACAGATCTTAGTTGATATGCAGCTCACCCTTTTTTCCTGTCTCTAGGGTACCCTTATGTCTATCCCATACATTCTTGAATTCCCTGTTTTTGCCTTCACCTCCTCCTTTGGGAGATCATTCCAAACATCCATCACTCTTTTAGTGAAATAGTACTTCCTCATGCTGTCTCTGAACCCCCCCAACTTAATTTCGTGCCCCCTCATTCTTGCACATCTTTTTTTTTTAAGTTGCTGCCCTCTCATACCTTGTTTGTACCCCTGACGTACTTGAATGTTTATGTTTCTATCATGTCCCCCCTCTCTTGCCTCTCCTCCAGGGAATATGTATTGAGTTCCCCTAGCCTCGCCTCATTAGGTTTACAATGCAGGCCCTGCACCATCTGCTGACTGTATCAGCTTTGCCAGATCACTGTCACCTGATATCCTGGGCTTCTCCGAGGAGGATCCCCAGTTGTCAGTAGAAAAAGCCTGCCTCATCACTCCAAGACAGGAAACAACAGGCACCTCTGTACCGCACACCTTTATGATGGTGTGCATGGGAATTGGAGCCTGGGACCGGGCACTTGCTGCTGCTAGGAGGTGCAAGACTGTTAAGTATTGGGACACCACTCTGCAGCTGTTTCCAGATCTATTATACAACACCTGACAGAGACGCAAGGCATTTGATGGGATTCGGAATCATCTTCAGCAACTGAAGGCACAGTACTAGCTTTTGCTACCAGCTAAACTCTGGATGTCATGGAATGGTCACCAGTATCTATATAATGATCCTAAAGTGGACAAAATGGTCTGCTGAGATGGCTGAGGGAGCGAAGGGTAAGGGCTTCTCGGACCGAGAGTGAGGAGCATAGGTGAAAAATACTGTAAATTCTGGAACTGGGACTAGGAGGGTTCCTTGGGTTCCATTGTATTAGTAATGAGCATCTCCTCACAGAACTTATTTACTGGAATTTTGGGTACCTTTCTTTTGTACTGACGGGCAGTACTGGAAGAACAAATCCTGAACAGCAAACTGCATCAAGATGACTGTTTTCAACTCCTCCTTCCCTATGGTCCCCTGAAGTGTTGCACAGTCACATGTTTGTGCTGCATATCTGCATGGTGCCATTACCCTGAGCAATCAGCCGTTTCCTACTACCTTCCCTCTCACTGAAACTCCCTCCCTAACTGCCTCTAAGCATTGCCCTCCCTGTTATGTTTGAAGCATGTGCTTGTCCAGTCTCACCACACTGCACTTGCGCTTTCCCCTCCATGTAGCCCCCTGCACTCCTTTTCACTCTCCTCCTCCGATTTGCTCATCACTGCCCCCGCCCATGGCCCCTTTAGCAATTTCCTCAGCTCAGTCTGTCCCTCTCATGCCCTCTCATGGTTAAAACTCCTGTACTGTGTGGAAGAACTGACACTCCCTTGCTCTCCCAAATAAATTGAAGTTTGCCTTGCTCATGTCTCGTACTTTAACTTTTCTCTTACTCTTACTGCTCCCTTATTCTCACTTATCTGCTTTCTGTACTTTAAATTGTGATCCTTCCTAATTATCCTCCCTATCCTGTACCTTATTAGCTAATTGTGCTGCTCTAGTGAACTTTGCTTTGTTATCATGACCTACTATACTTTTACTCCCCATATCTCCTTCCCCTTGGACGCACCTAGAAACAAGCCTTGGTTCAGTGTGCCTTTCCTGGTCACCAAAATTTTAAATAAATAAATATTAATTATCTAACTTTTAAAGCCTCATAACCTTCCAGTTGGACTCGGGTTACAGATTGTCTTAGGTCACTTTATAGCCTTAATATTAGTGATTCAAAGTTGCCATCTGGTTACAGTTTTTTTTATTTCATTTGCAGTTTTTTGCCTTTTTTTTTTTTACTTATATGATACAGTGATATTTATTTGCATAGGACCTATAAATGCACATCTAATTGGATTCAGTACCGCAGCACTATTGACATGAATAATAATATCAAGTTTATGGTGTTGATTTCATATATTACATGTTTTATATACTCTCTTCCTGGGAGTTGCAGGGACAGAGTTGTTAATTGGTTAAATCAATTTGAAAATACAGTTAAATTGTTGCTGTGTTGTAGCTCTAGAGGGGGTGTCCTATATCCTTTCTAAACAGCAGTATTTTGGGTATGATGTATTTACTCTGTTATCCTTGTCCTTCTGTGTGTTTTATGTTTGTAAGTTTTGCTTGCAGAATCTAATAAACATAATTAAACACACACACTTGGATTAATGTACTTAGTGTCACTTACACAGACATGCAAAGATTGTCTGACACACATACACCAACATATAAATGTAAGCAGAAATACACCAACATATAAATATAAGCAGAAATACATTCACTCAAATACAGTCACACACAAACATGACCATGTACATTTCTTTTTTATTTTAGTCTTTGGCAACTGGGTAAGTGGCAGTTTTCAGGGGCCACCTGGGAGCACTGGGCGGTTAAGTAGCAACAGTAGCAAGACGTATACAACAAAATATATACAGTGTAGAAAGAAAGGTAAATAATATATACAGAGATGCCTTTATAATCCTATCCATCAGGTGTGTCTCACCTGGTTAAACAATTGGAAAAGAAAAAAAGAAAGAAAAAGTGACTTGCTCAGAGTCACACAGTATGCAAGTGGAGGTTGTGAGAATCAAACCCAGGTCTAGTTTGCTGGATGTACGAAGCTCATTCACACCTCGTTACTCTAACCTACATGCTTTAGTGAGGGAATAAGGGCCCTCTGATGCACAGTTGTGCTAAATGCGGATTACAATCCTTCACTGAAGAGGGTGGGGTTACGCTGCAGTTATGAAGTCTGGGGACCCTGTGCTGAAGTTTTTATCTCCAGATGTGAGCAGAATTATGCTGCTGTTACGAGGGCAAAGGCCTCTGCTGAAGTGGAGTGGAGCTGAGCTAGCTGTAGCTGCGAATGGAAACATATTTTGTGTCCATGTGAGAGAGAGCTTACAGAATCACCCTCAAATAAACAGCTCAACAATTTTTAAAAGATATTTATTCATTAAACTACAACTCCCTTATACCGAAAGTGTGATGCTTAAAATGGTCCTTTGAGCTGTGCCTACTCATTTTGCAATGCAGCTCTGGTGCTCTGTTTACTCTGTTCGCAGTCACCATGTAGCTAGGCACACTCTGGAGGAAGGATCCTTAGTCCACTACAGAGTCCTACTCCTAATACAGGTAGTCACATACTCAATGTCTGAGAAACCTATACATATAGGAAGACATACATGTACACTTTTTTTTTTTTACTTGCCAGGTGATCTTTCTGGCTGCCAGACTTGTTGCATATTTAGGACATGCACCCCCTAAGGCAACGGGTCTAGATCAAACGAGCGACAAGAAAATAGTGCAGTTAGAAACCGCACAGGGAGAGCAGAGGGACACAAAACAGTGCTGGGGCAAAACAAAGAGGGGTACAGACAGTGCTGTGACTCAGGGTGTGTGAACGTTAGGGGGTTGGGCAGATTAAATAGTGCTACTCGGAGGCACACAGAAATTGATGGGGGGGAGATTCTGTATTGAAACTCCATGCCGCACACAAGTCAGGTGGGAGGGAGAAATTCAAGTGGGTGGACAAAACAAATTAACAAACTCCGCGGGGCACACAACTCGGGTGGGAGGGAAGTTGTGTTGGACAATTTAACGTGTGGGGCTTTCTGCCCCCTCACATCACTTCATATGTGTGTGTGTGTGTGTATATGTATATGAGTTGGAGGGGTGCGATGGGGAAAAAAAGTAAAAGGACAGAGGAGGACTTGAACCTGGGTCAGGTGGACATACCAACACCATTCCAAGCCTGTCACTCTAACCTCTAAGCTACACAGCCAGCACGCTTGATCAATCAATTAATCAAAATCTTTATTTACTCAGGCGATCACCATTGAGCAAGCTCATTTACTAGGTGGACCTGCAGTTAGCAAGGACGAGGGTACAGAATAGAGTACTAGTATAATATACATAAAACAACAGTAACAAGACGTATACAACAAAATATATACAGTGTAGAAATAAAGGTAAATAATATATACAGAGCTGCCTTTATAATCCTATCTATCAATAACATGTTCATAGCCTGTAAAGGAGTCCCTGGGATATGGAAAAGCGCGCGCGTAGGAGGCAGGGACGCTGGCAGAAAGATTCTGGGATACTAAGCAGGTGGCATCAGGGCATAAGAGTGGGCAATGGGGGGGGGTTTCAGTGAGTACGTAGTACGGTGGGACTGGAATGGACTGAGGTGAACTGGTAGTACCGTGGGACTAGAATGGACTGACGGGGAGTAATCTTGATAAGGGAACACTTAGTTTGAACGGGAAGGACTTAGATTGAGCGGAAACATCAGCTGGACAACTAGAACGCAGAAAACAGTTACAGAGCTCCACAAATGTTTTGGCATACAGGGTCTTGAACATAGCAAGACTAACAGGGAGCTAAGTCTCAGCGATTTCTGTATCCTATTCAAAGTGTGGGCAGGACAAAGCTTATGGCTGCTCTTTCAAAGCGGGTACCAACCCAAGGTACTTTCAGGGAAACCAGTGAGTGACTTCTCAAGGCCTAATTCCCAATCAGGCTTAGTGGGAGACAGTCAGCAATGTATTGCGGGAGTTTGTTGGTGATGGCTCGGAGCGTCCAGAGGGCTGCATTTCTATACTGCCTGTGTTGAAGGGAGGGAACAACCCACAGCTGCATGTAATGAACAGTGGTGGGTGGAAAAGGGTGATCATCGCACAGCTGGGAAGTTACACTGCTTAGCCTGGCTGACAAGACAGCTACACAAGTGATATTAAAAGCCACTCACAATTAAGCACAACTCTCTACTAACGCTCGTGCTTACATTGACACGCGTTTTTCACCATGCTATATTTCACACACTCTTTTGTCCGGATACCTATGGCAACATCACCCTTAATCCTAATGCTTGGTGCCTTAGATGTGGGTGTGATCAGATCAGTAATCAAGTAGGTAATGACAAACAGGGCTAAAACTGCAGATGTGTATGCACTGGGGAGGAGCTGGCAAGCTGTGTGGGAAATGAGTAGTTGGGGATGTGTTTAAGTCGAGGAATTGTGTGGCCTTGAAAGCTAGTGTATGATACCATTTTTGTTCAGTACATTTGTTGGTCTAATAAAAGGTTATCAAACTGTCAAGCAACTCCTGTTATCCTAGCGTCAGTACGACTAGCGTCATCTGCTGAATGACACTATCACCCTGCTAATTTTATTCAATGTTCTTCATCATATTTATTACCTGTTCCCTCAATTTTCGTCACTATCTGTATTTTTCTCTTTGTATCATGACATGGAGCTTTTGGAAACGAGTCTATGACTCAAAAGGTTGTAATTCCGATGTGTTTATGAATAAAAATAAATACTGTAAATTATTTTTTTCCCCAAGTCCAGGAACTGTAAACTAAGCTGATGATGTGATGAGGTTGGGGCAGCAAGCTAGGCAGCTGACCAGTCATTTCAAATGTTGTGTAACTGTAAACAGGCTTGATGCTGAGTTCTTTCTAATAATTTTTGCTAGAACAGGGTATACAGGTCCGTTACAACTGCTGTTTTAGCATAAAACCATGACAAAAGGATTCACCTCTTTTTATTTTAAAAAATAATGTTTTTATACTTTAACTCTGTTTGGTATGAATATGCTAGCAGTAATACCCAGCAGGGTGGGCAGTATTGAGCTATACCAGACTGCCCAAGGGGCGTAATGAGGCCTGACGCTGCAGGTGGAGGGCTTTATAATATCTGGACAGTCTGGTATAGCCCATACCGACCACCCTGGAGAGTATTATTGCGCTTAGAATTTTTTTGTTACATTACAAATCAAATGTGTAAAACTAAATATGTAAAAAATAAAACACAAAAAAGATTAAAAAGAGCATTGTCATAAAATAGTCCCTCCATTGCTGCATCTGGCAGTAGAGGGTGCTGTGGTAATACTTCTCTTTCTTCTATATTCCCCCAGCAAACAGTATTCTTGTTTGGCCAGTGTCTTGGTTTGTATTTTTTCTACAGACGGTGCCCCCCTCGCTGACAAAAGAATAAAATAGTTACTGCAGTGTGATGTGCAGTGGGTAAGGGTGAATGGGAGTGAAGTGGGACTGCAGCATTGGGTGAAGTACAGCAGGATGGGATCATGCCACTGGGGTGGGAAGGGAGTGTGCTGGAAGCTCTGGTTTCAGTGTTTGAACCCCCTTTGGACCGCTGCCACCAAAATTCAGGAGGACTTGTGCCTCAGTGTTGTTTTTTATTTTTAACAGTTGCGAGTGGGGGATTAAGTGGTGAGTGTTGTGACTGTGGAGCAATGGCAGAGGACCTGGCATGATTGAGTGTGTTGCACTAACAGCAAGGTAAGCATGGTATGTGCTATGGAACACTGTAAATTAAAAGAAAAAACTTGTTTTTGATTTGTTTGTAAAACTGTAATAATACTGGCAGAGTGTGTTTCATTTCAAAGTGGAGCCGGCAGTGGTGTGTTTTGTGTGTGTGTTCTTGCTTGCTTAGTGAGATAAAAAAACATGGCAGATTTCACTTTTTATAAATGCCAACCGCTGCCTGATTTGTTTAGGTAAACAGTCAGTTGGCTCTGGGGCTTGTTATTTCCTGGTCTCAATCGGCACATAAATATACTCTTGGCTAGGGGTTGAGCCAATTAGAGGCTAGGAAATATTCAGCCCCATTTTCTAGTAACTGGGTAATCATGTCATGGGAGATCAATGTGGAGTTTTTGACCCTAATATTCCCACTAAATAAAACATGTCAGTAAGTTTTTGTTGTTACAACCAACTACTTTATGCCTGTGGTGGTACAAAACATTAAACATATTCTGCTTGCTGCTCCAGGAAAATGCACAGAAGAAT
Organism: Neoceratodus forsteri; assembly: GCA_016271365.2. Lineage (NCBI taxonomy): Eukaryota > Metazoa > Chordata > Ceratodontiformes > Ceratodontidae > Neoceratodus > Neoceratodus forsteri. The sequence goes on along the minus strand of CM057449.1, from coordinate 911,482,588 downwards.
CTGAGGATAAACATTATTTTTTCTTGGCCAAAATTGTAACTTGCTAGCCTGGTGTGGTGGCTCTGGGGAAGCATGGTCATTCTTCCGTGCAAGAGACCCTGGCTACCATCACAGATTTTAACATAGGCTGGGGAAATCCATGGACATGTGCTGCAGCATTATTAGACCCCAGGAGGGAACGTGCTGCTTTTTCCTCCTGTTCTTCACCTCCTACAGTGGGCTGAGAGAGGCAGGCTTGCTGTCATGGGTAACCATGTAACATGTTCGCCTTGCCTCTCCCTTGAAGCAGGACAGGCATGGCTAGGGTAGGATCTGTAGATGGAGGTGAGTGTTTTAAGAGGGAAGAAAAACCCTCCCTTGGCTGGTCAAAAAGCCTGTGGATTACGCTGCATGACTCCCCATGCCCTACGACTTGCCAGTTAACCGTGGAACCCCCCCCCCACCAGGAGCTCTCATTTAGGAGTGTTAGAGAAAGAAGTCCCACTTTGGAGGTGCTTGGGGAGAGAAGGGGGCAGCAAAAGCTGCAGGGCAGAGATAGTGGTTAAAGGATGGTGGTGAAGGGCACGTACAGTAAGTAGAATTTAGAAAATTCAACCGTTTACCAGTGTGTTGTTGAAGCTGTATGAAGAGGTGAACAGATTTTTTTTTTGTTAGTATAGTTTTTATTGGAATGTTTCGGTGATCTACAATAAGTACAGTGCTGTAAAATTAGTAGAGTTTGGGAAAATGTATACACAGTACAGGGACTGTTCTGGAGCCCCCCCCCGGCAGACCCATCAGTCACCTGTAGTGAACCAACGTTATGTGTTACAGATCGAGGGTAGACCATGGAACCTGTAGTAACTGCAGTTATTATCTGAGGCTGCCAGGAGCGACCTCCAACCAGTGAAAGCATGCGGGTATATGGGGGGTGCAGGAAGGAGGAGCAGCTTTTGGGGTTAATATGGGGGAGAGGAAAGGGTAGTGGTCCACGTTGCCATCATTACAAGTATTCCGGTTCCTGTGTAAGGGGGATGGGGTGGGGGGTGCTACTAGTTCAGAAGGTTACTCAAGTGTTCCTTCAACGGACCAAAGTTGGATCTTTACTCATTGTATACAAGATGCAGGAGGTCCATATGGAGTTAAAGCTCTGAGCAATCATTTAGAGAGAAAGTGATTTTTTTCTATGGTAATAAATTTGTCCCACCAAGTTGCGCCAGAAAAGACTATCCGGTGGTAGTGTTGTTAACCAATGCCATATGATCAGTTTTTTTCACAGCTGTGAGGAGGATGCTTAGCAGGTACCAAACGTGTGGGTCCCGGATTCCCCATGGAAATTTATTTATTGAAATGTTTCACCAGAAAGGTACGCTGAGCAACAAGTTGCTTGTCTCCCGGTGCGACCTGGAGAGTAGGGAACAATGGGATAGAATACAGAGAAATGTTACAGTGTTGGAATACAATTTGCTTACTTGCATACAATGAGAGCAGGAGGGATTACAGGTGGATAATTTTGGCTAACAATACAACAGTTAAGTATAGTAGATATGAAGACACATATAGCAAATTGGCAACAGTTGGTAACACTGGAACACATATAATAACTTGGCAACAGTATGTAGCACTAGATGATAAGGTGACCCAATAGTAATTGGTAGCCAATAGTGTAACATAGATATACAAGCTTTACAGTGATTGGAGTAAGGAGAGGAATAATGGAAGGAGGGAATGAAAAATTGTGGATGGTATAATGGAAGAAGGGAAAGGAAATTTACTGAGAGACGCAGACAGAGCATGATTTTTCGAAGCAAACAGAGACGACAGGGTGGACTAAAGTGCACATAAAAAGGGTATAGAGGTAGGTTATAAGTGCTTAATTGAGTGTAGGGGTAGGCCAGTGTTAGGCTATGTTAACTGGAAGGGGGTTAGAGGAGAGGAGGAGGAGTGTGGCAGTGTGATATGAGAGGGGTATTGTAGGTGGGGGGTATCCAGGGGGAGAGAAGGGGAGTTGAAATTCAACAGTGTCCTGTTATCCTTATCTGGGCAGGCGGTGGACAGCCCTACTGGTAGGACACAGTTATAAGCGATGAGAGTTATTTATATATAGTGATGCGAGAGAGGGGGGTGTTGGGGGAGGGATGCTGTGGGAGGGGGTTGCAGAGGTCAGCTATAGTGGGGGAGGTAGTATAAATTGCAGAAATAGGTACAGTTCCAAGGATAGTAGGAGGGATCTGTTACAAATCCCTGTGAATTCCTTTTCTAGGTCCTCAAAAAAAAGGATGGAGGATCAGGCAGGCCCAGTATGCATTGCTTAGGGTTCACTGCAGTTACGTCTGTGGGAGGCAGAATGTATAGGTGAGTAATGGGCCATAATGGTTGATGTTTTAAAAAAACCTGATAGGTTACTTCCAGCTATACTCCCGCTACTGATAGGAGCTTGTCACCTTTTGCAGCAGCAGCATGACATGCTTGTTGCCAAGTCTTAGGTGGGAGAGCTACTCCCATTTCCAAGCTATTCCCAGTGAAGTTTCTACCATGGTGTCTTGAAGCGCTTGATAAAGGTGGGAGATAATATGAGAGGAAGGCTATGTTTTGAAAAAGGACAGGAAATAGGTTATAGTTGCAGGGCATGCTGTGGTTGTACAGGCTCTTGAGGGCAGGGATTGGCAGAAATGGTGAATCCACAGGTATCTAAAAACTTTCTGCTGTTTCAGACCAAAAGTGGTCCATAGATTGGCAAAGGTTCTAAATCCTGAGTCATAAACCAGTTGCAAGGCGATACTGTAGTGAATACCGACCCCAATTGTGGTAAACTGGGTTGACGGTCATTGGTGGGAAATTCTCTAGTAAAGACATGGCATATATCAGAGCAAGAAAGAGAGTAAGGTTTAGAGACCTCCTAGTAGTTTGCCAGATCAGTAGCTGGTAGTACAACCAGGGGTTACCATCGCGGCAAGGACTCATACAGGGGTGGAGTGATAGACGTTGTTGCACATAGAATACAGTTTGAATAGTCCATGGGATACAATACTTAAGCTCATATACAGACATCATAATTTCACATCATATGTAGTTTTAACAAGTTCTGCCCCCCGATTCAGCATTGGGTGCTGTTGTCTCATTATTACCTCAGATTGCTAGGCCTATTTTTTATCAGTAGTAACATAAATTGTTTTCATTATAAATACCACCAACAGGTTAATCTGGTTCAGGGTCCATTGGCATTCATCTTTACACCCCCCCCCCCCGGCTCGTGCCTGAAAATAGGCAAGAATTTGTCTAGTGCACTTACCTGGTCAACAAATACTAAATAAATAGCTATCATTAGTACCATATGTTTGGACAACATTTCTAATGGGGGAGTGACCGGAAATAGACATAGGAGCCAGTTCATCTCACTTTAAATGTAGCCTAGCGATCCCCAACTGTGCAACTCTTTCGCTTACGAACAGTGCATCCCTTGTTTCTTAAGTCCATCCGTCTTCATAGGAAGATAGTTTCATCAGTTTTGAGCTAGGCTTTGGTATATTTTACATGAGATTGTGGTACACAAGTGTTATCATACTGCATTATGTACATAACCCACATGGTCCACTGGGATGTAAAAAGGTCCTGTTTTTCATTTAGGCTAAAAGTAAATGCTTCCATTTTATAGATCTCATTGACTGTTGCTGTTCAGCAGTCTAAGGTACTTTGTTGGGAGGTCAGCCATTTCCAGATTAAACACTTCTTGACTGCGACCAGCATGAGCCCAAGTAGATATTTGATATGTCTATCCTTCATGTTCTGTAGGTGAACACATTTTCAGTCGTATTGTAGTTGTGATGTCATACATCACAGGAAAGAAAAGATTAAAGAGCAGGTAGCCACTGAAAACTGCAAGTTTAAAACCATTAACACTTAACATTTCATCGTTTTCTACATTGATGACTTTTTCCATTATAGTTTTTTTTAAACTTCCTTTATAAATTATATTACCAGCAAAAACACCAACATCTTATATATATTATCGACATGACATAGAAACATAGAAACTGATGGCAGATAATCATAAAAGTCTGCGTCCCATGTGTCTGGCATGTGCCCAAATCAAAGATTCAGATCTCTGGGAGGAACACTGTCATACAAACAATAAACCAAAACCTTAGGAGGTGAGAAAAGTGAACATATTACGTCCTACAACTTGGTTACCATAGTGTGGTATAGTAAAAGTAACAAACAGTTAATTTTACATCAACCAGATCCTGGCCCGGTGGCGCTGAGGGCTGAGGTGCTGTACGCCACACCGGCGACCTGGGTTTGAGAATGAGCCTGGGTCATCAGGGGTTGGCTGGGGCGGGAAGGTGGGAGCTGGACTGAGCAGCCATGAGGCAGCTCTCCTCTCCCGGGGAGGGACCTTGTCGCTCCCGGCCCGCAGCTGCCCTTAGTTGGAGGTCTATGGGAAGCGCAGGACGGAGAGTGGCAAGAAGGGAGGGCGTTGCAAGACCACAGCGTGTGCATGCCTCCACATGCAAGCATGCGTCCGCAACAAGGTGGGGAGAAAATAGAGCTGGCAGTCTCCATGATGATCCCTGGTGGTGTTCCTGGGGATGGGTTCGTCGGCCTCTGCTGGATGCAAGTCCCCCCCCCCCGAGGGGGAGACTGGAGCCCGCCTGCCGGCTCCACATAAAACTGGAGGATAAAAACTAATAATAATAAAAAAAAAAAAAAAAATTCACATCAACCCAAATTGATTTAAAATACTGTGTGACAACTCTGGGTTGAACATCCAGTGTTGTCTGTAAAAGTATCCCGTGGGACCCCTAGAGGCGAACCTGTTTCCTTACCCTCCCCAAGAGAGGAGAGGAGAGCTGCCTCATGGCTGCTCTATCCAGCTACCACCTTCCTGCCTCACTATCAAAAAAGCCCACCAACATCTCAGTATCCTCCACAGAAACAAGCATTACCTTGACAGGGAATCCAATTCCCTCTTAGTCTCCAGCTTCCTCCTTCCTGTCTTCGACTGTGGTTCACTTGTCTCGCTCCCCCGCCTCTCCATCAAAAATTTCTCCAGACTTTGAAGCTCCTACCACAACGCTATCCGCTTTGCCTCTGGTCTCCCTAAACTCACACACCACTGCGACCTTTATAAGCTCACCAGTTGGCCCTCCCTTGAGGCCCGCCTCAACTGCAAGATGGCCACCTTCTTCTTCAAACTCTCCCGTGGACTGCTCTATGATTGCCTCTCCTCTCTCTTCCAGACAACCGCCACCACCAGGGCCACTAGACTGTCCTTCATTCTCTCTTTCACTGTTCCTTTCTGCCGGACCACTCGAGGCCAGAAAACGTTCTCCTTTATGGGACCCAAGCTCTTCAACCCTCTCCCTCCGTAACTAAAACTCTGTCCCTCCACAAATGCCTTCAAACACAATATCAGGAGAAATTTCTCCCTCACCTGCACCTGCTCGCAGCCCTAATCTAGCTCCCCTTCTGCACTTTTTTCCCCTCACCATCTAGTTATCCACCTCTGGCACGTACCCTCTCTTTCTAGCACTTGTAGTATTGTTAATCCACCTAGGCTAGTTATTAGATTGCACTTAAATGTTTTGTTTCCCACTGTTATATTATTGTGTAACCCTCACTGAATGCTTAATGTCACCTTTTATTTGTTAATTCACCAAGGTTAGTTTATGGTTTGCCCTTCAGTCTGTATTATCCTGATTTTATGTACCATTGTATTAACTCTCACTGTGAGTTAAATGTTTTAGCCTATGTCATGTTTCATGATTGTTGTATGTAACTGGACACTTGTGTAAACGGGCAGCAATGCTCACATGCCTTTCCAGTATAATCAATAAAAATGAAATGAAAAAATGAAGTCGTTCCAGGGTGGGTGTATCTACTGTTTCCTCCTTACAGTCGAAATGTGGGAACCACCTGAAGTAGAATTTTTCTTTTTAGAACCTCAGGAATGCTGTTACGTACTCCAGCTCTTTAATCTGATTACATATGGTTAACATTTCTGTGATTTCGGGTGGGTCAGTAACAGCCCCCTCCTAGTGATGGCTTTCACCATGGCTGCAGCTAGAATGAGGAACAGGTATTTTTTATTTCCTCTATTAGCTCCCTTTGGGAGGAGGCCCAAGACAGAGTTCTGGAATTCTTCAGGGGATGCCAGCTCCAGCATCTCTGTTACCAGGGTTTTAGTGGTGGCACAAAACTGATGTAATTTAGGATAACTGCAGTAAGTTTATTTAAGTCTTTGGTAACCAGGTAAGTGCGCTGATCCAGGGGACCGTTTTTAGGCATGACCCGGGCCACAAAGGTGGCAATACAAGCATATAGTACAATAAATACAAGCAGTGAATGTACAGATATCAGTGATGCACAAAATGAATGCACAGGGGCAGCAACTGAGAGGCCACTAAGCAGGTTACATAGTAGCAAGCATATAGGCGACAACAGTTAAATATGTGCAAAAATCGGTTGAATCAGGATATTCCAGAAACTAGCTGTACATGAAGTATAGCAGTATAAGTGACGAGAAAAAAATAGGTGCAGGACTTTAGAAACACAAACAGAACAGTATGAATGGGGAGAGATCCCTGGCTCCCACGTTGTTTCCAACAGTGGTCCATGTTGGGGTGAAGTGTTTTGGAATCGTGGGTTTCAGAAAAAAAACCTGCTGTGATTTTCCATTTTAAATTCTTTCCTGACACAGACACTGTGGATTTATGTATATTGGTCTATATATGAAGCCATTGTTTGAAGAGGAGCCAAAGTTCTCCCTCCTGTTCACATTTGGATTGCACTGCCATTACTACAGGGGAACTCACATCTTTTTGCATTAGTGCTCTGTACAGCAAAGAAATTTGATGTGGTTTTGGGCCATCTCACACATATTGAAGGACCATGGAGGGAGGGGGGAGGTGTTACAGTGCCTGTCTATATTCTTCTTTATTTAGAAAACTGTGAAGTTGCATGAATCTAAACATGTCCACTGTAAGTGAAATTCTCTTTGCAGGAAGGAAAATCTTTAAAAAACATACTGCTGTTCCAAAGTTGTGACACCTGCAAACCCCTTATGGTCCAAGACCTATGTTTTTTTTTTTTGTTAATTTTTCTTTTAACACCCCATGCTGTTCTTTATCTGTGCTGTCTTCAAGATCACCCACGGACTGTCCCAAGTTCAGCATTCCTATCTGTGACTGCCTCCTCCATGGAGCCTTGGTTCTACCCCTCTATAGATGGGGATGGGAAGTGATGGAGGTGGGTTACACCTAAATCTTGGTTGCGTAAGGAGGCAATGCAGGCAGTGATGCAGGGCCCCGACATATGGGGGTGTGCATGTCACCTGCTGTGCCGGGATCTTGTTTTCCTGTTTTTCTCCCCATCACCTTGAACTTCAGCATGCAAGGGGCTCAGTGTGATAGTGGCTAGAATGGTGCGTGGCTGTGAGCCCGTCTAACTTTCATCCTCTTATTCTGCCTTTGATGTGCTTCCACCTGCTGTCACCTAGATGGCAGCAATGCAGCAAAGGCAGTGACCCTCTCTCCGGAGGAGAAGGAGGAGGAGGAGAGCATCCTCTAGGAAACATGGTCCTCCACCCCCTGCCAGCTCTGTGTCCTGAACTCATTCCTGAACCCAGGTCACCTGTGACACCAGTGGTAGCTCTACTGGGCCGGCACTTTTTGGCACTTATTTTTGTTTTTTCATGCCCCCACCCCCGTCTGGCTGACTATCCTCTTGCTCTGTCATTGCTGAACATCAACCTGTTGTCACCCAGAAGAATCTATGACACTCGCTCTGAGACCGGTGGGAACTTCCTTAGACCACCACCAGCACCATCTTCCATCCTGTTGAGGTTCTTGCTTTCTGGGACTCCAAGCGCACTCGTGACACTTTTCTGCATTGCCCCTGAGGCAGTGTCTGCCTACAGCTTCTCAGCAGCTTCACCCCCCCCCCTTATCCAGCTGTCTGTGGCGGAAATTAACCCAAGGAGCCAATCCAGGGGGATAAAGCCCAACTGTGGATGTGAGGGCCTGACAGATTATCACCTGTTCTGCCAGCTGCCTGTATTTTTCTCCTTTAATTTCCTCACCTGGGATGCCAGTGTTCTGGATGCATAGAGTAGCTGGCATGGGCCACATACCATCTACCCTGCATCTGCAGTGTCCCTGACTGTGATACTATCCATCTTCCACTGGGTGTCAGATGGCAAAATACAAAACTCCTCCTTCCCGAAGGAAGAGAGCAGTCTGTGGGATGCATCATCCTCCTGCCCCCTGTCAAAACCGAACAGTTCTGGCTTACTCCCAAACGCAGGTAACAGGTGTTGCAAGAACTAGCGCTGCGCTACTGAGCCAGCCATTATTGGTATATTTAATACTGCGCATGAAGCAGCACTTGTGTTTCAAAAACATGCAGCAAAGCTGTACCCATAAGGTTTCAGTCCTACCCTCTTCTGTCTCCTCACCTGTTGTGTAAGATCCCTTCCCCTTATGAATAAAGTGAATAAATTACGAGTACAGTCCAAAAGAATGCAGTTGTGTGGAAAAGTGTCTAATTTCATGAACAGTTTCTGTAAATCTTCATCGGGGTTATCTCAAGTCATCAGGTCACACCACAGGAACTTCAGCATCAATGAAGGGGAATCCACATGGAAGATTTTCAGCAGTACAACTGGGGCTGTCCACGCCGTTGACTTCCACCGACGTCGCCAACCCTATAAAGTCCTGAGCGACCCCGATCCCTCCTCAGTTCTTTCCCACTGTCGACTCGCTCGCATGGGTCTTTGCGGAAGCTCCGATGCAGTATTTGTGCCATTTTTTCACCTACGGCTTTTCATCAGTATTTTTCTGAATCTCTTTTTTTGAAGAGATTCCTCTTCTTATTTATGTCAAGAGTTAATCCTTCTACCTCTCTTTTCTGTCGCTGCTGCTGCGGAAAGAAGATTGCCTCCACAGACAAACTCTCTGTGTCTGCTGTCTGGGGCCTGAACATGAAGTTTCTGACTGTGAGCTCTGCTAGAAGTTTAAACAAGCAACCCTCAGATGTTGCAAAAAGGCTTTTAAAAATTTTCTAATGGATTAATAGGTAGCCAGCTCTGGGCAGGGGTCCTCCGGGGGTCTCAGCCTCTCAGTCTCCGACTGGTTTGTCGAGCTCCCAGGCCTCCAAGGCCTGAGACAAATCATACTAACATACTAAAATGCCAGCAGAATAGGCCTAACGGTCTTTCGTGTCTGCTCGTTTGGTCAGCCCCCACCCTGGCTGCTGACCTTGCTGTCCCCCTCGCCTTCTCTGGCTTCTCCCTTCCCAGTTCCGGATATTCTTGCTGCATTGGATTTTGCTTCCAGAACCCTTCCCCTGTACCTGTCCCACCCCCTCTTGAACCCCTCCACTGTCTCTACCTCCACCAGCCCCTAGGTAGTGCATTCCATGGCTCCACCACCCTCTCAGTGAAGTAGCACCTCCTCCTTTCTCCCCAGATCTTCCCCTCCAGCTTCCACCCATGCCCTCTAGTGGCCCTTCCTCCTTCCTTGAAGCACCCTGACTGTTCCTCCCCATTTACCCTCTTCATGTACCTGAAGACCTCTCTATCATGTCCCCGGTCCCTTCTCTCTTCCAGTGTACATATTTAGCTCTTGAGCCTCTCCTCATAGGTCCTGTCCCCAAGCCCCAAATCATTTTGGTTGCCCTCCTCTGGATCCTCTCCAGGAGGTTAATGTCCCTCTTTAAGTGTGGCCTCCAAAACTGCCGCAGTACTCCAGGTGCGGCCTCACCAAGCAGTTATACAGAGGAGTATCACTTCCCTCCTTCTGAGGTGATCCCCTAGCGATGCATCCCAGCATCCTGTTGGCCTTGGCTGCTGCCCTCTACAAGTCTCAGAGTTGTTCATCTTGACATCCACCACCACCCCAGGTCCCTCTCAGCCATTGAGACTTGTAGTATTCCCCAGGGTGTACACTTGGCCTGGGTTTCTGGCCCGGTGGAGTACCTTGCATTTCCTGCATTGAACCTCAGCTTCCACTTTCTAGACCATCTTTCCAGAGCCTCCAGGTCCCCTGCAGGCCACCCTCCCTCCTCCCATCCACCACGCCCCAGTTTGAGTCATCTGCAAAGAGACTCATCTCCCTCCTGATTCCTGTCCTTATGTCAGATAGGGTAGGCATTGAACAGAAGGGCCCAGGACTGATCCCTGTGGGACCCACTAGTGACCCTCCTTGGGATGAGACTATCCCACCAACTATGACCCTCTGGGTCCGGTCCTGGAGCCAATTGCCTATCCATCTGATCATCTGGTTTCCCACCCTATTTCTCCTAGCTTATCCAACAGGCCCAGTGAGGAACAGAGTCAAATGCCTTGCTGAAGTCTAGAAAGAGGACATCCACTGGTCTACCCAGGTCCAAGGCACTTGTCACCCAGTCATAGAACTCCACCAGGTTTGTCTGACATGATTTCCTGGGATGAATCCATGCTGTCTATCGTCCAGGCACCCTGACTTATCCAGGTCCCCCCCAGCCTCTCCTTGACAATGCCTGCAAATCCTCTGGGGAAAAGTGATAAAAAAGACCTAGATCGCGACTGCTCCCACCAACAGCTATCTTGTTCCCCAATGGCATATTCTCCTTCCTCTGGGGGATTCTCGTTGACTGTGGCTGCACCGACGCAGTAAAATGCTGTTGAGGTCTCTGTGCCAAACAGACCCATACCGACAGCTTTTCCTCACGATCCTCAGGGAGGCCAGCTGTTGACCTCTGGGTCATCGGCCCCTCCTTTGTTGATGACTCTCCCATTGAAGCCTGCCCCTTCTCCCTCCAGGGCTACAGGTTGTTCAGTTTCTCAAGACTCAACAGGCAGGTCATCAACACCTGTGCGATGAAACCCGCCCCGTCGACTTTAACAAAGTCCTGTAGAATAAGCTAAAGTGCTGGTACAGCAGCTGGGCACCTTTAGGTCCGCCTTGCCCTTGGCAGCTTCATCGTCGATGCCTACTCATCGGCCACGGGACGCTCCCCATGAGCTGTCATCAGTGCATCTGAAAACAGACCTAGAAGTCGAAGAGGTCTACATCAAGGAGGAGTACCTTCCAGACCTTTTCTTCGTAATGAGGAGGAGGAAGAAGAGAATGAAATCCTGGTCTCTGACAGGTCTACTACTTCCTCTGTCAGTGAGGATTTAATAAAGCATATTCCTAGTTCTCCTGAGGGCCCCACTTTTTTCAGTGTGATGAAGCAGCTGTCCTCAGCTATGAGCTTCCACAATGAGGAATAGGATGCCACCAGGAAAGAGCTGGTGGATGTCCTGGAGATCCCTGAATCTTCCCCCAAAATCATTCCTCCAGTCCTTCCTTTTCTGAGGAATGCAGCCACGGAACACTGGCACAGCCCAGACATGGTGCCAGCTATGCCTTGCAGGGCTGATAAACTTTATCATACCCCCCCCCAAGTTCTCCCCTGCTATGCTGCCCAGCCTGAGACAGACTCTGTGGTCTTTCAGGAGCTCATGACAGGTCTAAGGTGTCTAAGCACCTTAGTTCTCGTCCTTCAGATAAAGAGTCTTGCAGAATCAACCTCTGGGGAAAGCGGGTGTATGCTGCCTCTACTCTGGGTTTGAGGATTGCAAACTAACCTGTTTCACATGATGACGTAGCAGAATGCCAGCTGAAAAAAGGGCAGGGCCGTGGCACCGGCCCTTTCAGATGGCACGCAAAAGCAAGAGCTGCTTCAGTGCCTCCAAGCCGCTGAGAATGTTAGTAAGCACCTCCTCAGGGCCTGCTACGATATGGCTGATAACATTGCCAGGGCTGCTGCCACGGGCATATCCCTTCATAGGCACTCTGGCTGAGAGTATCTGGTTTTGCTGCTGATGTTCAGCAAAAGGTGCTTAATGCCCCCTTTAATGGCACTAAGCTGTTGGCTCAGATGTCAAGGATATTATTAATGACCTGCAAGCCACAGGCAGGGCCGTTAAGTCTGTCCACTCCCTCTACCATACAAACCAACTGAGAGGCAGAGGACCCCCTCCCTTTCGCAGAATGCTCAGTAGGCCCGGTATGGGCCCCCAGCCCCAAGGGAAACGCAGGACCCCAGTTGCCGTCCCTGCCAGCACTGGAGTTGCAGCCAAGCATCCCAGGAATGATGGACCAGCCCAAGCAGCTGACTCCACCTCCGCTTAATTCTTTGCCCCCCCCCCCCTTTTCTGGTTCCAGACCCAGGAGGTGGTGGTCAGAGGCCGGTTCTCCCTCCACTTGAATCAGTGGAGAACCTTAACTTCAGATGCATGGATTCTGTAAATCATAGAGCTGGGGCACACCCTGGAGTTCACCAAGCAACCTTCAGAAACCCCTCCTCCAACCTCCAGTTATCCTCTGGCTCATTTGCCTGTTCTCCGGGTCATCGAGCCAGTACCCAGGCACCAGAGAAACAAGGGGTTTTATTCCAGGTTTTTCCTGGTCCCCAAAAAGACCAGAGATCTGAGGCCCATACTGGACCTAAAGGACCTCAATCTGTATGTCCAGTACAAAAAGTTCTGGATGGTAACTTTGTCAGGCCTGATGCCTCCCCTTAAAATGGAGGACTGGCTGTGCTCACTGGACATGCAGGATACCTACCTGCACATCTCGGTCTTTCCTCCTCACAGGACGTTTCTCCGTTTTGCCTTTCAGGGTAAGCATTATCAGTTCAAGGTGCTGCCCTTTGGTTTGTCCTCTGTGCCGTGAGTCTACCAAGTGCTTAGCAGCGGTTGCAGCAGTTCTCAGAAGGGAGGGACTATATGTTTTCCCTTATCTGGACGACTGGCTCCTAAAGGCCCCATCCAGGGAATAGCTTTTGCTGACTCTGGAGTGAACTCTCCAGCTCTTCCACTCCTTGGGCATCACTGTCTGTCTGCCCAAATTGGTTCTGGTACCATCCCAACAGTTGCAGTATATAGCGGCGGTTCTGGACTCGGCATGGGGAAGGCCTTCTTGCCCCAAAACAGGGCAGAGTGCCTCATAGCCCCATAGCCCAAGCTCTGGAAGGTGTTCAGAGTTGCTACATTTTTGTCAGGGTGTACCTCCGATTTCTGGGCCTCATGGCAGCCGCCATATCCACGGTTCCACTGGCCAGACTTCATATGCGCACCCTCCAGTGGACCCTCCGGGTAGAGTGGGACCAGTGCACGGACGTGTTAGATTAACCAGTCCTGGTCTCCTTCCCAGTACGCAGGGTGCCGCAGTGGTGGATTGACCCCTTGAATCTGCTTCAAGGTGTCCCATTCCAGATCTGTTCCCCGCAACAGATCCTAACCATGGATGCCTCAGGTCTGGGGTGGAGAGCTCACCTGGGTCCCTTTCAAACCCAGGGCTCTTGGTCCCAGTGGGAAGCCTCCTTGCACATCAGTGTCCTAGAGATGAGAGCGGTGCTCTATGCTGTGCAGGCCTTTGAGGAGCACCTCGCTCCGGGTCAACTACTGGTGCAGGTGGACAATCTGAGCGTAGACTACTACATCAGCAAGCGGGGGGGGGGTACTCATTTGTATCCCCTTTGCAGGGAGGCAATGAGAGTATGGTACTGGGTGCTAGATCACAGTCTGACTGTCTCTGTGGTCCATATGCCAGGTATGCTAAAACACACTGGCGGACAGTCTCAGCAGATCGCAGTCCAGCATGCACGAATTGGAGCTTCTCTCATTCGTTGCAGAAGACTTGTTCGACAGATGGGGTCATCCAGAGTTGGACCTTTTTTCGTCCCCACTCAACACAAAGCTACTCAATTTCTGCTTGCTAGATCCAAGGTCTGGAGTTTTCTGGTGAGACGCGCTGTCCCTCTCTTGGAGCGGGAGGTTTCTGTATGCATCCCCCACCCCCGTTTCCTCTGATTCAGAGGGTGCTAATCAGGTGGATCCATGCTGGCCTCAGCAGATATGGTTTCCTCTGCTACAGCATTTGGCGGAGGAACCTCCGTTCCCTCTTCCTCAATGCAGGAACCTGCTGACACAGGATCAGGGGGACCCCGGTCCAGCCCAACCTCAGGTCCCTCCATCTGCATGCTTGGCTCTTGACATAGCCATTGCCAGGTTCGGGGTCTCGAACAGGGTGGTGGACATCCTTGTGGCCACCCAGAAGGCTTCCACTCGATCCACTTATGCCATGAAGTGGAAGCGGTTTGCCATCTGGGCTGCCAAACATCATTTGGACCTTTTCACCTGCCAGGTGAACCGCATCCTGGACTACCTGATCTCTCTGTCTGACTCAGGTCTCCAGTACTCCTCCCTCAAGTTGCACCTTTCGGCCATCTCTGTGTTTCATAAAGCCATAAGTGACCGCATGATTGCTCAGCTGGATGTCTCCCGTACCTTTTTCAAAGGGCATTTTGCATTTGAAACCTCCAGTCCGTTCTCCTGTCCCAGCTTGGGACTTGAATTTTATTTTGGAGACATTGACCCTGTCTGCTGAGCCAATCACAACCTGCTATCTGCGCTTTTTCTCATGGAATGCGTTATTTTTAGTTGTTGTTACTTCTGCTTGAAGAATTTCGGAGCTTCAGGCCCTCTGGTGTGAGGAGCCTTATTTGATTGTTCACAAAGACAGGGTGTTGAACTCTGAACATATCAGAATGCATGGTCTCATTTACTTGGGGGTCCTTGACCATTTTTTTTCCTCCCAATTTGGCACTTATACTGACAATTAATATTACCTTGTATAAATTCCTGTTACAACACTGGGTGCCAGATATTCAAAACTTTGCACTGGCGCAAACTGTTTTGCGCGAGGTTATGAGTCTTAACATTCAAAGGTCAGATAGCTCATGCAAACTGCATTAGCGCCGGACAAAATTATAATGTATACAAGGGGAAAACTGAGGGTGTGTGTACATGAATACAGGCGCAATGCTATATTCCGCGAATAGCACAGCGCAAAGTGTTTTTGCATGACTTAGTGCAGCACTTTGCATAGTGCAAATTACCGCCCAGGAAAAGGTAGTCTTAACTCTGGGCACACCAACTTTGCGTGAGTTTGTGGCTTTGCGTGACTTTTGCGTGGCTTTGCGTGACCCCAACTAGTAAGTATGAAACATAGAAATAAATCAGACATAGAAGAAACATGCTGCTCACAGATGGCATCCCTATGATGCCATCATCTGCCACCAGTCCCAGCCATGCCAGGCAGTAAGTGGTGACCCGGCTTCCAGTGAACACCATGGCAGTGTGGCCATACAGCACGCACCTGCGGACCACCCTTCGGTAGACACCAACAGATGCCAGCACACACATGCAGCACTGTGAGCATGGAGGGTGTTGAGGGGAGGGTGTACAAGTGGCCAGGCTGCACTACAGACTGGGTGCGGCCACAAGGCTGGGACAAGCCACGAAGTGCAAATGGGCCAGTGTTGGGAATACCCCAACACCAGTGTGCCTGTCTGATGGTATGTGCTCCCCCAGCCATATACCGCACATCTGTACAGACACCACAGCACACACAGCCAGCCGTGTATATGTCACTGTGAGTATCCCATGCCAGTGGTGCAGTGTCTGTGAGTCGCACAACAGCATAACAGTAATGTCCACTGTCAGTAAACACCTGCAAGTTGGGCCTGTCACTGTGTACAGTGCGGTGGTCATCACTGTCCTGCACACCATAGGCATTGCTGTGTCCCTCACACTACTGGCTCCCTTGCTACTGTAGTGTCTGCTGTGCACTGTAGCAGGAACTACAGTTTGACAATTGCATGCAGCACCACCACCTGTGTCTGTGCTGTGTAGTCCCCTGGGGCACAATATTCTGTGCTGCACTGTACAAATGTATCCTGCAGCTACCACCATGTACTGCCAAACTGACCTACAGGTGGAGCTGTGGGCAGACCCAGCCAGCCCCTGTACTTCCAGACTGACCTACAGGTGGAGCTGTGGGCAGACCCAGCCAGCCCCTGTACTTCCAGACTGACCTACAGGTGAAGCTGAGGACAGAACCAGCCAGTCCCTGTACTTCCAGACTGACCTACAGGTGAAGCTGTGGGACCCTGCAATAGCTCTGGGCAAATGGCATGCAAATCAGGTCATAATGAGATGCTAATCTGGATGTTTGCCCACAGACTACCCAAGTAAGCTCATTTGCATGTCACTTTTGAATATAGCAAATTTTTGCCCCTGGGCAAACGTGATAGTGCCGGGCAAATGGCTTAGCTCTGCGCTAAACCTGCGCAAATGTGTTTGTGCCGCACAAATGTTTCAGAAACATTGTACATTTCTGCACAGTGTAATTTCACATATGCTGATGCTTGCAGCTTTACTGACTCCAATCCTTTGCTAGCACACACACTGGCCACATAGTTCACCTCTACCTTCCTTCACGTCGCTGTGAATTGGGATGCTGTTCTGGTTTGCACTTCCTCGTTGCTATATTCCCGGGCTATTTTTGCACTGCACTCCCAGACCAGTTTGCCCGGCTTCCTTAGCATGCTATATTCAGCAGGTTTAGCACTGGGGCTATCCCTTTTGAATATAGTGGGCTATTGGTTACGGGCTAATTTAGCATGCCGGGCAGTGCTAATTTAGTCCCAGGGCAAAGTTTTGAATATCTGGCCCTGAAGGTTTTAAGGTTTATGGAATATAGTAACTGGTTGAGTGTATAGTTGGAAAAATGTCTCCATATATGTTTTAAACTGTACAGCAATGTGTAACAGTTGCTCACACTAGGTTAACTTTATTTTAAACTCAATGCCATATATAGAAAATTTCGGTTATGTAGTTTAGTGTGTTTTAACATACAATAATATCACATTTTAACATGTACTTAAGTGAGAATTGAATCCAACGGTTCATTAAGACTGTATTCACTGCACATGCTGAGACATTTAGGATTTATGATAGTTGAACTCTGTGCTGGGAAGGTTGTTATCTTATTGAGATGACATTTGACCTTTAAAGCATCTCAGATAATAGCAAACTGGTGAGGTCTGGTTCAACTGTTTCTAACTTCAGTGATGGTTTAAATGAGTATTTTAAACCAATGAGAATTCTTTCTGTTTTTTGTATGTATGATCTGGGTGTTAATAGTATGTGAGTTTCTAAATAACCGTCCTAAGCTTCTGAGGAAGGACTTTGTTAGTCCGAAAGCTTAAGCACTTTGTTTTTTTTTGTAACATCTATGTTGGGCCAATAAAAGGTATCAAACCATTTGCTTCTGGATTAGTGTAACAGAGAAATTCAGGTACTGGTTTTGGGTTGTTATCGACCCCAACCAGTAGTTACACTCTGCATAAGTAAAGTCCAGCTTAGTGAGTAACATAACTTTCTGATTCTATCAGACATTGAAAAAGGATTTATATGGAGAGCATTGTAAAACCAGAACAGTAATACAATAGTAACTGTCCTCACATAGTAACATGTCTGATCACACATGAGAAAGTATAATTTGCTAAATTAATGTGAAAACTGGCATGCTGCTTCAAGCAATTTCTGACCAAAGTCTTGTAATTTCCATGTCATTTAGCAGATTCCAGTATGGAATCCAAAACAGCTAGGGCAGATTGCCTGCTTTGGGGGGTATTTTTAAAGCAGTTTTAGTATTCATTCTACAAATGAAATTAGGATCAGTTGGCTTACTGAGCCTCAGAAAGATAGGTCTTTTTAAGAAACGTGTGAGCCACTCGCAGAAATTTGAGACACAGAGAATAAATTTCAAGTGAAAATCCCTTGCTATCTGAAGCGGATATCCCCGATGAGAAATATTAATGAAATAAATACCTTATTTTTGATCTTCATTGAGAATATCTCTTCTATTGGGCCACACTTTTGGAGCTGTAAGTACAGTAGTCTGCGTCAAGACCTCTTAGAAACTTTTGCTAGCTGGGGGACTGCCCATGGAGATGTGCAACATCTGTACCTGTAAAACATGGGTGGCCCCAGTTGCTCCTCAGTTCTTTCTTCTGCTGTCGACCACTCGTTTGACCTGCAGGGAAACAATGCTGTGTTTTCAATTTTTTCCCCCTATGTTTAACTTAAATTGTCAGCGTTGTCCCTGTATGCCACCACTGAAAGAATTTTAATTTAGGTTTTGTACCTGCAGTGACAATATCTACAAGGATGATGTTCAGATTGTTTGTATTTTCTGTTTGAGCCTGTTCCACAATATCAGGGCCTGCAGTATCTGCCAGGATTCAGCTAGACCACACAGAGAAGCTGAAAGAAGACTCTAGGAACAGTCATAGCTATTAAGGTCATGGAAGCTCAAGCCAAGGTTGCGGGCTCCAAGCTGACTTCTCCCTCAAGCTGAACCACTGCAGGGAAGGAAACTCCCTGCCATTTAGTGCTGCTGTCACCTTCGCGGTCATCTAGGAATAAGGACAAATACAAGGATAAGTCATCTAAGTCCCCCTCTCCTAGCCATCACCACAAGCATAAAGATAAAGCTGTTGCATCATCAGTGAGGTAGAGGTCTCCATTAAAGCAGGGTAAGTCCTCATTGTCTGCTTCAGTGACAACTGCTACACCCCCGACTGCCATTGAGACACCAAGGTCGGGGTCTGACTCTAGTGCTGCCACATATACTATGGAGATAAGCAGTTCCTGTTGGTGGGTTCTGTCCCTTTGATGTTGGTAGTCCCGGACCAATTACTGGGTGCTGACTCCTGGTTGTACTGGTGTCTTTCTCTGAACTATGCAGATGCTTATTACCATCGCTTCCACTGACGATAACTGCTACCCTGTCAACTGAGCCTCCTCTTTCGGTACAGTCTACGAGATTTAAAGGCACACCTATTATTCCTCCATCATGCTGGCTCCATCGATTGCCCCCATTGGCATTCTAGATAATGACAAGGTGTAACATAATCCTGATCTTAATATGGAGGAGGATTTGGAGGATAAAAATGGAGGGAGATCATGACAAATGAGTTGGTTCAAGAAATAATGGAAAAGGAGCATGCTTTCAAGCTGCTGTCCACCCCTCCAGTTCATCCTCCATCTCCTTCTTATTGTCCTCTGGGTCACTTGAACCCTTCTGTTAGAGGTGGTTCAGTCATTCATTCACGAATGAGCTATCACACCCGTTCCTCCCCAAGAAAGAAACAACATTCACAAGTAAGCTATCAAACCCATTGCTCCCCATGACAGAAACAAATGGTTCTGTTCAGGATGCTTCCTGGTTTCCAAATGGACAGGAGAGCTGTGTCCTGTACTGGACCTTCGAGGCCTAAACAGATTCATCAGATACAAAACATTTTGAATGGTGACACTTCAGGTTCTCCTCCCCCTGTTGCTGATGGGGGATTGGCTCTGTGCCCTGGACATTAAGAATGAATACCTTCTTGTCAAGCTTCACAAGTGCCACAGGCAGTACCTCCACTTTAAACCATTGGTATAAGTCGCACTGAGTGGGGTAACAAATGAAAAAAGAGGCATTTAGCCAAAAATACTTCCTTGTTAAAGGAAAACTCCATGTTAAAATCAGAAAAAGACATGCAGTAGTCTTTTTTTCTGTGTTCTAACCAGTTTCCAGCATTTTCTTTTCCTCTGGCTGTGAGAGATGTTTTTTCTAACTTTTCCTAACTGTTTTATTGCCCTTGGAGGTTGCCATTCTGGTTTCTTTTATGGCCCCTAGTCTTTCCAGAGTGCCCTTTGGTGTGATGTCTAATTGCCCCTGCAGGAAGCCAGTGTCTTGTTACAGGGTCTGTCACAGCTCAGCCACAGAGAAACTACTTCTTCCAGAGAAGACAAACTGCTAGATTTTGAGTGAGTGTAATCATTATTATTTTTTTATATCACTACCTTGTCCTGCTATGCTGTGTGTGTGTGTGTGTGTGTGTGTGTGTGTGTGTGTGTGAGAATCATGTCACTGTTTACTCTATTCCTCTGTCATTCAGTTTTTGCACCAGTACTAAGTAGCAAAAATTAAACATCACCTTATAGGTTATAACATAGCAGGTCAAGGTACTAATATCAACAAATAATAATGATTCTAGGGACATGGATATGTTGTTCATCCACACTCATTGGCAGTATCCTTGCCGCTTTAAATCTTGCCGGAAGGTCTTCAAGCTTGCTCCTCCCACCCACCCGGGTGGTATAACTCTCGGGTCCGCCCCATGGCGCAGATCTTCCTTACGGCTTGAAGCTCAGGTTCCTCATAACGCTCTGCGTTTCGCGACTAGTTCCTATTTCTCCGTTTGCGGTTTAAAATAAAATTTTGCAAAAGACTTCCAGTCTTCTATCCTACATGACACCGATGGACAAATCGACTCGGTTCGGAGATGCCCATGCGGGCGAAGATGTCTCGGACGGATCCTCACTCCACGTGTGTATACTGCCCTGGGCCTTGAGAACCCGACCGCGGGCTTGCGACCTGTGCTCATCTTTCTGACCCTACGTCCCTCGAAGACCGTGCTGCCCGATTGCAACTGGGCCGTCCGGCGTTTCCCTCGGTGAAGTCCAAGGAGGCCGGTTGGCGGTGTCCGCGGTGGCGGGCTTCGGCGAGGATCAGCTCGGCGGATGGTCGCCCTCGAAGAGGAGGCGGCGCGGGCCGTATCTTCCTCGGCCGCGGCATTTATCCCGCTCTCTCTGGGTTCTTCCTACACGGCTTCTTTTAAGGAGCTTTGTCTGTCCCTCTCCACTAAAGGAGAAGGGCCTGCGTCTGCGGGACCTTATTCTCGGTCCAAAAAGAGGGACAGGGGTAAGTCCCTCCGTCGACGCTCTTGGGAGCGGGAAAGGTCCCTCTCCCCGGGCCGTCGACCGTCGGCTTCGGTCGACCGCTCGGCTTCGGCCACTGGCCTCATGGTGTCCCCGTCAGGTCAGTTGACCGAGACTCCCACCGATGAAGTCGAGATTTTTCTCGACCCATTGGACGGGCTGTCGCCTTTAGCAGCCGAGATTCCCCTCTCCCCGGTTCCCCCGGAGGAGTTGAGGATCCCGTGGGCTCGCCTGTGCCTCGGTTCCGGAGCCCTCGGATGGACCTTCGAGCGAAAGGAGTGCGGTTCCGGCCGACACCTCCCGCACCAACCCGGAAATTCGGGACTCGGTCTCGGTCTCGGACCTCTTCGCGGTCCAGCCGTTCCCACCGTCACAAGGCGGTCTCGGTCTTAGCACCGCGATAGCGGCGTCGCCCTTCATCTCGTCTCCTCTCCTCGGATGAGGAACCCGGGCGTAAGTGCGTCGGCGATGCGAGACCTTATGTTCAACAGCTCCCTCCTGGCGGGGAATAAGCCGACTCCGGCGCCTTCCCGGCCATTAAGTGTGTCACGGGCAGCGACACAACCCCTCGACTTGTCCGAGGCCTATACCAGGCGGTTGTTCGCCAAAACCAGCTGCTCCACCGATTCGGTGGAACCTCCGCCTCCACAGCCACCAATTGGGGCTCCAACCAAGATTCTCGGTCGGCTAAGGGTTTACCCCATCGGCTGTCAGTTACCCTCACTCCGACCGCCCTCGGCAGGTGAAGGGTGGCTCAGGCCAGAGCAGCTCTTGAGGACTCTTCCGAGGTCGAAGATGATTCCTCCTTCTTCTCCAGCGACTGGACTTGGAGTCTTCAGGAAGGTCAGTCAATGGGACGATAGCCCGTCGTCCTTCCTAGGACTGCTCCGGCTCATCTCGGAGTCTACGGGATGGATCGGAACCCGTTTCAAGCGGCCAGGTATCCCTCACGGAGATTCTGGACGAGGATTCTCCGACGGAGGCCTTTCCGGTGGCGAGGGCCATAGTGGGTCCGGCACTGGAACTTTGGCAGCGCCCTGCTTCCTGCCCTGCGCCTTGACCAGGATGGCCAGGAAGTATCACCGGTCCCCGGTTCCTTGTCCGGTTTTTGAACACCCCCTCTGCTGAGGGGTTGGTTACCGACAGCGTTTTCCGGCGCCGGCTGACGCCAGGATGTGGACAAACCTCCTGACAGGAGTCCAAAAATTGGACTATGTCGGGGCGAAAAGTCTCGCTGCGTCCTCTCTGCGCCTGTCCAGGCCAGTTCGGCCGTCCTCATGGCACATTTTTTCTCATGCCCTGTTGGGCTCCCTGGATGAGGTCATCCTCATCTTCCGCCCGATCTGCAGACAACGGTTAAGCAGGTGCGGGACCAGGAACAGGAGCAGTGGCCAAACAACAGCTCCAGACTGCTTTGGATATAGGGGACTCATGTGCCAGATCGGTGGCGGCCGCGGTGGCTATCGTCGGCGGGCCAGCTGAGGATATCCACCTTTGCCGGATACCCAGCACAAGTTGGCGGATGTTCCCTTTTTGGGGACTGACCTCTTCGGCCCTGGGGTGGAAGGTCACCTGCAGAGGATCGAGAAGTCCAATGCCACCTTGGACTCGGTCTCTTCCGCTCAGAAGGACAAAGGCCGCAAACCACAGCCTAAGCCCTTTCGTCCTTCTGTGCCCCCGGCGCGCCCGGCCCAGCAACGTCAGGGCCAGCAGGCTCGGCCTTGGCATCCCAAACCCAAGCCGCCGACTTCCTCTAACAGGAGGCAGGGAGGAAAGGGCCCAGGAGGTCCCTCGGCCGGTCCCTCCTCCAAGCCTGCCCAGTGACGGGCTGAGGGGTGTCGCCCCCAATCCCGTCACCTAACCCCTGGGTCCCCCCGTGAGGCGGCTCCAGCCTCCGTTCCGCCTGGTCGCTGTTACCGCGGACAGGTGGGTCTTGAGGTGGTGGGAAGAGGCCTGCCTCTGGAATTCGGAGCAGGCACCACCCTTCAGAGCCGCGCGCCTCGGGGAGCTTCGGGATCCCAGCCTCACTGGCTGCCTCGTCGAGCCGACATCGCCTCCCTCCTCCAGAAGGAGGTGGTAAGAGAGGTGGTGGACCCTCCTTCCAGACCCAGGGTTTGTGTCCAGGTACTTCCTGGTTCCGAAGCGAGACGGGGGCTGGCGCCCCATTCTCGAACCTACGACCTAAACAAGTTCCTAAGGTCTCGAACCTTCAGGATGGTCACTCTGGCTCAGATAATACCATCCCTTGGGCAGCGCGTGTGGTTCTGCTCTCTGGACTTGCAGGGCCGCGTTTTCACGTCCTATCCGTCCGTCTCACCAGAGATTCCTTCAGCTTCGGCGGAGGGATCCCTCTTGATTCAAGCCATGCCCTTGGCTTGTCTCCAGCTCCAGGGTCTTCACCAAATGCATGGCAGTGGTGACAGCATTCCCTCGGCGCCGAGGGTCAGGTGACCCTTACCTGGGCGACTGGCTGATAGCAGCTCCCTCCAGGAGGAGGCGGAGTGGTCAGAGATCTGGCCCTCAGGTCTGCTCTCAACTGGGCCTCCTTATCAAGCGAGGCCAAGTCAGATTTCGAGCGAAGCAGGTGATTCTATTCATCGGGCGCAGCTCGACTCTCTTCGAGCCAGGCGCGGCTCCCGGCGGACAGGGCCGAGGTTCTTTCCTCCTTTGCCCGATCATTTCTGGTTGGGCAATTGCGCCCCTGCCGGGACTTCCTCGCCTCCTGGGTCTCATGGCGGCCTGCACCAGCGTGGTCCGTTGGGCCCGCTGGAACATCGTCCCCTTCAGTGGGGACTGGCCAGCCAGTGGTCTGGCAGCTGCGATCCCTTGGACCAGCTTGTGTCGGTGACACAGGGGATGTGGAGCAGCTCTCCAGTGGTGGACCGTTCCAGTTCATTTGCAGGAGGGCATCCGTTGTCCGCCCGAGCGGCGGTCTCTCTTCGACCGATGCCTCTCTGATGGGTTGGGGTGCCCATCTGGGGAACACCGGGCTCATGGCCTCTGGTCCCAGCGAGAGTCCCGATGCCACATCAACCTGCTGGAGCTCCGGCGGTCCGCCTAGCTCTCACCGCCTTTGCTCCGTTCCTCCGGGGTCAAGTGGTCCAGTCCAGGCGGACAATACCGCGACCATGTACTATCTGAACCGCCAGGGCGGGGCCGCTCCATGCTTCTATGCAAGGAGCTCTCCGCATTTGGTCACTGTGCGCAGCCTGGGCGGATCTCCTAGCCATTCACGTGGCAGGAGCCTCCAACACCCTGGCCGATGCCCTGAGCCGGATAGGGGCTGCATCCCACGAGTGGTCTCTCCCTGCCGGAGGTAGTACAGTATCTGTTCTCCCTTTGGGCACACCTCAGGTGGACCTGTTTGCCTCCATGGAGAGCAGCTGAGTCTGTTCCATGCCCGCCCCCTCAGCAGGGCTCGCTGCAGGGGATGCCTTCTCGAGGCAATGGACCCCGGGCCTCTTTACGCCTTTCCCCATTTCCCTTGATCCACAAGGTGCTTCTCAAGGCGAGGAGGGACAAGGCGCAGGTGATTCTGATAGCCCCAGACTGGCCTCGCCAGTTCTGGTACCCAGATCTCCTCAGTCTCAGCTCCAGGACTCCGCGCAGCTTCCAGCTCGCCCGGACCTGCTCCTCAGTCAATCAGGGAAGGTGTTCCATCCGGACCTTCAATCCCTGCACCTGACGCCTGGTTCCTGGCGGCTAGGTTTCAGGCCTTGGGTCTTTCGGCGAGGTCCTCAATGTAGTTGGCGTCCCGTGAGAGTCGACCAGAAAATGCTATGCCTTCAAATGGAAAAGGTTTTCCATTTGGTGTCAGGCAAGGGCTTGGACCCTTCCTCCTGTTCCTTGGCAAGCATCTTGGACTATTTATGGTCCCTTTCTAGTCAAGGGCTTAGGTCGGCGACCCTAAGGGTGCACCTGGCAGCCATCTCTGCTTACCGGCCGCGGGCCGGGAAGCAGTCGGTGGCGCAGGAGAAGGTGGTCTGGCGCTTTTTCAAAGGCCTTGATCACATTTCCCCTCCAGTGCGGGAACCCCCACCTCCGTGGGATCTACTGCTGGTACTGGCAAAGCTCATGGGCAAGCCATTGAACCTATGCACAGGTGTGCTCTCTCTCACCTGTCGTGGAAGACCGCCTTCTTGGTGGCTATCACGTCAGCCAGAAGGATGGGAGGCTCCAGGCGCTTCCATCGAGTCTCCTTACCTGGTCTTCCACAGGGACAAGGTTGTCCTCGCCCCCACCGAAATTCCTTCCGAAGGTGGTGTCGGAGTTTCACCTTAACCAGGTGTTGACTCTGCGGTGTTCTACCCCAATCACACCTCGGGAGGCGAATATAGGCTCCATACTCTGGACCCTAGAAGGCGCTCGCTTATTATAAGGAGCGCACGGCTGAAATTGGGAGAGGTTCGCCAGCTGTTTGTCACCCACGCTGAAGCGCATCTGGCAGACCTGCAGCTCAAGCGGACGATAAGCAGGTGGGTAACCTCCTGCATAGATCTCTGCTATAAGTTGGCGGGCATGGAGCCTCCCAGAGGATAAGAGCTCATTCTACTACGACATACTGCTGCTGGAGTGGCTGCTTCCGGGGCGTCCCTATCCAGGAAATCTGCAGGGCTGCTACCTGAAGTCAGCAAACACCTTCATTACCCACTACCACATCGACCTTGAGTCACGCGGGATGCTGGTTTTGGGGCCTCGGTTCTCAGTCTCTCTTTCCCAAGTAAGTATATGGGGTGTGCGTCTTGCCTCCCTCCTCCGGAGAACTGCTAGGAGTCTGCCATTGAGTGTGGATGAACAACATATCCATGTCCCTAGAAATACAGGTTACTCACCTGTAACAGGAGTTCTAGGAATGGTATATGTTGTTCAATCCCACATTACCTCGACCTCCCGGCTCGACGCAACCTGAGCTTCCAGCGGCCAGATCTGGCGTCATGGGGTGGAGCGAGTTATACCACCCGGGTGGGTGGGAGGAGCAAGCTTGAAGACCTTCCGGCAAGATTTAAAGCGGCAAGGATACTGCCAATGAGTGTGGATGAACAACATATACCATTCCTAGAACTCCTGTTACAGGTGAGTAACCTGTATTTACACTCACCCAAAATGTAGCAATGTGACTTCTTCTCTGAAAGAAGTATTACCTTTGTGGCTGAGCTGTGACAGACCCTGCTAAATCTAGGGGCATAGCTACATCACTGTCACATGAACCAGGGTGCATCGTAGGAGAAAGAAAGCCAATAAACTTATTTGTGATGGAGATCCCCAGGGGTCGTAAATCTACCATACAGCTAGCAGGCTAATTTAGGAAAAACCCCTAATAGCAGACAGAGGGAAGGACACACTAGGACTTAACATACATATCAAAACACTCTACATAACATATGTTTTTGCACATTCTGGGTGGACTTCTCCTTTAATGCCCTTTATTCAAAAGCTCTTATTTTTGTAACTGTTATAATGGGTTATCACAGTCTTAGGTTCTGGTCATATCAAGTAAGTTGGACATAGATAATTCACAGATGCAGGGGTCAAAATTCATACCAGCCCACTAGCCAGATGCTGGTAGATTTTTGGTGTATTGTGGCAGTAAGATTTTCCTTTAACTAGCCCTGTGGGTTTGTACTAGAGAAGGTAACATTTTAATAAGTAAACCAGCTGGGCCACTGGAAAAGTCTGTGGGGATACTTGATTTTCCCAGTTACTAGCTTTGATGGCAAGTTGCAGCAATACTTAATTTCGACCTTTGCAGGATGCACACAGTGAAGTGCTTTCATGGCGCACGAATGACACATTGCAGCTTCATCCTAAGTGCAAAGTGTCACAAACGCACTCCAGTGGTCAGGCCCTCTGCTCCCACAGTGCCAAACCTCAAAGTGCAATATATGAACAGGAGACAAATAGGGTAACCCTCCTGTCTGTTTTGGGTCCAAACAACTACCTGTTTCGAGTCCTGGGGTCAAATATGAACCCTTTTTCGCTAGCATGCCCAGTTAACAGGTTCAAATATCACACCCTCTTTGGGGAAATGCAGTGCAATACTTAACCTAGCGGGCACCCAACCTGGCTCACAATCCCCCTTTTGACTCAGTTGAGACCTAGGTACTTTTCTTACCTTGGTGCATATGGTAACACACTGTAAGCGCTTAACAGTTCTGTCAGAATTATCAACACTGTCCCAGCATTCACATTCAAAATGAGAAAAAGACTCCAGCAGGATTTTAAGATATACTATGTTTACTAAAATTAAAAATTGTAAATTAAATACAAAACATAGAACATATAACATTGGGTGTACAGTCATAAATTAAATGGACAATTTAAACAAAACCTCCTTATTGCTGCATATTTAATCCTACCCTAGTTTCAAGTAATAAATAGTGGTGGTTGATTACCTACTTCAGTAGAAGTGCCCTTGAGAGAGTGTACTGTCAGGAGTCCTGATATTAAAAGCACAGTCTTCTCTGAGCTTTGACAGTATCAAGGAGGGGGATAAAAAGGTTCCACCCAGCTGGTGAGGTCACAGCTCACAGTGATGCTGGCTGTGAGGTCACTCAAACCTGGATACTGAATTGTAGTCACAGGCATCTGCATGTTGCTAAATATCCCACAAAAAAAAAAATTCAAATTAAAACCACATCCTCATGATTTATTTTATATAATTGCTTGGCATTAATTTTTTATGCAGTGGAGATCACATACATATAAAGAACGGGGATTCAGCGTGGTCGGGAACACATTTATGGGAACAGAAAACTGAGTACAGAGAAAAAAAAGTTTCTTGTCTACAACTGTCCACTAAAATATAGATTTTATAGTCATTGAAATGTTAAAAACACCGCACGCGATCTTCTTGGTTCTTCATCGGTTGGTCATCTAGGGTAACGCGCCACATGTTCAGGGCTTCCAGTGGGAAAGGGACTGTGTTCGCATTACTGATTTGTTTTTCAGTAAAGAATCATGGCTAAACACTCTTTTACTTTTATTTTCATTACTTTTACATGAGTTACTGGTGAACCCGAAGGAGGAACACTTTATTGAACTAATCCGTGAACCAAGGAGTCTTGGAACAGACATGCAGCTCGGCAAGTAAGAGTGGATTTTATTCAAATTCTGATGCCGTTTTTTTCACTTGTTGTCTCTCAGCTGATGCGAACACTCTAAGAATGCTCAGGGCATCACTAGGAAAATCGCAGCGCGTGAATCTCGTAACAACCAACTGGTTGTTACGGGAAATATCAACTGCTTATTCCAATGTTAAAAATTGATGACCAGTAATTATATATATATATTTTAATTGGCGAACCTACATTATGGTAGGTCAGAATTACCCCTTTGATCTTCAGGGAAACTTCCTGACAGGTATTTCTCCTGGGGTAAGAAATGTAACAGGCATCTGTCAGAAGTTGCTTCCCTCCTAATAGGTCATAAAATGCAATACTTTATACAAGTGGCTGGTTTTACCACCTGTTACAGCCTGGTGTAAAGGAAGCTCTTAATTAGATTTTCCACTGGGTCTTGGAGAGTGCAATCTCTCCTTACCGCACCTTTAAAATCCCGGCTCCCACAATGCTCTTCTTCCTGGCCTACTGTATTTCCTAAGTAGACATTCAAAGAAACATACATTTATGTCACAAATAAGATACAGTATAATAAGCAGATTACTA
Organism: Neoceratodus forsteri; assembly: GCA_016271365.2. NCBI lineage: Eukaryota > Metazoa > Chordata > Ceratodontiformes > Ceratodontidae > Neoceratodus > Neoceratodus forsteri. Next base: position 911,454,298 of record CM057449.1, on the reverse strand, counting down.
TCATTGTCCTTCCTCCCAGACTTAATTTGGGGGAATCTATTCTTAGGCATGGGATGAGTTTCCCAAATTCAGTTAACTGCTCTGACGTAGTAGTCCATCTGCGTTTGCTGCCCCTGCCCTGTGAGTGACAGTCATGTCGTAACCCTGAAAGGCAAGGCTCCATCTTAAAAGCCTACCATTTGTTGTACCCATTTGTGCCAGCCAAACCAGGGGGTTGTGATCTGTTTGTACCTTGAAGTGCCGCCCGTATAGGTATGGCCCTAACTTGTTTAGTGCCCACACCACTGCAAGGCATTCTTTCTCCACTGTAGAATAAGCCTGCTCCCTGGGAAGTAACTTCTTACTGAGGTACACTATTGGGTGATCTTTCCCTTGGTTAGAAGTCTGGCTAAGTACTGCTTCAATACCCACATCTGAGGCATCTGTCTGGACTACAAAGGGTTTACTATAGTCTGGACTGGCTAATACAGGAACACTGCACAGTGCCTCCTTTACTGTGTAAAGGCTTGTTCACAGGCTGGTTCCCACTTAACCTTTTTAGGCATTCTTTTCTTCAGCAGGCCAGATAAGGGAGCTGCCAGTGCACTGTAGTTTGGTACAAATCTTCTATAGTACCCTGCGGTCCCTGGAAAACTCCAAACCTCCTTCTGTGTTTCAGGTCTGGGCCATGGCTTGATTGCCTCAGTTTTTGCTTAAGACAGAACTGTCCCCGGCCTACTACATGTCCAAGGTATGCCACCTCAGCCATGGCCACCTGGCACTTTTCAGTTTTTATAGTGAGCGCGGCCCTCTATATCCTGCCCAGCACTTACCTTAGGTGGGACAGGTGTTCCTTCCAGCTGGCACTGAAGATGGCAGTATTGTCCAGGTACGCTGTGGTGTACTCTTCCGTACCGTTCAACACCTGGTTCACCATCCTTTAGAAGGTGGCAGGGGCGTTCTTCATTCCAAAAGGCGTTACTTTAAACTCAAATAACCCTATTGGAATGACGAAGGCCGACCTCTCCCTAGCTCTGGCACGTAACTCCACCTGCCAATACCCTTTTGTCAGATCAGTAGTGGTAAGGTATGCCACCCCCCTCCAACTTGTCCAGTAGTTCATCTGTCCATGGCATAAGATGGGCGTCGCGTCCGACTTTGTGACTGTGTTGAGTCCACGCAAAACAGTAGAGCCATCCGGCTTGGGAACAAGGACTACGGGTGAGGCCCAGGGGCTGTGGGATTTCTCACCCCAGGAATACTCCAATATTCCTAACTCTTCTGCAGTATACCTTTTAAGGTCAGATCTGCCCAGAGATGGAATGCTATGCAAATGATGGAATCATTAGCATGAGCCACTTTTCAAATGCTGCCACCTATCAACTGCCTACATTCTAACCCTCAGATTTCTCTCTCTGCCTGTCAAGACCAGACACCTGGAGATTTCCTCCTCAACATCTAGTCAAAGAAGCCTTGATTATTCATAAATACATAAGTATTTTTCGTTTATTTTCATTTGCTGCCTCTTATCAGTGTTTTTTTAATGACCGTTAGTTTATTTAGTTTTGTATTGTTTTCTCGGTTCCTCTCGGTTCATAAAAACTGTTGAGGAACCGAGGTATTTCTAGTTAATTTTTTTCCCCCTATTTATTATATAGTTTGTGTGTTTTAATCTTGTTTTTTTAGAACCGATAACTTTGGTTCCGAACCGCTAATCCCGGTTCTAGTTTTATCAGTTCACGGTTCCGCTCGGTTTCTCCGATCGGTTCCTGAACCGACTGCAACTGAGAAAATTGTTGTTTTTTGGAATTTTAAAGCTTGTAGTATTTGCGGTTGAGGTTTTTCTCCATAATGTCAGAAAAACCTAAAAAGAGAACCAGTGAACCCGGTTTTAAGAATTGTTCTGAGTGTGGTGAGGTCTTTGCCAAGGCAGATAAACACTCTGCTTGTATTTTCTGCCAGAGTTTTGACCATTTGAAGTCTGATCGTGATATTTAAAAAATTTTTCCAGACAAAACTTTGGAAAAACGTCTGGACAGATTGAATAAAAGATTCAAGGGTCCCTCTGGCTCTGACCAGCCGAAACCCTCAGGGTCTGTGGGTGACACCACAATTTCTGCTACTTCTACTCCTGATACGGGTAAAAAGAGACCCTCTGAACTGGCTAGCTCTCCTGTTCCAGTCAAAAAACAAAAAAAGACAAAGCACCCCTGTGGAAAAGGCGACTTCTGTGGTGTCTGCCACTGTGCCTTCTCCTTCTGAGATTGTATAAGCAATAAAGATTATGCAAACCTTGCAGGGTCTGCTGCCTGTGGTTTCACAGTCTTCAGTTCAGACTTCTGCACCTTCCAACCCACCCTGTTTTCCTGAGCAGTGTGGTGAGGAAGAGGAGGAGGAGGAAGAGGAAGATTACCCTAAAGAGCATGAGGTCTCCTCTGAACAGGAGTTTGGCTCCCCTCCCAGGGCCACTGAAGACTATTCTTCCCATTTTTCCTTCATTAGGAAAATTGCTGATGCCTTGGACATTCCTACCACTGAAGCTGTAGAGGATGAGGAGGAGGCTGAATATATGGACATGATGGGGCTGACTCCTACTAAAAAGCTTTCACTTCCCGTCAATAAGTTCTTTAAAAGGGATACCTTAAAACTCCTCCAAGCTCCTGGGTCTGTCCCTCCTTTAGACAAAAGGGTGGACGGAAAGTATCAGCTTGACAGAACAGGGGCTGAATTCTTGTTTTCACACCCTGACCACCAGGGGGTGGTGCAAGCTGCAGCTTGTGATAAGGCTAAAGTCCCTCCGGCTTCCCACCCTCCAGAGAAGGACTCCCGGAAAATCGAAAGTATGGCCAAGAAAGGTTACCTGTCAGCCTCTCTGGCCATTAGGCAAGCAAATTATCAGGCCTATGCAGCACAGTACCAGAAGGCCCTCTGGCAGTCTGTTCTGGACGTGGCTGAGAAAGCATCTCCTCCTCTTTCGGCAGACCTAGCTGAAATTGCTAGGTTTGGCCTGGAAGCTGCGAAATACCAGTTCCAGATGGCAGCAGACAGCAGTGAGACTGCTGCAAGGTGGATGGCAAATACCATCGCACAGAGAAGGTTTACTTGGTTGAGAGCCACAAACCTCACACAGGATACCCAGAATAAGACTGGATTTTCCTGTGGAGGGCATGCCCCTATTTGGCAGCCATACAGAGGCCTACATGAAGAAGGTGGATGAGTATAAGGCCACCTTCCGTAGTAATTCTACAAAGGAAAGACCCTCCACTTCCTCTAGACCCTTCAGTAGGGGAGGCGGGGCAGACAGTTTCATACCAAGCCTTTTTACCAGGCCATGGTACTCCCTCAGGCACCCCAATACCCACAGCAAGGGTACTTTAGGGGCCAGGCATGGTACCCAGTCTCAGCGTCAGTCCAAGCAGGATTCCTGATTTCATCGCTCAGGCTACCTCTCCTTTACCAGTAGGGGGCAGGCTGGCTCATTTTTTCCAGAACTGGAAAACCATCACCACAGACAAGTGGGTTCTGGAAATAGTGGGTCAGGGCCTGTCTCTAAGCTTCAAGTCCTCCCCTGTTCAAAGAAGCATAGCTTTCAAACCAGCTTCCCAGCTGGAAAGCAAAAGGCTGGAAAAAGAGGTGAAACACCTTCTTTCACTAAAGGCAGTGGAACCAGTGCCTCTGCATCAAAGGGGAAATGGACTTTACTCAAGGTATTTTCTCACACCAAAGAAAAATGGAGAGCTGCGGCCTATCTTGGATCTCGGGGTCCTCAACAAGTTCCTAGCAAAACAAAAGTTCAGAATGGTAACTTTGTCTCTGATTCTGCCAGCACTCCGAAAAGGGGATTGGCTGGCATCATAAGACCTAAAAGATGCCCATTTCCACATCCCCATAAGGGAGTCTCACAGAAAGTTTCTCAGGTTCAGACTCCTATCAGGTCACTATCAGTTCTCAGCTCTTCTCTTCGGTCTCACTTCAGCACCAAGGGTGTTCATAAAGTGTCTGGCTGTGGTAGTGGCACACTTGCGAAGGCAAGGTGTCTCAGTATTCCGTTATTTAGACAACTGGTTGGTGGTGGGAGACTCACCCCAACAGTTAGCAGAGCATCTCCAACAATCTCAGCAGTTTCTGGAGTCTCTGGGGTTTCTCTTAAACCTAGAGAAATCAGTTCTAATTCCCTCTCAAATTCTGCAATTCATAGGAGCGGAATTGAATGCCAAAGTTGGCAGAGCATTTCTACCCAGAGACAGGGTTAAAAGCATCCTGCAGTTGGCAGCCTCCTTCAGGCTCAATGTCCCAAGGCCGGCATGGCATTTTCTTCAACTCCTGGGCCACATGGCAGCTGCAACAGGCACAGTGTTAGGATCCAGGTTTTAGATGAGAGGCATCCAGTTTCACTTAAGAGCTCATTGGTGCCAATGGAAGGACTCCTTGTCAAAGCTTGTTCCTGTAACAAAAACATTTATCCAGGCTCTTCAGTGGTGGAAAGAGGAAGCCAACCTCAGAGAAGGGGTCCCCTTCCAGAAAGAGCTTCCTTCATTGATTCTCACAACAGATGCATCCCTCCTGGGCTGGGCTCATCTAGCAGAACACACTACCCAGGGCACCTGGTCAAGTGCAGAGACTCTTTTACACATAAACTTGTTAGAGCTCCTAGCAGTGTTCCTGGCAATGCAGGTTTTCAAATCATTTATACATGGAAAAGTAGTGCAAATTAGGACAGACAACACTACCACCATGTACTCCATAAACAAGCAAGGGGGAATGAGGTCAAGCCTCCTCTGCACAGAAGCTATGAAAATTTGGACCCTAGCATATTCTCTGGGCTCCTCACTTCAGGCCATTCATTTGCCAGGCAAGGACAATGCCCTAGCAGATGCCCTGAGTCGAATCAGCAAGGACCATCACGAATGGTCCTTGAACAGGCAAGTGGTACAGACTTTATTCAGGAGGTGGGGCACCCCAGAAATAGATATCTTTGCCTCTCATCGGAGTCATCACTTACCTCAGTTCTGTTGCAGACCTCCAGTAGTGGGCATTATTCCTCTAGATGCCCTCGTTCTGGACTGGTCAGGGACATTCCTGTATGCATTCCCCCCATTTCCCATGGTATACAGGGTGCTGTTGAAACTCAGGTCTCAGTCAGCAACAATGATCCCGATAGCCCCAGACTGGGCCAGGCAGCCATGGTACTCCCTGTTACTGTCCATGTCAGTGGACAAAGCAGTGCACCTTCCAAGGAGACACAATCTTCTGACCGCCAATCAGGGGAGGCTCCTGTATCCGAACCTCGGGTAACTCGGGCTCAAAGCTTGGCTCTTGAGGACCTAGAGTATGCTGGTTTACATATTTCTGAGTCAGTTATGGATGTTTTAAAGGATACAGGAAATCCACTACTAAGAAAACATGTGCTGCAAAATGGAAGAGGTTTTCTATTTGGTGCTCTAACAGGAGTATGGTGCCAACCCAGGCAGAAGTGCCAGGGATACTGGACTACCTAGTCTATTTACATTCCTTAGGTTTACAGCCTTCTACACTAAAGGTTCATTTAGCTTCAGTCTCGGCCTATGCTTCGGCAGGCAAGCCTGTTTCTTAGCATCAAACCCAATTTTTAAAAAGTTTTTCAAAGACCTCTCACATATGTATCCACTAGTAAGGTAACTGGTGCCAGCTTGGGACCTTTAATATTTGCATTGGTCAACTCATGGCCCCTCCCTTTAAGCCTATGTTTTCAGCACCCCTGAAGTATGTCACATGGAAAATAGTGTTTCTAGTGGCTATCGCTTCAGCTAGAAGAATTAGTGAGCTTCAGGCCTTATGTATTGAAAAGGACTACATTGTCTTCCACAGGGATAAGGTAGTCCTTCAAACAAATAGGAAATTTCTTCCTAAATTGGTTTCAGACTTCCATTTGAACCAGTCCATTAGTTTGCCAGTGTTTTTCATGACCATTCTTCTTCTGGTGAGCGTAGGCTGCATAGCCTGGATGTCAAACGAGCTTTGAGCTACTAATGACAGCCATTACGCCCCATAGGCAGGATAGAACACAGCTTTTCCTCACTTATGGGGATGTGGGAAAGGGTAACCCAGCATCTAAAAGGTCCATTTCTCGTTGGATTGTTCAGTGCATCCAATTTTGCTATTCAAAGGTGGGCAAGGAAGCTCCAGCAGGGCTTAGAGCCCACTCCACAAGGGGTACAGCTGTAACACTGGCAGCTGCAAGGGATGTACCCTTGGTGGATATTTGTAAAGCAGCAACCTGGTGAACAGTACACACATTTGTCAAGCATTACAGCTTGGATATGCAGGCAGGTGCAGATGCCAGGTTTGGTACAGCTGTACTGCAGAGCCTGTTTCCAAAATAGGTTCTTCCCGCCTCCTAAGGTACTGCTTTTTAGTCTGCAGAAGAGTTAGGAATATTGGAGTATTCCTGGGGTGAGAAGAAAAAGTTACTTACCATAGTAACCTTGTTTCTCCCAGCGGATAGTCCAATATTGATAACTCTCCCTCCCTGCCTCTCCATTTTAAAAACCAGTGACCTCTGTATTCCATGCTGTACCATAGTGTTTGCATGCCACACTTTTACTTTTATTAAAACTTGTTTTACCTTTTTCAGGTGATTCTGACATAGGAGCTTATGGGGATTTTTAATGATAGTTTTTTCTCTTCATGTTTCCTCCAGTTGGGAGTTTTTTTGGGTAGGGAATTTTAAAATCAAATTTTGATATATTTAAATTTTGGGCCCTGTCTTGCAGGTGTCCACGAAATCTGAGGGTTAGAATGTAGCAGTTGATAGGTGGCAGCATTTGAAAAGTGGCTCATGCTAATGATTCCATCATTTGTGTAGCATTCCATCTCCGGGCAGATCTGACCTTAAAGGTATACTGCAGAAGAGTTATGAATATTGGAGTATCCCCTGGGAGAAACAAGGTTACTGTGGTAAGTAACATTTTCTTCTGGATTGCCCCTAAATCCAGCATTTCCTCCACCTCCTTCCTAATGTCCTTTTGGATGGCCTCTGACACCTGATATGCCTGTCCACCGTATGGGCGCTTGCATCCCTATTTCTACAGCTTGCGTTGCTAAGGGGGTTAGTCCAGGCTTGGTGGTAAACACTGGGGCAAAGTCTGCTAAAACCTCCCTTACTTCCTGGATCTGGTCCGGGGTCAACTGGGGCGACATTTTAATTGCCTCCACAGAGGACTCCCGCTTGCGTTCTTCCAGCAAGTCCAGAAGGGGGTCATCTTTGTCCGTCCCCTCCCCAGGACTACACACTGCAAAGACCATGTCAGCCCTATTTGCATATGACTTCATCATGTTGACATGGTACATTCTTTGGGTATGTCTCCTGTCAGGCAGTTTTATAATGTCATTTATGTCATTCACCTCTCTGACTACTTTGTATGGTCGTGTCCCCTCGGCCTGCAGCTCATCTTTCCAGACTAGGATTAGGACCATGACCTCCTGACCCACACTGTACAAGCGAGCTCTGGCTTTGCGATCGTACCATACCTTTTGCTTTTGCTGGGCTGCTGCCAGGTTGCTCTGGGATGTTCCCATAAACTCCTTCAATTGTTCCCTAAATTTAAGGACATAATCCACTATGGGAGTTCCCTGGGTGACATGCTTGCCTTCCCAGTCCTCCTGGATCAAGTCTAGAGGCCCATGCACCCTTTGTCCATATAAGAGCTTGAAGGGGGAAAACACTGTCAACTCTTGGGGCACCTCCCTGTATGCGAACAACAGGTGGGGAAGGTATTTCTCCCAGTTCTTCCCATGCTGTTCTGCAAACACTTGGAACATCGATTTAAGGATACCATTGAATCTTTCCACAAGCCAATTGGCTTGCGGGTGATAAGGTGTTGTGTGTCTCTCCACCACCCCACACTTCTCCCACAAACATTTCATTAGGTCCGACATAAAGGAAACCCCTCGACCTGTGATAACCTCCTGCGGGAACCCGACATGGGAGAAAATCCCTAGCAAGGCATCTGCCACTTTCTCTGTCCTCAGTGAGGATAGCACGATTGCCATTGGGTACCAGGTGGCATGATCCACCACTGTTAGGTAAACCTCTTCGTGGAGGAGCTGGGGGTATTCAAATGCCCCACAATATCCATTACTACCCTCTGGAATGGTTACTTCACTATGGGCAAGTGAATTAGGGCAGCTTTGATTTTATGACCCGCCTTCCCTATTTCTTGGCACCAGTGACAAGACCTGCAATATTCCTTCACTTGCTGGGTGAAGTTGAGCCAATAGAAATTCTGGGCCAATCGCTGCATAGTGTGCATGATTCCCAGATGTCCAGACATGGGAATATCATGAGCAATCTTGAGCAATCGCTCACAGTACCCCCTGGGGATGGCAAGCTGCCTGCCTATCTCCCCTCCCTCTGTCCTTACATCCTGAGTATACAGCAGTCCATTGTCCCAGTAAACTGTTTCCCGTCACCTCCCTGTGCTCCGTCAGAGTCTGCCCAAGCCCTCAGCCTCTCTAAACTGGGGTCATTTTTCTGAGCAGCTGCAAAATCTTATATACATTCCCAAGGCATGGGACAGGTCCCCTTCAGTTTCTAAACTAGGGTCCCTAGCTCTCTGATAATTGGCTGCTCCTCCCTCCTGAGAGTAACCTTATGTAGCTGTTCATTAACTGCTACCTGGGGAATTTCTACTCCCCTTTTGCTATTCTCCATATCAGGAGACATAGGCTGGGGAACCAGCCTCCCAGTGTTTTCCACAGGGGCTTCTATGGGGTCCTGGGAACCGTAGTTTGCCTTTGCTGCTTGACTGCAGGTAACTGCACACACCATCTCCTTTTGGAGATTGTTCCCGATCATCACATCCAGGGCAAGATTTTCTGCCACTGCAACCTTTTGCACAGTCTCTCCTGTCTCACCCCAGTCCAGAAGAACACTAGCAAGTGGCAGCATTTTCTCCTCCCCAGTGAATCCCCGTACTGTAACAAACTAATTGGGTACGAGGTGTTCAGGCTCAACCAAATACCCTTTTACCAAAGTAAGGGATGCCCCCCTGCCCTTAAACCATGGGTTTGCACCCCATTCACAGTAACTGGGTGTATGTGCTCCCTCATGTTTACTGGCATGCTTTCAGGTATACACAAAAAAAACACTTCTTTCCCAGCACCACTTTGTGCACTCTCTGCCTTTTTAGGACACTGTCTTGCAAGATGTCCAAGCTATTTGCAAAACCAACATTCATTTCTTTTATCAGGCAAATCTTTTCTTTGTAACCTGGGGCTGCCTGCTTTCGGTGGATGCAGTGTGGGTTTTAGCTGCCCTGAAGGGGCGCTTTTCCCTTTCTGTGCTGCCACGCCTGCCCCACTCCCTCTCAGAGGAGGTCTGCACCTGGCATAGCGGTCTGAGAGTTTGGCAGCCTCCTGCACTGTTTTTGGATCTCGGTCCTCTAGCCAGGTTTTAAGCTCTGCTGGGCAAGCCCAAAAGAACTGCTCCAAAAGTACAACATTTTCAATTTTCTCTGCAGAGTCTGCTTGTATCCCTTCCCACCAACGGTTTAAAAACTGACGTTGTTTAGTGGCTAGCTCCTCATAGCTCATATCAGGGCTTCCCTTGAGCTTACAGAACTTAACTCTGTTTGCTTCAGTTGTCAACTCATACTTTTTTAACAATGCAGCTTTAAGTTTGCCATAATCATTACTGTCCTGATCGTCCATTTGACCCAGTGCGTCACATGTTTTTCTGGTAAGCAGTGGGGATAGCTGGAAGCTCCAGGACTCTCTGGGAATTTTTGCCTGAATACATACCCTTTTCAAATGAGTTTAAAAATTCATCCATATCTTCCCCCTCTTAAAATTCAGATGTGAATTTAGAATTAAATTTGTAACCCAGTCCTGGAGTCCCAAGTTCACCCTTGCCACTTACCTACTCTAGCGCTGGTCTTTGTAGTTGTAGCCTCTCCAGTTCAGATTTCCTCTGATGCTCTCTCTCTTCTCACTCGGCCTCTCTCTGAAGCTGTCGCTCTCTTTCCTCTGCCTCTCTCCACTGTTTGTTTTCCTTTTTCTTGGCCTCTCGCTTCTCCTCTCTCTCTCTCTCTCCATCTCCAGCCTCCTCTATTCAAGCTCCCTCTGTTGCTGTGCTTTGAACTTTTTCTGCTCGAATTCCAGCTCCATTCTCTGCAACTCTGTCTGCAGCCTGATCCCTTCTGGCTCCAGCATGGTGGCGATCCCCCCCTGCGGCTGTGGCTCTCGGTTCACACTGGTCCTGCTGTCCTCCTCACTGGGTCTGGACACTGTGATGGACCCTGGCCCCTCTACGCCCAAGGTCTGGTCCCTTTCAGTCACCGACTGTGACTCAAGGTCTTGGGCATCGGCTGCCACAAGAGCCTCCCTGAGGTGCTGCTTGTTTGTCCCTCGCAGTGGACTCCTCTTTCCTTGCACAACTGCCTCAGGCAGTCTGCAGTGTACTCGCTGTAGGTGGAAGTCCTCTTCTTCCCTATCTACGGCTACACTAGCTTACACCCGGAAAAAATAAAACAGGTAGGGAACTTAGACTGTAACCACAATGATATATTTCTTCTTTTTTAAATCACTGCCTTATTTTGTGTGTGAATTGTTAAATATCAATTTGATGCACTGGACTATTAATGCTTATGTCACCAAATAATTTCATAGTATGCAAACAAATCTATCTGATTGCAGCACTGCAAGCCAAGTCTTTTAGATCGCACTGCTGCCAACCAGATCTGTCACAAACGCACTGCAGTGGTCAGGCCTTCTGCTCCCACAGTGCCAAACCTCGAAGTGCAGTATGTGAACAGAAGACAAACAGAGTAACCCTCCTATCTGTTTTGGGTCCGAACAACTACCAGTCTCAAGTCATGGGGGTCAAATATGAACCCTTTTTCACTAGCACGCCCAGTTAACAGATTCAGATATCACACCCTCTTCGGGGAAATGCAATACTTAACCCAGCGGGCACCCAACCTGGTTCACAATTCCCCTTTTGACTCAGTTGAGACCTAGGTACTTTTCTTACCTTGGTGCATATGGTAACACAGTATAAGCGCTTAACAGTTCTGTCAGAATTATCAACACTGTCCCAGCATTCACATTCAAAAGGAGAAAAAGACTCCAGCAGGATTTCAAGAACAACACGTTTACTAAAATTAAAAATTATCAATGAAATACAAAACATAGAACATATAACATTGAGTGTACAGTCATATAAATTAAATGGACAGTTTAAGCAAAACCGCCTTATAACTGAACATTTAATCCTACCCTAGTTTCAAATAATAAATAGTGGTGGTTGATTACCTACTTCAGTAGAAGTGCTCTTGAGAGTGTGTACTGTCAGGAGTCCTGAGATAAAAAGCATAGTCTTTCCTGAGCTTTGACAATATCAGGGAGGGAAAAAAAAGGGAAACTTCCTTATAGCTGTTTCTCCTAGGGGTGAGAAATGTAACAGGCATCTGTCAGAAGTTGCTTCCCTCCTAATAGGTCATAAAATTCAATACTTTATACAAGTGGCTGGTTTTACAACCTGGTGTAAAGGAAGCTCTTAATTAGATTTTCCACTGGATCATGGAGAGTGCAGTCTCTCCTTAACACACTTTTAAAAACCCAGCTCCCACAATGCTCTTCTGCCTGGCCTGCCATATTTCCCAAGCAGACATTCAAAGAAAACATACATTTATATCACAAATATGATACAATATAATAAGCAGATTGCTGTCATCGTCACACAAAGTACATATAGTAAACAGTGTATATCATCAGGTAGTTCAAGAAAAACAAGGTTATACTTGCAAATTGCCGATCCCATAAATACAGACACAGAGGGGTCTGGCAGGCAACAAAACCCCATGCACGTTGCCCCACAATGGCTTCCTCAGGCAGTGTGACTGGTGGATTAACCAAGCAGCCTTGTATACTCTGCCGTTGTTCACATGTGATCAAAGAAAATGACATCTGACTTATAGGGGACTAGATTACTATACCGTATTTAATCACATCTCAAATGCAGTAAGTAGTAGTGTACACTTGCTTACAAAATTCCTGCGGTGCTCTTAACCCACCACGAAATAATAATGTAAAATTATAACTCAATAACAAATCAGTAAATATAATTACAACAGCGATTTCTTGGCATAGAAATTGCAGATGGTATTCATAGCAAACAAACAGCGCTGTCCATTTTAGACAGAATAAAATATTCTGTCACAACTCTTCAGTCTTGTAATAGGGAGTCTTAACCAAGCAGAACTAGAGTCACGGTGCTGTATCATGTTGGAATTAATTCTGAAGAACAGCTTGCTCATCAGTGTTCTGGGTTGCATTTCATGCGATCGCTGTTAATTTGCAGCAAATTCAAAAGATAGAAAAAAATAGAAATGTTCATTAATACAGGTTTCAGATAACACAGAGATGTTATGCTGTTTCTAAAAGACAGGCAACTGAGAAGAAGCAGGAGTACTTACTTTATTTCACCAATGGCCCACAGTGAACAGTATTGTCAGTAAGTACACCATCAAAATATGATTTGATAGAATAAGATTCTGTTCTTCATTTATATAGCGGCTACAAATTGTCATGTAAGCCAAAATATGTAACATAGCACGATGAATTCAATTCATTTAGAGAGTTTTTGGAATAGTATATATCATATTTCAATTAACTTTTATTAATTTGTCACTTTTTTAATTGTATGATATTTGGTGTTGGGTTCAGAGCACTGCATTACTACTTACTACATTTAAGATGTGGTTACATATGGTTTAGGAATGTAGTCTCCTTTAAGATATTGTCTTTGGTCACATGTGAGCACTGGCAGTTTGTATAAGGCTGGTTGGTTAACCCACTAGCCAAACCTTCTGAAGAAGCTCTTGTGGGGTGAAGTGTGGCAGGCAACAAAACAACCCCACATCTTTTTGTTTCTGTATTTGTGGGATCTGGAATTTGCAAGTGTAACCTTGTTTTTGTTTTTCTTGCAGTACCTGATGAAATACACTGTTTGCACAGCACTTTCTGTGACGATGATAGCAATCTGCTTATTATATTGTATCATATTTGTGATATAAATGTATGTTTGCACAACACTTTGCACTTAGGATGAAGTAAGGATTAAGCCACGAGAAAGGATGGGTCTACTGTGGAATTAATCCATGGTTAGGGGGGTTGGGGCATGAGGCTGAAGGCCGAGTGCATCCAACTACCCAACCATGGATTAATTCCACTGTAGACCCATCCTTTCGAGTGGCTTAATCCGCTTGTAACATGGCTAGCTGTTTAAGAGGTTAGTCTTTATTATTATTACACAACAATATTATCAATACCAAAGTGCAGTGAAAATATTACTTTCCTGTGTCTCATTAGTGTGTCTCTAACTTTGTATACAGTTACAAATGGGCGCGTTCACGTTGGGGAATTCCACTCTATTAATATACTGATGTGACATTAGGTGAATTACACATGAAGTGGGTATAATATGCAGCACTCACATACAGACTGTTGACTGTACGCGATTTCTTTTCTCTGTGTATTTCTTCCTGCGTTTCAGGTCCGTTGTACAATATTTCTGCTGTTGTTTGCTGTTGCATTCTGGGTATTTGTCCACGTTTCCATAGTGCCATAAAGACGCGCTACAGCTACGGGTGTCGAGCACTTTTATCGCGCGTCATACTTTCTGTCCTATTCCAGCTCTATCGTGATACGGCTCCTTACATTGCTGCACTGATTCCGTGGTGTTCTCCCGCGTGTTCTACTCAGCGCTGTTCCTCTGTTTCCTGTCTCCCCTGGTGAGATTTGTTTTTTAATCAACCCTGCTCTGGTACTATTTTAGACTTTCTGTTATAATTGCGATTTCCTACACTAGCTGTCCCTGAGCTCTGTGACGTCACTTCGTGTGTTGCGAGTCGGACGCCACTGAGCTTATCACTTTCTCTGCTGCACTGTGTACAGACTGCTCCCTGCTAACACACGCTGTGCCGCAACAGTAACATCCCAACCGTGGTCTAATTATTTTTGCACGCCCCCGGTCGCTACCATGATCTACTATGGTATTAGACCATGGTTTCTGATGTCCCACATGACCTCATTCCTCCAATCTCTTTTCTTTATTCTCCACTGTTTTTTTTTTGCCATGTAATAAGCTGCAATATGTCATTCATGCTCTTTGAAAGCACTTTATTGTGTGCATCTGTGAATTCTGTATGTGCAATCAACTATGATATTACTAGAACATACTCGCAGTATGACTGTAATAAGCCAATGCAACAGTTTCAAGAATATGGGATTTTGAATAAAGGACATTAACAAGGAACTGTTTTTCGCTATATGCCTTTTTTTGATTTGTTATTCCACTGAATGCGACATATACTAAGGGTTGGAATATAATTGTAAGACTAGCCAGTCCTTTAAGTTACACCGTCCCTGCACCGTTTGTGCTTGCTTGCAGGCTGTGGATTTTTTTCAGTACCTCTGCCTTATGCTGGAAGGCAACCATTATCCATTCCAAATGTTGCCCTTTGGCTTATCCTCGGCACTGCACGTATTTACCAAACACAGTATAGCGGTTGTGGCAGTGGCCCTTCCGAGGGAAGGGCTTTGTCCTCCTGTAACTGAACGAGTGGTTCCTAAAGGCCCTGTCCAGGAAAGGAGTTCAGTACATAGTCTAGAATGAAACAGTTGTTCAAGGAGCTGGGTGTTAAGGTAGTTTTATCAAAATCCATACTTGTTCTTTGTCAGCACCTCCAATATATTGATGCCATGCTAGACACAGCCATGGGCAGTACCTCCCTACCTGCAGATGGTACAGAGGCTCTTGTTGCCCAGGCCCAGCTGATATACTGAGTTATTACGTGTCCGCTCGGATGCTGTTAACACTGGGCTCCAGATAAGATGAGTACCGACCTGTTTTAGTCACCTCATATTAGGAAATACTCTTCGGAATTTTTTTTTAATGAGTACCAGCAGTCACCCAACATTTGTAGATGCTCTACACTCCATAGAATAGTGTGTCATAACCGAACCGGTGATTCAGAAGGAACAGTTTTTTTTCCAAATTTACTGCACTCGTATGCATCCCAATTTTGTTTTACTCACTATATTTTAAAACTGGTGAGTAAATTACTTCTACCTGCCAACATTATCTGTAGCATTGTTGGCACCTGAACAGATCTAATGTAGAAAACAACTGCATTGTTTTTAAAAAGTGCTCCTGACTCCATTCCATCCAGACATTAGCAAGCATCTGAATTTGGTTTTAGTCGCCTCACTTTCAAAATAAGGAGTACAATACTAATCCCAGAAAATCTTATCTGGAGCCCTGCTGCTACATCTCCTGGGACTCACGGCTTCTGCCATAGTAACAGTTCCCTATGCCTTTCTCCATATGCACATACTGCAGTGGATTCTTCGGGTGCAGTGGAAACTGGAGTCTGCAGTCTGAGGGATCGTCAATCTGGAGTCAGCTCTACATATCAACGTATTGGAGGTGCAGACTGTTCTGCTTGGTTTCCAGGCTTTCCAGAAGCACCTTAGCCCTGGTCCTTTGCTGATTCAAACAGACAGTGTCCCTGTCATGCACCACATACACAAGTAAGGGGGCACTTGCTTTTGTCCCCTGTGCAGGGCAGTGACCAGGGTGTGGTGCTAGACAGGGTCTCGAGGAATTTGGCTGTCAGCCATGCTTCTACCAGGTGTCCAAAACGTCTTGTGTGACAGGCTAAGCAAATATTAGTCCGTGGTGCACAAACGGGAACTGCTGACCTCAGTGTTCTGCCTTAGGACCTTTACGTCACTCTTAAGAAGTGGACTCTGGCTCTGTTTGAGCCTACAGTGACCTGTGAGGTGTGTTTCCTTTCATGGAATCCACTGTTCTTGGTCACCATCACTTCTCTTTGGATTTCTGAGCTTAAGGCTCTGATGCTTGAACCTCTTTACTTGATTTTCCACGAGGACAGAGTGTCTTTGTGGACCAATCCACATTTTCTGCCCAAGGTGGTCTCTGATTTCACATTGAATCAGACCATAAACCTTCTTGGGTATTATCCTGAGCACACTAACAAGTGTGAGGCATTGCTCCATACATTTCATGTACATGGAACATTGTGTGACTGTCTTGATCACACTAAGGACTGCAGAAAGTCCTTTTAGCTCTTTGTTTCATTTGCCCCTGGAAAAGAGGGCACCCCTGTGTTTAAACAGTGCCTGCCAAAATGGCTGGCTACATGTATTGAATTTTGTTATAGGAATTATGGTAATGAACTTCCTGGAGCTGTGAGTAGTCACTCTACACGTGGTATGGCCACTTCTGTTGCTTGCTTTCAGAATGTTTCTGCAGCTGACGTGCTGCTGCCACATACGAACATACAAAATTTGCCAGCAGATAAAGGCCTAGAGGTCTATCAAGTCTGCTCGAATGTGCAGCTAGCACCCCTTATTCTGCAGCTGCCCCTCCCTTCCACCCTTCCCTTCATTGACCCTTCCCCTTGTCCTGTCCCATCCCCTTTTGAAGCAGTCCACTGTTCTACTGGATACCACTTCTGCAGGTAACGCATTCCACCCAGCCACCACCCTCTCTGTAACAAAGTTTCTCCTCATCTCCCTCCTGAACCTTCCTCGCTCCAGTCTCATATCATGACCCGGGTGTCCCTCCCTCCCTTACTTTGAACAGCCCCTCTGTACCTGTCTTGTTTATTCCTTTCATGTACTTAAAGGTTTCAATCAAGTCCCCCCCGTCCCTCCTCTCCTCCAGTGAGTACATGTTCAACTCCCTCAGCCTCCTCTCGTATGATAAGTCCCCCAGCCCCTTGATCATCTTTGTCGCCCTGCGCTGCACCTCCTCCAGCAACTTAATGTCCCTCTTCAGATACAGGCGCCAGTACTGCACGCAGTACTCCAGGTGCGGTCTAACTAATGACCTATACAGTGGCAGAATCACCTCCTCCCTCCTCGAGGATTTACCCCTTGCAATACAACCCAGCATTTTGTTGGCCTTTGCAGCTTCCTTCCTACATTGTGCCGAGTTGTTCATTGACCCTGTAATGAGCACCCCCAGATCCTTCTCCTCCTCTGTCTGGGCTAGCTGCAGTCCCCCAAGCTGGTAACTCCTCCTTGGGTTCTTCATCCCAAAATGCAGCACCTTGCACTTTTTGGCATTAAAGCCCAGTTGCCAGGTGTCTGACCAGGTTTCAAGCTTTGCCAGATCATCCTGCAACCAGGTTTCAAGCTTTGCCAGATCATCCTGCAACCCCTGCCATCCCCCCTAGGTCATCCACCACTGCTCCTACTGTGGTATCATCAGCAAACAGACTGATCTTGCTCTTGATGTCCAATGATATGTCTGCAATGACTATCCCAAACAACACTGGTCCCAGCACCGAGCCCTGTGGAACACCGCTCGTCACTATCCTTGGGTGTGAGAGCTCCCCACCCACCAAAACCCTCTGTTGCCTTCCCTGAAGCGAGTTCCCTACCCATCTCACCAGCTTTGCACCTGCCCCTGTGCCTACTAACTTACTTCCCAGCCTTCCATGCGGCACCGAGTCAAATGCCTTACTGAAGTCCAGATACAGGGAATCCACTGCATGGCCCCTGTCCAGTTGCCTAGTTACCCAGTCATAGAACTCCACCAGGTTGGTTTGGCAGGATCTGCCCCATATGAAGCCATGCTGTCTGCTGTCCTGTAGTCCTTTGGCCTCTAGGAGGGCCACCAGCCTTTCCTTCAGGATAATCTCCATTAGCTTACCCACGATTGATGTAAGACTCACTGGTCTGTAGTTTCTCGGTTCATCCTTGGGGCCACTCTTGTGGAGGGGCACCACATGAGCCATCCTCCAGTCCTGAGGTACATACCCTGAATGTAGTGAAGCATTAAATAGGTCTGCCAAAGGTCCTGCAAGGACCTCTGCCAGCTCCTTCAGTACCCTCAGTGCCTTCAAACCCTCCCGAACTCTGCCCTCCATGATTTCCCCATCTGTCACCCCTCCCCCCCATTTCTGCCATTTCTCCCCCCTTGGGTGTCACCTCCCTCTTCTCTTTAGTAAATACTGTGCAGAAGTACTAATTTGGTGCTTCTGCCTTATCGCACCCTGCTTCCACCCAACCCCCATCCTTCCTAATCCTTACTATGTGGTCCTTACAGCTCCTTTTCTCCCTGATGTACCTAAAGAAGTCCTTCTCCCCCTTCTTAATGCCTTGTGCCAGCCTGAGTTCCGTAGATGCCTTGGTTCCCTTACTGCCCTTGTCACCTCCTTCGATTCCGTCAAGTACTCTTCCCTGTCCTCCCCTCTCCCTGTTTTCTTGTACTTCCTAAAGGCAGCTCTTTTCCTCCTTACGTTTTGCATGACCTCCTTGCTGAACCAGCTTGGTTTCTTAGCCCTAGCCTTCTTGCTCTGGGCCTTGCAGCCGGTTTTGGTTGCCTCCACTATCCCCAGCTTTATGAGCTCCCACCTCTGGTTAGTGTCCATACTAGATTGAATTCTGGCCAGGTACCCTTTTACCACTTCCCCCATCCTCCCAAAGTCGGCCCTCCTGAAGTCCAGCACTTTTGTGCCAGAATCCACTCCTTCCTTGCCCATATCCAGTGTGAGCCATACTGAGTGGTGGTCACTCCCTGACAGCGGTTCCTCCACTGTAAGTTCTCTCACAAAGTCCCCATTTGCCAGCACAAGGTCAAGGGTATTCGCTAACCTGGTTAGTTCACTGACCATTTGCAGCAGGAAGCTGTCCTGGAAGGCATCCAGCAGTACCTGCTCCCTTCTGTTCCTGGTTGTTGGGGTACTCCAGTCCAATCCTGGCATGTTGAAGTCCCCCACAATCACCACACTACCCTTCTCGCAGGTCCTCCTGATCTGTTCCGCTAGTTCTCTGTCTAACTCCTCCGTCTGAGATGGAGGCCTGTACACCACTCTCATTCTAAGAATCCTATTCTTGGAATCCTGGATTTGCATCCAAATTGACTCCGTACTACCATCCTCCCCTTCCTCCCTTACACACTTCAGTCCTTCCTTCACATATAGTGCCACACCCCCTCCTTTCCCAATCACCCTGTCCCTACGAAATAACCTGTACCCTGGTACAGACAGGTCCCAGTCATTGTATTGGGTGGCCCGTGTTTCTGTGATGGCTGCAATGTCCACCTCTCCCTCTGCCATGAGCACCTGTAACTCTGCAGTTTTCCTCCCAAGGCTCCTAGCATTAAGGGTAACCACCTTCCACCCCCCCCCCCATTCTGGCCTCCTTTACTAGCATCACCAATAGTACTTGCCATTTGTCCTTTGTCAAAAGGGGGAGGAGTAGCTCTCTATGTAAAGGAAGGGATAAAAGCAACTGAACAAAAGAGTAAACAGGGAGGAGTGGAGGCACTGTGGGTCACCTTGGAGACTGGAAAGGGCACCACAGTCCGCACAGGGGTTGTGTACAGACCCCCATGTCAGGGGGAAGGAATGGACAAGGATATGATAGAAGGCATTCTTAGAATGGCAGAGAAAGGGGAGATACTGTTGATGGGAGACCTGAATATGCCAGATGTTAACTGGAGCACATTTGCTGCAGCCACATCCAAGAGCAGGGCCATTCTTGATGCCCTGCAGGTGGCAGGCATTAGACAGCTAGTTTCGGAACCCACTCGTGAGGGAGCAATCTTAGACCCCGTACTCTCAAACGGGGCAGTGAGAGGATCTCAGATCTAGAAGTGGGTTGCCATCTGGGGACAAGTGACCATCAAACAGTGTGGTTCACATTAAACTCAGCTACAGAGTCAAGCCACAAAAGTGAGGGTACTGGACTTTAGGAGGGCTGACTTTGGCAAGATGGGAGAGTGCCTCAGAAAAGCACTAGCAAACAGGCTAGAAGGAGGTGTGGAGCAACAATGGGAATTATCAAACTGCCATCACAGAGGCAACAAGCCTTTGTGTGAAGCAAATAAACAAATCAAACAAAGAAGAAAAAGCCACTATGGTTCTCAAAAGAGGTGGCTGTGAAAGTCAGGAAGAAAAAGATAGCATTCGAAGTATAAGGAAACACAGAAGGAGCAGGACAGAGAGCTGTACCAGTTAAGGCAGAAGGAAGCAGGAGGAAGTCAGAATAGCAAAGGCCTGAACTGAGGAAAGATAGCCAACTCAGTTAAGAAGGGGGATAAAACCTTTTATAGGTACATCAGCGAGCGTAGAAAGACAAAGGGAGGGATAGTGAGGCTCAATAGAATGAACGGTGGGTGGGCAGAGGGGGACAGTGAAAAAGCAGGAATACTGAATAAATATTTCTGCTCAGTATTCACAAAAGAGGAGGGGGAAGTGCCTAATCCAATTAACAGAAGCACTCTTGATAGGGGGTCGATCCCAGTCCTTTCACAGAAGAAAGGGTTCTGCAAGAACTCCTAAAACTGAAGGTGGACAAAGCAATGGGTCCTGATGGAATTCACCCCAGAATTCTAAAAAGAATTAGGGGGAACTAGTGAAACCACTGGCTACTCTTTTAATAAATCATGGGAGGATGGTGTGGTACCCGAGGGACAGGAGGAAGGCAGATGTGATTCCCCTTCACAAAAGTGGGACCAAGACAGAGGCAGGAAACTACAGACCTGTCAGTCTGACCTCTGTGGTAGGGAAAGTGATGGAGTCACTTCTGAAGGAAAGAATAGTTGAGTACCTAGAGGCCAGTGGAGCACAGGACCCAAGGCAGCATGGATTCACAGTGGGAAGGTCATGTCAGACGATCTAATAGATTTCTTTGACTGGGTGATCAAAGTAGTAGACCAGGGAGGGGCTGTGACATGGCCTACCTAGACTTTAGCAAGGCATTTGACACAGTCCCACACAAAGATTAATAGTCAAATTAACCAGCCTGGGAGTGGGACCCAGGGTGGTAGCCTGGTAAAACATTGGCTGGACAACAGGACACAGAAGGTAATTGTAAATGGAGTCCACTCTGAGGAAAGGGGTTACTAGTGGGGTACCCAGAGGTTCAGTATTGGGTCCAGTCCTTTTAATGTCTTCATCAGTGACATTGCAGAGGGACTGGAAGGAAAAGTATGCCTTTTTGCAGATGACACAAAGATCTGCAACAGGGTTGATATACAAGGAGGCGTGGAAAGGATGAAAAGGGACTTGGCAAGGTTGGAGGAATGGTCAGAAGTATGGCAGCTAAGATTCAATGCAAAGAAGTGCAAAATAATGCACCTGGGAAACAAGAACCCAGGGGAAGAATACACAATGGGTGGGGAGGTAGCAACAACAACAAAAAATGAAAGGGACCTGGGGGTAATCATATCAGATGACCTTAAGGTTAGCAAGCAATGTGAGAAGGCAGTAGGGAGGGCTGGGGGTATACTGGGATGTATAGGGAGAGGCATCATCAGCAGAAAACAGGAAGTTGTTATCCCTCTGTACAGACAGTTGGTAAGAACCCATCTGGAGTACTGTGTCCAGTTCTGGAGACCCCATCTCCGCAAGGACATAGACAGGATAGAGGCAGTCCAGAGGAGGGCAACTAAAATGGTGCAGGGTCTGCAAGAGAAGCCGTATGAGGAGAGACTAAAGGAGCTTAATATGTATACCCTTGAGGAAAGAAGAGAGAGGGGGGACATGATAGAAACTTTTAAGTACCTCAGTGGAATCAACAAAGTCCAAGAGGGTAGAATCTTTCAGAAAAAGAGACTTGCAAGAACAAGGGGACACAATTTAAAGATAGAAGGAGGGCGGTTCAGAGGCAATGTGAGGAAGTATTATTTCACAGAGAGGGTAGTGAATGCATGGAACAGCCTTCCTGAGGAGGTTGTGGGGTCTAAAGCTGTGGGAGAATTCAAGAATGCATGGGACAGACATAAGGCAATTCTTGTGGGGAGTAGGAAGAAATAGGCTGTTGGTTAAATAGGATCTGCGGCCTATCCTGTAGGTAGGGAAATGGGCAGACTAGATGGGCCTAGCGGTCCTTATCTGCCGTCAAAGTCTATGTTTCTATGTTTGTCACTGTTATGGGGGCTAAGCTCATATGGTTTCCCAACCTGTGGTCTCTACATGTCTCTTGCCCAATTGCCACCCCCCATGGAGCACTGTGCATACCTTCACTAAGCACTGCAGTTTAGACGTGATCTCTCGTAGACGTGCTGGCTTTGGTTTTGTGTTATTGCAAGGCTGTCTTTCCTGATTGTATATCAGACTCTGCTGCAGAAATTAATCTCATATATATCAGACTCTGCTGCAGAAATTAATCGCACTTGGGTATCGTACTCTCGGTCATAGATACTCACAAGTCCACATTAAAAGTCCAGGCACATACTGTGCCTCAGTAAAGAATGGGTGCTGTTCAGAGGTTCAGTTGCAATATGTTTATGTAAAAATATAAAGTTTAAAAACCAGAGCTACTGGGCAGAGGTTTGGATCCCAGTTTTTTGTGCAGTGGACTCAGCATTTTGAAAAGCGCTGGGCTCCAGACCGCCACCCTGTGCTCTGGTTTTTAATGTTTCAATAAATGTATTAAAACTGAACCTTTGAACAGAGTTCATTCTTTATTGAGGTGTAGTATATATCAGATTCTGCCATCCTCCCTGGGTAACTTGTGCACTGCTTGGGAATCATTCCAAAGGTGTGGCCCAGTGGAGGAGATACTGTCAAGGAAGATACAGTAGAACAGTTACTTACTGTAACAGTAGATGTTCGAAGGAATCTTCTTCACCTTTTCTGAGGTATCTGCTGGCAGATTTGTCCACTGCCTTGTTTGGAGGTGTCCTTAGGTGCCTCATGTATACTATTTTCCGGTCCCATGCCTCTTCTTATGTCCCTGGTACTGGTTTAGTCTCCTGGTTCCTTAGGATAAAAGGCCCTTCGACCTTCTTTCTGGTGGAGAACTGAGCCAGAGGTCAACCACATTATATAGGCGCCAGTGTTGCATGTCATCGTAAGTGGCCCCTCGGCTCCCAAAAGTTTCCGAGTGGTCCTGATTCTAACGGCTTACAGTTCCAAAGGTGTGGCCCAATGGAGGAGGTTCTCTTGAAGATCTGCTGTCACGGTGAGTAACTATTCTTTCAGTCTTCAGTGACAGTTAGCCTTGTCTTTGCATTTTTTAATAAGTAGTAGTTTACCAAATCAGTACTTCCCTTGGTCTCAGTTTTTTTAAACTGTTCCTGACAGTGTGTGTGTGTGTGTTTTTTGCACTGGTGAGGTGCCGTCCTTTGGTTGAGATGTTAAACCAAGGTCCCTCCTGCCCATCTCTGGTCATCGTCTGGATGGAAGTAAAAGATCACATGGTAATTACCGATGAGAAGAAAAGGAGTTCCCTGGTGCCAAGGCCAACATTCCCCCATCAATAAAACAGGTCCATGCATCCCAGGACTCACTGTAAATAAGCTATAATTGTTTTCTGTTTTTAACATATGTACTTTTTCCTTCTGGTCTCCCCGGTGGCCCCTATCTGATCGACTCCCCCAGCCCCGTCACCCGGCTCCTCTGGGACTTAACCTTCACCGTTGTCCTCTGCCATAGGACTGTGGCTGTGCCCAGCCACTGGTGCGGAGCCTGCGGCGGGGGGGCGATCTTCATCCATCCGCCGAGGGTGTTTTTGCACCTATTTTTCTCTCTGTTTCCTCCCTGTTGCTGTGATGCGACACGTCAGTGTGCATATGTGGAGGTGTACACACGCTCCGGAGTCCCACAACACCTTCCCTTCATATCCGTTCTGCCCTCAGGCCTCCACCTGGGGTCAGTCATTTGGCAGGACTGCCAAGCCACCCTCCCCGGGAGAAGAGAGTTGTTCTCCAGATACTCGATCCTCTCCCTCCCTGGCTGACCCCCAACAACCCGCTCGCACCACAGACTTGGGTCACTGGCGTGGCAGGAGGTAAGGCACCAATGCCTCAACCCTCCACGCCACTGGGCCATGCTATAATAGCTTAGTGTGTCTTTCCTGGTCAGAAGTGACAAAATAAAAAATTAGGCCAAACACTGTATCAGGCCTTGATGTTTTTTTCAGCCCTGTCTCTGATTTGCAGGCTAAAGGTTGAGAGGTGGTTTTTACATGACATATGAAACAATATACAGGAGGAAAAGGTAGGTTTAATGTGGATTCTTCTACAACAATTCTGGTAGCAGTAGTGGTCGTCCATAGTTTTTCAGCCTTTTCTTGTTGCTAACTAAGATACTTACTTCCACTTAATGCAGAATGAAACTTATACCAAAATATATTAGAACTTCCCCAGTTTACTCCCAGACTTACATGAAATGTGAAGAGTAGCGTATCATGTTCTCTGTATAAACTTGTCTTTCATTGTACTCTCCAGGCTCATACCTGAAAATAGGCAAATGTTTTGTCTAGTGTGCTTACCTGGTCAACAAAAGCTAATAATGCAGTTTATAGTTCAAACCATATGCAGAATAAATGCATGCTGCCCTTTAAATGAGATGCCTTGAGAGTATTCTTAACAAACATATTGAGGAAGCCAGTCAGAGAAGGAGGGTTTAAGGTAGAAAACCCCTTTGTGTCATACTGTCAGTGGGATAGGCAGTAAATGCAGACAGACTGGATTGACCCTTGGTCTTTATCTTCAAGTAACTGGACAAGGCTTTCGTGCTGCTCTGTTCCTTGGTCCCTTACGTTTTCTCTTCCCTCTCTTTCTGTTTGACTTTTTATTTTTCTCTTCAAAGTTATGTAAATATTGCTGATAAACTTCTTTAACATTGTATTACCCTTGTTGTACTCCCTTCCCCACTGATGTGGAACCTTTGTAAATGAGCCGCCTTGTGCTCAAAGGTATATAATCCGAGATTGAATAAATAAATAATTTCTTTGTTGCTGTGTCTCCGAATAAGCTTGAGGCACTGGTGCCATCTAGTGGGGAAAGAGTAGAAAGTGTGCAGAAAGCTGCCTTAAAGATGTTAAGTGGTAAATCCATGACAAAAATGGGTTCCTCCTGAGTGCGTGGTCCCCGCTGTCTTGGGTCAGTTGTTTACAAAAAAATATTGACAAGATATACCCCACCCCACACAGAAATTATGCTGGGTACGTCCCAGGAAATTCTAATTGAAACATTTATGCATATTTCAGAACCCAAGTGAGAAATTAAACTGGCAAACCAATTTTTTTTAGTTGTTTAACCAGGAATAGCACACTAAGCTGAAAGCTTTTTTACAGGAGCAACCTGGGAGCACAAGGAAGTTAAGTGACTTGCTCAGGGTCACACAGTATGCAAGTGGAAGCTGTGGGATTCAAAACCAGGTCTGGTCTGCTGGATGTCACCAGGTTTGCAGCTCAGAGCCTTAGACCACTGCGCTATACTGCCTCCTTAACCCTACCATAACCATAAGATTAGCAGCAGTGTCCCATGTCCCACTAGTCCGTTTGATCTTTGGAATCCTGTTCTGTGATGTTAAATTTGGAACTCCTGGTAAAGCCATTTCCTAACTTCATTTGGGTCAGTATGGACAAAAACCTTGCCTCCATGGGCAGTCCTCAGACAGGCATTTGTAGGGAATGGACCACCAACAGGCTGCGAAGCTGAGCCTGGACCCCATCAAAACATTTCCTTGTAGCCCGTGTGGCAAAGGATAGATGGGAGAATAGATGGATGCAGTGATCCTCCTGCATTAGAGAGTCGTTACCGACAAAATTAGGTCCCTTGGATCTTTCTCGTCTGTGACCAGTATGATGGTGTATGGAGAATTCCCCATAGCTGATGTATGTCTGGCAGATAGCTAGTAGACTTTCTTTAATTTAGCACCCAAGGAGTCGGAGTTCAAGTGCAGCAAAGAAGGAAGCAAGGCTAATTCTAAAACTCGGAGAGCGTCCAGGACCATCATTCTGGGAGAGTGCAGGATTGTTCAGTGGTGATGGCCTGCATCCTTCCGGAAGCAGGTCTGATGTCCTCAGTGAACAGTTTAAATGCTTTATTGGTAAGCATTTAAACTAGCGGGGGGATTGGAGAAAGGAATTGGGGAAAGCTAATTGCCCACCCAAACAGGGAAATGTAGTGAACAGGGAGGACAATAACAACATCATATTGCCAGTAAACACTGCACTTGGCAGTGGTAGGGGGCCCAGGAGAAGCAGGGGGAAAAGGAGAACAGGAGAAGCAGGGAGAATGGGGGAGGCCAGGAGTGCTAGCAGTTAATGGAGGGCCGTGTGCATCAGTGCCTGCAGCCTGGGTAACAAAATCCCAGATGTGATAGCCATGGTATTGGAGGCTGACCTGGATATTATAGCTGTTACAGAGACATGGTACAATGGGAACCATGAATGGGACATAGCTATACCAGGGCATACCTTATTCAGGAGGGACAGGAAGGGGAAGAAGGGAGATGAGGCAGCTCTGTACGTTAAAGAGGATATCAAGGCGACAGAGGTGCAAGGAATCAAGGAGGAGGCAGAGGCACTGTGGGTCACCCTGGAGGCAGGCACATGCATTGCCATTCACACAGGAGTGATATAGAGACCCCCCAGCACAAAAGGAGGAAATGGACAGGGCTCATCTTCTGGAAGCCATCCATGTGATGGCAGCCAAGGGAGAGGTGTCATTGATGAGTGACTTCAACTTGACAGAAGTTGATTGGAGCACCCAAACTGCTGCAACAGCCAGGGGCAGAGACATCCTGGACTCCCTGCAGGAAGCAGTCCTCAAACATCTGGTGCTGAAGCCAACCTGGGAGAAGCAATTTTAGACCTGGTACTAACCAACGGAGACAGAATTGCAGATGTCAGGGTAGGTGAACACCTTGGGTCCAGTGACCATCACACTGTGTGGTTTGATGTGAAAACTACAACAGGGATATGCCTCACAAAAGCGAGGGTTCTGGACTTGAGAAGGGCAGACTTCAGTAGGATGGAGGTATGTCTCAAGGAGGCCGTAGATGGGGGGGAAAGGATTGGGAGGGAGTTAAAGTACAATGGGCACATCTGAAAGGAGCCATAGTGGAGGCAACAAACATTTGTGTTCGACAAATAGACAAAGGCAAAAGGAAAAGAAAACCACTATGGTTCTCGCAGGAGGTGACGGGAAAGGTAAGGACAGAAAAGTTAGTTTTCAGAAAATGTAAGGAGACCCAAAAGGGGGAGGACAGGGCAGAGTATCTAGAAAAACAGAGGGAGGCAGGGAAGGCAGTCAGGGGCGCAAAGGCAAGGACAGAGGAAAATATAGCAAATGAAGTTAAGAAAGGGGACAAGACCTTCTATAGATACATTAGTGAAAAGAGAAGGTCCAGGGGAAGGATTGTAAGGCTGAAAAGGGAGGAAGGAGTGGGAGTAGAAGGGGACCAGGATAAAGCATCAGTCCTGAACAAAAATTTCTGTTCAGTTTACACAGAGGAAAGGGAAGGTCTGCAGCTAACAATGAGGATGGGAGGGGAGGTGGACAGAAGTCCATTTAAAGATGAGAGAGAGTTCTAAAAAAAACTTAGAAAACTGAGGGTGGCTAAGGCACTGGAACCAGATGGTATTCACCCCAGAATATTAAAGGAGTTGGGTGAGGTACTGGCGGCGCCACTGGCAGTCCTATTCAACAGGTCACTGGAAACGGGAGAGGTTCTAGAGAACTGGAGAAGGGCTGACGTGGTCCCGCTCCACAAAATCAGGACCAGGGAAGAGGCTGGAAACTGCAGACCTGTCAACCTGACCTCTGTAGTGGGTAAAATTATGGAATCACTACTGAAAGAAAGGATAGTAGCGCACCTTGAATCAAGTGGGGCACAAGATCCGAGGCAGCACAGATTCACGGCAGGAAGGTCATGTCACACTAATCTGATTGATTGCTTTGACTGGGTCACTAGGGAGGTGGAACAAGGGGGAGTGGTGGATGTGGCCTACCTTGACTTCAGCAAGGCGTTCAACTCCTTTCCACATAGGAGGCTTGTGAGCAAGCTGGGCAGCCTAGAACTGGGACACAAGGTGGTGAACTGGGTTAGAAATTGGTTGAAGAACAGAACACAGAGGGTGGTGGTAAATGGGGCTAAATCCGAAGTAAGGAGGGTGACCAGCGGGTTGCAGCAAGGGCCAGTTCTTGGACCAATGCTGTTTAATATCTACATCAGCGGCATTGCTGAGGGGCTGGAGGGGAAGGTGTGCCTCTTCGCAGATGGCACAAAGATCTGCAGTAGAGTAGACAATCCAGGAGGGGTGCAGAGAATGAGGAGGGACCTAGCAAAACTGGAAAAATGGTCCAGAGTGTGGCAACTAAGATTCAATGCAAAGAAGTGTAAAATTGTGCACTTGAGGTGCAGGAACCCAGGGGAGGACTACATGATGAAGGGGGAGATATTAGCAACCACAAAATAAGAAAGAGATCTGGGGGTCATCATATCTGATGACCTAAAGGTAGCCAAACTGTGTGCCAAGGCACTGGGGAAAGCCAGTGGGATGCTGGGGTACATAAACAGAGGTATCACCAGCAGAAGAAAGGAAGTCATACTGTTACTGTTCAGGACATTGGTGAGACCTTATTTGGAAAACTGCATCCAGTTCTGGAAGCTGTGTCTCCAAAAGGACATAGACAGGGTGGAGACAGTTCAGAGAAGGGCAACAAAAATGGTGCATGGCCTGCAACACTGATCATACGAGGAGAGATTTGAGGAACTCAGTATGTACACCCTGGTGGGGGGACATTATTGAGACCGTCAAGTACCTCAAGGGGAATAATAAGGTACAGGAGGGCAGCATTTTCCAGAGGAGAAGCTGCTCTAAAACAACGAGAGTATGACATGATACTGGAAGGAGGTAGACTGAGGGGAAACATGAGGAAGTACTTTTTCATGGAAAGGGTGGTGAATGCTTGGAATGGCTTGCCCCAGGAGGTGGTGGTGGCAAGCGCAGTGGGGGGATTTAAACGTGCATGGGATGGACATAAGGAAATCCTTGGGGGGGAAGGAGGGGCAGCACCTGGGAGCAAGTAGGGTCAGCAGTAGCTAATTAAATTAACGGTAGGGTATACGGGCAGACCGGATGGGCCTGGCGGTCCTTATCTGCTGTCAGTTTCTATGTTTCTATGTCCCCTTCTTCCCCTTCAGCTAAACAGATGATCCATGTTTGCAGAGCAGTGTGCATCTTCCAATGCCTCCAGCCGATATCGCAAGTGTGTGTTTTCCTGAATCAAGTTTAGTCAAGGCATTCATTGTGGACGATAATTTTGGCAGATTGAGCTAGTTCTATGTGCTCATGTATCATCTCTAAGATAGGCTCAGTTTTTAAGACCATCGTCTGTATGGTAGTTAGCACCATTTGCCATGGCTGCCCTGTCAAAAGAGCTTTCTTACCCCTTACTGGATTCTGCTGTTACAATGGTATCTGTAACAAATGAATTTGTTCTAGGGATGTAGATATGATGTTCTAGCCGCACTGTCTGGCAGTTGCCTTTCCCTTTAAGGTTAGCCAGAAACGTCTTCTAGCTGGCTCCTCCCACCCACCTGGGTGGTAACTCCCATGGCTCCACCCCATGATGCTAGATCTTCCTTTCCGTTGGAAGGGTCAGGTTCCCTCCTTACCGCTCCCATGTTGAGTAGGCCCTGGCACTCAGATCTTCAGATTTTTTTTCCAAAACTTACTGTAAAACACATTGGAGTTCCATCTTCGCCTCGATCTTCGATCGCTACCGTGAAGGAGGACAAGACCATTCCTGGATTTTGCTGGTGTCCTTGTGGGCAGAAGATGTTCTGAACAGACTCGCACGCATTGTACGTCTGCTGTCTGGGCCATGATCACGATCCACAGGCCTGTGACTTTTGTCGGTCGTTCCACCCTAGTGTTCACGACGACTGCGCTGTCCACCTGATGTTGGGTGGACCAGAGAAATGATACTAACCAGTCAAATCTAAGGACCCCCCGTTGGGTGGTCTCTGCAGCTGTGGGATCCGTTGAGCAGTTGGAACAGCTCAAGGCCTTCAAGGAGGAGGTGGCCCAGGCCTCTGCTCAGTCCTTTTCTGCCTCATCCTTTGTTCCACTCTAGTTGTGTGCCATGTATTCGGCCTCCTTCAAGGAACTGTGCCAGTCCCTCTTGACTAAAGGAGAGGGCCCTACTGAGTCGCATAGTTCTCACTCATGCAAGAAGTAGTTCAAGAAGGGCAAAGAGAAGACTCATTGTCAATGCTCCTGGGTCCGGGAATGTTCATGCTCACAGGGAACTCCGGTTTTGACTATGGCTAAAACCGAATCCTTGGCCGCTGGTTTCACAGTATCCCCATCGAACCAGTTGGCTGAGACGCCGGCCGATGATGTGGCCAAGATTTTTCTCGACCCTGTCGACTGGTTGTCATCTAAAGAGGCCGACAACTCTCTTTTCAGGACTCCAGTCCTGCCGGTGACCACTGATGGGTTGGCCCAGCTTACTGAGCCTGAACCGCCGGTCATCAACCAAGATCAGGAGGAGCCGTGGATCTCCCCGGCTCCCTCTGAGGCCCCCGTCAGCACTACCGATGATTGAGGTCTCGGTCATATTCGACTTCGGAGTTGAGCAGGTCCCGCCGACATCGTCGGTCTGTCTCTTGACACCATGGTAAATGGCACCGCTGCTACTCGTTTTCGTCCTTCTCAGGTGAGAAGAGGCTTCAGTGCAAATTGAGTCAACACTATGAAGACCTAATGTGTCAACAGTGGTTCTGTCCGGGCGAAAGCCAACACCGGCTACCACCCCAGCCATTACATGGCTGTCGTCTGAAAGGTTGACGCCGACTCACCCGGTGAGGCGAATCGACAGTGTTCCTCCCCCAGCAGAGCTGGTTCAGACCCTGTCGGCTAGGCTGAAGCAGGCTTCTCTGCTGATTGTGGTGGAGCCGAAAACTAAATGGCTGCCATCCAGGGCTCTAATCAAAGGAGTCTTGGCCTGCCAAGAGACTTCCCCATCGGCTGTTGGTCACTCTTAACCCTGACTGTCCGCGGTGGGTCAAGGGTGACACAGGTGGTCACCTGCTTTATGCAGAGTTTTCAGAGTCCGAGGATTCCTCTTAGCACTCCCGTCCACTGGACACAGAGTCGATCAAGGATCTTTCCACAGACGAAGGCCCTACTTCATTTATGGGCATTCCATAGCTTATTTCTGAATCTACAGGGATGAAACTGGAGCCTGTTCAAAAGGGGGCTTGATATCCCCTCACAGAAATCCTGGATAAAGGGGATTCTCCAGCGGAGGCCTTCCCAGTGGCCGAGGCCATGGTTGATTCTGCCCTGGAGCTTTGGCAGCATCCCTGCCTCTTGCCCTGCACCCTCAGCCCGGATGGCCCACAAGTATGTGGTGCCCACCAGTACCCTTTCAGGGTTCATGGAGCATCCCTTGGCTGTGGGATTGGTGGCTGACTCCATGTTTCAGTGCTCTGGCAATATCGGGGACATCGATAGACCGCCGGACAAAGAGTCCAGGAAATTGGATCATTCGGCCATAAAGGTCTATGCTGCTTCTGGCTCGGCCTCCGCCAGGCGAGTTCGGCCATCCTGATGGCACAGTTTTCTCGTGCTCTGTTGGGCTTCCTGGATGAGGTAATCCCTCGCCTCCTTGCGGACCTTCAGACCACGGTCAAACAGGGCCAAGACCAGGACAGGGCAGTGGCGAAACGGCAACTCCAGTTGACTTTGGATGTTGGTGATTCTTGTGTCCGCTCAGTGGTGGCCATTGTTGCCATGCGCCGTAGGGCTTGGCTGTGGATCTCAGCCTTCATGGCAGATGCAAAGCACAAGCTGGCAGATGTCCCCTCTTTGGGCACCGACCTATTTGGGCCTGGTGTGGAGGGTCACCTCCAGCGCATTGAAAAATCCAGTGCCACCCTGGACTCTGTGACATCCGCCCAGAAGGACAACAAGGGCTCTAAGCAGCAGAAGTGTAAGCCCTTTCGGTCCTCCACCCCTGCGGCCAGCCAGCCCAGCATCAACCTGGCCAGCAGGCTCAGTCCTGGTGATCTCTGGCCAAGTCTGTGGCCTCAGTGGTCTGAAAGACCAGAGGAAAGGGACCTCGGCCGGAACCTCCTCCTCCTCCTCCTCCAAGCCTGCTCAGTGATGGGATGGGGGTTGCCACCCTTGTGCCCGTCACGCCTCCCCTTAGTCCTCCTGTGGGGGCCGGCTCCGTCACTTTCTTTCTGCCTGGTCCACTGTTACCATGGACAGGTAGGTTCTGGATGTGGTCGATCAGAGTCTGCCTCTAGAATTCGAGCAGTACCCTCCAAGCCGAGTCAACGAGGCCAGGATTGGAGAACTTCGTGCTCTACTTAGGTGATCAATTTCATCAGGGCCAGAGCTCAACTCGTGCCAGGCCAGAGCTACGGCTTCTAGCGAGACTGGGTAGAGGTTCTCTCCTCCTTTGCCCAGTCATTTCTGGTTGGACACTTGTGCCCTGCTCTGGACTTCCTGCGCCTTCTGGGTTACATGGTGGCCTACACCAGTGTGGTCCGATGGGCCCGTTGGCATATGCACTCCCTCCAGTGGGAGCTGGTCAGCCAGGGGTCTCAGCGCAAAGGTCACTTTGACCAGCTGGTCCAGTGGTAGCTCGTCCCAGAACATCTGTTTGTCTGCCCTGAGCCAACAGTCATCCTGACAACCAGCGCCTCTCTGATGGGCTGGGGTGCCCACCTGGGGGAGCACAGAGTCCATGGGCTCTGGACCCCCTAGGAGTCTCAGTGCTACATCATCCCGCTGGAGTTCTGAGTGGTTCAGCTAGCCCTGACCGCCTTTGCTCCGTTTATCCAGGATCAAGTGGTCCAGGTCCAGACGGACAACACCACGACCATGTACTACCTCAATAAGCAGGGCGGGATGCACTCCTTGCCTCTGTACAAGGAAACTCTCCACATCTGGATCCTCATGCACAGCCTGGAGACAAGTCTCCTAGACATTCATGTGGCGGATGCCTTCAGTCGGGTGGGTGAGGCATCTCGCGAGTGGTCCCTCCACCCGGAGGTAGTTCCCAGTCTGTTCTCCCAGTGGGACACCCCTCAGGTGGACCTGTTCACCTCCAGGGAGAACACAAAGCTGAGGCTGTTGTGTGCCCACCCCCCTCAGCAGGACTCACTTCAGAGGGATGCCTTCTTGAGGCCGTGGATCCCAGGCCTCTTATATGCCTTCCCTCCACTTCCCTTGGTCCACAAGGTGCTACTTAAGGTCAGGAGGGACAAGGCACAGGTGACCCTGATGGCTTCGGACTGGCCCCACCAGTTTTGGTACCCTGATCTCCTGAGCCTCAGCAGCAGGCTCCCAAGGCGTCTTCCAGCATGCCCAGACCTGCTTTCCATCAATCAGGAAGATACTCCATCTGGACCTTCAATCCCTGCACCTGACAACCTGGTTCCTGAGTGGCTAGATTTCCAGGCTTTGGGTCTTTTCGAAGATGTCCTCACAGTAGTGGAGGCATCTAGAAAGACATCGACCAGAAAGTGCTATGCCTTCAAATGGAATAGAGTCTCCATTTGGTGTCGGACCAAAGGGTTGGACCCTTCAGCCTGTCTGGTGGCTAGCATCTTGTACTACCTATGGTCTCTCTCCCAAGGGGGACTTCAGTCTACGACCCTTAAGGTACACCTGGCAGCCATCTCTGCTTACTGGGCACGGGCTGGTCAGCAGTCGTTGGCACAGGAGAAGTTAGTCTGGTGTTTCTTCAAGGGCCTTGACCACATTTCCCCTCCGGTTCATGAACCACCACCACCACCATGGGACTTGTTGCTGGTTTTGGCAAAGCTCATGGGCAAGCCATTCAAACCAATACACAGGTGTGACATGTCTCACCTGTCATGGAAGACCACTTTCCTGGTGGCTATCACATCAGCCTGAAGGATCAGTGAGCTCCAGGTGCTCTCAGTGAAGTCTTCTTTGCCTGTTTTTCCACAGGGACAAGGTTGTCCTGTGCGCCAACCTGAAATTCCTCCCGAAGGTTGTGTCAGAGTTTCACCTGAACCAGGTGATGACTGTACCGGTGTTCTTCACCAGTCACACCTGGGAGGCTGAACACAGGCTCCATACTTTGGACCTGAGACAAGCGTTTACTTATTATAATGAGTGCATGGCTGGAGTTCAGGAGGGGTTCTATTTATTTATTTATTGAAATTTTTCACCAGGAGGGCACACTGAACAACAAGTTGCTTGCCTCACAGTGCGACCTGGGGGGGAAGGGGTTTCATAGGGTTGTGAAGGATGATCAGTTACAATAGTATGTGGGTAGTACAAACGATACAACATTGTAAGATTATGCAACAGTTGGAACACAAGGTATTGTACAATAAACAGTAGTGGAACATTGGGTAAATTACAATACATGTCCAAAATCATACAAAAGAACATATAAATGTAGAAATGTAATAATGCAACAGAACCATTATAGTGCATGAGTGTACCAGGAGCAGGCTCGAGGTAGTACTTAAGTGCTGTTGGAGTAAAAAGGATGAGGTAGGTTGTGCACATGGGTGACTCAGAAGGGAAGGTGGAAAAGAGAGGGGGAGAGGCAAGAACTGAATATGAGGAGAAGGGGTAGCCATTTCCTGATTCCTCCTTCAGGATGTTGAGAATCCTGCTGGGTGGGGGGAGGAGTCAGGGTAGGAAGGCAGAAACTGGGGATAGGTATTAAGGAGGGTTAAAGCAGGAGCAGCTGAGGGAGAGGTAATTGTGTAGGGCAGAGGTAAGGGAGTTGGAGGAGGAGTGTTGTATTTCGGGGGAGGGAATTACCAGATTTTAGGGAAATGATGGGCGAAACCAGTCTGTCCGATGAGGGTGGAGCTGTGAGGGACCGTCAAGGTGCGGGTATCATTAGATCTGAGAGAGTGGGCGGGGGGAGGTGGAGTGGAGAGAGAGGATGAGAGATAGGAGGGGAGCACTCCGAAGCAGAATTTGGAGGTTAGTTTGGCACAGTGTGAGATGCATCTGTGAGATAGTGGAAGGAAGGTTAGAGAGCGATAGAGTTCACAGTGGTGGGAGCCAGAAGGGGAGTCGAGAGCAAAGCGGCAAAAGGAGTTAAAAAGAGTGTCCAACTTGGTCAGGGAAGATTTGGGAGCAGCATCACAGACTACATCACAGTAGTCAAAGATGGGGAGTATCATCTTCTGGACAATTTCACGCCTCGCAGTCAGCGGGATGAAACTACGATTCCTGTACAGAGCACCAAGCTTGGGGTGCAGTTTCTTCAGGATAGCATCGATATGCACAGAGAAGTTGAGGTGCTAGTCCAGCCAAACCCTCAGATATCTAAATGAGAAGGTGTCCTCCAGGATGGTCCCATCAAGGGTGTGGAAGATGGATAGGGCCGGGAGCCTAGAGAGTCTCCGCCTGGTGCCAAAGGTCATTGAGACTGTCTTCTTGGCGTTTAGAAAAAACTGGTGAGGCACAAACCAGAGCTGAACTTGGTTGAAGTCATGCTGTAAGCTGGTTTCCACAGCAGCAGGGTTTTTGACGGAACTGTATAAGACAGTATCGTCAGTGTACATATGGATAGACGAGGATGAGCAGGCTGTGGGAAGATCATTAAGGAAAATGGAGAAGAGTAAGGGACCAAGCACTGAGCCCTGAGGGACACCAGTATTGATGAGGAGTGGAGGGGAGATGGAATCAAGGATTCTCACCAATTGGGTCCTGCCAATGAGGTAGGATTTAAACCAGTTGGTGGCTGACGGAGCAAGTCCAGCTGAGGAGAGGGAATCAAGAAGCAGGGGATGGGAAACAGTGCTGAAAGCTTTGGCTAGGTCAACAAAGATGGCCGAGGTGATCAGGCCATCGTCCATCTCTGAAAGGATGGAGTCAGTAAGCCTGAGGAGGGAGGTAGTTGTTGAGTGGGTCTTCCAAAAACCAGATTGTAAGTGGGTGAAGAAAGAGGAATAGGAGAGGAAGGGTGACAGTTGAGAGAGAACTAAATGTTCCTGAAGTTTGGTAAGGGTAGGAAGGAGGGAAATAGGGCGATAGTTGCCAGGAGTGGATGTGTCACCACCCTTGGGGGGAGGAAGGACTACAGCGTAGTTCCAGGATGAGGGTACTTGATCAGAAATGAAGGAGAGAGAGAGAGAGAGAGGTTAAGGATTAGGGAGATAGGATAAGCAATTGCAGGAGCAGAAAGGTAGAGAAGTTTAGGCTCGATCTCATCTGGTGAGAAGCCTTTAGAGGGGTGCAGGGTTAGGAGGGCACTAAGAGTTTTGTCAGAGGAGATGGTAGAAAAGGAAAAAGGAGGGGTAGACAGTGGCTGATGTGAAGGGCTGAAATTTGTAGGCAGCAAGGGGGAGAGGGAATTTAGAAGAGATGTGGCGCATGAGGTGTAGTAAGCATTAAATGTCTTGGCCACGGAGCCAGGGTCGGAAACTAGGGAGTTATTTATTTTGAGAACTGGAAGGGGAGAGAATAGGGCATGAACTACCCTCCAGAAAGATGGAGAGTTAATGTTAGTCAGGAATGAGGAGTTGAAATCGAGAAGTCGAAAAGCTAAACATGTACACATTGGAAGAGAGAAGGGACCGGGGGGACATGATAGAGGTCGTCAGGTACATGAAGAGGGTAAATAGGAGAGGAACAGTCAGGGTGCTTTGAAGGAAGGAGGAGGGGGCACTAGAGGGCATGGGTGGAAGCTGGAGGGGGGAAGATTCAGGGGAGAAAGGAGGAGGTGCTACTTCACTGAGAGGGTGGTGGAGCCATGGAATGCGCTGCCTGGGGGCTGGTGGAGGCAGAGACAGTGGAGGGTTCAAGAGGGGTGGGACAGGTACAGGAAGGGTTCTGGAAGCAAAATCCAAAGCAGCAAGAATATCCGGAACTGGGAAGGAGAAGCCAGAAGGCGAGGGGGCAGCAGTTAGCACCCAGGGCGGGGGCTGACCAAACGAGCAGACACGAAAGACCGTTAGGCCTATTCTGCTGGCATTTTAGTATGTTAGTATAAAATAATCAGTCTTAGTCAGTTTAGTAGCTTTAGTACATGAATTGCATAGCATTCTGTACTTGGCATAATCATTTGGATGTTTAGTAGATTTGTGTTTTCTCCAGGCCCGATCACGCTCCCTGAAGCAGGCCAGATGTTCGGGGTGATCCAGGGGAGGTGAAGCCCACGGACTCTGGTTCTTCGGAAAGGAGCAAAGGCATTCCAGGTAGCAGTGAATTTATCTTTAAAATAGTCAAGGGCTTGGTTGACAGAAATGACAGTGGAGAGGGGGGCCCAGTCGTTGGAAGCAAGTGCAGAGCTGAGTGGGGTAAGGTCTAAGGATTTAAAGGACTGGAGCTGTATGATTTTAGGGGGAGGTTTGGGGTGATGGACCTTACTTACAATGAAAATGGGGTTGTGATCACTAAGGGCATCAGGGAGGAGATCAGATTCAATGACGCAGTGTGGGTGGGTTGTGAGTGCCCAGTCAGGCAGGGTGTGGTTTTGTGTTTTGGGATTAGGACATGTGGGCTCGAGTATAAGTTGAGTGAGGTTTAGAGTAGTTACGTCATTGCATAGCTTCTTTAACTTGGAAGATAACCAATTTAGATTCACATTACCCATTATGAACAATTCACCAGATTGCGAGAGGGAGGTGATATTGGCTGAGTTTAGTCGTGACCGAGGGTTGAATGCTTGGGCGGCAATAGATGCCAGCCACAAAGATTGGGATTGAGAAAGGAAGGGTAATGTGGGTGGCAAGGGCTTCATAGGTAGCTGGGATGGAGGTAGCTAAGGTGGTAGTAAACTGCAGTGAGGACAGGATATACATGGCCACTCCCCCTCCGCAACCCGATCGATCTTGTCTGGAGAGGGAATATCCAGGGACAGCAATGGCATTGTCAGGGATGCTTTTTTTGAGCCATGTCCACCTCCCTGTGCGGCTTCTGTAGCTGGAACAAGGCTGTAGCGGATGGTTGGCTAGTGTTCAGTTCCCGCAGCCGCTGCGTGGCTGCTTCCCCACCCCCACCCTTGGCTGGCATTTATTATATAGCTGAGGCAAATAAAGTCACACCCAGTGGGAGTGGTATTTTAACTATCTCCTTACTTTCTCACCAGCAGCTTATACTGCTTTACCACTGGAGGGCATCTGAAACCTTTCTCACTCTGTTAGTTTTCACTATTTCCAGCCTGTTTGCCTGCCCGTTGTTTCAGTGCTTTTCTGTAATCTAACCACTGGGCATTAAACCCTCATGCAATATTTCTTGCTGCTTCTTTTCTTGCTTCCATCGTATGGATCCCTGTGGTTAGTAGCCCTTCCTCCATGAATGGCCAACCCACAGACCTAAACAACTTCAGTTTTTCCAACATGCTAATACAATGCCAACTGCCACCAGCCACCATACCTCTCTCTGTTCCAACGAGAATCATTTACCATTTCGCCTACTTATTACGCCACTCCTCTCTTGATTTCCCACCCTACCTATCACTTTTATCCATCGTAAACTGTGGTACTTGCTCCTCCTAGCACTAATATTAGCTGGGGATATTGAGCCCAATCCAGGACCAGGAGGTAACACCTCCTACACCGACTCTACCTGGAATGACATTAAGGGTCTGCGTATTGTTCACATGAATATCAGGAGCCTTCCCCATAATCAGCCTGAACTAGAAGCATGGGTCACTCAATATAACCGTGACATTCTGTGCTTGTCTGAGACCTGGCTAAAACCCTCTACCCCTGGCCACCAATGCCTCCTACCTAACTACAAAATAGTAAGGCAAGATAGGTCCTCATCTGGGGGAGGGGGGTGTTGCTATTCTCTATAAGCCTCACCTCTCACTTCACTATAACGTCTCCTTCACCGTCTCACACTGCAAATCTATTCATGCAACTCTTCCACTTGGATCTAAGAAGTTACACAGTGGTGGTGTCACTGGACTAGTGGAACTCCTTTCCTAGGTTGACACAGCAGTCGGACGCAAAGCAGTCCTTATCCTTGGGGACTTGAATCTTAACTGCTCTGGTAAATCCTGTTAATCCCTCTACACTATAATACAAGGCTATGACTTCCACCAACTAATTGTAGACCCAACTAGGGTCATGGCCCCTCCCAGATATAGCTCTCTAATTGACTGGGTCCTTACAAGCCATCTTGACAGCATAGTCTCAGCTAGTACCCTTGCAGATTCACTAAGTGACCACTTCCCAATCTTCTGCATCTGGCGTGCTGCTAGACATCGTACTCCTAAACTCATCACCTTCCAAAATCTGGCCAATTTTAATCAGGCACAGTTCATGCAGGATCTCTCCATGATTGATTGGTCACCCATCTTTGCCTCCTCCGATGCTCTGTCTGCCCTGGACTACTTCTTTGCTAATTTTGGTTGTCTCCAGGACCTTCACTCTCCTCATGTTACGCACCGTGTATGAGGAACTCAAACTAAGAGGCTCACCAAAGATCTTCTTACCCAGTTCTGGGCTACGGATAAAAGCTGGTGGCTTTCAAGGCTTCAGACTGATTACGATCATTACAGGGCTTTGAAAAACTCCTGTAAAAGGAATACTCGCCTAGCCAAAAGCTCCTTCTGTAAAGATCTGCTAACAAAAGCTGCTGGTAACTCTAAAATTTCTGGTCCATCTTAAAAACTCTCCTTGGAGCCAATCAATCGACCACCACAAACGACATGTTACTAAACGGTGTTCATTGTAACAATCTTGTGACCATCGCAAACTCTTTTAACTGTCATTTCTTGGACCTATCTAGCTACTTGGCCTCTTTCCCTACTGGGCACCCCACTTCTACCTCTGTGGATCTGCAGAAACACAACCTCCTCTCTGATTCCCAGCATGGCTTCTGTAAAAGCCATAGCACTTCTACTGTCCTCCTAACTCTTACTAATGACATTTATGCTGCCATGGAATCTGGTCGCTTGACAGGTGCTAGCTTTATCGACCTGACCAAGGCATTCAACCTCATTAACCACACCTTTCTCCTTACAGAGCTCCTTTCCCTTGGTTTTGCAGCGGAATCGGTCGACTGGTTCCACAGCTACTTGTCCAGTCAGCAGCAAGCTATAGCTTTCAACGCAGCATTGTCAGATCTTTCATCCATACATATTGGTGTCCCATGGGGATCCATACTTAGCCTTCTGCTTTCACAGTTTTCATAAATGACCGTCCATCCCTGGCACCTGCATGTTCCTCCTTGCTTTACGTGGACAACCTTGTCATCTACCATAGTGCCAGTAATGTATTAGACATAAACAACTCCCTAACTTCGGACTTCCTGAACGTACAGTCCTGGGTAACTGACAATCACCTTGTTCTCAATGTAGGTGAAACTCACTCTATGCTCTTTGGCTCTCCAGCTAGACTAAAAGTGAACCAAAACTCCTTCAGACTATCCTGTGCTGATGGTTCCCTGTTGGCTAGCACTAGTTCTTTCAAATACCTGGGGATTCTGCTAGATGAATCCCTGGAGTTTGATCTCCACATTACTGATTGGCAGAAGACACCAGGAGAAAGGACTGCTGTGTGACTGGACTTCTCTGCTGGGACTAAAGAAGAACTCTTGTACTTGGACCTTTAATTTAGGGTAAAAAAAAAAACTAACAAACAAAACAAAAAAAAAGTGTGTGTTTGTCTGAGTTAACTGAACTGAATGGTTATCTGAACAGTTATCTAGGTGTAAATCTCAGGTGATTGAAAGAACTTAATAGCGGTGAGGTTTAAATTACTTGTAGAAAGATCTAGTAAGTAGGGGGAGTGGCTTGGCTAGAAGGAAGCTACATTTAAAGACTGCCTTAGAAAGATTCTGTTAATAGCTTGGCAGAAGACACCAGGAGAAAGGACTGCTGTGTGACTGGACTTCTCTACTGGGACTATATTGCCCTCCTTCTCTCCCCTCCACCCTCCCACCCAAAGCTAGTTCTACTTTTATAGGCACAGGATTTGACTGACAACAGGAACTTCCTGTTTGGGAGCAGGAAGTGAGTGATCACAGAGCCACCAAAGACCCACCATCCTAGAAGGGCAAGAGTAGCTCTCCAGCCCCCTCTAACTGCTGGAGGTCTGCCTCTGAGCAAGTAAGGTGTCTACTGAGAAATATAGGATATTCTTGTCTCAGAACAGGACAATCAGGAGCTTAAAGGGCACACATGCAGAAAGTAAGGGGAGAGAGAAGAAAACAGAGGAAAGAGTAAGGATTGCAAACAGTTAAGGGGCCAGAAATAAGACATGATTGGAGTGGTGCAGTGCAGTGCAGTGGCTGTGGAGCAGCAGTTTTCCGGGAGACATTCTGGAGGATGGGGTGTTGTCCCATCTGCAGGCACCTCTCTGGGCTGAGGGAGGAGGTTGCTCATCTCCAGGCTGAGTTGGCCAGGATTTGTGGGACCTCCTCTTCCATCCAGGGACCACCAGTGCCACTGCCGTTGCCTCAGAGGTTGCCAAGAAAGAGGAGCGGTTAGACCACAGTGGGCTCAGGGAGGGTGAGGGTGGTGGAACAGAGGTGCATCCCTCCAGTTGTACCTCTCCACAATTCCTATGCCATTCTGGCAAAGTGTGGTTCCTCTATGGAGGCACCCGCAGTGGAGACCAAGGAGGATGCTGGGAACCTCCACAAAGGAGACCCACAGGAGGGTGGCAGGGGACCCCACAGGGGAAGAAAACAACTCCTGGTGGGGGACTCCATTGTTAGGAAGGTAGAACTAGGGGAGGAAGGGGAGAGGGAGGTAAGGTGCCTGCCTGGCGCCGTGGCTTGCAGGGACAGTGAGTGAATCCTCAGGATTGCTGGAGCAGCTGCACAGGGGAGGGAGCTGGATGTCATTGTGCACCTAGGGACAAATGACCTGGCTAAGAAAGGGAGTAGAGAAGTGCAGGAAGAGTTTGTGGAATTGGGGAGGGGCCTTAGACAAGTAGCATGCACAGTAACCTTCTCGGAGGTGCTGCCCATCTATGGCGTAGGAGAGGCTAGGGTGTTCCGCACCATGGGATTCAATCATTGCTTGAAAAACTGGTGTGGAACTCAGGGATTTGGCTTCATTGGGAACTGGGCGTCCACCTGGAGTGATGCAAGCCTATACTGGTATGATGGGCTGCATCTGTCCAGCAGGGAACCAGGATCTTAGGTGATAGGTTTAAATGTTCATTGGCAAGCATTTAAACTAGCCAAGGGGAGGCACTGGAAAGAGCAGGAAATCCTAGCCCCCCCCCAAACAATCGTGGTAGTAAGTGCGGTAAACACCAACATAGAGGTGTCGATAGGGAGAAGGGCAGGGTTAAATGGAGAAAGTGACAAAGGCAAGAAGGACAGGGATGGGGCAAAAAGGAGCAAGGCCATCAGGAAGTGGAGGGTAATGAGTACCAGTGCCCGTAGTCTGGGCAGCAAGCTGCCTGAGCTGGTGGCCTTGATGGAAAAGGGATGCATGGATATCATAGCAGTCACAGAAACATGGTACACAGAGAACCATGACTGTGATGTTAACATACCAGGGTACATAACCTACAGGAGAGACAGGCAGGGAGAAGAGGGGAGGAGTAGTTCTCTATGTAAAGGAAGGATAAAGCAACTGAACAAAAGAGTAAACAGGGAGGAGAGGAGGCACTGTGGGTCACCTTGGAGACTGGAAAGGGCACCACAGTCCGCACAGGGGTTGTGTACAGACCCCCATGTCAGGGGGAAGGAATGGACAGGGATATGATAGAAGGCATTCTTAGAATGGCAGAGAAAGGGGAGATACTGTTGATGGGAGACTGAACGAATATTTCTGCTCAGTATTCACAAAAGAGCAGGGGGAAGTGCCTAATCCAATTAACAGAAGCACTCTTGATAGGGGGGTCGATCCCAGTCCTTTCACAGAAGAAAGGGTTCTGCAAGAACTCCTAAAACTGAAGGTGGACAAAGCAATGGGTCCTGATGGAATTCACCCCAGAATTCTAAAAGAATTAAGGGAGGAACTAGTGAAACCACTGGCTACTCTTTTAATAAATCTTGGGAGGATGGTGTGGTACCCGAGAACTGGAGGAAGGCGGATGTGATTCCCTTCACAAAGTAGGAGCAAGACAGAGAAACTACAGACCTGTCAGTCTGACCTCTGTGGTAGGGAAAGTGATGGAGTCTTCTGAAGGAAAGAATAGTTGAGTACCTAGAGGCCAGTGGGCTGGGACCCAAGGCAGCATGGGTTCTGTGAGAAAGGTCATGTCAGACGAATCTAATAGATTTCTTTGACTGGGTGACCAAAGTAGTAGACCAAGGAGGGGCTGTGGACATGGCCTACCTAGACTTTATCAAGGCATTTGACACAGTCCCACACAAAAGATTAATAGTCAAATTAACCAGCCTGGGAGTGGGTCCCAGGGTGGTAGCCTGGGTAAAACATTGGCTGCACAACAGGACACAGAAGGTAATTGTAAATGGAGTCCACTCTGAGGAAAGAGGGTTTACTAGTGGGGTACCGCAGGGTTCAGTATTGGGTTCAGTCCTTTTTAATGTCTTCATAAGTGACATTG
The DNA here is from genome assembly GCA_016271365.2 of Neoceratodus forsteri. Lineage (NCBI taxonomy): Eukaryota > Metazoa > Chordata > Ceratodontiformes > Ceratodontidae > Neoceratodus > Neoceratodus forsteri. Next base: position 911,411,057 of record CM057449.1, on the reverse strand, counting down.
CAGAGGGACTGGAAGGAAAAGTATGCCTTTTTGCAGATGACACAAAGATCTGCAACAGGGTTGATACACAAGGAGGCGTGGAAAGGATGAGAAGGGACTTGGCAAGGTTGGAGGAATGGTCAGAAGTGTGGCAGCTAGAGTTCAGTGCAAAGAAGTGCAAACAATGCACCTGGGAAACAAGAACCCAGGGAAGAATACACAGTGGGGAGGTAGTAACAACAACAAAAAAGGAAAGAGACCTGGGGGTAATCATGTCAGATGACCTCAAGGTTAGCAAGCAATGTGAGAAGGCAGTAGGGAGGGCTGGGGGTATACTGGGATGCCTAGAGAGAGGCATCAGCAGCAGAAAACAGGAAGTTGTTATCCCTCTGTACAGACAGTTGGTGAGACCCCATCTGGAGTACTGCGTCCAGTTCTGGAGACCCCATCTCCGCAAGGACATAGACAGGATAGAGGCAGTCCAGAGGAGGACAACTAAAATGGTGCAGGGTCTGCAAGAGAAGCTGTATAGGAGGAGAGACTAAAGGAGCTAATATGTATACCCTTGAGGAAAGAAGGAGAGGGGGACATGATAGAAACTTTTAAGCACCTCAGTGGAATCAACAAAGTCCAAGAGGGTAGCATCTTCGAAAAGAGACGGCAAGAACAAGGGGACACAATTTAAAGATAGAAGGGGGGTGGTTCAGGGACAATGTGAGGAAGTATTATTTCACAGAGAGGGTAGTGGATGCATGAAAAAGCCTTCCTGAGGAAGTTGTGGGGTCTAAAACTGTGGGAGAATTCAAGAATGCATGGGACAGACATAAGGCAGTTCTTGTGGGGGGTAGGAAGAAATAGGCTGTTGGTTAACTAGGATCTATGGCCTATCCTGTAGGTAGGGAAATGGGCAGACTAGATGGGCCAAGCGGTCCTTATCTGCCATCAAAGTCTATGTTTCTATGTTTTTGCTACTTGCAAATCTGTTAATGCTAAAATCGGGGGAGCCTACCATACTAGCTATGCCCTCACTTCATCAGCTAGACTTGCTATGGCGCAAGGCCTTCTGCTCTCGTCTTTAGCTTATGGTTTTGTCACCTACCTAGGTGTGACAAAGACCTTCCTCCATAAATGGGACACCACTTATAATAATATTTGCCATTTTGCTTCTGCCTCTCCACGGTACAAGCATCATTGTCAGCTCTATGCTGACCTACAATGGCCTAGTCCTGCTGCCCACCAGCTCCTATCCTATGGTGCTCCTATCGATCTTATAACAAGATGTGGCCTCCCTCAGTCCCTTGCCTCGTTACTTCACTCCCAAACCCCCTCTTATGGGCTCCGCTCCAATGACATAACCCTGCTCTACATTCCCAGGCACAAAACCTCTATGGGTGCTCGTGCCTTCTCCCACGCTGCCCCTAAATATTGGAACTCTGTCCCTCATAACATTCACCTAGCCCCTACACATTCTGGCTTTAAGAAACTCCACCATGAATATCTTCTTGCATCAAGTCCTTGCACCTGCTTCCATCCACCTTAAGCTCACCCTTTTCCCGCTTTGTTTTACTCTCCCCCCCAAGCTTTTATACCAACCTCTCCTTTCTCTCTCCCTCCTCCCCTCCCCACATCTATTCTTCTATGTGCATTGGCCTTGTTAATGGCACTTACTGTATACTGTTTCATAATCCCATGACTAGTGCCAATTTTTCTGTACTTGTGTTGCACTTGTATATTTCTGAATATCCCTGTTCATATTATTTACTTGTATAACCCTGTATTTTACTGTTTTTGTAAAATGTTTGTTTTTTTCCTGCTGCCTAGCATTGTATGTCCTATTCTATGTGCTGTGTCACATTGTTGTTCATGTATTTGACTTGCATCTGCCCAGGTCATGCCTGAAAATAGGCCTCTCTATGCCTAGTGCACTCACCCGGCTACCAAATGCAAATAAATAAATAAATAAATCGGATGTCAGGGGTGTGTGAAATAATGAGAGTTTGTAGGAGGTCGATTTTTAGGTAGCAGGCTGCAGATGTTAGGGTAGTGGAGCTTCAACCCGTTAGGAAGGGTTGTAGTGGAAGTGGGGTTTGGAGACATGTTGTTTGGGTAAGGAGTCAGGGCGGGAGAAGTAGTAGGACCAGGATTGGGGTGGATGTTCCCTAATGAAAGAAGGAGGAGGGCAAGGATTAAATAGTGTAGTTTTGGACTTTTTTAATTAGAGTAGGAAATACGTGAGGGAGGGGTTGAGAGAAGGAGATAAGGAAATGAAGAAAGGCAAAGTGACTAGGAAGAGAAAACACAAATGCTGGAGGGTAGTAGGGAATGTGGGGTCTATTAACAAGAGGAGCAGTGGGGTGGTTGACAGGATGAAGGAGGTATCTGGAAGGGAAGCGGAGAGAGAAGTGGCAGTAGGTGTAGAGGGTGAGACTGCAGTAAGGGTAAAGACCAGGAAGGGTGTGAGTGGGAGGGAGATGGAAACCATTCTGGGTTGGGTAGTAGAGGCTTTCTACAGACTTGCAGATTCAGATCACACCAATGAATGTTAGGACGTAGATAATTTGCTTTAGGTATGAATGGCACATGACTAGAAGTGTTAGGGGAGAGCAGTGAGAAGAGGATTGCAACCTACACGTTTTGTTGCCCACTAGTGGCTTTGCAACATAATCTGCAAGTGGAAAAGTAAAAGAAGAAAACAGTTACAATTACACTTTAAACTGAAGAAATTCAGCACTGAGTATTAAAACAGTCCAGATAGGCAGGATGTGGAACCAAGCAAGGAGCTTGTGGTCCACGGATGACCAATAAGAGCTGTCCCAAGAGAAAGGCAGTTGTCCTTAGAAAGTTTACAGAGAAAGCAACGCAGCCTTGAGTTCCCGGAACGCTGTCCAGGCCGTACCTGCAAGCAATGGTTCAGGGAGTGTGGCAGCAGGCTCTTCTCGCCGTGGAGGCGTGTAGACCCCCATCTGAGGTGTTGTAAGCCCAAAGGGCTATGAGAGGATGCCTGCAAGCAGTGGCTCGGGGAGTGTGGCAGCAGGCTCTTCTCGCTGTGGAGGCATGTAGACCCCCGGCTGAAGCACTGTTAGCCCAAAGGGCTATCAGAGGACACCTGCAAGCAATGGCTTGGGGAGTGTGGCAGCAGGCTGTTCTTGCCGTGGAGGCGTGTAGACCCCCGTCTGAGGTGCTGTTAGCCCAAAGGGCTATGAGAGGATGCCTGCAAGCAATGGCTCGGGGAGTGTGGCAGCAGGCTCTTCTCGCCATGGAGGCGTGTAGACTCCCGTCTGAGACGCTGTTAGGGTTCGCTGTCTGTTTGTCATTGATGCTGAAGCCGCACCTGGAAGACCTGCAACCAAGCGGACAATTGGCAGGTGGATCACATCCTGCATTGATCTCTGCTATAGATTGGTGGATAGGGAGCCTCCTGGAGGGCTAAGGGCTTATTCCACCTGCCATACCTCTGTGTCGGTGGCTGCTTCTAGGGATGTCCCTATCCAGGAAATCTGCAGGGCTGCTACCTGGAAGTCAGCACACACCTTAATTTCCCATTACCACATTGACCTTGAGTCACGCCGGGATGCTGGTTTTGGGACTTCAGTTCTCCAGTCTCTGTTCCTGAAGTAGGGGGTGTGCACCTTGCCTCCCCCTCCTGGAGAACTGCTAGGAATCTGCTAGCTAGTGTGGATAGAACATCATATCCACATCCCTAGAAAAACCGGTTACTCACCTGTAACAGTAGTTCTAGGAGTGGTATACCTCTCTGGACTTTGTACTGCTTTGTAATATTTTTGTACTATTCTGTAACACTTGCGACCCCGGGTTGACCCAATAAAAGGGGCTATTATTGTCTCAGTGATCTTATCCAGTCAACAAAACTCAAATAAATAAATAAAATATGATGTTCATCCACACAGACCCACCTGACCTCCCCAACTTGGGCGCACAACCTCTGTTTCCATTGGGCAAGATCTGACGTCATGGGGCGGAGCCATGGAAGTTACCACCCGGGTGGGTAGGAGGAGCCAGCTAGAAGATGTTTCCCTCAATCCTTAAAGGGAAAGACAACTGCCAGATAGTGTAGATGAACATCATATACCAGTCCTATGACTACTGTTACGGGTGAGTAACCTGTTTTTTTTTTTTTTGCCCTTGTGCTGATCCCTGAACATTTTGTGGGCCTCAGTAACAACTGGATTTGTTTTTGCCCATGTGCTAGTCCCAAAACATTTTGTGAGTCCAGTTGTTATTCTGAAAAGTCCTCGACACTGACCCACCCCAAATATAGCAAAAGTTATTTATTCACTGGAGTTTAAAATGGTGTTTTGTTTCAGAGAGTTAATAGGGAGAGCTCTAAAAAAAAAAAAAATGTGTCCGATCTAGATTTGACTTTCTAGTGCCCCAGTCTTTTATTTTTCTGTATATAAAAAAATTCCAGACAGCTATACAATAGCCTGCTGCCTGTTCCCACTGCTGACTCCTTGTGAAAGCCTGGAAGAATATTGAAGAGAATCCCTAATACCGCAATCACTTTTCTGTCTCTGCCTGCCTATTTTGTTGCTTTTCTGTTTTACATCATTAACAAATTATATACATTTTAAAGAGCATCTTTCTTTATGCTTTTAATAAAGAACAGGGAACTCCTTTACCTGAATAGGAGCTCTTCTGGGGTGTGAAATAATATTTTTTTGTGCAGCTCCCAAAGGAGGGGTTGGGATGGTAATTTGCCCCCGAGGGTCTGGCAGCATGATCTCTTTCCACTTCATACTAGCCTGCTCCACCCCCGTGCTTTACACTCTATGTGGAACTGCATTTGGTAGTGCTGCTGAGAAAGCATGATTGTGGAGTGGTAAACATGTGGGGTAGCTATACCTCTCAACCTTCGGCCTCATGGATCAGGGACAAGGCATAAAAAAATCCGGGACAAAGGGCCAAAATCAGGGACATATCTTTAGAATTAAAGATATCCACCCAGAAAGCTAGTAGAATATGAGGCTTAGTGCAAAATGCATTTTCTAAAGAAGAACATGTCTGTAACTTTAATGTTTGACATTATTTTATGCTTACAGTCCCCACTGTTTAGCCACACAAACACCAATTTTAGGAGGGACAGAGTAAAATTTTGAGTCAAAATCAGGGACAGTTGAGAGGTATGGGGGTAGCCTATCCAGTCAGGTGGTGAAAGCAGCAGTGTTCAGATATTCAGAACTGAACTTCACAAATTCCTGATGGAGGATAACATCCAGGGTCACACAGCATGAGCTGCTTAACATTCCTACAGTAATGTAATAAGTCGCAATGAAGCTTTGAATAATTTCAGCACTGCACAAAGCAAAAACTGACAGCACAGTTGGGTGAAGTTAGTGCCAAGCGGCAGGTAGGGCACATAAGATGGACTCTAAATTCCTTCCATATCTAACATCTCCTCACTTGAAATTACCCCCCCTCACATAAATGCATACCACAAATTATATATTTAAAATAAAAATGCTTTACTAGGGCTTAGGCTTTAAGATTGTTATTTTCATATTGAATGTTATGCCTTATCGCCATTGGCCATCTTTGGCCTCACCCTTCCAGTTCATCCAACCGTCACCCACCATCTCCAAGGCTTACTTGGCTCTTATGTTCCCCTAAGGATTGCCTCCCCCAGAGCGGGGCTTTGTGGGGGGGGGGAGACATCCTTCCTACCCACAGTTCCCCACTCCTGAGCTGGAACCAAGGCCTGGTGACTGTTGCAGGGTCTGCGGTGGACTGGCTGGTGTCATCTTGCTGGTGGGGTTTTTCCTCCTTACTTTTCTCCCCTTCCCCATGTCTGTGTTGCATGCAATGACTCGTACGTACTGTGCTAATGCAGGGCATGCTTTCTCTGTCCACGTCAAGCTCTAAGCTACACCACCTAGCCTCTGCACACCTCCTTCCATGATTGTTCCTTACATTTACCCTGCTTTGGAAGAAGCTACTATGGCACAGCAAGCAAGGTTTTATTTATAAAGCACCCTTTTTCTTGAAACTCAGGGCACTGTACAGAGTGCAGGCAGATGAGAAAATATAAAAAGCGCATAACGTAATAAATAACAGTAAAATCAATAAACTAAATAATATACCAAGATCCAAAAGCTTGTCTAAAAAGGTGTGCCTTCAGACCCCATTTGAAGACTTCCGTCAAGGGGGCCAGTTCACAGAATGTGGACTGCAGCTTCCAAATCACCTCACAGACCTTTCGTCCCACTAGTCTAAACTCACCCCAGGCAAGGGGAGTGCTTTTTTGGGACATCCCGATGTGCCATCATGGGGCTGAGAAAGTCTGCTTAGAGAAATTGCAGCTCTGATGGAGGGCACTCTGTCAGAGAAGAACATAGTGGACTCCTCGCACTTTGCCACCAAAACCTCTCTAACTGGCTGTAGACAGGCTGGATGAAGCAGCCACTCCACAGTCTGGAAGAGTTGAGCTGGTCTGTTCTTCCATGCAGCAATCTCCCAGGACAGATAAACTGCCTTCTTATGAGAGATTGCCCTTTGATATTCAAAGTAGTGAGTTTTCAGAGCCAACTTGTCTTCCTCTTGACTGCAGCTTATGCCAACAAAGCTCCAATCTCCAGTCTCTGGTCTTCATCTCCTTGAGGTCTCCATCAAACCAGGGTGACCTCAGCGAGAAGACCTAGGTCATACACATCTCGTGTGACAGAATCAAGTGAGGAGGTGGTAGCCCTGTTGTAGGGCCCCCAACACCTCACTCGAGCTGACCACACAGGCAGCACTCACAGCTGAGAGGTCCATTACTGCCATTAAGTGCTCTGGGGACAGTCCCCTTAAAGGACGGTAATGTATCAGCTCCACAGGGAAAGGGTTCGGGGAGGGGTCCCAAATGAGAAACGCACTGTGCAGTGATCCGACCAAAATACCAGAACAATCTTGAGATCATAAATCTCAAGCCCCAGTGAGAACACGAGGTCCAAGGCGTGACCATGACTGTAGGTCACAGAAGCAACTGCTTGTGCAAAGCCCAGCAGTGTCGTCAGCTGGAGGAAGTTATGTCCAAATTGTGGTGATTCCTCATCGATCCAAGTATTGAAGTCACCTAGGACCAACCACCTAAATGACTCCAATGTTCTCTCGGCGACTAGTTCCGCAGCTTCCTGCAGAAACTCCTTCTCATGCCCCAGAGGTAGGTACACAAGAAGGATTCTGCCACCTGCGTCTGGATCGCTGCTCACAGCCACACATTAAATCAATAAATTAGATCCCACTCGGTGCACATAGAAGTTCAGGTCAGGTCTAAAACAGATGGCCACACCCCCGACCCTGCGTTCCTTCCTTGGAAGTGTACCATGGAGAACCATGGCAGGATGGATGCCTCCAAAACTAGGCCAGCGCCATCTCGCAGTCAGGTCTTTGTGATGCAAGCCTGATCGACTGAGGAAATCAAGTCCGCTATAACTGTGGTCTTTTCCTGATTGATCTTTCATTACACAACACTGCCCATAGGGGACCATTCGAGGCTGCTGGCCCAGCAGCTAACTGTCCGCTCAGTCTGGCAGAAACTCTGGGGATGGGAAATGATCACATCTGGCCTCTCCCAGGGTCCCATTTTGCCCCAGAGCACCTCCCGGTCTTGACCACCCCAATGTAACTCTCTTCCACTACAACCCTGTCTTGCTGTCGCCTTCCATTCCACCCTTGCACAATCCCAACCTCCCTGCAGCACCTACAGTTGTGGCCAAAAATATTGGCGCCCTTGCAGTTTTTTCTAATAATGCACCATTCCTTCCAGAAAATTGTTGAAATTAAAAAATATTTTTGTATCCACATATGTATTTCTTTGGTTTGCAGTGGAATAAAACACAAAAAGCAGAACAATTTACTAAGTCTTAGCTTATTCCACACATAAATCCTTAAATGGCCTGGACAAAATTATTGGCATCTTTTAGAAGTAGTAAGAAATAATTAGATTTCAAGCAGGTGATTCTCCTTCACTTTGGAACTGAACTCACCTGTGGTGAGTTGCAGGTGCCTGCAATATATAAATCACTCATTCAACCAGTTTGAATAGAGAAAAGGACTCATTCTCCTGTTTTGTGTGTCTGTGTGTACCGCAGTGAGCATGGAGAAAAGAAAGATAGCCAGAGAATTGTCTGAGGAGGTCAGACAGAAGATTGTAGCCAAGCATGGACAATCTCAAGGCTGCAAATCAATCTCCAGAGACCTTGATGTTCTTGTTTCCGCCGTACGTAATGTTATCAGGATGTTTAAGGCCAATGGCACTGTAGCCAACCTCCCTGGACATGGCCGCAAGAGAAAACTTGATCAAAGATTGCAGCGCAGGATTGTTCGAATGGTGGAGAAAGCACCTCGATCAACTGCCAAACAGATTCAAGCTGACCTTCAGACACAAGGTACGACAGTTTCAACTCGCACCATCCATCGCCAACTCAATGAAAGGAGGTTATATGGTAGGAGGCCCAGAAGGACCCCACTGCTGAGAGAGAGACATAAGAAAGCCCAACGGGGGTTTGCCAAAACACCTGAACAAGACCAAATCCTTCTGGGAGAGTGTGCTGTGGACAGATGAGACCAAATTAGAGCTTTTTGGTAAAGCACATCATCTCTATGTTTACAGAAAACAAAATGAAGCCTTCAAAGAAAAGAACACCTTCCCTACAATCAAACATGGAGGAGGTTCAGTGATGTTTTGGGGTTGCTGTGCTGCCTCTGGCACTGGGTGCCTTGAACGTGTGCATGGCATCATGAAATCTGAAGATTACCAGGCCATTTTGGAGCGCAATGTTGAACCCAGTGTCAGAAAGCTGGGTCTCCGTCGAAGGTCATGGGTCTTCCAGCAGGACAATGACCCCAAACACACTTCAGAAAGCACCCAGGAATGGTTCAAGACAAGGCGCTGGACTGTTCTCAAGTGGCCAGCAATGAGTCCAGATCTAAATCCCATTGAAAACCTGTGGAGAGATCTGAAAACAGCAGTTGGAAGAAGGCACCCTTCAAATCTGGGAGAACTGGAGCAGTTTGCATGAGAAGAGTGGGCCAAACTGCCAGTAGAGAGGTGCAGGAAGCTCATCCATTGCTATAGGAAGCGGTTGATTGCAGTTATTTTGACCAAAGGCTGTGCTACCAAATATTAAGTCTAGGGTGTCAATAATTTTGTCAATGCCATTTCTTTTCATTTTCTGATTTAAAAGGATATATTAAATTATGAATCAAAAACAAAGGTTCTGTAATATTAACAGAGAAATAAAGAATTGTGGAGACCAAATACTGTACTGTTGTTAATTTCAACTTATGTTTAGGAATTGTGAGTTATTTGAAAAAGTGCAAGGGCGCCAATATTTTTGGCCACGACTATAATAGCTGCAGTCCCAACCTCCCTACGATGCCTAATAGCTGCAGGTGGTAGAGGGGGATAAGCAAAAGGGTGGAGGGCCTGCAGCAGAGATCCCGAGTAGGTGATCTTAAGGGGTCTGAACCAGATGCATATTGTCTTCTGCAACTGTAACCAAAGCATAAAATTACCCTGCTTCCTCCTAAATCAACAGTAAAATAGAAATAAATAACATAAAACCCTAACCACCATAGCACAATCAACCACTATAATAAAATAAAACCTTACCCCACACAAGCCCTCCAGCCCCTGTCTCGCCCACATTTTTTCATCCTCTTAATAAAATAAATAATACAGTAGTAGAATTGTAATGTGGTGCTGTGGAGGAGTAATGTTCAGAAAGTTCAGTTCCTTTTAAGGAGCAGTGTCCAAACTTAACTGCAGTGAATGTGCACAGATAGCAACCATAGAGCTAAAATCTCCGCAGGTATTGGCAGGTCCTTCCAGCATTGCTTTCACTAATCAGATGAAAATAATGACTTCCAAAATAGGAAAACGGTGCTCTCACCACTGTAATCCAGAAACTGTCAGAAGGGTGCAAGGTTATAAGCTGCTCAATAGGCAGAGCCAGCCTTAGACTTTGCTGGGACAGAGGTAAAACACGGGGCCCACCAAATCAGCAGTCGGGCTGGGGATTTGGATGCTCCCCAAGCCAGACCTGCAGTCCTCTCAGTCCAAGCCACCACCCCCCCCAAGCCACACCAGTAGGCCCTTCGCTCTCCAAGCCACACCATTATGGCCTTCATCCCCCTGCCACCCCCAAGACGGACCAGGAGGCACATCACTTCAAATCACCCGCCCCTAAAAGCATACTAACTAACAGGACGGATCCCCAAGGCAGGGCAAGTTCTTGAATGAAAGGGCTTTGTGGGCTGGAGATTTGGATGCTCCCCAAGCCAGACCTGCAGTCCTCTCAGTCCAAGCCACCACCCCCCCCCCAAGCCACACCAGTAGGCCCTTCGCTCTCCAAGCCACACCATTATGGCCTTCATCCCCCTGCCACCCCAAGACGGACCAGGAGGCACATCACTTCAAATCACCCGCCCTAAAGCATACTAACTAACAGGACGGATCCCCAAGGCAGGGCAAGTTCTTGAATAAAAGGGCCTTGTGGGCTGGAGATTTGGATGCTCCCCAAGCCAGACATGCAGTCCTGTGGATCCAGTCTCCCTCACTCCCCCAGCCACACTAGCAGGTCCTTTGCTGCAGAGCTCCCCCCAGAGGCCCATGGCTCCAGTCCCCCTCATCAATCACAAAAAAAACAACTGCATTTAAAGCTGTCTTCTCAACCTTCCCTCAGATCTCACCACACACAGAAGATCATTTTTAAACTCCCGGCCCCAATTAACCAGTATTTCAGTTCAACCCCCCTCCTGGCTCCCCCAGACAAATAGTATGAGAGCTCCCCAGCCACAACAGCAGGCCCTGCACTGGAAAAGACATGGCTCCAATTCCCCTCATCAATCACAAAAAAAACAAAAAGAAAAAACAGAAGCTGCATTTACAGCTATTCTTTCAACATTCTCCCAGACCACACCACACACAGAAAATAATTTTTAAACTCCCACCCTCAAACAAGCAGCATTTCAATTCAAACCCCCTCCTGGCTCCCCCAGACAAATAGTATGAGAGCTCCCCAGCCACACCAGCAGGCCCTTAGCTGCAAAGCTCCCCCTGGAGGCCTATGGCTGCAGTCCTCCCATCACTCACACACACAAAAAAAAGCAGACGCTACATTTAAAGCTGTCCTCCCCTAGCTGGCCTGCTGGGGCAGGTTGCCTACCTGCGACCCGGGTTTGAGAATGGACCCGGGACGTCGGAGTGCTGGCTGGGGGAGAAGGATTGAGCATCCAACGACTGCTCTCCTTCTCTGGGGGGGGGTAGAGTGTTCGGCGCAACATGGACACCTAGCGGAGGCTGAGAGGTACTGAATACGCTGGACACCAGTAGCTCGGGGGGCGGAAGGACGCTGGTCGCCATTGTATGTCCCCGCCCCTGCACACCGGGGAAGAATGCTGTCAGCTGCCCTAGATGAAGCCTGCCCTCGGCTTCAATCAGCTCCCAGGCCAGCCCTTCGACCTATCCCATCGTCTGCGGCACTGTAGGGGCCAGTGCCATAACCCCTCCCTGGGGGGTAAGCCAGGGGGTATTGAAGAGGCATGGACAATATGGGAATGGAAGCGGGGTCCATGACTGGGCTGAGGTACCGGGTGGCAATCAGCGGAAAAAGTACATTAAAATAAAAAATAAAACTGTCCTCCCAGCCTTCACCCTGACCATACCACACATGGAAGATTATTTTTAAACTCCCACTCCCAAACAAGCAGCAACCGCATTTCAATTCAAACCCTCTCACGTCTCCCCCAAACAAATAGTATGAGTACCCATTCTTACCAGTGCCAGGAGAGGTCGGCTTATTGGAAGAAATGGTCTGGCAGTCTGAGTCAGCGTGGAGCTGCCGCTGCTGTGATTTTAGTCTGTGGCAGTCCATGTCACAAGTTTGCAGACAGTCCAGGACGGGTGGCAATCCAGTCATGCAGCAGGCTGAAGAGCTCTCGCGGAGTGGGTTCAGCAGGTCTGGCGTGGTGTTTAGCAGGTCTGTGTAGGCGATCAGACACAGAATGTGGCCACAGAAAAATCCATGCATCCTCCGTCTTCCTTTAAAATTCCTTCCTGATGATGGCACCATTCCCGATGCCAAGCTGATTGGGTGAGCAAGCTGTTCTTCGCTGAATGGTTGTTGAATCCTGCCCACCTATTGGCTGAAAACACCATCTCTTATTAGCACAGCTCTCCCTCTTCCTGATTAGTTCCTTGCTGAGCTCTTGCTGCTGTTTGATTTGCCATCTCTGTATCCTTCCGTCTAGCTTAGAGATATCCTGACTCCTGAGCTCTGGAAATGTATGCCCAGGTCCTGGGAGGAAGTAGTCAGCAGTGTGTGTCATCTGCAAGGAAGGTGGGTTCCCAGACATGGCCGGACACTGCTGTGTCAATATGTATATTGTAAACAATAGGGTTTGTAATCTGAGGCTCCACAATGTAGTTGGAGGCTCAAGTCAGCAGTGATTGAGGAGGGGGGTGTGCTCACAGATGCATGGGGAAGCTGTGGTGTGAGAGGACGGCAGGGGGCAAGAACAAACTGGAACAAACTGAGAAAGTCAAGAGGGTAGACCAAGAACAGTATGGGCACTGTTGCTGCCTGCTGTACGCTCTGTCCATGTAGGCTGTTTATTGGTGCAAGCTTCAGAACCCTAGTCTGCAGACTTAGTAATCATAAGCGTGAAAGCCAAGACAAGAGCGGGGCCCCCCACAAGCATGGGGCCCAGGGCAGCCACCCCTACTGCCTCTCCCCCCCCCAAAGGCTGGCACTGTCAATAGGACGAAAGGCTGAAACACAGAGAGTTTAAGGGGACTGCTTCTTCACACTTCTTAACACTGCTCTTACCAATGTTGAATGCTAGCTGTTCAGAAGCCCACTGCATTACTGGCTGTCCCTTGTGAAGTAGAGAAACTATATCCTGCCCCAGTACCAAGGCTTTTTATACCAACCAGCCTAAAACTTACTGTGTGATCTTTATGGCTGATTATAATAGGTCCAGTGTTCCCCTTCATCCAAGCTCTTTGCACCCTGTTAAATAATCCATAAAATTATGGGCAAATATACTTGGGCACCTGCCTCACTGGGCTTCCGCATTTTCTAGGCTTACACGATTAAATATCAGAATAGCCTATGGAAGTCTTTTATCTGCTGTTGTGGATATATTGTATATAGTTACAGCGATTGGGTAGTACATTCACAACCACAATATATGTTACCCAGTACAAGTTATTTAATCTTAACTGGTCCAAGTGTACCTTACTGTAAGTCAATGAAGATAACTCCCTACCTCAACACCTCCCCCCCCCCCCGAAAGAAAATGAAGCTGTACCTTCTCATCCCCAGGACTCCTCTCAGGGTTACATTAGGGGATACTTTCAGGTCAGCGATTTATGACCCACAACAACTGGGTAGTTTTTGCATAGTATAAATTTCTTGGACAGTGTCCTCCCATTCCTTTTGTTATGGTGGTTCTTCAGCTAACCGCCATCTAGAAATTGCCTTTTTTGCTGTCAAGAGCCACACCCCAGCTGCTGTTGGTGGAGACTGCCAGTAATATGAGGGTGGACTAGCTGCAGACTCGCTAGTTGAGACATAGAGGGCCAAAACTGGAAAGAGATCCTGAAAGGACTGCCCAACTGAATGCCAAAATGATTGTATCTTGGGGCAATCCAAAACAATATGTGGGTGTCTTGCTTCTCATGGCCACATTGTCTCCAACACCCCATTCCTCTTTGTATATTGTACTGCCCTGTAATATGGGGAATGGAATACATACAGTAGGTGGCAAAGCCAGGGGGTTGGGAGACCCCTCACTTTTGTACCTGAAGGATCTGACAATGAATTTTGACCCCCCCCCACACACACTTTTCAATCAGTTCAGCAGCATTAAAATGTGGGTGGTGGGATTTCTCCAATGACAGCAGGGAGACAGCTTTTAAACCCGTTGGTAATCAACCTATATTGAAAATCCAGGCAACCAAAATTATACTTTTTGAAAATACTGTATGGAATATTTTGTTTCACTGTTGCATGAGTTGCACTGTGTAGTTGTTTTTGGCTTCCCTTCTCTTCTCAAACCTCTTCAGAAGCTCGGTTCCTGACCCTGTTCTGTTTTGATTATCACGAATAACCATGCATTTCTGTTAATAAATCATGGATTATTCATCAAAAGATGTGAATTATTCTGGATTATAAAAAGCTAGATAGGCGGAATAAAGTTTATTCAAGCAGGCAATTGTTTTCCCAGTGCCTTGGGCTAAGGTGGTGTTTGCAATTCTGACCCCACACTTTTTGGTACGCTTCTCCGCCCCGGGGGAGTATGAAAATACCCGATTATAATCTTCACCCACATGCATGCAATATGTATGAGGAAGTTAATTTATAGTGCCTAAAACAGACAGATCTCACTTCGAGGGGGAGCTCTTGCAGCAGGGTACACCATAAGGACTGAAGCCGGCAGGTGCCAGGACCCCAAGGAAAACTTCCAGCTAGCAGTATACAGTGGGGGATCAACCTCTGACGTCAACCAGTAGTATATAAGGGGGCAGTTCCCCAACCCTACCCCAGTTCTTTTCCCATCTTAGACCCGCGCACATCGTCTCCACGGACGCCTTCTACTCCAGTCAACCGACATTTTTTCGTGCTTACCCGTGCTTTTTTATTTTCTAGTTAATTTTCAAGAAGTCTTTCTTTTCTCTGTATGTCTTCTTCTCCAGCATTTTCATTGGATCAGCGGTGGTCCAAGTGTCCTTGCGGCATGCAGATCCCATCGAAGGATGAGACACACTCTCTCTCTCTTCCTAGGACTGGAACACAACCCTGGGCCTGTGATCACTGCCTGAAGTTCAACCAGAGGACCAGGATCTGCTGCCAAAAGGCCCTTAAAGCTTTCTTGCTGGAGAAGCAGGTTGCAGCAATGGAGAAACAAATCCAGGGAAAAGGTTCCTCCTCCTCTTCGTTTTCTGGGGCCTCCTCCTCTTCGCCCTCCCATCGGGAGAAAAAGTCGGATGGAAAACATAAACACAGGACACAGGGGGAATCATAAAGAGAAGTCTTCCTCCCGATCCTGGTCTCTTCACTCTTAAGTCAACTGGCTCCAGGTCCTCCTCCCATGGGAGGTTGGACTCTGTTCCCATGGTAGCCCTCTCCCCTTTTGGGCTTCCCGTGGTGAAGTCACCAGCCCTCATTCATACTCCGGGTGGTGGCTCTTCTGGGTCGGGGACTTTGTCCTCCATCTCCCAGCCCCTGCTGCTTTGGCTCTTTCATCAGCCTTCGGACCAGCAGTCAGGTGGCTGTGCTGGGTCTTCTCTGGGCGGCGGGTCTTTGTCCATTGTCCGCCTGGCCACGGCATCTGCTGAGCCGATGCCTCTCAGCAGCACCAAGGGCATGCGTCAGCCTGGGGCAGAGTGACGCCTCTGCCCTGTTCGGGAGTTAGCTCCCCATAATAGGTGTCTTCCAGAATGATGCCAGTGGCTTTTCCTGACTGGCATCGGTTGACGCCAACCACCCTGGTGTCTCTTCCGGTGACTTCTTCTGTTCCGTCGTTGCCGGATCATCCTGCGTCACTGGTGAATCTAACCACTGCTGTGGACCAGATGCCAGAGGACCTGCTGTCAGACCTGATGACACCTACTGGGCCCACGCCAGATAACCCGGCACCCATTAAGCTGACGCCAGCTAACCCAAATCCACAAGATCCGATGCCTGGGTTGCTGCCTCTGCAGGGACAGATGTCGGGACCGTCTAACGTCCGTCAACCGGCACTGGTTCACCCTCAGAATCCTCTGCCAGATTTAACAGTCCTTTTCACCTCCTGGTGGAACACAGTGAAGGGTGACTTGCTTCCACAACTGGCATCCCCCTTCAAGGTTCCTACTCCTTCGGGGGTCCTGGATCCAGCTCCTCCTCTGAAGCCTTCTCTGCAACCCAAGGAGCCTACCCCACAGCCGGATGGCACCAGCAAGGGTCGCTTCAAGTGTTATGGGTGGAAGCATAGCCACCCGTCCTTCATATCCTCAGACAGGCACAGATGTCGGTCTCATGGCCGTTGTCAACAGCGTTCGAGCTCAAGTCCTTCCTCCTCAGGGAAGTTGGGCCATGGCTCTTCCTCCTCTTCGAGGTCATCCAATCCCAGGTGTCCCCCCTCTCCTGCCATCCCGAAGTACACCCCTAGGTCACCACCCCAGATGACCCGACCTTTATGGAGGTTATGCGGCACATCCAGTAAAATATGGGTTGGGATACCTTGGATTTGGACCCTGAAAGACGGCATTTGGCTGTCTTTCTTTGCCAGAAGGACCCAAAGCCCATGGTGGTTCCTCCTCTGGTGGACACTTTTATGGATGTCACTAAGTCAGCATGGAATGGCCCATCTTGCACCCCTGCAGTTTCCAAAAAAGCTGACTGCCTTTATAATGCTCCCAGGGATGAAACCTATTTTGGGGAGCAGCCAGCCGCAGACTCTATGGTCATCATGGCAGCCTATGGCTGGTCCAAGAGGCCACGTCATTTAAGTACCCAGCCTCTGGACAAGGACTCCAAGCAAGTAGACCAGCTTGGCAGAAGAGTGTATGCCTCGACAATCTGTGCACACCGTTTCTTAAAATATTTGACCAACATGGTCCAGTATCAGAACGCCCCGTGGGAAAAGGCTGTGGAGCTGTTTCAGACTCAGCAGGATGGTCCCCAGAAGGATGAGCTGCTTTACATTTTAAAATCAGGCTCTGACGTTGGTACCCATGTTTTACGTTTGTCCAATGACAGGCAGATGTGGCAGCAAGGGCAGCTGCCTCAGGAATTTGCCTTTGCCAGTATTCTTGGCTCTGAGTCTCAGGATTTACCCTGGATGTTTAAGCTAAAATCTTGGGCGCCCCTTTCAAGGGCTCCGTCTTTTTTGGTGAGGACTCCAAAAAGGTCATCACTAATCTTCAGGAGTCGGGCAAAGGCTGTCAGATCTGTACACACCATGTACAGATCTAATCAGAAGCAAAATCATGGCCAGCCATTTCAGAGGTCTTCCAGTCAATAGTCTCGAGGCCAGCAAAATCGAGGAGCATTTAAATGTAAAGCTACTGCCCAGACCTCCGGAGTTTCAGATTCCAGAGCCCCAAAAACCTCCCAGGCCTCCCTACCTGACCCCAGTTCCTCAGCCCGACTCCTTTCTCAGCCTCCCTCCTCCAGCAGAATCCCTGACTAGGGGGTCACTTTTCTCTCTACCTAGAGGGATGGCAAAGAATTACGACAGATCAGTGGGTTCTTCATTTGATAGAGAAGGGACATGTCCTGGAGTTCATGGAGATATCTCCAGGCAGCCCTCCCGTACACTCCCATTATCCTCTGTCACACCTCTCTCGTCCAGGAAGGGATCCAGGTGCTTTTGCTGAAATAGGCCATAGAGCCAGTTCCTCCAGCTCAGAGGGCTTATACTGTTAAAAGATCACAGCTTAGGTTCTTTGCATGGTATGCTGGACAAAGATAACAACAAGTAGCAGTAAAAAGTTTTATTACATACTCACGCCATAACAAGTGAAGCAAAGCAAACACAAGGGAGCCGATTTCCTACCATTCTTTGAGGATGGTCTCTCTCTGTGTCTCTCTATCTCTCTCTCTCTCTGAAGAACTGATGTGCATATAAATATATGAGTACGGTTACAGATACGATAAACATACAGCATTGGATAAGGCATGTAAATAAGGTGGCTCCCTTGGGCAATTACATAGGAAATAAAATTGCAAAGTAAGGAAGAATGAATCTCTGAATCTCTAAACAATGGAAATTCATAGTCTGCAATCTGTTATCAGTCTCACTGGAGACAGTGAGTCTGAGAACACATGCAGTTTCATCAGAAAAGCATACAACATGTCACAATAGTGGAAAACTACAAACTAGGAGTAATTATGAGTATAGCAGAATATATGGCAAAAACATAGCATATAAATGTATTTCAGATAGATATAAGCATAGCAAATATAAATAAAGAACACTAATATAAGTAATAAAACAAGACAACATTATAAGACTGTGTAAGGCACTAATACTGTGTATAAGGTTACGGTTACATGTAGGCCACTTGGTGGTATATAACCCAGGCATAACAGTCCCCTCCTTGTTGTCTTGCTCACAGGGCAACACAACAAAAAGAAGAAAGGTGTAGTAATGGTATAACAGAGTGTGTCAGTAAGCTTGAGGCACAAGCCCTGTAAAAGAACTGTAGCCATGCAAGATGCAGGACAAAAGTACACCTCAGACAGCAAAAGTGTAGTAATGAATGAGTGAAAACAAGATGTAAATTACTATCAAGCTTTAAAACATTGATTTGAACAACTGCTTTTCAAAGCACATAAAACTTGTAATGTAAATGTATTACAATTCTGTAGCACATAGATAATGCGACTGTAAAAGGAGACCTATTCAGGAGGCAACAGGGGTAATCACAGATGGTCAGATCATAAAATACAGAACAGAAACCAGGTATGTCAGCACCACAGTGGATATGTGTAGAAGAAAAATTGTTGTGTATTATCACAGAACATCATTCGTAAAAACAGTGTTAAAGTTGTCCCTTCATAAAGAACAGTCCATATTAAGAGTGCCAAAAGGCAGATAACAGTGGCGTACATTATTGATTGAAGGCTCTAATAACAGTGTCCTTAAAGACCAGTCCATAAGGTTCAAGTTTGTAACCACAAAGCAGTGTAGTTATATTGGAAATGTCATTCACTGAAAGTTTGTAACCCATATGGCATACATGGCACATGGGGTTGTGCAGACGTGTACCAGCATGGTAAGAAAGGTAATGTTCGTGTAGCTGGTTGGAAGGATTGGAAAAGGCCTTGGCAAGGCTTGCATGAGAATATCCATAGAATGTTTCATTGGAATAGCCATAGACAGGCATAGCTTTTTGTAAAAAGAGCACATTTGGCATAAAAATTGACAGTTTATAAAGAACATAATTCATGAAAGAGCAACCAAGAGTACAGTTCATATGAGGTGCCGGCCAAATATGGAAAACCAGCCATGAAGAAAAGATGCATGTGTTGCTTGAAGATCTTACCAGTACCTCTCTGTAGAAACCTAAAACTTGTAAAACTTTGTAAAAAAACTTAGTGTGAAAACACACATATAGTTGTTATTAAAAGGAAAATGGTATGGTTATTAGCAATGCCTTTAGTTATGGTGTGGTGTCATAGACAAGTGATGGCATCGGCCATGCACTTGAAGGTACAGGTCGAGGTCCAGTAATAAGAATATGTTATTTATTCATCTGTGAATACACCCTGTTTCCAAGTCTCAGAAGAAGCTGTGACAGTAGGGAAAGAAAACATAGTTTTCCTGCTTATGAGTTGATGTGTGGCCTAGTTTAGGCCTATCTCATGAAATGAAAGTGCGATATTATGCTTGAAATATGCACTTTGAACCTTTATCTTATGGCAGTATGCTTTTTACACCATGTAACACGGGTATACAATAGCGCCTGTTGCGCATATGAGATTTGAAAACATCCCTTTCGTAAGGTCCATTGTTTAGGGTGAAATAATCCTACTGTAGGTAGTCAGTAGTGTGGTGCTGTGATACTGGGTCTAGAGCATGTATCAGTTCCATTCCAAAAGGGGTCTGGTAACATGATGCTATGAAACCTAGAAGTGTTTCTATTGAAGCAGAATTTATATTCTGCCATATTATGTGTGTATTACACATTATATAAGGGAACCTAGAAGTGATGAAGCAATCTGACCACTAGTTGGTCTGGATTTATGCTTAGAACATTGGGTAAGCTTTTGTCTCTGTTGGGGTAACAACAGTTGGAAAAATGGCAGTGCTAGCAATGGAATGAGGTGTATAATACTATGTGGTAGTAGTATTATATGGAAATAGAGCACAAAATATGGATGTATGAGTATGGTACAGGTATAGAAACCTGTGTGTTGTGTTTAGGCCTGACATACACACAGTATGTCAGTGGGTGATCATCTGGTGTAGGGCCTGTCACAAACCCACCCAGCAGGTCAGGCACTCTGCTCCCACAGTGCCAACCTCCGAGCGCAGTATTGTTAACAGAACAGGGTAACCCTCCTGTCTGTTTTGTGGATACGAATCACCTTTGGTCTGAAGTTTTGGAGGGATTCAAACTGTGAACCTTATGGTAGCTTACCCAAATGTACAGGCTAAGATAATTCTGCTCTTTGGGGAATGCCTGATATCTTTCGCCAAGGGCACCTAACCAAGTATACAAAATGAACCCTTAGAAACTCTACGAAAGACCTTAGGAAAATTCTTACCTTTTCCCAGTTTGGTATTACCATCAAGCTTTGAACAGTTTAGTCAGCCTTAACCATCTGTAATTCACATGCAAAAGAAAGAACTTCGAAGGCACCAGGCAGTCTCTTTAAATATAAGAGGTTTACTTAGAAAATGGATAAAAATAAGTAAAATGTACACACAAAACCATATATCACAAAGCATATAATCGCTTAAAAGAAAACAAGGAAAAAGTGCAAACGCCTACCGCCATAATACAATTAGACTTGTCTATCTAATGTATTACCTTCTAAAACAGTGCTTAAAGTAAATGTTGTTTCAGAGTCCAACATGAATGTGTCTGATAAAACACAGAATACAATTTTAAAATGCTGTGTTTCAACCCCTTCCATGAGGTCATCTAGCTCCTCCTCTCAGAATATAACAAAATATATAAAACAAGATGTCCTATCAAGAGGTATATTAAATACTGTGACTTCAGCAAAAACCTAATTTTCCCAAATTATGACAGTCTTTAAATTCCCTCTTTGATCTCGAGCATTTCCTCTTCCCATGGCACATCTGAGGATTTTTATGACTTAGCACCATAGTGATATAACATGTTTTCTTCCTCTAAACATCATAAAAGTTTATGATCTCTATCCTGGCCGCTGGTCAGCTACAGTTAAGTCAGACAAACAGGAGATCCTTAATTATGTCTCTCTAGTCTTTAATTATCTCCTGGCTTTCAGGTTAACATCTTGTAGCTGAAACCTTGGCGGAGGGGGGGGTCATCCCACAGGCTGTCTCATGAGAGACGCTAAATAACACATTTTTATATTACAAAATTCATAGAACAATCATAACCAGCTGGCCAAGTGTCACAATCCTCCCCGCCTAGACTGAATTTGGGGGCTCTATCCCCTACATGGGATGAGCTTCCCAAATCAGTTCACTCATAGACACGAGACAAGCCATCTGAGTTCTGATTGGTTGCTCCAGCCCTATGTAAGATTGTCGTGTCATACCCTTGCAAAGCAAGACTCCATCTTAACAATCTACCATTAGTTTTTCCCATTTGCGTCAGCCAAACCAGGGGGTTGTGGTCAGTTTGTACCACAAAATGCTGCCCATATAAGTATGACTCTAGCTTCTTTAAGGCCCACACTATGGCAAGACACTCCTTTTCCACAGTAGAGTATGCCTGCTCCCTGGGAAGTAACTTTTTTCTCAGGTACACTACTGGGTGATCTTTCCCTTGGTTGGATGTCTAACTCAGTACTTCCTCAATACCCACGTCTGAGGCATCAGTCTGAAGTATAAAGGGTTTGCTATAGTCAGGACTTGTCAATATAAGAGCACTGCACAGTGCTTCCTTCAGTCTGGTAAAGGCTTTCTCACAGGCTGGTCCTCAGGTAATTTTCTTTGGCATCCTTTTCTTTACTAGGTCAGATAGGGGAGCAGCCAGGGCACTGTAATTGGGTACAAATTTCCTATAGTACCCTGCTGTCCCTAGAAAACTCCTGACCTGCTTCTGCGTTTCTGGCCTGGGCCACACCTGTATCACTTCTGTTTTTATTTGGTTAGGACGGCACTGTCCCCGGCCTACCACATGCCAGAGGTATGCCACTTCTCCCATGGCCACCTGGCACTTCTCAGCTTTGACAGTGAGCCCGGCCCTCTGTATCCTGCCCAGCACTTCCCTAAGGTGGGACAGGTGTTCCTCCCAGCTGGCACTAAAAATGGCAGTGTCATCCGGGTATGCCACGGCGTACTCCTCAACACCATTTAACATCTGGTTCACCAACCTTTGGAAAGTAGCCGGGGTGTTCTTCATTCCGAAAGGCATTACTTTAAATTCAAATAAGCCTATCAGAGTGATGAAGGCCGACCTTTTCCTAGCTCTGTCTGTTAACTCTACCTGCCAATACCCCTTGGTCAAGTCAGTAGTCGTAAGGTAGGTCGCCTTTCCCAACTTGTCCAGGAGTTCGTCTGTCTGGGGCATCAGGTGGGCGTCTGACTTCGTGACGCATTCAGTCCACGATAGTCCACGCAGAAACGAGTAGAGCCATCTGGCTCGGGCAGAAGGACTACGGGTGAGGCCCAGGGACTGTGGGATCTCTGGATTACCCCTAAATCCAGCATCTCCTCCACTTCCCTCCAAATGTCCTTTTGGACAGCCTCTGACACCTGATATGCTGTCTGCCGTATGGGCATCTGTGTCCCTGTCTCCACATCGTGCGTCACTAAGGGGGTTAGTCCAGACTTGGTGCTAAACAGTGGGGAAAAGTCTGCTAAAACCTCCCTTACTTCCTCGATCTTGTCTGAGGCCAGCTGGGGAGACAATTTTACTGCCTCCACAGAGGACTCCTGCTTGCTTTCTTCCAGCAAGTCCAGAAGGGGGTCTCCTTCGTCCGTCCCGTCCCCAGGACTACACACTGTAAACACCATGTCAGCCCTATTATCATATGACTTCATCATGTTAACATGGTACATCCTTTCTGTCTGTCTTCTGTCAGGTAACTCTACAATATAGTTCACATCATTTACCTTCCTAACTACTTTGTACGGTCCTGCCCACTCAGCCTGCAGCTTGTCTTTCCAGACCAGAATAAGGACCATGACTTCCTGACCCACCATGTATGAGCGAGCTCTGGCTCTGCAGTCGTACTACACTTTTTGTTTCTGTTGGGCAGCTGCCAGGTTGCTCTGGGCTGTCCCCTTAAGCTCCTTCAGCCTTTCCCTAAACCTAAGGATGTAATCCACTATGGGAGTTCTCTGGGTGGCGTGCTTGCCTTCCCAGTCCTCCCGGATCAAGTCTAGGGGCCCACGTACCCGGCATCCATATAAGAGTTCGAGGGGTGAAAATCCTGACGACTCTTGGAGCACGTCCCTGTATGCAAACAACAATTGGGGAAGGTATTTCTCCCAGTCCCTCCCATGCTGTTCGACAAATGCCCAGAGCATTGACTTTAAGGTACCATTAAATCTTTCCACAAGCCCATTGGTTTGTGGGTGATACGATGTCTTGCATCTCTGCACCACCCCACACTTCTCCCACAAACATTTCATCAGGTCCGACATGAAGGAACCCCCTCGATTGGTGATAACCTCCTGCGGAAACCCAGCACGGGAGAAAATCCCAAGTAAAGCATCTACCACTTTTTCTGTCCTCATTGAGGATAGGGTGACTGTCTCTGGGTACCGGGTGGCATAATCCACCAGAGTCAGGATGAATCTCTTCCCTGAGGAGCGAGGGGTATTTAAAGGCCCCACAATATCCATTCCCACCCTCTGGAATGGCTCCTCCACTATGGGTAATGGAATTAGGGTGGCTTGGGTTTTCTTGCCTGCCTTCCCTATTTCTTGGCACCGGTGACAAGACCTGCAATACTCCTTCACCTGCTGGGTGAAGTTGGGCCAGTAGAAATTCTGGGCTTACCGCTGTGTAGTGCACGCGATTCCCAGATGACCAGACAAGTGAATATCATGTGCAATCTTGAGTAACTGCTCATGATACCCCTGGGGAATGACAAGCTGCCTGCCTATCACCCCTCCCTCTGTCTGCACAGACTAAGTATACATCAGTCCATTTTCCCAATAAACTATATGTTTACCATTTCCTCCTTGTGCTCTGTCAGAGTCTGCCTCAGCTTCTCTAGACTAGTGTCACTTTTCTGAGCAGCTGCAAACTCCTTACACATTCCCAAGGCATGGAACAGGTCACCTTCAGTCTCTAAACTAGGGTCCCTAGCACTAGCGTCAG
This sequence comes from Neoceratodus forsteri, assembly GCA_016271365.2. Lineage (NCBI taxonomy): Eukaryota > Metazoa > Chordata > Ceratodontiformes > Ceratodontidae > Neoceratodus > Neoceratodus forsteri. Next base: position 911,387,089 of record CM057449.1, on the reverse strand, counting down.
GGCACTCAGGATCACTGTTATTCCTAACCCTCTGACAATGGGTCACCCCTCCCTCTTAGGAATAACCCTCTGTAGCTGTGTGGTTAACTGCTACTGGGGAAATTTCTACCCCCTTTTCATTAGTCTCCATATCAGGAGACACAGGCTGGGGAACCAGCCTCCCAGTGGTTTCCACTGTGGTTTCTGTGGTGTTCAGGGAACTACAATTTTTCCTTGCCGCTTGGCTGCAGGTAACTGCACACACCATCCCCTGTTAGAGATTGTTGCCAAGGATGACATCCACTGCTAACGTTTTGGCTACAGCCACCTGTTGCTCAGTTCCCCCTGTTTCACCCCAGTCTAGAAGAACACTAGCGAGGGGCAATGTTTTCTCCCCACCAGTAAAGTCTTGTACAGTGACATATTTTTGGGTATAAGCTGACCAGGTTGTACCAGATCCCTTACCAATGTCAGGAATGCCCTGTGTCCCTTAACCCTTGTGTCTGTACTCCATTCACTCATGATTGGGCGATGTGTTCCCTCATGTTCACAGGCATGCTTTCAGGGACACACAAACAACCCACTTCTTTCCTAGCCCCCAGTTGTGTATTGCTCACCCTTTTGGGACACTGTATGGCAATATGCCCAGTTTCTTTACACAATCAACATTCATTTCTTTTCTCAGAGAAATGTTTTCTCTGAAACCTGGAGCTAACTGGTTTTGGTGGAGGCAGTGAGGGTTTTAGCTGCCCTAAAGGCACACTTTTCCCTTTCTGTGCAGCCACGCCCACCCCATTTGCTCTCAGAGCAGGTCTGCTCTTGGCATAGCGGTCCGAGAGTTCAGCAGCCTCTTGCACTGTTTTGGGATCTTGGTCCTCCAGCCAGGTTTTCAGCTCTGCTGGGCATACCCAGAAAAACTGTTCTAACAGAATCACATTTTCAATTTTATCTACAGAGTTTTCTTCAATTCCTTCCCACCAACGTTTCAAAAACTGACGTTGTTTCGTGGCTAGCTTCTCGTAGCTCATGTCATGGCTTCTCCTGAGCTTATGGAATTTAGCTCTGTATGATTCAGCAGTTAATTCAAATTTTTTCAACAGTGCAGCTTTAAGTTTGCTGTAATTATTACTGTCCTCATTGTCCATTTGATCCAATGCATCCCAAGCTTTCCCAGTAAGTAGCGGGGATAACTGGAAGCTCCAGGACTCCCTAGGAATTTTAGCCTGAATACAAACTTTTTCAAAAGAATTTAAAAAGGCACCCATATCCTCACCCTCTTTACATTCGTCTGTCAATTTGGAATTCAATTCGTAACCCAGTCCTGTAGTCCCAGCTAAACTCAAGCCATGTACCTGCTCTGGTGCAGGTGGTTGGAGTCATAGCTTCTCCAGTTCATGTTGCCTATGGCGCTCAGGGTCCGCCTCTCGCTGTTCATGGTCCGCCTCTCGCCATTCTTGCTCCCTCTTCTGCTCTGCAGCTCGCTGGTGCTCACGCTCTGCCTCCCGCTGTTCCCGCTCTGCCTCTCGCTCCCTCTTCTCCTGGAACTCCAGCTCCATTCTGCGCAACTCAGTCTGCAGCCTGAGTACTTCTGGCTCCAGAATACTGGTGATCTTCCCCTGCTGCTGTGGCCCTTCACTGGCACTGGCCCTGCAGCCCTCCTCATCAGATCTGGACACTGCACTAGCCCTTCCACACTCATGGTTCAGTCTCTTACAGTCACTGTCTGTGACTCGATGCTCTGGGCATCTGCTACCATCAGGGGCATCAACGAGGTTCTGCTTGGTGGCTTTCACCTTGTACAGGACTCCTCTGTCCCTGTACAACTGCTTTAAGTAGTCTACAGTGTGCCCGCTGTAGTTGGAAGTCGTCTTCTTCCCTTACTATAGTTACTCTAACTTGCACTTTAAGAAAAAAATAAAACCGGTAGGAACTTTACTGTAAGCCAAGTAATATAGTTCTGTGTCCTTTAGAAAAAAAAAAATCACTGCCTTGTTTTGCAAGTGAACTGACAGTGTTAAGCTGACACACTGAACAATAAAAGCTTGTATTACCAAAATTATGCACACCGCTGCCAACCAGTCTATCACAAACCCACTCAGCAGGTCAGGCCCTCTGCTCCCATAGTGCCAACCTCCTAGCACAGTATTGTAAACAGTTAACAGAACCGGGTAACCCTCCTGTCTGTTTTGTGGGTCCGAAGCACCTTTGGTCTGAAGTTTTGGAGGGATTCAAACTGTGAACCTTATGCTAGCATACCCAAATGTATAGGCTCAGATAATTCTACTCTTTGGGGGAATGCTAAATATCTTTCGCCAAGGGCACCTAACCAGGTATACAAAATGAACCCTGAGAAACTCTATGAAAGACCTTAGGAAAATTCTTACCTTTTCCCAGTTTGGTATTACCATTAAGCTTTGAACAGTTTAGTCAGCCTTAACTGTCTGTAATTCACATGCAAAAGAAAGAACTTTGAAGGCACCAGGCAGTCTCTTTAAGTATAAGATGTTTACTTAGATAATGGATAAAAATAGGTAAAATGTACACACAGAACCATATATCACAAAGCATATAATCGCTTAAAAGAAAACAAGGAAAAAGTGCAAACTCCTACCACCATAATACAATGAGACTTGTCTATCTAATGCATTACCTTCTAAAGCAGTGCTTAAAGTAGATGTTGTTTCAGAGTCCAACATGAATGTGTCTGATGAAACACAGAATACAATTTTAAAATGCTGTGCTTTAACCCCTTCCATGAGGTCATCTAGCTCCTCCTCTCAGAATATAACAAAATATATAAAACAAGGTGTTCTATCAAGAGGTATATTAAATACCGTGACTTCAGCAAAAACCTAATTTCCCCAAATTATGACAATCTTTAAATTCCCTCTTTGATCTCGAGCATTTTCTTCATCCAATGGCACATCTGAGGATTTTTATGACTTAGCACCATAGTGATATAACATGTTTTCTTCCTCTAAATGTCATAAAAGTTCTGGCAGCTGGTCAGCTACAATTAAGTCAGATAAACAGGAGATCCTTAATTATGTCTCTCTAGGCCCAGATATTCAAACTGCGCCAGGCTGTGGTGCAAGCCTGGGCGCAGCACAACTTGGCTGCGCAGGGGTGTTGACTGGGCGATATTCAAAGGAGCTGCGCCATGGCTCAGCATCATTGAATATCGCACCCTGGCCACCCGCAGTGCACGTGGTGCAGTGGCACTATGCCAGCGCAAGTGGCCAGAGTGGAGCAGGGGGATGCGCTAGTGCAAGTTCCGTTACGCTATGTGCAGCAACCGCGATATTCAAAAGTGCACATGCAAATTGGGCCATAATGTATGCACGGCGCAAATGGGGCCATTTGTATGTCATTATGTCCCCATTTGCATGCAGGTGCACCGATCCCTGGCACCTGGCACCTTACCAGGCAGCAGCCGTCGGGGACCAACGCCGCGGCAATGTGTCCCACAGCCTGATCATGGGCATTTGTAAAATAAAACAAATCCAATATCCCTGGTGGTCCAGTGGACCGCTGTCAGCCTGATTGTGGGCTTAAGTAAAATAAAAGCGAGTCCAGAGTGCGGGCTGCCGCCCATTGGCATGCTGTGGACCAATGGGCGTGCAGCTCACCGATGTCGGCGGCGGGCGGCGGAAGCGCAGGTGGGGTGCTGCCGCCTACCGCTGACCGGTGGGGAGGGGGGCGTTTTTATTTTACTTAAGCCCGCGATCGGGCTGACAGCAGTCCACTGGACCACCAGGGATATTGGATTTGTTTATATTTTACAAATGCCCGTGATTGGGCTGACAGCGGTCCACTGGACCACCAGGGAGATTGGATTCATTTATATTTTACAAATGCCCGCGATCGGGCTGACAGCGGTCCACTGGACCACCAGGGATATTGGATTCGTCTTTATTTTACAAATGCCCACGATCGGCTGACAGCGTCCACTGAACCACAAGGATATTGGATTCGCTTTTTACTTAAGCCCGAGATTAGGTGACAGTGGTCCACTGGACCACCAGGGATATTAGTTCATTTTATACATACTTGTGATTGGGCATGAAGGCGCCGCCAGGTGCATCCGAACTCAGGTGGCCACCCACAGATGGTGGCCAGCCGTTTTGGATCAACTTTGTGCGGGCGCCAAGTAGGGGTTGCACATGCATGGACTCGGCACATCCCTGGCTGAATATTGGGATGTGCAGAGTATGCATGGGCATGCCCTCCCTACCTGCGCCGAATACATTACTGATGCGCTCCTGCGCATCGGGATTTATGCCAGGCGCAATTCCCGTTTGAATATCGTGCCAGGGCGCATCAGTGGGTTGCACATGGCGCCAACCCTTTTGAATATCTGGGTCCTAGTCTTTAATTATCTCCTGGCTTTCAGGTTAACATCTTGTAGCTGAAACCTTTGGGGGGGGTCATCCCACAGGCTGTCTCATGAGAGACGCTAAATAACACGTTTTTATATTACAAAATTCATAGAACAATCATAACCAGCTGGCCAAGTGTCACAGGGCCTTCTTTGGAATGTGCCATTAGCTAGATAGGCCTTACGGATTTAAGCAATATACCCCTCCAGGGTGTGGGAATACTGGTGGATTTACTACGGCTGGTGTGGTTCAGTCACGAGGTGTAGCCGAGTGACTTAACCACACCAGTCATGGTAAGCCCACCAGTATACCCACACCCTGGAGGAGTATATTGCTATTATGCAATGGTTCATTTTATTTTTGTAAAAAAAAAAATTAAATAAAAAGTGTTTCTATTTTTTATTTTTAATCATTTCCATGGTATTTATTGCACTGCCACATCAAATAGTTCTATGTTGCTAGGCAGACACTGCTGGTAGGGAGACGAAGCTCAGGTGTGAGGGTTTTCGGCAGAGTCTGTGAGGGGGGATGATGGAAAATAATGTGGCGCCGAAGTGACTTCACGTGGTTTAGTCACCAGGTAAGTGTCAGGCCCGAGTAATCTGTTTCGATACAATAGCGGCTCCAGGAGGGAAGTAGAGGATGCAGGGCGAGGATTGCGCAGAGGTACAACTGCACCACCGGGTCATAAAATGGGGCTATAGGGCATGTAGTACACTAAATAGTGACATGAGTATTTTGGAGGAGTGCGGAGAGATGAGGAATAGATTTGTGTCACTTTCTGTTTTTTACAGTTTCTCTTTTGTCTCTGGTTGTTTACTTTTGATGGTGGATACTGCGTGCTTATTAGAAACTCTCGTGAACGAAGTGGCGGTAGTTTTGTTTAGTGTGTGTGTGTGTGTGTATGATTTTGTGACTAAGAACTGCAGCTGGAATTCGGAGTTTGCATTTTTTTTTTGTCAGAACAGGTGGTATTGTGAATGGTGGCGTTCTGTGGGCGAGCATCTTACCATCTGTTAACCTGTTTGCGAGAATGCCAGTGGTGTCTTTGTCATGGTCGGAGGGATTTTCGATGGGGTTATTAATGTAGCTGACTGGTGGCTGGCACCTTTTCCAGTGGGTACACTGGAGGATTTACAACGCTGAAAAGGTGCCAGCCAGCCAATCAAAATGCAGGATTCTATTTTGTTGTGCCCACTGTATAATTGTCATTGATTGCTAGCAGTCTGCCATTTAGTCTGTAAGACTGGTTAGGGGCCACCATTATGGTATCCAGGTGTACATGGTTATCATGTTGTAGTGAATCTGGATGGAACAGCAATGCTGATCCCTTTTGTCTGGGAGTATGAATGGTGGCACACAACCCATAAGAAATAAATAATCATCATTCATGGCGGTGTTGTTGGGACATTTCAGCTTGAGAAAACAACTAATTTGTAGTGTAGGTGGTTGGTCCCCCGTGAGTGTGACAAATGTCACCCAGATGGGCCTAATGCCCCAAAATATCCACAGAAGTGGAGCAGTTTAATGAGCTTATACTTGATAAGCTGCAACCTTATGTGAAAACATAATGACAATGAAACAATAGTCATTTTAAGCATATTGCAGACAATACATATTGAATGTAGTTGGTCATCAGAGTCAAGGAATGACTGTTGAAATAATATTGTCTTTTACAGGAGCTAAAAAGACAAACGGGATATGTTAAGAACATGGAGGGCCAGATATTCAAAAGGGTTGCGCCATGCGCAATAGGGTTGCGCCTGCGCAAGTCCAAACTTGCTCCATTCTGTGATATTCAGCAGGAGGCAGTTGCACCACTGAAAATATGCTGAGCAACAGCGCAATGCAAATGAATGCATGCTGAACTGGAGGGGGAGGAACCATGCATAAACTGCACAGCCCGATATTCAGCTAGGCTGTGCAGAGTTGTGCAGGTACAACCCCCAACCTGCGCCTGCACAGCTTTGAGCCAAAAAAAAGGCTCAAGTCGAGGGCCACCCACAGGTGAGCTGCTGCATTGCAGGGCGCAACGCAGCAGCTGCCACCTGTGGCTGGCCCCAACCCACCCCTGTGCCCCCTGCAGCCCGATCCTGGGTGAAGAGTGAAATCCCCCCACTGGCCCGATCGCGGGCAACAGCAGAAATGTCCCCCCACCAGCCCGACTGCGGGCTGCATTAATTCAAAACAACCCCCAATACACCTGGTGGTCCATTGGACCAAGAAGCCTGATCGCGGCTGTATCACTTTAAATACAACCCCTCTCCCACGAATAGCCCTGGTGGTCCAGTGGACCCGAACTTACGCTTATGGATGTAGGCGTAAATACCCCAACACATCCTGGTGCTTAGTGTCTCCACCCTACCTTCCATGAAGCCCCACCACCTCGCTCCCCCGGCAGTTGGCGGGAGAAGACTTCACTTCTCGATGATGCCACACCGCCGAGCCGACAGACGCTTATTGTGCAGAGCAAGAGTTGGTCGAAGAAGTTTTATACCGCAGCGTCCAGTTTTGTGAATGAATCATCTCGCAAAACTGGACCGTCTTGTACCGTATGGGCTGCACGCCGATTGATCTTTGCTCTGCACCAATGGGCGTGCAGCGCTACCAGGCAGTCAGTCGGCGGGGGCGGGCGGCAGGCGGGTGGGATGCTGCCGGGGAGCGGGTGGTGGGGCTTCATGGTGGGGTGGGTGGGGACACTAGGCACCAGGGGTGTGTTGGGGATTAATGCATACATCCCGCTGAACGGAGTTTCGGTCCACTGGACCACCAGGGCTATGTTCGGGAGGAGAGGGGGTTACTGCTCACATCCCGCGAATGGGAGTTTCAGTCCACTGGACCACCAGGGCTATGTTCGGGAGGAGAGTGGGTTGTATTTTAAAGTGATTCAGCCCACGATCAGGCTTCTTGGTCCACTGGACCACCAGGGATGTATTGGGGTGGGATTGTTTTTAAACTAATGCAGCCCGCGATCGGGCTGCAGGGGGCGTCGGTCCCCGACGGCTGCTGCCTGGCAGGGTGCCAGGCGCAAGTCCTCGGGGATCAGCGCACCTACATGCTAATGGCATGCAAATGGGGCCATAATCAGATGCAAATGGCCCCCCACGCCTTGCATGAATTATGGCCCCATTTGAATATCGGGTTTTGCGATGACGCAATGGTACTTGGCGCCATCAAGAAGTTGAATGCTCCACTTGAGAACTTGCAGTAGTGGCGCAGGTTCCACTGGCGCCATGCACAGTGGCTGTGGCTGGGGGGTGATATTCAAGGAGTTGCTCAATAGCGCAACTCCTTTGAATATCGCCCCGGCCACACCCCTGCGCAACTATTTTGCGCAGCGCAAGGGCTTGTGCCTCAGAATGGCGCAGTTTGAATATCCAGCCCAGAATGTACACAGTTGTCCCCCCCACCCAGCTCTGCTGATTACTTGTTGAGGGTCAAGGCCCTTGCACCTGGCTGGTGCTGGTTGTTGGCATAAAGCCACTTGCAGATAGATTGTTTATGGTTGTTCTAAACCACACTGTGTAGGCAGAGAGGCTAAGCTGGTTTATAATGTTAGAGAACATTACATATTTTATTTTTAATTTGTAACCAACAAATGGGTTATTAGCAAACAAAAATTTTCTTCTTGTGTGCTCTTACTGGAGGGACAGTGGGTTTACCTCCCCCATTTCCGGATCTGCTAGCTGTAGCTCGGTCAGGTCCAGGCGTTTTATTTATTTATTCTTATTTATTTTAATCTAGGATCACAAAATACCTTTTTGAGCCAAGGCTCTTTTACAAAGGTTCCACGTGTGTAGGTACAGGCACAAAGGTCATACAGGTTTCAAAGTACAGAAAAACAATCAATAACACAGTTGTCATAACTCGTGTTTATATGGACAGTACCTAAAAACAGTAGGAGGATGTAGGCAACAAAGGAAAAGGGGCTGAAAGGAGGAGAGGACATGGGTGGGACTGAGTATGATGGCATAGCACTGACGAAGTGCAAGTAGAGAGGACAGTAGCAGTCGGCAGAGACTGTTGGCAGCAGCGACGAGAACATTGAAGTAATTTAATTTATTTGCAACCACTGTAGGTGCACTGTAAGGTAGCATGGTCAAAACCCTGATTGATTTACCTGTATAGTACAGGAGGCTAAACCTACAGTAGGCCATATCTATGGAAATGTCATAAACTTAGTGAGTCACACTAAGAATGGTAGCAGCTGCAGCACCATACATACTCATCACTGATGAACCGTAAAAGCCTTCTATCGGGGAGTATAGCCTGTATGAAACAGGTCACATACAGCTGACACCATACCTAGACTGTTATTTGTTAAACATATAGACATGTAATGTTGTGTTCGTAGATAACTGTGTCATTAACAGTCCCAACAATTATTTGCCCCAGACGGACACACCAGTTGTCAAAACAGATGATAATGTAAGTGGTCAGTTACAGAGGGTGGGCATATATACAATTCATGCCCCCTCCCCCCCGAGCGCCTACTTCTGAGAAAGAGGTAGCACGGAGATAATAGGATACTGTAGGATCAATGCTGGAGCAGATTCCCGACCATACAACAGTAAGAACTGTCAAACTGACTAGTAGTAGGTGTTTGCATAAATGTTAGTGAACACTTTATTCTCTACAGAGGTGTGGATGTTAATCCACAATAATAGTGGCAAACTGTCTTTGCCAGTCAGTCATCACCTGGAAGATTGTATGCTGAACAAATACAGATGGGTTTGAACTTGTGAAAACTAAAAGTAAGGGCAATACAGTATCCTACTATGATTCAAATTATAACAACATTATAATGAAATTGGGCCACTGGTTAAAATACGCTTATACGTTACCAGTGGTTACTTGTGAAGGTTAGTCTTATCCCTGTAAGAAAAAAAAGTAAAACACATGCCACGAAAGGAAACATCTCATTTACTTAGATCGTTCTACTAGTGGAAGGTCAGCATTGGTTCTCAAATTGTTACATAGAAACCTAGAATTTGATGGCAGATAAGGACCACTTGGTCCACCTAGTCTGCCCATATTAACCCAAATAAAGACGTATGCCTTTGACCACCTTTGGTGGTAGTCACTTTTTGTAGCTACTAGTACACTCCAATTAATTCCTGAAAATGAAATAAATTATTAATGTCAGAGTATTAGGCATCCCTAATCCTCTGAATTATGACTTTAGAACTGTGTCATTAACACACACATCATTTTGATAAATAACACAAGTTATACTACTGGTATTTTGTACATACAAAATTGTTAAAAGGGAATTAAATTAGGTCATAAAAGGTTAAAATCTTCCAAAATAGACATAATGTGTTCTGTGGCAGTGTACATCATGTAGCTATCCTGTGAAAATTAAAGTAAACGGCTTATTGCAAATGCTGGGGTGAACAGCCCCCCCCCCCCCAATCGTCATGCGATTCACGGGATAAGTAATACAGGACAAGGACAAAGAAAACTGTAAGATTTTCTATAAAGGAAGGCATAATAATGGGTGAGCCTACAGATAACAAGCAACCTCATGGCTACAAGCCCAGAGAAATAAAAAAAATAAAAAATCAGTCCTAACGTCATGGACATATGAGGAGGACTGGAAAAAAGTAACTTGTAACAAAAGTACTGTTGATGTGCACACCCCATTAAAGTTATATTTGGTTATGAAATACTGATTTAATTAGGGAGGTACATCAGTTGTGAGCTGGAAAAACAGGTACAGCTGAAAAACATACGGAGGTCAAGTGATTTGCAAAAGGTCACACACTGTGCAAACAATGTTTCCTGGGACCAAACCCAGCTGTAGCTGCAGTGACTTTGGACACAGCACTGAATGAGAGGTCTGACAGATAAAAAAAAAAAATACTGTTTAGCCACTGGCTGAGGCATCAAAATCCAAACCGATGAACCATCAAGGCCATAGCGGAAGAAAAAAAAACATAGAAACCTTTGCAAGCATGTGCGTCATGCTTCCATTTTCTTTTTTCTGATTCAATAATAAACTGTGATTAACTTGAATCAATACTAAGGACACCAGTCCACGTATTTCAACATTAAACCAACCACTTATCTGAAAGAAAGTTTGCAGACGGTGTGCCAACACTGCAAACTGGAACATGCATTGACAACAAGCCAAAGGTGTCAACCATTTTATAAGCTGATTTCCCCAGCACAAACAACATGAAACAAAAAAAAATAAACCAGAGTAGCTTCAGAAAACACAGTTAAAGACTTTGATAAAGTGTAACAGTGACAAATAGACATAGCATGTGCTGAATTAGGCACAGTGTTTCCCAGCTTCAAATATTTCCACACATCAAAATCCAGGACAGCATATTCAGAAAAATATCCTACAACACTACGCCACTGACGAAGGTTAACCTGGACTATAGAAACCAAGAGTCTCTCAACTAAAAAAAACAAAAAAAAAACAATAATGAGCTTCAAGTGAACAAAGCCAAGTGAGTAAAAGACAGACTTAACTCCGGCATCATTATAGTTAATGAAGCTGATATCATGGAACCAAAACATTCATTACTGAATACAGTATTGGTTCTGCAGTCATTTTTCTTAAACATTATCCAAGTAAGTAGAAACAGAAATGCAGAGAACAGAGTGACCTTGGGCACTTCATAACAAGATATGGTGTACTACAATCAAACATAGTGCTTCTCCTAAAGTGAGTAGCAAGGAACAGCTGTATAGACGAAAGTGTTTACACTTAGATTCATTATAGAATGCAATAAAAGGTGTATCTGTTATTGTAACCAGTAGACAAAGGCAGCCTGTCCGAATAAAAACAGAGGTCCCTAGTGCCTTATGAATTTCTTACTAGTCATAGCAGTAGCCACGGATAGCCAATAATGTTAATTACGTACTAGACATAATTAAAGAGGGTTTACCACAAACATGAAACACAAGGACTTCCGGTGACGTCATCAACGAGATGGCCGGCTGATAGAGGAGCTCCCTCATTGCAGAGACCAAAACACTATTCCACACAGAACAAGTGACAATAAAAAATATAAATAATGACATCAAAAAACAGTGGAACCTCTCAGAATAGCAGATCTAGCTCGAAACAACGAAAATCCAGAGCAGATGGACGCGGATTTCATTCAGCAGATGCAGCGCCAGGCCGAAACCCTTCTCCTACCAGCATGACTGGAACAGACACCGACACGGAGGCAGAACAGGAGAGGCTGACAAGGTCTCGATTTGAGGTAATAATTGCTGAGATTAAAAGCTTCAGGACTGAAAATTGGCAGGAGTTCTCTAAATTAAACACACAGCTCTCTAAACTCGAAATGAGGGTTCAATTGACGGAGGAAAGAGTAGTTACCACCGAGGATGACTTAATCCAGCTCACCAAAGCAGTTCAATACTTGGTAGAACAGCAAGAACAGATGGCTTCCAAAAGTTTGGATCTGGAGGCTAGGTCTCGACGAGGCAATCTCCGAATTTATGGACTTCCAGAGGGCTCTGAGGTAGGGGCTATATAGGACTTCTTAACTGACCTGCTGAGACATACGCTGGAACTACCACAAACCTTCACTTTTAAAATAGAGAGCGCGCATCGGGCGTTAATGCCAAAGCCAGCGGACCCCAAATTAAGACCCCAGTCCGTAATAGCCAAATTCTCTAGTTTTAGAGATAAGGAATTTATTCTCAGACAAGCGTGGCAACAGAAGCAAGTACAGTACAACGGAACACGCCTGTTTTTTGATCAAGATTACCCTACAGTGATCCTGCAGCAAAGGCAAGCTTACACCCCGATTCTAAAAATTCTTCGAGCTAAAGGGATTCACTTTCAAACCCCATATCCCTTGAAATTAAAAGTATTTTGAAGCACAGGAATGGTGACTTACCCGAATCCAGAAAAAGCGAGGCAGGCGTTATTGGAGAGAGGCTGGGAACTGAAAAACCGGAAGAGTGAGGATGCTAGAAGGCCTAGACCATTGCAGTGGCTCTCAGTAAGCAAGCACAATGCACGAATACAGGGAAAGCGCTCAGCACCAGCAATGCTTCAAGATATCCAGAAGCTCCTATTCAATATCACGGCTCCACCGAAGGCTCCCACAGTAGCAGCAGAAGCAGAGAGACTAACTTGAGAGAACGAAACGGCCTTGTGAGTCGATATTTTACCCTTGTGGTTTGGGAGATTTGGGGGGGGAGGGGGGGAATACTCTCCCATATTGAAGAAAGGCAGACCATTAGGGACCTTTAATCGTGGTTCTCATTCTCTGCAGAAGGTGCATGGCAATTATAAAACTCCTGAAATGGTGAACTGGTAGAAAAAGAAACTTAAAAGACAGTTTGGGGTGAAACCAAATAAGAATGAAGGGACCCTAACCTTTTCTTTCCTTCTTTTTGTGTCGCGGATGTTATAGAACTGTTATTGATCTCATGCACATAAGAGACAGATAGACTATGAGGAAGCCCAAAAGGAATGTAAAGACTCACAAAGTAACTCATTTATGGGATATGTTGTTTTTTGTTTTTAGTTTATAGTTTTGGTGGCTGCTTCCCTTTTTCTTTCGACTAAGAGAGTGAGGAAAATGACTTGTCTTACTGCTATGCAAATCTAATAGCAGTGTAAGGGATGGGGTCACAAAGAATATAAAACTGTCTTTAAAGGGCAAGATCGCAGAATGAGACGCACTAAGAGCTGGATCACAGACTGGAACAGCTTTTAATCAGTGGTCTTTCATCCTCCTCCTGATTTGAGGAGAATGATCTGCAAGGAGGGAGATTGCTACCATGGAGAAGAAAGGTGGCACCTATAGATCCCAAATAGTGGTGCTAGTTTTCATGCTCCTGTATTATGGTCCGCAATCCAACGAACAGGATTCAGTTGTTGCTGATCCAAGAGGCTACATGCGAGATGACATTCCGCGGCCTCTTAGTCAGGTCCCCCACTTAGCTTGGGGCAATCCCTGGCCTTTAAAAGGGCAATGATATGCGCCCTTCTCCCTTGGGAGTTCGTTTATGTATAATAGTTACGGTTTGTTAATGTTGATGTTACAGTTCATGAATCTTTTGTTTGTAATGATATGTCAAAAGTCAGATGAAGCAGATTTGCAGGGAAAACTAACGGGTCCGTTATTTAAAATAAGGATAGGTGTATCTCGAAGTATAACCATAAAGAAGGAGATAAAGGGTCACAGGTGTAGAAGGTCAGACTGGAAGCTCAGATTCAGGCAGGTTGTGTATGAGACAGGTCTGGTAGACTCAACACAGCCCAAAAATTCCGAAACATTTTTCCATGGGTAAGATTATAATATGCTCGTGCAATGTGAATGGTTTAAATAGTCCTGTTAAAAGATATAAAACGATTACATTGTTGAAAAAAACAGCACCCAACTTTTATCTTGATGCAGGAGACTCATCTTTCTCGAATGGCACACGAAAATTGTCTCGCCAGGGCTACTCCCATGTGATTTCTTCTTCGTTTAAACAGGGGAAAAGAAGGGGCACAGTCATATTAGTGTCAAAAGCTAGTCACTTCCAGGTTAATGCAACCTACGCAGACTCAGAAGGACGATTAGCAATAGTGAAAGGAGAGCTAGAGGGATCTCCAGTAACAGTAGCCAGCTTATATCTCCCACCAGGTACTGACGTGCACTCAGCTAGGGCTCTTCTCCAAAGCATAACAACATTCCATGAAGGAGCACTAATAATAGGAGGCGATCATAATATGATATATGAAAATAAAGATACAACAAACCCAAGCCCACATAGAAGCACCCCTACGCAGAGAGCTGCAGCAATTTATATAAAACAAGTTAAATGGACAGATGCATGGAGGCACCTAAATCCCACCCAAAGAAAATATTCCCACTATTCGGCACCACATAAAATCCATACTAGAATAAATTATTTTCATATTTCTAACGAGCATACACACATGATCCAGAGGTGCGAATTGCTTCCTTTCCCACTCTTGGACCACTGCCTGATTGAGTTAACTCTGGATTGGCAAAGGGAAAAAAATCCACTTTATGGAGATTTAATAACTTTTTCTTGAATCTCCCGGATTTCAGGAAAAAAATGGAGGAGCTCATCCCACAAATTTTAAAAGAAAATGAAACACAGGAAGTTAAACCAAGCATCCAGTGGGATACTTTGAAGGTGGTGCTCCGGGGAGAGTTAATAAAATATGCAACACATTATGAAAAAAAAAACAGGAAGAAACATTACAACACCTACAGGCACAACTCTGGGACTTACAAGTCCAACACCAGAGAGGAGATCATGCAGTATATCCCCTACTAATAGCTACCCAACAGCGCATACAGGAGCACTTAGATTTAAAAACAGAACAAGCCCAGCAATTTCTCAAACAAAGATATTATGAGGGAGGTCCTAGGGCCACCCGGATATTAGCACATCGACTCGGGCCAAGAACCACACAGACCTCGATTACTCAGATTTACTCGGAAGCACTGGTTAGTAAAACAAATGACCCCCAAGGAGATTAGAGGGGCTTTCCGACAATTTTATTCAAACCTTTATTCCCCAGAGCATAAGGTAACAGAGGAGGGAATCATGTCCTTCCTAGATCAGTTACAACTACCCAAAATAACTGAAACACAGAGGGCAAAAATGGCAGCACCCATCACAGAGGCGGAACTTGAAATGACAATTTGAAATTTAAAAACTGGAAAAAGCCCAGGCCCAGACAGATACTCTGGGGAGTTCTTCAAAAAGTTTAGGAAGATACTACAACCCATATTTTTAAAAACATATAGTCATATTGCTGAGGGAGACCCCATACCGCCCTCCTGGCACTATGCTGTGATAGCCAGTGTCCCCAAACCAGGCAAAGACCGGGCGCTCTGTGCCTCGTACAGGCCAATTTTGATTCTAAACATAGACTACAAGATCTTTTCAAAAATATTTGCACAGAGGCTAGAGGGTATACTACCTACTATCATTAATCATGACCAGTGTGGGTTTATTCCTTGGAGACAGACTCAAGATAATATTAAAAGAACTCTCCGCGTGTTACACCACGCCACCCAGTCGAAGGCCCCATTTCTTTTAATGAACTTGCATGCTGAGAAGGCCTTTGACCGGGTGGCGTGGCCATTTCTATATGCAGCCATGGAGGCCATGGGATTTGCGGAAACCTTCATCAAGATTATACAAGCCCTGTATGATGAGCCGAAGGCCTATATCTGTATAAATGGTTCAATAGCTCCTCCAGTCAATTTATTAAGAGGTACGAGACAAGGGTGCCCCCTTAGTCCCTTATTGTTCGCAATCTACCTAGAACCACTGGCACAGGCAATAAGACGGGAAAGGAGTATAAGTGGACTAGAAATAGAAGGAGAAATACACAAAATTGCACTATATACTGATGACCTGCTGGTATATTTGGTAAACCCAGAGATGTCTTTGCCCCCATTATGGGAGACATTGGAATCTTTCAGCAGAGTGGCAGGATATAAACTGAATATGCATAAAACAGAGGTTCTCCAAATTAACACTACCCCCTCACAGAGAACATCCGCCCGGTTCCCGTTTAAATGGGGCCTAAAATCCTTAAAGTATCTGGGGATTAATCTAACACTAGATCCAGCAAAACTTTATGAACACAACTATGCCCCCCTTCTAGATACTATTCATAAAGATATGGAGAGGTGGAAGGCGTTACCAATTCCATTAATACAAAGGGTAGAAGCAGTAAGAATGAATGTGTTGCCCAGAGTACTGTACTTTGCGCAGACTCTACCTATAAACCCTCCAGAGAAATTTTTCATAGAGTTAAATAAAAAAAGTTACCAGATACATTTGGAACAATGAACGTCCAAGGGTCAGGTTAGCCACCTTACAACTACCAAAACAAGAAGGGGGATTAGCACTTCCGAATTTTAATAATTATCATCTTGCCGCCCAGTTAAGAGTTCTATTTTTATGGTTACATAAATCATATTTTGCAAAATGGAGAGAATTAGAAGTAAAAGCAGAAGATATAACTAATCCTTATCACATCTTTCTCTCCTCTCCCAGACCCCTACCATCAAGTCTAACTGACAATCCATATACAGTCAACACTCTTAGATACTGGGACAGGTTTCTTTCAATGAAAGTTTCAAAAGGCTAGAGATTTGATTTTCTCCTTTGCTAGAAATTCCCAATTTAGACCAGCCTCTATAGATAGTGGCTTCAGAAAGTGGGAGAAACAAGGCATTATCATTCTTTGGCATTTATTAGAGAAGGGTATCTTGAAACTCTGACCCGAAGATACAGCCTAGTCCCACAAGATAGATTTCGATATATGCAAGTGGCAACTTTTGTTAGGAAGCTCTCACAGGAAAACCTAATTCAGAATTTTAATGCTCCTATTGTTGATCTCATCAGGAGAGCACTACAGGGTAAGGCCCCCTTGATGCACATGACATCCCAAATCTATAAGGTCATAGTGAGTATGAAGGGAAATTCAACACATTATATAAAGCGGAGATGGGAAGCAGACTTGGAAATGGAGATCCCTGATGAAATTTGGTTGCGGCATCTCCGGCAACTACACACAGTTATGGCCTCTCTTTATAGGAGAGAGTTTAACTGGAAGGTTTCGGTTAGGTTTTTTAAAACACCAGCTATGCAGAGGAAGTACATTCCGGAATTAGGGGGCCTTTGCTGGAGAGAATGTGGTACTTCACCTGCCACTTATGGACATATATTTTGGACATGTCCACAGCTCAAGCCCTTTTACAACAATCTACAGGAAGCTCTAGCAGAAGTGTTTTCTTCTCCAGTAGTAATTACAGGCGAGTTATTCCTTTTCACTCAATGTACAGATGGACAAGGGGACCCAAATTCTAGGACAATTATGTCAATTGCTATTTTAGCTGCAAAAAAAATGATAACAAGACACTGGCTGTCGATGGATACCCCAACAATTAGGGAGTGGCAAAATCTGATGAATGAGATTTATAGGATGGAGAAAATTACATCCTGGACTCGTCACATTGGGGAGCAATTTGAAATAAGAGGGACACAATGGGTAATGTACATTATGAAACATAATCCTACATTTGTTCCTTGAAAAACGAGATAGAGATAGGGAAATAATAAATAAAAAAAAAAAAAAATGAAAGGAGAGAGATGTTGTAGCCTCATCCAGGTTTAGATAGTATAGGCAAGGAGTGGAATCTGGGCTTCACACTTTGAGTATCAACTTACTCCTAACCAAGTGTATGTATAAGACAAGGTATTAAGATGAAATGGAACTGCAGTTTTCCCATGTGATTTTTTTTTTTATTTTATTAAGACTGTGATGACAATGTAATCAAATCTGACATCTATGTCTGTAAATATGTTATTTATGTATATGTTTTTCTTTTTATTTAAAAAAAAAATGGTAAAGGAAAATTCAAAATAAAAAGTAAAAAAAAAAATTAATACCAAGCATGATTGTTATATATTCACTGTTTGTATTTTGTATCTTATATGTACTGTTTGTTCTCTGGAGTACTTGAAAACTTTAAATAGAGTTATAAAAAAAAAAACAAACACAAAGACAGGGTAACACCCTGCCAAACATCCTTGTTCATGTTAAAAAAAACAAAAAAACACCAGGGTCAGAACAGACCCATTTTTGTTTGAATCACATATATGAGGATGAATCCTTATGGAAGCCAATAAATAATAAATAAATAAAGCAATAAACTTATCAAACGGTTTAGCCACCAATTAATCGGTAGCCATTCAACCTTATCAGCCTTAAAAGCCTCCAAAGCAGCCCTCTGTTGGATTGCATTGTAGTTGATTGTCTCAGTTCAATATACTGCACACAGATCAACATAATTGTTATTGGATCCAAAACATGTGTAGTTAACTATGTCTTATTTTAGCACATCCCACAAACCAAGTGTGGGGATAGAAGCTGAGACGTCTTCTCTCAACCCCCGTGCAAAAATTTAGACACGTCAATAAACAGGGAAATCTTTAAACCATTCTGTGGGTTAACTGCCATGTTTGCAACCACAGCACTTAAACACACACAGACGGATGACGTCTGTGAACTCCTTGGAAGGAGGAATTCACAAAACAATGAGTAGCAATCTACGCATGGAGTCCCAGTCCACGCACAGAGTCCCTAAGCTGCCAAACTTGTACCTACTTGCCTTAGAGCTCAAATTACGAAGTAAAATTAGTGTTATTCTTTGCCAGACAAAACCAAGACTGCAGCGGTCGCCATTGTTACACTGTGAAAAAATCACAGCTTAGGTTCTTTGCATGGTATGCTGGACAAAGATAACAAGTAGAAGTAATAAGTTTATTGTATATTCATGCCATAACAAGTGAAGCAAAGCAAACTCAAGGGAGCCGATTTCCCACCATTCCTTGAGGATGGTCTCTCTCTCTCTCTCTCTCAGAGGAACTGATGTGCATACAAATATATGAGTACAGTTACAGATATGATAAACGTACAGCATTGGATAAAGCATGTAAATAAGGTGGCTCCCTTGGGCAATTACATAGGAAATAAAGTTGCAAAGTAAGGAAGAATGAATCTCTGAATCTCTAAACAATGGAAATTCATAGTCTGCAATCTGTTATCAGTCTCACTGGAGACAGTAAGTCTGAGAACACATGCAATGTCATCAGAAAAGCATACAACAGGTCGTAATAGTGGGAAAACTACAAAATATGAGTGATTATGAGTATAGCAGAATATATGGCAGAAACATAGCATATAGGTAAATGTATTTCAGACAGATATAAACACTAACATAAGTAATAAAACAAGATAAACATTATAAGACTATGTGAGGCACTAATACTGTGTATAAGGTTATGGTTACATGTGGGCCACTTGGTGGTATATAACCTAGGCATAACGGTAGAGATTTTATTCCCACTTTTTCCTGGTCCCAAACAGACAGGGAACCTGCGACCCATCCTGGATCTCAGTCACCTGAATAAGTACATACGTTTCAGAATGGTCACCCTTCCAGGCCTGCTCCCCCTTTTTCATCAAGGGGACTGGTTGTGCTCCCTGGCTATGCAAGACACGTACCTCCACATACAAGTCTTTCAACCCCATCGGAGGTTCCTTGGATTCCGCTTTCAGGGCAACCATTATCAATTCTGCGCCCTGCCATTCGGCCTATCCTCAGCTCCCAGGGTCTTTACAAAGTGCTTGACTGCTGTAGCGGTGGTCCTCAGGAGACAGGGTCATTACATCTTTCCCTATCTGGACGATTGGCTACTAGCTGCCCTGTCCAGAGATTGACTGCTTGGCACCATGAAGGACACCTTTAGCTTGTTTCAGGACTTAGGCGTAACCCTCAACCTCCCGAAATCCTCTCCGTGGCCCAGCCAAAGGCTGCAGTATATTGGGGCAGTTCTGTACACTACCGTAGGCAAGGCCTTTCTGCCCCCAGACAGAGTGGAGCATTTCCAGGAACAGGCTCGCCTAGTTTCCTCAACTCACTAGGTCCCTGCCAGAGTATTCCTGCGATTGTTGGGACACATGGTAGTGGCCATCGTGACGGTATCTCTTGCAAGCTTACACATGAGGGTCCCTCAGTGGACCTTGCGAGCCCAGTGGGATCAATGCTCAGACGAGTTGGAACAGCTGTGACGGTCTCTACTCCAGTGCATCAAACTCTGGCCTGATGCTTGGACCCCTTCAATCTGTCCTTAGGGGTCCCCTTTCGGCAGACCTCTCCCTCTCAGATCCTGACTACGTACGCGTCAGGTCTGGGCTGGGGGTGCTCATCTGGCAGACCACTAGACACAAGGTACTTGGCCTCCCCAGGAGGTACATCTCCATATCATTATTCTGTAGATGAAGGCGATCCTTTATGCCCTCCAGGCTTTCCAGACAAATCTGCTTCTTGGTCATCTACTTATTCAGATGGACAGCATAGATGTGCTCTTCTACATAAACAAGCAAGGGGGACTCACTCTTACCCCCTTTGCAGGGAGGCCATGAGAGTCTGGTATTGGGTTATCGAGCATCACCTGGAACTCACTGCCGTGCATGTTCCAGGCTTACAAAACACCTTGGCTGACAGCTTAAGCCAGTCTCGGTCCAGGGTACACGAGTGGGAACTCCTTCAGTCTGTGGCTGAAGAGCTATTTAACAGATGGGGCTGGCACAAGTTGGACCTCTTTTGCGTCCCCACTCAACACCAAACTGCCCAGTTTTTGCTCGCTAGATCCAGAGCTTGGTGTTTTCTGGCGAGACGCATTGTCCCTCTCTTGGACAGGGAGGTTTCTGTACGCCTTCCCATTACTGCAGAGAGTCCTCCTCAAGTTGCAGTCGGAAGGGGCAGAAATGACCATAATCGCTCCTTACTGGCCATGTCACATTTGGTTCCCTCTACTTCAGCAGCTGGCAGTGGAACCCCTGATCCCCTTGCCCCTGAGCTCCGGCTTACTGTCCCAGGAGCAGGGTATGCTGGTCCATTTGGACCTCAGATCATTGTACCTGTACGCATGGCAACTGCAGACCTAGCAGTTGCTTGGTTTGGGATTTCCCCCAGAGTGGCAGAAGTCTTGGTGGCTGCTAGAAAGCCTTACACCAGAGATACTTACTTGATGAAGTGGAAGCGGTTCTGCTTTTGGGCTTCTGCCTGCTGCCTCGATCCGTTCACTTGCCCTGTGAACTCTGTTTTGGGAGTACAGTCTCCTTTCTCTAAGGAGGCAGTATAGCACAGAGGTTTAGGGTCTGAGCTGCAAACCTGGAGACCTGAGTTTGAATGCCACAACCCCCACATGCATACTGTGTGACTCTGAGCAAATTACTTAACTTCCTTGTGCTCCCAGGTTGCACCTGGAAACAAGCTTCAGCTTAGTGTGCCTTTCCTGGTTAAACAGTTTCTCCTTCCCTTCCTATCAGATTTAGGCTTGAGCTACTCTTTCATTAAGGTGCATTTATCTGCCGTTTCTGCATACCATGAACCTGTAGAGGGCAAAACTCTTGCCCAGCTGGATCTTTCCTGCACCTTTCTACGAGGTATCCTACACCTGAAACCTCCCATCCAGGACACTCCTTGCCCCTCCTTGGGATCTTTTATTTCTTTTGGAAAAACTTACGCTGCCTCCCTTTGAACCGTCTGCAAGTTGCGAGCTACGCTTTCTGTCATGTAAAGTGATATTTTTATTTGCTATTTCATCTGCTCGAAGGATTTCTGAGCTTCAGGCTGTGATGTGCAAAGAGCCTTATTTAGTTTTCCACTAGGACTGGTGTCCTTGCGGATGAATCCAAAGTTTCTGCCTAAGGTGGTATTTGAGTTTACGCTGAATCAGGATATCTATCTACCAGTCTACTATCCAGAGTATTCCAGTCATACTCTGGACGTTTACTGGGTACTTCGTTACTATTTAGATTGTACCCCCTGCTATCCGTAAGTCAGAACAGTTGTTTGTTTCTTTTGCCCCGAGTACTGAAGTGCTCCAGTCAGTAAGCAGACTGTCCAAATGACTAGTTAACTGTACTATTTATTGTAACCAAAAGTGCGACAAGTCTTTGCCGGGACCGCTCAAAGACCATCCTACCAGGGGTATGGCTCCTTCCTTTGCCTCCATTAAGAATGTGTCTACTGTTGATATTTGTGCAGCTGCCACTTGGAGTTCTGTACACACTTTCATACAGCATTACAGTTTGGACATTGCCTCATGTCTCGGGGCAGGCTTTGGAGTTGCGATCCTTTAGGGCCTGTTCTCCTGAGCTTTCCAGCCAACTTTTCCTCCTCCTGACTTAAGGGGGTTGATCCTTTCCACTGCTTGGGACTCGGTCCTTATGGTGTAACCTGCTGCAAGAACTTCCCCTCGAAGTGAGATAGTACAGTTACGTAAGAACTTACCATAACAGTAGATCTTCGAGATGAGCTCTTGAAGCAAGTGCTGTTGTCCTTCCCCTCTTTCCCCGGTATCTGTTTCTCCTTTGTTGTTATTCCTTTCCTCATTTCAAAGGAACCTCCTCAGTTCTCCATTTCTAAGTATGCTGGAGTGTCTAGCGGGAGAAGTGAGGTAGGGTTGGGGGACCGCCCCTTATATACTGTTGGTTGACGTCGGGGCGGGTCGACATCAGCGGGTGGTCCCCCGCTGTATACTGTTAGCTACAAGTTTTCCGTGGGGTGCTGGTGCTTGCCGGCTTCAGTCCTTATGGTGTAATGTGCTCCAAGAGTTCCTCTCGAAGATCTACTGTTATGATAAGTTCTTGCATGACTGTGCTTTTCCCATTCAGGTTGCAAAATCGTACAGCCCATTTCACTTTCCCATTTGTGACACACCTGCAGTGTAGATCATGGGTGGAGTCTTTTCATTGCCTTGTAGATCACCAAAATGGCATAATTGGTATCTGACCCTCCAACGCTCCCAGTATGAGCTGGTCGGGATGGATAGCTTCCCTATCCCATGTCAGACCTATTGCTCCTAAATAGTGGTGTACCTGTGGATAGTGGAAATTATCCCCCGGCATAGGGGAGTATTGTTGTTGCAGTTGATGAAAGGTTTTGAATCTCCTGCCTCATAGATCTGGAAGTTTTGTCTCAGTCCCTGCCTGTACCATTGTTTAAATGTGTGATCCAGTCTAGAGAGAGTGAAGTGGGGGTCGGAAGAAATCAACTTGAGGTATATGGCTGTGGGCTTCACTGAGTGGGTTTATGATGAGGCTTGCCAGTTCTCCACTGCTGTCTCCATTAAACTTGGAATGGATCCCTCCTGACTACTTTGCCCCGCACTGCAAATGTCTACAACTGGGCTAGGTAAGATATGAATTTCTGTCTGTTACCAGTGTAATTCTACATTTGGGTGTAGCCATCACAGAGTATGATGGAGAGGGGCCATTTTGCAGTACAACTGCAGGTATGGAAGAACTAAACCACCGTGAGTTTTAGGGAATTAAAGTTTAGCATAGGCTACTCGTGGTCTGTGCTCATACCATAACAATCTAGAAATCTGCCTATCCCAGGTGCAGAAAGCCTCTTTGGGTGGTGTAATGGGGAGAGAGTTTGGTTAAAATATAGCATTCTGGGGTGATTATTCATTTGGATAGTTTCCACTGAATGTATTAAAGCAATGGTAGGGGTGTCCATTGCTGTAGAGACTCATAGATCTGTTGTGACAGGGGCTATACACAGAAGGTGATGGCAGATAAGGACCGTGTGGCCCACCTAGTATGCCCCTTTTCTCTACCTAATGGCATTACCGCAGACCTTAGTTGATCTGCGGCTTACCCTCTCTTGCCTATTGCTAGAGTACTCTTGTCTATCCCATGCATTCTTGAATTCCCTTACTGTTTTTGCCCCCACGACCGCCGCAGGGAGACTGCTCCAAGCATCCATTACTCTTTCTGTAAAAAAGTACTTCCTAAGATTGCCCTTGAGTCTACCCCCTCTAGTCTCATATCATGCCCCCTCATTCTTGTACACCTTCTTTTCTGAAAGATGCTGCCTTCCTGTACCTTGTTTATACCTTATGTATTTGAATGTCTCTGTCATACCCCGGGAATACATATTGAGGTCCTCTAGTCTTTCCTCATATGACTTTTGGTGCAGTCCTTGCACCATTTTTGTTGCCCTTCTCTGGACTACCTCTGTTTGGTCTATGTCGTTCTGGAGATTCAGCCTCCAGAACTGGACACAGTACTCCAGATGAGGTCTCACTAGTGATCTGTACAGTGGCATAACCACCACCTTTTTTCTGCTGGTGATACCTCTCCCTATTTATTTATTTACTGAAAAGTTTCACCAGGAAGGGCACACTGAACAAGTTGCTCGTCTCATGGTGCGTCCTGGGGGAAGGGGTGCAGGAAGATACAATTAACGAAACTACAAATTAACCATCTTACAACAATTGATGGTCATAAGGTCCAACAGTAGTTCAAGATCAGGCAATAGCTAGAAAACTAAGGAGAGTAAATAAATTACGAGCATCACATTGACAATATACACAGTGTACCGAGCATCAAGCAAGACATAGCGGTTCAACAGTACAAAACACAGGAAGTAATTTACACAGCTATAAGAGCGGTATTGTGGTACAAAGCACCACATGCACCCTAGCATCCCACTGGCTCTCCCTGTAGCGTTATCACATTGTTTGATTACATTTAGGTTATTAGGTATGGTTACCTCCAGGTCCCTTTCTTGACTGGTGGCCATCAGTATCCCCCCCTCCAATCTTGTACTCCTCCCTTGGATTTCTGTGCCCCAGATGCGTGATTTTGATCTTCCTTGCATTGAATCTTAGCTGCCACACTCTCAACCACCCCTATAGCATGTTTAGGTCCTTTCTCATCCCCGGAGTGTCAACCCTGTTGCAGATCTTAGTGTCATCTGCAAAGAGGCGTACCTTCCCCTCCAGCCCCTCTGCAGTGTTGCTTATGTAGAGATTGAAAAGGACTGGCCCCTGCACAGATCCCTGTGGCACTCCGCTGGTCACCCCCCTCTTCCTGGATTGAATGCCATTAACCACCACCCTCTGTGTCCTGTCACTCAACCAGTTTCTGACCCAGTTTACCACCTTGGGGGCCCATTCCCAGGCTGCCCAACTTATATATCAACCTCCTGTGTGGGATGGTGTCGAAGGCCTTGCTGAAATCTAGGTAGGCCAAATCCACCGCTCCTCCCGTATCTACCTCCCAGGTCACCCAGTCAAAGAAATCTATCAGATTTGTTTGACAAGACCTTCTCATAGTGAATCCATGCTGCCTTGGATCCTGTGCTCTGCTGGATTCAAGAACTATCACAATCCTTTTCTTTAGCAGTGACTCTGTTAATTTCCCCACCACTGAGGTCAGGCTGACTGGCCTGTAGTTGCCAGCCTCCTCCCTGTTCCCACTTTTGTGGAGAGGGACTACATTTGCCTTCCTCCAGTCCCCTGGAACCACCCCTGTCTTTATCGATGTGTTGAATACGGCTGTTCTAGGGACATGGATATGTTGTTCATCCACACTGTCTGGCAGATTCCTTGTCGCTTTAAATCTTGCCGGAAAGTCTTCAAGCTGGCTCCTCCCACCCACCCGGGTGGTAAAACTCTCGGCTCCGCCCCATGACGCCCGATCTTCCTTACCGATTGGAAGCTCAGGTTCCCTCCTTAACGCTCTGCATGTAGACTGGATCCTAATTCTTCGGTTCGTCCGAAACTTATTTTGAAATTTTCAAGACTTCAGTCAAGTTTCCCCCTTGTGGCTGCGATGGACAAATCGACTCCCAGATTTCGGCGGTGCCCTTGTGGGCAGAAAATGTCCAGGATGGATCCGCACTCCACGTGCGTTTACTGCCTCGGCCTAGACCATGACCTGCAGGCCTGCGAGTTATGGTGTTCCTTTTCAGCCAATGTGCTGGAAGACCGCGCTGCCCGGTTACAGCTTGGGCGCCCCGAGAAGTGCTACCCACCAGTGAAGACGAAGGAGGCCTGTTGGATGTTTACCACGGCGGCTGGCTCGGCTGAGCAACTTGAGCAGATGATCACCCTCGAGGAGGAGGCGGCACAGGCCGCATCATCCTCTTCCTCGGTCGCAGCATTTATCCCGCTCTCTCTGGGTACCTCATATTCAGCTTCTTTCAAGGAGCTTTGCCAATCCCTTTCCACAAAGGGAGAGGGGCCATCGGGACATTCCTCTCGGTCCAAAAAGAAGGACTCAAAGGTAAGTCCCCCGTCGGGCGTTTGTGGGAGGCAGGAGAGGTCCCCTTCCCCGGACAGTCGACAATCGACTTCGGTCGAGGTTGCGGCTAAGGCCGCTGGCTTCATGGTGTCCCCGTCAGGTCAGCCGTCTGAGACAGCCGTCGATGGGGTTGAGATTTTTCTCGACCCGTCAGACGGGCTGTTGACTGGTGAAGCTGACAGCCCTTCTTCACCGGTTCCCCCGGTGGAGACCGAGGACCTGCCTGCACCTCCGGTGCCGCAGTCCCCAGTCAAGGTTTCCGAGCCGAGGGAAGAGCGGGTGTCCCCCTTTCCTTCCCAGACCCGTCCTCGGTCTCGGACATCCTCTCAGTCCAGCCGACATCGGCGGTCTCGGTCACGGCACGCAGTAAGCGGGCGCCGCCACTGCTCCTCGTCTTCCTCCTCGGGAGAGGCTTCGGCGCAAGTGCGTCGCGCCTGCGGACCCTGATGTGGCAGCAATTACTTCTGTCCAGGAACAAGCTGACACCGTCGCCTTCCCCGGCCATCAAGTGGCTGTCACCCGAGCGGCCAAAACAACCCCTCGCTGTAGCCAAGGTGCCCAAGCCTGGACTGGTTGTTCAGCCGAAACTAGCTGCCCCACCGATTGTGGTGGAACCTCCGCCTCGACAACCGAAATTGGGGGCGCCAACCAAAGACTCTCGGTCGGGTCAGGGCCTGCCCCACAGGTTGTCGGTCACCCTCACTCCCAACCGTCCTCAGCAGGTAGAGGGTGGCTCAGGCCCCAGGCAGCTCTTTACGGACTCCTCGGAGTCCGACGACAACTCCTCCCTATTCTCCAGGCCCATTGACCTGGAGTCCTCTGGGGGCCAGTCGATGGACGAAATCCATCCTCCTTCATGGGTCTGCTTAGGCTCATCTCGGAGCTCACCGGGATGCAGCTCGAGCCCGTATCAAAGCGGTCCAGTATCCCCTAACGGAGATTCTGGACCGAGGGGGTTCTCACACGGAGGCCTTTCCGGTGGCTGATGCCATTGTTGGCCCAGCCTTGGAGCATTGGCAGCGGCCTGCTTCCTGTCCTGCGCCCTTGGCTAGGATGGCCAGGAAGTATGCGGTCCCTACCGGCTCTCTGCCCGTTTTTTCGGAACACCCCTCCGCCGAGGGGTTGGTCACCGACAGCGTTTTCCGGCGTTCCGGGAATGCTAGGGGTATGGACAAGACCCCCGACAAGGAGTCCAAAAAGCTGGACTATGCCGGGCGCAAGGCATACGCTGCATCCTCCCTAGGCCTCCGCCAGGCCAGCTCGGCCGTGCTGATAGCACACTTCTCCCACACCCTCATGGGCTCCCTGGACAAGGTCATCCCTCATCTCCCGGCCGACCTGCAGACCACGGTCCGGCAGGTATGGGACCAGGGAAAGGCGGTGGCTAAACAGCAGCTCCAAAAGTCTCTGGACATCGGAGACTCCTGTGCCAGATCAGTTGTGGCCGCGGTGGCCATGTACCACAGAGCATGGCTGAGGATATCCATCTTCACGGCGGATACCCAGCACAAACTGGCGGATGTCTCCTTCCTGGGGACTGACCTCTTCAACCCTGGAGTGGAAGGTCACCTCCAGTGGATCGAAAAGTCCAATGCCACTATGGACTCGGTCACCGCCCAGAAAGACAAGGGCCACCGACAACAGCAGCGTAAGTCCTTTCGTCCTTCTGCGCCTGCGGCACGTCTGGCCCAACAGCACCAGCACCAGGGCCAGCAGGCTCGCGCTTGGCACCCCAAGCCTGTGGTTTCCTCCAATAGGAATCAGGGAGGTAAAGGCCCAGGAGGTCCCTTGGCCGGTCCCTCCTCTAAGCCTGCCCAGTGACGGGTTGAGGGGTATCGCCCCCAGCCTCGTCACTTCCCCTGGGTTCCTCCCGTGGGGGGACGGCTCCGCCACTTCCTTTCCGCCTGGTCCGTTATCACCATGGACCGTTGGGTGTTGGAGGTGGTAGGAAAGGGCCTGCCCATGGAGTTCGAGCAGGCCCCGCCCTTCCGAGCTGTCACCCCTCGGGGGGCTACGGGGTCTGCAGCCTCCTTGTCAGCTCGCCGAGCCGATATCGCCCTGCTCCTCGAAAAAGAGGTGATCAGGAAGGTGGTGGATCTTCCTCCTCCAGACCCGGGGTTTGTGTCCAGGTACTTCCTGGTCTCAAAACAGACAGGGG
The DNA here is from genome assembly GCA_016271365.2 of Neoceratodus forsteri. NCBI lineage: Eukaryota > Metazoa > Chordata > Ceratodontiformes > Ceratodontidae > Neoceratodus > Neoceratodus forsteri. The sequence continues at coordinate 911,358,939 of CM057449.1, read as the reverse complement.
GCTGGAGCCCCATTCTCGACCTGCATGACCTGAACAGGTTCCTAAGGTCTCAGACCTTCAGGATGGTCACTCTGGCTCAGATAATCCCATCCTTGGAATGAGGCGTGTGGTTCTGTTGTCTGGACCTTCAGGATGCGTTCTTTCACGTCCCAATCCGTCCATCCCACCAGAGATTCCTTCGCTTTCAAGCGGAGGGATCATTTTTCCAGTTCCAAGCCATGCCCTTCGGCCTGTCTCCTGCACCCAGGGTCTTCACCAAATGCATGGCAGTGGTGACAGCATTCCTGCGGCGCTGAGGGGTCCGGGTGTACCCTTACCTGGACGATTGGCTGATAGCAGCCCCTCCAGACCAGGAGGTGGAGCGGTCCAGAGATCTGGCCTCAGGTTTGCTCTCAGGTCGGCCTCCTCATCAAGCGAGGCCAAGTCGGGACTTCGGACAAGCAGGTGATTCTCTTCATCGAGGCAGGCTCGACTCTCTTAGAGCCAGAACACGGCTCCCGTCGGACAGGGCCGAGGTTCTTTCCTCCTTTGCCCGATCATTTCTGCCCAGGACTTCCTGCACCTCCTGGGTCTCATGGCGGCCTGCACCAGCGTGGTCCGTTGGGCCTGCTGGAACATGCGCCCCCTTCAGTGGGGGCTGGCCAGCCAGTGGTCTCAACGCTGCGATCCATTGGACCAGCTAGTGACGGTGACCCAGGGGATGTGGAACGCTCTCCAGTGGCGGATCGTTCCATCTCATCTGCAGGAGGGCATCCCATTTTCCCCGAGCCGATGGTCTCTCTATCGACCGACGCCTCTCTGATGGGTTGGGGTGCCCATCTGGGGGAGCACAGAGCACACAGCCTCTGGTCCCCGCGAGAGTCCCAATGCCATATCAACCTGCTGGAGCTCCGAGCGGTCCGCCTAGCTCTCACCGCCTTCGCTCCGTTTCTACAGGGTCAAGTGGTTCGGGTCCAGACGGACAATACCACAACCATGTACTACCTAAACCGCCAGGGCGGGACACGTGCCATGCCTCTGTTCAAGGAAGCTCTCCGCATTTGGTCACTCGTGCGCAGCCTGGAGGCGGATCTCCTAGCCATTCATGTGGCAGGAGCCTCCATCACCCTGGATGATGCCCTAAGCCGGATAGGGGCTGTGTCCCACGAGTGATCTCTCCTGCTGGAGGTAGTACAAGATCTGTTCTCCCATTGGGGCACACCTCAGGTGGATCTGTTTGCCTCCAGGGAGAACGCGAAGTTGAGGCTGTTCCATGCCCGCCTCCCTCAGCAGGGTTCGCTGCAGGGGGATGCCTTCTCGAGGCCGTGGATCCCGGGCCTCTTCTACGCCTTTCCCCCATTTCCCTTGATCCACAAGGTGCTTCTCAAGGCGAGGAGGGACAAGGCGCAAGTGATTCTGGTAGCCCCAGACTGGCCCCGCCAATCCTGGTATCCAGATCTCCTCAGCCTCAGCTCCAGGCTCCGGAGGCAGCTTCCAGCTTGCCCGGACCTGCTTTCAGTCAATCAGGGGAAGGTGTTCCATCCGGACCTTCAATCCCTGAACCTGACGGCCTGGTTCCTGAGCAGCTAGAGTTCCAGGCCTTTGGTCTTTCCGACGAGGTCCTCAATGTAGTTGAGGCGTCCCGTAAGGAGTCGACCAGGAAATGCTATGCCTTTAAATGGAAAAGGTTTTCCATTTGGTGTCAGGGCAAGGGCCTGGACCCTTCCTCCTGTTCCTTGGCAAGCATCTTGGACTATTTATGGTCCCTTTCTCAGCAAGGGCTGAGGTCGGCGACCCTAAGGGTGCACCTGGCAGCCATCTCCTGCTCCGAGGCGGGGCGGGAAGCAGTGAGGGCAGGAGAGGTGGTCTGGCGCTTTTCAAGGCCTTGATCATTTCCCCTCAAGTCGAGAACTTCACCTCCGTGGGATCTACTGCTGGTACTGGCAAAGCTCATGGGCAAGCCATTCAAACCAATGCACAGGTGTGATCTCTCTCACCTGTGGTGGAAGACCGCCTTCTTGGTGGCTATTCGTCATCCAGAAGGATGGGAGAGCTCAGGTGCTTTCCATCGAGTCTCCTTACCTGGTCTTCCACAGGGACAAGGTTGTCCTGCACCCACCGAAATTCCTTCCGAAGGTGTTGTGGAGTTTCACCTTAACCAGGTGTTGACTCTGCCAGTGTTCTACCCCAATCACACCTCGGAGGCCGAATATAGGCTCCATACTTTGGACCCTAGAAGAGCGCTCGCTTATTATAAGGAGCGGACGGCTGAAGTTCGGGGAGAGGTTCGCCAGCTGTTTGTCACCTACGCTGAAGCCGCACCTGGCAGACCTGCTGCCAAGCGGACGATAAGCAGGTGGGTCACCTCCTGCATAGATCTCTGCTATAGGTTGGCGGGCATGGAGCCTCCCAGAGGGATAAGAGCTCATTCTACCCGCCATACCGCTGCATCAGTGCCTGCTTCCAGGGATGTCCCTATCCAGGAAATCTGCAGGGCTGCTACCTGGAAGTCAGCACACACCTTCATCACCCACTACCACATCGACCTTGAGTCACGCCAGGATGCTGGTTTTGGGGCCTCGGTTCTCCAGTCTCTTTTCCCTAAGTAGGGGGTGTGCGCCTTGCCTCCCTCCTCCTGGAGAACTGCTAAGAGTCTGCCAGACAGTGTGGATGAACAACATATCCATGTCCCTAGAAAATACAGGTTACTCACCTGTAACAGGAGTTCTAGGAATGGTATATGTTGTTCATCCACATATTCCCGATTTCCAAGGCTCCGACGCACAACCTGAGCTTCCAGCGGGCCAGATCTGGCGTCATGGGGCGGAGCCGAGAGTTTTACCACCCGGGTGTGTGGGAGGAGCCAGCTTGAAGACCTTCTGGCAAGATTTAAAGCGGCAAGGAACCTGCCAATAAGTGTGGATGAACAACATAGACCATTCCTAGAACTCCTGTTACAGGTGAGTAACCTGTATTTACTTAGCGTTCCTGTGAGTGTTGCCTCTGTAAATTTCACCAGCCGCACTGCAGATGCACAGCTCTCCTAGGGCAAGTTTGCGCCCCTCCCGTCTCTGTTCCCGTCCTGACCCCCTCTCATTTGTTCCTTGACCTTTTAATCCATTTTAGTAAGCCTGCAGTTATGTTTCCTTGTACCTCCTCAGACTGCTCACTCCGCTTCTCCCCACTCTCCTCCCAAACACAGAAGCAGGAGGAGCACTGGAGGAAAGCAGCAGCACATAAGGTAGAGCATTCTACACCACACAGTCGGTGTAGCTGTGCTGTGCTAGCGCGTCGCTGCTTCTGCGGTGACTGCCCCTCCCACCCTGGGCGGTGCTTACATTTATTGGTAGTGTAGGTCAAGTGATTGATCACGTGCTTCATCACTCTCTGCTAGGGTTGTCACGGTATGAAATTTTGACGGTATGATAACCACGGTGTGTTGTAACGTGGTTATTGTGATACCACGGTATAATGCATTCCAGTGGGAAAACCTAAAATATTCAAAAATAATGCAATTTTAACTAAATTTTACATGTAAAAGCAGTTAAAATAGCAGTAAATGACACATTATGAATTTAATGAGAGAAAAGAAAGATAATGAGTCAAGTATGTGCAAGAGAAATACATTTTTTGTTGATTGGAAGTCACATTCCTCCTGACCTGATGATGAGCATGGAGCTTCGAGCACTATACATATTTATTTATTTATTTTTTCCATTTCATTGGGAGTAGACAAGTGACGTGACATGACATAGACATACATTATAGTAAAGTGTTTGTTTAATGTACTCTTGCCTTAGCTTACAGCAGCACAAAATGCAGTACCACACAGTACCTACACCTACTTCCTCGTACCAAGTTAACCAATACCAAGTCCAAAAGTACCCTACCAGAACCATATCATACAAAAATAGCAGCACAAGCACGCTGTGTGACTGAGTATGAGTAATAGTCATTTGATTTACATTTGTGTTAATGTAATGTGAAATTGTCCTTCTTAATTTGCAGTCTAGACAGATGAGAGATGATGAAAGGAATGTCCATGTACAGTTGTCCGTCCACAGACTACTCCTCCACATGCTCACTCCATCCACTTCTGGTGGTGGTGCACTGCAGACTGAGTAGACTAGAGTTGCAGTCTAGAGCAGATGCACTGATGCAGGACAGAGTTGCACTGCACTTCACCGAAAGTGTGCTGTTGTGTACTACTACTGCTAGCCTTAGAAGCAGGCCCAGCAACACCAGTACTACTACTAGTACTAACAGAATTAGAACATTTCTGATTGGAAAATCAAGGCTCACTGTCTGTTTGGCTATGGTAGGCTAGAATCTAGGCTGAGTGTACCTCCATCCTCCTCTGTCCTCCTCACCTACAGCCTCGGGCTCCTTCCCAAACCCAGTCCCCTCAAGTGAAGTTAGACTAGTAGTAAAAGTAACAATAGTAAGTTGTACTACTAGTGCAAATAAATTTGGGGAGAGGTTCATATTTATTTTTTCATTTGTACCATAGTACCCCATCCCTAACCCTACCCTACCAGACCACAACCACACTGTCTGAGTCTGACACAACTCCTGCCTGTGATGCAGACAAGTGACTTCCCATGCCACTGCCACTCACTGTGTCTGAGTCCGAGAGACTACTCCAAGTCTGAGTCCGCCAAGGCAAGGCAACAGCCGCCAGAGGCAATCAGCTGAGCTGAGCCAACTGTCGGAGCTGGCTTTGCACCGTCGCCGTGGTGGCATTTAAAGGAATCAGCCTATATGTCCCAAATGCCATGGTGGGCGGTGGCTCAGCTGGCTGCTTTTTTCTTGGTAATAGATATTTAGCTAAGTAAACAGCTACACTATAGTAGCCTCCAGCTGAAGCAGTGAGCAAATGTAAATGTGAGTTAATAAAGTTTGTTTGACTTGCTTGGGTTGAGTGAGTGAATCATGCCATATTGTGGTGAGTCGAGTCGTGTCATGGGATATGACATGAGTCCAATTTTGCATTAAAGGAATCAGTTTATATATCCTCAGTGCCAGGCCCATGTCATCATGGCAGTGGCAGGCACTCACTGGCTGTTTTTTTGTTTGTTTTTTAAAGTACTACTACTAGCTTAGCTATAATAAGTAATATGTAGATTAGTATTTCCCATGGGTTTTGTCTTAGCTAGCGCACCCCCCCACCCCGCGAGTGACTGAGTCATGTTGTCAGACGATGTCTTGGACTCAAGACTCATCATGAGTCAAATAAATCAAGACTGAAGTCGTGACTCGTGAGCTGTGATTGATGACATGACGAGAGTGAGTCAGAAGGACTGGAGTCCTGGGTCATCAGGGTGGCATTAAAGGAATTAGCCTATATGTCCTCAGTGCCATGTTTGGTGGCTGCTGTGGCTGGTGCTGACTAAGTGAAATGGGACGTGACTGTGATTGTTAAGCTAGCAGCCATGCTGTTGTTAATATGGCTAATTATGAATGCAAATTGCAATAGAGTAATTTGTCTTATTGATTTTGTTTTGGGCAGCCCCCAGCCACAGTCAGCCAAGAGCTCAGTTGAGCCAGCCTGAGCCAACCAAAGTTTTGTGACACAGATGACAAGAGTTAGTCAGAGAGGAGGACTCGTCAGGAGTCGGTCTCGCTCCGTCCCAGGGACCACTGTAGTGGAGGTGTCAGCCAGCCGTCGGGCGAGCAGAGACAAGAAGTGTTCCTCAATGGAACTAGACTACTGGAGGGACTCGGGGGGCATCAAGCAGGCAAGCTTGGCAGGCGGGACAAGAAGAGACAGCAACTTCACTAAGTGTGTAGCTCAGCTGAATTGTCATTGCTGAGTACAAAGTAGTCACTCATCACAAATCACATCAGGAGGACAGGGAGAGGAAGAGGACTCTCAGACTCGGAGTCAGAATTCAGAAAGCAACAACAGCAGATGTCAAAGTCAGAGAGAATTTGGATTACTAAGCGGAGAGTGCAGTCCATCCATATGGCATGTGTTGAAGGGCGGGCGTCAAAAATTACTTATTCTAATTACTACACCGCAGGTGTACTGCGCAGCAGTAACTGTTGTAGAATCGGACAGATGAAGGGGCTTTGGGAACAACTGGGAATGAAAATTGAAGAAACAGACTAGTGCGTGCCTGCCAATTCTTATCAATCACTAAAACTGCGTGTTTTGCAAATGGCATTTGGCATCATTCATCTCATGACAAATCAAATTTTTATGATATTATAATTAAACAATAAAAAATGTACCTGAAAAAGTTCTCGGTGTGTATATTCCATTCTCCATCTGACTAACCATTACAGTTTTGTTCCTCTGACAGACTGACAGGACTGTCTACTTACTGTCTATTTTTACAGTGATTCTGAATGAACATGAACACACATGGCATGATCACTTGAAACAGCACCAGCAGCACAGCAACAGTAATGTCAATGAAATGGTCACTGCTGTCTCATGATCATCTGTCACTCACTGACCCTGCTGCCAGTAAGGTGACTGACAGTGATGACGACTCTGAGTCTGCACACACAACACACATGTCGGTGATGATGATGATGACAGTCAGTGACAGCCAACCTGTCCCCAACCACAGACACTTTGTTACCCAATACCCTATAGATAAGAACACATAACATACACGATGATGATCATTACAATATGACATGAGACAGAGACATTGTGTTACAGTGTTACTAGCAGTGTTAGCAACTTAATAACAGCATTTTGATGCTGGGCCTGGGTGCTGCTGCTGAATCCCTCCCTCTCCCCCATTCCATGCCTGTTGCTCAAGTCCAATCAACAACAAATGAGTGTTTAGTTGTTGTTCAACTTCTCTGGAAGGAATAGGGATGTCATCATCATGTCACTCACTCTGAAACCAGTACTGCATCGTTTTCTGTTTCTGTTCCAAAAGAACAGCAGAGGAGAGGACAATAATGATGTGCAGTTTTGTGCACATTTAAAAGTGTGGCTTTTTGTGCAAGGCTGCTGCATTCAGTGTGTACTGCACTGTACTGAGCGGTGACTCAGTGTGCAGTTGCACACTGCGCAAGGCAAGCACAGTCCGTGACTGTGCATTGTGCACTACTGCACTCACTGAGTGATGTAGCTAATCACACTCGCACTGGCTCACTGACAGTTTTGTGCGAAGTTGCGCATGGCCTGTCCTCGCCATTTACCATTAAGGAACAGTTATAAGTGTCACTGCCCTGCTGCCCAGTAGCTTAATACTCACTTGGCCTCTGTATGCCTTGTATGGCACTGTGTGTGTGTGTGTGTGTCTTACACAAATTACATGATGATGATGATAATGACTAAAAAACTTACTGAAACTGAACACTGAAAATTCAAAAAATGAAGGAAGAAGTCAAAAGACTGACTTACGTTTAGTTGAAGAAATCAAGGCTCTCTCAAGTTCAACCCACATCATCAGTCCACTCACGGATTGAACAGGTGAGGATCAAGTTCAACCCACATCATCAGTCCACTCATGGCTTGAACAGGTGAGGACACCTAACCTTACCTTGCTATGAAAATCTGTAGCAGTGCAGTAGAGAGCAGAGACGTCACGTCACATTAGCCACACAACTTGAACAAACAAGGAAGACTGCCTGTGTCACCTGTCAGCTAAGCTCACTACTGATGCAGTAGCTTTGCCTGCCTGGCGCCTGCATGCTGCTGCTAAATAACCCTGCTGCTGTACTAAGCTGGCTGACTCAGAGCCTGAGAGAGAGAGAAGTGGTTGAGATAACAAGCAACAGCGGTCATCAACAAGTAGCTACATCAGGCAAACAAGCAAGTGATGTGCTGATCATTCATCACATCATGTCTCGACTCATCCGAGTCAGACAGTGTGGGGCTGGACTGCTGGACAGTACTGTGGGGGCAGTGTTGGGCTTGGGCACATATTGAATTTTAGAATGGGATAGCCCAGCTGCCAGCACTTTGGCCCAATTGGCTTGAGTCAGTGTAGGAGGACCTGGGAATGAGATGTCGGTGTCGGTGACCATGAATGATATGATGACCCAGACCCACCCCACCCCATATTTGCATTGCATTGCTGCACTTTCAAATTGTAACCACAACGATTGCTTCACTGTGTCTCTGCTTGCTGTGCGACTCACTCGAGCACCACCAAGCACGAGCTTCATCAGCAGCAGTAGCGTACTAGTAGTAGTACATTGCTGCTACAGCAGCAGCAGAAACACTAGACTGTGCTGCAGCCTGCACGGCTGCATCTGTAGCTCTTGCAGATCTGCAAACACTTAAGTTGTGAAGTACAAGTGCAGTGCTCTTCCAGTCTACCTGTCCTGCCCAGCTCACTTTCCCCACTGCCCCTCAAGCACACTGTCAGCTACGTCCACCTGACCACCCCAGGCCCAGTGCCCCTGCCCCCTCACTGCCCAGTAGTAAGTAAGTATAGCACAAAATGCCCATCCATTGCTGGCCAACCTGGTCACCACTGCCACTGCCCTGATGCCGTGCCCATGCTGCCTGAAACAATATAGATATCGAATATAAAGTAAACCTCATCAAGGAACACGATGCATTATTTGCATTTTGAAAATTGTACCCTCATGCAATGGGTGAGATCATGAAAAGATATACGTGAGTGAACTGAAAACTGAATAATTGAACCTTGATTTGATTATGATGTGGATGGGTCAGGCCAGGTGCGGCGCTCACTCAGGGGCCCACAGTACTACTACTACACCCTGCCTTCCCACTCCCAGCAGTGGTGCTCGGTCTGCAGTTCAGTCTGTAAATAACAGTCATACGAGTCCCACACGACACGACAGACGTGTCACACAACACAGAGGAATGAAAGCGAGAGTTGAGAGAAATGAGCGACTCAGCGACTGGACCGGACTGCCGACCACGACCAAATTGCAACTTTAAATTGCATCAGACTCGGACATCATCCACCACGATTCCAGACCAGTACTATGGTTCGGTTACCCCATCCCCCCCCCCAACTTATTTCAAACAAGAAAGGTACTACTAGATAGCACTGTGTTGCAACTGCTGCAGTGGCAATGCCTATGTGGCCTGGCCTGCCCTACCAAATCATATCAGATGTAAGATTCATTCATTCATTCAAAATTCCACATGACATGTTTAGTGTGGTCATGTGGCAGGAGTGAACTAGTCTGTAAGTTTGGACTGGTCATCAGTCAGAGATTCAGAGTAGTCAGGGTAAGTTCCTGTGGAGGAAGACAAGCATGTTAACTTTATCTGTGGATAGTCTTGAACGAAATGGTGTGAGAATTTGACCACTGGGGCTGAAAAGTCTCTCAGATGGTATGGCTTGTTGCAGGAATGCATAGGTATTTTCTTGTTAAGTTCGACAACAGTGGCAGTTCTGCGGCATGTTCACTCCACCACTGTAATGGTTCGCCGTCTGTGTGCAGACGCGGCAGTGCTAAATAGTGAGAGATTTCATTTTTGACTTTGATGTCCAGTGTGATGTCCTCATCATTAATACACCCTTCCACTGACAACCGTTTGTCTGTAATCTGCCTTAGTAGGTCAGTTAATCCGTTTGGTTTTACCACCACTTGTGCAGCTGTTGCTGTAGAAGGAGGTAGACAACTAAGACTTGGGTTTTGCTGCTGACTGGATATGGATTTGGACACTGTGCCTCCTGTAGCATATGCAGAAGAGCTAGATGATGATGATGAACCTGAACTTGCCCTCGACCTCTTCCTTCCCTTTCCCTGTACTGTTGGTATTGGTGGTGGTGGCGCCGGCAGTCGTGCTCATCGTGGAGTAGGTGGTGGTCTCATTTCTGAGTCTGAATCAGATTCATGAGAGTGATGACTGTGAGACAAACCAGGATCTTCTTCAGTAAACTTCTGCTGCTCCAAGTGCTCCTCCTCATTAGCTTCACTCACAGAACAAAATGATGACTGCTCCTCAGTGACACTGTCGTCACCACAGACGATGCCAGTGCCAGCAATGGCATTAGCAGGACCAGCAGGTATATTTGGGATGGGTGGGGGCCATCATCAGAGGCACAGTCCAAGAGGTGATCATCAGTGTAGCAAAACATGACCTCTTCATGTACTAAGCCCACTACAGAGTATTTGTCATCGCTAAAGAAAGCTTTAAATCTTGGGTCCAGGAAACAGGAGATGTCTATTTTCTGTTTGTAGTCACACGAATAACAGGTACCCAAATCATTTCTGATAGCGAGTTTCATTTGCTTTTTCAAAGTGCTGTCTTTAGGTAAGGGCATCAACAAGTCATTCATAAGATGATGCAGTACTGGTTTCAAAGCAGACATTGTGACATGCTTATCAGCACCAAGAGTCCATGAAATCATTCAGTGGTCCAGGCACCTGGCTTACATCTTCAAGAATACTGACGTCTATATCTTTTGGCATTAAGTGCCAGGTTTGTCTGTCCAATACAAGAATAGCGCACACCCGCTTGTTGTTGCTGCAGAAATCTTGATACCATGTCATACGTGGAGCCCCACCGTGTGACGACATCATGAATCAGAGAGTGTTGAGGAAGACCCAAGTCTGCCTGCTTAGCTTTCAGAGTTCGTCTTTTCTTCCAACTTCTACTGAAACCTTGCACAAGATGTCTGCAAGCTCTGATAGCAGCATCAACTTTACTGATCTTTAGAGCCTTTCCAATACCCAAGTTTAAGTTATGGCCAAAGCAACTTAGCCAGGTAACCTCAGTAAGCAGTTCCCCGAATGCCTTCTTCATGTTAGCTCCATTATCTGTAGTTACAGCGGCTAGTCTGTTTTTTGCTGATTTTCCACTTGTCAAGCATGCCTTGGAAGATTTCAATTATATTTTCAGACGTGCGATCCTGTGGTACGAATGTAGTCTCCAGACAGTGAGCCATGATTTTCCAATCAGAAGTAATGTAATGCACTGTTAAGCTCATGTATGGCTCACCAGCTCCGCCATGACTAGTTGACATATCAGTAGTGGCAGCATGCCATGTTGCACCCACCAATACATAGATACATACATAGACAGTGTCGGCAGATAAGGGCCTATGGCCCACCCAGTCTGCCCATTTGAGCTTGTAAGTTCAGTTTGTTTTCCTAGAAGTCTGTTGCCCCTTACCCCTGACCTCCAGAATCCTTTATGTCTATCCCATGCATTCTTAAATCCCGTGATTGTTTCACCAATGATTTTTTAACTTACATTTTTACTTCATTGAATAAGTTTGGCACCTCTTTACCAGTGAAATAAGCTCTGGATGGCAGGTGATATTTAGGGTTTAATTTCTGCAGCAATTTATAGAAGCCAGGCTTTTCTACTATGTGGAATGGCAACATGTCTTTAGCCAAAAAGTAAGCCACTGCTGCATTAATTTCCAGGGCCTGCTTAGAACTGGCATCAAATGTTTTCCCTCTTTCAAGAACTGCAACTAGACTTGACTGGCTAGCATCTAGTTTTGCACCATCTTGATGACGACAACCCCCGCCACTGCCAGTGCACCACCACCACCACTTGGCTGTCCTCCTAATCCAGAACTAGTAGCAGCTCTCACTCCACCACTCTAAAATTCAAAAACAAGAAAAAAATTTGATAACTAACTAAACTATCACTGAGGGAGTGTGCATCACAGTTCTCTATGACTTCACTTAACTTTCACAAAACAGTAACGGCTCAGGCAGCCAGGGCAAGGTCAATAGGCATAAATGGGCAAGGAAAGGGCAGCAGTGGGCAATAACTAAGCATTAGCAGCTGAATTAGAAAATCATCATTACGTTGGATGATTCATTTTGGAATCTTGAATCATTATGGAATGATGAATCATGGATGGGTTAGAGGACTGGGTAGCTGGGAGTCGGGACTCGGGAGGACTTTTGAGCAAGAGGAGGGACATCACAGTATGAGTTGATGAGACGACTTCATTGGACAGTGGAGGACTTATCAGGAAGGACACAACAACAACACACACAGAGGAAGAGTCGGGCCAGGGAAAAGGAAGGATAGAACAATCATTCTTTCTACAGTGACCCCCGGGTGTAGCAGGCACCCAGGCAGCATGGCTGCCAGACCCCTGCCCGTGGGCCACGGCCACGATAGGAAACAGGAGGACACCCGTCCCCCACCAGTGTTTTCTACCACTCAACACATCACAATACTACTGCACCATCTGTTATGTCACGATAGGTGTGCATGGCATGGATTGCAGTGGCACTGCAGCACTACTGTGAAGTGGTAGTAGGGTGACACTGGTGGGGGATACAGGGGGGTCCTTCTCCATTTCCTAATCCTCCTAACTCCAGTGGGCATGGGCAGCGCAGCCACCACTACCACTACAGCTATGAATCGTGATGGTCCCACTCCCTCCAAGTCCCGACCCTGCTGTAGAAAGAATGACTGTGCTGCTGGCTGCTGTAATTCATTCATCTTGACTCCTCCAGTCTCTGTGTGTCCTACTGTCCTCCCCTGTCCTGTTGTCATCCCTCTCCCGCTCCCAGACCCAGCCTCCGGCTCTGCCTCCCACCCACCCAGAACAGACCATGATCCCAGTTCCCCTTCCGCTCCCATTATGATCCAAGTCCAACCACTAACTACTTGGTATATATCCTATCAATTCCACCAACCGATGAGATCCAAATCCCAATTCCTGATCCTTAATACCCAGAGCCGGCAGTGTAACCAGCACCCCACGACACCACCCAAGTACACCATGCAGGTGCACATGTCCACTGGTCCCCGATGACACTCCCTAATTCGTATTCCGTACCTAGTAGTTACGTCCCCTCCCCTCCCTGGTTGCCCCCCAAGCAGTGGATGGGCATGGGCAGGCAGTTGGGGCACCACTGGGCAGCTGAGCAGTGGCCCCAGCTGCTCGGCCCTGTCCATTTACTATTCTGTTCTGTTTTCTCTCCGAGTGTGATAACGATTTAGTTAGTTCAGTTCAAAAACACAAAAGTCAGAAACCAACCGGCCTGATACCTGAGCTTCTCTGTATTGAAGTGGGTGATAATCTTGCAGGTGGGTAAGCAAATTGGAAGTGTTCCCTCCACGAGCTGCAACTCTTGTTTTGCACGTACGGCAGATAGGCTTCCCATCCTCATGCACGATACCATCACTATTTTTTTTGTAACCAAAGTAGGTCCACACTGTGGATTTTATTCTTTTTCTAGGCAGGAAAAGCTCACAGTTTTCATCCACTTTCCCATCAGACTCTTTCTGGGTCTTAGAGACAGGAGAAGGAGGTGGGGGGATCTGACGCTGTTGCTGAGTTGGGTCAAGGACACAGCTCTGGCTCTGACTACTACTCTGATTCTGGCTTTCCTCCTGCTGCTGCAACTCTTCCCATAACAGTAACAACTCCACATCTGCCATGTTTCTAGATCGATTTCTTCAACTCCCAGTCCTACAATTACAATACCAAGTCTGGTGGTTACCTACCTTACGTAACTTGACAATAAGAAAGATTACAATTTTCAGCAGCTCATGAAATTGAAACAAAATAGATGAGATGATGAGACGACCGTCAACAGCTACTAAAAAAAATTGACTGACTCACTGCTGCAGCTGCTGACAAATCAAATGGGTACCACTGCTGGCAGTGGCACTGACTGAGCAGACCTGACCATGACCACCTGACCTCGTCGGACTTGTGTGACCACACACACAAAACCAAGGACACATTGATGACCAACACCATGTGGTCATCCCCACTCACCAGCCCTGGGGTGGCTTGATGATTCGACTTGACCTGACCATGACCAGGCAGGCAGGGACATGCAGTCATGCACAGTCGCACACTCACCACAACACTAGCACAGGCCTCCACTGGATTGGTTCTTGGCATCTGGTAGAGATGAGCTGGTTTAATTGGCAATGAAATCACAGAAGCAGAGCCATAACAAAACAAACAGCAGCAGATGCACTGCAGTGCCAGTCTACCAGTGCCTGTGCCACTGCCACCGAGACTAGTGAGACTGCCAGCCAAGTCACTAGTCTGGACTACAGCAAAAGCAACGCAAGCATGATGGCATTTGGCACTGGCGGGCAGGCAGCTGAGCTTAGCCGGGCACTACTTGTGTGACTCGTCACTCGGGTCAGCCTGAAATGTGAATGTGATGCACAGCTGCACTGCTGCCTGCAGCATGATGCATCAGCTCAGCTCGCTGTACGTTTATTTAACCTGTAATGCTCCCCTCCACCTTCAATTTGACTGTCTGTCTGACTGGTGACATTTAAAAAATTAAAAAATAAAAAACTACTACATAAAGTGCCACGTGTGACAGTGCCACTGCCACCCACCGGCCACTAGGCCACTGCCCACCACGTTGCCAGCACCGGCCAATGCCTTCCAATTGCCAATGCCATGCATTGTTTTCTATTCTAAATCTCAGTCAGCCATTCTCCCTATGGGCACTGGCACTGTCAGAGAGACAGTGGGCACTGGGCAGCTAGCGTGGCACCTTTGAGATGGGGAAAGCAATTTTTTTTTCAATTCAACATCAGGCCAAGTTTCCCAATTCCCATTTCCACCAACTGGACAGGATTCATTCAGTTTCAGCCAATCACCCCCCCCCCCATCAACTCCGATCCATCCAACTCCCTGCCTGCAGTCATGAATGATGCCAGCCAGTGACTTAGTGACGTCACGTGTGCTTGCTGCTGTGCCAATGCTCCTGTTTTCAAAATTCAATCAGGAAGGCGATAATAAACTGCTAATTTCCCATTCCCTAATATAGTCCCTCACATTTAAATTAGGCCACGTTTTCCCTTCCCTGCCAATTCCCACCAAGGATCCACCATGTCTGATTCCACCATCATCATCCTCCTCCAACTTCAAATATTATCCCCCCCTCCCAACCAAACCCACCCAATCTCAGTGAACTTAAGTCCTCCTCTGGGTCTCTCACATTTATTTTACAATGATGGAATGGTATATACAAGTTTACACAAGTTAACACAACAAGCCTTAGCCAACTCCGTTCAACATCATGCTAGTTTTCCCTTCCCAACAAGGATAGTAGGGATTTCAGAAGGATGCACGTAAAATCATACAGCACAACAGGACATGAGGACCGCAATAGATAAATTATAATTTCCCTATTCCCTTGACCTCCATTCCCCAACTCCTCCAGAGTTAGTGCCACTGCCACCACCCATGTGCCCCCACATGTGGCTGTTTTACCCACCCCACCATCCTACTTTTGTATAAATAAAAGAACAATAAGAACCGGCCTGGGTAGGAGCAAGGTAGCCTCAGGCTCCTACAGTACTCTCCTTGTTGACTCTCTCAACTCACCACCGGCTGGCCCAGGATCTCACTCTGTCTCTCCAACTCTCTCATGTGGCCTAGGGGGGGACTTGGGGAGGGACTCGGGGGATGCAGGGAGACGATCTGGAATTCGGGGGATCAACTGCTCGGTGGGGAACTTGGGGGTCTATTGGACTACAAAAATTGCCTCTGTGCGGTCAGTGGACCTAAATTTAGTACCTGTGCTTCACTAGTGCTCTCCTGGTCACAAACTTGCTCCTCTGTCCTTGCTGCTCCTTCTGGATTTCTCTCCCTCTGCACGTGAAGCCCGAACGCAGATCACACTGAAGAATGCCCACTTTCAGATGGTGGAAAGGGATTGGCTGAGTTCCTCTATCTCCACCAACTGAATCATGAAAAAAAAAAAAAAAAGCTTTTCAAAGGGCATACTGCTGCCCATGTACTGCACGTCTGCACCCCCTTCACACTCCAGGAAACGTGGTTGATCGGCACACACCGCGGTTTACCATAAGCGATGGTTACCGCGGTTTGGAAAAACTGTCACAGTGTCTTTACCGTACAGTTTCAAACTGCGGTATACTGTCACATTGGTATACCGTGACAACCCTACTCCCAGCACATGCTTCATCGCTCCCAGCACTCTCCCCAGTTTCCCTACTGCAGCTTTTATACTTTGGCCACTAGGATTCGCTATTGCTCCTATCAATTCCACCTCAGACTCCTTACTTAAATTACCTCAACAGTACTAACTATTGCTCAAAACCTGTCACAACCCTCTCCTACCAGCCTCATGTCCTACTAATTTTCCACCCTTCCTGCCCCATATGCACACTGTGATTTGAACCCATGACCCTTTGCACCAGAGTCGGTATCTCTAACCACTAGGCTATCCTGGTGGCAACAATTTTTCCTGCGTTATAGTACCCATTAAGTCAACAGGGACCCCCCCCTTTACTGTGTAAACAATCATTTCACATTTACTCCCCCCCCCCCAACACTCATCTCAGTGGATGCACCCAAACATCCCCCCCCTCTCTGCCCTAGACTGGACTGTCCCATTAAATGATTTCACTTCCATGGTCAGGATCAGCTGAGTGGTAGCTGCACATACCCAATAATTACTGAACTACCTGAACCTGTCTGTGGCACTACGGTTTGCTCTCATTAGGCAGTGGGTGCCCTTAATTTGATGTTTCAACGAACTCTCCTGCTGGTAGCAATAGCGCCAACATCTCCACTCACAAAATCACCTCACGGAGACAGTTACCGTGGGAGATTTTAACATAAACTGGCTGTCACCTGTGAGCAACTCACTAAAGGATGCAATAACAGCCCTTTACCTAACTCTTCCACCAGGAGGAACTGGAAGGGGACAGGATCAGTTGTGTTCCATGACAGTAGCTGCTTCTTGTTGTTTTTACAGGATTTCTTGTGGATTTTACTTGGTAGAAGGTTATTTCTTTTCTTTCTTTCTTCTAAGGGGCTAGCAGGGTATTGTTTTTGGGGCTGTTGGAAGTTTGAAAACTGGTTTGGTGGCTGTAAGTGGGCTCATTTGTTGGATGTTTCACTGTGTAACAGGCTGCGCTGGTGGAGGCCTATTTCTTCTGATTTAAACCTATTTGGTGGGATTAGCTTGGGGCTGGTTATTTGAATTGGAGACCTATATCTGTTAATTTCAAGCCTATTTTGATGTGTTGTTAGTGAAGCTGATTATATTGGAGACCTGTTTCCTTTGGCAGCAAACATATTTTGGGGGCTTTGAGTTGAATTTTGATTCCTTTTTGCTGACTCCACTAGCTGCAAAGGTTAGTGCATAGTGGGGGAAGGGTGTTAATGGTCTGGCCAGGTCTCACTCAGCTAACTGACTGGAGGCAGAGCTGAATCAGGTTTGTGGTGTTAGGTGCTTTGTCTTCTCAGAAGGAACTGGAAGGGGACAGAATCAGTTGTGTTCCTGGACAGTAGCTGCTGCTTGTTGTTTTTACAGGATATCTTGTGGATTTTACTTGGTAGAAGGTTATTTCTTTTCTTTCTTTCTTCTAAGGGGCTAGCAGGGTATTGTTTTTGGGGCTGTTGGAAGTTTGAAAACTGATTTGGTGGCTGTAAGTGGGCTCATTTGTTGGATGTTTCACTGTGTAACAGGCTGCGCTGGTGGAGGCCTATTTCTTCTGATTTAAAACCTATTTGGTGGGATTTGCTTTGGGGCTGGTTCTTTGGCTTCCGGGCTTGGAGGGGCAGACACAGGGCTGATACACTCTCTTGAGAGTCAGGTGTGAGGCCCAAGACCCACCCTCCCCTACCCCTCCCTCCCCAGAGCTCTGCTGCTTTATAGGGGAACACCTGCCTGCAATTGGAGGAAAAGGCTGCAGGTGCTGCTCATGTAGTTCTAGACACTGGGGTTGGATTTAAAGGCTGGGAGAAAGGAGCTTAGGGAGTTGTTCACTTCCCTTATAAGTTTACTGTGTTGTACTGCACCTAGTAACAGGTTTACCGGTTTACTGTGGGACTGTATCTAGGATTAGTGGGTGACCTGATTAGGCAGTAGGGGTGTATCTTGGACTAGTGGGGAACCTGGTGGCTCACCCAAGGAAACCTACTTGGAGGGATGGGACCACATGTTATTAGGGCGGCATCTTTGGGAGGGTGGTGGGGTGCACAGGGTGTGGAGCAGCCATGATACTGGACTGGGCTTGGAAGTTTGGTGGTTGCCCAGTGTGCTACCAGCTGGCACAGCTTAGGGAGGAGGTTGCGGGGGTTAGGGGACAGCTGGGGGAAGTATGGTTGGGGAAGGGGACAGTGGATCTCCACAGGCTTGCCAAGCACTTGGGGGCGGGGCATAGGAAAAGGAGTGCAGGAGAATACTGGGGTCACATAGGGACCCCTGGGAGGGGCCCAAAGGAGGACACTACCAAGCAGGCAGGTAACTGGGGACCCTCACAAAGGGGGGCCAGAGGGACAACATTCTCAGGGAAGTAGGCAGATGGCCGGGGCTGGACAGAAGGAAGCAAGGCAGGGAGGTGGATCAGACCTTACACTCAGTAACCGCTTCAATTCTCTTCTTCTGCTTGAGGATGAGGGGGGTGATGTAGCCACAGCAGGGGTGGTTAGAGATGGAAAGGGAGTGGGGGGCAGGAGGCAGGGGCCGGATAGAAGGAGGAAAAGGAGGAACCTGGAATGAAGGAAAATGGAGAGCAGTGAATCAGAGCAGGAGGGCAGGGGAAGAGGGAGGAAAGTGCAAGGAGAAGGACCAGTTGGGAGGAAGGGCAAGGAGAAGGACCAGAAGTACAAGGAGGATACAGTAAAGGGAGCTGAGGGTTTAGGCCAGGGAGCATGACAAGCAAGGAGGGACTAGCGGGGACAGGAAGGAAGGAGGGACAAGCCAGGCTAGTTTGGTAGATGGGGAGAAGGACCAGTCGCAAGCAGTGAGGGTTAGCGAGGTACAGAAGGATACTCTGGAGGAGGAGGGCATAGGATCGGGAGGAGGAGGTGGCCATGGTAAATAAGGAGGTGGCATGTGACACCCAGATAGGGAGGAACAAGGAGCCGGCTGGGTGGAGGGCTGGTAGAAAGGATGAGGGACATGGAAGGGAGAAATGGAGGAAAAGAGGCGGTCAGAGTGCTCCTGTTGGGGATTCTATGATAGGGGTATCAAATGGGATAGGAGGGAGAAGCCTGGCCAGTTAGAACAAAATGCTTCCCTGGATTAATGGTGCACAGGGCCAAGCCCAAGTATATCAGCTGGCAAAGTTGTGGGGTTCCCAGACATACTGGTCCACCTGGGTACAGATGACATTGAGGGAAATAGTGAGCTAGAGATGCAGGCGAGGTTCAGGGAGCTTGCCAGGGTTTGTCATGACATAGGATGCACAATTTCATTCTCAGAAATCCTGCCGGTGCCAAGGGCTAGTGGGGAACACAAAAGGAAGATTAGGAGATAAACCAGTGGCTCAGGGAGTGGTGTGAGGCCAGAGGTATGGGTTGATGGGGGATTGGGGAGACCTGGGAGGATAAGGAGCTGTATGCTGAAGATAAGCCATCTCAATTTGGAGGAGGTGAATCCTTAAGTTGAAAATGGGGGTTCATTGGTGAAAAGTGGGTTTAAACTTGTGAAGGGGGGAGGGATGGGAGAAAAGGCTGTCGAGGGGGTGCCGATAAAGGAGGGACTCTGTCTCCACCCCCCTGGGGAGCTGGAGGAATGCAGGAAAAGGCCGACTGGTAAAGTGCAGACCAGGGGAAAACAGAATCCCCATGGGAGGAGGGGTAGCAATGATAGTCAAAAACTGCATTGGGAGTAGAAGAGGCGGAGGGAACCGTGGAGGCGATTTGGGTCACCTTGATAATAAGGGGGGGCAAGAGAGTAAAAATAGGAGTGGTGTATAGACCCCCTGCACTGGCGGAGGAGCTGGAGGAGAGTCTGGTGGCAGATGTTGGGAGACACTGCAGACTGGACAGGGGAGGGGTGGTGGTGTTGGGGGACTTAAACATGCCAGGAATAGACTGGGAGACTATGACATCCTCGGTGGCCAGGGAACAGAGGTTGTTGGATGTCTTTCAAGACGTGTTCCTAACTCAGCAGGTGGGGGACCTGACCAGGGAGGCGCGGGTACTGGATGTGGTCCTGGCAGACAGTGACCAGATTGGGGCCTGGAGGTAAGGGACCCGTTGGCAGGAGTGACCATGCCACGGTCTGGTTCTGCCTGGACCTAGGAGGGTAGAAGGCTGCACAAAGGCGGAATAACTGACTTCAGGGGCGGTTTTAAGGAAATGGAAGGATCCTTGAGGAGCATTTGGATGGGATTGGGTGGGACATGAACGCTGATAGTAGGTGGGAAATCATCAGGAGGGTGCAAGAATGCTACCAGCACCTGTGCAAGAGTAAGACGAAATGCGGTAGGCCCGAAACCCTGCTGGTGGACCAGGGAGGTCCAGGAGGTGGTGCTGGGAAAGAAGGCAGCTTATAGGCAATTCAAGTGCTCAAGGAGTGAAAGGGATCGAGGGAGTATGAGCTGATGGCTAGAAGGGCCATTAGGGTGGTTAAGGCGGCTAAGGCAAGGAAGGAGCAGAACCTGGCCAGGGAAGTTAGGAGAGAAACAAGGGTTCTTTAGATACATTGGGGGAAAACAAGGGTGAAGGGCAGATTAGCAGGATTAAAACAGGGGAGAGATGGGCACAAGACCTGGGGAGCAGGCTAAGGTACTAAATGAGTACTTCACCTCAGTTTTCACCAAGGAAAATGAGGTGCTGTATCACATGGGAGGAGACAGTGATACTGAGGAAGGGGGACCTACCGATCGAAGTGGTCTGGGGAGAGGGGCATCGCTGGCAGGAGGGGAAGGCTAAGCAAGGAGAGGAGGTAGGAAGTGGAAATCACAGCAGAGAGAGTGAGGAAGCCCTCAGGTCCCTTAAGACGGAGAAAGCACTGGGCCGGATAAATTACATCCCAGAGTACTGAAGGAACTTATGGATGTCCTGCTGAAACCCCTGGATGGAGCTTTTCACCATCTCTCTGAGGACAGGGTGGGTGCCCCAGGACTGGAAGGTGGCGCATATAGTGCCTATCCACAAGAGGGATCAGGGAGGTGGCAGAGAACTACAGGCCTGTCAGCCTGACATCGGTGGTGGGCAAGGTGATGGAGGGCATTGTCAAGGAGGCTGGGGGGACCTGGAAAGTCAGGGTGCCTGGACGATAGACAGCATGGATTCGTCCCGGGGAAATGTGTCAGACAAACCTTGTGGAGTTCTATGACTGGGTGGCGAGTGCCTTGGACCTGGGGTGAACCAGCGGACATCCTCTTTCTAGACTTCAGCAAGGCATTTGACCCTGTTCTCACGTGGCCTGTTGGATAAGCTGGGAGAAATGGGGTGGGGAACCAGATGATCAGATGGATAGAGCATTGGCTCCAGGACCGGACCCAGATGGTCGTAGTTAGTAGGATAGTCTCATCCCAAGGAGGGTCATTAGTGGGGTCCCACAGGGATCGGTCCTTGGGCCCCTCCTGTTCAACGCCTACGTCTCTGACATAAGGACAGGTATCAGGAGTGAGATGAGTCTCTTTGTGGATGACTCAAAACTGGGGGTGGTGGCGGATGGGGAGGAGGGGAGGGTGGCCCTACAGGGGGACCTGGAGGCTCTGGAAAGATGATCTAGAAAGTGGAAGCTGAGGTTCAATGCAGGGAAATGCAAGGTACTCCACCTGGGGGCCAGAAACCCGGGCCAAGTGTACACCCTGGGGGGGGGGGATGCTACAATTCTTGATGGCTGAGAGGGACCTGGGGGTGGTGGTGGATGTCAAGATTAACAACTCGGAGACTTGTAGGAGGGCAGCAGCCAAGGCCAATAGGATGCTGAGATGCATCGCTAGGGGGATCACCTCCAGAAGGAGGGAAGTGATACTCCCTCTGTATAACTGCTTGGTGAGGCCGCACCTCAAGTACTGTGTGCAGTTTTGGAGGCCACACTTAAAGAGGGACATTAAACTCCTGGAGAGGGTCCAGAGGAGGGCAACCAAAATGATTTGGGGCTTGGGGGACAGGACCTATGAGGAGAGGCTCGAAGAGCTAAATATGTACACATTGGAAGAGAGAAAGGACCGGGGGGACATGATAGAGGTCTTCAGGTACATGAAGGGGGTAAATAGAGGAGGAACAGTCAGGGTGCTTCAAAGGAAGGAGGAGGGGGCCACTAGAGGGCATGGGTGGAAGCTGGAGGGAAGATTCAGGGGAGAAAGGAGGAGGTGCTACTTCACTGAGAGGGTGGTGGAGCCATGGAATGTGCTGCCTAGGGGGCTGATGGAGGCAGAGACTGTGGAGGGGTTCAGGAGGGGGTGGGACAGGTACAGGGGAAGGGTTCTGGAAGCAAAATCCAATGCAGCGAGAATATCCGGAAGTGGGAAGGAGAAACCAGAGAAGGTGAGGGGGGCAGCAAGATCAGCTCCCAGGGTGGGGGCTGACCAAACGAGCAGACGCGAAAGACCGTTAGGCCTATTCTGCTGGCATTTTAGTATGTGACTCAACTTGTTAATAACACCCACTAGGATAAACTATAAAATGGGGACTAGCACCGCCCTCGACTGGATAATTTCTAACCAGCCTAACTGCCTTTCCAATGTAACTGTGCACCCTGACTCCATCAGTGACCATTCCCCAATCACATGCAGCTGGACTAATAAATTCCTTGTCCCCCCCTCCCCAAACTATCTACAGCAGGTTTCTCAGAAGGGGCCACCTGAACCTCCTAAAACAACAGCTTTGTGCCCAAAATTGAAACATCCTGGACTCAACCAACTACATTAATGTAGCCCTTTGTCACTTTATAAGGGTTTTCAACACTGTTTGTGATACGCATGCCCCCTCTCAAAAAGATTAAGGTCTCTGGCACGGTGAACCCCTGGATCACTCCTGAGCTCCTTTCCCACATGAAGTTTCGGGACCATCTCTGGCACTGTGCAAAAGTCACTGGTAAGCAGCAGGACCTACAAGCCTATAAAGCTGCTAGAAACAACTGCACGAGGGAGACTCGCCAGGCTAAAGACAAGTACCATAGGGAGATGCTTACCAACTGTTGGGGTGATAGCAGAAGGTTCTGGTCTAATATAAATGATGTCACTGGCAAAGAACCTAAAGTATTGCCTACAATGCTAAACATAAATGGGACCCCTACCGCTGACCCACTGGAAATTGCTAATGCCTTTAACAGTGCTTTTACCAATCTGAGCTGTGTTCTCCCACCTGACTTTTTCGATGATGATGCTGCCCACTCTACAAGCCACGGTCATGAAAATAGTCCTGAGTACCCCCTTTTTTATTTTAAAAGGGTGTCATGCAACCTGGTTAGAAAACTACTAGCTAAGGTCCTAAGAATCGCAAGACACTGTAGTGACGGACTAGACCTTAAGCTTATCACCCTAACCCTAGATGAAGATCTTACTTCGAGAGGGCTCTTGCAGTAGGTAATTACATATAGGACTGACGCCGGCCAGCAGCAGGACCCCACAGAAAAATATCTAGCTAGCAGTCCCTGGCGAGGGACCGCCCCCACATCAGGTGACCGGCATTATACTACGTCGGTATAAAGGGGCGGTCCCAGACGCCCGCCTTCCAGTTCTTTCCCGCCGTTAGCTCGTGCAGCGCCTTGCAGTAAAGTTCGTGCTTCATCAGCCCTATCTTTCGTCGGTTTTACCGAAAAATAGTTATTCTTTTTCTTACAACGTCAGGTCATCGTCAGTGTATGTCGTCCCCTACACCCTCTGAGCACAAAAACAAGTGCAACTCGTGCGACGCCCAACTGCCACACAAGGACTGCCATTCCCTGTGCCTTTTCTGCCTAGGCCCCGATCACCCGGTTGAAAGTGCCAGCATTACCCCTTAACTTCAACGCGGCTACCCGAAAACGGCGCCAACAGTCCCTGGAAGCCCATCTACTCAAGAAGAAGATGAGTTCCATGGAAAAGGAGCTAAAAAAGTTAAGGCAGGCGTCTACTTCCCCTGAAGGACATCGGAAGAAGCGGGACAAGGAGAGGCACCGGGAGAAGACCTCCTTGACCGCGTCTCCCACGGGAGATGCAGGGACTCAGGTAACGGACCTCCCGGGGGACCACTCCTTGACGGCCGCCTCAGAGGTTTCGGAGGCGGCGTCAGCCCGCCCGTCTGGCTCGCGCTCAGTCCTTGCGGGTGCCTCCAGGCTTTGGAGGCCTCCGCCCCGGTTGGCCGCAGGGCCAGGCCTATTGGCATGGGCACCCATAGTCGGACGCCGGGCCTCCGACGTCTACATGGAGAGGGTCGGCAGATGCCTGACCCTTCGGGGCGGCACGCGACTACCACCCCTCCAGACCTGGCCAATCCTTCCTCTCGGTCCGTCTCCGGGGTTGGCTCCCATAAGCCAGATGCTGGCTCCTCCTGCGCCCGCTGGGAGCTCGCCCTCAAACCGCATGTCGGCTCCTCCAACGCACGGCGGGCGACGGAACCGACGACAGACCACCCCACGTCCGTTGTACCCGGTTCCCCGCAGCCTTCGCTGCCATCCGGGGGCCCAGAGTCCCCCCAGCCTCACCCCGGGGATTTCTGTCCTCCATCCCTGGATGATGCGGGGGATCTTCCTCCTCCGTCAGAACCGGATCTGACGTCGGCCCCCCGGACACCGGCCCCGACGCTGGTAGCTTTGCTGGTACCTCCGACGCTGGCACCTCCGATGCCGGTTCTGCTGGCACCAGGAGACATCCCGCTCCCGGATGTCCCCCCTCCGACGGGCCCTCCGCCTTCCGGGCCCTCCAATGTGGACCCGCCCGGGAGGCAGCCGGCCAGACCGTCTGCCCCGGCAGCACCCCGGCTCCCGGGTACCCGCCGTCTTATCCAACGCCGCAGTACCCGGCGCCACAATACCCGACGCCGGGTTTCCCGGAGCCGGGTTTCGGATACTCTTCCTACGGGTATAACCCGTACCCTTTTCCCCCTCCTCCTCCACCTCCACCCCCACAGCCGTTGGTGGATCTGCAGGAGACTCTGGCCTCCTGGTGGGCTGAGGCCAATGCTCAGCTCACCAAGGAGGTCGAGAGCCGCCTTACGATGACGGTGCTGCCCCAGGTTCCTGTACGTCCGAGGCGGCACACTCCCTCTCCACCTCCGGACTCCAGGGCTCTCCCGTCTGGGTCCAGAGAGGGGCAGGATACGCATTTACGGGTACCACCCAAGGAAACCGTTCCTCCCCCGAGTCGGATAAGGGAGTCTTATTCTTCTTCTTCCTCTTCACTCTCAGATTCCTCGGATTCTTCCGAAGGGTGTTCCGAGAGAGACGACAAGCCCCACTCTCTGTTGAAGCCCCGGCCGAGGACTCCTCCGAAATCTCCTCCGGAGGATCCATCTTTTACGAAGCTGCTCAGAAGAATCCTGGAGGTGCATCAGTGGCACTCTTTGGAACCAGATCCTCAGCGACTGAAACTCGCCGAACATCTGGATCTGCCCGTGACAGCTCCTACTTTAGTGCCACCCTGGATAGAGCCTCACGCCGACCTTGTCACCATGATATGGAAACAACCATCGGCGTTAGCCCCACTTCCAAGGAAGATGAATAGGCTGTACCAGGCTCCTGAGGGTGTTGACTACCTAGACTCTCACCCTCGGGCCGACTCGGTTGTGATCAGTGCCGCTCATGGCCGGTCGGCTCACCCAAAACATCTCGGCTCGTCCCCTCCTGATAAGGAATCTCGCCTTCTGGACCAGTATGGACAAAAGATTTACGCTTCCTCCACACTGGGAATTCGGGCCCTGAACTACGTCAGCCACATGGGGGATTACCAGAAGGCTGTCCTTACTTAGGTGGAATCTAAGCTGGACTCCCTGCCTGACTCCCAAGTCAAACAGGAGTTAGCCGACCTCGTCCGTTCTGCTCGTTCGGCCAGTCCCCACATTCTGCGGGCGACATACGATGCAGTAGACACTGCCGGGCGGAGCTCCGCTTTCGCCGTGGGTCTATGGCGTCATGCCTGGCTCCGCGTGTCAGGGTTGGTCCCGGAAGTGCAATCTGCCATTCAGGAAGTACTTTTCCGGGGGTCGGTGCTTTTCGGAGGTGATGTCAAGGACATCATCACTGATTTGCAGGAGAAGGGGACAGCCCTGAAATCAGTGGATTCCATGTACCATCCCCAACAACAGCAGCACCGTCACTTTCGCAGACGGATTCGGCCAAAGGCGAAACCACAGGGAAGGCGGGCCATCAAACGTTGGGGCTCCGCAGCTGCTAAGCCGCCCCCGCCCAAAAAAGCAGCGGGTGCTTCAGCTGCCGCACTGCCCCACACCACCTGACTCCTTTCCTCTCCCACCGCCTCTGGACTTCCCAGAGGAACCGGTAGGAGGGAGGTTTTCCCTCCACCTGCCGGGATGGGAGGGGATAACCACGGATTCTTGGGTGCTTCAGCTTATAGCGGAAGGGCACTCAATAGAGTTTCTTCAGAAACCACCCCACCACCCCCCTCGGAGGTCGTCTTATTCAAGGGAACACCTTCCTTTGGTCCAGGAAGAAATCTCGGCTCTTCTCATGAAGCAGGCGATAGAACCCATCCCCCTTCATCTTCAAGGGACGGGTTACTATTCCCATTTCTTCCTCGTCCCAAAGAAGGCGGGAGATCTCAGACCTATTCGGGATCTCAGTTCCCTAAATCTTTTTGCAGAATACAAAAAGTTCAGGATGCTCTCTCTGCAGAGCCTTCTGCCCCTCCTTCGGCCGGGTCAATGGCTTTGTGCACTGGATATGCAGGATGCCTATCTGCACATTCCCATTCGCCTTTCTCACCGCAGGTAGCTTCGCTTTGCGTTTCAGGGGGACCACTACCAATTCAAGGCACTCCCTTTTGGTCTATCCTCGGCCCCCCAAGTTTTTAGCAAATGCCTGGCTGTGGTAGCGGCCCACCTGCGTACAGTGGGAGTACAGGTGTTCCCTTACCTGGACGACTGGCTCCTGGCGGCCTCGTCCAGGGAGGATCTCCTGCGTTTTCTCTCCCTCACCCAGCAGGTTTTCACTTGCCTGGATATCACCATCAACCATTCCAAGTCTCATCTGGATCCTTCCCAGAGGCTACAGTTCATCGGGGCTATCCTCGATTCGACCATGAGCAAGGCCTTCCTACCTCTGGACAGGGCGGCCTCTCTTCAGACGCAGATTTCTCTGCTATCAGAACACAGGAGGGTCTCGGCGAGGTCGGTCATCCGTCTTCTGGGACTAATGGCGGCCGCTATTCCGACGGTCCCCCGAGCTCGTCTCCACATGAGAATCTCTCAGTGGACTCTTCGCTCTCAGTGGGATCAACTTGTGGACGATCTAGATCAATTAGTTCTGATCTCATTGCCGATGGTGCGAGACTTGCAATGGTGGATGGTTCGAGAGAACCTGTTTCGGGGGGGTTCCTTTCTTTCATTCTCCCCTCTCCCAGACTCTGACTACAGACGCATCAGGCGAAGGTTGGGGAGCTCATCTAGGTCCTCATTGGACCCAGGGCTCCTGGTCCAGGCTGGAGCAAGCTCTCCACATCAATGTGCTCGAGCTTCGAGCTGTGTTGTACGCTCTCCAAGCCCTTCACCAATACATCCTTCCCGGCCACCTAGCCGTCCAGACGGACAACATGTGCGTAGTGTGGTACATCAACAAACAGGGAGGAACTTGGTCCTACCCTCTATGCAAGGAGGCAGTGAGGGTTTGGGATTGGGCAACACAACACGACCTTCACCTAACGGCGATTCATGTTCCAGGAGTCGACAACACTCTGGCAGACAAGCTAAGCCGCTCTTCTGCCCTGGCACACAAGTGGGAACTGGACCAAGGGGTACTCAACGATATCTTTCAGCTTTGGGGGACTCCGCAGGTAGACCTGTTCGCCTCTCCCCAAAATGCAAAACTTTACATCTTTTGCTCGCTCGTTCCAGAGCAAGGCGCTTTCTGGAGTGACACTCTGTCTCTAGACTGGAAGGACAGATTCGTCTGTGCTTTTCCCCCAATTCCTCTGATCCCACGAGTATTGCAGAAACTAGCCTCAGAAGGAGCGAGAATGATTCTGATCGCTCCTTTCTGGCCCAGGCAAATCTGATTCTCTCTTCTACAACAATATTCAGAGGTTCCTCCTCGGCCTCTTCCTCTTTCTCAAGGTTTGCTGACTCAGGATCAGGGGACCCTGGTTCATCCAGGCCTCAAATCCCTTCAACTACATGCGTGGCTCCTGCAGACCTAGTCCAATCCCGTTTTGGGGTGTCTCCAAAAGTGGCGGAGATTTTAGTGGAGGCTAGAAAGCCCTCCACCAGGTCCACTTATGCCATGAAATGGAAGAGATTCTCTATTTGGGCAGCCTCCAAGAACTTGGAACCTTTCTCCTGTTCAGTTGCTTTTCTGCTGGAGTACTTACGTCATTTGTTCGACCTGGGTCTCAGCCATTCCTCCTTGAAGGTTCACATGGCAGCTATCTCAGCCTACCATGCTCCCTTCGCAGGTAAAGCTTTTGCTCAACTGGAAGTCTCTAAGACCTTTCTCAGAGGGGTCCTCCATCTGAGACCCCCCCATCTGTACTCCTGCCCCCCTTGGGACTTGAATTTTGTTCTTGAGAAACTTACTCTTCCTCCTTTCGAACCTGCAGCTTCTGCAGATTTGAAATTTCTTTCATGGAAGACACTCTTCTTGGTGGCCATTACTTTGGTTCGAAGAATCTCCGAGCTTCAGGCCCTGATGTGCAAAATCCCCTACTTGATTTTTCACAAAGAACAAGTGGCTCTTCGCACGAACCCTAAGTTTCTACCTAAAGTAGTAGCAGAGTCTACCTTAAATCAGTCCATAGAGCTACCTGCATTTTTTACGCAGCACTCTAACCAAGGGGAATATCTACTCCATACTATGGATGTTCACCAGATTCTGAGATACTACACCAACAGGACGAAGGATCTCAGAAAGACTGATCAGTTGTTCGTCTCTTTTGCCCACAAAAGAGAAGGCAATGCTGTTTCCAAGCAATGCCTGTCTAAGTGGTTGGCTCATTGCATCACTTTCTGTTATGACAAGTACAACAAGACCCTCTCGGGTCAAGTAAGAAGCCACTCCACAAGAGGGGTAGCTGCCTCTGCAGCTTGTTTCAAGAATGTGTCTGCAGCAGACATATCTGCTGCCGCCACCTGGACTTCCGTCCATACCTTTATGAAACACTACAGTTTGGACATTGCTTCTCGCCGTAGAGCAGGCTTCGGGCTGGCTGTTTTGAAGGCCTCCTGTCTTCAGGCTTGCACGGCTAGTGCTACTTTTTCGAGTAGTTCCTCCTCCCGGTGCTTTTCTTTGTTCCAGACTGCTTGGGATTCTGCCCTATATGTAATTACCTACTGCAAGAGCCCTCTCGAAGTAAGATAGTACAGTTACGTAAGAACTTACCGTAACAGTAGATCTTCGAGAGAGGCTCTTGCATGTAATACCTTCCCGCCCTCCATCCCCCTAGGCTTTTTCAGCTCCTTTTCCAGGAATGGAAGCATCCGCTTCTCTCTTGTCTGGGCCTTCCTGGCCTGTGGCGGGAAAGAACTGGAAGGCGGGCGTCCGGGACCGCCCCTTTATACCAACGTTGTATGACGCCGGTCACCTGACGTGGGGACGGTCCCTCGCCAGGGACTGCTAGCTAGAAATTTTTCCGTGGGGTCCTGCCGGCTGCCGGCGTCATTCCTATATGTAATTACCTACTGCAAGAGCCTCTCTCGAAGATCTACTGTTACGGTAAGTTATTACGTAACTGTACTTTCTCCTACCTATAACTAAGATTCTGAACCTTTTTCTTATGCTGGGGCTATTTCCTGATACCTGGAAAACGGCCATCGTAACTCAAGTGCATAAAACTGGTGACCGTTCCCTACAGGGTAACTATAGGCCTATATCCATTCTCTCTCCAGTCTCCAAGGTGCTCTAGCGAATTGTTACCAACCAGCTTGGTGCTTATCTGGACACATACTCCATCCAGTGCCCACAACAACATGGCTTTAGAAGGGGGCACAGTACTACCACAGCATTATTAGAATTCACAAGCTTCATACAACAGGCCGTCAATCAAGGCAAGATTGTAGGTGCAGCCTTTGTTGACCTAACAAAAACCTTTGACACAGTGAATCACACACTGTTGCTTGGCCAACTCTCTAAAACTGGTGTTGCCCCAAACATCCTGAAATGATTCGGAAGCTACCTCAGTGATAGACTGCAGAGGGTGAGGATATCAAATGTAGTTTCGGAGCAGAGGGCTGTCTGATCATGGGTACCTCAAGGCTCAATCCTGGGTCCCTTATTGTTCAGTATTTTCCTGAATGACCTTCCAGCTGTCTGCAACCAGCGTACTCTCCTCTATGCAGATGACGCGGTCACCTTTACTAGCCACCTGGATCCCAACGCTCTTGAAAACAATCTTCAACAAGGCTTCACAGAAGCAGAGAGATGGTTTAATAATCACAAACTAGTGCTAAACTACAAAAAAAACTAAAGTCCAGCTGTTTTCGTCCTCTTGGAATAAGTTTAAGGCCCATCAACTCACCGTCACCAACAACCACAGAGACGCTCTTGGACAAACTCAGCTTTTCAAATACCTAGGTCTAATGCTGGATAGTCACCTTGTGCCTCACATTGAAAATATTGCCAGAGATGTTAATACCAGAATTGGGCTCCTCTTCAGACACAGACGAAGTCTTACCCAAGAAGCCCTGAAGGTTGCAGTTCACAGCTCGGTCCTCTCGATCATTGATTATGGTCTAATCATACACTGTGCTGCAACCTCCACATCTCTTAAACGACTCACGGTTGCCCTGAACAAAGCCTGTAGGTTAGTTACGGGTGCTGCACGCCTCACTCATACCTGTGAGTTATATGCTCAATCTGGCTGGCTCCAACTAAGTAACAGGATCAAATATCAAATCTGCCTCCTGTCCAAAAAAGCTCTACTTGGATTACTACCCCAGAGTGTTGATTGCCTGCTAAACAAATCCCCTAAGACCCAACACACACGCACCTCAGTTTCTGACCTCCTTCTAGTAGCCTACTGCTGGACTGCTCAATACCAGCGAACCTTTCAGTACAGAGCCCCTTTGTGGTTTAATAATCTAAGCAACCAGCTGAACACTCTTTTTGGTCTTTCCCAATATAAACTTAGGCTTCGTCAGCATCTCCTAACCGAAAGCACTTGTGATTGTTACATTTAGTTTCCCTCCTCTGTGGACACCCTTATACCACTTTTTTCACTCTCTGATGCACTTACTTGGCTTCCTGTTTTGTTCACCTCTCCTGACAGAACAGTTTCCCCTTTCCCCCTGGTACCTCCTCCCTTACCGCACCCCCTCCTTGCTCTTATCCCACTGACACCCCTCTTCCTGCACCTGCCAGGCCCTCTGGTCCCCACTCTCCCTTATCTTCTTTTCCCTTCATTCTCCCTCCCTCCTTTTCTCCTCTTTTAACCCTTCTCCCACCTTAGCCTTCCCTCCCTCTCACCCTACGACAAGGCCTCTAGTGGCCACATTTTCTTTTCCTTCTCTATCTGGACTTTGCCCTTCTCATCTCCCCTACCCCTCCCTTACTCTCCCCCTTTCCCCCTACCTCTGATTAGCAATGTTGCTTCAAATGTACCTTATGGTTTTCTATGCTTGCTTGTAATCTTGAGTGTGTAGCACTGTTCCCACATATTTACCAGCTGACTTGCAGTGCTCCGATGATGCCATGAATGTTGTCTGTACCTCCACTGATACCATGAATGTTGTCTGTACCTCCCTGCCTTATTGTAACCGTTTCCATTGACGTGGAACCTTGGTAAATGAGCTGCCTCAAGCTCAAAAGGTATTTGTAATCCAAGATTTAAATAAATAAATAAAAAAACAAGCACAGGAAAGAATCACCAAGATAATTACAGCCACTACACCCTTGTAACTAATGTACACCATGCATAAGGCACTATCAGCTACATAATTGACACATTTCTCAAAGCAACCATCCCCCATGTGTTTTTACTCTGACTCTCTAGTATAAACATACCACTCCTACTTCTCCTCCCTAGACTGACCATAGTTCACCACACGCTTAAGATGGGGAAAATTAGTAGACAACAACACACAGCAGATTTCAGACCAGTAAAGAATGAAGTGTTGCAACACAACCCTACTGCTACTTATACTGTCGGGCAACATTCACCCCAACCCTGGCACCCTGTAACAAACACTGTGTAGCGTAATAAACAAGGTACCCTTGCGTTGGCATCTATCAATATCTGTAGTCTAATATCCAAATTTTGATGCTCTCAAAGTTTGGGTTACTCAGCACATGCCTGATGTGCTCTCCATCGTGGAAACATGGCTTACGCCAGAGATCCCCGATGCAGCTATCTCCCTAAACAGATACACCCTATTCAGACAGGACAAGATTAGCAAAAGGGGTGGAGGCTGTGCAATATATTTTAAGGACAATCTCCAGGGCCGTGCCCTTCCCAGATTAGACACAGGGAAAATGTACAGGTGCTGGCAGTCAAAGTGCTACTAGGTGCCCACAGCAAAATGCTTACTGTTGTATCGATCTATATCCCCCTTAGAGAGCAGGCCACTGGCTTTAATGTGGTCATTGACTACTTAAATAGCCTACACCAAAACTCCGAAGTGTAATGGTAGGTGACTTTAACGTAAACTGGCTGTTACGTGAGGTGGCCCCCTACAAAGATGTCATCTGCTCCATCAGTGTATCACTGATGGTTGACTCCCCGACTAGGGTAAACTACCGTACTGGGTCGAGTACACTTCTGGATTGGTTGCTTACCAACCACCCTGAGAGAATCTCTACCACCACCATTCTCTCTGATTCAGTAAGTGTCCACTCCCCTATTCTATGCAACTGGTCCAGCAAAGCCACCAAACCCCCTGCCAAAACCATCATAGGTCGGGTTCTAACAAAAGGGCAGCTCAGACCCCTAAAATCCTACCTCAGACAGCTCGACTGGTCCCCAGTTGATTCCTCCGAAGATGTCGACCAAGCACTTGACTACTTTATTGCTGCATTCAGTGCAGCCTGTGTTGTCCACGCCCCCATCAGAAAACGCAAGGTTAAGGGCACTAGTATTCCTGGATCATCCCTTCCCTTCTCGACCTCATGACCATCAGGGATAATTTGTGGCACCGAGCACGAGCCTCCAGCAAATAGACTGACACACAGCAGTACAAAAGGTTCAAGAATGCCTGTACATGGGCTGACCGCCTTGCCAAAAGCCGACACTTCAAGAAAGAACTCACCAACTCCTGGGTAGATGGCAGAAAATTTTGGGGCAACCTAAAGAACCTGACAGGAAAAATCAACAAAATCTTGCCCTCCTTGTTGGATGTAAACGGGATACTCACCCAAGACCCAAAAGTAATAGCCGACACCTTCAACAGTGCCTTTACCAACCTCAGCAGTGTACTCCCCCCTGACCTTTTCGAGGTAGTTGATAAAAAAAAAAAAATGGAAGTAGTGAAGGCGTACCACTGGGCACCCTTTCTGCTTCAGAATCATCACCAAAAATGAAGCCAGGCATGCCTTCCCGGTGGCACTGAGGGCTGAGGCACTGGAAGCCTTACCTCGCGCCATGCCGGCGACCCGTATTCGGGAACGAGCATGGGTTGCAGGGGGTCAGCAGGGGAGCAAAAGGATCAAGCGCCTGACGGACTGCTCTCCGGGGGGGCGGGAGTCCACCAGCAGGCGGTGTTCGACTGACTCCTAGTGTCGGCTGAGCGGCAGCACACTGACGCTCCAGAGATGGGAAAGAGAGGAGGCAGATGCCTGAAGGGAGCCCGTGTGGACCTGTGCGTGCTCCCTTCATGGGTGTCACTGCATGCCTCATCTCTGAGGGAGAAAAAATGGAGGGAGGAAAGTGTTCTGAGCATGGCTGGATGACAGCCAGTCCCCGCAGGCGCCGCTCCATGAACAGGCAGTAACCCTGGCACCGGATCCATAGCAGCGGGTTGAGAGGGTCCCCGTTGCCCCGCCAAGAGGCAAGCTGTAGAGTAAGCCAGAGTGGCTACTGGCGGGAGACTGGGCTGGGGGACCGGCTAGAAGGAACGCCGCCCAGGACAAGGCATCAAAAAGAAACGAACTAAAAAAAAAAAAAAAATGAAGCCAGGAAATATCTGCAGTGATTACTAGGTAAATCAAGATATAGTAGTGACTCCCTAGACCTTAAACTCTTAAGCTCTGGAGCGCATTGTCTCGGATCAGCTAGCTGCGTGCAGTACCATGAAAAATATCAGATACAATGCCCTCAACAGCATGGTTTTCGAAAAGGCACACAGTACCACCACAGCACTACTAGAGTACACTGGTTACATTCATTATGCTCTAGACCATGGTCAGCTAGTGGGGGTGTCTTTCATCGACCTCACCAAAGCCTTTAACACGGTCAACCATACAGTACTGCTCGAACAACTCTCTGACACTGGGCTCTCTGCCGAAGACATGGGTTGGTTCAGAAGCTATCTAGGAAATAGGGCCCAGCAGGTCAAAATAAATGGAGTCCTTTCTGATAGCCGGCAAGTGCACACAGGTGACCTGCAAGGATCGATATTAGGCCCCCTGCTCTTCAGTCTTTTGCTAAACCGCCTCCCGCTTGCTTGCTCGGATAGAATTCTCCTCTACGCAGTTGATGCCGTGATCTTTACCAGTAATCCAGACCCACTACTACTGGAGAAGCAGCTTCAGCAGAACTTCACAAGTGTTGAAGCATGGTCCTTAAAGCACAAACTTCTCATGAACTATAAAAAGACAAAAGTCATGCTGTTCGCAAACCCTCACAACAAACATAAATCTCATCAGCTTACAATCCAAAATAGCCTTAATACCCCCTCCTGAACTGGTCCACTCTTTCAGATACCTAGGGGTAACCTAAGACAGCGCCCTTTCTTTCACCACCCATGTCGCCAAAGCAGTCAGTACTAGAATAGGTCTGCTGCACAGACAACAAACACTGCATGACTATTGAGGCACTCCGGTTCGCAGCAAATAGCTCAGTTATCTCCATCATAGACTATGGCCTGGTTGTCTGTGGAGCTGCGTCAGACACTACCCTTAAATGGATCACAACAGCACTAAATAAAGCCTGTAGGTTAATTACAGGAGCCCACTGGCTCACACATACATGCGATTTGTATGCTCGGACCGGCTGGCTGCACCCGAAAGGTAGGATGAAATACCAGACCTGTCTACTGGCTAAAAAAGCCTGCTTGGGCTTAACCCCCCATGGCCATTCAGAACCTCCTTAGTTTAACTACCAACACCCACCAGACTCGAGGCAAGGACAGCCAGTCCTACAAGGTCCTATTCTGCTGCACCTTGCAAGGACAAAGATCATTTACCTACCTACCGTGCCCCCATCTGGCTCAGTTCCTTCCCCTGTGACATACTGGCTGAACCTAAGCTTGGCCCTTACAAACATAAGCTACGCCAACATCTCACGACGCTTTGTGGCTGTAACTGCCCTCCCTAAGTAGGAATCTCCTAAGTAAACCCCGCTGACCCATCACTGCACTTAGCAGCATTAGCCTGCCTTAGTTATACTCTCCCTCACCCCCTCACCTTCCCCCCCCCCCATCTTCTCCCTCCTCCACCCCTCCCGGTCCCCCTGTGCCATCCTACCCACCCTACCATTGGACAAAGCCATCTTGGCTGATTCTTCTTGTCGACTAAATGTGCAGCTGCAGAGTACAGGGTGCTAGCTGCACATTCGAGCAGACTTGGTAGACCACTAGGCCTTTATCTGCTGGCATATTTCATATGTTCGTATGCACTCAGCTGCTTTGTTCATGTAACCCCTAGATGGCGCTATCCCAGGGGGCTACTACCCCTGCCTGATTTGCCACTAACAGGTTGAGGGGCCTGGATCCAATGGCGGGTGCCTCCACCCAGAGGTCAGGGTTTGCAATAGTTAAACTAACTTGGTCACAGCCCTCTGGGACACTGCAACCCCCCTTTCTTCCCACTAGTGGCCCACACAATATATCAGAATTACCTTCACAGTATACACTTACCCCCAGGTCTGGTTCCGGCACTGGGACCTCCTGTGAAATGAGATACAGTGCAACAATCACAGTACAGTACTTTAACATAGACAAATACCTCAGGCAGTATAACTTTGCTGAAACAAGCAGCTCTGATTTATTTAGGGGAATATAACAAGGACAGGGGGAAATCAGGTCAATTAGCTTATCACTCTAATAATCTACCTATGGCTCTGTGCACAGGCCTATCCCTATCAGTTACTGTCCCTGGTACCCAAGCCCTAGTGGCTAGTCCAAACCATGGCAGCTGGTAGGGCCCTTTCACACAGAGAAAATGAGAGTTAAACAGTCAGCAGTACAGTAATTCCATTTGGATTTAATGTGGCAATTCAACAGGAGGCGACCCTGAATTAGTACTCACGACCTCCAAATAAGATAGGGTCCTTCAATGTCAGCAGGGCTCACTTGAGGTACACAAACCTCTTCACACATCCATATAAAAGAAAGCACTATACCAGGCAGGCTGCATCTGTATCCCGATCGCAATTACTGCACAATACCCGGGAGAACACACAGCAGATTCAGTTCCTGACAGACCGAGTGCAATTCAGCTATTCCTCCAGTCTTCTACAGGGTGAGCCTGGTTTCTACTCTTCAGAGATCCTTTGATTCTTTTCACAGGACGGATTCAGTCCTCACAAGCTGCAGACCGGAACTCTGGGCCTTACACACGATTTTTGACTAAAACTGCACACTGAAAAAGCACAGGGCTCCTTCCTTCTTCACTGCCAAAGCTCAACTGAAACTCCAACCGACAAAACCGGGCACTTCCTTTGAGTTCCTCCCAGTTCTTGACTGATTGGCTGTCACTCACAATAGACTGCTGCTGTTGATCCAAAAGGTGCTGAAGTCTAAACTACATCTCCCAGAGTCACTGCCCATACAATCCTCTTGTGGCTGGCTCAGATTATGAGTCCAAGTTCTGATTCGTCCAAGGCACCATTTAGAGCTAGCTTACCCCACACTGATTGGTCCAGTTCAGCCGTTCAAAACTAGAATGGGGAACTAGCAGACACAGTTCTGACTGCAAAGAAAGCAGGTTAGACAAACTGTAATTTCATTATTACTCTAATTAATTTCTGGCAAACAGCTACATCTTTCAGATAGGTTCCCTTTGCACTCCTAGTGACTGCAAAATGAAGTGAATTGGCAGCAGCTCGAGTGGTACTCAGAGAAGCACACAGTCCCCCATACAAACTAATTATGTCTGCAAGCAGACAGCTCTTAAAGAGACAGTACCAGAGGCTCTAAAACACTCACTGATAAATGGCTTAAATGCCAAACACCATTCAGGCTTGGAGCATTCAAGCAAGCTCCTGGAAGTCTTTTGAGAACCCCCATTTGCAGGGGGTTACACCCTTCCTGCCTGGGAAAGCTTGACGTCCGCGTCAAGCAAGTACTCCATAAGTTTCAACTGCAACCATATACATTTGCATTAAGGCTCGACATGTAATCATCAGTCAATATAACATTTTACCAAGAACACATTTCTGAAACATTGCAGTACGTCACTCTTTACACAGTATTACATACACATTGTACCATAACTCAAGTTATTACCTCTTGTACATGAAACCTGAAGAGAGGGGCCTCTTCCTATCAGTTACCTTGGGGCTGGATGGGGCAAGGGCACCATACTAGAGGGCAACACAAGTAACTTGGAGTTAGCACTGATGCTCAGTTTGGGCAATGAGCTCGGGGACACATACACTCCTTTATGGACAACATTGAGAGGCAAGTCCACAGGCCTCCCAAGTGAATCATAACTGAGGTGCACCACAGGCTTTACAGCTCGACCAGTCTTTCTAGGGGAACTGTTATAGTCTCTGCACTCTGAGCCTCATTTTCAGCATTGTCCTCACTTGTCAGGGAGTCTCCATGGGGTAGAGAGGCTAGAACTTGGGGCACTTTCAGCTCCAGGAGTTACAGTTTCTGAGTCCACAACATTTGGCTCGCATGGAGAGCTTTGGACACTGGCAGTGGACTGTCAGGGCACTCAAAATACTCTTCTTGTTGGTGTATCACCAGTCTGCCCCAATCTATCATTTCCTCCCTGAAAGCTCAAACAGTTCAACCATGCACAATGATTCCATTTCATCTGATCTGATGCTTTGCACTTCATTTCTGGGAGCATTGGCTCCAGGGATGAAGCTGGGGCTTAGACAGTCAGAAGGCCCAGCTTCATCTCCAAGTATTGACTAGGGGATTGCCCGAAACAATTGACTCAGTTCGTAAGAAGGATAGTATTCAAAGTCACTCTCACTTTCTTCCGATATGGACTGACAGTCATGCTCAACTGGGACTTGTGGAGGGGAACACTTTAACTTTGCTTCTCTAGGTGCAGACTTTCTTGATCTTTTCTTAGCAGCAGCTCTAGTCACTGGTCCAGAGGGGCATCTTCTAGGGCTCAGACTCAATTAAGATTTGTCCAATGGGCAGTAAATGATTTCTATGCATTGTTTTACATCTTTTGAATTATTCTCAGGCCTTACTTTGTACACTGGCAGATCATCTAGTTTGCCCACTACAATGTGAGGGAGATGGTGCCATCTGTCAGCAATCTTGTGCTTGCCATGCAGTCCCAGATTTCTTAATACCCGATCTCCCTCCTGGAGTTCCTGTAGCTTCACCTTTTATCATACCTTTCTTTGTTGGCCAGATTTCTTTTGGCAGCCATGGTTTGAGCCAGTTGGCACGCATGAGTTAGCTGGGCCTTTAACTTTTGCACATACTGTAAATAGTTGTCAGCTTGAACCCCATCAGAGAGACCCCAAAACACACATCTACTGGTAGTCGAGCTTCTCTTCCAAACATCAGGCGGTAGGGGAGAATCCAGTGGCATCACTTTTGGTGCAGTTATAAGCATGTACCAGGGTGCTAATTTGTTGGCTCCATCTAGGCTTGTCCTTTGGGTGCAGGGTGCCTAGCATATCTAGCAAAGTGCGGTTGAAACGCTCAGGCTGTGGGTCCCCTGGGGTGGTAAGGAGTGGTTCTGGACTTCGCACTCCCCACAGAGAAAGCATCTCTTTGATCAGGCGACTCTCAAAGTCTCTCCCTTGATCAGAATGGATTCTTTGTGGAGCCCCATAGTGAACAAAAAGTTTCTACAAGTACTTTGGCCACAGTGGATGCTTTCTGGTCTTGGTGGGGAAAGCTTGGGCATATCTCGTGAAATGGTCAGTGACCACCAGCACATTACTGATATTTCTTTGATCTGACTCCAAACTCAGAAAATCAATACAGACCAGCTCCATGGGTGCACTGGTGGTGATGTTAACAAGGGGCAGCCCTCTGGGGCAAAGCTTTCCTCTGTAAGCAGCGACTACAGTTCGAATGTGTTGCTCCACATCAGCCCCATCTTAGGCCAATAGAATCTGGATCTCACCAAGTCAAGTGTTCTGTCTATACCAAGGTGCCCCATGTGGTTGTGCAAGGACCTCAGTACTGAGTCTCGAAAAGCAGGGGCAGCACTAGTTGTTTGTCTACTTGTCCCTCTGTCTACTGTTTCTCTGTATAACAGTTTATTGATCAGTTTCAACTTAGGACCTTCTTTGTATAACAGTGCAGTTCTCAGATCAGTGGGCGTAATTTGGACACATCTTTTCCTGCATAGAGGGCTTCTAAAGCTGCTTTGATCATGGGATCGCGGGATTGAGCCGCTAGATACTGTCATTGTCCAGCTGAGGCAGTGCACCAATGTCTATTGCAAAAAGTGGCAATAAGCAGCAGGTATGCAATTCTCAGAGGCTCCCAAGCAATCCACCATGCAGTCCATCACGTCCGTGGACATTTGTTCCTCCCTGTCAAACTTCGGCAGAGTGCCCGAATGTCAGGTTCTGCCAATCGGACCCAATCATTCTGGGGAACAGGCCTCCGGAGAAGCATCAGCATCTATGTGGTTCAGACCTGCTCGGTATTCGAGAGCATAGTCATATGTAGATAATGCAGAAAGCCACCTATGGCCAGTGGCATCCAACTTAGCTGAGGTCTGCACATAGGTCAAAGGATTATTGTCAGTTTTACTAGTATTTTAGCCCCATACAAGTACTCATGGAATTGGTCAACAATAGCCCACTTCAAAGCTAGGAACTCTAACTTATGTACAGGATAGTTCTTTTCGGATGGGGTCAGGCTTCTACTGGCAAAGGCCACTGGTCTCAGGCCATTCTCGTGCTCTTGGTACAACACAGCCCCCAACCCTTGCAAGC
This sequence comes from Neoceratodus forsteri, assembly GCA_016271365.2. Classification (NCBI taxonomy): domain Eukaryota; kingdom Metazoa; phylum Chordata; order Ceratodontiformes; family Ceratodontidae; genus Neoceratodus; species Neoceratodus forsteri. The sequence goes on along the minus strand of CM057449.1, from coordinate 911,318,993 downwards.
TAGCATCAGTGCAGGACGAAGGTTTTCTTGGATCAGCATAGGCCAGCACTGGAGCATGGGTAAGTTGATATATGATCTCATGAAAAGCAGTCTCACAATCAGGAGTCCAGCGGGCCCCAAATACTTCACTCGGATGAAAATACACTCTTTCAGTCTTGAGGGACGCTGACTTTTGGTATTTTTTGTGGGTTGGGGGATACCCTTGAGTAAGGTTAAGTAAAGGGCGGATCACTCTTGAATAGTCCTTGATGAAGCGCCGATAATAACCACAGAATCCCAGGAATCTTTGCAGTTCTTTTAGATTTTTGGGCTCTGGCCAGGTGGTCAAGGCCTCAACTTTACTTGGGTCGGTCTCTATTTCCTCGGTGGATACTATGTGTCCCACATACTTTACTGATGTTTGAAAGAATTGACACTTATCAATGGACAGTTTAAGGCCAAAGTCCTCCAGTCGGTCCAATACCTTAAATAATCTGCTCTCATGTTCCTCCAGTGAGCTGCCAAACACAATAACATCATCTAGGTATACCAGGCACTCTAGTAAGTTCATGTCCCCCACTGCACGCTCCATCAATCGTTGAAAAGTGGCTGGGGCACCTGAAATCCTTGAGGCATCCTCATGAATTCATAGAAGCCAACGGACAGATAAAGCGTCTTCTCACGGTCCTCTGGGGCCATCGGGATCTGGTAGTACCCACCGCGGAGATCCACAGAGAACCACTTGCTCCCGCTTAGGCAGTCCAAAGCATCCTGAATGCGGGCATTGTGTACTGATCAGGGATAGTCCGCCGTTTAAGGTGCGATAATCCACACATCCTTACTGTTCCATTCTTTTCCTCACTACCACAATGGGGAAGCATAAGGGGCTTCTGGATTCTTGTATTACACCAGCAGCTAACATCTCTTGCAGATGCCGTCTCACATCATCTATGTCAGCAGGTGCCAGGCGTCGAGACCTCTCCACGAAATGGTCTTTCATATGCAGCGGATATTGTGCTCAGCTCCTGCACGCATCCTACATCCCATTCCTTTAAAGAAAACACCTGGTCTCTCTGGGCAAGCTTCTCACTGATCCTCACTTTCCATTCAGCTGGCAGCAGGAGTCGCCAAATCAAACAAGTCAGGCGTTACTCTGTCATTCTTCCTTGAACTCTTGCTGCTGGGTAGCACTGCAGTGTCTGCACAATGCACATTAGCCAGGATGCAACCTCTGTTTACTCGAATGTCTCTTTCAGACACATTATGAACTTGGACCATTACCCTTCTGGCATAAGCATGGGCTCTAGCGGGCAAAATACTAAGCTTGACCAGCAGTCCCTCTGGCAATTTTCCATCGCCTGGTGCATCCAACATTAATATTTTATTCTTAACATCCTTTCTGATACGGACCTCTCCTGTAAGGTACACTGGGCATTTGGCGCCAGGATCAGAGACTCAGGATCCTTCTTCCATACAATTCCGACGGTTCCTCTGGTTCTGTTTTTTCAGCATCTCTCTGTGCCTCATAGGCCTTCTTAATTAAAGCCGGAACTCTTAAAGCTCTACTAGTCTTTGACCCCTGTTTTTCATACACAACTGTGCCAGCCTTCGAACATATGAGCATTTGTTCCAATCAACAAAGGGACCCCATCATACAGTCCAGTGGGGGACACACTAAGGCTAGGGTCTCTACTTTCGGCCACTCCAGCCACGGAGGTGGGGAAAGACAGCCAAATTCGGATATACCCGGAATAGGGGTAGGCCTTCACTGTAACCCCATACATGCAGTCCTTCTAATGGTTGTAAGGGTACGCTCTGACAAATGCTTCTGATACCAATCCTGGAACATAATTGTCACTTGGAGCCACTGTCTAATACAGCTCTTGTAGACACTCCATTCACCTTTACAGTGGTCTCCATGGAGGGACCCACTATTCTGGACCAGTCTGGAGAGCGGTAGTGGGGGCCTGGGCAACTGACTTTGCCACAAAGGACGTGAATTAGCATTTTTGGTGCCCTCACTGGGATCATGTCGTGCACCTCTTAACCACTGATTTCTTCTCAAAGCTCTCCTTGTAGCCTATATGCAACTTTGTCAGTGTCTTTTGGGGACTGGCATTCCTTTTCATGTGCCCATCTTTCCCACAATTATAGCAAAACATACTTTCTGGAGTTTGAGCTGGCCGAGGCGCCACACTGGGAGCCAGGGCGGGGGTATTACTAACTGGAAACCTGGGTGCCATCTCTGTCTGCGGTGTGATAAGCATTTGGAGACATCTCGTCAGTTTCTCCACTTCCATGGTCAAGGAATTGAGTTTGGAGCTGTTATCAACAGGAGATACATGGTGGGTACCCCCACCCCATAGCAGATGCAGTCGGATATAGGTCAGGGCTGCACTTGCAGGCGGGCCTTCATAAAGGACTGTTTTGAATTCCGGATCTCTCTCAACAGTTCGCCCCATTGTGGCATATCTTTTCCTTGTCAGAGCACTCATTGACTGTCAACCTCTGCCCCTGAACTTCACTTGATGGGTCACCCTCAGTCACTCGGGTCGTAGCCACAGCTGTTGGTGCAGGTCCCTCCCGAGGTCGTCTTTTCTCAACTCCTCGAATTTCTCTCATTAACTCATCATAGGAGGGTGGGGATTCCAGTCGATCTGCCAGGGCGTGGCACAAGGCAACAGCAGTTCTGAGAAGGGGGCAGACTTAAGGATCCTGTCCAGCCTGGTTCGGTCCAGTTCAATCGCTGGCAAACTACCTTTTCTGAGGCATTCTTGCAACAATTTTTCCAGCCGAGATACATACACAGACAACAACTCCCCTTGGTACTGTTGTGCATCTCTTACTCTCCACCATAGGTCCTCATCAGAATCTGGGCTCCCATACACATTCTCCAGGGCCTCAAGATAGGCCTGTGCAGTCACTTCAGGGTTACTGGCCCGTTTAGCACGAATGGTAGCCAGGGCAGGACCTCGGAGGCTCTCACTAACCCTCTTTCGCTTTTCGGCTTCCGAGCATTGCCATTCTAGCACTTGGGGGCAACATAGTCTATCCAGGTCTCCCAGTCATCCTCCCTTGGGGGTGGGAGGTGCCAGAGAAGATCCTCAACCTTCGGTAAGAGTCGTGACTAATGGCAGGTGCAGAAATAGGAGTCTGCATTGGTTCAGCCACCATTACGGGCACTGGAGCAGGAGAGGGTGTTGGGGAGGAACACCCCAGGTGGCAAGAATAGTTTCTTCAAGTCCTCACAGTTTTCCCTCTCCCAGCAACCATTCAGCAAATTTCTCCTCAAAGTTTCAGATAGTGGTGGGGCTGATTCCCCGGTCTTTACTGTCCTTAGTTATCACTCTCCAAGCAGTGAGGGCTCCCTCTGGGGTAATGGTCTGTGGCACTTTGGAGCTATCTATGGGATCCTTAAACTCTACTAGGGCCAGGAAAGTGTGGGTGAGCAGATTAGCATGCCGACCCACCACCACAGGGTTTTGTAAACCTTTCACCTTGGAAAGTACTCCTTGCACAGTGTCTGTATTGATACCCAGGGGGATGTCCAGGATAAGCATAGCATTTTGGGGGTCGATCTCCTCCCAGTACACCACTCCACCAGCGGTGCACAGCCACTTCTGTCGGGTACCCATTTTTTCTTAACAGTGGTTCGTAAATATGGCCACTAGAGGACACACAATCCCAGCGGTGAGCCTCAAGATGTAACCCCTAGATGGCGCTATCCCAGGGCTACTACCCTGCCTGATTTGCCACTAACAGGTTGAGGGGCCTGATCCAATGGCGGTGCCTCCACCCAGAGGTCAGGGTTTGCAATAGTTAAACTAACTTGGTCACAGCCCTCTGGGACACTGCAACCCCTTTCTTCCCACTAGTGGCCCACAATATATCAGAATTACCTTCACAGTATACACTTACCCCAGGTCTGGTTCCGCACTGGGACCTCCTGTGAAATGAGATACAGTGCAACAATCACAGTACAGTACTTTAACATAGACAAATACCTCAGGCAGTATAACTTTGCTGAAACAAGCAGCTCTGATTTATTTAGGGGAATATAACAAGGACAGGGAAATCAGGTCAATTAGCTTATCACTCTAATAATCTACCTATGGCTCTGCACAGGCCTATCCCTATCAGTTACTGTCCCTGGGTACCCAAGCCCTAGTGGCTAGTCCAAACCATGGCAGCTGGTAGGGCCTTCACACAGAGAAATGAGAATTAAACAGTCAGCAGTACAGTAATTCCATTTGGATTTAATGTAGCAATTCAACAGGAGCGACCCTGAATTAGTACTCACGACCTCCAAATAAGATAGGGTCCTTCAATGTCAGCAGGGCTCACTTGAGGTACACAAACCTCTTCACACATCCATATAAAAGAAAGCACTATACCAGGCAGGCTGCATCTGTATCCCGATCGCAATTACTGCACAATACCCGGGAGAACACACAGCAGATTCAGTTCCTGACAGACCGAGTGCAATTCAGCTATTCCTCCAGTCTTCTACAGGGTGAGCCTGGTTTCTACTCTTCAGAGATCCTTTGATTCTTTTCACAGGACGGATTCAGTCCTAACAAGCTGTTACACAAGCTGCAGACCGGAACTCTGGGCCTTACACACGTTTTTTGACTAAAACTGCACACTGAAAAAGCACAGGGCTCCTTCCTTCTTCACTGCCAAAGCTCAACTGAACTCCAACCGACAAAACCGGGCACTTCCTTTGAGTTCCTCCCAGTTCTTGACTGGATTGGCTGTCACTCACAATAGACTGCTGCTGTTGGTCCAAAAGGTGCTGAAGTCTAAACTACATCTCCCAGAGTCACTGCCCATACAATCCTCTTGTGGCTGGCTCAGATTATGAGTCAAGTTCTGATTCGTCCAAGGCACCATTTAGAGCTAGCTACCCCACACTGATTGGTCCAGTTCAGCAGTTCAAACTAGAATGGGAACTAGCAGACACAGTTCTGACTGCAAAGAAAGCAGGTTAGACAAACTGTAATTTCATTATTACTCTAAATAATTTCTGGCAAACAGTTACATCTTTCAGATAGGTTCCTTTGCACTCTAGTGACTGCAAAAATGAAGTGAATTGGCAGCAGCTCGAGTGGTACTCAGAGAAGCACACAGTCCCCCATACAAACTAATTATGTCTGCAAGCAGACAGCTCTTAAAGAGACAGTACCAGAGGCTCTAAAAACACTCACTGATAAATGGCTTAAATGCCAAACACCATTCAGGCTTGGAGCATTCAAGCAAGCTCCTGGAAGTCTTTTGGGAACCCCCATTTGCAGGGGGGTTACATTCAAATGTTTTTTTGTCTAATTGTTAGCACATCTCTGGTGACATCTGTAAGCCTGTTAAAATGTATAAGACCATTATGTCCTATTTAGTTTCCAGTGTATGTATAGTGTGTTTCTCTCATGTGGAACCTTTGTAAGAGAGCTCCCAGCTTAAAGGTACTGTAATCCAAGATCATAATAAATAAATAAATTCCACCCCATGTCTTCTTTCTATTATAAATGTACCTGAAAAAGGTCTTGTCTCCTTTCTTAATTGCCTGGGCTATTTTTTCAGCTGTGTGGGCAGAGCTCCGCAGACAATTTGCCATCAGTGTAGGAGAGAACAGGGACCGTGAGCGGAATGCGTCTCTGTGTTCTCCTACAGTGATGCGGAGACTATTGCACAGCGCTGACTCCATAGCTTTTCTGTGCTGGTGCTTCTTCTCCTGCCGTCTGCTGATGGAGCTCCCCTCTGCGGCACAGTGCACCCACACCCCCTATACGTGCACTACTTTACTGTGGCACTTCCACACTGCATTTCAGAACTTTGCATGCACACAGCATGAAGGAAGCAGGAGATCCTGTTAAATGCTTCTGTGTAAAAGTTTCTTTGTAGAGGCCGACTCGCACAGTCAGCACCTGCCTGCTGCTTCAACCCCGACATCCCCTTCAATCATCAATCTCCTCCTCACTGTCTTCTGCTGGCAGCAACAGTATTTTGTGCCTATGAGCGCGGCATCGATACTCCCTATCCAGTAAATAAAAAAGATAAATAAAAAACAATGTTTGTAAGTCTGCGACCGCACAACCCCCGCCCCCATGGAGGCACTATTTCTGTGCCCATCACTTCCGCAGGTGTGGGCAAAACAGGATCAATTCAGCAGTACAATGCTAGGAATGGTCGCTGCAGATAATAAAGCAAACCCCAGTTAAAAGGGAGCACTCCACCAACCTATTTAATGTTTTACTGAAAGTTGAAGCCATGTCTCTGGGTCGCAGCTGATGTAACATGAAAGGATTCAGTAAGTCTTCCTTTCATAAGGGTTCAATCAGTACATAACTAATGGGTCCCCCCTTTTTCCCATAGGGGAACCGTGCCATAATTTACTGTAATAAAGGAGTGTTTATTACGGCAAACATGCACATAGTTTCCCTTAGTTTGTGCATGCCCCCATGGCAGTTTCTCACTTAACGACCACACGCCTGCCATCTTGCCCGCAACTGAACCGCCAGGAGAACTCAGTGGTAAGTCATTTTAAAAGAAAGTCATTTTCCATGTATAGTGGCTAAACAAAACATTTTAAATACATTTTTAAAACTCGGGCAAAGAAAACGCGAGGATGGTCAAAAACGGACCCGGAGCGCAGCTGCACCGGAATGGCTACTATTTTATATAATTGCTGTGGCGAAAAAGAGGAGACCCAGCAATTATATAAAATAAAGTATGGAGTGGTGTGTGTAAATGAGAAGTTTGCACACACCCTCAGTGTTAGATGCTTTAATAAACCCCTCGAGCTTCGCTCTTGGGGTTCATGTAGTATCTAACATCTCAGGGGTGTATAAACATGCACAGGGTTTCCCTTGCTCCGCGCATGCCCCAGTGCTTCCTTCCTGAGTGCCAGATGAACTGACTTACCGCCGCAGCTTACAGTGGTAAGTCAATTTTAGCAAAAAAAAAAAAAATGCTGCCCAAATGTAATGTTATTTTAAAAAAAAAAAAAAGGTTTTCTTCCACATCATTGTCTGACGGCCGAGCTCGCTTAAACACAGTCAGACCGGGTGCAGCAGCACAGAGCTTATTATTTTATATAATTGCTGTGGCAAAAAAGGAAGACCCAGCAATTATATAGAAAAAAAATATGGGGTGGTGTGTGTAAACTAGAAGTTTACACACACCCTTGGTGTTCGCTCTCGGGGTTTATGTTGCATCTAACACCTCGGGGGGTAAACTTCTTGTTACACATACCACCCCATACTTTTTTCTATATATATATTCACTTGATCACTTTCACAGGAATGCCATCATCTGTAACTGTCAGCACAGTCTATGACTGAAATTCACAAAGAAAATGCCATCGTGAGTGAGCATTTCCTGAAAAATTAACAAAGTTAAGGTGGTAATGAAGCAAAAGTGTGGGCTGTTAAATTGAAATTGGTCAACAGAAGTGTACAGTACTGTTTTAGTGTTCATTCCTGCGAAAGTGAGCCAGTGAATGCCTGTGTTTGTGAGTGAGAGTGAGCGGGTGCTCTGACGGAAATTTACTAAGTAAATGCTACCATTGGGAGTGTGGACTGTGAAACTGATTAACCTACTGCCAGTGTTGTGATCACAGTCAGATATAACAAAAGCACGACCATGAAACTAAATGTGTACAGTACTGCTTTAGCCTTAAATGAGTGTGTGAGTGCCGGCATTTTTGAGTGTGTAAGAGAGAGAGGTCCTTTGACAGTTTTCAGTAACTGACAATTTAAAAAAAAATTTGTTTATTTAGTTATACAGTCATTTACTTGGCTAAAACACTTATGAGTTGAGAAAAAAATTAAGCAGATCTTGTGTGTTGCTTCGCCCTCCGGAAAGCTGGCAGCAGAAGGGCAGAGAAGCAAGGATCTTCCTGTTAGGATTTTGAGCTGTGATGCCGGATTGTTGAAAAATAGGAAGGGGACAAATAATCGGATTCTGTGCTGGGTTGTGTTGTAAGTGACTGGAAATCTAATCAGATCTTTGGCAAACAAATCTTTCATTGGAAATGAAAACAGATCTTTAGCAGACAAAAAGGGAAAAGTTAGCCGTCCACTGTGTGAATAAAAGGAAATACAAACCTTCTCTGACAGACCCCCAAAAAAAAGAGGAACATTTTTGCAGTAATGCCATTTTTTTCTACAAAATAAATGACTTATGTTTAGTCCTAGCTTTACTTTCCCCCCTCCATCCATCACTCCTGCAGATCCCCTAGTATCATATGCACTTTTGAGCCAGTGTGCTCCTGCATGTTGGCAATTGCATTTTTTGAGCCTGATCACCGGAACATAAAAATAACTCGGGGATTGCATCCTGATCTCAGTACAACAGCTTGCTCGTCAGCGCTGCCAGTGATATGCTCAGAGTCCGCATTTACTTGTCAAAAGCCGATTGTACATAACAAAATAACTAATTTCAAAAAACAAACACATTTACCAAGATCAGGGTGTAATATAGAACTTATTTTTATGTTAAGGTGAAAAGGATTAAAAGATACTGTTGCCAGCATGCATGATTGCACCTAGTCACTGGGGTTATTTGCACTTAGGCAGTAAACAAAAGCTAAATAAGTAAGCATTAATGCATGACAGAGGAGGGCTCTACTAGGAAATTAAATGCCCGGTTCAGCCGAGTGCCTCCAACCACCAACCGGGCATTAATTCCCTAGTAGAGCCTGACTCTAGAGTGCACTAATGCGCTTGTAACATGGCAAGCATAGGGAACTGTTTTTCTGTAAATGACTTTTGTTTGTAACTTAGGGCAAACTGATATTGCCTACCAACAAATTTTGTGGTGTTTGTTCACATGTGTAACTGTGTGTGTGCACATTCAATATGTAGTGCTCATTTATACTGTGACTGCCATCTAAACTTTGCAGCATTCCTTTTTGAAACACAGAACAGATGAAATGTCTGTGCCTTGCAATGAAATAACGTGTGTAAACTCATTTCTTCTGTTTTCTGTTTCCATTCACTGCTGCATCTAGGGTAAAGTAGGAAGATTTGCATATGTCTGTATGGCTATATATGCAAATGTTACTACGTTACCCAATATGTACTAGTAAGTGGGGCTAGAACAGTGAGGCTGAGCACTTCACAGAACACTTTGTTTTATCTCTGCTGATGGTTAAAGCTGCAAGCTGGCAGGTGGGAACTCAAATATTTTCAAGAAAAAGAACTGTATTGCAGACAACATAGCACTCCACTTTGTCTGTATACACAGCACTTTATGTTTCACAGTGTGTCTCCGTTGTGCCACCTATAGGTCGGAATCACTTATTTTCAAGAAAAAGCTCAATATTGCAGACAGCAGAGTGCTCCACTTTGTCTGTGGACACAGTGCCTTATGTTTCACAGTGTGTCTCTGTCACGCCACCTATAGGTTGGAATAGACCTAGACAAAACAATACAGAATTACATGTGGGACAAGCAATGATTACTTTTTAAGTGCGCTCACGATCCTAAGCGGGCATTACTAGGGAATTAATACCCGCTTGAGTTCGTGTCACAGGTTGTCTTTCAACCAGTGTAATTGCTGTATTGCAGTGTAGCGTTACTTGCCATGTTATAAATAAATTTGATACTCTGGGACGCTCAGGAGTGACAAACTGCCAGGGAAGTTCAGACTAAATAAGAATTATTTTTTTGAAGAAAAAAAGTAATTATTGCAAAAACTGCAGAAATACTTGTATAGACATCACATCGCTAGTAATAAAGCTGACAATGGGCACCATTTTTTAAAAAGGTAAACAAAAATAAATCCAAAGAAAGCTGTGTCCCTTTAAAACAAACAAACATGGGAGTCACGTGAAGACCATCCTAGTTCCCTACTACTGCCCCTATTTCCCCTCCTCACACAATTCAAACACTTGGAGCCCTTCCATGCAGTCTGAAAAATACAGTTTAGCTTTCCCTCCAGCTAGCCCTTTTCCCCTTCCCCATCATCGTGTCTTGGTGGCATCCAGAGCCCATCCTCGGTGCCAGTGACCCATTCAGGTCCACCCCAACCAGATAATGCTTGGCAAAACACATCTCACCTCCTTAGCTATCTGTCATCTGACAAATGCAACAATGTATTTATACTGATAAAGCACTGGCAAAGTAGTTGCAGAACGTCTCAGTAAAACATCATGAAAGTGCTACACAGATGAATAGTGTGGTATATCCATGTAGCACGTATTTAATTTTCAACATATGTCTTGTTACTCTGGTTTCACGAAGTATAATTACAAGCTGCCAGCAGACAAGAGATCCCCTACACACGTGAACTCACATAGAGGGTTTCTCTAGGACATTTCATAGTCCAGCATTTTTTAGGGCTGTGGGAGGTGCATACAGCCCTTCTGTCACCTGTAGCTCTAAAACGGCTTTTCTTGGAACTTCCATTTTAGACATTTGTATGTATTCCTCCACAGCTGCAAAGTAGTGCACCCCCTCTGATATTTGCTATTTGTTGCTCTATGTTAAAGGCATCTGAAGGGGGGAGGGGGATGCTACTGTATTGTACCTCAAAGCTTCTAAGGATATTAACAAAAAAAAACTTTTTAAACTGCTGTTTCTATCACCTGTCCAGCTCAGTCTAACAGATTTGTTCTATTTCTTTCAGCAACCTAGGGGACTCATTTCCTCTTGGTTTTTGTGAAAATGAAAATCAGACTCAGTATCAGATTACATACAGTGGAATACGGATTGCTAGCTGCCCGACATTCCTTTCCACAGGACAGATTGGTGGCAAGCAGTGGAAACAGAAGACACTTTTTTCTCACTTTATAATATGATGTACTGAGCGTGTGTTTAGTTTCAGGGTCAGGGCCTTGAAGAAAATAATAACATTTATGTAACTTATTCAAGATTCCATCAGGTGGTCAGAAAAAAAGTCTGAGAGAATTTGTGTAAAAACTAACAAATGAAAGATGCAAACAATAGCATGCACACTGGCCTCTGAGACTGGAAGATCAGAAGGATGTGGGGTCTATCCCCACACTAGGCATGTGGGTTAAAAAGCTTGTGTACTGCCTATAACTAATAATAGATTTTAAAAACAGTCAACCATTACCTTTTATATTTGAGGTACTTTGTCTTTTCCCTTTGTTTAATTAGAAGATTGTTTACCTGATGTTAATATGTGTGATGTGCAGGGGTGTTCAAGTCAAAATTTTAAGGACTTGCCCAGGCATGACTGTAGCTGAATTTTCACTTGCCCCTCTATTCGTTACAGTGAAATTAGCTCACTTTTTTTTTTACTTGCCACGGACAGGGGGCAATGGGATTTGCACAACCCTGAGGATGTGAACAGCACTTCTGTGGCAGCTGACATAACTAGCAATACTGCCGCCACTACATCACCAGCATTGTGACCTCACTGACAATGACATCACTGCTACTTAGGAACAGCAGTTCAGTGACTGCCAGGTCATTCACATGTAATTTCACTGTCAGTGAAATCACAGTGCTGATGATGTAGTGGAGGGCAGTAGAGCTAGATATGTCAGCTGCTATTCTAAGAGCTGTTCCACACATCTACCACAACATTGTGACATAGAAGACTCTCTGATGGGCAAAAGGTAAAAGAAAGGCACTTCAGAAATAACATTTTATAACTGACTACTTCTTAAAATTTATATTATTTTCCTGTCTGCCTAGTTTGGCTCCACTAGTTCTTTAAATGCCAATACTGACACTGTAGTGCAGTGTTGGGGGGGGTGCTCCTGTCTTTTCTGTCTGCCTGTTCAGGTGGACGTCAAAGATCCTGTGGCACTTCTCAAAAAGAGTAGGGGAATTACAAAAACATCAAAGGCAGATCAAAAACAGTGTTACGTCACACAAAACAAAATACAGATCATAAAAAAGGGGAGATTAGATAATTACTAAATAGTGTTGTCACACAAAAAGGAAAAAAGCATATAAAAATCTTAACAAAACAAATAAATACTACATTTATGCAGTTTATCATATTTCCCCAAGAAACATCAAAAAGCATAACATAAATAATAACTATTGTAGTACAGCATACGAGAAAAAGTAACAACCCTAAGCCCTATTTGTATTTAATAAACATAGTAAAACCCTCCCATCAATGAAACACCTTTTGTAACGTATACAGGGCAACCTCTGAAACATAAATCCTAGTCATAGCTTGAGACACTAAAACACGCACAGCATCATATGGCATCATCTTCTGATGAAGCACCCATTAGCACCTACCTTGCCATAAATAATATTTTAGACAGCATAAAAAGATAGACAAGATGTCTGAATGATACTCTGAGCCCAATGAAGCATACTGACCCAAAACCAACAGTTCATATGTCAAACGTGACAACCAAGGCATAGTCCATTACTGGGCTAAATGGGACCATAAGGGCATAGCATATGAACAATGCAACAAATGATGTTCCATAGTTTCTTCTACAGCAGTACAATTCACATAGGGACAGTTTCTTTCCTCCAAAACCTTGTGCTTAGCATTGCCCCATTTATCCTCCCATACATAGATAACCATAAGTGTTCCCACATAGGGGAGGGAATTCTCGGATTAAGCAGCTGAGCTAACAGAAATTTGGTCTGGTGTGGAGAACAGTTTATAAACACAGGTTCAGTAGGGGAAACGAAGGTCATAGTAGCATGGTATAGCTCACGACCCGAATTCAGTAAAATTAGTTGCTGAGAAATACCCCATTTATACAATTTAGAAGCCACAGGTTGGAAGAATTCCAGAATATGCAGATAAATAGATAACTTGGGAGGGGTAATTCTCCATACCAACAAATACTTAGACAAATTATGTCGAATTAAAACATTATGGGGTTCTTCTGTACTACCTTACAACCCCATTTGTTTGCCGCCAGGCCCCTCCCCCACTGAGCTAACTCCTTACAAAAATGTATACAGCAGAATATGACCTCTCTTGGCCTGTTCGATGGGTGGAAGAAGTGTTTACCCACCAGAAAAGAATACACACATAGATCTGCCCACTCTAATAGCAGCTAGAATAGATTGCATCTTAACAAATGAGTGTCGGGCAGCTTTGGCGGACATATGGCATGGGGCGACAGTGCTCTCAGATCATGCCCCTATATTGGCAACATTTGAACTGGGGGGGGGAGAAAAAGAATACCCACTGGAGACTTAATCTGATGCACCTGAGGGGCCCAAATTTTAAATCATTAATGAAAGAAGTCATCCCCAGAATAATAGCAGACCATTCCCAACCAGAGACCTCAGCACCGATATTATGGGACACATTAAAAACAGTAATCGGGGGAGAAATAATAAAGTACACCACTAGACAAAAAAAGAAAGCGAGAGGAAATGGAATGCCCTACACGTGGAACTAAAACAACTGCAGGCCCAAAATAATCAGACAGAAGTGACAGTAAGAACACAAATCAAAAACATCAAACAACAAATACAAAAAATGATAGAGCAAAAAATAGAACAACAACTAATGTGTTTAAAATTGGTAAGTCATGGGGGGGGGCACGGGGAGCCAAAAACCTGGCAAGGAAGTTAAGGAAAAGAAAAGCCAAAACATATATAACTAGCTTAATTGACCTGACCACAGGCAAGGTCCATATGCTCCCTAGAGAAATAAGGGAAATCTTAGCAAAATTGTATCAATCTTTGTATACAGAACATGCCCACCCCCAAATAGATTTAATTGGGGACTACCTAGGAAAATTAGATCCACCTCAGCTGAGTACTGGCAAAGCAAATAAACTAATACACCCCATATCTGTAGAAGAAATTAAACAAGCCCTAACTAAAACTAAAAATCAGAAGGCACCGGGGCCAGATAGATACCCGCTGAATTCTATAAACAATTTAAAAACCTACTTTTACCAACCTTGCATGTGGCCTATAATGCTATTCAAGAAGGAGAATCCCCAACCCCTTCCTGACGCTATGCCACCATAAAACTAAATGTAACAGACCTCATTAATTATGAACCCCTCACCAGGCAACTTATGGAAGACCTCTCCAGATGGACAAATCTCCCACTGAGTTTTATAAACCTGATAGAGGTTATAAAACAAAATATCCTGTCCCGCATTTTATTTCTAGTCCAGACGCTCCCTATACTCCCAGATAAACACTACTATCGCACTTGGAATAAAATAACATCCCGATTTATCTGGAAGGGTAAACCCCCTAGAATCCGATACACGATCTTACAGCTCCCTAGAGAGTTAGGGAGGTAGCCCTTCCAAATTATGAGGAATGTGCTCTAGCCTCCCAGATAAGAACTGTCCTTAATTGGCTGAACCCTGTGTACCAGATGCACTGGAAACAAACCGAGTTAGACATAAATCAACAATACAATCTAAATGAGCTGGTCTTGGGGAGACCTGTAGAGGAGAGCCTGTTACAAGCCCTCCCACAGCAACTAGGGAAACCCTGAAAGGATGTCATACAATGAAAAGACAGTATATGAATAAAGCACAGTGGCTATACGTAACAGCCCTCACAGCGGAGCTGGAAATGCCACCAAATAAAATAGGATCTAAGATCCTAACCAGGTGGGCTCAAAGTGGGATTTGGTTACTCACAACTAATAGGACCAACAGGTCTATATCCCTTTGTGACCATACAAGAAGCACATAACTTGCCACAAAACCTTTTTTATAGTTACCTTTAAATTAAAAAGTTTCTCCAACTCTTTGAAATACAACTAGCAGAGATAGTAGAGAACCCTCCCAAACTCACAACATTAGTAAACATAGCCATAGGTGGAAGCCCCATAGAACATATAATCAGTCAAACCTATGAGGCACTTAGACACCCACCGCAGGACTCGACTGAACAAATTAGGCAAAAATTGGAAACGGCTGCAGATAGAAATCCTAACACAAAGATGGTTGGACACAGCCCTCCCAACCTATAAGATCTCCAGTTCCACATATTGGAAGGAATTCTTTTGGAAAGTACAGAATCACTTCTTCCGTACCCCCAAAATAGTAGCACAATATGGGGGACATAAAACTGGTAAATGCTGGAGAGACTGTGGGACACAGCAGGCAGCACAAACACACATCTTGTGGAGCTGTGCCCTACTTTCACAATATTGGAAGGATGTGACACAAACTATTAATGAGATCTATGAGAGTGCACAGTGGCTTAATCCAACCTACATCTTAACATTTACACTCCAAGAGGGTGCAAGGGTTAACAAAGCAACATATAAACAAGTCACACTCCTAACACTGGCAGCTCTTAAGGCAATCACACACCTATGGGGAACTAAAAAAAAATCCCCACAATAGAATGCTGGAACACACAGGTCAGAGAAATCTATGCTTTAGAGCATATAAAGTCCATCGCCTAAAGAGTTTCACCACTATGTGGCAGAAATGGGTTCAACATCAACCAAATAATTGCCCCGATTTTGTACCATAAGAAAGGTAACATATGGAAGGGATGGAAAAGAAAGTGAAATACAGAAATAAACTGACCCCTGTGGAATAGAAAAAGTCCTGCTGTTTGGTTATAATACATTGATTGATGTTCTGGTAGATAAGGAAATAAATTATAGCTATGTTAAGATAGATTTTGATGTACTAGATGACATGAAGCACTAACCTGTAATGTTAAACTGAAGTTCATATAATGTGGAAAAGTTATTGATGAATTATACAACAGCAAGAAAAAATTCTGACCTCTAATTGGTCAGACTGGGACTGGACCCCGTGATGTTATCCCAGCACAACATCATGGGTCTAGTCCCAGCACAGAAATTAACGCATCTACTGTTACTAAAATCACTGAGCCTGATCCTGTGATCCCCGCTCCATGCCTGCTTTTGAACCACACACACAAGCTAAATAAACAGTAAACCCATCAGTGTCACCCCCCTCCGCCTCCAAACACCAGTGTTGTTTTCTGCTGCAAGAAAGTTCATGTAAAAAATTAAAAAATATTCATTTTCATGACAGTCCCCTCCAACCGAGCAGCTTCAGTGAACAGCGCACAGTGTGTACCAGAGTCCTCGTTCACTCGCTCTGAGGACAACAAGCTAAAAAGAAAATGACCCACCAAATTATTCAGAAACATACCTCTAAGCTTCTCTTTGATCCATTTCACTCCACATTAAAAGAAACGCGATGGCTGGTTTCACTTCCTCATTGAAACCACGATCCTGAAAGTGCGAGGGCAGATCAATAAGGTGCTCCTAATTCACAGCTGCACTACGGGAACTGTTTAAATTAATGTACTTTATGTTAAACAAACGAAATAAAATCTGAGAAGGCACTGAGAGGACAACAAAAAAAAAACGAAAGTTGCGAGGAACCCTGCAAAACAAAGAGAAAAGTGTGGGGCATCCATTTGAACAGACAAAGCCACTTACTTACCAGCAGCACCACCTACTTGCTAAAACAGAACTATTTTTCTCCTTCATACTCCTCCACAGTGATAAATAAAGTAAAAAACTGTCAAAAAAATGCACTTTTTAAGGTTTTTTTTTTTTCCAGCTACAAACGAGCCATTGTATAATAGCAATAATGCACTCCAGGGTGTGTGTTGTGCTGGAATAACGTCACTTCTGGGGTGATTAGTCGCACTCGGCCTGCGGCCTCATGCCTAATCACCCCAGGCGTGACGTTATCTCAGCACAACACACACCCTGTCGTGCATTATTGCTTAAATATGACATGAACTATATGTAATCAAATCAATACCTACCTGAACTGTATGTTAAAAGTATTGTTTTAATTTAAAAAACTGAATAAAGACTAAATAAAAAAAAATTAAAAAAATATGGAGTTCCTGTGAGGGGAATAATCTACATTTAACAGTCTGAGAAATAAAAAATAGTGTGAAAAAACAGCACGGGATCGATTATCCCGAGACCATTCTTTTCCCTAGGGAGATACGTAAAACACCACTTTATGTTTTGTTTTTTTTTCTATTATCCCAGAGCATCTGAAAAAAAAAAGGCTATACAATTTAACATCCAAATGACCCGGGAGAGGATAAATCATGGCAACATATAGCAATATGGGGATAAGAAAACGTTTGATAAGCTGAACTCGCTTAAGCTTGAAAAACTTCCAGTGTCTCCATATAGTGACCCTAGATTCCACTTTCTGTAATCCAGTCTCCCAGTTAACGAGTAGCAGATTCTGTGGCCCAAAGGTGATCCCCAAAATTTTGAGGGAGTCAGAGGAAAAAGAAATACCTTCTATATTTAAAGGAGGGGAGACCCAGAGCCAATAAACAAGCCCCTGCTCTTGACTATATTAAGCTTTGCATTAGAAAAAAGAGAATAGTCCTGGATATATCTAAGGATAAAGGGTACCTGCATAGGGTTTGAAAAGAAGAGGCAGACATCATCAGCATACGCCTGGACCCATAGTTCTGCCCCAAACACACACCAGGGATGCCGGTCCAAGTGAGGGAATGAGTCACTTTTTTTAACAGGGGATCTAAGGTAAAGATATACAGGGGCGAACTAAGGGGGCACCCTTGACGAACCCCGGTAGGGACTGGGAACCTGTCAGTAATTATCTGTCTAATAATTGGAAGGACAACAGTTGAGGAATACAATAATCGGATCTGTGTAACTAAATAATCCGGTATCCCATAGGATTTAAGGGTTAGAAATAAAAAAGGGGCATGAACCCTGTCAAAGGCTTTTTCCTGGTCTATAGAAAGAATGCAGCCACTTTTCCCAGACAGGGATAAATGATCAATGAGGTCTCTGATCACTATGAGGGTATGCTGGATTTTCCGAGAGGGAAGACCAGAAAACTGGTAGGGGGAAATGAGCTGAGATGCATAGTATCTCAACCTAGTATTCAATATTTGGGCCAAAATCTTATAGTCCGAATTCAAGATAGTAATCAGTCTCCAATTGTGAAGCAGAGATTTATCTCCAGATTTGAACAAAAAAATCAATAAACCTTCCAAGAAGGCAGGATGTATTTTCTGGGAAGTAAAAAAAATATTCAAAAACTAGTGTTAAACACACAGAGAGTTTGTAGGAAAAGGATTTGTAGAATTCAAAGGGCAATCTGTCCATACCCGGGGAAACACTGTTGTTTTGAATTTTAATCATCTGTTCAGTTTTTCATGCCCAATAGGTTCTTGGATGGTAGGGGTATCTGCAGAAAAAGGGGGGATATCCACTGTTGACAAATAATTTTGAATAGATTCTGATGATGGTGGCCGAACTGGTACATGGGAATGGAGAAAGGATTTAAAGGACAAATAAACAAGGAATTAGGGGGGTGAATGAAACTGGAAACGCTCCTGTGGATGTGTAGAACAAGGGCTACTGATTTACATGATGTCAGTATTTACCTGAATATTAGCAATTTTTCATGGTTTCGTCACTAATGGAAAGTTCCCCTGAATGTAAACTAAAACGGCGATCGTCTCCGATTCCGAGCCGCAGCTCGGCTCACAAAATGGAGTGGATGTGCATACGTGATTATGTCATCATAGCGACTCCGCTCCGCTTCTTCTGTTGAAACCTATGGGCACTGTTTTTAAATGTTTTATATTGGCTCTGTATATGGTTCTCGTTGTGTAGCCGCCGATGGCAACGTGCATCAGCATCTGATGCACAAGCTAATGCTCGACTACATATAATGAGCCATGCAAGCAATAAACTGTTCGCGCAGTGCCCTCATTCAACGAAGCGAGGCCGAAATAACTATGACTGTTTATCCTCCAGCAATATGCACATCCACTCCATTTGAGAAACTCGCAACTTCGAATGACAATCATGGTGCAATTACATTCGAGGAGCTTTAGTAATATGAGCTATAATGCTGTCAGTAAATACTGACATCATCTAAATCAATGCACCGGGGCTTCAACTCTGTCTACTCACTTAATTCCTTGTTTATTTGTCTGGCTAATACTGTGAGTAGCCTTAGTAGAGTGAACCGACAGCCTTTGCTGATTCACCAAGGAGTCCATCAGCACAGTGTGTCTCAGGGTTTTGCAAGCTGCAAAGGGGTCCCAATAGGAGCTGTTCAAGTCCCTGACTGTAAAACTACCTGGAGAGTATCAGCCTTATCATGTTGGTAAAGTTGCATTTCCTTTTTCACAATTTGAATTTGGGAAGAATAATCCCAGTTAATGGCATTTGCCAAAGAAAACAATTTAAACAATTGCTGCCGAAGAGAAAAGTACTTCACAAATTTGTCATTGACAGATTGTTTCCCAAAGTGCTGAAACCATGACTTAAAATCTAGTTTGGAATCTGCCCATCAAATTCCCAGGTCAGAATATAGAAAACTGAGCAGCAATCACCTCCAAGATCCCTTTCCTAACCAGGAGATCAGTAAGTATGGATGTGTTTAACCTCTGTCGATTCTCTGGGAGAGCCCCCTTGGGAGTTACCAAATTTAAGCAATAACAACAAATGGTCAGTGTTCAGTGGGCTGAGTATGGAAGGAAAAGGATGGCAAAGTATGAGAAGCAAACATATGATCAATAGTGGTACTATATTTCTGCCTCGTATATGTATAGCTAGGCCCAGATTTCTGAAATGTGCTGCAATCAGTTAATTCTGCTGCATCTATAACGTGCCGAAGAGCATTGGAATCACAATACACTTTTTTCTCCAACGTGCCCCCTTTCTTTTTAAGAGGGCAGTTAGAATCCCCACCAAAAAAAAAAACAAAACAGCAAAGCCGGCCCGGTGGCGCTGAGGGCTGATGCGATGGATGCCTTGCCCGTACTGCGCGGCGTCACCGTGTTCGAGGCGAGCACGGACCACGAGAGGAGTTGGTCTGGGAGAAGAGGATGGATATCCTATGGCTTCTCTCCCTTCTCTTGGGGGGGGGGCGCCTGAAAACTCCCGCTGCGATACCGCTACCTAGGGGTGCTTGGGTGGAAGGTGTGGTATGAGGAGACAGCAGTAGAAGGGGATGGGGAGACGGCAGAGGGGCGAAGCAGAAGGCACGTCTCAGCATGTCTCCTCGCTCCTAGCCCTTCATTGCATGCCGATGTCTGGGGTTGAACAGAGGAAACATCCCCCTGTCGCTCCTAGGTGATGACTCCTCGCCATACACACACTCCCGGTTCATCGTGGCAGACTCCGTTGTGTAGGGTCCACAGCTGAACAGGAGGTTCAAGGGAGAGTTCTTCCTCACCCCTCCAGGGGGTCAACCGGGCATCACAGGTCTAAAGGCAGTGTGACCAGGTACTCTAGGGGAAGACTCCAGCGTCTAGGTGTGTGTGTGTGTGTCCTTGAGAAGTCTGAATGAGTGGAGAGAAGAGGTAGTATGGAGTGAATAAAAAAAAAAAAGACAAGAGAAGTGACCAGATATAACTGAATAGCTTTGAACAGAGAGACTCTCTCAGCCTTTGACTGTGGGCCATAAATATTAATCAGGCAGCAATCCATGATATCCCTACACTTCAACCAGAATCAACACTCTACCAGGACATAAGTCTATTGGTTTATGAAGGGAGAACTTATACTCATTAAACAGGATACCCACACCATCGGCACTGTCAAGCCCAAAGGACCAGTAGGAAGGACCCCACAACCACTCCCCCTGGAAAGATCTAATCTGGTCGCAGGAGAACATCCATGTCTCCTGTAAAAAGCAGAAGTCAAACCTAGAGTTGTGAATAAAATCAAAAACCGCTAGGTGCTTCAGAGGGTTCAGCAGGCTATGGTTGTTAACCAATGCCACTTTCAAGGAGAAAGCAGCTTCAAACTATCTTTTTGCACTTTTTTTTTCTTTTTTCTCCCTATACCCAGCATATTCAGAATGCAAGGGGCCCTGGGGAGATTCAGGAGGCCGAGAGGAAGAGTCCTCTAGGTCCAACTCTGAGCCGCCTCCTTCAGAGGCCAAAACCTAGAAGGGGATTATGGTTTCAATAGAACCCTGAGAGGGGTGAGGTTTTGTTTTCAAAATCCGAGATGAGCGTCTAGGAAGGGCCACAACGACCCCAGCAGGAGGCTCTGAAGGATCATGATCCTCATAACAAACAGGAACAAGGGCACCAATATCCATAGCAACCACCCCATTCTGTAGGGAAGCATCGGGGGGGGGGCTTCGATTTCAGCGGCCGGGGGGGTAGGAAGGGATGGAACGGAGTTAGAAAGGGGAGGGGGCATGGAACCAGCGCTAAGTCTTGAGCATGCTGGATTAATAAATCTGGACTCCTACAAGAAGCCTTGTTTCGTGCTGACCAAGGGCAGGCACCGAAAACATGACCGACCTCATCACATAGATCACACTTCGTGTGGGAGGCACATTGAAGTGCGATGTGACCCACTTCCCCGCAATTACCACAGCGTGGCTTATCACAGGAGTTGGAAATGTGAGTTCTTGAACCACACTTGTAGCAGGCACGAGGCTGCCCTGCGTAAAAGTACACACCCCGATCTTTCCCCAACATAAAAGAATTAGGCACATGAGCAATACCAGAGTCCGACTGAGAAAGTTTAATTTTGTATTTACATCCACCAGTCCAAAATAATTCAGAATCCAGGATAACCTCAGGGTCACTCAACAACTTCACATCTCTGGGGGAGCCAATAGGTAATGTCGTCCATGTAGACCCCCTCGTTCCGAAACATAATGGTAACAAATTTAATTAAAGGTTTGGAAAGTGGTATAACCAAAAAGGGGGTCCACGTGGGTGAAAACGTCACCTGATTGTACCTCTCCCAGAAAAGGTCCAGAGCATAGGAGGTACGAAAGCTGACATCATAGTTGTCCTCCCCACTGATGTTTATAAACGCAAACACCTCTCTCGGGGAGAAATGGAGGGAGTCTTTCAATAGACACTTTCCTACATAATGTCTATCTGGATGATGTCGGAGACCTCCTTTATAGCGGATTCTCACCGCATTTCTTCAAGGGGCAGCTTCCTTTTTGATGCTGGAAAACAACTCAGACAGAAGAGGTTTTGGGGGGGTGCCTGGTCTTTCAGGTCCACTACATCATCACCCCCCACCTTGAGGATCCCTGGAATGGCAGGTAGCACCATAAGAGCAGAGTCGTGGGGCAGAGGCAACTGGGGGGTAACAGAAGGCAAAGAAGTCACAGGGGAGATGGTGGGAACAGTTCCCTGTGGAGAGGGATCAGAAACCTTGGGGGGAGGTAATTCCTTGGAAGGATCTTTAGGACACCACGAAGGGGAGTCCTGAGAAAAATTCAGTTTAGAGTCCCAATCAGGATTGGGGATCCAAATACCAGTATCAGAGAGTTTCCAGCCCACCTCGCTCAAGGCCAGTTGGGGAGACCAAGATTCCTGCATGGGAGGTTGCCTTTTGTCAAGAGAAAATGCAGCTTGCAACATTTCTGCGGTAGTTTGTCTGACTGTAAGGTCGGAAGGTACGGAAGGGGAAATATTCTGTGTAGCAGGACCAGTTGCCAAAACGATGTGCCTGTTAGCAGTGGTTAATGCAGTCCTATGCCCCATTTTATCCTCTTTACCCCCAGAGGTAGTGGTCCTGTGTTTTAAGCCAAAGGAAAAAAACTGTACAGCTATCCTGCAAGCCATGGGAGCGTTGATGAATCACAGGTGCAGATAAATCTATTTTATTAGGATGGACCCCGAGTCCTGAGACAAAGGTTCAGACATAGGAGGTGAAGCAGTAAATGCTACTGAGCCCATTGAGTTAGTAACTCGCTGGGGTTTCAATGATTCAGGCATAGTATTTACTAGAATGTCAGAAGTAATACAATCATTGCCAACATTAAACGGCTGTGGGCACCCGCTCTGATCAGCGGTTAATCTGCCAACCGATTGTCAAAGTAGTTGCAACAGCCAACTGGCTGTTCATAACTATACTCTGACAGCGATAACAGAGAAAAAAATGACATAACTACGTTTAACTCTGGTTCAAACTGACAAAACTACGTTTAACTTTGGTTCAATCTCAGTAACACTGATACAGTTCTGCTGGCTGCTATAATCTCACAAAATGAAATGCAAAATCAGGATTTCACACATTGTGTGGAAGGGGTCTCTAGTCAGCTGGTGTCTTGCAAATGAGCTCAGATTGTGGTACCACCCCTGAAAAAAAGCGCAATAAAAAGACAAACTGCAGTTCACTTTCACTTCTGTCGCAACTGTGACACAGCTGTACCTGCCTCTCTGATAGCAAAAAGAGAATATTTAACACAACATTTAATGGAATGTATATGTTTGGGTGTTACGATAATGTTTTTTTCCTATTTCAAAGTCAGTTGTTTGTGGAACAGATTTTATGTCCGAATGGGAGTTATACACCTTATTGGACGAAACACTGTGCGAGCTAGACTTTCAGGCTGAACTGAATGACTGAGACAAAATGCTGTCAGCACTGGGTGAAAAATGGACAGTATTATAATTTGTATTACTGTCTTGGGGATCCAAAAAAAAAAAAACAACACCAGACCATGTTTTGGAATTAATCTTTATTAAATTAAGACACATCCATGCCCTGTCACTGGGAAACAAAAAGCCAGGGGAAAAGTACACAATGGAGGGTGAGATACTGACAACAGAAATGGAAAGGGACCTGGGGGTAGTCATTATCAGATGACCTAAAGGTGGGCCAGCAATGTGAGGAGGCAGTAAGGAGGGCTGGAGGGATACTGGGATGCGTAGGGAGAGGCATCACCAGTAGAAAACAGGAAGTTGTTGGCCCTCTGTACAGACAGTTGGTAAGGCCACATCTGGAGTACTGTGTACAGTTCTGGAGACCCCATCTCCGCAAAGACATAGACAGGGTGGAGGCTGTCCAGAGAAGGGCAACCAAAATGGTGCAGGGTCTGCACCAGAAGACATATGAAGAAAGAGTAAAGGAGCTTAAGATGTATAGCCTTGAGGAAAAGAGGAGGAGGGGACATGATAGAAACTTTCAAATACCTCAAGGGAATCAACAAAGTCCAAGAGGGTAGCATCTTTGAGAAAAAAGAGATGTGCAAGAACAAGGGGGCAAAATTTGAAGATAGAGAGGGGATGGCTCAGAGGTAATGTGAGGAAGTATTTCTTCACAGAGAGGGTTGTAGATGCATGGAATGGCCTTCCTGAGGAGGTCGTAGAGTCAAAAACAGTGGAGGAATTCAAGAATGCATGGGACAGACGTAAGACAATTCTAGTGGGGGGTAGGAGGAAGTAGGCTGTTGGTTAACTAGGATCTTCAGCTTATCCATTAGGTAGGGAAATGGGCAGACTAGATGGGCCAGGCGGTCCTTATCTGCCATCAAATTCTATGTTTAAAAGCACAAGCTGACTTAACAGTTTACAGTGTGGACTTTTGTTCAAATATTTTGAAACTCCAATATTTGCTTGGCTGTTTCACTTTGTTACAAAATAGAGCTGGTAACTTTTCCAGTATATACAGCCTACCTGTTTACCTTCAGATTAAATATGGCTTTAGTTTGAAATTGTGGTCAGATGCTCTAGCCAAGCGGTTTCATCACTTGAACTACAACTAAGCTGATTTTTTACTGCTGCATGGGCAGAGCCATGCTGACATATTGCCACGAAGTAGGAGAGAGAAGGGACTGTGGAAACACCTGACAGGATATGTAGGCAGTCCTCATCCATTGAATGCTTAGGGTGGACATGATCCATGTCTCTCTGCCTCTACTTTCACCACAGTGCTGGTCCCCCCCCCCCCACACACACACACATACACACACTATTTTATTTTTCTGGCACTTCCTTCAGGTTCACTTCTGCTTCTGCAGCACAATGCCAGGAAAGCTCCTTCATGATGAATTGGGCATATTTTTCTGTAGGTAAACAAAACTGTACCAGGTAGAATTCCTTTCCCTACACTTTATAAAGTAAATCCCTGTTCAAATGGTGTGCTCTAATTGATTTTTTTTTTACTGAAAAGTTGAAGCCCTGACTCTAGGCATGCACATTAGCAGCTGCCCAGGGTCATGGGGGCAACTTTCAGTACAATAAAAAAGATTAGAGTGCTCTGTTTGAAGTGAGGTTTCCTTTGCAGTGTGCAGAGAATGGACGTATTCCAAAGCTTGGCTTTATGATTTTGTTCCTTGTTTTATGCACAGGATATTTTGCTTTCTTTCCGTTATCACCATCACTTCATGGTAGCAGCAATAGCTAAGGCTGGCTCGGTAGGTGAGGGGAGGACACTGTCAGCACTTTGCTCCACTGTCAGTGTCTGTTCTGATGCCCTCAGACTGATATCACTGCCACTGCTGCAGCACACAGTTCCACTCCTGCACACAACCTCCAGCCCTGGGACTCCCCTGTCCCCACCCCGCCATTGACTCTCATTCTCCCTCTCCCTCTCCCTCTGTGCCTGGTGGTGGTTGCTGGGCTGCTGCTGGAGGCTCTGCAACTATTGTTGCTTGCCTGTGGAACTGCACTCTTTGCTTAGTATCTCGTGCTGGCTGGAGGGTCAGTGAGTTGTTTTTCCCACTTTATTCAGAAGGCGCCAAGTCCAGTTTTATTCAAATTATACAACAATAGCACCCCCTACTAAAGAAACAAGTCTCATCTAAGCAGTACATCTGCATGTCAGCCAGGTCATCCCTGCCAGTCAACACCCAGCTAGTGTCTGTCCTGATGCTCCAACACTGATGTTGCTGCCCCTGCAGCTGTACACAGTCCCACTCCTGCACACCACCTCCAGCCCTGGAGCTTCCCTGCTCCATGCCCCCGTTGGCCCGCTCCCCCTTCCCCTTGCTGAGGGTTGTTTAAAACATGACATGAAAGCGTGTTTGTCATAATACAGTAAGCCTGTGAACTCTCTGATCTTTTCCATAAAACTTTACCGAGCAATCAGAGAAAGCAGTGGCAACTATGAAAGTGGAGTTTTTAGTACTTTTATTGTGCGGTGAGCACACGTGCTTCTTTGATATCATAACTTGTTTTTGTGCTTTTTATGTGAAACCAGTCATGCCAGCGACGTGCGAAGAAGTTGGAAGTATGGGAGGAGGGGAAGTTGGAGTAGAAAATCACAAATGGGGAAAAAATAGCCTTAGTTTTGTAGCTGAGATTCGCTAGGAGTCCGAGACTGAGGACCCACACTTCCCGAGATTGTATACAGATGGTCAGTCTGGTGTTGTAAAGGTGACGCAGTGCGCTGATCACCCTGCCTTCTTTGGTTGCTGCTGGTGGCTGCAGTCACATCACTTTCCCACCGTCCATCAATATTCACTGCTGTTCAGGTCTCGACTCTACTTTCCCAGCCTTGGAGATCTGGGGTAGCATGGGACCAGTGGCGGCTCCAGCTTCTGTTGGTTACCAGGGCACTGGGTGGGCACCACAGTTGGCAGCCAGGGCACCTATAGAAATGGGAATGGAAAGCTTATGTGTATATTTCTGCACGCCTACCTTTTGAGATATTTGAACAAGTGGTGAATATTGTCTCTGAAATAAAAATGCCATTTTCATTTTATTTTTTTAGAGATTTTATTATTTTTTTAAAACAAGCTAGGAGAAGCAGGACCCACCCTCCAGGCCAGACAAAGCAGGGCCATACCCCCCCAAAAAAAAATAAGAAGCAGGACCCCACCCATCCTTGAGCCAGACAAAGCAGGGCCACCCCCCCGAAGTCAGGAGAAGCAGGGTCATACCCCTCTAAGCCAGGAGACCCCCCTGCCCTGAGCCTGGCGAAGGCTAAGCAGGGACATCCCTCCCCAGCCAAAAGAATCAGGGTCATCCATCCCACCCCTTTCCAGCAGGTATCTACCACCACCTCCCAAACTGGTCACCCATGGATTGCTCGTCCCCAGTGGCAGGACCAGGATGCTGTGTGTTCTCTCCCTCGGGTTCCCCGATTCTCCCCTCCCCACAGTATACTAAGACATTTTCAATAAACCCAGCTGCTTACTTCAAGGCACAAACAGTTGACTCAGGACTCTGTCTCTCTCTCTCTTTCAACTTCTGCAAGCACAGCACTGGCAGGCAGCTTCTCTCTTGATGGTTGTAACTTGTGTGTTGGTACTGCTGGCTGGACTCTAGGGTGGACTGTTGGGCTGGGGCTCTGTGCTGCAGAGTGCAGACTAGTACAGCTACTGGCTGGGCTGGGTGGCTAGTAGTGGTTACTGGGCTGACTATAGGCTGCTGCTGTCTCCTGTGTCACTTCACTACCAGGCTACTGATTATGACCGAACAGGACAATCTTTTGAAAATTAAAAGCAACTTGTCTTTGTCTTCAAGCAGTGCCTTGCTGCCAGATTGCCAATGCTTCTGGACTACTAGTGGCTGGCTGAACAACAGAGTTCACTGGCAGCAGGTAGGGTGCAGACAGCTCTGCTCCCGAACTGAGCGATAGGCTTAAGGAAGAGGGCAGAGGCAACTTAAACTCTACGGTGATCTGACTTGGCCTGTGTGGTATTGTGTCTAGGCAGCAGTCCTCTTTCTTGGCTGAGACTTAGCTCACTCATCTCGGAGAACTCGTCAGCAGCAACAGTGTGGGACCCAGGGAGTGATGATGAATCCGGCGATGATCAACGATGATCCCTGAGTGACTCTGCCGTGCTGCAGATCAGGCTAACTACACTGACTCTCTCTGTCTCTCTACTGGCTGCTGCTTGCTTAATGTTTCTTTGTCGCTGTTAGCACTGGCAGCAGAGCAGTCAAGGACCACGGGTAGAGCACCTGACCAGAGGGGGTGAGAGCCTGAGGGTTTGATTGCATGGTCTGACAAGAAATTGGAATGCTGGTTGGCTACTAAGGGTTCGGGCAGGCAAAGGTGGCAACATTAAGTAGATCGCTCCCTTGAGCAGCAGCACAGCTGATTGGCTATATTGGTGGTCACACACAGTGTGCATCAGTGTGTCACACCTGCAGAAGTCTGACCTGACACCAAAAGTAACAGAAAAAAGGGTCAGGGTCACTGGGCCAGGATTTCTGCATCGCAGTGCAGGACACCCCATTGGGACGAGGATGACTTGACTCCCATGGTGGCCGGGATGGGGGTGGGGGCCTCAGAGTCAGAGTCGCGTGAGTCGAGAGCCAGACAAAGATGGTCGGCAACAGCAAAAAGGTTTAACCAGTCTACACAGCCTGAGGGAGCACTGCAGACAAGAGACTCCACACTGGGGCACGTGGCCTGGTGTAATGCTGCCACTTCCTGGGGGGCTGGCAGGACAGTACAGTTATAAAAAGGTATGATTTAATTGTTTACTTGCATTGGCCAAAAATGGTGAAGAAAGGGAAGTTATCTATCCCCTCTCCAGAGTCCTCCTCACAGACTCATCTATATAGTAGAAAATAGGGTGGGAGGAGCTCTTGCAGATTGCCAAAGCAGCTGCTTCTTTGTACCCAACCCAAATTTGCATATTTTCACAAATCTGTTTTATGTGCATATTCATACCTTTATGTTTCAGCTGGACATGTAAAACAGTAGATTTGCTGTCAATCTGAATGTTTTCAGCTTCATTACAAATTTACATTTTCATTGGGACAATGTATAATTTTGTACAGTTCCAGCAGTGTTCTCTCCTAATGCAGGCAAAGGTATGGATCCACATTGTGATTTATTTATTTTTTTTATTAACTCACTTAGCTTTTTTTTACGGCTACATGGCAAACATTTTGTCGACACTGTAGGAGAGGACAGGGACCATGAGTGGAATACGTCCCTGTGTTCTCCTGCAGTGATGTGGTGACTGCTACACAGCGCAGACTCCATAGCTTTCCTATGCTGGTGCTTCTTCTCCTGCCTTCCACCGATGGAGCTCCTCTCTGCGGCACAATCGCACCACCCTCCACCCCCATGGGCACAGTACTTTACTGCGGCACTTCTGCATTACATTTCTGAACTTTGCATGTGTACGTGTCGCGCATGCACAGTTCTGTTGTCGATGTCATCTTGGGAATGGCATTCGGCGGTGCTCGCAAGACGACATTCGACAGCACTATGCATGCGTGAGTGCACCACATGCACCGTTTTCTCTGTGCTGCCATCTTATGTATGCCATTCGGCGGTGCTCTCAAGACGGCATTCTCCGGAGGCACCACTCATAAAAGCTCACCGCAGCCATGTCGGCTCTGACCAGAATTAGTTTTTTTAGTTTGTGCCTTTGCACTCCTGACTGCTTTCCCCACCTCCCTCTGCTTTTCCAGATACAGTTCCCTGTCTCCCCCCCCCCCGTGTTGCCTTGTACCTCCTGAAAGCTAGCCTTTTCTCTCTTACCTTCCCTGCCACGTCCTTTGAGAACCAGAGTGTTTTTTCTTACTCTTTATTTTGCTTACTTGCCTAACACAAATATTTGTTGCCTCTGCTATGGTTCCCTTAAGGTTAGCCCATTGTTTCACTACATCCCCCGCTTCTTCTTCGAGACATTCCGCCATTTTTGCAAAGTCAACCCATCTGAAATCCAAGACCCTTGCTTTCTTGTGGTTTGACTCCTCCAGTGTTCTACATTGAACCACACCATACTATGATCACTGGACCCCAGGTGGCTACCCACCATTACATTGGTTTCTCTTTCCCCATTGGTGAGTACCGGGTCCAATAATTGCTTCTTCTCTGGTGGATTCCACCACAAGCTAATTGAGGCACACTCCCTGCAGGCATTCAGGGTGCCTCTGCTCCTGGCTGTGACTGCAGTCTGGGTGCTCCAACCCACATCAGGCAGATTGAGTCTCTCACCAGCAGCACTTCACCTTTGACTGTCATTTTGTGGATGGTTTCCACTAGTACCCCATGCATCTCCTCCCCTTGTGCTGGAGGTCTGAAGATCATGCCAGTGTGAATGGCAGTGCCATGTCCTGTCTCCAGGGTGACCCACAATGCTTCCATTTCCTCCTGCATTCCCTGAACTTCAGTTGCTTTAATTCCCTCCTGGACGAAGATAGCCACCCCTCTACCCTTTTTTCCCCACCCTGTTTTTTCTAAATAGAATGTAACCTGGTATGGCTATATCTCATTCATGGTTCTCCATGTACCATGTCTTGGTGACAGCGACAGTGCCCATGTCTGCCTCTGCCATGAAGGCCACTATGTCTGGGATTTTATTTCCCAGGCTGCGGGCATTCGTGCACATGGCCTTCCAAGTTTTGCAACCTCCCTTTCTAGTAGCTCCCCTCCTATTCCCAAGTCTTTCCTCCCTTGCTCTCCTGTTTTTATTCCCATTCTTCCCTATCTCTGCCATTCTACCTATCTTGGTTTTAGGGTCAATTTCCCCCACCCTAGGGTCCTCCTAATGACTGCTTCATCCTTGGGGGGGTGAGTTTCTTCCTACCTACTATTGTCTCCCTCCTCGACTAGTTTAAATGCTCGTTAATGAAGCATTTAAACCTGTCACTGAGGATCTTGCCCCCCCCCCAAGATAGATGCAGTCCATTTCACTTGTATAGGTCTGCTATAATTCAGTTGGTAAAGATAGGACTAGCCCTTGGGGATCAGAACGCCCATATACCGGATTGCAGGCCTGTTCAATTTAAAGGGAAATTTTAATTGATAATGAGGTTGGTGGGTGATAACCTATTTGAAGAACTTCTGTTTTATCAGTGTTAAGTTTATATCTGGCTAGTTTCACCATCTCCTGCAAGACTGCAAATAGATTCTGCAGGGACTCTTCAGTTCTGTTAAGTAAACAGGAGGTCGTTGGCATAAAATGCCACCTTGTGTTCCTCATCTGCTGTCCGGATACCATAGACAGATAGCATTCTGTAATAGCTTGATCTAGTGGCTCTGCATAGAGAGCTTAGAGAAGTGGGAAAAGGAGGAAACGCATTCGGGTCCCCCTGGTGAGATATAACCGACTATGAACCATTCACTTTAATCATAGCTTGCGGTGCTGATTATAGAGACTGGAGAGGTTCATAGTAGTACAGTTGAACCTCGATTATCCGGACCTCGATTATCCGGATAACTCGCTCGTACGGACTTGTGTCTCAGTCCTGAGTAATTACTCAAGTAAATTTCGGAAGATTTTTTTTTGTTCGCGGTTTGCGGTATGCTCTTCTGTACTTACTGCCATCCCCCACAACATCAACACACTACAAAGTAGCACTCAATCTGGCAGTTTGACACTCTGAGGTACCCTGAGTAGGTGTGACGTTAGGTGTTACATTCTGCAGTTCTCGGTTTAGCTCTCAGTACTGTACTGTACATTATTAATTGAGGGTTACTTAAATTGTGTGTTCAGCTCATTCACTAGGGCACTCCTATCATCAGAAACCCCACTTAAATGGCTGAGTG
Source organism: Neoceratodus forsteri (assembly GCA_016271365.2). Lineage (NCBI taxonomy): Eukaryota > Metazoa > Chordata > Ceratodontiformes > Ceratodontidae > Neoceratodus > Neoceratodus forsteri. The sequence goes on along the minus strand of CM057449.1, from coordinate 911,287,895 downwards.
GAGCAATGCTGTAAAACGCAAACATACGATTTCCAGGTTTGGTCTTCTTCAAACTGCCGAAGGTGATAACACCGGTGCTTTCTTTAGGTATTCACGAACGAGTGAAAATTAAATCCTTAATCTGTGGTGTTTTAGAGATATGGAGTGAATGGAGTTTGGCATCACTAGCACGCACATACACACACACACACACACACACACACCCACCTCCGAAATCCCTCTGCCACAAATTTTAAGGCTTCAAGTGGTTGGTTGCAGCACTTTAAACAGCTGACATTAACTGAGTTTTTTTAAATCAGAGGGGAATGTTTAGTCTAGTTTTAGGCTTTTTATGCTGCTTTAAAATTATTTTAACCGATTTTAACTGTGTTGCTGTGTGTGCTTTGTAATACATTTTCTGACCACATTACAGCTTGCCTTTTTTTTTTGTTTCAATTTCTGTTTTTTTCCGATTGACCCGGACGATCAATTATCCGGACAGATTTGCTGATCCCATGACCAAAGTTCAACTGTAGTCTTTATTTTGTAATAGTAGTAGTAGTCTTTATTTTGTGATAGTAGTAGTAGTCTTTATTTTATGTGGCGCCCTTCCTCAGAGGCTCAGGGTGCCATTACAATATCAAGCAGTAGCAACACTGAAAACATCTAAAAAAACATTACACATCCCCAAAATAAAATTATTAAAAATAATACAGCTTCTGAATAAATAAATTCATAAATAAGCAATACATTACTAACTGGGATGACACCACCATGGGGAAGTTAAACCCCAAAAGCCTGAGCGAATAAAGTTTTAGGCACTCTTAAATACTTCCACTTAGGGGGCCTCCCTCAAAGTTCTCAACAAAGAATTCCAGAGGACTGGACCTGCTACTTCAAAAGTCTGTTCCCCTAAGGTCTTCAGCCTTGTCTTTGGAACTACCAGGAAGCCCTCCTCTGTGGAGTGGAAAGGACGCAAGCGTACATGAGGGTGCAAGAGCTCTGCCAGATAGCCCGGGCCTAGCCTAGCCTGGGTAGGGCCTTATAAGTTAGAAGTTCAACTTTAAAGGAGATACGCCACTTCACTGGCAGCCAGTACAGGTCATGCAGCATCAGGGAGACATGACAAGACCTCAAGAGGCCAGTCAGCAACCGAGTAGCTGCATTCTGCTCTGGCTGGTATAGAACGTTGCAGTAGCCAAGCTTCAAAGTCAGATGCATGCACCAGCATGGCCAGATCACTAGGTGGGATAAGGGATTTACTCTGGCTGATGTTCCGCTGATGGTAAAAGACATTTTGTTCTACTGCCAACACCTGAGCCCCTCATCCAGAATGACTCCCAGATTTTTCAACTTTGTGGCAGCCAAGAGCCTAGAGGGGCTGAACCAAAGCCCTCCTCCCTCTTGGTAGCTGCCACTCCCTCTGTGTCCCGACTCAACCACTAGTACTTCAGTTTTCTGTGAATTCAGACTCAACCACCTCAATGACATCCACTCTTGGATCTTGGCCAGGCACCTGTTAAGCACATTAGCTGCACCCAGTGTCCCAGGCACAGAGGACACGTAGATCTGGGTATCAGCACAGCAATGAAACCCAGGTTTATACTACCTAATGATCTTACCCCAGGGGTAGCATATACACCGTGAAAAACATGTGCGACACATCCGAACCTTGGGGTGTGCCACAGGACAGAACCTTTGGGCCTGAGGAAAATCTTCCCAACACTGCCATCTGGATCCTGTCACTGAGATAGGTCTCAAACTAACAGATGACTTTGTCAGCAAGTCCTGCAAACTCACTGAGCCGGTCCAATAGCAGCCCATGGTCCATGGTGTCAAACGCTGATGAGAGATCAAGGAGGATGAGAATTGACTGTTCTAGGATCGTGGATATGTTGTTCATCCACACCCTTTGGCAGGTACCTTGCCGCTTTTAAGATGTGCCGAAAGTCTTCAAGCTGGCTCCTCCCACCCACCCAGGTGATATAAGCCTCGGCTCCTCCCGATGACGCCTTGATCTTCCTTTCCGCTGGAAGATGCAGATTGCCTCCCTCGTGCTCGCGCATTTTGTAGGCCCTGGCTCAAAAACCTTCGGTTATTCCAAAACTCCATCTAGTTTGCATTAGCGATTGCGACTACTTACCTTCGATTATGGAAGACAAGTCTTCTCCCGGATTTCGTCGGTGCCCGTGCAGCCAGAAGATGTCGCGCACCGATCCCCACACCACATGCGTGTACTGTCTCTGTCGACCATGACACCTCGAAATGTGATTTGTGTCTCGCTTTCCACCCCAACGTCCTCGATGACCGTCTCGCACGCCTGAAGTTGGGGAGGCCGGAGAAACGGAAACCTCCGGTGAAATCCAAGGAGGCTCGGTGGGCAATTTCCATGACTGCGGGATCCGCCGAGCAACTGGAACGCATGCAAGCATTTGAGGAGGAAGCAGTGTGGGCTGCAGAAACCACTCAGAGCTTTTTCGTTCTGCTCAGCCTGGGCTCCACTTTTTTAGGGTTCCTTCCAAGAGTTGTGCCAGTGTGTCCCGACCTAGGGAGAGGGTCCTGCGGGCATGCACTCCTCTCGATCCTGTAAGCGGGAGAAGTATCCGGGATAGTCTTTGTCCAGAGGAAGATGCTCTTGGGAGCGGGAAAGATCTTGTTCCCAAAAACTCACGGTCTCAACTTCGGTCAAGATTGCTTCTTCGACCGCTGGCTTCTCGGCTTTGCCGTCTGGTCAGTCGACGTCTCCCGAGCGACTGAGTCGGCCTGTCCGATCTCAATCGAGGGCTTAGACCCCCTCAACCAATAGGCCGAGGAAGAGCCATAAGTGCTCTAAAAAGAGGTGATGCCATCGGTCGTCCTCATCCTCCTCAGATGAGGGGAGGCTCCAGCGGAAACTCTGTTGGCGCTATGAGGACCTGATGTGGCAGCAGTTGATTTTGACCAGGCACAAGCTGACCCCGGCTTCTACCCTGGCATTACTTGACTTTCACCTCCTAGGCCGAAGCCATCTCCTTCGGAGCCAATCAAGTTGGTTCCCCTGCCCGCGGAACCGGCGAAACCTCCGGTTTGGCCAAAACTGGTGTCTCCACCGATTATGGTGGAACCACCACCTAAGCAGCCTGTGGGAGAGGCTCCTTCTAAAGAAAACAGGTCGGACACTGGGTTTACCCGGCGTCTTTCGGTCACTATCACCTCGTACTGCCCTCGGCGGGTCGAAGGTGACCTGGGCAGTCGACCGTTGTATCCGGATTCCTCAGATTCGGATGTCACCAGCCTGCATTCTCAGCCGGTGGGGTAGAGACGGAGGAAGGTCCCTCGTCTTCTCAGGGCATTCTCCGCCTCATCTCTGAGTTCACAGGGGTGCCCCTGGAGCCAATCCAGAAGAAGGCCGAGTACCCTCTCACGGACATCCTCAAGAGAGTGGATACCTCAATGGAGGCCTTTCCAGTGGCCGAGGCCATTGTGGGCCCGGCTTTTGAACTTTGGCAATGCCCTGCCTCTTGTCCAGCTCCGTCTGCCCACATGGCCCACAAGTATGTGGTGCCCATTGGGTCCCTTGCGGGATTCACAGAGCACCCTTTGGCCGAGAGCCTGGTGACCGCCTTTGTGTTCAAGCGTACTGGCAGTTCTGCTGATACTGACCAACCTCCTAAGAAATAGTCCAAGCTGTTGGTCCATTCAGTCAGGAAGGTCTATGCAGCTTCTTCCTTGGGCCTTCATCAGGCAAGTTCGGCTGTCATCATGGCACACTTCTCCTATGCCCTCTAGGGTCTCTGGATGAAGTCCTCCCACATCTCCCCACGGACATGCAGACCACAGTTAAACAGGTCTGGGACCAAGGCCGAGCTGTTGCCAAACAGCAGCTTCAGACAGTCCTGGACTTTGGGGACTCATGACCATTCAATGGCAGCCACAGTTGCCTCTCATCACAGGGCTTGGCTGAGGCTTTCCTCCTTCCCAGCGGACACTCAGCACAAGCTATGTGACGTACCTTTCCTGGGGACTGACCTGTTCGGCCCAGGAGTGGCTGGTCACCTTCAGCACATTGAGCAGTCCAATGCCACCTTGGACGCTACTTCTGCCAAGGGCTCTTCGGGCAAGAGCCTGCAGAAGAAAAAGAAGCAGCCTTTTCGGTATTCTTCCCCTGCGGCTCAGCAGTCCTCCTTTCAAGGAGGACAACAGCAGGCTCAAGCCCGGGCCCTCCCAGGCCCGTAAAGGAGACCGTGGTTCTGATCCTGGATCCTTCTCTTCCAAGCCTGCTCAGTGACGGGGCGGGGGCAGCCACCCCCTCTCCCGTCACACCAGTTCTGGGTCCTCCCATGGGGAGCGGCTCCGCCACTTCCTTTCCACCTGGTCCGCTGTCACTTCGGACAGGTGGGTTCTTGAAGTGGTTGGCCAGGGACTGCCTCTGGAATTCGAGCAGTACCCTCCAAGTCGAGCCCACGCCCCTCGGGAGGAAAGAGTATCCGCTCAGACTCAGTCGGCTCTCAAAGACATCATTGCTCAGCTCCTCCTCAAGGAGGCTATGACTCCAGTGGCGGATCCTCTAGCAGACCCAGGCTTTGTCTCCAGTTACCTCCTGGTGTCCAAGCAGATGGGGGGTTGGTGCCCCATTCTAGATCTGCTTGACCTGAATCACGCACTTTTTGGATGGTCACTCTGTCCCAGATCATACCATCCTTGGAGCAAAACATGTGGTACTGGTCACTGGTTTTACAGGACGTGTTCTTTCACGTACCAATCCGTCCATCCTATCAGCGGTCCTCCGCTTCAGTTTTGAAGGGACCCTGTACAAGTTCCTAGGGCCTGGTTGTACATGCGCCCCCTCCAATGGGAGCTAGCCGCCCAGTGGATTCAGTGCCACGGTCATTTCGACTAGCTGATCACTGTAACCCAGAAGATGTGGGACACTCCACTGGTAGACCACCCCAGACTGGTTGCAGGAAGGGATCCCGTTTGTTCGCCCCGAGCCGACGGTCGTCCTTATGACTGATGCCTCTCTCATGGGCTGGGGAGCCCACATGGGGAACACAAGGGCCCATGGGCTCTGGACCCCCGAGGAGTCCCGATACCACATCAACCAGTTGGAACTCAGAGCAGTCAGACTGGCACTGAACACAAGGGCCCATGGACTCTGGACCCCCAAGGAGTCCCGATACCACATCAACCAGTTGGAACTCAGAGCAGTCAGACTGGTGCTGTCAGCTTTCGTGCCTTAGCTCCGGGGTCAAGTGGTTCAAGTCCAGACTGACAATACCAGAACCATGTACTACCTCAAAAGACAGGGCAGCATGCACTCCTGTCTGCTGTGCAGGGAGGCGCTCCGCATCTGGACCCTCGTGAGCCGTCTGGAGGCAGACCTCCTAGCCATCCATGTGACAGGAGCCTCAAACCATCTGGCAGATGCCCTCAGTCACCTAGGCGAGACATCCCATGAGTGATCTCTCCATCCAGAGGTAGCTTACAACCTGTTCTCCCACTGGGGCAAACCACTGGTGGACCTGTTTGCCTCCAAGGAAAACACCAAGCTGAGGCTGTTCCGTGCCCCCCCCCAAAGCAGGGCTCGCTGCAGGGGGAATGCCTTCTCGAGACGTGGACCCCATGCCTCCTCTATGCCTTCCCTCCATTTCCCTTGATCCTCTCAAGGTGAGGAGGGACATGGCGAAAGTGATTCTGGTAGCCCCATACTTGCTGAGCCAGTTCTGGTATCCAGATCTCCTCACCCTAAGCTCCAGGCCCCCGGAGCGGCTTTGCACATGCCCGGACCTGATCTCTCTCTCAGTCAAGGGAAGGTATACCATCCAGACCTTCAATCCCTACACCTCACAGCCTGGTACCTGAGCGGCTAGAGTTCCAGGCTTTGGGTCTTTCTGAGGATGTCCTCACTGTGGTGGAGGCATCCAGAAAAGAATCAATCAGGAAATGTTACACCTTCAGATGGAAAAGATTTTCCATTTGGTGTCTGGGCAAGGGTCTGGACCCTCTGTCCTGTCCGGTGGCTAACATTCTAGACTACCTTTGGCCTCTCTCCAAAGGGGGTCTTCGGTCATCGACCCTTGGGGTGCACTTGGCAGCCATCTCTGCTTACCAGGCACGGGCCGGTCAGCTGAAGGAGACAGTGATCGGGCACTTTTTCAAAAGCCTGGATCACATATCTCCTCCATACCTCTCAACCTCTTGCCTCATGAATCAGGGACAAGGCTTAAAAAAATCAGGGATAAAGACCCAAAATCAGGGACACATCTTAAAAACTGGTACTATTCACTCAAAAAGCAGATAGAATAAAGGGATTTGTGTTAAGATGCATTTTCTGAAGAAGAACAATTCTGTAACTTTAATGTTTGACATTATTTTGTGCTTTTAATCCCCACTCTTCTGTCACAAAAGCACACATTTTATGAGGGACAGAGGAAAATTTTTAGGCCAAATCAGGGACATCCCTGAAAATCAGGGACAGTTGAGAGGTATGATCTCCTCCGGTGCTTGAACCTTGACCTCCATGAGATCTTCTGCTGGTACTGGCAAAGCTCATGGGCAAGCCATTTGAACCTATGCACAAGTGTGAGTTGTCACACTTATCATGGAAGACAGCCTTCCTGGTGGCTATCATGTCTGCCAGAAGGACATGGGAGCTCCAGGCGCCTTCGGTGGACTCCCCTTATCTGGTCTTCCACAGGGACAAGGTTGTCCTGCGCCCCCACCCGAAATTCCTTCCGAAGGTGGTATCAGAGTTTCACCTTAACCAGGTGCTAACTCTGCCGGTGTACTACCCCAATTACACCTTGGAGGCCAAGTACAGGCTCCATACTTTTGACCTAAGATGTGCTCTCTCCTATTACAAGGAGAGGACGATAGAAATTCAGGGAGAGGTTCGCCAGCTGTTTGTCACCTACATTGAAGCCGCCTCTGGCAGACATGCAGCAAAATGGACTATCGCACGGTGGATCACATCATGCATCAGTCTGTGCTATGAGTTGGCGGGCAAGGAGCCTCCCAGAGGGATAAGAGCTCATTCTGTCCGCCATATGCTGCATCAGTGACTGCTTCCAGGGACATCCCCATCCAGGAAATCTGTCGGGCTGCTACCTGGAAGTCAGCAAACACCTTTATTACCCATTACCACATCTACCTTGAGTCACGCTGGGATGCTGGTTTTGGGGCCTCGTTTCTCCAATCTCTGTTCCCTAAGTAGGGGATGTGTGCCTTACCTCCGTCCTCCCTGAGAACTGCTAGAAGTCTGCCAAACATTGTGGATGAACATCATATTCACGATCCTAGAAAAATAGGATCTTCCTGGACGTAAAGTCTCCACCACTCATTCACACTGATGGTAACTACGCCGGAGGCGCTGGGACCCAACGGGAGCAAATTTTTTGCAGGAGGGCATTCTGTGTCCGCCTCCTTACTCTGACTGGGTGGCCGGATCCCTTTCCCTCCCAGTGTTTGTAACTGCACCCAAATTGATTCCAGACCCCACCCCCCCATTCCTGGGTCCTATATGACCTTTAGTCCTCTCACATATAGGGCCCCACCCCCTTTTTCCTTCTCCAATCCCTTCTGAATAATGTGTAGCCCAGGATTGCAAGATCCCATTTATTATCTGTAGCCCATATCTCAATTAAAGCAATTACATGGAGACTTGCCTCCATTACCAATGGAGTTCACATATTTTATTACATAAACTCCTGGTGTTCGGGTTAATTGCCCTCCACTTGTTACCGTTAGTGTTTCTGTCTGTTTCTGCCTTGAATATCTTGTTTGTGTGCTGCCTACAACCACCCTGTGTACTTGTTGTTGGCCTTGCCTATGCCCCCTCCCAACCCTCACCTGCCAACTGCCTTCCTGACCCAGTGTTACTCTTTATATGCTTCTTGCCCCATTTGAGGAGAATACTTGCTCTCCCCTGCTTGTTCATATAGAGGTTCCCTAGCCATAGCCTCCCCCATCTCAGTTTAGATGATTAACCATGTATAAATCAAATTTTCTGACTTGTCACCTTGGCCCCTTCACCCTTGATATGAAGCCATCCATCTTGAACAGTCTCTTGTTCCAAAAGTACTCCCAGTCCCCACAAACTCAAACTCCTTCTCCTTCTAACTCCATGCCTTGAGCCACTTATTGAACACCGTAATCTTATCCTGCTTTCCATGTTCCCTACCTCATACATGCAGGACCTCAGAGAAGGCTACCCATGCTGCTTATGAAAGAAGACAGCAGGTCATGGCTGTCCCCCGGCACTCAGACCAAAGTTCTGCACTATCTGTCACAAAAATGTTTTTGTGAACTCTTACAATTTTTTAAGAAGTCTTTCAGGGGAGGGGGGAGCAGGAATTCTCATATTCTTTATGAAATTTCTGAGGAGAACCCTAACATACTGAGCTCTCGGGTGATTTCTGCATGAAATAGCAGCAAAGTTGGGAGATTCCCCAGTTTTTTTTGTTCTTGTACAACCATTTTATTTTCGCTGTAAAGCAGGCAAAAACATGGAAAGCAGTGTGATTTATTGGTGAGAGCACATACAGAGTTGATGGTATAATTTTATTACTATTCACTAAAAATACCACCAACAGCTTAATCTGGTTCAAGGTCAGTTGGCATTCATCTGTATCCCCCCTCCCCCGGGTCGTGCCTGAAAATAGTCAGGAATTGTCTAGTGCACCTACCCGGTCAACAAAAGCTAAATAAATAAATAAATATATAAATAAATAAAGGGTCTGGGCCTAACACTACAGATTTTCAAGGGTTCCACACAAATCAGTAGGAGTCCCTCTGGCAGAATACATTATCTGTATGGAACTGATAGTTGGACAGGTTATTGTAAAAAGTTATTTTTACCCCTGCTGTCCTGATCAAAGAATATCTAGCAAAAACTAAGGGGTCTCAGGACACTTACTGTGTGTTGGAAATGGAAGAAATTCACCTGGGGAACCCACTACCTTTGATGTAGGATTGAACACGCTGTATGGTTCTGGGGACACATTTCTTCATTATGTGTTGCATTTGTACACTTTATTCAGTTAATTTTACACCTTTTGGGGGGCATTTTACACAGGAGCAGTCCTTCCCAGTTTTGGTCTGGGAATTGAGTCAGATTTTTAATTTCACTCCCAGAATTGAGTTCCTTTGGGTTTCCCCTCATTTCTGCCACTGCCCTTATGTGGGGGGTAAGGAGAAGTTTGGACAGCATTGTGATTGAGGAGATGCCAAGTCTGAATTCCAACATATCTGCTAGCTTGCTCCATGACCTTGGGTAAGTCCCATGACCTCCCTGTGTGTCCATCCTGCCAGCTATAACATTGAATGTAAGTCAGACCCCACCAAGCCTGCTGAAAACAGGATGTTGCATCTCAGGCTATTTCTTATCTAAGTAAATGCGCCTACATGAGCTGCTCATGTATTACCACCCGGAGAACACCTAACAGCTTTTCTCAGTGCAGTCAAGCCACTGTGAGGCAATACAGAATGTATGACGGAGAGGGGCAAAAAGTTCCCAAAATAGGAATGGTTCTGTAAGGGCCTAGGTTTGGCAACCTGCCTGTCAGATAGCATAATTCCTGTGGCTGACACCGTCATCTGCAGTGCAGCAAAATCTTGCCAGTCCCGATCCTCTCTCACATCACAGCATGCTTAAAATAACATCTCCGAGTACCTTCCTCCCTGCTCCAGATTTATAGTCTGTTCAGTGAGCTTCTGGGTTACATTGAAGAGGACTGACGGGTCCTTTGGGGCTTGATTCTGCTAACACTGACAGACTGCCAGGCAGACACTTTGACATCACAGTGCAGCTCCTGTGTTGCTAAGAAAGGGGAGCTCTTTACTGAACACATTTGGAAATATGCTAAAATGTTCTTTTTTTTCTCTCTCTTTTTTTAGTTGGATGCTGACAATTATGAAACTGACACAGAGCTGGCAAAGATTCGTAAAGAGAAAAATTATTCCTGGATGGATATAATAACCGTACACAAAGATAAGTTGCCCAACTATGACGAAAAGGTACAGCACTGAATGCTGAAAATTATATTTATAGCTCAGGACTTGAAATCCCCCGGTAGGAGGCTGGTACTTATGCAGTAAACATTTGCTGTGACATCACACCAGAAAGCTCACTGCATGCAGTAAATGTTAGTGGTGCTGGCGGGCTGCCATGTGAGTGGTGGTTTCTTTATAGTGGAGACCTGCAAAATCGGATCATAGCATCAGTGTCAAGACATTTAGAAACACTCCTCCTGTTTGCCCCTCCTGTTCTTGCCCACAATTCCCTCCTGCTCCTGTACTTCACTCACTCTGCTCTCTGTCCCCCGGCACAGGACTGGTTTTAGATCTGATGGCATCCCATGCAGAAATATTTGTTGTGCCCTCATCACCACTCCCACCACCCCTGTCCTCCCTTCTGCCCCACCCCAAAAAAGTAGTAAAAATAGTACGAATACAAAGGTGACAACTACAGATTTGGGATTTTATGTGAACACTTTTTGCATTTCAAGCTGATACTTTCTACTTTAGTGGGCTCCTTCTGTGCTGACGCCCCAAGCATCCACTTTGTTCGCTTATGCCTAACATCACCTCTGCCCCTGCACTTGGTGGTCTCCTGGTACTCTGCATCCTGGCCTCCACTTGTCAGACTGCGCCAGGAAACATGGTTGTGCAGCCCGCAAGGCAGTGCTGAGAAAAAAAGAGCACACTGCACCACCAGCCAAACCCCTGCCTTTATCTCCGTGGTGGCCTGGTTTTGTTTTAACTGCACCTTTGATTTGTAGCAGTTCAGCTACAGAGACAAAGCCAGAGGTTTGGTTTCTGATTCTGTGCTTTCTTTTTCCCTCCATCTGACTTCACTTGACTCCTCCTGACCCTCCGTTATTAGGTGATCTGTATGATGGCTTCTTATTTTAGCAGTGTCAGTGGCTCAGTAGGTAGCACACTCGCTCTGAGGCCGGGAGATCAGAGGGCTGTGGGTTCAGTTCCCACATCTGGCACTTGGGTTAATATCCCAGTACTGACACTGTAGTGCAGTATGAGAGGGGTGCTGGACGTCTGAGGTGCCGTCTTTCGGATGAGACATTAAACTGAGGTCCCGTCTGCCTGGATTGGTGGTAGTTCAAGTGGATGTTAAAGATCCCATGGCACTTATCGAAAGAGTAGGGAATTTCCCGGTGTCCTGGTCAAATTTCCCTCATTCACTGAAAATACCACCAACAGCTTAATCTGGTTCAAGGTCAGTTGGCATTCATCTGTATCCCCCTCCCCCGGGTCGTGCCTGAAGATAGGCAGGATTTGTCTAGTGCACTTACCCGGTCAACAAAAACTAAATAAAAAATAAAATAAATAAAAAATGTTTTCACTATTCGTCTTTCCAGTATCATTTCTGTTCTTCTTTGCACATATTTTTACCTGTTGTTCTACTCTTTCTAATGACATTCATTTTGTACTGCCCCTTTGTAATGTTGTGAATGGCCTGTTGGGCCTTGATTGTATTGTATTCCCTTCTCCCAAGTTACATCCTGGGCCAGCCAGGCAGCGCAGCGGTTGGATTTCTGCTTGCAGCCAGCGAGCCGGTTCAGGAACGAGCCGGGGTCGCCAGAGGGCCGGCCGGGGGGAGAAGGATTGAGCATCCCTAGGACTGCTCTCCTTCTCTGGGGGATGGGGAATCTCTGCACTCGGTGCAGGAGTGGCACCTAGCGGTAGCTGGGTGTATCACCCTGAGCAGCGACACACAGTTAAGGGGCACTGGGGCAGGACGGCCCCAGCCTATAGGGACAAAAATCCCTCCTTGCTGAACGTCTCTATGATGCCCTGCCCCCGGGCTTCAATTAGCCACCTAGCCAAAGGCTCTCCCAACCAGTTATGGCCACGCAACCCCGATACCTGCTGCGGTGCCGTGCCCCGCCTCCTGGGGGCAAGCCAGGAGTGACCGGGAGAGCGAGGGGCTTAATAGGCGGTAGAAGCCTCGGGGGCACCGTGACCAGGGTGGAGCTCTAATGGATGGCAGGAGGACAAAAAGTGAGATGAATAAAAATAAAAATAAAAAAAAAAGTTACATTCGGAAACAGGTCACCTGCTTAATGTGCTTTCTTGGCCAAGATTTGTAAAGAAACAATCTTTAATTTGGAAGTCTAAAAATTGCCGCCTGAATTTTTTAACTAAGCTTTACAAAATCTCTGACTTTGGATCTGTATTATGTAGACTTGCAATAGTAATGTGGCTACTTAACAGTCCTGTTTTTAACTAAATACAGAAATGATTAGCAAAACACAATTTGGCTAGTAACATAGATACTGACAGTAGATAAGGAACGCTTTGCCCATCTAGTCTGCCCATTTTCCCTACATACTGTAATGCCGCAGACCCTACTTGATCTCCGGCTGCACCCCCCTCACCCGTTTCCCTACCTCTAATGTTCCCTTATGTGTATCCCATGCATCTCTGAAGCTCATTACAGTTTTTGCCCCCACCACCTCTGCTGGCAGGCTGTTCCAGGCATCTACCACTCTTTCTGTGAAGAAGTACTTCCTCACATCTCCCCTGAGCCTCTACCCCCCCCCGCTTCATAGCATGTCCCCTTGTTCTTGAGCATCTTTTTTTCTGAGAAATGATTCCCTTTTGAACTCTATACCTGCTAGGTATTCGAATGTTTCTGTCATATCCCCCCTCTCCCTTCATTCCTCCAGGGTGTATATATTGAGGTCCTTTAGTCTCTCTCTCTTCATAGGGCTTGTGATGCAGACCCTGCACCATTTTGGTTGCCATCCTCAGGACCGCCTCTACTATGTTCATGTCCTTCCAGAGATGTGGTCTCCAGAACTGGACACAGTACTCTAGCTGAGGTCTCCGCAGTGATCTATACAGCGATAATACAACCTCTCTCTTTCTGCTGGTGATACCCCTCCCTATGTACCCTAGCATCCCCACTAACTCTGCCCACTGCCTTGTCTCACTGTCTGGCCACCTTTAGGTCATCAGATATAATTACTCCCAGGTCCCTTTCCTGCTTGGTACTGGTTAATACAACCCCACCCCCACCCCATTTTGTACTCCGTCCCGGGTTTCTTTGTACCAAGTGCATGATTTTGCACTTCTTCCCGTTGAAACCTAGCTGCCACACCCTTGACCACTCTTCTAACTTACCTAGATCATTATTCATTTTTTCCACACACACCCGGAGTGTTTACACTATTATAGATTTTAGTGTCATCTGTAAAGAGGCATACCTTCCCTTCTAGCTCTTCTGCAATGTCACTAATAAAGACGTTAAAGAGGACTGGTCCAAGTAATGATCCCTGTGGCACACCGCTTGTCACCCTCCCTTCCTTGGAGTGAGCTCCATTTACCACCACCCTCTGTCTCCTGTCCCCCCCCCAACCAATTTCTCGCCCACTTTATCACCCTTGGATCCACTCCAAGGCTTCCCAGCTTGTTTACGAGTCTCCTATGTGGAATGGTGTTGAATGCCTTACTGAAATCTAGGTAGGCCACATCTACCGCTCCACCCTGATCCAATTCCCTGGTCACCCACTCAAAGAAATCTATCACATTTGTTTGACACGATCTCCCCCTAGTGAATCCATGCTGCCTCAGATCCTGAAGGCTACTGGATTCCAGATATTCCGCAGTCCTCTCCTTCAGTAGTGATTCTATTACTTTCCCACCACCGAAGTCAGGTTGACTAGCTTTTGTAGTTGCCAGCCTCCTCTTTGCTTCCACTTTTGTGAAGTGGGACTTCATCTGCACTCCTACAGTCCTCCAGAACCACTCCTGTCTCCAGTGAGTGGTTGAACAGGGCTCTCAGAGGTGCAGCCATCACCTCCCTGAGCTCCCTCAGTATCCTAGGATGCAGCCCTTCTCGCCCCATTGTCTTGTCCACATTCAGATTTGCAAGTTCCCTCAGAACCATCTCCTCTCAAATGGACTGCTGTCTACCTACCTTCCTTCTGTGCTCCTTGCCCTTCTCTGTGGTTCCACTCCTTCCTCAGTAAACACTGAACAAAAGTACTTGTTCAAGATGTTCACTTTTCCTTGTCCCTCCACACACCCCCCTTCTTCCTTACTATCCTCCCTGGTCTTTCTCTTTTCACTTACATACCTGAATGGTGGCAGCTTAAACACTGTATACACACTGTATAAATTGTTAAACCCCCACATCTCTTCTAAGGAACAAACCCATTGCCTGCCACATCAAAGATCTGAAACTCATTGTTACCGTAGTTACATTTCTTGACAAGTGGACACTTTGCTGCATTTCATCTGTTTTGCTAGTCAGGACAAATACTGGTTCAGGTTCATACCACTTTGCATTGCGTAGCCATGAAACTGGAAGGCAGAAGGTTAATCAGCTTTCCAGATAGCGCCCCCACAACCAAGGCCTTACTGCATACAGTTATAGATGCCGGCCCCCGTGTGCAATGGTAATATTAGTAGGAGTCAACACCACACAAAATAGATTTTATGAACCTTTTGAAGCCTGTGTTTTATGGCAATGGTTTGCAAGGAGCTTGATGGGCTGTTGGTCTCCTTCTGCCATCAGATTCTGTTTCTGTGAGAAGTGAGATGTTCCCGTGAAAAAAGTGGCACAGTTCACAAACAGGATTTAAATAAAAACGTATTTTTTTTTTATTGTGCCACTGAACCTTACATTAGTTCGCTCGGCGATAAACTGCTAGTGACTGTGTAAAGTAAATGTGTGCTGATGCAGGTGCCAAAATCTTTTTTTTTTTTTTATCTGCATCTCCTGCCCTCCAATGGGACAATCCTTTGAGCAGTACTAAGCCCCCTTTCCACACCTGAGGCTATGCTGCTGGTGGGCACCCACCTCTGCCACCCCCTCCCCCGAGAGACCTCTACTTTATCAAGGGTCCCGCCTCGCTCCCTGGCAGAGAGGCCTCCCAGCTGGCACAGGAAGAGGAAGCAGCTTATGAGGCTGTACAGAGAGGAGCATCATGGAAGGAGATGCCTCAGTAGGTGGGCCCTGTAGCCTGTAGGCATGGGGGAGTGCGCAACCATCAGCCAGTCCCGTGACTGCATTTCCCTGTTTTTTTCTCCACCACCTAGACATGCTTAGTGAATTATGGCACATGCTCCTCCAAGCAGAAGATGTCCCTCCCTCACTTTTGAAGTATATGGATGTCTTTGCAGCGGCCTCTGCCAAATGCTATTTTTTAAAATTTGGTGACCAGAATAGGCACACTGAGCTGAAGCGTGTAGCTTCATGCAACCTGGGGGAAGAGGCAGCCAAGTTCAGTCCTTCTTTTTATTTATCTTTTATACTTTACAGTACAAGCAATGCACACGGGACAGAGCATACAACATTTTTCCAACATAATTTGATGTTAGGCAGATTGAGTCAGTGTCACCATTGTTACAAGATATAGGGGGAAAACCAGATATTATTTCAGGATTATACAAAGTGGCTTAACAGCTGCTAAATGCTTTAAACTACTAATATCCTAGTAAATGTTATACGGTGAGTTAAACGGCCTGTAGGCCTTCATTTAAAAGCACCTTAAATCAGGATAAAAATTCTCCCTCTCAGTTTGCTTTCTTAAACCTATTCAGTGAATAGTATACCACCATATATAGCTTTTAAAGAAAACACTAGGATAGTTTTAACCCTTGCTGTGCCGCTGTGTATACATATCCTAAAAATCTATATGTTCTAAATCTTCTGGCAGCCTAAGGGTTAATATTTGCTCTAGAAGCGAGTCCTCAGTAATTGAGACAGGAATGTGAGTCTTTCTTATAGTGCAGTCAGTGTAAAGACCGCTAGTTTAACCAAGTTCGGCACCAAAGCCAGTAACAATATACTAGCATCTTATTCATGCTTAATTAGGTGGTAGTAGAAATTAAATTGTCCAAACCTGCAAGAAAAAGAGAAACATTAACCAAGCTGCAAGCTCTGATTAACCGTCTGTTCAGGCGGACCGAGAGTCCAAAGGATACTATGGAGATTTATTGATTTCTGTGGGAGAGTCCCTTACTATCGTTCACAGTATTTGTTCTGATCATCCCCACATCAGTCCCCATTATCTGCTGCTTTGGTTAAGAAAGAAGCTACCCGACTCACAAGTCCATTTCTAGGTCTCTTCCTCGGCTTCCGATTCTGAGGACATCTCTCCCTCATGGGCTGTCTTTCCCCCTCAAGGTTTTCAGCCATTCTACCAGCTTCTTTGGGGTTGGTGTAAATATATGTTTTTCGCCCGATATTCACATGAAGTCGTGCCGGCATTAACATACTAGTTGGGATCTCCAGTTCTCGGAATCGCTGTCGCACTGCATCAAAACCCTTTCTTTTAGTTCTGGATGCATAGGAGAGGTCAGGGAATAGCATCACCTGGGATCCATCAATGTGGACATCTCTCTTGGCCCTGGCTGCTTGCAGGATTCGATCACGGATCGCTGAGGAGACTGTAACCACTAAGACCGTACGAGGCTCTGATTGCTGCCCACTAAGTCTCTGTGGTGTGATCCGATAAGCACGAAGGATGAAATTTTGAAGATCTAGGCCATAAGTCTGGTCGAGCCAGGAGATTATAAATGAACACAAATCTTCACCCCTCCGTATTCTCAGGGATTCCCAGGACTGTAACATGCGAGGCCCTAACAGTGTTTTTGAGATGCTCCAGCCTACTTTGTAAGAGGGCATGCTGTTTTACACAGGATGCCGCTGTAGCCATTGCTTTGTTTGAGTTTTTTTCTGCACTTGCTGTTGTTTCCCCCAGGCACTCTACCTTTTGCTCCATTGCCAGCATTCGTGCATGGTAAGAGTCCATCTTTCTGTCCGTTTGTTGGACTGTTTTAGTTAGGGTAGAGAGAGCGTGCTGGAGTGAATCGAGCGGTGCCGGGCGGGAGTCTTCCCTACTGGGTTCCTCCGGTGCGTGCTCTGAAGTTGCAGTCGGTGCTTTTGCAGGCCTGCCACGAGGTGCGAAAAAGTTAGCTTTGTTTTCAGATGTTTTCCGTCCCATGTTAGCGAAATCCACTGCTAACTATACGCAAGTCTTCAGTAGATAAAAATATAAAGTTCTGTTTCACCAAATAGGTTGTAAGTCTGTTTATTTTTAATTTTAAATGGTAGTCTTAGGGAGCTCTCTGAAAGAGCGTGTTGATGGCTGAGCAGCTAGCCACCCCCCAAGTTCAGTCCTTTTTAATCCGCATGTGCTCCATAGAGCTGGTCATGCCATAATCATTAAATTTAATGCTTGCATTTAAATGCCCACAGTATCCTGTTTGAATAATACTACAGGGATAAAACAGGGAACATAATCACTGTTTTTAATTGTTGAGGCATGAGACTTCTGAAGTGGTGTTTGAATTTGCTATAAAATAGGATTGCTAAATCTGTATGTTATATTCTGCAGTGCCTTACGTGCTCCTACCTCCAACAAATTGTTTTCATTATTTGTTGTGTTCTTGGTGTAGATTAAAATGTTTTATGAAGAGCATTTGCACTTGGATGATGAGATTCGTTACATCCTTGAAGGGAGTGGATACTTTGACGTGAGAGACAAAGAAGACAAATGGATCCGCATTTTGGTGGAGAAAGGGGATCTGATAACACTTCCTGCAGGGATCTATCACCGATTTACAGTGGATGAACATGTACGTACAAGTTAGATATTATTCAGTTGTTGTTTTGATACGATTTGTTTGAAAACCAAATACAATTCTAAAATATTCACTAGTTAGTTCTGCCACTGTCCAAAAACCATAGTTAATGAACTCTGCATTCTCTCTTATCTCTAATCAGTGATATTGTTTAAAGCTATGCACTGCCATCATCAGAGAACTTTAATGAAGCCTGGCCTCATTCTGACTTAGTGTTATTATCAAATCCTGTGGCTTAATCAACACCCTTCCAGCAGAGCGGCAGAGCTGCTGTTTGTAGTGTCGATGACCGGGTTTGGGAATAAGACAGATCTATTGGAAGGCCAGCTAGGGGGAGAAAGATTAAGTGTCCCATCAGGTGCTTGCCGGGGATGGAGAGCTGCATCCCACTGCTATACTGTCACCTGGATGAGCACAAGTGAAGGTGTAGGGGAGTAATATGTTGTTGGGGAGACTGGAGCCGTCTGTCTAGCGGGTGTGTCAGGCATGCCGGCACCCAATGACATCAGTGTGCTCCTGATGGGAGGGACAAAAATGGGGAAAATCACAGCGCTGGCTGGGATGATAAAGCTCCTCCCTAGTTCCCAAGTCCATTTCAGGCTCTCACACCACCAGCTGCCATGGGATACTCCTGACTTTCGCCTCCACCATGGGCGGCTACATAGAAAGTAGCCTGGAACGCCACTTTCACTCCTTATACCACTTTACTTTCAGATGGTCCCCCCTTGTATCCATCTATACATAGATACTGTTGGAAGATAAGGGCTGCCAGGCCCATCCAGTCTGCACTGTACAGCAGTGCTTTTTGTAGTCATCTCTTTTTCTCCCCTGCCTTCCTTCCAGGTACCTCACCCACTGTGCCTCCTTCATATCTAAATTCTGGCTTGGCTCCCTACCTCTTGGCTGCATAGTACTGTTTCCCAGTCCCTCCCCAAATCTACTACTAGCCATGCTGCGTTCTCTTATTATCATAATGTCATCAAGGCACAGATCAGGAAGCACAGAGAAAACCCAGGAACAGTTGTAAAATTCCACAAAACTGTTTATTTGTAGTTGCAGTAACATAAAATAAACCTGTTCAGAATATCTGTATACAGAAGCAAAATAAAATCTCTTGTAATCTCCTCTTTGTAGCTCAGTTTAGCTGTTTTATAAGTCTTTTCAACCCCCCATCCTTTGCAAGTATCCTGTTCTTTGTAAATGTCAGGAGCCACAAGAACATTGAGAGTTTCCTGAGGTCCCTCCAGCCTTTGCAAAAGGCTCAGGCATTTGCACTCAAATAACCTCTGGCCTTTTACAGTTATCTCAGATTATAAATACATATACATTTCAACAGCAACACTAAACATTTTCTAAACAAAAGAGATCCCAATATCAGCTACATTTCCATACATTGATTCTCATATATTTTATATTAGCAGATATAAATATGCAAGGGAGGAAAAACAGACAGCAAGAAAACAGAGACAGCGAGAGGCAAAGGATTGCAAGACTGTTAGGGTTGATCAAGTCTGAAGTCTCACAGGAAAATTTGGTTGCACAATCAGACAAAAGAGACAGAAAAGAATACAGATCCTTGCATTTAAACACTTTCTACCCTTAGTCACGTATATCCCCTCGAGGGAACCTGTGTTATTAAACCGGTTTCCAAAACTTTCTATTCTCTACTAACATTTTCTACTTTCAGAAATTAAGCACATTTGCATCCATTTTTTTAACAGTACAGCAAAAAGTACAGTTCAAACCCATACAACAGTTTTTTGTGTTTTTTCAACCATCAGAACCTTCAATCCCTGATCCATATCTTGACAGAAAATCAGCATTGCTATTCTCTTTACCAGATTTGTGAATCACAGAGAATTTAAATGGCAGCAGTGCCAGGTACCACCGTGTGATTCTGGAATTTTTATCTTTCATCTGGTTAAGCCAACATAGAGGATTGTGATTAATTACAAGAACAAAATCAGTTCCTAGTAAGTAAAATTTGAGGGACTCCATGGACCACTTTGCTACTAAGCACTCCTTTTTAATAGTGGAGTACCTTTTCTCTCTATGCAAAGTTGGGAACAAATCTCCGATAATAACCAGCCAGCCCTAAAAATGACCTGACATGTTTCTTTGTTTTAGGTACAGGGCTGTTAGCTACAGCTTCTACTTTAGAAACCTCTGGCTTAACGTTGTTGTTTCCCGACACATAGCCCAAATATCTGGTTTCCTGCATGCCAATGCACATTTAGTAGGATTAATAGTCAGACCTGCATTTTGATAGCTTGAATAACTGCTCGTAGGTGTTCCACGTGACTTTTCCAGTCTAGACTGTACACCACAACATCATCCAGGTACGCAGCACAATCACCATAGTGAGGGGATAAAATTACATCCATGTACTGCTGGAATGTTGCTGGCGCACCATGTAAACCAAAGGGCATGGTGGTAAACTGATAGAATCCTGTAGGGGTGGCAAATGCAGTTTTATCTCTGTATTCTTTAGCTAAAGGTATTTGCCAGTAACCCTTGGTGAGATCGAGGGTACTGATATACTTTGCACTCCCCATTCTGTCCACCAAATCATCTATTCTGGGCATAGGATAACTGTCAAATTCTGACACTTGATGAAGTTTTCTGAAATCAAGGCATATTCTAACACCCCCTTCTTTTTTGTTTACAGTTACCATGGGAGATGACCAAGCACCCCCCGACTCCTCAATGATACCCAGTGCTGTCATTTTTTGTATTTCTTTAACCACATCAGCTTTTAACCACTCTGGCAACCTGTATGACTTTTGCTTAATAGGACGAGCATTCTTTGTCACTATTAGGTGCTCAACCCCTTTTGCTCGGCCTTGTACTGTGGTAAAAGTAGTGTCAAACGTCTTTAGCACATTACGAATGTCTACAGTTTGTTCTGAGGTTAAGGAAACATTCACCTTTATAGAATCAGCTTTTACAGTTTGTTCCGGTCTATCATAAGCTACATCAGTATCTTCCTTATCAGTTTCTGGTAAAACTAGCAAGACAGCTTTTGGCATTTTTTCAACTCATTTCTTGAGGAGTTTAGCATGGTATATCTTAGAAGGGCTTTTCTTGTCAGGGGTCTCAATCTCGTAGTTAACAGTGCCAGTACGTCTAAGAACCTTATAAGGTCCTTGCCACTTCATTAACAGCTTATTTTCTGTTGTGGTTAACAGTAGCAAAACCTTTTCACCTGGCTCGAAAACTTTTTCTTTTACCCCATGGTCATAATATACCTTCTGCTGGTTTTGAGCCTCTTCCTGATTACTATGGGCAATTTTAACATATTTTGCCGGCCTCTTTCTTAGGGCACACATATAAGAAGATAGAGATTGTTTCTGAGTGGGGTTATCTTTTCCTGTTTCTTTTATCACATCCAGTGGCCCTCTTGGCTGCCTACCATACAGCATTTCAAATGGCGATATCCTTGTTGATGCCGGTGGCACTTCTCTGTAAGCAAAAAGTAGGTAAGGCAAGTATTGGTCCCATTCTTTCCCTTCCCCTATTACAAACCTTTTTAACATGCATTTTAGGGTTTGGTTAAAATGCTCAACAAGACTGACTGTCTGATGGTGATGGGAGAGGTTCTTATGACAGTGATACCTAGTAGTCTGTACAGCTCCTTAAGCAGTGCAGCACCAAAATTACTACCCTGATCAGTAATCATTTCTTTAGGTATGCACACTCTGCTGAAAATTTTGGCAAGCTCTGCTGCAACTTTTGGGGCTGTAACAGGATGCATTGGAAGTACTTCTGGGTATCGAGTAGCACAGTCGCAGACTACCAGGATAAATCTATTACCCTTCTTTTGTTTAAAGGACCAACCACATCCATTGTAATGCTCTCAAAAGGCACATCTATTAAGGGTAGGGGTACCAGGGGCAGGTTGTCTTTTCCAGTGACTGGGGCTACTTTCTGACACTCAGTACAGGAATTGCAATAGGTAGCAATATCTTAATGAGTTCTCGGCCAGTAAAATCTATACAGCAATCTGGCAAGGATGCGATCCCTCCCTGAGTGACCAGCCATAGGACTATCATGTGCTATCTTATTTATTTATTTATTGCAATTTTTTCACCAGGATGGCACACTGAGCAAAAAGATGCTCGACTCCCGGTGCGACCTGGGGGGGTGAGGGTACAGTGGGAGATAACTCGCAGGTTATCAAGAGTTACATATACGAGGAAAACAGCAGAACATAGCTGAGCACAATTATAGCAATACAGTAGTCAGATTCAGCTGAACAGTTTACAGAGAAAGTTTCAGTTATAGGATACAATTGTGTGATGGAATAGGGACAAGACAAACAGTACAGTTCAACAACAACACTAGGCAGGCATAGATTATATTAAAGAATGGGATAGTATTGGATAGATGAGGTGTGACACTGAGTGGAGAAAATGTGAGGATCAGGCAGTATCAAGGAGGGTTTAGGACAGGGCAAAGCCCATGTACTAGAAGTGTTGAAGTTGGTATAGATAAACCAGCTTCCATAGCGTAAGCTAGGTGCCACTGGTCAGGCAATCGGGGGTGGGGGGGTTAAAGGGGACACCTTTGTGGCTTAAGTGCAGGAGCAATTCTGTTATATACTTCTGTGGTATAACCAATTATTCTGTCTGTTCCTGTGTCTGAGGTTTAACCCAAACTCTGTACAGTAATCCATTACATTTTTAAACATTGGTCCACCCTGTTTTGGTTTCACCCCCAACTGCTTAAAATAACCCTAGAGAGAAATAGTGTTAGCTTGTTCTGAAAGAAAATCACAATCAGTTATCAATTTAGTTTCAGCAATTTCATATTTTAACCCTTCATGTCCATCAGTCATTTGTTGCCACAGTTTTTTCTGGCTTTGTCTTTCTTTCCTGGATTTCCGGATCTTGAAGCTGTGCTCAAAGAAGTCCGAATCAAAATCACTGAAAGGAAAAGTGTCCCCACTATCTGAAATGTTCTTCACCTGAGCTCTTGTCACCATAGCTGCTGAAACATCAGGACTCACTCCCTCTTTGATCAGCTCAGTAAATCCTGGAAAGTAATTTCCAATAATCACAGGTACAGGTAACTTTGGTACTACCCCCACTTTCATTTGGTGTGACACACCCTTAAC
Organism: Neoceratodus forsteri; assembly: GCA_016271365.2. Taxonomy (NCBI): domain Eukaryota; kingdom Metazoa; phylum Chordata; order Ceratodontiformes; family Ceratodontidae; genus Neoceratodus; species Neoceratodus forsteri. The sequence continues at coordinate 911,265,208 of CM057449.1, read as the reverse complement.
GGTTAGAGTCACTTGGTTGGTGGGATAGTATTGAATGTTCCCGTGGATGCAGATGACACCAGTACCTGGTCCCTTTGCACAGTGTTTTCCGAGCACTTTAACATGCACTAGGGTCTGTCTGCTTCCCAAATCAGTGAGCCCCTTTGCAGTCTTATTCCCCATCTTCACATCTGTTAGGTACTTGCTCCAGTTTGCCAAGGACGAATCTGCTCCAGTGCCACTCTCTTTATTACGGCAGTTTCTTGCAAAATGGCCTAGCTTATTACAGTTATTGCAGATAACTTATTTTGGCACAAATTTGTTACCCCCACCAGAGTTCTAAGGTTTGGAATTTAAATGGGTAAAAGAGTGTCTTACTAGTGCTTAGCTGTTACCTCACTCCTGTGGCATCTGTCTGGCCATTTGGTAGTCCTCAGCCAAATAAACGGCTTTTTCCCCATTCTCTGGTCGGTGTTCCATTACCCATAGCTGCACATCTGTAGGCAAGATGTTGATGAATTGCTCCATGGCAGATGTGTCAATGATCTGTGGGACTGTTTTGCTCTCTGGTTGGATCCACTTCATCAGGAGTTCTCGGAGTCGGGTGAAGTCTTCTCGAGGATTGTCAACCAAGTTTTACAGAGATCGAAATCTCTGCCTGTAGGTCTCTCTGGAGATGTACCTTTTCAGGATTTCGCTTTTCACCAGGTCATAGTTTTCTGACTGTGCAATGTCCATACTGCTGTAGGCAAGCTGGACTTTCCCTGTCAGGTAGGGTACCAGTCTGATTGTCCATTGCTGCTTTGACCACTGGCAGGCTGTGGCAACTCTTTCACAGGTTGTCAGGTATGCCTCGATATCATCTGAGGGACACAACTTAGTAAGTTTAATGACCTTTAAGTTGCTTGCATTTGTTGCTTATCTGGGTTTGTGCCGGGTCCTTTGCCTTCGATAGCTTGTAAAGCATCCAGCCACCGCTGCTCCTGTCGTTGCATCTCTCCTCTCATCTGCTGCTCCTGTTGCTGCATCTCTTCTCTCCTCAGTGTTTCTAACCATTGAATTTCTTTTTCTCTCTGCTTCTCAGTCTCTCTCTGTTGTATAGCCCACCATTTCAAAAAGCCCATCAGGCTTTTAGGTTCTGTCATTGCCTGTTCTTTTTCCATAATTTGTGCTGGCTGTACAATCTCAGACTTGACTTCAGCTGCAGAATCCATACCTTCCTCTGTGCTTCCCTAGTACTAGGTGCAGTGCCCACGCATAAATCTCCTGTTTTACGGTATGCACATCTTAAATCCCACTGCTAATACCATCTGTCATTGAGGCACAGGTCAGGAAGCATAGAGAAAACCCAGGAACAGTTGTAAAATTCCACAGAACTGTTTATTTGTAGTTGCAGTAACATAAAATAAACCTGTTCAGAATATCTATACACGGAAGCAAAATAAAATCTCTTGTAATCTCCTCTTTGCAGCTCAGTTTAGCTGTTTTATAAGTCTTTTCAACCCCCATCCTTTGCAAGCATCCTGTTTTTTGTAAATTTTAGGAGCTGCTAGAACATTGAGAGCTTCCTGAGGTCCCTCCTACCTTTGCAAAAGGCTCAGGCATTTGCACTCAAATGACCTTTGGCTTTTTACAGTTATCTGAAATTATAAATACATATATATTTCAACAACAACACTAAACATTTTCTAAACAAAAGAGATCCCAATATCAGCTACTTTTCCATACATTGATTCTCATATATTTTATATTAGCAGATATAAATATGCAAGGGAGGAAAAACAGACAGCAAGAAAAAACAGACACAGTGAGAGGCAAAGGATTGCAAGACTGTTCGGGTTGATCAAGTCCGAAATCTCTCAGGAAAATTTGGTTGCGCAACCAGACAGAAGAGACAGAAAAGGAAAGCATACATATCCTTGCATATAAATACTTTCTCCAAACAAATGGGACAGAGTCCTATTCTACCCTGTCACAGCGCCCTCTTCCTCCTTCTGCGTTAAGTCTCTTCTTCATGACTTTAGACTCCCTCCAGCAACTGTCCCTGACAACCTGACTTTGCCTTTGCCCTCCACCCCCTATGGCTTGCTCATAGTACTGATTGCTCTTTGAGCCTCCCCACCTCTATGCCGCGGATGGGATTGTTCACTGTGCCTGTCCAAGCGCAACTTTATCAGCCTTAGCACCTTTTTGTACTGTTCTAGCCTGCACTGTACATTGGTTTGCACATTTGTATTGTGCTGTACTTTGCACTTTTTGTTGCACTGAATTACTTACACTAGCATTGGCTGTTGTACTTCATATCTGTTAATGTACTAATAGTCTTTCACCTTATTGTCTTCTTCTCCCTTCCCCCTCCCCGAATGTATCTGGAAACAACCTGTTATCAGCTCAGCAAATCTTTTGGTTACAGCGTTCGAAATAAATAAATAAAATAAGGCCCCATCTGGAATACTGTACCCAGTTCTGGATTCTCCACCTACAGAAAGATAATGGCAGGCTTGAGACTGTGAAGTGTATGGTAACCAGAATGATTCAGGGCCAACGGGGCAGATCCTACAAGGATTGACTTAGGGCTGTGAATATGTACCACTGGAGGCCAGAAAAGGGAGAGGGGAGATAATGATAAAGCCCTTCAGGTTCTGAAAGGAGTGAACAAGACAAACTGCAAGGAGCTGTTCAGCAGTAATAGTGAGTCCAAAATATATGTGCGTGGAAGCTGGGGGGTGAGATTCAGGAGGGACAGGAGAACGTTTTTTTTTTTTTCTTACAGAGAGAGTGGTTGTGCTGTAGAACAGCCTACTGACAGAGGTGGCAGACACAAAATTCATTAAAGGTTTCAAGTATGGACGGGACAAAGTTTAGCGCTTAATAGATCTTCTTCAAGGATATCTCTTTCATCAGGCCACACCTGTAGAATTTCAGCCTTCAGGCGGTAGGACCGCACAGCATGCCCGATGAAAGAGGTTCTCTCATAGATCTACTATTCTGATGAGTACAGACAGATGGCAGCTGGGTTCAGTGCACAAAAATGCAAGGTACTGCACTTCGGAACAAAAAATCTGAGGAGAAGCTACCATCGGGGGTGCGGCTGGAGGTAACAGAAGAGGAGAAGGATCTGGGGGTGCTCATCATGGAAGCAATGAACAATTCCGCACAATGCAGAAAGGCAGCAGCAATGGCCAACAAAATGCTGGGGTGGATTGCAAGGAGCATTACCTCGAGAAGAAGGGAGTTTATTCTACCATTATACAGATCGTTGGTTAGACTCCACCAGAAATACTGCATGCAGTACTGGCACCCGTACCTACAAAAGGACATTAGGCTGCTGGAGAGGGTGCAGCGTAGGGCAACGAAGATGATTCAGGGCCTGGGGGAATTGCCATATGAGGTCAGACTAAGAGAGTTAAACATGTACACACTGGAGGAGAGGAGGGACGGGGGGACGTGATTGAGACCTTCAAATATATGAAAGGGATAATCAAAACAGACACAGAGGGTCTATTCAGGAGGAGGGTGGGGAGAGACACTAGGGAACATGATATAAGATTGGAGGGGAGTAGATTCAAGAGGGAAGTGAGGAGGCATTTCTTCACGGAGAGGATGGTGGCAAAGTGGAACGTACTACTGGCTGAGGTGGTGAATGTAACACAGTGGAATGCTTCAAGAACAGGTGGGACAATGCAAAGGGGAGGGTAAAGGGAGGGAAGGGGAGGGGTGGGGCAGCTGCTGAGTAGGGAGCTAGCTGCAATCTCGAGCAGCCTAGATAGATCAGGATGGCCTTTTGCTGCTGGCAACTTTCTTATGTTCGTAACTGTTCTTAACTCGGGGGTAGCAGTAAGACAGGGGGCAAGGGGGAGGGGATGCAAGAGCAGTAGGTGTCAAGGTAGTGTAGGGTATAACAGAGCAGACTAGGTGGATCAGTGGCAGGGGTTGACTTTAGCACCGAAAACCTGGTGGCCATCGGTAGAAATGTATTTATATGGAGAATATTTGTAGAAAAGAAAACTCAATGTATTTGAGAGGCTGCAAACTTGCAGCATCCCCTCCCCCGGCTAATGAATAAATTCTCACTCCTACTTTTAAATCTGTTTTTCTCCACAATGGATACAAAAAATTTGTTGGCTAGAGTTTGTTTTTTAAATTAGCAATTGCGCCATGCTCAGGGCAGATTTGCCTGCTGCCCAGCACTGCATGTTCTTTCGCTTGTCACCAAGATGCTAGTAGTTACATGATCAGTGTAGGAGCTCCAGTGCTGTCACATTTGTCCAACCTGTTGTTCCCGCCTGTAATAGTTTCTGCTGTTCGCACCCGAGTGACTGTTCACCCTGACTCGACTAGTCCTAGGATTCCCACTATGTATTGCTGTGTGTGTCTCTTTGTACGTGATTGCAGGTCTAGTATGTCAGTTTGTGTGCAAATGCATCAGTCTCCACAACCAGGAAGTTGGATATTCCCAGCACTGGCAACCCTTCATTCCTTAAAGGTGCAGTTCAGTATTTACTTTAAAAAGGTGCTGGCCAGTCTGGCCAGAAAAGTAGGAATCCTCTAGTGCCCCTTCAGATTGTCTGACCTCGGGCCAAAGTCGACCCCTGAGTTGTCTATTTTTTTGCTGACATTGTCTAAGTTTCTGTGTTTCTACTTCAGGGAGGGCACAAACTTGAAATCCAGGCCTGAAAAGATTTGTTTCCTTTGGTATTGTAGCACCTGTTAGTAATAGGAGACCGCCTAAATGATGGAGCCAGAAAAGGGACCCATTCATCATGCCAGCTGAATCCACAGAGGCAGACGAGACACTCCCACCCCCACTAGTAGGACAGAGACCCCCAACACCAGAAAAACAGGCACGATACTGAGTATCTGAATTATAAATTTGATAATCAGAAAAAGTTCCTACAAGCTGGAAAACTTCTATTAAAATTTCTATTAAAAAGTACAGAAAAATTAAAATTAACATTGAAATAAAACACTTGGTATCAATGCAATTAAATTTAAAAGTTCAGTCACCAAGTGGCTGACTTAACTGACTCCCTATTCACATCACACCCTGGTCCCATCTCCCCGGGCCATGGAGTATGGATGCAGAAGATTAACAGGCCCACACATTTACAGCAGAGTTTCATGTATCAGTTCTAATAACATAGCTGCCTAATTCTATGAGAGTCAGAAGGCCTATGCTCCACACAACTTTGTCCTGTGAAACTGGAGAGCAGTCAGAAGGGGAAACAATTCCCACTATTCATGTTTGTCCCATCAGGCCCAAATACTTTCAAATAAAAAAAAATGTTGATGCAAAACTATCTGGTTTAATAGAGGAACACAGGATCTTCTTCGAGAATATATTTTTCATCAGGCCACATCTATGGAACTTGTAGACCCCAGGTGCTAAGACTACACAGAAGTTTTTCCAAGCAGTCCACCTGAGGCCTCCCACGACTATTTCAGATGTCAGTTGCAACATAAATGTGAGCAGCCCCTTTCTCCTCAGTTCTTTTCCCACCGTTGACCATACTCGTCGGACCGCTTATGGAAACGCCACTACGATTGCCACCGCTTTATTTTTCTTTCCATAGTAAAGTAGTCATTGTAATAAGTGATTTTCAACAGTGTGTATGCTGTTGAAGGAACCGTCAAAGCTGTTCTGATATTATGAATGCGGTGAGAAGATTTACGTCGGTGATTCTCACGATGTCTGCATTTGTTGTCTTGGCCCAGACCAAAACTGACAAGCCTGCTTACTTTGTAAGGGTTTTAACACTGCCACCCAGCAATGCTGGAAAGGGGCATCAGAGAAGCACTTTTTAAAACAGCAGGTAGCCCGCATGGAAAAGGAGCTCCAGCAAAAGAGTTGTGCCACATCGCTGGCCCATTCCTCTGAGTCCAGTTCATCCAAATCCCGGGAGAAATCACCCGGGAGAAGGAGAAAACCTCCTTGGTGCACTCCAGGTTGCCCCTCCGCACAGCAGGTACGACCTCCACAGCACCGTCGACCGCTCTGGTGGCAACGCTGCTAACCCCCCCCCCCCCGACTGTTGACCTACCTTCCAGGTCGGGGCATGGTGTGGGCGCTACAAGCCTAGTACAGCTGGTACGTCGCCATTGATATCGGGGGCCTTGCCTCCTCTATCTGTCAACCTCAACTGGCGCACCCATCTACCACATGGGTGCCGACATTCAGACGGTGCTATCATCCTTCACAGACAGGCTTCAGCGCCCCCTGAGGAAGACCTAACAGTTAAAGCACAGGGGCATCTGGTTTGGAGTTTCACTTGACCATATGACTTTACTTACATAGATTAAATACAGATCTTACTTTGAAAGGAAGCTCTTGCAGCAGTTAACACATGTAGGACTAATGCCACCTGGCAGCAGATCTCAGCAATTTTTTTCTCTAGCAGTACCGACATGGGACCGCCCACCCGGCGTCGGCTCCGCCCCTGATGTCACCCTGTATAAAGGTGGTAGGCGGTCCTCAAATGCTCCAGTTCTTTCCCACCACGGCAACACATTAGATCAGCTCTCGGCTCTGTATCGGTTCCTCAGCTAAGAACAGTTATTTCTTCATTTTTCTCCGCGAAAGTGCAACATATGTCCTCTACTTCGACTGGGCACCGTAATAAGTGCTCTTGTGGAAAGCAGATCCCTACCAAGGACGAACATTCAGCCTGCCTCTTTTGCCTGGGCCAAGACCACGACACCGGCGCCTGTACCTACTGCCAGTCCTTCAACAGCCAAACCAGGATCCATAGGCAAAGTCTCTTCAAGCCTTTTTGGTGGAAAAATGTTTGGCCCAGATGCAGCAGGAGACGTCATCCGGGTGGGAATCTCGTTCCCCATCTCAACCCAGAAAACATCGGAAGGAGAAGCACCATCACCGGGACCGCTCGCCCTCCAGGCCCAGGTCATCCAGCTCCCAGTCCGAGGGTCGCTCTGGCTCCTCCGGACATGAGGCCAGGCTTACTTCCCTCAAGTCTTCCGCCTCAGCCTCTCTCTCCAAGGGGCCCGACTTACAACCCATCAAGATCCGGCCTCCGGTGCCGCAGCGGCTCATAGGCCCTCGGACTCCGGTGCTTCTGCTAAAAAGCCCTCGGACCCTGGCTCTTCAGCCCACAAGAGGCCCTCCGATGCTGATTCTGCAGCGGCAAAAAGTAAATCGTCCTCCTGATTGGCCTCGGTCGATCCCTGGGAGGCCAAACAGGCTTCGGGGCACTCGGCTTCCAGGGCTTCTTCCCTGCCACCCAAGACTAAGCCAGACTGATGGTGTCAGTCTGTGGACTCAGACAGACGCCACTCGGGTAAGCCCCATAAGTCATCAGACAGGCCGTCTAAGGCCTCCTCTTGTTCCGAAAATCCCCTCCCGTCTCCGGCCAAGGGACGGCCATCAGATGACGCTTCTACCCCGACGCCGGACAAACCCTCGGCTCCTCCTCCGGCACCAGCTAAGACCACCATACCTCAGCCGTTGTCGGGCCGTCCAACGTCGCCTGTCGGCACCCCTGACGTCTGTCCTTGGGAACCGTTCACCGGTCCACCCGACGACAGTGCTACTGAGGCATTACCGACGCCGGACCTGACCGACGTCGGTGCGGGCTCTGGACATCAGATGTCGCCTCCTAAGCCTGAGTCCCCCAAGTTGGGTATGTCTCAAGTGAAGAAGCTCTTCACTTATTGGTGGGAAACCGTCAAACAAGACCTGGTCTCCCCTCCTACTCGTACTGCTCAGCCCCCTTCAGTCCCTAGCCAGATGCCCAGGTTACTCCTGTCCCATCTGGGAACCAGGGGGATAAGACTCCTGCTAGCCCCAGGAAACACAAGGACAAGCACAAGAGGACAAGGGCTCCTTTCTCTTCCCGCTCTCCTTCGCACAGGAGGCCTAGACACAAAGGAGACGACATTCTTCCTCCGATGCTTATGGGTAATCAGAACCTTCCCTTCCTGATTCTGACCCTGGCTCGCTTCCTGACAACACATAGGAACAGCCTAAATCTCCACCCGATGACCCCAGCTTCATGGAGGTCATGCGTCCTATACAGGAGAATATGGGTTGGGGTACAGAGGCCCTGGACCCCGAACGCTTGCTTCTGGCAAAGTACCTACGCCAGAAGGACCCCAAGCCGGTGGTAATCCCCCCATTAGTGGATACCTTCCAAGACATCACTTTGGCAACTTGGAGGCACCCACACACTTCTTCTGTGGTGCCCAAAAAGGCCAATCACTTGTACCGGGCCCCAAGGACAATTCTTACGTAGCCGAACATCCCACAGCTGATTTGGTGGTTATTTCGGCTGCACATGATTGTTCGCAGAGGCCGAAGCACCCAGCCGCCTGACGGAGTCTAAGCAGCTGGATTCCTTAGGTCGCAAGGTGTACTTGTCTGCCACTTGCAGCATACGGAGCCTCAATTTTTTGACTCATATGGTCCAGTTCCAAAATGCCCTTTGGGACCAAGGACTGGACATCCTGCAAGGTGTGCCCAACTGCCCCCAAAAGGCAGAGCTTGCAAAGCTTTTACAAACGGGCTCGGATGTAGGTACCCACATCCTCCAGTCAGCGTCGACTACGGACACCTCGGCGGGCGGCTGCAACTGGAATTTGCCTTGAGTGCCACTCCTGGCTCCGGGTCTCAGGGTTCGACCCAGAGGGTCAAACGACCCTTCTGGACGCCCCTTTCAGAGGCTCTGTGCTCTTCAGGGAAGACACAGAGAAAGTTATTGTCAAACTGCAGGACTCCAGAAAGGCCATCCGTTCCATACAGTCCATCTACCGCCCGAAATAGGAGTGTTTTAGCAAGCCCCATTTTCGTGGCAGAGGGGGACATCAGCCTCAGCAGCCCCATGCTTAGTTTCACGCACAGCAGGGAGGCTTTGGTCGACGAGGGGGTCCAGAGGTCCTGCCTTTCCCCCCTCTAGACAGGCTAGACCACCTGCCGCCACCTCCCTCCCTCCCTCCCCTTCAACCTGACTATTCAGGACGACCCTCCTCTCCCAGACCTGTTGTCAGGAGAGCTGGTGGGAGGTCATTTTTCTCTTTACACCCAAGCCTGGAGAGAAATCACCTTTGACCAGTGGGTCCTCGACCTCGTGGAGTTCAGGCACTCCATCGAGTTCGAATCCCTACCGCCGGACAGACCACCACCCCGTCTTATTATCCGAGAGACCACAGGGCTCCCCTGAGATAGAAGATCCAGTCTCTTCTAGACAAGGGTGCCATAGAGCACGTTCTGAGGGCAGAGGTAGACTCTGGTTTCTGCTTCCGCGTCTTCCTGGTTCCCAAGAAGTCGGGGGACCTAAGGCTTATCCTGGATCTCGGCGACCTCAACCGGTGGGTCTCCTATTGGAGATTCCGCTTGGTGTCACTCCCAGATCTCCTCCCTTCTTGACGGTCGGGGATTGGCTGGCGTCATTGGATATGCAGGATGCATATCTTCACATTCCCATTTGCCAGACCCATCGGAGATTCCTTAGGTTCAGGTTCGAAGGTCGGTCCTTCCAGTTCAGGGTCCTTCCTTTCGGCCTCTCCTCTGCCCCCAGGGTTTTTACAAAGTGTCTTGCCATCATCGCAGCAGCTCTGCGCAGAGACGGACACTTTCTGATCCCCTATTTAGACAATTGGCTTCTTCTGGCCCCATCCTTGCTGCATCTCTTGGAGACCATACTGGACACTCTCTCCCTCTGTCGACGCCTGGGGAGCACAGTGAACCCAGAAAAATCCCAGCTCCTCCCTTCTCAATGTCTTCAATTCATAGAAGCTCTTTTGGATACTCCCTAGGGAAGGCCTTCCTACCTTCCGACAGAGCAGAGCACCTCAGGGCACTGACAAGCCAGATCTGTTCAGCATCTGTCGTTCCCGCCAGATCCATTCTCAGGATTCTGGGCCACATGGCGGCCGCCATAGTTTCGGTCCCATTCACCCGGTTGCACATGCGCATTATTCAGTGGACGCTTTGCATCCAGTGGGACCAAACCAGGGATGACTTGGATTTGCCTGTCAAAATCTCGGAGCCAGTCCTTCGGGAACTCCGCTGGTGGGGGTCCCCTCAGAATCTCTGCGACGGTCTCCCCTTCCCAGCCAGAGACTCCTGCCCAGACTCTCACTACAGATGCGTCCGAGGCGGGATGGGGGGAGGCTCATCTGGGGACCCACAGGACTCAAGGGCTGTGGTCCTCCTTAGAGGAGAACCTGCATATCAATGTGCTCGGGCTCAGAGCCGTCCTGTACACTCTACAGGCTTTGGCTTTATTCCTTCTGCCCGGTCACCTTTGTGTTCAGACAGACAACACCTCAGTGATGATCTACTTCAACAAGCAAGGGGGGCACAAACTCTTATCCCCTCTGTCGTGAAGCTATGAGGGTGTGGGACTGGGCTATGGAGCATCAAATCAGTCTTTCAGCGGCTCACGTTCCAGGTTCCCTGAACGTGGTTGTAGACACTCTCAGCCAGGCAAAACTGCTCTCTCACGAGTGGTCCCTGCTACAGTCTGTGGCAGACACACTGTTTACCAAATGGGGGATGCCAGAGTTGGATCTCTTTGCATCTCAATCCAATGCAAAACTGCCCAATTTCTGCTCGCTCGGTCCCGAGCCTGGAGCTTTTTGGCAAGATGCATTGTCATTATCCTGGAACGGGAGGCTCCTTTATGCATTTCCTCCCTTTCCCCTCTTGCAGCAGGTACTCCTCAGAGCCCAGTCAGAGAGGGTGATCATGATCCTGATAGCCCCTCTGTGGCCCAGACAGATTTGGTTTCCACTGTTCAGGTGTCTGATGGTGGAGCTTCCGTGGATCCTTCCTCTTTCGGGTCAGTTACTCTCTGAGCAACAGGGAGCTCTGGTCCATCCCAATCTACGCTCCCTCCACCTACATGCTTGGCTCCTTCAGACCTAGCTTAGATTCGGAGTATCTGACGAAATAGCCCAAATCTTGGTTGAGGCACAGAAGCACACTACCAGGGCCACTGTCACCATGAAAAGGAAGTGTTTTTGTCTTTGGGTCACAGCCAGGAGATTGGACCCTCCGGTCAGTCTGGCCAACCCTGTCCTTCAATACCTGCTGTCCTTGTCGGAGTCAGGTCTCAGCTACTCCTCCATTAAAGTACACCTGGCCGCTGTTTCCGCCTATCATCACTACATCCAGGACAGGACAGTGAGCCAGCTCCACCTGACTCCTTGTACACCCCTCAACCACCATTACGTCCAGGGGTGGTTGTAGGAGGTCATCTCTCTCTTCAGTTAACTCAGTGGAAGGAGGTGACCACAGATGCCTGGGTTCTAAAAATCATAGAACAAGGATATGCTCTGAAACATTTAGACACACCTCCAGATCATTTGCCAGTTCCAACTCATTATCCTTCAGAACACCTTCCTCTGCTCATGGAGAAAACTCAGACTTTGCTCCAAAAGAAGGCCATAGAACCTGTGCCCTTCGAACAAAGAAATATGGGGTTCTACTCGCGGTACTTCCTGGTCCTGAAGTGGACAGGAGACTTGCGGCCTATTCTAGATCTCAGGGACCTGAACTTTTTATAGAGTACAAAAAGTTCAGAATGGTCACCCTGCAAGGCATACTCCCACTGCTGCGTGCAGGTGATTGGATCTGTTCCCTCGACATGAAGGAAGGATGCCTACCTTCATATAAAGATTTGCAAGCCTCACAGAAAATACTTGAGGTTCTTTGTTCTGGGAGAACATTACCAATTCAGAGTATTGCCCTTTGGTTTGTCTCCTGTGCCACAGGTCTTTACCAAATGCTTGGCAGTGGTGGCGGCAGCCCTTCGCAGGGAAGGTCTCTGTCTTTCCCTATCTGACTGGCTGTCAATAGCCCACTCCAGAGATCAGCACCTGCACACATTAGCTCGAACCAGGCAGATATTCAATGCTGTGGGGTTACTGTCAACATATCCAAGTCTGTATTGACGCCTTGTGAGTGTCTGCAGTATATGAGCAGTCTTGGACACAGCTCAGAACACAGCCTTCCTGCCCCTGGACAGGACCCAGTGCCTGATTACCCAGGCACAGCTGGTACACGACCACCAGTATGTCTCAGCCAGGGCAATCCTTTGGCCCCTGGGCTTTATGGTAGTGGCCATTGTCACAGTACTATTCGCCAGACTATACATGAGGATCCTTCAGTGAACCCTAAGAGTCCAGTGGAATCAGCTCACAGACAACCTAGAACAAAGGGTTCTAGTCAGTCCTCCTGTACACGAAGTGCTGAAGTGGGGGATGGAACCCAGCAATCTGTTAAAGGGGTTTCTCTTCCTGATTACCTCCACTCATCTGATTCTTACACAGATGCCTCGGGATGGACTGGGGTTCATATATGGGCTCCCATCAAACAGGGTAGAGGGACCCCAATGAGAGCACTTTGTACATAAATGTTCTAGAAATGCGAGTTATTCTGTATGGGCTGCAGGTTTTCCAGACACATCTGTCCCTGGGTCTTTTGCTAGTACAGACGGACAATGTCAGTGTGATGAACAACATCCACAAGCAAGGAGGGACTCACTCTTACTCATGCTGGGAAGTGATGAGAGTTTGGTATTTGGGCTCTGGAGCATGATCTAGAACTGTCAGCAGTATACGTTCCAGGCATCCCAAACATTTTTGCAGACAGGCTAAGCAGGTCACAGTCCAGTATGCAGGAGTGGGAACTGCTGACTTAAGTTGTCGAAGACTTGTTCGCTATATAGGGTCGTCTAGAGTTGGACCGTTTTGCATCCCCCACACAACACAAAACTGCCGCTTTTCTGCTTGCTGGTCCAGGGCCTGGAGCTTTTTGTCAAGATGCGTTGTGCCTCTCTTAGATAGGGAGGTTCCTGTATGCCTTCCCTCTAATTCAGAGTGTGCTAATTATGCTCCAGAGGGAGGGGGCAACTGTGATCCTCATTGCCCCCCTAGGACCTCGACAAATCTTGTTCCCCCTACTACAGCAGCTGGCAGTGGAACCACCAGTGCTTCTGCCCTTTATGCAAGGGCCTACTGTCACAGGAGCAGAGAATCCTGGTCCATCTGGACCTCAGATCTCTTCATCTTCATGCATGGCTCCTGAAAACACAACCATTGCCCGGTTCTGGTTTTCCCAAAAAGTGGCTGATGTCAGGTGGCTGCTAGAAAGCCTTCCGCTAGATCCACTTATTCTGTGAAGTGGAAGCTGTACACATGCCACTTCTCATGGACTTGTTTATCTGTCCAGTTAACCAGGTTCTGGAGCATCTGCTGTGCTTATTGGATGCAGGCCTGCAGTATTCCTCAGTCACAGTGCAGTTGGCTGCATTTCAGCTTTCCATGTGCCTATTGAGGGTTGTACAGTTGTCCAGCTTGGGGTGGCCCGTATATTCTTGAGAGGCCTTCTACAGCTGAAGCCTCCTGTCTGTAATCCACTTCCAGCTTGCAACCTGAATTTTGTTTTAGAAAAGCTTACTTCTAGAGATGTGGATATGCTATACAACTCCACACTTCCGGCAGTGTTCCTTTCCCCTATAAATCCTGACGGAATGTCTTCAAGTTGGCTCCTTCCACCCACCTGGATGATAACTCCCCAAGTGCTGCCCTGTGATGTCAGATCTTCCTTTCCGCTAGAAGAAGGTTCCCTCCTTACTGCTGTCATGCTGAGTAGGCCCTTTGCTTTCAAATCTTTCGAATTGTGAACTTTTCGTCTTCAGGGGATCTCCTTCACCTCTCCCGTGATGGACGATGCAAAGTCTACTTCCAGTTTCAAAAAGTGTGCTTGTGGTGCCGGTCCACCAGCGCAGCGGTAGCATTACCACTTGTAGCTCTGGTGACCTGGGTTCGGGAGAGGACCCAGGTCGTTGGAGGGATGGCAGTGGGAGGTAGGCGGAGCACCCCAAGAAATGCTTCTCTCCTCCGGGGGGATGGACTGCCATCCTCGCTGCAATACTGCCACCTGGGTGACCACAGGGGTAGGTGCAGATAAGGAGGCATATCATGGGAGGGAAGGATGCTGGCCATGTTCTGGAGTGCAGGCATGCTCTCCGTGCCCATGCCCCTTGGTCCTCCAAGTATATCTCGCCTCTGAGGCCGGGAGATCGGAGGGCTGTGGGTTCAGTTCCCACTTCTGGCACTTGGGTCAATAGCCCAGTACTGACACTGTAGTGCAGCATGAGAGGGGTGCTGCATGTCTGAGGTGCCGTCTTTCGGATGAGACATTAAACCGAGGTTCCATCTGTCTGGATTGGTGGTAGTTCAGGTGGATGTTAAAGATCCCATGGCATTTATCAAAAAGAATAGGGAATTTTTATTATATTCCAAAATATAATATACACAATATAAAACAATTCATATACATTTTACATTTTCGCAATACCAAACTATCACACATTTAAATTCATATTATCATTCCTTTTTTTTTTTTCCCTTTCTATCCCGCCAAATTAATCAATCAAAGCCTCAAAGCTTCCCCAATAAGACTTCCATTTCTTCATAGAGATTGTACACTTTTCTATAAACATTAATTTCCTTAACTCAGATTCTATAATCATAATCAGATTAAAAGGGTTTATAAACTACTGTTGTAAAACCAACCTACATCTACTAATCCATAGCCAATATAGACGTAACACATGGATTACCTGTAGAGAGCTATACCTTTCCCCACTATTTCTTTTATCAAAACCCATAATACAAACCCTCCTTTGTTGGTGGATTGTTAACTTTCCTTCCACCTTTCTTTAAGGACATCCCAGAATTGACCTGCATACCAACACTGTAATACAAATGATCAATTGTTTCCAATTGCATAAAACATTTGTCCTTTGACAATATCTGTCCTGTAGAGATTTATGTTTCTGATTATTACGAACATTAATTTTATTATGAACTCCCAACCATAAAGTGTCCCACATCTGTTTGGGGATACGAACATTTGTTAAGTAACTACCTAAACCCCGAGACACTTCCTCCGATAGATGTTTAAAGGGGGCTTCCGAAAAACCAGAACACATAATAAAACTATACATCCCTTTCCTATTCAAATTCCTAACCAACGACCAACTTACATCCCATTTTCTAATATACTCAAATACCGACCTCCATTCTTTTTGTAATGGGGGTCTTCTTTTGTTCCAATGTACAAAACATCCCTCCTCCCATTCTTTCAAAATACCTTTTAAATAAAGAGTTATAAAACTAACCCAAATTTGAGAAGTATTACGCACTATCGGGATCAAATTTCTATACAAAAAAATAGTGAAAAAACACAATTGGATTTACCATCCCCAGACCCTTCCTTAATCCCTAAATACAATGTATTCTTTTAATGGGGTTCAACTGGCTGCCCATATACCACAAAAAAACACCTCATCAAGGATGTTTCCAATTTTTGGGGACAAAAAATATTATTCATAAACAAAATTAGGGACAAGATAGGTTTTAATCAAATAAATCCGCTTTTTCTTAGCTAATCTCTGCTTATTCCATGCGGACACTTTTAAGTTGGCTTCCTTTAAAGCCTCCTGCCAGTTATCCCAATCACTATTTTTACCTCCAAAAAAAATACCCAGTATTTTACATGGCGATTGCTCAATTCTAAATCTCCCCACCTTAACCTGAGTCTCAGAAAATCCAGAAATAGCTACGCATTTCATTTTATCCTCATTTATTTTGGCCCCTATAATTCTTCCTACACTTTTAAGTAGTTCATATGCTATTTCTATGACCTTCCCATTTGGTAATATTAAACAGATATCATCTGCATAGGCTACTAGTTTTGGTAAACTAGTGCCATGTATAGTTATAGGTCTTATTAAAGGGGATCTGCATATGATCCTTACTACTGGGTCTAAAGTGAAAATATATAAAATAGGGCTGAGAGGGCATCCTTGTCTCACACCTTTCAACACACCCTGAGGTTTCCCTTTCCACCCATTCTCGAAAGGAATAACCGTGGCTAGAGAATAACATAATTGTATCCAGTTCACAAAAAGGGTAGGTATCCCATAGGCTTTCAAACATTCCCATAGATAATCATGAGACACTTCATCAAACGCTTTTGATTGATCAATGCTGACCAAGTACCCTTCTGATTTGTCTGCAGTAATACTTCCTGCAGACATAATCTCTCTAATTAGAATTAGCGCATCAGTCAGATGTCTAACCGGTACAGCACAAAATTGCTGTGCATGTATACATTTCTGTGTCAGTAAAGACAGTCTATTCCCAAAAGTTTGGAAAAGAT
Source organism: Neoceratodus forsteri (assembly GCA_016271365.2). Classification (NCBI taxonomy): domain Eukaryota; kingdom Metazoa; phylum Chordata; order Ceratodontiformes; family Ceratodontidae; genus Neoceratodus; species Neoceratodus forsteri. The sequence continues at coordinate 911,249,040 of CM057449.1, read as the reverse complement.
TTTAAAATCCACATTTAAAAGAGTTAAAGGTCTCCAATTTTAATTTCCATCTTGTCACCTTTTTAAAAGGAAAATAAGCAGACCTCATACATCTGGGTAGGTAATAACATATCTTCCAAAAAAATTATAAACCTTCAAAAATTCTCTTGGCATTAACTCCCACAAGATTTTATACATTTCACCTGGTAACCCATCGAACCAGATGCAGTGTTTTTCTTCAGAGTGGATATCACCTTGCTCATTTCTTCCTCAGAAAAAGCCTCTACCATTTTATTTCTATCTCTAGAGTCTACTTTAATTACCTTACTGACTTCCAATAACTGCAGTATAAACTTGGAGGTGGTACCGCTTCCAAAAGTGCTCAACACATGATCATTTAGAAAGTCCATTATTCCCTTATTATCAATTACCATAACCTTCTTTTGTCCGTAATCCCAAAATAGCCGTTTATTTGATCTAATTTGACATGCTAAAAGCGGGTTTTACTTATAATTTCAATGTCCCAAACTTTCGTTCCTGATTTAAGATCTCATTCGGTCATATTGTAAATGTGACATCTATCTTAAACTGATTTATTTCTTTAGTTAAATCACCCCCCTTCATTTTGGGAGGATAATAAACATTGTAATATCCTTCTCAACTTCATGTAATTTCTATTACTCTGACCTGCCATCACCCTACCTTTATATTGGAAATACCCAATCAAACATTTTTTTAGGGAACCCCACCAACTCCCTAGGTCCTCATATAATCCCATGGTTGAAGTTAGATCCTTTATTATTATACTTATATCTAATATAACTGAAGGTTCCTTTAAAACTGAAGTATTTAATTTCCAAGTCCCTGGCCCATGCTTTCTGTTTTGGTAGTCATTTACCTTTATCCCAATTAATATATGGTCTGATGTTTCTATAGGTATATATATTAATCCATCAATCCGTAATTTCTCAGGTACAAATATAAAATCAATTCAGGAAGTCAATTTCCCTTTGAAAAAGGTAGGTTTATTTAATCTCTTCCCCTCACTATGTGTATCCTTAAAACCTGCTTGAGATAAAATAGAGGACAAACAATTCTTGTCGCAATACTGCTTACCGCGTTCCTTCTTTTGTTCAAAATTGATGTTAAAGTTCCCTCCCAAAATCAACACCCCTTTTTATACAAAAAGGGCGGATTTTCTGTACAAGAGTTCTATCTCGCCCAGACTTCACTTGGGGTCCCATATACATGGTGTTATGCGACGGAATATTTTTAATTTTCACGTCTATCATCATTGCTCTACCAGGTTCAATTTCCACCATCCGAACTAGTTTAACTTCAAAGTGTAAAACATATCCTAAACCACAGCATAAATCCTCCCTAATGACCAGAAGGACGTACCCACCTCCATTGATTTCTAGCTTCCTCCATCTCTTTTTAAAGTATACAAACGAATGTCCTGTAACAAATATACATCATATTTCAGGGATGAAAGTATACTAAAAGTTGTCGTGCGTCTTATATAAGATCTGATACTGTTCACATTAAGAGAAACAAACGTCAGGGAAGAAGGAGCTTCTAAGGGGGTGGTTTGGGAGGTTTATTACTAGACCTGGTTACTCTCTTAATTGCCTCCGGAGCCTTTTGTCTACCAAGGTGCACAGCAACAGGTTTAGAAACTCCTACCCCAGAAACATTAGGGTTTTGGTCTAAAATAGGAGAACTTTCTTCCATTTGCTCTCCCCAACTTTCCAAAATAGAATATCTATTCGACAGAGGCAAAGAGGATTTAGAAGGGTCTCTGAAATTAACATTATCTCCCATAACTCCTTTCCCCTGCTGATTTTTTTCCTTTGTATTAACAAGGACACACGATTCATTATCAAGCTGCCTATAGAACGTATGGGGATCTATGGGGTTACAAAGGGGAGGACATGTCTTCATTACCTAACGTCATACTTGGTTCCAGAGCCTTCTTGTGGTGTCAAAGTTTCATTCCCTTCCACTCTTATTCTTATGCTAGATCTTCTTCCACTCCTATTACCCCCCCCTTCCCTTCCCTCGATTTCTCTCTTCCCCTTATCCCTGGCTCATTGTTCCCTATTTCAGTTTGGGAATTGCGAGCTTGCATTAACAGATGTTCCTGATCTGAAGTCTCATTGTTTTCTACATGCCTCCATCTGCAAAGACATGGTCATTCTCATTACACAAACTACACACAGGAGAACTTGTGCATTCTAACATTAAATGGCCTAACATTCCACAATGAAAACAACGAACTTGTTTGCAAGCTGTGTTCAAATGGGACAATGACCCACACTTAAAGCAGCTTTAGGTTGTCCTGCATAAAATACAATACCTCTGTCCTCCCAGGAAAAGGAACTGAGCAGGTGCTGTATGCCTTGGCATCATGGATTAATCTAACTCTAAAGGTCCACCCACCAGTCCAAAACCCATTCGTATCCAGAATAGGCGAGGTTTGTCTTGCACATAGCACCTCTTTTCTAGCCAAAACATAATATCTGCTATGTTCACCCTTCATTCGAAATAAAATTGTCAATTTTCACAGTTGGTTTAGTTATTGGGATTGCTTGAAAATCTTCCCATTTGTCTGTGTTTTGCAAATTATAATAAAGCCTCCAAAATTTGTCCAGTGACATTCTGTACAAAACTCACATCGTAATAACGATCCCTGGAGGGTGGATTAAAGCATAGAATTAAGCTACGATTGAGAAAGACATAGAGTCAATTAAAAACTTTTTCCTACCAAATACGGTCAGGGATATTGCCATCTGTCCAATATACTCAGTCTTACCAGGAATCTTCTTTTAGCCGATCCACAGGTTTCTTAAGAGTCCAGCATAAGTTTTAGCGGTTCTTCTTCACATGTCCCTCGTTAGCTGGTGCAATATTTCGTTCCTCTTGCAGCGTTGTGAAGTTTCCTCTGAAGTCGTAGGTTCAAATCTGTCCTCCGATGTAGGAAAGGGCACCAAATCTAAATCCACTGGGTCGACTGTTGTGCATATTCCTGGACTCTCCATGGCGTCTTAATCTCTAAAATCCATTACCTCCGTTTGAGAGCGCGCATCCTCATTTGGCTCTTTTTGACACTCTGAATTTGGATGGGACCCCTCTAATTTCCTTTGCTTTGGGATCCTAAAGACAGTACATTACTTGTCCCCGGAATTGGAATTAGAGGGTCCGGGATCCATTTATTGCCATCCCACATCCAACCTGCTTTTATCAACACATCTCCAGGTGACCACGGCTCAGGAGGACTTAAGTTCTCCAATCTTTGCATTAATCCAGACCTCTTCCTAGTACCAGGGTTTCCGATTTCCTCATTTTCTGCTCGTTGTTCAAAGCGTTTGCCTCCCTCGTAATTCGGACTTGCCGGAGAACGTTTCCTTTTATTTCTAGCAACTTCCAGTTTTTGCTGACAAGATTGATAGTCTTTTTCAGCCATCGAAATTAAGTCCAACAAATACTGCTTTTTCTTTTTTAGCTCTTCTGTTAGAACTAATTCTTCCTTCCCTTCTAAATCCATATTATCTTCATCAAAATTTAAAGCTTCCTTACATATTTTACTTGTCTCCGTCACTTGGTTTTGTAATTCACCTTTCCTTCCACATCATTTTCCACACAGGTTGGAGCTTACTCACAACCTTCCTCTTCGGGCTCCTCCGATTGACTGAGCTCCTCCATCACCAAACAGCGGACAGCACCACTCCCGAAAAGAATAGGGGAAGTTCCCCGGTGTCCAGGCCAAATTTCCCTCATTCAGTAAAAATATCACCAACAGCTTAATCTGGTTCAAGGTCAGTTGGCATTCATCTGTATCCCCCTCCCCCGGGTCGTGCCTGAAAATAGGCAGGATTTGTCTAGTGCACTTACCCGGTCAACAAAAACGAAATAAATAAAATAAAATATATCCGTTCCTTAGAACTGAGAGGAAACTGAAGGGAAAAAGTCTCAGAATCGACTCAAGCGATAGCCCCTGCAAGTGCTGGACAGTGACAGCCAACTCCAGGCAATCTCTGCAAGCTGTCTGACGAAGACATTGAAGCAGGTGGGAGGGAGTGGAATGGGGCACTGCTTCCTCCCTCCCCGCCGGGGAGTAAACCTAGGCAGCATGGAGGATGGCCCCGAGAGGAGGCGGAGCCCAGGTGAGTGCCTAGGTGTGTCCTGAGGGAGTGGTACAACTATGGGGAGGAGGGGGCATAAACAGAAAAGAAAAAAAAAAGAAAAAAATATGCATGTGGGCAGAAGATGTCCCGGACAGACCCGCACACCATGTGCGTCTACTGCCTAAGCCATGAGCATGATCCCCAGGCGTATGGCCTGTGTCGCACCTTTGCATCCTTCTACATTGGAAGACCAGCATGCTCAACTTCTTCTGGGGTGCCCTGACAAACGGGATCCTCCGGTTAGGTCTAAGAACGCCTGTATGGTGGTCTCTGCAACTGCAGGGTCTGCTGAGCAGCTTGCAGTGTTTGAAGAAGCTGCGGCTCAGGCTTCGGAGTGTGCTTCTTCTGCTTTGGTCTTTTTGCCACTCTCTTTAGGTGCTTCCTTTTCAGGGGCATTTAGAAACTTTTGCCAGGTCCTTCCCACTCTTGGGCAGGGTCCTTCCTTGGGCACAAAATCCAAATCGAAGAAAGAGGCTAAAAAGAAGTCTCGCCGTCGATCATGGGATCGCAAGCGCTCTTGGGCCTCGGATTCCCACACTTACAAAGTGGTTTCAACTACGGTCGATCCTTCAGCCTAGACTGCTGGCTCCACGGTCTCCTTGTCAGGCCATTTGGTAGAAATGCAGGCTGACCTTCCTGTTGAGATATTTCTCGAGGCGGTCAACCTGTTGTCACTAGATGAGGCTGATACCTCTCTTTCTAGGACTCCGGTCCTTCCTGTTACCTCCCAGGGAGGGCCGGACCAGCCTGCTGATCCACCCCCTCTCCCTCAGGAAATGGTAGGCCTGGAGGATCCTCTGCTTTCACGGCTGTGTCTGAGACCTGCCGTTGGCAGCCCCAACAGTTGAGGTCGCTGGCCCCATCCCGAAGTCCAAGGTCTAACAGCCCGTGTTGATTTTGATGTTCCCGCTCTTGACATTCGGGCAAGCGGCACTGCTGCTGCTATTCCTCTGTCTCCCTCCTCAGATGAGGAAAGGCTCCGTTGCAGAATGTGTCTGTGCTACGAGGAGCTCATGTGGCACCAGCTAATGTTCAGCAGGGTGAAGCCGATTCCGGCATGTACCCCGGCCTGAGCTGGCTTGGCCACCTCCAGCTTCTCCACTGATTGTAGTGCAGCTGCCGCCAATACAGCAGAAGTTTGGACCTCCCCCTAAGGATGCCTGGACAGCATCAGGACTTCCTCATTGACTGTCAGTCACCGTCACTCCCGACAGGCCTGTAGGGTCAGTGGGGACTCCAGTGGTTGGCCTTTGTTCAACAAATCCTCAGAGTCTGAGGGCTTCTCTCTGCACTCGCATCCAGTGGACACGGAATCGGCGGAGGATTTGTCGGAGAAGCACAGCCCACTTCTTTCATGGGCCTTCTCTGCCTTATCTCAGAATCCAGTGGGTAGCCGATGGAACCTGTCCAAAAATGAGCTAGATACCTCTCTATGAGATTCTCGACTGGGGTGACTCCCCAGGTGAAGCCTTCCTGATTACAGAGGCAATTCTTGGCACTGCTTGGGAACTCTGGCAGCATCCAGCGTCTTGTGCAGTGCCATCGGCCTGGATGGCCCACAAGTATGCGGTCTGTACTGGTTCTTTTTCAGGTTTCACAGAGCACCCCTCGGCTGAGGGCCTGGCGACCGAATCTGTGTTCCGACACATTGGGAATGTTGATAAACCTCCCGACAAAGAATCCAAGAAGTTGGATCACATGGCCAAAAAGGTCGACGCTGCCTCCATTCTCGGCCTTCAGTAGGTGAGTTTGGCCCTTTTATTGGCCCATTTCACCCATTCCCTTTTGGGCAAGCTTGATGAGGTGCTTCCTCATCTCCCGGCCGACTTGCATACTACAGTCAAGCAGGTCCGGAATCATGGCTGAGTTGTGACTAAGCAGCAGTTCCAGACAGCCATGGATATTGGCGACTCTTGCGCTCATTCCGTGGTGGCTGTGGTTGCAGTGCGCCGCAGGGCATGACTGAGGATCTTGGCCTTCACGGTGGATACCCAGCACAAGTTGGTGGATTTCCTCTTCTTGGGCACTGACTTGTTCGGGCTAGGGGTCGAAGGGCACCTCACTCAGATAGAGAAGTCCAGTGCCACCTTGGACTCTGTGACCTCCATCCAGAGAGATCCCAAGGGCTCTAAGCTCAGAAGAAGCCCTTTCAGCCTCTCTCTGCCCCTGTGGCCAAACCGTGCCAGCCCCCAGCTGGGCAGCAGGCTTGTCTTGGCATCCCCGGCTGAAGTCCATTGCATCGGTCGTCCGGAAGCCAGGCAATCAAAATCCCAGGGACCCCTCAGCCGGCCCTTCCTCCACCTCCAAGCCTGCACAGTGATGGGATGGGGGGTGGTGCCTCTCCGATACCCGTCCTGACTCCCCTGGGTCCTCCTGTGGGGGGCTGGCTCTGTCACTTCCTTTCCGCCTAGGCTGCTGTCACCACAGAAAGGTGGGTTCTTGAAGTGATTGGTCAGGGTCTGCCTCTGTAGTTTGAGAGTTACCTGCCCTGCCGAGCCTGTTCTCCACAGGAGGACATGGTGTCCCCCGACATTCTGTCATCTCTTCGGGGCAGCATCTCCCAGCTCCTCTGCAAGGAGGTCGTGGCCCCTGTCTCGGACCCTCCAGTACACCCAGGGTTTGTCTCCAGGTACTTCCTGGTGCCAAAACGGATGGGGGGCTGGTACCCCATCTTAGATCTGCAAGACCTGAACAAGTTTCTTCGGCCATGCACTTTCAGGATGGTCACTCTTGTTTCAGATCATACCATCTCTCAAGCAGAACATATGGTTCTGCTCTCTGGATGTTCAGGACGCATTCTTCCATGTCCCAATCTGTCTGTCCCACTGCCAGTTCCGTGCTGAGGGGCTGCTTTATGAGTTCCAGGCCATGCCATTCGACCTGTCCTCGGCCCCCAGGGTCTTCACCAAGTGCATTGCTGTGGTGGCAGCTCACCTGAGGTGCTGGGGGGGGGTTCCGGGTTTGCCCTTACCTGGATGACTGGCTAATTGCGAGTCCCTCCAGGGAGGAGGAGGAGGAGTGGCCAGGGACCTGGCCCTCCAGACCTGCATCTCCCTTGATCTCCTGGTCAGTGAGGCCGAGTCGGAACCCATGCCCTCGCAGATGATTCATTTCATCTCGCAGAGCTCGACTCTTGCAGAGCTAGGGCTGGGCTTCCGGTGGACAGGGCGGAGGCTCTCTCCTCCTTTGCCCGATTATTTTGGGTTGGACAGTTGTGCCCTGCTCAGGATTTCCTGCGTCTTTTGGGATACATGGTGGCTTGCACCAGCGTGGTCCGTTGGGCCTGTTGGAGAATGTGCTGTCTACAATAAGAGCTTGCCTGCCAATGGTCTCGGCGCAAGGGCCACTTCGACCAGTTGGTCACTGTGACCCAGCTGATGTAGGATGCCTTCCAGTGGTGGTTTGTCCTGGAACATCTGCAGGAAGATGTCCTGTTTGTCTGCCCAGAGCCAACAGTCATCCTGACGACCGATGCCTCCCTGATGGGCTGCGGTGCCCACCTGGGGGACCACAGAGTCCACGGGCTCTGGACCCCTGCAGAATCCTGATGCCATAGCAACCCTCTGGAGCTCCAGGCGGTTCAGCTGGCACTGACAGCTTTTGCTCCACACATTCGGGGTCAGGTCATTCAGGTCCAGACAGAAAAAAACATGACCATGTACTACCTCAACAAGCAGGGCGGGACACATTCCATTCCTCTGTGCAGGGAAGCTCTCTGTATCTGGACCCTCGTGCTCAACTTGGACGCTGATCTCCTGGTCATACATGTGGCCGGCATATCCAACCAGCTGGCGGACACCCTCAGCCAGGTAGACGAGGTGTTTCATGAGTGGTCTCTCCATCCAGAGCTACCACTCAGTCTGTTCTCCTGGTGGGGCACCCCTCTGGTGGATCTGTTTGCCTCCAGAGAGAACACTAAGGTGAAGCTGTACTGTACCCGCACCCCTCAGCAGGGAATGCTGCAAGGGCATGCCTTCTCCAGGCCCTGGAACTCCGGGCCTTCACTTTGCCTTCCTTCCATTTCCCTTGATGCACAAGGTATTGCCCAAGGCCAGGAGGGACCAGGCACGGATGATCCTGGTGGCTCTGGATTGGCCCCACCAGTTATGGTACCCCAATCCCCTCAGCCTTAGCAGCAGGCTCCCGAGGTGTCTTCCTCTATGCCCAGACCTGCTTTCTTACAATCAAAGGAAGGTACTCCACCCGGACCTTTAATCCCTGCACCTGACAGCCTGGTTCCTGAGTGGCTAGAGTTCCAGGTTTTGGGTCTCTCTGACGATGTCCTCGCTGTGGTCGAGGTATCTCAGAAGGAGCTGACCTAAAAGTGTTATGCCTTCAAATAGAAGAGTTGATGCACAAGGTGGGGTGGAAAGGATGAGAAGGGACTTGGCAAGGTTAGAGGAATGGTCAAATGTATGGCAGCTTAGAATCAGTGCTAAGAAGTGCATGGTAATGCACCTGGGAAACAAAAACCCAGGGGAAGAGTACACAGTGGGGGGTGAGATACTAACAACAACAAAAATGGAAAGGGACCTGGGGGTAGTCATATCAGATGACTTAAAGGTGGGCAAACAATGTGAGAGGGCAGTAAGGAGGGCTGGGGGGATACTGGGATGCATAGGGAGAGGCATAACCAGTAGAAAACAGGAAGTTGTTATCCCTCTGTACAGACAGCTGGTGAGACCCCATCTGGAGTACTGTGTGCAGTTCTAGAGACCCAATCTCCATAGGACAGACAGGATGGAAGCTGTCAGAGGAGGCAACTAAAATGGTGCAGGGTCTGCACTGGAAGACATATGAAGAGAGATTAAAGGAGCTTAATATGTAGCCTCGAGGAAAGGAGGAGAGGGGACATGATAGAAACTTTCAAGTACTTCAAGGGAATCAACAAAGTCCAAGAGGGTAGCATCTTTCAAAAGAGGTGTGCAAGAACAAGGGCACAATTTGAAGATAGAAGAGCTCAGAGATAATGTTAGAAAGTATTTTTCACAGAGAGGTTTTGGATGCATGGAGCGGCCTTCCGGAGGTGGTTGTGGAGTCAAAAACAGTGGTTGAATTTAAGCATGCATGGGACAGTCATGAGGCAATTCTAGGGGGTGGGGGTAGAAAGAAGTAGGCTGCTGGTTAACTAGGATCTGCAGCTTATCCATTAGGTAGGGAAATGGGCAGACTGGGTGGGCCAAGCGGTCCTTATCTGTTGTCAAATTCTATGTTTCTATGTTTAGGTTCTCCATTTGGTGCCAGGGCAAGGGTCTGGACCCCTAATCTTGCCTGGTAGCTAATATTCTCGACTACCTTTGGTCCCTCTCTAAGTTGGGCCTTCGGTCAACGACTCTTAAGGTGCTCCTGGCAGCCATCTCTGCTTACTGGGCACAAGCTGGTACGCAGTCAGTGGCGCTTTTTTAAGGGCCTTGACCACATTTCCCCTCTGGTGCGTGAACCACCACCACCACCTTGAGACTTGTTGCTGGTGTTGGCAAAGCTCATGGGTAAGCCATTTGAACCAAGGCACAGGTGTGAAATGTCTCACCCATTGTGGAAGACCGCCTTCCTGGTGGCTGTCACATCATACAGAAGGATCAGTGAGCTCCAGGCACTATCAGTGGAGTCTTCTTATATGGTCTTCCACAGGGACAAGGTTGTCCTGTGCTCCAACCCGAAGTTCCTCCTGAAGGTCGTGTTGGATTTCCACCTTAACCATGTGATAAATCTCCCGGTATAGTTCACCAAACACACCTTGGAGGCCAAGCACAGGCTCCATACTATGGACCTGCGGTGAACACTCGCCTATTACAAGGAGCACACGGCTGGAGTTCGGGGAGAGGTTCATCAGCTTTTTGTCACCAACGCTGAAGCCGCACCTGGCAGACCAGCAGCTAAGCGGACGATTGGCAGGTGGATTGTTTCCTGCATCGACCTCTGCTGTAGGCTGGTGGTGGGTAGGGAACCCCCCATAGGGCTGTGGGGTCATTCCACCCATTATACTGCTGCCTTGGTGGCTGCTTCCAGGTTCGTCCCTATGCAGGAAATCTGCAGGGCTGCTACATGTAAGTCAGCATACACCTTCATCTCCCATTATTATGTTGACCTTGAGTCACACCGGGATGCTGATTTTGGGGCCTCAGTTCTCCAATCTCTATTTCCTAAGTAGGGGGCGTGCCCCTTGCCCCCTCCTCCCAGGAGAACTGCTAGGAGTCTGCCAGAAATGTGGAGTTGTACATCATATCCACAGCCCTGGGAAAAACAGATTGCTCACCTGTAACAGTAGTTCTAGACGTGGTATATGATGTCCATCCACACTGACCCACCCGACCTCCCCTGGCAAGTGGCACACCGGTCTTGCTTCCGACAGGCATGATCTGATGTCCTGGGGCAGCGCTAGGGGAGATACCACCCAGGTGGGTGGAGCGAACTTGAAGATGTTATGGCAGAATTTAAAGGGGAAAGGAACACTGCCAGAAGTAGGGATGTACATCATTTACCACTCCTAGAACTACTGTTACAGGTGAGTAACCTGTTTTTTGGCTCCTTTTGAGCCAGCTGTGACTTGTGGCTTATGCTTTCTGTTTCGGAAAGCATGCATAGTGGCAATCACTTCTGCTCGAAGGATTTCAGAGCTGCAGGCTCTAATGTGTGTACCTCCTTATTTGATTTTTCTCTAAGTGTTTGTGTACTAATCCTAAATTTCTGACTTCCGGTGCAGCTTCCTCCTTAATGGCTGCCTGAATGTCATGTTCCTCACCTGCCTGCCCAGAAAATACAATAAATAAATTCTGATCTTGTTTTTGTGCTAAACATAATTATTGAAATATGGCTACTAGTAAGAATAAAGGTGGAGGTAACAGATTTAGCACTTTAGTACATGGTGATGAAGGATCAGACCGGGAGTCCTCCGACTCCAAGGCCTTAGAGCACTCAAAACAGACAGTGTGCTCCTCCTCAGGATTTTAAAACAGAATTTCATTCATTCAGACAAACTCAGGAAACGTTCCGAACGGATCTCACTAAACTACAATCGAAAGTTTCCAGCGTGGAGGAATCGTCGATGGTACAAGCTGACCGTACAACCCAACTCCAAACTATCCTAACCCAAGTAATTAAAATTTGTCAACTTACTGTGGAGCGCCAGGAGGACACTGGAAATAGACATCACCATTGGAACCTCCATATTTACAGTGTTCCAGAGAATAGCAACAGTGCCGACATTCAAGACTTCACAGAGACCCTGCTTCAAACAGCATTTACCTTGGATGCAGATTTTAACTTTGAAATAGAATGAGTGCATCGGGCCCTAGGCCATAAACCCTTCAATCCAAATGCTTAGCCCAGATCAGTTATCCACTTTTTAAGATATCAAATGAAACAAATGCTTCTAAAAAAAGCCTGGGCTCAAGGGAAAGTATTTTGTCACCACGAGAATTTTCGTCGACAGCGACTACACTCCCACCACTATGCAAAGGAGATGTGAATATATCCCTTTGTTCTCTATCCTGCACCAGCAAAAATTAAAATTTCGGTCTCTATATCCAAGCAAATTGATAGTTCAATACCCAAATGGACAACAAGTATATGAAATTGCTTCAGCTGCGATCGAGGCTTGGCGCAGGAGGGGCTTTTCCATACCTGCTTCTGTGGCACTACCTCAGAGATCTCAGCCCAGCCAAACTCAGTCTAGAGCTGCTGCAGGGCGTGCGGAGCCAATAAGCTACTGTGGACTCCATTAAAGAGCTGCTACACAGTTCACTAAACAGGACACTTGAATTTCAGTCTGGTCGCTCCACTTCAGTGCATTGAGTAGCCAGTTGGGATCTGGGGCTTATCTGGCCTAGCTCTCGCTCGGGGGGTGCTGGCATAGGACCTGGGGACTTCCCCAGGGTGCATCCTCTGGGACCAGGTGAACCACTTCTCCAGGTCGTTTCCTCTCACGGATGCTGGGGGAGGAGGGTGTGTGTAACTACTGTTCCCTCTTTCTTGGTGTGGTTGGGCGCTCAAGATGTTGGGCAGAGGCCTTCAAATGAAGTTGTGGGGTAAGGCCAATGAGGGGGGGAAGACTCAGCTGGGGCTGAGAAATGAACTTGACTTTGTGCGAGGCTCCTGTTAAATAGGGTATACTGAAGTCTTGTTTCTCTCCCTGGTCTTTTTCCTTATGTAACCCCCCAGCAAATGGGGGTTCCCAAAAGACTTCCAGGAGCTTGCTTGAATGCTCCAAGCCTGAATGGTGTTTGGCATTTAAGCCATTTATCAGTGAGTGTTTTTAGAACCTCTGGTACTGTCTCTTTAAGAGCTGTCTGCTTGCAGACATAATTAGTTTGTATGGGGGACTGTGTGTTTCTTTGATTGAGTACCACTCAAGCTGCTGCCAATTCACTTCATTTTTGCAGTCACTAGGAGTGCAAAGGAACCTATCTGAAAGATGTAACTGTTTGCCAGAAATTATTTAGAGTAATAATGAAATTACAGTTTGTCTAACCTGCTTTCTTTGCAGTCAGAACTGTGTCTGCTAGTTCCCATTCTAGTTTTGAACTGCTGAACTGGACCAATCAGTGTGGGGTAAGCTAGCTCTAAAATGGTGCCTTGGACGAATCAGAACTTGGACTCATAATCTGAGCCAGCCACAAGAGGATTGTATGGGCAGTGACTCTGGGAGATGTAGTTTAGACTTCAGTGCCTTTTGGACCAACAGCAGCAGTCTATTGTGAGTGACAGCCAATCCAGTCAAGAACTGGGAGGAACTCAAGGAAGTGCCAGTTTTGTCAGTTGGAGTGTCAGTTGAGCTTTGGCAGTGAAGAAGGAAGGCCCTGTGCTTTTCAGTGTGCAGTTTTAGTCAAAAGACGTGTGAAGGCCCAGAGTTCCGGTCTGCAGCTTGTGCTAACAGCTTGTTAGGACTGAATCGTCCTGTGAAAAGAATCAAAGGATCTCTGAAGAGGTAGAAAACAGGCTCACCCTGTAGAAGACTGGAAGAATTGCTGAAAATTGCACTTTCGGTCTGTCAGGAACTGAATCTGCTGTGTGTTCTCCGGGTATTGTGCAGTAATTGCGATCGGGATACAGATGCAGCCTGCCTGGTATAGTGCTTTCTTTTATATGGATGTGTGAAGAGGTTTGTGTACCTCAAGTGAGCCCTGCTGACATTGAAGGACCCTATCTTATTTGGAGTCGTGAGTACTAATTCAGGGTCGCTCCTGTTGAATTGCCACATTAAATCCAAATGGAATTACTGTACTGCTGACTGTTTAATTCTCCTTTTCTCTGTGTGAAAGGGCCCCTACCAGCTGCCACGGTTTGGACTAGCCACTAGGGCTTGGGTACCCAGGGACAGTAACTGATAGGGATAGGCCTGTGCACAGAGCCATAGGTAGATTATTAGAGTGATAAGCTAATTAACCTGATTTCCCCCTGTCCTTGTTATATCCCCCTAAATAAATCAGAGCTGCTTGTTTCAGCAAAGTTATACTGCCTGAGGTATTTGTCTATGTTAAAGTACTGTACTGTGATTGTTGCACTGTATCTCATTTCACAGGAGGTCCCAGTGCGGAACCAGACCTGGGGTAAGTGTATACTGTGAAGGTAATTCTGATATATTGTAGGGCCACTAGTGGGAAGAAAGAGGTTGCAGTGTCCCAGAGGGCTGTGACCAAGTTAGTTTAACTATTGCAAACCCTGACCTCTGGGTGGAGGCACCCGCCATTGGATCCAGGCCCCTCAACCTGTTAGTGGCAAATCAGGCAGGGGTAGTAGCCCCTGGGATAGCGCCATCTAGGGGTTACACTTATAAATCTCAAGACAATACATTTTAATTTACCACAGTGGATGTAGGTGGACAGGTGCCTGGAATTCTAGGTGCCAGTACATGTGATACACAAAGGTACTACTCCCGCTAAATGGGGTTCATTCTAGCTGGTACTCTTCCCCTTTCGGAACTGAGCTAGCTACAGGGCTAATCTTACACTGCATGGGGCAGAGGTGAGCGGCGAGACCTGGAGGGGTTGCTCTTCTCGCGGACCCCATTGTTTAAGAAACCCCATTAAATAGGGGTTCTTGAGGTGCTTACAGTTCTGCGCTAGGTGTTACCTCACAGACTAGTAGATGCCTATCGAGGAACGCTCACCACACTTAACATAGAAACATAGAATTTGACAGCAGATAAGGACTGCTTGGCCCACCCAGTCTGCCCATTACTAATGGATAAGCTGCAGATCCTAGTAATCCAACAGCGTACTTCTTAACCCCACCCCCTAGAATTGCCTTATGACTGTCCCATGCATTCTTGAATTCCACCGCTGTCTTTGACTCCACAACCTCCTCCGGAAGGCCGTTCCATGCATCTTTTTTGTGAAAAAATACTTCCTTACATTACCTCTGAGCCACCCCCCAACCATCTTCAAATTGTGCCCACTTGTTCTTGTACACCTCTTTTTCTGAAAGATGCTACCCTCTTGGACTTTGTTGATTCCCTTGAGGTACTTGAACGTTTCTATCAAGTCCCCCCTCTCCCTTCTTTCCTCGAGGCTATACATGTTAAGCTCCTTAAGTCTCTCTTCATATTTCTTCTGGTGCAGACCCTGCACCATTTTAGTTGCCCTCCTCTGGACTGCCTCCATCCTGTTTGTCTTTGTGGAGATTGGGTCTCCAGAACTGCATGCAGTACTCCAGATGGGGTCTCACCAGCTGTCCGTACAGAGGGATAACGACTTCCTGTTTTCTACTGGTGATGCCTCTTCCTATGCATCCCAGTATCCCCCAGCCCTCCACTGCCCTCTCACATTGCTTGCCCACCTTTAGGTCATCTGATATGACTACCCCCAGGTCCCTTTCCATTTTTGTTGTCAGTATCTCACCCCCATTGTGTACTCTTCCCTGGGTTTTGTTTCCCAGGTGCATTACCTTGCACTTCTTAGCATTGAATCTAAGCTGCCATACATTTGACCATTCCTCCAATCTTGCCAAGTCCCTTCTCATCCTTTCCATCCCACCTTGTGTATCAACTCTGTTGCAGATCTTTGTGTCATCTGCAAAGAGACATACTTTTCCTTCCAGTCCCTCTGCAATGTCACTTAAAAGACATTGAAGAGGACCACACCTAGTACTGAACCCTGTAGTACCCCACTAGTAATGCCCCTTTCTTCAGAGTGGACTCCGTTTACTATTACCCTCTGTGTCCTGTTCTCCAGCCAATTCTTTACCCAGGCTACCATCTTGGGACCCACTCCCAGGCTGGCTAACTTGTATAGTAATCCTTTGTGTGGGACTGTGTCAAGTGCCTTGCTAAAGTCTAGGTAGGCCATTTCCACAGCCCCTCCCTGATCTACTGCTTTGGTCACCCAGTCAAAGAAATCTATTAGATTCGCCTGACATGACCTTCCTGCTGTGATTCCATGCTGCCTTGGGTCCTGTGCCCCTCTGGTCTCTAGGTACTCAACAGTTCTTTCCTTCAGAAGTGATTCCATCATTTTCCCTGTCACTGAGGTTAAACTAACAGGTCTGTAGTTTCCTGCTTCTGCCCTGCTCCCACTTTTGTGATGTGGAATAACATCTGCCCTCCTCCAGTCCTCGGGTACCACCCCATCCTCCCATGATTTGTTAAAGAGGGTAGTCAGTGGTGTCACTAGTTCTACCCTTAGTAATTTTAGAATTCTGAGATGAATCCCGTCAGGCCCCATTGCTTTGTCCACCGTCTGTTTTAAGAGTTCTTTCAGAACCTTTTCTTCTGTGAATGGGCTGGTATCAACTCCTGTATCCAGAGTGTTTCTGTTGTTTGGTTTAGGTACCTCCCCCTCTTCATTTGTGAATACTGAGCAAAAATATTTGTTTAGTATCTCTGCCTTTTCACAGTCACCCTCTGCCCACCCCCCTCCCCTTTATTAAGCCTCACTGTCCCTCCCTTGGTCTTCCTTTGCTCACTGATGTACCTATTAAAGGTTTTATCCCCCTTCTTAACTGAGTTGGCTATCTTTTCCTCAGTTTGGGCCTTTGTTGTTCTGACTACCTTCCCAGCTTTCTTTTGCTTTAACTGATACAATTCTCTGTCCTGCTCCTTCTGTGATTCCTTGTACTTCCCTAATGCTTTCTTTTTCTCTCGAACCTTCCCTGCCACCTCCTTTGAGAACCATAGTGGTTTCTTACATAATTTTGTTTTGTTTATTTGCTTCACACAAAGGCTTGTTGCCTCTGTGATGACAGTTTTGAGTATTCTCCATTGTTCTTCCACCCCTCCTTCCTGCCCATTTGCTAGTGCATTCCTTAGGCACTCACCCATTTTGACAAAGTCAGCCCTCCTAAAGTCCAGTACATTTGCCTTTGTATGGCTTGACTCTACTGCTGTGTTTATCGTGAGCCATACTATTCGATGGTCGCTAGTTCCCAGATGGCTACCCACTTCTACATCTGTGATCCTCTCTCCATCTCCATTTAAGAGTACCAGGTCTAAGATTGCTCCCTCTCGAGTGGGTTCCAGTACTAGTTGTCTAAGGTATGCTCCCTGTAGGGCATCTAGAATAACCCCACTCATAGAAGTGGCTGCTGCAACTACACTCCAGGTAACATCTGGCATATTCAGATCTCCCATCAGCAATATCTCCCCTTTTTCTGCCATTCTAAGGATACTTTCATCATTCCCTTGTCCATTTCCTCCCCCGAGATGGGGGTCTGTATACAACCCCTGTGCGGATTGTGGTGCCATTGCCTGTCTCCAAATTGACCCACAGTTTTTCCTCTCCTCCCTGTTTACTTTTTTTTTGTCCCTTTTGTTCTGTAGCTTTGATTCCTTCCCTTATGTAAAGAGCTACTCCTCCTCCTCTTTTACCCTCCCTGTCCGTCCAGTAGATAGTGTATCCTGGTATGTTTACGACCCAGTCATGGTTCTGTGTGTACCATGTTTCTGTGACTGCCAAGATATCCAGATGTTCCTCCTACATCAAGGCCACTAATTCAGGAAGCTTATTACCCGGACTATGGGCATTGGTACTCATTGCTCTCCATTTTTTGATGGCTTTACCTCTTGTAGCAACATCCCTGTCCTCATTGACTTTGCTTTCTCTATTTACCCCAGTCCTGCTCCCCACTGACCTTTCTACCTTGGTCTTTTCCTCATTTAATACTCTGTTTTGTAGGGGGAGGCTGGGAATTCCCTGCTGCTTTTCAGTGCCTTCCCCCTTGACTAGTTTAAAAGCTTGCCAATGAAGCATTTAAACCGATCGCCCAGAAGATTTGTTCCCTTCCTAGACAGATGCAGACCATCCTGCCAGTGTAGGCTGGTATCCCTCCAGGTGGAACCCCGGTCCCCAATGAAGCCAAACCCCTGTGCCCCACACCATTTTTTTCAACCATTCATTGAATCACATTGTGTGAATTACCCTCCTCTTGCCCATGTCATAGACAGGCAGCACCTCTGAGAAGGATACTGTGTGTGTGGTGCTTGTCTTAGGCCCTTCCCCAACTCCACAAACTCCTCCTGCACTGCTCTAAGCTCATGTTGAGCCAAGTCATTCATCCCTAGGTGGACAATGACGTCCAGCTCAGTCTCCTGTGCAGCTGTTCTCGTGATCCTGAGGATGCGCTTCCTGTCCCTTCAAGCCATGGCACCAGGCAGGCACCTTACTTCAGTTTAACGGACCTGGAGAGGAGAGACTTCAGACTCGAGGTGGTGCCCGGTCTTGGGGGATGCCTGAGGGGGCTGGCTGGGGCCTGGGATGGGCAGCTCTCTCTTCGTTCCTTGCAGTTCTCTATAGCTTGTCAGTTTAGCAGTTATTTCAGCAGACCCTTTTGATCTTACTTTTATTATACTCTATCAGACAGATTCTAATTATTGGAGATCTTATTTAACATAATGTTATGTTTACTGGAATGTTTTACATGATTATGCACTCGTGACGATATCTTTAATATTAAGGACTCCACTGTACTGTTCCCTTGCAATTTGCTTGAATATCTATAATATAGCGTTAGCAAGCATTTATTATTCATTATATAGGACACCTCCCCTCCCAGTTGTACTGTGGACTGGGCAGGAGAGGGATTTGAGTTTGGACTGGTCTCGGGGAAATGTTACACTTTTTCTCCCACCCCTCCTCTAGCTACTCTCCCAGAGCCCTCCCCATTGTTTGTTCTTATTAGTTAGTTATGCTTTTTCCATTACCCTAACCCCTAAATTACAGGGTGTAGAATATACTGAGAGATCCTCTCCACTGGCAGGAGAAGTTTCCGCTATTAGGCAATCAGTTATGTTACCTCAATCAGAAACACACTTTGGTGTCTTTCTGACATTGGAAGTCCTCCGATCCTACCTTTTGGATGCCAGGAATGGGTGGATGGTCTTTTCGCTCTTCCTTCTCTGGTTTAACAGTTTGAGGCCCTGTTGTCCCATAATAGTTCCTAATTATATTCTGCCCGTTGATGGCCCAGTTCACTTTAAGCGTTTTAATTATTTTTTACGTCACAGGAATATGGTTCTATGGTACTACTGTCTTAAATAATATTGCAGCATTCACACAGGATGTTCTACATTATAGGAGCTTTATTTGATGTATAAGTGAATGGTGGAGGTTGAGGGAGGGATAGGTAACCGGTTCTCATATAATAACATGAGTGCCTGCTTTAGAATAGTGTATCTTAATGTGAATGGGCTGGCCAGACCTGTTGAGTGCTACAGGACCCTAACGGCTTTGAAAAAGCTTAAACCAGACTTATTACTATTACAAGAGACCCATTTATCATCATCTAAGCACCAAAAACTCCTTCAGTTCGGATTTACTCAGATTACAGATTCTACGTATCAACATGGTAGATGTAGGAGTGTGGCGATTTTGGTCGGCAGGTCCTCCGTTTCAGATCACGGAACACTATGCAGATAGAGAAGGGCGGGTGGCTGTGGTTACGGGCATAGTACTGGGGTAGACCATGAAAGTGTGCAGTACTTGCATACCACCAGGTAGTGATACCGCTTCAATAAAGCAAATTATAAACTTTATCTTGCTGTCTAAGAAGGGCAGCTTGTTGATGGGGGGGGGGTCAGCTGTCTGTTGAACCCTTCATTTGACACCTCCGCCTCTCGCCCCCCATCACTTATTTCTGGGCAAAAATATCTCGGATGTCTGCTTCATGATGTGGGCTTGGTGGACACATGGCGCCAACTACATCCTTCCCAGAGACAAGTTTCCTTCTACTCCTGTGCCCATAAACATCACTCTAGACCTGATTATTTCTGCATTATGCATTAGTGGGGAGCATAGGGAATTGGTATATAACGCAGAGATTAAAAATATATATCTTTCTGACCACGCCCCTATAACTTTGGAATTGGGTATCACTCGGGAACAGAAAAATACCATATGATGCTTCAACCACTCTCTGCTACAGTATCCAGCTTTTAAGGATCTATTATAAGAAAAAAATTCTAGAAATTTTGAGAGACAGCTCTTCTTCTCAGACCTCGCCCCAGATGTTATGGGATACTCTTAAGACGGTCCTCCGAGGACATATTATCGCATTTTGTGAGGAAATAGAACAGAGTAAAGCCCGCTTGGGAACTGTCGGAGAAGCTTCAGTTTCTCTTAGAGGCACACATGCAGGAGATCATACTCTGTCAGATCAAGTATTACTGACACAACCAAGACATAGGCGCCTCTTGACAGCCACGTATGGAACAGGCCCTAGTCCTGGCTACACAGAAATATTTTTTGGGGGGCTGAGGGCATCGCGGATCCTAGCATACAGGCTTTGACGACAGACTCGGATAGTGACTATTGCAAAACTAAAAGACCCCTATACTGGCCACCTAAATTATACTACTTCACAAATCCTTGCAAATTTTCGAAGGTATTATACGGACCTATACTCTGAGACTGCCTTACCTGACCACCAGTTAGTAAATTCATTCCTGTCAAATTTAGAGTTACCAACTCTTAGCCCACATCACATAGAAAAATTACAATGCCCAGTCACTCTCCAGGAACTTTCTAGTACGATCCAAAACCTAAAAAAGGGAAAAACCCTTGCCCCGATGGCTTTGGGGCTGAATTTTATAAAGCAACATTTGACTTAATTAGGGATCCTTTGCTGAAGGCCCTTAAGGAGAGTTCTACTACGGCAGAATACCCTGTATCCTGGAGACAGGCTGTAAAATCAGCTATCTTAAATCCCCAGAACCCCCATCTTTGTGATTCATACTGACATGTTTCACTATTGAACCAGGACTATAACATTTACATCAGCTTCCTAACCCATAGACTTGATGATATACTCCTGCGTTTAATTCATCCTGATCAATCCGGCTTCATTAAGACACGACAGACAACTGACAACATTAAAAGAACGCTGTATATATAATGAATCATGCCCATGTCACCCACACCCCTTTGATGATTTTAAGTTTGGATGCCCAGAAAGCCTTTGACAGAGTTTCTTGGATATTTTTACAGTCTGCCCTTATGAAGTCTGGCTTCCCCCAAGAATCTCTGTATAAGACCACTTGGGGACATTCATTGAGGCTGGTCGGGGGGGGAGGCTAAGGGGGAAACAAGGAGACGCTACTTCACTGAGAGGGTGGTGGGGCCCTGGAATGCACTTCCTGAGGAGTTGGTGGCTGTTACAACTGTGGAGGGGTTCAAGAAGGGCTGGGATAGGTATAGAAAGACAGTTTATCCCAGAGCCCCATTGGGGGTAGGGGATCTTGTAGGGAGGATGGCAGGGGGGGCTATAACTGTGCCCTGGTATCCCTGAGCAGACTCAATAGACCATAGGGCCTAATCTGCTGGCTATTTAGTATGTTAGTATATTGTGGGACTCTACACCAACCCAGAGCTACAATTAAAGTTAATGGCTCCAACTCGAGTCGCTTATCTCTTTCCCGGGGTACACGTCAGGGTTGCACCTTATCTCCCTACCTTTTTGCATTACACGTAGAGCCTATTTCTCAATACCTGGGACAGCTTGGGCAAATACACAGCTACCCAATAGCCAGCCATCAACATAAACTAGCTTATTATGCTGATGACCTTTTGTTATATATTACTAACCCAGAAACCTCACTGAGAGCCCTGGAGGAGTGTCTCCCTTTAATAGAATAGATCTCAGGTATAAAATTAATCAAGATAAAAATGGAGGTGTTACTGATACAATAACCTCTCCCCGCTACAGTGTTGGATAGATACTCGTTTAAGTGGAACCATCCCTATAGCACCTATTTAGGTATACTTCTCCCACTGTATCCATACAAGGTGTTTGAACATAACTATGATGTTCAGTTTACACAAATTCAAGCAGACCTAAAGAGATGGACTCATCTTCCAATATTCCTACTGAGTAGGGTCCAATCTATACAGATGAACGTTCTCCCTAGGATTCTATACTTAATGCAAAATATCCCGCTCCCTCTGCCATTAAGGGAAGTCAGTAGATAGAACAGAATTATCTCTACATTTCTAGGGTGTGGAAGTAAGACCCACAGTAACCCTCACGAAAAGTCACGTCTATCAAAAGGGGCCTGGCTCTCTCTGACTTTCATAAATACTCTTTATCAGCCATGTTAACACACCTGGCCCACTGGCTTGCCCCTTTATTTTATTTATTTATTTATTTAAAGTCTAGAAATTACAACCCTTTGAGTCAGAGACTCATTTGCAAAGGCTCCACATCTTACATAAATGGATTAGAACACAGTATAACCTTTAGACTGATCCCCGAGGTGGGTGCAGATTGAGCGGAATCTTATGAATCTCCCCCTAGATCACACCACGGTGTTTCAGCCGGAGGCAATCCCTCAGGTTGCTGAGCGTTCACTATTTACCTCAGCTCTGATACGTAGCTGGATAAAATACCTGTGACACTCTGAAAATCAATTCGAGGTGAAGTGGATGGGAATACTGGTGTTGGACCTGATCTTTCCCCCGGCATCTCTAGATAGTGAATTTAAGGGCTGGCATAGACTGGGACTGATTCACACATACCATTTTTATGACAAAGGTATCCTAAAATCCTTTGCCCAGTTACAGATGGAGTTTTCCCTGCCGAAAAAAGATTTCTTTAGATATTTACAAATACATCATTATTTGAGAACCACATTGGGTCTGGATATGTCTACCAGGGTGCTCCCACCATTAGTCATATTACTTACTCAGATACAAAAAGACCCCTTCCCACGACACTTAGTATTTCACTTTTACAAGGCCCTGACCAGTCTTCCAACAGTGGAGATGGAGAGTGTTCAGACAGACTGGAATGCAGATTTAATGTTAGATTTTTCACAAGAAGACTGGCTGCGGATTTGGCATAGACAACATAAAACGACAAACTCCTGTAGCTGGTAGAAGTTCTCTTGGAAAGCAGTGGTGAGGTTTTTCTGCACCCCATAAATTACGGCTAAATATTCAATAACCAAAGACTTGTTCTGTTGGAAAAACTGGATGTGAGGTAGCAACACATGCTCACATCTTCTGGTTTTGTCCTGTCTTGTCTGACTTCTGGTGGGAGGTGGGGAGGACTTTGGTGGATCTCTTCGCGGCATTAGGCTGTCTCACCCAGAGATTGCTTTATTACTACACTTACCTAGACAGATCGAGCAGACATATCAGACATGTTTGATCAGTATCCTCTTAGTAGCAGCTAAAAAAGTCATTACTAGATTATGGCTTCAGGCTTCCCCTCCATCAGTTTCGAATTGGGAAAACACCATATATGATATATAGAAAATGGAGAATGTAACAGCAAAATTGCAACATAAAATGCCAACCCTTATGAACTGATGGACCTCCTGGTTTATATATATGTCTGACTGTCAGTCTGACTTGGTACCTTAGGTTCCAGTGATGCAGGAATTTACTGGAGTGTCTGGCCAGCCCATCACAACTTTCTTACTCAGACTATTATTTAAGATTAGGCTGTATGTGGGGGCAATAATGGAAAAACATAAGTCCCTAACTCTGTTATCTGTTAATGTTAGAACCCCTAACTCCCTTTCCCAGTGGTAAACTAGCTCCCTTCTATGAGTGTATGAATAATCATATAAAGAACTCCTTTATTTATCAACAGTATATTATCTGTGTGTGTGTGGATCTCTATCATTGCAGAAAACTGTATTATGCATCATTAGGGTTGCAACATCAAAAGTAGGGAAATTCGACCTTAGGGTTCCCAAGCGCAAGACCGTACCCCTACTGTGCATGCAGGGACAGGCATGACAGATGTGTTTTGGTGTTTTGAACTCCAGTGGCAAACAGGTCAGATTACTGCTTGATTGGAATCTGCAAATACAGCAGTATTTTTAATTATAACGAAACAGTCTGTCTTTCTCAGAGTATGGTTTATGACACCCTTTGATGTTGCAGAAATATCCTGTAAGGTTAATTCACATATGCTTTCCAAAAGCAATCTTCCTTCTGTTATCCTATAAAATGTAACCTTTTACAGCAGTCTTACTAAATTCCAAGCAGTTTTTTTTTTATAACCTGGTTGTATAACAGCTACACAGGTTTTTGCAGGTAGGTATTAAAACAGGAAAGGAAGCTCTAGCCAGCTTATCCTCTAGGACAGCGAGAGGGAAGACCATTTTTTTCCTTCTCTTTTAAAATCCAATGTCCCTTGAGGCTCTGTTGCTTGGCCTGTTTCCTAAGCAGGACTGCCATACAAAACATAGATTTATAGCAAAACTATATACACATAACTGGCAGACGGCTAGTCCCGTTACACCTGCCACCCTGCAAATTTCAGCCAGAAAGCCCTAACCGATTTTTTGCTATGACGTGGCAAAGAAATTTGTGGTTTTGGGGCTGGTTTTCAGCTGTACTTTCACGAAAGTACCAGTATTTTCACAAAAGTATCATTGATTTGCATGGGGGAACTTTCACGGAACTACCTGATGCATTCACGAAAATATCAGTACTTTTGCAAAACTACCTGGTACTTCCGCGAAACTCTACCGATGGTGCTTTCTCAAAAGTACCATGTACCGCTTACACATAAGTTCATGCTGCCATGAATAAGTAATGTTATCCATGTCTTGGACCCTGCGCTACCATATATACATAAGAGTAGAGACATTGTAATGAACTGTCATCAAAGGGCCTTGTGCTCCCAGCACTGCATAATGGCATGGCCCTCACTCCATTTTATGCATAATGGCATGCATATGTGGGAGTGTGGGCCCTCTGAGCCCTGCGCTCCCACTTACACATAAGTACAGAGACATACTGCAGGCCTAGAGACATGAAAAGGAACCCTCGTGATGCAAATCTTGTAATATCTCAGTAACTGTAGCAACTATGAAAACAATTCCACTGCAGTCGTAGTCATAACTTGGAAACCTCCACCCGTGCTTTGTCCTAAAGGTAGACTAAGTGACGAGTAATGAAAAATATGTATCTTAAACTGTTTTTGAGATACGGGCGCTGAAGGACGCCATGGGTGGCGCAATGTTATCTTATGGGACATTGCGCAACTTCGGACAGCCATAACTATGGAACCAGTGTAAATTGTTTCACCAGACCACAAAAAGGCAAATCGGTAGGCAAGGGCTTGCCACCCTGCAAATTTCAGCCCCAGATCCTTATCCATTCTTTTGCTATGAAGTGGCAAAGAAACTGATTGGTGCTGTTTCCAATGTTATCCTATGGGACATTTTCACAACTTGCACCACACCGTTTGGAATTTTGGCCTGAAATTTTCAGGGTAGAAAGAGGTTATCCTATGGAACAATCCAGCGTTGGTTTAGTGAAAAAATAATAATGCGTTCCAAAGTTATTGCATTTTTAAATTTTGGGTACTGAGCATGCTCGTTTCCTGGCGCACATATATTTTTCCCGTAGGCTATAATGGGAAACTTTAAACCTTAGTAACTTTTGAACAGATTAATATTTTTTCACTAAACCTTCAAAAGGCACGTCCCTGACACAGTTCGCATATACCCTGAAAGTTTCAGACCAGACGGGCAAACAGTTCAGGCTGTGGAGACGAGCAAAGAATTTCACAAAGTTGAGGATTTTTCACACTTTTTCAGACTCCGCAGCTCTGCAACCGCAAATCCAGCTGGAACAAAACTTTCCCAGATCCAGAGATCTGTGGTACCACACAGTGCATGCAAAATTGCAGGCAGATTGGAGTAATGGTTGCAAAGTTATTAAAGTGCAGAATTGTGAGTTTAACATAGAAGTGGCTGTGCAACCCTAATATACTGGTCCTACCGGTACAGTATAATATATATATATATATATATATATATATATATATATATATATGAGTGTATTATTGTGATATTACATATACCATCAAAAACAATAAATAACAAGTTAAAGAAAAATCCTACATTTCTGCCAAAGGTAGTATCCGAGTTTACTTTAAACTGAATAATCCACCTACCAGTTTATTTTCCACAGCATGCCAATCCAGGGGAAGAATTGCTCCATACTCTAGGTGTACATAGAATGCTCAGGTACTATACACACTGCACGAAGTACTGCAGAAAGTCCTAGCAAATTTTTGTTTCATTTTCCCCTGGGAAAGAGGGTGGTCTAGTTTCTTATTTTTTTTTTTTTCTAGCCCCTTGGATGCCTGGTCTGCCCCTACCCACCTCCTCTCCTCCAGCCCCGTCACCCCGCCGTCTCTGAGACTTACCCTGTCTGAGCTATTGCAGTGCCCTACAGGTTACCTCCCCGGTGGAGGCTTCCAGGCCTCTGCTAAGCCCGTGAGGCATTCAGCTCAGATGCAGATAAGGGAGACCCAGTGGGCAAGTGCAGAGACTGCAAGGAGAGGCAGGCTTCATCCTGCTGCCTGTTTTTTTTCTCTCCATTATCTGATACCCCAAACCCTCAGCCACTCCATGGGTGAAGTGGCATGGCGGACGCATGGATGTGCGGACGTCTTCCGCAGGGAGCATCCCCCACCCAGGACTGCTGTTCCTGCCTATGCTACAACCTGTGGTCACCTAGGCAGGGTATCGTAGTGGAGCAAGCAACCTCCCCACCCTGGAGGAGGAGAGCATCCGTTGGGACACTCAGTCCTCTTCCTCAGGCCAGTTACCGAGTGGCCCTGGCTCGTTCCTGAACCCGGGTCACCGGTATGATTGCGGGTGAGGCAGCGATGCCTCAGCCCTCTGCATCATTGGGCTGTCCCCGGGTGTTCCAGTTTCTAAATAGTTCTTGTCGAAATGACTAGGAGACTGTATAACTGTCTGTTATAGGAGGTATGGTAAGGAACTTGCTGGAGTGGTTCATGATCATTCCACAAGAGGTATGGCCACCTCTGTTGCGTGTTTCAAAAATTAGACTGCTGCAGAGATTTTTTGCAGCTGCCACTTGGAGTACGGTCTACACTTTCACTAAACGCTACAGTCTGGACATTGTCTCTCAAAAAAGACTGGCTTTGGCCACCTGTGCTTCAGGGCCTTCTTTCTAAGGCCTGTAGGTTTCAGTCACCCAGACTGTTTATAGTTTGTACTGCTTGGTACTTGCTCCATAGTTGTGGCCTGATGAGATATGCTTGAAGAATGAGATATTCTTGAAGAAGAGAACAGTTGCGTACTCACCGTAACATTGGATCTTGGAGAGAATCTCTTTCATCAGGCCGTGCCGTCCCACTCTCCTTCTCCGTAAGGGTCCTGAGACTCTTAATTAGTGCTGTCTCTTTCTCCATGATGATCTCCCTAAAGGTCTGTGCCTCGCCCGGTTTGCAGAGCCCTAGGTTCTCTCCTGGTTCCCTGTACAGAAGTCCTCCCAACATGATCTTCGTCAGGGAACTGAGGAGAGGAGGGGCTGCCCATGTTTATGTAGCAGCCAACATCTGACATCATTGTTGGCGGCTCCTGGTGGACTGCTTGCAAAAGTTTCTGTGTGGTCCTAGTGCCTGGTGTCTTATAGTTCCATAGGTATGGCCTGATGAAAGAGATTCTCTTGAAGATCTGCTGTTATGGTAAGTATGCCACTGTTCTTTTCTACCAAAGTTGGTATCTGAATTTATTTTAAATCAAACCATCCACCTGCCAGCGTAATTATCCAGAGCATATCAATCCAGGAGAAGTATTGCTACAGAATACTCCGGTACTATGCACACCGTACACAGGACTGCAGGAAGTCCTTGCAGCTTTTTGTTTCATTTGCCCCGGGAAAGAGGGTGCCACAGTTTCTAAACAGTTCTTGTTCAAATGGCTAGCACATTGTACTACGTTCTGTTACAGGAAATACAGTAAGGAACTTCCTGCTGTGATTCGTGGTCCTTCCACCAGAGGTATGGCTACTTCTGAAGCTTGTTTTTGGAATGTTTCCACTGCAAAGACCTGTGCAGCTAACACATGGAGCACTGTCCATACCTTCACTAAGCACTGGACGTTGTTTCTTGTAGATGGGCTAGGTTTGGCCTAGTTGTGCTACAAGGCCTGTTATAATAGGCTTATAGGCTCCAGCAGTGTGCCATTACAGCAGTGAAACTCCTACGTCGACGGCAGTGTGGGCGCTGCAACCTGATTGGCAGTCATTCTGTCGATCAGGATTTTGCAGCGCCTGCCATCTTGCCACCCTGGGGTGTGGTGATTATATTTTTTAGGGGTTGCAGGGGGCAAAGCCCCCCACAGCCAGCCAGGATATGCCCTGGTACTTTGCCGCAGTGGCGGTCGGGCGGCTCAGTTGCTGTGTGACATGGTCGCCTTCGGCATTGTGCTGTCGCTGTAGTGTCAGTCGAAATCGATGTAAGATTGACAAGGTGGAACTGGCTCCAGCCACCCAGTCTGTTAGCTTTTGGTACTGCTTGGGACTCGTTCCAAAGGTATGGCCTTATGAAAGAGATATCCTTGAAGAAAATAAAACTGTTACTTAAGAACTTGCTGTAACGTAGATCTTCAAGGAGAATCTCTTTCATCATGCCATGCTGTCCCACCCTCCCTCCCCCTTTAAGGTTGCAATAAAGGATCCTTGTACTGCTGTCTCATTGCTGTCAGTTCCGGCACTCTGTCTTGCCTGATGTGTGGCGTGCTTGGGTCTCTCCTAATTCCCTAGAGGGACGTCCTCCGAGCATGATCTCTGGTGGGGAAATGAGGTGGGAAACTGAGGAGAGGATGGGCCACCCATGTTTATGTACACGCTGACGTTGTCATGGGCGGCCTCTGGCTGACTGCTTGTAAAAATGTCCATGTGGTCCTAGCACTGACGCAGTTATAATTCCAAAGGTGTGGCCTGATGAAAGATTCTCTCGAAGAGTTACTGTTATGGTAAGTTCTTGTATAACTGCTCTTTCCAAGTTCCTGATTCCACTTACTTAAAATATGTGAGGTAGAGAAGTGTGTTAGTTCCATTAATGCGGAGTAAAAATGCACTATCAGGTGTTGCCACACCTGTCCATTTTGTGTGCCCATTAAGATTCTGCTAAGGAATGGTTACTTATTCAGTAGGACTGTGGACTCCCAGGTTTGCAGATATTTTCTCAGCTGGAGATGGCAGTAATGATCTGTTTTATAGGGAGGTGTATATTTTCTGTAATTCCACGAAGGGAATCATACCCTTTTCTATGAGCTGTTGGTAGACATATGCAAGTCCCATACGGCTCAACCTCTTCAACAAGGTGTCTAGTTTGCCAGAGGGCAGTTCGGATTGTATGGCAGAGCTGTTAACCACAGACGGAATATCTTATTTTCTGACCTGCCAGTAAAATGATGCCAGAAGTGAAGCGTACCAGCTGTATATTTAATAAAATCAGTGTATTTCAGGCCTTCCCTCTGGACATACAGATAACAATCAGTATGAATTTCCAAGAGGCATTACATACTCGAGATGTCCAGAGACAAACCATCTAAAGTTGAGTGGCCTGAGCATAGCAGAGGAGGTTTGGGAGTCCCACTTCTCCTTTGTCCTTCGGTCAAGTAGCATCTAGAGTTTCACTTTTGTGCATTCCCCCCCTCCCCCAAATAAAGAATGCAATGAGCTTATCCCACTCCTGGGAATATCATTTATCTGGAACCAAAGGGAAAGTCTAGAAAATATACAGCAATCTTGGTAAGATAGTTTGCCTAACTGTATCCTATATCGGAACCCTAGAATGAGGTAGGACCATCTGTGCAGGTCATCTTTAACTGTCTTCATTAGGGGCTCATACTTTTGACAGTTCTAGGTGCTCCAAGATAATATAATACAGCTCAATATAATATGTAAATAATAGAATAAAATATAATTTATCATATGTAATAGATAGAAATTTATATAATACTATACATAATATAAGGCAAGCTGGTGAACTTCTGTAAAAGTGTGTAACAGGGAAAAATGGCCAGAC
The DNA here is from genome assembly GCA_016271365.2 of Neoceratodus forsteri. Taxonomy (NCBI): domain Eukaryota; kingdom Metazoa; phylum Chordata; order Ceratodontiformes; family Ceratodontidae; genus Neoceratodus; species Neoceratodus forsteri. The sequence goes on along the minus strand of CM057449.1, from coordinate 911,219,632 downwards.
CAGATGGGCCAAATGGTCCTTATCTGCTGGCAAATTCTGTGTGTAAATGTTCCACATTTTTTTGTAATATGGATTCTAGGGACATGGATATGTTGTTCATCCACACTTATTGGCAGGTCCCTTGCCGCTTTAAATCTTGCCGGAAGGTCTTCAAGCTGGCTCCTCCCACCCACCGGGTGGTAAAACTCGGCTCCCTACGGCGTCAGATCTTCCTTACGCTCGAGCTCAGGTTTCCCTCCTTAGCGCTCTACGTTTTGACTGGTTCCTGAAATTTCGGTCTTGAATTCATTGAAGTGTCCTTTCTGAATCTTGATCTTTTCTTCTTCGCTCCGGCAATGGCTTTTCCAGCCCTGAGAGGTGCACGGTTAGTTCCTCCAGGAGGGACTCGCATTCCATGTGCGTTTATTGCCTGGACTTGGATCATGATCCTCAGGCTTGCAATTTCTGTTCTGCCCTTTCGGTCAGCTCTCTGGAGGACCGTGCGGCCCGTCGGGGCTCGGACATCCGGTAGTTTTTTCCGCTCCGGAGATTCCCTCGGACCGGCGGGTGTCCACTTCAACTGTTTCTCTGCAGTTTGATCCTGGCGGGGAAGGGGCGGTTCCCCCCCTCGGTTGCGGCGCTTATCCCACTCTCCTTGGATTCATCTCATGCAGCTTCGTTCAGGAGCTTCGTCATTCCCTCTCCTCCAAGGGAGAGGGACCCTGGAGCCCTGCCGCTCAGCCTAAGGCTAAAGGGCCGCAGGCGGGGTCTCTTCGTCGGCGGGAGCGGGAACTCTCCCCCTCCCTCATCGGCCGATGCTCGACTTTGGCCACTGGCCTCACGGTATCCCCGTCAGGTCAGCCGGCCAGGTCCCCCGTCGACGTTGTCGAGTCTCTTGACCCGTCTTTTGGGGGGGTCTTCTGGTGCCGCCATCCCTCCGCCGAGGCTCTGTCCTCCCCTTCAGGTCGACAGCCCTCGGTCCTTTCTTCCGAGCCGAGGGAGGAGCGGGTGCGTCCCACTCCTTCCCAGGCCCGCCTTCGGTCCCCAGTTTGGGTCTCGGTATCGGTCAACCTCTCGGTCTAACCCGCTCACGCCCGATCTCGGCGTTCTCGGTCAGAGCACGGGATTAAGTGGCTTACCCGTTCTTCCTTGTCCCCCTCCTCGGAAGAGGAGCGGTTTCGATGCTGTTGGCATCGGTGTTACTAGGAACTTATGTGGCGACAGCAGTTGTTGTCCGGGTATTAATGACCCCGATTCATTCTCCGGATAACAAGCAACCCGCCACTTAGTTTTAACCCGTTGAATCGGTCGAGCCCTCTCCAGGGCGGTTTGCTGGAATCCGACCCTCGCTGCCCCTCTGCCTTGGCGGGGTTCAGGCCAGGCCATGACCTGTTCTTCAGGTCACTCGGTCCCCTCACTCCTGCCGCCCCGGCGGAGGCGGAGTACCTGGAGCCCTGCGGCAGCTTGCAAACCCTGGGCCTGAAGCCGGCTCTGCTATGTTTCCTAGCAGGAAGGACCGGGTCTTCCCAGGAACATTCAGTAGCGACAGCCCATAGTCTTGAAGGGTCTGCTTCAGCTCATTTCAGAATTCACTGGGATGCAGCTCGAGCCCGTCTCCCAAGCGGGCACCTTACCTCACGGAGATTCTGGAGCGAGGGGTTCTCCCCGGAGGCCCTTCCCAGTGGCTGAGGCTATGGTGGGCCCAGCCTTGGCTATGGCGGCTGGCCTACTTCCTGCCCTGCGCCTTGGCCAGGGGTGGCTCGAGTACCCTGTCCCTGTCGGTTCTCTGCCCGGTTTCTCGGAGCACCCCTCGGCTGAAGGGATAGTCACTGACGACATTTTCCAATGTCTTGGAAACGCTGGGGATGTGGATAGACCCCCTGACAAGGAGTCCAGAAGGATGGACTACGTCGGGCACAAGGTTTACGCTGCGTCCTCCCTAGGCCTCCGTCAGACCAGCTCAGCTGCACTGATGGCACATTTCTCCCACACCCTTTTGGGCTCCCTGGACGAGGTCTCCCTCATCTCCCGGCCGACCTGCGGACCGCGGTTTGTGGAGTGCGGGACCAGGAGGTAGGCGGTGTGGCAGCAGCTCCAGACGGCTCTGGATCTAGGCGACTCCTGTGCCAGATCGGTGGCGGACGCAGTGGCCATGCACCGCAGGGCGTGGCTGAGGTTATCCTCCTTCTCTTTGGAAACCCAGCACGAGTTGGTGGACATCCCCTTCTTGGGGACTGACCTTTTCGGCCCTGGAATGGAGGGATATATCCATGGGCCCGGGAAGTCCGATGCCACTCCGGACTCGGTCACTCTCGCCCGGAGGGTCAAGGGCAGCCGTCAGCCTTTGCGTAAGCCCCTTTGCCCCCTGAGCCCTATGGCCCAGCATAAGGGCCAACAGACATGCGCTGGGCGGCCTGTTGCCAGTCCAGCGTCGTCCTCCAAAAGGAAGCAGGGAGACAGGAAACCGAGAGGCTCCTCGGCTCCTTCCCCCTCTAAGCCTGCTCAGTGACGGGCCAAGGGGCACTGCCCCGGCCCCGTCGTCCCAGCCCGGGTTTCCCCATGGGGGGACGGCTCCGCACCTCGTTCTGGAGGTATTTAAGGGTGGATCCTGTCGCAGGTTGTGAGCGGTTCCCCTTTTTGAGCCGTTGCCCCATGGGGATCTTGGGTCCACTGCCTCTGTGTCAGTCGTACCGACATGCCTGGCCCTCTAGTTAGAGGTGATCAGGAAGGCTGCGGACCCCCCCCCATTCAACCCTGGGTTTGTGTCCAGGTATTCCTGGCCTCAAATGGACGGGGGCTCGCGCCCATTCTCCCGCACGCCTGGATGGTCTCTTTACTTCAGATATCCCATCCTCAGAACATGGCGTGTAGCTGTTTCCTGGGTCTCCAGGATGTTCTTACTCCTCGTTCTGTCCGTTTCTTGGGAGGCTCCACCCCTTCTTGCGGGGGATCTCCTTACGAGTTCCTAGCCAAGCCCTTCTTTACTCAGCAGTCTCTGCAGCACTGAAGGGTCCGGATGTAACCCCAACCGGAAGGCAGATTGGTCTCCCGTTTCAGGAGCCAAGTGAGAACTCGTACCTTAGCGGTGAAGCTTCTTCAGGACTAAGCTCGACTCTTGAGTCCGAGCTCGGCTCCGGGCGGACAGGGCTGAGGTTCTTCCTCCTTTGCCGGTTGGGTTGGCCAGGTAATTATGTCCTGCCAGGACCTCCTGGGCCTCAGGGCGGCCTTCCCTTAGTGGGAGGGGCCAGCCAGAGGTCACAGCGCTGCGTCCCTTGGACCAGTTCGTGACCAACAGCCCAGGAGTTAAGAAGGCAGCTCCCTTGGACCGTTCAACCTGACGGGAGAACATCCTGTTGATTCGCCCCTGAGTCGGCGGTCTTCTCCGGCCGATGCTTCTCGGATGGGGTGCCCATCTTGGGGGGACACAGGTGCTTAGCCTCTGGTCCTCTTGCGAGTCGATGTCCTTCCTGCTCCGCTGGAGCACAGGCAGTCTGCTTAGCCTGCACTGCTCGCTCCGCTTGTCTGGGTCTACAGGTCTAAGTTCCAAGTGGGACAACACCACGACCATGTGCTACCTATCTGCCAGGTTCGGTCGATCCCCTTGTCTTGGTGCAAGGAGGTTCTCCGCATTGGGTTGTTGTGCAGTCGAGGTTCCCAGCCATTTGATGGCAGGAGCCCGATTCTATCTGCTGCCCTAAGCCGGGCATAGGCTGCGCCTCATGAGTGGTCTCCCTGCCGGAGGTAGCACAGGATCTTCTCCCTCTTCCTCCGGGAGAATACTAGGCAGACTGTTTTTGCCAGCCCCTCAGCAAGGTCTGCTGCAGGGGATGCCATCGAGGGCCTCGGACCCGGTCCCCTCCGTGCCTCTCCCCATTTCCCTTGACCTCGGGCAGGCGGCGAGGAGAGACTTGGCGCGGAGTGAGCTGGTAGCCCCAGACTGGATTGCCAGTTCGGTGTCCAGCTCTCCTCAGTCTCAGCCCAGGCTCCCGAGGCGGCCTCTAGTCCGCCCGGTCCTGTCTTTCCTTTTCAGGGAAGGTTATCCATCTGGACCTTCAATCCTGCACCTGTAGGCCGACCCCTGTGTGGCTAGGGGTCAGGCCTAGGGTCTTTCGGCAAGGTCCTCGACCTTCGAGGCGTCCTGCTAAGAAATCAGCCAAGATGCTCGTTCTCTGGGAGAAGTTCTCCCTTTTTGATGATGGGATAGGGCCGTGCCCTTCCCCGTCCCTGGGCAAGCATTCCGGACCATCTGCGGTCCATCCTTAAACCAGGGCTTCGGCCGACAACCCCCTAGGTGCTTCTGCGGGTCACCCCAGTCTTCCGGGCGCGGGCCAGGAGGCAGTTGGTGGTGCGGAGAAGGTCTGGCACTTCTAAGCCTCGATCACGCCTCCCCTTTTGGGGAGAGTATCCCCATTTCTGTGGGATCCTTGCTGGTATGGGCTTAGCTCATGAGCAAGCCATCCGAACCTTTTGCACAGGTGCGGGTTTCCCCCACCTGTTGTGGAAGAACACCTTCTTGGGGCCACTCCGCCATCCAGAAGGTGGGGAGAGTTCCAGGCGCTCCTTTAACCTCCCTATCCGGTCTTCCACAGGGACTAGGTTGTCCTGCGCCCCACCCGAAGTCCTTCTGAAGGCGGTGGTGGAGTCTTCCCTTCGGGGGTATTGCCTCTGCCGGGGTTTATCCCCATTCACACCTCGGAGGCCGTATACAGGTTCCATAGGAACCGGTTTAGCGCTCACCTACCTAGGGAGCGTAAAGCTAAAGTTCGGGAGAGGTTCGCCAGCTGTTCATCATCTTCGCTGAAGCCGCATCTGGCAGATTTGCAGCCCAGTGGACGACAAGCGGGCGGGTCACTCCTGCATAGATCTCCACTATAGGCGGGCGGGCATGGAGCCTCCCAGAGGGATAAGCGCTCTTTTTTACCAGTCCTTCCGCTGCATCGGTGGCTGCTTTCGAGGATACTCCGGTCCAGGATATCCTCAGGGCTTCTGCCCGGAAGCAGGCTTTACCGTTCCCCTTCCACATCGACCTTGGGTCGCGCGGAGTGCTGGTGGGGCCTCGGTTCTCCAGTCTTTCTACTAAGTAGGGGTGTGCGCCTTGCCTCCCTCCTCCCGGAGAACTGCTAGGAGTCTGCCAATAAGTGTGGATAGACAACATATCCATGTCCTAGAAATACAGGTTCTAGGACATGGATATGTTGCATCCACACTGACTGGCAGGCACCTGCCGCTTAAATCTTGCCGGAAGGTCTTCAGCTTGCTCCTCCCACCCACCGGGTGGTATAACTCTCGGCTCCGCCCCATGGCGTCAGATCTTCCTTACGCTTGGAAGCTCAGGTTCCCTCCTTAACGCTCTGCGTTTGAGACTAGTTCCTATTTCTCCGTTTACGGATTTAAAAAATAATAAATAAATAAATTTTTGCGAAAGACTTCCAGTCTTCTATCCCTCGCGCTGCGATGGACAAATCGACTCCCGTTTCGGAGATGCCCATGCGGGCAGAAGATGTCTCGGACGGATCCACACTCCACGTGTGTGTCTACTGTAGGCCTTGAGCACGACCCGCGGAGCTTGCGACTTGTGCTCATCTTTCTCGGCCTCACGTCCTCGAGGACCGTGCTGCCGATTGCAACTGGGCCGTCCGAGAGCGTTCCCTCGGTGAAGTCCAAAGGCCCGATTGGCCCGGTGTCGTGTTGTGGCCTTCGGTGGATCAGCTCGGCGGATGGTCGCCCTCGAAGAGGAGGCGGCGAGCCCTATCTTCCTCGGCGCGGCATTTATCCGCTTCTCTGGGCTCTTCTTACACGGCTTCTTTTAAGGAGCTTTGTCTGTCCTCTCCACTAAAGGAGAAGTCTACGTTGACAAAAGAGGGACAAGGGTAGAGTCCCTCCGTCCGACGCTCTTGGGAGCGGGAAAGGTCCTCTCCCCGGCCGTCGACCGTCGGCTTGTCGACCGCTCGGCTTCGACCACTGGCCTCACGGTGTCCCCGTCGGTCAGTTGGCCAGAACTCCCCGATGAAGTCGGATTTTTCTCGACCCATTGGATGGGCTGTGCCTTTAGCAGCGAGATTCCCTCCCGGTTCCCCGGGAGGAGTTGAGATCCGTGGGCTCGCCTTGCCTCCGTTCCGGAGCCTCGGATGCACCATCCGAGCCAAAGTGGGCGGTTCCGCGCCGACACTTCCCGACCGACCTCGGAAATTCCGGGACTCTTGGTCTCGGTCCGGACCTCTTCATGTCCAGCCGATCCCACCATAGGCGCGAGTCTCGGTCCTCGCACTTGTAGCTGCGCCGTTGCCTCGTCCTCCTCCTCGGACGAGGGAGGTTTCGTGAATTACGCCGGCACGAGATCTGTTGCAATCTTAGTCTTCTGGTCGGGAGTAATCGACCTCGCCGCCTTCCCCGCCATTATGGTTGTCACCAGAGCGCCGACACACCCCGACTTATCCAAGGAGCTTATACCCAGGCTGGTCTAACTGGCCAAACCAGCTGCTCCACCGATTCGGTGGAACCTCCGCCTCCACAGCCACCAATTGGGGCTCCACCAAGGATTCTCGGTCGGCTAAAGGTCTACTCCCATCGCCATGTCAGTTACCCTCACTCCGACCGACCTCGGCAGGTGAAGGGTGAGCTCGGAGCCAGAGGCAGCTCTTCGAGGACTCTTCGGTCGAAGATGATTCCTCCTTTTCTCCAAGCGACTGGACTTGGAGTCTTCAGGAGGTCAGTCAATGGACGATAGCCCGTCGTCCTTCCTAGGACTACTTGGCTCATCTCGGAGTCCACCGGGATGGGCTCGAACCCGTTCCAAGCGGGCCAGGTATCCCCTCACGGAGATTCTGGACCGAGGGATTCTCCGCCGGAGGCTTTCCGTGGCGAGGCCATAGTGGGTCCGCACTGGAGCTTTTGCAGCGCCTGCTTCCCTGCCCTGCGCCCGGCCAGGATGGCCAGGAAGTATGCGTCCCTACTGGTTCCTTGTCCGTTCTGAACACACCCTCTGCTGAGGGGTTGGTTACTGACAAGCTTTCCACGCAACGCCAGGGATGTGGACAAACCTCCTGACAAGGAGTCCAAGAAATTGGACTATGTCGGCGTAAAAGTCTACGCTGCATCTCCTCGCCTTCGCCAGGCCAGTTCGGCCGTCCTCATGGCACATTTTTCTCATGCCCTGTTGGGCTCCCTGGATGAGGTCATCCTCATCTTCCCGCCGATCTGCAGACTACGGTTAAGCAGGTGCGGGACCAGGGCAGGGCAGTGGCCAAACAGCAGCTCCAGACTGCTTTGGATAAGGGGACTCATGTGCCAGATCGGTGCGGACCCGCAGTGGCTATCGTCGGCGGGCGGCTGAGGATATATCCACCTTTGCCGGATACCCAGCACAAGGTTGGCGGATGTTCCTTACGGGATGACCTCTTCGCCCTGGGGTGGAAGGTCACCTGCAGAGATCGACGAAGTCCAATGCTACCTTGGACTCGGTCTCTTCGCTCCAGAAGGACAAAGGCGCAAACCACAGCCCTAAGCCCTTTCGTCCTTCTGTGCCTGCGCGCCCGGCCCAGCAACGTCAGGGCCAGCAGGCTCGACCTTGGCATCCCAAACCAAGCACCGGCTTCCTCTAACAGGAGGCAGGAGGGAAAAGGCCCAGGAGGTCCCTCGCGGTCCCTCCTCCAAGCCTGCCCAGTGACGGGCTGAGGGGTGTGCGCCCATTCCCGCCACCTTATCCCTGGGTCCCCGTGGGGACGGCTCAGCACTTCCGTTCCGCCTGGTCCCTGTTTCCACGGACAGGTGGGTCTTGGAGGTGGTGGGAAGAGGTCTGCCTCTGGAATTGAGCAGGCACCACCCCAGGCCGTCGCCCTCGGGGCTCGAATCCCCAGCCTCACTGGCGGCTCGTCGAGCCGACATCATCTCCCTCCTCCAGAAGGAGGTGATAAAGAGGTGGTGGACCCTCCTTCAGACCCAGGGTTGTGTCCAGGTACTTCCTGGTTCAGAGAGCCGGACGGGGGCTGGCGCCCATTCTCGATCCACACGACCCAAACAAGTTCCTGCAGGTCTCGAACCTTCAGGATGGTCACTCTGGCTCAGATAATACCATCCTGGAACGCGGGCGGTGGTTCTGCTCTCTGGACTTGCGGGCAGGTTTTTCACGTCCCCATCCGTCCGTCTCACCAGAGATTCCTTAGCTTCGAGCGGAAGGATCCTCTTCGAGTTCCAAGCCATGCCCTTCGGCTTGTCTCCAGCTCCCAGGGTCTTCACCAAATGCATGGCAGTGGTGACAGCATCCCTGCGCGCCGAGGGGTCGGTGTACCACTCACCTGGACGACTGGCTGATAGCAGCTCCTCCAGGAAGGAGGCAGTGGTCCAGATCTGGCCCTCCAGGTCTGCTCTCAGCTGGGCCTCCTTATCAACGAGGCCAAGTCGGAACCGAGCCAAGCAGGTGATTCTTTTCATCGGGCGCAGCTCGACTCTCTCGAGCCAGAGCGCTCGCGCGGACAGGGCGAGGTTCTTTCCTCCTTTGCCCGATCATTTCTGGTTGGGCAATTGCGCCCTGCCCGGGACTTCCTGCGCCTCCTGGGTCTCATGGCGGCCTGCACCAGCGTGGTCCGTTGGGCCCGCTGGAACATGCGTCCCCTTCAGTGGGGACTGGCCAGCCAGTGGTCACAACGCTGCGATCCTTTGGACCAGCTTGTGTCGGTGACACAGGGGATGTGGAACGCTCTCCAGTGGTGGACCGTTCCAGATCATTTGCAGGAGGGCATCCCGTTCGTCCGCCCTGAGCCGACGGTCTCTCTATCGACCGATGCCTCTCTGATGGGTTGGGGTGCCCATCTGGGGGAACACCGGGCTCATGGCCTCTGGTCCCCGCGGGAGTCCCGATGCCACATCAACCTGCTGGAGCTCCGAGCGGTCCGCCTAGCTCTCACCGCCTTTGCTCCGTTCCTCTGGGGTCAAGTGGTCCGAGTCCAGACGGACAATACCACGACCATGTACTATCTAAACCGCCAGGGCGGGACGCGCTCCATGCTTCTATGCAAGGAAGCTCTCCGCATTTGGTCACTCGTGCGCAGCCTGGAGGCGGATCTCCTAGCCATTCACGTGGCAGGAGCCTCCAACACCCTGGCCGATGCCCTGAGCCGGATAGGGGCTGCATCCCACGAGTGGTCTCTCCTGCCGGAGGTAGTACAGCATCTGTTCTCCCATTGGGGCACACCTCAGGTGGACCTGTTTGCCTCCAGGGAGAACGCGAAGCTGAGTCTGTTCCATGCCCGCCTCAGCAGGGCTCGCTGCAGGGGGATGCCTTCTCGAGGCAGTGGACCCGGCCTCTTTTACGCCTTTTCCCCATTTCCTTGATCCACAAGGTGCTTCTCAAGGCGAGGAGGACAAGGCGCAGGTGATTCTGATAGCCCCAGACTGGCCTCGCGAGTTCTGGTACCCAGATCTCTCAGTCTCAGCTCCAGGACTCCGCGGCAGCTTCCAGCTCGCCCGGACCTGCTCTCAGTCAATCAGGGGAAGGTGTTCCATCCGGACCTTCAATCCCTGCACCTGACGGCCTGGTTCCTGAGCGGCTAGAGTTCCAGGCCTTGGGTCTTTCCGACGAGGTCCTCAATGTAGTTGAGGCGTCCCGTAAGGAGTTGACCAGAAAATGCTATGCCTTCAAATGGAAAAGGTTTTCCATTTGGTGTCAGGGCAAGGGCTTGGACCCTTCCTCCTGTTCCTTGGCAAGCATCTTGGACTATTTATGGTCCCTTTCTAGTCAAGGGCTTAGGTCGACGACCCTAAGGGTGCACCTGGCAGCCATCTCTGCTTACCGGGCGCGGGCCGGGAAGCAGTCGGTGGCGCAGGAGAAGGTGGTCTGGCGCTTTTTCAAAGGCCTTGATCACATTTCCCCTCCAGTGCGGGAACCCCCACCTCCGTGGGATCTACTGCTGGTACTGGCAAAGCTCATGGGCAAGCCATTCGAACCTATGCACAGGTGTGCTCTCTCTCACCTGTCGTGGAAGACCGCCTTCTTGGTGGCTATCACGTCAGCCAGAAGGATGGGAGAGCTCCAGGCGCTTTCCATCGAGTCTCCTTACCTGGTCTTCCACAGGGACAAGGTTGTCCTGCGCCCCCACCCGAAATTCCTTCCGAAGGTGGTGTCGGAGTTTCACCTTAACCAGGTGTTGACTCTGCCGGTGTTCTACCCCAATCACACCTCGGAGGCCGAATATAGGCTCCATACTCTGGACCTTAGAAGGGCGCTCGCTTATTATAAGGAGCGCACGGCTGAAATTCGGGGAGAGGTTCGCCAGCTGTTTGTCACCTACGCTGAAGCCGCATCTGGCAGACCTGCAGCCAAGCGGACGATAAGCAGGTGGGTAACCTCCTGCATAGATCTCTGCTATAAGTTGGCGGGCATGGAGCCTCCCAGAGGGATAAGAGCTCATTCTACCCGCCATACTGCTGCAACGGTGGCTGCTTCCAGGGACGTCCCTATCCAGGAAATCTGCAGGGCTGCTACCTGGAAGTCAGCAAACACCTTCATTACCCATTACCACATCGACCTTGAGTCACGCCGGGATGCTGGTTTTGGGGCCTCGGTTCTCCAGTCTCTCTTTCCCAAGTAAGTATTGGGGGTGTGCGTCTTGCCTCCCTCCTCCCGGAGAACTGCTAGGAGTCTGCCAATGAGTGTGGATGAACAACATATCCATGTCCCTAGAAATACAGGTTACTCACCTGTAACAGGAGTTCTAGGAATGGTATATGTTGTTCATCCACACGACCCACCCGACCTCCCCGGCTTCGACGCACAACCTGAGCTTCCAGCGGGCCAGATCTGGCGTCATGGGGCGGAGCCGAGAGTTATACCACCCGGGTGGGTGGGAGGAGCAAGCTTGAAGACCTTCCGGCAAGATTTAAAGCGGCAAGGATACCTGCCAATGAGTGTGGATGAACAACATATACCATTCCTAGAACTCCTGTTACAGGTGAGTAACCTGTATTTACTCACCTGTAACAGGAGTTCTAGGAATGATGTTGTTCATCCACACTACCCACCCGCCTCCCGGCTTCGGACGCACAACCTGGCTTCCAGCGGGCTAGATCTGGCGTCATAGGGCGGAGCCGAGAGTTTTACCACCCGGGTGGGTGGGAGGAGCCAGCTTGAAGACCTTCCGGCAAGATTTAAAGCGGCAAGGGACCTGCCAATAAGTGTGGATGAACAACATATACCATTCCTAGAACTCCTGTTACAGGTGAGTAACCTGTATTTCCTAAATGCTTAAGTTCCCTTTTGGTCCACTTGATTGGTAATTTAGTTTTCAAGGCGGGAGAGGGGGTGCAAGTATAGGGAATGACCTCCATTTTCGTTTTATTCAACATAAACCCAGCCAAAAACCCATACGGTGTAAAAAGCTGCCATACCCTTGGAAGGGATGTTTCCTGTGATGTAAAGGTCAGTAAGATGTCACCTGCAAACAGTGCCACTTTAAAATTTACCCTTCAGTTGGAATGCCCTCAGTCTCCCTCTCCTCCATAATCCTGTTGACCGAGGCTCCATATATAACACAAATTGGTGATTGGGGGCACCACTGTCTGATGCCCCTCTCCAATCTAATCAGGGTTGACAGGGTCCCATTAATTGTAATGTAGGCTTGAGGGGCCTCATGTAACCTCTGTAGAACATGGATAAAGTCCTTCGGGAAACCAGATCAAGCTAGGGTCACCCAAATAAAAGGCCAGGAGACCCTGTCAAAAGCCATCTCCGCGTCAAGGCTGGCCAGATCAGGGATCAAGTGAAAGCATATTCTGCTACTAACGGAGCTTGCCTAACTTTATCATGAGCTTGTCTATGCTGCACAAAACCCACTTGATTATGGTTAAGCAGAGATGGGCATCTACATATGTCGTCCAAATGACTGCGAAAGCTTTATAATCCGAATTCAACGGAATGATTGAGGGAGATCAGGGTCCTTACCAGGCTTGGGAATTGAAGAAATGGTGGCATATTTCCACGAGTGGGGAGGGGAGCCCCCACTGCTGCACCAATCTATAAGCCTGCAGCAAGTGCGGAAATGAAAGCTCTGCACACTTTTTATATAATTTTGCCAGATACCCATCTGGGCCCAACATTTCCTGGTGTTAGAATTTTTTATAATTGCTTCTATCTCCTCCATCGTGATAGGACCCTGCAAAGTCACTACCTTCTTAATAATCTTCCTGAAAAAGGGAAGATTCAAGATTGGTCTGATTTGGATAAGATGTCCGGGTCCAACAATGACTTCTTTAGGAGGAGCTTCACTGCTGCTCTCTTGAGAGCCATGGGAATGACACCCTGCTTTAAGAACACCTAACAATCTCAACATCACCAGAGACAGGGACTCGAGACAGTCTGCCAGCTGCCAGTGTGGTCCTCAGTCCAGCACACAGAACATGGGATGCAGCTCTGAGATCAGCCGGAGAAGCTCTCCAGCCGATACTGACTGAAACTCACTCCAGACCTATGGAGTATACTCGTTCACTAAGAGTTGGCTGCTGCTTGACCACGATGGCCCACTCAGGGAGATCCAGATCAAACTGAGGATAACCTATCAAGAAAGAACTGAGCAAACTCCTTGCACCTTTTTTTTGGTTTGTTTAATAATAATAATTTTATTTATATAGCGCCTTTCGATATATCAAGGCCCTGAACAAATTAGTCATAACTTCAAATTTCAATACAAAACCATCAAACACTACAAACATTGTAAAAATACATCACAAAAACATGATAAATTACAATAAAATCCCAAACATATTACAATTCACTTAACTATCTAAGAAGGCCATTCTCCATAAATATGTTTTCAGTTCTTTCTTAAATATCTCCACGGAGGTGCAATCCCGTAACCGGCATGGTAGAGAATTCCAAAGAGTGGGTGCAGCATGAGAAAATGCTCTGCTGCCAGAAGATTTTAAACTCACTCTTGGAATCTCTAACAACCCCATGTCAGCCGAGCGGAGTGATCGGCTAGGGCAGTAAGGAACTAGTAGGTCTTTCAGATAGGATGGACCCTGATCGCGAAGGGTTTTAAAAGTCAATAAAATGACTTTAAAGGTGATCCGCCACTGTACTGGAAGCCAGTGCAGTTCGCGCAGCACCAGGGTAATATGACAGGACCTAATTGTCCCAGTCAAAACCCGGGCTGCCACGTTCTGCACAAGCTGTAGGTGGCGGATTTCAACCCCAGAAAGCCCAAAGTAAAGGGCGTTGCAGTAGTCTAGGCGCGAGGACACAAAGACTTGGACCAACGTTGACAAGGAGTCAGACGGAACAAGGTGCTTAACCGTGGCAATATTCCTAAGATGGTAAAAGGAAGTCCTGACGACAGCCGACACCTGAGATTGAAAAGTCAGCCTATCGTCAAGGATCACCCCAAGGTTGCGCACCCGTTCAGAGGCCGGTAGTGACACGCCACCAAGAAGAATTCCAGAAGGCGCACCAGTATACGACCTCTCAATCTGACCACCCAGGTCCACAACCAAAACCTCAGTTTTCTCCGAGTTCAACTTTAACCAACTAGAATCCATCCAGTCTTGGATTTCCCCCAGACAGTTATTAAACACCGAGAGCTCCATCCTGGTCGCGAAAGACAGGTATAGCTGGGTATCATCTGCATAGCAGTGAAACCTCAGCCCATACCATCTTATAATGTTTCCGAGGGGCAGCATATACACCGCAAATAACATGGGTGACAGCACAGAACCCTGAGGCACTCCACACAACAAAGAGACTGGGCCGGAGGAAAAAATCCCCGACACAACTCTTTGTGATGTCCCAATAAGGAATGAAGTGAACCATTTAAGAACGGTTCCAGACGTTCCACAGATTTGCCTCAGTCGTGCTAGCAACACCATGTGATCCACAGTGTCAAAAGCTGAAGAGAGATCAAGGAGAACCAAGATGGAACGTCTCTTTTGATCCCTCGCCCTCAGAAGATCATTTAGCACCCGAACCAGTGCAGTCTCGGTGCTGTGCCTTTTACGGAAACCAGACTGGAAGGATTCATAGATACTATGGATGGTTAAATGGTCATCCAATTGGGCAGCTACGACCTTTTCAATAACCTTTCCAATAAAGGGAAGGTTAGAGATGGGTCTGTAGTTAGAAAAACAGTCTGGGTCCAAGGAAGCTTTCTTCAAGAGAGGTGTCACCACCACCTCTTTCAGGGAGCTAGGAAACTCACCCGACTCCAAGGAGCACCAGACTATTTGCGCCAAAACTGGACCAATGGTGTCCACACAACCCAAAATTAGGGTAGTCGGTCCAGGATCCAAGCCGCAGCTTGTAGGGCGCACACCATGGATGATCCTCATAATATCCACGAACTCAGGTCGACAAAAGGAACTCCAAGAGAATGGAGGCCCTGTGTTCTCACACACACTCCTACCACGTCACCCTTAGAGGTTGTCGGACACAAGTCCGCCCTGATGTCAGCCACCTTAGTTGCAAAGTATCGAGCGAGCTCATCGCACTCTATTTGCGAAAAGGCTTTCTGAACTTGCAGACAGGCTGGGTTGCACAGTCTATCTACAGTTCGGAACAGCTGAGCTGGTTCTGAGCAACTGCAATCTCCCTGGACAGGAATTCTGCCTTCTTATGGGTGATCGCAGATTGATAGCTAGTATAATGTTCAAACAATGTAAGGCGGTCGGCATCAAGGGCGGACTTGCACCAGCAGCGCTCTAACCTTCGCCCTTGTCTCCGCATCTCCCTCAGAGTCTCATCAAACCAAGGGGCCCTGGGGTGACGGGAAAGAGGGCGCTCGCAAACAGGAGCAATAGAATCCAGGGCAACCGTGATGGCCTCATTATAGGCCAACACCAGTGCCTCTGGGCTACTGTTCACCAACACGGGGGATGATAGGTCAAGGACCGCCGCTAGGCCTTGTGGAGTAACATTCCATAATGGGCGGTACCTGACCATCTCCACAGGGGATGGCCTTCTCGGGGGGTGCAAAAATTGAACCTCACGATGTGGTGGTCAGACCAAACGACTGGTTCCACCCCCATGTCGGATGCATCAATCCCAAGAAGGAAGACTAAGTCGAGAGAGTGTCCAGATTTATGTGTAGCAGTGGAAACTACCTGTGTAAGGCCCAAAGAAGACATTAATTGGAGGAAGTGTTTACCAAATTGAGAGAGTTCGTCAAACCCAGGCGTTGAAGTCACCCAGCACCATCAATCTGGGTGACTCAAACGACATGTCGACGAGGAAGTCTGCCACTTCCTGTAAGAAGCGTTTCCCATCTCTGGGTGGACGGTAGATGAGAACGATTCGAACGCCTTCACCTGCTACAACTGTACACTCAAAGGACTCAGCCTCACCCACTACCACATTCGAGAGGCCCAATTCAGTCTTAAAACAGACTGTAACCCCCCACTGTCCTGCGGTCCAATCTTGGGTGGTGTATCACCAAGTACCCGGCCGGAATCATGGCCTCCACTATAGGGCTAGAGTTTTCATCCAGCCAGGTCTCGGTGATGCAAACCAGGTCGACCGAACCAATAAGGTCGGCAATAATAGCAGTTTCATTCCTAACAGACCTGGCATTGCATAGCACCGCCCGAGTTGGACAAGCCTCGGAGGTTGTCAGGCCTGTCTGCCTACTGAAATCAGTAGTGCCCATGGGTATGGAGACCAGATAAGGCGGACCCCGATCTGGATTCCATTTCGACCCAGGACGCCTTCTGGACTTAATAACCCCAACACAATGGCCCCACTTGTTCATCCTCCCCTGTTCGAGCACCCCCGCCCCTCACTCTCCCACGAGCAATCCCCAATGCTCTACAATGCTGATAAACATCAAACTGTAAGGGAGGAGTACAAAAGGAGCGGAGGGCGCGAAGAGAGGAGGAAGAATAACGCACCACCATGGGGAAAAGAGGCCAGCACATGACGCTGCTTAACAAATTAAACAATAACAAAACAAACCCACCTCCCAAAATATTCAAACTATCCTAAGCTGACAATCGATACTAACTAATAAAATTAAATCTACAAATTACAATAAAATACTCAAAAAATAAATTTGTATAAACCCCCCCCCCCAGTCCTCTCACCACCGGGGAACGAGGGTACAGAGGCACTCTCACTGCCGCATCAATATAAAAACATACACATTTTTTAAGCTCCCCCCCAGTTCTCTCACAACAGGGGAGAAATAAAATTAGTTTTTCTCCCTACCAGGAGAAAGACACACACTGTAAAATCAAACAAATAAAACAAATTATAGTTAAATAAACAAAAAATTTTGGACCCAGGGTCCTCTCACCACCCGACTGTCCAAAACAGAGTCAAAAGGTGGCAGGAATCAGCAGCTTCTCAAATAAGTCCAAAATTCCACATAGGTCCAAAAACGATCCAAGTCCAGGGAAAAGGCAGCTGCATAAACCCAAAAAGGAGAATTAGTCCAAAGAGGAGGTCCAGCAAGTTCAAAGATCCAAGCAAGTTTATGTCCACAGAGGATCAAACATACTCCAATCCCGTTTACTCCCAGCCAAGTGCCCCCCGGGCAATTAATGCCACTCACACCAAAGGACCATGAGAAGAGCCACTACTGCAGCCACTTTCATGGTCCAAGGGGGCGAGGTACCCCACTCAGTTCCCCGACTGGAAAATACCCCAACCCCCTGTGGAGTAGCAAAACCCAGGAGAGCACCGGCCAGAGCAGACAAAAGGCAACAGTATCCACCTACAGATTTCAAGACTCAGAGGGCTCACAGTCTCCAACAGAGTCCCGATCCAAAGATCCTCCATATCCTCTTGTCAGCATTCACTACATCCAGAGCTCCTCCCAAAACACTTCAGGGCTAACCAACACTCCTCACCCTCCACACGACCGAAAACGCTTTCCCACAAAGAACCAGGAAGCAAAGTCACAAAGTCCCCGCCTCAGTCTGTGGGGGAGAATGCTAGCGTCTCTCTCCAAAAACTCAAAACGGAAGATAAATCTTAAAATTTCCGAGACCCCTCCTGTGCCCGAAACAAGGGGATGAGACGGAGTCGAACACAGAATAGATACTGGTAAACTACGAATGTCCCTCCAGTCTCCTAACTTCTCCACAGAACGCTATTCCCACACGCAGCATCCCGTAAAACTTGTGGTGCCATAAAATGTACTCTTTCCTCATATATCATACTCGTCTCTTGGCGTAGTCAAAGGGAACCAAAACAGGACCACTAAAATCTGTAAAAGAAAGAGCCAGCTGACGTCTCTCACAGTCCGGCAAGCAGGTAAACTCAGCATCCAGCAACGATCAAAACAATAACGCTTAGCGCATTAGCGCCAAAACCAGGACCAAATAAAACAAAACAAAATATAAAACTCAAAGCCTAACTTAAAAAGAATAAAAAATAAAATCAGAACTTCGTCAGAAAAGCAACAACGACGCGCCCAGCCTGACGGCCATCTTGAAATGAATAATGAATAAATACCTGAATAAATAAAGGTACCTTTATTACCTGACCTTACCTGAATAAAATAAATGAATAAATAAATAAACTAAAAGTTTAGTTTACTTTTGTCCCCTACAAATCGACCGGTGTCCTGATCCCTTCACCTAGCCGCATCACCAGCCTTCTCCGGTTTACCTTTTTTCCAATGCACTCTGGCTTGCCACAAGGGTGGGACTGTCGGTGGTGGACCCTAGCTCCCGATGTAGACTTGATGGGTATGAGTGGAGAGACAGCCATGATTGGCGGTGTGGGGCCTGCGGTAAGGGTTAGGAGTCATCCTGCAATGGTCAGAATTTTTCTTGGTGTCCTGTTTATGTGCTCCTAGGACCCCAAACTCCTGATGCATGCTTGTGCAGTGGACATCTTCCCTCTAAGTTCCTTGATTCCAGCTGCACCATCAGCTGTGGTCATCCAGGTGATGGTAATGGAGCGAATCTGAACATCCTCCTCAAGGTGGAGAGTGTCCTCTGGGATGCTCAGATCAGCTTCCCCGGCTAGGTGTTGGATGACTCGGGCTACCACTGCACCAGTAGGCCGGCCTCCTTGCACCTTTCTGTGGGATAGGTCTCCTCTAGACTGAAGACAGACAGTATCTAATGGTCTGTTCACAGTGCGGAAGAGCTGAGTTGGTCTTTTCCTGCCTACAGGACTCACACACTCAAACCACTACCGTTTTGGCTTTCAACTAACAAAAGTTCCCCACTATTCCAAGGAGGAGCTTTGGTGGGGGCAAGGGAGTTGAGTGCAGTGATGACAGCCTTATTATAAGCATCCACCCCATCCCCTCGACTTGTTCCACACAAGCCTGTAACATGCTCAAGCAGTCTAGATGGTATTGAAGCACACCCCACTAGGAGTACAGTAGCATCAGTGGCGGCTACAAGGAATGTACCACTGGCAGAGATCTATAAAGTTGGTACGTAGTTCACAGCCCTTTCATTCACATCTCACTATTGCGGCTATTGTTTGAACACACAGGCAAGAGAAAATGCTAGATTTGGAATTTCCGTACTTCAGAACCCATTCTCAAAGTAATCTTAAAATCCTTCAACTCAGGATGCTGCTTGGAGTCAACACAAGTTTGATGAGGTCATTCAAATTCATGTAGTTAGAAGATAAAGTTACTGTCGTAACATCTTTCTTCTAATGGATTTGAACAGCCTATGAAATGAACCCTTCCCTGCCTTCTCTTTTTATTTTTTTAACTTACTGTTTCTGTCCCCTTCCTCTCCACAGCTGCTCCCTCCTTCAGGGATTCGCAAGGCAACCGCTCAGGCTGCACTGAAGAACGTGGAACTTTAGCTCTTCTGTGTGTCCTGCCTCTACGATCCCTCGGACCCCCCCCCCACCGAGTGGGGTGGAAGGGGAGACCCAGAACCCATCCATCCTTCAGCCAGTGGTGGGTGGACACTGATGGACTTCTCCCCCAAACTCCAGTCACCGACTCTGGGACCCATCTCCAGGAGCAGACGCGGGTCTTTTCACATTTTCTGGTCCCTACCCCTGCAGATGGCGGCACGCAAGGAGCGGCCAGGGAGACAAAGGCATACAGAAATGTACCTTCTCTCCGGCTCCTTGACCGACATCCGCCTCTCCCTGTATCCTGCCTTCCCGACTGCACCTTCACCTTTGGTCACCCAGGTGGCGGTATTGCAGCGGGACTGCAGCTCTCTCTACCTGGAGAAGGAGAGCAGCCCTCCAGATGCTCAATCCTTTTTCCCCTGGCCAGCCCTCCAGTGACCCAGGCTTGCTACTGAACACAGGTCGCTGGTGTCACAAGCAGTAACGCTACCACTGCGCTGGCGGACCGGCCTCTTTTTATTTGTAACATATTTTATCAGGTAAGCAAAGAAAGTCCAAATGGGCTCGTTTCCAGTTTAGATCTGGGGGGAGAACAGGAGATAAATCAGGAAATACAATACTCAATTCCAGTAGTGAATGGTATAAAGTCTGTCTGTCTGTCTTTCTGTGTCACGAGTCAGGAATTATATAGGACAAAATATACACATAGTCATCAGTTAACAGTATTGAGTAATTAGGTTACTCAGAATCATTTATGATAGCTGGCCAGCCGGTGCAGCAGCAAGGTGACCGCTTGTGATGCCAACATCCCGGGTTCGGGAACAGACCCGGGAATTGAGGAGAATAGAGCGCCCAAGGCGGCTCTCTTCTGGGGTGTCATAGGGTGTCGGCTAACAGATGGACACTCACAACCAGAAATAGGTTTAATGCACCGTCGGCTTGGCACGATGTTTATTTTTAAGCAACCAAAAATAAAATAAAGTAAATATAGGCTTCATTGGTGAGCAAATAAAATATAACTATTTTAAATAATAGAAAATCTCTCACAGCCGTGACAAACTTTAGTATAGTCAATTTCCACAAGAGTGCTAGGACTCCCCTCAGTTCTTCGCCTACCTAGGCCAAAAAGCACTGACCCTAACTCCCTCGCATGCTGAGTAGGTAGACTCCTTAAATACCTGCCCACCAGGTCATGTGATATCAGCATCATCAGAAACATTAAAAAACATTTTAAATGGCTCCTTTTAATTTATATAAAGCTAGGGAGCCTTTATTTATATTATTACTATGCTCTAATATCATGGTTTTGTATTTTAAACAAAGGAGAACTGAAATAAAAATATGTTTTACCTTAATCCTGATTGACAGTATTTGCCTTATAAAAGTGATTACTAGAGGCCATTGCCGCCCTTCAGTGGGGCCAGACAGAGCAGCTAAGAAACAAGGAAGTAGCCTGTAAGTTTCCCCTTTGAAATTACCTTTATTTTAAACAAAATGTAGCCATTTCTGTTGTGCTTTTGACATTATCCTTTTGTGAGGCAAACATTTATTGTGACTTTTCAGCAGCCTACTTTTCAGCTGAATAGCACTGGTACACTCACATGGGGCTTGTGTAAAGGGAGAGCCTATTTACAGGAGCAAAAGAGGCTCACAGAAAACACCAAGCTGCACACAAAGTGTACCAAAATGAATGTTGCCACTATTACTGTTTAGGCTACGTGCACATATTAAAAGCAGCTACTCTGGGGCTTAGAACTATTAACTATATTCCCAAAGCTTTCTTTTGAGGCATACTGAACATGTAGCCATTTTGAGGGCATAAACACAGCATATTGCACGCACGACTGTACTGCCTAACATTATAGATTATTTTATGTGCTGCATCATATTGTGCACAAGGTTAGGTCATGTTCTGACCAAGTAACTGTACCCCTTTCAGTGGACATGGAAAAACAGTGGAGATAGATAAGAGAAAGATGGTGGGGGAGTGCTCAGAGGTGGCCAACCTCGGAACTAGAGCTGAAAGGATAGAATAAAGGACAAAGGATGGAACTGTTGCAACAGAAGTTTTTGTACGAGGAGAGGAAAATAAGGTCCACATCAAGGGACAGGGCTAATCCCTGTCACACGAGAGTGGGGAGTTGGGGGTGAGTGTCTGGCTTGTTGGCGACCTCTGGCAGAGGCCAGGGGAATCACCGAAAAAAGGCGGTGCCTGCTTGCATGGGAGGCGGGACAGACACTGGCATCATTGCACGCCTCGCCTCCCAGGGGAACAGCCACAAAATCTCCAGTCCCCCAGCCATGATGCCCTGCTCCACTGCCGTTCCCACTGCCACCAGTGCCCACCGGGGGGGGGGGTCCCACTCCGTGGCCCCACCCTGCGGTGTAAGCCAGGGTTCGCCTAAATTGACTGTTGGGAGGGGCAGGGGGACAAGCCTGGGTATGGTGGGTCAGTTTACGGGGCGGGGACTGAGCTCCATAGGGGGCATTGAGGGGAGGACCGGAGGCAAAACAAAAAATACAAAAAATAATCATGATTAAAAGCTTCAGCTTTTAATGATTGCAGCTGTGTTCTGAGTCATTCAAACCTTTTTAATCTAAAATTTATATTGCTGTGATTGGAATTTTTTTCAGATTAGGTCTTAAGCCCTCAGGCTAGGTCACCGTATAAATAAAACAGAAAATTGCCCTTCCTTGCCTTTTGGCCATCTGTTTTTGGCTCCTTCGACTTTGATTTTTTGTTGCCAATAGGCAGACTTTCCAGCGCACCAAAAATGGTCTTTGATTGACGTTCAAAAGAAGTGTTTATGGACTGTGTAATGTTCTTTATGGATATGGATTTTTTAACCCTGTTTTGCTTACTGATTAGAAGTGTTGTGACCGCCATATTCAGATGGGTAGTGCCACGCTAACCAGAAATAGTGCTGTCAGATGAGGCAGGGGCCATATTTAGTGGCACCTGGTGTACTGTGTGAACCTAATAGGATGTACTTGCAGAATATACCACTGCATATGTGCAAACGAGGGAACCCTTGCATACCATGTATAACAGTATATTCAGAGGTTTTGAAAGAGTTAAATGGTGCCATTGCAGCACGGTGGTTTAACATTTTCAAAACCCTACTGTCATCACTGTATATAGTGGTGTGTGAACACCCATCCCACCTAATCCCCAGCCAAGTGCTGGGTAGCCAGTTGACTTACAGCAGGAGCTGTTGGTCTCTGCCAGTGTCCCCCTCTACTCCCAGTTGCCATTCAGATGCCTGCAACACTGTTACTGTATCCTGTCCCATGCGTCTAGTGGCCCCCACCTCGATTTCCTGTCAGATGCCCTACAAAATGTAAAACAGCTCTCCCTGGTGTCTAGTGGTCCCCCACCCCTGATTGCTAATCCATTTCCCCCTACCTGTGAGTTACAGTTATCGCTGCTGTCTATAGAGTTCCCACACCCTCATAATTGCCAATCCGATTCCCCCGACCTTTGTTTCTAAAAGATCCCTGGTGTCTAGTGGACTCCCACCCTCCTGATTGCACACCTGGTATGATAAAATAAATTCCCTGGTGCTTAGTGGCTCCCCAGTTGTGTGGCAGACCCCCTTCCCATCCTACCCACTCAGACCTCTCAACCGCCTCTCCCCCTTGCTGGCCCCGCTTAACCCATCTAGTAGCCTCCACACTGTGACAGCAAGCGGAACAGCCCCTCTGCGCTCAACCTCGACCGGCCGCCATCTGAGTGATAGGGAGAACGTGTGAGCCTACTGTACAAACAGCTGTTTCTGCAGCAGGCACATGCTCACTCCCCCTCACTGAGATGGCAGCCGGGTAAACGGAGAGCAGTGCCAGCCCCTGTCACAGTGCGTGCGTGCTGCCAGATGGAGTAAGTAGGGTCACTGGAGGAGGTGCTGATGGGCTGGAGTAGGCATGACAGAGAGGGGGTCTGACTTGTGAGTGTTCTACAGGTCAAGCAGTCGGGTTGGGGGTGAAAAACTGGACCCGAGGGAAGGTATACTATCATACTGTGTGGGTGATCAAGGGGTGAAGATATCACTAGACACCGGGGATTTATTGGAAACACAGGTCGAGGACTTCAGGAGAGATGCATTACACACTATTCATATATTTATTTACTTATTCGGAAAGTACCTTTGAGCACAAATCCTCTTTTGCAAAGATTCCACATCAAGGTTAGTAGAGTTTAATTAAGGTACAGTAAAAACAACAAGCAGCATACAGTGACATCTGTATGGGGTCATCTGAAGGTGACTGAGGGGTGGAGGGGCCAGCACCGCTCCGCACAATGTTTCCACGCAATAGTGTGCAGTGGCATCGTTAGCACCTGGCATGCTCTATTGGCTTATTAGAATGCCAGCAGATGAATACGGCTTACAGGAGAAATGGCGGGGCTCTTTCACATTTAGGATGTGCTATCTCCATTCTCTTGCTTGGCTGACACTGTCTGCCATGGTTATCCAGTGTTCCTGGTTCCCCATGGAGCCTTTTGCTTCTAGCTGGCTTGCACATTAGACCGCTTACAGTCCTACTCTCATTTTGTTTTCTTCACCACCTGATTGGTGAATGCCCCTGATTCTGTGTCCTTGCGTTCCAGAATGGTTTGCATCTTGCATTTTCATTTTGTGGAAGCCTGGCAAGGCGCTGCTTGGTCTTGTGCGTGGGTGCCCTCATGGTATGGTCTCTTGTATGTCTTGGTTTCATTTCATATCACTGCTGGTGTCTACTTGGGAAGGCAAATTCATTTGTACTTTTGGTCCTCACCTTGTCAGTGTCCTTTCAAATTAGCTTCTTTCTGGAAACATGCCCTTTGCTGTCGGCCTGGTTGGGGCTCTGGTCTCCCTCTTCCTTTTGGTATGATACAACTCCACGTTTGTCTCCGGCAGAAGCACTGAGAAGGCATGAGGCCACCCACCATATATAGACACTGATGGTGTATGTCATCTGTGTGCCCTAGCTAGGCTAAAGTTTCTGTGTGATCCTGACACCGTTGCCTTACTGTTCCAAAGGCGTGGCTCTGTGGAAGAGAATCTCTTGAAGATCTGCTGTTACCAGTAAGTAGCAAACCTTTTTCCTGTAAAGACCAAGAACGGCTGATAACATAGAAACATAGACTTTGACGGCAGATAAGGACCGCTTGGCCCATCTAGTCTGCCCATTTCCCTACCTACAGGATAGGCCGCAGATCCTAGTTAACCAACAGCCTATTTCTTCCTACCCCCCACAAGAATTGCCTTATGTCTGTCCCATGCATTCTTGAATTCTCCCACAGTTTTGGACCTCACAACCTCCTCAGGAAGGCTGTTCCATGCATCCACTGCCCACTCTGTGAAATAATACTTCCTCACATTGCCACTGAACCGCCCCCTCTATCTTTAAATTGTGTCCCCTTGTTCTTGCACGTCTCTTTTTCTGAAAGATGCTACCCTCTTGGACTTTGTTGATTCCACTGAGGTACTTAAAAGTTTCTATCATGTCCCCCCTCTCCCTTCTTACCTCAAGGGTATACATATTAAGCTCCTTTAGTCTCTCCTCATACAGCTTCTCTTGCAGACCCTGCACCATTTTCTTTGCCCTCCTCTGGACTGCCTCTATCCTGTCTATGTCCTTGCGGAGATGGGGTCTCCAGAACTGGACACAGTACTCCAGATGGGGTCTCGCCAACTGTCTGTACAGAGGGATAACAACTTCCCGTTTTCTGCTGCTGATGCCTCTCCCTGTGCATCCCAGTATACCCCCAGCCCTCCCTACTGCCTTCTCACATTGCTTGCTAACCTCAAGGTCATCTGATATGATTACCCCCAGGTCCCTTTCCTTTTTTGTTGTTGTTACCACCTCCCCACCCCATTGTGTATTCTTCCCCTGGGTTCTTGTTTCCCAGGTGCATTATTTTGCACTTCTTTGCATTGAATCCTAGCTGCCATACTTCTGACCATTCCTCCAACCTTGCAGTCCCTTCTCATCCTTTCCGCCTCCTTGTGTATCAACCCTGTTGCAGATCTTTGTGTCATCTGCAAAGAGGCATACTTTTCCTTCCAGTCCCTCTGCAATGTCACTTATGAAGACATTAAAAGGACTGGACCCAATACTGAACCCTGCGATGCGCCACTAGTAACCCCTCTTTCTTCAGCGTGGACTCCATTTACAATTACCTTCTGTCCTGTTGTCCAGCCAATGTTTTACCCAGACTACCACCTGGGACCCACTCCCAGGCTGGTTAATTGACTATTAAACTTTGTGTGGGACTGTGTCAGATGCCTTGCTAAAGTCTAGGTAGGCCATGTCCACAGCCCTCCTAGTCTACTACTTTGGTCACCCAGTCAAAGAAATCTATTAGATTCGTCTGACATGACCTTCCGCTGTGAACCCATGCTGCCTTGGGTCCTGTGCCCACTGTCCTCTAGGTACTCAACTGTTCTTTCCTTCAAAGTGACTCCATCACTTTCCCTACCACAGAGGTCAGACTGACAGGTCTGTAGTTTTCTGCCTCTGTCTTGGTCCCACTTTTATGAGGGGAATCACATCCACTTCCTCAGTCCTCAGGTACCACACTCCTCCCATGATTTATTAAAAGAGCTGCCAGTGGTTTCACTAGTTCCCCTTAATTCTTTTAGAATTCTGGGGTGTATTCCATCAGGCCCCATTGCTTTGTCCACCTTCAGTTTTAGGAGTTCTTGCAGAACCCTTTCTTCTGTGAAAGGACTGGGATCAACCCCCCCTATCAAGAGTGCTTCTGTTAATTGGATTAGGCACTTCCCCCTCCTCTTTTGTGAATACTGAGCAGAAATATTCGTTCAGTATCCTTGCTTTTTCACTGTCCTGCTCTGCCCACCCACCATTCATTCTATTCAGCCTCACTATCCCTCCCTTTGTCTTTCTATGTTCGCTGATGTACCTATAAAAGGTTTATCCCCCTTCTTAACTGAGTTGGCTATCTTTTCTTCAGTTTGGGCCTTTGCTATTCTGACTTCCCTTCCTGCTTCCTTCTGGCTTCCCTCCCTGCTTCCTTCTGCCTTAACTGGTACAGCTCTCTGTCCTGCTCTTTCTGTGTTTCCTTATACTTCCGGAATGCTATCTTTTCTTCCTGACTTTCACAGCCACCTCTTTTGAGAACCATAGTGGCTTTTCTTTCATTTGATTTGTTTATTTGCTTCACACAAGGCTTGTTGCCTCTGTGATGGCAGTTTTGATGATTCCCATTGTTGCTCCACACCTCCTTCTAGCCTGTTTGCTAGTGCTTTTCTGAGGCACTCTCCCATCTTGCCAAAGTCAGCCCTCCTGAAGCCCAATACCCTCACTTTTGTATGGCTTGACTCTGTAGCTGAGTTTAACGTCAACCGCACTGTTTGATGGTCACTTGTTCCCAGATGGCAACCCACTTCTAGATCTGAGATCCTCTCACTGCCCCCGTTTGAGAGTACGAGGTCTAAGATTGCTCCCTCATGAGTGGGTTCCGAAACTAGCTGTCTGAGGCCTGCCACCTGTAGGGCATCAAGAATGGCCCTGCTCTTGGATGTGACTGCAGCAAATGTGCTCCAGTTAACATCTGGCATATTCAGGTCTCCCATCAATAGTATCTCCCCTTTCTCTGCCATTCTAAGAATGCCTTCTATCATATCCTTGTCCATTCCCTCCCCCTGACATGGGGGTCTGTACACAACCCCTGTGCGGATTGTGGTGCCCTTTCCAGTCTCCAAGGTGACCCACAGTGCCTCCTCTCCTCCCTGTTTACTCTTTTGTTCAGTTGCTTTTATCCCTTCCTTTACATAGAGAGCTTCTCCTCCCCCTCTTCTCCCCTGCCTGTCTCTTCTGTAGGTTATGTACCCTGGTATGTTAACATCCCAGTCATGGTTCTCTGTGTACCATGTTTCTGTGACTGCTACGATATCCAGGCATCCCTCTTCCATCAAGGCCACCAGCTCAGGGAGCTTGTTGCCCAGACTACGGGCATTGGTACTCATTACCCTCCATTTCCTGATGGCCTTACTCCTTTTTGCCCCATTCCTGTCCTCCTTGCCTTTGTCACTTTCTCCATTTACCCCTGCCCTTCTCCCTATCGACACCTCTATGTTGGTTTTTACTGCACTTACTACCGTGATTTTTTTTTGGGGGGGGCTAGGATTTCCCTGCTTCTTTCCAGTGCCTCCCTCCCTTGGCTAGTTTAAATGCTTGCCAGTGAAGCATTTAAACTTATCACCTAGGATCCTGGTTTCCTCCTGGACAGATGCAACCCATCATGCCAGTATAGGCTTGCATCACTCCAGGTGGATCCCCAGTCCCCAATGAAGCCAAATCCCTGAGCTCCACACCAGTTTTTCAACCACTGATTGAATCCCATGGTGCGGAACACCCTTGCCTCTCCTACGCCATAGATGGGCAGCACCTCCGAGAAGGTTACCGTGCATGCTACTTGTCTAAGTCCCCTCCCCAATTCCACAAATTCTTCCTGCACTTCTCTAATCCCTTTCTTAGCCAGGTCATTTGTCCCTAGGTGGACAGTGACATCCAGCTCCCTCCCCTGTGCAGCTGCTCCGGCAATCCTGAGGATTCGCTCCCTGTCCCTCCAAGCCATGGCGCCAGGCGGGCACCTTACCCCCCTCTCCCCCAGTTCTACCTTCCTAACAATGGAGTCCCCACCAGAGTTGTTTCCTTCCCTGCGGGTCCCCTGCCACCCTCCTGTGGTCTCCTTTGTGGAGGTTCAGCATCCTCCTTGGTCTCCACTGCGGGTGCCTCCATAGAGGAACCACACTTTGCCAGAATGGCATAGGAATTGTGGAGAGGTACAGCTGGAGGATGCGCCTCTGTTCCACCACCCTCACCCTCTCTGAGCCCACTGTGGTCCAGCCGCTTCTCTTTCTTGGCAACCTCTGAGGCAGCGGCAGTGGCACTGGTGGTCCCTGGATGGAAGACGGCGTCCCACAAATCCTGGCCAACTCAGCCTGGAGATGAGCAACCTCCTCCCTCAGCCCAGAGAGGTGCCTGCAGATGGGACAACACCGAATCCTCCAGAACGTCTCCTGGAAGACTGCTGCTCCACAGCCACTGCACTGCACCACTCCCATCATGTATTATTTCTGGCCCCTTAACTGTTTGCAATCCTTACTCTTTCCTCTGTTTTTTTTTTTCTCTCTCTCTCCTTACTTTCTGCCTGTGTGCCCTTTAAGCTCCTGATTGTCCTGTTCTGAGACAAGAATAGCCTATATTTCTCAGTAGACCCCTTACTTGCTCAGAGGCAGACCTCCAGCAGCTAGGCGGGGCGGAGAGCTACTCTTGCCCTTCTAGGATGGTGGGTCTTTGGTGGCTCTGTGATCACTCACTTCCTGCTCCAAAAAAGGAAGTTCCTGTTGTCAGTCAAATTCTGTGCCTATAAAAGTAGAACTAGCTTTGGGGGGGTGGGGGCAATATAGTCCCAGTAGAGAAGTCCAGTCACACAGCAGGCCTTTCTCCTGGTGTCTTCTGCTAAGCTACTAGCAAAATCTTTCTAAGGCAGTCTTTAAATGTCGCTTTCTTCTAGCTAAGCCACTCCCCCTACTTACTAGATCTTTCTACAAGTAATTTAAACCTCACAGCTATCAAGTCCTTTCAATCACCTGAGATTTACACCTAGATAACTGTTCAGAAAACCATTCAGTTCAGTTAACTCAGACACACATTTTTTTGTTTTGTTTGTTAGTTTTTTTTTTTTACCCTAAATTAAAGTTCCAAGTACAAGAGTTCTATTTCTTTAGTCTCAGTAGAGAAGTCCAGTCACGCAGCAGTCCTTTCTCCTGGTGTCTTCTGGGATAAATGATGAAGCATGATGTTCTTAACAAATGATCAGATAAGACTGCAGTTTTGATAGCACTGATTTTTGTTCTTGTTTGTTGCAGAACTTTGTGAAGGCTATGAGGCTGTTCATAGGAGAGCCTGTTTGGACACCATACAATCGACCAGCTGACCATTATAAAGCTCGTCAAGAGTATTTGACATTTTTAACAAAGTCGATATAGCAGTGGCATTCCAGTTGACCCTACAGGCACTATATGCAGAATTCTGTCTGACTAAACCAAAGTGATTTTTTTCCATTATCTGTTTTTGCTTCTTACCCCAGGAATCCATTAATATTATTAACTTCTGTAGTGTCCCTTTAAGACAACACTGCCCCAGAGAGAATGGAACTACATGCAAATGATGGAACAATTGCCATGTGCCATTTCTCAAAAGCTGCCCAGCTAACTGCCTATGTTCTAACTCCTCAGATTTTTTTCTCTTCACCTGCAAGTCAAGATGCCCTGGAGTTTCCTCTCCCTCTCAGTCGTTCCTGACGTGTTATTTCCTTCAAAAACTTAAGTAGTATTTATTTCTTTTCAGTTGCTGCCTAGTTTATTGTTTTTTAGTTTTAAACTTTCCTTGGTTAGTGTATTTTAGTTAGTTTATCGGTTCCTCTTGGTTTACTTTAAACTTGGGGTCCGACGGTTGTTTATTTTAATTGGAACTCTTTTTACTGTTCTGCTTGCTTTTTCAGCGTTTTTCTATTAAAACGCTAATTTTGAACTGAGTTATCAGTTTTTTTTCCCTGGTTACTGAACAGACTGCAACCGAGAGGTTTTTAAACTTTTTCGGCTCCTGAACCGACCACAACCTTCAAATGTAATTAGCGGTTTGCGGTCCCTGTTTTCTCTAGCTCTCTTAAAATGTGAGAAAAGCCTAAAAGGAAAACAGGACCCCCTGGGTTCAAAAATTGTTTAAAATGTGCAGAGGTATTTGTCAAAGCAGACAACCATGGCCTTTGTGTTGTCTGCCTTGGACAACAACATCTCTCTACGGATTGTGACATGTGCAAGTCCTTTCCCCCAAAGACGCTTGAAAAACACTGGGAAAGGCTGCAAAAAAGACTTGAAAAGGGTGCCATGGGCTCTGACCAGTCCATTCCCTTTTAAAATATGGCTGAAACTGCTAGAGCCTCTTCTGCCACCCCTAATACAGGTGAGGGTTCTAGTAAAAATGGCATTGAACCGGCTAACTCTCCGGTGCCTGCCAAAAAGTTGAGAGAAACCAAGCACCCTGAGGCCCCTGCTGGAAAGCAACAAGGGACCCCTCAGGTGCCTGCTTCTTCGCTTTTGCCTGCTAACTTAGCACAGGCTCTACAAGTGCTTCAGGTTCTGCAGGGTTTGATATCCCCTCAGCCACCTGTTCAGGCTCTGCCAGGGAATCCATCTGCCTCTGTTCCCCCTCCACTCCTGGAACATTTGGAGCGTGGGGAACTGGAAGAGGTCGAGGCAGAAGGGGGAACTGAACCTGAAGTTTCTCCTGAAGAGGAGTTCGGTTCACCCCCCAAGACCATCAGAGGATAATTCCACACACTTTGCATTTGTAAAGGAAAATGTTTGAATCCCTGGGCCTTGTCACCACTGAGGAGGAAGCTGAATATATGGAATTAATGGGGCTGACACCCACTAAAAAACTCTTACTTCCCCTCTTTAAGTTATTTAAGAAGGACATTATGACTATATTACAAGCACCAAATACTGTTCCTCCTGTCGACAAAAAGAGTGACAGGAAGTATCAACTTGACAGGACAGGGGCTGAGTTTCTTTTCACTCACTCCGAGCACAAGGGTGTTGTTCAACACTGATCATGTGAAAATGCTATGGTGCCTGTACACCCCCACCCTCCTGACAAGGATTCAAGCAAAATGGATGTTGTGGCAAAAAATGGCTACCTGTCTGCTTCATTGGTAGTCAGACAGGCCAGTTACCAGGCATACACTGCCCGGTACCAAAAGATCCTGTGACAGTCAGTACTGGACACATTGCAAATGAATCCTTCTAATGGAGGGCCAGACCTGGTTGAAGTTGCCAGGCTGGGCCTAGAGACTTCAAAATTCCAATTTCAAATGGCAGCTGATACCAGCGACACCGCTGCTAGATTGATGGCTGGTTCAGTAGCCCTCAGGAGATTCGCCTGGCTCAGGACCACTAACCTGACTCCAGATATCCAGGAAGTCTCTGCTCGTGGTCATGGATTTCCGAGTGGAAAACAATGCACTGTTTGGTGAGCAGACTGAGGCTTACCTGAAAAAGGTATACACTTATAAAACCACTTTCAGGAACACAACTAAAGAGAAACCTCCCCCTTCTCCTAAGCCGGTGTGAAGGGAAGGTAAGAGTGTGGCATAGGGCAGCAGACCCCTTCCTCAGGTCCCGACTGCCCCACAGCATATGCAGTACCTTGCAGACAAAGGTAGGGGTAAAAGGGGTCCTAGGAGGGGCTCCCAGGCTGAACAAGTTCAGCCACAACTACAAAACCCTGAATTGGTTCTCAGGCCTGACAGTGGGACTCGCCCCCTTTCTATACCTGGTGGTAAAGAATCACTGGCGGTAATGCCAGCATTATGATAACAAGCGGGTTTTTTTTAATAGGATCCTTTCGAGGAGTCCCCAGGCCCCTGTTTTTTCCCTTTAACCCCCCTTTTATCACAGGGTTCTTCATGATGTGGTTTTTTTTGAGACAGTTTCCATGCAATTTTGTTTTAGGACCCTCTATTAATGTTCTTACTCTGGTTGGCTTTACACTATAATCCATTCTGGGCTCTGCTGAGAAGTGCTTCATGTGGATCAATATCCAGAATGAACCCTGCTCTTGGCTAGGGTCGTTGGCTCTCCCATAAGAAAACTGGGTGGATTCGTTTTTAACCCTAGCGGGATGACTGGCTAGTGCTGGGAAATTTTCCCCATAAATAAGGATCTTTTTCAGGGTCTAAAAAAAGGAAAAATCAGTTCTAATCTCTGTACAGTCGCTGCTTTTTTCTTAAATGAGCTGAGTACCATGGTGGGAAGGGCTTCCCCAACCAGGAAAGGCTAACCAAGCTCTGCACCATAGCAGTGCCTATATCTCCTGGACTACTTGGTTTCAGCAACAGGTACTTTATGGGACGACAGTTTTCAGGCGAAACATTGATGGTCCCTCAGAGCCAAGTTGTACCAGATAAGGGATCTTTCCTTCCTCATAATAAGCAAGTCTTCCACTAGGAGTCTCTGTCTGTGCTCCTTAGGACAGAGGCATCTTCACTGTTGGTTTGCCCTTCTATGAGGGGGCATCACCCACTGTCTTTAGGAGTTGCTCCAGCACATGGGACACTATCTTTTTCCCTGCTCCCCATGGGCAATGGATATAAGGAGTCCCTCTACTACCCCAGTGCCCCCTACAGGTTATCAGCCTTCCTGGAACAAATAGCACCTAGCAGATGACCTGAGTAGTCAGATCAGACTCATCATGAGTGGGTCTAGAGCAGCAGATGCTGCTCAAGTATTTAGAGGGTGGCTTACCTCAATGATAAATCTCTCTGCATCTGATGTGAATCATCACCTGCCTCAGTCCCATTTGGGATCACCACACAGGGCACGGTGCCCCTGTTTGATTTGCATCTGGGATGGTTTGGGGAGGCATTGGTATGCCTCTTTCCTGTTGTAGTCATTCAGAGTATTCATTACACTGTGATCTCAGCCGATTTCAAGAGTTCTGTTAGTACTGTGACCCTTCAGCCATGATATTTTCTACTGTGGTCTCCTTTGTCTGCGGCCATGCCTACATGCTTCCCCCTCCCCACCCCATGGGGGTCACAACATGTTGACCTCTGCCTGGTGGAGATTCATGTACATCAACCACAGATTCCTGGGGTTTAGGCTTTGGTATTTAGAATATGCTGTTCTGCATCTCTTAGTGAGTCACATGGGAGTTTTTAATGGATCACAGAGAATCTTTCAAACAAAAAAAGCCTGTGTCGCAATAGGGGACAAGGATTTACACATTGGTGTTCTCCCAAGGGTCTGGAATCAGCACTTGCAGATATCCGAGCTTTGTGGGATTACTTTATATACCACCATTCACTGGTCTTAGCTCTTGACCCGTGGCTACATTGGGTTTCAGTCTTTGCTCATGCCCTCCTGGGAAGGAACCATCCTTGGCATTCATTCCAATCTTCACTTTATAAGAAGCTGTCTTACCTGTATTCCCTCATGGGTTACCAGTGCCAGCTGGACCCAGGACACCTACATAGTTAAACTCATACTCTCTCCTCTTCAACCCCAAGGTTTCAAGTTTTTCTGGGGTCACAACTTCGGCCTGAGGGGTCAGTGAGATCCAAAATCTGGTTGTATGAAGATGACTATTCCCTATATTTCCACATTTGGCACTTGGGTTAATATCCCAGTACTGACACTGTAGTGCAGCATGAAAGGGGTGCTGCACTTCTGAGGTGCCGTATTTCGGATGAGACGTTAAACTGAGGTCCCATCTGCCTGGATTGGTGGTAGTTCAGGTGGATGTTAAAGATCCCATGGCACTTATCGAAAAGAGTAGGGGAATTTCCCCGGTGTCCTGGCTACATTTCCCTCATTCACTAAAAAAAATACCACCAACAGCTTAATCTGGTTCAAGGTCAGTTGGCATTCATCTGTAT
Organism: Neoceratodus forsteri; assembly: GCA_016271365.2. Lineage (NCBI taxonomy): Eukaryota > Metazoa > Chordata > Ceratodontiformes > Ceratodontidae > Neoceratodus > Neoceratodus forsteri. Next base: position 911,186,447 of record CM057449.1, on the reverse strand, counting down.
CCCCCTTCCCCAGGTCGTGCCTGAAAATAGGCAGGATTTGTCTAGTGCACTTACCCGGTAAACAAAAACTAAATAAATAAATAAAATAAATAAATAAACTATATCTCCAGCCTTAGAGACTAGATAGTGTTGAGGGCAAAAAAGGGGTCTCCTTACCCAGAGTCGTAGCAAACTCCCACTGGGACAAGTCTGTAACCTTGCCAGTCTCTCCACTGAGCATTCTTTCACAGGCAAACACGGCCCATGCATTATAGGTGTACACAGAAACCCTTCTATTACCATAAGTCATACCAAGCATCAAAGGCAGGATGGGCATGTGTTCTCTCTGACCTATGAAGATATGGGCAAAAGGATATCCACCTCCCAAAAATACTGACTCTTGTGAATAGTTCAGTGTAACTAGCTTTGCAGCTCCATAGTGGGGAAAGGAGCTACATCAGGATTCAGAGCTCATTACACTACAGCTACCTCTTGCAGCTGCCACGGAGGTCCCCTGTTGAAGCTCTGTACAGTAGTTACCTTGAAGTTTTCTGCACATTTGCAAGGCACTTCTTCCTTAACACTTGTCTAGTAATGAGGCCAGGTTTGGCACAGCAGTTCTGCAGAGGCTTTTTATTAAATGGTTATGTGCCCACCTCCAAAGGTACTGCTTCTTAGTCTACAGAAGTTAATAATATTAATGGATTCCTGGGGTAAGAAGGAAAAATTACTCTCCATAGTAATCTTCTTTCTTCCAGGGGATCCACTAATATTATTAACTTTCCCATCCTTACCTCCTCTTCTAGAACCAGAGACCTCTACACCCCTGGCTGAGTAATCAACTGTTGGGGGTGCCAGTTAATGGCATTCTTCTTCTTTATCTTTCTCTAGCCCTGTTGGGCCTTTGTTCCCCTTTTTTCTGGTGATTCTGACATTGAAAGGGGGTTTGTTAATTTTCTAGTAGTTGCCCCAGTGGGGCCTTTTGTTGGTGTTAATAGAAATTTTTATATTGGGGTCTCTTTGCAGGCTCTGTCCAAATCTGAGGAGTTAGAACATAGGCAGTTAGCTGGGCTATTTTTTGAAAAATGGCACTTGGCAAATGTTCCATCATTTGCATATAGTTCCATTCTCTCCGGGGCAGTGTTGTCTTAAAGGGACACTACAGAAGTTAATAATATTAGTGGATCCCCTGGAAGAAAGAAGATTACTACAGCGATTAAATTTTCCTTCTCTGTCCCCCTGGTCTCTGTGACACCCCTTCAGTCCCATCTCATACTTTTTCATGGACTTACCAGTTATCCATCATTGCATCGTGGTGTGTGTGTGTGGAGGCAGGATAAGGCCAAGGCATTTTCCTCCCATTTTCTTCTCCCAGGGCTCTGGCATGCAATGATGTGGCACCTTTCAGCAGCCCGTCTCCTTCTGGTGGGCTCACATGCACTACCACCAGGCCTCTGCCCAGTGAGAGTAGTCCCGTCACCCCGATGGAGGACAGTTGCCACTGGGAAGCTCTATTTTTTTCCTCCCCAAGCTGGCCCCTGACAATCTGTGCTCTTTCCCAAACCCTGGACACCAGTGTCGTGAGCACTAGCCCTACCTCTTTGCAGTCTGCCGGCTTAAATAAAATTTCATAAATATTAAACCAGTTGCCTTGTTCCTGCCATACTACAGTGGACTGCCACAAGAACATACTGCTCCTCAGGTAAAGATGTTCTTCCATGCGAAATGTTCTTATAAAAGGGCCTTACATGGTGTTCCATCATTTAATGCTGCAGTTAACTCAATTCTTCTCCAATTAATACTTACTAGAGAATACATTTTTGTAATTTTCTATAGTAGATCTTGATAGTTTAACCAAGAAATCTGAATTAAAAATGTTTGACTGAGCCGGCCCGGTGGCGCAGAGGGCTGAGACGCTGGCGCCTTACCTCGAATAATGCCAGCTACCCGGGTTCAGGAATGGACTCGGGTCGCCGGGGGTTGGCAGGGGAAGGAGAGGATTGAGCGTCTGTCAAGACTGCTCTCCTCTCCTCTCCTGGGCTGGGTATTGGGGATGAGTCACTCTGCAGCAACCTGCAGTGGAGACCTTGGGAAGTGCAGATGCAACGCAAGGGAACGTCACCAGAAAAAGCGGAAAATGGCTCCGCGTTCAGCCGGATGATGGCCGCCTGGTGATCTGAGGCCGTTGATGTCCCGAAGCTCCCAATCCCTCAGCAGTTCTCCGAGGGCCAAGTACTGTGCTAGCCTGCCCCTCTGGTGCCTTCCCCCCTCGGAGGAGGGGGACCCATCCGGTGAAGGGTTTCGTCCGGGTTACCCTGGGAGACGACTGCAGTATGAGGGTCGGGGCTCGGGGCAAGACGTATCGGATGTGGCCTTGGCACAGCCTGAAGGAGTGGCTGAGGCGGTAGCACATAGGAGGAGAAAATAAACACAAAAAAAAAATGTTTGACTGTCCCCCAATTGGCTTCTTAGTGCCTTTGTTATGACTTCGAAATGGTTACATTAAAAATTGATTGGTGCCACAAAAATAGCAATTGTGAGGTCAGTTGAGACATTCAGATGATTTTTGAAGGACACAGTATTTTGAAATATGTAGTTGACCAATAACAGGAAAAGTAACAAAAAAGTAGAAAACATTAATGCATAACTGTGTTATATGCTTGATTAAATCTTGCATTTTAGTAGCCATCTGCTCTTAAACCCATTTTCACTGAGGCATCCATTCTGTATTAAGGTTAAGATTTGAGTCTTCGTTTTTAATAGCTACCTGCTCTTTTTAAGGTACTCTACAATAAGTACAGTACTGTGTTGTACAAACTGTTTTGCTTTTTGATTCATTGTTAATGCCATCATGCATACCTCTCAGCCTCCTGTCTCGTAAATCAGGGACACTTCAGAATTGGTGATATTCACTCAGGAAACTGGTAGAATAAATGGCTTGGTGTAAAATGCTTTTTTAAAAGAAGAACAAATCTTAACTTGAATGTTTGACATTCTTTTATGCTTACAATCTCCACTTTTAAATCACAGAAACACAGATTTTAGGAGGGACAGACTATAATTTTGAGGCAAAATCAGGGATGTCCCTGAAAATTGGGGACAGTTGGGAGGTATGCTGTAATGTGCTGCTGTTCCTATCAATAAAAATACACTACTGCACTTGTTTTGCTTCCTCTCCCTTTCTGATCTTTTATCTGCAAAATATTACTGTACTGCGGTAACTGACTTTGAAGGCTTGAAAAAAAGCTGGATGTCCATTGCCCAGGGCAAAAAACAGACACTACAAACTTTCAGTCTTTTTTGTCTGCAGCCTCAAAGAATAAGTCTGCAATCCGATGTCACTGCTGCAGTGCAGGAGACCCAGAAGCAGACTCTGGAGCCGGCTGAAGAAACAGAATTTGACAGCAGGAGGAGACCAGAGGTGCTTTGAGTCTGCCCCTACTATATTACCTTACTCCACTGACCTACTGTGCTGGTCATCCTGTCTCCCCACGGACTAAGACCCCCTCATGCTTAAATCTTTTAGGTAGTTCTCCCATCACTTCAGCAGTATCTTCCACGCTTCACTTCCCCCTCAGTGATGTAGAACTTCCTCACATTCCTCTTGCACTTGTCTTCCCACCAACCTTCAGCCATGCCCCCTACTGACTGCATCCCTGTTTGTTATAAATAGGTCCTTGCTATTCACCTTGTAGTTACCCCTGGGAAACTTATACATTTCATTGTCTCTCCACTCCTGTCTTGCCTCCTGTGAGTATGCATTTAGGGTATCAAGAAGGTCCTCAGAAGATCTGCCCTGCTGTGCCTGGAGCATCTTGGCGACCCTTTGCTGGATCAACTAAGTTGTCAGTGCCTTTCCTTAGGTGAGGACTCCAGAACCGGGCATAGTACTTCAGGTGAGGCCTCACCAGGGATCTGTAAATAGCAAAAATCACCTTGCTTCTGCTAATGTCAAACTGCTTCCATATACACCCCAGCATCCTTGATGCCTTGCTCCATGCTTCGTTGCATTGACTTGTTTGCTTGAGGGGGTCACTGATTATGATCTCCAGACCCCTTTTTCAGCAAAGAGACACCACTTTCCCTGGATACCTTTCCGTATGTCACTTATGAATATATTAAATAGGACAGGTCCCAGGACCAGTCCCTGTGGCACTCAGCTACTGATCTCCCTGTCCTCTGATTTAGCCCATTCACCACAACCCCTTTGCTGCCTCCCCCAAGTCAACTTCCTACCCACCTAGCTACCTAAACCCCACTCTGCTCTTAGTTCCTCCAGTTTCAGCAGTGTCCTGTGTGGTACCAAATTGAAGGTCTTGCTGAAGTTGAAGTAGAGCGTTGACCATTTTTGTGCCTGAAAAACAGGAAGGGTTGATGAATCATTTTTGCCTTTAAATCTGTGCAACCTTGACCACTATCAACCAATATTTCAGTCAGTTTCTTCCAAAAGCATCAGGATGCCAACTTAAGATCTTACTTCAAGGGGGCTTTTGCAGTAAGCAACACCGTTAGAACTAAGCCACCAGGCACTGGGACTACACGGAAAACTTCTAGCCAGCAGTCTACAGTGGGGGACTGCCCCCTATGTCGGCATGCCAACATCCCCCTAAGGTAGAAATGGGGCGGTCCTAAAGCCACACCTGAGTTCTTTTCCCCCCGTCAATCTTCACTCGTTGGATCTTGTAGAATCTTGCTTCAGTTGACTGCCTTTCACTTATTTCTTTTACAAATATTTTTCTTATTTTCTTTATTTTCAGTGTTTTTTCGTCGTTATTTCACCATCGGCTGCATGTCTTCGCCAACTTCATCTGCTGAGTCCTGCAAATACAAGTGTGCCAGCGGTAAACAGATTCCAGATAAGAACGGCCATTCCTCTTGTGTTATTTGTCTAGGCTTGGATCACCACACCAAAGCCTGACAGGCCTACCTGAAGGTCAACCAGGCCTCACGGAGACTACGCCAGAGGGTCCTGTAAGCCTGTCTCTTTCAACTGAAACTGTCCACCATGGAAAAAGAGCTGCAGGCCTGGAGTTCATCTTCCTCCCTGGTGGCCTTGTCAAAGACCTCCACTCCTTGTAGGAAGAAGCACAAGCGGGACAAGCATCGGGACCGGGATAGGTTCGCCTCTAGGCTGCGGTTGACTCCGGGGGGGGGGCATGGCAGATGCTGGGTCTTCCCCTTATGGGAGATCGTCCCCTCCAGCCACTCCTGCCCTCTCTTCCTCTAGCCTGCCTCTGGCCCCACCGCCCACCTTGATTACCACGTTGGGCCGCACCTTGGTGGGGTCGGCGGACTCTTCCTCCGTCCTGCCGCCCCTGTTCCTTAGGCCTTTTGCCTCTTAGGGTTCTCAGCCAGGGAGCTCAGGTGGTTCTCAGGACGTCAGTACCGCTGCTGACACCTGCCTGGCCATGGTGTCTTTGCCGGACCCTTTTCTGTGGTCTGACTACGGTCGTTTGGACCAGTGCCAGCTGTCTGTGGCTCCTTTGCGGTCACAGCCTTTGCCTTGGAGGGGGTCCCCTCGGGTGCTTCCTGCCTCTCAGCTGCTGCCAGTGAGCCCTACTCCGGGACCTTCCACCCAGCAGGGACGCCATCCACTGGTCCTCTACCATCAGACCCGGCACCAGGCTGTCCGATGCAAGGATCCACTGGTCCTTCTCCGGACCCAGCATCTCCGGCCTGGCCAAGGACAGACCCCTTAATGGGCTTCAGCTATCGTGGTCAGGACCCTTAAGCCCTGTGCCTGACTCCCAACTGTCATCGAGCCCGGCTGCTGAACGCCCATTGGGTCCTCAGTCCGGGCCCCCACCTCCCTCAGGGGCAACTCAAGGTTGCCCGCTGATGTCCTTCAGGCCTTCACCCAGCCCCGCGGGACCACCGTTGAATCCCTCCCACAGACATCCGTTGCATAACTCGCTGTCTTACGTGACGCTGGGGCCTTCGCTTCTGCTGCTGATTCCTCAACCGTTGTCTGACGGTTATAGCGATTTGTTAAGGTCTTGGTGGGTGTACATCCAACACCTGACGGCAGCCCCATTGGCCCCTGTACCAATGCAAGATCCTCCTCAGCCTGCCCTTTGGGCTCATTCCGATGCTAGAGCCGGCACCGGTCCTGTCACAGGTCCAGCCCGACGCTGGGCTCTGACTACTTGGAGGATTCGGAATCGGATTCCATAAAACTGCCGGATTCCTCCTCTCACTCCTCTCCTGAGGAGATGTGGATCATTGTGACTTCCAAATCACCCCCAGAGGATCCTTCGTTTCTGGAGGTGATGAGGCTCATTCAGACATCGCAGGGTTGGCAAGCAGAGGAACAGGAGCCTCAGTGATGCCGTTTGGCAGGACATCTACGCCTCCCACAGCTTACCTCAGTGGTTATCCCTCAATCAGTTAATTAAAATTTCTAGGGACGTGGATATGTTGTTCAATCCACACTTCTTGGCAGGTACCTTGTCACTTTAAGTTGGGCCGGAAGGTCTTCAACCTGGCTCCTCCCAGCCACCCAGGTGGTAAAACCCTCGACTTTGCCCCATGACGCCAGATCTTCCTTACCGCTTGGAAGCTGAGGTTCCCTCCTTAGTGCTCACGTGTTTTTTAGGCCTGGATTCTGTTTCTTCTGATTTTTGTCCTAAGATTATTTCAAAACTCACTCGAGTTTGGTCTTCGTTTATCGCGGCTGCGATGGAAGACAAGTCTGTCCCCAGGTTCTGCCGGTGCCCTTGGGGGCAGAAGATGTAACGAACCGACTCTCACACCACATGCGTTTACTGCCTTGGGTACGACCACGATCCGCAGGCTTGCGACGTGTCTCTCTCCTTTTCTCAGTCGGTGCTTAAGGACCGCGCTGCCCGACTTCAACTAGGGCGACCAGAGAAGAGGTTCCTGCTGGTTAAATCGAAGGAGGCCCGTTGGGTGGTGTCTGGTGGCGGGCTCCGCAGAACAACTGGAACAGCTTATGGCCCTTGAGGAAGAGGCAGCCCAGGCCGCAGCGAGCTCCACCTCGGTTTTTATTCTGCTCCTCCTGGGTTCCTCCTATACGGCTTCCTTTCGGGAGCTTTTGTCAGTCCCTCTTGACTATGGGAGAGGGTCCTTCTAGGTCTTTTCCCGCTCGATCCAAAAAACGGGACCACAAAGTTAAGTCCCAGCGTCGACGTTCTTGGGAGCGGGAGAGGTCTCGCTCCCCGGATCATCTTCTCTCGACTTCGGTCGAGGTGGCGGCCCGGGCTGCTGGTTTCACGGAGTTCCTGTCAGACCAGCCGGTCGAGACTCCTGTTGATGAGGCTGAGATCTTTCTTGAGCCCACTGACAGGTTGTCGACCGAAGAGGCCAACATTTCTTTCCCCGTGACACCGGTACCCCCGTTGCCTTCTGGGGACTTAACTCTTGAGCCAAAGTCTCCGGCCAAGGACCCTGAACCGGAGGATCAGCGGGTTTCCCCCACGCCTTCTTCGACTCACCGTCGACGGTCGTGGTCTCGGTTCTCTTCCGCATCGGGTCGGTTCCGCCAACAGCGTTGGTCCTGGTCCCGACATCACAGAAAGCGGCGTCACTGCTCGTCCTCTTCTTCCTCCTCTGCCGAGGAGAGGCTTCAACGCAGATTGCGCCGATGCTATGAAGACCTTATGTGACAGCAACTTATTTTATCCGGTGCTCAACCAGTGCCAGCTCCCTCACCGGCGATTAAGTGGCTGTTGCCTGATCGTCCGAAGCCATCGCCCGCCCCCGGCTCCTCCACCCGTAGTGGTGGAACCCCCGCCTCCTCAGCCAAAGACCGGGGCGCCGACCAAGGATTCTCAGTCGGGTCAAGGCTTACCCCACAGGTTGTCGGTCACTCTCACCCCTGACTGTCCTGGGCAAATGGAGAGTGGCTCAGGCGGTCAGCAGCTTTTCGCGGACTCTTTTGGAGTCCGACGATTCCTCGCTGTATTCTCGGCCAGTCGACCTGGAATCTTCAGGGGGTCTATCGGTGGACGAGAGCCCATCTTCGTTCCTGGGTATCTTTTGACTCATCTCGGAGTCCACTGGGATGAAGCTTGAACCCGTGCAGAAACAGGCCAAATACCCTCTCACAGAAATTCTGGACAAGGGGGATTCCCCTCTGAGGCCTTCCCCATGTTCGAGGCCATTGTGGGCCTGGCTCTGGAGCTCTGACAGCGACCGGCCTCTTGTCCTGTGCCTTCAGCCAGGATGGCCCACAAGTATGCGGTCCCTACCGGCTCCCTCTTCGGTTTCTCGGAACACCCCTCGGCTGAGGGGTTGGTGACCAATAGCATATTCTGGCACTCCGGAAATGCTAGGGATGTGGACAAGCCCCCGGACAAAGAGTCCAAAAAGCTGGACTACTCCGGGAGGAAAGTCTATGCTGCCGCCTCCTTAGGCCTTCGTCAGGCTTGCTCGGCTGTTCTGATGGCACACTTCTCCCACATCCTTTTGGGCTCCCTGGATGAGGGGCTTCCTCATCTCCCGGCCGACCTCCAGACCACGGTCAAGCAGGTTCGGGATCAGGGAAGGGCGGTGGCTAAACAGCAGCTCCAAACTGCTCTGGACATCGGTGATTCTTGTGCCTGGTCAGTAGCGGCCGCAGTAGCCATGCACCACAGGGCTTGGCTGTGGATCTCGACCTTCACGGCGGATACCCAGCACAAGCTAGCAGATGTTCCCTTTTTGGGCACCGACTTGTTCAGGCTCGGTGTGGAGGGCTACCTTCAGCGGATTGAGAAGTCTAACGACACCTTGGACTCGGTTGCATCTGCCCAGAAGGACAAAGGCCGCCATCAGCAGAATAAGCCCTTTCGTCCTTCCGCTCCTGCGGCATGGCCAGCCCAGCAACATCAGCAACCGGGCCAGCAGGCTCATTCTTGGCACCTCAAGGCCAGATCTATCGCATCCTCGGTTAGGAAGCCCAGGGGTAAAGGTCAGGGTGGCCCCTGCGCCGGTTCTTCCTCCAAGTCTGCCCAGTGATGGGTTGCGGAGTGCCGCCCCCAACCCCATCACACCTTCCCTTGGTCCCCCTATGGGGGGCTGGCTCAGCCACTTCCTTTCCGCCTGGTCCGGTATCACCATGGACCACTGGGTGCTGGAGGTGGTAGGCAGGGGTCTGCCTCTGGAATTCGAGCAGACCCCTCCGTTTCGAGCCCCTGCCTCTCTGTCAGCTCGCCGAGATGACATAGCCCTGCTCCTCCAGAAGGGGGTAGTCAGCAAGGTGGCGGATCTTTCTCCTTGCCCAGGGTTTGTGTCCAGGTACTTCTTGGTCCCAAAACAGACGAGGGGCTGGCACCCCATTCTCAATCTGCACGACCTGAACAAGTTCCTAAGGCCACGCACCTTTCGGATGGTCACTCTGGCCCAGCTCATACCATCTCTGGAACTTGGCTTGTGGTTCTGCTCCCTGGATCTTCAGGACGCGTTCTTTCACATCCCAATCCATCCATCCCATCAGCGGTTCCTCTGCTTTCGAGCAGAAGGAACCCTTTATGAGTTCCGGGCCATGTCCTTCGGCCTTTCTTCAGCTCCCAGGGTCTTCACTAAATGCATGGCAGCATCCCTATGGCGCCGTGGGGTCCAGGTCTACCCTTATCTGGACGATTGGCTGATAGCAGCCCCCTCCAGGTTGGAGGCAGAGCGGTCCAGGGATCTTGCCCTCCAGGCTTGCTCTCAACTAGGCCTCCTTATCAGCGAGCCCAAGTCGGAACTCGTGCCTTCGCAGGTGATCCAGTTCATTGGGGCAGAGTTTGACTCTTTCCGAGCCAGAGCCTGGCTCCCGGCGGACAGGGCCGAGGTCCTTTCCTCCTTTGCCCAATCATTTCTGGTTGGGTAATTGCGCCCTGCCTGGGACTTCCTGCACCTTCTGGGTCTCATGGCGGCCTGCACCAGCGTGGTCAATTGAGCCCGCTGGCATATGCGCCCCCTGCAGTGGGGGCTGGCCCGTCAGTGGTCCCAGTGCTCCAGTCTCCTAGACCAGCCAGTGTCCATGACCTAGAAGATGTGGGATGACCTGCAGTGGTGGCTTGTCCCAGCTCAACCGCAGGAGGGACTCCCGTTTGTCCGCCCCGAGCCAACGATCATCTTGATGACCAACACCTCTCTGATGGGTTGGGGTGCCCATCTAGGGGAGCAAAGGGCCCACGGCCTTTGGTCCCCTCAGGAGTCCCGATGCCACATCAACCTGCTGGAGCTCCGAGCAGTTCGGTTAGCCCTGACCGCCTTCACTCTGTTTGTCTGGGGTCAAGTGGTTCAGGTCCAGACAGACAACACCACAACCATATACTTCCTCTTCGTGCAAGGAAGCTCTCCGGATATGGTCTCTCATGCTCAGCCTGGAGGCGGATCTCCTAGCCATTCATGTGGCAGGAACCTCGAACAATCTGGCCATTGCCCTCAGCCGGATAGGCGATGCATCTCACGAGTGGTCTCTCCTGCCGGAGGTAGTGCAGGATCTGTTCTCCCACTGGGGCGCACCTCAGGTGGACCTGTTTGCCTCCAGGGAGAATGCGAAGCTGTGGCTGTTCCATGCCCGCCCCCTTTAGTGGGGCTCGCTGCAGGGGGATGCCTTCTCGAGGGCATGGACCCCAGGCCTCTTTTATTCCTTCTCTACATTTCCTTTGATCCACAAGATGATTCTCAAGGCAAGGAGGGACAAAGCACAGGTGATTCTGGTAGCCCCAGACTGGCCCCGCTAGTTCTGGTATCCAGAGCTCCTCAGCTTCAGCTTCAGGCTCCCGGGGCGGCTTCCAGTCCGCCCGGACCTGCTGTCTGTCAGTAGGGGGAAGGTACTACATCTGGACCTTCAATCCCTGCACCTGACAACCTGATTCCTGGGCAGCTAGATTTCCAAGCCTTGGGTCTTTCCGATGAGGTCCTCAATGTCGTTGAGGCGTCCCATTAGGATTCGACCAGAAATTGTTATGCCTTTAAATGGAAGAGATTTTACATTTGGAGTCGGGACAAGGGGCTGGACTCCTCATCCTGCCCGTTGGCTAACATTTTGGACTACCTGTGGTCCCTTTCTCAGCAAGGGCTTCAGTCAACGACCCTTAAGGTGCACCTCGCAGCCATCTCTGCTTGCCGGGCACGGGCTGGCAAGCAGTCGGTAGCTGAGGAGAAGGTGGTCTGGTGTTTTTTCAAAGGCCTAGATCACATATCCCCTCTGGTGCGTGAACCTCCACCTCTGTGGAATTTACTGCTGGTATTGGCTAAGCTCATGGGCAAGCCATTCAAATCGATGCACAGGTGCGATATCTCCCAGCTGTCGTGGAAGACAGCCTTCTTGGTGGCTATCACGTCAGCCAGAAGGATTGGGGAGCTCCAGGCGCTTTCCATAGAATCTCCTTTCCTGGTCTTCCACAGGGACAAGGTTGTCCTACACTCCCACCCGAAATTCCTTCCAAAGGTGGTGTCAGAGTTTCACCTGAATCAGATATTGACTCTGCTGGGCTACCCCAATCACACCTCGGAGGCCGAATACAGGCTTCATACTTTGGACCTGAGAAGAGCACTCGTATCAGTACTATAAGGAGCATATGGCTGAAGTTCAGGGAGAGGTTCGCCAGCTGTTTTTCACCTACGCTGAACCCACACTTGGCAGACCTGCAGCCGAGCGGATGATAGGCAGGTGGATCACCTCCTGCATAGATCTCTGCTATAGGTTGCCGGGCAAGGAGCCTCCCAGAGGGATAACAGCTCATTCTGCCCGCCATACCACTGCCTTGGTGGCTGCTTCTAGGGACGTCCTATCCAAGAAATCTGCAGGGCTGCTACCTGGAAGTCAGCACACACCTTCATTTCCCATTACCACATTAACCTTGAGTCACACTGGGATGCTAGTTTTGGGGCCTCAGTTCTGCAGTCGTTGTTTCCTATATAGGGGGTGCACGCCTTGCCTCCCTCCTCCTGGAGAACTGCTAAGAGTCTGACAAGAAGTGTGGATTGAACAACATATCCACGTCCCTAGATATACAGGTTACTCACCTGTAACAGGAGTTCTAGGAGTGGTATATGTTGTTCATCCACACAACCCACACGACTTCCCCGGCTTCGGCGCACAACCTAGCTTCCAGCGGGCCAGGTCTGGCGTCATGGGGCAGAGTCGAGGGTTTTACCACCAGGGTGGGTGGGAGGAGCCAGCTTGAAGACCTTCTGGCCCAACTTAAAGCAGCAAGGTACCTGCCAAGAAGTGTGGATGAACAACATATACTACTCCTAGAACTCCTGTTACAGGCGAGTAACCTATATTTATTTAACCAGGCAGTTATATCATTGAGGCAGTATAGGCAGTGGTTTAAGGCTCTGAGCTGCAAATCTGGAAACCTGGGTTTGAATCCCACAGCCCCCCTTGCATATACTATGTGACCCTGAGCAAGTCACTTAACTTTCCTGTGCTCCCAGGTTGCACCTGTAAACAAGCTTTCAGCTTAGTGTGTCTCACCTAGTTAAAACAATTGGGGAAAAAAAAGATGGTCCTGGACACAGAGGACACTTTTGCTTACAGTAGACAACACTTCATACAAAAGTAGACATAGGTACAGGCAGTTACAATACACAAAATCAGTATTTGGATGAATCGGACATGTAAAGCAAGTGCAAATATAGGCATTTAAAGTGCAGCGTATACAAGTTGTAGCTTATAGAGTACAAGTGAGGAGAGGAAGGAGGGACATAGAGAAGGCCAGTGGGAAGAAAGGGTATGAGACATAGAGTAGACAGGGAAACTAGAGCAGCCTAATAGAATTAGGCCCCCTGCAAAGCTAATTGATGAGAGGGGGGAGGTGGTTACTCTAAAGGGATGCTGGCTGACACGGGAAATAGGTGGCCCAGGATTACAGAAGTTAAGGGACTCAGTTGAGCGGGGTAAGGCTTTACCTGAAACAATCAACGCCGTTTTCAGGCTAGCCCCCTAAATATAAAATGGCTGGGCTGCAGGGAGATTTTAAGTAATTTTTGCATGTTATTCCAAAGCGCTGGTAAAAAGGAGCTAACAGTTGAGCCAAGACATATCCTTGTTCGTGGTAGCTTAAAGAGGACAAAGGAGGAGTTCCTTAGTCTGTACGCACCCTTTGAACGTTCAAACAGGTCACAGATACAGGGTGGTAGTTTGTTGGACAAAGCCTGGAATAGCCACATGAGGGCATTTATTTGCCTCCTCGTGGAGAGGGATGGCCAATCTAATGCTTGGTACAATGAGCAGTGATAAGTCTGCAAGGGCTAGTCAAGAACAAATCTCAATGTGCGATGACAGAGTGTATCCAGCTTTTGGAGCACATACTGGGGGCAATGGCTGTATAGGAAGTCGGCGTAGTCAATCAGGGGAAGAAAAGTTGCTTGAACCAGCCGCTTTCTAGCTTCCCAGGTGATTAGACGTCTTATGCAGTAGAAAATATTGAGGCGCTGCCTTAGCTTTTTTGTTAACTCGCTTAGATGTACACTGAAGGTGAGTTTGTTATCCAACCAGACTCCCAGATATTTAAATTTATCCACTAGCTCTAATGGTTAATTAAGGGGGGTAATAATCTGTGGGGTCCCAGGTATCCCCGTATTGTTGGATGGAGAGATAATCATAGCTTTTTTTTTTTTTTGCGTTTAACAAGAGCTTTAGATTCAGCAGGTTGTGCTGAAGGATGATAAAATCCTGCTGTAGCTCCTTATACACAGTGTCCAAGGAGGGGTTGGTTGTGTAGAGGACTGTGTCATCTGCGAAGAGAACGTTTCCAGCAACCAGGCCAGAGTTGATGTGGTTGATGTGAAGGGCAAAGAGGATAGGTCCCAAAATGAAACCTTGTGGAACGCCTCAGGGCAGTAATTTTAGTGGGGAGAATTAAATTTGCTGTTTACAACTTGTGAGGTAGCAGCGGAACCACTTTACTGCAGCAGAGGTTAGACTGATGCTACTCAGGGAATCAAGAAATATGGAATGATCAACCGTATCAGATGCTTTGCTGAGGTCAAGGAAGAGTGCGTAGATGTGCTGTTTACTGTCCAGACTTTGGCAAGAGCAGACACAGTACTGTGCTTGGGTCTGAAACCTGATTGGACTGGATTGAGGATTTTCTCATGATCCAAGTACTCCCTTAATTGAGAGTTTACAATGTTTTCAAGTAGCTTGGATAAAACAGGAAGCAACAAAATAGGCCTATAGTTCAAGTCAGTGAGGTCTCCTGACGAGCAGGGGATAATGTAGTAACGTCTCACGATAATGTTACTACCACTATATGGCAGCAGTTGTTGTCAGTCTCTCGTTGCCTAAAAAGGCAGATAGGCTGTACCACACCCCAGAGGGTCGGCCCCATTATGGGACCCACCCAAAGGCTTACCCCACAGTACTAGCAGCAGCCCATGCCGGGCCTACTGAACCTAAACGCCTGGGTGACTTTCCTCCGGACAAGGAGTCTAAGCAATTGGACTTCGGCAGGAGGGTATACGCTTCCTCCACGCATGCCCTGCGCATCTAAAACCCACGAGAGCGGGGCACACCCATCTTTCCTTCACCGCACAGAGGAGTGACCCGCCCGCCACCAGTTTCCCGGTCTAAGGGCAAGCATCGTGCCTCCTTGGTCCCTGATGCCCCTGCCTCTAAGGCATGTACAGTCGAGGCAGTAGCGCATCCCACACCCTCTGCAACCCATTAACTCATAGCATGACCCACCCCTCTTTTTCTCCATCCAGGATTTTACCGGAGATGTTAGGGGGGTTCCCTTAACCTCCACCCATATGGCTGGAGGATAGATTTCTCTTGTGTGGATCCTGCTAGAGAAATTAGGAGGATCCCTTGCCCACCACCCAGAAAATAGGTGGAGGATAATTTTCTCTCTTATGGAGACTCTCCTCTTGCTCTCTAGGGCCACTTCGGCCTCTCCCTTTGGGTAACTTCCCATTAGCAGGCACCTGTTTTGTCCTCTGGAATAAGTACCAAGGAGCCCTTTCCATGGGACAGAAGGAGCTTAGTTTCCTTTCCAGTCTCTTCTGGAGGTGGAGGGGGGGATATGGGGGAACTCCAGATACCTTGGGGCCTAGGTCATGGTGCCAGCCCTCGAGATTCACTCCTCGATGTCGAGGCTTTCCTGGAGTCCCCTGTTACGTTCCTTCTTGGACTTGGGAGTGGTGTTCCCTTTTCTCGGGACACATCTCTACTTCTCTCGCTACTCCTATTTCCTGCCTTTTCCTCCTGCTCCTATCGTCGGGAGGAAGGCTACTGTTCGATTCCCCACCTTTGGTCCCCAAAGTCTCAGCTGCACAGAAGAGCCAGGGGCCCGTAGATGGCCAGAGTCTTCTGGACTTCTGCTCTGAATGGTTGATGGCTTACAACCTCCCCTCAGGAATGTCTGACTCTGATCCTAGACTGTACCTTGCTGCCGTCCCTTCTCTGGGGATAGTCATAGCTTACCTTCCGTGCCATCTTGCTGCTACCTTGGCTATTTTTCAAAATTGGGGAGGTTCAGCAGGGGCCAGCTCTCCCCCCTTCCAGGTAGGAGAGTGACCCAGAGGGACATGCTGCATGTGTTGTCTCCCACTGCTGGCTCCCAAACAACTTCTTTCTCCAGCTGCTGAGCCCTCTGGGCTGCAGCAGCCCCTATGGTTCTCCTGGTCATGCTACCCTGAAGTTTCCATGGCCCACCCTGCGGGTTTTTAAGAGTATTGAGGGGGGAGGGTTCTGAGTCAGAGTTCGTCCTGTTCTTCTTGGTGCTTGGAATGAGGGCAGTATCACTCACCATTCTCATTACCCTGAGGTCAGCAGGGTGTGGGAGTATATCCTGCAGCCCGCCCCCCGATTCCCAGTGGTGGAGGTCCCAGGCATTCTGTTCTGCCCAGAAACCATCCTCAGTAGTACACGGGCTCGGTCTTGCAGATGACTTCTGCACACGTCAGTGCTTTGACGTGCGTTGGAGATCACCACCTTTCTTGTCTGATCCCCGTCCAGCGGTGTCCCGTCTGGTTACTACCTGCTTCTCCCCGGGCTTGTTGTTTTCTCGCGGGAAAAGTCTATTACTCTTTCCTTTTCTGCTTCTCCGGTGGGTTTCCACTCCAACTGTGGTTAGAGGGGGTAGGAATGTGCTTTATAGCATCATGTGGGTTGCACCCAGCGTGGTCTGCTCTGCTTTCCCTTGGAGCAGGGGACCCTCCCATTCCTCTTCCCCTCAGCTTCGTCTCGCTCTTCCTGGTTCAGGGAGACTTGCACTATTGAATTCTCAAGTCCTTCCTCCTTTCAGCTTGACTCCTTATGTCATAGTTTTCTCCTGTTTGGAGGCCTTAGGGTTTTCTCGGGTTACCATGGGGGTCAGCATGCTGACCCCCCAAACCCCATACCCGCTTCTCACCAGAGGCCTTAATCAATTGGCCGGCTTCTGGGGGATAGCCAGCTCACTGGCTTTGGGATGATTTCTCATCTCTGTTCAGCTTATGTCTGTGTTCCTCCCAGACGCCAGTGCATCCCTTCTCCCTCTCCACCTGTTGTTTCCCGGGGAAGCAGAACCTCAGTTCCCTGAGGGAATCTTTTGCCCCTTTCTGGGGGGGCATTTTCTTGTCTTCCTGCCTATTGGGAATTGCCGTTTCCTCTTCTTGAGGTATTTCTAAGACCACATCCCTATTGGGCTAAGGAGTGTTATGTACCTTCTCGCCAGGAGAAAGGACTTTCCCAGTCTCTGTCTAGTTCCTACCACTGGTAGTGTCTGAGTTTTCCTTAGGTGTGTTATCCCATATCTTCTTACCAGGAGGCCCCCCCCCCTTCCTTATTGTGAGCTGTCTTCAATCAGCCTATTTCTTAGGACGTAGGCTCTTTCAGCCTTCCTTTTTTCTCCTCATTTCACCCTCGCCTCCTTTGTTGATAGGTGCTTTGATGTCTTTCTGACACCAGTCACAGGCGGTTGTTTTTTGCATTCCATCTGGTTACCGACACCGCAGCCAGCTCTTTCTCGGGGGTTGGTCGGGGCCTCCCCATTGGGTGGCCGGCCCTGTTTGCAGCCCGTCTCCGAATTCTTCTCATCACAGGTGGCATCATGTTGCCCACTGCTGCTTCCTTTGGGGTTATTCACCAAGTTGTGCTGACTGGGCATTACCTTTGGGTGCAGGGCTGTTCTCAAACTATCTGTCCCTTAGGGCTTCCAGTCCCTTTTTTATTTCTGGCAGATCTCTCCTCCTCCTCCCGAGTGTTGTCTCAGCTTGTTGGAACTGCTTGGGACTCGGTCCTAACGGTGTTGCCTACTGCAAGAGCCCCCTTGAAGTAAGATAGTACAGTTACATAAGAACTTGCCGTAACAGTAGATCTTTGAAAGGAGCTCTTGCAGTAAGCATTCTTTCCCCTCCCCCATCCCCCATACTCGTTTTAGCTCATATGGGCCTTTTCTGTGGCTCCAGGAGCCCCTTCCTTCTTCTGTCACTCCTTTTCCCGGGTCTCCGACTGGAGAACTGAGGTGTGGCTGGGGGACTGCCCCCTTTATACCTTAGGGGAATGTCGGCATACCAACGTCGGGGGCAGTCCCCTGCTGTAGACTACTGGCTAGAAAGTTTCCGTGTGGTCCTCGCGCCTGGCAGCTTAGTCCTAACGGTATTGCCTACTGCAAGAGCTCCTCTCAAAGATCTGTTATGGTAAGTTCTTATGTAACTGTACTATTCCTGAAGTCAGTTAAACTTTGTGTGCAAAACACTGCTCAGAGCTCTCTTAGAGGTCATGACCCAAGTCATGCAAAACATCTTGCGGTTTGGCGATTATGTAAAGGTGTCCCATGCTTTGTTTGCAACTCAGTACCTTTCAGATTTTTCTAAGGTTGGCTTCTTGTATTTAAGTGTCTTTGTTCTTCCTACAGTGCCGGTGGTGTTTAAATTTACATGGTAGACATAAAGGGTTTAAATACCCATATTTTATGGCTTGCACTTTGAAGAGAACCATTTTCTACAAGTAGAAATGTTCTATCTAGCAGGGAAGCCTCATATCCAAGTAATCCCTGACATCCCAAATCCTGTATGGAAGAGAAAGGGGCCTCTCAGACACTGCTGAAGTATAACTACTTTGCCACCCACAGAGTTAAGTAAGTAATCCAAACATCGCCAGGTTTCGATGCAGAATTCTAATATTGAAAACTGAAATCAAGTAGGCACTACATCTCCTGGGGAAGTGACAACTGTCGACACTGTTTTCATTTTACATAAATTTTGATCTCTGTTCATTTGAATTTGTGTTTGGAGAAAGAAATGTTGGATCTGCAGGGCAGTGATATATTCTGCACATTGAAAAAGGAAAAAAACTGCCATCCATAGTATCCATACAGACAAAATTCAGAACAACCACATACTGCTGATGATTCCAGGACTGCTGCCCTTCTGCAACCAAACTCCCATCCTACTGCTGACCCAGCCTAGAGTGCTGCAGCCTTTGTCTACCTCCTTTAGTTTTACATCACAAAATATTAACAAAATTGGATCTCTGCATGGTGGGGAAGGGAGCATCAAATTACCATCCTATGATGTTAAGCCATTCATCCTTCCCCACTGATTCTGCAGTCACTTAAATCCCTGCTTCTCCTACCTCACTGTCAGTTGCACTGATCCTCCGGTTAGCTCTGCAGTATGGCAGATAGCTGAGTGGCTAGTGCTTGCCTGGTCAGCAGTGGGGGCATCTTTGGACCAGTTGCTGCAGCTATTCTCCTTATTCTCTACCCAGATCTACAGCTTCCAACACCACTGAGTACAGCAGACCCCTGCCATGGAGATCAAATGCATGACATGGGTTACACTGCTGACTGGGGGGGGGGGGGTCAGTCTCTGGTGGTTGTGACAGTTTTTGGTGGACCTGAAGCCCTCTGCATGCTCAGAGACACTCTTGGACTTGCTTGGTTCTGTTGGAGTATGTGGTGTTACCACAAATCAATATTGGTGTTGAAGGGATCTTTTTTGGTTCCTGGGGGAGGGGGGGAGTGGCTTTTTGAAGCTGTAGTTCTTGAGGTGTAGTGTGTGGTAGAATGGTGGTTCCAGTGTATTCTGGTGTGGTGGGTTCTTGAGGGAAAACTCTACAAGTGCAGTTTTCTTAGTGTGTTCACTTGACATGCAATGCTTGAGCAATGTTTTGGAGAATTACAGGAGATTTGGAGAAGGGTGGTAGGAGGCTTTTTGCTCAAATTTATTTCCCATACATGACTCTCCCCCACCCCCACCCCCAAAAAAATAAGTTTGAGGTCTAAGGATAAGGACATTTTAAATGAATACAACACATAAATTACTTGAAAGTTTTACATGGAGGGCAGATTGGTAGATCTCACACTTCAGATCAACAGGTTGAGTGCAGGGCGGCAAACAGCAAACTGGAGCTGTTTTTTCCAGGATCGTGGATATGTTGTTTATCCACACTCTTTGGCATGTCCCTTTTCCTTTAAGGATCGCTGGAAGTCTTCAAACTGGCTCCTCCACCTACCCGGGTGGTATAACCCTTGGCTCCGCCCCTTGACGCCACATCTTCCTTTACGCTGGAAGATTCAGGTTGCCTCCTTCGTGCTCCTGCATTTAGGCCCTGGCTTCAAAACCTTTGGTTATTCCGAAACTTCGTCTAGTTCGGATTAGCGAGCCGACTGCTTACCTTTGATTATGCAAGACAAGTCTTCCCTGAGATTTCGCCGGTGTTCGTGCGGCCAGAAAATGTCACGCACTGATCCCCACACCACATGCGTCTGTTGCCTGGGTGTCGACCATGACACCTCGAAGTGTGATTTTTGTCTTGCATTTCACCCTAACATCCTCGACGACCATCTCGCATGCCTGAAGTTGGGGAGGCCGGAAAAACGGAACCCTCCAATGAAATCAAAGGACGCTCAGTGGGTGGTTTCCGCAGCTGCAGGATCCGCCGAGCAATTGGAACGCATGCAAGCCTTTGAGGAGGAAGCAGCTCGTGCTGGGGAATCCTCCTCTTGGAGCTTCTTTGTTCCGCTCAACCTGGGCTCCACCTTCTTGGGTTCTTTCCAAGAGTTGTGCCAGTCTCTCCTGACTAAGGGGGAGGGTCCTGAGGGCACGCATTCCTCTCTGTCCCATAAGCGGGAAAAGGACCCAGGATCATCTTCGTCTCGATGAAGACGCTCTTGGGATCAGGAGAGATCTCGGTCCCAGGAACCGGCAGTCTTGACTTCGGTCAAAATTTCTTCTTCAGCCGCTGGCTTCTCGGCTTTGCTGTCTGGCCAGTCGACCGAAGTGTCGATCGACGAGGTTGAAATAATCATCGACCCAATTGACCCATTATCGCTGACTCTGGTTGACAATTCTCTCAGTCAAACTCTGGTTCTTTCCTTGCCAGATGAGGAGATCCAGCCCGTTGGGAATTCCATCTAGGAAGTGGCCTCCGACCCAGGGAAATCACCGGTCCCGCCGGTGTCTCCTGAGCGACCGAATCTTCCTGTCCAATCTCGATCGAGGTCCAGGACCCCCTCAACCGAAAGGCTGAGGAAGAGCCACAAGTGCTCTAAAAGGAGGCAACGCCATCGGTCGTCCTCATCCTCCTCGGATGAGGAGAAGCTCCAGTGGAAACTCTGGCGCTACAAGGACCTCACGTATCAACAGCTGATTTTGACCGGGCACAAGCTGACTCTGGCTCCTACCCCGGCCATTACTTGGCTTTCGCCTCCCAGGCCGAAGCCGACTCCTTCGGAGACGATTAAGTCGGTTCCCTCGCCCGCGGAGCTGGCGAAACCTCCAGTTCGGCCCAAACCGGTCTCTCCACCAATAGTGGTGGAACCACCGCCCAAGCACCCTGTGGGAGGGGCTCCTTCTAAGGAAGATAGACCAGACACCAGGCTTCCCTTGTGTCTTTCGGCCACTGTCACCCTGGACCGCCCTCAGCAGGTCAAAGGTGACCTGGGCGGTTGACCGTTGTATCTGGATTCCTCGGATTCGGATGAGACCGGCCTACATTCTCATCCTGGGGATGATGAATCGGCCAGAGGTTAGAGATGGAGGAAGGTCCTTCATCCTTTCAGGACATTCTTCGCCTCATCTCTGAGTCTACAGGGATGTCCCGGGAACCTATCCAGAAAAAGGCGGAGTACCCTCTCACAGACATCCTCAAGAGAGGGGATACCCCGAAGGAGGCCTTTCCTGTGGCCGAGGCCATAGTTGGCCCAGCCTTAGAACTTTGGCAGCGCACTACCTCCTGTCCAGCTCCATCTGCGCGCATGGCCTGCAAGTACGCAGTGCCCATGGGGTCCCTTACGGGGTTTACAGAGCACCCTTTGGCCGAGAACCTGGTGACCACCTCTGTGTTCAGGTGTACTGGCAGTTCTGCCAACATTGACCGACCTCCCGGAAAAGAATTCAAACTTTTGGATCATTCGGCCCGAAAGGTCTATGCGGTCTTATCTTTAGGCCTTCGCCAGGCAAGTTCAGCCGTTATCATGGCACACTTCTCCCATGCCCTCTTGGGATCTTTGGATGAAGTCCTCCCACACCTCCCCGCGGACATGCAGACCACGGTAAAGCAGGTCCGGGATCAGGGCCAGGCTGTTGCCGAACTGCAGCTTCAGACAGCCCTGGACATTGGGGATTCTTGTGCCCACTCGATTGCAGCCGCAGTTGCCTCTCGTCGCAGGGCTTGGTGGAGACTCCTCTTTTGTGGCAGATACTTAGCACAAACTAGCTGATGTGCCTTTCCTGGGCACCTACCTTTTCGGCCCTGGTGTGGCTAGTCACCTTCAGCATATTGAGCAGTCCAGTGCCACCTTGGACACTACTTCTGTTAAAGGTTCTTTGGCCAAGAAACAGCAGAAGAAGAAGCCTTTTCAGCACTCTTGCCCTGTGACACAGCAACCCTCCTTTCAAGGAGGGCAACAGCAGCAGCAGGCTCAAGCTTGGCACCCCCTGCCCAAGCCCGGGTCCTCCCAGGCCCGTAAAGGAGGCCGAGGTTCAGGTCCTGGAGTCTCTTCCTCCTCCAGGCCTGCTCAGTGATGGGGCGGGGGCTGCCTCCCCCTCTCCCATCACACCAGCTCTGGGTCCTCCCATGGTGGGCCGGCTCCGCCACTTCCTTTCCATCTAGTGCGCTATAACTATGGACAGGTGGGTTCTCGAGGTGGTCGGTCAGGGACTGCCTCTGGAATTCAAGCAGTACCCTCCAAGCTGAGCCTGTGCCCCTCGGGAGGAAAGAGTATCTGTCCAGTCTCGGTCGCTCTCCGAGACAACATTGCTGAGCTCCTCCTCAAGGAGGCAGTAGCTTCAGTGGCGGATCCTCCAGCAGACCCAGGCTTTGTCTAAAGGTATTTCCTGGTGTCCAAGCAGACGGGGGGCTGGTGCCCCATTCTAGATTTGCAGACCTGAATCAGTATCTTAGGTCACGCACCTTTCAGATGGTCACTCTGTCCCAGATCATACCATCCTTGGAGCAAAACATGTGGTTCTGTTCACTGGATCTGCAGGACACATTCTTTCACGTCCCAATCCGTCCATCTCATCGGTGGTTCCTCTGCTTCAGAGTCGAAGGGACACTATATGATGTTCCAAGCCATGCTGTTCGGCCTGTCATCAGCCTCACAGGCCTTCACCAAATGCATTGCAATGGTGGCAGCCCATATCAGGTGTCGGGGGGGGGGGGCCAGGATTTATCCCTACCTCGACGATTGGCTCTTAGCAGGTCCCACCCAACAAGAGGTGGAGAGGTCCAGGGACCTGGCCCACCAGACCTGCTCCCAACTCGGCCTCCTGATCAGTGAGGTCCAGTCGGGAACTCGTGCCTTCCCAGGTGATCCGCTTCATCGTGGCAGAGCTTGACTCTCGTGAAGCCAGAGCTCGGCTACTGGTGGACAGGGCGGGGGTTTTCTCCTCCTTTGCCCAATCATTTCTGGTTGGGCAATTGCGCCCTGCCCAGGACTTTCTGCATCTTCCGGGTTATATGGCGGCGTGCACCTCAGTGGTCTGTTGGGCCCGGTTGCACATGCACCCCCTTCAGTGGGAGCTGGCCGCCCAGTGGACTCAGCCCCACGGTCATTTCAACCAGCTGATCACTGTAACCCTGAAGATGTGGGACGATCTCCAATGATGGACTGCCCCAGACCGGTTGCAGGAAGGGATCCCGTTTGTCCACCCCGAGCCAACGGCCGTCCTCATGACCGATGCCTCTCTCCTAGGCTGGGGAGCCCACATGGGGACAAAAGGGCCCATGTGTTTTGGACCCCCAAGGAGTCCCGATACCACATCAACCTGTTGGCGCTCAGAGCAGTCAGACTGGCACTGTCAGCTTTCGCTCCTCAGCTCCAGGGTCAAGTGGTTCAAGTCCAGACAGACAATACCATGACTATGTACTGCCTCAAAAAACAGTGCGGCATGCACTCCCGTCTGCTTTGCAGAGAGGCGCTCCGCATCTGGACCCTCATCAGCCATTTGGAGGTGAATCTTCTAGCCGTCCATGTGGCAGGAGCTTCAAACCATCTGGCAGATGCTCTCAGCCGCTTAGTCGAGACTTTCCACCAGTGGTCTCTCTATCCAGAGGTAGCTTACAGCCTGTTCTCCCACTGGGGCAAACCGATGGTGGACCTGTTTGCCTCCAGGGAAAACAGCAAGCTGAGACTTTTATGCCCACCCCCGGCAGGGCTCGCCGCAGGGGGATACCTTTTCGAGGCCATGGACCCCGGGCCTCCTCTATGCCTTCCCTCCATTTCTCTTGATCCACAAGGTGCTCCTCAAGGTGAGGAGTGACAAGGCGAAGGTGATTCTGGTAGCCCCAGACTGGCCGTGCCAGTTCTGATATCCAGATATCTTCAGCCTCAGCTGCAGGCACACAGAGCGGCTTCCAGCACGCCCGGACCTGATAACTCTCAATCAGGGGAAGGTATACCATCTGGATCTTCAATCCCTGCACCTCACAGCCTGGTACCTGAGTGGCTAGAGTTCCAGGCTTTGGGTCTTTCTGATGATGTTCTCACCGTGGTGGAGGCATCCAGAAAGGAATCGACCAGGAAATGTTGTGCCTTCAAATGGAAAAGGTTTTCCATTTGTTGTCAGGGCAAGGGCCTGGACCCTCTGTCCAGTCCAGTGGCTAACATTCTCGACTACCTTTGGTCTCTATCCAAAGGGGGTCTTCAGTCATCGACCCTTAGGGTGCACCTGGCAGCCATCTCTGCTTACTGGGCATGGGCCAGTCAGCCGACGGTGCAGGAGACAGTGGTCGGGTGCTTTTTCCAAGGCCTGGATCACATATCCCCTCTGGTGTGTGAATCTCCACCTCCATGGGATCTACTGCTGGTACCGGCAAAGCTCATGGGCAAGCCTTTCAAACCAATGCACAAGTGTGCCTTGTCACACTTATCGTGGAAGACTGCCTTCCTGGTGGCTATCACGTCTGCCAGAAGGACAGGGGAGCGCCAGGCGCTTTTGGTGGACTCTTCTTATCTGGTCTTCCACAGGGACAAGGTTGTCCTGTGTCCCCACCCGAAATTCCTTCCGAAGGTGGTGTCAGAGTTTCACCTTAATCAGGTGTTAACTCTGCTGGTATACTACCCTAATTACACCTCGGAGGCCGAGTACAGGCTCCATACTTTGGACCTGAGACGTGTTCTCTCCTACTATAAGGATGGGATGGCGGAAATTTGGGGAGAGTTTCGCCAGCTGTTTGTCACCTACACTGAAGCCACTTCTGGCAGACCTGCAGCAAAATGGACCATTACAAGATGGATTACGTCTTGCATAGGTCTGTGCTATGATTTGGTGGGCATGGAGCCTCCCAGAGGGATAAAAGCTCATTCCACTCACCATAACGCTGCATCGGTGGCTGCTTCCAGGGACATCCATATCCAGGAAATCTGCCAGGCTGCTACCTGGAAGTCAGCAAACACCTTCATTACCCATTACCACATCGACCTTGAGTCACGCTGGGATGCTGGTTTTGGGGCCTCAGTTCTCCAATCTCTGTTTCCTAAGTAGGGGGTGTGCACTTTGCCTCCCTCGTCCCAGAGAACTGCTAGGAGTCTGCCAAAGAGTGTGGATGAACAACATATCCACGATCCTAGAAGAACAGGTTACTCACCTGTAACAGTAGTTCTAGGAGTGGTATATGTTGTCCATCCACACAGACCCACCCGAACTCTCTGGCTGCGGACGCACAACACCTGGCTTCCAGCAGGCTAAGATCTGGCATCACTGGGCGGAGCCAAGGGTTATACCACCCGGGTGGGTGGGAGGAGCCAGCTTGAAGACGTCCGGCGATCCTTAAAGGGGAAAGGGACATGCCAAAGAGTGTGGATGAACAACATACAACACTCCTAGAACTACTGTTACAGGTGAGTAACCTGTTCTTTTCCGGCCCCGATTTGTGCAGTCCGTTTTTGGGCTTGGTTCTTCACTTATCTGTACAGCTGCCTCACCGACTGAATGTGCTGTTTGCAAGATCATATGTTCTCCAGAACGTACAATCTGCTGTTGTCTCAACTGTGCTAAAAGCAAACTGTCTGCTCTTCACTCAGCAAGTCTCTGGTCCCAATCACAATGTCACATCATCACACGCATGTAAGTTGTGGGTGGCCCAGGGACTTGCGGATAAACATAGCAAGGAATGAAAATGATGTACTAATTGTAATTCTTGATCTTCTCACCCCAGGAAATCTGACTGTATTCTGACATATGCAGTATGGTCCCACGATAGTACTGCCCTGGAGCTGAAGTGGTTAATGGAGCCTATGCAAATGATAGAATGCTAGGCTCGAGCTCTGTTTTCAAACCACTGTCTCTGGTAAACAACTTTCCAGCTGTCAGATTCTTCACTCCGCTTGCTTAGTCAGACGCCTTGGAGAATCCTCTGCATCTTTACTCGGGTTTTTTTCCTTTTCGGTTTCAGTATCGCTGTTTCTTCAGCTTTTTAAACCGAGGTCTCTGGTTCACAGGTAGATTAGATTAGATAGTGGCCCAGATATTCAAACTGCGCTCAAAATGAGCGCAACAGCAGGAGCAAGCACAAACCAGTTGCGCAAATGCGCAACAGGTGTGATATTCAAACATGGAGCAGCACAAATTGCGCAAGCAACCAACGTCTGAATATCGCACATACTGCGCCATCGCGCAACCAGGAAGGAGAAGCTGAGCCAAAATGTTGCGCTATGGAGCAACCAGGGAAGCTCAGCTGAGCATTCCAGAGCTGCCATGGCGCAAGCAGAGCCCCCCCGAGCAATGGAACTGCACATCCAGGGAGGCAGGCTGGGGCCCACCGCCAGCCATGCCACACATGGGCACAGGAACACACTGCAGAACCCACACCACACCTGCACACCCCAAGCACAGCATCACTGGGGGTGTGATGGATGATCTACTGGCCCATGGGGACAAGCCAACACAGCATAGTGGAGCTATGACACCCCAGCACAACCACTGGCATGCTGAGAGTGCCACACACAGGGGGTTGACAACCACAGTGCACAGCAGCCCCCTGTACGCACAGCACACCCTGCACTGTGACCCCAAGACACCACCTATGTGCAGTGACTGGCACTGCAGGAAACCATGCACACGCCAACCCCCTGCAGCACAGAAGCCCCTCAAGCCAGACACACCCCGTGCACCAAGCAGTGGTGGCAGCAGACGGCAAGACCAACAGAAAGTCACTGCCATGCTGGAGATACCTCCCCATGCACACACACGCACACACACCCAGGACCAGACCACCCCAGATGGCATGTACACCCCTGCAACTGAGCACCCATAGCCAGCTGCAAATCAGAGACCAACACAGTATTCATATATCAAAATAGAAATGTATATTGAACATATTATAACAACAACAATAGAAACTATTTACAAGGTGGGGGACGGGTACAAGGAAGGGGTGTTCAAGGGGGAGGGATTAAAAACTTGGAGAGGGAAGGCAGGGTGGTAGGGATGGGAGAAGTGGGAAGGTAATGTCAGCTATGGCCCAGCCGCTCCTGGTCCTCCGCTGGCGCACCGTCCTGTGCCGCCCACTATGTCCATGTCGCCGGATGGTCTTGGGATCTCCCGTTCTCGACGCTGACTTGTGTGAGGCGCCTCACATCACGCGCCATCCTCCTGAGAACCTCGAGGCCTAGGAAAATGGGATCACAGTCAATGGCTGTGACTGACCACAACCCTGAACACCACCCAACCTGCAAGCCATATAGTCCAATGTCCCGCACCTGTGATGGCGTGCACCCACCCACAGTGAACATGCACATGGCCATCGCAAACAGGCGGCACCAGCTATGCGCACCACTGCCCCCACACACTGCCCACGTCCATCACAGTACAAACCAGGCTGGCAAGTGACGTGGCAACGTGGTGCGATGCCAGTTACACAGCTATGTGCCCAGTGCATGCATGGGCCACCAGTGACGCATACACAGATGTGCTGTGATACTGCACAGTGATGCATGTCACCTGTGTCATGCATACAGACATAGACACATAGACAGTGTCAGCAGATAAGGGCCTATGGCCAAGCCAGTCTGTGCATTTGAGCTGTAAGTTCACTTTGTTTACCTAGGAGTCTGTTGCCCTACCCCTAACCTCCGAATTCGCTTTGTCTATCCTGGCAATCTGAAATCCCATGATTGTTTCCAGCCCCCACCACCTCTCTGGCAGGGTGTTCCACTTGTCCACCACCGCTCTGTGAAGACAGTCCTTCCATGTGTCCTCTGAATTGTCCACCTCCAACAGCATCCCATTGCCTGTAGTCCTGGAACATCTTTTTCAATTCAAAATAGTGTTCCTCTGCACCCTGTTCCACCCTGTAAGATACTTGTATGTCTCTACCATATCCCCCTCTCCCTCGTCCCCTCCAGGGAGTACATGTTCAGTTCCTTCAACCTGTCTCCATAGGACTTGTGATGCAAGCCATGCAACATCTTTGGTGCCCTCCTCTGAACCTTCCCTGCCCACTGTACGTCCTTGCGTAGGGATGGTCTCCGGAAATGTGCACTGTAGTCCAGGTGGGGCCTCACTAGTGTCCTGTATAGTGGAATTATGACCTCCTTTCCTGCATGTTTGTATTGTAGGGCTTACTGTCTCCTCCCCAGCATGCAATAGCATCGATGACGTCATGATACTCACACTGCTCAAGCAGCTCTGTCTGCCGACGTTGCTGCCGCTGTTGCTCCCGCTGCTGCTGCTGTAGGGGTGCCACCCCTGCTGGCACCGGGTCCCTGGCCTGCCCCTCTTTAGGTGGTGCTTGCCTCCTGACATCCTGGCCTGTGGGAGACATATGTTGAGACAAACATCAGTGTGACTCAAAAGCAGAGTGCCCCCTGCCCCAGTGAGAGTGCCTGCCCACACAGCCATAACCATCCATCGCACAGCTGCACACACTGACACAGCCAACCGTGGCCGAGCCGGCACCTATGCACAGCCACCAAAGCACACACACACCCCTACAGAGAATATAGGTGCATAGATGGTACACTCACCTGGCCTAGGCACCACGCCCCGCCTGGCACGTGAATGCAGCCACGTCAACAGCTCTGGCTCCCTCTGGCGGAGGTCACTGTACCGGTGCCGGCACTGCTCAGCAGACCGGCACTGTCCAGTGACCCCCACCAGGTCAGTGGCCACCTGCTGCCACACCTTTGTCCTGGCTATGGTGAGGTGTGCCCCACCATAGAGTGCCTCATAGTGGGGCTCCACTAGGGCCACCAGGTTTGCCATCGAGCTGGCTCCAACACACAGCCCTCCTCCTAGCCATATTGGTAGCTTTAGCAGGCAATATGGCGCTCCTTCATGGCAGCTCACGTGGAGATGTTGGCGGTAGACCACCACAGACTCCAGTCAGCTGTTAGAACAGCGCCGTCACTTCACATAAGCGCTGTCACCAGACAGCGTAATGAAGAACGATACACATGGCATGCGAACAGCGCCAGGGGCAAAGGGCATACTTAAGGTCATGGCAATGACTCAAGTACGCATGCGCATTGGACGATGGGCATCCGGGCGCGACCGGCTAAGCTGCCGCCATTGCCTACAGTGGACTATTGCGCAGTAGTGCCACAGCGCCATATGTGCCCAGTGCTGTACAGCCACTGGCACAATGGTGGCCATGGCCTGAATTGCCGGTCGCGCTCAACCGTCTGCAGCGCGACAGGCGCATCACGTAAGCTATCTGGGCATCGCAATGCGGTGTACCACGCCAGGCACAAATCTGCGCCATTGGCTCAACCGACTCTTCCGTGTGCGCAAAGCGCAGATTCGCGATATTCAGCCGACATATGCAAATCCTCTGATCAGCCATTCTGGCGCGGTGGCGCGATTTGCATGTCATTAAAGTT
This sequence comes from Neoceratodus forsteri, assembly GCA_016271365.2. NCBI lineage: Eukaryota > Metazoa > Chordata > Ceratodontiformes > Ceratodontidae > Neoceratodus > Neoceratodus forsteri. The sequence continues at coordinate 911,157,264 of CM057449.1, read as the reverse complement.
GCTCCACTCTAATTTGCATGTGTTGCGCTATAAATGTCGACAGTGGGCTGTGCAGGCCAGATTCGGTTACTGCAGGTGAGAGGTGAGTTACATGCTGTGTGATGCTCAGGACAATGCTCATGGGGAATGCTGTAGACTGCACAGTGACAGGTGTCCACTTCCACCCATACAGATCACCATGACCGACCAGAACCAAGGTGAGGGTGAGGATGGTGGGCGTAGGAGGAGGCCGAACTTCACAGCAGCAGAGACGGAGGCCCTCTTCCAGGCCTACCTGGAAGATGAGCCACTATTGAGTGGACGGAGGGGCACCCCTCAGTCCCATGTGGCTGCATGGGAGGGGGTAGCTCGGGCCGTTAACCTGCACGGAAGCCACCAGTGCTTCATGCAGGAATGCAAGAAAAAGATGGGGACTGACCGCAGGAGGTTGAAGGAGAAGGTGGCAGCCTTCAGGGCGGCACGTGCTGGCACTGGCGGGGGCCTGCCAGTGGTGTTGCAGCTGACCCCACATGAGGAGACACTGGTCGCAGCCATGCAGCCGAGCGCCATTGCGGGCATACCAGGCGGAGGATTCCAGACAGGTGGAAGCCCATCACTGCCGCGGTATGACATGGTGGTGGTGTTTGGGGAGGTGGCGGTTGTTCACAGGCACTCACATGTACTCTTTCTGTTACAGATCCTGTCGCCTTCAGGAGACGGTGGTGGTGGGTCCAGACAGTGATGCGGACCTGCTGGACATGGAGAGGGACCATCCACCTCCACCACCAGCCAGCAGGCACTGCAGCAGCATGCACGCGGGGCCAACAACTCTGGTGTCAGTGATGACGGAGTGCGGGGGTGCACAGCCCTGTCTCAGCAGTCTGGCATGCAAGCATGCCAGCATGCTGTGACCATGGCAGTAGTAGCGTACCTGCACCATTGATGATGAAGGCCTGCGTAATGGGGGTGATAGGTGTGTGTCCATGACAGACACTCAGGCAGGCCAGCACGTGTCCCTGGGCCTTTCTGGTTCACACCTGTGTACCAGCATGCTGGCACAGTCCCAGGCTGCGCCTGTCAGCACCGGTGGGCAGCACCGTGGCTGTGCAGGTGTCTGGCACTGCTGCCAGCACAGCAGTGGAACAGGTGGACCTGGCACAGCGTTGGAGGGGCAGCAGTAGCATCGCGACACCAGGTCTGGGGGTACAGTGTCAGCAGTGGCACATGTCCACCGCCTTGATCCGCCCATACCTGGTCCTGGCAACAGCGCCCACTCAAGGGGTGATGTGCATCAGGACCGTCCACACCCTGGTGGTCACGATGCCATTGGGGCACAGTACCCATTGGACGCACACACCCGCCTGCTGCAGGAATCAGTACAGCTGCAGGGGCGGGTTGCAAGGTCCGTGGAGGCACTGTCTGTGTCCGTGGGCCGCACAGCAGGGAGTGTGCTTGGACTGGAGCCGAGCTGGTCCGTGATGCGGACGGATGTGACCGCCATTGACAGGCTGACCCAGGGTGGTCTCTGTCTGGACGCATTGGGCACACAGTCAGGTGCCCTGTACCACACACCCCCACAGTGCACTCTCCACTCCCTGTTCCGGCGTCGTGCGACACCAGGCCTGTCGGCGCTGGGTTCTGCTGTGGGCATCCCGAGCACCCCTGGTGCAGGTTTGTTCGGCGTGCTGCAGACCCCTGTGCGGGCAAGGTCGCGTTCGCACAGTGGGACCCCTGGTGGTGCAACAGTGCCACCACATGTGGCCCCTGCTCAGCCTGCCCGTGCTGTTGGGTCAGGCGGGGCCGCCCACGCATCCGTGGTGGCCGTGGGAGAGTGCTACTGGCTGAGCTGTCTCCCAGTGTGGGCCCTGTCTGGTGCTGCCCTGTGTGCAATGTGTGTCATGGTGGGCAGTGCACTGCTGGGTGCTCTGCTCCTCCACGCCAACACACGGACCACCTGCACACCCTCCCAACTGCTGTCCACAGGTGCGTGTGCATGATGATGCCTGCATTGCACTGTACACCAAGGTGCAAGGGTGCCCAGGTTCTGACAAAGCGTGCTTGGACAGTACAGGTGGTGGGGTGGTCGGTGGTGCTGTGTGTTAGCAATGTTGGTTCTGCAGTGCTGTGCATCTGCCCATGCTATGCTCTGTACCTGTGTGTGTGTGTGTGTCCATATGAGTGCTCTCCCTCCTGATGGTGTTGGCATGCCTGGACCCTTCCACTCCCTGACCTTCATGCACCCCTGGTGTGTTCCCCTGTGTGCCTGTAGTGTTGGCTGCACATGTCCCCTTGACTTACCTGTGTTGTGTGTGTGCTCCTCTGTGATGGTGTCCCGTGCAGCTGGGCCTGCCGGATTAGTCGGGGGTCCCTCCGTCCTGGGGGGGCTGCTCATCACCATCATCACCAGCGGCGTCCCCATCGCTGTCCCCCTGTTCGACCTGTACGGCTATCCCATGGTCTTTGGCCATGTTGTGCAGGATGCAACAGGCCAGGAATATCCACAGGCCCTTTGGGGCTGTACTGTAGGGCACTGCCGGAGGTGTCTAGGCATCGGAGCTGCCTGTGAGCATCCCAAACACCCGCCTCTATGATGTTGCGTGTTGCGGCATGTGCCTCATTATAGCATAGCTGCGCCGGGGTGGGGCGCCTGTACGTGTGTGAGCAGTTAGGGACGGAGTGGGTATCCGTAGTCACCTGTGGGTGGGATAGTGGAGAGCAGTGTCATGTTCAGGTCCATATTGGCTTATCTCCTGTGTGCCACTACCATGGCACCTGTGTCATTCCACCCTTGCCCAGAGTTTGCATTCCATCATGTGTACTCACCTACTAGATGTCCTGTGGGATGTCCCCACTCGAATCGATGGCACAGTGCAGACTGATACCATGAAGGCATCATGTGCTCGCTAGGGTGTGTGGCACAGACATTGATTATCGCCCAGTGGCATCACACACCACCTGGCAGTTGACACTGGAGAATCTCTTCGTTACTGACATAGGCATGGCCATCGGGGCCAGGTGGCATGCGGATGGCCACATGGGTGCAGTCTATGGCCCCAGCATGCCAGGCATACGTATACCTGTGGAACTTCTGCATGTTTGTTGTACGCTTCTGCCGCGGTGCTGGGAAATGGATGTACTGCGAGCATGTGGCAGCAGTTGCGCTGAGGAATTGGGTGAGGATGCGGACGGGTCACTGTGTGATGCCTGTGGTGTCCTCTGTCGGCCTCTGAAGGTGCCTGCGGCGAGCAGGCACATGCAAGCTGTCACCTTGTTCTCCACCGACAGAGCGTGACTGGCCGTGAGGGTGCCTGCATCACATCACTGCACAGCTCACAGAGCCGCCTCAGTATTGCCCTGTTCAGGCGGTACCGCCCACGATCTCTACATCTGTACAGCTCCAAAGCTGATGTGGGCACGGTACCGCCTGTGGGGATATATCACCACGGGCCCTCCAACGCCCACGCCCCTGCAGCATGGATTTCACCCTCTCATTACAGCTTCCATGTGGAAGCTGGCACTGTCCATCTCCTGGCTTCTGCCTCCTCGCTGCTGTTGCTGTGTTACCTCTGGCTGTCCTGACTGACTTTCCACTGCACTGGCACCCTCGCTGGCCTCTACAAAGTATGGGAAACAGTTTCTTGCCTGCCCTTTTCAGTCTGTCCGTCTGTCTGTCTGTCTCTCTCCCCATTCGACAGCCTGGTAAGCGTTCTTCGCTGCTTCCTTGAGCCTTTTATTTTGGCTCATTTCCGCTAGTGCACAGTTTCCGGCTGTGCGCTACTTGCGCGTGCGCCAGAGTGTTTGAATATCGCATTCGCTCTTTATGCATGGATCCGCCCTTCGTTGTGCTATGCCTTCATTTTCATTGCGCTATTGCTCAGCATGTTTTCGGGGGCGCAACTGCCTCCTTCTGAATATCGCAGAATGGCGCAGTTTTGGACTTGCGCATGCGCAACCCTTTTGAATATCTGGGCCAGTAAAATTAGGGTAAGTGTCTTGGTTTTCGTCCGGTTTGGCAAATCGGTTGGAAACCTAGCTTTATTTTCACAAAGTCTTGTGTTAATCAGGTAAATTTATTTCTTCTCTAGCGTTTTGGAGCTTAACTGGGCTAACCCTCAGTTCCCTCCTTAGGTCGCTAATGCGACCGAAAAAAAAAGTAAGAGAGAAAATAGTAAGGGGTTAGTTCATTTGGGACCATGTCACAGACTCCTAAGAAAAGAACCAGGCCAACGAGCTTCCAGCATTGTACCGAGAGCGGGGAACCACTTACCAAAGCTGACCCCCATCTCGTATGCATATTCTGTCTTGGGTTTGACCACCTAAAAGCTGATTGCGAGATATGTAAAAACTTTACTCAGTCAATGCTGGATAGGTGACTTAACTGGCTGAAGGAAAGACTGTCTGACAAGACCACTGACCTGGTTATGGACAAACCGTCCTCCTCTCAGGGAAAGGAGACAAAAGAACTGGAGGAAACACCCTCTGAAACGAGTGACAGTTCTCAGCCTAGGAAAAGAACCGTGGAAAGTGCCGCTGAACCAGCAACCGTGGCTAAGGGGAAAAAAAAACATGCAGTTAAGGAACTGCAACCTACAAACCCTGAGGTTCCGACCGCTGAAGACATTGCTAATGCTATTCGAATTATCCAGTCTCTTCAAACCGCAACCAGTTCGGTTCTGTGGTTCAAAGTCCCTCGGTTGTGCCCCCAGGTCCTTCCTTGGTTCCTGGTCCTCGGGATTTAGATATTGAGGACTACGGGGATGATGATGAGGATTATGATGAGGATCTAGGGGAACCACTTGAGCCAGATGTATTCCCTGATCCACAGCACCCTGACAAGGGATCAGAGGACCTTGCCTCATTATTTGCCTTCATGCAGCAAGTGGCACAGACTTTGGACCTCCCCACCCAGGAAACAACTGAGGAGGAGGAGGAGGAGGAGCCAGACTATGTTGAAATGATGGATGTGGCAGCTCTTCCCCATCTATAAATCTCTGAAAAAGCACATCTTGAAAACTCTTCAGACCCCCACTTTAGTTCCTCCAGTTGATAAAAAACTGGATAGGAAGTACTGGGTAGCCAAATCTGGTGCTGAATTTATTTTTGAGCACCCTAGTCATGAGGAAATGGTACAGGTTGCTGCCTGTGACAAGGCTGGCATACCGTCCACCGGATAAAGATTCCAAGAAAATGGATCTATGGCCAAAAAGGTGTATTTGGGGTCCTCTCTGGCCATTAGGCAAGCCACTTATATTGCTTAGGTAGCCAGGTTCCAAACAAGTCTGTGGAGTACAGTGGCAGACATTTCTAAGGCCTGCCCTGCCCCCATGGCTTCCAACCTGGGAGAGGCTGCTAGGAGGGGCATTGAGGCATCATAGTTCCAGTTTAGAATGGCAGTTGATGCCAGTCATACCTCAGCCCGGCTCATAGCTATCTCTGTGTCCTTAAGTAGGTTTACTTGGCTTAGGACTATGAGTCTTTCCTGGGACACTCAAACAAAAGCTCTGGACTTTCCCTGTGAGCCTTCATTCCTTTTCGGTGAGCAGACCGAGTCATATATGAAGAACAGGGATGAGTACAAAACTGCTTATAGGAGTGCTGCTGCAAAGGAGAAAACTTCTACTGTTCAGAAGCAGCAGGATAGAGAGAGAGGCAAAGGCCAATTACAGGCCTTTCTTCCAAAATCAAGCCCTTCCAGCTTACCAGCCTCAGAGGGGCTACTTCAGGGGAAGGGGCAGGAGAGGCAGTGGTAAAGCCAGCCCCAGTCCTCAGCCAGCCCAAACAGACCCCCTGAAGGGTCTGTCAGTGTTGCCTCCCCTTTTCCAGTAGGGGGCAGGCTTGCCCACTTCTTCCAGGCCTGGCAGTCAATCACTACAGACAAATGGGTCCTGGAGGTGGTGGGTCAGGGTCTTACTCTCAGCTTCAAATCAAAGTCCAGGCTGAGGGCAAGAATCTTCAACCCTGCTTCCCCAACAGAAGCCCAGCTACTGGAGGAAGAGATCAGAAAACTGTTGCAGGACAAAGCAGTAGAACCTGTCCCCTTATCTCAAAGGGTGAAAGGTTTCTACTCAAGATACTTCCTCACAGTTAAAAAGACAGGGGAGTGGCGACCTATTTTGGATCTGAGACAACTAAACAAGTACCTGACAAAACCAAAATTCAAAATGGTCACCCTGGCAACCATCTTGCCCACACTTAGACAAGGGGACTGGCTGGCATCAATAGATCTGAAGGATGCTTACTTCCATATCCCCATCAGGACATCGCACTGAAAGTATCTCCGGTTCAGGCTGCCATCAGGCCATTTCCAGCTCAGGGCTATGCCTTTCGGCCTCACTTCAGCACCAAGAGTGTTCACAAAATGCCTAGCAGTGATGGTGGCACACCTACGAAGGCAAGGGGTTACAGTTTTTCCGTATATGGATGACTGGCTAGTAGTGGGTCAGTCTCCTCAACAAGTGTCAAACTCACTAACCATGACCTAGGACATACTGCAGCCCCTGGGGTTCTTGCTAAATCCCAAGAAGCCAGTTCTGACCCCAGTCCAACTTCTGGAGTTGATAGGGCAGAGTTGGTCACTGCAAAAGGAAGTGCTTACTTCCCTCAGGGAAGGGTGGAAACTTGGGTTCAGTTGGCCAGCTCCTTCCAGCTGTCCATCCCCAGGCCAGCAAGACACTTTCTACTTATTGGATCACATGGCAACAACAACTGCAACAGTCCAAGCCACCAGATTCCAGATGAGAGACATTAAATTCCACCTCAGGTCCTGCTGGTCACAAAAAAGGGACCCCTTGTCCAAGCTAATGCCAGTCACAAAGTCACTGCTTCTAGTGCTCCAGTGGTGGTAGGAACAGGGAAACCTAAGACAGGGAGTACTTTTCCTGCAACAGCCACCCTCAGTAGTGCTCACCACAGACGCCTCCCTCCTGGATTGGGGGGCACACATGGGAGATCAGACTGCCACGGAACTTAGTCCTATGAGGAAAGCCTGCTCCACATAAACCTATTGGAGCTCAGGGCAGTACGTCTCGGGGATCTTGTCCTTTGCCTCCATGTTAAAAGGTAAAGATCGTATTTCGAGAGGGCTCTTGCAGTAGGTATTCACATATAGGACTAAGCCACCAGGCGTCGGGACCCCACGGAAAAATTTCTAGCTAGCAGTCTCTAGCGGGGGACCGCCCTCATGTGCAAGAACAACATAAGGGCTGCTAAAAGTGAGTTTTGCAAAACTGCGCTACTGAACTCGGCCAGGGATCCCAGGAGGTTCTGGAGAAACATCAAAAACATAGGTGTTCCCAGAGTGCTGAGACCTCTGATATGACTATTGATGGTGCTAGCTGCAATAACTCAGTAACCATCGCAAATTCTTTTAACCTGCATTCTTCTGATCTGTCCACTTTCACCTCGTCATTCCCCCCTGGTGGAGGTGATAGCGGTGATCATGCCCCAGCACCGTCACCATCCCTCCCGCCCTCTCATTTCAGGGCTGTGATGGTGCAAGAGGTGCAGAGACTGCTCTCGGGCCTCTCCCCCTTCTCGAGTGCTGGCCACGATGGCTTGGAACCGAAGCTCTTCAGTCTTGGTGCCCCTTGGCTTGCCCCATTGGTGGCACATATCTTCAATTTATCCCTGTCTTCTGGTGTTATTCCAGGCGTATGGAAGGTCGCCTGGGTGGTCCCGATCCTCAAACAGGGGAACCCCAAACTAATAGAGAACTACCGCCCGATATCCATTTTATCAGCAGTCAGCAAACTTCTTGAGAAAGTTATGGCAGGGCAACTCTCAGAGTACTTGCAATCAGATGACCTACTGTCACCTGTGCAGCACAGTTTCAGGAAAGGGCACAGCACATCCTCTGCCCTTGTCACTGTCTCTTCATGGATCAGGGTGGCTATGGACCAAGGCAAACTCTCGGGGGCCATCTTTATAGATCTCTGCAAGGCATTCGATCTGGTTGATCATGCCTTGCTCTCTACTCAGCTCAGATCCCTTGGCCTATCATCTGCTGTGCTCAGTTGGTTCTGCAGTTATCAACACAGTAGAATGCAACTGGTTAAATATGGCAAGGAGCTCTCGGGCCCTATTCCTGTAACCATGGGTGTCCCCCAAGGCTCTGTCCTGGGGCCCCTGCTCTTCTCAATTTTTGTAAATAATCTCCCCGCAGCCGCTGTCCACGCTAAGCCAATCCTCTATGCAGATGACCTGGTCATCCTGACTCACTCCCCGGAGATGGGGGTCATCAGTCACCATCTGATTGAGGACCTGGGGAACATTCAGTCATGGATCTCGTCCCACAAGCTGGTTCTTAATCTATAAAAAACCCAGGCCATGCTCTTTTGGTCTCTGGCCAAGATTAAGGCCTCCCCTGTGCCTTTCTCTGTCTCTGGTACCGAAGGTGTCCCGATCCCTGTTACTGACAACTTCAAATACCTAGCGGTGATGCTGGACCCGCAGCTTGACCTTGGCCACCATATCCAGAATACATGCAAGACTGTCAACTGCAAACTGGGTCTGGCCTACAGAGCTAAAAGCAACCTTACTCCGGCCGCATGTATTGCTCTTGCCAGAGGTGTGCTCCTCCCTTCGCTATGTTATGGGCTCCTTCTGTTTGCCCGCTTCACCAAAACCTATCTCTCTAGGTGGTGTACTGCCTACAACAATGTCTGCCACTTTTCCCTGGCGGCTCCCCGTCTCACCCACCATTGTGACCTCTACAGCAAACTAAACTGGCTCTCCCCTTCAAATCACATCAAATTTGTCCTAGGGTGCTTCACGGGAAAGGTCCTTGGCACCGGCACCCCCCCCCTTGGGCTGGCGAAATTCCTTGTCCTGGCTGCCCTCTCATCCTGTCATCTCAGGTCTCAGGGGCCTGCTACTCTTAAGGTACCCGCTACACGGACTCAAATGGGAGGTAGGGATTTTGCTACGTGTGCCCCCAGACTGTGGAATGGCTTCCTGCCTAGGTCCACACCTCCTCACAGGGTTCTGCCTGCTCCTCCCTGTGGAACCACCTCAAACTCTCTTCGGCATGTGGTTGCCCAAAACCACTGTGATCTATCATAGCACTCCTCTCTTCTGGACACATTCCTGGACAAAAGAGGCTTTATGTTATATATAGTGATGTATCTGCTGCTTTTCAACCTTACCTTCTGTATTGCTCCTAGTCGCTACGTGTCTTACCCTGTTGTATATATGCTGAACAAAACTGTATTGCTCCTAGTCACTACGTCTTACCCTGTTGTGTATATGCTTAACAAAACTAGGCCTCTCAGTACTTGTAAGTTGTTGTTAATCTGTATTATGTTGTCCTCAAATGATTTGTAAGCTGTTTCTAATATGTAACATGTCGTCCGATGTATTTAATTCTGTAATTTCCTGTACTTTCCCGGGTCATACCTGAATATAGGCAGTTGTCTTGTCTAGTGTACTTACCTGGTTAACAAAAGCTAAATAAATAAATGTCAGGTGATCGGCGTCATACAACGTCAGTATAAAGGGGAGGTCCCACTCGCCCGCCTTCCAGTTCTTTCCTGCCGTCGGCTTGTGAAAGTTCCTTGCGGTAGAATAGTGCTCATCCGTCTTTCGACGGTCTTCAAGTTTTCGCACTTTTTTGACTTGTTTTTCGATTTTTACTCAAACAGTTGCTGTGTATGTCATCCCCGACGCCCTCCGAATCACAGAAAAACAAGTGCGACTCATGTGGTTCCCAGCTTCCACACGAAGATGGCCACTCTTTGTGCCTCTTCTGTCTGGGCCCAGACCACCCCATGGAGAAGTGCCAGCACTGCCAGAAGTTCAACTCCACTATCCGCAAGAGAAGACTGCAGTCCCTGGAAGCCCATATCCTCAAGAAGAAAATGGCCTCCATGGAAATAGAGTTAAAAAAGCTTAGGCAGGCGTCTACTTCCCCTGAAGGTCATAAGAAAAAGCGTGACAAGGAGAAGCACCGGGAGCGGGAATCTGCTTCCACAGTGGTCGCAACTTGCAGCCCTCAAGGTAACATCCCCTCCAGGGGATCGCTCCTCGATGGCCGTCTTGGTGGTTACCAAGAAGGCGTCGCCCCTTCCTTCCAGCTCGGGCCCTTCGGGAGCCTCCGGGGAAAAGGAGGCCTCTGCTCCCATTAAGGCCGCTCCTCCTTCGCGGCCTTCCAGTCAGAGTGGCTCCGGTAAGTCGGACATCGGTTCCACCGCCGCACGCCCGGACAAGGCTGCTAAGCCAGCCAAAACCCCTTCCAACAAGGCCGCCTCTCCTTCGCGACCTTCCTCAGGTAGGGAATTTGATAAGTTGGACACCGGCCCCTCTGACGTCCTCCCAGATGCTGCCAATAAGTCGTACGCTGGCTCCACCTGATGACCACCCGGCCAAGAAGCCTGTGCCGGACCCTGTCAATCAGTCTGACGTGCCAGGCTCTCCGCAATGTCTCACCACGTTGCCCACTGAGGTCCCAGCATCCCCTTGATTGACACCCGGGGATTTTAACCCTCCTTCCCCGGTCGTCACTGAGGACCTCAAGACGCTGCCATCAGGGCTCCCTCCTCCTGTGCCGGACCCTTTGACGCCGAATCCTCAGATGTCGGTCAACCTGACACCATCCGGTGTCCCTTTGCCTGATGGAAGACCTATTCCTCCGTCAGGACCGTCAGACCCGCTTCACGGTATACCACGCCTAGGCCCATGCCGCGAGGCCAACGCTTCCACCGTCTGACCCGCTAGTAGGGGCCTCTGCCAGGTCCCTGTGCTCAATAGAGCCTCTGAGCCTGGGTACCCGACACCACAGTACCCGTGCCACAGTACCTGACCCTCAGTATCCGCGCCGCAGTACCCAACACCGCAATATCTGGCGCTGTGCACCAAGCCCTCAGTACTCGACGCCAGGCTACCCACCCTTGGGTTATGGATAATCTTTTTATGGGTACCCTCAATACCCGTATCCCCACCCTCCGCTCCCCGCCCACTCCTCAGCCGCTGGTGGATCTGAAGGAGACCTTGGTCTCATGGTGGGCTGAGGCCAAGGCTCAGCTCACCTGGGAGGTCGAGAGTCATCTCCCAACGTTGGACCCGATACCAGATCCACTACGTCGGAGACAGGGGAGACTCCCCCTGCGCCCGACACCAGAGGAGAGCCCTACGGTGCCCGAGGCGGGGAGGATACGCATCCCAGGGTTCTCCCCAGAGGGGTCTTCCCTCCTCCCCTAGGGAGGAGTCTTCTTCCTCTTTGTCAGAAACTTCTCACTCGGACTCAAGAGTCCAGTCACTCTGACCCCAAAGCCAAGCCCCACACTTCTGAATGCCCCATGCTGAGGGATCCTCCGAAGTCCCCTCCAGAGGACCCTTCTTTTCTGAAGTTATTGAGAAAAATCCAGGACATACATCAGTGGCGATTAGTGGAGCCAGACCCACAGTGTAAAAAACTTGCTGCCCATCTGGATCTGCCCGAGACCGCTCCTACGCTGATCCCACCCTGGATAGAGCCTCACGCAGATCTTGTTTCCACCATTTGGAAACAACCTTCTGCGTTGGCCCCCCTTCCGAGGAAGGCAGACAGGTTATACCAGGCTCCTGAGGGTGTAGACTTTCTTAGCCTTCACTCCAAGGTGGAGTCGGTTGTCATCAGCGCCGCTCACGGCTGCTCCGCCAATCCCAAACACCTCAGCTCGTCTCCATCTGATAAGGAATCCCGGCTTCTGGACCAGTACGGGAAGAAAATCTATTCCTCTTCTACCATAGGCATAAGGGCCCTTAACTGTGTTGCTCATATGGGGGATTTCCAGAAGACCATCCTTAGCCAGGTGGAATCTAAATTGGACTCCCTTCCTGAGTCACAGATTAAACAGGAAGTGGGTGACCTTGTCCATTCCACTCGCTCGGCCTATCGGCACATGCTACGTGCCAGTTACGATGCGGTGGACACAGCTGGAAGGAGCTCGGCCTTCACTGTAGGCCTACGGCATCATGCCTGGCTCCGTGTGTCAGGTTTGGTCCCTGAGGTACAATTCACTATAGAGGATGCTCCCTTCAGGGGTTCGGTGCTTTTCAGGGGTGATGTCAAGGACATCATTACCAGACTGCAGGAGAAGGGTACTGCACTCAAGTCTGTCCAGACTATGTACAGGCCTCCTCAAGGGCAGCGGCGTCCTTTTCGTCGCCAAAGCCGACAAAGACAAAAGCCACAGGGCAAACGTGCCAACAAACATCAGGCCCCTCCAGCAACCAAGACTCCCCTCAGCAAAAAAGCCGCAGGAGCCTCGGCTGCTGTGCTGCCCCACACCTCCTGACTCCCTGCCTCTCCCACTGCCTCTGGAGGTTCCAGAGGAACCAGTAGGGGGGAGATTCTCCTCCCATCTACCGGGTTGGGAGAGGGTAACATCAGACGCTTGGGTGCTCCAGTTAATATCGGCTGGACACTCCATAGAGTTTCTGCAGAAACCACCCCAGACCACCCCCAGTCATCCTACTCCCCACAACATCTTCCTCTGGTCCTAGAGGAAATCATCTCCCTTCTCTCGAAGGCAGTGATAGAGCCAGCCCCCACTCATCTTTGGGAGACAGGTTACTATTCCCATTTCTTCCTAGTTTTAGGGAAGACGGGGGATCTAAGGCCCATTCTAGACCTCAGCTCCATGAACATGTTTGTGGAGTAGAAAACGCTTCAGAATGCTCTCTTTGCAGAGCCTTGTACCACTACTTCGGCTGGGACAGTGGCTATGCGCTCTGGACATGCAGGATGCCTACCTGCATATACACATATGCCCTTCCCACCACAAATTCCTTCGGTTTTGTTTTCAGGGGGACCACTACCAATTCATGACCCTCCCATTTGGTCTTTCGTCTGCCCCACCGAGTGTTTACCAAATGTCTGTCGTTGGTAGCGGCCCACCTGCGTACCTAGGGAGTACAGTTATTCTCCGCACCTGGACGATTGGCTCCTGGTGGCCTCGTCCAGGGAGGAACTCCTGCACTCCCTTTCCCTTACCCTGCAGGTTTTTCCCAGCCTGGGTATCACCATCAACCAAGCCAAGTCCCATTTGATCCCCTGCCAATGCCTCCAGTTTATAAGGGCGATTCTGGACACGACCACCGGCAAAGCCTTCTTGCCTCCAGACAGGGTGACATCCTTCCAGATCAGGCTCGCTCTCTGTCCGGGCCGAGGAGGGTCGGAGCCAGGTCAGTCCTCTGCCTCCTCGGCTAATGGCGGCTGCCATTCCGACAGTCCCGTTCGCTCGGCTCCATATAAGGATCTCTCGGTGGAGGCTTCTGTCACAATGGGACCTGACCAGGGACAATCTAGACCAGGAGGTACTAGTATCAGATCCCAAGATCAGGGACTTGCAGTGGTGAATGGTTCAGGAGAACCTGTGTCTGGGAGTTCCTTTCTGCATCGCTCCTCCTTCCCAGACGTTGATAACAGATGCATCAGGGGAGAGCTGGGTTGCCTACCTAGGATCTCACAGGACTCAGGGCGGCTGGTCCAGGTTCGAGCAGAATCTGCACATAAATGTGCTCAAACTGAGGGAAGTCCTTTATGCCCTCCAGGCTGTTCTTCCCTTCATTCTTCACGGTCATCTTCTCATTCAATCAGACAACATTTACGTAGTCTGGTACCTAAACAAACAGGGAGGAACATGTTCCTATCCCCTGTGCCGGGAGGCGATGAGAGTCTGGCATTGGGCAGCCCAGCACCAACTTCACCTGACCGCAGTTCATCTTCCGGGATTGGAAAACACACTGGCAGACGAACTCAGTCGGTCCTCAGGCAGGTGGTGGGAAACACCTCAGATAGACCTCTTCACCTCTCCCCAAATTGAAAACTTTCTCCGCTTCTGCTCACTCGCTTCCAGGGCTGCCATTTTTGGTGGACGCCTGTCTTTCGCTGAGGACAGATTCTGCTTATGCCTTCACTCCCATTCCTTTAATTCCGAGGGTCCTGAACAAACTCAGATCGAGGAGCTCGAATGATTCTCATTGCTCCTTCTGGCCCAGGCTTGTCTCTCTTCTGCAACAGTTTTCAAAGGAACCTCCACTTCCTCTTCCTCTGTCGCAACAATTGTTGACCCAGAATTGGGGATCCCTGTTCATCCAGGTCTCAAATCCCTTCATCTCCATGAGTGGCTCCTGCAGACGTAGCTAAAGCCCACTTTGGAGTCTCTCCTCTAGTAGCAGACATTTTGGTGAAGGCCAGGAAGCCTTCCACCAGGTCCACCTATGCCATGAAGTGGAAAAGGTTTTCTATTTGGGCAAATTCGAAAGACTTTGAACCTTTCTCGTGCCCAGTCAATAAAGTCCTGGACTACATGTGTCACCTCTTCGATCTGGGACTCAGCCATTCCTCATTGAAAGTCCACATGGCAGCTATCTCAGCCTTCCGTATTCCCTTTGGAGACAGGACTTTAGCTCAGTTGGAAGTCTGGAATACGTTCCTCAGAAGGGTTCTCCATTTGAGACCCCCATCCGCATTCCTGCCCCTCCATGGGACTTGAATTTCATCCTGGAGAAGCTTACTCTGCCTCCCTTTGAGTCAGCAGCAACAGCTGATTTGAAGTTCCTTTCTTGGAAGACACTCTTCCAAGTGCCATTACTTCTGCTCGGCGAATTTCCGAGCTGCAGGCCTTAATGTGTAAAATCCCATACTTGATATTTCACAAGGAACGTGTGGCTATGCACCAATCCTAAGTTTCCTCCTAAGGTTGTGGCTGAATCTACACTGAATCAATCTGTTGAGCTACCCGCTTTCATTACGCAGCACTCCAATCAAGGGGAGTACCTCTTGCATACTTTGGACGTTCACAGAATCCTGATATACTACACCAATCGGACTAAGGATCTCAGGAAGACTGATCAGTTTTTTGTCTCTTTTGCTCACAAAAGAGACGGCAATGCTGTCTCTAAGCAATGCCTATCAAAATGGGTGGCACATTGTATCACTTTCTGTTACGACAAGTCAACAAGACCCTTCCGGGTCAAGTCAGAGGTCACTCCACCAGAGGAGCCCCTGTGGCTTGTTTCAAAAATGTGTCAGCGGCAGACATCTGTGCAGCCACAACTTGAATTTCTGTCCATACCTCCATGAAACACTACACTTTGGGCATTGCCTCTCGCCGTAGTGCAGGCTTCGGGTTGGCTGTCCTACAAGGTCTCCTTTCATGAGACCTGCTCAGTCCTGAGGTTCCATGCTATGGATAACAGTCCTCCTCCCAAGTGCTTTTCCTTGTTCCAGACTGCTTGGGACTCAGTCCTACATGTGAATACCTACTGCAAGAGCCCTCTCAAAGTAAGATAATACAGTTATGTAAGAACTTACTGTAACAGTAGATCTTCGAGAGAGGCTCTTGCAGTAGGTATTGCCTTCCCGCCCTCCGTCCCCCTAAGTTTTCTTTACTTCATTTCCATGGGTGGAAATATCCTGTCCTCTCGTCTTGCATCTTTTGGCCTTTATGGAAAAGAATCTGAAGGTGGGCGTAGACCCCTTTATACTCTATCGTCGTATGATGCCAGTTACCTGACATGGGGCGGTCCCCTGCCAGAGACTGCTAGCTAGAAATTTTTCCGTGGGGTCCTGATGCATGGCGGCTTAGTCCTGTATGTGAATACCTACTGCAAGAGCCTCTCTTGAAGATCTCCTGTTACGGTAAGTTCTTATGTAACTGTACTTTCTTCAGATCAGAACAGACAACTCGACAACAATGTACTACATAAACAAGCAAGGGGACACAAGATCCTCACCCCTCTGCACGGAGGCCATGCTGATATGAAAGTTGGCATACTCTCTGGACATTTCCCTCACAGCTGTTTACCTCCCAGGGAAGGACAGTGCCCTGGCAGATGCTCTGAGCAGGGTCAATCAGAACCACCACTCCGATTGTAACACTCTCCACAGACGCCTCAGGGCTCGGATGGGGAGCACACCTCGACGGTGTCGTCTCGGGGCCTGTGGACAGCCCAAGAGACTCATCTCCACATAAATATCCTTGAAATGAGAGCAGTTCTTTACGCCCTGCAGGCCTTCCAGTCGGAGATTCCACCGCTTACCCTTCTGCTACAAACAGACAATTCCATGGTGATGTATTACCTCAACAAACAAGGAGGCACCCATTCCTACCCGCTTTGCAGGGAGGCCATGAGGGTGTGGGATTGGGCTTTGCAAAACGGCGCAAACCTCATTGCTGTTCATGTCCCAGGAGTGGACAGCGTCATTGCAGATGGCTTGAGCCACTCTCAGGCCAGAGTCCACGTGTGGGAATTACTCCAGGAGGTAGTAGAGGATCTGTTTCACAGATGGGGTACACCAGAGCTAGACCTTTTCGCATCCCCATCCAATGCAAAACTGCCCAATTTTTGCTCGCTAGATCCAGGGCCTGGTGTTCTCTGGCGAGACGCATTGTCCCTCTCCTGGGCGGGCAGATTCCTCTATGCCTTTCCCCCCTTTCCGTTGAGACAGAGGGTTCTTCTGAAACTTTGCAGAGAGCAAGCGACGCTAATACTCATCGCGCCGTTCTGGCCCAGGCAGATCTGGTTCCCTCTACTACATCAGCTATCCCAGGAACCTCCGGTGCCTCTGCCAATCATCTCTCACTTGTTGTCTCAGGAGGAGGGCTCTTTGGTCCATCCAGACCTTCGTTCGCTGAGCCTGCATGCTTGGCTCCTAGAGACATAGCCATTTTGCGACATGGGGTCTCGCAAGAGGTAGCTGACGTTCTGGTGGTCACAGAAAACTGCCACATCATGTTACTTACGCCATGAAATGGCGCTGCTGCCTTTGGGCTCAAGTGCGGGGTTTTCGGCCTCTAGACTGTCCAGAAAAGTTGGTCTTGGACTACCTCCTGTCTCTTTTTAGACAGGCTTGGCCTACTCCTCGATCAAAGTACACCTCTGTGCCATCTCAGCCTATCATTGTCCTATAGGCCAATGCACCATATCTCAGTTGGACACGGCACGAGCCTTCCTGAGAGGTATTCTCCACCTTAGGCCTCCAATTAAGGATCCGATTCCACCATGGGATCTACCCTGTGCCCTGGAGCAGCTTACGCTGCCACCCTTTGAACCAGCTGAGGATTGTGAGCGACATCTTCTTACTTGGAAGACGTCTTTAGTTGCCATTACCTCGGCCAGAAGAATTTCTGAACTTCATGCACTCATGTGCAAAGAGCCTTATTTGGTTTTTCACCAGGACATGGTATCCCTACGGACTAATCCCAAGTTTCTGCCTAAGGTGGTCTCACCCTTAATTAGGACATCGATGTACCAGTGTACTTCCCTAAATATTCAAATCGAGGAGAGGCTCTGTTGCACATCCTAGATGTGCATAGGTGTCTCCAATACTACCTGACTAGAACCAAACACCACCGAAACTCAGACCAGCTTTTTGTCTCCTTTGCCCACAGAATGATGGGAGCTCCTTTTTCCAAGCAGTCATTATCCAGGTGGCTCATTCAGTGTATTACGTTCCGTTACCAGAAGCGCAACAAACCCTTACCGGACGCGGTCAAGGGTCATTCCACAAGGGGGGTGGCTACCTCCTTTGCAGCCCTAAAGAATGTGTTCACCTCGGCCATCTGTGCTGCACCTACTTGGAGCTCCGTGCACACTCTCAACAGGCATTATAACCTGGATATTGCATCAAGGCAAAGAGCAGGTTTTAGTCAAGCAGTCCTTCAAAGACTTCTGTCCTAGGCTTTGGTTCCATTAAGGATTTCACCTTCCTCCACCCAATGGTGGGATTTCCCTTATTATTTGGGAATTGTTCTGATTGAAAAATTGGTGCAAGAGCTGTTTCTCCAAGCAGATCTACTCGCAGAGACACAGCTCTTGCAGCAGGTTACACCATTAGGACTGAGCCGCAGGGCCAGGACCCCACGGAAAAATTCTAGCTAGCTATCTTCAGCGGGAACCGCCCCCGACGTCGGTCCCGCCTCCGACGTCAGACGTAGTATATAAGGGGGCAGTCCCGCCAGATTCCCCAGTTCTTTCCCACCGTCGACTTGCATGTCTCGACCCTTCGGTTCAGTCTCTAGCGCACGACACGTGGTAAAGTTTTTTCCTACGGGAAATTTGTTCTCTACAATCAAGTTCTTCGCTGATGTCCTCTCCGACCTCTGGGGGTTTGGACATGGGAACCCAAGTGCTACGAGCCGCATATGACTCCGTGGACTCCTCGGCCCGAGCAGCAGCTTCAGGCGTATGTCTCCGGAGACGCTCTTGGCTACGCGTCTCCAGTTTTACCCCGGACGTCCAGAAGAATATCATGGACGCCCCATTCGAGGGAGAAGTCTTGTTTGGTAAACCCTCAGAGAAGATAATTACCAAACTCCAAGAGACCGGGAAGGCGGTGAGGTCGGTTCAGGCCATGTACCAACCCAAGCTTAGTTCCTTTCGTAGGAACCAAAGCCGATTTCGTGGACGGACGCAGAGACAACAGTCCTGCCCCGCTCCACAACAGAGGGGCTCTGGCTTTCACAGAGCCCAGGGGAAACAACCCGCAGGCCGAAGCCAGCGTACTCCTAAGCCGGTCCAGCCAGCGGGACCCTCAGCCGCCACAGCCTGACTCCTTTCCGGCCCCCGCCCCTCAGGATCAATGGGAAGTCATGGTCGGGGGTCGCATTGCGAACTTCCTGCCGGGATGGCAGGCTATAACCACCGACAGGTGGGTTCTTCAGTTGGTTGGAAGAGGCCACTTTATCGAATTCGCAGAAAAGCCACCCTCGAGGCCTCCTTTGCTTTCCCAGTACCCAGGTCAGCACAAGTCACTGATTTGGCAAGAAGTACTCGCGCTCTTGCAAAAGGGAGCGATAGAGTACGTTCCGGAGAACCAGAGAGGACAAGGATACTATTCCCACTTCTTCCTGGTTCCAAAGAAAACAGGGGACCTCCATCTGATTCTGGACCTCAGCGACCTCAACTTGTCGGTCGCCTACAAGAGATTTCGCATGGTGACTCTTCCGGGTCTCAGTCACATGCTGAAGCGGGATGCCTTCTTAGCGTCTCTAGACATGCAGGACGCATACCTGCACATCCGTGTAGCTCAAGTGCACAAGAGGTTCCTGCGCTTCGAGTTTCTCAGCCATCACCTTCAATTCCGAGCCTTTCCATTCGGGCTGTCATCAGCACCCAGGGTCTTTACCAAATGCATGGCAGTCATGGCGGCGTCTCTAAGGAGACAGGGCCATTATGTGTTCCCGTACTTGGATGATTGGCTTCTCATGGCCGCCTTCAGAGAGGCGTTGTTACGGGCGATCCAGAGTACCCAGGACCTGTTTCGATCTCTGGGCATCCTAATCAACCACGAGAAGTCTCTCCTGGTACCGTCGCAGAAACTGCAATTTATAGGTGCAGTACTGGACACCGTTCAGGGAAGAGCATTTCTTCCAGACGACAGAGCGGAGCGCATCAGATCCCTCATCAGGGAGCTTTCGTCGAACAAGACCGTCCCAGCCAGGTCGGTCCTTCGCTTGCTCGGACACATGGCTGCGGCCATTCCTACCGTCCCTTTCGCAAGGCTCCACATGCGGGTAACTCAGTGGATGCTCAAGGTGCAATGGGATCAAAGGCAAGACCACATGCAGCATCCGGTCAGAATCACGAACGCCGTCATTCGAGACTGGCAGTGGTGGCTAGACCCAGGGACACTCTCTACGGGCGTCCCATTTATAGCGCCATCCCCGGAGGTAATCCTCACCACAGACGCTTCTGGTCTAGGCTGGGGAGCACACCTGGACGGGGTGAAGTCCCAGGGATCGTGGACCTCTCAGGAGGCCCACCTCCATATCAACGTCCTAGAAATGAGGGCGGTTCTTTATGCCCTGCAGGCATTTCAGTCAGAGATCCCGCCGAGTACTCTCCTGCTTCAGACAGACAACACGGCGGTGATGTATTACCTCAACAAACAAGGAGGCGCACACTCTTACCCCCTTTGCAGGGAGGCTATGAGGGTGTGGGATTGGGTAATCCGACACGGCGCGAATCTGATCACAGTACATGTTCCCGGGGTGGACAACACAATTGCAGACGGCCTGAGTCGCTCCCAGGCCAGAGTCCACGAGGGAACTTCTTCAAGAGGTAGCAGAGGATCTGTTTCTTCGATGGGGAACTCCAGAGTTGGACTTGTTCGCTTCCCCATCCAACGCAAAACTGCCCAATTTTTGCTCGCTAGATCCAGGGCCTGGTGTTTTCTGGCGAGACGCGTTGTCCCTCTCCTGGGCGGACAGATTCCTCTACGCTTTCCCTCCCTTCCCATTGATCCAGAGAGTTCTTCTCAAACTGCGCAAGGAGCAGGCAACAATGATCCTGGTGGCCCCCTTCTGGCCCAGACAGATCTAGTTCCCTTTGCCAATTCAGCTATCCCGGGAACCTCCGCTCCCATTGCCGTTCAGCTCCCATCTCTTGTCTCAGGAGGAAGGTTCACTGGTCCACCCGGACTTATGCTCACTGAACCTGCATGCATGGCTCCTAGAGACATAGCCATCTTGCGTCACGGGGTCTCGCAAGAGGTTGCAGAAGTTCTTTCTGCAGCCAGAAAGCTGGCAACACATGCGACGTACACCATGAAATGGCGCTGTTTTTGTTTGTGGTCGCAAGCACGCGACCTTTCCCCTTTAGGTTGCCCGGTAAAAGCGGTATTAGAGTACCTGCTCTCCCTTTTCCGTTCGGGTCTCGCCTACTCCTCTATCAAGGTGCACCTCTGTGCCATTTCAGCTTACCACCTCCCGGTTGGACAGCGCACAGTGGCACAATTAGATGCCTCTCGGGAATTTTTGAGAGGAGTGTTACATCTTAGGCCACCCATTAAGGACCCAGTGCCTCCATGGGATTTGCTCTTTGTCCTGGAACAACTCACGCCCCCCTTCGAACCTGCCGCGGATTGCGAGCTGCGTTTTCTGTCGTGGAAAACATTGTTTTTGGTTGCTGTTACATCAGCGAGAAGAGTTTCTGAGCTTCATGCTCTCATGTGCAAAGAGCCTTATTTAATTTTCCACCGGGACAGAGTATCCCTGAGGACGAATCCTACATTTTTGCCTAAGGTGGTTTCCACACTCACTCTCAATCAGGATATTGACCTGCCGGCCTACTTCCCAAATTACTCTAATAGAGGAGAGGCACTGCTCCACACTCTGGATGTTCACCGCAGCTTGAGGTATTACCTCGACAGAACTAAACAGCTTCATAATTCGGAGCAACTTTTCGTCTCCTTTTCCGAAAGGATGATGGGCCAACAGTCCAAACAGTCCCTGTCTCGCTTGCTTGTCCAGTGTATCTCATACTGTTATGATATCAAACAAAAGCCCCTCCCGGGATCAGTCCGGGGTCTTTCCACTAGGGGTGTGGCCACCTCCTTTGCAGCACTCCGAAACGTCTCCACTTCTGCCATTTGTGCTGCAGCCACTTGGAGCTCTGTACATTCCTTTATCAGGCATTATAGCCTGGACATCGCTTCACGGCGTAGAGCAGGCTTCGGCCTGGCTATGCTACAGGGTCTTCTGTCCTAGATTCAGGACCTGGAATGTTCCTCCTAGTTTTCCTCCTCCCAGAGTGTTTGTAAACGCTACTGCTTGGGAATCAGTCCTAATGTTGTAACCTGCTGCAAGAGCTGTGTCTCGAAGTAAGATAGTACAGTTACGTAAGAACTTACCATAACAGTAGATCTTCGAGAACAGCTCTTGCAGCAGGTACCTTCCCTCCCACCTTCCCCCTTGGAAGAGGCATGGCTTAAGCCTTGGTTAACAGGGATTTTTCCCTTTTGACTTCTGACGGTGGATCCTCGGTCTCCCATTTCGATGTCAGCCTGCGGCCGGAAGTCTCCGGCGGGAGAACTGGGGAATCTGGCGGGACCGCCCCCTTATATACTACGTCTGACGTCGGAGTCAGGACCGACGTCGGGGGCGGTCCCTGCTGAAGATAGCTAGCTAGAATTTTTCCGTGGGGTCCTGATGCCTGCCGGCTTCAGTCCCTAATGGTGTAACCTGCTGCAAGGCTGTTTTGAAATCTCATTGTTAAGTAAAGTTCTTACGTAACTGTACTTTACGTAAGAACTTACCATAACAGTAGATCTTCGAGAACAGCTCCTGCAGCAGGTACTTTCCCCTTCCACCATCCACGTTGGAGGTAGATTCTAGTTCCAACATCCTTCTTCTAGGATCAGGTGTTCTCAGCATCTCTCTGACTGCCATTTGATGGCGGAGCCTCAGACTCCTCTTCTGATGTCATCCAGCGGCCAGGAGTCTCTGGCAGGAGAACTGGGGATTCTGGCGGACCGCCCCCTTATCTACTATGCCTGACGGGGGTGGGACCGACGTTGGGGGCGGTCCCCACTGAATACTGCTAGCTAGAAAATTTCCGTGGGGTCCTGGTGCCTGCTGGCTTCAGTCCTAATGGTGTAACCTGCTGCAAGAGCTGTTCTCGAAGATCTACTGTTACGGTAAGTTCTTATGTAACTGTACTTTATCACCGATGGAGTTGGCACCAGGGACATTCTTTTGGCCTTAGCGCGATGAAATAGGGATGCCCTGCTGCAAGATGGTCAAAGGATACAGCTCTTTCCAGATATCAGTTTTGCCACCCGGCAAAAAAGAAAACATTTTGACTGCACAAGGGCTATGCTGCGAGAGGCCTCCATTCAACACGGCATGATTTTCCTGGCTCACCTGAGAATTGCCCTCAGTGGGAAGATATATTTGTTTAATGATCCTGCAGAAGTGATGAAGTGGTGTCGGAGCCATGCCCCGAGATGGCCCAAGGAGGGTTTAGAAGCTTGTTTGTCAGAGGACGAGAATACTTGAACCTCCCTGCCTTGGTTTTTCAAACACTGTTCCTTTTATTTAGCTTGATGTGTGAATGCTATAACCCTAGAAACGAAGGACTGGGAAGGGATAACATTTTTTGAAATAAATCCGGGACTAAAAGTCTAACTTGCCTTTAATTCCCCCTTTCCCTCATATGCTTAATATTCCAGTGATATTCAAGTTAATATTTTGAAATGATTACAGTATTCAGGGTTTTAGAAAGCACGGTACCTGTAAAGAAATTGGGAAATGTAGAATGTTTCTCCTTTAAACTGTTTAAACTACAGTATATAACTGCTACTTAAAATATTTGTTTTAGCTTCAGCAGTTCATTTCTTCTATATAGTTGTAGGATTAATTTTCTCACATTGTAAGTTTGCACATTTCGTGCACAAAAACATTAATGCATGGTTATCTCCCCCTTCTGGTAGGGGGCTTGGAGATTGTGGACAGTATATTCTGGACTTAACAGATAATGCACCATGCAGCTCATGGGCTAATTTTTACACAGCTATCTCTGTTTATAAAATATAGCTAAGGATTTCTTTGTTCCCCGCCCCCCACAGATGTAGTTGCAAGTACGGTATGGACTAGGTGTACTTATTAAGAGGAGTGGCGCCCTCATCAGCTATACTCATGTATTACTTCATGTCCTTGCTTGTGTTTTCAAGCTGTATGTTTGAAAGAAAAAGATAAAGTTACAGAATGATGCAGGGTCTGCACCAGAAGACATATGAAGAGAGACTTAAGGAGCTTAATATGTATAGCCTCAAGGAAAGGAGGGAGGAGAGGGGGGACATGATAGAAACTTTCAAGTACCTCAAGGGAATCAACAAAGTCCAAGAGGGTAGCATCTTTCAGAAAATGAGGTGTGAAAGAACAAGGGGGCACAGTTTGAAGATTGGGGGGGGCGGCTCAGAGGTAATGTAAGGAAGTATTTTTTCACAGAGAGGGTTGCGGATGCATGGAGCAGCCTTCCGGAGGAGGTTGTGATGTCAAAAACAGTGGTGGAATTCAAGAATGCATGGGACAGTCCTAAGGCAATTCTAGGGGGTGGGGGTAGGAAGAAGTAGGCTGTTGGTTAACTAGGATCTGCAGCTATTCGTTAGGTAGGGAAATGGGCAGACTGGGTAGGCCAAGCGGTCCTTATCGGCCATCAAATTCTGTGTTTCTATGTTTAGGTGGTCTGGTGGCACAACCAGGAAGTGGGAACAAGCCGTGGGGAGCGGTGTGTGTTTGGATTTTAATCTCTGGATTATTTATCTCCATTTCTGTGAATTTTTATGCTCATTAAAAGGATTTATTGCACATATTAAAGAGATATCTGAGCTGGTGAGTCTATTATACTGTGACACAGTGTTGGCAGAATATATTCTGAAGCCTTAGCAAAGGTGCGGGTCTTTTTTGAACAAAGCCTATTCTGCCTCCACCTGTTCTAGTCGGTTCTTGAATATCCTTACGTATATCGTGCAGTACCAGAATGCATTATGGGAGAAGGGATTAGAGGTCACTCAGGCCTTGCCAGACTGCGCAAAAGACTGAGCCCCCAAACAGCTATAAGTTGGGTTCAGTCGTAGGCACTCACGTACTGAGGGCCTCGTACAACACTGCAGATATGGCCTCTAGGGCAGCGGCATCCAGCGTTTGCTTTAGGCGCCATGCCTGTCTTAGAGTCTAAGCATTCTCCCAGGATCTGCAGTCCGGAATCCTGGACCTCCTGTTCCAGGGTTCTGTTCTCTTTGGGGAGGAGACCAAGAAACTCATCTCACGTCTCCAAAACTCCGGGAAGTCAGTGTGGTCCATCCGAAAGGTGTATAATGGGGACCAGATGCCCTTTCACAGATGAACATTTCGTAAGACCTCAGGGCAGAATACCTGCTGCCAGTTTCAGCAGAGGGGCAGCTTCAAGAGAAAGGCACCAGCCCAGAATTCTGGGAGCTCCGCCTCTAGAGGCCCTAAGTTCTCTCTGCCCACCCCCGGGTCTACCCAATGACTCTTTATCAGCCCCCCCTCTAGTGGAGGCAATGGGAGAGGCAGTAGGGGGTTGTTTCTCCCTTTACGCAAAGGGTTGGAGCAACATCACATTGGACAACTGGGTCTTGGACCTCGTAAGGAGAGGACATGCTTTTGAGTTCACTCAGATTCCTCCGGATATGCCACCAGGGTCCTCCCATTATCCTCCTTCACACATTCCCTTGATTGAAGGAGAGATTCAAGCCCTGTTGCAGAAGTGGATGATGGAGCCAGTCCCCCCTGGAACAACAGGGGTGGGGCTTTTAGTCTCACTTTTTTCTGGTCCCAAAAAAGACAGGAGACCATCGTCCATTCTGGACCTCAGCTCACTAAATCTCTTTATGGAGTACAAAAGGTTCAGGATGGTTACCCTGCTGGGCCTCATTCCCCTCTTGCATCAAGGGGACTGGCTCTGCTCCCTGGATATGCAGGATGCCTGTCTGCACATAAGGGTCTTTCCTCCCCATTGGAAGTTCCTGAGGTTCCGCTGCTAGGGGAGACATTACCAGTTTCAAGCCTTACCATTCGGCCTCTCCTCTGCTCCTTGAGTCTTTACCAAGTGTCTAGCGGTGGTGGCTGCAGCTTTCAGACGCCAGAGCCATTATGTCTTTCCCTACCTAGGCAACTGGCTTCTGGCAGCTCCATCCAGAGCTCAACTTCTTCGCACTCTCAGGGACACCTTTAGTCTCTTCCGAGAGCTGGGGATCACCTTGAAACTCTCAGTCATCCCCAGAGCTCAGCCAAAGACTCCTCTTTATTGGAGCAGTCCTGGATACCATTCAGGGCATGGCCTTCCTCCTACTGGAAAGGGGAGATCGTCTAAGGAGCGTAACCGGAGTGGTAGACATGGCTCCTCAGGTCCCAGCCAGGACCTTCCTCAGACTTCTGGGGCATATGGTGATGGCCATTACCACAATTCCTCTAGCCTGTCTGCATATGAGAGTCCCACAATAGATGCTCAGGGTGTAGTGGGACCAAAGGTCAGATGACCTAGACCAACCGGTGAGGGTCTCCAACCCAGTCGGAAGGACTCTTTCCTGGTGGATAGACCCCTCCAAACTGGTATTGGGGGCCCCATTCTGGCATGAGCCAAAGACATGGATTCACACTACGGATTCCTCCGGTCTCGGCTGGGGTGCTCATCTGGGAGACAAACCCAGGGGATAGGGTCTCCAGATGAGCAACTACTCCATATCAATATTCTAGAAATGTGAGCGGTCCTAAACGCCTTAAGAGCATTTCAGATGGACCTGTTGCCAGGATGTCTTCTTATCTAGATGGACAACACATTGGTGGTGTTTTATATCAACAAGCAAGAGGGCACACACTCATACCCGCTTTGCAGGGAGGCGATGAGGATCTGGTATTCAGCACTGGAACATCGCTTAGACCTCACCGCTGGTCGTGTTCCAGGCATCCAAAACATTTTGGCTGACAGCCTAAACTGGTCCCGGACCAAGGCTCATGAGTGGGAGCTCCTCCAGTTGGTAGCAGATCAACCTTTTGACAGGTAGGGCCGCCCAGAGTTGGACCTCTTTGCGTTTCCAGTCAACGCCAAACTGCTCAGTTTCTGCTGGCTAGAGCCTGCGCTTGGTGTTTTCTGGTGAGACACTTTCTCCCTCTGTTGGACAGGGAGGTTTCTGTACACCTTTCCTCACTTTCCCATTCTTCAGAGGGTCCTGCTGAAGCTTCAGGCAGAAGGAGCAGAGATGATCCTCATCGCTCCTTTGTGGCATCGGCAGATTTGGTTCCAACTACTTCAGCAGCTGGCAGTGGAGCCTCCGATACAGCTGCCACTGAGCTCGCACTTGCTGTTTCAGGATCAGGGGACGCTGGTCTGTCCAGACCTCGAATCCCTACATCTCCATGCCTGACTCCTGCAGACTTAGCCAGAACTAGGTATGGGGTCTCCCAGGAAGTGGTGGACATTCTCATAGCAATGAGAAAGCCCTCGACTAGATCCAGTTATGCCATGAAGTGGAAATGGTTTTGCTTACAAGCTTCACCCCATCACCTGGACCCGCTTACTTGTCCAGTGAACTCGATTCTAGAGTACCTCCTCTCCTTGTTGAATCAAGGCCCGAGCTACTCTTCCATAAAGGTACATCTTTCTGCAATCTCTGCTTATCATGTACCTGTGGAAGGGAAAACCCTCATGCAACTGGGCGTGTCCCGTACGTTTTTGCGGGGCAAACTGCATATCAAGCCTCCCATTAGAAATCCAGTTCCACCCTGGGATCTCCTTTTTATGTTGGAGAAGTTAGTTCTTCCCCTGTTTGAGCCTGCCGCAGAATGCAAGCTGCACTTCCTTTTTTGGAAAGTGTTGCTTTTAGTTGCAGTTACTTCAGCCCGGAGAGTTTTCGAGCTTCAGGCCCTGATGTGTAAGGAGCCTCATTTAATTTTCCATAAGGACAGGGTATCCTTGAGAACGAATCCTAAGTTTTTGCCAAAGGTGATGTCCAAGCTTGCATTAAACCAGGACATCAACCTTCCTGTTTACTATGCAGATCGCTCAGGGCGGAAGCAGTCCTGCATACCTTGAACGTCCACAGGGTGTTACATTACTACCTTATCCACACTGTAAAACAGAGCAACTGTTTGTGACCTTTGCACCGCGCTGCAAAGGTACCTCTGTATCTCAGCAGTCACTTTCCAAGTGGCTGATCAGCTGTATCTTTTTGTTACAAGTACAACAAACCCCTACCAGGCCCGCTTAGGGGTCATTCTACCAGGGAAGTGGGTACTTCATTTGTCTCTTTATGTAACGTCTCCATCGGAGACATCTGAGCAGTGGCTACCTGGAGCTCAATGCATACTTTCACTAAGCACTACAGCCTGGATATTGCCTCTAGGAAAAAGGCAGGTTTCGGCCTTGTGGTCCATCATAACTGCCTCCTTAGGGCTACAGTGCTTTCAGCCTCCTCCTGGACTTACCTTTCTCCTTTTCTCGGGATTGCTTGGGACTCCGTCCTAATGGTAATAGCCTGCTGCAAGAGCTCCCACTCGAAGTAAGCACAGTTATGTAAGAACTTACCATAACAGTAGATCTTCGAGAGGAGCTCTTGCAGCAGGCACTACTTTCCCCCCTCCTTCCCCCTGGTGAGTTCTGCATATTTCTATCTATGGCATGCTCCCTTCTGGTCTGCCTGCTGCTCCTTTCACCGGGTCTCTGGTGGCAAACTGAGGTGGGGCTGGGTACTGCCCCCTGATATACCATTGGCCGCCGTCAAGGCACGGTTCCCACTGGAGACTGCTAGCTAGAAGTTTGCCATGGGATCCTAGTGCCTGGCAGTATAGTCCTAATGGTAATAGCCTGCTGCAAGAGCTCCTCTCGCAGATCTACTGTTACGGTAAGTTCTTATGTAACTGTACTTCTAGGAGCGTGGATATATAGTTCATCCACACTCTTTGGCATGTCCCCTTCCGCTATAAATCTCACTGGAAGTCTTCAAGCTGGCACCTCCCACCCATCCGGGTGGTATATACATCAGCTCCGCCCCATGACTCCTGATCTTCCTTTCCGCTGGAAGATTCAGATTGCCTCCTTCATGCTGACGCATTTCGTAGGCCTGGCTTTCAAACCTTTGGTTTTACCGAGAATTCGGATTGTTCACGTTAGCGATCACAAGTTTGTCGCTTCGATAATGGAAGACAAGTCTTTCCCTGGATTTCGTGGGTGCCCTTGCGGCCAGAAGATTTTGTGCACCGATCCCCACACCACATGCATCTGTTGCCTCGGTGTCGACCATGACACCTCTTCATGCAATATGTGTTTGGCTTTTCATCCCAACATCCTTGATGACCATCTCGCACACCTGAAGTTGGGGAGGCTGGAAAAGAGGAACCCTCCGGTGAAATCCAAGAAGGCTAGGTGGGCAGTTTCCACGGCTATGGGATCCACCGAGCAGTTGGAATGCATGCAGGTGTTCAAGGAGGAAGAGGCTCGTGCTACGGATTCCTCTCGGAGTTTTTTCATTCCACTCAACCTGGGCTCCACCTTCTCGGGTTCCTTCCAGGAGTTGTGCAAGTCTCTCCCGACCAAGGGAGAGGCACCTGTGTGCTCTCACTCCTCTCAATCCCATAAGCGGGAGAAGGATCCGGGATCATCCTTGTCTCAACGGAGGCGTTCATGGGAGTGGGAGAGATCTCGGTCCCGAGAGTATGCAGTCCCGACTTCAGTTGAGATCGTTTCTTCGGCCGCTGGCTTTTCGGCTTTGCCGTCTGGTTAGTCGACTGAATTATCTGTAGATGAGGTTGAGAGCATGATTGATCCTGTCGATCCAATATTGCTGACTC
The DNA here is from genome assembly GCA_016271365.2 of Neoceratodus forsteri. Taxonomy (NCBI): domain Eukaryota; kingdom Metazoa; phylum Chordata; order Ceratodontiformes; family Ceratodontidae; genus Neoceratodus; species Neoceratodus forsteri. Next base: position 911,128,210 of record CM057449.1, on the reverse strand, counting down.
CAGTCGATGATTCCCTTGATCGAACCCCTAATCTGGTCTTTCCAGATGAGGAGACCCAGCCTGCTGGGACTCCAGTCAAAGATGTGGTCCCTGATCCCGGGAAATCACCAGTCCCGCCGTTGTCTCCCGAGCAACCGAGTCGGCCCACCCGATCTCAATGAGGTCTTGGATCCCCTCGATAAGCGCTCTAAAAAGAGGTGACGCCATCGGTCATCCTTGTCCTTCTCAGATGAGGAGAGGCTCCGGCAGAAACTCCGTCAGCACTACAAGAACCTCATGTGGCAACAGCTGATTTTGACCGGGCACAAGCCCACTCCAGCTTCTACACCGGCCATCACTTGGCCTTCGCACAGCCGGCAAGACTACCTGTTTGGCCCAAAATGGTCTCTCCACCGATAGTGGTGGAACCACCACCCAAACAGCCAGTGGGAGGGGCCCCTTTCAAGGAAGACAGACCTGACACCGGGCTCCCCCGGCATTTGTCAGTCACAGTCACCCAGACCGTCCTCGGTGGGTTGAAAGTGACCTGGGTGGTAGGCCCCTATACTCGGATTCCTCGGATATGGACATCACCGGCTTGCATTCACATCCAGATGATGATGAATCGACCGTTGGCTTAGAAACGGAGGAAGGTCCCTCGTCTTTTGAAGGGATCCTTCGCCTCATCTCTGAATCTACAGGGATGCCCCTGGAGCCAATCCAGAAAAAGGCGGAGTACATTCTTACGGACATCCTTTTTTTTTATACTACATCTTTATTAAAGGTATTTTTCATTTTGATACATATCAACATCAGAGATTTTACACATGTATTATATTAAACATACAAAGAAAACTCATATCTGGGAGTTCCATTTTACAGCATATTGGATACTCCCAACCTTTCTTATAGTATTCACTATATTTTAGCTTAAGCTACAGACAGTAGATTTAAAAAAAGTAAAAAGCCATTAAATACAAATGATATTATCGCTATACAAAGAAACATATAAGGTCTCTATCATTTGTCCCTTCTTACAATTAGTGATAAATTAACATTATTAATACATAATATAGACTTCTAACTGGTTGTTTAGGAACATAAATACATAGGACCAGTCTGTAGCATTAAAAAATTGCCAAGTGCTAGTATTAAGAGAAAGGAGATTTTATAGAAAAAGAAGAAAAGGAAACAGAGAAAAAAGGTAAAAGCAAAACCTATACAAGCCACCATTTAGCTCGCCCTTGCCTTACTGGCAGTTGCATTAATTCATATAGCATGTAGTTCCAACTCCATCCAGGACCCAGCTTCCGTATAGGATAAATAAACTATTGTTATTCAGATATTGTATTCATTAAGAACAGCGTCTAGTCTATTGGTTTCCTTTAACCCTCCTCCCCCTCCTTGCCCCACAGAAGCACCTCCCATCTGATCCACCTGTTTATAAATTGTGGGGACCTAAGGGCCAGAGAAAAGGTTATTCTTTCCAGAGTTTTTATATTCTCTACCAACTCCCTCCACTCACTTACAGATGGTGAAGAGTGAGACAGCCACTTCTTGGTAATCGCCTTGCAAGCTGCTGCCACAAGGATATTCCAGAGATATTGGGCTTCACGCCCCCTTATCTCCATAGGGTATAGGCCCAGAATCAAATGTTCCGGTCCTAAAGGGGTCCTAATGTTAAAAGCCTTGCACAGTTGTTGCTGTATATTGGACCAGAAGCGTTCTAACACTGGGCAGTGCCAGAAAATATGAGCCTGAGAGGCCACTGTAGCCCCACATTTTCGCCCACATGCAGAGGTAACTGCGGGATTCCATTTACCCACCTGTTCAGGCGTTCAAAAATATCTACTTCTAAGTTTCCACAAGAACTCCCGCCAACCCGGTGATGAAGAGGAATGGCATGTATTTTTTATTGATTGCAGCCATCTTGTCTCACTTACGTTTACCCCTCAATCCTTTCCCTACTTCTGCTTGATATATATTGTTGAGTGTTGTAAATCGCAATGGAAATTTTTATACAGCGAAGAAATAGCCTTCCCTCCATTCTTGGTGGCCCAGATCTGCTCAAATACTGTCGGCTGCACGAAATCCTGAGAGTTTAATAATGACTTTCGGAGTTGCTCCATTATATAGTCCCTCAACTGATAGTAAAATAGGAGATCCCTCTGCCCCAAGTGGAATTTTCCCTTCAGTTCCTCAAATGTTAATACCTGTTCTCCCTTCATCAATTGCCAAGGTGCACAGCATCCCTGTACCTCTTGCTGCTTATACCAAGGGTCCTGATGGACCTCTATGTGATTTGAACTAAGGGTTCATGTCCAGTACTTCCAGAGATATTCCCTGGTGGCTCCCTTAGCAAAACTTCTCCTACACCCCCTAAGAGCAGCTTCTGTACCTGTAAATAAGGGAGGGGAATCATATATTGGAGCACTTAGAGAAAAAAGCTGAGAGACTAATGCAGGAGAGTGGGGGATGGCCAAATGCAATGATTTCCAGTGAGCAAGGTATCTCGAGTGTTGTAGCAGAAAGACTACCCTGGTCTGGGCCGCCACCCAATAACCTTCCAGGCAAGGTACTCCATACCCTCCCAGCTCCTTTTGCAAAACAAGGGTTTGTTTCCTGATTCTGGGGCGTTATCTCTGCCATATAAATTTTAGGATAGTATTTTGCCACAAATCCAATCTTCCTCTAGAGATCCAACAGGGGACGCACTGAAATAAAAAAAGGAATCGAGGCAAAAGGTTCATTTTAGTAGTCTGGACTCTTGCATGAATGGGAAGCGGCAGTATGGACCATCTTTCAATATCTGTTTGCATTTGTTTTAATAAAGGTGGGAAATTCAATTGGTATAAAGACGAATTGTTAGATGATAGTTTTATGCCAGGATATTTCATAGCGGGGAGGTTCCATTTCAAGGGGTACCTACCCCTGAGAGCCTAGGAAGGCTCGTAATTGAAAGAGATTGTCTCTTTCATATGGGTAGTTAGAGAGTACCCAGATAACTTCAAAAATTCCTCCAGATGTTGAAATAGGCAAGGGAGAGATGTTTCAGGTTCCGTAATATAAAGCAGGATGTCATCCGCATATAAAGCTAATTTGTGCTCCTCTTCTCCTATTTTAATTCCCTTTACCTGTATGTTTTCTCTGATACTTTGAGCTAGGGATTCTAAATACAGTGCAAAAAGAATAGGGGACATAGGACATCCCTGTCTTGTACCTCTGCTTAATTTAAATGAGGATGAAGTATGGCCATTTGCTCTAATAAATCCAGTTGGTACCTTATATGTTTTAAAAATAGTATTAATAAATTGGATGGGGAAACCAAACCTAACTAACACGGCCCAGAGAAAGGCCCATGAGACTTTATCAAAAGCCTTTTCAGCATCTAAACTTAATAGGATAGTGGGTTGGTGGGTGTAATTTAAATTGTCAGTCAGATGGGTGGTTCGACGAAGGTTGTCTTGGGCTTGGCGGTTAGGAATAAATCCAGTTTGGTCCAAATGAATCAGTTGGGGCACTAGTTTCTGTAATCTCTTAGTAAGAATAGACATAAAAATTTGTAATCAGTATTTAGGATGGAAATCGGACAATAGGAGGGACATAATGTAGGATTTTCCCTTGCTTTGGGATAACCGAAATAATAGCTTGCTCCCAGGAACTCGGAGGGGAACCCCTGTCCTGCATTACCTCATTAAAGACAGTTAATAACAGTGGCACCAACTGACCCTTGAAGTGTTTAGAAAACTCTCCCAGGAGGCTATCTGTACCCGGGCATTTGGCAGCTTTTAGACTCGAGAGAACCCCTTGCAGTTCCAATCTGGAGATGGGGGCCAACAGTCCCGCTTTTGTCTGCGGAGGGAGGGAAGTCAGAGATAGACGTTTCAGAAACATTTCCACTTTACTATCTTGTGGGGGTGGATAAGGGGCAGTATACAATGAAGTATAGAAATCCCTGAAAGCCGAAACAATCTCCGAGGTCTGATTCAACTTTTGCTTAGTGACCGGGTGTAGCAATGTAGGAATCAAGGCCTGTGCTCTCTGATATCTCAGCTGTGCCGCCAGCAAATGAACAGACATAGGGCCACCTTCAAAATATTTCTGCCTGAAGAAAAGGACCTTCTGCTCAACCTGATAGTCTAATAGCCTATTAAGCTCTGCTTTAAGTTGACTAAGTTTTTTATTAGTTGCAGCCTCATATTTGATCATAAGTTGTGCTTCATAAAGATCCATTTCCTTCCTCAGTGTGACCTTTCTAGTTTCTCTCTGCCTTTTCTTAAAGGCTGAGATAGATATAAATTTACCCCGTACTATGGCTTTTATAGTATCCCTCAACAGAGGTGTTGGTATCTCTGGGGAGGCATTCTCAGCCAACGCTTGCTTTACCGTGTCTATGATTGTCTCTTTCACTTCTGGGTCCTGAAGCAGAGATGTGCTAAGTCTCCAAAATGTTTTTTTGACAAAATCTCCTAAATGGAGTTGGCAAAAAATTGGAGCATGATCCGACAAGGCTCTATCCCCTATCCAGCTGTCCCCCACCTGTCCCATTGTCTCTACAAGGAGTAGAAAATAATCCAGCCTGGAATGTGACTGGCGGGGAGCCAAAAAAAAAGTGTAATTTCTCTGTTTTCCATGTGTAGCTCTCCACATATCTGCATAACCTAATTCAGAAAAGAGTTTAACAACTTTTTTACTAAGAGACTGGTTTTGGCAAGTACTTGCAGAGGAAGAGTCCGAGGATGGATTGAGAACCAAGTTAAGGTCCCCTCCTATAATCACTTCACCTTACACCCATTCCTGTAACTTCAAAAAAATCCATCTGTAAGTTTGAAAATCAGTCCCCGATGGAACATAGATGGAGGCGAGGGTCAGATTCCTTCCATAATAACAGCCTTTAAGAAAAGCAGAATGACCCTCCCCGTCTACCAGCTGTGCTGTCTGCTCGAAGGGAGTTTTAGTAGGGAAGAGTACAGCTTCCCCTCTCCTACGGCCTTTTCCATACGTCGCACAGTCCGCAGCACAAAAAAACATTTTCGCCAATTTTTGATTTTCCTGCAAGGACAGGTGTCTCCTGTAATAAAAAAAAAATCGGCACCTGTTTTCTTGAGGAACGATAATATTTTGCTACGCTTAACTGGGTTAGTTAGGCTGTTTACATTGAACGAGCAAATAGTTGAGGGCTTAGCTGCCATGTCTGCAAAATAGAATGGACTCCTCTGCAGCAATCCATATGTATCAGTTTCTTCAGAAATTAGATACCAGCACTTGGCAAAAGCAGCAAAGAAAAATTATTATATCACTATATAAGTTTGTTCAGCTCAGAACCTAGAAAAAGGTGGCAAAAAGTGGATAGCAAGAAAGTCAGAGAGAGAAAACAAAAAAATTAAAAATTGAGTAATACAACTAAAACAATGTCTATTTCAGTAGTAATGTAATTCGTAAAACATCAAACAACAAACAACACTTTCTGTGCCCTAAAGATAGGGGCTTCCAAGGTAGGGGATCCAAAAAAAAAACTTAGGATCCCTTATCCTCCCCCCTCGCGTATGGGTGTTGAAAAAAACTTCAGGGGAGAGGTAGAGGAGGATTTTACCCTGAATCTACAGGTCCTCCTCAACAAAAATCTCCAACGGAGAGATTTGTATTAGGATCGCCACGTGCCTGCTCAAGCAGTAGGTAGTTATGTGAGGAAAGAGTAATAACTATACCCCTTCTCCCCGGGGCCATACATAATTTTAGCTAACCCCAGTTATATACCACAAAAAGTAATTCTTCCCCACCGACACATGTACCCACAAAAAGAGGGTGAAGCATTTTAGTTAAACCTATGAAATTATAGTTAAGACCCAGATTTTCAACAATTAGGCAGCATACTAAAGGCACCCCCGTATTTGCTATGTTTTGGTAGTTAGGACTATTGAAAACCTAAGGGTTCGTGGGGAAACAAAGCATTATATAGTGTTACAGAGACAAAGACATTTTCACAGTCTCCAACTAATTAGAGTGTCCTGACTCATGCAAGAAATACCTAACCAATACAAGATTGCCAGCTTCTCCTCATTCTCCACCACCTTCAGGGCTACTCTACCCCGTTTTAAAAAGGTATGAATCAATAAAATGTGTAACAGGTGCTCCGCAGCCACGGATTGTCCATATCTCCTTCAACTGCCTGAGGAAGCGCCCTTAACCACCGGCTCTGTTGATCTTGCAGCTTGTAGTTGCTCCGTGGCTTCTAGTGCCTTCCTCAGCGGCGAAACACCATTGCGCCTGTTTGCATTGAGAGACCATATCTGAGAGGATTGGTTGTATTTCAGCAAGCAATCTGTTTCAGATGCAGGGACAGAAATTCCTTATTCCCTCAAGGCTTCTAGGGCCTTCCCTGGATTAAGGTAGAGTTGTGGGCCCTCTTCCCAGTGTACGTGGAGTTTGGCAGGAAATGGGGTTTGAAATTTAATATCTTTCACCCTTAGTATCTTAAGGATTGGAGTGTACAGTTGTCTGGCTTGTTGTACCTCGGGTGCATAATCATGGTCCAAGGAAATCCTTGTTGCTAGGTATGTTAGCTCTTTTTTGGCCCACGCTCTGCGGAGGATGTCCTCTTTGGTTTTAAAACTGCTGAGTTTGAACACAATGGAGCGAGGGTGAGCATCTACCCCAACGGGCTTGGGGCCTAATGAACGGTGGGCTCTTTCAACATTGAGAGCATAGTTCCGTGGCAAGTTAAGTATGTCTTTCAGTAAGTTCTCAATAAATGCAGTCACAGGAGTCTCCTCCAAACCCTCCGGCAAACCATATAATCTTAGATTACTACGTCTTGATCGGCCCTCCAAGTCGATACATTTAGTTTGTAAAGCTACTGCATGTTGGGCCAGCGCTTCCATCGCAGTTATAAGGTATTTATTGTTTTCTTCAGATACTGTGATTCTCTTCTCTGCTTTGTGTACTTTGGAATCAATACAAGAGATCTGTTGTGCCAAAGACTGAAACTATTTTTTGGAATCTGCTCGAGAGTCTCTGATTTCCTTGAGGATAGTTTCATATCTGGTATGCGAGAGGAGATCTGCCTCGGCCTCCGTGTCGTAACTTGAGCCTCGTGTGCTGCTCAGTGAACAGCTTCTGTTGCCCCCAGATCTAGCCGGGGACAGATTGCCCCTTCCGTCTCTTTTTGTCGGGGTTCTGAGCAAGGAGGGTGGTCCTGTATCTCTCTTTTGAGCTTCTTTTGACATACTGGTTATTTTTGTTAAGTCGATGCGGAAGAAAATGTCCCTGGGGGTGGGAGGTTCACTCTTAAGCTGCTTTCTGCTCCGTGGCAGAACCAGAAGTCTCTTACGGACATCCTTAAGAGAGGGGATACCCCAATGGAGTCTTTTCCTGTGGCTGAGGCCATTGTTGGCCCAGCCCTAGAACTGTGGCAGTGTCCTGCCTCTTGTCCAGCACCATCTGCCCGCAAGTACGTGGTGCCCATGGAGTCCCTCGCGGGGTTCACAGAGCACCCTTCGGCCGAGAGGCTGGTGACTACCTCTGTATTCAAGCATACTGGCAGTTTTGCCAACACTGACCGACCTTCTGATAAAGAGTCCAAGCTTTTGGACTATTTGGCCAGGAAGGTCTATGCGGCTACCTCCTTGGGCCTTCATCAGGCAAGTTTGGCCGTCATCATGGCACACTTCCCTCACGCCTTTCTAGGGTCGCTAGATGAAGTCCTCCCACATCTTCCCGCAAACATGCAGACCACGGTCAAGTAAGTCCAGGATCAGGGCTGCGCTGTTGCCAAACAGCAGCTTCAGACGGCACTGGACATTGGAGATTCCTGTGCCTGCTCAATGGCAGCCACAGATGCCTCTCGCCGCAGGGCTTGGCTGACGCTTTCCTCCTTTCCGGTGGATTCCCAGCACAAACTAGCAGACATGCCCTTCCTTGGGACCAACTTGTTCAGCCCAGGAGTGGCTGGTCACCTTCAGCGCATTGAGCAGTCCAGTGCCACCTTGGACGCTACTTCTGCCAAGAGTTCTTCGGGCAAGAACCAGCAGAATAAAAAGAAGCAGCCTTTTCGGCACTCTTCCCCTGCAGTTCAGCAGTCCTCCTTTCAAGGTGGACAGCAGCACCAGCATCAGCAGCAGGCTCAAGCTTAGCACCCTTGACCCAAGCCCGAACCCTAACAGGCCCGTAAAGGAGGCCAAGGCTCAGGTCCTGGAGCCTCCTCCTTTGAGCCTGCTTAGTGATGGGGCTGGGGCTGCCATCCCCTCTCCCATCAGCTCAGCTCTGGGTCCTCACATGGGGGGCCAGCTCAGCTACTTCCTTTCCGCCTGGTCCGTTGTCACTTCGGACAGGTGGGTTCTCGAAGTGGTCAGTCAGGGACGGCCTCTGGAATTTGAACAGTACCCTCCCAGCTGAGCCCGCGCTCCTCGGGAGGAAAGAGTATCCACTGAGACCCAGTTGGCTCTTCGAGACGACATCGCTCAGCTCCTCCTTGAGGCAGTAGCTCCATTGGTGGATCCTCCAGCAGACCCAGGTTTTGTCTCCAGGTACTTCCTGGTGCCCAAGCGGACTGGGGGCTGGCACCCCATTCTAGATCTGCACGACCTGAATCAATATCTCAGGTCAAGCACCTTTTGGATGGTCACTCTGTCCCAGATCATACCATCCTTGGAGCGAAACATGTGGTTCTGTTCACTGGATCTGCAGGACGCATTCTTTCATGTCCCAATCCATCCGTCCCATCAGTGGTTCCTCTGCTTCAGGGTTGAAGGGACCTTATATGAGTTCCGAGCTATGCTGTTCAGCCTGTCATTAGCCCCACGGGTCTTCACCAAATGCATTGCAGTGGTGGCGGCCCATCTCCGGCGTCAGGGGGTCAGGATTTACTCCTACCTCGACGACTGGCTCCTAGCAGGTTCCACCCAACAGGAGGTGGAGAGGTCCAGGGACCTGGCCCTCCAGACCTGCTCTCAACTTGGCCTCCTGATCAGTGAGACCAAGTCAGAACTCGTGTCTTCTCAGGTGATGGGCTTCATTGGGGCAGAGCTCGACTCTTGTCAAGGCAGAGCTCGGCTCCCAGTGGACAGGGTGGAGGGTCTTTCCTCCTTTGCCTAATCATTTCTGGTTGGGCACTTGCGCCCTGCTCAGGACTTTCTGCACCTTCTGGGTTACATGGCGGCGTGCACCTCAGTGGTCTGTTGGCCCGGTTGCACATGCGCCCCCTCCAGTGGGAGGTGGCTGCCCAGTGGACTCAGCCCTACAGTCATTTCGACCAGCTGATCACTGTAACCCAGAAGATGTGGGACGCTTTCCAATGATGGACCACCCCAGACCGGTTGCAGGAAGAGATCCCATTTGTCCACCCCGAGCCGACAGTTGTCCTCATGACCGATACCTCTCTCATGGGCTGGGGAGCTCACATGGGGGACGAAAGAGCCCACGGGCTCTGGACCCCTGAGGAGTCCCGATGCCACATCAACCTGTTGGAGCTCAGAGCAGTCAGACTGGCAATGTCAGCTTTCACTCCTCAGCTTCGGGGTCAAGTGGTTCAAGTCCAGATGGACAATACCACGACCATGTACTACCTCAACAAATAGGGCGGCACGTAGTCCCATCTGCTGTGCAAGGAGGCGATCCACATTTGGACCCTCGTGAGCCAATTGGAGGCAGATCTCGTAGCCATCCATGTGGCAGGAGCCTCGAACCATCTAGCGGATGCTCTCAGTCGCTTAGGCCAGACATCCCACGAGTGGTCTCTCCATCCAGAGGTAGCTTACAGCCTGTTCTCCCACTAGGGCAAACCGTTGGTGGACCTGTTTGCCTCCAGGGAAAACACCAAGCTGAGGCTGTTTCATGCCTGCCCCCCTCAGCAGGGCTCGCTGCAGGGGGATGTCTTCTTGAGGCCGTGGACCCCAGGCCTCCTCTACACCTTCCTTCCATTTCCTTTGATCCACAAGGTGCTCCTCAAGGTGAGGAGGGACAAGGCGAAGGTGATCCTGGTAGTCCCAAACTGGCTGCACCAGTTCTGGTATCCAGGTCTTCTCAGCTGCAGGCACCGAGAGCGGCTTCCAGCACACCCGGACCTGATATCACTCAACCAGGGGAAGGTATTCCATCCAGACCTTCAATCCCTGCACCTCACAGCCTGGTACCTGAGCGGCTAGAGTTCCAGGTTTTGGGTCTTTCTGAAGATGTCTACACCGTGGTGGAGGCATCCAGAAAGGAACTGACCAGGAAATGTTATGCCTTCAAATGAAAAAGGTTTTCCTTTTGGTGTCAGGGCAAGGGCCTGGATTCTTTATCCTATCAAGTGGCTAACATTCTCGACTACCTTTGGTCTCTTTCCAAAGGAGGTCTGCAGTCATCGACCCTTAGGGTGCACCTGGCAGCCATCTCTGCTTACCGGGCATGGGCCGGTCAGCAAACGGTGGCACAGGAGACAGTGGTTGGGCACTTTTTCAAAGGCCTGGATCACATATCCCCTCCGGTGCGTGAACCTCCACCTCCGTGGGATCTGCAGCCGGTACTGGCAAAGCTCATGGCAAGCCATTCGAACCAATGCATAAGTGTGCCTTGTCACACTTGTGGAAGACAGCCTTCCTGGTGGCTGTCACGTCTGCCAGAAGGACAGGGGAGCTCCAGTCACATTCGGTGGACTCCCCTTATCTGGTCTTCCACAGGGACAAGGTTGTCCTACACCCCCATCTGAAATTCCTTCCGAAGGTGGTGTCAGAGTTTCACCTTAACCAGGTGTTAACTCTGCCGGTTTACTACCCTAATTACACCTCAGAGGCCGAGTACAGGCTCCATACCTTAGACCTGAGACAAGCTCTCTCTTATTATAAGGAGAGGATGACGGAAATTCGGAGAGAGGTTCGCCAGCTGTGTGTCACCTACGCTGAAGCCGCTTCTGGCAGATGGGTTGGTGGGCAAGGAGGGATAAGTGCTCATTCTACCCGCCATACTGCTGCATCGGTGGTTGCTTCCAGGGACATCCCTATCCATGAAATCTGTTGGGCTGCTACCTCACTACAACATCGATCTTGAGTCATGCTGGGATACTGGTTTTGAGGCCTCATTTCTCCAATCTCTGTTCTCTAAGTACGGGGTATGCACCTTGCCTCCCTCCTCCTGGAGAACTGCTAGGAGTCTGCCAAAGAGTGTGGATGAACAACATATCCATGCTCCTAGAAAAACAAGTTACTCACCTGTAACAGTAGTTCTAGGAGTGGTATATGTTGTTCATCCACACTGACCTACCCAACTGCAGATGCACACAACCTGGCTTCCAGCGGGCTAAGATCTGGTGTCATGGGGTGGAGCCGAGGTATATACCACCCAGGTGGGTGGGAGGCGCCAGCTTGAAGACTTCCGGTGAGATTTAAAGCGGAAGGGGACATGCCAAAGAGTGTGGGTGAACAACATATACCACTCCTAGAACTACTGTTACAGGTGAGTAACCTGTTTTTTCCTTTCACAGAGACAAGATAGTCCTGAGGACAAACAGGACATTCCTCCAAAAGTGGTATCTGATTTCCACCTAAATCTGTCTTATCGCCTTACCAGTTTTCTTCACTCTAGTTAAGGGGAGCACAGGTGGCATAGCCTGGATGTCAAGAGGGCTATCACCTATTATCTGGAGCACACAAAGGGTCATAGGCAGGAAAGGACCCAGTTTTTCCTGACGTGGGGAGGTGGGAAAAGGAAAACCTGCCTCAAAGAGAATGATTGCCCGCTGGATTGTTGCCTGTATATAGTTCTTTCACAATAAAGTGGAAAAAGAGCCCCCAGTAGGCCTCAAGGCCCACTCTGCAAGGGGCACAGTTGCTTCCATAGCAGCTGCAAGGGATATCCCTTTATTGGAAATCCGTAAGGCAGCTACCTGGAAAGCTGTGCACACATTTGTCAAACACTACAGCCTGGATACGCAGGTCAGGGGTGATGCCAGGTTTGGTACAACAGTATTGCAGATCCTGTTCCCTAGATAGGTTCTGTGCCCATATCCAAAGGCACTTCTTGGGTAGTCTGCATATGTCAGAATACAGTAAGATTTCCTGGGGTGAGAAGAAAAAAATTACTTGCCCTAGTAATTTTGTTTCTTCCAAGGGAATCGTACTGTATCCTGAGCCCTCACCCTTCCTCCCTCCCCTACTAGAACCTGGGGGCACTGCACTACAGCTGTGATTACTGTGGTCTATACCTGGGCTGATTCTTTCTATGGGATATCTGTGACTTGAGTCTTAGAGATGACCAGCTGTTGTTTCTTGGATGGGAGGTATTTTATAGAGTGGGTAAAACTGTTAGATTTTTATATTGTTAATTGGCACACTAAATTAGATAAGTTTCCTATGCACGCTTCATTAGAATCTGACGGTTGGAAGGTTGTTTACCAGAGACAGTGGTTTGAAAACCGAGCTTGAGTCTAGCATTCTGTCATTTGGATAGGTTCCATTAACCATTTCAGCTCTGGGGCAGTACTATCATGGGACTATACTGCATGTGTCCGAATACAGTAAGATTCCTTTGGAAGAAACAAGATTACTGTGGTAAGTAATTTTTTTCTTCCAGACTATCTTCACCATTCATTACTTCATGGGTCTGTGCTGGAGGCACTAGAACTGTGCTGGAGTGTCTAGCTTTAAAATTCTTGAGCTAGGGGACTGAGAGGATGGCACCACCCATGAGGCGGAAAGCATGACGAGGCACTTGTGGGCTGGCCAATAACTGACGTCGGCCTCCTGTTCCTTTCAGTTCTGTTCTCCAGGGGAAGAAACAAAGTGTAAGAAAAGAGAAAGGATGGGGCAAGGTTGCCCAAGGGATAGAAAAAGGGATATAGGATATAAAAGGAAAAGAGCAATAAAACCTAACGAGAAGAGAAGGAATATGTTGGGAGGGAGGGCCTAGGTAGCAGGTTAAATAATGAGCAGGACAGCTGGACAGGAGAGAGAAATTGCCAAGACAGAGAGTTTAGTGGGGATCTATGAGATTTCAGTAGAGTTGGCTTTGCATGCAACTCCAGGGGATGTACCTGTTTCCTGCAGATTAAAGGACTCATAAATACCATATAACCAATGCAAAAGTATGGGATGAATTTTCCTGAGGAAGGTTCCACTTTCTTATAAAACACAGGCATCCCAGTAGAGCTAGGAGCCCTGTAAATGTTACCAGCAAAGGTTCTCCATCTGCAGATTACGTGAACTGCAGAGGTGTCAAAGACTCAGAGATCCCATATGACCAATACAAAATGATGGGAAGAAATTTTTTGAAGTAGTCCCATTTTCCTGAAAACACAGTAATTCAGTAGAGCTAGGGGCCCAGGAAATGTGATACTAATCAAGGTTCTCGAACTAAAGAGACACCTAGGAGTTCGAAAGCCAATGGAGCAATCCTGAGGTAGGAAAACAAGACGAGAGGACAGGATCCCCACTAGGAGGAAAGAGACCAGCTGAGAGAATCAGAAGATATTCTATAGTTCTCTTACCATGTCTCCCTTTTTTTGTAAATTCCCCAGAAGAAAGGGAGTAAGAGAAGGAAAAATGTAGTAGACTGACAGTGCAGGAGACTTACTAAAAGGGAAAGGGATACTTCTACCAGATGAAGGAGTCTAGGCTGAGATTTCATCATACGGTGCTCCCTTGCTATACCAAATGCTGGCATAACGAAATCCCGGCTAATACGAATGGTGTGGGTGGCTCCCGACTACAGTCAGCTGTTCTTGGGATATGCACTGCATTAACGCCTGCCTGCCTTGTGCCTTTAATAACTATCGGTCACTGATAACTGCTTGAGAAATTAACTTAAATTCAGTATAGAAAAGGTCCTCCTGTGTCAGTTACTCAAAAATATTAAAAACTATGGCAGATTATCATGAGGCACCAGACAGGCCTGCGTCTTTCCACATATTTGTTTGCCCTGTATGCAGAGCCTCTTGCTCAATATCTGCGTCAAACTTCACAGCTTCATGGCTATGTGGTAGGGGACCACCTGCATAAGTTAGTATACTATGCAGACAATCTCTTGCTTTATATCACTAATCCTTAGACTTCATTAATAGTACTGGAGCGTCGTCTCCAGACGATTGAGTGGGTGTCTGGGTATAAAATAAACCCCCATAAAACTGAAGTGTTAATGATCCATTCTGCTCCCTCTGTGCTTCTATGGCAGCGATATCCCCATAAATGGGATTGAACACACATTAGATATTTGGATGTTTCCCTAACGCCAGACCCACTGAACGTAATTGTTCAAAATTACAATTCCCTGTTCGCCTAGGTCAAAACAGATCTCCAAGTCTGGACATACCTCCATATATCATTGATTAGTAGGGTGCAATCCATTCAGATGAACATCCTGTCTCGGTTACTTTATTTACTACAAAATATCCCATTCATCCCTTCTAGGAAACTAATTTAACAGATGGGATAGAGTTATCTCTTCCTTTCTTTGGCAAGGGAAGTGCCGCAGAGTGGCCTTGATGAAGTTACACCTACCTAAAGCTAGAGGGGGCCTGGCCCACCTCTGTTTCCAAAAATATGCCCTGGCAACCCTTTTGGCTACATTCTCTGACTCAGACCCCATCGTAGGTGCAGGTTGAACGTACCATATCACCATCCCCCTTGACTATACTACAGTATTCCAACTGAACAACCCAGATTCTATTCGAAAAATTTCTATCTACACAGCAAATATGTTACATTATTGAAAGGTTTTTCTGAAGAAAAAAAAAAACAGACTTGCAAAGGAGTCAGATGGATTGGGATTCCTGCTTTAGATCCCAGTTTCCCTTCTGCAAAGCTGGATCATAGATTTAGAGGATGGCTGAGAAGAGGCTTGATTCATGCATATCAGTTTTACCAGAATGGAATTTTTAAGTCATGTTCCCCATTACAAACAGAGTATTCTTTAGTCCAGATAGACTTTTATGGATATTTGCAGATGTGGTACTTTTTGTAAGTGCCCTGAGTCACAGTGTCGACCCTCAGGCATTTCCCCCAATCTTTGAGTTGTTATTCCAAGTACAGGGGGAATCAATCCCAATGCATTTTATTTCCTGATTTTTATCAAGCTCTGTGTGACCTCCCATCCATGTTGATGAGTGTGGTTCAAACATGGGAAGCAGAACTTTTAATTGAGTTGTCTCCGGAGCCGTGGATATGGATCTGGCATAGACAACATCAGATAACGGGCTGTTACAGTTGGAGAGAGTACGGTTGGAAGATGGTGTCTCGATTCGTCTGCACTCCACAAATCACGGTCAAATTTCACTCTTCACGGGACTCCTCCTGTTGGAGGCTCTGCAGGTGCGAGGTGTCAATGCACACCCACGTCTTTTGGTCTTGTGGTTACCGCAGATATGCTCCCTACATGTAACGGACACGCTAGTATAACAAACGTGTTGTACGGCCCCCACTTTGTTCATTATAGTGAGGGAGCACTGTATTTCTCCTGGCCCTCTTCTACACTCATTCCCACCCCCACCCCCTTTTTTTGTTGTTGTTCAGCAGTAGGAAAAGGGCTTCTCCAACAGCAACAAAGCTACAGACTCCCCATTTGGGCATGGGGGGGGTGAAAAACTTTATTTTAAAACTTTTTTTTTTGAGGAACACGAGGTGACAGGGTCTGGAACAGAGAAACTTGGGTTACTCACCTGTAACAGTAGTTCTAGGAGTGGTATATGTTGTTCATCCACACATCTTGGCATGTCCTTTCCCCTTTAAGATCAGCCGGATGTCTTTAAGCTGGCTTCTCCTACCCACGTGGGTGGTATATCCCTCGGCTTCACATGACGCCAGATCTTTCCCGCTGGAAGCAGTAGTTGTGCGTCTAATCCGGGGAGGTCGGGTGGGTCCGTGTGGATGAACAACATATACCACTTCTGGGACTACTGTTACAGGTGAGTAACCTGTGTTTCTATGGACGTAGATATGTAGTTCTATCCACACACCTTGGCAGACTCGTAGCAGTTCTCCGGGAGGAGAGAGGCAAGGCACACACCCCCTACTTAGGGAACAGAGGCCCCCAACCCAGCATCCCGGCATGACTCAAGGTCTAAGTGGTAGTGGGAAATGAAGGTGTTTGCTGACTTCCAGGTAGCAGCCCTTCAGATTTCCTGGATAGGGACATCCCCTAGAAGCAGCCACTGTCGCAGCAGTGTGGCAGGTGGAATGAGCCCATAGCCCTCCAGGAGGCTCCCTACCTGCCAACCTATAGCAGAGATCAGTGCAGGATGTAATACATCTGCCAATCATCTGCTTGGCTGCAGGTCTGCCAGGTGTGGCTTCAGCATAGGTGACAAACAGCTGGCGAACCTCTCCCAAAATTCCAGCCGCACACTCCTTATAGTAAGCGTGCACTCACCTCAGTTCCAAGGTATGTAGCCTGTTTTCAGCATCCGAGGTGTGATTGGGGGTAGAACACCAGTAGAGTCATCACCTGGTTCAGGTGGAACTCTGACACCACCTTCAGAAGGAATTTCGGGTTGGGGTGCAGGACAGCCTTGTCCCTATGGAAGACCAGATAAGGAGACTCGACTGAGAGCTCCTGGAGCACCCCAATCCTTCTGGCTGATGTGATAGCCACCAAGAAGGTAGTCTTCCACAACAAATGTGACATCTTGCACTTGTGCATCGGTTCGAATGGCTTGCCCATGAGCTTTGCCAGTACCAGTAGCAGATCCCATGGTGGTGGTGGTTCATGTACCAGAGGGGAAATGTGATTGAGGCCTTTGAAAAAGTGCCAGACCACCTTCTCCTCTGCCACCGACTGCTGACCTGCCCACGCCTAGTAAACAGAGATGGCAGCCAGATGCACCTTAGGGGTTGTTGACTGAAGTCCCCCTTGGGAGAGGGACCATAGGTAATCTAGGATGCTAGCCACTGGACAGATCAAAGGGTCCAACCCCTTGCCCTGACTCCAAATGGAGAATCTCTTTCTTTTGAAGGCATAGCACTTCTTGGTCGATTCCTTCCTAGATACTTCAACAACAGTGAGTACAGTTTCGGAGAGACCCACAGCCTGGAACTCTAGCCACTCAGGAACCAGGCTGTCAGGTGCAGGAATTAAAGGTCTGAGTGGAGTACCTTGCCCCTGATTGATAGAAAGCAGGTCCAGGCATGCTGGAAAACGCCTCGGGAGCCTGATGCTGAGGCTGAGGAGATCAGGGTACCAAAACTGGTGGGGCCATTCCGGAGCCACCGGGATCACCTGTGACTTATCCCTCTTGACCTTGAGGAGCACCTTGTGGATCAAGGGAAGTAGAGGGAAGGCATAAGAGAGGCCTGGGGTCCATGGCTTTGAGAAGGCATCCCCCTGCAGCAAGCCCTGCTGAGGGGGGCAGGCGCAAAACAGCCTCAGCTTTGCATTCTCCCTGGAGGTGAACAGGTCCACCTGAGAGGTGCCCCACTGGGAGAACAAGCTGCGTACTACCTCTGGATGGAGAGACGACTCATGGGACACCTCGCTTACTCGGCTGAGGGTGACTGCCAGTTGATTGGAGGCTCCTGCCACATGGAAGGATATTTGTGCAATATTTTAGAAGTGTCCTGCTGGCTAAGCAGTGAGTTTATCCCTGGTTTCAGATAAAGGGTTTTGTGTGTGTATTAGAAGCAGACATAGCAAATTGTCTTCACTGACAGGCCTGCTTACATCACAGGTGTCACTAGTTAATCAATTGATTCTGGGTGGGGCTTTTATCACTCTGCTGTCTTAGGCAAACTACACAGAGAAAAGCCAGTCAGAAAAGACTTGCCTGCTCCTGTTAGAAGCTGAGAAACTTGCTATACTGCAGAGTACAAACTAGAATGCATTTGAGGAACTGGGAACCTGGTAAAACATAATATTGTAGGGGACTAGTGAGGAAGGTAAGCTGCGCTTTCTACAGAAAGTTTCATTATTTTCTTATTGGCATTAAGAATTGCAGGATTCCATTAAAGTGTAGTAATTTTATAACCAGAGGGGGTGTAATACAACTGAAGTTGCTTGATTTCTGTGCTAGACACATAGGATTTGGAAGGATATTTGTGCAATATTTTAGAAGTGTCCTGCTGGCTGAACAGTGAGTTTGTTTTTATCCCTGGACTCAGTAGAGTGGTTTGTGTAGGAGCAGTGGTCTAGTAAAGTGTGGTGTTGGTTGACTTACTGTAAAGGGCAGTACTCACCAGGGTGGTGGAGCAGTGGTGTATTTGATTGTTTCTAACAGTCACCAGTGGTTGTGGCTTACCCACCCACCCTTCCCCTCACCCCAGGCGTGACATTTCCTTTATAGCCAAGGTTCTGACATCACTTCCTTAACAGGTCTTGGGGCAGAACTGTCATATTCTTAATTACCCAGAAGAGTGCATAAAGGGTAAGTACACACACACACAAAAAAAATATATTTATATATTACTCATTGTATATTATAAGGAAGAGGGACATGTGGGGGTGGTGCAATGCACTGGCTGTGGGGCAGCAATTTTCGGGAGACATTCTGGAACCTGCGTTGCTGCCCTATTTGCAGGCAACTGTCAGCTCTGAGGGAGGAGGTTGCCCACCTCCAGGCTGAACTGGCAAGGACTAAGGAGGCCTCCTTCACCCAAAGAGCACCAGTTCCACAACCACTGCCTCAGAGGTTGCCATGTGTGAAGAGCAGATGGACCACAGTAGGTTCTGGGAGGGTGAGGGTGGTGGAACAGAGGTGTAGCCCCCGGGTTGCACCTCTACACAAATCATATGTCAGTCTGGCAAATCAAGGTTCCTCTATGATGGCACCCTCATTGGAGACCAAGAAGAATGCGGGGGACATCCACAAGGGAGATCCACAAAAGGGTGGCAAGGGACACCACAGGGGAAAGAAACAGCTTCTGATAGGGGACTCAGTTGTTAGGGGTGTAGACCTGGGGAAGGGAGAGGAGAGGGAAGTAAAGTGCCTGTCTGCTGCCATGGCTTGGAGGGACAGGAAGCAAAACCTCAGGATTGCAGAAGCAGCATCACAGAAGAGGAAACTAGATATCAATGTCCACCTCGGGACAAATGACCTAGCTAGGCATGAGATCAGTGCAGTGCAGGATGAATTTGTGGAGTTGCGGAGGGGCCTCAGACAGGTAGCAAGCATGGTAACAACCTCAGAGGTGCTGCCAGTCTATGGCAGGGGTGAGGCTAGGGTACTGCACACCATGCAGTTTAATGAATGGTTGCAAAACTGGTGCAGAGCACAGGGCTTTGGCTTCATTGGGGACTGGGGGTCCACCTGGAGAGATGAAGGTCTGTACTGGCATGATGGTCTGCATCTGTCCAGGAAGGGAAACACGCTCCTAGGTGACAGGTTTAAAGGCTTCCTTGGCAAGCTTTTAAACTAGCCAAGGGGGGGAGGTGCTGATAGGAAACAGGAAAGTTCAAGCCTCCCCCCACAAAACATGGCAGGTAGTAGGGTAAACACTGAGGTACAGAGCTTGACAGAGGGCAGGACAAGGGTAAATGGAAAAATGGACAAGGGCAGTAAGAGCAGGGATAGGGTAAAAAAGGATAAAGCCAACATTAAATGGATGGCAATGAGTACCAATGCCCGTAGTCTGGGAAACAAGCTTCCAGAGCTAGTAGCCATGATGGAAGAGGAACACTTGGATATTGTGGCAGTCACAGAAACATGGTACACGGAGAACCATGACTGGGATGTCAACATATCAGGGTACACAATCTACAGAAGGGACAGGAGGTAAAAGAGGAGGTGGAGTAGCTCTCTACATAAGGGAAGGGATCAAAGCTACAGAACTAAAAAGTAAAGGGGGAGGACAAGAGGAACTCTGGGTCACCTTGGAGACGGAATGGCATCACAATCCGCACAGGGGTTGTATACAGACCCCCATCTCAAGGGGAGGAAATGGACAAGAAAATGATAGAGGGCATTCTCAAAATGGCTGAAAAAGGGGAGATACTGTTGATGGGGGATCTGAATATGCCAAATGTTAACTGGGCAACATGGACTGCAGCCACATCCAAGAGCAAGGTCATTCTCGATGCCCTACAGGGGGCATGCCTTAGACAGCTAGTGGTGGAACCCACTCGGGAGTGAGCAATATGAGACCTGGTACTCTCAAATGGAGAGGATCACAAATTTAGAAGTCAGTAGACATCTGGGAACAAGCTGACCACTGCACAGTGTGCTTACAACAAACACAACCATGGAGACAAGCCATACAAAGACAAGGATACTGGACTTTAGAAGGGCTGACTTTGCATAATGGGTGAATACCTGAAGAATGCATTAGCAAATGGCCAGAAAGGAGGGTGGAAGAACAATGGAAAATTAAAACTGCCATCATGGAGGCAGCAAGCCTTTGTGTGAAACAAATAAAGAAAACAAAGCGGAATAAAAAACCACTATGGTTCTCAGAAGAGGTGTCAGGGAAGGTTAAGGAGAAAAAGGCTGCATTCAAAAAGTGTAAGGAATCACAGACGGAGCACAACAGGGAACTGTATCAATTAAAGCAGAAAGAAATGGGGAAGGCAGTCAGAAAAGCAAAGGCCCAAACCGAGGAAAAGATAGCCAACTCAGTTAAGAAGGGGGATAAAACATTTTATAGGTACATTAGGGAGCATAGAAAGGGAGGGATAGTGAAGATTAATAAAGGAGAGGGGAGGTGGGCAGAGGGAGACAGTGAAAAGGCAGAGATACTGAATGAATACTTTTGCTCAGTATTCACAAAAGAAGAAGAGGAGGAGTTACCTAAACCAAACAGTAGCAGCACTCTGGATAGTGGGGTTGACGCCAGTCCATTTACAGAAGAAAGAGTACTGAAAGAACTCCTAAAACTCAAGGTGGACAAAGCAATGGGGCCTGACAGGATTCACCCTAGAATCCTAAAAGAGCTAAGGGAGGACCTAGTGACACCACTAACCACACTTTTTAACAAATCATGGGAAGATGGGGTGGTACCTGAGGACTGGAGGAGGGCAGATGTGATTCCCTTCACAAAAGTGGGAGCAAGGCAGAAGCAGGAAACTACAGACCTGTTAGTTTGACCTCAGTGGAGGGGAAAATGATGGAATCACTTCTGAAAGAAAGAATTGAGTACCTAGAGGCCAGCGGGGCACAGGACCCAAAGCAGCATGGATTCACAGCAGGAAGGTCATGTCAGACGAATCTAATCGATTTCTTTGCCTGGGTGACCAAAGTAATTGACCAGGAAGGGGCTGTGGATATGGCCTACCTAGACTTTAGCAAGGCATTTGACACAGTCCTGCACAAAAGATTAATAATCAAGTTAGCCAGCCTGGGAGTGGGTCCCAGGGTGGTAGCCTGGTAGCAAACTGGCTGCACAACAGGACACAGAAGGTAATAGTGAATGGAACACATTCTGAAGAAAGGGGGGTTACTAGTGGAGTACCTCAGGGCTCAGTACTGGGTCCAGTCCTCTTTAACGTCTTTATAGGTGACATTGCAGAGGATCTGAAGGAAAGGTATGTCTCTTTGCAGATGACACAAAGATCTGTAACAGAGTTGATACACAAGGGGGTAGAAAGGATGAGATGGGACTTGGCAAGGTTGGAGGAATGGTCAGACATATGGCAACTTAGATTCAATGCAAAGAAGTACAAAGTAATGCACCTGGGAAATAAAAATCCAGGAGAAGAGTACACAATAGCAGGGGCGGTACTAACGACAACAATAATGGAAAGGGATCTGGGTGTAGTCATATCAGATGACCTAAAGGTGGGTGAGCAATGTGAGAAGTCAGTAAGGACAGCCAGGGGGATACTGGGATGCATAGGGAGGGGCATCACAAGTAGAAAAAGGGAAGTGGTTATCCCTCTATACAGACAGTTGGTGAGACCCCATCTGGAGTACTGCGTGCAGTTTTGGAGCCCTCATCTACGCAAGGACATAGACAGGATGGAAGCAGTCCAGAGAAGGGCAACTAAAATGGTGCAGGGTCTACATCAGAAACCATATGAAGAGAGACAGCTTAATATGTATACCCTTGATGAAAGGAGGGACAGGGGGGACATGATAGATACTTTTAAGTACCTCAAGGGAATCAACACAGTCCAGGAGGGTAGCATCTTTCAGAAAAAGAGATGTGTAAGAACAAGGAGGCACAATTTAAAGTTAGAGGGGGGACAGCTCAGGGGTAATGTGAGGAAACTCTTTTTCACGGAGAGAGTGGTGGACGCATGGAACCGCCTTCCTGGAGAGGTTGTGGGGTCTAAAACAGTGGGGGAATTCAAACATGCATGGGACAGACATAAGGCAATTATAGTGGGGGGTTGCAGGAAGTAGGCTGTTGGTTAACTAGAATCTGCAGCTTATCCAATAGGTAGGGAAATGGGCAGAATGGGTGGGCCAAGTGGTCCTTATCTGCCGTCAAAGTCTTATGTTTCTATGAATGGCAAAGTGCTCTGCCTCCAGTCGTCTCACGAGAGTCCAGATCTGGAGAGCTTCTCTGCACAGAGACAGGGAGTTCATCCCGCCTTGTCTGTTGAGATAGTATATGATTGTCGTGTTCTCTGTCTCGACCTGAACCACTTGACCCCGAATGAATGGAGCGACAGTCGTCAGCGCCAGCAGGACTGCTTGGAGCTCCTGCAGGTTGATGTGGCATCTGGTCCCCTCGGGTGGGTCCAGCGCCCGTGAACTCTGTGTTCCCTTAAGTGGGCACCCCAGCCTGTGAGAGAGGTGTCAGGATGACCATCAGCTCAGGATGGACAAATGGGATCCCTTCCTGCAGATGCTCCATGATGGTCCACCATTGGAGAGTATCCCACATCTTCTGGGTCACAGTGACCAACTGGTTGAAATGACCTAGGCGCTGAGTCCACTGGCTGGCCAGTTTCCATTGTAGGGAGTGCATATGTCACCTGGCCCATCAGACCACGGGAGGCCAGCAGTCACAGGAAGTCCCTGGCAGGGCGCAAGTGCCCAACTAGAAATGATTGGGGAAAGGAGGAGAGAACCTCCGCCAGGAGCCTGCCTCTGGCTCGGCAAGAGTCAAACTCTACCTCGATGAAGCAGATCACCTGCGAGGGCATGAGTTCTGACTTGACCTCATTGACTAGGAGGCAAAGATTGATGCAGGTCTGGAGGGCCAGGTCCCCTAGACCTCTCCACCTTCTGCCTGGAGGGACCCGCTATAAGTCAGTCATCCAGGTAGGGGTACACTCTGACCCCTTGACGTTGAAGCTGGGCCACCACTGCAATGCATTTGGTGAAGACCCTAGGGGCCGATGTCAGGCCAAATGGCATGGCTTGGAACTTGTAGAGGGTTCCCTCGGCTCAGAAGTGGAGGAACCTTCAGTGGAATGGACAGATTGGGATGTGAAAGAATGCATCTTGTAAATCCAGGGAGCAGAACCACGTGTTTTACTCAAGAGATGGTATGATCTGAGAGAGTTACCATCCTGAAGGTGCGAGACCTGAGAAACTTGTTCAGGTCATGCAGATTTAGAATGGGGCGCCAGCCCCCATCCATTTCAGGCCCAGGAAGTACCTGGAAATAAACCATGGGTTGAGAGGGGGATCCGTGACTCTGACCACCATCTACATGCGGAAGAGTTGGGTAATGTTGTCTTGGAGAGCAGACTGAGTGTCCATGGATACCTTCTCTACCCGCGGGCGTGGGCTCGACTTGGTGGGTACTGCTCAGATTTCTGAGGCAGACCCTGGCCGACCACTTCCAGAACCCACCTGTCCGTGGTAATAGTGGACCAGGCGGAAAGGAAGTGGCAGAGCTTGCACCCCACGGGAGGACCCAGAGGCGGCGTGAAGGGCATGGGGGTGGTCATCCCATCCCGTCACTGTGCAGGCATGAAGGAGGAGGATCCGGCCAGGGGGCTGCTGGGACCCTTCCTTCTGGGCGTACGGGCTGCTGAAGCCCCTGACTTGGGCTGAGGACGCCAAGACTGAGCCTGCTGCTGCCCAGATTGGTACTAGGCTGGCTTGGTCACAGAGGCAGAAGGCAGAAAGGGCTTGAGCTTCTGCTTTTTGGAATCCTGAGATTCCTTCTGGGTGGAAGCAATGTAGTCCAGGGCGGCACTGGACTTCTCGATGCATTGTAAGTGGCCCTCGGACCGAACAAGTCAGTGTTTAAGAAGGGTAGTTCCGCCAGTTTGTTCTGGGTGTCTGCGGTAAAGGTGGAGACCCTCAGCTAGACCGCGCTGCGCATGGCAACTACGACCACCACCGAATGGGCACAGGAGTCCCCAATGTCCAGAGCTGTCTGGAGTTGCTGTTTTGCCACAGCCCCACCTTGATCCCAGACCTGCTTGACCATGGTCTGGAGGTCCGCAGTGAGATGAGGAAGCACCTCATCCAAAGAGCCCCAAAGGGCATGAGAGAAGTGTGCCATGATGAGAGCCAAACTCACCTGATGGAGACCAAGGCAAGAGGCAGCAAATACCTTCCTGGCAGAGTGGTCCAGTTTTTTGGACTCTTTGTCTGGAGGGCTGTCAGTCTCCCGAGTTGCCCAAGTGCTGAAACACGGAGTCGGTCACCAATCCCTCGGCCGAGGGGTGCTCCGTGAACCCTGAAAGGGAGCCAGTGGGCACCACATATTTGCGAGTCATCCGGCTGCCCATCCAGTCTGATGGCGCAGAGCAGGAGGCAGGGTGCTGCCAAAGCTCCAGCGCCGAGCCGACAATGGCTTCCGCCACTGGGAAGGCATCCATCGGAGAATCCCCTTTGTCCAGAATGTCTGTCAGGGGATATTGAGCCCATTTTTGAACAGGCTCCAAAGGCATCCCTGTGGATTCGGAGATGAGACGGAGAATGCCCATGAAGGACGTGGGACCCTTCTTTGTCGAAACCTCCCCAAGCATCTCCGAGGAGTTCGGATAGATCGGCCGACCACCTGTGTCACCTTCAACCTGCTGTGGGTGTTTGGGCATACGAGTGACGACAGCCTGTGAGGGAGGCCGTTAGCGGGCCAAGACTCCTTGACCGTAGGCTGTTTAGGTGGCGCCTCCAACATTATCAGCAGAGAGGCCAGTTTTGGCCGAGCCGGGAGGGTCTTCACTGGCTCCATAGGTGGAGGGATGGTGTTGACCGGCTCTGGAGGGGTCGGCTTAGAGGGCGACAGCCATATGATGGCCGGTGTGGAAACCGGGATTGACTTCGGACCGGCCAGCACCAATTGTTGCCGCATGAGATCCTCGTAGCGTCTGCGCAACTTGTGCTGAAGCCTCTCCTCTTCCGAGGAGGATGAATAGCAGCGGTGCCACTTTTTGGAATGCCCAGAGTGGCGTCTGTGAGTTTTCTTCGACCTACTGATCCCTCCCCCAGGCTCTCCGTCTCAGTGAAGTGAGGACCAGAAGAGGCCTTGTCTCCCTCAGTATGTATAGTACTGGGGAGGGGCTCAGGGGAAAAGCCCAGGACCACACCTCATTTATTTGAAAAGTTTCACCAGGAAAGAGATACTGAGCTAAAATAAATAGCTTGTTTCCAGATGTGTTGGGAGGGGGGAGTACATTCTGAAATTACAACAGAGTAAGACAACAGCAAGATGAAAACTATATACAGCAGTTACGTACAGTAACTGGATTAATGAAATACCACTGTAGAAATAAATAACAGACCCAAATGTATATAAACACCCTATGACCATTCCAAGCAGTAGATAAAATATTTGCATACCGATGTATAACAGAAATGAACACCAGTACAGGGCTTGACTGAGTAGAGAGCAGGAGACATACATACAGTAGCCGAAGAGGAGATAGGGGAGGAAGAAAAAATGGTTGAGGAATGGGGGGAAGGAATAGAGGATCTGCAGTTGGGGAGAAGGGAGTGGGATAGAGAGTTGCGAAGGTCATTAAAGGAAGGGGTTGGGGGGAATTAATGTTGGGAGTAGGGGCAGAAGGGAGTAGGATAGAGAGGTAGCCAACTGGACAGAAGTGTGGGGGGGGAAGTGGTTCAATCATAGTTGAAAGATGGGACAGAAGAAGGTGAATTTGGGAGGAGAAGCTACGCAGTAGGGATGATAGAAGGGGGAGGGAGCTAAGCAGATATAGAGAGGGAGGGAAGGAGTTCCAGAGCTTAGGGAGGTGGTAGGAGAGGGCAGCCTGGCTAGCAGAGGAGGACCTGGGGCGAAGTGCAAAGGTGAGGGAGTGAGAACTGCATAGGAGTTTGGGGGGGGGCTGGGAGAGGGTAGAGGACAGGTTGGAGGGAAGGGAGCCAAACCAGTACTTGGCAATAGATTAGGAACAGTGTGCCTTGTATTGAGGGAAGGGAAGGAGAGGGAGATATAAAGAGTACAGTGATGAGTACAGGGTGGGTGGGGTGGGGAGTCCAGAGCAAAGTGACAGAAGGAATGAGAGAGTCCAATCTGGCAGGGGTAGATTTAGGGGCAGAGCCATACAGACCATGTCACCGTAGTCGAATATGGGTAGTATTTTCTGAACAATGGCTCTGCGAACAGAAAGCAGGATGCAGCCATGGTGGCAGTACAGAACACCTAGCTTAGGGTGTAATGTTTTACGTATGGCATTGATGTGATCAGAGAGATTGAGGTGGTTATCAAGCCAGACCCTGAGGTACTTGAAAGATAGTACATTTTCAATGGTGGACCCATCCAGGATGCAGAAGGAGGGGAAGACTACCAATCCTAGAGAACGTTTGCCTTGTGCCAAAGGTCATAGAGACCGCTTTTCTGGGTTTAAGAGTGAATTGATTTGAGCAGAACCAGAGCTGAATGCTATCAAAGTCCCCCTGGAGCTTGGTCATCAAATCAGAAGGGGAGTGGCCAGAGGCAAATAGGACTGTGTCATCAGCATACATGTGAATGGACGTTGAGCAGGCAGCAGGAAGGTAATTTAGGAAGACTGAGAATAAGATAGGGCCCAGGACAGAGCCCTGGGGAACACCAGTGTGGATTGGGAGAGGAGAGGGAATCCCCAATTTGAAATGATTGTGACCTGCCTTCAAGGTAGAAAAGAAACCAGTTAGTGGCTGAGGTGGAGAGACCTGCAGCAGAGAGCTTAGAGAGGAGAAGGTGATAGGCTACTGTGTCAAAGGCTTTGGCCAAGTCGACCAAGATGACTGATGTAATTTGGCCCTGGGCCATTCCTGTGAGAATGGTATCAGCCAGAGGTGGTGGAGTGAGTGTACGGAATCCAGAGTGGTAAGGGGTGAAGGAGGAGGAGGAGGAGTCAAGGAAAGAGGACAGTTGAGACAGCACCAGATGTTCTTGGAGTTTAGCGAGGGTAGGGGAAGAGAAATGGGATGGTAGTTACCAGGGATAGAAGGATCACCACCTTTAGGGAGGGGAATGACTGTGGCATGCTTCCAAGTATTGGGGACAAAGACTTTAGAGAAGGTCAGAAATAGGAAGGCCAATGGCAAGGGCAGCAATATTGAGTTTAGAGTCAAGCCTGTCAGGGCTTTTGTTCTTGAGCAGGTTGCGGGCAAGTAAAGCAGTGATGGCGGCAGCAAGTGAGATGGGAGTGAAGGAGAATTGGGTAGTTTGGGAGGAAGGGAGGGGAGGGGACAGGAGAAGGTGGTGATATTGGAGGGAAGGATGGGAGGAGGCGCAGGAGGTGAAGAAAGTGTTGAATTCTTTGGTCACTGAGAGTGGGTCAGTAATAGATTAATCAAAAGCCTTAAGAACTGGGATAGTGGGCTGGGCCTTGGGAGAGAATAGGGTATGGACAACCTTCCAAAACTTTGAGGGGTGGTTAATATTGTTCTGAAAGGTGGAAGAAAAGTACTCAGATTTATGTCTGGTGAAGGCATTGCAAAAGGCACAGTTTATGCAAGTCTAGGGGGGACCCTGAGGACTTGTTCTCCTTCCATGCTAAGTCCCTAGCATGCAGGCAGACTAGGAGCTCAGCAGAGATCCAAGGAAGGTGGGAGCCTCTGACTCTGGTCTTCCTAAGGGGGGGGCATAGCGATTCCAGATTGAGAGGAATTTGGATTTAAAAGTTACTTTGGAGTCCCTCATGCAACGTCTGCCTCCAAAAGTGGGGGGCAAATGACTCCATTTCATCGCACAAATTTCAAGTGTATGGAAGTCCATGGAGAAACAGGTGTCGCTATGGTCCATGCTGTGTTGTACTCCAAGGCAGATCCAGCAACAGTCATGTCAGTTCTGGATGGACATATTTCTCTCACAGGGGCACCAATCTTCTTTTTTGACTTTTGAGGCCCCTGAGACCTAGATATGACTGACTCTGGAATATAATAAAAACCAGCAAAAAAAAAAAAAATTAGAGCCTGCATTGTAAAGGATAGAGAAAAGAAGCGGTGACGGAAAAAGGTAAAAACAAAAGGGTTCAGTGTTGAGCTGGTGATGATGGACTGAGTTGCACAATAGGAAAAAATAGTGAACGCTCCCACAGAGTGTGACCTTGACTGGAAGAACAGAACTGAGAGGAGCAGGGGGCCAGCGTCTGTAACTGGCCAGCTCACGAGTGCCATGTCATGTGTCCTCCTCCCAGGCAGTGCCATCCCCGACATCAGTCCCCTAGCTCAAGAATTTTAAAGCTATATGCTCCCATGTATTCCTAGCACGTCCAGCACAGACCCATGAAGTAATGAATGGTGAAGAGTGATTCTTGGAAGATTGCTGTTTAATGACAGCACACTAAACAAAGGTATTTTTTGGCCATTTGGGGCATCCAGATATTGTGAGTGTCTGGATGCTTTCATTTGGTCATTGGAGCATAATTTAATACAGGTGAATATTCTCCTAGAGAGAAACTTGGGGGGGGCATGACAGCATTGGAACTAATAGAAAGTCAATGATGTCTACAATTTCATTCCTCTTGCTTGCTCTAGAATTGCATGGATCATCTTTCTTTTTTCCAGTAATGTTTTTATTTGGACCTTTTACATATCATATATAGCTGTAATGTGCATACAAGTAATATAGTTTACATATTCCATGGGCTGTCTCCTCACTTGGCAGCTGAAGCCGTATGTCTTTTTCTTGAGGCTGTAAAGGAGTATGCCAGAAGCCCTGCCTCCCCAGCAATTCCTTCTGTAAGTGTTCAGAACATTTACCCCTTTATGGCAGTCTGGATGTTTGCAGCCAGTCGGGCTCCCTGTGGAAGGTAGTCAATATCAGTAGACCCAGAGCAACTTGGCCAGTCAGGCCCTCTCCTGAGTTCCGGCCAGAGCAATCTGATTTTTGTTTTGGGGTGTTAGGATGGAGCTTGGGTGAACCTGTCCGTCCCCCGCAACTCCATCTGGCTCGTAGGAAATTTGTGCCTTTCTGGCAGTTTAGACATTTGCATGGTATGGGGATTACAGCATGCCCCAGGTGTGTGAGGCATTAGGCTGAAGGCCAAGTGTCTTCCAACCACCCAGGAAGTGCATTAATGCCCCCATATACCCATGGCCTGGACTAAGTACACTGCATTTATAAAATGGTTTAGTCATTTAAATGTTTTTTAGTTTCAAACAGGTGTGCATTGAAAAGTAGTCTGGAACTATATGTGAACATTTCATTTGTTTTACAAGAAAAGTTATTGCAGAAATAATGTAATGAACTGATGTGAAGTTTAACAAAATAATTTCTACAGCTTTTATGGCAGTGTTAACATTTAATTACATCATGCATCATTCAGCTGTAAACTAGCACTTTTTTTCATTGAATTGAAACACAAACTGCAGAAGGCAAGACAGCAAGCAGTAAGGGGATTTGTTTTATTTGCTAGATACCCCCCACCAGTCTTTTGTGTGATTGAGTTGCAGCATCCCCCACCATGCCATATCTTTCCTACTTTGTGCCCCTCCCCCCTTTGGTACTGTACTACATCAATCTGTACCTCTCTCTCCTGGCTCCTCAGCTGCTGTGCAGAGGATGTGGCAGCTGCTGCTATCTCGTCTGTCTCTCTGCTCCTTGTGTGCTTAGCCACTGGCACCTCGTCTCTTCATGTGCTGAACTTTTGCTACCACATCTCTCTCTTGGCTTCTCTTGTGTTGTATCAAGGATTTTGCAGCCCCCACTAACTTTCTCTACATCTGCTCGGAGGAGGCAGTGAGATTTGCAGCAGCCACTGCCTCCCCTTGCTCTCTCCCAGCTCCTTATCTGCTCGGAGTAGACAGCCAGCGAACAGGGTGCTAACATGCACAGAGGATAAAATGGATAGGAGCATCAGCTAACACGCACAGTGGATAAAATGGATAGGAATAGTCTCAAAAAGGGGATGGGGTTATTTTTATAACTAACTCAGAAATTGGGAAGTTTGACTCTACCACAGCCACGTAAAAAATGGCATGGCCGCTGTGATTGTTTTAGGGACTGAACTGGCGGATTGATTTAACATGTACCATGGTTGTTACTGGGTAGATTAACTGTGGTAAGGAACTCTGCATATACTAGGCATTAATGAATGGTCAGCTGATATGCTTTAACCTAACCAATTAGGTTTTTAGAATATTCCTATCTATTTTATAAGCTGCCCTATTGTCATGCTTCTGATGCCCTTCACTGTGGTTTACACGGACAAGTTCACCCTCACAGGTCTGGTTTATATTCTCTAACTACAGTTCACAACCGTGAAAGGACCTATTGTGTGTTGGATGTAATGTAATTATTTACCTCGGTTTCCTATAATCTTATTCTAACAACTAACCCACCACATAGCTACTTGTTTTAAATGCTCAAGTTTGAGTATTGATGCATCAGTTTGCTAGCTGCCATTATGCTGTTCCTACTGTCTTCAGAAGCAGTGGGAAAAACCACTCATTAGGTTGTACAACGAAAATCCAGTCTGTATTGTGCCATACACAGATACATGCCAAAGCAGCCACAGAGCTCCTGGTACACAACATTTCATGCTTGCACACCATGTGCTTTCTCAAGACTCTATGATTTTGTACTTGACTCACTTTAGTTTGACTTCAGCAAGGCATTCTATGTTGTGCCACATAGAAGGTTGATGAAGGAGCTAGAGAATCTAGTTGTAGTAAGAGCACAGTTATATGCTTCACCCTTGACGTGGGTGCCTCTGCTGCTGCAAGCAGCCAGGTGGGCCTCTTCTCTCCGCCAACTGCCTTCCTCGCTGTACTGCCCGCCGATCACCAGACTGAAGCTTCACCCTTGACACAGGTGCCTCTGCTGCTGCAAGCAGCTGGGCAGGCCTCTTCTGTCCACTGGCTGCCTTCCTTGATGTACTGCCCGCCGATTACCAGACCGGAGCTTCACCCTTGACACGGGTGCCTCTGCTGCTGCAAACAGCCAGGCGGGCCTCTTCTGTCCGCCGGCTGCCTTTCTTGCTGTACTGCACGCCGATCACCAGACTGAAGCTTCACCCTTGACATGGGTGCCTCTGCTGCTGCAAGCCACTGGATGGGCCTCTTCTGTCCACTAGCTGCCTTCCTCGCTGTACTGCCCGCCGATCACCAGAACAAAGCTTCACCCTTGACACGGGTGCCTCTGCTGCTGCAAACAGCCAGGCGTGCCTCTTCTGTCTGCCGGCTGCCTTCCTTGCTGTACTGCCCTCCGATCACCAGACCAAAGCTTCACCCTTGACACGGGTGCCTCTGCTGCCGCAAGCCGCTGGATGGGCCTCTTCTGTCCACTGGCTGCCTTCCTTGCTGTACTGCCTGCTGATCACCAGACCGAAGGTACGCTGCTGAAACTTGACTGGCCAGAACCATTGGCTCTGCCTGCTGACAGGCTGCTGCAGTTCTTTAATTTCTTTGCTACTCCGTCTCCTTCTGGACTTTAAGCTAATGTTACATACTGGTTGTGGTACTGGTTAAGCCTCTCCAAATTGTCCTGTGAATCCTAATTTAAATGTGAACCTAAGCCTGTTTACAATAATTTTACACTCCAAGGGCAGTTTGAAGTGCAAGTTCTTTTAGGCTGCAGGTTTGTAGATTTTAAAGTATTACAGCTCTCTGTGTTTTAAGGTCCAGTGGTAATCTACCCTGGATCAGAAACTAAGTTTAAAGTGATAGTTTTTTTTTGTTTAGACTAGATTTAATTTGGGTCACAGTTGTAAGCTGTGCCCTGCAAATAATCCGATTTCTGCTTCACTTTCTCTCCTTCTGTCTCCTTCCTGCTTGAATTTTTATGCCGACCCCCCCCCCCACCTCCAGCCTTTATTAAATACTCTCCTCCCCCCCTCGGCACCACCCCTAGGCAATCTTCATCCTTCCTTCTCACTAATATTGCAACTCCACTTAAAGATACAGAGTGCAGCTATTAGGCCTAACACTTGCCCTGTCCTCCCCTCAAAGACATCTTCCTTTTTAGGTCACCGCCAAACTGTAAGGGTACACAGCAGCCTATAAGGCCAGGACACCCTTCTATCTCAATCTGTTTTACTTTCCTCCCCCTCCCAAGACCCTTCTTGCTGTGCCACCACCCTTTTCCAATCTTGGACATGGCAACCAGACTAATGCTAATTCTTACACTCATGCCCACTCTCTGTTTGCAGTCGCTGAATGACCCTAAATCAGCTGACCCTCTTATCACGGAGCACCCCATGGCAACACCTACAGTACTATAACGTCTGTGCATAGTTGTGGCCCACGTGCTAACTGCATGCCTAACAACACACCCTGGCCTACCTGGCACAGAATGCATTCAGCTCGGCCAGGGCTTCCCCCTCCCACAGTCCTGCCTAAACTGGCCATTCTCTCTGATAAGCATGCAACTCGAATGAATCCACAAAGACAGCACATAGCTAACCTTAAACACTTTAAAAGTTACCTGGTCAGATTGGTACTCCTGTTACTACTGCTTTCCGGCAACATCCACCCTAATCTCGGCCCCTCTCTATATCAGGGGTTGAGTGCACCGAAACCAGGCACCTTAACCTTTGCGTCACTAAACATCCGCAGCCTGACAGCAAAGTTTGACAACCTTCAAGCCTGGGTAGCCCTACATAATCCAGACGTACTGTCTGTGGTAGAGACATGGCTCACTCCCAAGATCCCTGATGGAGCCATCAGTCTGCTGGGTTATTCGATCTTTAGGCAAGATCATACATCTAAAAGAGGTGGCAGCTGTGCAATCTACCTTAAGGACAGCCTTCAGGGTATAGTCCTGAATTTACCCAGCCTAGGGTCATTCACCCAGGCCCTTGCCATTAAGGTTCTTCTTGGGGCCCACAACAAAACTGTCACAATTCTGTCTACATCCCCCAAAGAACTCGGCCCAAGGTCTCCATGCCGTCATTGACTGTCTTGGAAGCCTAACCCTAAGCTCTGATGTTATACTCTTAGGTGATTTCAATATTAATTGGCTTACCCCTGAAGCTAACCAATTCAAGACTGTAATTCAGGCTATACACTTTACCCAGCTCATTGAAACACCCACTAAGACTAACTACAGAACATGCACTAGTACTTTGATCGACTGGGTGCTCACCAACCGACCTGAGCATGCCTCAAATGCCTCCGTCCTTCCGGATGACATCAGTGACCACTCCCCTGTCATGTTCAGTTGGGCTAATAATTTCTTCAAACTGCCTCCTAGAACAGTCACCAGCAGGGTTCTCAAACCTGGTCACGCTGACCACTTCAAAATGGATCTCCTCAGTGCTGACTGGTCCTCGGTTTTTGAGGCTTCTGACGTTGACGACACACTCTACCATTTCATCCTCCTCTTCAGTACAATCTGTGACACCCATGCTCCCATAAAAAAGCAGAAGATCAAAGGCTACATTAACCCCTGGATGAGCCCTGATACCCTTGGACTAATAAAAAATAGAGACCGCCTCTGGCATATAGCTAGGACCACTGGCAAGCAGTTTGATATCCTGAACTACAAACGTGCGAGGAACAACTGTACCAGGACCATCCAATTAGCCAAAAACACATACTATAAAGATGCCCTAACTAAGAACTGGAATGACGGCTTAAATTCTGGGCTAACCTAAATGAGGTCACCGGGCAAGAACCCAAAATGGCCCCTACCATGCTCTGCGTTGATGGCTCCCCCATCCTTGACCCTAAATCTATCGCCAACACCTTTAACAATGCCTTCACTGACTTGCAGCATGTTCTCCCTACCATACCTGCTGCACCCAAGCAATCCCCATCACATCCTCCCTTTCGCTTCAAGACTGCCTAGGTCAGCTCCCGACTGGGGTCCAACAACTCCTAGTTCCCAGCACTAATCCCAGGCCCACCCAAAATTCAGAACTACAGTCCTTCCTGACTCCAAAATGTCGGACATCTCAAGGATAAAGGTCCTTTGCCTATTGGCACCGTTGTGGTTCAGCTCCCTCCATGAGAACATTATTAGCTTGCCCACTCTGTAGACCTTCAAAAGGAACCATTTAATACAAGAATCTCAATGTGTCTGCAATCACTAGCACCTAGCAAAGGCATCTCCTGCCATCTGCCCTTCTGCCAAACATATCTCTCTCTCTCGGACACCCTGCACTTGGGGCACAACCCCCCACCCCATTTCTCCAGCACTTCTGTGCGCTAACCCCCTCGTGTTGCTGACAACTAACAGACTCGCTGTTGGGCACAGTTATTTAGTTTGTTCCTTTATGTATCTGACTGTGTTTACTTATTCCAGTTTTAGTTTTCACTGTATTTTTTTGCATTCCTTTGTTTAAAGACCAAATGTACCTAAATGTTCTCATTCTAATTCTATTGCCTTGTTTGTCTCAATCCTCTGTATAATCACCTACTTGTTCTAAATGTACTAACGTGGAACCTATGTAAAGAGCTCTGAGCTCAAATGGTTAATCCGAGATCAGAAATAAATAAAATATGGGTGGGTGGGTAGTTGGTTGAAGGGAAGACAGCAGAGTCAAGTGGTAAAGAGAGTCAAATCCGAGGAGAGGGAGGTCACAAGTAGGGTGCTGTAGGGACCATTCTTGGGTCCAGTCCTTTTCAGTATCTTCATGAGTGACACAGGCGAAAGAATTTAGGGCAAGAGCTGTATCACGGCGGTGACGAGCTTTTACACCTTCTGCCTGCTCCAGCTATAGATCACTGACCTGAACACAATGGGGGAACCCTGAGCAGCAGAACTAGGAGCTCCAAATAGGCTTCTGAAGAGCAGATAATCAGTGAGGGAGCAGACAAGAAGCCGCATCTCCTTAGGGTGCTTGCAGCAACCCAGGGAAAGCAAGAAGCAGTTAGGGACTATTTAATAACCCACGCCACCGAAAACACTCCAAAAAGAGCTGTGTTACAGTGGCAACAGGCTTTTAAGCCTTCTGCCCCTCCAGCTGTAGATTGCTGACCTGAAGACAATGGGGGAACCCTGAGCAGTTGAGCTAGGAACTGTGAATAGGCTTCTGAAGAGGATCCAATCAATGAGGGAGCTGGGAAGATCCCGTCTCATTAAGGCACTCAAACCAATCCAGAGGAAGCAGGCAGGGGTTTATTTAACATCCCACACCACTGAAAACACTCAGAAGGAGTTGAGTCATGGTAGAAATGGGCTTTTATGCCTTCTGCCTGCTCCAGCTGTAGATCACTGACCTAAAGACAACAGGGGAACCCTGAGCAGTGGAGCTAGGAGCTCTGAAAAGAAGCCAATCAGCGAAGGAGCAGGCAGGAAGTCGTGCTTCCTTAGGGTGCTCTGACCAAACCAGGGAAAGCAGGAAGCAGGCAGGGGCTTACTTAAGTGCAGGTCCGCCAAGCGGTCCCTCACGCTGCAGCACCCCCATGCAAAGGACAAATGCGCTAAGAACGTCGAAGTCAGCCCAATGAGGCAGCCGGAAACTCTGCACCTCAGCAATGGGTAAGTGAAGGAGGAGAATAGGTGTCTGGAAGCAGCACCAGGAAGCAGAGAACTAGGAGGTTTTACCTGGCAACTGCAGTGAGATTCTTGTTTAATTCCTGTCCTAAGCATACGCACTGAAAAGGAATGAGGAGACTCGGGGGTACACAGAAATCTGGGAGAAAGTGAAGCACCCTATATAGGATAAGGGGAAAAAAAGGGTTTTACAAGAAAAACAGAGTAGTAGGTAAGTATGATGGGAGTGGTGCAGTGGCTGTAGGGCGGCAGTTTTCAGGGAGACCTTTTGGAGACTGCGGTGCTGCCTCATCTGCATGTACCTCTGTGGGCTGAGGATGGAGGTTGCTAATCTCTCGACCAAGTTGGCTAGGATTTGGGGAAACTCCTCCCCCACCAAGGGACCATCAAGTCTGCCACTGCTAACTCAAAGGATGCCTAGGAGGAGGAGCAGCTGGACTACGGTGAGCTCAGGGAGGGTGAGGGCAGTGGGACAGAGGCACATCCCCCATCCAGTAACACTACGCAACTCATACACCACTCTGGTGGGGCGAGACTGTCCCCTGGAGGCACCCGAGGTAGTGACCAGGGAGGAAGTGGTGGTCCTCCATAGTGGAGTCCCCCAAGGAGGGTGGCAGAGGAGGAAGCAACTCCTGGTGGGGGACTCCATCGTGAGAAGGATAGATTTGAAGACAGGAAGGTGGGGGGGATAGGGAGGTTAGATGCCTACCCAACACGGTTCAGAGGGATGGAAAGCAGATCCAGTGGATCGTTAGGGCAGCAGTACAGGAGGGGGAGCTAGATGTCATTGTTCACCTGGGGGCAAATGACCTGGCTAGGGATGGGGAGAGGATAGTATAGTACAGTACAGGAGGAGTTCAGGGAGTTGGGCAGGTAGCAAGCTCAGTGGCCTTTTCTGAGGTGGTGTTGCCCAATTGTTGTGGGAGATACGGCATCAGAGCCAGGCTTCAACCAGTGGTTGAAGAAATGCTGCAGAGAAGAGGGGATTTGGCTACATTGGGGACTGGGGTCACATCTGGAGGGATAAAGATCTGTACAAGGGAGATGGCCTGCATCCATCCATCCAGGAGGGGGACCACAGTCCTCAGTGAATGGTTTAAATGTTATATTGGCGAGCATTTAAACTAGCGGTGGGAAGTGACAGAAGGAAGCAGGTAGGCATAAACTACCCCCCCCCCCAAAAAAAACTGGAGTAGTAAGCAGGGAGTATCCAAGGGAGACAAATCCGCAAGGGTACCTAATAGAAAAAAAACAAGTTAGTAATGAAGATAGATGGGAATGAGAACAGAGGCGGTAAGGAGAGAGGGCAAAAGGGAAAATCAGTTGATGAGCAGGTGGCACTGGAAGCTGGAAGGCCATGTTTGCCAATGCTCGAAGTCTGGGAAATAAAATTCTAGACTTATAGGCCATTATGGCAGACCTTGACATTCTTGCCTTTACAGAAACATGTTGCACTGAGAGCCATGACTGTGATATAACCATACCAGGCTATACTCTGTTCAGAAAGGACTGGGTGGAAGGAGTTGCTCTTTATATGAGAGAGCATAAAAGCAACAGAGGTACAGAGAATACAGGAAGGGGTGGTGGTACTGTGGATCACCCTTGAGAGGGGGAATAGAGTCATTATTCACACTGGTGTGATCTACAGACCTCCAGCATTGGGGGGTTGGATACGGTTCTGGGGGAAGCCATCCAAAGGATGGGAAATAAGGGGGTAGAAAGTACAGTTATGTAAAAACTTACCGTAACAGTAGATCTTCGAGAGAAGCTCTTGCAGCAGGTTCCAACAATGAGGACTGGCGCCACCTGGTGGCAGTTCCGGCAACTTTTTCTCTAGCAGTACCTAGGTGGGGAGTGCCCCAGCCGATGTCGGCTCCACCCCCAACGTTGCCCTACATAAGGGAGGAGTTCCCGCACGTGCTGCAGTTCTTGGACGCCCCCCTGTCAGGCAGGTAAACCGGCAGGTCAAAAATGGCAACAGTAGCCAACGGGCGACCTTTCAAGCAGAAGTACACCGATCTGGAAAGGACCTGATCCCTGTGGGGAGGAGGGCCGGAAATATACCTGCTGCAAGAGCTTCTCTCGAAGATCTACTGTTATGGTAAGTTTTTATGTAACTGTACTATCTTACTTCGAGTAGAAGCTCTTGCAGCAGGTTCCAACAATGAGTACTGAGTCCCAACCAGTATAAACTTATGACAACCCCTTGGGAGGAGGAAACAAACAGGAGCAGGAAAAAAACAGAAGGAGAAACCTCAGGAAACCAGGCCCTGCAGGACCGCAAGGCCAAACCCTGCTCTGCGCCTGGAAACAGTGTCCAAGCTGTAGTACCTAACAAAGGTGTGCACAGAGCTCCAGGTAGCGGCAGCGCAAATATCTGCCATCAGAACTCTTTTAAGAGCGGTGAACGAAGTGGCAACAGCCCTCATAGAGTGAGCTTTAATCAGCCCCGAAGTCGACCTATTGTGCGTCTCATAACAATAGGAGATGCAATGGACCAACCAGCACGAAAGCGTCTGTTTGGAGACCGGGCGACCTGCTGACCGAGGAGCAAAGGAAACAAACAACTGATCAGACTGCCTAATCCCCTTGGTTCTAGCCAAGTAACACCTGAGAGCCCTGTGGACATCCAGGGAGTGGAGAAGGGCCTCTCCCCTATTGGACTGCTCTGGGTAATAGACTGGGAGCTGCACCAGCTGGTTTAAAGTGAGCTCTGAGACCATTTTCGGCAAAAATTTTGGATCTGTGAGCAAATCAGCCCTGTCCTTGTGAAAGGTCAGATAGGGTTCCCTACACATGAGGGCTTGCAATTCAGAAATGCGCCTAGCCGAAGTGACCACTACCAAGAGTAGCATTTTCCAGGAGAGAAAACAGAGCTCAGCGCTCATACCCGGTTCGAAGGGAGGAAGGGAGAGCTTCTCCAGGATGAACAAAAGATCCCAAGGAGGAACAGGGTCCTGGATGGGAGGTCTGATATGCAGAATGCCATGCAAAAAAGCTTTGGAAACCTCCATCTGAGCCACCGTCATACCTGACACGAAGGAGTGGTAAGTGGAGGTGGCAGCCAGGTGTACCTTGATGGAGGAATAACTAAGGCCTTTCTGAAAAACAAAAAGCAAGTTTTCCAGGATGGTATTAACCAGACCAACGCTTCCACCTGCTTTGCTGTGGTCCAGATGCAAAACCTCTTCCATTTCAAAGCGTAAGTGGCCCTGGTGGCGGGTTTCCTAGCCTCAACCAACACCTTGGCAATCTGGTCAGAGACCCCAAAATGGACCATTGCTAAGTCATGAGGAGCCAGGCGTGCAGGTGAAGGGACCGCAGGTTTGGGTGTAACAGGGACCCGTTGTCCTGTGACAAAAGATGCGAGGATAGAGGGAGAGGCATCGGAGGCTCTGCAGCTAGATGCTGTAGTAATGGAAACCAAATCTGGCGAGGCCACAATGGGGCGATCAGAATAATGGTGGATGACTCCGATTGTGCCTTGAGAAGGACCTGAAGAAGAGGGAAGGCATAAAGAAACCTCCCGCTCCAACAGAGAGATAATGCCTCTTGCCAGGAAGCACCAGGCTCTGGACCTAGCGAGCAAAAACTGGGCAGTTTTGCGTTGTATCAAGACGCGAAAAGATCCACCTCTGGTGTCCCCCACAGGTGAAAGATGCGATCTGCCACATCTTGGTGCAATTCCCACTCATGAGCTTGCGACTGTGTCCTGCTGAGTGTGTCTGCCAGCATGTTCTGGAGGCCGGGAACATGCACTGCTGTCAGGAACAGGTGATGCTCCAGCGCCCAATCCCATACCCGCATTGCCTCCCTGCAAAGGGGATAGGAATGAGTGCCACCTTGTTTGTTGATGTAGAACATCACTGCAGTGTTGTTTGCACCAACAGGTGGCCCGGCGAAAGGACCGATACCAAGGCTCGAAGGGCATACAGCATTGCTCTCATTTCCAGGACATTGATGTGTAGATTTGGTTCTAGGGGAGACCAAGTACCCTGTGTGCGATGGTTCCCCAAGTGTGCCCCCCCATCCCAGAGACGAGGCATCCGTTGTGAGGGACTGGGTCGGTGCCCCCAGCTGAAACGGAATGCCCTTTAGGAGGTTTTTGGACAACATCCACCAACGAAGCTCTCGGTGGATTGGTTCTGATATTCTGACCAAGGTGTCCAGATCATCTGACATCTGGTCCCACAGAACCCTCAGGGACCACTGGATGGTCTGCATATGGAGACGGGCCAGAGGGACTGACACTATGGCAGCCGCCATGTGTCCCAGCAACCTGAGGAGCAGGCGAGCCGGCACCTCTGAGGCTGAAGAGACCTGGTACGCGATGGTACGAATGCGACCCGCTCTATCACTGGGAAGAAAAACCTTCCCAAGAGTGGTATCCAGAGAGGCTCCTATAAACTGGAATATCTGGAGACAGATGGAACTTCTCCCTGTTGATGGTGATTCCGAGACCCTGAAACAGCACGACGGAATCCTTGAGAGTCTCCGACAGGCGGAGCATGGAATGGGCCAGGAAGAGCCAGTCATCCAGGTATGGAAACACAAAATGGCCTCATCTTCGAAGTACTGCGGCTACGACTGCCAAGCACTTCGTGAAGACCCTCGGGGCCGAGGAAAGACCGAAAGGGAGGACACAGAATTGATAGTCCTCATTCTCAAACCTGAACCTGAGGAATCTCCGATGGTTTCTGGTAATAGGAATGTGCAAGTAAGGGTCCTGCATGTCCAGGGATGCTAGCCAGTCTCCTGCCAAAATAAGGGGAGGAAGGAGAGTGGGAAGAGTAACCATCCTGAATCTCTTGTAGGAGACCCACTGATTGAGATAGCTGAGGTCCAGAATGGGTCTGAGATATCTTGACTTCTTCGGAACTAGAAAGAAGTGGGAGAAAAACCCCTTTCCTGATTCAGCCAGTGGAATTGGCTCGCTGGCCCTTTTTTCTAGGAGGGAGGATATCTCCTGTCTGATTAGGGCTCTGTGCTTCCTTGGGTACCGGGATGGGGGGGTGGTCTGTCCGATGGAATGGATGTGAACTCTGTGGAGTGCCTGAACTCTACGAGTTCTAGAACCCAGTGGTCGGAGGTCACTTGAGCCCACGCATCCACGTAGAGCGAAAAGCGTCTTCCTACCCGCTCCTCTGGCGGGGTTATCAGAGGAGAGGGTCACCTGAGTAGTCAGGCATTGGGTGGGGGAGGGAGGGCGGCAGTGGCTGCTCTGGGAGGTCTGGAGGTGGATGC
The DNA here is from genome assembly GCA_016271365.2 of Neoceratodus forsteri. NCBI lineage: Eukaryota > Metazoa > Chordata > Ceratodontiformes > Ceratodontidae > Neoceratodus > Neoceratodus forsteri. Next base: position 911,087,360 of record CM057449.1, on the reverse strand, counting down.
CGAGGCACCTCTGGCTCCACCCCTATGACTAAAACCACCTCGTTGAGCCTGCTGCTGAAAATGAGGTTGCTGAGATTGGTGTCCCCCATGGCCACAAAAACGGGGCTTTCTGGCTCGCCCTTGCTTCGGGTGGTACATGGACTGCATGGAATGGATGGCCTTTCTGGAGTCCTGCAGCCTGGTAATAACATGCTCTGTGTCCTCGCCGAAGAGCACGGTCCCTCTAAAGGGAGCATCAAGAAGGTTGACTTGTACGTCTGGATCGAACCCAGATACCCGAAGCCAAGCATGGCATCAGAGGCAAATGCCAGTGGCAGCTGCTGTAGAGGAGGTGTCCGCAGAAACATAGGCCGAGTGCAGAACATGGGTAGCTACGTCTGAGCCGGTCTGCAGTAGCTTGACGAGCTCAGTTGGCTGAGGACAATTGGGCAGGCTTTGCACTAAGTCCAATCCTTGTTCCCATAGGGCATTCTGGAATTGGACCATGTGGGTTAAGGAGTTAAGACTCCTTGTGCTACAGGTGGCAGCAGAGCACACCTTTCGGCCCATGGAATCCAGCTGTTTTGATTCTCTATCAGTCGGATGGGTGCTCAGGTGTTTGGGCCTCTACGGACGATCATGAGCTGCCGAAATCACCACTGAATCCGCAGCGGGTGGTTCGGCTAAAAAGAGGTGGTCAGCAGGCACCCAGTAGAGCCGGTGGGCCTTTTTTGGCACAACAGGAGAAGAATAAGGGCGCTTCCAGGTTGCGTGAGAGACATCAGCAAAGGTGTCGACCATGGAAGGGATGACCGCCGGCTTTGGATCTTTTTGGCGGAGGTACTTAGCCAACCGCAAGCCTCGGGGTCCAGGGCCTCAGTGTCCCAGCCCATGTTGGCCTGGATGTGCCTCGTTACTTCCATAAAACTGGGGTCATCTGGAGGGGATTTAGGAAGCCCTTCCATGTCCCCAGTGTCTGGCTCCGAGTAGACTGAGGAGGAGTCTGAGTCTACGTAGGAGGTGGTGGAGGCCTCTTTTCCGGAGGAGAAGCGGGAGAATGAGAGGAACTGTAGGAACGGTCCCTCTTAGATTTTTTGTTGTGCTTCTTTGGAGGAGGCATGTCATCCTCCTGACCGCACGGATCAACTGGGTCAGGAACTGGCTCCGGAGTGGGTGGAGGCGCCCCGGCTGGCAGGTCCTTTTTAATTGTGTCCCACTAGTGGGCAAAGAGCTCCTTCACCTGAGAGAGGTGCAACTTTGGAGAGTCAGGTGTAGGTTGAGGAGCGCCCGAGCCCATACCGGCGCTGGCCCCATCGATCAGGGAGGCTGGCGTTGGGTCCGCCCTTTGCCGACCGCACGCCCAAGGGGACGCTGGTGCAGTGCCAGTGCCACCGTCGTCGGGGTCCAGTGTCAGGCGGACCGGCGACCATGGAGAAGGGGTGTCCGACCTGACGTTGGGCATCGGGGACAGGAGCTTCATCGGTTTCACCACTACCGGTGGTGGAATAACCTTCGCCAGGGCCGATGGGGTAGCAGGCGAACGAGGGTCCGGCATCCGCTTGTCCCTGAAGCAGAGGAAGACCAGGAGTAGTTGTAAAATTTGCCAATAACATTTTATTATTATCAATAACAGTAAAATACAAAATAAAAATTGTTCAGTATAACTGTTTACAAAGGCAGTACAAACAGAGAAACAATGTCCTTCATCTGAGGGTATCTTTAATTCCAAGTTTCAGACTCTCTAGCAAAAATACTACTGCTCTTTTTATAACAAATGTTTGCCTGACCATTAACTTCTTCATCCTGAGCTTGTTAAGGAGACATCCTGTTTCTCATAAAATATATTAAGAGTTCTTGCCAGTTTCTTTGTAGAACAGGCTTGCAAATAGAACAGTGTCCCAAGCTGGCCTCCGGCTGACAGTGCTGCAAAAGAGTTTGCAAACAAGCCTGAGAGGAGCTCAAACTGCATCTCAGGTTAACCTCCTAAATTCCAACTAGCCTTATGCAGTCATTTCAAACCAAGGGATCCCAGTTTCACATAAAGATTCACATACATTTTTATAACCACAGATATGGAAATGGGGAAGAATAGAAACAGCAAGTGAAGGCAGAGAGTGAGAGGTGGAGAATCGCGAGACCATCAGAGTGATCAGTTCCTAGGTCTAACAAGAACATTTAGTTGCGCAACCAGATAAGAGACAGAAAAGGAGAGGATAGAACTGATCCTTGCATTTAATTTGTTCTACATAACACATGGGACAAGACCTTATTTAACCCTGTCACAAAGAGCGTAAAAGTCGCAAACAGAGGAGAAAATATCCCAGGAAGTAAAGAAAGGAGACGATATTTTTTAGGTATGTAAAAAAAAAGAAAGACCAGGGGCGGGATTATAAGACTAAGAAAGGAAGGGGGGGCGGTTGTGTGGAGGGGGACCAAGAAAAAGCAGACATCTTGAGCAAATATTTTTAATATATTTAATATGTATACCCTTGTGGAAAGGAGAGAGAGGGGGAATATGATAGAAAATTTTAAGTACCTCAGTGGAATCAACAAAGTCCAAGAGGGTAGCATCTTTCAGAAAATGAGGTGTGCAAGAACAAGGGACACAATGTGAAGATAGAGGGGTGGACTGCTCAGGGGCAATGTGAGGAAGTATTTATTCACAGAGAGGGTGGTGGATGCATGGAACAGCCTTCCTGAGGAGGTTGTGGGGTCTAAAACTGTGGGAGACTTCAAGAATGCATGGGACAACATAAGGCAATTATTTTGTTGGGGGGGTAGGAAGAAATAGGCTGTTGATTAACTAGGATCTGCAGCTTATCCTGTAGGTAGGGAAATGGGAAGATTAGGTGGGCCAAGCGGTCCTTATCTGCCGTCAAAGTCTGTTTCTATGTTCAGTGTTTACAGAAGAAGGGGAAGGAGAGGGGTCACAGAAGAGTGACAACAGCATTGTTTCAAGTTAATTGCAGGAATAACTCCATTGAGCAAGCTCGATCACAAGGAGGTCCTAAGGACATGTATCAGGAGCATATACAAACAAAGGCAAATAGTATACATAAAACATAATACATAGTAATATAAAGATGTAGTACATCATAATATAAGGTATGTTTGGTACACAGTGCTCAACACAACAATACTAAGGCAATACTAGAAATTTCATAATGGAGAAGAGACGAGGAGCTGTTAAAGTAGAAGTCAATTGTCAAGGTAGAGACAGCTGCAAGTAGCTTTCAAATTGGTCGTGGCAAAGGTTTTAAAGAAATTGACAGAGACTAGGCATGAGAGTTTCAGTACTGTCTGGTGCTGGTTCCAGGCAGCTGGAAGAGCGTAAGAGATGGCATGTTTACCAAAGGAAGTAGGAGTCCTGAGCAAATCTAGAAGGATAAAATCAGACTTCCTAAGTGAGTAGGAGCTGTGGGAGATGCGAACAAGGGAAGAGATACAGCCTGGGAGCTTGTTCAGAAGGATTTTAAATGTCCAGGTGCCAGAGTGAAACAAGCTTCTGGTGGTACATGACGTCCAGCCAACAGCTGCATAAAGGTCACAATGATGGGTACGAAAGGGGGAGTTGGTGATGAACCAAAGGGCACCATGGTAAAGTACATCCAGTTTATTCAGATTTATGGCTGTCGAATTGTAGATTATGTCGCCATAGTAAAGTAGAGGCAGGAATGTGGTCTGTACAAGCCAAGTTCTGATTTCAAATGTTCCTAAAGAAGCTTGTTTTAGATTTTAACTTCCTGGCCAGATTGTCAATATGGACATTAAAGTTGATTTGTCTAGCCATACACCTAGGTATTTGAATTTGGTAACAGCCTCCAGAGATTCACCTAGTGCGGTGACAATAAAGTCGTTATGTGGATTTGGTGTGGAACAGGGTGTTACTGAGGGTATAAAATCATGGCCTTTGTTTTTTTGGCATTAAGAAGGAGCTTTGCATTAATAAGGTTCAGTTCAAGCTGGGCAAAGTCTGCCTGTAGCACATCACTTGCTTCAGATAGGGTTGAGCTGGAGGTATACAGGATTGTATCATCAGCAAAGAAATGTAATTTGGAGTGAGTTACTGTATGTTATAGTCAAGGGCCCAGATTCTAGAAAGTGCAAGTCGCCACCAAACACGACTTGTGCCAATCGCCATTGTGATATGGACCCTGTGCCCTATTCTGAAAGGGGCAGGGTCCCTGCATCTCAGTCCTGAGACTTGCGACATATGGACAGGTATGCCGAACAGAGGGGCGACTTGGCGAGGGAAGCCCAAGTCAGCAAAACCACAGTGCCAAGGTGCAAGTGTCCCCCATGCCTGAACCCCAGCGGAGCCCCACAGGGCAAGAGGCCCCTCACCCACTGCCATGCCACCATGTGTCCCCCAACACCAATCTCGTGTCCCTTGTGACTGGTGTACTGTATAGTATGTACAGTACACGCAGTCCAATGTTGTTTATGTGGCACCTCGTAGTCTAGTAGCCCCCACCCAGCTGTGCCAGTCCAGCCAGCACCCCCCAGCCGGTGACTGGCACAGCCCACCTCCCACCTCCACGGCCAGCTGCTGACTGCATTCAGTAGGAGCGCTTACCGAATAGACGCGATCAGAAATTAATTTCTGAGCACTTCTGTACAGTTAGCGCTCCCACTGAATCACAAAAAGAAGCAGCCCCATTCTCGGTCTTCATCGAGGACTCGGCACCACTTGACCTCAGGTTCTTTAATCTCCCAGTCGAAGAAGAAACAGTACCACTCGAGGTCGCCCCCGGTATGCCTGCATGTCGATTGTCGGTGATAGGGGGCAGGGGTTCAACTTTGACTCCTGCGGGGTCTCCTATGGCCTCTGTTTCTGGTGACCGGCATCCTCGACTCCAGAGTCCCTCCCCACCCCTGGGGGGTCTTCCGGTGGGCAGTTTATCATTGGGTCGCTCTTATAGAGCAGTGGGTTCAGTGGTTGTTCCACCTGCCTGAGCCGGCGAGTCCGTCTCTGGGGCCTTCAGGCCTACCGGTTTCGGGCCTGCAGGCAGGGCAGTTGGGACTTCCTAGTCACACAGCACCTTCTCCGGTGCCATCAACGCCTTGCTGTGGTGCTTTCCCCCTCATATGGCTGTGGTGCAGGGGCCAGCACAGGTGCCATTCTCTCCTACTGAATTTCTCAGATCTTTCTCCGCGAGTGGGGTCTTGGGGGCCTCTGGTGCTGGTGCCACATACTGTGCCTTCTGCACCACACAGGGTGCCGGGGTTCTCAACTCTGATTTGCGGAACTCCTCCTCCTCTTTTTCCCCCCCTTTCCTGTATACTCTATCTCTCCTGGACTAGTAGGAGATGATATTGAGCCTGATCCTGATCTTCGATTGGGAGACGACTTTGACCACGATTCCTCTCTGGGGGTGGCAAATAAGCCCTCTCTTCCAGCATAGCCTCTGGTCAAGGACCTTTCCTTTAAGTCTCTGCTTAAGAACATGAATACCACTCTCTCTCTCCAGTCTGAAGTATCTGCACCTTCCGGATATTGCTGTGGAATTGACTCCTCCGGTGCAACCTTCTTTTGAGACTCTTTCACAAAAGGTGTGGGATAACCTGGTGCTTATTCCTTCTATGGCCAAATCTATAGATAGGAAATACACCCCCCCCCCAAACAGGATCATCCTATTCTGGCCTCCAAGCCTTTGCTGATGCCAGAGTTGTCTTGGCAGAGAATGACAAAGCCGTCCTTCCGCAGGAATCTACAGCACGTCCGGTAAATAAGGAATCTCATAAGACTGACACTTTGGGAAGCAAGTTTTCGCTGCCTCTACCTTGGGTATGTGCATTGCTATCTACCAGGTTTATTCCTCCCAGTAGGAGTATACCCTCTGGCATTCACTCAGAGCCACTGTAGAAGCCCTTCCAGAGTTGGACACTTGCACGGAGCTCCTACAGACCATTACTAGAGTGAGTCCAACAATCAGCAGCTTAAAGCCGTTATGGAAGCCTTTGACACTGCTTCCAGGGCAGCAGCAGCTGGTATATGTACCCAACGCCACTCGTGGTTATGGACATCAGGATTCACAAATGATGCCCAACAGAGAGTTAGGAGTTTGCCATTTGACGAAACATATCTATTTGGTCCTAGCACTAGAGGCCACACCAAAAACTAGAACAGCTATCAAAACGGCCAGGCCACCGTCTGCTACCCCTCAGCAGGGCGGAACCGCGGCAGTTTCATAACCATCAGTCCTTGTGGCAGAAGGCAGAGGGGCTTCAGCAAAATCAAGCCCCCAGCCACAAAAGAAAAAGCAACAGAAGGCACAGGGCCCAAAAGTGCCTAGTGCCACCCTCTGAGATTCCAGCCCAAGTCTCACCTCAGCTGTCCAAAGGGGACTCTTCCTCGGCCATAGGAGGGCATCTGACTCAGTTTTACGAACAATGGAAGTCAATCAATTCAGACAAATGGGTGCTCAGGTTAATCTGCAAGGGTTACTCTCTAAATCTTTCAGAAACTCCTCCGGATCATCCACCCAAACGACAGCCCAAGCTGTCTGTCTCAGTGACACCTTCTTGCTTCCGAGATTCAAGGCCTTCTGAACAACAGGGCAGTAGAAGTAGTTCCACTAAATCAACAGAACACAGGTTTCTGCTCCTATTAGTTCCTAGTTCCAAAGAAAACAGGTGACATGCGCCCTACTCTCGATCTAAGGAAGTTAAATTCCTTTACAAGGAGAAATTCAAGATATCATCACTCGGCACTCTCTTACCTCTGATTCATCAAAACGAATGGCAGGCCTCCCTGGACATGCAGGACGCCTACCAGCATGTTCTCATACACCCAAACCACCACAAGCATCTCAGATTTGTGTCACTGGGTCAGCATTACCAATTCAGAGTCCTGCCCTTTGGGCTATCCTTGCCACCTCAAGTCTTTATAAAGTGCTTTGCAATTCTCGCAGTGCATCTCAGGAAGTTTGGAATTCAAGTGTTCCCATATCTGGATGACTGGCTACTAGCAAGCCCCTCCAGAGAAGAGACTCAGGAAGCCATGGATATGGCTTCCAAATTTCTCATGTCCATGGGAGTTCTGTTGAATCTAGGAAAATCACAACTACAACCCTCCCAACAGCTCCTCTTCATAGGAGCCCTTCTAGACACCACCAGCGCAAATGCTTTTCTTCTGGGGACAGGAGGAGTGACATCCTTCAGATGGCCCATTTCATCAGAGAAAATGACTTGGTTCGAGCCCTCTCGCAGCTGATGCTGGGCCTCATGGCATCCTCAGTGTTCACTGTGCCTCTGGCTCATCTTCACATGAGGACTACTCAGTGGATGCTCAGTACTCAGTGGTCCCCGACCACACATCCCCAGTCCTTTCACATCAATTTGATGGAACCTCAAACATGGTCACTCATCTGGTGGACGCAAGAGGGCAATCTTCAGAAAGGGTTTCCCTTTGCCCCACTGGAATCTCAGATCACCATCACCACAGACGCATCCCTACTCGGATGGGGAGCTCACTGTCAAGATCTCCACACTCAGGGTCAATGGAATCAGGATGAGTCTCAACTCCACATAAATATCCTAGAAATGAGAGCTGTGCTGTACGCAGTCCGTGCTCTGAAGGACATTCTCTGTCACAAGATCATTCTCCTTCAAACGGACAACAACACAGTGATGTACTACATCAACAAACAGGGTGGAGCACACTCTTACCCCCTGTGTAGGGAAGCGATGAGAGTGTGGAAATGGTGCCTGGAGTATAAAGCCTTGATCCAGGCAGTTTACCTTCCGGGAGTGCAGAATGATCTGGCAGATCATCTCAGCAGAATGGAAACGAATCCTCATGAGTGGTCTCTCGAATGTCACGCAGTCGCTCTTTGAAGAGTGGGGAACACCGGACCTGGACCTTTTTGCATCCCCACTCAATGCCAAACTGCCTCTATTCTGCTCCAGAAATCCAGAACCTGGCACTTTCTGTCAGGATGCATTCAGACTGCGGTGGACAAGATGCTTTCTGTATGCATTTCCTCCTTTTCCCTTAGTTCAGAGGGTACTGCTGAAGCTGGAGGCTCAAGGGGGCAGAATGATCCTCATTGCCCCATTCTGGCCTTGTCAGACTTGGTTTTCATTAATCAACAGATTATCGGAAACTTCACCAAGACAGCTTCCACCTCAAACGGACCTGCTGACCCAGGGTCCAGTGGTCCATCCCAACCTGAGATCCCTTTACCTCCATGCTTGCCTCTAAGGAGATAAAAGTGGGTAGGTTTGACTTTTCACATAGTGTCTCAGACATTCTCCTAGTGGCACGCAAGCCGGCTACTAGGAAAACTTATATGGCTAAATGGAAACGGTTCTCCATTTGGTATACAAAGTCCTCCCTGGACCCCTTCTTCTGCCCACCTAACAAAGTCCTGGAGTATCTTTTAGACCTGTCAAATACAGGACTGCAATATTCAACTGTGAAGGTTCACCTTTGCATGATCTCAACGTACCACGAATCTGTACACTCCATGTCTTTGGTTCAGTTACCTCTGGTTAAGAGGTTCCTTAAGGGTATACGTCACACTAGGCCACCAGTCAGAAGACCGGTAGCCACATGGGACATCAACCTTGTGCTAGACATGGTTATCCATAAGCCTTTCAAGCCCCTAGCAACTTGTGAGCTGAAGTTCCTGACCTGGAAGACCGCCTTCCTGGTAGCCTTTACCTCTGCTCGCAGAGTGTCTGAAACACATGCATTGGTCACAGATCCCCCATATACTGTATTTCACAAAGACAAGATGGTTCTTCGAACTCACCTTAAGTTTCTCCCCAAAGTAGTCTCAGAATTCAATCTAAACTAGCCCTTGGTTCTTCCAACCTACTTCATGAACTACCAGAATGATGGGGAGCGTACCCTGCATTCTCTGGACTTTAAAAGGATTTTGTGGTTCTACTTAGACAGAACCAAACAGATCCGCAAATCTAAACAACTGTTTGTCTCTTTCAGCTTGGCCCGGCTGGGCCAGCTTGTTGTGATCAGATGTAGTTCGGAGTGGCTAGTGGCATGTCTTCGCCAATGCTACTCCATGGTACAGGTTAAACTGGAAGGCAGAGTATATGTTCATTCTACCAGGGCAGTCGCGGCATCTCTGGCAGAAATACGGAATGTGCCCATTGCAGACATTGGCAGTGCAGCTACTTGGAGCTCCGTGCACACTTTTGTGAAACACTACACTTTGGATGTCCATGCCAGACAGCATCAATCCTTTGGCAGGACAATCCTTAATGGACTAATGTCCTAAGTGAGCTCCTCTCTCCTGCCGCCCTTCTCAGGGGATTATTTCAACTCGGTACTCTCCCATTAGTGTTAATGAGTGGTGGAGACTTTATTTCCAGGAAGATATGAAAATTACGTACCTACTGTAATTCTTGATCTTCTTGGACGAAGTCACCACTCATTCACACACCCACCTTCCATCCCCCGAGCTCACTTATCTGTTTTTGGTCTTCACTCCCTCAATGGTTGGGCTGTGAAGACTCTGTTGTGTTGACCCTTCTTATATGGGTCATTCGGACTATCTTATGTTTGACATAAGTTAGTTTCACTAAGTTAGTTTACGCTGCACCTCCTCGGTAAAAAGGTACTGAGACGGTTGTAGGGTCAACGCCGAGGTAGCCTATATGGCATGAGCCAGGCTTGCGGCACCGCTTCCTTGTGGCCTTACCTAGGCACAGACCCTCCTGAAGATTTTTGGCTCCTGCTGGGTCCTAGCACCTCCAACATAGTCCCATTAGTGTGAATGAGTGGCGGAGACTTCGTCCAAGAAGATCAAGAATTACAGTAGATATGTCATTTTCATTTAGATTGTCTTACCATTGACATGTATCTTGGCCGTGATGGAGGGAGCAGCCTGACGTCCTTCAATTGACTTTAGGGTCCTCCAAATTTTGTATTAGTTACCACTGACCTGTTCTAAGGTGGTGATATAGAAGTTAGACTTGGCAGCACGTATGCATTGAACACATGCATTCCTTGTTGCGCAGAAGGCCTGCCAGTCAAATGGGCACTTGGTTCGCCTGGCCTGCGACCAGAGTTTATCGTGGTGTGTGAGGGCTGATTTGAGGTCTGCAGTAAACCAGGGATGAGAGGATTTGCGCATTCTAGATTTTATGAATGGGGCATGCCTGTTGGCCAAGACAGTAAGATTGTTATTCAGGATAGTGTCAGCCTCGCCAGCCGTTTTGGCTAGATAGAGATTTTACCACTTTACATTACCCAAATCAGCCAGGTAACTCGTGGGTTGAACTTACGGAATGACAGTTTTCTTATAAGCTTGGGCTGTTGGTGGCTCTTAACCTGTGCTCATGTACAAAGCACAATCCCGTGGTCACTCATGTCATTGTGATAGACGGCGGAATGCAGAATTTTATGTGGGTGAGTAGTTAAAATAACATTGAGGAGGGTACTGTTGGTGTTATTTGCAGTATTTATTGTGGTGGGTTCGTTAACAACCTGTGATAAGCCTAGCTCATCACACAGGGATTTAAGACTGTTTGATTTAGAGGTGAACCAGTCCATATTTAAATCCCAAAGAATAATGGTTTCATTTTTAGCTGAGGTAACTAATTCTTTTAAGGCTGTAAGAATGTCGGTACCTGTAGCAGCCAATAACAGTGATACTTTTCGTAGAGGGGAGGTGGAGCTTCAGGGATCCGATTTCATATTCCTTGGGTTTAGACATACAATAGACGTCACTAATGTTATACTTATTTTTGGAGTATATGACCACCCCACCCCCTCTAGATCCCCTATCAGCCCTATACAGCTTGTAGTCTAGAATGGAAATTTGCTGGTCGGTGTTGAATTTTTTGAGCCATGACTCTGTAATTATAATGAGGCCTGATTCGGTATGGGCAGACAAAACTTGGAGCTGGTCAAATTTCTTGGTCAAACTGAGGGTACTAATTAACATCATTTTAAATCCTGGAGCAGTTGTGAAGTCAGTTGGGGAGGCAAAGGAAGATGGACCAGGGTTTAGTTCCACATTATCTGAGCAGAGGAGCAGAAGTAGCAGCTTCATTAAGAAGCACCTATGGGCTGCAAGTACTTCCTTTGTAACCATCCGTGTTTTGATGATAAAAGTGGGGATTTTGGTGTTGGGGTGAAGGCACAAAAATTTAAATTCATTGAGATTATGGAAAGTGCTCTGATTGACATGGGAGAGGGGGGAGTAGTAAGACGGGTGTGAAGGGGGATGTGGGTGAGATATGGGTAAGGAGTTGTATTTGAGGAAGAGAGGTGCAGTACTTGGGGGCGATGAGGGGGTTAGAGATGTGTATCGGATATGTTTGCAGTGTGCTGTGGGGATTAGAGTGATAAGGAGTGCTTGAAAGTGATACTATTATAATGGTGGTGATAAGTGCCATGTCACAAAAGGTATGGCAGCAGGATGAAGAAGAAAGAAAAAGTAGAGCACGAATCATAAACAACTGACAGTAGGTCTGCTAAGGTCCTGTATGCCGTACTCCAGGTACTGGCATTAAAGGATCAGTACATGAGGCATACAGCGGATTTGTAAATAGAAGTTAAAATCAGCCGATCATGAATGGGTAAGCTACACTAGGTGGTTGAAAACTGAAGGACCAATGGGAAAGCTAAGGGTGGAGACTTACCCGTGTGCAAGAGCATTTAATAAAGGTCGAGGCTGGGGTAGGAGGAGTGGAACAAAATTACAGAGGAAAGAAACAGTGGCAGAAATCAGTGCTGAGAGCACCAAGGTAAAAAATTAGTCCAGTAATCAAGTCTACCAATGAGAAGGCAGCAGCACAGCCCGGGAGCCAATCAAATTACTGGCTTTCAAGCCGAGAGCTCCTGGACAAGAGACCGTACCTTGGGGTTCTGGCGCATGGCCCAGAGCTGTGTTTCAGCCCACTTGGGGCTTCGGGAAGAGTTCTTGGGTTGTGGCAGCAGTATGAGGCAGGAGCGGCTGACCCAGCATGGAGCAGCTGGGACCAGCAGAGCCGCACTTCGGCCTGCTCAGGGCTGGGGAGAAGAGAGGGGAGAAAACAGAATATAAGCATGGGGAAACAAAAGGACCATTAATTCTGGTAGTGGGCTAAGAGATGCAGAGGTACTTGCACAAAGGGGCTTAAGTGGAGGGGGATCACTACAGAAATGCAAACGTTGAAGAGGTACTAAGTGCCAGTGGTGTGCGAGAGAGAGAGAGAGATGGATAGCTGGGAGGGGGTTTCTATGTAGTGACACCACAGGCACCAGAGCCAAGACTGGAACAGTAGGAGCAAAAATTAACTTTAGTAAGGGTCGGAAATATAGTTGAAGGGAAAGAAGAAAAAAGAAAAGCGTAGGTTGGGGAGGGGCAGAGAGGGATTGCAGTTAAAGAAAGAAGACTAGGGTTAGTAGCCTGGAGAGCAGAGAGTGGGCACAGCTAGTAGGCAGTTCAGCAAAAGCTCAATATTAGCTAACACAGTTTACACAATTAATACAGAAAGTACTATCTTTCAAGCATTAAATAACATCAGGCTATAAACAGGCTGTCTAGTACAAACTTACAGAGGAAAGAAACAGTGGCAGAAATCGGTGCTGAGAGTGCTATGGTAAAAAATTAGTCCAGTATTCAAGTCCACCAATGAGGAGGCAGCAGTGTGGCCCAGGAGCCAATCAAATGACTGCCTTTTAAGCCGACAGCTCCTGGACAAGAGAATGTACCATGGGGTTGCGTTGAACAGCCCAGAGCCGTGTTTTAGCCCGCTCAGGGCTTCAGGAAGAGTGTTTGGGTTACAGCAGCAGTACAAGGCAGGAGCTACTGACCCGGCATGGAGCAGCCGGAACCAGCAGAGCTGCACCTCAGCCTGCTCAGGGCTGGGGAAGGACTTGAAGGAAGGGAGATGGACACTTGTCCATTTACAGAGGAGAGAGTCCTGAAGGAACTCACAAATGTGAAAAAGGATAAGGCAGTGGGACCAGATAGGGTCCATCCAAGGATACTGAGGCACCTACAACTAGATACGGTGGAAATGTCCTATACATTCTTTTTTTCCCTCTTTTATAATGCTGTCCACATATGGGTGATATGTACATACTACTTGATGGTTATTTTACGATGTTCCCTGTTGTGTTAATAAACTTTAAATGTATAAAAACAAAGTGGCAGTAGGGAGGAGGCCAGCAACTACAGGCCCGTCAGCCTGACTTCGGTGGTGGGGAAATCAGTGGAATCACTTCTGAAGGCAAGGGCAGTGCAATATCTTGAATCCAGTGGCTTACAGGACCCAAAACATCATGGATTCATTGGGGTGGGGGGTCTTGTCAAATGAATCTTAACAGATTTGTTTGACTGGGTGACCAGGGAATTGGATCAGGGAGGAGTGGTGGATGTGGCTTACATGGATTTCAGCATGGCCATTGACACTGTTCCACATAGGAGATTAGTAAGCAAGCTGGGTAGCCTAGGAGTGGAACCAAAGGTGGTAAACTGGGTAAGAAATTGGCTAAGAGATAGGAGGCAGAGGGTGGTCCTAAATGGAGTTCACTCTGAGGATGGGAGGGTGACCAGTGGGGTACCTCAGGGATCTGTACTGGTACCAGTCCTCTTTAATATTTTTACTAGTGAAACTGAAAAGGGGCTAGCGGGAAAGGTCTGCCTGTTTGCGGATGACACTACAATCTACAACAGGGTAGACATTCCAGGGGGGTGGAAAAATGAGAGGGGATCTGAAAAGGTTGGAGTGGTGGCCAAGGGTATGGCAACTGGACTTCAGTGCAAAATCATGCACTTGGAGGGCAGAAACCCAAGGGAGGAGTACAAAATGAGAGGAGAGGTACTGATGGTCACTGAACAGGAAAGACCTGGGAGTTGTATCTGATAACCTAAAGGTGGCTAGGCAGTGTGACAAGGTAGTCAGTAGAGCTAGCAGGATGCTGGTTGCATAGGGAAGGGGCTCACCAACAGAAAGAGGGAGGTGGTGTTATCCCTGTATAGATCAACAGGGTTTTATTTAACTCAAAAAATTGATTAGCATTCTGCTCATAAAAGTGCTAAAACATTGTGAAAATGCATAGCACTTGCCTCACTGTGTTTAACAAACATACCACTTCTAGAAAACCTATATAAATACTTTCTGTACCGTTAGTCTTATCCCAAGAAAAAAAAACTGCTAATCAATTATTTAAAGCCCTGGATCACTGATGAGGCCTCACCTGGAGTACTGTATCCAGTTCTGGAAACCTCATCTCTAGAGGGACATAGAGTGGAGGCTGTCCATAGGAGGGCAACCAAAATGGTGTAGGGTCTGCATCAAAAGCCCTATGAGGAAAGACAGAAGGACCTTAATCTGTATATACTGGCATAACGGAGGGAGGGGGGGGATATGATAATATCTCACAGATATAAATAAGGTTCAAGAGGCAAGCATTCTTCCGAAAAAAAAGATGCTCAAGGACAAGGAGTCATGCTATGAAGTTGGAGGTGGGGTAGACTCAGGGGAGATGTGAGGAAGTACGTCTTCACGAAGAGGGTGGTGGATGCCTGGAACAGCCTCCCAGCGGATGTGGTGGGGACAAAAACTGTAACAGGGTTCATGAAAGCATGGTATAGGCGTAAGGGAACCTTAGTGATGAGACAAGGGGGAATAAGCCAGAGATCAAGTAAGGTCTGCGATGATACCGTCAGTAGGGAAAAAAGGGCAGTATAGGTGGGCTAAGTGGCCCTTATGTGTTGTCAAATTCTATGTTTCTATGTAAAATGTGTCTCCTCACAGAAGACACTAAGCTCTGTGGTAGGGTAGGACATTAAGGAGAGGGTAAGGGAGTTGGAGAGTGACCTGCAAAGTTTGGAGCAGTGGTCCAAGGTTTGGCAGTTGAAATTCAATGTCAAAAAGTGCAAGGCAATGCACATAGGAAATAAGAAAGTACAGTTATGTAAGAACTTACTATAACAGTAGATTTTTTTTTTTATGAGAACATTCCCCCCCCCGCCTGCTGGCGAGGCTTGGTGGTGGCATATCGACCATCTGCTCCACCCCCCTTATGGGGATCATGGGGCATGGCAGGGGATCTGTTTATTTCCATGGTTACGTAAGTAACTACGGGAAGCCCTAACTCCCACCCCCCGAGGGCGCTGGCACAAATGACCAAGGTCCAGGCGGGAAGCCGTGCAGAGACATGGCTTCCACCAAGCACCTAACAGTGCCCTCCCCTCCCAACACCATCCGTTGGTCGGATCAGTATCCAACCCTCCCTGTGACAGGGTGAAATAAGACCCTATCCCATTTGTTTTGGAGAAAGTGTTTAAATGCAAGGATCTATTCTTTCCTTTTCTGTCTCTTCTCTGTCTGGTTGCGCAACCCAGTTTTCCTGTGAGACTTCAGACTTGAACAAACCCGAACAGTCTCGCAGTTCTTTGCCTCTCAGTTTTCACTTGCTGTCTTTTCCTCCCTTGCATATCCGCTAATATAAAAATATGTACAAATCATTATATGGAAATGAAACTGATGTTGGGATCTCTTTTGTTTAGGAAATATATGGTGTTACTGTTGAATTGTGTATAATTATATTTTGAGATGATTGCAGAAAGCTACTGTAAACTCTAGAGGTTAGTTGAGTGCAAATATTTCAGCCTTTTGCAAAAGCTGCAAAAGGGGGCCTCAAGCTCAAGCACACTCTGTTCCTGCCTTGCTCCTGCCTGATATTTACAAGGACAGGATGTTTGTTTAGAATGGGGGTTGCAAGGACTTATAAGAGAGCTGAGCTGCAATTGCTAAAAGACAGAGATGGACACACAGAGACTGAAGGAAAATTGTATTTCTTTGTAAATAGTTACAATGAACAAGTTTTGTTTGTTACTGATACTGTAAATAAATATTTTTGGTGAATTCTACAACTGCTCCTGGTTTTCCTATGCTTCCTGACCTGTGCCTCGATGACACATGGCATTAGAAGTTGGATTTATGCTGTGCAAACTCTAAGACAGGAGTTTTGTGTGTGGGTACTGGACCTAGTACCAGGAAAGCACAGAGGAAGGTATGGATTCTGCAGCAGCAAGTCCTGAAGTGGTTACCAGGAGAATGGCAGCCAAACTAACAGAAAAAGAAGTCCAGTCTGAGATTGTTATGGAAAAAGAACAGGCAGTGACAGAACCTGAAAGCCTGAGGGACTTTTTCAAATGGTGGGCTATACAATAAAAAGATACTGAGAAGCAGAGAGAAAAAGAGATGCAGCGACAGGAGCAGCAGATGAGAGAAGAGATGCAGTGACGGGAGCAGCGATGGCTGGATGCCTTGCAAGCTATCAAAAGGCAGAGGATCTGGCACAGATCCAGACGAGCAACAAAATGCAAGTAACTTCAAAGCCTTTGAACTTACAAAGTTGTGCCCCTCAGATGATATTGAGGCATACCCGACACCTTTTGAAAGAGTTGCCACAGCCTGCCAATGGCCAAAGCAGCAATGGACAATCAGACAGGTACCCTGCCAGACAGGGAAAGCCCAACTTTCCTACAGCAATATGGACACTGCACAGTCAGAAAACTGTGACCTGGTGAAAAGCGAAATTCTGAAAAGGTATTACATATCCGGAGAGACATACAGGCAGAGATTTCAATCTCTGAGTTACAACTCGGTCGACAATCCTTGAGAAGCCTTAACTCGAGTTGAAGAACTCCTGAAAAACTGACTCCAACCAGAGAGCAAAACCGTTCCACAGATCATCAACGCATTTGCCATGAAGCAATTCATCAATATCTTGCCTACAGATGTGCAGCTATGGGTAAAAGAACACCAACCAGAGAGTGGGGAAAAGGCTGTTTCCTTGGCCGAGGACTACCAAATGGCCAAAGAGCCACAGCAGCAAGATAACAGCCAAGCACCGGTAAGACACACTTTTTCCCATTTAAACTCCAAGCCTGATAAGAACTCTGGTGAGGGTAACAAATCTGTGCTGAAAGACGCTGTTTGCTGTAACTGTAATAAGCCAGGCCATTTTGCAAACAACTTTTGTAGTAAGGACAGTGGCACTGGAGCAGATTTGTCCTTGGCAAATTGGGGCAAGTACTTAACAGACGTGAAGGTGGGGGATAAGACTGTGAAGGAACTCATTGATTTGGGAAGCAGACAGACCCTAGTGCATGTTAAAGTGCTGGGAAAACTGTGCAAAGGGACTAGATACTGGTGTCATCTGCATCCATGGGGACACTCGATACTATCCCACCACCCAAGTTACTGACTGTTAAGGGTGTGTTGCACCAAATGAAAGTGGAGGTAGTACCTAAGTTACCTGTATCTGTGATTATTGGTAATGACTTTCCAGGATTTACTGAGCTAATCAAGGAGGGAGTAAATCCTGATGATTCAGCAGCTGTGGTGATGAGCTCAGGCAAAGAAAATTTCAGACGGTGGGGACACTTTTCCTTTCAGTGATTTTGGTTCAGACTTGTTTGAGCACAGCTCCAAGATCCATAAATCCAAGAAAGAAAGACGATGCCTGAAGAAACTGTGGCAGCAAATGACTGATGGACATGAAAGGGTCAACATATGAAAATGCTGAAACTAAATCGTTAGCTGATTGTGATTTTCTTTCAGAGCAAGCTAACAATGTTTCTCTCCAGGGTTATTTCAAGCAGCTGGGGGTGAAACCAAAACAGGGTGGACCAATGTTTAAAAAATATAATGGGTTACTGTGCAGTTTAGGTTACACCTCAGACACAGGAACAGACAGAACAATTATAGAACAGAATTGTTACAGATAGCACATGGTAGTCCTATGGCTGGTCACTCAGGGAGGGATCGCACCCTTGCCAGATTGCTGTATAGATTTTACTGGCCTGGAATGTATGAAGATGTCGCTACCTATTGTAATTCCTGTGCTGAGTGTCAGAAAGTAGCCCCAGTCACTAGAAAAGACAAGGTGCACCTACCCTCGATAGATGTGCCTTTTGAGAGAATTGCAATGGATGTGGTTGGTCCTTTAGACAAAAGTAAAAAGGGTAATAGATTTATCCTGGTAATATGTGACTATGCTACTTGATACCCAGAAGCAGTTCCAGTGCGTACTGTTATAGCCCCAAAAGTTGCAGCAGAGCTTGCCAAACTTTTCAGTAGAATGGGCATACCTGAAGAAATTATTACTGATCAGGGTAGTAATTCTGGTGCTCCATTACTTAAGGAGCTGTACAGACTACTAGGTATCACTGCCAGAAGAATCTCCCCCTATCACCCTCAGACAGATGGTCTTGTTGAGCGTTTTAACCAAACCCTAAAACGCATGTTAAAAAGATTTGTGGAAGGGAAAGTCTGGGGCTAATACTTGCCTTACCTACTTTTTGCTTACAGAGAAGTGCCACAGGCTTCAACAGAGTTTTCACCATTTGAAATGCTGTATGGTAGGCAGCCAAGAGGACCACTGGATGTGATAAAAGAAACGTGGGAAGATAACCCCACTCGGAAACAGTCTATAACATCTTATATGTGTGCCCTAAGAAACAAGTTGACAAAATATGTTGAAATTGCCCATAGTAATCAGGAAGAGGCCCAAAACCAGCAGCAGGTATATTATGACCATGGGGTAAAAGAAAAAGTTTTTGAGCCAGGTGAAAAGGTTTTGCTACTGTTACCCACAACAGAAAATAAGCTGTTAATGAAGTGGTAAGGGCCTTATAAGGTTCTTAGACGTACTGGCACTGTTAACTACGAGAATGAAACCCCTGGCAGGAAAAATCCGACTAAGATATACCATCCTAACCTCCTCAAGAAATGGGTTGAAAAAATGCCAAAGGCTGCCTTGCTAGTTTTACCAGAAACTGATAAAGAAGATGTTGATGTAGCTTATGATAGACTGGAACAAACTGGAAATGCTGATGCTGTAAAGGTGAGTGTAGCCAAACCTCCTCCCTCACTTCTCTCCCCTTCTCCCATTGGCCATCAGTCAAACCTATTTTTCCGTCCTTTCTTTCTCACTCAAAGCAACAGCTTTCACTTGCTAACAGAGCCCTAAGATCTGTAGCCTAAGAAACACTGTTTACCTCTTTGCTCGCTGGACCACACAAATCCACTGTGTTTAAAGCAACCCTCCTGTTAAACATTCTGGCCCAGTTCACAGTGGCCTTCCCACAGCATCCTGGCACTGCAGCCCTTCCACAGCATCCTGTCACAGCTGACAGCAGCTCTCCCACAGCATCCTGGCACAGCTCACAGCGGCCCTCCCACAGCATCCTGGCACAGCTCACAGCGGCACTCCCACAGCATCCTGGCACAGTTCACAGCGGCACTCCCACAGCATCCTGTCACAGCTGACAGCGGCTCTCCCACAGCATCCTGGAACAGCTGACAGCGGATCTCCCACAGCATCCTGGCACAGCTCACATCGGCCCTCCCACAGCATCCTGGCACAGCTGACAGCGGCACTCCCACAGCATCCTGGCACAGCTGACAGCGGCCCTCCCACAGCATCCTGGCACAGCTGACAGCGGCACTCCCACAGTATCCGGGCACAGCTGACAGGCGCCCTCCCACAGCATCCTGGCACAGCTGACAGCGGCCTCCCCACAGCATCCGGGCACAGCTCACAGCGGCACTCCCACAGCATCCTGGCACAGCTCACAGCGGCACTCCCACAGCATCCTGGCACAGCTGACAGCGGCCCTCCCACAGCATCCTGGCACAGCTGACAGCGGCCCTCCCACAGCATCCTGGCACAGCTGACAGCGGCCCTCCCACAACATCCTGGCACAGCTCACAGCGGCCCTCCCACAGCATCCTGGCACTGCAGCCCTTCCACAGCATCCTGGCATAGCTCACAGCAGCACTCCCACAGCATCCTGTCACAGCTCACAGCGGCCCTCCCACAGCATCCTGGCACAGCTCACAGCAGCCCTCCCACAGCATCCTGGCACTGCAGCCCTTCCACAGCATCCTGGCATAGCTCACAGCAGTACTCCCACAGCATCCTGGCACAGCTCACTCGTCAAACTTTTCTTCCCGACACAGGATACCACCTGCAACGCCAACACCTCCAAAATTAACATGTCATCATGTTCAACCCTACTTATGCTGGTTTTCTTGACCACCCTGCTACTGGCAACTCACATCTGCGCATCAGTTCTGGCTGTTGTCCAGCAAAAGCTTTGCCCCTCACCCCACATGAAAATTCGGCCACCCCAATTTATGTGAATGGACATGAACTCACTCTCACAAGTCAAATCCTCTTGGCCCTACTGTCTAATTATAAATTGCCAATTGCTCGGCCTGTTTGTGAACTCCTTCACCCTCCATCTCCCTACCACCACCACCACCGGCACTGGCACCCTCCAAACTGTCCTTTCATCACTCTTATTCTCCTCTTCGGAGACACAGAAACTAACACTGGCCCCACAAACACCCACATCAACCTTACAGACACCACCTGGGCAAAGCATTTTGGGCTAAAAATTGCCCACATGAATATCTGCAGCCTCCCATTAAAGCTCTCTGAGCCTGAGGTGTGGATAGCCCTGTACAAGTCACAGGTGTTAGGTCTCTCTGAAACCTGGCTAAAACTCTACCACTTAGACTCCAGTTTTAACTGCAGGATTACTTACTCCTACAACAGAACAAACCAGGCAGAAAGAGGGGCAGAGGCGTGGCACTATATGTGCAAGAGCATATCACTGCCACCACAATCGGCTGCTCAACCTCCCCGAGCGAATGGCTCCTTACTGAGCTAACCCTAGGTGCATCAAAAAAACTCCACATAGGCTTCTGCTGCAACCCCCCTGCCACAGGAGGCATCCCAGGATTATCCAACTTCTTGGGCTGTTCCATGCATCTACAACCCTCTCTGTGAAGAAATACTTCCTCACATTACCTCTGAGCCGTCCCCCCTCTATCTTCAAATTGTGCCTACTTGTTCTTGCACATCTCTTTTTCTGAAAGATGCTACCCTCTTGGACTTTGTTGATTCCCTTGAGGTATCTGAAAGTTTCTATCATGTCCCCCCCCCCTCCTTTCCTCGAGGCTATACATCTCAAGCTCCTTTAGTCTTTCTTCATATGTCTTCTGGTGCAGACCCTGCACCATTTTGGTTGCCCTCCTCTGGACAGCCTCCACCCTGTCTATGTCTTTGTGGAGATGGGGTCTCCAGACCTGTACACAGTACTCCAGATGTGATCTTACCAACTGGCTGTACAGAGGGACAACAACTTCCTGTTTTCTATTGGTGATGCCTCTCCCTGTGCATCCCAGTATCCCCCCAGCCCTCCTTACTGCCTTCTCAAATTGCTGGCCCACCTTTAGGTCACCTAATATGACTACCCCCAGGTCCCTTTCCATTTTTGTTGCTGTCAGTATCTCACCCCCCATTCTGTACTCTTACCCTGGGTTTTTGTTTCCCAGGTGCATTACTCGCACTTCTTTGCGTTGAATCTAAGCTGCCATACATGTGACCATTCCTCCAACCTTGCCAAGTCCCTTTTCATCCTTTCCACCCCACCTTGTGTATAAACCCTGTTGCAGATCTTTGTGTCATCTGCAAAGAGACATACTTTTCCCTCCAGTCCTTCTGCAATGTCACTTATAAAGACATTAAAAAGGACCGGCCCTAGTACTGAACCCTGCGGTACCCCACTAGTAACCCCCCTTTCTTCACTGTGGACTCCATTTACTATTACCCTCTTTTTCCTGTTGTCCAGCAAGTGTTTTACCCAGGCTACCACCCTAGGACGCACTGCCAGGCTGGCTAATTTGTTTATTAATCTTTGTGTGGGACTGTGTCAAATGCCTTGCTAAAGTCTAAGTAGGCCATGTCCACAACCCTTCACTGGTCTACTACTTTGGTCACTCAGTCAAAGAAATCAATTAGATTTGTCTGACATGACCTTCCTACTGTGAAACCATGCTGCCTTGGGTCCTGTGCCCCACTGGCCTCTAGGTACTCAATTCTTTCCTTCAGAAGTGATTCCATCATTTTCCCTACCACTGAGGTCATACTGACAGGTCTGTAGTTTCCTGCCTCCATCTTGCTCCCACTTTTGTGAAGGGGAATCACATCTGCCCTCCTCCAGTCCTCAGGTACCACACCATCCTCCCAAGATTTATTAAAAAAGGTAGTCAGTGGTGTTACTAGTTCTTCCCTTAGTTCTTTTAGAATTCTGGGGTGAATCCCATCAGGCCCCATTGCTTTATCCACCTTCAGTTTTAGGAGTTCTTTCAGAACCCTTTTTTCTGTGAAAGGACTAACATCAACCACCCCCCTTCCCCGTCCAGAGTGCTTCTATTGACTGGATTAGGTATCTCCCCACTCTTCCTTTGTGAATATTGAGCAGAAGTATCCGTTCGGTATCCCTGCTTTTTCACTGTCGCTCTCTGCCCAGTCACCTTCCTCTTTATTCAGCCTCAGTATCCCTGCTTTAGTCTTTCATTGCTCCCTAATGTACCTATAAAAGGTTTTATCCCTCTTCTTAACTGAGTTGGCTATCTTTTCCTCGGTTTGGGCCTTTGCTATTCTGACTGCCTTCCCTGCTTCCTTCTGCTTTAACTGGTACAGGTCTCTGTCCTGTTCCTTCTGCATTTCCTTATACTTCCTGAATGCTATCTTTTTCTCCCTAACCTCCCCCGCCACTTCTTTTAAGAACCATAGTGTTTTTTTCTTTCATTTTGATTTGTTTATGTGCTTCACACAAACACTTGTTGCTGGTTTTGATGTTTCCCCATTGTTGCTCCACCCCCATCTTCTTACCTGTTTGCTAGTGCTTTTCTGAGGCACTCTCACATTTTGACAAAATCAGCCCTCCTGAAGTCCAGTACCTTCACTGTTGTATGACTTGACTCTACAGCTAAGTTTATCGTGAACCACACTGGTGGTCGCTTGTTCCCAGATGGCTACCCATTTCTAGATCTGAGATCCTCCCTCTGTCCCCATTTGAGAGTACCAGGTCTAAGATTGCTCCCTCCTGAGTGGGTTCCAAAACTAGCTGTTTGAGGCATGCCCCTGTAGGACATCGAGAATGGTCCTGCTCTTGGATGTGGCTGCAGCAAAGGTGCTCCAGTTAACATCTGGCATATTCAGGTCCCCCATCAGCAATATCTCCCCTTTCTCTGCCATCCTAAGGATGTCTTCTATCATTTCCTTGTCCATTTCCTCTCCCTGAGACGGGGGTCTGTATACAACCCCTGTGCGGATTGTGGTGCCATTTCCAGTCTCCAGGGTGACCCACGGTGCCTCCTGTCCTCCCTGTTTACCCTTTAGTTCTGTTGCTTTGATCCTTTCCTTTACATAGAGAGCTACTCCTCTTCCTCTTCTACCCTCCTGTAGATTTTGTACCCTGGTATGTTGACATCCCAGTCATGGTTCTCTGGGTACCATGTTTCTGTGACTGCCACGATATGCAGGCATCGCTCTTCCATCAAGGTCACCATTTCCGGGAGCTTTTTAACTAGACTACGGGCATTGGTACTCATTATTCTCCATTCTGTATGGCCTTATTTCTTTTTGCCCCATCCCTGTCCTTACTGCCTTTTTCTCCATTTACCCCTGCCCTTCTCCCTATCGACTGCCCTAGCTTGGTGTTTACCTCACTAACTACCCTGATATTTTTTGGGGAGGGGCTAGGATTTCCCTTCTCCTTTTCAGTCCCCCCCCTTGGCTAGTTTAAATGCCTGCCAATGAAGGATTTAAACCTATCACCTAGGATCCTGGTTCCCCTCCTGGACAGATGCAGACCATCGCATCAGTATAGGCCTGCATCCCTCCAGGTAGAGTCCCAGTCTCCAATGAAGTCAAATCCCTGAGCTCTGCACCAGTTTTTCAACCAGTCATTGAATCCCATGGTGCGGAGTACCCTAGCCTCATCCATGCCATAGACAGGTAGCACTTCCAAGAAAGTTACCATGTGTGCTGTGAGAACCCTGGAAAATAAACTGGAAGTTGGATGTCCTGGTTCAGAGTCAATTCGGACACCACTTTCGGCAAAATTTGGGATTCGTACACAGGGCCACCCTGTCCCTATGAAACACAAGATAAGGCTCCTTGCACATAAGGGCCTGAAGCTTGTAAACCCTTCGAGTGGAAGTAACAGCAGCTAAAAATACCGCTTTCCATGAAATACAGCGCAGCTCACAAGTTGCAGGTGGTTCGAAAGGAGGCAGGGTGAGCTTCTTGAGAACAAAAAGTAAATCCCAAGGAGGGACAAGGTCCCTCCTGGGAGGTCTGATATGCAGGATACCTTGCAGAAAGGTCTTGCACACATTAAGTTGTGCCAGAGTCTTCTCGCCATATGGTGCATGATATGCTGATAACGTACAAAGGTGCACCTTGATGGATGAATAGCTTAAGCCAAGGTCCAAGAGGTGGAGAAGGTAGTCTAGCACATGGTTGACCAGACAATCCAGGGGATCTAGGGCACGTGCTGTTGCCCAAAGGCAGAAACGTTTCCACTTCATGGCATAAGTTGCCCTAGTGGAGGGTTTCCTCGCTGCCAGCCACCACCAAAACCTCTGCCACCCTGACTGACACTCCTAATTTCTCCTCTGCTAAGACTGCAGGAGCCAGGCGTGCAAGTGAAGAGGGTGCAGAGCAGGATGGACTAGTGTCCCCTGCTCTTGAGAGAGCAAGTGAGTGGAGGGGGGCAACTGCATGGGAGGCTCCATGGCCAGTTGCTGCAGCAGCAGATAGCAAATTTGTTGAGGCCAAAGAGCCACCAGAATCATTCTGGCCTCCTCTGTCTGCAAGTTAAGCAGAACTTTCTAAATGAGAGGGAAGGCATACAGAAACCTCCCTGTCCAGGAGAGGGACAATGTGTCTTGCCAGAAAACACCAGGGCCAGAATCTAGCGAGCAAAAATTTGGCAGTTTGGCATTGCACGGGGACACAAATAGGTCCAACTCTGGTTAGCCCCAACAACCGAAGAGGTTGTCTACAACTTTCTGGAGCAACTCCCATTTGTGACTCAGAGAATGAGAGTGACTTAGACTGTCGGCGAGAACGTTCTGGCTTTCAGGCACGTGCACAGCCAAGAGATCCAGAAGGTGTTCCACTGCCCAGTCCGAAAGTCTCATGGCCACCCAGAAAAGGGGATATGACTGAGTGCCTCCTTGCTTGTTGATGTGGAAGACAACCGGAGTGTTGTCTGACTGCACCAAGAGTGGACCCTGAGAAACTTGGTCTTGAAACGCCTGCAGGGCATACAGAATGGCCCACATTTCGAGGATGTTGATATGAAGAGACCACTCTGTGGGGGACCAAGCCCCCCTGGTCCTGTGGTCCCCCCAACCTAACTTTGAGGCGTCCATCATCAAGGTTTGCGATGGGCACGGTCTCTGGAAAGAGACTCCTCTCTTGAGATGTAGAGGACAAAGCCACCACCGGAGAGAACGACAGATTGGCACTGAGACTCAAACTGGGTGATCCAAGTCATCCACCGCCTGGTCCCACTGGACCTTGAAATGCCACTGCAGAACCCTGATGTTTAGCTTGGTGAGAGGGACCATAGTTATGGCCACCGACATGTGGCCTAGAAGCTGAAGAATCACCCTTGCTGGGAGAGAGATTGCTTTCTGAACCCTTCGTGCCAGATCCATTAGATGGTCTGCTCTGTCTGATGGCAAGAAGGCTTTGCCCTGGGTAGTGTCCAGAACAGCCCCAATGTACTGCAGCCACTGGGAGGGCCAGGGTTGTGACTTCGGCCAATTTACAGTGATGCCCAGGGAGTGAAAAAGATCCTTCGTTTCCTCTAGGGCCACATTCAAATGGCTTGCCGACTGAGCTGAAATAAGCCAGTCATCCAGGGAAGGGTAAACAAAGTAACCTTTCCTCCTCAAGACTGCTGCCACCACCGCCAGACACTTGGTGAAAACCCTGGGTGCCGATGAAAGTCCGAAGGGCAAAACCCTGAACTGGTAGTGCTGGTCCTGAAACCAGAAGCATAGAAACCTTCTGTGGGAATGCAGGACTTTGATATGCATGTAGGCGTCCTGCATATTGAGGGAGCATAACCAGTCTCCCTGATAGAGGAGGGGTAACAGACTTGCCAGAGTCACCATCCGGAATCTCTGGTACTTGATAGACAGATTGAGTTAGCTGAGATCCAGAAAGGGACGAAGATCCTCTGTTTTCTTTGGAACCAAGAAGAAATAGGAGTAGAAGCCTGTGCCCCACTGGGACGGGGGGACCGTCTGAATGGCCTTCCTCTGTAGGAGGGACTGAATTTCATCTGCCAGAAGCTGGGCATGGGCGGGTGGACAATGAAAAGGGGGGTGGATTGTCCGGGGGTATGCTGAGAAACTTGAGAGCGTAACCTCTCTGAATGACTTCCAGCACCCACTGGTCCGAGGTGATATTGGACCATTCTGTGAGGCAAAGAGAAAATCTCCCTCCTACTGTCTCCTGAGAATGATGAAGGGTTTGCAGTGAGTCAGGCTGTAGAGGAGGGTTTGGGCCTGGGGTCTAGGAGCTTTGGGCTGCTTGGGGCCTTGGGAACCTTGAGGGACAGGGTGGCCGCACCTCTTGAACCCTTTTCCTTGGGGTTGTTTGCCCCCTTGTCCCTGACCTTTCTGAAAGGGATGGAGGGACCTTGAGGCTCCGACTTGTACATTTTGTGGACGTCAGCAACAGCCTTGCCAGAGTCCTGCATGCTCTTGACGAGTGACTCTACCTCCTGGCCAAACAACACTGGACCCTGGAAGGGGGCGTCCAGTATAGAATCTTGAAGGTCAGGGTGAAAACCAGACAGCCTGAGCCAGGAGTGCCTCCTCAGACAAATTCCTGTTGTGGCCACATGGGAAGCCATGTCCACAGAGTCATATGCACAACGGAGGATGTGCTTGTCCACATCCATTCTGGACTGGACATAAGCTAGAATTTCGTTTTTATTGTCATAGTCTGGCAGGGTCTTGACCAACTCCATTGTTTTCTCCCACAGGGATTGTTGGTAGGTAACTATGTGGGCAAGAAAATTCAGCGAACGGATGGAACCAGTAGCTGAAGAAAAAGCTTTTCTACCCTAGTGATCCAATTTCTTGGACTCCAGATCAGGAGGCTGGGTGCTCAAGTGCTTGGGCTGGCTGACACGAGCATGAGCAGCTGTAAGCACTAGAGAATCTGCTTTGGGATATTCTCCCAAGAAAGGTTCCGCCTTTGGGGGGTTTATAGAGCCTGTCCGCCTTCCTGGGAATGGCTGAGGTGGGCGACAGCTTCTGCCACGTAAGTCTGGTGATGTCTTGAAAAGGCTTTACCAGTGGCGGGATAACTAGAGATTTTAGTTCACTGAATCCCAGAAACTTTCCAGCCACTTTTGCTCTGGGTCCATTTCCTTGGTGTAACATTCATAAATAGACTGAATGTGGTGCATGATGTCCAGGAACGAAGGATTGTCTGGGGGGGGGACCTGCGCGAGTTCCTGGGACCTGGTGAAGAGGGAGCAAACCCTTCCTCATCTGAGGAAGAGGAGCTCGCAGCACCGCTGTCCAAAGAGGTTGGGCATCTGCTGAAGGACGGGACCGGGGAGGAGTGCCTTCTCCTACGTTTGCCCTTTGGATCTGGGTGGGGTTGGTCACCAACATTATCAGGAGTTGGGAGGGAGAACTATAAGAGTCTCCCTAGGAGGTGGGTCAGAGGGTCTATATAGCATGTCCCCTTTGACCGTATTCCACCAGGTGGAAAAAAGCGAGCCGATGTCTGCCAGAGGAACTACAGGTGGGGCGGGTGTCGGGTTCGCAGGACCGGGCATCTGCAGATCTTCAGGATCTGGCGTCTGGTCAGGAGATCCCTCTTTGCCCTTGACAGGCTGCTGCTCGACGTCTGTGTCCTTGGGGGACCCAGCGTCTGGAGTAGGAGGGGGCCCCTCGGGCGGGAGACCGAAATTCATCCAGTGACTGCCTCTGATCAGGCATCAGAACATGAGCCGTCGGAGAGAGCTACCGGCTCTGGCAGCACCTGTTGTCTGGAGGTGGGTGCACCTTGGCCAGAGGAGGAGGAGAGGCGTCCAATGGTGGACGGTCTCCTCTAGCCTGTCAGAGTCATCAGGTCGCTTACGTTTGTTGGATGACCCGCCAGGCTTGTGGCTGGATTCCTTAGGCCTGCCGGCAGGAGAATGGCCTTCCTGGATTGACCCAGTGAAAGATTTGTGGGGTTGGTGGGCCAGAGAAGGTTGAGTGAGTAAATGCCCAGAGGAAGACCGCGCCCTGTGCTTACCTTGGGAAGAGGAGGGAGCCGGCTTTAAAGCTGTCCCTGCTGCTGTTGCAGGGACAGAACCCGACCTCCCACCGGAAGTCGAAGGTGACTTTTGGTGGGACTCAGACCTGGCCCTATCTTTCTCCCTATGGTGTTTCTTTCCCAAAGCCTTCTCTCTGGGTGGGGAGTCCTTCTGGAGAAGAAGAGCTGCGCTCTGAGGTCCTTTGCATAGCTGCCACCTTTTGCTTGAGGAGGTAGGCCTTAAGGGCGTTTGCTCTCTGAGTTCTGGTCTTCTGGTTGAATTTCTTGCAATGCAGGCAGTTGTGGGCCGATGGTCAGGGCCTAGGCAGATGAGGCAGGCCGCGTGGCCGTCCTTGACTGGTATCTGTTTCCCGCACACACACTTTGACTTTTGCCGCGGTGGAGAGGGCGAAGACATGCAAGAAAACTGAACTCAAATAATAATCGATAAACTGGAAAAATGGCAGAAAGCACGGTTGACTGTGATGAAAGGTGTCTGAGGAGCCGAACTAAGTGGGTCAGTGGCGGGAAAAGAACTGAGATGGCGCTGGGGACCGCCCCTTTATACCACGTCTGATGCCAGGCAGAGCCAATGTCGGGGGCGGTCCCCCATCTCAGACTGCTAGCTACAAGATCTTTCTGTGGGGTCCTAACGCCTGGCGGCATTAGTCCTAATGGTATTACCTGCTGCAAGAGCTCCACCTCGAAGTCAGATCAGTAGTTCTTGGAGTAGTATGTGATGTACATGCACACTTCTGGCAGTGTTCCTTTACCTATAAAGCTTGCTGGAAAATTTTCAAACTGGCTCTTCCCACCCACCCAGGTGGTAACTCCCTTGGCACTGCCCCGTGACTTCAGATCTTACCTGCTGGAAGTAAGACCAGTGTGTCACTTGCCAGGTGGGTCAGTGTGGATGTACATCATATACCACTCCTAGAAAGTAGTTACTTAAAAATTTACTGTAACAGTAGATCTATGAGGGGTATCTCTTGCAGCAGGTAATACACTTGGGTCATTGCCAGAGGGCGCTGTGGTGCACGACAGCTCTTCTAGCTGTCTTTTCCAGGGGCCGCCCACACATGACATCATCTTCCTGTTTCCTATTTAAGAGTGGGTGGTCCCTGGTATCCTCAGATCTTACTTCGAGAAACAGCTCTTGCAGCAGGTTACACCATTAGGACTGAAGCCAGTAGGCGCCAGGACCCCACGGAAATTTTCTAGCTAGCAGTATCCAGCAGGGACCACCCACCCCCGCCATTCCATGTCAGGCATCATATAAAGGCGGTCCCAGAATCCCCAGTTCTTTTCCCTCCATCAACTCGACAGCATCGGCCTCATGGTCCCACTCTAACGTACGATGACTAGAACTTTCAAGTTTCACTACTAAATGTCGGCATCTCCAAAGATCTACTGTTATGGTAAGTTCTTAAGTAACTACTTCCTCCCGCTGGCTAAGGGAGGACCGAGGGAGATCCGAGGTACCATAGGTATCCCATAAATAATTGGATCAGAAGTTGTTCTCCTAGAGAAGAAGGGGGCTGGAGGGAGAGATCTTACCTGCTGCAAGAGATACCCCTCAAAGATCTACTGTTACAGTAAGATTTTACGTAACTGTACTATCTTCCACGGGGTGATCTCTTGCAGCAGGTAATACAATTGTGATGATTACCAAGCAGTGAACATAAGAAGGGTGGAACTATGACAGAAGACCTTGTAGGACAGCTCGGCCAAAGGCTGTCCTACAGCATGAAGCAACATCTAAGTTATAGTGCTTCACGAAAGTATTTATTGTGGACCATGTGGCAGCGTTGCAGATCTCTGCGATAGAAGCCCCTCTGAAGCAGGCCGCTGCTGTGGCCATAGCACTGGTTGAATGGGCTTTAACAGGTCCAGGTAATGGTTTGTCATATTTATTGTAACAAAACATGATACAGTGTGCTAGCCAATTGGAGAGGGTCCATTTAGTGACCGGGAGACCTTCCCTGGATGAGGCGAAGGTAACAAACAGTTGAGAGCTCTTTCTAATCGATTTGGTACAATTAGTATATCATAATATAGGATGGTCATCTAAAGTATGTAGGAGGTATTCTCCCCGGTTGGAGTGTTCAGGGTAATATACTGGCATCTCTATGGACTGATTTAAGGTGTGTTCTGAGACCACCTTAGGTAAAAAGGAAGGATTTGTCTGGAGTGCCACTCTGTCTTTGTGAAAGATTGGGTAAGGCTCTTTACACATGAGGACATGAAGCTCAGACATACGTCGAGCTGAGGTGACAGCTACTAGAAATAATGTCTTCCAAGAAAGGAAGTGGAGGTCACAAGTGGCCACCAGTTCAGAGGTTTAAAGGGTTAGTTTTTCTAAAAGAAAATTTAGATCCCACGGCAGAGTGGGTCGTATAATGGAAGGTTTGATATGTAAAATTCCTCTTAGAAACATTTTGTCTAGATGATGTTGATACAGTAATTTTCCATCCAGAGGTTCATGGAAGGCCGAAATAGAGGCCAGATGGACCTTAACAGAGGAAAAGCTCAACCCTGTCTTGGCAAGAGAGGCCAGGTAATCCAGGACAGGTCAGTGGACATGAGCAGGGGTCCAGTGAGCGGGAAGCAGCCAAATGGAAAAGTGTTTCCATTTAGCAGTATACATTTCTCTGGTTGCTGGTTTACGTGAGGCTAATAGAATATTGGCCACACGGGAGGAGACCTGGAGACGGGCTATGAAAGCATCTTCAGGAGCAAAGCATGAAGGTGTAGTGATCTCAGACTGGGATGAAGGAGGGTTCCCTGATCCTGAGTCAACAGGTCTGACCTGATTGGTAATGGAATGGGTTTTGCCACTGACAGTTTTGCAGTTGAAGTAGGGGAAACCACACCTGCCAAGGCCACAGAGGGGCTATGAGGATGGTGGTGGCAGGTTCAAGTTGTAGTTTCAGCAAAGTTCGTTGTAGGATCAGGATGGGGGGGGGCAGGGCATATAAGAAGAGTCCTGTCCATGGCTGGGACAGCGCATCAGTAGACTGTCCCCTTTTGCTTGGATTAATGGAAAAGTATTTGGGGAGATGGTGATTGATGGGGGAAGGCAAATAGGTCCAGATTCGGGGTCCCCCACAAGTGAAAGATTCTCTGAAGAACTTCGTGATGGAGTGTCCATTTGTGTGTGGAAGACCGGTGAATGAGAATATCAGTCAGGGCATTGTGGCGTACCGGTACAGGGACGGCTGTCAACGACAGGTGTTGCTGTATTGCTTCCTGCCAAACCATCATCTCATCTCAGCATAGAGCATGGGACTTCATGCCTCCTCATTTGTTAAGGTAATATACCACTGAGGTGCTGTCTGACTGAATCAGCAGAGGTCCCAGGCAAAGGTGGGGCTGAAAGGCCTGAAGGGCTAGGCAGACCACCCTCATTTCCAGAAGATTTATGTGAGGGAGAGTGGAGGATCAGGACCATCTGCCCTGTGTCCCGTAGGGATTCAGGTGTGCGCCCCCACCCTTCGAGGGAAGCATCCGTGGTCAGTGTCTGCCGGGATGGGGGAGATTAGAATGGCATGCCTTGAGAGAGGTTGGCACGTTGGGTCCACCAAGACAGGGCCAACCGCAGAGCAGGAGTGACTCTGACTTTGTCTTTGAAGTCTCCAGTTATTTGACACCATTGGTTTTGGAGAGTCCATTGGACTGGTCTCATATGTAGATGGGCAAATGCTACCTTAGAGATGGCAGTGGCCATATGCCCTAGAAGGCATAAAAGGTGTCTGGCTGTGATAACTTTTTGAGTTTGGATCTGGGAAGCCAGAGATAGAAGCTTGTCTTGCCGAGCGGCAGGGAGGTAAGCCCTGGTGGAGGGAGTATCTAGGACCACTCCTATATACTGTAGTGACTGGGTAGGGGTCAGGTTGGATTTTGGTCAGTTGACCATAATCCCTAAGGAGTGAAACAGAGTAAGGGTTGCTTGAAAGGAGGAAAGCAGAGAAGTTCTGGACTCCGCTTTTATGAGACAGCCGTCCAGATATGGGAAGAGGAAGTGTCCTTCCCATAATAGGGCTGCTGCCACTACCACTACCACTAGGCAACTTAGTAAACACTCTCGGGGTGGATGAAAGACCTAACGGGAATGCCCGGAATTGGTAATGTTGTCCTAACAGGTAAAAACATAAGAACCAGTGGTGGGCGGTGTGGATGGGGATATGTAGGTAGGCATCTTTCATGTCCAATGCACATAGCTAATCCCCTTGTTTTAATATTGGTATTATCGATGTTAAGGTGACCATCCAGAACTGTTTGTACTGAATGTGTAGATTCAGTTGTCTGAGGTCTAATATAGGCTTGAGATCTCCAGTTTGTTTGGGCACCAGGAAGAAGTGGGAATAAAATCCCTGTTGGTGCTCTGATGGAGGGACTGGGTAAATGGCCTTCTTGAGCAGAAGAGCCTGGAGTTCCCTCTGGAGAATAGAAATATGTTCTGGTGGGTAACGGACAGAGATTGGTGGAGATGAGGGGGAGGCATGGAGGTAAGTTTCAGGGTATGACCCCTCTGAATGATCTGAAGTACCTACTCGTCCAAAGTGATCATTTGAAAGGCCTCTAAATGGAGGGCAAAATGACCGCCCATGGCTGCCGAGGCCTAGGCAAAGCTCTAGTTGGTCACTGGGAGGCGGACTGACTTGTCTCCCCCCCTAAGGGTAAGAGTGGGAGCCCTTGGTGGCAGAAGTGGCGGTCCTGGAAGAGGGCTGGGAACAACCATGGGAGCTGCCTCTGTATGAGCCTCTGTATTTACCATCTCTTTTTGTATGAAAAGAGGATTGAGGGCAGTACAATGACTGTGAAGTATGGTACATGCCAAGTACTGTATGTAGGGTCCGTCCTGAAGACTGGAGATTGTCTAAAAGAGTTTGGGTACCTGGACCAATAAGTTTGGAACCATTAAAGGGGGCATTAAGAACTTTGTGTTGCACATCTGTGGTGAACCCCAAGACACAAACCCAGGCATGGCGTCGGAGGGTAACTCCCATAGCTGACATGCGGGCTGAAGTATCGACTGCACATAAACCGAATAAAGTAGGTGTTGGGTGATGGAATTGCCAGCATATATACTGTAGTATCCAATATTTGGTCCTTTTCCTGAGAAGGAGGGAGTTTGTTGACCAATTCTAATGCAGAGGACCAGATGGTACGTTGGTATCTGACCATGTGTCCCATATAATTTAGAATCCTGAGATTCATGGTACCTCCTTGGAACACCTTTTTCCCTAGGTAATCAATTCTGTGGGAGTCCTTATCAGGAGGCAAGGAGCACATGTGCTTTGGTCGTTTAGTATGATCATGAGCTGCAGTAATCACTACTGAATCTGCATCAGGATTGGTTGACAGAAAAGGATGATCAGGAGGAGCCTGATACCAGCCCGGTGGTGCTGAGGGCTGAGGCGCTGGAACGGACTCGGGCTGCCGGGGGGGAGAAGGATCGAGCGCCCAACGGCCTGCTCTCCTTCTCCAGGGAGGGATGGGGAGTTAGCCTCCCTGCTGTACCGCCACCACCTGGCGATCTCGGGGAGTGCCGGCGCAGTCGGGGACAAAGGGGTTGACGCTAGCAGAGGACAGGAGTGGATGCATGTCTCAGCGTGCGTCGGCTCGTTGGTCCTCATTGCACACAGGTGTCAAAGGAAACCAGAAAAAGAGGAAAAATCCCCCAGATGGTCCTGGCGACAATTCTCCACTCTGCTAGAGTGGCAGACTCCGCTGTGTACGAACGCTTCCCTGATGTCCGAGGAAGGTAGGGAGGCCTTCCTTGCCCCGCCCGTGGGGTTAACCGGGGGCTTGAAAGTAGAATTGAGGCAGTGTGCACTCTAGGGGCAGACTCCTCGGCGGGTTGGAAAGTGGATGCCTAGGGATCTGAGAGCTAGGAGAGTCTGGGGGCTGTAGAAGGATAAACAGAATAAAAAAAAAAAAAAAGCCTGATAAAGGCGATCTGCTTTCCTAGGAATGGCCAGGACAGCCGAAGGCAGAGTCCAGGCTGGTAGCATAGCATTTTGGTAAGTTTGTATAAGTGGGGGTACCACTATGACAGGCTCCTCTGGCAGTTCTAGTAGTCTGCTACGTCCTTTCTTTATTTATCATGTTCGGTAGTTGAAAACCCCATGACCTTTTGGATCTGGATCATCATTTCATGAAAGGAGGGGAGACAGCTGCCTGGCAGGAGAGGTCCTCGTTTAATGAGGAAATAGTGGAAAGAGGGGACTGGAGATGGGAATCCAGGTCTGGTAAGTCCACCTCCTCAAAATCTCCAGTGAAATCTGCTGGAAATTCAGCCTCATCTGACAAGTAATCATCTACATGTGGGGGGAGGGGGGACAGGTAGGGAAAGGGTTCCTGTCATGGCTAGAACAGGAAAGATGACTCGGCTCCCCTGAGGCGGGGAACTGAGACTGCCTTGTGGCTTGTAAAACCTGCTGTACCACTGTGGCCATGTCCACTGAGGGAGGAGGGGTAGGGAGAGGAGGTTTATGAGAAACCAAGGGAATTGTGGAGGAAATAGGACATGTGTTATATGCAGGTCTAGCACCTGAGTGGTAAAGCCCAGGGTGCCGATCTCTATCCGCCTGGCCCCAGTGAGAGAAAGCCTGTGGAGGAGGTGGGGCAGTGTGCATTGCAAAGGCAGTTTTCCCATAGGGGGAAGTTGCCTTAGAATGTTTAAATGAAGACGTCGTCGACGGGAAACAATCCCCCATTGACGAAGTGTCGATGGAACCCTCGTAGGGGTCATGAGGAACTGCCGAAAGAGCACTAGAAAGTGCTGTCAACGAGAGGGTGAAAACTCCAGTTGATGAGGAGGCAGTTTTGGAGGGCATCGTTGACAGTGGAGCACCAGTGATGGTGGCCGTCGAGCATTTGCCCAAAGAGGATGAGGAAGGCTTCTTTCTCTTTTTTCTGCTTTTTGTGAGAATCCATGGACGGGGAGCCTGATTCTCCAGTAGAGACAATTTCTGCTCCATAAGGTAGGATTCTATCTCCTGCAGCCATCGTCGACGGGTTGCCTAGTTGAATTCCTGGCAATGAAAGCAGGAGATGGTGTTGTGTGGGGGTCCCAGACACCGAACAGAAACAGTGTGGTTGTCAAAATGGTAGATTTTCCTTCTGCAATGACAGGAGCAAAATAGCGCTGACTTGCTTGTAGTTTCTTTGGACATTCATTTATGTAGTTCGTGAAATGGAAAAATTCCGCTTCTAGCTCAAGTTCTCATCGATGACTGCTGCTCTCTGCACTACTTAGAATTTGACAGCAGATAAGGACCGCAAGGCCCATCCAGTCTGCCCATGCTGTTGTGTGCGAGCTGAAGACGGCAGGAAAATGAACTGAGGATACCAGGGACTGCCCTCTCTTTTATAGGAAACAGAAAGATGATATCATGTGTGGGCGGCCCCTGGAAAAGACTGCTAGAAGAGCTGCCATGCACCACAGCACCCTCTGGCGATGACCCAAGTGTATTACCTGCTGCAAGCGATCACCCTTGGAAGATCTATTGTTACAGATGAGTAACCTGTTTTTCTAGGAACATGGATATGATGTACTATCCACACTTCTTGCAAACTCCTAGCAGTTCTACAGGAGGAGAGGGCAAGATGCACACCCCTATTTAGGGAAGAGAGACTGGAGAACTGAGGCCCCAAATCCAGCATCCTGGCATGACTTAAGGTCGATGTGGTGGTAGGAAATGAAGGTGTGTGCTGACTTCCAGGTAGCAGCCCTGCAGATTTCCTGGATAGGGACATCCCTGGAAGCAGTCACCGAGGCAGCGCTATGACGGGTGGAATAAGCCCTTAGCCCTATGGGAGGCTCCCTATCTGCCAACCTATAGTAGAGGTTGATGCAGGATACAATCCACCAGCCAATCGTCTGCTTAGCTGCCGGTCTGCCAGGTGCGGCTTCATCATAGGTGACAAACAGCTGGCGAACCTCTCCCCGAACTCCAGCCGTGCACTCCTTATAGTAGGCGAGTGTTCGCCGCAGGTCCAAGGTATGGAGCCTGTGCTCAGCCTCTGAGGTGTGAATGGTGAAATACACCAGGAGACTGATCACCAGGTCAAGGTGAAACTCGGACACAACCTTTGGGATGGGGAGAACAACAACCTTGTCCCTGTGAAAGACCAAGTAAGGAGACTCCATGGTGTGCGCCTGGAGCTCACTGATCCTTCTGGCCGACATGATAGCCACCAGGAAGGCAGTCTTCCACAACAGGTGAGACATTTCACACCTGTGCATTGGTTAGAATGGCTTGCCTATGAGCTTTGCCAATACCAGCAAAAAGTCTCAAGGTGGTAGTGGTTCATGCACTGGAGGGGAAATGTGGTCAAGGCCAACCTTCTGTGCAACTGATGGCATACAAGCCCATGCCCAGTACGACGAGATGGCTGCCAGGTGCATCTTAAGGGTCATTGACTGAAAGCCCGACAGCGAGAGACCAAAGGTAGTCGAGAATGCTAGTCATTGGACAAGATAAAGGGTCAAGCCCCTTGCCCTGGCACCACCAAATGGAGAACCTCTTCCATTTGAAGGCACAGCATTTTCAGGTTGACTCTTTCCGAGAAGCCTTGACCATGGTGAGGAAATCTTTGGACAGACCCAAAGCTTTGAACCCCAGCCACTCGGGAACCAGGCTGTCAGGTCCAGGAATTGAAGGTCTGGATGCAGTACCTTTCCCTGACTGTAAGACAGCAGGTCCGGGCAGAGAGGAAGATGCCACGGGAGCCTGCTGCTGAGGCTGAGGAGATCGGGGTACAAGAACTGACGGGGCCAGTCCATAGCCATCAGGATCATCCGTGCCTTGTCCCTCTTGGCTTTGATCAGCACTTTGTGAATCAGAGGAAATGGAGGAAAGGCATAGAGGAGGCCCAGGGTCCAGGGCCTCGAAAAGGGACGCCCCTGCAGCATTCCCTGCTGAGGGGGGCAGGCACAGCACAGCCTCAGCTTTGCGTTCTCCCTGGAAGCAAACAGGCCCGCAAGAGGGATGCCCCACTGGAAGAACAGGCTGTGTACTACCTCCGGATGGAGAGACCAGTTATGAGACTCCTCGCCCACACGGCTGAGAGGGTCCACAAGCTGGTTCAAAATGCTGGCTACATGGATGGCCAGGAGACTGGAGTCCAGGCTGAGCACAAGGGTCCAGATGCGGAGTGCTTCCCTACATAGAGGAAGGGAGTGTGTCCCGCACTGTTTGTTGAGGTACTACATGGTCATGGTATTGCCTGTCTGGACCTAAATGACGGGACTCCGAATGCGCGGAGCAAAGGCTGTCAGTGCCAGATGAAATGCTGAAAGGTCCAGCAGGTTGATATGGCATCGGGACTCCTCAGGGGTCCAGAGTCTGTGGACCCTGTGCTCCCCCAAGTGGGCACCCCAGCCCATCAGGGAGGCATCGGTTGTGATGCGACTGTTGGCTCCGGGCAGACAAATGGGATCCCTTCCTGCAGATGTTCCAAAACTAACCACCACTCGACGGTGTCCCACATCAGCTGGGTCACAGTGACTGGCTGGTCGAAGTGGCTCTGGTGCTGAGAAAACTGACGGGCAAGCTCTCATTGCAGAGAGCGCATTCTCCACCGGGCTTAACGGACCACAGTGGTGCATACCACCATGTATCCCAGGAGGCACAGGAAGTCCCAAGCAGCGCACAACTGCCCAACCTGAAATGATTAGGCAAAGGAGGAGAGAGCCTCCGCTTGGTCCACTGGGAACTGAGCCCTGGCTCTGCAAGAGTCGAGCTCCACCTCAATAAAGTGTAACACCTGCAAGAAGGTACAAGTTACGACTTACCTCATTCACCAGAGGGCCAAGGGACAGACAGATCCAGAGGGACAGATCCTTGGACCACTCCAACGTCTTCCTGGAGGAACCTACTATAAGCCAGTTGTCCAGGTAGGGTTACACCTGGACCCCTCAGCACCTCAGGTAGGCTGCCATCACTGCAATGCACTTGGTGAAGACCCTGGGAGCTGAGGAGAGGCTGAAGGGCATGGCATGGGACTCGTAAAGAATCCCCTTCACATGGAAACACAGGAACTGGCAGTGGGATGGATGGATGGGGACATAAAAGAATGTGTCCTGAATATCCAGAGAGCAGAAAAACAGGTTACTCACCTGTAACAGTAGTTTTAGGAGTGGCATATGTTGTTCATCCACATGTTCTGGCATGTCCTTTCCCCTTTAAGAACTGCTGGAAAGTCTTCAAACTGGCTTCTCCCACCCAACCGGGTGGTATATCCCTCGGCTCCACCCCATGATGCCAGATCTTGCCCGCTGGAAAGCAGAGTGTGTGCGCCGAAGCTGGGGAGGTCGGGTGGGTCCGTGTGGATGAACAACATATACCACTGCTAGAACTACTGTTACAGGTGAGTAATCTGTTTTTCTAGGGACGTGGATATGTTCTTCTAGACACACGTTCTGGCAGATTCATAGCAGTTCTCCAGGAGGAGGAAGACAAGGCGCACAACCCCTACTTAAGCAACAGAGATTGGAGAACTGAGGCCCCAAAACCAGCATCCCGGCGTGACTCGAGGTCAGTGTGGCAGTGGGAAATGAAGGTGTGTGCTGACTTTCAAGTAGCAGCCCTGCAGATTTCCTGGATAGGGACGTCCCTAGAAGCAGCCACAGATGCAGCAGTATCTAGGGTGGAATGAGCCCCAGGCCCTACCTGCCGACCTATAGCACGGGTTGATGCAGGATGTGATCCACCTGCCAATCATCCGCTAGGCTGCAGGTCTGCCAGGTGCGACTTCAGCATAGGTGACAAACCGCTGGCGAACCTCTCCCCGAACTCCAGTTGTGCACTCTTTGTAACAGGCGAGCGCTCACCTCAGGTCCAAAGTATGGAGCCTGTATTCGGCATCCGAGGTGTGATTTGGGTAGAACACCTTAAGAGTCATCACCTGATTCAGGTGAAACTCCGACACAACCTTCCGAAGGAACTTCGGGTTGGGGCACAGGACAACCTTGTCCCTGTGGAAGACCAGGTAAGAAGACTTTGACTGAGCGCCTGGAGCTCCCCAATTCTTCTGGCTGACGTAATGGCCACCAAGAAGGCGGTCTTCCACGACAAATGTGACATCTCACACTTGTGCATCAGTTCAATTGGCTTGCCCATGAGCTTTGCCAGTTCCAGCAACAGATCCCATGGAGGTGGAGGTTCATGCACCGGAGAGGATATGTGATCTAAGAAAAAGTGCCAGACTACTGTCTCCTGCGCCACGGACTGCTGACCAGCCTGCACCCAGTAAGTGGAGATAGCTGCCATGTGCACCTTAAGGGTTGTCGACCGAAGTCCCCCTTTGAAAAGAGACCACAGATAGTCCAAAATACTGGCCACCGGACAGGTCAAGGGGTCCAGCCCTGTGCCCCAACACCAAATGAGAATCTCTTCCATTTGAAGGCATAGCATTTTCTTGTCAACTCTTTCTGAGAGGCCTCCACGACAGTGAAGACATCTTTGGAGAGACCCAAAGCCTGGAACTCTAGCCACTTAGGAACCAGGCTGTCAGGTGCAGGGATCGAAGGTCCAGGTGGAGTACCTTCTCCTGGTTGATGAAAAGCAGGTCTGGGCATGCTGGAAGACACCTCAGGAGCCTGTTGCTGAGGCTGAGGAGATCTGGGTACCAAAACTGGTGGGGCCAGTCTGGAGCCACCAGGATCACATATACCTTTTCCCTCCTGACCTTGAGCAGCATTTTGCGGATCAAGGGAAGTGGAGAGAAGGCATCCCCCTGCACAGAGCCTTGCTGGGGGGGGCACAATACGGCCTCAGCTTTGCGTTCTCCCTGGAGGCAAGCAGGTCAACTTGAGGGGTGCCCCACTGGGAGAACAGAGTGTAAACTACCTCCGGGTGGAGGGACCACTCGTGAGATGCCTCGCCCATCCGGCTGAAAGCGTCCGCCAACTGACTGGAGGCTACTGCCACATGGAAGATGAGGAGATCCACCTTCAGGCTGTGCACTAGGGTCCAAGTGCAGAGAGCTTCTTTGCAATAATGGCAGGGAATGCGTCCCTCCCCTGATTGTTGAGATAGCACATGGTTATGGTGTCGTCCGTCTGGACTTGAACCACTTGACCCTGAATAAATGAAGTGAATGGAGTCAGCTGAACTGCTCAGAGCTTCAGCAGGTTGATGTGGCATCGATACTCCTTCGGGGTCCAGAGCCCGTGGACTCTGTGTTCCCCTAGATGGGCACCCCAGCCCATGAGAAAGGCATCGGTCATGAGGATGACTGTCGGCTCAGGGTGGACAAATGGGATCCCTTCCTGCAGATGTTCTGAGACGGTCCACCATTGTAGAGCATCCCACATTCTCTGGGTCACCATGACCAGCTGGTCGAAGTGACCTTTGTGCAGTGACCACTGACTGGCCAGCTCCGACTGCAGGGAGCACATATGCCACCAGGCCCAATGGACCATGGTGGTGGTGCATGCTGCCATGTAACCCAGTAGGCGCAGGAAGTCCCGGGCAGGGCACAAGTGCCCAACCAGAAATGACTGGGCATAGGAGGAGAGAACCTCCTCCCTGTCCGCTGGGAGCCTGTCTCTGGCTCAGCAAGAGTCAAGCTCTGCCCCAATGAAACTGAACACCTGCTTGGGCATGAATTCCGACTTGGTCTTGTTGATATGGAGGCACAGGTCGATGCAGCTCTGAAGGGCCAGATACCTGGACCACTCCACCTCCTGCCTGGAGGGACCTGCAATCAACAAGTCATCCAGGTAGGGGTGCACCCGGACCCCTCAATGCCTTAGGTGGGTCGCCACCACTACTGTGCATTTGGTGAAGACCCTGGGGGCCGAGGAGAGGCCCAATGGCATGGCCTGGAACTAGTATAGGGCTCCCTCTTCCCAGAAGCGAAGGAACCTTCGGTGGGATAGACGGGATCGGGATGTGAAAAAATGCATCCTGAAGATCCGAGAGCAGAACCTCATGTCCTGCTCGAGAGATGGTATGATCTGGGACAGAGTTACCATCCTGAAGATACGAGACCTGAGGAACTTGTTCAGGTTGTGCAGATCTAGAATGGGGCACCAGCCCATCTGTTTTGGCACCAGGAAGTACCTGGAGACAAACCCTAGGTGTGCAGGAGGATGCGCTACTCTGACCACCACCTCTTTGCGGAGGAGTTGGGCTATGTCAGCTCAGAGAGCCAGCCAAATGTCTGCAGATACCAAGCCCTCCTGTAGGGTGCGGGCTCAGCTTGGGGGCATACTGCTCGAATTCCAGAGGCAGACCCTGACCAACCACTTCCAGGACCCACCTGTCTGTGGTAACAGTGGACCAGGTGGAAAGGAAATGGCAGAGCTACCCCCCACAGGAGAACCCAAGGGAAATGTGACGGGTATGGGGGTAGCAACCCCATCTTGTCACGGTGCAGGCTTGGCAGAGGAGTAGGACCTAGCCAAGGAACTGCCGGGGCCTTTGCCTCCGGGCTTTCGGAGCACCAAAGCCAATGTCTTGGGCCGGGGGCACCAAGACTGAGCCTGCTGCCCAGATGATACTGGACTGGTTTAGCCGCAGGGGTGGAAGGTCGAAAGGGCTTGCGCTTCTGCTGCTTGGAGCCCTTAGAGTCCTTCTGGACAGAGTTCAAGGTGGTATTGGACTTCTCTATGCGCTGGAGGTGAGTGTCGACTCCGAGCCTGAACAAGTCAGTGCCCAGAAAGAGTATGTCCGTCAATTTATGCTGAATATCTGCCGTGAAGTTCAAGATCCTCAGCCAAGTCCTACGGTGCATGGCGACTGCGGCCACCGTCATGCGGGCACAAGAATCCCCAGTATACAGAGCTGTCTGGAGCAGCTGCAAGGCTACAGCTCGACCCTGATCCCGGACCTGTTTCACCATGGTCTGGAGGTCTGCAGGGAGATGAGGAAGCACCTCATCCATGGACCCCAAGAGGGTATGGGAGAAATGTGCCATAATGACGACCGAGCAAGGAGGCAGCATAAACCTTCTTTGCTGAATAGTCCAATTTCTTGGACTCCTTATCTCGATGTTTATCGACATCCTTATGACCCGAGCGTAGAAACACAGAATCGGTCACTATCCCCTCGGCCAAGGGGTGTTCCATGAACCCCAAAAGGTAACCGATGGGCACCGCATATTTGCGGGCCATATGGGCTGATGGTGCTGGCAGGGAAATCAGGATGCCAAAAGCCCAGGACTGGACTGACAATAGCCTCGGCCACTGGGAAGGCCTCTGTCATTGAATCCCCCTTATCCAGGATATCAGTAAGGGGGTAATGGGCCTGCTTCTGAATGGGCTCCAACTGCATCCTCGTGGATTCAGAGACAAGACAGAGGATGCCCAAGAAGGACGAAGGGTACTCCTTCATCGAGAGATCCCTCACCGACTCCACATCGACTGGACGGGAGTGGAGCAAGGAGTTATCTTCAGACTCCGAAGAGTCCCATACAGTGACCGATCATCCATGTCACCTTTGACCCGCTGCGGATGGTCAGGTATGAGACTGACCGAGAGCCGATAGGGAAGCCCCTTAGCCGCCCAAGACTCTTTGGATGGGGCCCCGGATGGTGACTGTCGAGGTGGCGGCTCCACCACAATCGGTGGAGAGGCCAGCTTAGGCTGAGCCGGAATAGTCTTCTTCAGCTCCACGGGCGGAGGGTTGGTGTCGACCGGCTCTAGAAACTCCGGAGGTGTAGGCAACGGCAGAGATGGCAAAAGCCAGGTGATTGCTGGGGTGTGAGCTGGTGTCTGCTTTTGACCAACCAGAACCAACTATTTCCACATAAGGTCCTTGTAGCGCCAACGCAACTTGCGTTGAAGCCTCCCCTCAGCTGAGGAGGATGAGGAAAAACAAATTGTGGCGGCGCCACTTCTTATGACGACGAGAATGGCACTGGTGGTAGCTCTGCGACCCACTAGAGGAAGATGATTGGGACCTAGACCATCAAGTGGACTGACAGGGTTGCTCGGAGGGAACTGGGGAGTGCTGCAGCTCCTTCTGGTCTTCTGGAGCCTTAGGATCCAGCCCAATGGGTTGAATCGGCTCGTCGGTCAGTAGGACTGGAGTCCTAAATAAAGACCTGTTGGCCTCGAGAGATAGCGGGTCGACTGGGTCGAGATAAATCTTGGTCAGATCATCGACCCACGTCTCGGTAGGCTGGCCTGATAGGGGCACTGTGAAGCCAGCAGCTAAGGCTGTGGTTTCAACCATGGTTGAAACCAAAGTTTCCTGAGACCGAGACTCGGTCTCAAGAATGGCGATGGTGAATTTTCTCCTTGTCTCTCGACTCCTTCTTCTTGCCATGGGAGCGTGAGCTGTGCGAGCCCAAAGGGCCCCCTCCCTTAGTTGGGAGAGACTGGCACAACTCCTTGAAGGAGCTCAAAATGGTACAGCCCAATTTCAGAGGAACAAAGGCAGATGCCGAAGAGGACTGCTCAGCGGCCCAAGCCACCTCCTCCTCGAAGGCCTTCATCTGTTCCAACTTCTTGGTGTACCCCATGGCCTTGGAGACCACCCAGTGGGATTCCTTGGATTTGACCGGCAGGTTCCATTTTTCCGAGTGGCCCAGCTACAAATGGGTGAGATGGCTGTCAAGCACATTCGGATGAAACGAGCAACACATATCGCAGGCCTGGGTATCATGATCATTACCCAGGCAGTAAATGCACATGGCATGCAGGTCGGTATGCAACATCTTCTGCCCGCAGGGGCACCGGTGGAAGCTGGGCAAGGACTTGTCCTCCATTGTGATTCTTGATCGATCGTGATTGAAAAAAAAACCCTTACGAGTTTCAGTTTAGGAAGTAAATCCGAAGATCTGAACGCCGTGACCTACTCAACGCAGGAGCGTTAAGGAGGGAACCTGCTTCTTCCAGCGCATAGGAAGATCTAGCGTCATGGGGCGGAACCAAGGGATATACCAGCCGGGTGAGTGGGAGAAGCCAGCTTGAAGACTTTCCGGCAATTCTTAAAGGGGAAAGGACGAGCCAGAACGTGTGGATAGAAAGTACAGTTACGTAAGAACTTACCGTAACAGTAGATCTTCGAGAACAGCTCGCAGCAGGTTACACCATTAGGACTGAAGCCGGCAGGCGTCAGGACCCCACGGAAAAATTCTAGCTAGCTATCTTCAGCGGGGACCGCCCTCGACGTCAGTCCCGCCTCCGACGTCAGGCGTAGTATATAAGGGGGCGGTCCCGCCAGTTTCCCCAGTTCTCCCGCCGGAGACTTCCGGCCGCAGGCTGACATTGAAATGGGAGACCGAGGATCCACTGTCAGAAGACAAAAGGGAAAGAATCCCTGTTAAACAAAGGCTAAAGCCATGCCTCCTCCAAGGGGGAAGGTGGGCGGGAAGGTACCTGCTGCAAGAGCTGTTCTCGAAGA
This sequence comes from Neoceratodus forsteri, assembly GCA_016271365.2. Lineage (NCBI taxonomy): Eukaryota > Metazoa > Chordata > Ceratodontiformes > Ceratodontidae > Neoceratodus > Neoceratodus forsteri. The sequence goes on along the minus strand of CM057449.1, from coordinate 911,042,897 downwards.
TCTACTGTTACGGTAAGTTCTTACGTAACTGTACTATCTTACTTCGAGATACAGCTCTTGCAGCAGGTTACACCATTAGGACTGATTCCCAAGCAGTAGCGTTTACAAACACTCTGGGAGGAAGAAACTAGGAGGAACATTCCAGGTCCTGAATCTAGGACAGGAGACCCTGTAGCACAGCCAGGCCGAAGCCTGCTCTTCGCCGTGAAGCAATGTCCAGGCTATAATGTCTGATAAAGGTATGTACAGAGCTCCAAGTGGCTGCAGCACAAATGGCAGAAGTGGAGACCTTTCGAAGTGCTGCAAAGGAGGTGGCCACACCCTTAGTGGAATGACCCCGGACTGATCCCGGGAGGGGCCTTTGTTTGATATTATAACAGTATGAGATGCGCTGGACAAGCCAGTGAGACAGGGACTGTTTGGATACTGGTTGGCCCATCATCCTTTCAGAAAAGGAAACGAAAAGTTGCTCCGAATTACAAAGCTGTTTAGTTCTGTTGAGGTAATACCTCAAGCTGCGGTGAACATCCAGGGTGTGGAGCAGTGCCTCTCCTCTATTAGAGTAATTTGGGAAGTAGACCGGCAGGTCAATATCCTGATTGAGAGTGAGTGTGGAAACCACCTTAGGCAAAAATGTAGGATTCATCCTCAGGGATACTCTGTCCCGGTGGAAAATTAAATAAGGCTCTTTGCACATGAGAGCATGAAGCTCGGAAACTCTTCTCGCTGATGTAACAGCAACCAAAAACAACGTTTTCCACGACAGAAAACGCAGCTCGCAATCCGCGGCAGGTTCGAAGGGGGAGCGTGAGTTGTTCCAGGACAAAGAGCAAATCCCATAGAGGCACTGGGTCCTTAATGGGAGGCCTAAGATGTAACACCCCTCTCAAAAATTCCCGAGAGACATCTAATTGTGCCACTGTGCGCTGTCCCACCGGGAGGTGGTAAGCTGAAATGGCACAGAGGTGCACCTTGATAGAGGAGTAGGCGAGACCCGAACGGAAAAGGGAGAGCAGGTACTCTAACACCGCTTTCACTGGGCAACCTAAAGGGGAAAGGTCGCGAGCTTGCGACCATAAACAAAAACGGCGCCATTTCATGGCGTACGTCGCATGCGTTGCCGGCTTTCTGGCTGCAGAAAGAACTTCCACAACCTCTTGCGAGACCCCGTGACGCAAAATGGCTATGTCTCTAGGAGCCATGCGTGCAGGTTCAGTGAGCGTAAGTCCGGGTGGACCAGTGAACCTTCCTCCTGAGACAAGAGATGGGAGCTGAACGGCAACGGGAGTGGAGGTTCCCGGGATAGTTGAATCAGTAAAGGGAACCACATCTGTCTGGGCCAGAAGGGGGCCACAAGGATCATAGTTGCCTGCTCCCTGCGCAGTTTGAGAAGAACTCTCTGGATCAACGGGAAGGGAGGAAAAGCATAGAGGAATCTGTCCGCCCAGGAGAGGGACAATGCGTCTCGCCAGAAAACACCAGGCCCTGGATCTAGCGAGCAAAAATTGGGCAGTTTTGCGTTAGATGGGGAAGCGAACAAGTCCAACTCTGGAGTTCCCCATCGAAGAAACAGATCCTCTGCCACCTCTTGAAGAAGTTCCCACTCGTGGACTCTGGCCTGGGAGTGACTCAGGCCGTCTGCGATTGTGTTGTCCACCCCGGGAACATGTACTGCGATCAGAATCGCGCCGTGTCAGATTACCCAATCCCACACCCTCATGGCCTCCCTGCAAAGGGGGTAAGAGTGTGCGCCTCCTTGTTTGTTGAGGTAATACATCACCGCCGTGTTGTCTGTCTGAAGCAGGAGAGTACTCGGTGGGATCTCTGATTGAAATGCCTGCAGGGCATAAAGAACCGCCCTCATTTCTAGGATGTTGATATGGAGGTGGGCCTCCTGAGAGGTCCACGATCCCTGGACTTCCCGTCCAGGTGTGCTCCCCACCCTAGACCTGAGGCGTCTGTGGTGAGGATTACCTCCGGGGACGGTGCTATAAATGGGACGCCCCTAGAGAGTGTCCCTGGGTCTAGCCACCACTGCCAGTCTAGAATCACTGTGTTCGTGATTCTGACCAGATGCTGCATGTGGTCTTGCCTTTGATCCCATTGCACCTTGAGCATCCACTGGGTTACCCGCATGTGGAGCCTTGCGAAAGGGACGGTAGGAATGGCCGCAGCCATGTGTCCGAGCAAGCGAAGGACTGACCTGGCTGGGATGGTCTTGTTCGACGAAAGCTCCCTGATGAGGGATCTGATGCGCTCCGCTCTGTCGTCTGGACGAAATGCTCTTCCCTGAACGGTGTCCAGTACTGCGCCTATAAATTGCAGTTTCTGCGACGGTATCAGGAGAGACTTCTCGTGGTTGATTAGGATGCCTAGAGATCGAAACAGGTCCTGGGTACTCTGGATCGCCCGTAACAACGCCTCTCTGGAGGTGGCCATGAGAAGCCAATCGTCCAGGTACGGGAACACATAATGGCCCTGTCTCCTTAGAGACGCTGCCACGACTGCCATGCATTTGGTAAAGACCCTGGGTGCTGATGACAGCCCGAATGGAAGGGCTCAGAATTGAAGGTGGTGGCCGAGGAACTCAAAGCGCAGGAACCTCTTGTGCGCTTGAGCTATAGAGATGTGCAGGTTTGCGTCCTGCATGTCTAGAGACGCTAAGAAGGCGTCCTGCTTCAGCATGGGAATGAGACCCGAAGAGTCACTATGCAGAATCTCTTGTAGGCGACCGACAAGTTGAGGTCGCTGAGGTCCAGAATCGGACGGAGGTCCCCTGTTTTCTTTGGAACCAGGAAGAAGTGGGAATAGTATCCTTGTCCTCTCTGGTTCTCTGGGACGTACTCTATCGCTCCCTTTTGCAAGAGCGAGTACCTCCTGCCAGATCAGTGACTTGTGCTGACCCGGGTACCGGGAGAGCAAAGGAGGCCTCGAGGGTGACTTTTCTGCGAATTCTATAAAGTGGCCTCTTCCGACCAACTGAAGAACCCACCTGTCGGTGGTTATAGCCTGCCATCCCGGCAGGAAGTTCGCAATGCGACCCCCGACCATGACTTCCCGTTGATCCTGAGGGGCGGGGGCCGGAAAGGAGTCAGGCTGTGGCAGCTGAGGGTCCCGCTGGGTGGACCGGCTTAGGAGTATGCTGGCTTTGGCCTGCGGGTTGTTTCCCCTGGGCTCTGCGAAAGCCGGAGCCCCTTTGTTGTGGAGCGGGGCGGGACTGTTGTCCCTGCGTCTGTCCACGGAATCGGCTTTGGTTCCTACGAAAGGAACTAAGCTTGGGTCGGTACATGGCCTGAACCGACCTCACCGCCTTCCCGGCCTCTTGGAGTTTGGTAATTATCTTCTCTGAGGGTTTAACAAACAAAACTTCTCCCTCGAATGGGGCGTCCATGATATTCTTCTGGACATCCGGGGTAAAACCGGAGACGCGTAGCCATGAGTGTCTCCGGAGGCACATGCCTGAAGCTGCTGCTCGGGCTGAGGAGTCCGTGGAGTCGTACGCGGCTCGTAGCACTTGGGTTCCCACGTCCGAACCCATACGAAGGAGCTGTAGCATCTCCTCCTTCTACTCACCTTCCGGCAGTTTCTCAGCCGCATCCAGACCCTGCTCCCACAGGGCATTTTGGAACTGCACCATGTGGGTCAAGAAGTTCAGGGATCTGATGGCGCAGGTAGCGGAAGCATACGTGCGCCGACCCATGGCGTCCAGCTGCTTGGGCTCTGGGTCCGGTGGCAGGGTGCTCAAATGTTGCGGTCTCTGGGACTGGTCATGAGAGGCTGTTATGACCAGAGAGTCAGCCTGAGGATGCTGAGTCAAGTACTGGTCTTCCCTGGGAGCCTTGTACAAGCGATCAGCTTTCTTGGCATGTCGCGGAGGCGGGAGTGTGGATGCTTCAGCGTTGCCTTGGTGAGCGTCACGAAGTGTCTACCAAGGGTGGCACCACCACAGGCTTGGGGTCCTTCTGCCGAAGATACTTCGCAAGGCGTAGCCTTTCCGGGTCTAGCTCTTCTGCATCCCATCCCATGTTCTCTTGGATGTGTCTCATAATATCCGAGAACAAAGGGTCATCCGGAGGAGACTTTGGCATCTCGCGTGGATCCGGAGAAGGGATGGAGAGGGGAGATGGGGATCTGGATGTTGAGAACTCTGATCCCGTGTCCTCCGTCGAAGGCGATCGTCGGTGTCTTCTGGGTCTCTTAGGGCTGGGTGACCTGGAAGAGGATTTGGACGGAGGTCTCCGTTTGTCTGGTCTCCCTCTTGGAGGTGTCCTGTGCTCCCGGGGAGGACGTAAGCGGCCTGCCGACCCCGATGGAGAGGGGGGTGCAGGAACCGGAGGAGCAACTGGTGTAGGAGAAGGAGGAGGAGGAAGCGGAGGTGGAGTGGGGACCATGTCTTTCTTTATGGTGTCCCACCAGTGAGTAAACAGCTCCTTCACTTCTGAAGAGGAAAGGCCCGACAACGGTCCGGGCGCCGGTGGACGGTTGTCGGGTGTCGGGTCCCGGCGTCGGCTCCATAGGGGGCTCGGGTTGTGGCGAGGGTTCCCTGGGCATCTCGACAGGACCGGGGTCGCCCGTCTGGTCCTCGGGCTGAGTCAACTCCTCCTCAGTGATGGTCTCTTGACAGACGGTCGGAGGCATCGGGGTCCTCTTCTCAATAGGAGCGGGTGCCGGTCCCCCTACCAGCATCCGGTGATGCGTTGGCCTGGCCGGCAACGGTCTTCTGGCCGACGGCGGCTCCGGGGACCTGTGGCGAGAGGTCGACGATGGACGCGCCGGCGTCGGGTCCTGCGGCCTCTTCAGAGAGGTGAGCTCCTTGGTCTTGCAAGGAGGCAAGGAAGCAGACCTGACGTCGGGTTCAGAAAGGCGGGAACCCGACTTATGGTGATGGTGGCGATTCCCCGACTTGGCCAAGGCCTTAGTGGACGAGGAAGGCCTGGGAGTCTTGGCCTGGGAAGAGGATGAAGACTTTCTCACCGCAGCTGGGGGAGGCTGAGAGCTGGCCCTGGAAGGAGAGCGGTCGGACCTGGAACCAGAGCTGCGCGAGTCGGAGGCCCTAGACGGGGACCTGGAAGGGGCCCTTCTCCCTATGCTTCTCAGCATGCTTGTGGGCCTTCTGCGAAGAATCCCCCTTGGAAGCCATGGTCTTGAGTTTCTCTTCTAATAGGAATGCCTGAAGGGCCTTCTGGCGACGGATCCGGGTTCTGCTATTAAAACCCTGGCAAAAGGAGCAGGACCGGGTGTCGTGGTCTGGGCCTAGGCACCGGACACAGGCCGAGTGCGGATCCTTGAAAGGGATCTGCTTCCCACAAGCACACTTCAAGGAGTGACCGGAGGTCGGAGAGGACATCAGAGAAGAAACTTGATTGTAGAGAACGAATTTCCCGTAGGAAAAACTTTACCACGCGTCGCGCGCTAGAGACTGAACCGAAGGGTCGAGACATGCAAGTCGACAGCGGAAAAGAACTGGGGAATCTGGCGGGACCGCCCCTTTATATACTATGCCTGACGTCGGAGGCGGGACTGACGTCGGGGGCGGTCCCCGCTGAAGATAGCTAGCTAGAATTTTTCCGTGGAGTCCCGACGCCTGCCGGCTTCAGTCCTAATGGTGTAACCTGCTACAAGAGCTGTATCTCGAAGTAAGATCAACATATCCACGACCCTAGAACCACATGTTCTGCTCCAGGGATGGAATGATCGGAGACAGAGTGACCATCCTGAAGGTGCACGACTGAAGAATGGGGTGCCAGTCCCCACTCCATTTTGGGACCAGGAAGTACCTGGAAGCAAACACTGGGCTTACTGGAGAGTCCGGCACTGGGGCCACTACCTCCTTCTGGAGGAGCTGGACAATGTCTTCCTGAAGGGCTAACAACTTGTCGGCAGACACCATGTTCTCCAGTGGGGCATGGGCTAGGCAAGGTGGGTAAGCCTCGAACTCTAGAGGCAGACCCTGACTGACCAGCTCGAGGACCCACCTGTCCGTGGTGACAGCGGACCAGGCAGAAAGGAAGTGGCAGAGCCACTCCCCCATCAGGAGATCCCAGGGGAGTCAGGATGGGCATGGGGGAGGCATCCCCCATTCCGTTACTAGGCAGGCTTGGAGGTGGAGGAGGGACCAGCTGAGGAAGCAGCGGGACCTCGACCACCTGGTTTCCGGTCAACCGAAGCAACTGATTTTGGTCGGGGATGCCAAGCCTGGGCCTGCTGCCCAGTTGGGGGCTGGAACAGCTTAGCTGCAGGGGCAGAGAGGGGCTGAAAGGGCTTCTTCTTTTGGATCTTAGAGTCCTTGGGATCCCTCTGGGCAGAAGTAACAGAGTCCAGGGTGGCACTGAACATCTCGATGTGAGTAAGGTATCTTTCCAACCCTGGCCCAAACAAGTGAGTACCCAAGAAGGGGGCATCCGCCAAGTTGTGCTGGGTATATGTCATAAAGGTTAAGATCCTCTGCTAAGTCATGGCCATCGCGGCAGCCACAACCGGGTGCAGGACTCACTGATGTCCATGGTTGTTTGGAACTGCTGCTTAGCCACTGCTCGGCCCTGGTCCCGGATTTGCTTGACCGTGGTCTGTAAGTCAGCTGGGAGTGAGGAAGCACCTCATCGAGCATGCCATCAAAAGGGAAGAACTCACTTGGCGAAGCCTGAGAGAAGAGGCCGTATAGACCTTTTTGCCCATATGATCAAATTTCTTGGATTCCTTTTCTGAAGGCTTATACAAATCCCCAACGTTGCCGGTACGCCAGAAGACCGAGTCGGCCACCAGACTCTTAGCCGAGGGATGTTCAGTAAACCCGGCAGGGAGCTGGTAGGGACCGCATACTTGCGGGTCATCCGAGCCAACAGCGCAGAGCAAGAGGCTGCCAAAGCTCCAGAGCAGGGCCATGAATGGCCTCAGTGACTGGGAAAGCCACCACAGGGGAGTCACCCTGGTTGATAATGTCAGTTTATGGGTACTTGGCCTATGTTTGGATGGGCTCCATTTGGAGTCCCGTAGATTCCAAGATGAGCAAGAGCAAGCCCCCGAAACAGTTGGGACCCTGCTCAGTGGACAAATTCTCCCCTGACTCGCTGTCCAATGGAAGAGAATGCAAGGAGGAGCCCTCAGACTGTGAGGATTCATCAAAAAGCAGTAGACTACCAGAGTTCCCCCTGACCCTATGGGGTGTGTCGGGAGTCACGGTGACCGACAGCTGACAAGGAAGCCCAGAAGTGGTACAGGCATCCTTAGAGGGACACCCATGGATAGCTGCTTAGGTGGCGGCTCCACCTGGATGGGCAGAAAGGCTGGGATAGGCTGAGCCAGAGTGGGCAGGGGCCTGGGTGGCGGGAGCCACAGAAGAGCCAGTGTGGGGGCCGGAACCAGCTTAATCCCAGCTAGCATGAGCTGATACCATGAGTTCTTCATTGCACTGGAGCATTTTGTGGTGGAGCCTCTCCTTGTTCAAGGAAGAAGATGAAGAATAATGGCAACGGTGCTTGCCCGAGTGCAGAGTGGGAACGCCGGTGGCAGTGTGGGCTGCTCAACTCTGGGCTTTGGGACCGAAATCTCGACCACTGGGGGCCGCCGACATTGAGACTCTGAGGGGATTGGTGAAAGCTGAGGATGCTACAGGGTAATCAGATCTCGAGGGGTAGGGACCGGATCAGCAGGCTGGTCTGACCCACCCTGAAAGATTACAGGTAGGACCGGAGTCCTAGAGAAGGAGGTATTAGCCTCATCTTGTGACAACGCATTGGCCAGTTCGAGAAAAATCTTGGCAGGTTGGTCTTGACTAACTGGCCCAATGGGGAGACCGTGGAGCCAGCGGCCTGGGCCAAAGGATCAACCGTATTTGAAACCTCCAGAGAAGCGCGGGAATCCAAGGCCTGAAAGTGTTCACGATCCCATGATCGACAAGACTTCTTTTAAGTCTCCTTTTTTTGAAGCTTTAGAGGATTTTGTGCCCTTAGAGGGGCCCTGCTCAAAGGTGGGATAGGACTGGCACAAATCTCAAAACGCCTCTAAAAAGGTGGCGCCAAAAGTAAGTGTCACGAAAGTTGAAGTCAAAGAGGCATGCTCCATGGCCTGAGCCGCTGCCTCTTTGAATGCCACAAGCTGTTCAGTAGACCCTGCAGCTGTGGATACAGCCCAAAGGGCATCTTTTGACCGAACAGGAGGATCCCATTCATCAGGGTGCCTTAACAGAAGTAGAGTACGCCAGTCTTCTAAAGTGCTGGAATGCAAGGTGCAACACAAGCCACATTGCCTAGGCAGTAGACGTACGAGGTGTGCAGGTCCGTCCAGGACATCTTCTGCCCATAGTCGCTCTTCTTGAATCTAGGTGCTGACTTCGAGTTGTCCATGACAGAATTCGAATGTAGTTGAATCGCTTGAAGACTCGAGTGAAAGAAGTCTGAAAGTTTTGAAAGCAAAGGGCCTACTCAGCACAGAGTGGTAAAGAGGGAACCTTCTTCCAGCGGAAGAGAAGATCTGATGTCACAGGGCGGTGCTGAAGGAGTTACCACCTGGGTGGGTGGGAGAAGCCAGCTTGAAGACATTCTGGCGAGCCTTAAAGGGAAAGGAACACTGCCAGAAGTGTGAATAGTAAATAATTTCCGCATCTCTAGAAATAACGCTTTGCAAAAAAGGAAGCGTAGCTCGCAAGTAACGTCTGGTCAAAAGGAGGCAGGGTCAACTTCTCCAAAACAAAATTCAATCCCAAGTCGGGACAGGAGAATGGATTGGAGGTTACAGATGCAGGATGCCCCTCAAGAAGGTATGGGAAACATCCAGCCATGGTGCGTCACCTACAAGCTCATGGAAGGCCAAGATAGCGAAAGGTGCACCTTAAAGAGGAGTACTGGAGACTTGAGTCTGACAGCGATATCAGGTAGTCCAAAATCTGGCTCACCGGACAAGTGAAAGGGTCCAGATAATGATTGGCAGCCCAGATGACAAGCCTCTTCCACTTCATGTCATAACCGGCTTGAGTGTAGGGCTTTTGAGCAGCCACTATGATGTCCGCCACCCTATGGGAAACTCCAAACCTGGTGATGGTTATGTCCTCAGGAGCCAAGCATGCAGATGGAGGTACCTGAGGTTGGGATGTACCATGGTCCCCTGAGCTTGTGTCAGCAAATTCTTGCAGAGAGGGAGAGGGATTGGAGGTTTCTCCGCTAGCTGCTGTAGTAATGGAAACCATATCTGACAAGGCTTCATCCATACCACGCTTGACAAAGGGAATTGTGGAGGGGCAGTATTTATAGACCTTACCAAGGCATTTGACACAGTTAACCACCCCCTACTGCTCAAGCAACTGTCCTCCATTGGGATCTCCAACGATGCCCTTCCATGATTCACCAGCTACCTTGATAATCGGATTCAACGTGTAAGGATTGCAGGGATCTCTTCGGATGAGAAACCGGTCCGCTCCGGAGTCCCCCAAGGGTCTATTCTGGGCCCCTACTCTTCTCCTCTTCATCAACAATCTCCCAGTGCCTGCCACCAAAAATATTACTATACGCAAACGATGCAGTCCTGTTTTCCAGCCACCATGACATTACAGTCCTTGAATCCCAGCTGCAGCTCGACTTTAAGCGCATTGAAGACTGGTTCAATTCTCATAAACTTGTCCTGAACCACAGCAAGACTAAAGCCATGTCCTTCCGTAACCGACAGAGTTTTGAAAGCAAAGGGCCTACTCAGCACAGAGTGGTAAAGAGGGAACCTTCTTCCAGCGGAAGAGAAGATCTGATGTCACAGGGCGGTGCTGAAGGAGTTACCACCTGGGTGGGTGGGAGAAGCCAGCTTGAAGACATTCTGGCGAGCCTTAAAGGGAAAGGAACACTGCCAGAAGTGTGAATAGTAAATAATTTCCGCATCTCTAGAAATAACGCTTTGCAAAAAAGGAAGCGTAGCTCGCAAGTAACGTCTGGTCAAAAGGAGGCAGGGTCAACTTCTCCAAAACAAAATTCAATCCCAAGTCGGGACAGGAGAATGGATTGGAGGTTACAGATGCAGGATGCCCCTCAAGAAGGTATGGGAAACATCCAGCAGAGCCATGGTGCGGTCACCTACAAGCTCATGGAAGGCCAAGATAGCCGAAAGGTGCACCTTAAAGAGGGAGTACTGGAGACTTGAGTCTGACAGCGATATCAGGTAGTCCAAAATCTGGCTCACCGGACAAGTGAAAGGGTCCAGATAATGATTGGCAGCCCAGATGACAAGCCTCTTCCACTTCATGTCATAACTGGCTTGAGTGTAGGGCTTTTGAGCAGCCACTATGATGTCCGCCACCCTATGGGAAACTCCAAACCTGGTGATGGTTATGTCCTCAGGAGCCAAGCATGCAGATGGAGGTACCTGAGGTTGGGATGTACCATGGCCCCCTGAGCTTGTGTCAGCAAATTCTTGCAGAGAGGGAGAGGGATTGGAGGTTTCTCCGCTAGCTGCTGTAGTAATGGAAACCATATCTGACAAGGCTAGAAGGGAGCTACCAAGATCATGCTCGCCCCCTTCATCTGCAGTTTGATTAGCACCTTCTGAATCAAAGAAAACACAGGGAAGGCATAAAAGTACCTCCCACTCCAGCAGAGGGACAATGCATTTCCAAAATTCTGGAACAACATGAAAGAACTCACAGGCAAGGATCCTAAAGCACCACCCACTATGCTCAACCTTCATGGCACTCCTACACTCGACCTAGGTACCATCACCAGCACTTTTAATAATGCATTTACAAACCTGGACAGTGTCCTTCCACCAAATTTTTTCGACGACCTCCCCTCCAGCTCCTCCCAAGTTACCCCCAACTAGAACGTATAACCCCAAAGTTTTTTTTTAAGGAGGTCCCACCACAAGTAGCTAGAAAATACATTCAAAAGGCCATCGGCAAACAAGGGTACAGTGGTGACTCCCTTGACCTGAAACTCCTGGCACAAGTCCTTGATGAAATCTTAGAACCACTTACAAAGATCTTCAATCTCTCGCTTAGATTGGGCCATTTCCCCTCTCTCTGGAAGAAAGCCACTGTCACACCGGTTCACAAAAGCGGAGATAGGACACTGCACACCAATTACAGACCTATCTCACTCCTCCCCCCACTATCTAAAGCGCTGGAGCGAATAGTGTCGGACCAACTAGTTGAATTCCTGGATAAGTACAATGTACAGTGCCCAGAGCAGCATGGCTTCAGAAAAGGGCACAGCACCACCACTGCACTACTGGAATTTACAACCTTCATCCATACCACGCTTGACAAAGGGAATTGTGGAGGGGCAGTATTTATAGACCTTACCAAGGCATTTGACACAGTTAACCACCCCCTACTGCTCAAGCAACTGTCCTCCATTGGGATCTCCAACGATGCCCTTCCATGATTCACCAGCTACCTTGATAATCGGATTCAACGTGTAAGGATTGCAGGGATCTCTTCGGATGAGAAACCGGTCCGCTCCGGAGTCCCCCAGGGGTCTATTCTGGGCCCTCTACTCTTCTCCCTCTTCATCAACAATCTCCCCAGTGCCTGCCACCAAAAAATATTACTATACGCAGACGATGCAGTCCTGTTTTCCAGCCACCATGACATTACAGTCCTTGAATCCCAGCTGCAGCTCGACTTTAAGCGCATTGAAGACTGGTTCAATTCTCATAAACTTGTCCTGAACCACAGCAAGACTAAAGCCATGTCCTTCCGTAACCGACAGAGCAGGCACAACTCTCTGTCCCTCACCATCAAGAACCACGCTGGGAACCCACTCAAACATGTCAAGGAGTTCAAGTACCTTGGTATTACCCTGGCTAGTACCCTCTCCTACACTCGGCATATTGACACTTGCCAAGACCGCCAATATACGGATTGGACTACTACACAAACACAAGCACTGTATGCCTGTAGATGCCCTTAAACTAGCCATCTACTGCTCTGTCACCTCTATCATTGACTACTGCCTTGCCATCTATGGCTCTGCCTCAGCAAGTGCCCTCCGCAGGATCTCAGTTGCTCTCAACAAAGCCTGTAGACTACTAACGGGTGCAGCCCGACAAACTCACACCTGTGACCTCTATGCACAGGCCAGCTGGCTACCCCTACACAGCAGAATACAATACCAGACCTGCTTACTTACCAAAAAGATTCTCCTTGGTCTCATGCCACCTGGTGTTAGCTCACTCCTTACTACCTACAGTGGCACTCAACAAACACGTGGTGCCCAATCTCTAACCTTTCAGGTTCCCAGATGTCGTATTTCCATGGGTCAGCGGTCCTTTATCAGTAGAGCCGCCAATGGTTCAATTCCTCAATAAAGAAGCACTTTCTCTACTACACTTGGACCCTTCAAAAGGAATCTCAAACTTTACCTCACCTCTACCACTCAATGTGACTGCTTCTCTGAACAGAGATCTCTCTAAACACCTCCCAGCTCACTCATGTCTCACAGCCTGCCCTTTCCCAATCTCATTCCTCTGGCACTGGGCCTTCCTTGTGACTCCTTTCCTGCTTCACATCTCCACTGGTACAAGACATTTCCACCACCATCGGACAGTGGCCCATTAGCCTGCCAACTTCCTCTCCCGGTCGTACGCCTGCAATACTAACTGCCTATGGTGCCCTCTATCTCTTATTGTTACCGCAGCCAGCTGCCTACTCAAGCTACTCGTTATATGAATATTATATCAAAGTATGTTATAACTGAGTATCTTTATTTTTTCTTTTATTTGTTTTGGTTGTTTATTGTGCATTCTTTTACTACCTCTGTATGTATGTTGACCCTCATCCTTTGACGTGGAACCTTTGTAAACTAGCAATTTCTGCTCAAAGGTATTTGTAATCCGAGAATTTAATAAATAAATAAATAAATAAATAACTCCAGGCCCTGGATCGAGCGAGCAGAAACTGGGCAGTTTTGCATTAAGTGGGGAGCTGTACTATCCCATCTGTCGAACAGATCTGCGATGGATGAGAAAAGCTCCCACTCGTGCATGCTGGACTGCATCTGACTGAGGCTGTTCCTTGGATAGGGCCTTTAAACACAGAAACAGAAATTGTCAGCAGATAAGGACTGCCAGGCCCTTCCAGTCTGCCCGTAGGCCCTAACATTGTATGTGGCCACAGACCCTATGTGATCAATGGCTTTTCATCACTCCCTCCCCTCTCAAGGTTCCCTTGTGCCTGTCCCAGGCATGCTTAAACCCCTCCACTGTGCTTGCCCCCACTACCTCCTGTGGCAGACTATTCCAAGCATCAACTACCCTTTCTGTGTAGAAAAACTTCCTCACATTACCTCTTAATCTACTCCCCTCCAATTTCATATTGTGTCCCCTTGTTCTAGTACTTTTTCTACATTGGCTCCTTTAGGAGCCAACTGTCCAGATATGGGAAAACATACAGCCCCTCCCTCCTGAGAGCTGCAGCTACTGCTACTAAGCACTGGGTAAAAACCCACGGCGCAGAGTACAAGCCAAAGGACAATACTTTGAATTGGTAATGCGTGCCCTGGAAAAGGAACCGGAGGAACCTTCCATGGGGCGGACACACTGAGATGTGCAGGAATGCGTACTGCATGTCCAAAGAACACAGCCAGTCGCCCTGCTTGAGAAGGGGCAGCAGGCCTGGCAGAGTTACCATTCGAAACGTTTTGTACTGGACATATAGATTGAAGTCCTTGAGGTCTAAGATGGGCCACAGGTCTCTTGGGGACCAGGAAGAACCTGGAGTAAAATCCCTTGATCTTGCCCTTGTCAATCTTCACCATTCACTACTGCTGGGTATAAGCCGGAGGCACGCACCTGCCTGGGAGCTTTTATTTTTTAAGGGGGGGGGAGGAGTCGGCACCGCCCATGTGGCCAACACACTGACTGGTGCTTGAGAGTTGGCTGTTAGGCACCGCGGACTCCTCCCTCCTGACACCTCCCCCCCCCTCTTGCTCACTTACAAACGTATGCAGACGACACTGTCTTATTTGCCTCAGGCCCCTCCCTCACCTCAGTTCAGTCTTCACTGCAAGCAGCCTTTTCAAGTGCCCTCAACTGGTTCGAGGCAAACCACCTAAAATGTAACACTAAGGAGACAGTTGCCATGGTGTGCAGCTCTGCACAAAGACTGGCTAAACTGTTGTCACCCCCATCTTTCATTTCCCTAGACGTGGCAAAGCTAGATACGGTGCACGTATTCAAATACTTGGGGGTCTGGCTGGACTCTAAACTAGACTTCTCCCTACATTTTGACTACCTCCACTCCAAACTTCAGCCCAAGCTGGGAGTCTTGCACCATATGTCGGACTCTCTCTCTCTCCCCCATCCGCAGGGAACTCGTATCCAAACTAATGCTCCCTGCGATCGACCACGCTGACGTCATCTACAGCTCAGCTCTGCAGTCATCCCTCGCCAAATTAAATCCCCTTTACAATGCTTTCTGTTTCTTTACCTCAAATCTCCCTTACCGCACACATCATTGTTCCCTCTACTCTGCTCTTTCCCTTGCTGACCGATGTCTTGCACACTGCGCCGCCTTTGCCGGCAAGTACTGGTTCTCAGCCCTCCCCTCTTATCTCTCCTCCCTCCTTTCTCCCACAAGTACGTCAGGTTACTCCCTCAGAACCCGGGACTCCCAGACCTTCGACCTCCTACACCCCCACTCGCAACCTGACAAGCCCGCTTTCTCCTATGGACTCCCTGACTTATGAAATTGTCTCCCCCACTCCATCCACCTTACACACACTCTCTCCACACTGAAGTATCAACTAAAGCTCCTCCACCCTGCCCCCCCAATCCCTCTCACTCCTTCTACTCCTCCTGGTCTCTCCCCTTCCCCGTCTCCGGGCACCCATGCTCCTCTGCCTTTCCCTCTCCTGTTAACTCTTTTAGGGTCCCTCTACTCTAGTTGCCCTTCCTCCTATTTGTAAACCTTCTTTCTCTTGCATCAGTCCTTACTCCTTGCAATCACTCTACCTGGCATGTTGCTCAAACTCAAACTGCTAATGACAGATTTATCATTCACTTTTATGAACGAACCCAAACTTATAAATTGACCTATGCACAACTGAAATACTGTCTACACAGACACATGTACTTGCACTTTGAATAATGCTGCCCCTTAAATGCAACTTAAATGTATGTTTGCCTACTTGTGAATTTCTGTGTGCTGCTCAAACTGTATCCATGACTGTCCAAACTGTTGTAAACTGCAAATTGCAATGTGTATGTATTTTGTTTATCAGTATCTATGAATGTTCAAACTGTTGTAGAACTATGACCACTGTAAACCCCCCCTATGCTTTCCCCCGGGTCGCACCTGGAAAAGTGCCTCGGCTCAGTGTGCTTTTCCCGGTTACCAAAATTTAAATAAAAAAATAATCGGAAAGTGGGTGGTGCCACTAGACACCAGGGAAACACAAGAAACCATCGGTGATGGCAACCAGAGGGTGGGTGGTGCCACTAGACACCAGTGAAAGATGTTCTGTTGTAGTATTTCGTTATGTCTCGAATCATGTACTGTTGTATGTTCGTATAGCATTATGATGTTTCATATACTGTATAACTTGCTGATTAGCAAGAGATACAATTTATGAAATACCATAATGCCATATGAACACACGACAATATATGATATGACACACATAACAAAACACAAAAACAAGACATTACGGTTTCACAATAAACAGCTATCCGTAGAATGCTTATTTTTAACAGTGCACATGCCCAATGACAACAAATTCTTTAGAAACTACTTGACCTCGATACACAAAAAACACAAAAGCACGTACCATGGGCTAAACTCTAACAAACCTGAAAGTTTCAGGTTTCAAATCATATTTTTTCAGTTATTGGGGAGCAAAAAAAAAGTCTTAAAAACCTGAGACTTTTATGTTTTTTGCACCTCTGTAACTCTACCCCCACTGAACCAATGTACATTAAATTTTCAACATATTTATTTAATCATATTTTAATTTAATATATTTATAGGGGACATAGTGGAGGGGCTAGAGGGAAGAGTATGTCTATTCGTGGACGACATGAAGGTCTGCAATAAAAAGAATACGCATGAAGGGGTTCAGAGTTTGCTAGGGATCTGGAGGAATGGTCCAAGGAGTGGAAATTGTCCTTCAATACAAAAAAGTGCAAGATCATGCACTTAGGCAAGAAAAAACAGGGAGCGGAATACCTGATTGGGGGGGGGGGGGAGAAATGCCCTAGAGGTTACCAAGCTGGAAAGGAACCTTGGTATAATCATTTCACGGGACCTGAAGGTGGCAAGGCAATGTGAGAAGGCGGTGGTAAGGGCCAGTAAGATGCTGGGTTGTATCGGTAGGGGAATAATCAGCAGGAAGAGGGAGGTCATAATGCTCTTGTACAAGCAGCTTGTCAGACCGCATCCTTTTTTTTTTTTCTATTTATTCTTTATGGGCCCATCCTACTGCCAGGCATCGCCCAATCACGGACCCCCTTGGCTGTGGCTCCCCCACATTAGCTGCCCTCCCCGGACCCCCTGCATTGCCCCCCAGGGCAGGGTAGTGGCACCCAGCCTAAGGTGCCACAAATGACGGGATAGGGCAGGAGTCATCCTGGGGAGCCGATTGCAGCCAGGGGGTGGGCCTCATAGAGGCAGTAGGCAGGCTGTTTTTTTTTTTCCCCGTTTGTGGGTGGCGGGAATGTGAAATGATGCCAGCGTCCGTCCCGCCCCTTCGATACTTGCTGGCGCCATCTGCTGTGGAACCTCTGGATTATGCCAGGGGTCCCCTGTGTACCGGCGACACCCCACACCTTCCTCCTGGAGAAGGAGAGCAGTCTGTGGGATGCTCGATCCAACACTCTCCGGCCGGCCCTCTGACGACCCAGGTCCGCTCCCGAACCCAGGTCACCGGCGTCGCGAGCAGAAATCCAAGTCAGGCCGCATCTTGAGTATGGGGCCCAGTTCTGGAGGCCATACCTCAAGAAGAATGTAGATAGAGTGGAGCGCGTCCAGAGAAGGGCGACAAAAATGGTGAAGTGCCTCAGTCAATTGTCATACGAGGAACAGTTGATGGACCTAAACATGTACTCCCTAGAACAAAGAAGGGAAAGGAGGAACATGATTGAGACCTTCAAATATATCAAGGGTATTAACAGGGTGCCAGTAGGGGACATCTTCCAGCTAAAGGAGCAATCACAAACAAGGGGGCCGGCATGATATGCAGATAGTAGGGGGGAGGTTCAGAGGAAACATTAGAAAATTCTACTTCACAGAGAGGGTGGTGGATAACTGGAACAGACTCCCAGAGGAGGTGGCGGGGCAAGAACTGTGGGGGAATTCAAGAGAGCATGGGATAGACACAAGGGTCTTTTAGATCTGGGGGTTTGGGTGGTAAGGAAATAGCAAAGTCCTAGCTGCCAGCTAGGCATACTGGGTAGGCCTTGCAGTCATTTTCTGCCGTCACATTCTATGTAAAAGATCCTGGCACAAACACTGTGCTTTTCAAACTTCATGTAAATCGGATGCACGGGGGAAGTTAAGATGCTAAAATTGGGGTTAACATTAAAGTGCTTACTTAACCTTAATATACAGGTGCGACTGCGCCTGTATAATATATTTAATTTTTTAATTTAAAAAAGTTTTCACAGAGCTCCCGTGGCAGGCAGTTAGTTTCAGTTCAGAATCTCAACTGATTACTAAGGATTTCCGATTGGCTAGAACCTTCTTGTACCACAGAAGTGTACTGATGTGTTCCATGACCTTTGAACTGTAGTAGAACAAGGTTTCAGCTGGCATGGAAATACAAGCAGAACAAACCCTCATGTTGGTGCTTGCCTTGGCTCTAAAAGCAGGTACGAAATGAACTTTTGCAGGGGTAGCTCGATGCTTCTTTGATAAATCTTACTGTAAATTATCCTTTGGTAATTGCCTTTTTAACCTGTGAAAGAAAGTGCTGTGTTTGCTTGGCTGTGCCAGGTAGAAATTGTAGCTTAGTTTTTCTTTGTTACTGTGTAATCAGGCTTTGGAATACACTCACAGGCAAGCCAGTGAAGGCTGAAAGCACTGAGCCTGTTTGGGGGCTGCATATATTCTTGGGGAGTGAAGAATTAATGAATAAAACCATTGAGCGAATGGAAGGAAAAGTTGAATAGGCTGAGCCTCTTTCTGTGTTAAATGTAATGTCATGAAATTTGAACCTCTAGTCTTCAGTTTAGGATTTGTGTGCCCAGAGTTTGTGCAAGAAATTTCTGGACTGAAAGCGCAAGCAATAATTCTGTGTGGGTTTGAATCACTGTTCTTAGAATATCTTCTGCTTTGAGAAGTATATCACTGCAAATAATAACGAGTTTAGAATGCTGACATGGGGAATAGCAGAAGTATTGACTGAATGACCCGTTTACTGTAATAAAACCACAGATCCCTTTGGTTGAAACCACTTTATTTATATTTCTATTATAATATTTACATTTGCATATTTAAAAAGCAATCAACAACCAAAAAGAGCAAATAATTTTAAAGCAGTTTTATACCAATTTCAGACATTGGATATTAAAGCTGTCTCCCTCTGTGCAGGCTACAGCTTCCAGTAGCGCCTGCTTCTTCTGCATGCTGAGGGAAGACTCCAGTTCATACATAGTTGTCAGGTTGAAAAGCACACTCTCATGCAGGTAGTGCGTGGGCTCCTGCTGAACTAGTCCTTCTAACTGCTTGAGGGACTCTTTCAATTTGCCCAGGTACAGGAGGCATACTGCAGCATTGTTATTAGCCTAAACAAACAAACAAAAAAAAAAACATGATTATATTAAGTCAGATCACAATTTACAGCCTGCTGGGCTTTAACACCTCAGGTTTTCTATCAAACAGAATCTTGCAGTCATTGTTGACAATGTATGGTATCAAAGGGAAAAGTATACTGAAATATCAAACCAGAAACCAAGTACATTAACTTCTTTGTGGATAGACTGATATGAAAGAAAAAAAATTATCCATTATAGTACTGTCTTCTTCTCAGGGATCCATCAGTGCACCAAAGCAAAAGTCATCACTCCACAGGAGTGTGCTACCCCAGAGATAGAAATTTACACAAGCAGTAGATTTTAGAATTAATTTTGCGCTGTGGTCACGCTTCTCCTACAGGCTTAATACCAGATTGGTTTCTAGAGCCAGGGGAGCAGTAACCACTAAAACTACCCAATAACTACTAAAATATTTCAAAAATGTGTTAAACTTTATCATAAAAAACATAAATAGTAGCAGGCAAAAAAATATATTACATAAAATGACCACAACTTTAACATTTTTGTGAAACTTCATCGAAGTAATGCTCAATCAACCAGAAAAGAAATGGAAATTATGTACCTACCGTAATGCTTGATCTTCTTGGACGAAATCTCCATCACTCATTCACACTAATGGGAGTATGCTGGAGGCGCTAGGACCCAGCAGGAACAAACTTTTTCAGGAGGGCCAGCGCCTGAGATGGAGCCCCGAGAAAGCGGCACCGTGAGCCCAGCGGGTGCGGTAATGACCATCTCAGCATCGACCCTCCAACTGCCTCAGTACCTTTTTTTCCGAGGAGGTGCAGCGTAACTAACCTAGAAAGGACTAACCTAAAAACTGGACATAAGATGGTCCGATTGACCCGTGTAAGAAGGGTCAAAAACAAAGTCTTCACAGTCCAACCATTGAGGGAGTGAAGACCATGCACAAAGAAGTGAGCTTGGGGGATGGTGGGTGGGCGTGTGAATGAGTGGTGGAGACTTCATCCAAGAAGATCAAGAATTATGGTAGGTACGTATAATTTCCATATCTTCCTGGACATAAAGTCTCCACCACTCATTCACAGTAATGGGAGAGTACCGAACTAATAATCCCCCGAGATGGGCGGCAGGAGATAAAGAGCTCACGTGCTTAGGACAGAAGTCTGTTAAGAATGGTCCTGCCAAACAACAGATGTCGTCTGGCATGGACATCCAAGACGCAGTGTTTGAAGGGGCACTGTCAGCTTTCCCCCTTGTTTTTGCCCAAATCTCAGCAGTGTGCCTCCATGTACAGATCTGTCACATATTGTCTCTATTAGACCCCTGTGTGTGCCAAACATAATAAGTCTTACCCCTTAGTCTTATTTTACTATTTTTGTCCTTTCCAGAGGTCCGAATGAAAATGCGCTGACCTCCGGAAGTGTATCCATTCTGAGAACGTGCATCTCAAACAGAGCGCAAGCACAAAGTGCAACTTTTCACTTGTCTATATGAAAATGCTGCCTGTATGGTCCGTTTATGAATGCAGAATTAAATATGCCACCTTGGAATCAAAACCGAGCGCTAAGACCGTTAGGAAATACATTTAAAAACTGGCAACCAAATCCTGCACATGCGTAACAGCGGGATGCTTCTCAGCATGTGCGGGATTTGTGCTCCGGCTACTGAGGTCCAGAGAGACCTCATCCGATGTACATCCCTTAGCCTGGACCGTTGATGGTCTGGAACTATCTGCTTTGTGCACCGTTGTTGGCTTGGGCATAGGCATCTGAGAGGCCGAGGTGCGGTGACCCTCGGTCAGTTTGGAGTCCAAGGGCCTTCTACACCCAACGATGAAGGTGACCGGTCTACTCCTTCCCCCCAGGGATCAACTGGATTTCACTTCTTCTCCTTTCACTCTACCCACCCCGATGATCAAACGCCTCGCTCCCTGGCTGGCACTGTGGTTCCCCAGTTTTCTATAGTGGAACTGATGGAAATTTTCCAATTTAGGTGGAGCTAGGTAAAACAAGATGTCCATCCCCCGCAGCCAGACGTTACCCCAAATCTGGGGGACAAACAGTCCTCACCGACTCAAAAATATAAGTCCCACTCTTACAGTCCCAACTCCCGTGGCAGAACTTTGCACAGGGAATGGCGTCAGAGACATCACTCCTGCTCTCTGAGCGTTTACAGATATCGCTCCTCCAGCCGTAGGCGGTCCGACAGCTGACGCTGGTCGGATAGCTATCGCCAGCACTCCACCAGTCATTGCTGGTCCCACAGCCATCGTTGGTCCTCTAGTAGGCGGCTTTCAGATGATGGGCGCAAGTCTTCTTTCAGCTCTAGATCTGCTTCTCCCTCTTCTAGGGATCCCAGTTTGGACTCCAATGCTTCAGGTTCCGACCATTCTCCTTCTAGAGAAAGACATGCCTCACCAGGGGAAGAAGGACACCCCTAGATCACCGTCTGACGATCCTACCTTTATGGAAGTCAAGAGTCATATCCAGACCTCCAATGGATGGGAGACGGAGGATCTGGATCCAGAGCGCCAGAGGTTGGCCAAGTACCTGAGGCAGAAGAAGCCAAAGCCCTTGGTCATTCCTCCTTTAGTGGATACGTTCCAGGACCTCACCCAGATTACCTGGAGGCATCCCTCTACCACTCCGGTGGTCTCTAAGAAGCCGGACAGGCTGTACCAGGTCCCGTGGGATGAGCCTTTCCTGGCAGAACACCCTCAGGCGGACTTGATGGTTATCACGGCTGCTCATGATAAGTCAAAGAAGTCGAAACACCTCAGTTCCGCAGCCTCCCGACACAGAGTCCAGATGGGCAAAGAAATGTATTCTGCCTCCACCTATTCTATTAGATCTTTGAACTTTCTCATACACATGGTCCTGTATCAGAATGCAATGTGGGAGAAAGGTCTAGAGATTGCTCAGCCTTGTCAGACTCGGCTCAGAAGACTGAGCTCCTGGATATCCTCAAGTCGGAATTGGACGTAGGCATTCATGTCCTGAGGGCCTCGTATGATTCTGCAGATATAGCTTCTAGGGCAGCGGCATCTGGCGCTTGCCTTAGGTGCCATGCCTGGCTCAGAGTCTGTGGATTCTCACAGGATCTGTGGTCCGGTATCCTGGATCTTCCCTTCCAGGGTCTGTACTTTTTGGGGAGGAGACGGAGAAACTGGTCTCCCATCTCCAGGAGTTCAGGAAATCTATCTGGTCCATCTGAAAGATGTACAAGGGGATCAGAAGCCTTTTCGGAAATGGTCCTTTCGGAAGCCCTCAGGGCGAAATCCCTGCAACCAGTTCCAGCAGAGGGGAGGCTTCAAGAGGAAGGCACCAATCCAAACTCCTGGGAGCTCTGCCTCCAGAGGCCCCAAGACCTCCCAGCCCCCTCTGCCTGTTCCCGGATCCGTCCAATGACTCGACACCTGCCATCCCCCTCCTCTGACTCGAGGCCATGGGAGAGGCAGTAGGGGGTTGCTTCTCCCTCTACCTAGAGGGATGCAGCAACATCCCCACAGACCTATGGGTGTTGGATCTGATCAGGAGAGGACATACTCTAGAGTTCCTACAGATCCCTCCGGACAAGTCACCAGGGTCCTCCCATTATCCTCCTCATCACATACCCCTTATAGAGCAGGCCCTTCTGCAGAAGCGGGCAATAGAGCCAGTTCCCCTGGAACAACAGGGGCAGAGCTATTACTCTCATTTTTCCCTGGTCCCAAAAGAGACTGGAGGCCTTCGGCCCATTTTGGACCTCAGCTCTCTAAACTTCTTTATAGAGTACAAGTGGTTCAGAATGGTCACCCTTCCAGGCCTCATTCCCTTCTTGCACCAAGGGGACTGGCTCTGCTCCCTGGACATGCAGGACACCTACCTGCACATAAGGGTCTTTACTCCCCATCATAAGTTTCTGAGGTTCCACTTCCGGGGGAGACATTACCAGTTCCGAGCCTTACCATTCGGCCTCTCCTCCTCTCCTCAAGTCTTCACCAAGTGTCTAGTGGTGGTGGCTGTGGCTCTCAAACTCCAGGGCCATTGCTGCTTCCCTTACCTGGATGACTGGCTCGTGGCAGCTCCTTCCAGAGCTCAACTACTTCACAGTCTCGGAAACACCTTTACACTCTCCAAGAGTTGGGGATCACTCTGAACCATCCAAAGTCATCCCCATGGCCCAGTCAACGACTCCTTTTCATCGGAGCGGTCCTGGACACGATTCAGGGCATAGCCCTTCTCCCAGAAGACGGGAGATCGCCTAAGGAATTTAGCCTGAGCGGTATCCATGGCTCCCCAGGTCCCAGCCAGTACCTTCCTCAGACTTCTGGGGCACATGGTGGTGGCCATTCCTACTTTTCCCTTGGCCCGCCTCCACATGAGGGTCCTCCAATGGATGCTCAAGGTGCAATGGGTACGAGAGGTCAGACAACCTGGATCAGCCAGTCAGGACATCTGACCCAGTTTGAAGGACTCTATCCTGGTGGCTAGACCCTTCCAACTTGAAATGAGTGGTTCCCTTCCAGCAGGAGCCCCCAAGACGGGTTCTGACTACAGATGCTTCCGGTCTCAGATGGGGTGCTCACCTGGAGAACAGACAGACCCAGGGAACCTGGTCTACTGATGAGCTGATGCTCCACATCAATGTCCTAGAGATGTGAGTGGTCCTGAATGCTTTGCAGGCATTTCAGTCGGACCTTTCGCCAGACCCTCTTCTCATCTAGATGGACAACATGTCGGTAATGTTTTATGTCAACAAGCAAGGAGGCACATATTCTTATCCCCTTTGACGGGAGGCGATAAGAGTCTGATATTGGGCCCTGGAACACCACTTAGACCTCACCACTGTTCATGTTCCAGGCATCCAAAATGTCTTGGCCGACAGCCTAAGCCGGTCTCGGTCCAAGGCTCACGAGTGGGAGCTCCTTCAGTCGGTTGCAGACCAACTCCTTGACAGATGGGGCCCAGAGTTGGACCTCTTTGCATCACCAGTCAACACCAAACTGCTCAGTTCTAGGGACATGGATATGTTGTTCAAGCCACACTTACTGGCAGGTTCCTTGCCACTTTAAATCTTGCCGGAAGGTCTTCAAGCTGGCTCCTGCCACCCATCCGGGTGGTAAAACTCTCGGCTCCGCCCCATGACGCCAGATCTTCCTTACCGCTTGGCAGCTCAGGTTCCCTCCTTAGCGCTCTGCGTTTTTCGACTGGTTCCTGATTCTTCAGTTTGTCCGAATTTAGTTTTGAAGTTTTCTAAACTTCAGTCTTCTTTTCCCTCACGGCTGCGATGGAGAATTAGTTTTCCAGCTCTCGGAGGTGCCCTGGTGGCCGGAATATCTCCAGGACTGATTCGCACTCCACGTGCGTATACTGCCTCAACTTGGACCACGACCCGCAAGTCTGCAAGTTGTGCCGCACCCTTTCGACCAACGTCCTGGAGGATCGTGCAGCCCGATTGAGGCTTGGGCGCCCGAGGATTTTTCCCCACCGGTAAAATCCATAGAGGCTCGTCGGGCGGTGTCCGCGACGGCTGACTTGGCTGAGCAGCTCGAACACTCTATCGCCTTGGAGGCGCGGCAGGCGCATCTCCTCCTCCGTCGCGGCATTTATCCCGCTCTCTGAGTTCCTCTCCTTCCTGCTCAAGGAGTTACAGTCCCTCTCCACGGCGAGAGGGCCATTGGGACCTGCCTCGGCCCAGGTTGAGGGAGTCGCAGGTAAGTCCCATCATCGGCATTTGTGGGAGTGGGAGAGGTCTCCTTCCCTGGACTGCCGACCGTCGACTTCGGTCGAGGTTGCGGCTCAGGCCGTTGGCTTCACGGTGTCCCCATCAGGCCAGCTGGCCGAGACTCCCGTCGATGCAGTCTAGTTTTCTCTCGACCCGTCACCCAGGTGGTCGACTGGAAGAGCCGTCAACCCTTCGCCGGTTTACCCAGTGGAGGCCAAGGTTCTGCCTGCGCCTTGGGGGCGGCAGTTCTCAGTCAAAGTGTCTGAGTCGAGGGAAGAGTGGGTGTCCCTCGCTCCTTCTCAGACCCGCCCTCGGTTTTACCGAGGATCTTGGTCTCGGTCTTCTTCTCGGTCAAGCTGCTCCCGCCGACTTCGGCGGTCTCAGTCGGGGCACCGAGTTAAGTGGCAACACCGTTCCTCCTCGGATGAGGAGAGGCTTCGACGCAGATGGCGTCGACGTTACGAGGAGTTTATGTGGCAGCAGTTGCTGCTGTCCTGGAATCAATCGACTTCTATTCATTCCCCGGCTATCAAGCGGCTGCTGCCTGAACGGCCGACGCAACCGCTTGCTGCAGTCGAGGTGCCCACTTCCGGGCCGGTTGTTCGACCAAATCTTGCTGCCCCACCGATTGTGGTGGAACCTCGGTCGGGTCACGGCCTGTCCCGCAGGTTGTCGGTCACCCTCACTCCCACCCGCCCTCGGCGGGTGAAGAGAAGCTCAGGCCTGAGGCAGCTCTTTGCAGACCCTTCGGAGTCCGACGATGACTCCTCCGTGTTCCCCAGGTGGGTGGGCATGGAGTCCTCCCTAGACTGGTCTTTGGACGACAGCCCGTCGTCCTTCCTGGGTCTGCTTAGGCTCATCTCGGAGTTCACCGGGATGCACCTCGAGCCCGTGTCTAAACGGGCCCATTTTCCCCTGACGGAGATCCTAGACCGAGGGGATTCACCCTCGGAGGCCTTCCCTGTGGCTGAGGCAATTGTCGGCCCAGCCTTGGAGCTTTGGCAGCGGCCTACTTCCTGTCCTGCGCCCTTGCCCAGGATGGCCAGGAAGTATGCAGTCCCTATCGGTTCTTTGCCCGGTTTCTCGGAGCACCCCTCTGCTGAGGGGTTAGTTACCGATAACGTCTTCCAGCGTTTCGTGAACACTTGGGATGTGGATAGGCCTCCCGACAAAGAGTCCAAAAGGATGGACTATGTCGGGGCACAAGGTTTACGCTGCGTCCTCCCTAGGCCTCCGACAGGCCAGCTCGGCCGCGCTGATGGCACACTTCTCCCACGCCCTCTTGGGCTCCCTGGATGAGGTGATACCTCATCTCCCGGCCGACCTGCGGACCACGGTCCGGCAGGTGCGGGACCAGGGTAGAGTGGTGGCTAAGCAGCAGCTTCAGACTGCTCTGGACATAGGTGATTCCTGTGCCAGGTCAGTAGCGGCCGCAGTGGCCATGTGCCGCAGGGCATGACTGAGGATATCCACCTTCTCGGCGGATACCCAGCACAAGTTGGCGGACATCCCCTTCTTGAGGACTGACCTCTTCGGCCCTGGAGTGGAGGGACACCTCCAGGGGACCAAGAAGTCCAATGCCACTCTGGACTCGGTCACCCCCGCCCAGAGGGACAAGGGCCGCCGGCAACCTCTGAGTAAGCCCCTTCGTCCCCTGTGGCACGAACAGCCCATCAGCACCAGCAAGAGGGCCAGCAGGCTTGCGCTTGGCACCCCGAACCCAAGCCAGCGGCTTCCTCTAAGGGGAAGCTAGGAGGTAAAGGCCCAGGAGCTCCCTCGGCCATTCCCTCCTCCAAGCCTGCTCAATGACGGGCTGAGGGGCGTCGCCCCCGGCCTCGTCACCCCTACCTGGGTCCCCCCCATGGGGGGACGGCTCCGCCACTTCCTTTCTGCCTGGTCCGCTATCACCACGGACCGCTGGGTGTTGGAGGTCGTAGGAAAGGACCTGTCTCTGGAGTTCGAGCAGGCCCCACCCTTCCGAGCCATCGTCCCTCAGGGGGTCACGGGGTCCGCAGCCTCTCTGTTGGCCCACCGAGCCAATATTGCCCTGCTCCTCGAAAAAGAGGTGATCAGGAAGGTGGTGGATCCTCCTCCAGACCCAGGGTTTGTGTCCAGGTACTTCCTGGTCCCCAAACGGACAGGGGGCTGGCGCCCCATTCTCGACCTGCACGACCTGATCAAGTTCCTAAGGTCTCGGACCTTCTGGATGGTCACTCTGACTCAGATATCCCATCCTTGGAACGAGCCTGTTCCCTGGACCTCCAGGACGCATTCTTCACGTTCCGATCCGTCCGTTTCTTCAGAGACTTCTCCGCTTCAGAGTGGAGGGATCTCTTTACGAGTTCCGAGCCGTACCCTTCGGCCTCTTCCCAGCTCCCAGGGTCTTCTCCAATGCATAGCAGTGGTGACAGCATTCCTGCGGTGCCGAAGGGTCCGGGTGTACCCCTACCCAGATGGCTGGCTGATTGCAACCCCCTCCAGAGCGGAGGTGGAGCGGTCTGGAGTTCTGGCCATCTAGGTTACTCTCAGATGGGCCTCCTCTTCAACGGAGCCAAGTCGGAACTCGTGCCAAAGCAGGTGATTCTTTTCATCGGAGCAGAGCTCGAATCTTTGAGCCAGAGCTCGGCTCCCGGCGGACAGGGCCGAGGTTCTTCCTCCTTTACCCAATCATGTCTGATTGGGCAATCGCGCTCTGCCCAGGACTTCCTGCGCCTCCTGGGCCTCGTGGCGGTCTGCACCAGTGTGGTCTGTTGGGCCCTTTGGTACATGCATCCCCTTCAATGGGGGCTGGCCAGCCAGTGGTCAAAACGCTGCGATCCTTTGGACCAGCCCGTGACAGTGACCCAGGAGATGTGGAATGCTCTCCAATGGCGGACCGTTCCAGCACATCTGCAGGAGGACATCCCATTTGTCCGCCCCGAGTCGACAGTCTTCTTTGACTGATGCATCTCTGATGGGTTGGGGTGCCCATCAAGGGGAGCACAGAGTGCATTGCCTCTGGTCCCCTCGGGAGTCCCAATGCCATTTCAACCTGCTGGAGCTTCATGCGGTCTGCCTAGCTCGCACTGCCTTTGCTCCGTTTATACGGGGTCAAGTGGTTCAGGTCCAGGCGGACGATACCACGACCATGTGCTACCTAACCTGCCAGGACCGGACGCGCTCCTTGCCGTTATGTAAGGAGGTTCTCCGCATATGGTCTCATGCGCAGCCTGGAGGCGGTTTCCTAGCCATTTCGATGGCAGGGGCCTCCAACACCCTGGCCAATGCCCTAAGCCGGACAGGGGCTGCGCCTCACGAGGGGTTCTCTCCTACCGGAGGTAGCACAAGATCTTTCTCCCACTGGGTCACACCTCGGGTGGACCTTTTTCCTCCAGGAGAATGCGAGCCGAGACTGTTTCATGCCCGCCTCCTCAGCAGGGCTCGCTGAGGATGCCTTTTGAGGCCGTGGACCTCGGGTTTCTACGCCTTCCCCTATTTCCCTTGATCCACAAGGTGCTTCTCAAGGAGAGGAGGGGCAAGGCGCAGGTGATTCTGGTAGCCCCAGACTGGTTCTGCCAGCTCTGGTATCCAGCTCTCTTCAGTCTCAGCTCCAGGCTCCTGAGGCGGCTTCCAGCCCGCCCGGACCTGATCTGTGTTATCAGGGGAAGGTATTACATCCGGACCTTCAATCGCTGCACCTGACAGCCTGGTTCCTGTGCAGCTAGTTGCCAGGCCTTGGGTCTTCCAGCGAGGTCCTCAACGTTGTTGAGGGGTCCCGTCAGGAGTCGACCGGATAATGCTACGCCTTCAAATGGAAGATTTTCTCCATTTGGTGTTACGGTAGGGCCTGGTCCCTTCTCCCATTCCTCGGCGAGCATTCCGGACTACCTGTGGTCCTTTCCTCTTCTTCAGCAAGGGCTTCAGTCGACGACCCTTAAGGTGCTCCTGGCAGTCACCTCTGCCCTCCGGGCGCGAGCCGGAAGGCAGTCGGTAGCGCAGGAAAGGTGGTCTGGCACTTTTCCAAGGCCTTGATCACACTTCCCCTCTGGTGCAAGAATCTCCACCTCTGTGGGATCTACCGCTGGTATTGGCTTAGCTCACGGGCAAGCCATTCGAACCAATGCACAGGTGCGATTCTCCCACCTGTTGTGGAAGAACACCTTCTTGGTGGCTACCACATCAACCAGAAGGATGGGAGAGCTCCAGGCGCTTCCTTCGAGTCTCCCTATCTAGTCTTCCACAGGGACAAGGTTGTCCTGCTCCCCAACCGAAGTTCCTTCCGAAGGTGGTGTCGGAGCTTCACCTTAACCGGATGTTGACTCTGCCAGTGTTCTACCCCATTCACACCTCGGAGGCCGAATATAGGCTCCATTTGGTCCCTAGTTGAGCGCTCGCCTTCTCAGAGAGCGTAGGGCTGAAGTTCGGGAGAGGTTCGCCAGCTGTTTGTCATTTATGCTGAAGCCGCACCCGGCAGACCTGCAGCCAAGCGGACGATGAGCGGGTGGATCACCTCCTGCATAGATCTCCGCTATAGGTTGGCGGGCATGGAGCCCCCCAGAGGGATAAGAGCTCATTTTACCCGCCAAACCGCTGCATCGGTGGCTGCTTCCAGGGATGCCCCATCCAGGATATCTGCAGGGCTGCTACCTGGAAGTCGGCACATGCCTTCATTACCCACTACCACATCGACCTTGAGTCACGCCGGGATGCTGGTTTTGGGGCCTCGGTTCTCCAGTCCTTATTCCCTAAGTAGGGGGTGTGCGCCTTGCCTCCCTCCTCCCGGAGAACTGCTAGGAGTCTGCCAGTAAGTGTGGATTGAACAACATATCCATGTCCCTAGAAATACAGGTTACTCACCTGTAACAGGAGTTCTAAGAATGGTATATGTTGTTCATCCACACGACCACCAACCTCCCCGACTTCGACGCACAACCTGGCTTCCAGCGGGCTAGAGCTGGTGTCATGGGGTGGAGCTGAGAGTTTTACCACCCGGGTGGGTGGGAGGAGCCAGCTTGAAGACCTTCCGGCAAGATTTAAAGCGGCAAGGAACCTGCTAGTAAGTGTGGATGAACAACATATACCATTCCTAGAACTCCTGTTACAGGTGAGTAACCTGTATTTTCTGCTCGCTAGAGCCTCCGCCTGGTGTTTTCTGGCCAGACGCTTTGTCCCTCTGTTGGACAGGGAAGTTTCTGTATGCCTTCCCTCCCTTTCCCATTCTCCACAGGATTCTCCTGAAGTTGCAGGCCGAAGGAACAGACATGATCCTCATTGCTCCCTATTGGCCTCGGCAGATTTGGTTCCCACTGTAACATGATAACTGTCTACTAGTTACGTGCATATAATTTTGATATAAATATATGTTTTAGACTTCTGCTTAGGAAGCAGGCCAAGCAGCAAAGCCTCATGGAACATTAGATTTTAAAAGAGGAAAGAAGGGTCTGCCCTCTCACTGACCCAGTGGATAAACTAATTAAGAGCTTCCTTTTTTACTCGTACCTGTCAGGGCCTGTGTTAGCAGTTATAACAGGTTGTAAAACCAGCCACTGCTTTGAACCTAGGAAACTGGTCATAAAAAGGTTACATTTTATGACATCAGACAGATAGCTGTGGAAATTCTCACAGCTAAGAGAGGTGTTTTGCAGGATGTTGTTCTGAAACATCAAAGGGGGAATGCTAATTATAAACTATGGTCTGATGAGGAAATGGACTGTTTTGTTCATAATTAAGATATTGCTATCTTTGCAGTTTTCAAACAGGCAGTCAGATGAGGCATTTGGGTATGTAGTGATCATGTTACAAATTACTTACAGGACTAAGAGTGACCTCGTGTGCTGTGGCATCACAGGGAGGTTGGGACTGTAACTTTGAATATTATCAGCTGGCTGAAAGGACAGAATCATCTTCTACTTTGGATTCTTGAAAGAACAGACACTCTTGTTCCAACTTTGGAAGACTTAACACACTTGTGTTCTGAACTTAAGAAGCACTTCTGCCAAAATTAGGCAATTTCAGCACCACCATTTAGCAACTGAAACTGGGGTAGGATTAGTTACTCAATATAAGGCGATTTGTTTATAATTGTCAATTTATTTTTCTGACTGTACCATTAATGTTGTGTTCTGCATTTTATATTTTAGTTACTATTTTTAATTTTAGTAAATGTTATTTTCCTTAAAATCCTGTCTGGGACATTTTGAGTGTGTGAATGCTGGGACAGTGTTGATAATTCTGACATAACTGTTAAAGTGCTTATAGTGTGTCACCATGTGCAGCAAGGTAAGGAAATACCTAGGTCTCAGTTGAGTCAGAAGGGGGATTGTGAACCAGGTTGTGTGCCCGCTGGTTAAGTATTGCACTGCTTTCCCCAAAGAGGGTGTGATATTTGGACCTGTTACCTGGGCATGCTAGCGAAAAAGGGGTTCATATTTGACCCCAGGACTTGAGATTGGTAGTCTCTTGGACCCAAAACAGACAGGAGGGTTTTCCTGTTTGTCTCCTGTTCACTTATTGCACTTCGAGGTTGGGCACTATGGGAGCAGAGGGTCTGACCCCCGGAGTGCATTTGTGACACCCACTACTTCAGCAGCTGGCAGTGGAGCCTCCAATACAGCTGCCGCTGAGCTCACACTTGCTATCACCGGATCAGGGCACCCTGGTCCATCTGGACCTCAAATCCCTGCCTCTTCATGCATGGTTCCTGCAGACTTAGTTAAGTCTAGGTATGGGGTCTCCCAGGAAGTGGCGGACGTTCTCGTCGAAGCGAGAAAGCCCTCAACTAGATCCACTTATGCCATGAAGTGGAAAAGATTTTGTTTGTGGGCTTCACCCCGTCAGTCAGACCCGCTTACCTTTCCAGAGAACTCTGTCTTAGAGTATCTCCTCTCCTTATTAAACCAAGGCTTGAGCTACTCCTCCATTAACGTACATCCTTCAGCAATTTCTGCTTACCACATACCTATGGGGGTAAACCCTCACCTAGCTAGATGTGTCCCATACGTTTTTGCAGGGCATACTGCACATTAAGCCTCCCATCAGAGATCCCATACCGCCCTGGGATCACCTCTTTATGCTCGAAAAACTTACTCTTCCCTCGTTTGAGCCAGCCACGGACTGCGAGCTTCGCTTCTTTTCTTGGAAGGCATTATTTTTAGTTGCCATTACTTCTGCTCGGAGGGTTTGCAGAGGTCTGCTGGGACAGAACCAAGAGGGTGGTGGTGGGGGGAGTTATCTGGCACCAGAGATGTAACCAGTGGGGTCCCACAGGGCTCCGTGCTGGGCCCAGTGTTGTTCAATGTCTTCATCAATGACACTGGGGATGGCATTAAAGGCAAAATGTGCCTATTTGCAGATGACACCAAGCTCTGTGGGAGAGTGAACACAGCTGAAGGGATACGGGACCTACAGGAAGATCTGGAAAAGCTGGGGAGGTGGTCCACGATTCTGGCAGCTTGGCTTTAATGCCAAGAAATTTACAGTTATGCATATTGGAGTCAAGAATCCCAGGGCAGAGTATTACCTGGGTGGAATCCGAGTAGCTGCATCAGAGGAGGAGAAGGACCTGGGAGTGATGATCACTAGTGACCTGAAGCACTCCACGCAGTGCAAGAAAGCAGCAGCAAAGGCAAACAAGATGCTGGGCTAGACAGCAGGACACAAAAGGTAGTAGTAAACGGAGTCCACAGTGAAGAAAGGAGGGTTATTAGCGGGGTACCATAGGGTTCAGTACTGGGACCGGTCCTTTTTAATGTCTTTATAAGTGACATTGCAGAGGAACTGGAAGGAAAAGTATGTCTCTTTGCAGACGACACAAAGATCTGCAACAGGGTTGATACACAAGATGGAGTGGAAAGGATGAGAAGGGACTTGGCAAGGTTGGAGGAATGGTCAACTGTATGGCAGCTCAGATTCAGTGCAAAGAAGTGCAAGGTAATGCACCTGGGAAACAAAAACCCAGGAGAAGAGTACACAATGGGGGGTGAGATACTGACAACAATAAAATCGGAAAGGGACCTGGGGGTAATTATATCAGATGACCTAAAGGTGGGCAAGCAATGTGAGAAGGCAGTAAGGAAGGCTGGGGGGATACTGGGATGCATAGGGAGAGGCATCAACAGTAGAAAACAGGAAGTTGTTATCCCTCTGTACAGACAGTTGGTGAGACCCCATCTGGAGTACAGTGTGCAGTTCTGGAGACCCCATCTCCGCAAAGACATAGACAGACTGGAGGCTGTCCAGAGGAGGGCAACCAAAATGGTGCAGGGTCTGCACCACAAGACATACGAAGAAAGACTAAAGGAGCTTAATATGTATACCCTTGAGGAAAGAAGGGTGAGAGGAGACATGATAGAAACTTTCAAGTTCCTCAAGGGAATCAACAAAGTCCAAGAGGGTAGCATCTTTCAGAAAAAGAGATGTGCAAGAACAAGGGGGCACAATTTGAAGACGGGGGGGGATGGCTCAGAGGTAATGTGAGGAAGTATTTTTTCATGGAGAGGGTTGTGGATGCATGGAACAGCCTCCCTGAGGAGGTTGTGGAGTCAAGTACAGTGAGGGAATTCAAGAATGCATGGGACAGACATAAGGCAGTCCTAGTGGGGGGTAGGAGGAAGTAAGCTGTTGGTTAACTAGGATCTGCAGCTTATCTGTTACGTACGAAAATGGGCAGACTAGGTGGGTCAAGCGGTCCTTATCTGCCATCAAATTCTATGTTTCTATGGGATGCATAGCTAGGGGGATCAGTAGTAGGAGAGAGAGGAGGTTACACTGCCCTTGTACAGGTCACTGGTAAGGCCGCATCTAGAGTATGGAGTTCAGTACTGGTGCCCACACCTCAAAAAGGACATTGACCTGCTGGAGAAGGTACAGAGGAGGGCTACAAAGATGATAGCTGGTCAGCAGGGCAAGGCATACGAGGAGAGGTTGAGGGCACTGAACATGTATTCCCTGGAAGACGGGGGGGGGCATGATTGGGACATTCAAGTACTTGAAAGGGATAAATAATGTTGATAAGGAAAGTCTCTTAAGCTGAGTGGCAACCATATCATGAGGGGGCACAGTCTTAAGCTGGAGGGTGGGAGGTTTAGGAGGGCTGTCATGAAGCACTTCTTCACAGAAAGGGTGGTGGACACTTGGAATGCGCTGCCGGAAGAGGTAATCACATTAAAGACAGTAAGCAGCTTTAAGAGAGGCTGGGATAGGCATGGGGGAAGATAAGAATCATGGGTAGGGAGGATGGGAGGAGTGGGGAGGGAGGGCAGGGACATTAGCTCAAGCTGTGGACCCTGCAATACGAGCAGACTTGATAGACCAAATGGCCTTCTTCTGCTAGCTTGTTCATATGTTTCCAAACTTCAGGCCCTGAAGTGTAAGGAGCCTTATTTAGTTTTCCATAAGGACCAGGTGTCCATACGTACTAACCTTAAGTTTTTACCTAAAGCAGTGTCCGAGTTCACACTTAATCAGGACATTAACCTACCAGTGTATTACCCTAGCCATCTGAACTGAGGGGAAGCGCTCCTGCAAACTCTAGATGTTCACAGGGCATTACGGTGCTATCTCAACCGTACTACTCTGCACCGCAAGACGGATCAGTTGTTCGTGGTCTTTGCGCCCCGCTGTCAAGGCGCTTCAGTGTCTAAACAGACCTTATCTAAGTGGCTGATAAATTGCATTGCCTTCTACTACAACAAGTACAACAAACCCCTTTCGGGCTCGGTATGGGGTCATTTCACCACGGGGTAGCTACTTCCTTTGCTTCGATACATAATGTCTCGATAGCAGACATTTGCGCAGCGGCTACCTGGAGCGCAGTGCATACCTTTATCAAGCACTACAGCTTGGACATTGCCTCTAGGGGAAGGGCAGGTTTTGGCCTGGCTGTCCTTCAAGGCCTCTTATCGTGATGCCTTTTTCTGGCAGTTGCACTTCAGCCTCCTCCCAGATCTATCTCAGTCCTTTTCTGGGACTGCTTGGGACTCCGTCCTTATGGTAACAGCCTGCTGCAAGAGCTCCCACTCGAAGTAAGATAGTACAGTTACGTAAGAATTTACCGTAAGAGTAGATCTTCGAGAGGAGCTCTTGCAGCAGGCACTGCTTTCCCTCCCTCCTTCCTTCCCCCTGGTGAGTCTCTGCATCTTTTACAGCAAGCTTCCACCCGGTCCACCTGCCGGCCTTACCAACGGATCTCCAGCGCGTGAACTGAGGTGGGGATGGGGACTGCCCCCTTATGTACCATTGGCCGACATCGTGGCAGAGCCCGTGTCGGTCCCCCACTGAAGACTGCTAGCTATAAGGTTTCTGCAGAGTCCTAGTGCCTGGCAGCATAGTCCTTATGGTAACAGCCTGCTGCAAGAGCTCCTCTTGAAGATCTACTGTTATGGTAAGTTCTTACGTAACTGTACTATTCTTGTGTGAATCTATTTTAAGGTTCTATAAGGGGATTATGATCAGGGTTTGTGTGGGCTCGCTGATAAATCCCTGAGAAGAAACAACATTACTACAGTGAGTAATTTGTTTCTACTAACAACAGGAACGTAGTAATAATGCCTAATACAAAATGAAGACTCATTAGCAGTACCTTGGGAGGATGGGTCTAGAACCTGTTTAGGAAAAAACTTCTGCAAGACAACAGTTTCAAAGCTGGCACCCCTCCTAGATGGTATGTCCAGACAGTAGTGCTTTGTTAAGGTATGCACTGTTTTCCAGGTAGCTACTTCACAAATTTCCTGAAGGGGAGTGCCCCTTGTAGCTGTCATAGAAGCAGATACTCCTTATGGAATGTGCCCATAAGCCTCTGGGAGGTTGTTTACCAGCTTTCTCATAAAATAACTGTATTCAAGAGACTATCCAACAAGAGACAGTCTTCCTGGCTGCTGGTTTATCTTTGCCAACATCTCTGTATGTAACAAAAGAGCTGTGCGCTATCAGATCTGCCATCTCTTTTCAAGGCCATGTAGCAACCCAGTGCCCTTTTCACATCAAGACAGTGACGCTTTACTCATCTGCACTGGAGTGTTCAGAAAAAAGCACAGGAAGGGTCACTTATTTAGGTGGAATTCTGAAACCACTTTAGCTAGGAATTTCCAGTTGGTTCAAAGAACTACCATATCAGTGTGAAATATTATGTAGTTTGGATATGTACAAAGGGCTTGTAGATTGTTTACCTTCCTGGCAAATGTCATGGTTACTAGGAAAACTTTTCAAGGTGACATATTTTAAGTCTGCTGTAGCCATATGCTCAAAAGGAGATTCTATCAGCTAGGCGAGACAAATGTTCAAGTCCCATGGGGGGTACCAGTTCCCTCAGAGGAGAGTGGAGGTGACTGATGCCTTTGAAAACCCTTTTAAAGAAAGGTCGTGAGGCCAAAGACCTTTCTTTGCTTTCTGATGTGTAAGCTGCCAGGTGCACTTTCGGAGTCAAGGGCCTCAGAACTAAGGACTGCAAGTGTACCAGAGAGTCCAAAAACAAAAGTTACATATTTACCGCAGTTGTTGATCTTCCAGAATATCTTCACCATTGAATACCACTTATGGGTCTGGGCCAGAGGCACTAGGACCCCGCAGGGACAAAGCTTTTGGCTGGGGTGGGCTGGCAATGGCTACTAGGCACGGCACCTGCACCCTCGACAAGGTGTCACACAGTAGCCAAAAAATGTCAGCTCCCCTCACCAACCTCAGTTCTGTTCACCAGAAGAGAAACAAAGAGAGGAACAATAGAGTGCTTAGAAATTCCCTACCCCAAAGGACAGGGGAAAGGATATAGGGCAAAAAAAATGACAAAACCTGACTACCAAGCTCTGGATAGAACGAGGCATATTAGGTGGCATCAATGGTAGTCTGATATGGAACAAGAGTCTCGCATCACTAGTCAGACAGCAGATGGGTAGTGATATGTAAGGAGAAGCCCTGACGCTTCTGGCTCTGGCAGAAGAAACTAAGATGGGGAATGCCCAGAATTGGGACCCCTTGCAACTGACATGGCACAAATGTGCCAAAAAAGGAATGAATCACACTCCTGGAAAAACAACCAATTAACCTTCTGCCCCATCCAGGGGCCACCAAGTCTGCTTCAGCACCCTTACAGAATGCCTAAACGGAGGCAGAGCAGATGGACCATGGTGGGCTCTGGAGTAGGGCAGGTGGACATTTGGGGTAAGATGCACGCTCCTCCATCTATACCACTGCATAACACCTTCATCTTACTGGCGGAATGGGGCAACAGAGAGGAGGTACCCATCGTAGTAGAAAGAGGTGGAGGTTCTCAGAAGTGGAGAACCCAAGGAGGGAGGGAAAATCCCCCAGCCAAAGAGGAAGAAGTTGCTGGTGGGGGACTCAGCTGTTATGGGGCAGACTTGGGAACTGGAGGGGAGAAGATAGGGAAATTAGGTGCTTGAGGGGTGCCTCAGCTGGGAGACATGGAAAGCGGATCCTGTGGATAACTAGGGCAGCAGGAGCTGGATATCATTGTCCATATTGGGACAGAATGACATAGCGCAAGAGAAGATAGGAGTAGTGAGTGGAAGTTTCAGGGAGCTGGGGAGGGGTCTCAAACAAGTAGCAGGCAAGCTGGCTTTCTCCAATGTGCTACCTATGTACAGCCAGGGAGAGGCAAAAACTCCACACAAAGGCTTTTAATGAATGGTTGAAGGCATGGTGCATAAAGGAAGGTTTGGAATAGATCAGAGACTGGGGACCAACCTAGGAGGATATGGATCTCTATGGGAGGGATTGCCTGCATCTTTCTATGAAGTGGTTCGCAGTTCTTGATGGCAGGTTTAAATACTACATGGATGAGCGTTTAAACTAGATGGCAACAGTGAAACCAAAGGAGGCAACAACTGCCCCCTCCTCGGATGATAAAGTGTTGGGAGTAGATGTGCAGAAAGACAGGGACAGGAAAGAAGAAAATGAGAATATAACAAAGATAGAAGAGGATACAGAATTAAAATGGTCCAGATATGGTGAAATTAAAAAGGGAAGGAATGAGCTAAGGGGCAAGCCAGGGAACAAAACAGACAGGAGTGGGAGGAAGAAGCAGGCTAGTAGATGGGGGTGGGGGGTGGGGAGGAGATCTAGAAGCGATGTGTCTTAATCCAAGGAGCCTTGGTAACAAAATTCCAGGCCTAGAAGCCACCGTGGCAGAAGCTAAGCCTTGGTAACAAAATTCCAGACCTGGAAGTCACTGTGGCAGAGGTCAATTCAGATTTATTGGCTATAATGGAGCCATGGTGTACTGAGCAGCACAACTGGGAAATGAACATACTGCATTCTGTTCAGGAGAGAAGGGGGGGATGTTTATGTTATATGGGAGGGAGGGTATCAAGGCCAAGGAGGCACAGGCGCACAAAGAGGAAAATTAAGGGGCTGGAATTACTATGGGTCAACCCAGAGGCAGACTCTGGTACACTATCCACACTGGAGCAGTTTACAGGCACAGGGTGAGGAAATGGATAAGGCACTTGGGGAAGCCATAATCAGAATGGCAAGAAAGGGGGAGGTGCTGCTAGTTGGCAGATTCAGCCTGCCAACTGTGGAGTGGAACCTTCTAACTGCAGCTCTGGGAAAAAAATCTGAGGAGGGCGTGGGGCCGCCCACGTTTATATAGAGGAAGACGTTGACGTGGCCTGGTCCTAGCAGACTGCTAGCAAAAAAGGTTCTGTGTGGTCCTAGCACCTGGCGGCTACAGTTCCATAGGTGAGCCTAATGAGATAGCCTCGAAGATCATCAGGTTCTATTGGTTTGCCCTCCTCTTCCTCTTATAATACATTTCCCCCACCAATGCAGGCTGCTGTTCTGGAAACCAGAGCTGGGGGGGTGGTGGTGGTGGTCAGGTACATTAAATAAATTTTCTGCGGCCCGGAAGGCCTGGAAAAACTGCCACATCTTTTGACAGTCTTCTGTCAAGGGCATTTGTCTTTGTTCCACTGCCTACACCTTTTCCTTTGCTAGGGTAATGGCAGGGATAATTTTTTTTTTTTTCCTAGGCAGGCACTGGTTCCAGTACGTGCTCTGAGGTTCTTTTATTTGTATTTTTGCCATCACTGAAGTCATGGCTCCCTCTCTTGGACACCTTGATGCATTTACCATCTTTACCATGCCTTTCCAATGGCTGAGCAGCTTTATCCTTTTTTTCTGTCCCCTTTGACAGGGACTGTTGCTTATGAGGAGAAGAACCCTCCGATATGTGTGCTTTCCACCATCACTGGGAGCTCCTTCTGAACCTTTTTTGTGCTTTGATGACATAAAGGCATAATGAAATGCCAACAGTTATTCTCTTTTTGAAGTAATTTTCTTTTGGGTTTTAGGGCAAAACTTTTGGCAAGGTACACAATTTAAAAAATCTTAATCTGGCTCCAGGCACCTTAAACAAGCTTTGGCAGAATGCCTTTGCAAGGAGATGAAAACAATGTGTGCAATTTTTAAAACCTGTGGGTCTTGTTTCCCTTCTAGGCCTATCAGTCATGCCAAACTCTGATAGTGCCTTGAGAAAAAAAAATGTGGTTCCTATACATGCAACAATGGTAAAACCACTATGAACCGAATAAAAATGTAAACAAAAAAAGCCGTAAATAATAATAAAACAAAAGCAGTTTTGTTTGAAACAGTGAAAATTGGTCAGTTCTCTCAGGCAGGAAGCATGTTACAGGATGGCGTTTCTCAAGTTCTTGGAACTGACCGGGAACTGGAGAAACCATCAAATATTAACAGATTTAAATAAAAACACCCTTACTAGTGCAGAGTATTTGAAAAAACTAACTAAAGAAAACAACATTACATGCTTCTAATAAATAAAAAGTTGAAAGCGATCAGAATTCTAGAGACGACTTTGAGGTGACTGATCTTTTCAAGTGGAGAAACCAATCTGGTGTTCAGCTAGTAAGGGGAACTTGACCACAGCACAGAGTTCAAACTATTCCTGTTTGCTAAAAGTTCCGTCGCCAGGGCAACATTCTCCTGCCAACTAATGCCTTTTATATGCCACCCCCATTACTCCCCTCCTCCCCTCCCTCTCTCACTCTCTTTCTTCCTTTTGAATTCAATTCCCCATACAGAGTTCTCAGTATCATAAGGGGTGCAATTTCCATGGCCTGCCTTGCCACCTCCTCCCCCTTCTTCTCCTGCCCTTTCCTCGCTCTCTCATTCCCTTCCGTGGGGTGTACCTCCCTGGCTTGCCTTGCCTGCTCTCCCCCACCTCCTCTTTCCCCTGCCCTCTCCCCTCTCTCTCACTTCCTTCCTGTCTGGGTTCATGCTCCCTTGCAGGGTTCTCAGCATCCTGAAGGGGTGTTAACCCCCCCTGCTTTCCCTGGCTCCTCCCCCCTCCCCTGCCCTTCCCGTCTTGGTCCATACCCCCTCACAGGGTTCTCAGCATCCTGAAGGGGTGAAACTCCCAGACTTCTCTTGCCTTCTTCCCTTCCCTCTTATTTCCCCTGCCCTTTCCCCTCTCTCTCACTTCCTTCTGTTCTGGGTTCATCCCCCTTGTAAGGTTCTCAGCATCCTGAAGGGGTATAACCCCTCAGCTTGCCTTGCCTCCTCCCCCCTACCCTTCCTGGTCCCTACCCCCTCGCATGGTTCTCAGCATCCTGAAGGGGTGTACTTCCCCGGTTTGCCTTGCTTTCCTCCCCTCCTCCTCCTCTGCCCCCTGCCCTCTCCCCTCTCTCTCACTTCCTTCCTGTCCAGGTTCACACCTCCTTACAGGGTTCTCAGCATCCTGAAGGGGAGTAACCCCCCGGCCTGCCTTGCCCCCCACGTCCTTCCCATCCGGGTCCGCACCCCCTTGCAGGGTTCTCAGCATCCTGAGGGGGTGTAACCTCCTGGCTTCTCTTGCCTCCCCCCTTCTCCCACTCCCCTTGTTTCACACTACCATTCTACCTGCCTACTTAGCACTTGGTGCCCCCTGTACTCTACCAGCCTTATCTAGCACTTTAAGGTGTACTCCATTACAGGGTCTACACCTTCCTTGTTACCTATTATACTCTTGTGCCCATGGTATTGTAACCCTGTGTGATTTACCTTAATGATACTGTGGTTCTAGTCCTTCTTCCTTGCCTAAGCTTGTGATGTACGTATGCTACACTGTAACTGTATTGCTTGTCTGTTTTTTTGCTTCCTCACTTATGTAACCCCTCCCCCCAGGACGCTTCTGAAAACTAGCTGTATACCACTCATGTTGTCTTTTCTGGTGAAACCTTTTCAAATAAAATAAAAACATAAATACTGGCTCACTGATGGATTCCTGTTGTTAGAAGCATAAGGCAGTTACCTCTAGAAAGACTCTGGGCTACCAATGTTTTTTAAATATCTGTAGTATAATATTCAGAACTATATCTGTGCTCACATTCATTGTAAAGTAACATACTTAGAAAAAACATAATTCTAAAAAGTCCAGTTAGGGTGCTGCAGTATAGTATTACATTGCATGTGGGAGATGGCAGAACTTCCACTTCTGAAGATAGTCTGAATATTGTCACAAGGCCAACATGTTGAAACCGGGGGTTGGGGGCCTGTATGATAAGTGTATCTGTATGGATGACAACTGACAACAGTATGGACAATGACTGAGAAGGGTGACCCCCCCCTCCCCCAGCGAATAAACACACCAATCAACAGGGTTGCTCATAATTAAGTGGTATGTGAAATCTACCCCATCATTATTCTAAGGCCAAACCACCAGCTTGGGAAACCAGTTGTTCACAAGTTCAAACCTCACTAGAGCTAAATATTCATTGTGTGACCTTGATCAAGTTAATTTTCCAGTGCTCCAGTTTACCCAGCTTTGGAAATGGGTAAAAGGATGATGCCACTGAAATGAGATGTTGCAGCTCAGTTGGGCTATCCTGGGTAAACAAATGTTAACTGCCCTGGTTCACTGCCACGGTTTACAGCCCTGACTACCATAAAATGCAACTGGCTTACATAACTGCTGTAAGAGGGGATACTCTGGTGAGTGTCCATACTGGCCACATTCACTGATAGAGTGCCCCTCTGGAGAGAGGGCTGTTACGGGCCATTGCCTAGTAACCAGAAGCTGGAACTATCCTGCACCTGAATAACAGAGGACTATGGGCTTGTGGGGGACATACAAGTACCACCACAGATATCTTTGGTTTTAGCTGCCAGCTCAGGCAGCAGTACTTTTAATTATCAGAAGTCCACCGCATGAGGTGGTGGTAACGGTATTCAAGGAGATTCTCTTCTGGTGGCTACAGTTTGCTCCATGAGGTACCATAAGTGAAGTCTCACTACTTCCGGACCTCTGGTATTTAACTGAGTGCCCCGAGCGACTGGGGATAACTGCTGCCAGAGAGGACACCCTGGTAGAATGTCCACACTGGCCATGTTCACTGAACATGCTGTGTCTTTTTTTACTTGGAGCGCCCCTCTGGAGAGAGGGTTGTTATGGGCCGTTGCCTAGTAACCTGAAGCAGGAACTATCCTGCATCTCAATACCAAAGGATTGTGGGGGACGTACAAGTGCCACCACAGATATTTTCGGTTTTAGCTGCCAGCTTAGGCAGCAGTACTTTTAATTATCAGAAGTCTACCGAATGAGGTGGTGGTAATGGTATTCAGGGAGATTTTCTTCTGGTGGCTGCAGTTTGCTCCACGAGATACCAGAAGTGAAGTCTCACTACTTCCAGCCCTCCGGAATTTAACTGAGCGTCCCAAGAGAGTGCGCGGAGACACGTGCATATCTGCTGTCTCAGTTGGGGCAGCGGGCCCCAGACTATAAGCAACACAACGGAGGTCAGTAGATATTTACACTAGTAGGAATGATGGAGCTAAATGTAGTCACATTAAAAACAGGGGAATTAGGGTTCAAATGCCAACAGTGTGATATGTTCAGTCTGAAATATGAATCACTGTTCTTAGATGCCTATGTGTGTAAGAACTGCAATGATCTAAAAATATTATGAAATAAACTTGACATCACAGAAGGGGAGGTTAGGCATCTGAAAGAACAGCTTGAGGTAACGAAACTAGAAAGTATCAGTAAAACTGTTAATTTTGAGGGATCAAGTTTAAAAAGACCCGGAGCAGTGGAAAGTGAATCTGATGATGAAGCTGAAGAATGGTGTCTATTAAATAAATAACCAAAATAAAACCAAGAAAGGTAGAAGACGTATGGGAAATACTGTAGTGACAGAAAATAGGTACACCCATTAATGGACCTCATAGAATCAGTGGATGCCCAAACACGGGAAATATTAGACCTGGCCAGATCACAGCATTACGGGGACTCTGAGTATACTACACCAGTAGTGCAATTGCAATCCCAGGAAGGAATAAATGGAAGTCTAAATGTTAGTGAAGACCAAGGGGATGGGCCACATACTAGTGCCCAGGAGACAATGAAGGCTGCCAGGGATACAGGGCACACTGAAAGTAATATGGAGCTACCGGAGGAAGTGGAATTACCACCACAACCAGCTGAATAAGTAGTATTCATACTGGGAGATACTATAACAAAGTATACGATAGGGCTGCAACAAGGGGGAATAAGGAGAATATCACCAGTTGCAGCAATGGTAGGGCTAAAATTGGTGATAACGAAGATGTTACCAAAAATGTTGCAGGGAATAAATAATAATAATAATAATTTTATTTCGTATAGCGCCTTTCCAGATATCAAAGCGCTTCACAAATACAACACATACAATTAAACAATAAAATAGGCATAAAATCAAAGAAAATCAGGAAATGCTTTATCCCATAAAAAGGTCTTCATAGCCTGCTTAAAACTCTCCACAGTCCTGCACTCTCGTAGCTGGTCCTAAAACTATCTTATTGCATGCTGGTACTAATGACCTGAGTATACCTAAACTGGAAGATACTATAAGGGATATGGAAAGCATTTGCCTAGTAATGAAAGAACTAAATGCCAAAATAATTGGTCAGAAATCCTACCAGCACCCCGAGCAGGAAGTTTAAGGACGAAAAAAAAAAAAAAGGATTTCAATAACTGGCTGAGGAAATTTTGTCTTATGAATGGAATCAATCACCTGTATAAGATCGTGAGAAGTATGTATGGACCAGCATGAGCTATTTAGCAAACACAGGCTTCATCTAAACAAAAGGGGGTCAAGACTATTAGGGAAATGTTCCATAATGCAGTTAACGACACTACATGTAGCCCAAAAAAATAACTCGGAAGGGTTGTTCACGGACCTTGGACACACAGAACCCAGTTAACTAATACAACAAAAAAAGACAGGCGTATAAATAAAAAGGTGCCTAGTGTATTATTAACAAATACTAGGAGCTTGAATGACGTAAAAAAAATCAGAACTAGAAGTCGCACTACAAGTCAAACAAATAGAGATTGCTGCAATTACTGAGACTTGGTGGTCGGATGTCACTATATGGAACAAACACATACCAGGTTACCAAGTCTTCCACAAAGATAGAGTTATAAGAAAAGGAGGGGGCATTGCCCTGTACGTCGAGGACAATATTCAGTGTAGATATACAACTGATGAGGAAAAACCAAAAGAAGTCATGTGAGTGGAGGTACTATAGGAAAACCAAAATAATCTAAGAATAGGTGTATGCTACAAGGCCCCAGACTTAAATAATGAAGACCATACAGAACTAATACGGAGCACTGGTGATTATATGGCCGAGCACGAGGTACTTCTGCTTGGTGATTTTAATGCACCAGGTATTAACTGGAATATGGGTACTGCAAACAACAAACAAGAGCAGGCACTACTAAACATGTGCACTGAATATGGGCTCCAACAAATGGTACAAGAACCTACCGGAAATAACTATATATTGGACCTAGTACTGATTAATAACGACGACGGAATTAATAATTTAAGAATTCTGGAAGCGCTAATTGGTTGTGACCACAACATAGTCATATTCAGATTAAATACAACATCAAATAAAATTATGAGTAAACAAAAGCCAAAAATTATGCCCATGGGGACTTCGATAAGATCAGATATGAACTGGAAAGATGGAACTGGGAAGATGAAACAACAACTACTGAGCAGTTATGGCTAAAAAATTTAAAACAAACTCCTGGAATTAAAGGATAGATACATCACAAACAAAGTAATACATAACAAGAATGGAAAGGCTCCCCAATGGTATACAAACAAGGTAAAAAAAATCTCATCAACCAAAAAAGGAAGGCTTATAGTGCCTTAAAAAGGGACAATAACACCTACAATGCTAGTAAATATAAACAGACCTTGAAAGATTGCAAAAAGGCTATTAAACAAGAAAAAAAGAAAATTAAGTTCAGGTTAGCTCATATTAAGGATAATGAGAAATCTTTTTTTGCTTATGTAAACAATAAGGCAGCTGACAGGGCCATTGCTGCCCGAATAAGCGGAGATGAGGCTATCACTGACCTGGTGAAACAAGCCCATATATATTCAACGATTATTTCTGCTCAGTCTACTTGCAAAGTGACCATGACAGTAGGGTAACAAATGGAACAGAGTTA
Organism: Neoceratodus forsteri; assembly: GCA_016271365.2. NCBI lineage: Eukaryota > Metazoa > Chordata > Ceratodontiformes > Ceratodontidae > Neoceratodus > Neoceratodus forsteri. The sequence continues at coordinate 910,998,067 of CM057449.1, read as the reverse complement.
AATAGTCCGCTAGTTACTATCAGGATACTAAAAGAGGAGATAATGCAAAAATTAAAGAGCTTAAAGTGAATTTCCGATGTGGTTGCTATAAGGTGTTGGGCTTCATCACCCAATACCTTATAGCAGTATGAGTTCACTGGCACAAACATTTTAATTTTAAAGGTAGTAGTTTTACCAGGGGAAGGGATCGTAACTGGGCCCGAACCCTTGGCCAGCTAATCCCTTCCAGCTTCCTGATGCCCCTCTCTCTTGAAATTGTGACTGTAGCCAGGAAAGCCAGGCGGTACCATTAGTCTATGGGGCTGTTTTAAAGCAGTTTTTAGTGATTCTTAGAGAAATTAAAGCAGTCGCCAACTAGTAGGGTCCCTACTAGTTAGGCAACTGCTTTACTTTCCTCTAAGACTCTTTAAATGACTAAAAATGGCTTTAAAACAGCCCCCATAGACTTCAGAGTGGGCTCACCCCGCACTCCCCTGGCCACAAGTCATAATTTCAGAGAGCCCTGGGGTGGAGTGGGGGCCCCAGGAAGCTGGAAGGGATCAGCACCAGTTACAATCCCTTCCCCTGGTAAAACTACTATGATTAAACTTGAAATGTTTGTACCGACGAACTAGCGATGATATAAGGTATTGGGTTATGAAGCCCAATACCTTATATCAGAAACTTCCTTTAAATACTGCAAAACTGGCCGGACCAGATGGCCTCCATCCCAGGCTAATTAAGGAAGGAAGTATGTGGCTAGTTGAACCACTCTATAAACTGTATAGTATGTCCCTGGTAACAGGAGAAGTACCCCAGGATTGGAGAACAGCTATGGTCATCCCAATCTATAAGAAAGGAGGGGAAGGGGGATGTGGGTAATTACAGCCCAATTAGCCTGACCTTGATCCTGGGTAAGCTACTGGAGTTGATAATCAAGGACAGAATGCAACTGGGGATTAATAAAAGTAATCAAAATGACGATACACAACATGGTTTTAGACAACACAGGTCATGCCTGACAAATAATTTTGTCTTCTATGAAAAAGTAAGCAGACTCCTAGACAAACATAAATCAATGTTATTTATTTAGACCTAAAGGAAGCCTTTGATAAGGTACCACATTCACCGTTAATAAGAAAAATGGAAAATATGGGGATAGATCCGATACTGGTGAGGGGGGTACGGTCATGGTTAAATGGGAGAACTCAACAGGTACAGGTCAGGGGCCACCTGTTAGGTAAGGGACAGGTGACTAACGGAGTCCCCCAGGGCTCAGTATTGGCCCTGTATTGTTTAACATCTTTATATCTGACATGACAACAAATATGGAAAAGTTCTGGACAAAATTTGCAGATGATACAAAAATAGGAGTAGAGGTCGGAAATATAAATAAAGTAACATCACTAAGAAAAGACCTGAAAAAGATCAAAGAATGGGTCACTACCAATGGTATGCTCCTTAACTTGGATAAATGTGTGATCATACATTTTGGGGACGGGAATGAAGGGTGTGCCTATACACTAAATGAGATAAGGCTAAAAACTGTTGAAAGTGGAAGAGATCTGGGGTGCCAGTTACAAACGACCTTAACTTTAGTGGGCACTGTGGAGAAGTTATAAAAAAAAAAGGCCGATGAAATTATAGGTTGTATTACCAGGGCATTCACTAGTAGAAATAGAGCCTGTATTATTCCATTTTAGAATATGGGCTTAACAAAAGCTGCTCTCCCATTGGTTTAAACACCACACAAGTGGGCCGTTATTTTTCAACAACGCCCGCTCAGACACACACTGTACCCATTAGCAAAATCACCCACCTGTTCCCAGTATATCCATGCTATGTCCACGTTTAGTCCAGCACGCATATTCGACTTCGTACTTTCACTAAACGCGCATCACAGCACTTCAATGACCGCAACAGTGAATTTCAACTTGCTTAATAAGCGCGGTTTCCGAAACATGATTGAAAACCATAGCGAAATGCCAGCCGACACGGACACAGCTCCACACAACAAAAAACCTCGCAAAGTAAGTCAGAGTTTCCTTTCCTTAACTGCGACTGACTTAAACAAAGTAGAAGCCGAACGGCAAGAGCCTGCCACAAAACGTCAGACACAGTGGGCACTCCAAGTATTTCAGCAGTGGGCAGAAACAAAACAATATACATATAATTTAAAAACAGACTCCAGTACCACACTAAATAACCTGTTCAGGCAGTTTTACGCTGAAGCCCGAACTGAAACAGGACAACAGTACCCTGTCAGCGGCTACTGCTCCCTCCGTGCTGGTCTGACAAGACACCTGAACTCTCCTGAGGCTGGTCGCAACATCTCCCTCATAACAGACCCTGCATTCAAAACTTCCAACAATGTACTTGCTGCAATCCTAAATCAACTTAGGAAAAATCAGCAAGACACAGCTACTCATCACCCAGCCATCACATTACAAGACATGGAGAAACTTAAAGCTTCCTCAGCTCTATCACCAAACACTGCACCAGGATTAGTAAAGAAAGTCTGGTTCGATATGCATACAAGTCTGTTTAATGCATACATATCGGACATCAGGGATGGTATAGGGTGTGAAATGAGTCTCTTCGTGGATGACTCCAAGATGGGAGCAGTAGTTGAGGGAGAAGAGGGGAGGTTGGCCCTGCAAGGGGACCTGGACACCCTGGAAAGCTGGGCTCACACATGGAAATTAAATTTCAATATCACTAAGTGCAAGGTGTTGCATCTTGGTCGGGGAAACCCTAAACACAGGTACACCCTGGGAGGGGAGGTGCTGGAAGCCTCAACAGGGGAAAAAGACCTAGGGTCATGGTGGATACATGTATGAATAACTCTTGAGCAGTGCAGGAGAGCAGCTAGCAAGGCAAACAGGATGTTGGGATGCATCGCAAGGGGGATCACCTCTAGGAGCAAGGAAGTGATTCTGCCGCTGTACAATGGACTGGTTAGACCACACCTTGAGTACTGTGTACAGTACTGGAGACCACACTTGAAGAGGGACATACAGCTCCTGGAGAGGGTACAGAGGAGGGCAACAAAGATGATACGAGGGCTAGGGGATTTGACTTACGAGGACAGACTTGAGGAGCTCTGCCTGTTTTCATTGGAGGAGAGGAGACAGGGGGGACATGATTGAGGTCTTCAAGTACCTCAAGGGAATAAATAGGGTAAACATGGAGGGGCTCTTTAGACTAAAGCAGGGAGGCATCACCAGAGGGCATGGTTTGAAGTTGGAAGGTGGAAGGGTGAGGGGGGAAAAGAGGAGGAGGTTTTTCACTGAGAGGGTGGTGGACCCTTGGAATGCTCTGCCTGGTGAGCTGGTTCAGAGATCCACAGTGGAGGGCTTTAAGAGAGGGTGGGACAGACACAGAAAGTGGATGTATCAGATGATGGCCTGTCCCGGGGGGGTGGGGATGGATGATAGGGGTTTCTGGAGCACAAGGGATGGGAGGGTCTCGGCACCCAACTAAGGATCTAGGTTCGAGCAGACTCGATAGACCATAAGGCCTAATCTGCTGGCAAATAGTATGTTAGTATGTTAGATATTCAAATTCATATGGCTAGACGAGGACGAGAGGGCTTGAGGCAACTCACACCACATTCATTTCAAGTGAAAACCAGTGACAAGGGGCACAAATACATAACTTTAACTCACAATCCTGAAACTAAAAATCATAAAAAAACCCTGGAACCCAACAAAGAATCACAAAGGGGTTTTATTTTTGAGACCAGATGACCCACTGTGCCCTGTCAGGTCATTCCTGAAATACCTCAGCAAAATACCACAAGATGCACAATGTTTCTACCTGCACCCTAGAAGGCTCTCACAAGAATCTCTACAACATGAGAAAATATGGTATACCCATGAACCCATGGGAAAAAACTATTTAGGTTCATTAATGGCAAAGTTAAGCACTGAAGCTCAGTTAACCCAAAAGTATACCGACCACAGTATTCGAGCAACAGCAGTACAGCTATTATCCAATACAGGATTAGCTCCATGAGAGATTGTCTCTGTCACAGGACATCGTTCTGCAGCAAGCTTAGCAAGCTACTGGACAGCTTCCACGGAAGATAGAGAACACTGGAGCAGTATCCTGGGACGACATCACACCACAATACCAAAGGAATACAAACCACAGCAGCCTAGCACATCACTACAAAGATCCACAATGCCACCTGCAGGAATCAGCGTAGAAACACCACCTTCAGCAACAAGTACAGTCACCAATAAACATTCTTTTCTACTGTAATTTTGCCTGCAGCATTCACTATAATAACCCATATTTTTTTTTTCAGCACTACAACAAAATCCCTTCAACTTGATGCACTGCAGTTTCACAGGACCAGTGAACTTCATCAACTACCAGAAGTAGAAGACAATTTTTCCATCACAGTTCATTAAACAAAAAGTACAACCCGCGATTTAACTGCGTTTCAGTTTATTTCTCCTTTCCATTCCCCAAACAACTTTTTTTCTCCCTATTTAAACACATTGCAATTTAAATAAATATACTGTTATAATTCTGCAAACTTCTTGTCTACTACTTTTTTTTGTTTCAAACTACATACCCATATTCTATAAGACATTTTCCAGGGTGCATTATTGGATACACGGACCTTCCAGGGCTATAAGGCCCTCCGCCTGTGGCGTCGGGCCTCATCACGCGCCTGGGCGGTCCGTTATATCCCAATAACGCCCACCCTGTCGGGTATTATTACTTACATGTAGAGCAATAGTCAGACCACACTTGGACCATGGCATCCCATTGTGGAGCCTTTACTAAAGGAGAGATGTTGATGGACTGGAGAGAGTGCAGAGAAGGGTGACAAGAATGATTGATGGAGACCGGGGTATGAGCTATGAGGATATGCATGGGGAGCCTGGACATGTACTGTACTCCTTGGAGTTAAGAAGAATCAGGGGCGATTTGCTCCTGATGTATAGAATTTCCAGAGATAAGGAACTAATGGATAGCCTTGATTTACAATTTAATAAAAGGAATGTGGCACTCAGGAGCCACAGCTTTCAGTTAAAGGGAAACACTGGAAAAGGCACAGTTTGACCCAGGTGCTACACAAATGCTTGATTAGTGCTTTCAGACTGCAACATTTTTTTTTAATTACCTCTGATTGCTTTTTTTAGTGATTTAAACAGTGGTCTTCAACTTTCATTTTCTATTGCTGGCAGCTACCATTTCATGAGCAGCAGTGAGCTTCCTGAGCTCACTTTATGCTAATATGTCCTGCCAACCAATAGCAGAGGTCAAACAGACATAATAGCATAACGTGAGCTCAGGAAGCTCACTGCTGCTCATGAGATGGTTGCTGCCAGCAACAGAAAGTGTGAGTTGTGGGTAGCCATTTTAAGTCATTAAATTGTTACTGTCTGATAGCACTAATTGAGAGTTTCTGTAGTGTCTGAGGAAAGCCGAGTCTTTTCCAGTGTTTTCCTTTAAAGTTGACTTACCCTAAGAGGAGCCAAAGAAGAAATTTTTACACACAAAGAATTATCCCATTGTGGAATAGTTTGCGAAGGGACATAGCAGAAGCTAGCACATTTCTGACTTAAAAAAAAAAGACTGTGCCTGGTGACCTGGGTCTGGGAGCGGGCTCAGGCCGCCGGGGGACGGCAGGGGCAGGTGAGGATTGAGCACCTGCTGGGCTGCTCTCCTCCCTGGAGGGGAGGCTGGGGATTGCCCGGCGTGCCAGTGGCTTCTGGTGGAGACCAGGGGCGCTGCAGCACACTCAGCTGCATGTAATCAGCATCCCCTGATGCAGGCAAGGGTTGCTGTGTGCCTAGCATTGGGGACATGCACATGCACGGGAGGAGGGAGAGATCACCAGAAAAAGGAAAAGCCCGGTCTGTGGGGTAGGCGACAGCACCTGCTCTCATGCCCATGGCCGCGTCCATCCTGCCTGGCCTTCCATGTTCCTCCACCCGGGTCCTCTCCCACATCGGAGTCTGACTATAAGTGTGCCCAAGAGGAGGAAGCTGGGGGTGCCGATTGTGGACAGAGGAGGAGGGAGAGAGGAGACACAGGTAGGAGGACTTCAGGCAGGGCAGGAGCAGGCAGGATGCCTGAGAGAGGCCCCCAGACCATGACCGGAGGGAAAAAGATTACTAAAAAAAAAAAAAGACTGGATAGACAACTGTTACATGAACTCAGGACCAACTGACCTGCTAGAGCAAGAGATGAACCATATGGGCTAACGCCTTCTGTTCACCTTACCTTCCAAGTATAGATCCAAGTATAAGGAGTGATCAGAGAGCAAGCCCATATTTAATGAAGGGAGAAAACAAAAAACAAAACAAAAAGGTTTGCCAAAAAATTTCATCTTTAAAAGTAAGAAGGAAGTAGTTCTGCTTGGTATTAGCCACCAACTAGCAATCATTTTTTGTTCTGAGCCTTAGAAGTCTCTATGAGAGTAGTGGTCTCCATGTTTTTTTCTTTGATGTCCCACAGCTCAAATGAGAAAACCACAGCCTGGAGGAAATCCAAACTTGAGGTTCATAGGCAGAGTTATAGAATATGGAACATCAACTGGCCTATTAGGAAACAAACACTGCTAAATGTATGCATTTTTTCATATAACAATGAACACTGAAAATACAGGGGTTCTTTTCACACCATTGACAAATTGGCCATGCAAAATGCAGCTGAAGGTGGGTTAATCAGCCGGCCCAGTGGTGCTGAGGGTTGAGGCGCTGGACGCCACACCTCGCACTACGCCGGCGGCCCGGGTTTGGGAACGGACTCGGGCGGCCGGGGGTCGGTGGGGAGAGGGAGGATCAGCTGCCCAACGGATGCTCTCCTCCTCAGGGTGGTAACCAAGAACGCTTCATGTTTCGCATCCTCCATAGCCGGCAGCACCGCAGTAGGAAGGGATGGAAGCGGCTCACCCGCCGGAGCCGGGAGGGGGACGCCGCGCGCATGAGGGCTGGTGTGCGCCAGCACGCGCCACTGGGACGACGCCCCTAAGCGCCAACGTCCCAGGGGGAATGGGATCCGAGGGGAGAAAACGGAAAAAAACCCTCCGGCAGCCTAGATGAAGGCCGCTCCAGTACTACCCAGGGGCCACCTACAGGACAGACCCCACTGTGCAAGGAGAGGAGGAGGAGGCACTCTAGGGACAGATCACTAAGGTAGGTGACCCAGGGGGACATGAGCGGATGGAAGGAAAGGGCTCTGGAGGTAGGTAGGAGGATAAAAAAGAAAAAAAAAAAAAAAGAAGGTGGGTTAATCATCTCTCAGAAAATGTCAGAATTTAGTGCCGTTTTTCATAGATAATACTGCCAATATTACACTGAATATTCTTACTGCACCAAAAAAAAAAGTAAACACACCAGACATTATGGGGCCTTCACTCTGTAAGTCTACTATTCAATCAATAGTCACTACAGTCATTGGACAATTAAAGCACAGATATGTTACATGAAAAAGAAAATATAAGTTGCGAAATGCAACAGTCACAGAGTGCAAAATATACATAAAAAACATAACCTGGGCCCTCAATTTCTTTTTTTCTTCAGTATGCTTTCTGGGTGCCAGTCCTCCGAGAGCTCAGCTCCTAACTAATCTGACCTCCCCCCACCCCAGACTTACTCAGAGCGGCAATCCACACAGGCTTGCCCCTCTGGGCGGGGCCATTGGGCAGGCACGGCCCCCACAGAAGACTGTATATGTTTCCCAGTGAAAGAACCAGCAGGAGGCCTCTCTATCTTACCCCCCAAGGTGGGGTCGGGCTGCAACAATGGAGACTCTTGCTCAGTTGCTGGCCAAGCGTCACGGAGGGTGGTGTGGGGGCTGGAGAGACGGGGCATCATGAATGGATCTGGCAGTTTTTCCTGATAACGGGCTCCCTGGGAGGCATGATGTGCAACCACGCTCAGTGCAATGGGTGAACGTCTGACACGCCTCTTTGACAGCTGGGCTCTGGCAGCTGTATTCCTCCCCCCAGGGCACCACAAGGGGTCAATCACACGCCGGTCGCTCCCCCTTCCCCTGGAGGAGGAAAGCAGTCCCAAGGATGCTCAATTCCCGCCAGCATTCCAACACCCCGAGTCTGGTCACGAACCCAGGTCACTAACATTGCAGACGGAAATCCCTCTGTGCCAGCGGGCCGGCCCAGGTCCTAAATTTCTAAAACAAGTTTTAAGCGGCTTGAGGTATCTAAGGAGACTGTCTTGAATATTGTGATTGCCCTAAAACAAGCTACTTGCTATTCAAACATTCTATCTGCACAGTTGTTTTTTGCTTGTGCCCTACTCTTAATTACTAGGCTGGTAAATATGTCTACTGCTACTGGTCAATCTCCTCAGGCATTAAAATTTGCAATTTTAAAGCCTGTTCTTAAGAATCGTGGTCTATCCAGAAAATCCTATAAATATTCCACCTGTAGTGAATCTTCTGGTTCTATCTAAAATTCTTGAAAAATTGGTTATTGATCAACTATTTTCCCTGATGATGCCCTGATTAATACCCACAAATATCAAACCCTAGACGACTCTTTCAGGTCATACATTCTATAAACAAATCCCTAAGTTCAACACCTGCCTCCACACTTACAGCGTCTGAGATTTCAAGGTGGGTAAACGGACTTCCTCCTTAGTTCCCTATACACGGACGATCATTTACTAAGAGCAGAAACTATGTAGTTAATATCCTTGTCCCCCCCAAAGCAGAGATGCTATGCTCAACAACTCTGGCTATAAAATGCCTGTCATTGACCCTGCTCCAGCTTCGCTGCTGAAATAATATTTTCCTGTTTTGCTCCCTTTGCTACTTAAAACAGGATCTTCATCATTTCCAGCCAAGTTTTCAAGTGCTTACAGCGCTGAAAATTAGTACCGACTGTAATTGTTGATCTTATGGAATATCTTCTCCATAGATTACCACTAATAGGTTTGTGCCAGAGGCACTAGGACCCCATGGAACCCAGAACTTTTCTGGTGGCGTAAGTAGGCCGTGCATGTGCCACTGCACATGTACCATGGTATACAGTGTGATGCAGACAGCCCGTTCTGAGTGCTGTATAATATTTTTTTGTATAAAATGTATTAACGTCTCTGCTGAAAAATCAAATGCTCTCGGAATGACCTCACTCTCATCCCCCCCCCCCAGATTTCAGCTGACAGATGCCAGCTAAGAGAAATGCTGACAGCACGTATCACACACACTCAGTTTTTAGAGACAATGTGTTACTTGGCAGACTTTAATCAAGGATCCTGTTTCTCCGAGTTAATTACAGACTGGTTTAAGTTAACTTTGTTAAGAGGGAAATCATAAAAAAGGTTTATGACAATGAAGAGAAAAACCCAGGTTATTACACAGGAGTGTGAGGTTGTAAATGCTCCTATGAAGCCTGTGTGAGGAGGAGGCAGCATGGATCAAAAGAGATGTCATTTGAAACATGAGTCATGCTGAAGGATTGCAAAACTGACACTTTGAAAAGACTACTGTTTTATTTTTTACTAGATATATTTTCAAATATAATCTGACAGAGGAGGAACTAGCTGACCTCATCCAAAAAGGAGTTGGCAAATACAGCTTGAAAAGAATATTCTGTTTCACTACAGGGACACTTTTTTATCTGACACTGACCAAGAAAACATCTGAGGACTGTAAACAGGTATTTAGAAAGCTAGACCAATCTAAATACTGTAAGTAGGAATTGCACTGTTTTAAACCTTGTTTTGTTTAAGGATATGTGTTTTTGTGATAAAGAATTCTGTATAATACTGTTTACTATTTTACCTTTTGTTTAGTAAAGATATATTTTTAAAAATATAACTTGTCTGGTGTGCCTTGAAACGTTTCTTTGGTTTTAAATGAAGTTAGATAGTTTTAAAGCTGACACGGTGCATGAGTTTATGGGTGTAGCAAACTGGGAAACAGAGTTTCTCTGGGTCTTACATAGAGTTCAAAAAGGGTTCATTTTGTAATACCTGGTTAGGTGCCCGTAGGCAAAGATATCTGGCCCCCCCGAAGACAGAATTATCTGAACCTGACAACTGGGTATGCTAACAAGAGGTTAACAAGTCTGAATTCCCCCAGAACTTGGGACTAAGGTAACTCGAATCCACAAAACAGACATGAGGGCTACCTTGTTCTGTTCACTGTTCACAAGACCACACTCAGAGGTTGGCACTTTGGGAGTAGAGGGCTGACCTGCTGAGCGAATCTGTGACATACAGCAGTGCCAGCCCCTAACCACCGCAGTATCTCTTTTATCAAGGAGGTAAGCAGCATGAACCTAATAAGTAACCTATGTATTTAACCTACTGACATAATAGAACTCCGGTGGCCCGTCTAAGAAGGGCCACCAAACCCAGTAAGACAGTATCTTCACAGCCCAAACCATGTATGGAAGGGTGAAGATCAACACAACAATAGTGAGTGAGGCTGGAGGATGTTGAGAGGCATGTTAATCTGTGAAGATATTCAGGAAGATCAACAGTTACGACAGTAGCAACAGTTAAAAGTAGGGAGATCCTAGAATCCCTGCAGGGGGCGTTCCCCAGGCAACTAGTTAACGAACCAACTTGGGAGAGGGGAAGAGTCATACTGGAGCTGGTACTGTCAAACGGGGACCGTGTCGCTGATGTCATGGTGGGTAGCCACCTAAGGACCAGTAATTATTGTACGGTGTGGTTCAATATAAGAACTGGGCCAGAATCAAACCACATTAAAACAAGGGTCCTGGACTTCAGGAGGGCCGATTTCAAGAAAATGGGAGAATGCCTTAGGGAAGCCCTAGCAGGGATTGGTAAACTTGGTTGAGTAGAGGAACAGTGGGCAAAAATAAACAAGGGCACTGAGAAGGCAACAAACCTCTGTGTCAGGCAGGTTAAAAAGGGCAAGAGAAAAAAAAGGAGGCCGCTGTGGTTCTCTAAGGAAGTAGCAGAGAAAGTAAAGGCAAAGAAGCTGCCATATAGAAAGTACTATGCAAGACAACACAGAAGGAAGAGGATAGGGGTTCAGGAGAAACAAAAGGAGGCAGGAAAGGCAGGAGCACGAAAGCACAAACGGAGGAGAATACTGGCAAGTTGGTAAAAAAGGGAGGAAAAAACATTCTTTAGGTATATGATACGAACATACGAAACTGCCAGCAGATACAGGCTATATCGTCTATCAAGTCTGCTCAAGTGTGCAGCCAGCAATCCCTTATACTGCAGCTGCCCCTCCCTCCCCTCCCCCATCACGGTGACCCTCCCCCTCACTTTGTCCCATCCCCTTTTAAAACTGCCCACCAACTTACAGGACACCACCTCTTTGGGCAGCATGCTCCACACAGATACCACCCTTTCTGTGAAAAAGTCCTTCCTCATTTCTCTCCTGAATCTTCCTCCAATCTCAGATCATGCCCCCTTGTGCCCCACCCAACTTAAAGATCCCCTCTGCACCAGTCTTGCTTATCCCTTCATGTATTTAAAGGTCTCAATCATATCTCCCCTATCCCTCCTCTTCTCCAGGGAGTACATGTTAAACTCCCTCCGCCTCCCATCATAGGGATTGTCTTCCAATCCCATGAGCATCCTTGTTGCTCTGCGCTGGACCTCCTCCAGTAATCTTTTTTTTTTTGCAGCTATTACTTCATATCTGCTGGCTTACATCCAGAGGGCGCCCTCAGCCCCATCCCCCGATGTCCACCATCTGGCACTGACCTGGTCCCCGGCCGGGCTGGCAGGGATCCCCAACCCCCACCGGAGACTGGATTCAAGGGGCCAGTGCCATAGCTGGCTGGGAGCAGAGCCTGCGAGGTGCCCTCCATCACACTGCTGCGGCAAGCGATTTTCTGTTTCCTTCCCCTAGGGGTCGGGGCGTACAATGACACCTGCAGAGTGGAGTGTGTACGCGTCAGCCCGCACTCCCCTTCAAGCGTCTGCCCTGACTCCTCCTTTGTCTGCAGCATGGCAGCTGTGTCCCCCAGCCTCCGCTAGGAGGCAACCAGGTGCCGACAGCTGAAACCGCCCCTCACCGGAGAAGGAGAGCAGTCCATCGGACGCTCTATCCTTCCCCGCCCCTGCCGACCCCAGGCGGTCCATGCTCTTTCCCGAACACAGATCGCCAGTGTTGCACGAGGTAAGGCGACCAGCGCCTCAGCCCTCAGCACCACTGGGCCAGCTCTCCTCCAGTAATTTAACATCTTCAAGTATGTGTGCCAATACTGCATGCAGTACTCCAGGTGCGGCCTCACCAATGATCTGCACAAAGGCAGGATCACCTCCCTCCTCCTGGTGGTGACTCCTCTAGCAATACACCCCAGCATCTTGTTGGCTTTAGCTGCTGCCTTTCAGCACTGTGTTGAGTGGTTCATTTGCCCCATTATTATCACCCCAAGAGCCTTCTCCTCCTCCTCTGTAGCAGCTATCTGCACTCCTCCCAACTGATAACACCTCCTTGGGTTCCTTGCTCCCACGTGCATGACTTTGCACTTCTTAGCATTGAACCCCAGCTACCACGTGCCTGACCTGTCCTCAGGTTTTGTCACATCATCCTGCAGCCCCTGCCACCCTACTGTGTCATCCACCACTGCACTGATCTTGGTGTCATCCACAAAAAGACTTATCTTGTTCTTAATGCCATGTGAGACGTCGTCTATGAAAATGCCAAACAACACTGGGTCCAGTACCGAGCCTTGAGGCACCCCGCTCATTACAGTCCTTAGAGCTGAGAGTTCCCCTTCTACCACTATCCTTTGTTGCCTCCCTTGCAGCCAGGTCTTGATCCAATTCACCATTTTTGTCCCTGCTCCCTGGTATCCCAGCTTGCTAATCGGCCTCCCATGTGGCATCAAATTGAATGCCTTACTGAAATCCAGATACAGGACATCCACTGCATGGCCCTTGTCCAGTTCCCTAGTCACCCAGTCATAACAGTCAACCAGGTTGGTCTGGCAGGATTTGCCAGAGACAAACCCATGTTGCTTCCTGTCCTGAAGACCATTATCTTCTAGAAAGGTTACTAACCTCTCTATAAGGATTGTCTCCATTAAGTTTCCCACAATGGATGTGAGGCTTACTGGTCTATAGTTGCCCGGTTCATCCTTGGGTCCACTTCTGCTGAGGCGTACCACATGAGACATTCTCCAGTCCCGGGGTATGCACCCTGTTTCCAGAGAAGTATTCAACAAGTCTGCCAATGGCTCTGCCAGGACATCCGCCAATTCCTTCAGTACCCGGGGATGTATGCAGTCTGGTCCTGGTGCCTTATCCACCCTCTGTGCCCTTAAACCTTCTAGTACCCTGGCACGCTTTACCCATCTGTCACTCCCTCCCCCCTGTGCCTACCCTCCCTCCCTATCCCCTGAGGCACTGACCCATCCTTTTCCTTAGTAAATACAGAAGTATTCATTTAGCGCTTCTGCCTGCTCTGCCCCTTTCTCTGCCCACCCCCCCAATCCTTCCTGATCCTTACTATCTGATTTTTGCAGATCCTTCTGTCTTTTATGTACCTGAAGAAGTCCTTTTCTCCATCCTTGATGCCTTGTGCCAGCCTAAGCTTTCTGGAAGCCTTTGCTGCCCTGACTGCTCTGGTCACCTCTCTAGATTACTTCAGGTACTCCTCTCTATCCATCCCCTGCCTGGAACTCTTGAATCTCCTGAAGGCTGTCCTTTTTGCTCTCACCTTTTCCAACAACTCCCCACTCTTAACCAATTAGGTTTCTTGGCCCTAGCCTTTAGCTTTGTGTCTTGGTACAGGATCTAGTGGCCTCTGCAAGTCCTAGCTGATGACTTCCCATTTCTGGCCAGCATCCACGTGCGGACGGATTGCAGCTAGGTGTACAGCCACTATTTCCCCTATGCTCTCAAAGTCAGCTCGCCTGAAGTCCAACAAGCTGATCCTTGTTCCTGCAGCCTCCTTGCCCATGCTGAGTGAGAACCACACTGTGTGGTAGTCACTCCCTGTCAGAGGATCCTCCACCCCCAGCTCTCTGACAAACTGCCCGTTAAACAGCACAAGGTCCAGAGTGTTGCCTAACCTGGTCGACTCATTTACCATCTGTACCAAGAAGATGTCCTGAAAAGCCTCAAGAAGGACTTGCTCCCTTGTGCTCGAGGTGGCTGGGGTGCTCCAATCAACCCTTGGTAGACTGAAGTCCCCCACGATCATGGTGTTACCCTTCCTGCTGACCCTCCTAATCTGCTCCGCTGGTTCTCTGTCCAAGTCCTCTGCCTGAGACAGTGGCTTATACACCACCCCCATCCTAAGGGTCCTATTTCTTGAATCCTGGAATTGTATACATAGTGCCTCTGTTCTACCCTCCTCCCCTTCCTCCCTGGCACCCCTTATTCCCTCTCTCACACACAGACCACCACCCCACCTCCTTTCCCTTTCTCCCTATCCCTGAGGTATATTCTGTACCCCGAGATCACCAGATCCCAGTCCTGCTATTGGGTGGCCCATGTTTAGGTGATGGCAGCTATGTCCGCCTCCCCCTCTGCCATGAGAGCCAGCAACTCTGCCACTTTTTCCCCCAGGCTTCTTGCATTCAAGGAGACTACCCTCCATTGATATTGGATTCCTGCTTTTGTGCTGAACAGTTTGGTGCTGAATATTGCTATGGGGTGCTCAAATAAAGGAAGTCCAACTGGCTCTAAGTCACAGCCGCCGGCTGAACAGCAGGCCTCTACCTCAGCTGCTGCAGCTAACAGTGTGGAACTGCCGCAGAAAATTTTACAACTTTCCATGCAGGACATCAATGGAAAAGTTGAGGCAATTCTCCAGAGGCTTGGCGAGCAGGAGATCAAAATAGAACTGGCTACGAAAACCGCTAATTCTGCTGAAACCCAAGCCAATAAAGCTATATCAGCCACGACGAAGTTGATGCAAGAGAATGGCCAGCGGTGCTATTGTTTAGAGGTCCTGGAGAATGCTAATCGTGCCCCTAATGTCTGGTTGGTTGGATTGCCAGAGGGGTCGGAGGATCCAGATCTCCTGACTTTTTTGAAACACTGGCTACCTCAAGCACTACATCTTAAGTCCAGCTTGGATGAGCATTTTCTGAAAGCTTATCGGATTTCCACAAGATCGGCGGAGGCACAGCGGGATAATCCCTGAACAGTCCTGCTTATCATGGATGGTGTAGTGGCGAGAGAACAGCTTTTGCAAGCAGCCCATAACACAGACCAATTGAATTTCGATGGCCAAACTTTGCACCTCTTCTTAGATCTTTCATACACAACAAGACCCCGACGCAAGAAATCTGATGGGAGTCTGGGCTAAGTTGCGTGCCTTGGGTGTGGTGCACTCGTTGGTAATGCTGGCTCATTTGCGCATTTACTGTGGAGGGCACACCTTTCAATTTACAGACCCAGAGCAAGCCAGTGAAAGAGTGGAACAAATCCAGAAAGAACTTGAGGCCTCGAAGGATCATTCTTTTGTGGGTCACAGTTCCGAAGAGGAGGACATTGAATCCAGTAAACTACGGGGCCTTGCAAGTTTTATGTTGGAACTCTAAATCTGAGTGGTGCTTCCAATGACTCTTTGAGAACTTTCTTTGAGCACCGCTGTTCTAGTTTTCAATATTGGTGACTGTTCCCAATGTTTTCTTATGGTTCAGAGGGGAGATGCGCAGTCCTTTTATGCCAAGTGCACAATATTAATATCTATAATGTAGTTGTTGGGACATTGTTTTGGACTGGAATCAAACCCCCTCTAATCAAGACCTTTGGATGGGACTAGCTTAAATCTCCGTCAGACAGCTGCCTTATTTCTTTTTATCTCTTTCCTTATTTACGTACTTACTTCCTTAAGGTTTAACTAGTGACATATCGCTCCGTGTTAGTTAAGTATTAGTTGCAGTACTTTGTGGGAGGGCATTACACATGCTGGGAATTTAATACATGTTTGGATTGGGATTGAATCAGCACTGGTTGTTGAATTATACATTTTCTCGTTTGGATTGTTCTGGACTGACCACTTTTTCTTGCAGGGTGGAGCCATTTGTAATAGCATACTAGATATAGAGAATAATGGATGGGGAAGGGTTTGATATGAGAATTTAATGCACACCCGAGTTGTGGGATGCTACATATACCCCCAGGGCGAAGCCCAAGGGGTTTATCAAAGCATCCCACAATGAGGGTGTGCATTAAATTCTTATATGAAACACCCACCCCATCTTTTATTTTTTATAACAGACCAGGATTTTTTCTCCAGCAGTTTATGAAACTGTTTGGCCCCGACCACATACAGAATGTTGGCCAATGAGGCAGCAGCATAGTTTGACTGGCGTGGCTCATGAATGTCATAACAACCAGCCAGTTGTTATGGAAAATATCAACCTGGTTAGTACACTGACAGAAATTGCTGACCAGTTATTATATCATTTTAATTGTTAATCCCCCCATATCTGTAATCTGAAGGGCTGAGATATTTATATCCTGTACCACTGAATGATTCCTGCACTATCAGGGATGTCTGGCATTTGAAACTGTATTTCAAAGCAGCAGTGCAATGAAAATGGGTTAACATTTGACCCCACCTTTTTTTCTTCCTAACTGATGGCTGATGTCTTCCAGTTTATTTTGGCGGTCTAATTTTAAGTTTTCATTATAATTTAAGAATTTTCTGAAAGTTTTAAAATAATAATTTCTCAAGAAAAAAGATGGCTGCCTCATTTTTGCATATAAATAATACTGAGGACCCAAGGAGGATAAGAATCCAGACAAAAATGCTAATGTACAGTACAAAGCATAGGAATCATCCAGAAAACCCAAATGAACAATTCTGCCAATATTTTTCATAAACACAACTGAAAATTAGCTTTTTGGAATAACTTTTTTTGTTGTACTGCTGCTTTAATGTTTATTTGTGTAAAACAATAAACAGAAAGTACAAAAAAAAAAAAAGAAAAGAAAGGAGACTACCCTCCAATATGTGCCCTTCCCACCCTTCCCCCTTTGAACACTATAGTTATCAACACTGTATGTACCCTCCCTTATTCCATCCCTTGTATGGGGGGTAAGCCCGCTTGACTCCCCTACCTGGAGACCTTGCTTGAATTCCACCCAACTGCCTCCCCCCACACCTACTTTAAATCCACTCTGGTTGCTATATACTCCCCCAGTCTCCGTTTTAATACCCCTGTGCCCTCCTTGCTCAAGTGTAACCTGTCCTCGGCATACAGGGTGCTGCTATCCCAAATTCTCACCCCAGGAATTCTCCAATATTCCTAATTCTTGCAGTCAGCCTTTGAAGTAGAACTGCCTGGAGATAGAATGGTATGCTAGTGATGGAACCACCACTGGCTCGTGCCACTTTTCAAATGCTGCCCTTATTAACTGCCTGCATTCTAAACCACCTCAGATTTTATTCTCTGCCTGTCAAGTCCAGACCCCTCGGAGACTTCTCCTTAAGCCGTTCCTGAGTGTTTACTTTAGAAAATGTAAGTATTTTTCTCAGATTTTTCATTTGCTGCCTTTATTTTCTGTATTAGTTTATAAACTGCTAGTTAGTTTAGGAATTTTTGTTATTACAGAATCACAGAATTTTATACAAGTTCAAATAGACCGAGGTTCGGGATAACCAGCGATAAACCGAGCCTTTAGTTAAGTTTTCTGGAGCTTTTTTAAACAAACTCCGGTAGTTTACTTCTTTTTAAATATTTATTGTTTAAAAACAGTAATCAATAACTTTCTTATAAAGAACTGATAATCCTGGTTCTTTTCTATCAGTGCCCAGTTCCGATCGGAACTTTTGGTCGGTTTCTGAACCGACTGCAACTGCAAAAAAAAATTAAAAAAAAGAAGCTACTTAAAATTAAAAACTTATTTTGCAGTTTGTGTTTTTCTGTTGGCTCTAAGAATGTCAGACAAACCAAAGAAGAAAACCAGTGAACCTGGGTTCAAAAATTGTACTAAGTGTGGGGATGTCTTTGCCAAGGCAGACAAGCACACATTATGTCTTGTTTGCCTTGGTGAGGAGTATTTCTCAGCTGACTGCAATATATGTAGATCCTTCCCAAAAGATAGTTGAAAAGCGTTGGGAAAGACTACAAAAGAAACTGGAAAAGGGTTCCTTGGGCTCCGACCAGCTAACACCCTCAAAACCCATGAATGAAACCGCTGAGCCTAAACAATCCACCCCGATAAGGGTGCTCCAGCAACCGGTAAGAGAACCGGTGAACCGGATGAATCCCTGGTTCCTTCTAAGAGCTTAAAAAACTAAGCACACTGAACCCCCTGCTGAAAGGCCTAAGGGGACTTCTACTGTGACCACCATCCTGCCTTCTTCTGATGAAATTGCCCAGGCTTTCAGGGTAATTTAGGCTCTACCTGGGTTGGTACCAGCTCCTAGTACATCACCGATCCAAAAACACCCATTCAAACAAGCAACTCCCTCTGCTCAAGCTTCACTCCCGGAACAGCTGGAGTTTGAAGATTATGGGCAATATGAAGAGGGTGAAGGGGAGCCCATTGAACTGGAAGTTTCCCCTGACCAAGAGTTTGGGTCCTCTCCTAGAGCAACAGAGGATTATTCATCCCACTTCACATTCGTAAGAAGAATGGCGGATGCTCTTGATACAACCACCAGTGAGGTGATTGAAGATGAAGAGGAGGTGGAATACCTAAAAATGATGGGGCTGACACCAACTAAAAAATTGTTACTCCCCATCAATAAGTTCTTTAAGAAGGATGTTTTAAAGATTTACAAATATCAAATTCTGTCCCACCTCTGGATAAGAGGTTTGAAAAGAAATACCAATTGGACAGGGAAGGAGCTGAATTTTTATTCACCCACCCTGACCACCGGGGGTGGTGCAGACTGCAGCCTGTGACAGGGCAAAGGTGCCTCTGGTATCCCCCCCGGACAAGGACTCCAGGAAGTTGGCAAAGAAGTGCAATCTGTCAGCTTCCCTAGCAATTAGGCAAGCAAATTATCAGGCCTACGCTGCCCAGTATCAGAAGTTCCTGTGGCAGTCTGTCCTGGCCATGTCTGATAAGGCCCAGTCTGGCCTCTCAGCAGATCTGGCTGAGACTGCCAGATTTGGTTTAGAAGCTGCAAAATACCAGTTGCATATGGCAGTATATACCAATGACACTACTGCCAGATGGATGGCTAACACTGTAACCTTGAGGAGGTTTGCATGGCTAAGGGCCACAAACCTCATACAGGACACCCAGGTGAAAGCCATGGACTTCCCTGTAGAGAATAACTCCCTTTTTGGGGAGCAAACAGAGGCCTATATGAAAAAGGTGGATGAATATAAGGCCAGCTATAGAAGTAACTTGGCCAAAGAAAAACCCTCACCTTCCACTAGGCCTTATGGAAGGGAAGGCAGGGTAGAGCTGCATACGGCAGGCCTTTCTATCAGGCTCAAGCTGTCCCCCAATACCAGTAGTACCCCCAGCAGACGGGGTACTTTAGGGGTAGGGACAGAAGGGGATCTAGGCATGGTTTCCAGGCTGGTCAAGCCCAGCCCCAGTCAAAACAGACTCCTTGACTTTCTTGTCCAGGCCGCCTCCCCACTATCAGTAGGGGGCAGACTGGTTCACTGCTTCCAGGCTTGGAAGAACATTACCACAGACAAGTGGGTCCTGGAAGTGAAACCCCTCCCCCCACCTTGCATTTCCTGAATGCAGGGAGGACTCTGTTGTGGTAGTCCAGCCTTTAAACCAGTGGTGTCTGGTTCATTTCTGTTTATTCAAGTGGCAGCTTTAGCAGTATCTGTGCTTTTGGAGTGTTGTTTCTTTTTCTAAAATCTGTTGCAACAGTGTCTTTTTCTTACTTTAGCCTGTCCTTGCTATTTTTGCTCTCTCTGTCATCTCCCTACCCACATTGTGGCCACTTATGGGTATTCTTCTTATCCCTCTCCTTTTTGTTTCAGCATCACTCCTGAAGCCTAGAATAAAACTGCCTAAAAAAGCTAAAGAACTGTAAATAAGCCCTAGACCTGGAGAAACCCTGCAAGAGGCAAAAGCAGTGCCTAAAGAAGCACAGGGGACTCATTTTCAGGCTTGCAAATATCCCTTTTATTTGTGATAAAGGGGGTTAACAGTACAGCAGAGCTTGTGCTAGCTTGTGCAGGGACACACCTTACTAATTAGGCTACGCAGCATGGTGTATGAGACCTGCTTTTACAAAAGACAGGTAAATGGAGAGAAATAGCTGCAATAAAACTTCTTTTAAGGAATACAGAACATAGAAGGGTTTCTTTCATGGTACTCTACTGTTTAGAAACCTGAGGTGAATAAAAAGAAGCAATTACATACGTACCTGTGTTCAAGGTAGCAAACTGTTGTTTGAATCTCAAGACCACACTGCAGAATGACTGTTACTTAGGGCCCGCCGGCCATGTTGTCAGCCTATTTATAACCGTCACTCCTGGGAGGAGCCTGACTCCCTGGCGTATTCTTCTTCTTTTAATAAGCCTTACTATTTGTACTGATGTGTTCCTATCTTTGCAAAACAGTATAATATGAGATATTTATGTATTGAGATATAATTTTGTAGCCTTTAAAGGTATCTTTTTGTTTCAAACTATAAAGTGGGAGGTGTTTAGTGGGTCATGAGACCTGTAACTAGTATAAATGTACTTGTGCTTGTAGAACAAGTCAGTTGTTGGTAGGAGCTCTACCCTACCTGTTCCCTAGCTTGCTACTAGGCGAATGTTGGAAGCTGTTTCAGAAGCTAATATTAGACCTCTTTTTATTTTATTACTTTATTTTCCATACTCAGTCCGCTTATTTTTGTCTGCTGAATAATAAATTTAAGTTGAAGTTTTTTACATCCTGAACATTGCCTGGACTCCATTTGTACCCATGTTCACAAGTGAGTCATGGATTGTCCCTAAGTTTCAAATCCTTTCCGACTCTAAGAACCAGTGTTTTCAAGCCAGCTTCCAATGCAGAAATGAAGCTGCTGGAAAAGGAGGTACAAAACTTGCTGTTGTCAAAGGCAGTGGAACCCCTTCCTCCACAGCAAAAGGGAAAGGGTTTTTACTCAAGATACTTCCTTACAACATAGAAAAATGGGGAGTGGCAGCCTATTCTGGAACTAAGATTACTGAACAGGCACCTGACAAAGCCAAAGTTCAAGATGGTAACCTTGGCACTGATATTGCCAACCCTCCAAAAAGAAGCATGGTTGGCATCTCTAGACCTAAAAGATGCCTATTTCCACATCCCCATAAAGGAGTCTCACAGAAAATACCTTAGGTTCAGACTCCCATTAGGTCATTACCAGTTCTCAACACTGCCATTCAGCCTTACTTCGGCCCCAGGAGTGTTCACAAAGTGCTTGACAGTGGTTGTGGTACACTTCAGAAGGTTAGGTGTCACAGTGTTCCCATACCTGGACGACTAGCTGGTAGGAAGCTCACCACAGTAGGTAAAGGAACATCTGCAGTTAACCCAGGAGCTATTGGAATCCTTAAGATTCCTAATAAACCTTAGAAAATCTGTCCTACAACCAGCACAGGTACTGCAGTTCATAGGAGCAGAGTTGAACACCCTGGAGGGCAGAGCTTACCTACCACAGGACAGGGTAAACAATATGATACAGACTGTAAGTTCATTTAATCTCAACAAACCAAAAACTGCAAGGCAGTTTCTTCAGCTACTGGACATATGGCTGCAGCCACAGGTACAGTCCCGGGGTCCAGGTTCCAGATGAGAGACGTACAGTTCCATCTCAATGCACACTGGTGCCAAAGGAGAGACTCCCTCTCAAAACTGATTCCAGTAACAAAGATGTTACTGCAAGTCCTCCAGTGGTGGAAAGAGGGAGACAACCTAAGGGAAGGGGTTCCTTTCCAGCAGGAGTCTCCATCAGTGATACTCACAACAGATGCATACTGGGGTGGGGTGCTCATCTAGGGGATCACACCACTCACTGTACCTGGTCAAGTGCAGAGTCACTTAAGCACATAAACCTGCTGGAGCTAAGAGCAGTGTTCCTAGCCCTGCAGACTTTCGCCCCACTGGTGCATGGCAGGGTGATACAGGTCAGAACAGACAATACCACAGCAATGAATTACATAAACAAACAGGGAGGAACAAGGTCCAACCCCTGTGCACAGAGGCAATGAAACTTTGGAGCCTGGCTTACTCACTCAAAGCTTCACTGCAGGCTATTCAGCTGCCAGGCAAGGACAACAACCTAGCAGATGCTCTGAGTTAAATCAACCTGGCCCATCACAAGTGGACCCTGAACAGGCAGGTGTTGCAAGTAGTGTTCAGAAGGTGGGACACACTAAAGATAGATCTCTTTGCATCCCACGAAAACCAACACCTGCCACAGTATTGTTGCAGACCACCAACCAGAGGTACAATACCCTTGGATGCTCTCTGACTCTGGACTGGGCAGGGAGGCAGTTATATGCCTCCTTCCTTTTCGTCTGATCTTCAGAGTTCTGATCAAACTCAGATCCCAGCCAGCATCAATGATCTTGATAGCACCAGACTGAGCGAGGCAGCCACGGTACTCTCTGCTGCTCTCCATGTCATGTCTGTGGAAAAGCCAATACACCTCCCTGGGAGGCACAACCTGTTAACCTCCAACCAAGGGAGGATCCTGT
This sequence comes from Neoceratodus forsteri, assembly GCA_016271365.2. NCBI lineage: Eukaryota > Metazoa > Chordata > Ceratodontiformes > Ceratodontidae > Neoceratodus > Neoceratodus forsteri. The sequence goes on along the minus strand of CM057449.1, from coordinate 910,975,548 downwards.
ACCTGAACCTCAGATCCCTCGGGCTCAAGGCATAGCTCTTGAGGACAAAGTATGCAGGCTTGCATCTCTCAGAAGGTGTTCTGAATGTCTTGAAGGTTACAGGAAACCTTCTACTAAGAAAACCTATGCCTCTAAATGGAAGACATTTTCTATTTGGTGCTCCACCAAGGATGTGGCATGAGAACAGGCAGGGATTCCAGCATTGCTGAACTACCTCACCCATCTGCATTCTCTGGGCTTGCAGTCCACCACCTTAAAAGTCCACCTGGCTTCAGTATCTGCTTACATTTCAGCTAGAAAGGGTGTCTCTATGGCATCCAATCCTATTTTCAAAAGGTTCTTCAAAGGTTTGGCCCACTTGCTCCCCCCTCACAAGGAACCGGTGCCAGCTTGGGACGTGAATGTCTGCATAGCCAAGCTTATGGGTCCCCCATTCGAGCCCATGGCCTCAGCTCACCTGAAGTATGTTACTTGGAAAACAGTGTTCCTGATAGCCATTACTTCAGCCAGGAGGATTAGTGAGCTTCAGGCTTTGTGCATTGAAAAGGACTATATCTCATTCCATAGAGATAAGGTAGTCCTGTGAACAAACAGTAAATTTCTGCCTAAAGTGGTTTCTGATTTCCATTTGAACCAATCCATTACACTACCAGTCTTTTCCACTGAACACTCTAGTTCAAGTGAACACAGACTCCACAGTCTTGGTGTCAAAAGAGCTCTCAGCTACTACATGACTATCACTAAGGACCACAGGCAGGACAGACAGCAGCTGTTCCTCACTTATGGGGATGTGGGAAAAGGAAACCCATCATCTAAAATGTCCATTTCTCACTGGATAGTTCAGTGCATCCAGTTTTGCTACTCGAAAGTGGGAAGGGAGCCCCCAGCAGGGCTGAGGGCCCACTCCACAAGGGGCACAGCTGCGACCACAGCAGCCAGGGATGTTCCACTAGTGGAAATCTATAAAGCAGCTACCTGGAGAACAGTACACGCTTTCAGAAAGCATTACAGTCTGGACACACACTCCAGAAGTGATGCCAGATTTGGCACAGCAGTCCTGCAGAGTTTGTTTCCAAAGTAGGTTCTGTGCCCACCTACAAAGGTACTGCTTTTTAGTCTGCAAGAGTTAGGAATGTTGGTGAATTCCTGGAGTGAGAAGAAAACATTACTTACCATAGTAATCTTGTTTCTTCCAAGGTTTTCTCCAATATTAATAACTTACCCACCCTGCCTCCCCTTTTGAACCAGTGGCCTCTCCACTCCAAGCTGAGTAACTATGTGTGAGGGTGCCACACACTGGCACTGGAGGTGCTGCCTGTCTATGGCAAGGGAGATGCTAGGGCACTTCTCACCAGGGAATTCAATGAGTGGTTGAAAAACTGGTGTGGAGTTCAGGGTTTTGGCTTCATTGGGGACTGGGGAGCCACCTTGAGGATGCAGACCTATACTGGTGTGATGGTCTGCATCTGTCCAGGGAGAACCAGGATCCTAGGTGAGAGGTTTAAATGCTTCATTGGCAAGCATTTAAACTAGCCAAGGGGAAGCACTGAAAAGACAGAGAAATCGAGCCTCCCCACAAAACATGGTGATTAGTGAGGTAAACACCAAGGTACAGAAGTTATTAGGGAGTAGAACAGATTTAAATGTAAAAAAGGCAAAGGCATTAAGGACAGAAATGGGGCTAAAAGGGGTAAGGCTATCAAAAAGTGGAGGGTGATGAGTACCAATGCCCATAGTCTGTGTAACAAGCTCCCTGAACTAGTGGCCTTGATGGAAGAGGGTTGCGTGGATATTATGGCAGTCACAGAAACATGGTACACAGAGAACCATGACTGGGATGTCAACATACCAGGATACACAATCTACAGGAGGGACAGGGAGGGTAAAAGAGGAGGAGGAGTAGCTCTCTATGTAAAGGAAGGGATCAAAGCAACAGAACTAAAGAGTAAACAGGGAGCAGATGAGGCACTTTGGGTCACCCTGGAGACAGGAAATGGCACCACAATCCGCATGGGGGTTGTATACAGACCCCCATCTCATGGGGACGGAATGGACAAGGAAATGATAGAAGGCTTTCTTAGAATGGCAGAAAAGGGAGATATTGTTGTGAGGGGGACCTGAATATGCCAGATGTTAACTGGAGCACCTTTGCTGCAGGCACATCCAAAACAGGGTCATTCTTGATGCCCTACAGGGGCATGCCTCAGACAGCTAGTATTGGAACCCACTCGGGAGGAGCAATCTTAGACCTGGTACTCTCAAATGGGGATGGAGAAAGAATCTCAGATTTAGAAGTGGGTAGCCATCTGGGAACAAGCGACCACCAAACAGTGTGGTTCACGATAAACACAGCCATACAATCAAACTATACAAAAGCAAGAGTACTGGACTTTAGGAGGGCTGACTTTGGGAAAATGAGAGAGTGCCTCAGAAAAGCACTAGCAAACAGGCAAGAAGGAGGGGTGGAGGAACAATGGGGAGTGATCAAAACAGCCATCACAGAGGCAACAAGCCTTTGTGTAAAACAAATCAATAAAACTCAACGAAGGAAAAAAACCGTTATGGTTCTCAAAAGAGGTGGCAGGGAAGGTTAAGGAGAAAAGGACAGCATTCAGGAAATATAAGGAAACACAGAAGGAGCAGGACAGAGAACTTTATCAGTTAAAGCAGAAAAGAAGCTGGGAAGGCAGTCAGAATAGCAAAGGCCCAAACTGAGGAAAGGATAGCCAATTCTGTTAAGAAGGGGATAAGACCTTTTATAGGTACATTAGGGAGCGAAAGAAAGACCAAAGGAGGGATACTGAAGCTTAATAAAGGAGGAATGTGGGTAGAGGGTGACAGTGAAAAAGCAGGGATACTGAATGAATATTTCTGCTCAGTATTCACAAAGGAAGAGGAGGGGAGTTACCTAAACCAAACAAGAGAAACACTCTGAAGGCGAGTTCGATAACAGTCCATTTACAGAAGAAAGGGTTCTGAAAGAACTAATAAAATTGAAGGTGGACAAAGCAATGGGGCCTGATAGGGGTTCACTCAAGAATTCTAAAGAACTAAGGGTAGAACTAGTGACACGCTGAATACTCTGTTTAACAAATCATGGGAGGATGGGGTGGTACTCAAGGACTGGAGGAGGGCAGATGTGATTCCTCTTCACAAAAGTGGGAGCAGGACAGAGGCAGGAAACTACAGACCAGTTAGTTTGACCTCAGTGGTAGGGAAAATGATGGAATCACTTCTGAAGGAAAGAATTGTTGAGTACCTAGAGGCCAGTGGGGCCAGGACCCAAGGCAGCATGGATTCACGATGGGAAGGTCGTGTCAGGACAGATCTAATAGATTTCTTTGACTGGGTTACCAAAGTAGTAGACCAGGGAGGGCTGTGGACATGGCCTACCTAGATTTTAGCAAGGCATCTGATACAGTCCCACACAAAAGATTAATACAAGATAGCCAGCCTTGGAGTGGGTCCCAAGGTGGTAGCCTGGATAAAAATTGGCTGAGACAACAGGACTCAAAGGGTAGTAGTAAATGGAGTACACAGTGACGAAGGAGGGTTACTAGCGAGGTACCGCAGGAGTTCAGTACTGGGACGGTCCTTTTAATGTCTTTATAAGTGACATTGCAGAGGAACTGGAAGGAAAAGTATGTCTCTTTGCAGATGACACAAAGATCTGCAACAGGGTTGATACACAAGATGGAGTGGAAAGGATGAGAAGGGACTTGGCAAGGTTGGAGGAATGGTCAAATGTATGGCAGCTCAGATTCAATGCAAAGAAGTGCAAGGTAATGCACATGGGAAACCAAAACCCAGGGAAGAGTACACAATGGGGGGTGAGATACTGACAACAGTAAAAATAGAAAGGGACCTGGGGTAATTATATCAGATGACCTAAAGGTGGGCAAGCAATGTGAGAAGGCAGTAAGGAAGGCTGGGGGGATACTGGGATGCATAGGAAGAGGCATCAATAGTAGAAAACAGGAAGTTGTTATCCCTCTGTACAGACAGTTGGTGAGACCCCATCTGGAGTACTGTGTGCAGTTCTGGAGACCCCATCTCCACAAAGACATAGACAGAGTGGAGGCTGTCCAGAGGAGGGCAACCAAAATGGTGCAGGGTCTGCACCAGAAGACATATGAAGAAAGACTAAAGGAGCTTAATATGTATACCCTTGAGGAAAAGAAGGAGAGAGGGGACATGATAGAAACTTTCACGTACCTCAAGGGAATTAACAAAGTCCAAGAGGGTAGCATCTTCAGAAAAGAGATGTGCAAGAACAAGGGGCACAATTTGAAGATAGAAGGAGACGGCTCAGAGGTAATGTGAAGATGTTTTTCACTGAGAGGGTTGTGGATGCATGGAACAGCCTCCCTGAGGAGGTCGTGGGGTCAAGAACAGTGGGGGACTTCAAGAATGCATGGGACACGCATAAGGCAGTCCTAGTGGGGGGTAGGAGGAAGTAAGCTGTTGGTTAACTAGGATCTGCAGCTTATCTGTTAGGTAGAAAAATGGGCGACTAGGTGGGCCAAGCAGTCCTTATCTGCCGTCAAATTCTATGTTTCTATGTCTCTATAGTCTGTCTTTGGGCCCCGTTGGTCAGTTTTTTCCCCTTCTTCAGGTTACTCTGACATTCAGGGGGGTTGTTTTTTTTCTCTCCAGTTGGAGGTTTGTCAGATAGGGTTAGTTTTATTGTTATTATTATTGCATATATATAGTTCTTGGTTGGGCCTTCCATTGCGGGCTGTCCATGAAATCTGAGGCGTTTTAGAACACAGGCAATTGATAAGGGCAGCATTTGAAAAGTGGCACGAGCCAATGATGGTTCCATCATTAGCATACCGTTCTATCTCTCGGCAGTTCTACTTCAAAGGCTGACTGCAAGAGTTATGAATATTGGATAATACCTTGGAAGAAACAAAATCACTATTGTAAGTAATTTTTTCTTCTTCCCCATCCCCCCACCAGTCCATACCCTTTGGTCTGAGACCAGGCTCCCAGCCAAGCATTGAACGCCAATATTCTCGGTTTCCTGCAGCACTTGCTCTGAGTACTGGGAGTACTTCTGTGAAAGCCACTGAGCTCCCTGCTTCCTCACACAACTTCACCAGCTCCAAGAATCTCCCCTGTACCTCGCTGTGTTCCCTCCAGATCATTTGTGCCCAAGTGCACCACAATATGAGGTTTCTCCCTCCCCCTCTTTGCATACTTAAGAATAAACTGTCCTCCCCTACCTGCTGTCTTTCCTGGTATGCACTCCACCCATACACGACTATGCCATTCCCCTTTACTCCCCCATTTTAGCCCTTTTAGTACTGAGTCTCCCAGCACTAAGACCCCACTCCCTTTTCCCTGTTGTAGCCCCTGCCTCATCCAGTTTTTCTAGCCCCTGTTCTGAATTTTTACCCCATCCTGCATATCCCTGACTGCCCCTGCCTCCCCCTCTCACTACTTCCCTTGGCTGATGCACCCTCCACCCCATGCACTCCCTGCTTGAGCCCCCTCATTCCCATCACCACTTAACATTTGCTTCCCTTCACCCCTCCACTGCTTTAGTCCCCCCTTCTGCCCTCCTCCCAGTTTCTCTGTTTCCATTTCCCATTATACCCCTGTCCCCCTCCATCTGCCATACTGCTGCCCTCCGGGATGACAGTACTGCCCATTCTTTCTGCCCCAACCAAAAAGAGGAAGAATAGTAAGGCTAAAAGGAGAAGAAAAGGTTTGTGTGGAAGAGGACCAGAAAAAAGCAGACATATTGAACACGTACTTTTGTTCAGTAATTACGAAGGAAGGGGTAGGTGACAGGCCACAGATAGGGGAAAAGGGCATTAAAGGAAGAGAGGTGGACACTAGTCCTTTTACAGAGGAGACAGTCCTCAAAGAAGTAGCAGAACTAAAAGTGGACAAGGCAATGGGGCAGGACAGGGTACACCCTAGGATAATGAGGGAGCTTAAGGAGGAGCTGACTGCACCTTTGACAGCCCTGTTCGACCTATAACTAGATGGGGGAAGTTCCAGGGGACTGAAGGAGGGCGAGTGTGGTCCCATTTCACAACAGTGGGAATAGTGAGGAGGCAGAAAACTACAGACCTGTCAGCCTGACTTCAGTGGTGGGCAAAGTAATGGAAACACCACTGAAGGAAAGGGTTGGGGAATACCTTGTGACCAGTGGACTACAGGATCTGAGGCAGCATGGGTTCACAGGGGGGAGAGCTTGACAAACAAACCTGATCGAGTTCCTTCACTGGGTGACCAGGAAAGTGGATCAGGGCAAGGCAGTGGATGTGGCCTACCTGGATTTCAGTAAGGCCTTCGACACTGTTCCACACAGAAGATTGGTAAGCAAGCTGGGCAGCCTGGGAGTGGGTCCAAAAGTAGTAAAATGGGTATGAAGTTGGTTAAGAAATAGGAGTCAGAGGATGGTGGTAAATGGGGTTCACTCTGAAGAAGGTACAGTAACCAGTGGGGTGCCACATGGGTCATTACTGGGCCCGGTCTTCTTCAGTGTCTTTGTTAGCGACACTGCAGGAGGGCTGGAACGGAAAATATGCCTGTTTGTGGATGACACAAAAATGTGCAACAGAGTGGACACACCGGGGGGATGGAAAAAATGAGGGACAATCTGAAAAAGCTGGAAGACTGGTTAAGGGTTTGGCAGCTGGGATTCAATGCCAAAAAAGTGCAAAATTTTGCACATGGGTTACAGAAACCCAAGGCAACATACCAATTGGGTGGGGGGGAATTGGCAACCACAAAACAGGAAAGGGACCTGGGGAGTCATCATATCTGATGACCTGAAGGAAGCAAATCAGTGTGACAAGGCAGTGGGAAAAGCTAGCAGAATGCTCGGGGGCATAGGGAGGGGTATCACCTGCAAAAGGAGGGAAGTAGTGTTACCCCTGTATAGACTGATGGTGAGGCTCCACCCAAATTACTGTGTCCAGTACTGGACACCCCATTTCCAGAAAGACACAGTTTGGGTGGAGGCAGTACAGCAGAGAGCAACCAAAATGGTGCATGGCCTACATCAAAAGCCCTACGAGGAAAGACTCAAGGAATTAAATAAGTACCCTCTAGAGGAAAGGAGGGAAAGGGTGGACATGACAGAAACGTTCAAATACCTCAAAGGTATTAATAAAATACAGGAGGGTAGCATTTTACATAGAAAGAAATGCTCGAGAACAGGGGGTCATGACATGAAGCTGGAGGGGAGGGGGAGAGACTCAGAGGGGATATGAGGAAATACTTCTTCACGGAAAGGGTGGATGCCTGGAATGGTCTCCCAGCAGAGATGGTGGATACTAAAACGGTAGCAGGATTCAAGCATGCATGAGATAGACACAAGGGGACCACAGTAATAGGGCGGTGGGGGGGGTAAGGCTGGAGATCGAGTAGGGTCTGCAGCAGCACAGTAGGTAGGGAATTTAGAGCAGACTAGGTGGGCCAAGAGGTCCTTATCTGCCAACAACTTCTATGTTTGCATCTATGTAGCTAATTTTCATATCTTTCAATAATCAGTCTTCTTCATAGATTTTCACTAATGGGTAAAGAACCAAGCTCAGAGAAAGTCCACCGGACTAGGAAGGCTGGAGTTATGGGCTCACTCAGGTTAGTAATCCTTACAGACCTCAGAATCATTTTGGATGACTGAAGGTCCTTGAATGCATTGTCAACATGTGGCCCAAATAACTTAAAAAGAGCATTCATTACAGACTGTTGTACATCAGTAGCAAAGTTAGTACATCAGTAGCAAAGCTAGCCACCTTGAACCAGAAACACCTCCTGAGGCAAATGCAAGAGGCATCAGCCCTGGCAGAGGCATCATCTGCTGAATGTAACAGACGCTCACCAGTATCAATACCAGCCAAAGCGGCCTTTAGTAGGTCAGGGTTTGCAGGACTATCAGGCAGTGCCTGAATAGCAGTCATAGCAGATATCCACAGGTTATTCTGATAATCATGTAAGCCTGATAATTTGCATTTCTTAGACTCAAGGATGCAGAGGCATATGTTTTTTGCCCAAAACATCATTCTCCTGGATTCCTTGTCAGGAGGCATTGTACTCATCACTCTAAGGGCCTTACAGCCTCCCTGTTTATAATACATACAGTAGTTGTATTGTCTGCCTTTATGAGAACTGCTTGGCCCTGCAACAGGGAGGAGAAGAACTTTAGGGACAGAACTGCCCTAAGTTCCAGCAGATGTACGTGCTTCTTTCATTCTTGGGTATTCCAAATCCAGTGTAACATTCTTTCTTCCAGATGTCCTTCTCGATCTAGGAGGGATGTGCATGTGATCAGAATCTTTGTCGGAGAGCACTTAAGGAAGGGAATATCCTCTCTGATGTTGTCTACTTCTTTCTACCATTCCAGCGCTTGTATCGATTTGCTTGATACTGCTACTTGCTTTTGCAGTGATGCACTGTTCTGAAGCTAGCATCTTTTGAGGTGGTACTGGACATCCCTCATTTGCTATTTTGCCCAAGACACCACCACCGTGGTAGACGCTGTGTGACATAATAGCCTCAAAATCTTCTCTGCAATCCTTTTCTGGCCTGCCTAGAATGTATCTGCATACTGAATCAAAACGTCTGCTGTTTGCAAATGGAGTAATGCGTCCCCCAATTCTGCATTCAACTCTGCACCTATGAACTCCAGAATATGAATGGTTTCTAGGTGTGACTTCTCTTAAGTTTAGGAGAAAACCTAACTTCTATAGGGTGCTTCCCACTGTTTTAAGTATGCACACTGCCTCAGCTTGTGTTTTTCAACAAATTAGCAGGTAGTCTGTGTGTAAGGAAACACCACTATACTCTACTTGAGCAGGTAAGCTGCCACCGCTGACCAGCACTTTATGAAAACCCTGGGTGCTGAGGTCAGACTAAAAGGCATTAGTTTGAACTAAAACGAAGCATTCCCTATCCTGAATCTTACATACTTTCTGTGTAATAACCTTACTGACATGTGGAACTATGTATCTCTTACACCTAGGGACCCCAGCCAGTCCCTGTTCAGTAGTAATTCAATCACTGTTCACAGTGTTACAGTTCTGAACAACTTCTTTTTCAGGTGCCTGTTCAGGAGCTGTAGGTCCAGAATGGGATGTCATTCCCCATTTTTCTTCAAGGTGACAAAGTACCTGAAGAAGAACCCTTTCCCAGCTGGGAAATGGAGATCTTCTTGACAGCATTTACTGTAACTACCAACTTTCTCACTTTCAGTTTCAGTAGGAGTTTCTGCTCTGGTATCTTAGCTGGAAATACTCTGAATCTGCTTAACTTATGAAACTGTACAAACTGAAGAGTTAACTCCTGTCCTGTTACCTCCAGCACCCAATTGTCAATGGTAATATACAGCATTTCCAGTCCTTGAAATAAAAGACAGGTGCCCTCCAATTGGGAATGGACCTATAACGACATGGACAAAGCTGTCAGGGGTTAGGATTTGCCTCAACTGGATGACTGGAGGCAGATTTTTTTTCCTGACTCTGCTTCTGCATCTGCCTCTTCCTGTGCTCCTTTGAACTGTATTCATAATGCGCATAGCGTCTGCTGTAATAAGCCCTTCCCGTACCTTGGGAAGCAACTACACAGCTAGCAGTTGGTATCTCTTGTCCAAGCTCCCCATACTCCTCATGCAGTATGAACGGCCTATGGTGTTCTAAATGTCACCATGTGGGTGCATTTCCTCATATTTTTGACTGATAGGATAGCTATAAGGTCTATAAAAGTGGTAAACCATGCTGCTCAAGGGGGTAACAGGCCTTTAAACTGCAATCAGTTATGTCTGCATGGAAATGATACTCATGCTAGCCGTAAGATGGAGGCAATACTAACCACTGTAAACTGAACACAGAAACTGCAAAAACCAGCCAGTATTTGCCCGAGCTGTGAGGACCACTATACACTGGGTTGGCAGATATGCCGTCTCTTGTGTTAAGTTAAATTCTGCACCTATGAACTTAAGTACCCTCCTCCAGGATCTAGGAACCAGCCTTGGACCGAAAAGATGCCTCTGGGGTCCCCGCTTAACAAGCACCCCTCCAGAAAGTCTGTTGCCAGGGGCCGCACCGACCGCAAGCCACCCGGGGAAGGGAACCAGGAGCTCGGCCGCACCCTGGTACCTTGTGCCGCTAAAGGTGCAAAAGCCCGCAAGGATCCCTCCAAGCCCACCGGGGCTCTGGACACCCTCCTCCAGGATCTAGGAACCAGCCTTGGACTGAAAAAGGCGCCTCTGGGGTCCCCACTTAACAGCGGCACCCACTGAAGACAAAGCACCCCTCCAGAAAGTCTGTTGCCAGGGACGCACGCCGCACCCGGGGAAGAGGGACAGGGCTCGGCCGCACCCTGGTACCTTTGTGCCGCTAAAGGCGCAAAGCCATAAGGATCCTCAAGCCCACGGGGCTCTGGACACCCTCCTCCAGGATCTAGGAACCAGCCTTGGACCGAAAAGGCGCCTCTGGGGTCCCTGCTTAACAAGCGGCCCCACTGAAGACAAAGCACCCCTCCAGAAAGTCTGTTGCCAGGGGCAGCACTGACCACAAGCCACCGGGAAGGGAACAGGAGCTCGGCCGCACCCTGGTACCTTGTGCCGCTAAAGGCGCAAAGCCAAGAATGCGTTTAACTCGACCTCCATCCTGCTGGCCCTCTCCTGCTGGGTTTGGGACTTTACCAAGTACCACTCTCCACGAAAGCGGCTGTTCTCACTCTATATTTTTGATTGGACTACTATTTTGTACCCCAGGGACTGTGAGCGCTGCCACTGTGGCCAAGTAATACAGCTCCTGAGCTCTCTTCCCTTGGCCGGCGCTTCACGCTGGCTCCCTCCCCCACCTCACCCACCTAGTCGAGCCCTTTAGCTTTATAGACACCAGGGGTCATATGACTAAGTGTCTACTTTTCCATTGGCTCCTTATACTCTGCCTCCACTTGAGGCAGCTCACTATTCTTTCAAGCGGCTCTGTTATTTCTTTTTACCAAGCCCGCCTTCTGGCCTGCATCACAGCGTCCTATTATTTTCCTTCCAAAGTATTTGCCCAGGCCTACCAGTATTTTCTCTCTATATCGCATTGCTGCACTTAGCACTGCTCTATCCGATACTCCTCCTTTCCTGTGCCCCTGCTACCTTCTCTTCCCACTCTAAAATGACTCCTTATGTCACTATCTATCGCTCCGGCTTGGCTTCTTTTTTCTGCCTGTGTCTCCTGTATGGTCTAAGTAGTGTCTCCCTATCAGTGCCGCTTGTCACTAATCACAAAGCGGAATCTATAAAGGACTTTTTCTTCTCTAATCTTCTCCTTTCCTACCGTCACCCCCTTCCCGCTCTACATCATGCACTCCTGAAGAAAGGCTGTACCTACCTGTCACTCCTGTACTACCTACAGCATAGGGCTAGACATAAAAAAGTGACACTCTGACTAGAAACCTGCTCAAGTTCCTAGCCCAAAGGCTGCTCCTGATAGCTGGTGACATCGAGTTGAACCCAGGTCTGCCACATAATATCCCTACACCAACCACAGCCAAAGCTAATAAAGGCCTATTACTACCCCATATGAATATAAGGAGTCTTATGGGGCACCAGGCTGAGCTTGAAGCCTGGGCAAAACTGATTAACCGTGACATCCTGTGCCTTACTGAAACATGGCTCAAACCCAATATCCTAGATGCCCACTCGCGCCTGCCTGGGTATGCCATCATTCAACAGGATCAAGTGGCTCAAAAGAATTAAGGCGTTGCCATGTTATTACAAAAATCACCTCTCATTAAAAGTGGTTTCAAATCCTGGCCCCACATGCGCTGTGAATGCTACATGCTACACTGTCCCTAGGAGCCAAACACTTGCACATCCTGTGTTTGTACAACCCACCCACTGGAGGTTTGGAAAGTCTCAGATCTTACTACAACATGTGTCTCAATCAGTGAAGCGAATGAGTGTATCCTGTTGAGGGCGATCAACAAACTGGCTAGACCGAATCAAGACAACCTTGCATCTATGGTCAAAATATAACTTTCACCAGCTTGCCCAACAGAATGCCGAGAATATGCACGCGAACAGGAGCGGCTATTAGACTGGAGTTCTCACCAACAAGGCCTGACCATGTATCCAAAACCACTGTATTGCGGACTCTCTGACAGACCACTCTCCCGCGGTCTGTCACTGAGCGTTCCTGTCAGCCGCCTGCTCACGGTCGCCTCATCACCATTACCAACTTTGCAGCGGCATGATGTACAAGCATTTCTCAATGACATATCTATTATTGACTGGTCCGACATCTACAGTGCAACAAGTGCTGAGGCTGCCCTGGATGTGTTCCTCAGCAGGTCTGGGGAGGTACAAGGGAGGCATGTTACCTAAGATAAAAGAAGGGTCAGGGGGCAACAAACTAGGTGGCTGAGCAAGATCTTCTCCACAAGCTCAAACTCAGGGGCGAACTCTGGAAACATTATAAATCCACGGGCTGCCTGTGATCATCAGGCTTACAAACAGCATAAACGAATGTAAGAAACATATCAGGTTTGCAAAAGAACAGATACTGCCAAGACCTTTAACCAGCTCTGCTAATGATCCTCGAAGGTTTTGGAATCATATAAAAACCTTCCTTGGAACCCTCAATCCTTCACCCCTCGGACATGCTACTACAGGGGTCCACTGCAGTGACTCCTCACCATTGCCAATGCCTTCAACCAGCAATTCTCGGACCTATCTGCTATCCGTCCTCTTTTAAAATCTCTGCCTGATAACTCCCAACCATACTCCAACATGATAAGCTCCAATCCACAACCTGCCTCTAAAAGATTGTTTTACTTTAAAAGGGTTACTGGAAATCAAGTCTGCAAACTACTGTTGGGGATATCTGAGAACACTAGCCCGGGCTCTGACACCCTGGAACCTCGACTCCTGAAAATAGCTGCCCACCTCATATCCCCCCACTTGCCAGGATTTTCACCTTATCTCTCTCTACAGGTGCTGTCCCCGAGATTTGGAAGGCTGCCAGAATCACGCCAGTTTTCAAAAAAGGGAGCAAAAATGACTTGTCAAACTACAGATCCATTGCCATACTCTCAGTACTGAGTAAAATACTCAAAAGATAGTAGCCACAGGTCACTGAATTTATTGACTCCACTAATGCACTCTGTAAGCGCAGCATGGCTTCAGGAAGCACCACAGTACTACAACTGCTCTGACTAAATTCACATGGACATTCTCTCAAATATGGACGAAGGCGCTAACAGGTGCTGTGTTCATCGACCTTACAAGGCCTTTGACCTTGTTGATCATCCACTACTGCTTCTACCCTCAAAAACCTATGCTTCTCACCCCAATGCGTCCTGGTTCAGTAGCTACCTCACCAACAGGTCTCAAGCTGTAAAGCTTAACTCAGCCATCTCTGACAGTACCACGATCAATACTGGCGTTCCACAGGGCTCTATTCTTGGTCCCTCCTCTTCTCATTATTTATCAACAACCTGCCCACCGTAATAACGTCAGGCAACTCACTACTCTATGCTGATGATCTTGTTATATGCTCACTCTGACAACATCTCTCACCTGAATTCCACACTGTCATCAGCCTCCACCTTACACAGCACTGGCTTGAAGCTCATCGCCTTATACTCAATGCTAGCAAAACTAAGGCCATGCTCTTTGGATCAAAGCATAAGCTTAGAGCCTGCACATCTCCACTGACAATTCCTGATATCAATGGATCCACCCTTGAGATTGTAAGTTCTTTCCGCTATCTTGGGATATAGCTTGACCAAAATCTTGATCTAAAGCAGCATATCCAGGAGTCGTGTAAGAATGTCAACTGTAAGCTGGGTGCTGCCTACAGGACGAACTTTATGCTCACACCCACCGCTCAAACTTGCTATTGCCAGGGTATCCTATTACCCACTTTGTCTTATTGTGCACCTATCCTCACCATGGCAAATAAAACTGTTCTACAGAAATGGGACACCACCTACAATAATGTCTATAGATATGCAGCTAAAGTACCACGTCTAGCACCATTACCAACTATACAAAGGTTGGTTGGCTATCCCCTTCCTCCACGAGGCTATACTACCTTGCAGCCTATCAGACTCCATAATCAGAGTGTCAAACCTGCCACATTGTCTGAACTACTCCAACCTGTAGTACCATCGCGTGACTTGAGGTCGTCAGACAAGTCTTTTTATTAGTTCCCCACTGCGTACCTCCAAAGGGTGCTGGTGCCTTCAGGTGTGCTGCCCCTCTCGCCTGGAACTTACTGCCTATGGATCTGAGAAGTGCTCCATCTCACCTAGCCTTCAAGTGGAGACTTGGCCGCATTCTACTCTAGAGAACCATTGCACTTGTTTTGATCCCACTTAAGCTTTGTAACCTGTCTAAATCAATCCTCCCTTGCCATATACTCAATAGCCCACCTCCCCTCGATTGCTCTGTCACCTGGTTTGTCTGATTGCACTTTAATGAACTGTATATAAGACTGCCTGCACTTACAATGTAATGCTTACAAACCTCTTATATAGACACTATTCCAATCATGTTTGCTGCCTAATTGCCTTAACGTTGTAATATGTATATTATTCTGACCTTTTTTACTGCATATCCAACATTGTTTATTCTCTTCTGACTTTGTGTATAATTATGACATAATCCTTCTTTTGTTTTATCCTTCGTCAGTTCTACTGTGTAGTACTAAACCATAAGATGTATCTAATTGTTAATGGGTACTGGTCCCTCTTGCTTTCCCTCCCTCCCTCCCTCTCTCCTCTCCCCTCAGTCCTACCTGGTCTCAGTTCAAAACCCCTCTTGCCTTTCCCACCAACCCGTATCTAGCCGCACTTTACCGTATCGTCTCTGCTTGGCGAGTTCAGTTCCATAGCCCGGGTCTTTTAGCCCTTTTCCAAAAGTCAGAACCAGCGATACTTTTGCCGCACGCAGTCCCTGAGCCCAGCCGAGTTTTTAGTTCCACAGCCCGGGTCTTCTTAGTGCCTTTTCCGCTAAAGTCGAATCGCGCCGCCTGCCGTGACGTGTGCCTTCAGCCTAGCCGCCTCTCCTGATCCAGCTCCGTTGCTATTGGATCCTTTGTGCCTCCCATTAAATGCTGCACCTTGAAATTGTGTCCCTCAGCTCCTCCTTGCCTTACCTCTGGCGTCATCCTCTTGCTTTCTGCAACACTCTTCCCCCTACCTGGCGTTATCTAGCCATACTTTGCGTATCGTCTCTGTGCCCAGCCGAGTTCTAGCTCCATAGTCCCGGGTCCTTTTACGCGCCTTTGCCGCAAAGCTAGCGCATTGCCACATGAGTCCCTGAGCCCAGCCGGTTTTAGTTCCACAGCCCGGTCTTCCTAGTGCCTTTTCCCGCTAAAGCCATAATTACGCCGCCCCTTGCCGTACGTGCTTCAACCTAGCCACCTCTCCTGATCCGGCTCCGTTGCTATTGGATCCCTTTGTGCCTTCCCACTAAATGCTGCACTTTGAAACTGTGTCCCTCGACTCCTCCTCCTTGCCCCTTACCCTCTGGTTTCATCCTCTTGCTTTCTGCAACACTCTTCCCTCCTACTTGCCGTTCATCCCCTCCCCCCTGCTCTGCCATCCCTTGCCCAGCACTGCAAGGCCGTTAGCTGCTATCTTCCGTCCTTTCATTCATTACCCTCCACCTCTCATCAGTTTCACACCCTCCCTTGTTGTCCTAAAATCCCCCTTACCTTCCCTTTCCTCTCTCTCTCTCCCCCTAAATGTGATCTCCCGCCAGTACCTTCTGCCTATTTGAAACCCCGTGATGCCTGCCTTTGAAAATCGTATGTCTGTACTTGTACCACTGTACCTTTGCCTGTATTATGTTAACTAAACTGACCTATTTTGTACTGTAATTGTGTCTCCCGGGTTGTGCCTGAAAATAGTCACCTGTTGGCTAGTGCACCTACCCGGTTAACAAAAACTAAATAAAATAAAAGTATTTGGCAAGGTTCTAGGTGAGGTTTTTCTAAATTCAGGAGAAATTCCAATCTGTGCCGTGTACTCTTACAGTATGAACGTTTCTCAGGAGTAATAGGAAATATTGAATGTATTTTAATACAAATAGCAAATCTGCATATCTCTATAGGTTTAGTATATTCACCACCTAGAGTAAAATGTACAAACTTTGATGACCTCTTTCAAACCTTGCAGCACCACACTTTAGGGACTGACTTGATTTTACTAGGTGATTTTAATTCCGCCTGGAATAAACCAAGAGGAGTGGCATTAAAAAGTTAATTGAATCCACTGGGCCTAAAACAAATACTAACTACCTGCACTAGGAAATCTAAATTAAGTAGTGAAGGAAATATTTTAGACCTTATATTCATAACAGAAAGTATAAAAGCAATATCCGTACAGGTGAAAGATCCTATTTTGGGAGATCACTGCTCTATATTATGTTCTCTTGAATTAAATTCTAAAGTAAAAGAAGGAATAAGAGAAAGGTCTCAACACACTAAACGTAGATGTTTTAAAGATTATAGTAAGGAAAAATAAAATTTTGTATTAGGAAAAATAAAATGGGATAGGCTTTTTTCTAATCCCAGAATTGGAATTAGCTGTAAAATAATTTGTTGATCTATTTCTAAAAGCTTGTAATGAAGTAGCACAGTACAAAGTAACTACTTTTAGAAAAAAACACCTGCCATGGATAACAGAAAATTTGAAAAAGGATATTCGAATAAAAAATCGGATTTGGAAAAAGGCGAATAAAACACTGGATATTGAGGACTGGAACCTATATAAAAAACTTAGAAATGAGTTAAAGTTCAAAATTAGGAAATCAAAGGCTTGTTATTATAATGTAAAGGTGGATGCTAATAAAGACCCCCGGAAATATTGGACATTGTTGAAATCTTTCGAGAAACCAACAGATGATAAAGCCCCCATTCAGACAGAAGATAAAGGGAAAATACTGTCACTTCAAGAGTCAGCAGACAGTTTAAACAAATAGTTCACTACACTACCAGATATTGACTTATGCAAAGATAGTACAGGAGGGGCTCAGAAAAACCACAAAAAAGAAAACGTAAATACTTGTAAGTTTAGATTTAAGATAATTTCCTGTAAGGAAGTAAAGTCAGAAATAAGAAAGTTAAATAAAGCATATGGTCTAGATAATGTAGAGAACAGGTTTTTGAGGGATTCAATAGAAATAATAGCACCAGTACTGACCAAGATATTTAATTGGAGCCTTACAGATCAAAAATGTCCTGCTTTTTGGAAGAAAGCAAAGCTAATTACCATATATAAAGGGGGGTTCAGTTGTAGAACCTACAAATTACAGACCTATTGCTCTGTTGTCCACAGTGTTGGAGGTGATGGAGAGGTTGGTGCAGAGCCAGCTAAGCGAGTTTCTGGAGAAGAATTTGCTGCTGATCTGCTACCAGTCAGGATTCTGGAAGGGCCACTCCACGGACACCGTATTCACTGACTTAGTGGATATTATTGCTACCCAAATGAATGAGGGAGGGTCAATGGGTGTGGTGTTTGTGGACCTCTCTAAAGCCTTCAACACCGTGGACCACAGAATATTAATGGGTAGGTTAAAAAGCATGGGTCTAGATGAAGAAACATTGCCTTGGTTTCAGTCTTACTTATCAGATAGAATACAACAGGTACAGTCGGGACAGTATTTATTAAACCCAGCCAAAGTTCAACTTGGTGCTTTCCGTAGATCAAGATTTTGTTTAGATCAAAAGATGAGGCTTAATATAGTAAATCAGTTAATTATTCCATGTTTAGACTACTGGAGCCATATATATGGCCTAACAAGTAGAACAAACCTAAAAAAGTTGGATATAGTCTATAATAATCTTGCCAGATTCATTTTTTTTTTTTTAACTATTGTATTTATGCTCCTCCTAACTGTCCCCTTCTCTCCACTCTTTCAGACTACCTCTACCTGTGTACGATCCTTCTCCTCGTCTGAGTCTGCCCCTACAGCACAAAGTCCACTAACCTAGGTGCCCGGATAATCCCCGGGTAGAGTGAGGAGGCATTCCCCACTTTCCCCCCTCTGGTTCGATGTGGACTTGTACAGTGGAGTCTGCCTGACGAACCTGAGGATCCACACACAGCAAGGAGTTGTCACCTAGGAGAGAGAGGGTGTTTTTCTGCTGTTCGTTCCCCAACGTTGGCGTGCAATGAGGGCTAAGGAGCCTGAAGGCACGCTGAGGCGTGTCTTCTACTCCACCCCTCTGCCGACGTCTGCCTCTCCTGATGCTGCTACCCCCTCATCCGCACCTTCACCCGGGCTCCCCTAGGTGTCAGTATTGCGGCGCAAGCGTGCAGGTAACCCCTCAGGAGAAGGAGAGCGGCCATTGGTTGCTCGATCCTTCTCCTCCCTGGCCAACCACCAGCAGTCTGTGCTCATTCCCGAACACGGGTCACCGGCGTGGTGCGAGGTAAGGCATCCAGTGCCTCAAGCCAGATTCATTTTGAAGTGTGACTACCATAAACATCATTGTGAAATGTTACATTCACTAAACTGGTTACCGTTGGACTATAAAAGGGACCTAAAATGGATGGGACATATTCACTCAGTGATACAGAGTAAAAAAAAAAAAAAAAATACTTAATAGATAAATTAATAATTAAGTAATCAAAATACAACTTAAGAGATTCAAATAATACATATTTACAAACCAAAATTAAAAACAGATTTGGGAATATGACTTTTGTAGCTAAGGTAAGGCAATATTGGGACCCTATTGATACTAAATTAAGACAAAAACAACAAAGTACTAAATTCTGTGTGAGCTCACTGAAGAAACTCATAGATTGGAATTGTAACTGCTACAAACAGTAAGTGGTAATCATTAAAAGATTATAATAATAAATAAAAACTTGGATTCCCTGTCTCACTGATTGAACTATAGAATTAGAGCTTCATGTTTAAATAGTGGCTATTTTAAACACTTATTTCCTGATGGGATTAAAGTATATTTGCTTTGAAAGAAATAAAAATTACTAAAGTACTTAAATATTTAATTTGGTATAAACACATAACTTAGTATAATTTGTGCTAATTGAATGTATTTTATAATTGTCTGTATGATAGTTGTGAATCCCCTATATGAAATGTGGCAATGATTATTGAATGTCTATATATTTTGTATTAGTGTGTTTTTTTATGATGGAACTAAGAATTGAATTAACAGGACCATCTTGAAAATGGGTCTATGACCCAATGATGTAAATAAGACCTCTCCTGTCTAAAAATAAACATTTTACTTTTACTTTACTAGTAAACTGCTTTCTCTTTTGTTTTCAAACATATTAGCCAGTCTAAATAGGAAATACCATTAGTCCTTTCCTGTGCAGATGTGCTCTCACTACTGGTAGGCACTTTATGAACACTCTGGGAGCTGAGGTCAGGCCAAAGGGCATTTGGTATCAAACAGAATGCACCTTGAACTTCAGGTATTTCTTTTTTGGGGGTTTATTACTTAAGGCCCTGATGCCAGCAGGTACCCCCAGTCCCATCACCATCATCCACAGTACTTAACTTTCCTGAGCTGTAACACTGTGTGCCCCATATGGTGAGGCAGTTTGGGGTGGGGGCATCTCCCAGTGGTGACAAAATCTGTGATTGGGGAAGTACCTGGTTGGCGGGCACAGTTTTTGTAGGATGCTGGAATCATTCTGTAGTCCTGCCATTTTTTGTCCTCCATGTTGCTCCCTTCACTGGAGTTGGCAATGTCAACACGCAGGTGTACGCATGGAGCAGCTGGCCACTATGATGCTACCTGTGGTACTCCAGGACACACTTGTGCAGCGGCACAACCATCTCCTCCAGAGAGGGCAAGCGTCCAGTGGGATGCTGGAGCCCTCCCCCCCTCGGCTGCCCTCCAGCACCCCAGGCCTGTACCTGAAACTCATATATCTTTTGTGGTGTGGTCTTATTAGCATATGAAGTAGGCATATGTTAGATCTAGAGGCCATTGTCTGTCCCTTTTTTGCAATGTTACCACTCCAAATTTTTCCTTTTTCAGGTGCCTTGTAAGGAACCTCAGTGCCAGAATGGGTCCCCATTCCCCAGTTAGAAAATATCTGGGAGGGAGGCCCTTTTCCAGCTGGAAGACAGAACACTATCTTTAACTGTAACAGTATTGTTGGCATTGTCGCCTTGAGCTGATGATGCTACTACAGGGACTCATTTCACTGCCTTTACCTGTAGAACCATAGTCAGTCAGCTCAAGATCCAAAAGAATGTTTTGCTCTTGGTTTTGAACTGGAAATCCTCTGATCTGGCTTAACTTTTAGAATTTTCCAAACTGAAGAGTTAAGCCATGATCTACTACCTCTGGGACTCAATTGTCTGTGGTAAATTTTCCCATAATTGGAGATAACAAGACAGGCACCATCTTACTGGTGACAAGTCTATGGTGATATGGACAGAATTGCGAGGAGTTAAGCTGTAAACCTTCTGATTGACACTGCATTTGCTAGGTTCCTAGAAACAATGTCATTCACATCTAATGCCATCTGAAATTGGTACTTTGCAGCTTCCAGACCAGTTTTCACTGTGTGTGTCAGGTGTGCCAGTTGCTGCATGGGCAAACAGTCACACAGTGGCAGGACATGATTCTGTAAAGCCTAATGGGCAGTGTAGCTTAAATAAGCTGCCTGCCTTAGCAAATGATCTGAGGTAGTGTAAGTCGTTTTAGATAGATGGTCCAGTTGCCTGGAATCCTTGTCCAGAGAAACAGACGCCAGGGGATCCTTTGCCTTTTTACAGGCAGCAGATTGTACCACTCCTTCATGATAAGGGTGGGCACAGAGGAACTCTGATCCTTCCCTGGCCACCTGATACCATTTCTCTATTCTCTTACTAATGGGCAATGCTGTATTTGGTGTGGCTAGCACATAAGCAATGGCTTCTTTGAGGGATTTGTGGACTGGAACCAACAAAATCTTTGAGGAAGTTTGTGTCAGCATACTCATAAATTCTGCTTTTTCTAGATCCACTTCAGACTCTGTGGATGGTAGATTTAGTATACTAGCCATTTGACCAACAAATGAAGAATATGAGGTGAAATCCTCATTTACTCTGGAAGGGGAACCAAAGTCCTGTGCAAGGGATACCTAAGGCTCAATCAGTGTAGCTCCCTCTTCCTTGATCAGAACTTACTGGGTAGTGGGGAGGCAGCAGGATTCCCCATAGCCTCCACGGCCTGGAAAAACTCCAGATCTGTTGCATGCTGTCCAGGAAATGCACTGTCCTTTCTGGCACTGGTTACTCCATCTCTTTACCAGGCAGAGAAACCATGCCTATTTTGCATTCTGCTCCTCCTTCCCAGAAGTTGAAGGCAACAGCTGGTCAGAAGTTCTTTGTGTTTTTTGCCATCATTACCATCGATGCTCCCCCTTCAAGATGCCCTGCACTCTTCACTGGGATCTGTGGATGGCATGGCAGTCTTATCAGTCTTTTTGGGCAGAGATGACTGCTGGCAGTATTTCTCAGCCCCTTCTGATGCCAGGGGCTGCTGCAAGCAAAGGGAGTCATCCGATGCATGCGTTCTGCTATCAGAGGGAACTCTCCTCCACGATTATGCTTGTGCTTTTCACTGAATAACACTTTTGGGATACAGAAGTAGAAGGTAGAGCAGACAGACACTGCCATTTAGCTGTCCTTTTTTTCTTTATTTTTTTGCAGAAAACTTTGCAGAGTTCACAGTTTTCAAAACAGTGGCCCAGACTCACAAATGAAACACAGTTTGTGGTGGTCTGCCTTCATCAAGAGTTGCACACAGGACTTCCCTAAAAACTGCTGAGTCTGTTTTTTTTCTTAGGCCTCTCAGTCATGCCGCTGTGACTGAAAAGAGCGCCACAATATTCAAGAGATATAGCATTCATAACAAAAAAAGCTTAAAGAAGAGCTCATTTAAACTGAAAAAATATTTATCTCAATGCAGTTGAAAGAAGAAAAAAAACAACACAAAGCAGGAACCACTGTAAACTGTGGTTTCCTTTACTACAGGAACAGAGGAAAAAAAAATAGTAATGCATAATAAAATAACCAAAACTAGTCTAAACTAAAGCAGAGTATAGAAATTCAAATAAAATGACAAAACAGGGTACCTCAGGGATCAGTCCTGGGGTCAGTCTCGTTTAATGTCTTTATTAGTGACATTGCAGAAGGGCAAGGTTTGCCCGTTTGCAGACGACACCAATATCTGCAACAGGGTGGATACACCAGGTGAGGTGGAGACAATGAGAAGGGACCTGGGGAAGCTTGAAAAATGGTCAGAGGTGTGGCAACTAAGGTTCAATTCAAAGAAGTGCAAAATAATTCACCTGGGAAGAGGAACCCTGGGAGAGCTACAGGATGGGGGAGTTGCTGACTATCCCCAAGGAAGAAAGAAACCTGGGGGTTATCATTTCAGATGACCTGAAGGTGTCCAAGCAGAGTACGAAAGCGGTGGGGAAGGCCAGTGGCATGCTGGGGTGCAGAGGCATCACAAGCAGAAGATGGGAGGTGGTAATGCCACTGAACAAAACACTGGTAAGACCTCACCTGGAGTACTGTGTGCAATTCTTGAGGCCTAATGTTTGTAAGGACATCAACAGGATGGAGGCGGTCCAGGGAAGAGTGACAAAGATGGTACAGGGCTTACATCGGAAAACATAGGAGGAGAGGTTGAAGGACTTCAATATGTACTCGCTAGAGGAGAGGAGGGATTGGGGGGACATGATAGAAACATTCAAATACCTTAAAAGCAGCTGGCCCAGTGGCGCTGGAGGTTGAGGCGCTGGATGCCACACCTCGTGCCACACCAGCAACCCAGGTTCGGGAACAGACTCGGGTCTTCGGAGGTTGGCAGGGGCAGGAGAGGATTGAGCGTTCGTAGACTACTCTCCTCTCCTGGGAGGGGAGAGGTAATGTCGGCCGTTGCAGGAGTGACCTCTAGCAGTGGCTGGAGATCTCAAGCAGTGGAGACAAACATATGGGGTATGGGAGTTGTGGCGGACTACCTGTGGGCGGATGTGGGAGCACACCCGCCTCGTGCTGGACATCATTGCACATCTGAACTCCCAGGAAAAACCAAGAAAAAGGGAAAATAGCTGACACCTTGGTAGGTGAAGGCTTACACACCACTCCCAGCCACGCTCAACGCCAGACTCGCCCAGGGTACTTCTCTATCCTCCCGACCTTCAGATGGCAGCTTGGACCCTCTAGATATAGCGCTGGAGGAGTTGGCGGCCCTTACCCAGGGGGCTCAGAGCCAGGGAAGCTTGTTGCCTGGAGAGACTGGGAGGAGATTCGAGAGAGAAAACATCAGGGGAGCCTCAGACAGAGCGGGACATTAGGAAGTGAGTGAGTAGGGCTGGAGAGAGATCTAAGGGACCAGTGAGGGGAGAAAGAAATAATACAAAAAAAAAAAAAATACCTTAAGGGCATAAGCAAGATGCAGGAGGTGACATCTTCCATTATAGGAGGAGTACAAGAATAGGGGGCATGATATGAAAGTAGAAGGGTGCAAGTTGAGGGGAAATGTGAAGGCATTTTTCTTCACAGAGAGGGTGGTGGATACATGGAATAGCCTACCACAGGAGGTGGTGGGAGCAATGACAGTGGAGGGACTTAAACATGCCTGAGATAGGCATAAAGGAACCTTAGTGTTGGGTAGGGGAGGTGAAAAGCCATTGACCAGGTAGGGTCAGAGGCCAATACAAGTGTAGGGTTTAAGGGCAGACTGGATGGGCCTGGTGGTCCTTATCTGCTGACAATTTCTACGTTTCTATGCAAAACTTTAAATGAAAGTTGCATTTATCAATCAAACTTAACCCACTAGAAATGAAACATGACTAGGGAGCGTCTGCACTCTTTTTAGCAGAGAAATAAATCTGCCATTAAAACACTATAAGTAGCATGACCTCTGAGCAGAGTTTAAACTTTAAGGTTCTATTGTTCTGTCTATAAGGTAGCAATTCAGGGTTGAGATGATAAAACATTTTATGACATCACTAATACTGTACTTTTTCGTTGATAGAATTATTATTGCTGTTTCACTACATGGCAACAAGTGTGGACTGATCAGTTCCAGGGACATGGATAGGATGCACTTACACGCACTGTGGCAGTCTTCCTTTCCCTTTAAATCTCGCTGGAATGTCTTCAAGCTAAGCTCCTCCCACCCACCCAGGCAATATCTTTCTTGGCTCCGCCCCATGACATCAGATCTTCCTTTCCACTGGACGTGTCAGGTCTCCTCCTTTACAGCTCCATGCGCACAGTGTAGGCCACTATTTTCTTGGTTTTCAAGCATTGTTTTTTTTCTCATGCAAACCAAAAAGGAAAAGGAGTGCGACGAACCTCAGTCAGGCTTTAAGAGGTGCATTGTCTGCAATCAGAAGAAGTCCTGAATGGACCCACGTGCTTCGTACATTTACTGTCTTGATGCAGAGTACGAATCACAGGGTTGTGGGTTGTGCAAGACTTTTGCCTTCCTCACTTGAGGATCAGTATGCCCACCTCCTCCTTGGTTGGCCGGGCAAACAGAACCTTCTGGTCCACTCTAGGGACACCTGTAAAATGGTCTCAGTGGCTGTGGGTCAACTTCCCAGCTCATGGCCCTGGAAGAGGCAGAAGCAAAGACCGCAACGGTTTCATCCTTGGTACCCATGCTGCTTTTGGTTGGTGCTAGTGTTGGGGCTTCATTCACTGGTTCCTTTAGGGACATGTGCCAGTCCCTTTGGATCACTGGAGAGGGCCATTCCCTAGGGGACAAACCTAAGAAAAATAAGGAAACCCATCATTGGTTGTGGGAATAGGAGCAAGCATGCTTTTCCCGCTCCTGCGATTCCCTCAACTGCTCGATGTTTGTCGTGGCTTTGGCCTCAGCTGAGCCTTCTCTGGTCGAGGGGTAGACGGTAGCTTCATGGTACCTCCATCGGGTTTGTTGGCCATGATGCAGACTGACTAGCTGGTTGAAACTGTTCTCTCAGGAGGGGCAGAAGAAGCAAGCCCAGCTGACTGCCTCCTACCAAGAGTTACCCCCCTTTGGAGGATCCGAAGAAGGACCTGGTCCATGTTCTGTACACGGCCCCTCCTCCTGCATCCCTTCACCATCAACATTCCAGCCATCGGTCAAGGTCTCGGTCGAGATCGGGTCTCGGGAATGTTTGCAATCCCATGCTTGGCCTTCGACCAGGAAATGCCGCTGATGTTCCTCTTTGTCCTCAGATGATGAGAGGCTTTGTCACAAGTTGTGTTGATGCTACAAGGAGCTCATGTCGCAGCAATGGGTCCTCGGCCATGGCAGGCCTCTTCCACAGGCCCCAGTGCTTCCCTGGTCTCCTCCGGCCTGGCACGCTCTGGCCCTTTTAAGTCCAGTAGTGCCTGCACCAGTTTCTCCACCAATTCTGGTTAAGCCACGCCCAAGCAACCCTTGCAGAGGGCTCGGACCATGGCCACTTGCTTGGCTACTGGTCTTCCAGTTTGATTGTCCAGTCAGATCACTCACTCAGATGAATCTAGGGTGGTTCATGTAGGGAAGCAGCCCTGGGTGGTACTCAAGGAGTCTTTGGATTCTAAAGGGGCCTTTATGCAGTCCTCCAGAACCCCAGGATTTGACTAAGAGTCAACCAAAGAGCTTTCTGCGAAGCATGGTCTAGTATCCTCTGGGGCTCTGCGCTGACTGATCTATCAAATGAGATCCCTCTGGAGCTCGTCCAGAATCAGGTGAAGTACCCCCTTATGGAGATCCTCAGCCAGGATGACTCCCAGGGGCTGCCTTCCCTGAGGCTTAGGCTATCTTGGGTCCTGGCTCTTCGGACCACCCCTCAGCCAAGGGACTAGTGGCAGACTCCATCTTTCGTAACATGGGAAATTTCGGGGAAGTGGTAAGCCCCCTGACAAGAAGTCCAAAAAGATGGATCATGCAACAAAAAAGGTCTACACTACCTCCTGCCTGGCTCTCCTTCAGATGAGTTCTGTCTTGTTGAGGCCAACTTCAGACATGCTGTCATGGGTGTCCTGAACCAAGTCCTTCCCCACCTTTTTGCAGCTGTGCAGTCAGTGATCGAGATGATCAGAGACCAAGGTCTGGCAGTGTAGCCTAGAGGTTAGAATAACAAGCTGTGAATGAGCTTGGTACATCCAGCAGACCAGACCTGGATTTGATTCTCACAACTTCCACTTGCATACTGTGCGACTCTGAGCAAGTCACTTAACCGCCCAATGCTCCCAGGTCGCCCCTGAAAACAGGCACTTGTGCCTAGTGAGCCTTACCTAGTTACCAAAGACTTAAAAAAAAAAAAAAAAATAAAAAAAGTTGCTCTCTGACCAAGCACCAGCTTGAGACCACAATGGACATTGGTGACTCCTGCACCTGGTCTGTGTCAGCGGCAGTCACTATGCACCACAGAGCCTGGCTGCAAATTTCCACCTTCACAATGGATACCCAGCATAAACTGCCCGATGTCCCCTTCTAGGGTACAGACCTGTTTTGTCCAGGGGGATGGACACCTTGCTAGGATTGAGAAATCCCATGCCACCTTGGACTCGGTGACATCTTCACAGAAGGACCCAAGGGACAGAAGCCGAAGAAGAAGGCGGCTTTTCAGTTTTGGTCCTTTCTGTCTCTACAGTCCAAACCGCAGGAGTCCCAGCTGGGGTCATCCCAACCCTGGTGACCTAAGGCTAAGTTTGCCAGCCAGGGCTCCAAGAAACTCAGCGGCCAGGACGCGGTGCTCTTCCAGCAGCCAGGGCCAGAGCCTTCTCTAAGTCTGCACAGTGACAGATTGGAGGCTGCCTGCCTTCCGCCTGTTAGATCCCTGCCTCAGCTTCCCTGTGTGGGGTTGGCTTCACCATTTCCTGCAGGCCTAGTCCACCATCACTTTGAACAAATGGGTGCTAGAAGTGGTGGGTCCAGGACTGCCTCTTGACTTCAAGGCTCTCCCGCCCTGTCGAGCCCATGCACTACGGGAGTCCATGGTGTCTCATGACATGCTGTCTGCCCTCCAGGAGGACACTGCTTAGCTCCTAGACAAAGGAGATATAGTCTATGTCCAGGACACCATGGCTGGCCAGGGCTTTGTATCCAGGTATTTCCTGGTCCCCAAACAGATGGGCGATTGGCACCCCATACTGGATCTTAATGATGTGAATCAGTTTCTGAAGAGGCACAAGTCCCGGATGGTCACACTAAAGAAAATATTACTCACCAAAGTAATCTTGTTTCTTCCAGGGGATCACACAGTATGATTAAACTAATGCAGTCAGCCTTCAGTGTTGAACTGCCATGGAGAGATAGAATTCATGCAAATGATGGCTCTTGCCAGTTTCAAACTGCTGCCCTTAGTAACTGCTGTACTCTGAGTGCTCAGATTCATTATGCAGCCTAACAGGGTAAAGACCCTCTAGCTAACTGACTATGTAGATTAAGCCCCCTTAATCACGTCCCCAAAAACAAACAAGTCCCAAGCAGGGACCACAGTGTGAACCAACTGGTTAAAGAACTTAAAAATGTAGTCATAAACCATCAAACATTCAAAGAAGAAATGCAGAACCAAAGGCTGTCCCTTTTGATTACAGGTTCCAGTAGGGGAGGCAGGGTGGGAGCTTTAATCATACTGTATGATCTCTTGGAAGAAACAAGATTACTATGGTGAGTAAAAAGAGGTGATTCCCCTGTAACAGTAGTTCTAGGAGTGGTATATGTTTGTTCATCCACACTGTTTGGCATGTCCTTTTCCCTTTAAATCTTGCTGGATGGTCTGAAAGCTGGCTCCTCTCACCCGGGTGATATACCCTTCGGCTCCGCCCCGTGACACCAGATCTTGCCTGCTGGAAGCAGAGGTTGTGCGTCGAAGCCAGAGAGGTCAGGTGAGTTCGTGTGGATGAACAACATACACCACTCCTAGAACTACTGTTACAGGCGAGTAACCTGTTTTTCTAGGATCATGGATATGTTGTTCTAGCCACACTATTTGGACAGATTCCTAGCAGTTCTCTGGGAGGAGGGAGGCAAGGCGCACGCCCCCTACTTAGGAAACAGAGATTGGAGACTTGAGGCCACAAATCCAGCATCCCAGCCACAGGACAGGATGACAGGTCCAGGCCCTTGCCCTGACACCAAATGGAAAACCTCTTCCATTTGAAGGCACAGCAACTCCTGATCGACTCCTTCATAGATGCCTCAACTATGCTGAGTACATCGTTGGGAGAGACCCAAAGCCTGAAACTCTAGCCTCTCAGGAACCAGGCTGTCAGGTGCAGGGATTGAAGGTTCTGGTGGAATACCTTCCCCTGATCGATCGAGAGCAGGTCCGGGTGTGCTGGAAGACATCTTGGGAGCCTGATGCTGGGGCTGAAGAGATCTAGGTACTAGAACTGGCGGGGCCAGTCTGGGGCGACCAGGATCACCTGTGCTGTGTCCTTCCTGACCTTGAGAAGCACCTTGTGGATCAAGGGAAGTGGAGGGAAGGCATATTTATTTATTTAGCTTTTGTTGACCGGGTAAGTGCACTAGACAAATCCTGCCTATTTTCAGGCATGACCCGGGGGAGGGGGATACAGATGAATGCCAACTGACCTTGAACCAGATTAAGCTGTTGGTGGTATTTTTAGTGAATAAGGGAAATTTGGCCAGGACACCGGGGAAATTCCCCTACTCTGCTGGGGACAGCAGAGGGCGTTTGGTCTTGCTCAGATGGCAGACAGTGCGAGGATTGGCATGGAGGAGGACGTGCAGGCAGAGGCTCGGACGATGGAATTGCAGGAGGTTGTTGAGCAGGCTCAGCCTGCTACACAGTTATCAGCTTTGGATTCCAAAGGAGAATTGCAGGCGTCGGAGCATGCAGCTGGGAGTTTTATGAGAACGACGGAAACACCACCAGTAGCGTTGCTTTTGGACAACGCTAAGGATTTTGCTACACTTGATTTGGTCTTACCTACTACTGAGGGTCGAACTGCTGCACCGGATGAAGGACATGATGCCGCGGATGTGGGATGTTCTAACATCGTGATGGTTGCCCCTGTGAACGCGGAAGTGTTAGCATCGGTCGCAATGGAGGAGAGCTCTAAGAGGGAGAGTGTGGCTGAGGGAGCTACTAAGGAGTGGTCTGAAGAGTCGGCCTTGTCGCAGGCAGGCTGGATTCAACAACCAGATGGTAGGTGGATGCTGGATCCTACCTGGCTTACGTTTTCTCCGACGGAATCGGGACCTTCCCGAATGAAAGCACAGAGTGGTAATCCCTCTCTTCAGGCAGGTCAGTCCAGTACATTACAGACTACTACCGATGTGGGGATTTCTGAGCCTGACATAGTGACTGTTGATGAAGCTGCTGGCCCACTGTTGCGCCCTCCATTACAGTCACCGAGAGGTCAGGAGACAAGGAAGGGCCCCCGCTTCTCGGATCTCTTCAAAAACAATAAACTGGAACAAGCACCGAGGCGGAATGCGGTCAGTTTACGGTATAGGGGTGGATTACCAGAACATCCTGACAGGCTATATGTGGCAAGAAAATTATTGCTGGACTCAATGCAATTTTTACCCGTGGATATTTATGCCTTAATCAATATACGGGGGGAAAGATACGTTTGATATTAGTTTTAAGCAGGCTGCAGGCTTAGATAAATTCTGGCAGAAATATGAGGGTTGTAAATCTTTGCCATTATGGTTACCTTTCTGGGCTATACCAATCACTAAACCTCTCTTTAAAACAATTAATGTTATGTTCAGGAATGAGGGGGTGAATGTAGGAGACATTCTGTATTGGTTGGAACATAAATGCATGGTTTTGGGCCCTCCTGAGCCCATTCTTGACACTGAGGGGATTTGGACAGGGGCCTGGCGTTTTAAAGTTAAATTGCACATTATCAATAACGAAGTTGTGCATGTTCCAAATAGCTTTTTTTTGGGTAAGGACCGGGGAGTTTGTTTCTACCCGAGACAACCTAGAGCTTGCTATCGTTGTGGTAGCCAACGACATTTAAGTAGTGCATGTGATAAGGTCAAATGCACACTTTGTGGGGACTTTGACCATGATAGTGAAGTTTGTAGAAATGTCTTTAAGTGTAATCTGTGCGATGAAACTGGCCATGCCTATCATCAATGCCCGTGGGCAGGCCAGAATAGACAGGGTGGCCTCAATAAGGAAGAGTTGATATCCCAGGCTCAGGGTAGATGCAAGCCCCGTACGGCCCCTCCTCTGCATAAGGAGTCGGATCCTGTTGACCGGTTAGGACAGGAACAGGTTCAAGAGGTCCTTGTTGCAGAGCAAGGCATTGTGGAGGACATCTCTGAAGAGTCGGTACCCCTGGTTCCCCAACAGGTATTAGAGAACCCCCCTCTTCCTAAGGGTTCCAATTCACCTGTTTTGCAACCCCTTTTGGAAGGCCCCTTAATGGTACCTTCTTTAGACACTCCTTTCCAAACGCCTAGGAGGGTGACTCGGGCAAGTAGTCGTAATATAGGGTTGGTGGGGGGTCTGCCCTACCCACAATTCCTTCTGTGTTGTCTGACATGGGGAGATGTCGGATCTGAGCTGATGAGACCGATGGGACTTCTGCTATGGAGGTAGAAGATGACGGGGGAACAGATTTATTGGATGTTAAGAAAAAGAAGGGAAAAAAGCAGAAACAAGATAAACCCTGAATTTCAGCCTTTAAATTTTTATGGCCTGTTTAAAGATGGTATCTATCAACTGCTGTAGCATAAAGAACTACAAAAGACGTTTACTTTGCTTACAGCAGTGTCAGGATTTAAAAGTAGATATCATCTTTCTTCAGGAGACGCACTTGTCTTCCATAGCTGAGGTAACTCAGGTAAAAAACTCTGGTGGGGTGGTCCCTCCTTTTGGTCATTTGGTACGGATGCAGCAGATGGGATTGGTATTCTTTTTTCTCACCCTTCGGTCCAAATTACACGGTTGGTGGATATTCAGCCAGGAAGGGCTTTACTTTTGGACTGCTTTTTCCAGGGTTTTTGCTTCAGATTGATTAATACCTATGCACCACAAACAAAAACAGCTCGGATTGCTCTATTTCAACAAATCAAACCATATTTATTTACCTCCAAACATGTGGTCTGGGGTGGGGATATGAATTGTAGCCTTGATGCATGTATCAAAAATAATATCCAGCAGAAAACGTATTGTGATGCTCATGCACTTTCACAGACGGTGGCGGTAGCAAAATTGAAAGATGCCTTTAGAGGATTGTATGCGGCTGATGGTTTCACTTATAGAAGGGCCTCCTTTCAAACAAGGATTGATTATCCTTTTCTTTCCCAGTATTTAGTCCCTTTTGTTTGTTTGGTACTACCTTGTGATTTTTCTGACCACAGGGTTTTATATGGTGAGATGAGCTTACACCGGATTCCTACTTTCTTCCCTGCTATTTCCAGACGTTGGAAATTAAATTCTCATTTATTGTCTGAGGCCGTTTTTTGGGTCAGCTGCGGGACTTTCTGACCCTCAGAAAGTCAGTTGCGGTTTTTTTCACTGATTGGATTTCTTGGTGGACAGATACGAAGCTGGCTGTCAAGGATTTTTTTATTGCATATGGTAAGAAAAAAAGTTCCTCAGAGTATTTACAATACTTGGATTTTAGGAATCAGTATTATAAATTACAGTCTCATCCACGGACACAGGATTTGGATATCCAGTCTCAATTAAGGATTGTGAAGGAAAAATGCTTCAGTACCAATATCAGAGGGCTGTTTCGATTCATGCTGAACTGAAATTTGGTACACAACAACAACCTTTCAAAGACCCTTATGTGGCATGTAAGCAGAAATTAGAGAGGAAACTGATGACAGGGCTTCGTAATTCGACAGGTCAGCTGAAAACTTCTCTGGCAGAAATACTGGAAATTGCTGAACATCAGGTGTCCTTACTATTTGGTACGGTTTCTTGGGAAGATGTTTTGCACTTTCCAGTTCCTACTATTTCTCAGGAAGAAGCAGATATGTTGCAAGGGCTTATTTCCCACCTGGAGGTACAGGCAGTCATTGGCTCCCTTCGTACGGGGGATCACCAGGAATGGATGGGCTCACGAATGAATTTTATAAATGTTTTCAGGAAGACATGTGTGTCATCCCAGCTGCAGTCTATAATGATATTCTTCGATTTGGTACTTCAAAGTTTAATCTGGCCATTTTAACCTTTATTCATAAAGCAGGAGATAGTACTGATTTTGGTAACTGGAGGCCGATTAGTCTCCTGAATACCAACTATAAGATACTTTCCACTGTACTATGTAAAAGGCTTCAAGTGGTTGCACAAGGGGTGCTTCATCCGGCACAGACGTGTTCTGTGCCCCGTCGTTCTATTCAACAAAATCTGAAACTCCTTAGGGATATCTGCGAATTTGGGGTCCAAAAAAAAATTATCGGGTTTTGTTCTGGCTCTTGATCAGGCAAAAGCTTTTGATAATGTGTCTCATGCTTTCCTTTTTCAAGTGTTAGCACAATGTGGGATTCCTTGGCCCTTTATCCAATTTATTAAAATATTGTACTCCCAGGCATGCTCTTGCCCACTAATTAATAATCTTTTGGGTAAAGAAATTCAGTTGATTCAAAGGGTTCAACAGGGTTGTCCTATCAGCCCTTTACTATATTCTTTTGTGTTGGACCCCCTTTTAAGGGAGATTGAAAATAATAGGTCCATTCAGGGTTTATCTCCTTCTGCTAACATACCAGCCCAAAAAATCTCGGCCTATGCAGATGATATATGCTTATTGGTGGCAGATGTCCATTCCGGGATGGAGGCGTTGAGGGTGGTGGACCGTTTCTCAGCTCTCAATGGCACCAGGCTGAACTATGAGAAATGTAGGTGTTTAGAAGTTGGTGGTAATTCACTACTTACTAATATTGGTGGCATTTTAGTCTCCGATTCCCTTAATATTTTAGGACTCCTCTTTGGGAGAGGGGATCTAGCCTTTTTAAACTGGGAGAAGTGTCTCATTATAGGTGAACACAAGGTACAACAATGGAAATCCTGGGGTTTTTTGGAAAAGAAACGGGTGTTAGTGATTAAGAAATTTTTATTACCTATCTTTTTACATGTGTGTTCTGTTTTTCCGGTTCCCGTCTCTTTAGAAACCAGATTATATAGTTGTTTTTTTCAAATGGTGTGGGGTAGCCGGTTAAACCCTATCAAACGGGCTTTCACATATTTAAAAATTGGTCAAGGGGGTTTAGGGATGATAAATCCTATAGTTTTTTTTCATTCCTTTTTTATGATAGCCTCATTTCAAGATACAGTCCTACCTCAGGACCACCCATGGTCGGCATGGACTTAGCTTTTATTTTCTCCATTTTAGTTACACTGGGAGGGTGGAGGCATTCCTAAACGGAATATGATAGGTGCAGCACCGTCATAGGCAGATTCCGCAGTGAGGAAACTTAGAGAATGGAAATTGGGGAAGGCACATTACATGGAGTCCCTAGGAAGGACTTTTATACAGAGATTATGGGTAATGTTTTCTATGTTCAAGTAGATTTCCCTTTTTGTGTCCCTACTAAACTCTCACGGGCCTTACATCTCTTAATGGATCACAGGGTACCACCTCATATGTGGGATATTCAATGGCTTTGCTGTCATGGGAAACTAGGAGTTTGGGGTAACTTAAAACATAAACCCATCTTGGACAGATTATGTATCAGGCCGGGATGTATTGAACAGGTAGAAACTTTGGAACATTTTTTCTTGTTATGTCCTTATACTATTGCCTTTTGGTCTGACATGGCCACAAGGTGGAGCTGGAGTGTTATACAATACATTTCCTACCAGAGTTTAGTTTTGGGGGATTATTCAGGTTTTTTAAGGAGGTGTCATCCTAGTACGCTTACTGTGATTTTTGCATGTATTAAATACCATTTATGATGCTTTTAGATGCCCGTCCCATACAACACTATTATTCCTTAACAGTATTGTTCTTAATGTATTGAACTGGCCTGATTAAACAAAAGAGTTTTGAACACAGTTCTTTGGACAATCAAGTGTTCCTTAGTTTTTGGAAACATATTAATTGGATGACATAATTTTCTGAGTTTTGTGTCTCAGGTTTTCCTTTTCTAGATTGTTATACATGTTTTTCTACTGTCGGTATTTCTTTAAAAATCATATGATTTGTACTTTTAGTTTTATTTGTGTTGACCAAGTTTATTTTTTTGTTGTTAATTTGATGATGTTATTATGATTTGTATTTTCTGATGTATGGTTTATTTTCTAATAAAAAATTCCCCTACTCTTTTCGATAAGTACCACGGGATCTTTAACATCCACCTGAACTACCACCAATCCAGGCAGATGGGACCTCGGTTTAACGTCTCATCCGAAAGACGGCACCTCAGAAATGCAGCACCCCTCTCATGCTGCATTACAGTGTCAGTACTGGGATATTAACCCAAGTGCCAGATGTGGGAACTGAACCCGCAGCCCTCTGATCTCCCGGCCTCAGAGGCGAGTGTGCTACCTACTGAGGCACTGACACTGCATAGAAGAGGCCTTGGGTCCACAGCCTTGAGAAAAGGCATCCCCCTGCAGCGAGTCCTGCTGAGTGGGGCAGGCATGGAACAGCCTCAGCTTTGCATTCTCCCTGGAGGTGAACAGGTCCACCTGAGGGGTGCCCCACTGGGAGAACAGAATGTGTACTACCTCTGAATGGTGAGACCACTCTTGGGACACGTCGCCCACATGGCTGAGGGTGTCAGACAACTGATCAGAGGCTCCTGCCACAAGGATGGCTAGGAGATCTGCCTCCAGTTGGCTCACAACGGTCCAGATGCGGAGTGCTTCCCTGCACAGAGGCCAGGAGTGTGTGCCGCCCTGTTTGTTGAGACAGTACATGGTTGTGGTGTTGTCCATCTGGAAATGGACTACTTGACCCCGAAGGAATGGAGCAAAGGCAGTCAGTGCCAGCCTAACTACTCGGAGCTCCAGCAGGTTGATATGGCATTGGGATTCCTCGGGGTCCAGAGCCCGTGGACTCTGTGATTCCCCATGTGGGCCCCCAGCCCATGAGAGAGGTGTTGGTGATCAGGACGACCGTCGGCTCAGGGTGGGCAAATGGGATCCCTCCCTGCGGATGTTCCAGGACGGTCCACCATTGCGGGGCATCCCACATCTTCTGGGTTACAGAGACCAGCTGGTCGAAATGACCTAGACACTGATACCACTGGCCGGCCAACTCCCATTGAAGGGGGTGCATATGTCACCAGGCCCATCAGACCATGGACGTGCAGACCGCTATGTAACCCAGAAGTCGCAGGAAGTCCTGGGTAGGGTGCAACTGCCCAACCAGACATGATCGAGTAAAGGAGCAGAGAACCTCTGCTCTGTCCACTGGGAGCCTGGCTCTGGCTCGGTAAGAGTCGAGCTTCCCCCCGATGAAGCAGATCACCTGCAAGTTGACAAGTTCTGACTTGGTCTTGTTGATCAGGAGGCCAAGGCTGAGGCAGGTTTGGAGGACCAGATCCCTGGACCTCTCCACCTCCAGTCTTGAGGGACCCGCTATGAGCCAATCATTAGGATAGGGGTAAACTCTGACCCCTCGACGCCAAAGAAGGGCCGCCACTATTGCAACACATTTGGTGAAGACCCTGGAGGCCGATAACAGGCTGAACGGCATGGCTTGGAACTCATAGAGGGTTCCCTCCACCCTGAAGCAGAGGAACCTTCGGTGGGACGGATGGATTGGGACATGAAAGAACGCGTCCTATAGATCCAGGGAGCAGAATCACATGTTCTGCTTGAGAGATGGTATGATCTGAGACAGAGTTACCATCTTGAAGGTGCACGGCCTGAGAAACTGATTCAGATCGTGCAGATCTAGAATGGGGCACTAGCCCCCCGTCCGTTTCGGGACCAGGAAGAACCTGGAAACAAAACCTGGGTTGACAGTGGGGATCCGTGACTTGGGTCACTACCTCCTTATGGAGGAGTTGAGCGATGTCGTCTCTGAGAGCAGACCGAGTGTGCACGGATACCTTCTCCTCTCATGGGGCACGGGCTCGGCTTGGTGAGTACTGCTCGAATTCCAGAGGCAGTCCCTGGCTGACCACTTCCAAGACCCACCTGTCCGTTGAGACGATGGACCAGGTGGAAAGGAAGTGGTACAGCTGGCCCCCCATGGGAGGACTCAGAGTGGTCATGACAGGCATGGGGGGGGATGCCCCATCCCATCATTGTGCAGGCTTAGAAGAGGAGGGTCTAGCGGGGGGACCACCGGAGCCCTTCTCACCGGGCTGACAGGCTGCCCATGCCCCTGACTTGGGCTGAGGGCTCCAAGACTAAGCCTGCTGCTGCCCAGATTGGTACTAGAGCTGCTTGGCCGCAGGTGCAGAAGACCGAAAGGGCTTTTTCTTCTGCTTTTTAGAACCCTCAGGTTCCTTCTGAGCGGAAGCAATGGAGTCCAAGGTGGCAATGGACTTCTCGATATGCTGGAGAAGACTGTCAACTCCTGGGCCGAACAAGTTGGTGCACAGGAAGGGAACATCTGCCAGTTTGTGCTGGTTGTCTGCCATAAAGGTCAAGACACTCAGCCAGGCCCTGTGGTGCATGGCGACTGCGGCTGCCACCGAACGGGCACAAGAATCTCCAATATCAAGAGCTGTTTGAATTTGCTGCTTAGCAACAGCCTGGCCCTGGTCCTGGACTTGCTTGACCGTGGTCTGGAGATCCGCGGGAGATGAGGAAGCACCTCAACCAGGGAGCCCAAGAGGGCATTGGAGAAGTGTGCCATGATGACGGCCAAACTCGCTTGATGGAGACCAAGCGAAGAGGCAGCATAGACCTTTCTGGCCAAATGGTCCAATTTCTTGGACTGTTTGTCCTGAGGTTTATCCGTGTCCCCTGAATTTCCTGAGTGCCAAAACACAGACTCGGTCACCAACCCCTCAGTCGAGGGGTGCTGTGTGAACCCCAAAGGGGAGCTGATGGGAACCACGTACTTGCGGGCCATTCGGGCTGAAGGCACAGGGCAGGAGGCTGGGTGCTGCCAAAACTCCAAAGTTGGGCCAACTATGGCCTTGGTCACTGGGAAGGCCTCAGTCGAAGAATTCCCATTTCTGACAATATATGTAACCCTCTTGTTACCCGGGGTTACTAGAATCCTAGTAAGACCTAGTGGTAGGCAGGGAAGGCAGCTTGTGAAACTCCAGTTAAATGGATTTCACACTGTCTCACTCTGTTCTCAGTCTCAGCTGAGACTGAGGGATGACATCACCATAGAACTATCGCAGCTGCATGAGCCACAATGGAATCTGCAGAAGGGAGTTAGAGTAGAATGTTGGGAGGTTTGAACAGTCAGTCTGTAGTCAGTTGGGTTTGGAGATTGTTGTGAGAGGAGCACAGCAGCTCTGTGCTCAAGCTCTTGGAGCCTCAGCCCTGAAATAGGGCTACATTTAGGGAAAGGTGTGTGTTTCCGCCTAAAGAGAGACACAGTAAGCTGTTTTTTAGTGGTGGAGACCGCTGATTCAGGTCTCTGTGCTCCATCCCTCAGGGGATGGGGCAGGAAGGTTTGCCTGCATTTCCAGGGGCAACCCCCTGGCTACTGCTAGTGAAGAAGCTGCCTTATTTCGTCCAAGAGTGTGGGGTACAAGAAGATTTTGTAATTCGCCTGTGGGGCACCTGCAACCGGAGGGTGAGTTCTGCTCTTTCTAAAGGGCCCATATTTCATCCTGAACTGTGTAAAAGTGGGGATTGTACTACTGAAGTAGTGGGGGGCCTACAGTAATAGGCTTAGCCAAAAGTAAAAGAGTGTTCAAGTCCAGCACATAGGGGAAGTCAAGACATGTACAGGAGATGTGACATACGTCTACCCAGTAATCTACATTGCCAAGCTTTCAAAAGAATTGTTTAGTTTCCAGAGAAATGGCCGGGTATGGATTGTGGGAGCTGGAGGTGGGAGACCCCCCATCTTTAGTAACCAAGTCCACCTCTATGGATTTGCTCTGTGGATTTCTACTTTGCCTCACGCACTTGGCCAGTGATGAGGGAAGTACCCAGACGTGGGATTGGAAGGAAATTTCCCTCTAGGAGTCGAAGGCTCTAAGGTGGTTTGGGGAGCCACCAACAGGAAAACTGGTTCATTCCCATATGGACCGCGGATCAAGTGGCCGGCGGGGGATCCGGGCCATGGGGAAAATCCAAGTAGTGTACAAGTCGGGCTGTGTACCCAAAGCTGCGTGCAAGTCTGGGCTGTGTGCCTGGTGGGTTCAGAGCCTGAGGGCTGAAATGAGAAGAAGTGTTCTGTATCTCTAATCTGTATTACCAGGAATGTAGCCCCGTGGGGGTCCTCTATGCTTTGTTTGTTCAGTTTGGATGTGAATAAAAGCCACACTGTAGAATCCCATTCCTGGTTTTGGACATTACAGTTATTGCTTCCTGTGTTGGATTTACTTGGGCTCTCACAGAGTAGCAAAGCCACACCCAGGCCCCCTGTGCCGAGTAACCTAGTCCTCCCCGAACCCAGTCCCCACCAGGTACTGCTGTCAGCTTCAACAGCATACCACCTGTCATTTGCTAAAAGGCAGGGGTCTGGGGGTTACAATCAGTTAGGGGATGTTCAGCCTGTTTTTCAACAGGCTCCAAGGGTATCCCCGTGGATTCGGAGATGAGATGGAGGATGCCCAGGAAGGATGTGGGACCTTTCTCCATTGAGAGACTCACTGAATCATTGTCACAAGGACGCAAATTCAAGGTCGAGCCCTCAGACTCCGAGGAGTCCGGATAGAGTGGCCGACCACCAGAGTCACTTTCGACCCGCCACAGATAGTTGGGAGTGAGGGTGACTGACAGCCTATGCGGGAGTCCCTTAGCGGGCCGAGCTTCCTGAGAAGGAGCCCCTGAGGGAGGCTGCTTAGGTGGCGGCTCCACCAAAATCAGTCGAGAGGCCTGCATCGGCCAAGCCAGGAGGGTCTTCACCAGCTCTGCAGGTGGAGGGATGGTGTCGACTGGCTCTGGAGGAGTCTGCATCGGCCTGGAGGGTGACAGCCGGGGTCAATTTCGGACCAGCCAACACAGCTGTTGCCACATAAGGTCCTCGTAGCATCAACGAAACTTGCATCGAAGCCTCTCCTCATCCAAGGAGGGCAAGGACGAATGGCAGAGGCACCACTTCTTGGAGTGCTGCTTGTGGGATTTCCTCAGCCTGTCAGTCGAGGGTGTAAGAGACCTCGACCTTGACCATCGGGGGGTTCTCAGAAGGAGCCAGGGAGGACCGCAGCTCCTCCAGGTCAGGGACAGGGACCTCAAGGGGTTCCCAGAAGGCTGGGATTCCTCTTCAGTAGGTCCAGGCAGGACTGGAGTCCTGAACAAGGAATTGTCGGCCTCATCATTTGACAACAGGTTGACGGGGTCAAGGACAATTTTGACCAGGTCATCATCCTGCGTCTTAGCTGGCTGGCCTGACGGGGGCACCGTGAAGCCAGTGGCCGAGGTCGCAATTTCAACCAAAGTCGAAGTAAGACACCTGGGACTGAGATCTCTCTCTGTTCCAAAAGCGTCGTTGATGAGTCGACTCACTTTTTGACTCCTTTCTTTGCGGGAGTGGGAGATCTGCGCTCCCGACAGTCCCTCCCCTCTTGTCGGGAGAGACTGGCACAACTCCTTGAAGAAGCTCAAAAAGGACGTGCCCAGTTTGAGTGGAATGAAAACCAAAACCTAGAAGGATTGCTCAGCAGCCTTAGCTGCCTCCTTCTCAAAGACCTTCATTAGTTCCAGTTGTTCGGCGCACCCCGAGGCCGCGGAGACCACCCGATGGACATCTTTAGATTTGACCAGCGGGTGCCATTTTTCCAGTCGCCTGAGCTGCAGATGTGTGAGGCAGTCGTCCAACACTGCAGGATGGAATGCGCGACATATATCGCAGGCCTGGGGAACATGCTTGTGTCCCAGGCAGTAGATGCACATGGCGTCTGGGTCGGTGTGAGACATCTTCTGCCCACAAGGGCACTCGCGGAACCCGGGAGAGGACTTGTACACCATCACGACTGCAATAGTGAAGCGATGTGGAGAAACTCTAACGAGTTTGATTTTCGTTAAATAATCCGAAAATTGAAGTGCCAGGGGCTACTCAACGTGAGAGCAGTAAGAAGGGAACCTGAATCTTCCAGCAGAAAGGAAGATCTGGTGTCATGGGGTGGAGCCAAAGGGTATACCACCAGGGTGGGTGGGTGGGAGCAGTCAGCTTTCAGACCATTCCAGCAAGATTTAAAGGGAAAGGGACATGCCAAATAGTGTGGATAGAACAACATAGCCACAATCCTAGAATGTTTTCTTCTAACTCCAGGAATCACACAGTATGATTAAACTAATGCAGACTACTAAGCAGTACCTTTGGAGGTTGAGCTGAGAACCTGTTTAGCAAAAAAGTTCTGCAGCACTGCTGTACCAAACCTGGCATCACCTCTGGAATGAATATCCAGGCTGCAATGCTTGGTAAAAGTGTGTACTGTTTGCCATGTAGCAGCTTTGCAGATTTCCAAAAGTGAGATATCCCTTGCAGCTGCTACTGATGAAGCTGTGCCCCTGGTAGAATGTGCCTGGAGGCCCAGGGTAGCTTGTTTGCCAACTTTGCAGTAGCAGAACTTTATGCAGGCCACTATCCAGCATGCAATGGTTCATTTTAATGCAGGTTTACCCTTAACCACTGCCCCATAAGTGAGGAACAACTGGGTATGCTCTGGCCTATGGGCCTTGGTTCTGTCAAGGTAGTGGCTTAGTGCCCTCTTGACATCCAAGCTGTGTAGTTTCCACTCAAGTGAGCTGGAATTATCAGTGAAGAAAACAAGCAAGGTTATAGTTTGGTTCAAATGGAAGTCTGAGACTACTTTAGAAAGAAATTTCCTATTGGTCCTAAGTACAACTTTGTCCCTGTTGAAGGAAATGTAGTTCAGATCTGTGCACAGGGCTTGCAATTCACTTATTCTCTGGGCTGAAGTGATGGCCATTAAGAAAACAGCTTTCCATGTAACATACTTCAAGTCTGCGGTTGCCATGGGCTTGAAGGGAAGCTCCATGAGCTTGGCAATACAAATATTTAGATTCCAGACTGAGACTGGCTCCCTAAAGGGAGGATGAAGGTGGTTAAGACCCTTAAAGAATTTGCGAAAGACAGGATGAGAGGCCATGGACCTGTCTTTACCAGCTGACACGTATGTGGAGACTGCCGCCAGGTGTACCGTCAGTGTCGAAGGTCTAAGGCCCAGTTAGTGTAGGTGGGTCAGATAGTCCAGCAGAACAGGAAGACTAGCACTAGAGGGAACAATGTCCCTTCCTGAGCACCAAACAGAACACCTCTTCCACTTCGAGGAGTAAGTTTTCTTGGTGAATAGTTTCCTGGGCACCCTGAGCACTGTCAGGACCTCCTCTGAGAGGTTAAGGCTAGCGAATTCTAGGTCCTCAACAGCCAGGCCTTCAGCCGCAAGGATCTGAGGTTGGGGTACAGGATTCTACCCTGGGAGGATGTCAGTTGGTTCTGCCTCTGAGGCAGGTGAATTGGAGGAGAGGCAGACAGGGTTAACAGGAGCGAGTACCATGGTTGCCTTGCCCAGTGCCACCAGGATCACTGTTGCTGGCTGTGACCTGAGCTTCACCAGGGTGCTGAGCAACATGGGGAAATGAAGAAAGGTGTATAGGAATCTTCCTGACCAATCCAGTGTAAGTGCATCCACTGGGATTGTGCTCCTGCTGGGAGGCCTGCAACAAAACTGCTGCAGCTGGTGACCGTCTGTGGAGGCAAACAGATCCATCTCTGGTGTACCCCACCTTTTGAATATTGTCTGTAGCACTTGTTGATTCAGTGCCCATTCATGGTGGTCCTGTCTGATTCTGCTGAGGGAGACTGTCAGGATGTCCTTTCCTGGAAGGTGTAAAGCAGATAGGGACACCTGCAGGGAGTAGGCCAGACTTCACAACTGCATTGCCTCTGTGCACAGAGGGTAGCATCTGGTTCCCCCTTGTTTGTTGATGTAATACATGGTGGTAGTGTTGTCTGTTATGACCTGTACCACCTTGTTTTTCAAGTGTGGAGCAACTGCCTGAAGAGCCAGGTACACTGCCCCGAGCTCCAACAAGTTTATGTGCAGACGTGATTGCTGAGGGGACTATGTTCCATTGACTGTTAGGTCCAGCATGTGTACCCTCCACCCTAGTAGGGAGGCATCCATTGTGAACACCACTAAGGAATGCTCCTTCATGAAAGGAATTCCTTCCCTGAGGTCTTCCCTGTCCAACCACAACTACAAGGCCTGCAGGAGGGCGTTTGTGACTGAAACCAGTTTTGCTAGGGCATCCTTTTTCTGAGACCAGTGAGCTCACACGTGGAACTGTATGTCTCTCATCTGAAACCTTGATCCTGGAACAACTGCTGTGGCAGCTGCCATGTGGCCCAGCAGGCGTAATAACTCTCTTGCTGGCCTGGGCCTGTTTAGCTGGAAGGATCCTGCTATCTGCAGGAGGCTGTTCACCCTGTCCTGAGGGAGAAATGCCCTGCCTTGTCTGGTATCCAACTCTGTTCCAATGAAGTCCAGTAGCTGAAATGGTTCCTGCTGGGATTTCTGTATGTTTATCAGGAATCCCAGAGACTCCAATCTGCTCCTGGTTAGGGTCAGAGTGTCCCTGGTCTGCTGCAGGGATTGACCCATGACTAGTCAGTCATCCAGATATGGGAAGATGGTCACTCCCTGCCTTTTTAAGTGAGCCACCACCACCGCTAGACACTTTATGAATGCCTTGGGGGCGGAGGTTAAGCTGAGTTGCATTGCTGCAAACTAGTAGTGACCTGAGGGTAGTCTGAACCTCAGGTACTTTCTGTGGCTCGGTCTGATTGGAATGTGGAAGTATGCGTCCTTTAGATCTAAGGATGTCAACCAAATCCCCTTTTTACAGTGAAGGGATGATCATGGACAGAGTCACTATTTTGAACTCTGGTTTTAGTATATGCTTGTTTAGGAGTCATAGATCCAGAATTGGTCACCAGTCCCCACTTTTCTTTTGAGTCAGGAAATATCTTGAGTAGAAGCCCTTTCTCCTCTGTGGCAAGGGTACAGGCTCCACTGCTTTGATGGCCAACAGGTTTGCCACCTCTGCTTCCGAGAGTATCTTGTCTGCAGAAGTAGCTAGGGTGAAATTTCTGGCTCTTAGCATGGGTAGTGACTTGAAGCATGAGACAGTCCTTGGCTCACTACTTCCAAGACCCACTTGTCTGTGGTGATGGTATACCAAGCTTGGAGTTAATGAGACAATCTTCCACCTACTAGCAAAGGGGAGGTGACCTGCACCAGCCCGGTAGGGATCCTGCTTTGGCTGAGACTGTGCTTGAGGTACCTGTGCTGACCTCCTTATGGGCCTTCTGCCTCTACCTCTGAAGTACTCCCTGGACTGCTAGTAGTCATGCATTGCTTGTGCTTTGAAAATTGGCCTGGGGTATGAACCCCTACCCCTACCTCTCCTGTATTGGGACCTGTAAGAAATAGAAGACTTTGCTTTGGCAGAATTGCTTCTACAGGTGGCCTTATACTCCTCCAACTTTTTCATATAGGCTTCTGTTTTGTCTCCAAAAAGGGAATCACCCTCACAGGGGAAATCCATTGCTTTGGTCCGTGTGTCTTGAGTCAGGTTTGTGGCCCTAAGCCACACAAACTGTCTCAAAGAGATGGAGAGGGCCATGAGCCTGGCTGCAGTATCATTAGCACCCACAGACATATGGAAATTATATTTAGTGGCATCCAATGCAGATCTAGCAGTTTCTGCCAAGTCCACTGCCACGTCACCTGGGACTTTATCAGTCAGTGCCAGACCTGTATTCCACAAAGCCTTTTGGTACTGGACTGCATAAGCCATGTAGTTGGCCTGTCTCACCAGGAGTGAAGTAGCCAGGTACCCTTTCTTCCCCATCCCTTCATTTTGCCTGGAATCTCTGTCAGGAGGGTGGGATTATATAGGTATCTTAGCTTTGTCACAAGCTGCTGCCTGAACCACTCCCTCATAATCAGGGTAGTGAAACAAAAAATGCAGCAGTGGATCTATCTAGTTGATAATTATTGGAGGAGCCTCCTGCAACAATCTGCACACGATTGCAAACACTCTCTACTCCAACTTCACTGACCTATCTGCCGTCTCCCCACATATCTCTACAGCCAGGGGCCAAAACTGCCGTGCACCCACGCAATGGCAGGAGCCCGACCCTCCCAGACCTCCCTTCCT
This sequence comes from Neoceratodus forsteri, assembly GCA_016271365.2. NCBI lineage: Eukaryota > Metazoa > Chordata > Ceratodontiformes > Ceratodontidae > Neoceratodus > Neoceratodus forsteri. Next base: position 910,931,385 of record CM057449.1, on the reverse strand, counting down.
CCTAAAGGCAGTGTCGGAAAATGAGGTGTTGTCTCTTCTCACTGGCCTCTCCCAGTACGCCAGTCCTGGCCTAGACAACCTGGAGCCCAGGCTTCTCAAACTTGGTGCCCTCTAAATTGCATCCCGTGGCCCACATCTTTAACCTGTCCCTTGCCATGGGGAGATTCCAGATATCTGAAGGTAGCCAGGTTGTCCCTGCGGCTAAAGCAGGGCAACCCTAAAGTCCCCGACAACTACCGGCCGATCGCCATCCTTTCGGCCATCAGCAAGCTCCTTGAAAAGGTGGTAGCTAAACAACTCTCGGAGTACATCCAAACTCATGAACTGCTGTCTCCCGCCCAGCATGGCTTTCGTAAAGGGCACAGCACAACCACGGCTCTGATCTCTGTCTCTTCCAGTGTCAGAGCATCCATGGACCAGGGTAAACTCTCTGGAGCAGTGTTTATCGACCTATCCAAGGCCTTTGACCTTGTTGACCATGACCTGCTTTGCACTCAGATGAGGTTCCTTGGCCTGTCCCCCCCCCCCCCAGTCCTGAAATGGGTAACTGACTACCTGCATGGTAGAGTACTGTTAACCAAATTCAATAAAGTCCTCTCTGATCCCCTGTCAGTGACCTCTGGCATCCCCCAGGGCTCTGTACTGGGACCCCTTCTCTTCTCTCTCTGTTTAACAACAATCTCCCACATGTAGTTACCAGATGTATGGTCATCCTGTATGCGGATGACCTCCTCCTCCTTGCCCACTCCCGAGACACAGCCACCCTAAATCTCCATCTATCTGAGGACTTCATGAATATTCAGGCTTGGCTCACCAAACAGAAGCTGGTTCTCAACCAGAAAAAAACGCAGGCCATGCTATTCAGCTCATCAGCCAAAATACGCGGATCTCCAGTCCCTCTGCAAATCGACTGCACAGACGGTACGCCCCTTCACACTGTGACCTCCATCAAATACTTTGGTGCGACGCTCGACCCCCAACTGGACCTAGGGAGTCACATCCTTAACGTCTGCAAAGGAATAAACTGCAAGCTGGGGCTGGCCTATAGGGCCAAACACAACCTCACCCTTGTTGCTCACCTGTTTTCGCCAGGAGTGTTACCCTTCCTAAGCTATGGTTCCACCATTTGCGCCAGCACTTCAAAAGTCCTTTCTTACTAGATGGTACACGATGTGCAACATCATCTGCCGCTTGCCTGCCGCCCGCCTCACCATCATCATGTAACCTACCATAAATTAGGCTGGCTATCCCGACCAATCACTTAAACTTTTGCATAGGGTACCATGTGAGCAAAGTGATTAGCACCGCACACCCCCGGGGTTGTTCAGCCTTCCCCAGCCAACTGCTCATGCTACCCTCATAGGTCCCAGGGCCCAGGGATACTAAATGTACCTCTACCCGCACCCTTATGGGTGATGGGGATATGCAGCTCATGCTCTAGGCTCTGGACTCCTTCCCCAAGCAGGCGTCACCTTCCCACAAAAGCCTTCGGACCTCCTTGTGGGAGCACCTTAAGCTGGCCTCATGTTGTGAATGCCTAAAGCCTCCTTAGCTCGAAGCCCTGGGCACCGTAGTCCCTATAGCACTCTGCTTCAGGAACCACAATTTAATTAAATCAAATCGGCTGCCAATTTCCCTGTCCAGCTCTCCTTCTGCACCTCTTTATGTTTCAGATAGTCAATGTTGTTCAATGCCAACTCATTATGTATTCTATCATCACCTGTCTTACTCTACCTGCACTATATATTGCCCACTGCTTTGTCGACTCATTGTACCTAACCACAAAGTGTATATGTACTCGTTTCAACTAATATGAGATGTACTTGTTCACCTAATTGATGCTGTTTTGGTGTACCCTGTAATACCTGTTTGTACTCTCCCGGGTTGTTCCTGAAAATAGGCATATAACTTGTCTAGTGTACTTACCCGGTTAACAAAAGCTAAATAAAAATAAATAAATATTTTTTATCAACCTTTTTGTCAACCCCTGAAATGGTAGTGGGGGGGGGGGGTTCAAAATATGTAGCACTGCTTTCCTGACGGATTTATGCATCAACTGCTTTGTGGGTGCTAGCCCCATCATTTCTAGAAAATCAGCTTCCTCTCCATCCTCCTCAGTCTCCTGGATGGGGAGAGTCAAGGTCTCTACCATTTGCTTGATAAATGAGTAGTGGGTAGTATAGTCTTCTTACCCCAGAGTCTTTTAGCATCACTAACTTTATCAGTTAGCTGGCTAGGTGCAACTGCCCTGGAGGTATGCCTTTAAGAAAATTTCATTAGAAAGAACTCTGGGCAATAGCCAATCAAAAAGCAGGAGGGGGAGTGAGCTGAGGGACAGCTACTGAAGACTTCAGAATTTCTTCTCTGCTGGACAGAGCAACATTGCCCCTGAGGTGCCTCTCAACTTTCCTTGTTGACAGCCTCCTAGTGCTTATCTGGGTAAAGTTTTCCTCATAATTCACTTTTATTAGTGTGCTGAGTGAAAGTTTGTCAATTTCATTAGCACCGCGCTAATTTTTTATTTTTTGACGCTCGTGTTATTTTGACTTTATTTTTACCACGACTGTTCAGTTCTAACTCTTTTTTTATCGCGGGTGCTTAAATTCGATGGTTCCTCACTTTTCTGGGCAAATTCTTTAAGGAACCGTCAAATTAGGGACAGCTGCCTTATTTTTTACCTCAGACCTCACGGGTTTACAGCGAGGCACCTATTCAAACCTCAACAGTGCCTGGGGGTTTTCTCTCAGGATTGGCAATTAAGAGAAACCCTTATATACAGTATATATAAAGAAACTGGATGGGCCATGCCCGAGAACTACAGACCCATTTCTATACTTCCATCTTGAAGGCCCTGGAACGAATCATCGCGGACCAACTTGTCGAATACCTGGACAAACGTAAGCTCCTATGCCCTGAGCAGCATGGCTTTAGGGCAGGGCATCGCACCATTACAGCCCTCCTGGAATTTACGAGCTTCACCCATAAATCTCTCGATCTTGGATAGTTTGCTGGGGCAATCTATATCGATCTAACAAAGGCCTTCAATATGGTCAATCATGCCCTCCTAGTTGACCAACTCACTGCTGCAGGCCTTGGCCCCGAGGCGGTTGCATGGTTCCGCAGTTACCTGAACTGCCGCTCCCAGCAAGTTAGGATAAGTACTGTTCTCTCAGACAGCAAACCGGTCTGCTCAGGTGTTCTGCAGGGGTCAATACTGGGTCCCCTCCTATTCAGCTTATTCTTGAATTGCCTCCCCAATCCAGTCAAGGCTGCATCCTCCTTTATGCAGATAATGCGGCTGTCTTCTCAAATGGCTCAGACCCTAGTGCCTTTGAGCAGCAACTACAGAGCGACTTCACCAATGTAGAGACGTGGTTCAAAGATCATAAATTGATAATGAACTACAAGAAAACAAAAAAAAAATGCTGTTTTCTAGCTCTCTAAACAAACACAAAAACTACCCACTATCAATATGCAATGGTGGTGTGGTTTCCCTTGAACTTGTTCAACACTTTAAATACCTCGGTATCACTATTGACAACTCACTCTCTCCTATACGCTCCACATTGACAACACGGCCAAAGCTATCAAAAAGCACATAGGGCTACTTTATCGTCATAAGCATAGCCTCTCCCCTGAAGCCCTCAGCATGGCTGTTCACAGTTAAACAGGTTACTCACCTGTAACAGGAGTTCTAGGAGTGGTATATGTTGTTCATCCACACTCTTTGGCATGTCCCATTCCCTTTAAGGATCGCCGGAAGTCTTCAAGCTGGCTCCTCCCACCCACCCCAGTGGTATAACCCTCAGCTCCGCCCCATGACACCAGATCTTAGCCTGCTGGAAGCCAGGTGTTGAGCATCCGCAGCCAGGGAAGTCGGGTTGGTCCATGTGGATGAACAACATATACCACTCCTAGAAAGATCAGTTATGCAAAGACTTTTGTTGTAACAGTAGATCTTCTAGGAATGCCTCTTGCAGTAAGTCATTACTTCTGGGAGTTCCCGATAGGTGGCGCTCTAATACAGCAGTTTCTTCTAGCAGTCTCCATACCAGGGACCTCCCTCACAACCTCACTTCCTGGGCTGTGCCTATAAAAGTGGGTGGTCCCTGGTAGTCTCCGTTCCCTGCCAGTTTCAGCTCGTGAAAGCGAGGGACCGAGGGGAACCGAGGTACCATAGCCTCCCAACCCTACATCGTTTTCCCTGTTACAGAATGGCAGGGGCTTGGAGGGAGGGAAGCTACTTACTACAAGAGACATTCCTAGAAAATGTACTGTTACGACAAAAGTCTTTGCATAATTGATCTACCTTCCACGGAATGGTCTCTTGCATTAAGTCATTACTTCTGGGAGATTCCCAAGCAGTTATATGGCAGTGGGGTGGCCAGATATGGCATTCTGCCATACATATAGTATGGTCCTAGGACCGATAGGTGCTGAGAGCAGTATATCAGCATATAAAGAGAATTCTGTATTCTATCTGTAAGTACTCCATTACAGTATTCATTATAGGGCTATGGCTGAAAGACAAGCCAGACTGGCTATTGTTGGGCATCATCAGATGAGTTAAGCAGATGTCAACCCGATCAGGGATGGCATATCAGATACTGTGATAAATCAGCAGGATTTCAGCCATATAATGGAGTAATTGGTCGGTCTCAGTGGCACGCACTGAAAAAGACAGTATATGTCAAAGCCTGTTGGGTTCTGAATTTTGAAAAGTAACCCAAATAATACAATGTTATTATTTTGTAGTGTTACAATGTAGCAAGTTAATATAGTTTTTTTTTTCATGTCTGTCAAGTCATTAGAAAAATGTATCCATTTTGTCATAAATAGGCTACATAAGTAGCAAACCATGATGTGAAATGAAACAATGTATCTATTTCATACTGGAATCCAGAGTCAGTAGTATTGGTGTAATAAATATTGTACTTGTTTTAAGGTAAAGACATGGAATGCAACAGAGTGATGATGTCAGCTCCATCGTGCATTAGTAATCTCATTTGCAAGGGGGTCCCAAGTATGCCAGTGCCTGTAGCCTTATTAGGTGTAAACCTGAAATGTTAGTGTGTTTATAATATATATGTACTCACCATTATTTCTGTGACCTTTTCTATGGCCAGGTGAAGACTGCACGTAGCAGTAGAAGTTTGGTAAGAATATTATGATCCATATAATCTTATCAGGATATATCGATTGTTTCTCAGCGTGAGTAGTAGCAGACCCTGTTCGTGGGAGGGACACAAGGGGTCCGGCACACAATCGTCCGAGAGGCATCCTGATGGAATGACCATAATGGCCTGTAACAGTGATACCTCAAAAAGTGGCTAGCTGTATAAAGCCTCATGTGAAAGGCCACAGTATAATTTCGAATTGAAGCCCCAGAAAAAGGTCTCTGAGGCCTAGAAGAGGATACCGGGGTGTAGTCTGAAGTTTTTTAATGAGAGGAAGAGGCACCCGGCCATCCTGAGGGGTGGCCATGGGTCGGTTTAGATGTGTTCCTTGTCACTCGTTCTTTGCCTCTAAAGTTTCTCTTTGGTTGTAATAATTTCCAGTTTTGTATGAAGAATTATACTGAGGGTGTGGTTTGTGGTACATATATTGTATTGTTTGTGCCCCTGGACCAAAGAGTTGGTCACCAGAAAAAGGGGCATTAGCCACTTTTTGTTGAATATCAGGTGCTAGCCCTGAGAGTTTGAGCCATGCCTGACGGTGTATAGGAATACCAACTGCAGAGGCTCTAGCTGAAGTATCAGCAATGTCGTATCCTGATCTTAATAAATGTTGAGAGAGGGAAGTAAGTGTGTTTATTATTGATGTGAGTTGCTCTTTTTTCAGGGGATGTAGGTAGTTTACTTATAATGTCCCCAGCAGAGGTGCCCACTATACGCTGGTATTTCAGCATATGTCCCATGTAGTTACTGTAAGTATTCTAATATTTAATGTGTTTAGAGCAAACACTTTCTTCCCCATATAATCAAAACGTTTAGAGTCTTTTTTGGGAGGTACTGTACTTTTATGTTTGGGTTTGCCAGTGCAGTTGTGAGCAGCTGCAATAACCACAGAATCCGCAGTGTGGAGATTTGTTAAATTGATAATCAAGAGGAGCCTGATAAAGCTTATGGCGCTTTTCTAGGTAGTTCCTGTACAGCTATGGGTTGACTCCATGCTTCAGTAATCGCATTTCTGAACGCTGGTATAAAAGGAGGGACTGCCCAGATAGGTTCTTCTGGGATGTCAAGATATTCAGCCATATCTTTACTTAATTTATCTTGTTCTGTTGTGGTAAACCCCATTGTTTTTTGTATTAGTAACATCATTTCTGGGAATGACGGGTCATCCGGTTGGGAAATGATCTTTAGTGGTTGTAATATTTCTTCGTCCCAGTATGACGGAACAAAATATGGGGACTCATACCCTCTTGTAGTAGGGGAACCATCATCATTTGTGTCTTTGGAATGTTCAGAAATGATATGAGAATCTGACAAATATTCCTCAGAATATTCATGAGGAGGCAGAAATGGCGAGCATTCTGGCTCTGTGCATGCCTGTTTTGATGGAGGCACAGACACAGTCTGTGATTGAGTTTCTTTTTTTTTACTGGAGTAGGTGTATAGTCAAAATCCATAGAATTCAACACTTTATTTACAATTTCTTTTATGTCTGGCACGTGTGAGGATGGAATTGCCATGTAAGGATGTTCTGAGCGCTGTTTGCATGGCGTCGGAGGATCAATTTATGCCTCCCGATAAAGTGATCCAGTACATCTTTGAATTTTTTGTTCAGCACAAACTGGTGTCTCAGCACCATGCATGAGTGCAAATGAGACTGGTATGCCTCTGCGTTCCGTAGTATATGATCCTTTATTTTGTGGTGATGTAGCCCTGTAAGTATCTTTTGAGGTGCACCCCTTCATGTTGACACCCCGACGGCGAAACACGCAAAAAAAACACATTACGGCAACATTCTCTGTAATGGTCCTTTTTCAGTGCTTCGCTTTCCGCCAGTGTTCCGCCACCCCCCCCCCCGGACCAACTCTGACCTGGAGTTGATAATCCTAAAGTCTGAAGAAAACACTCGCTGCATGGTGGCACAATACCTGCGTCGGTATTGTGCCATCGCTGTGGGGGAGGTCGGCATTTTCATTGTCGACCTGTCTTGGTGCTTCCTATCTTTTGATACTTTTTTATAAGAAATTTCATGTTTTTTCATGGTTACATTTTTATAAGGATCTTCCATGAATGTATTATATGCTGGTAAAGGTGCTGTTCTATGATGCAGGGGCTGCTCCGTCTCGACAGTGGGATCAGGCTCGTCGACGGAGGAGAAATAAAAGCATGCCCCGTCGACATTGTAATGTGTCTTATTGATGATGGATAAGTGAATGCATGCTCCGTCGATGGTGGAATACACCTCATCGACGATGGGGAAGCTAGTGCATGCTCCGTCGACAGTGGGATGCTCTTCGACAACGATGGAACATTAGGTACATGCTCCATCGATGATGGAAAGTGTGTCGCTGATGATGAGAAAGCAAATGCATGCTCCATCAACAGTGGCAGACTTCTCATCGACAATGGAGATTTAGGAGCATGTCCTGTCGACGGGGGAGGTAGCCCCGTCAATGATGAAGCAGGTAGAGTGTGCTCTGTCGACGCAGGAGGTGTTTTCGTCGATGAGGATGTCTTGTGGAGTCCTCGCATTGATGGGGGAGTGTGCTCCATTGACAATGAATGCAGCAGGATCTCCGTCGTCGACGGTGCATGTGGTTTCTTCGATGGGGGAGCTGAGGAATGACGTCCCTTCAACGACGAACGTTCCTTTCTATGTGAAGTTGAATTTCTGTGTTCTTTTGATGAAGACGTGCCTGCCATCAATGGGGAGATATGGCCCGTTGATGAGGAATGTTTTCTTGATGATACATGTTTAGGAGATATGACCGTTAAAGGGCAGTCAGGCAGGACTTTAGGTGAAGGTATTTCCTTCCCTATTTTGCTTCTTGAAGAGGACTCTGAAGCTTTAGAGCCCTTTGATCAAGTACCCTGAGTCTGTAACAGGGAAACATCCTATCTCTTAGTCGAGCACAGGAATATGGTGCCGTGTATGAAGCCCAGGCACCCAAGCTATGGGTTCAATCCACGTCGTAGACTGCTGGCAGAAGAATAAGCTGCTGTCAGAGCTGAAGCCGGAGGGAAAATGAATGGAGACTACCAAGGACCACCCACTTTTACAGGCACAGCCCAGGAAGTGAGGTCGTGTGGGTGGTCTCTGGTATGGAGACTGCTAGAAGAAACTGCCATGTTAGACAGCCACCTATCGGGAACTTCCAGAAGTAATGACTTACTGTAAGAGACCATTCCATGGAATACCTACTGTTACAGGTGAGTAACCTGTTTTTCTAGGATTGTGGATATGTTGTTCATCCACACTCTTTGGCAGACTCCTAGCAGTTCTCCCAGAGGGGGGGAGGCAAGGTGCACAACCCCTACTTAGGTAACAGAGATTGGAGAACTGAGGCCCCAAAACCAGCATCCCGGCGTGACTCAAGGTCAATGTGGTAATGGGTAATGAAGGTGTTTGCTGACTTCCAGGTAGCAGCCCGGCAGATTTCCTGGATAGAGATGTCCCTGGAAGCAGCCACCGATGCAGCAGTATGGCGGGTAGAATGAGCTCTTATCCCTCTGGGAGGCTCCATGCCCGCCAACTCATAACACAGACTGATGCAAAATGTAATCCACCTTGCAATTGTCTGATTTGCTGCAGGTCTGCCAGAAGCAGCTTCAGTGTAGGTGACAAACAGCTGGCGAACCTCTCCCCGATTTTCCACCGTCCTCTTTTTATAATAAGAGAGAGGTCGTCTCAGGTCTAAGGTATGGAGCCTGTATTCAGCCTCCGAGGTGTAGTTAGGGTAGTATACCGGCAGAGTTAACACCTGGTTAAGGTGAAACTCTAACACCACCTTTGGCAGGAATTTCAGGTGGGGACATAGGACAACCTTGTCCCTGTGGAAGACCAGATAAGGGGAGTCCACTGAAAGCGACTGTAGCTCCCCTGTCCTTCTGGCAGACGTGACAGCCACCAGGAAGGCCGTCTTCCATGACACGTGTGACAAAGGTACATTTGTGCATTGGTTTGAGTGGTTTGCCCATGAGCTTTGCCAGTACCAGCAGTAGATCCCACGGAGGTCGAGGTTCATGCACCAGAGGGAATATGTGATCCAGGCCTTTAGAAAAAGGGCCTGACCACTGTCTCCTACGCCAATGTTGGCTGACCGGCCTGCATCCGGTGAGCAGAGATGACTGTCAGGTGCACCCTAAGGGTCGATGACCGAAGACCCCTTTGGACATAGACCAAAGGTAGTCGAGAATGTTAGCCATGGGACAGGACAGAGGGTCCAAGCCCTTGCCCTGACACCAAATGGACAACCTTTTCCATTTGAAGGCATAACATTTCCTGGTTGATTCCTTTCTGTATGCCTCCGCCATGGTGAGGACATCTTTGGAAAGACCCAAAGCCTGGAACTCTAGCCGCTCATGTACCAGGCTGTGAGGTGCAGGGATTGAAGGTACAGTTGGTATACCTTCCCCTGACTGAGAGAGATCAGGTCTGGGCATGCTGGAAGCTGCTCCCGTGGCCTGCAGCTGAGGCTAAGGAGATCTGGATAGCAGAACTGGCGCAGCCAGTCTGCGGCTACCAGAATCACTTTCGCCTTGTTCCTCCTCACCTTGAGGAGCACCTTGCAGATCAAGGGAAATGGACGGAAGGCATAAAGAATGCCTGGGGTCCACGGCCTCGAGAAGGCATCCCCCTGCAGCGAGCCCTGCTGAGGGGGGCGGGCATGAAACAACCTCAGCTTGGTGTTTTTCCTGGAGGCAAAAAGGTCCACCATCGGTTTGCCCCAGTGGGAGAACAGGTTGTAAGCTACCTCTGGATGGAGAGGCCACTCATGGGATGTTTCGCCTAAGCGGCTAAGAGCATCCATCAGATGGTTTGAGGCTCCTGCCACATGAATGGCTAGGAGATCTGCCTCCAGATGGCTGATGAGGGTCCAGATGCGGAGCACCTCTCTGCAAAGCAGATGGGAGTGTGTGCTGCCCTGTTTGTTGAGGTAGTACATGGTCATGGTATTGTCCATCTGGACTTGAACCACTTGACCACAGAGCTGAGGAGCGAAAGCTGGCAGTGCCAGTCTGACTGCTCTGAGCTCCAACAGGTTGATGTGGTATCGGGACACCTCGGGGGTCCAGAACCCATGGGCCCTTTTGTCCCCCATATGGGCTCCCCAGCCGAGAGAGGCATCGGTCGTGAAGACGGCCGTCGGCTTGAGGCGGACAAGTGGGATCCCTTCCTGCAACTGGTCTGGGGTGGTCCACCATTGGAGAGTGTCCCACATTTTCTGGGTTACAGTGATCAGCTGGTCGAAATGACCGTGGCGCTGAGTCCACTGGGTGGCCAGCTCCCACTGGAGGGGGCGCATGTGCAACCGGTCCCAACGGACCACTGAGGTGCATGCCACCATGTAAGCCACAAGACGCAGAAAGTCCCGGGCAGGGCGCAATTGCCCAAGCAGAAATGATTGGGCAAAGGAGGACAGAACCTCCGCCCTGTCTGCCAGGAGACGAGTTCTGGCTTGATGAGAGTTGAGTTCTGCCCCGATGAAGCACATCACCTGGGAAGGCACGAGTTCCGACTTGGCCTCGTTGGTCAGGAGGCCAAGTTGGGGCAGGTCTGGATGGCCAGATTCCTGGACATCTCCATCTCCTGCTGGATGGGACCTGCTAAGAGCTAATCATTGAGGTAGGGGTAAATTCTGCCCCCCCGATGCCCGAGATGGGCTGCCATCACTGCAATGCATTTGGTGAAGACCCATGGGGCCGATGACAGGCCGAACGGCATGGCTCAGAACTCATACAGGGTCCCCTCGATCCTGAAGTGGAGGAACCACCGATGAGACGGATGGATTGGAATGTGAAAGAACGCGTCCTGCAGATCCAGTGACCAGAACCACGTTTTGCTCCAAGGATGGTATGATCTGGGACAGAGTGACCATCCAAAAGGTGCGTGACCTGAGATACTGATTCAGGTCGTGCAGTTCTAGAATGGGGCACCATACCCCCATCCGCTTGGGCACCAGGAAGTACCTGGAGACAAAGCCTGGGTCTGCTGGAGGATCTGCCGCTGGAGCTACTGCCTCCTTGAGGAGGAGATGAGCAATGTCGTCTCGAAGAGCCGACTGAGTCTGGACAGATACTCTCTCCTCCCGAGGGGCGCGGGCTCGGCTGGGAGGGTACCGCTCAAATTCCAGAGGCAGTCACCAACTGACCACTTCGAGAACCCACCTGTCCATAGTGATAGCGGACCAGGCAGAAAGGAAGTGGCGGAGCTGGCGCCCCACGGGAGGACCCAGAGCTGGCATGATGGGAGAGGGGGAGGCGGCCCCCGCCCTGTCACTGAGCAGGCTTGGAGAAGGATCCAGGACCCCTTTACAGGCCTGGGAGGGCCCAGGCTTGGGCCGGGGGCACCAAACTTGAGCCTGCTGCTGCTGTTGCCCTCCTTGAAAGGAGGATTGCTATGCCACAAGGGAAGAGTGGCGAAAAGGCTTTTTCTTCTTCTTCTGCTGCTGTTTCTTGCCCGAAGAACATTTAGCAGAAGTAGCATCCAAGGGTGGGACTGGACTGCTCAATACGCTGAAGGTGACCAGCCACACCTGGGCCAAAAAGATCAGTGCCCAGGAAAGGCACGTCAGCTAGTTTGTGCTGCGTATCCACCAGAAAGGAGGAGAGTCACAGCCAAGCCCTGCGAAAAGAGGCAACTGCGGCTGCCATCGAGCGGGCACAAGAATCCCCAACGTCCAGGGCTATCTGAAGTGATCCCGGACCTGCCTGACCATGGTCTGCATGTCCGCAGGGAGGTGTGGGAGGACTTCATCCAAAGACCCCAAGAGGGCATGGGAGAAATGTACCATGATGATGGCCAAACTCGCCTGACGAAGGCCTAAGGAGGAGGCCACGTAGACCTTTCTAGCTGAATGATCCAAGAGTTTGGATTCTTTTCCGGGAGGTCGGTCAGTGTCGGCAGAACTGCCAGTATGCCTGAACACAGAGGCGGTCACCAGGTTCTCGGCTGAAGGGTACTCTGTGAACCCCGCAAGGACCCCATGGGCAACGCATACTTGCGGGCCATGCAGGCAGATGGATCTAGACAGGAGGCAGGACGCTGCCGAAGTTCTAAAGCCGGGCTAACTATGGCCTCGGCCACAGGAAAGGCCTCTGTTGGGGTATCCCCTTTCTTGAGGATATCCGTGAGAGGGTACTCCGCCTTTTTCTGGATAGGCTCCAGGGGCATCACTGTGGACTCAGAGATGAGGCGAAGAATGCCCTGAAAGGACGTAGGACCTTCCTCCGTCTCTAACCCACCAGCTGGTTCGTCATCCCTGGGATGAGAATGCAGGCCAGACACATCCGAATCCGAGGAATCGGGATACAACGGTCGACCACCCAGGTCACCTTCGACCCGCCGAGGGTGGTCCGGGGTGACAGTGACTGAAAGACGCCGGGGAAGCCCGGTGTCCGGTCTATCTTCCTTAGAAGGAGCCCCTCCCACAGGCTGCTTGGGCGGTGGTTCCACCACTATCAGTGGAAAGACCGGTTTAGGCTGAACCGGAGGTTTCGCCAGCTCCGTGGACAGGGGAGCCGACTTAATCGTCTCCAAAGGAGTCTGCTTCGGCTTGGGAGGCATAAGCCAAGTAATGGCTGGGGTAGGAGCCAGAGTCTGCTTGTGCCCAGTCAAAATCATCTGTTGCCACATGAGGTCCTCGTAGCCCCAGAGTTTCCGCCGGAGCCTCTCCTGATCCGAGGACAAGGATGACTGATAGCACTGCCTCTTTTTACAGTGCTTATGGCTGTTCCTCGGCCTTTCGTTTGAGGGGGTCCTGGACCTCGATCGAGATTGGACAGGCTGATTCGGTTGCATGAGAGACGATGGCGGGACTGGTGATTTCCCAAGGTAGGGGACCACTTCCTCGATGGGATTCCCAGCGGGCTGGGTCTCCTCGCTGGGGAAAGAAAGGAACGGAGTCCGACTGAGAGAATCATTGACCGGAGTCGGTGACAATGGGTCGATTGGGTCAATGATTATTTCAACCTTGTCGACAGACACTTCGGTCGACTGGCCAGACAGCAAAGCTGAGAAGCCAGTGGCCGAAGAGGCAATTTTGACCGAGGTTGAGACTGCCGGTTCCTGGGACCGAGATCTCTTCCGATCCCAAGGACGTGTTCGCCGAGACGAAGATGATCCCAGGTCCTTTTCCTGCTTAGGGGACCGAGAGGAGTGCGTGCCCACAGGACCCTCTCCCTTAGTTGGGAGAGACTGGCAGAACTCTCAGAAAGAACCTGATAAGGTGGAGTCCAGGTTGAGTGGAACGAAGAAGCTCCGAGAGGAAGACTCTGCGGCCCAAGCTGCTTCCTCCTCGAAGGTTTGCATGCCCTCCAGTTGCTCAGTGGATCCCGCAGCCACGGAAACTGCTGACTGAGCCTCCTTAAATTTCACTGGAGGGTTCCATTTCTCTGGCCTCCCCAACTTGAGGCATGCGAGATGGTCGTCGAGGACGTCAGGGTGAAAAGCGAGACAAAAATCGTACTTCGAGGTGTCATGGTCGACACCTAGGCAATAGACGCACGCGGTGTGGGGATCGGTGCATGAAATTTTCTGGCCGCAGGAACACCAGCGAAATCTGGGGGAAGACTTATCTTCCACAACTGAAGGTAGGTAGTCACGATCGCTAATGCAAACTAGACAAATTTTCGAATAACCGAAGGTTTTGAAGCCAGGGCCTACAAAATGTGGGAGCACGAAGGAGGCAACCTGAATCTTCCAGCGGAAAGGAAGATCTGGCATCATGGGGCGGAGCCGAGGGTTATACCACCTGGGTGGGTGGGAGGAACCAGCTTGAAGACTTCCGGTGATCTTTAAAGGGAAGGGGACATGCCAAAGAGTGTGGATGAACAACGAATCTACGATCCTAGAACTGTGGGTTCCCTGGTGGACTATGGGCTGCCTATATATGGTTCTGCCACAGATACTGCTCTCTGGCACATAAAAACTGCACTCAACATAGGCTGCCGGCTCACCTTAGTTGCGCACCGCCTGACTCACACCTGTGATCTCAATGCCAGGGTACACTGGCTCATGCTTAATGGCTGACTAAAATATCAATCCTGCCTTCTGACCAAAAAGATCTGATTGTGTCAGCTACCGCCAGGGGTCCAACAACTTCTGGTTCCCAGCAATAATCCACGGCATACCCATAACTCTGAACACCAGTCCTTCCTAACTCCCAAATGTTGAATATCTCAAGGACAAAGGTCCTTTGCTTACTGTGTACCGCTGTGGTTCAGCTCCCTCCAGGGGAACACTGTGCTCCTGCTCACACTGGGTACTTTCAAAATGAACTTGAAGCTCGTTATGATACGCGAATCTTGAGGTGCCTGCCATTGCTAGCACCACCTTTCCACTCCCCATCACTACTTCCATCCCCTTCCCCTCAACTCTTCCCTCTCTCCACTGAGTAGACCCTCCGGCTCCCTCCACACACCTAGCACTCTCTCCCTCTACCTCCAGTCTAGTCACCTGCCTCTGATCCCTACTGCTATACTGATATTACGCTCTCCTTTTGCACACTGCACTTGGGCTCCTCCGCTTCACCCCTTTTTTTCTTTAGCACTTAGCAATGCTCCAAACAACCTCTTGTTTGCTGACAACAGACTGGTTTCACCATTGGGCACTGTAAATTGTCTGTTTTCTTGTGACCTGTACTGTGTTTGATATATAATCCTGTTTGTTTACCTTTGTATTTCTGCAATCCTTTGTATAATTTCACCTATCTGTTGTACTGAAATGTCCTGACGTGGAACATATGTAAAGAGCTCTGAACTCAAATGGTTTCTGAGTACTAAAATAAATTTGTCACGGGACTACCTGTAAGGGTCCAGAAGCAACCTGTGTGCAGTTGACCAGTATTACTGGGTTTTCTATTAAGATTGGCACTGGTATAGATTCCAGTTCTACAACCAAAAAAAAAAAAGGGCACTGTAAGAGGATTGTGGGATTCAGACTCAGACACCAGGTTTGTGAACCAAAATAAATCAGCTTTTGGATAAAGAATTTAATACACTCAAAAAGCATACAAAAAAAATTGTTAATACCATTGCACCTCCAGTGTTAATAGTACTGTCAATCAATGTTAATAGTATTGTCAATCAATGCTAATACTATCGTTCCACAGCTCAACTATAGTATTAACACTGATTCCAAACAGCATAAGAGCCCAGAAAGTTGCTGTCTGGCCTCACATCATCCTAAGCGTGCCTCCTAATTGGCCGATTTTCATGAGTGGGCAGGCAGAACATTTTGAAAAATATGGTGGCCATCTCTCGCTTAGTGAGATATTATCTTGCAATGAGTCTTCCCCGTTTTTTTTTTTTTTAATGAAATCATCTGGCTGATCCTGCGTTCTTCCACAAGTGAAAAGGTAAGAGTGCCTTTTCTTAAAACAAACTGTTTCAACTTGAGACCGAGAGGAGCGCTGAGGAGAAGAGAAGGTGGGAGTGGTTTACAGAGCTGTCTGTGGCGTGTGAAAAGAGGAGACAGCAAAAGGTCGGCCACAACGGGAGTCTGCATAACAGCTGCACACCACCGCTTCCAAATGAAATCGTATCCATATATTAAAAAAAAATAACAGATACATAAGTATCTATTCAAGGCTGTAATCCGATCTCGAGGTTTTGGGGACTTTGGGAACCTCTCAAGCCAAGTCCCCAAAACATCTTGATGGGATTACTGCCTTGTAATAGATACTTACTTATCTATTATTCTATTTTTATTCAGCATACTAAATAACAGAAAATACGAACTGTTTCGACAAAGAAATAAAAGAGGATAAATTAAATCCAAAAGTAAACATCAAACAAAAATAAAGAGTCTCAACCACTAGGAAGCACTAGGGTATTATTAGGGGCAGCTACCTGCTGAGCCCTTCAGCTAGGGTTACCAGATGTCCTCTTTTATGAGGACATGTCCTCTTTTCCAGCTGCCATATATTCTTCATGTACCTTCTCTATTCTGTTGTATTATTATTATTTTTATATTTTGTTTATTCTCTCCTACCCAGGACCTCCTTATAAATGAGCTGTAAAAGCGGTGAAGACTTTAAACCTATTTACTTGGGGTCTGGCACAAGGGCTCATCAGGGGAGGAACTAAGTTGAAAAAATGTTGGCATCCCAAAATCTGGTACCCCTACCTGCAGTGAACTGATCTTCAACAGTATTCTCCTTTATTTATAGTACTAGTGGGTCACATGATGAGGAAAACCCCTCCCACATTTTTATAACTCTGTATTTTATTTATTTTATTGCAATTCCTTATAAGTAATTCCACTCTACATGAATATAAGACAGTCTAAGATCATTTGGTAATATTTTATAGTCATTAGTTAACTTCTAAACACGTCTGAGTATTTTCTATGTTGACCAGGCTCCTCCCACAAGTCCTCTGTCTATATATTTGCTGAAATCTGGGCCGGCTGGCTCTATAGAGAACAAGGCAGAGGCTGAGAGGGTCCTGAGAACATAAGAAAGTGTGCCAGAACTTCTCCAACAGAGCAGCACTTAAATAGGTAACCAGCTTTAAATGCATTATCTTAATCCATTTCAGCTAATCCAAATGTTCCCCTAAATGTTTTTCTCTGATAGATCTGTACACAGTCCTTTATACCCAAAGCCAAGAGTTTGTGCAAGGCTGTAGCGCTAAACAGCTGTGCTAGAAACTACTCGCTACAGCGAAAGCCACACAGAAATTAAAATTCAATCTTTCTTCTACGCTTGTACCTAAGTAGAGTCTCTCAAGGAAATTTGATTTATTTGCCAGCTTTTCTTCAACAGGATTACTAAACCTTTGTTATATAGCCAGCAGTTTGTTTATGTACCTTAGGTTTAAACCAGGCTTCCCTTGTCGACTAAACCTTTTAAACCTGATGCTGTATCTCGTTAATTTTAACTCCTCACTAATTCAGACAAAACACAAACTTTCAGCTCAGGGAAAACAGGTACAAATGGTAGGCATACTATCCCTGAGAACTTATGTAAACACTGTTAAGCTATGTTCCTGGGCTTTTCCCTTATTTAATTTTAAACATAAATCGCAGACTCTCTAATGTGCCTATTCCGCACATTTGCGGAGCACTAGTGCGCACGTTCGAGAAAGCGGTCGTGCACACCTTCACAAGGAAGCATGAATGGGCAGTACTGAACTCGCAGAGACCAGAAGAAAAAATTACTCACCTTAGTAATGTTGTTTCTTCTAATGGAGTCTTGCTATATTATGACAGATGCAGTTTGTCCCACCATTAGAACTGCTCCGGAGGTGAAAGAGTTAACTTCCATGCAGTGCATGGAACTTAGAGTGCGAGCTCGGTTAGAGAACACTCTATTAAGGTAGTTTCAAACCCATAAACAGATCTTTACGAGCAAACCTACTAAGGCTCTGTGTGGAAGCTGTAACTCACACTAGCCAACTGGCTACTAAAATATTCACATATTTCCTGGTCCCAACACCAAGACTCAAGTCAGGGGACCAGAAAAATAAGATAAAATAACTAAATAAAACACAACACCCAAACATAAAAGGGGGCATCAATAAGTGCCAACAGTGGACTGCCCACCCCATACCCGAAGTAGAAGTTCTGAGAGGAGCAGGCTGGGGGGGAGGTTATAATATAAAGCAAGACTCCATTAGAAGAAACAACATTACTAAGGTGAGTAATTTTTCTTCAAACAACATGAAGTCTTGCTATATTATGACAGATGCAGACTACACAGCAGTACCTCCATGGAGGAGGGCAGAACCTACTTAGGGAATAGGCTCGAAGCACGGTTGTGCCAAACCGAGCATCCCTCCTGGCCTGGATATCCAGGGAGTAATGCTTGGTGAAAGTGTGTACTGTTTTCCAAGTAGCTGCTTGACATATCTCCAAGATAGGGATGTCTCTAGCAGCAGCAGCTAGAGATGCAGCTGTACCTCTGGTAGGGTGAGCCCTCAGGCCTGAGGGGGGAACCTTACCCAGTTTTTGATAGCAAAACTGGACACAAGAGACGATCCACCTAGCAATGGATCTCTTAGTGGCAGGTCTCCCTTTCCCAACCTCACCATAAGTGAGAAATAGTTGGAGGGAGTCAAACCTGTGACCCTTGGTACGCTCTATGTAGTAACTTAGGGCCCTCTTAACATCTAAGGTGCAGCCTCCTCTCACCAGAGGAGGAATGGTCAGTGAAGAACACTGGAAGTGAAACAGATTGGTTAAGGTGGAAATCCGAAACCACCTTAGGCAAAAACTTCCTGTTAGTCCTGAGGACTACCTTATCCCTGTGAAAGGAAATAAAGTCAGTCTCCACTGATAAAGCCTGTAACTCACTTATGCGCCTGGCAGAAGTGATGGCTACTAGAAATACAGTTTTCCAAGTCAAATACTTAAGCTCTGCCGAAGACAGAGGTTCAAAGGGGGGTTGCATCAGCTGAGCAATGCAAACATTAAGATCCCAAGCAGGGGCAGGGTCCCTGAATGGAGGATTGGTATGAAGCAATCCCTTAAAAAACTTGGAAAATACAGGGTGAGCAGAAAGAGAAGAGGGCTTCCCTGCTGAAATGAAAGCAGAGACAGCTGCCAAATGCACTTTCAGGGTAGCTGGTCTCAGTCCCAAAGAATTAAGATGGACCTATAATCCAATACAGTGGGTAAATCAGCAGATTCTGGGGAAATATGCCTCCAGAACACCATATGGAAAACCTTTTCCACTTGGAGTTATAGGGTAGCCCTGGTGGAAGGCTTCCTAGCAGCTTTCAAGATTTCGAGAACATTTGAGAAAGTTGAAGATCAGCTATCTCTAACTGCTCAAGAGCCAGGCCTTGAGGTTGAGGGATTTGAGATTCGGATACCAAACTCTCCCTGAGCACAGGTTAACAGATTGTGGTTCCTGGGGAGACACAGGGAAGATGGACTGCTAAGGACAGAAGGAGTGGGTACCAGGGCTGCCTGGCCCAGTCTGGAGCAATCAGGATCATCTTGCAGGGCTGAGACCTGATTTTGACTAGCACCTTGAACAGGAGAGGAAGGGGGAAAGGCATAGAGAAACTTCCCTTCCCAATCGAGGAGAAAGGCATCCAGGGGGACTGAGCCCAACACTGGGGGCCTGCAACAAAAAAGTGGAAGTTGATGATTGTCTGGGGCTGCAAAAAGATCTATCTGAGGAGTGCCCCATCTGGCAAAAACTATCCCCAGTACTAGGGGATCCAGTGACCATTCGTGATGGCCCTGGGAAATCCTGCTGAGAGCATCTGCCAGGACATTGTCCTTGCCTGGGAGGTGAACTGCTATGAGGGAAGTGTTCAGGGAATAAGCCAGAGACCACAACTTCATCGCCTCGGTGCACAAGGCCAAGACCGAGTGCCCCTTGTTTGTTGATGTACCACATTGTAGTGGTGTTGTCTGTTCTGACCTGTACCACCTTGTTCTGAACAGATGCAGAAAAAACCTGAAGTGCTAGAAAAACAGCTCTGAGTTCCAACAGGTTGATGTGGAGCAGAGATTCCTGAGGGTACCATAACCCCTGGGTGGAGAGGTTGCCCATGTGAGCTCCCCATCCCAAGAGGGACGCATCTGTAGTAAGGGTCAAGGAGTGGGACAGAGGGATGAAAGGCACCCCTTGTCTCAGATTGCTCTGATCCTACCACCACTGAAGGGCCTGGATCAGGGTTCGAGTCACTGGGATTAACTTGGATAGGGGATCTCTTCTTTGAGACCAGAAAGCTCTCAAATGGAACTGAATGTCCCTCATCTGAAATCTTGCTCCTTGCTCCACAGCTGTGGAAGCAGCCATGTGTCCTAGGAGCTGCAGGAAATGCCTTGCTGGTCGAGAGACCTGCAGAGTAAAGGACCAGGCCAGGGCCACCAAGGTCCTTACCCCTTCCAGGGGAAGGAAGGCTCTGGCCTGCTTTGTGTCCAGTTCTGCACCTATAAAGGTGAGTACCTGGACAGGTTCCAAAACTGACTTTGGAAGATTGAGAAGAAAGCCCAGAGAGGCAAGCAGCTGCTGGGTAACTAGCAGGTGTGATTTGACTGGTCTGAGACTGACCCACAATGAGCCAGTCGTCCAGGTAAGGAAAATGGCAATCTTTGCCTTCTTAGATGAGCAACTGCTACTGCCAGACATTTTGTGAACACCCTTGGGGCAGAGGTAAGGCCGAAGGGCATTGCTCTGAACTGATAATGGCCTGAGGGCAGTTCGAGTCTGAGGTACTTTCGATGGGAGCTTCTGACAAGAAACATGGAAGTAGGCATCCTGAGGTCCAGGGAAGCTAGCCAGTCCCCTGGCCTTAGGGAGGGTAAAATCATTCCCAGAGTCACCATTTTGAATTTTGGTTTTAAAAGGTGCTTGTTCAGATATCTTAGATCCAGGATAGGCCGCCACTCTCCTGTCTTTTTTGGGGTAAGGAAGTACCTGGAATACAGACCCTTGCCCTGGTGTAGGGGAGAAACCCTTTCTACAGCTCTGAGAGCCAGGAGGGTTGAGACTTCTGTTTCCAAAGCAAGAGTCTCTAAAGGGTTTGCAGGTGGAAAAGATCTGGCTCTCATCTTTGGAAATTTTTTGAAGCTGAGAACCAGACCATGGCTCACTACTTCCAGGACCCACCTGTCTGATGTTAAAGACTCCCAGTCCTGGACGAAGTAAGCCAGCCTGCCCCCTACAGGTAATGGAGAGCTGACCCTGGGCATCCCATCAGGGTGCCTGTTTGGCAGGGGCTTTAGGCTGAGGGGTGGGAGCAGGCCTGCTCGTACCCCGTCTGCCTCTCCCTCTGAAGAACCCCCTCTGAGCATAGGCTGAAGAGGAGGCCTGGGTCTGTAAAAAGGCTCGTAGTGCGCCTGCCCCTACCCCTGGGGCTGCCTCTGAGGAGTGGCTTGCCCTTGGCTTGCACTCCTATAAGTGGTTCTAAATTCATCCATTTTTCATATAATTCTCTGTCTGCTCCCCAAACAGAGAATTTCCCACCACAGGAAAATCCATAGCCTTAGACTGGGTATCCTGTGACAAAGTAGTACACCTGAGCCAGGCCAATCTACGAAAAGCCACAGATGTAGCCATGACTCTAGAGGATACATCATTAGAATCCACTGCAGCATGGAATTGCACCTTAGATGCCTCAATACCATCAACAGCCACCTGCTCCAGCTCCTTTGCAAGCTGGCCAGGGACCTGTTTGGCTAAGGCCATGACAGTATCCCATCTAGATTTCTGGTATCTGCAACATAAGCCATATAGTTTGCTTGTCTGAGTCCCAAAGATGCTGCCATGTATTGTTTGGCCATGGCATCAATCTTCCTGGAGTCCTTGTCAGGAGGATGTAAGCCAGGGAATATTAGCTTTATCACAGGCTGCAGCCTGAACTACCCCAACATGACTGCATTGCTGTGAAAGAAAATCTGTATCAGATCCGATGAGTGTACCTCCTGTCCATCTTTTATCTACAGGAGGCACAGAATTAGGAGCTTTTAAATTTTTATTGTTTGTTTCCTAAAAGATTTATGTAAAGGGATGGACAATCTCCTGACTCTGGGATATCCATCATCTCTACATAGTCAGGCTCCTCTTGCTCATCCAAAGCCTCCTCTAAAGGAAGCTGGAGGGTCTCAGCAACTTTTTTATAAAACAAAAAATGAGAAGGGGACTCAGCAAACCTAGGGGGAGATTCACCTAAAGGTCTGTCTGGGGAGATGTCCGGTTCAATGGGCACATCCAGACTTTCAAAGTCACATTCACACTGATCATAATCATCCTCCCTCCTCTGGTTCATAAAACTCTTCATATCATATTCTTGAACCGTGGAACCGACCGAACCGACCTTTTCCAGATAGTGGCGGTTCGAGGGAACCGGGACAGTGACTGGACAGTCTGTATTGCCCTGGCTATCTCTGCAGCAGTTGGAGAAGGATTTTGGACTCCACACCTGCTGACTTTCTAGTTCTCTTTGCTGGAACTGGCTCCTCAGAGTCAGCTTTACGTTTGCCGAGGAAGTCTGGCCTGGTCAGAGGGCACCTCCGTTCGCTGGCACTGAACTGGGCTGGCCATCCGGTCAGCAGACTTTTTGGTTTCTCATTCCCTGAGCCTACCAACTCTTATCTAGGGTGGCTGCAGGAAATTCTTGCAAATCTGGCAGTCTGCATCGAGATGGTCAAACCCCAGACAATAAACACATGAGGTGTGTGGGTCAGCCTTGGCAAAGGCTTCCCCACAGACACTACAGTGTTGAAACCCAGTGGGCCCGGTTTTTCTTTTGGGTTTCTCAGACATAATGCCAGCCTAACCAAAAACTTGCCCTTTTGATGGCAGTGCCAGGCAAGACACCCTTATCGGTTCCCAACCGTGTCACAGGTCGTGGAAAAAACCGTAATGAAATCCGTTTTTTTTAGAACCGATAAGAACCGGGAACCGCACTCTAACAAGCCTTAAAAGGCTTCAAAACAAAGTTTAAATACAATTCGATCGGTTCAAACCGAACCGATAAACATTTACAAGTTCCACACAGAAACCTATCTATTACTTACAATACCATAGACAGAGCTTGAACCGATCGGTTTATGTTAAAATAAATAATATTATGTTGAATTTAACTCGAAAAGACACTTTAAACTGAGGAAATGAACTGAGCAGCAGGAGGAATCTCCGAGCGACTGTTCAGTGAGGCGGAGTAAAGAATCTGATGGTTTCGGTTTGAAACCACCCTAACAGAGCTTCTCTAACCGAGCTCGCGCTCTAAGTTCCATGCACTGCATGGAAGTTAACTCTTTCACCTCCAGAGCAGTTCTAATGGTGGGACAAACTGCATCTGTCATAATATAGCAAGACTTCATGTTGTTTGAAACAAAGGTTTGTTTGGCTAAAAAGGAACAGTAAAAACATCGGACAGGTGGCCTTCCTGTCACAATGGGGAATAAAAAAAAAATAAAGAAAGGAAAGAAAGTATAAATAAAGTTATATCACTGTTGCAACAGATTTAAAATAAAAAAACAAACTGGGTCTCTACAAAGTCCTGTAACCCTGTTACAGGCACTTTTCTTTTTTTTTCAGTTCTGTATTTTTGGCCCCTGCTTACCCATACCGCTGGGACCAGCTCCCCGGTCATGGACTCCGGCTGCGGCTACTCATATTAACCATTCTCCCTGGACCCTCTGGCTTGCCCCCCAGGGTGGGGTCGCGGCACTCTGGACCAAGGGCCCCGCAAACGTGGGAAAGGCAGGAGTTGACCTGAGAGCCAATGCAGCCGGAGCAGGCGTCATCAAGGTGGCGGAAGCAGGGTGTTTTTTCTTCCCCCTTTTTGTCCCCCCCCCGGAGGCAGGGACGTGCAGTGATGTCCTGTATCCGCCCCGTTCCCTGAATTATGTTACGCGCCGTAGCTGCAGTGTCCCTGGCCTCCGCCAGGGGTCTGTCAAGCACTAGATGGTGTCCCCACCTCCCCCAGAGAAGGAGAGCAGTCCGTGGGATGCTCCATCCTTCTCCCTCGATGGTTCCTCCAGCGACCCGGTCCGCTCTCACCCAGGTCGCTGCGCCGCAAGCGAAATCCAACTGCGTGCCGGTGGCCAGCAAAAGGCACTTTTCAATAGACAGTTAATTAACTGGGGCAAGACTGGCCAGTGGCATTTTCACAGAAACCTGCACTCAGCTTGCAAGGCCCAGGACTGGTTTGCTTTGCTTAAATTGGCAAACACAGCAGACAAACCTTTGATTATTATGGCTGAGGATAAATCAAAGGCTTCCAACAAGAAGCCATCCAAAACTACTAATAATAAAAGAGGTGCTGACTTACCCTCCAGATCCCAGACAAGAAATAAAGCTTCAAAAGATGAAGTTCCTCATAAATTAAAAAATAACACTAGTGACGAAAAAAAGGAAGCTTGATCAAGCCGCTGATGAAGTGGCTAAAAAGAAACTCTGTCAAGACAAAAATGTTCCTATTGCTCCTGGGAAAGCCAATAGCAAGACAACAGGGAGCTTAAAGCATACATAAAAAACAAAACACAAAGTCTGTGCAGGTTCTTCCATCTGTGCAAGATATGGAAAAAGCAGGGCAACTGTTTCAGATCCTACAAAAGATGGGTCCTTTGTTTACTGGGGCTGGCAAGCACTCTTCCACAGTTCTCTCTTCTGTAGACTGTGAGGGTGACACAGATGATGGAGAACAACTTTATGATGCCCTTGACATGGATTTTGAGGGCCTTGAGCCCCAGGAGTCCCCGAACCCTCCTCTCAGCCCCCCCCCCGGGTGACCAGGAAGAATTCCTCCTCTATGTTTACATTTATACAAAATATGCTGGACACCCTGGACCTCCCTATGCAGGAGCCCAACCATGATGTCGATGAAGACAAAGATTAGAGGGAGATGAGAGGTCTTTCAACCCCGAAGACCCTGGTCATCCCTATCTATAATGCTTTTAGGAAAAATACCATGAAAGTGCTTAACACCCCACTTCAGTAACAGGGGTTGATAAGCGGCTCGAGAGAAAATATAGATTGTCTATCAGTGGTACAGGCTGGCCCGGTGGCGTTGAGGGTTGAGGCGCTGGATGCCACACCTCACTCCACGCCGGCAACCCAGGTTCGGGAGTGGACTCTGGTCGCTGGTGGGTCGACCGGGGAAAGTACGGCTTGAGCGTCCCCACAACAGCTCACCGCTCCAGGGGAGGGCCGGGTGGAGGGCCGATGCCCACCGCACTTGCAAGACTCCGGGGCGGAGGCTCAGGGGAATGCAAGCTCCCAACAGAAGGGAGACGGGCAGCCCAGACACGCAGCAGATGTCGGCATCTAGCGCCTTGACATCAGGGGCTAACGCCGTGTGGGGGAGGAAAAAAACAGAAAAACACCTGTCGGCTCCAGGATGACGGGCTTCCCGGGGGATGCCTCTGATTTACCCCTGCTCACTGACCACCTCCAGACCCGATGAAAGGAAGAATTACGGGGGTCTGCCCACCTCGTCCCCGCCGGGGGCAAGCCGGAGCTACATGGGGGGCTGGGGGGTAAGTATCGGTGAGTGGGTGGTAGGAGGATGACCCCTTAGATGCCCTGAAGGGTCGGGGCTGACAGGCAGTAGGAGGGGGAAAAGTATGATTTCAAAAACAAACAAACAAACAATGGTACAGAGTTCCTGTCTGCACACCCTAGCCATGAGAGTATAGTGCAGCAGTCAGCTTGTGAGAAAGCTGAAGTCTCCTTGTCCACCTCACCCCCCTCCGGACAAAGATTCCAAGAAAATTGACTTTATAGCAAAGAAAATGTATGCCACAGCTTCCCTGATTCTCAGACTTTCTTTGTACATGGCATTCACAGCCAAATATCAGAAAACCCTTTGGAAGTCTGTTCTGGCTATTGACCTAAATGGGTAAAATTATATGGTTCAGGAGCTGGTGGGCATGACACAAACTGCCCTGGAAGCTACCAAGTACCAATTCCACATGGCAGACAACAATGATGCAGCCTCTAGGGAAATGGCCCATGCCATCTCTCTGAGATGCTTCGCCTGGCTCAGAACGACCAGTCTAACCACACCCAGACCAAGGCCATGGATTTTCCCTGTGATCAAAATATGTTGTTTGATTACAGAACCACTGACTACATGAAAAAAAGTCAAGTGAGTACAAGGCCTCCTGGCAGAGCCACTCGTCCAAACCAAAGACCACCACCCCTCAGAGATCCTGTCCCAGGGGCAGTAGGGGCAGATGTTTTGTTTCCAGGCCTTACAATCCCTATTCCCAATCTGACTTTGGTCAGTACAGGGGGTCTTGCAGGGGCCAATGAAGAGCCACCTCTACCCAGCCATCTGCCTTGCAGTCTAAGTCCTGATGTGAGTGTCCAGGTCACCTCCCCGCTTCCAGTGAGAGGCAGACTCTCCCACTATCTTCAGCACTGGTCCCTCATTACATCAGACAAGTGGGTGCTAGAGATAGTGGAGAAGGGTCTGCCACTAAAGTTCAAGCAGATGCCAGACCTCAAGCATACCCAGGTGTTAAGACCTCTGTCCCCAACACAGATCCCACTGTTGGAACTGGAGGTAAAACACCTTCTGGCTTTACAAGCAGTGGAGAGGGTCCCCACCCACCCACTAGAAGGGCAAGGGCCTCTACACCAGATATTTTCTGACTCAAAAGAGAACTGGGGAGTGGCGACCTATCTTAGATCGCAGATATGTAAATAAACATCTAAAAAAAAAAAATTCAAAATGGTCACTCTGTCACTGGTCATACAGTCCTTACAGCAAGGAGACTGGCTAGTCTCCCTGGACTTAAAGGACTACTTCCACATACCCATAAGGAGATCTCACAGGAAGTTTCTCATGTTCAAACTTCCTTCGGGTCACTATCAGTTCTCTGCAATGCCCTTTGGTCTGTCCTTGGCCCCAAGAGTCTTTACCAAGTGTCTCGCAGTGGTAGCGGCACACCTCAGGAGACTGGGTGTCGCTCTCCACCCCATCAGGATGACTGGTTCATAGAAGAAAAGTCTCCTTGTCAGGTCAAGGAGTCCCTTTCCCTCACAGAATGTACTCTGGAGTCTCTGGATTTTCTGGTAAATCTAAAGAAATCTCACTCGGAACTAACCCAGCTGCTCACCTTCATAGGGGCCCAGCTGGACAATCAGAAAGGATATGCTTTCCTCCCGCAGGAAAGAATTCAGAGTTTCCTTTCAGTGGCAGATTCTTTCGTCCAGGGACAGCCAAGACCAGCCAGACATTTTCTCAAACTCCTGGGACACATGGCTTCTATAACCGCAGTGGTCCCAGGAGTTGGGTACAGGATGCAACTCCTACAAGCCTACCTCAGAGTTCGCTGGTCTCAGAGAAGCACCAACTTTTCGAAGTTGATACTCATGATGGAGCAATTTCTCCAAAACCTGCTGTGGTGGAAGACCCTGCAAATTTACAGGCAGGGGTTCCCTTCCAAGCTCTTCTTCCCACAAAGGTGATCACCACAGAGGCCTCCCTCTTGGGGTGGGGAGCACATCTGGACAGTGCCTCAGTAAGTGGCATCTGGACTCTCAAAGAGTCACAGTTGCACATACATCTCTTAGAACTCAGAGCAATTTTTCTAGCTCTCAAAGCTTTTCACTCCCAGCATAAAAGGGCAGGCAGTTCAAATTCGAACAGACAACACCACCGCAATGTTTTACATAAACAAGCAGGGTGGTACCAAATCAGGAATACTCTGTTCGGAAGCTCTGAAACTCTGGTCTCTAGCCTTCTCTCTGGGAGTCAGCCTCCCAGCTATTCACCTCTCAGGCAAGCACAATACCCTGGCAGATGCTCTAAGTCGCATCAGTCAAGGCCAGAGCGAATGGACCCTGAACAAGCAAGTACTAGCCACAGTGTTCAGGCAGTGGGGCACATCAGAAGTGGATCTGTTTGTCTCGTCCCTCAATTTTCAGCTTCCTCAGTACTGTTGCAGGCCCCCAGTCCCGGGAACGCTTCCTCTGGGTGTCCTGATCCTGGACTGGTCGGGGAGGTTCCTATACGCTTTCCCTCCTTTTCCCCTGATACCCAGGGTTTTGCTGAAACTCAGACAACAGCCTGCATCAATGATCCTTGTGGCTCCAGATTGGCCCAGACAAGCCTGGTACCCTCTCCTTCTCTCAATGTCCTGCAGCAGGCCCATTCGCCTGCCTCCAACTCACTCCCTGCTGACCCTTCCTCAGACAGAGGTGCAGGATCCAGACATACACTCTCTTCACCTCAAGGCCTGGTTCTTGAGGAGTTTCCATCCTCACAGTACTCTGAACAGGTCCTTAAGGTACTGAAGATGGCTAAAAAAAAAATGAACACTAAGAAGACTTATGCAGCCAAATGGAAAAGGTTTTCCCTCTGGTGCAGGAGCAAAAATGTCGAACCCCTTTCAGCTTCAGACTCTCAGCTGCTAGATTACCTGGTACACTTACAGGCGCCAGGCTTGAAACCATCTTCCCTCAAGCTACACCTGGCAGCAATTTCGGCCTACCTCTCGGTGAGAAAGAAAAAATCATTTTTTTCCCCCGCCTTTTTTAAACAGTTTTTCAAAGGCTTCTTGCACCTCCAGCCTCCAGGTCAGGGAGCCTGTTCCCCTTGGAGCCTGAACCTTTGCACAGATGGGCTCATGAATCCACCCTTCGAGCCTATGTCCATGGCCCACATCAAGTTTTTAACTTGGAAGACAGTCTTCCTGGTAGGCTGGTAGCCATTATCTCTGCCAGGAGGATTTCAGAGCTACGGGCCCTGTGCACTGAGCCAAACTACATCACCCTCACAACTATAAAGTTGAGCTCAGGACAAACAGGAAATTTCTGCCAAATGTGGTTTCAGAGTTTCACTTACTCTGCCTGTCTTCTTTACTGAACAGTCCACTCCTGGTGAGCAAAAGCTCCACAGCTTGGATGTCAAAAGAGCCATCTTTCACTACCTAGAGCATACTAGACAGTCCAGAGGCTCTTCCACTCAGTTGTTCCTCGCCTACGGGGATGTAGGCAGAGGAAGACCAGCTACCAATAAAACTGTTTCTCATTGGTTGGTCTCTTGAATTAGATTCTGCTATGAGAAAGCTGGTCACCAACCTCCAGTGGGGCTCAGAGCCCAATGCAGCAGGGGCACTTCAGCCTTGCTTGCAGCAGCAAGAGACATTCCCCTCCTGGATGTCTGCAAAGCAGCTACCTGTAAATCAGTGCACACCTTTGTGAAACACTACAGTTTCGATGTGCAGACCAGATCTGATGCCAAATTTGGCAGGGCGGTTCTGCAGAGCCTCTTTCCTAAGTAGGTTCTCTGCCCACCTCCCACTCTGTACTGCTCAGTAGTCTGCTAAAGGACTCCTGGGGTAAGAGGAAAAAATCACTCACCGCAGTAATCTTCTTTCTTCCAAGGGGTCCTTTAGTATCAGTAAGCTCCCACCCTTCCTTCCCGGTTCACCTGTCGGAGAAGGGCTCTTTATCACATCTCTCACCAAATTTGGAGTTTCTTATTGATTAGTTTATAACTCGTGTTGTTGTTGTTCCTGTTTCTACTTTTGTGGACATTTAAATTTTTTTTTAATCCTGTTGATTCTTTTTCAGGGCATGTGCCCTCGTTTTCCTTCGAAAAAGTTCTGAAGCCTTCAGCAGCTCTCTCTCAGCTCACTACCCCCTCCTGCTTTTTGACTGGCTATTGCCCAAAGTTCTTTCTAATGAAATTCCCTTAAAGGCATACCTCCAGGGCAGTTGCACCTAGCCAGCTAACTGCTAAAGTTACTGATGCTAAAGGACCCCTTGGAAGAAACAAGATTACTGCGGTGCGTAATTTTTTTTATCAGGACCCCTAGATGGTGAACTGAAGTCCTGCTCAGGGGAAACCTCAGGTTTGATGAGGTCCCCTTCATCCTCTGGATTATCATACACATACATCGGTTCCAGACTCACTGGAACCGGGCAGAAACTGGTGTGGGAACCTGGACCACAGATTGGAGGGCCTGCAGCACCTGCAGTGTCCTCGGCAAAGGACATAGGTGTTTGGTCTGCTGAGAGCTCCTTAACCTTAAATCAACCAGAGTTGCAGCGACATGCTTTTGTTTGTGTTTTTTTCTTTGATGGAACTGGTTCACTAGCCGGTTAGACAGACCTTTAGCCTTACCAGAGTCAGTCTTTTCTGTGAATTTTGGCTCCACTGCCTCTTGGCTTGACCTTATCTTTTTTAGAGAAGGAGGTAGACAGGACATCTTCAGAAGAAGTCGCAGTAGTTGCCATTTCTTCCAATTTCTTGGCCTTTTTCTTAAAGAGTTTTTGGGCAAAATGTTTTACAGATAGCAAAATTTGAAAAATTATGGCTAGTTCCCAGACAAAAAATACACAAGACGTACTTGTCTGATTTGGCTACTATCTGGCCACAACTAATACAGTTCTCAAAACAAGTAGGTCCCATCTTTTTCTTAGGTTTAGGAACCACTGGCATTGATTTAACATTTTAAAACACAAAACTGTTATACCAACCGATTAGTTCCCTGAACTGATAAAATTAAACAAAAACAATCAGTTCCCAAAAGTTAGTTGGAAATGAGTGCTAACTGGCTCCCTGACAGAAAACAGAACCGTTAACGGTAAATTTTAAATAAAACTAAAAAACTATACGGGTCCTGAAAGAAACTGTAAGCAAACAACGAATTACACCAAAATCTGAGGTAAAAGAAGAAAAAATTACTCACCTTAGTAATGTTGTTTCTTCTAAAGGAGTCTTGCTGTATTCTGACTATTGCAGTTAGGTGCTGCCTTTCAACTGCCCCAGAGAACAAAGAGTTAAACTTTCCATGGCCAGCATGGAGTGTTCACCGCGAGCTCGTTGAAGCCCTTGTCTGCTGTTGTTTAAACTCCAACCGTCAGATCTTTACAAGCAATACTCACTAGAAGTTCTGTGTGGAAACTGTAAAACTCACACTAGCCAACTGGCAACTAAATTTACATAAAAGTTTTTTTTGGTTTCAAAGCAAAGACTCAAGTCAGGAAACCCAAAAAACAAAACACATCCCTCACCCAAGATAAAGGAGGGTGAAAAAGGGACACCCCTAGGGTGCCAACACTGCTCCTGCCCACCCACATCCCAAAAACCAGGTTCTGAGAGGGGAGGTGGGGGGGAGGTCAGAATACAGCAAGACTCATTAGAAGAAACAACATTACTAAGGTGAGTGATTTTTTCTTCAAACAACATGAAGTCTTGCTGTATTCTGACATATGCAGACTACCAAGCAGTACCTCCATGAAGGAGGGACAGAACCTACTTTGGAAACAGGCTCAGAAGTACTGCTGTGCCAAACCGAGCATCACTCCTAGCCTGGATATCCAGAGAGTAATGCTTGGTGAATGTATGGACTGTTTTCTAGGTGCCTGCTTGACAAATTTCTAAGATTGGAATATCCCTGGCAGCAGCCTGGGAAGCAGCTGTACCTCTAGTAGAGTGAGCCCTCAGGCCTGAGGGTGGAGTTCTACCCAGTTTTTCATAGCAGAATTGTATACAAGAAACAGTCCACCTGGCAATAGACCTCTTTGAGGCAGGTTTGCCCTTACCAACCTTTCAATATGTGAGGAACAATTGGAAGGACTCAAACCTCTGACCCTTGGTGCTCTCCATGTAGTAGCAGAGGGCCCTTTAACATCCAAGCTGTGCAGCCTTCTCTCTCCAGAGGAGGAATGGTCAGTGAAGAAAACAGGGAGAGACATAGACTGGTTAAGGTGGAAATCTGAAACCACCTTAGGCAAAAACTTCCTATTAGTTCTTAGGACCACTTTATCTCTATGGAATGAAATCAGGCTCCACTGACAGGGCTTGCAATTCACTGATACGCCTGGCAGAGGTAATGGCTACCAAAAGCACAGTTTTCCAAGTCAAGTACCTAAGCTCTGCAGAGGACAAAGGCTCAAAGGGTGGTTGCATAAGCTGAGCAATGCAAACATTAAGGTCCCAAGCAGGAGCAGGGTCCCTAAAGGGGGATTGGTGTGCAGCAATCCCTTGAAGAACTTACAAAACACAGGATGGACTGACAGAGGAGAAGGCTTGCCTACTGACAAGAAGGCAGAAACAGCTGCCAAATGCACTTTAAATGTGGCTGGCCTAAGACCTAGGCCATTGAGATGGACCATATAATCCAGAACCGTAGGCAATTCAGCAGATTCTGGAGAAATATCCTTATTAGAACACCAAATAGTGAACCTTTTCCATTTGGAATTAAAAGGCCTTCTAGTGGAAGGCTTTCGAGAAGCCTTAACGATATCCAGAACCCCTTGAGAAAGATGCAGATCAGCAAACTCTAACTCTTCAAGAGCCATGCCTTGAGATTGAGAGACCTGAGGTTCGGGTACCAAATCCTCCACTGAGAGGATGTCAACAGATTGTAATTCCTGGGAAGAGACAGGGGAAGGTGGACTGCTAAGGACAGCAACAGGGGGTACCAGGGCTGTCTGGCCCAGTCTGGAGCAATCAGAATCACTTTGCATGGTTGTGACCTTATCTTGACTAGCACCTTGAACAGGAGAGGGAAGGGGGAGCATACAGAAATTTCCCTTCCCAATTCAGAATCAGAGCATCCAGGGGGACTGAGCCCAAGACTGGGGTCTGCAACAAAAGAGAGGAAGTTGGTGATTGTCTGGGGCTGCAAAAAGATCGATCTGTGGAGTGCCCCATCTCGAGAAAATCACTTTCAAAACTAGGGAATCTAGGGTCCATTCGTGATGGCCCTGGGATATCCTGCTGACAGCATCTGCTAGGACATTGTCCTTCCCTGGGAGGTGAACTGCTATCAGAGAGGTTTGCAGGGAACAGGCCAGGGACCACAACTTCATTGCTTCTGTGCACAAGGCCGTAGACCGAGTGCCTCCTTGCTTGTTGATATACCACATTGTTGTGGTGTTGTCTGTTCTGATCTAGACCACCTTGTTCTGTACAGATTTGGAAAAGGCTTGCAGTACCAGAAACACTGCTCTGAGTTCCAAGAGACTGATGTGAAGCACAGATTCTTGAGGTGACCACAGCCCTTGGATGGTAAGATCCCCACAGGTGGGCTCCCCAGCCCAGCAGGGAGGCATCTGTGGTGAGTATCACTGAATGAGACTGAGTGACAAAAGGAACTCCTTGTCTCACATTGTCTTGATCCTGCCACCACTGCAAAGCCTGGATCAGGGTTTGAGTCACTGGGACTAGTTTGGTAAGGGAATCCTTTCTTTGGGACCAGAAGGCTCTTAAGTGGAACTGAATGTCCCTCATCTGGAATCTTACTCCCTGGACCACTGCTGTGGAGGCTGCCATGTGGCCCAGAAGCTGAAGGAAATGCCTTGCTGGTCGAGAAACCTGTAGGGTGAACGAGGCCAGTTCTATAAGGGTCCTTGCCCTGTCCAGGGGAAGGAAGGCTCTTGGCCTTACTGTATCCAGCTCTGCCCCATGAAGGTGAGGAGCTGTACTGGCTCGAGAACGGACTTTGGAAGGTTGAGGAGGAATCCTAAGGAAGTGAGCACTTGTTGAGTTATTTGCAAATGTGACTTGACTTGGTCTGGAGACTGACCTACTATGAGCCAGTCGTCCAAGTATAGGAAGATGGAGATCTTTTTTCTCCTTAGGAAAGCAACCACTACTGCCAGGCACTTTGTGAAAACCCTTGGGCTGATGTTAGCCAAAGGGCATTGTTTGAATTGATAGTGGCCTGAGGGCAACTCAACCTGAGATACTTTCTGTGGGAGCAATTTGATGGAATGTGAAAATAGGATCTTTGAGGTCCAGGGAGGCTAGCCAGTCCCCTGGCCTTAGAGAGGGCAGGATTATTCCCAGAGTCACCATTTTGAACTTTGGTTTTAAAAGGTGCTTGTTCAGATATCTTAGGTCCAGGATGGGCCGCCATTCTCCTGTCTTTTTGGGGATTAGGAAGCACCTGGAGTACAATCCTTTGCCCTTGTGTAGGGTGGGTGGGAACCCTTTCTATGGCTCTGAGAGCCAGGAGGGAAGAAACCTCTGCCTCTAGGGCAAGGGTCTCTGATGGATTTTCAGGTGGAAAGGAACTGGTTCTCATCTTGGGAAATTTTTAGAACCAGTCCCTGTCTTACTACTTCCAGGACCCACTTGTCTGATGTCAAAGACTTCCAGTCCTGGACAAAGTAAGCCAGCCTGCCCCCTACAGGTATTGGAGAATCGGCCCGGGCAGATCCATCAGGGTGTCTGCTTGGCAGGGGCTTTAGGCAGAGGGGAGGATGCAGGCCTGCTCATACCCCGTCTGCCTCTCCCTCTGAAGAACCCCCTCTGAGCATAAGAAGAAGAAGAGGCCTGGGCTTGGTAAAAAAGCCTTTGAAAAGGCCTGCCCCTGCCCTGCTGCCTTTGAGGTGTGGCTTGCCTTTCTTTGGCCTGAGCACTCCTGTAGGTGGTCCTGTACTCGTCCATCTTTTTCATGTAGTTCTCTGTCTGCTCCCGAAACAGAGAATTACCAATAACAGGGAAATCCATGGCCTTAGCCTGGGTATCCTGTTATAGGCTAGTACATCTAAGCCAAGCCATCCTCCGAAGGGCCACAGATGTAGCCATGACTCTAGATGAAACATCACTGGAGTCCACAGCAGCATGAAATTGCACCTTGGATGCCTCAATCCCATCTGTAGCCACCTGCTCCAACTCCTTGGCAAGCTGGTCAGGGGCCTGTTTAGCCAGAGCCAGCACAGTGTCCCATCTGGACTTCTCGTATCTAGCTGTGTAGGCCATACAGTTAGCCTGCCTGAGTCCCAAAGATGCTGCCATGTACTGTTTCTTTGTCATGGCATCAATCCTCCTGGAGTCCTTATCTGGGGGGTGTGATGCCAAGGGGATATTTGCCTTATCACAGGCAGCTGCCTGCACTACCCCAATATGGCTGCACTGCTGAGAAAGGAACTCCGTGTCTGAGCCTGAAAGAGTGTACCTCTTGTCCATTCGTCTGTCCACAGGAGGTATGGAGTTAGGAGTCTTAAGAATTTTATTTGTCTGTTTCCCAAAGGATTTATGGAGGGGAACAGACAGTCTCCTGGACTCTAGGATGTCCATCATTTTAACAAAATCAGGCTTCTATTGCTTCTTCCATTGGAAGCTGGAGGGTTTCAGCCACTTTTTTGTAGAACATACAGTGGGAAGGGGACTCAGAAAGCCTAGGAGGAGAAACACCTGAAGGTCTGTCTGGGGAGATGTCCGGGTCAATAGGCACATCCAGACTTTCATAATCACCATCATCATCCTCATACTCTCCCTCCTCCTCATCCGGTTCATAAAATTCTTCTGAGGTGTAATCCGGAACCAGAGGAACCGACCAAACCAACCCCTGCAAGATGGTGCCGGTTCGGCAGGAACCGAAGTAAGCGATTGCACTATTCTTATCGCCTTGGCTATCTTATCAGCGGTCGGAGTATGAATTTCTGGATCCGAACCGGACGGTTTATCTTTTCTTTGTCTTCTAACCAGAACCGACTCCTCAGAACTGGCTCTCCTCTTGCCCCAAGAAGTATCGCCCTGGTCAGACGGCACTCCTTCTGGTTCGGTCAGAACCAAACCGGCTGGCCATCTGGGTCAGTGGACTTCTCGGCCTCCCTTTCCCTCAGTCTACCTACTCTCTTATCCAGGGTAGCTTTGGGAAAATTCTTACAAATTTGGCAGTCTGAATCGAGGTGGTCAAACCCCAGACAATAAACACAGGTGGAGTGGGGATCAGCCTTAGCAAAGGCTTCCCCACACACACTGCAGTGTTGAAACCCAGTGGGCCCGTTTTTTTTCTTGGGTTTCTCAGACATGGCCAATCCTATCCAAAACGTACCCTTTTTTCGGCAAGCCACCAGACAAGACTCCCCTATCGGTTCCTGACTGTGTTACGGGTCTGGGAAAAAAAACATAATAAAATCCGGGTTTTTTTTAGAACCGATACGGACCGGTTACCACACTCTAACTAAATCACAAACTTTTTTTTTACCTAAACCGATCGGTTCAGCCGAACCGATCCGACATTTACAAGTTCCACACAGAAACTAAATGCAAAATCTATCTAGTACTCACGGTACCACAGACAGAGACTTAAACTGACAGATTCGTAGCAGAAATTCGTAGAAACAGAGCTTAAAATGACACTTTAACCGACCTTTTGAACTGAGCAAAGGAGAGATTCTCCGGAGCGACTGTTCAGTCAGGCGGAGTAAAGAATCTGATGGCTGGAGTTTAAACAACAGCAGACAGGGGCTTCAACCGAGCTCACGGTGAACATTACATGCTGGCCATGGAAAGTTTAACTCTTTGTTCTCTGGGGCAGTTGAAAGGCAGGACCTAACTGCTATAGTCAGAATACAGCAAGACTTCATGTTGTTTGAACCCCTGAAACCGCTGTTCCTCATGGTTCTGTGGAGCCAATCAGGAACTAAAAAACAAATAAAAAGAACCCAAATAACTAACTAAAACTTTACTATAAGGGCAGCAATAAATATAAATGAAGAAAAAAGTGCTACTTATCAACAAATTAAAGTATATGAAGAAAATTGAGGAGAGCTCTCTGAGGCATCTTAAAGGGCAGGCAGAGTAAAGAATCTGAGCACTCAGAGTGTAGCAGTTACTAAGGGCAGCAGTTTGAAATTAGCACGAGTCAATGAGAGTTCCATCATTTGCATAAATTCTGTCTCTCCATGGCAGTTCAACACTGAAGGCTGACTGCATTAGGTTAATCATACTGTGCGATTCCTGGGGTTAGAACGAGATAAAACCATCGCTGCAGCAGGGCATGCAGTTCTACTCTTTGGACCTCCAGGACGCCTTCTTCCACATTCCAGTCCGTCCATCCCACTGGGGGGGAGGATATCTTCAGTTCCACGCAGTAGGGATTCTTTACAAGTTCCAGGTCATGCCTTTCGACCTCTCCTTGGCCTCCAGAGTCCTCACCAAGTGCATCGCAGTGATGGCAGCCTTCCTAAGGCACCCGAGAGTTCGGGTTTATCCATACCTGGACGACTGACTGATAGCTGGCTCGTCTCGGGAGGCAGTGGAGCAGTCCAGAGACCTGGCCTTCCAGACTTGCTCTGCCTTGGGTTTTCTGATCAACTCAACTAAATCAGAACTCAACTCCTCGCAGGTCATCCACTTCACTAGGGCAGACCTCAACTCCTTCCAGGCCAAGGCCTGACTCGCAGCGGACCAGGCAGTGGATCTCATCTCCTTTGCCCGATCATTTCAGGTTGGCGCTTACACCACACTCAGGATGTCCTGCGGCTGCTGGGGTACACGGCATCCTGCACCTGCATAGTCCGATGGGCCTGCAGGCAGATGCGCCACCTGCAGTGGGAGCTGGCCCACCAGTGGTGTCAGCACCTAGGTTACCTGGACCAGCCAATCATGGTGATGCAGCTAATGTGCGATGCCATCCAGTTGTGGCTCACCCTGGAACATCTCGTGGAAGGAGTACCATTTTTCCGCCCACAGCCAACTGTCACTCTGATGCATTTCTGGTGGGATGGGGAGCACACCCGCTGGCCCACGGGCTCCGGACCCCCAGGGAGTCCCGTTACCACATCAACCTGCTGGAGCTCCATGCAGTGCGCCTCGTTCTGATGACATTTATTCCATTTGTCCAGGGTCAAGTTGTGCAGGTCCAGGCAGACAATAACGCAGCCATGTACTACCTCAACAGCCAGGGCTGAATGCATTCCCTCTGATTATGTCAGAAGGCCCTCTGCACATGGACCCTCCTGTGTGGTTTTGGTGCTGATCTACTGCCAATTTATGTAGCCAGAGCCTCCAACCAGCTTGTGGACAGCCTTAGCTGAGTGGATGTGTTTCACAAGTGGTCTCTGCATCAGCAGATGGCAGACCACCTGTTCTCCCAGTGGGGCACTCCCCTAGTCAACCTGTTCACTGTCTGGGAGAATGCAAAGCTGAGGCTGTCCTGTGCCTGCCCCCTCCCACAGTGTGGGACACTGCCGGGGATGCCTTCGTGAGGCCCTGGACCCCAGGCCTCTTTTATGCCTCCACACCCTTTTCTCCTAGTTCACAGAATGCTGTAGAGGTGTGGAGGGACAAGGCACAGATGATTGTCGTAGCCCTGGACTGGACATGCCAGTTCTGGTACCAAGATCTCCTCAGCTTCAGCAAAAGGCCTCCATGCCTCTTGCTCTATGCCCAGATCTACTCTCCTGTCAAAAAGGGAAGGTTTTACACCTGGACCTTCAGTCCTAGCACCTGACAGCATGGTTCCTGATCGACAAGAATTACAGGCTTTGGGTCTCTCTGAAGAGGTTCTCCATGTTGGGGAAACCTCCCAGAAAGAGTTGACCCGCCAGTGCTATGCCTTCAAATGGAAGCGCTTTTCCATTTGGTGCCAGGCAGGAAGCAAGACTGGTCCTTCTTCCAGTCACACCTAATGTTGACATCTCTCAAGGAGCACCTGACAGCCATCTATGCATACCAATCATGGGCTGGTATGCCGACAGTGGTGCAGGAAAAGGTGGTTGGGTGCTTCTTTAGAGGACTTAACCATCTGTCCTTGCCAGTGCATGAACCACCACCACCTTGGGCCTTATTGCTGGTACTGGCAATCCTCATGGGCAAGCCATTCTAACCAATGCACAGGTGTGACATCTCTCACCTGTTGTGGAAGACTGCCTTCTTGGTGGCTATCACCTTCGCCAAAAGGATCAGTAAGCTCCCAGTGCTCTCCTTGGAGTCTCCGTATTTGGTGTTCCACAGGGAAAAGGCTGTCCTCTGCCCCAACCTGAAGTTCCTCCTGACGGTTGTAAAACAGTTTCATCTTACCCAGGTAATTAACCTCCCAACCTCAGAGGCAGAGCACAGGCTCCATACATTGGACCTGAGGCAAATATTTGCTTATAATACAGACGCATGGCTGGAGTTCACGGAGAGGTTCAGCGGCTATTTGTCATCTATACTGAAACTGCACCTGGCAGACTGGCAGCTAAGCAGATGATTGGCAGGTGGATTGTATCCTGCTTCTGCCTCTGCTATAGGCTGGCTGATGGGGAGCTTCTCGTAGGGCTTAGGGCTCATTCCACCAAACATACTACTGCCTCAGTGGCTGCTTCCAGTGATGTCACTATCCAGGAACTATGCAGGGCTGCTACTGGGAAGTCAGCACACACCTTTATTTCCCATTACCACATTGACCTTGAGTCACACTGGGCTGCTGGTTTGG
Source organism: Neoceratodus forsteri (assembly GCA_016271365.2). Classification (NCBI taxonomy): domain Eukaryota; kingdom Metazoa; phylum Chordata; order Ceratodontiformes; family Ceratodontidae; genus Neoceratodus; species Neoceratodus forsteri. The sequence goes on along the minus strand of CM057449.1, from coordinate 910,892,622 downwards.
GGGCCTCAGTTCTCCACTTCCTGCTTCCAAACTAGAGGTGTGCGCCTTGCGCCCTCCTCCCAGAGAACTGTCTGGAGTCTGCCACAGGGTGGATAAGTGCACCACATCCATGTCCCTAGAAATGAGGGTTACTCACCTGTAATTGTAGTTCTAGGAGTGTTATATGGTGCACAAACATCCACAAGACCCCACAACCTCCCCTGGTAAGTGGCACACAGATCCCTGCTTCCAGCATGCAAGATCTGATGTCATGGGGCAGAGCCGAGGAGGATGTCACCCAGGTGGGAGGAAGGAGCTTAGCTTGAAGACATTCCAGGGAGATTTAAAGGGAAAGGAAGACTGCCACAATATGGATGTGCACCATACACCACTTCTAAAACTTACGGTTACAGGTGAGTAACCCTCATTTAGAGGTTATGGAAGTCTGTCACCAACGTTCTATGATGATGCCTCAGCTTTTAGTTGTGCCAGTGTCCCTAGCGTGGATGCATTTTTATTTACATTTTTTAACACAACTGGAAATCCGGGCATGTGTAAAGTCTGTTTAATCATCCCAGTGTGTTGTGTGCTTGTTTTGAAATAATCCTATTTTTTCCTTATTTAGGGACCCACATTATTTTTTAATTACTTAGCAGTTCTGAAACCTAGTGACATCAGTTGAACTGAAGACTACGGCGAAGCAGAACACAGTCCCATTAGTTGAACCGAAAAGTTCTAGAACTCCACACCAAGCTTTCTTTTTCCTCCAGGCACAAAAACAGTCCCCAAACTATCTACTCAGCTTGAAATGCACTCCTGTATTCACAGTCAGTCCTCAAACTTCCTGTCCTAGTTGCTATTCCTTCCTCAATCCTCAACTGCAGTCACCAAATCTTGCTCAGCTTGCTGTTCCTTCCAGAATGCCAAGTCCAACTTGGAATTTCATCATTCACCTCTAGAGGGCAGTAACCAAACCCCTGCCCAGAATACTGTTTCCTCTTGACCCACAATGCCAATTCCTGAACCCACACCTAACCTGACATTCCCTCCTTGACCCCCAATCACAATCCCACAACCTCCTCCTCCTCCCTCCTAACTCACATTCACAGCCCATAAACTAAATGCCAAGTTGGCCCCCTTCCCTGATCACAGTTTCCAAACCTCCTCCCAAGACCTATTCATGGTCTCTGAACCCCAGTCCCAGACAGTTGTTTTACTCTCATCCAACCCTGACCCTCTCCCTGCTGATCCCAGAGTTTGTGTGCTAGCAGAAGGAGTGTAGCCATGACTTTTCTCGCATAGATTCACTGTGTCTATAGGTTTGTCTGAATGTCCATGCGTGTGAACTCAATGCTGTATACCTGTAGATATCATCTTTCTCACCAACCTCTAAACCTGTCCATAAACCTCTCACCCAGTTTGCTGCTCCTTCCTGTGCTCCCCTACAACCCTGTCAATTTCCATGGGTGCAAGCCTATGGCAGCCACTACTGTGCACTGCTAAATAAACAGCACTGTGCAGATGAAATTACATCTTGGAAAGACATCAAGAACACTGGGTGACCAAGGAACTAGATCAGGGTGGAGCGGCGGACATGGCCTACCTAGATTTCAGTAAGGCATCTGATACCATTCCACACAGGAGACTAGAAAGCAAGCTGGGTAGCTTAAGAGTGGGTTCAAAGGTGGTAAACTGGATAAGAAATTGGTTGGGTGATAGGCAACAGAGGGTGGTGGTAAACTCCAAGGAAGGGAAGGTGACCAGCGGAGTGCCTTAGGGTTCAGTGCTGGGACTGGTCCTCTTTAATGTCTTTAAATATGACACTGCAGAGGAACTGGAAGGGAAGGGCGGCCTCTTTGTGGATGACACCAAAATCTGCAATAGTGTGGACATTCAGGTGGGGGTGGGGATGGAAAGGATGAGCAGAGACTTGAGAAAACTAGAGGGATAGTCAAGGGTATGGCAGCTGGGTTCAATGTAAAAAAGTGCAAAATAATGCACTTAGGGCACAGAAACCCAAGGACAGAATGCAAGATGGGTGGAGTGGTATTGATAACCACCAAGCTGGACCTGAGGGTAATCATACTGGATGACCTAAAAGTGGACAGGCAGTGCGACAAAGCAGTAGGGAGGGCAGGTGCGATGCTGGGTTGCATAGGGAGGGTCATCACCAGCAGAAAGAGGGAGGTGGTGTTGCCTCTGTGTAGATCACTGGTAAAACCCCACCTAGTGTATTGTGTCCAGTTCTGGGACCACATTTCCAGAAGGACTTAAAGTGGAGGCGGTCCAGAGGAGGGCAACTAAAATGGTTCAGGGTCTGCATCAACACCCCTATGAGGAGAGACTAAAGGACCTTGATATTATATATATATATATATATATATATAAACACCTCTTGGAACAGAGGAGGGAGAGGGGGAATATGACAGAGATCTTTAAATACCTTATGGGTTTAAATAAGGTACAAGAGGGGAGTACTTTTCAGGGAAAAAGGGCTCAAGAACAAGGGGACATGCTGTGAAGCTGGAGGGGGTAGATTCAGGAGAGATGTGAGGAAGTACTTCTTCACAGAAAGAGTGGTGAATTCCTGGAACAGCCTTCCAGTGGAGGTGGTGGGGGGCCAAAACAGTGGGTGAGTTCAAGAATGCATGGGATAAGCACAAAGGAATCGTAGTGGAAAGGAAGGGGGGGAAGGAGAAAGAGCTGTAGATCAGGCACGGTCTGATGTAACAGTGTAGGGAAGGGAGAAATGGGCAGACTGTATGGGCCAAGCGGTCCTTAGCTGCTGTCAAATTCTACGCTTCTATGTTTGGATCTACACTTAGTTTAACTGCAAGCAGTACACATGACTGTAATTAACACTGAGTTATAAGAACTTTTATTACCAATTGTTTAACCAGGAGAAACACACTATGCTGAAAGCTTGTTTACAGGTGCGACATGGGAGCACAGGGAAGTTAAGTGACTTGCTCAGGGTCACACAGTATGCAAGTGGGAGCTGTGGGATTCAAACCCAGGTCTCCAGATTTGCAGCTCAGAGCCTTAAACCACTGCGCTATACTGCCTCCCATGAGGAATACATGCTGGTAAAGTGTATCTACAGTCGCATTTACTGTTATTTTTTGCGATACTGACCAACACTTTCATAAAAAGGACTCTTGATTTGAAAAATAAAAGTAACATACTAACCATAGCTAGTGATCTTCCAGAATATCTTCTTCATGGAGTATTACTTATGAGTCTAAGCTGGAGGAGCTAAGAAGCCACGGAAACAAATCTTTTTGGCTAGGGGGCCAACAACAGCTACTGGCTTTGGCACCTGTGCAACACGACATGGTACCAAGCGCCCACTAATAATTGTTGCCAACTCCTGCACCTACCTCAGTTCTGTCTGCCAGACAGAAAACAAACAGTGGGAGAGAACACGCTGGGGCTTGTGGCAAGCTAGCCAAAAGGGGTAGGAAAAGGATATATAGCAGGAAGGTAACATAAACAACTAAATAAAACCCGACAACCAACTATAGAGAGAAAGAAGGGGCACATCTGTGATGGGCACAGAGAGTAGGTAGTCTGGGTATGTGAGCCAGAGCCTCAAGAAGAAACAGGACCCACTGTCTAGCAGGCATATGCCAGGCATTACCTCAAGTGGCAATAAGTGCAGCAACCCTGAACCCATACAGGCTCTGGGTAGTACAAAAAAAAAAAAATGGTATACCCAACGGTGAGACCACCTTGCAATTAGGGTGGGCACTGAAAAATGTGTGCTGAACGCAATTAGAATAGAGTGGCCCCCAGGACTGCTTACATTACATTCTCATCAGCAGGAAAAGTAGCCTTTTTTTTCTGTTTTGTGGGGGAAAAAAAAAAAGTAGACAAAAAAAGCCATCATACCTGCTGGTGGATGTGGTTACTGCAGACCATATGGGGCAAGAAGGAGATGTCCCAACCCAAGTATGAGGTAGCCCATGGCTGTCACCCTCCTCTGTCACCTTCAGTCCCTCTTGTAACATATTCACTAGAAGTAGGGAGCCCTTGAACTCAAGGGCACAGCCACGAGTTAAGGCTGTGAAGAAAACATGAATTGAGAGAACTGTCAGCCTAGGGAAAAAAGTGACTGGTCTCCATGCCCCTGTCCTGCAAGGCAGCACAGGGATTTACCTCAGGGAATGAGCCAGCTGCTCCAAAGTTGGTTCACCCTTGCTGTTCACAGAACAAAGGACCACAAATAAGGCTACTATTAAGTGGTAAAATGTTGCATTTAATAACTAAATGGAATGTACCCAAGATAAGGGCACATACCTCTGACAGGAAAAAAAAGGGGAGATTTTCTGTTTTTTGGTTTCTCCTCAAAGTCTCTGTTCCAACAAGGAAAGAGAGATAAGGCAGAGAAAAAGGGAGCATGACTAGGGCTCTCATTAGCCATAATGCCCTTGTGTGGGTCGTGGTACTCCATGGAGAAAATATGCTGGAAGATCATCAGTTACGGTAAGTATGTAACTTCTGTATGTTCCCCAGAATTAGTCTTTTCCATGAAGTCCCACTTACAGGTCAGAGAATCAAACTTCCCTACATATGATGGAGAAGCACACTCACCATGAGGGTACAGTACAACATCAGCCCTCTTAGTGAGGGAGAACACTTAAGGGAAGAGGCCCTTGCTGGTCAAAAGAGACCTGCAATTAATCTTGTTGAGGCAGGTTCCCCTGTCGTACAGGAGCAGGAGGGTTCCATGAAAGTTGCTGCCTGACCCGAGGGAAGAATAAGTGAACTCCTTGGAAGTGTGAGTTCAGTAAACTATGTTGGGCCAAGGGTGCCAGCCTGGACAAGCCAAGCCATGCCATTCGTCTGCTGTTCTCATCATTGTAGAAGCCACCTTGTTGGTGTCATAAGACATCCCTGACTGGTGACCTGCTGTCTCTAGGCCTCAGGTGATAAGAGTCCATGGCTTGCCTGGCAAACTCACTTTGAGGCATGACAGCAATCTATGCAACTGCAACCACAAGCAATTGCCATGTAGGCCTGGTGTGCCAAAATGCATAAGAGGGAGCGTGACAAAGTAAAAACCTCCTTCCCACGGCATTGATCTCAGCGAAGTCTGGACTGGAAGGGTGGTCACACTGAGGGCTTTATGGCCGAGACTGGGTATGCAATACCAGACGATTTGAAGTAGGATGAGGTACAGCCACTGCAGACTTGGTGGGTATGTGATACTATATGTGGACATCCCTGGGGACAGGAAAGTTAGAATGCGGATGCCTCCACAAAACCCTTGATGCCTCCTCCATAGCTCTTGGCCATGGTGGCATGACAGAGATGTCAGTACTGGGAACCCCAAAGAGTCCCAATGGCAGGTGACCAGGTTACGACTTATAAGGTAGAAAGGCCTAATGTCTGGAGTATCTCCGCCACTAATCTCTGGTACAAAACAAACTCAGTAGCAGAGGTTAGGTGGATGGAGGATTTGTTCTTAGATGAGGTCACTGATGGAGATGAGGCACAGGCATTGGACAGGTTTGGCATTGGAGAAAAAACCCTGAATTGGGCTCTGTCTGACTGCATATATATTGCTTCAATGACACCAACCAATGCCTAGTATTGATCTCACAAAAGGGGTCTCAGAGGACCAAAGAACATGGGCAGCCTGGCAAAGAACTGCCCAGGCCCCTCTAAAGGTGGGAGGGGCTTAGATTGTTGGCCTACTGGGCTTTGGCCTAGACAGTGAGACTCTGGAAACTCCTCACCCTAGGGGAGGATTAAACAGAGATTCCCGCCGTTGGCTCTCCCTTGCTGGAGGGAGAGAGCAGAGTGGTGACTGTGAGAAAAGGACCTCTGGGTGAGCAAGGGACTCCTGCTGTGGAATGGACCTCAGTAGGAAGCTTTGTCTGTCACACAGCTTGATGCTGGAAAATGGCCCCAGGGAGAACTCAGCACCTGACCAGTCAGCATGCCACAAGCTGGCTTAGAGTCCGCACTGCCTGTGTTACTGACATCAGACTGGTTGACAGATCTGGTACCAAGCTGCTGCTCAGAGTTGACTCTGTTGTCACCCTTAATATAATACGCAGCACCGACATCGACATCTAGACCAGTGTCTAGACCTATCCCGCACCAGCTCCAGCACCGGCGCCAAGCCCAGTACCATCTCCCCCACAGTGTTGCAAGTGACACCAAGGTTTGGTACTGGATACAAAGAGTAAAAAAAGAAGTGGTTCATGCAAACTGTCCATCTGATAATCTATTTAAAAGTACCACATGCTAAAATAATAAAGTGATTCATGCATCTTAATACAGTGCATAGGAATACACTGACTACCACCAAAACCCCTACATATCGGAGTACAAGTATTCCATCAGAGGGACAGCACACAGGTTGACATCAACGTTGGTGCAAAGACCCTGACAGACACCGCATAAGGTTTCAGCAGAGAGCCCAGTCACCTTTGCACCACTTGTAGTGTTGTCACTAAGAGCGGAGATTACAGCAGCACAAGTGGCACCAGAGGCTGGTGTTGAGGAGCCCTCTGGCAAGGACAAGGCCAGAGGCTTTGGGTCCAAGACCACGGATGTCTTCCGTTCAAGGCAGGAAGACTGTGGCAGGTTCTCAGTCGAATGCCAGGAGTCGACTGACACCTCAGCACAGGGAGGTTGGGGAGAACCCTGTGCTTCCAAGAACCTAGAGAGTTCTGGAAGGGTCCCAAGGGAAAGGCCAAGCTCCACAGTTTGGACTTCTTGGTCCGATGCCTGCTTCTGAAGGTGGGGGCAGGGGATCACAGCTCCACTTCAGCGTGCGGTTTTCTACAATGAAGCAGTCAATGGAGAAGCAGGCATCACATAAATCCATGTCGTGAGATGGTCCAATGCAGGAGAAACGCATGTGATGTCAGTTGTTTGAAGCCATCTTCTTCCCACAGGGGCACTGATGAAAAATGGGTGGCTTCTTCAGTTTAGCCCCTTTACTTTTTAACTTACGCATCAAGAAAATGAGAAAATGACACAAGAACAGAAACTATGGTGACAAAACTCAGTGACGAACTGAGGCACTGACTCACTCCCATGGTGGGCATTTTATGGCAGGAAGAACAGAACTGGTAGGTGAGATAGCCAGTAACAGCTATTAGTACACATGTGGCACCACAAGTGTCATACAGTTGCTGTAGCCCGCTCCATGGCCAAAATGACTTGGTCTCAAGATCTTAGCTCCCCCGGCTTAGACCTATCCAATAAAAGGAACTCCATAGAGAAGATGGATTTGTGGGAAAATCTGCCATAAAAAGTATCCTGAATCATAAATTGCTATGATAAAAGTTTACATTTGTTGTTTTTTTAACTTACCACTGCATTAGAAGGGTCTAGCTTCACAACTTCCGTGAACAGTCTGTGAGCCTCTGTAAAGTTATTCTGGCCAAGATGTAAAAATGCTCTGAAGAACAAGAACAAACAAAATGCCTGGATTATCTCCATAATCAGGACCACCTATACAATTTTTAAAGTAAAATGAGCATTCATGTCCACAACTAAGAATTATTAAATCCCTCATTAAAAAAGAGAAAATTAATCTTGCAAATAAATTAGTACTAAAAAAGGACAACAAAAGTTTATATGCTTATGTCAACAGTAATAAATTGGTTAATGGTAAAATAAACGCTATACATAGGAACAGCATCCCAACCAATGACAAGAAGAAGATTGCTGACTGCTTTAACTAATATTTTGTTTCTGTTTTTACCAAAATAAAATATGCATGTATACCACTTCCTATAAGGGACAACATCTCGCAAATAACAATTTGTTCAGATATGGTTTTGGAGGAACTTAAAAACAACATCCTTCCTTGGTCCAGACAATATTAGCCCAATAGTCCTAAAGCAACTTGCCCATGTAATAGTATGGCCTTTAACCCTACTGTTTAATAAGTCACTAGACATGGGTCTCTTTCCCCTAGACTGGAGAAGGGCTACAGTGGTACCTATACATAAGAAGGAGAACAGGGCAAATGTAGCCAACTATAGGCCGATCAGCCTAACCTTAGTTTGTTGTAAACAGATGGAAAGGCTGTTAAAGACTTTTATTGATAATGAGGTAGTTAGGTTGGGTCTCCAGGATCCTACACAACATGGCTTCAGGAAAGGCCTTTCGTGTGTTACTAACCTAGTTTCCTTTTATAACTATGTTAGTGATCACATGGATAAAGGGGTACCTATTGATGTAATATATTTAGATAATGGTAAGGCGTTCGACACAGTACCTCATGATCTGTTGATTTCGAAACTTTTATCAATGGGAATAAATACATCTATAGTCAGGTGGATTCAAAACTGGCTTACTAACAGAAAGCAGTCTGTTAGGATAAACTCTGTATGCTGTGATTATAATAATGTAGGGTTGTCACGGTATGAAATTCTGACGGTATGATAACCGTCACATGTAATACCGTGGTTATCGTCATACCGTGGTATTGCAGTACAAGTACTTTTTGCATAAAAAAGGCAAAAAAAATAGTTGAAAGGTCCCAATACCACAGTATATCGCAGTATACCGTGAATCACGGTTATTGCAGTACAAGAAATTTCCCACGGTATCAATACCGTGACTTCTTATACTGCGGTATACCGTGAAACCAGTATACCGTGACAACCCAAGTGGAGTGCCTCAGGGCTCGGTGTTGGGACCCATATTATTTGGACTTTATATCAGTGATATGTGCATAGGTCTTGGCAGTATTGTCTCCAAGTTTGTTGATGATACTAAGATTGGTGATGTATCCTCCAATTTAAAATTTCAAACACTATCTAATGACCTTTATAAAATAGAACAATGGGAACTCCTGAACAAAATGATATTTAATGAAAATAAATATGGTGTCCTACATTTTGGAAGCAAAAATCAGAGATATAAATACCAATTCAATAGCAAAACACTTGGAGCAATAACAGGTGAAAAAGATCGTAGAATATGGGTGGACTCCCAAGTTGTCAGCATCTACCCACTGTTGAAATACTGCCATAACTGCCGCTAGAATCTTACGGGCAATTAAGAAAGCTTTTCTAACTTGGGACAGTGGTTGCATTCTTAAACTCTACAAAACATATATTATCCCTCATCTAGATTACCGTATACCCTTATGAAGTCCTTATTATAAACAGGATATTAAACTAATAGAAAATATTCATAGGAAAATCACCAAATCAATTAAAGGACTTTGAAACATAGATTACAGGGAAAGGCTGAGGAAATTGAAATGTTCCCCCTTAAAGATTAGAATAGTAAGGGAAGACCTATTATTTCTGTATAAAATTATGCATAACAGTGTACTACAAAATCAATTAGGTTTTTAATTGGTGCAAAGAAAAAATAGACTTGGATCCCACAATAAACAAAACAGGATAGCTAGGGTACACACTGTTAAACGCTTTAACTATTTTAATATACGCATTGCGAGAATATGGAACAAATTGCCAAATACTATAGTTAATGTCCCCTCATTTGAGATATTCAAAAAACTCCTAAACGACATCCTATTAAATAATTATGAAGAGATGTAAGCCCACTATGAGTGGGAGACAATTTAATGGGCTTGTGCCTGCTTTGTCTTACCTTACCAAGTTAATACCAAATTAACTAGTGACACATCTCATTTCAGCTATATCTTTCAGAGTCCTGTGTTTTGTTCTAGATCCTATTGCCTTACTCAAGATGGACCAATTTAATCTGATTTTGTAGTTTAATTTCTTTATTAGGCTAGCAGTATAGAATTTGTGTTTTTTTAACCTCATTTACAAAGCAACAAGTTAAATACTGACAGTGCTGGGTCTATATGGAGTTAAATGCAGCAGTCACTACACATGCCCATAGACCACTGCAACAGAATCTGTTTCATTGACAGAATGTTGGCCAAGACATCAGAAATATTACTCCCTGTTGCAAAAACTGCCCTGGGATCTTAAAAAAAAGAATATAATCATTTTTTAGTTACATTTTTTATAGTTAGAAATATGGACTTGTGTGAATTAACAAATAAGGCATAACACATGGAGGAATATTTATTTAGTTTTTGTTTACTGGGTAAGTTGTGCTAGATGAACATTTGCCTCTTTTCAGGCACGACCCAGGAAAATACAACCATTTACATACAAATTCCATGACAAAAGTATGAAACATTGGTGTACACAGAACATTATGGGAATTTTGGTATATGTATACCCATGAATTCCAGGACACTGTTATCAATACTGGTGTATACAAACTTAATGTAAACATAAAAGTACCAGCATATAGGAAACAACGTAACAGTTTCAAATAACAGGTCAATAATGAGCATTAAGGATGCCAAAGCTACAGCATGCACGAGATAGAACAGAGGCTATGCAACTTTTGCCAGGGAAGGGTGGTAGGTTGAAAACACTGATTCTGTAGCCTAGGCAAGATACTTTGCAAAGTAATGTACCGACTGGTGGACTGGAGTACTGATCCCAAATGGGATACATTGAGAAACGTAATCCCACAGATGGAACTGGCTTATTCTGCTCATAAAATGTTTAGCAATGTTAGTTTTTCAGCTGTGTAGTAGTGTTGTAAGCTGATGCTGTATATTTAAGTGGGCAGTTCTAGGACATTTGCATAAACTAGATATGCAGCAGGGATTAGACTGCAGCAGGTGTCAAACATTCCAAATGCCAGAAGCAGAAAGGTCCAGTGAAGTCCACACAAGTTGAATTTCAAATGCAAATAAATGTACTGCTCACATAGCAGTAGCAGTTGCAAAAGTTTATAGACACTGGAGTTCAGCAAAGGAGTTACCTCCATCAGTCCAACAACCACGGCAATTCGCCACGTAAGGCTTCATCAGGGGGCGGGTGTTTGGACTCTCTTCCTTATATACATCCTTATCAATGACACCATAAAATAACGTATATAAACCCACTCTAGTGTGGAGTTTTCACATAAAGATAGTATTATACAATTTCATCATGTGATGAACACTGAATACAGGATTTTTTAAAACAACAAAAAAGAAGAAATTTGTATCTAACAACAGAAATTAACTCATCTAATAAGTACCAATAGGAAGTCACTAAAGAAACATCAATGGAAATACATAATGATATAAAAAAAAATGAAAGAAATATAAAAATGGAAATATCAACATGAAAGGTTCCACTTTTAACACAAATAAGATCCCTGTTTCAGGTTCAGATCCTTATTACATTATTTGTGCAATATAATGCTATTCAAAGATGACTTCAAAATGTATGCAAAAATATTAACTCTTGGATACACAAAAAAGTATCAATTCTTATAAATGTGAAAAAAGTGGAACAGCGATAAAGTTGAGAGTTGGAGACAGATATCCCACAAAACTGGGATATAAAATTAGTCCAAGAATTGAGGTGACCAACATAGTCATTGCTCAACACCCAGCTCCAACTGTAAAAAGAAAGACATCTTTTAGTTCTGCATGGTAAGCTCCAGTGGAGTAAAAACAGATAAGTAAGCTTACTATCATTAATCGAATGCATAATTCCACAAATATAATTGAAACTTCATTTTTAACAAAAAACATGTGTTTTTAGGAATCAAGGCGGGCATGGGTGGAGGGGATCTTTTTTGGGGTTGTGCTGGATAAGAAGAGAGACTTGAGGGAAAAATCTTGTTAATATATTAAGACATATATAACTTTTTTTTACAAATAGGGTTTTAGGTCCCATTCACAGTTTAATCCATCTCTTTGGGAGAGTCGATTTAAATGATCACCTCCTCTCCTCCCCACTCATACATGCTCCAACCCATAAATTTTAAGGAGACCGGATCACTACCACGTTGCTCCAAGAAATCCATTGCAACTGGACTGTCCACGTTAGAATTCCTAATATCTCTGCTGTCCTCCTGAATGCCGGTCTTAAGGGGGCGTGTAGTGAGGCCAATGTACAATTTATTGCAGCCACCCCAGACATTCGACTTATCAGCTGAACCACTCGGCTTAGACCCAGAAGGTTTTAAGGGCCTAAGAGTGGTGGATGCCTCTGAATCCCTGGAGGTCCCCACCTGGACCGTAACTAGCTCAGGCAGGGGGGGCCAAGGGCTGTCCCAAAGAGGTGGGGTCAGGCTTGGTCAGAGGAGCGGTAAAGAAGTTGATACTAGCCCATTTACAGAAGAAAGGGTTCTGAAAGAACTCTTAAAACTGAAGGTGGACAAAGCAATGGGGCCTGATGGAATTCATCCCAGAATTCTAAAAGAACTAAGGGTAGAACTAGTGACACCACTGACTACCCTGTTTAACAAATCATGGGGGGATGGGGTGGTACCGGAGGACTGGTGTGATTCCCCTTCACAAAAGTGGGAGCAGGGCAGAAGCAGGAAACTACAGACCTGTTAGTTTAACCTCAGTGCTAGGGAAAATGATGGAATCACTTCTGAAGGAAATAATTGTCAAGTACCTAAAGGCCAGAGGGGCACAGGACCCAAGGCAGCATGGATTCACAGCGGGAAGGTCATGCCAGATGAATCTAACAGATCTCTTTGACTGGGTGACCAAAGTAGTAGATCAGGGAGGGGCTGTGGACATGGCCTACCTAGACTTTAGCAAGGCATTTGATACAGTCCCACACAAAAGATTAATATACAAGTTAGCCAGCCTGGGAGTGGGTCCCAAGATGATAGCCTGGGTAAAGAATTGGCTGGAGAATAGGACACAGAGGGTAATAGTAAATGGGGTCCACTCTGAAGAAAGGGGGGTTACTAGTGGGGTGCCGCAGGGTTCAGTATTAGGACTGCTCCTCTTCAATGTCTTTATAAGTGACATTGCAGAGGGACTGGAAGGAAAAGTATGTCTCTTTGCAGATGACACAAAGATCTGCAACAGAGTTGATGCACAAGGTGGGGGTGGAAAGGATGAGAAGGGACTTGACAAGGTTAGTGGAATGGTCAAATGTATGGCAGCTTAGATTCAATGCTAAGAAGTGCAAGGTAATGCACTTGGGAAACAAAAACCCAGTGGAAGAGTACATAATGTGGGGTAAGATACTAACAACAAAAATGGAAAGGGACCTGGAGGTAGTCATATCAGATGACCTAAAGGTGGGCAAGCAATGTGAGAGGGCAGTAAGGAGGGCTTGGGGGATACTGGGATGCACAGGGAGAGGCATCACCAGTAGAAAACAGGAAGTTGTTATCCCTCTGTACAGACAGCTGGTGAGTCCCCATCTGGAGTACTGCATGCCGTTCTGGAGACCCAGTCTCCACAAGGACACAGACAGGATGGAAGCTGTCCAGAGGAGGGCAACTAAAATGGTACAGGGTCCGCACTGGAAGACATATGAAGAGAGACTAAAGGAGCTTAATATGTATACCCTCGAGGAAAGGGGACAATGACAGAAACTTTCAAGTACCTCAAGGGAATCAACAAAGTCCAAGAGGGTAGCATCTTTCAGAAAAAGAGGTGTGCAAGAACAAGGAGGCACAATTTGAAGATTGGGGGGCAGCTCAGAGGTAACGTAAGGAAGTATTTTTTCACAAAGAGGGTTCTGGATGCATGGAACAGCCTTCCAGAGGAGGTTGTGGAGTCAAAAACAGTGGTGGAATTCAAGTATGCATGGGACAGTCATAAGGCAATTCTAGGGGGTGGGGGTAGAAAGAAGTAGGCTGCTGGTTAACTAGGATCTGCAGCTTATCCATTAGGTAGGGAAATGGGCAGACTGGGTGGACCCAGCGGTCTTTATCTGCCATCAAATTCTATGTTTCTATCCTTGTAGGAGGATGGCCGCATGTCAGCCCTGGTCCCCGGAGGGAGCCGCAGGCTGGAGGGAGACTGAGCCCGGTCCTGGTGCTTCTCTTTGTTGTTCTTTTTCTTCTGCTTGTAGAAGACAGAAGATGTTCCCGGAGAAGACAAAGAACTCCGCACCTGCTGCAGCTCCTTCTCCATGGAAGCCAGGTTTTGCTTGAGAAGGTGGGCTTCCAAGGCTTCCTGATGGTGTTTCCATGTGGCCTGGTTCAACTTCTGGCAGGCCTCACGGTCCTCGGTGTTGTGATCAGGCCCAAGAGACACGAGGTATAGCCTTCCTTCTCAGGATGCTGCTCGCTGCAGGTGCACTTATCTTGTGTGATACGGAAGGAGTTGCAGAAGACATGCAATCTGATGACAAATTACAGGGTTTTTTGAAGAAAATAAGAAATTTCAAAAGTGTATACTTATCGAAAATGGCAGTCAATTGTAGCAGCGTTCCGCGAGGTCTGACGTGCGCAAGTCGACGGCAGGAAAGAACTGGAGGGCGGGCGTGGGGATCACCCACTCTATAGTGCCAGGCTGATGTCAGTCACGTGATGCTGGGTAGGCGGTCCCCTGCCAGACTCTGCTAGCTAAGTTTTCCATGTGGTCCTAGCACCTGGTGGCTGAGTCCTAATGGTTATTGCGTACTGCAGGAGCCTTCTCGAAGTAAGATCAATTTGATTTTATTATTTTATTCAACTTTTAACATTAACTTTTGGCTATTTTCGACACATCTGGTAGCTGACACCTACGACTGCAAGGTGAGTACACCGAAAGCCTCTGGTACATCATCCAAAGAATTTTTTAAACCTAAGGGTCAGAAACGAAATGAACGACCCACACAGCAGGAAGAGGCTGGGACCTCAGGTGATTCAGCAACAGAAGTAACTTTGGCCACCATCAATAACACTTTGGGTCAGTTAGTAAGAACAGTCTAAGATCTAGACCACAAATTTGATGCCTTGCACCCAAGGGTAGCTTCCTTTGAACAAAGAATGGATAACGTGGATCAGTGGATTCAACCGAACAAAGCCTCGGTGGCTAAGTCCATGGATGCCACAACCTGTCTGGTGAAAGAAAACTCCATGTTGTGCCAGCGGTTGGAGAACACAAAAAACCAGGCCAGGGAACAGCATGCCAGGGTGATCGGCCTTTCTGAAGGGGCGGAAGGTGAAGACTGCTTGGGATTTGCCCAGGCACTTATCTCTTTGCTGTCAGAAATGGATCCCTCTCCAGCCCTGGAAAAGGCCTTCCGAATATCCCCACGACGGGTGGCTGCAACACCTGATATGTCCAGGACCTCCATGATAGTCTGTACAGGCGTAAGCATACAGGACAGGATCCTAGCTGCGGCCAGAAGGTAAAGAGCTCTCCAATATGAGGAAGATTCAATCTCATTATTCCCAGACCTCTCGTATAACACCAGATTAAGAAGGAAGGCATTCAGTGGGGTCAGAAGCCAGCTTCATCAGTTAAAAATTCAGCACCAGCATCTAATGCCTGCCAAACTTAGGGTCCAATGGAATACTCAAGTTTACCTCTTTTCAGAGCCTAAAGATGCGGGGAAATTAATGCACCGTATAGAGGCAGACTCAATGCGGCAAGAAGGAGAAGATCACAGTTCAGAAGCGGACTAACACCTCTGAACATACCATTAGCAGTAAGTGCTTAAAATTACTTTTCAAGCACCTGAACTTGACATTCTCTTGATGGTGCCATGTTGTGTTTCAGGACATTCACTGCCTTTGTGCTGCCTCGTGGGTTTAAAATGGCAGCCACACTCCATTACTGCATTGTTTCAAACTGCGTAGTGCTGCCAGCTGCCATGTGTTTCTGATGGGCAGTTACACTGCCACTGTGTATGTTTCATACATCTTCCTGGACTTTAAAGCATGTTATAGCTGGCCAAATCACATCATGTCGGTAGCTACAGTACAGCAGTCTGAGTCCAGGAATGTCTTATGTTTAGGGGAACAAGTTATTGGTCTGCTCAAAGTATTTAAAGCATAGGGCCCTTGTCTATAAGGTGAGAAAGCCTCCAGTTTAATGCCAGCAAGTGGTTTCTTCATTGGGGAATAGCTGTTTCTGTTCTGATAGGTTTTAATACGCTTAAAACAACAGTTTTAATGATGTTCTGTTTTCTCCTTGGGAGTTTAAGGGGAATCTCGTAATTGTTTAATTCTTTATCTTATGGAGGGATTTATAGACCAGTAGGTTATAGTGGTAATCAGGTAAGAAGGGATAATCCTTTTCCCATCCCTGAGTGATTTCCTTGGCTGCATGCTAATGGTAACTTTATCGAATGTAACAGTGATTCAGCTGAACTTCCTCCCATGCAGTAACAAAAGAGGAGGGGTCCAAAAATGTATCCTTTGTAACAGAATGGTCATATCTGATAATGTATTGATGTTACCCTCCTTTATAAAACTTTGTAAGTTTTCTTCTTGCAAAACCAATAAAATAAAGTAAAAAAAATAAATAACTAACTAGGAGGGGGACACTGAGCCAAGGCTCATTTACAGGTGTGACCCAGGGGTAGGGGAACAGCAGAAGAACAGCAGTACGATACAGTACATAATTTTTTTCAAACTTTTGTTTATTAGTTTTTATAAGTAAAACTTACAAAATTTGATCCACAGTACATGAGCATAAAATAATTCTTACATAATACATTACAGTAGAAATTGATGCTAAGTGTGCCCAGTTTGTTACATCAAGGAAGGCTAAGTATTGTATAATACAGACCAAAAGCTAGCCTGCCCAGTGGCGCTGAGGGTTGAGGCGCTGAACGCCACACCTCGCACCACGCTGGCGACCCGGGTTCGGGAACTAGCCGGGAGTCACTGGGGGTCGACGAGGGGGAAGAGATCGAGTATCCGGAGGACTGCTCTCTCTTCCCAGGGAGGGAGGGAGGAGGTGCTGCTCGCTCACCGAGCGACCTCTGGTGGTGGCCAGGGGTGCGCCAATTGAGCAGCATGGTGAGCGCCAGGAGTGGGTGGAGTCACGGCATCATGTTGCCTTGCTAGCTGTGCTCCGGAGAGATGGGAAGGGAAAAATAATTAAAATACTCCACCTGGAGATAGATGAAGGCGCCACAGCCTTCACTGCCCACACTCCGAAATCTGGACCATCTCCCTTCTCCACACCGGGTGCGCTGGGCACTTTGCCCTTCCAGAAAGAGCGCCCTGGGCGGATGGGGTCGCCCCACTCCGGAGGGTTCAGACCCGGAGGTGGTGCTTGGTGGCATGGGGAAAGGGAATGGTCACGGTGGGAGGTAGAGGCGGGTAGCCCGCAGTCGCTGGAAGGGTTCTCCTAGAGTTGGAGAGAAAAAAAAAATTAAAAATACAGACCAAAAACTTACATTGTTAGCAAAATATATGGCCAGCATACAACCAGCAGGCGAGGACCCATTTTATAAAATCTTAGTGTCCAGGATGATGGTAAATAAGCACTGCACAGTTTTTTTGGTATCACCTCTGAGTTTGCTGGATTGGAACCTGGGCAGAATGATGCTGAAGTCCCGCTGAAACAGGCCTTCCACAGCTGTGGAGGAGGGACTAGCAGTAAAGATGACTGTGTCATCTGCATATATGTGGATATGCGGAGTTGGTACAGGCAGAAGGGAGTTCATTCAGGAAAATGGAGAAGAGGATGGGACTCAGGATGGAGCCCTGTGAGACCGCAGCCTGAGTGGGAAGCGGAGGAGACAGAAAGCCTCCTACCTGTGCCGACTGTCGATGGTCTGTGAAGTAGGAACAGAACCAATCAACAGTAGGAGATGAGAAACAAGCAGAGCTCAGCTTGTCCAGGAAGAGTGGGTGGGACACTGAATCAAAGAAATTGGGTAGATCAGTGAAAAAGATGGAATCAGTGACATGCAGTAGGAAGGAGATAGTGGAATGGTGATTCCGGAAAGCAGACTCAAAGTGTGAGAGGAAGTTGGAGGATGAAAGGAAGTCAAGGAGTCTGGAATGGACTAGTTTCTGTTGCAGCTTAGAGGGTTAGGAGAAGAGGGAGGGAAGTTGCTAGGGGAGGAGGGGTCACCCCCTTTATAAAGTGGAATAACTTTGGCTGAATTTCAGCACTGAGGGAGAAGGAAAAAATGCTTACCGTAGTAGTAGTAGATTTTATTTGTTTTGGGCATCCTTCCCCAAAGTAATGTAGTTTCTTCTTAAGGGATCCCTCACTATGTTTACACTTTGTGCAGTCATCTTGGTTGAAAGTGAGGCCCTGGAGATTAGAATCTATGCAAATTTTTAGAACTGGAATGCAGGTTCCAGCTCTGCACCCATGCTCTACACTGGCCATTGCTCTGATCTCTCTCCAGCCATGGTGTAGCAGCAACTAGTGAAACTAGCTAAAAAGGCTACCAAAAATTTAAAAAAAATATATATAGATATATATATAGAATGTAGTAACATCAAACACACTGCACAAGGGAGGGGGGAGGTGGGAAACTAGAGGCTTGTGAGCTTGCCATCTGTGGTGGGCAAGCTCATGGAGAAGCTACTGAAAAAGCAGGATTACCAGTTGCCTGGAGGCAAGCGGCTTGCTGGATCAAAGGCAACAGGGCTTTACAAGGGGTAGATCCTGTCAAACGAACTTGATAGAGTTCTTTGACTGGGTCACCAAGGTAGTGGATTGGGGGGGGCGCGTTGGACATCGCGTATCTGGATTTCAGAAAGGTGTTTGACTCCGTGCCGCACAGAAGACTCCTGTACACGCTGACATGCCTAGGTCTGGGGCAGGTGGTGATTCGATGGGTGAGAGACTGGCTGGGGGGCAGGAGACAGTCACTGTAAATGGGGTGACATCAGGAGAGGGTATGGTCACCAGTGGGGTCCCTCAGGGGTCGGTACTGGGGCCACTGCTGTTCAGTCTATTCACAGGGGACATTGTGGAGTGCCTTGAAGGGAGTGTGTGTCTGTTTGAGGACGATACTAAGGTCTGCAATAGGGTGGATACTCAGGAAGGGATGAAAAGAATGTGGAGGGATCTAAGGAGGCTTGAGGCATGGTCAAAAGAGTGGTAGCTTTCATTTAACATGGACAAGTGTAAGATCATGCATCTTGGCAGTTTATCCATTAGGTAGGGAAATGGGCAGACTAGGTGGGCCAAGCGGTCCTTATTTGCCATCAAATTCTATGTTTCTAAAACCTGAGGGCGGTGTACTGTATGGGTGACCGTGACCTGGCAGTAACAGAACAGGGAAGGGACCTAGGCATCACCATATCGAGAGACCTGAAGGTGGCAAAGAACTGTGAGAGGGCAGTGGCTACAGGTAGCAGAATGCTGGGCTGCATCAAGAGGGGGATTACTAGTAGGAGGAAGGAGGTCATAGTACCCTTATACACCCATCTGGTTAGGCCGCATCTGGAATACGGTGTCCAGTTCTGGAGGCCATATCTCAGAAAGGATGTGGGGAGGCTGGAGCATGTTCGGAGGAGGGCAATGAAGATGGTAAAGGGGCTCAGCCACCTATCCTACGAGGAAAGGTTGAGGGAATTGAACATATACTCCCTGGAGCAGAGAAGAGAAAGGGGAGACATGATTGAGACTTTCAAGTACCTAAAAGGTATAAATCAAGTGCCAGTGGAGAGCAGCTGAAAGGAAGTCAGAGGACTAAGGGCCATGGATTCCAGATTGTGGGGAGACGGTTCAGGGGGAACATTAGGGAGTACTATTTCACAGAGAGGGTGGTGGATAATTGGAATAGGCTCCCAGAGGAGTTGGTTGGAGAAATGACAGTGGGAGGGTTCAAAAGAGCATGAGACATGCGCAAGGGACTGTTGAAGGTGGGGGTGAGGGGGAGGACACATCCTAGCAGATATCTAGGCTAAGTGGGCCTGGCGGTCCTTTTCTGCTCTCACATTTCTATGTTTACTGAAAGCAAACTTGAGAAAAATTACTTTCTCACCCCAGAAATCCCTCACTATGCTTGACTAATGCAGTTATGCCAGCTAGGTTCAGCTTTCTCCCGGAGGTGGAGTTTATGCTAATGATGCCTAAGTGTTTGCCTATCAGGTTGCAGTAAGAGAGTGCTGCCTAGAACTGGAGCTGTGAGACAGTCAGATTCACTTTTCTGCTGACTGGACAAGTTTGCCCTGGAGCTCCCTCTTCAAATCTTCACTTGAAGAAGGTACTTTCATTTAAAGTCAGTATATTTTTTAAGTTAGTGCTGCCTTTAGAGTTTTTTCATTATTTTTATTGTATTTTTCTGCATTTCCACAGTTCCCTTCAATTCCCTGGCACCGCAGATTATTTTTTGCTGCACCTCCTGTGGTTCCCACACTTTTTTCACTGACTGAAAATACTGCTTCTGAAGTAAAAAAGCCATGGCTTTTACATTTTAATAGTACTTTTATCGCAGTTCCCTGTATTTGAAGGGAACCGCATTTTCTATTACATTTTTCTTCTTTTTACTTCAGTTGGGAACCATTTCCAACGGTTCCACAACGCTTGGGAACCGACCGAACTCTTACATTTTTTCCCTTTCAGGGAACCATTTTTTAAGGTCTTCTGACAAACTGGCATGCCAGATAGACCCAAACAAGTGGACTGGACTCACTGGTTTTAAAAACAGTATTAAGTGCTTTAAAATTGTGGCCAAGGTAGATGGCCACGACCTTTGTCTAAGTTGTCTGGGTCCAGCCCATATTTTAACTAACTGTAAACTTTGCACTAAATTTTGTTCACAAACAGTTACGAGCCAAAAGACTGGAAATAATGGCTTCTCAACCTGCCTCCCCCTTTAATAAAACTTCAGAAGAGTGGTCCTCCTCTCATCAGAAATCTAAGGACAGATCCTCCAAGGACCCCCTAGAAAATACAGTAAGTCTGATAAAAATAATAATGATCAAGCCAAAAAGAAACATACTGAGCAGGTTCCTGATTCAGTGCCTGCCAAAAAGAAACAAGCAGAAAAACATATCATTGCCCCGCACACTGGAAAGCAAAGGGAGATGCCAGTGTCACAACAAGATATACCCTCTGCAGAAGTAATGGCAAAGGCTTGGCAACTATATCAAACCTTCCAGGCAGTGGGCAATCTTCTTAATGCCCAAGCTGGTTCCACCACACCTATTCCCACTGACCCTGGTCTTGGTCAGGGAATTTCCTTTGGGGAAAGTAATGATGAAGAGGAAGATGAACCTTTGGAACCAAATGTTTCCCCTGACCAGGAGTTTGGCTCGCCTTCCAATGGCCAGGAGGATTTCTCCACTCACTATACCTTTGTCCAGCATATGGTGGAAACTCTAGATCTTTCTACCCAAGAGACGGCTGAAGGGGACGATGAGGCGGACTTCTCACATATGATGGGTCTCCCTCCTCCTAAAAAACTGTTCTTTCCAATTCGTAAGTCCTTTCACAAGGCTACTTTCAAGCTACTCCAGAATCCCACCTCCATCCCAGGGGTGGATAAGAAAATAGAGAAAAAGTACCGGCTGGATAAAACTAATGCTGAGTACCTTTACATACACCCAGATCACGAAGGAGTAGTGCAGGCTGCAGCTTGTGATAAAGCTAAGGTGCTCCTGTCATCCCAGCCTCCAGAAAAAATCTAAAAAACTGGATACCATGGGTAAAAAAAATCTTATACTACAGTTTCTCTGCTGCTTCACCTCTCTAAGTACATGGCGTACACAGCTCAATACCAGAAGGCTCTCTGGAACTCTGTTTTGGCTATCAGCCAACAAGCCCCAAACAGAGTGGCACAAGACATGGCAGAAACTGTTAAAACTGCCTTGGAAGCCACAAAATATCAGTTTCATATGGCTATGGATGCCAGTGACACTGCCTCCAGAGCTATGGCTCAGGCAATCTCTCTCAGGCGGTTTGCCAGGTTGAGAACCACTAATCTCTCTCAGGACACCCGGACCAAAGCTATGCACTTCCCCTGTGAGAACAATTCTTTTTTGGGGGACAAAACAGAGGCATACATGAAAAAGGTGGAGGAATACATAACCACCTATCAGAGTAATACAGCTAAAGAGAAAGCCTCTACTTCTTACAAGCCACAAGGCAGAGGGGGTAGAGGTAGGGGTTACTACCCCAGGGTCTTCTATTCTATGCCAATCCCCTTGGTTTACTTTAAGATGAGAAGATTCTTTAGGGGAAGAGGTAGAAGGGCTCAAACGTGCTGATCCAATCCCTTAAACCAAAACTCAGACTAAACAAAATTCCTGACTGGAAGGCCTAGATCATCTCCCCACTGCCAGTAGGAGGAAAGCTGACTCACTACCTCCACCAATGGCAGTTCATCACCAAAGAAAAGTGAATGCTGGAGGTAGTGGGTCAAGGACTTACCCTGCAGTTCAAAAAATGTCTCACTCAGCAGGGCCACAATTTAAAACCACTAACCCCCACAGAAAGAATTCTACTGGAGTTGGAGGTCATGACTCTCTTGTCAGCAAATGCAGTGGAAACAGTTCCCTTCTCCCAATAGGGGAAAGATCTCTATTCCAGATACTTTCTCACCCAAAAGAAAAACGGGGACTGTGCCCCATTCTAGATCTCAGATACCTGAACAAGCATCTGTTCAATCCCAAATTCAAGATGGTCACCCTGCCAGTGGCAATTTTCTACTTACAACAGGGAGATTGGCTAGCCTCCCTAGATATGAGGAATGCCTATTTCCACATTCCAATCAGGCCCTCTCACAGAAAGTATCTCAGATTTAAACTGCCCTTTCACCATTGCCAGTTTGTAGCCCTGACTTCCAGCCTTTCTTCACCCTCCAGGATTTTTGCAAAGTGCCTGGAAGTGGTGGCAGCCCATCTCAGAAAACAGGAGGTCTCCGTCTTCCGCTATCTGGATGACTGGCTGATAGTGGACAAGTCTCCCCAGAAGGTCAGGGACTCTTTCAGCCTCACACAGCACACCCTGGAGTCCCTGGGCTTCCTGATCAATACAAAAAAAGTCCTACTTCGAGCCTCCCCAGCTGCTGGAGTTCATTTTAGCAGAGTTGGACACTCAGCTAGGCAAAGCTCTGCTCCCACTAGACAGAGTGCAAAACCTCAACTCTCTGGCACACTTGTTTGTCTTGGGCCAACCAAGCACAGCCAGACACTTTCTCAGGCTCCTAGGGCACAAAGCTTCTACTACAGCTGTAGTTCAGGTGCTAGGTTTCAGATGAGAGACATTCAATACCATCTGCGGGTTCATTGGTCTCAGAAAAAAGACTCTCTATCAAAGCTCATTCCAGTCACATGGACCCTACTGCAAGCCCTGGACTGATGGAAGGGCAAGAAAAACCTCAGGGAGGGAATCCCCTTGAAGCAAAAGGAACCTTCCAAGGAGCTCACTACAGATGCTTCCCTCCTAGGGTGGGGGGGGGCACAGCTGGCAGACCAGTCCAAGCTGTCACATAAATCTTGAGCTCAGAGCCATTTACCTGGCTATCAAAGCCTTTGCCCCACAGCTAAAAGGTCAGTCTGTCCAAATTAGGACAGACAATACCACTGCCGTGTTTTACATAAACAAGCAGGGGGCACAATATCCACAAAGCTCTGCACAGAGGCCATAAAGATTTCGTATTTGGCCTACTCCCTGTATATGCACTTTTCGGCCATTCACCTGCTAGGCAAGAACAAAGTACTGGCAGACTCCCAGAGCCGCATCAATCAGGGCCACCACGAGTGGACCCTAAACAAACAAGTACTGGCCACAATTTTCAGGAGGTGAGGCACTCCAGAGATGGATCTCTTCACCTCCAACCTCAATCATCAGATTCCCCTGTACTGCTGCAGGCCTTCAGCTCTTGGCTCAGTGCCAGTGGATGCTCTGTCTCTGGACTGGACAGGGAGGTTCCTGTATGCTTTCCCTCCATTCCCCCTAATTCACGGAGTTCTTTTAAAACTTAGAAGCCAGCCAGCAACGATTCTGATGGCTCCAGACTGGGAAAGGCAGCCTTGGTAAACAATGCTTCTCACCCTCTCAGTCAAATGGCCCATTCAACTACCCTTGACCCACAGTCTCCTGACCCTGCCTCAGATGGGGGGGTACCATACCCAAACACAGAGTCCCTTCGCCTCAAAACTTGGTACTTGAGGAGCTAGAGTTCCCAGACTCTCAGTATTTGGAACAAGTCCTGAGAATCCTTCTGTGACAGGGTAGAATAGGACCATATCCCATTTGTTACGGAGAAAGTGTTTAAATGCAAGGATCTTTCCTTTTCTGTCTCTTCTCAGTCTGGTTGTGCAACCAAATTTTCCTGCGAGACTTCAGATTTGATCACCCCAAACAGTCTCGCAATTCTCTGCTTCTCTTGTCTCTCAGTTTTCTCCTGCTGTCTGTTTGTCCTTCACTTGCATATCTGCTAATATAAAAATATGTGCAAATCATTGTATGAAAATGTAACCAAAAATGGCATCACTTTTGTTTGAAATATATAGTATTACTGTTGAAATATATATATTTATAATTTGAGATGATTGTAAACTCAAGAGGTTACCTGAGTGCAAATGTTGAACCTTTTGCAAAAGCTGTAGGGGCCTCAAGATGCACATTGTGTTCTAGCAGCTCCTGAAACTTACAAGGACAGGATGTTTACCAAGGATGGGGGTTAAAAAGACATAAAGGAGCTAAGCTGCTACTGCAAGACAGATTTAGAAGAAAAAGGACAAAGAGACAAAGAAAAAACTAATTCATGTCTCCTCTGTACATAGTTATTCTGAACAAGTTTATTATGTTACTGATACTGTAAATAAATATTTTTGTTGAATTCTACAACTGCTCCTGGTTTTCCTATGCTTCCTGACCTGTGCCTCGACGATAGATGGTGTCAGCCTAAGTGGGATTTATGTTGTGCATACTCTAAGACAGGAGTTTTGTGCATGGGTACTGGACCTAGTACCAAGGAAACACTGAGGAAGGTATGGATTCTGCAACAACAAGTCCAGGAGTGGTTACCAGGAGAATGGCAGCCAAACTAGCAGAGACAGAAGTCCAGTATAAAATTGTACAGCCAGCACAAGTTATGGAAAAAGAACTGGCAGTAACAGAACCTGAAAGCATGATGTACTTTTTCAAATGGTGGGCTATACAACAAAAAGAGACTGAGAAGCAGAGAGAAGAAGCGATGCAGCGACAGGAGCAGCAAAGGAGAGTAAAAGATGCAGCAACAAGAGCAGCAGATAAGAGAAGAGATGCAGCGAGAGGACAAGCAATGGCTGGATGCCTTGCAAGCTATCAAAGGCAGAGGATTGGCACAGATCCAGACGAACAACAAAATGCAAGCAACTTAAAAGCCATTAAACTTACAAAGGTGTGTCCCTCAGATGATATCGAGGCATACCTGACAACTTTTGAAAGAGTTGCCACAGCCTGTCAATGGCCAAAGCAACAATGGACAATCAGACTGGTACCCTACCTGAAAGGGAAAGCCCAACTTGCCTACAGCAATATGGACACTGCACAGTCAGAAAACTATGACCTGGTGAAAAGTGAAATCCTGGAAAGGTATGACATCTCCAGAGAAACATACAGGCAGAGATTTCGATCTCGGAGGTCAACTCAGTCGACAATGCTCGAGAAGCCTTCACCAGACTCAGAGAACTCCTGAGAAAATGGATCCAACCAGAGAGCAAAACAGTCCCATAGATTATCGACACATTTGCCATGGAGCAATTCATCAACATCTTGCCTACAGATGTGCAGCTGTGGGTAAAGAAACACCAACCAGAGAGTGGGGAAAAGACTGTTTCTTTGGCTGAGGACTACCAAATGGCCAGACAGACGCCACAGCAGCAAGGTTAACAGCCAAGCACCGGTAAGCACTCTTTTTCCCATTTGAACTCCAAGCCTGATAAGAACTCTGGTGGGGGTAAAAAATCTGGGCCCAAAAACGTTATCTGCTATAACTGTAATAAGCCAGGCCATTTTGCAAGAAACTGTCATAGTAAGGAGAGTGACTCTGCAGCAGATTTGTCCTTGGCAAATTGGGGCAGATGTGAAGGTGGGGGATAAGATTGTGAAGGGACTCATTGATTCGGGAAGCAGACAGACCCTAGTGCATGTTAAAATGCTGGGAAAACACTGTGCAAAGGGACCCGGTACCGGTGTCATCTGCATCTACGGGGACACTCCATACTATCCCACCACCCAAGTGACTCTGACCATTAAGGGTGTGTCACACCAAATGAAAGTGGGGGTAGTACCTAAGTTACCTGTACCTGTGATTATTGGAAATTACTTTCTGGGGTTTACTGAGTTGATCAAAGAGGGAGTAAATCCTGATGTTTCAGCAGCAGTGGTGACAAGAGCTCAGGCAAAGAAAATCTCAAATGGTGGAGCCACTTTTCCTTTCAGTGATTTTGATTCGAATTTGTTTGAGCACAGCTCCAATAGCCGGAAATCAAAGAAAGACTATGTCTGAAGAAACTGTGGCAACAAATTTATTTATTTATTTAGATTTTATTCACCAGGTAAACCCACTGAGACCAAAGGTCCCTTTTTCAGGGGCGACCCGGGGTGAATACACCACCAACTTTACATTATGTACAGTGTACAGCTTCGAAGATACATATACAGTTCATATATAAGGTACAGCATACAGTTAAATTAAAAAACAAAAATATTGTATATACAGTTCATACAGCAGGTTGAGTAAGGATGTAAGGCGAAATACAGGTTGTAAGGAGAAATACAGTTGATAGAGGTTAGTTAGCACCAGGGGCACCATGGGTTCGTAGATGGTCACATAGGTTCATGAGGGGAGGGAGTATAACTGCGTTGCAGCAGCAGAGGCTCAGTTCTAGGAGGTAGACTTTGAGACCGGCCTTGAAGGAGGAGAGGAGGTTTGTCTCGTGGGGAAGGGGCGAGTTCCAGAAATGAGGGCGGTGAACTGGAAGGCGTTTTTCCTTGATTGGTGCAGATCGGGGTATGTTCAAGAGTCGACTTGAGGCGGACCGCAGTTTGCGGAGGGGGACTTTAGGGGTGAGAAGGTCACTGAGGTGAGGTGGATGACGTGTGGAAAGGAGTTTGTAGGAAAGGCATGCAGGGGAAAGAGATAGTTTAAGCTTGAGTGACGGCCAGTTAAGATCCTTAAGGGCTTTGCAGTGGTGCCACCTAGGGGAGGAGTGGGTTGCAAAGCGAGCAATGCGGTGATAGAGGGTGGAGAGGTTAGTTAGCTCAGTCTCTCTGAGGGACTGTAAAATCGAAGAACCATACAGTAAATAGGAGAGGAGATTGCAGTTAGCAATGGCTCTACGTGCCTCTCCAGAGAGGGAGTTCCCAAGGCGGTATAGCAAACCCAGCCTCTGGTGGATGGTTTTTGTTAGGGTATCTATATGGGGTTTGAAGGTTAGTTCCTGGTCAAGGGTAATCCCTAGATACTTAAATTGGTCAGTGACCTCGACATGCATTCCTTGAGCAGATGTTATACAGAGAAGACCACTACGGTCCTTACCCAGTCGCCGGGCCCCAAAGAGGACAGCTTTTGTCTTATCCTCGTTTAGCATGAGTTGGTTGGCAGTTAACCACGTCTCAATTTTTGCTAGGCAGGTTTGTAGTTCCGTTGCAATAGCGGAGGATTGGGGGTCACTGTGATAGATTACTGTATCATCAGCGTATAGCAGTAGATTGCTGGGTGCACACACTTCAGCTATGTCATTCACAAATAGGGAGAACAGCAGGGGTCCTAGTATGGAGCCCTGGGGTACCCCAGAGCTCACCGGTCTGGGGCTTGAGTAAACGCCTTGCCATCGTACTGTCTGTGTTCTGTTAGTCAGGTAGCTAGTGGCCCAGGAGAGAGAGAGAGAGAGAGCTGATCCAAGCCAAACCTTTGGAGTTTAGAGAGGAGTAAGTTATGACTGACCATGTCAAAGGCCTTGGAGAGGTCGATGAATAGTGCCCCCGTAGGGGTGCCCTGGTCCATGGCGTTGAGTATGTCGGTAGTCAATCTGACTAGGGCAGTGTCCGTGCCATGGTCCTTCCGAAAACCATGCTGGACCTTAGAGAGGAGTAGGTGCTGTTCCAGATAGCATTGCAGCTGATTGAAGACTATTCTTTCAAGGATTTTTCCCAGAGGGCAGAGGAGGGAGATGGGCCTATAATTCTCCACCCTATCCCGGGTTCCTTTTTTATGGATTGGAACTATGGTGGCACTTTTCCATTTGGCGGGCACAGACCCTTCCTGCAGGGATCTGTTTATGAGTAGGGCAACAGGGTAGGCAATGGCAGGTGCCGCAGACCTCAGCAGGCGAGGTTCCAGCTGATCATTACCCGCAGATGATTCAGGGTTGATTTTGCCAAGAAGTGGTAGTACCGTGCAGGGGTCCACAAGTGTCAGGTGGAATAAGGGACGAGAGAGATTTGCGTTGAGGTGGGTAGGGGGAGGATTTCCCGGCATGGATTGGGAGGAGGCAGGGGGATGAGAAAAGGAGGCACTGAAGGCTTCAGCCGCCTTAGTAGGGTCATCTGTCAGAGTGTTTCCGGCGAAGATCATGGCAGTTTGTTCCTGCACGTGACCCTTCAGGAGGGAGTTTATGTGGCCCCAGAACTTCTTGGGGTCACTTAGGTTGGTCACTTGGAGGTCATGGAGGTATTTGGATTTGGCCAGTTTTGTGGCCTGTTTACACTTGTTGCGCAAGCCCCTGTAGTTCTCCCAGTCAGATGTGCCAGAAGATTTGTAGAGTCCCCATGCTTTGTCCCTGAGCCACATGGTGTGTTTCAGCTCCGGGTATAGCCATTTATGGCACTTGCCCTGAACCCTTAGCTTTTTCCAGGGGCATGGCAGTTTATTATGCCCAGAACGTCTCGGAAAGTATTGAGGGCCTCATCAATAGTGGAAGGGAGACGATAGGCCACCATTCCTCCTTGAAGAGGTCAGCGAGAGGGTTGCTGGTTCAAATCTGCTGTAATTTCTTGCAACAATCAGCCTGGCCACCGCCTGGGAGGTTTATTAGACCAGATGCAGTAGATAGGGCAGTGGTCACTCAGGGAGTCCGCCATTATCCCGGCTGACAGTATCCGAGTGGGGTTTGAGGTAAGTGCCCAGTCAAGAAGTGAATGGTTGCCAGTTTTAGCATTGTGCCTGGTTGGTAAGTTAATCACCTAGGTAAGAGATGCGTCCAGCACGAGGTTTTTTGCTCGAGAGGAGTTGAGGGCGAGCCAGTTGTGATTAAAATCCCCCAGAAGGATTTTCTCCCCTTGGGGGAGTTGAAGGATGGCACTGGTAAGGGATTCAAGGGAAGAAGTTGCTGATTGAGGTGGGAGATAGGCACATCCGATGTAGATGGGCTTAGTACCTCCGAGGACAAGTTTGAGAAATAATACATCAGCCTGAGTATCATCTATCCCTTGTAGGTCCAGCGGGGTGGCATTTAACGGGGATTTTAGATAGAATAGGACACCCCCCCCTTTTTTGAGGAGTCTGTCCCTGCGTATGGCTTGATATCCCGTCAGTTCAACCTCATGCAGGAGAATGTCAGGCTTTAGCCAAGTCTCAGTCACTGCCAAGATGTCCGGCTTGTAGAGTTGGGTCCAGGCCTCAAGGTCGGCCACCTTGCGCCGCAGGCTCCCAACGTTCATGTGAACCAGTCTGAGCCCTCCAGAGTTAGTTCAGGAGGGGGTAGTGGGGTCACTGAGCACGCAGTTTGGGGAGTAAGGGCCAGGATTTGGTTCGATGTCACCCCCATGCAGTAGTAGAGTGCTGGGCAGAGGTCATGAGGGACTGGGGGGGGTTGAGGCAGGAGATGGCCGGTGGGTAGGCCAACGGCATTGTAGAATGGAGTGCCTTCTCCCTTTTGAGGCCAGGCCATTCCAGGGTAATTATTTGAATGTGCATGGTATCCCGGGGGAGAGGGGCACAGGGTAGAGGTTTTTACAGAGCTGCAGTGAGTAGGGGAACAGAGAGAATGGAAGAAGAGTTTGTTAAAGTTAGCAGCATCTAGTGGTGTTGCTTTTTTTTTGCAAAAACAGGTTGAAGGGGAGATGATTAAGAGAGCGGCCTCTAGTGGGTGATGGTGATATTCTGCAAATGGAGAAGTGAGCTGATAGGATATAGAGCTCACGTGACTACTACTATAAATACACATGCTCACCAAGGCGGGGCCTCACTGAGGAGGAAGAGAGTCAGTCACCAGAGGAAACACCGTACCTGGACTTAAGCACTTCACTCCCTTTGCTGCACTGCTGTTCTGGGGAGGGACTCGGCCCTCGCGACCTCCGTATCTCGGGGGGGGGTGGGGTTCCGGTCCAGCGATCCGCGGCGGGAGGGCAGCGCACACCAGCGCCTCACGACCACCCTAATCAGCCTGAGGAGAAGAAGGAGAGAGGGAGAGTTTATATAGGGCACAGGAAAACAACGGATTAAGCTGTGGTCGTGAATTATTGGTCCCAGAGCGCCAGTGAGCTACAGTACTGGCGTTACAGACGGGAAAAAAGAAGAAAACAGAAAGCTGCCTGTGGCGCGAGTGAAATTTTTGCTGCTGGGGATAGCGACTGCCGAGACCAGCTCTCTACTGTTTGCAAGCAAAAACCTAGGGCTCCCAACGGTAATGCATTACACAGCAACAGTATATATATATATTTTTTTTTTCAGACTGTTTCAATATCACCTCAGGTAACGTCTAACACTGTGGCTATGCAGGGCCGGCAATTAAGGTAACAGCTAAATTAACAGGGAAAAGTACAGTTGGGAGGCAAAGAGAGGGGAAGAAAAAAAACTATCTCCACTCGTACGCCGATGCTTTACTTTGTCCCAAAAAAGGCGCCAAGTTTGTCCCAAGTCCTTTGTCCTGAGCACTGAAGAGGAAGAGAGTCAGTCGCCAGAGGAAACACCGTACCTGGACTTAAGCACTTCACTCCCTTTGCTGCACTGCTGTTCTGGGGAGAGACTCGGCCCTCGCAACCTCCATATCTCAGGTGGGGAGTTCCGGTCCAGCGATCCGCTGGGCGGAGGGCAGCACACACCAGCCTCACGACCACCCTAATCAGCCTGGACTTAGCACTTCCCTTTGCTGCACTGCTGTTCTGGGAGGGACTCGGCCTCGCGACCTGTATCTCGGGTGGGGGTTCCGTCCAGCGATCTGCGGGGGAGGGGCACACACCAGCTCACGACCACCCTAATCAGCCTGGACTTAAGCACTTCACTCCCTTTGCTGCACTGCTGTTCTGGGGAGGGACTCGGCCCTCGCGACCTCCGTATCTCGGGTGGGGGTCCGGTCCAGCGATCCGTGGCGGGAGGGCAGCGCACACCAGCGCCTCACGACCACCCTAATCAGCCTGGACTTAAGCACTTCACTCCCTTTGCTGCACTGCTGTTCTGGGGAGGGACTCGGCCCTCGCGACCTCCGTATCTCGGGTGGGGGGTTCGGTCCAGCGATCCGCGGGGAGGCAGCGCACTCGCGCCTCACGACCACCCTAATCAGCCTGGACTTAAGCACTTCACTCCCTTTGCTGCACTGCTGTTCTGGGAGGGACTCGGCCTCACGACTTCAGATCTCGGTGGGGGGTTCCGTCCAGCGATGACTGATGGACATAAATAGTTAAAATATGAAAATGCTGAAACTAAATTTTTAACCCATTGTGATTTTCTTTCAGAGCAAGCTAACGATGTTTCTCTCCAGGGTTATTTTAAGCAGCTGGGGGTAAAACCAAAACAGAGTGGACCAGTGTTTAAAAAATGTAATGGGTTACTATACAGAGTTTGGGTTAAACCTCAGACACAGGAACAGACAGAACAATTGGTTATACCACAGAAGTACAGAACAGAATTGTTACAGATAGTACATGGTAGTCCTATGGCTGGTCACTCAAGGAGGGACTGCACCCTTGCCAGACTGCTGTATAGATTTTACTGGCCTGGAATTTATGAAGATGTTGCTACCTATTGTAATTCCTGTGCTGAGTGTCAGAAAGTAGCCCCAGTCACTAGAAAAGACAAGGTGCCCCTGCCCTTGATAGATGTGCCTTTTGAGAGAATTGCAATTGTAACCCCTAGATGGCGCTATCCCAGGGGCTACTACCCCTGCCTGATTTGCCACTAACAGGCCGAGGGGCCTGGATCCAATGGCAGGTGCCTCCACCCAGAGGTCAGGGTTTGCAATAGTTAAACTAACTTGGTCACAGCCCTCTGGGACACTGCAACCCCCCTTTCTTCCCACTAGTGGCCCACACAATATATCAGATTACCTTCACAGTATACACTTACCCCCAGGACTGGTTCCTGCACTGGGACCTCCTGTGAAATGAGATACAGTGCAACAATCACAGTACAGTACTTTAACATAGACAAATACCTCAGGCAGTATAACTTTGCTGGAACAAGCAGCTCTGCTTTATTTAGGGATATAACAAGGACAGGGGAAATCAGGTTAATTAGCTTATCACTCTAATCATCTACACTATGGCTCTGTGCACAGGCCTATCCCTATCAGTTACTGTCCCTGGGTACCCAAGCCCTAGTGGCTAGTCCAAACCGTGGCAGCTGGTGAGGCCCTTTCACACAGAGAAAAGGAAAATTAAACAGTCAGCAGTACAGTAATTCCATTTGGATTTAATGTGGCAATTCAACAGGGAGCGACCCTGAATTAGTACTCACGACCTCCAAATAAGATAGGGTCCTTCAATATCAGCAGGGCTACTCTTGAGCTCCAAGAGACTCTTCACACATTTATATGGTAAAAAAAAAGAAAGTACTATACCAGGCAGGCTGCTTCTCTATCCCGATCGCAATTACTGCACAATACCCGGGAGAACACACAGCAGATTCAGTTCCTGACAGACCGAGTGTAATTCAACAATTTCTCCAGTCTTCTACAGGGTGAGCCTGGTTTCTACTCTTCAGAGATCCTTTGATTCTTTTCACAGGACGGATTCAGTCCTAACAAGCAGTTACACAAGCTGCAGACCGGAACTCTGGGCCTTACACATGTTTTTTGACTAAAACTGCACACTGAAATAGCACAGGGCTCCTTCCTTCTTCACTGCCAAAGCTCAACTGAAACTCCAACCGACAAAACCGGCACTTCCTTTGAGTTCCTCCCAGTTCTTGACTGGATTGGCTGTCACTCACAATAGACTGCTGCTGTTGGTCCAAAAGGTGCTGAAGTCTAAACTACATCTCCCAGAGTCACTGCTCATACAATCCTCTCTTGTGGCTGGCTCAGATTATGAGTCCAAGTTCTGATTCATTCAAGGGACCATTTTAGAGCTAGTTACCCCACACTGATTGGTCCAGTTCAGCAGTTCAAAACCAGAATGGGGAACTAGGCAGACACTGTTCTGACTGCAAAAGAAAGCAGGTTAGACAAACTGTAATTTCATTATTACTGTAAATGATTTCTGGCAAACAGTTACATCTTTCAGATAGGTTCCCTTTGCACTCCTAGTGACTGCAAAAATGGAGTGAATTGGCAGCAGCTTGAGTGGTACTCAATCAAAGAAACACACAGTCCCCCATACAAACTAATTATGTCTGCAAGCAGACAGCTCTTAAAGAGACAGTACCAGAGGTTCTAAAAACACTCACTGATAAATGGCTTAAACGCCAAACACCATTCAGGCTTGGAGCATTCAAGCAAGCTCCTGGAAGTCTTTTGGGGAAACCCCATTTGCAGGGGGGGTTACACAATGAATGTGGTTGGTCCTTTAGACACAAGTAAAAAGGGTAATAGATTTATCCTGGTAGTATGCGACTATGCTACTTGATACCCAGAAGCAGTTCCAATGCGTACTGTTACAGCTCCAAAAGTGGCAGCAGAGCTTTCCAAAATTTTCAGCAGAGTGGGCATAGCTAAAGAAATTATTACTGATCAGGGTAGTAATTTTGGTGCTGCATTACTTAAGGAGCTGTACAGACTACTAGGTATCACTGCCATAAGAACCTCCCCTATCACCCTCAGACAGACTAACCAAACCTTAAAATGCATGTTAAAAAGGTTTATAAAAGGGGAAGGGAAAGACTGGGACCGATACTTCCCTTACCTACTTTTTGCATACAGAGAAGTGCCACAGGCATCAACAGGGTTTTCACCATTTGAAATGCTGTATGGCAGGCAGCCAAGAGGACCACTGGATATAATAAAAGAAACGTGGGAAGATAACCCCACTTAGAAACAGTCTATGTCTTCTTATATGTGTGTTCAAAGAAAGAAGCTGGCAAAATAAGTTGAAATTGCCCATACTAATCAGGAAGAGGCCCAAAACCAGCAGAAGGTATATTATGACCATAGGGTAAAAGAACAGGTTGCTCACCTGTAACAGTAGTTCTAGGAGTGGTATATGTTGTTCATCCACACTCATTGGCATTGTCCCTTTCCTCTTTAAATCTGCCGGAAGTCTTCAAGCTGGCTCCTCCCACCCACCCAGGTGGTATATACCTTGGCTCCACCCCATGATGCCAGATCTTAGTTCGCTGGAAGCCAGGTTGTGTGCATCCGCAGCCAGGTCGGTCGGGTAGGTCCGAGTGGATGAACAACATATACCACTCCTAGAACTACTGTTACAGGTGAGTAACCTGTTCTTCTAGGAGCATGGATATGTTGTTCATCCACACTCATTGGCAGACTCCTAGCAGTTCTCCGGGGGGAGGGAGGCAAGGCGCACACCCCCTACTTAGGGAAAAGGGATTGGAGAACTGAGGTCCCAAAATCAGCATTCCGGCAGGACTCAAGGTCGATGTGGTAGTGGGTAATGAAGGTGTTTGCTGACTTCCAGGTAGCAGCCCGACAGATTTCCTGGATAGGGAAGTCCCTGGAAGCAGCCACCAATGCAGCAGTATGGCGGGTAGAATGAGCTCTTATCCCTCTGGGAGGCTCCTTGCCCGCCAACTCATAGCACAGACCTATGCATGATGTAATCCATCTTGCAATTGTCCGTTTGGCTGCAGGTCTGCCAGAAGCGGCTTCAGCATAGGTGACAAACAGCTGGCGAACCTCTCTGCAAATTTCCGCCATCCTCTCCTTATAATAGGAAAGAGTTCATCTCAGATCCAAAGTATAGAGTCTGTACTCAGCGTCCGAAGTATTATTAGGGTAGTATACCAGCAGAGTCAACACCTGATTAAGGTGAAACTCTGACACCACCTTTGGAAGGAATTTCGGGTGGGGGTGCAGGGCAACTCTGTCCCTGTGAAAGGCCAGATAAGGGGAGTCCACCGGAAGCGCCTGGAGCTCCCCTGTCCTTCTTGCTGACATGATAGCCACCAGGAAAGCCGTCTTCCACAAGTGTGACAGCTCACATTTGTGCATGGTTCAATGGCTTGCCCATGAGCTTTGCCAAAACCAGCAGCAGATCCCACGGAGGTGGTGGTTCACGCACTGGAGGGGATATGTGATCCAGGCCTTTGAAAAAACGCCCAACCACTGTCTCCTGCACCAATGTCGGCTGAGCGGCCCACACCCGGTAAGCAGAAATGGCTGCCAGGTGCACCCTAAGGGTTGATGACCACAGACCCCCTTTGGAGAGAGAGACCAAAGGTAGTCAAGAATGTTAGTCACAGAGCAGGATAAGGGTCCCAGACCCTTACCCTGGCACCAAATGGAAAATCTTTTCCATTTGAAAGCATAACATTTCCTGGTCGATTCCCTTCTAGATGCCTCCACCACAGTGAAGACATCTTCGGAAAGACCCAAAGCCTGGAACTCTAGCCGCTCGGGTACCAGGCTGTGAGGTGCAGGGACTAAAGGTCCGGATTAAAGACCTTCCCCTGGTTGAGAGATATCAGGTCCAGGCATGTGCAAAGCCGCTCCAGGAACCTGCAGCTGAGGCTGAGGAGATCTGGATACCAGAACTGGCGCGGCCAGTCTGGGGCTACCAGAATCACCTTCGCCTTGTCCCTCCTCACCTTGAGTAACACCTTGTGGATCAAGGGAAATGGAGGGAAGGCGTAGAGGAGGCCTGCGGTCCACAGCCTCGAAAAGGCATCCCCGTGCAGTGAGCCCTGCTGAGGGGGGCCGGCATGATACAGCCTCAGCTTGGCGTTTTCCCTGGAGGCAAACAGGTCCACCATCGGTTTGCCCCAATGGGAGAACAGGCTGTAAGGTACCTCTGGATGGAAAGACCACTCGTGGGATGTCTGGCCTATGCGGCAGAGAGCATCCGCCAGCTGGTTCGAGGCACCTGCCACATGGATGGCTACCAGCCCAAATGCGTAGCGCCTCCTTGCACAGCAAACGGTGTTTGTTGAGGTAGTACTTGGTCATGGTATTGTCCGTCTGGATTTGAACCACTTGACCCTGGAGTTGAGGAGCGAAAGCTGACAGTGCCAGTCTGACTGCTCTGAGCTCCAACAGGTTGATGTGGCATCGGGACACCTCGGGGGTCCAGAACCCATGGGCCCTGTTGTCCCCCATGTGGGCTCCCTAGCCCATGAGAGAGGCATCGGTCATGAGGACGACTGTCGGCTCGGGGAGGACAAACGGGATCCCTTCCTGCAACCGGTCAGGGGCAGTCCACCACTGGAGAGCGTCCCACATCTTCTAGGTTACAGTGATCAGCTGGTCAAAATGATCGTGACGCTGAGTCCACTGGGCGGCCAGCTCCCACTGGAGGGGGTGCATGTGCAACCGGGCCCAACGGACCACTGAGGTGCATGCCACCATGTAACCCAGAAGGCGCAGAAAGTCCTGGGCAGGGCGCAAGTGCCCAACCAGAAATGACTGGGCAAAGGAGGAGAGAACCACCGCCCTGTCTGCCGGGAGCAGAGCTCTGGCTTGACAAGAGTTGAGCTCTGCCCTGACGAAGCCCATCACCTGGGAAGGCACGAGTTCCGACTAGGCCTCGTTGATCAGAAGGCCGAGCTGGGAGCAGGTCTGGAGGGCCAGATCCCTGGACCTCTCCACCTCCTGTTGGGTGGAACCTGCCAGGAGCCAATGTAGGGGTAGATTCTGACCACCCGATGCCGGAGATGGGCTGCCACCACTGCAATGCATTTGGTGAAGACCCATGGGGCCGATGACAGGCCGAACGACATGGTTCGGAACTCGTACAGTGTCCCCTGGAACCTGAAGCGGAGGAACTGGTGAAGGGACGGATGGATTGGGACGTGAAAGAACATGTCCTGCAGATCCAGAGAACAGAACCACATGTTTCGCTCCAAGGATGGTATGATCTGGGACAGAGGGAACATCCGAAAGGTGCGAGACCCGAGAAACTGATTCAGGTCATGGAGATCTAGAATGGGGCACCAACCCACCACCCACCTGGGTACCAGGAAGTACCTGGAGACAAAGCCTGGATCTGCTGGAGGATCCACCACAGGAGCTACCGCCTCCTTGTGGAGGAGCTGAGCTATGTCATCTCGTAGAGCTGACTCGGTGCATGCGGAAATCCGTTCCTCCCAAGGGACGCGGGCTTGACTGGGAGGGTACTGCTCGAACTCTAGAGGTAGTCCCCGACTGACCACTTAGAGAACCCACCTGTCCGAAGTGATAGCGGACCAGGCGGAAAGAAAGTGGCGGAGCTGACCCACCCACAGGAGGGCCCAGAGCTGGTGTGAAGGAGATAGGGGTGGCAACCCCCATCCCATCACTGGGCAGGCTTAGAGGAGGAGGAGGAGGCTCTAGGACCTGAGCCTCAGACCCCTTTTCGGGCCTGTTGAGTTCCAAGCTTGGGCCAGGGGCGCCAAGCTTGAGCCTGCTGCTGATGTTGCTGTCCTCCTTGATAGGAGGGCTGCCGGACCGCAGGGGAAGAGTGCCAAAAAGGCTTCTTCTTCTGTTGGTTCTTGCCCGAAGAACCCTTAGCAGAAGTGGCATGCAAGGTGGCATTGGACTGCTCTATGCGCTGTAGATGACCGGCCACTCCTGGACTAAACAAGTCAGTCCCAAGAAAAGGCATGTCAGCAAGCTTATGCTGGGTATCTGCTGGGAAGGAGGAAAGCTTCAGCCAAGCCCTGTGGTGAGAGGCCACTGTGGCGGCCATCGAGCGGGCACAAGAATCTCCGATGTCCAGGGCCGTCTGGAGCTGCTGTTTGGCAACAGCACAGCCCTGGTCACGGACCTGTTTGACCGTGGTCTGCATGTCCACAAGGAGATGAGGGAGGACTTCGTCTAATGACCCGAGAAGGGCATGAGAGAAGTGTGCCACGATGACAGCCGAGCTGGCCTGACGAAGGCCCAAGGAGGAAGCCACGTAGACCTTCCATGCGGAATGGTCCATATTTTTGGACTCTTTGTCTGGAGGTCGGTCAGTGTTGGCCGAACTGCCAGTTTGCCTGAACACAGAGGTGGTCACCAGGCTCGCGGCTGAAGGGTGCTCTGTGAACCCCACAAGGGACCCAATGGGCACCGCGTACTTGCGGGCCATGCCAGCAGACGGTGCTGGGCATGAGGCAGGGCACTGACAAAGGTCGAGGGCCGGGCCAACGATGGCTTCTGCCACAGGAAATGCCTCCACCGGGGTATCCCCTCTCTTTAGGATACTGCTAGAGGGTACTCTGCCTTTTTCTGTATTGGCTCCAGGGGCATTCCGGTGGAGTCGGAAATGAGATGGAGAATCCCTTGGAAGGAGGAAGGGCCTTCCTCCATCCCTGTGCCAACGGATGACTCATCATCCCCAGGATGAGAGTGGAGTCCAGTGACTTCCGAGTCCGAGGAGTCAGGGTACAACCGCCTGCCGCCTAAATCACCCTCAATCCGCTGAGGGTGGTCCAGGGTGACTGTAACCAACAGACATCTGGGAAGTCCGGCGTCCTGTCAGTCCTCTTTCTAGGGAGCCCCTTCCACAGGTTGTTTTGGCGGCAGTTCCACCCAAATAGGTGGAGAGACCAGAATAGGCCGAATCGGGGGACGGGACAGCCCCACAGGCAAAGGAACCGAGGGTTTCGGTTCTGGAGGAGTCGGTTTCAGCCTGGGAGACGAGAGCCAAGTAATGGTCGGGGTGGCTGGTGGAGCTGGCTTCTGCCAGGTCAGAATCAGCTGTTGCCACATAAGGTCCTCATAACGCCGGAGTTTCCGTTGTAGCCTCTCCTCATCTGTGGAGGATGAGGACTACCTGTGGCGTCACCTCTTCTTAGAGTGCTTATGGCTCTTCCTTGGTCATTCGGCCGAGGGGGTTCTGGACCTCGACTGGGATCAGGCAGGCCAACTCAGTCAATCGGGAGACACCGGTGTGGGGGGATGGTGAAACCCGAGGGCCCAGAACCGGATCCTTAATGGGGACGCCAGCAGGCTGGGTCTCCTCATCAGGAAACACTAGGACCGGAGTCCTTTCTAAGCAGTCGTCGACCACGGCCGGCGACAAAGGGTCAATCGGGTCGAGAATGATCTCTACCTCATTGGCCGCTTCCTCAGTCATCTGGCCAGACGGAAGGTCCGTAAAGCCTGCGGCCGAGGAGGCAATCTCGACCGAGGTCGAGACTGCATGCTCGTGGGACTGAGACCTCTCTCGGTCCTAAGATCACCTTTGTTAACATGAAGACAAAGCAAGTTCTTTTTCCCTCTTCCGAGCGTGGGAGGAGTGCGAGCCCGTGGGCGCCTCACCCCAGGTGGGGAGAGATTGGCACAACTCCTTAAACGAATCTGTAAAGGTGGAGCCTAGGTTCAGTGGGACAAAGAAGCTTCGATTAGCCGAAGCGCAAGCAGCTTCTTTCTCAAATGCCTGCATGCATTCCAGCTGCTCGGCGGAGCCCGTGGCCATGGAAACCACACACCTAGCCTCCTTGGACTTCACCAGAGGGTTCCTTTCCTCCGGTCTCCCCAGTTTCAGGCATGCCATGCGGTCATCCAGGACATTGGGATGGAAGGCCAAGCAGTAACTGCAGGACGGGGTGTCATGACCGACACCCAGACAGTAGATGCACGTGAGACGGTTGTCGGTGCGCGACATCTTTTGGCCTCAAGGACACCGGTGAAATCCCAGGGAAGATTTCTCTTCCATGATCGAAGACGCAAATGCGCGATCGCTAACTCAAACGAGTTTTAATTTCAGTAAAACCAAAGATTTGAAAGCCAGGGCCTACGAAATGCGAGAGCACGAGCAAGGCAACCTGTATCTTGCAGCGGAAAGGAAGATCTGGCGTCATGGGGCGGAGCCGAGGTATATACCACCCAGGTGGGTGGGAGGAGCCAGCTTGAAGACTTCCGACAGATTTAAAGAGGAAAGGGACAATGCCAACGAGTGTGGATGAACAACATATCCATGCTCCTAGAAGAAAAAGTTTTTGAGCCAGGTGAAAAGGTTTTGCTACTGTTACCCACAACAGAAAATAAGCTGTTAATGAAGTGGCAAGGGCGTTATAAAATTCTTAGAAATACTGGCACTGTTAACTACGAGATTGAAACCCCTGACAAGAAAAATCCTACTAAGATATACCATGTTAACCTCCTCAAGAAATGGGATGAAAAAATGTCAAAAGCTGCTTTGCTGGTTTTACCAGAAGCTGATAAAGAAGATATTGATGTAGCTTATGATAGACTGGAACAAAGTGGAAATGCTGATGCTGTAAAGGTGAATGTTTCCTTAACTTCAGAACAAACTGTAGACATTCGTAATGTGTTAAAGACATTTAACAGTACTTTTACCATGGTACCAGGCTGAGCAAAAGGGGTTGAGCACGCAATAGTGACAAAGAATGCTCGTCCTATTAGGCAAAAGACATACAGGATGCCAGAGCAGTAAAGAGCTGACGTGGTTAAGGAAATACAAAAAATGAAAGAACTGGGCATCATAGAGGAGTCAAGGAGTGCTTGGTCATCTCCCACGGTAATTGTAAATAAAAAAGAAGGGGGTATTAGAATCTGCCTTGATTTTAGGAAACTTGATCAAGTGTCAGAATTTGACAGTTATCCTATGCCCAGAATAGATGATTTGGTGGACAGACTGGGGAGCGCAAAGTATATCAGTACCCTCGATCTCATCAAGAGTTACTGGCAAATACCTTTAGCTAAAGAATCCAGAGATAAAACTGCATTTGCCACCCCTATAGAATTCTGTCAGTTTACCACCATACCTTATGGTTTACATGGTGTGCCAGCAACATTCCAGCAGTACATGGATGTCAATTTATCCCCTCACACTGGTTATTGTGTTGTGTATCTGGGATGATGTCATGGTGCACAGTCCAGACTGGAAATGCCACTTGGAACACCTACGAGCAGTTATCCAACCTATCAAAAATGTAGGTCTGACTATTAATCCTACCAAATGTGCATTGGGCATGCAGGAAACCAGATATTTGGGCTATGTGTTGGGAAATGGAGAAGTTAAGTCAGAGGTTTCTAAAATAGAAGCTGTAGCTAACAGCTCTGTACCTAAAACAAAGAAACATGTCTGGTCATTTTTAGGGCTGGCTGGTTATTATTGGAGATTTGTTCCCAACTTTGCTGAGTTGACTACTCCCCTCACTGAGCTCACGATAAAATGGTACCCAAATAATGTGAAATGGATCTCGGAGTGTGATGAATCTTTTCAAGCCATAAAGGCTGCATTATGTTCAGCACCTGTTTTAAGAAGCTCAGACTTTGAGAAACAATTTTTGCTACAAACAGATGCATCTGTGGTGGGCCTAGGTGCAGTATTAAGTTAAAATGTAGATGGAATAGAACATCCTATTCTGTACATAAGCAGGAAGTTGCATGACAGAGAGAAAAGGTACTCCACTATCAAAAATGAGTGTTTAGCAGCAAAGTGGG
Organism: Neoceratodus forsteri; assembly: GCA_016271365.2. Lineage (NCBI taxonomy): Eukaryota > Metazoa > Chordata > Ceratodontiformes > Ceratodontidae > Neoceratodus > Neoceratodus forsteri. The sequence goes on along the minus strand of CM057449.1, from coordinate 910,851,306 downwards.
CCATGGAGTCTCTTAAGTTTTATTTACTAGGAACTGGCTTTGTTCTTGTAACTGACGACAATTCTCTCTGTTGGCTTAACCAGATGAAAGATAAAAATTCCAGAATCACAAGGTGGTACCTGGCACTACAGCCATTAAAATTCACTGTGAAACACAAATCTGGTAGAGAGAATGGCAATGCTGATTTTCTGTCATGATATGGATCAGGAATTGAGGGTCCTGAAGGTTGAAAAACAAATGTATGGGTTTGACCTTCACTGCTTGCTGTACTGTTACACAAAAAAAAAAAACAGATCATGCATATGTGCTTAATATCTGAAAGCAGCAACTGTTAGTAGAGGATTAATAAAAGGTTTTGGAAACCTGTCTAATAAAGCAGGTTCCCTCTTAAGGAGGAAGGTGCATGTGACAGGGTAGAACAGGACCCTGCCCCACTTGTTATGGAGAAAGTGTTTAAATGCAAGGATCTTTCCTTTTCTGTCTCTTCTCTGTCTGGCTGTGCAACCAAATTTTCCTGTGAGACTTCAGATTTGATCACCCCGAACAGTTTCGCAATTCTTTGCCTCTCTCTCTCAGTTTTCTCTTGCTGTCTGTTTGTCTTCCCTTGCATATCTGCTAATATAGCAAGCATTTGTCGATGCCGAATGTTTGCTTGCTGGCATTAGCAGCAGAAGTGCAGGAGTTAGACAGATGCAGTATAGGAATGGCAGTGAAGTACTGAAGTGACGCCAAGTCCACCCCACCATGTAGAGATGGACAGGCACTGGGGTGTGGCCTTCGGTCGTCACCCATAACGGTCACGACATTTCACCTCACCCTACTCTACCCTACTCTACAGACACTGATAAGTGTTCAGGTGTGCCTTGGGGGTGTTTGAGCTTTACAGTCACCTCATTCCATAAGGAAATACTCTGAAATGGGTGCAGTATAGGAGAATGGAGTGAACTCTGGGGCCAAAGAGTCCAAGGCGCACCTCGATGCCTGTCACTGGCTGCAGGGTGGGGGTGGAATGACGAGATTTAGTGTAATTATGCTGCTATTGTTATAATTTCTGTGAGCCTTGGGGAAAGGGCACTCTAGAAACAAAACTGCCTTGTCTTTATTTCTTGTGTTAATTAAATTCTGATAGTCCCCATACTAATCTAGCTGCCCTCCTGTGGACCACCCCCACCTTTCCAACATCCTTCCTATAATGCAGTGCCCTTAACTGCCTGCAATAGTTTAAATGCGAGCACCAAGAGGTTAGCACTTCATTTTTAAAAACGGGTCCGTAATCCCATACGCGCAAGAGCAAGCCACTCTTGCACATGTGCGGATCTTCACCATGCTGCACTTGCGCATGCGTCAGATTTCAGACCCGTTTTTAAAAAGTAAATTGCTGGCTTCTTGGTGCTCAGTTTTTGTTCCTACACACCAGCAACAGTTCCAGTAATTATGATGCTCCAGAAGGAAGTGATTTTATATACCGTATGTCCCAAAACCACACTTCGGGACCACGCTTGTGGCAGACGCGCGGTCTTGTACAGCTTATGCTTCTGGGTGCAAGGTGAATTTCAGTTGGTCCGACCGACAACCTAATCTTTTAAAAATAAGCAAAACTGACATAATTAACTATGCTTGTGAGGTATAAGCGCATTCTATACTCGGTCTTTGATACATGTGTGCCAAGAGGCACACTACTTGCATTTAGTGAAAAACGGATGCGCAAAGCTGACAGTGCCCCTTTAAGGAAGTTCTGGCTGGAGTTGTAAGTAGAGTTGTTATAATAATGACTCTGCTTTGCAACTCTGCTGGTTGAGGCATTTAACACAGCAGGTGTTTCTTTTTCTTTTGTTTAGAAGCCGGGTGGGGGTGGGGGCATGGCAGAGCAGATAAGACTCAAAGGACACTGGCACAGCAGTACTCGCATGCAGTGACGGAATATGTTAATTCATTCTGAATTTTTTCTGCAGGCTATAGGGACAATCTCCTAGTGTGCAAAAAAACTTCCGGCGCCTATAGACACTTCCGAATATCACTCGATAAAACTGTGACATTATTCTACCTTTCAAGCCCCGTTTTTCTTTCATTTTATTGAAGTGCACCTCTAATGGGGTACAGAGTTAAGTTAGCCATGAAGTTTGGCATGGTCTTTCTTCAACAAAAGCGAAGTTTCTTTAGATGCGACACGCCACTACCACGCATGGATCTAGCAGAACAAACCCAGCATTAGCATAATGCAGATCTGTGTTGCTGTGGAAGCACTGTGCACCCGACTCTGGATGACTTGTATGGTGCCTAACCTGAGGAAAAGCACCCGAGAAAAATCGGTAACCACAGATGTTGTTTCTCGTACAACCAACGCAAATTACAACTTTTCTAAACTATTTGCAGGAAGTGAACACTAGAAAAGTACAGTTACGTAAGAACTTACCGTAACAGTAGATCTTTGAGAACAGCTCTTGCAGCAGGTTACACCATTAGGACTTAAGCCGGCAGGTGCCAGGACCCCACGGAAATTTTCTAGCTAGCAGTATTCAGCGGCGACCGCCTCCGACGTCGGTCCTGCCCACGACGTCAGGCATAGTACAAAAGGAGGCGGTCCCCCATAATCCTCAGGTCTCCCGGTGGAGACTCTCGGCCTCTGGATGACATCAGAAGAGGAGACCAAGGATCTGCCATCAAATGGCAAACAAAGAGGCTGTTGCGACTATAACCTACCTCCAGTGGGGACGGTGGGAGGGAAAGTACCTGCTGCAAGAGCTGTTCTCGAAGATCTACTGTTACGGTAAGTTCTTACGTAACTGTACTATCTTACTTCGAGAAACAGCTCTTGCAGCAGGTTACACCATTAGGACCGATTCCCAAGCAATACTGGAAATCACACATACCATCGGGAGGAGGAAAGGTAAAAATCCTCAAATAACATCGAGCCTAGGATAGAAGTCCCTGAAGGACTGCTAGACCAAAACCTGCTGTTCACCTCGATGTGATATCCAGGCTGTAATGCCTGATGAAAGTGTGGCCGGAGCTCCAGGTAGCTGCAGCACAAATAGCTGAGGTGGATACGTTCTTCAAAGCTGCAAAAGAGGTAGCCACCCCTCTGGCGGAATGACCCTTAACCGTGCCCGGTAGGGGTTTGTTGCACTTCTGGTAACAGAACATAATACACTGGATGAGCCACCTGGACAGCGACTGTTTTGAAACAGGAGCTCCCATCTGGACCTAGGAGGGGTAGAAGGCTGCACAAAGACGGAAGTAACCGACTTCAGGGGGGCAGATTTTAAGGAAATGGGAAGGATCCTTAAGGAGCATTTGGATGGGATTGGGTCAGACATGGACGCTGATAGTAGGTGGGAAATCATCAGGAGAGGGGTGCAGGATGCTACCAGCACCTGTGCAAGAGTAAGACGAAAATGCGGTAGGGCCCAAAACTCCTGTTGGTGGACCAGGAGGTCCAGGAGGTTGTGCGGGAAAGAAAGCAGCCTATAAGCAATCTAAGTGCTCAAGGAGTGAAAGGATCGAGGGAGTACGAGGCTGATGGCTAGAAGGGCCACTAGAGTGGTGAGGGCGGCTAAGGCAAGGAAGGAGCAGAACCTGGCCAGGGAAATTAGGAGAGGGAACAAGGGTTCTTTAGATACATTGGGGAAAAACGAAGGGTGAAGGGCAGATTAGCAGGATTAAATCAGGGAGAGATGGGCACAAGACCCGGGGAGCAGGCTGAGGTACTAAATGAGTACTTCACCTCAGTTTTCACCAGGGAAAATGGGGTGCTGCATCATACATGGGAGGAGACAGAGATACTGAGGAGGGGGACCCTCACCGATTGGCAGGTCTGGGGAGAGGGGAGGTATCACTGGCAGGTGGGGGAGGGCTAGCAGGAGAAGGGGTACCGGAAGTGGAAATCACAGCAGAGAGAGTGAGGGAAGCCCTCAGCCCCTTTAAGACGGAGAAAGCACCTGGGCCGGATAAATTACATCCCAGAGTGCTGAAGAAACTTGCAGACGTCCTGGCAAAACCCCTGGCAGAGCTTTTCACCATCTCTCTGAGGACAGGGTGGGTGCCCCAAGACTGGAAGGTGGCGCATATAGTGCCTATCCACAAGGGGGGATCAAGGGAGGTGGCAGGGAACTACAGGCCTGTCAGTCTGACCTCGGTGGTGGGCAAGGTGATGGAGGGCATTGTCAAGGAGAGGCTAGGGGGGGACCTGGATAAGTCAGGGTGCCTGGACGATAGACAGCATGGATTCATCCCGGGGAAATCTTGTCAGACAAACCTGGTGGAGTTCTATGACTGGGTGACAAGTGCCTTGGACCTGGGTACCAGTGGATGTCCTCTTTCTAGACTTCAGCAAGGCATTTGACTCTGTTCCTCACGTGGGCCTGTTGGATAAGCTGGGAGAAATGGGGTGGGGAACCAGATGATCAGATGGATAGGCAATGGCTCCAGGACCGACCCAGAGGATCGTGAGTTGGGGGATAGTCTCATCCCCAAGGAGGGTCATTAGTGGGTCCCACAGGATCAGTCCTGGGCCCCTTCTGTTTAACGCCTACGATCGGACATAAGGACAGGAATCAGGAGTGAGATGAGTCTCTTTGCAGATGACTCAAACTGGGGGTGGTGGTGGATGGGGAGGAGGGAGGGTGGTCTACAAGGGGACCTGGAGGCTCTGGAAAGATGGTCTAGAAAGTGAAGCTGAGGTTCAATGCAGGAAATGCAAGGTACTCCACCTGGGGCAGGAAACCCAGGTCAAGTGTACAACCTGGGGAATGCTACAAGTCTTGATGGCTGAGAGGGACCTGGGGTGGTGGTGGATGTCAAGATGAACAACTCTGAGCTTGTAGGAGGGCAGCAGCCAAGGCCAACAGGATGCTGGGATGCATCGCTAGGGGGATCACCTCCAGAAGGAGGGAAGTGATACTCCCTCTGTATAACTGCTTGGTGAGGCCGCACCTTGAGTACTGCGTGCAGTTTTGGAGGCCACACTTAAAGCGGGACATTAACCTCCTGGAGAGGGTCCAGAGGAGGGCAACCAAAATGATTTGGGGCTTGGGGGACAGGACCTATGAGGAGAGGCTCGAAGAGCTAAATATGTACACATTGGAAGAGAGAAGGGACCGCGGGACATGATAGAGGTCTTTAGGTACATGAAGAGGGTAAATAGGGGAGGAACAGTCGGGGTGCTTCGAAGGAAGGAGGAAGGGGCCACTAGAGGGCATGGCTGGAAGCTGGAGGGGGGAAGATTCAGGGGAGAAAGGAGGAGGTGCTACTTCACTGAGAGGGTGGTGGAGCCATGGAATGCACTGCCTAGGGGGCTGGTGGAGGCAGAGACAGTGGAGGGGTTCAAGAGGGGGTGGGACAGGTACAGGGGAAGGGTTCTGGAAGCAAAATCCAATGCAGCAAGAATATCCGGAACTGGGAAGGGAGAAGCCAGAGAAGGCGAGGGGGACAGCAAGGTCAGCACCCAGGTTGGGGACTGACCAAACGAGCAGACACGAAAGACCGTTAGGCCTATTCTGCTGGCATTTTAGTATGTTAGTATCATCCTGTGGGCAAAGGAGCCAAAAGCTGGTCCGATTTTCGGTGGTGTTTGGTTCTGGTCAGGTAGTATCTGAGACACCTGTGCACATCTAGAGTGTGCAGGAGGGCTTCTCCTCGATTAGAGTGTTTTGGGAAATACACTGGTAAATCGATATCCTGATTAAGGGTGAGTGCTGAGACCACCTTAGGCAGAAATTTAGGATTAGTCCTTAGGGATACCCTGTCTTGGTGAAAAACCAAATAAGGTTCTTTGCACATAAGTGCATGTAGTTCAGAAATTCTTCTGGCCAAGGTAATGGCAACTAAAACAACGCCTTCCAAGACAGAAAACGAGCTCGCGAATCATGCTGGAAACCAAAGGCAGCGTGAGCTGCTCCAAGATAAAGGTGATCCCATGGTGGAATCGGATCCTTAATCGGGGGCCTAAGGTGGAGGACACCCCTCAGAAAGGCACATGTCGTGTCCAATTGACCTATGGTGCGTTGGTCTATAGGGACATGATAGGCTGAAATGGCACAGAGGTGTACCTTAATCGAGGAGTAAGCCAAACCAGAGTGGAAAAGGGACAGCAGGTAATCTAATACCAGCTTCTCTGGGCAGTCCAAAGGCGATAAACCGCGCGCTTGAACCCATAAGCAAAACCTGCGCCATTTCATGGCATATGTCGTGTGGGTAGCCGGTTTCCTGGTGGCAGTGAGAATGTCTGCCACCTCTTGCGAGACCCCATGTCGCATCATGGCAATATCTCTAGGAGCCAAGCATGCAGGTTCAGGGAATGTAGGTCCGGATGGACCAAAGAACCTGCCTCCTGAGACAGTAAATGGGAGTTGATTGGTAACGGCACTGGAGGTTCAGGGGATAGCTGATGCAAGAGAGGGAACCAGATCTGTCTGGGCCAAAAGGGCGTGATCAGTATAAGCATCGCTTGCTCCCTGTGAAGTTTTAGAAGAACTCTCTGGATCAACGGGAAAGGGGGAAATGCACAGAGGAGTCTGCCCACCCAGGAGAGGAACAACGCGTCTCGCCAGAAAACACCACGCCCTGGATCTAGCGAGCAAAAATTGGGCAGTTTTGCGTTGGATGGGGACGCGAAGAGGCCTAGTTCTGGAGTACCCCATCTGCAAAACAGATCCTCTGCTACCTCCTGAAGTAGTTCCCATTCGTGGACTCTGGCCTGAGAGTGGCTCAGGCTGTCTGTGATGACACTGTCCACTCCCGGAACATGAACGGCAATGAGGTTTGCGCTGAGTTGCAAGACCCAATCCCACACTCTCATGGCCTCCCTACAAAGTGGGTAGGAATGGGTGCCTCGTTGTTTGTTGAGGTAATACATCACCAAGGAATTGTCTGTTTGTAACAGAAGTGTACCTGTGGGATCTCCGACTGGAAGGCCTGCAGGGCCTAAAGAACTGCCCTCATCTCTAGAATATTTATGTGGAGATGAGACTCTTGGTCTGTCCACAGGCCTTGAGGCAGGACACCATCGAGGAGTGCACCCCAACCGAGCCCTGAGGTGTCTGTGGAGAGTGTCACAGTCAGGGACGGTGCTACGAAGGAGACTCCCGCCGAGAGATTCCTCGAATCTAGCCACCATTGCAAATCTTGAATTACGGTCTTCGTGATCCAGACTGGATGCTGCAGATGGTCTTGCCTTTGGGCCCACTGTACCCTTAACATCCACTGGGGTACCCGCATGTGGAGACGGGCTAGTGGGACTGTTGCAATGGCCACAGCCATGTGTCCGAGCAGGCAAAGGACCAGTCTGGCAGGAACGGTCTTCTTCGACGAAAAGTCCCTGATTAGGGATCTTATGTGTTCCGCTCTGTCCGGAGGGAGGAAAGCTTTCCCTTGGACAGTGTCCAGAACTGCCCTATGAACTGCAGAGTCTGGGACGGAACCAGGCGTGACTTCTCGGAATTGATGATAATGCCCAACGTCTCGAACAGAAACTGAGTGGAGTGAATGGCAGACATCAGGGCCTCCCGGGAGGGTGCCATGAGAAGCCAATCGTCCAGGTAGGGAAACACGTAGTGGCCTTATCTCCTCAGAGATGTGGCTACAACCGCCATGCACTTTGTGAACACCCGAGGTGCCGATGACAGCCCGAAGGGGAAAGCTCGGAACTGATAATTGCGACCCTGAAACTCGAAGCACAGGAACCTCCTGTGCGCCTGAGCAATAGGAATATTCAGGTAAGCATCCTGCATGTCTAGGGACGCTAGGAAAGTGCCCTGCTTCAGCATGAGAATGAGACCTGGGAGGGTCACCATGTGGAAGCGTTTGTACAGGACCGAGTCGTTGAGGTCCAGTATCGGACAGAGGTCCCCTGTCTTCTTTGGAACCAGAAAGAAGTGAGAATAATATCCTAGTCCTCTCTGGTTCCTTGGTACGTGCTCTATGGCTTCTTTTCCCAGAAGTGCAAGCACCTCCTGCTGTATGAGCAGGGCATGCTGACCTGAGTAACGGGAGAGCATGGGAGGTCTTGTAGGTGTGTAGTCTAGAAATTCTATGAAATGGCCTTTCTTGACCAACTGGAGAACCCACCTGTTGGTGGTGATCGACTGCCACCCTAAAAAGTGGCGAGCAATGCGACCCCTGACCTTTCTTGCCCACTGATCCAGAGGAGGGGCGGGGGCCGGGAAGGAGTCATGCTGTGGCAGCACTGGTCCCTGCGGGCTGGGCCAGCTTTGTGTAACGTTGGCCTCTGCCTGGGGATGACTTGGCCTGGGCTTTACGCAAAAAAATGCCCCTTTGCTTCTGGCCAGAACGTGGCTGCTGCCTTTGTTGCTGGCTGCAAAAACGGCTCTGGTTCCTATGAAAGGAACTAGACCTGGATCTGTACATGGCCTGTACAGATCAGACTGCCTTCCCTGTGTCCCGGAGTTTGGTGATGACCTTCTCCGAAGATTCACCAAAGAGTACCTCGCCGTTGTACGGGACGTCTAGAATATTGTTCTGTATGTCTGGGGTGAAGCTGGAGACACGGAGCCAGGAGTGTCGCCGGAGACAAACGCCTGAAGCTGCAGCTCTGGCAGAAGAGTCCACAGAATCGTAAGCGGCTCTAAGTACTTGGGTCCCCACATCTGACTCGGTGCGGAGTAGGTTAAGGAGCTCCGCTTTCTGGTCGCCATCGGGAAGCTTTTCGACCAGGTCTTGGCCCTGTTCACACAGGGCGTTCTGAAACTGTACCATATGGGTAAGGTAGTTCAGAGACCTGATGGCAAATGTAGCAGCCGCGTACGTGCACCTCCCCAGGGCATCCACTTGCTTGGATTCCTGGTCCAGTGGCTGAGTGCTCATACGCTGGGGCCTTTGAGACCGGTCATGTGAGGCCGTGATGACCAGGGAGTCTGCCAGAGGTTGCTTCGCCAAGTACTGGTCGTCTCTTAGAACCTTGTACAGGCGGTCAGCCTTCTTTGGCACCACGGGAGTAGAGTGCGGGCGCTTCCACGCAGCCTTGGTGACATCCGCGAAGGTATCCAACAAGGGTGGGACTACCACAGGCTTGGGGTCTTTCTGCCGAAGATAGCGGGCAAGGCATTGTCGTTTGGGGTCAAGGTCTTCAGCATCCCACCCCATGTTGTCCTGGATGTGCCTCATGATCTCAGCGAAAGAGGAATCATCCAGTGGAGACCTCAGGAGGTCATGTGGGTCAGGAGAGGAGATGCTGAGTGGAGAAGGAGATCTGGAGTAGTCTGAGGTGTCCGATCTGGAATCCTCCCCCGATGGAGTATACCGGCATCGTCTGGATCGTTTGGGGCTGGGAGACCCTGATGGAGATCTGGAGTGAGGCCTTCTCCTGTCTTTAGATCTGCCCCTAGGAGGTGGAGTCTGTTCCTTGGGGGTTGGTGGTCATTCTGCTGGCCCCTTAGGTGGAGGAGGGGCGAGAGGAGAAGGAGTAGGAGTAGGAGGTTTGACGGGGACCACATCTTTTCTGATGGTGTCCCACTAAAAAGTAAAGAGTTCCTTTACTTCTTCGATATTCATACCCGACGACGGGCCTGGCGCCGGTGGTCTGTCGCCAGGGTTGGGCGTCGGGTTCCCAGGTGTCTTTCGGTCTGGGGAGGGTTCCCGTGGGAGCCCGGCATCCTCGATGTGGCCCGCCTGGTCTTCGGGCAGTGGGGTGTCCTCCTCCATTGATTCCCTATGACCGGCGTCCGCCGGTGATGGGGGAGTGGTCTTCCACTCCGGAGATGCTGTCGTCTCCTGGCTGACGCCTTCGGATCTGGTGAACGCCTGGCTGGCGACTGGCATCTGGCCGGTGTCGTCGGCTCCTGTGAGCGCCTGGCTGATTTCGAATGTTTAGCCGACGTCGGGTGTTTAGCCAACGTCAGGTCCGATGCCCTTTTCAGGGATGTCAGGTCCTTGGTCTTTCTGGGTGCAGGATCAGGACCTCTGGTTGGTTGGGAGACCGACCTGGAGTCGGTGTCCCAACGTCGGGAGGAAGAAGATGACTTATGGTGCTCAGAAGACTTCGAAGAGGCCTTGGATGGGGTGGAGGAAGCCGAGGGCCTCGATGTCTTAATCGGCTGGAGCAAGGAAGAGCTGCCTGAAGTCCGGACCTTAACCGGGGGAGGCTGTGACTGAGCCCTGGAGGGAGAGCGGTCCGATCTGGAGCTGCGGGAGTCCGAGGCCCGAGCTGGGGACCTAGACCTCACCTTCTCCCGGTGCCTGTCCCAGTGTTTATGGGCCTTAGTAGAAGATTCTCCCCTGGAGGAAGGTTCTTGATCCATCCTTTTTAATTTCTCTTCGAGGAGATATGCCTGTAGTGCCTTCTGACGGTGGATCCTGGTGCGGCTATTGAACCCCTGGCAAAAAGTGCAGGTCTTGGTATCGTGGTCCAGGCCTAGGCAATGCACGCAGGAAGAGTGAGGATCCTTGAAAGGGATCTATTTTCCGCAGACACACTTAGAAATATGACCCTCAAGCGATGGAGTTGGAGAGGACATCAGTTGTGCAAAGAAAATCACAGAAGTTCTGTAGTCGTCATACGCTAGGTAGAGACTGAGAGGCCGATGCTGGCGAGTCGACGTTGGGAAAAGAACTGAGGATTATGGGGAACCGCCTCCTTATGTACTACGCCTGACGTTGGGGGCAGGACCGACGCCGGAGGTGGTCCCCGCCCACCGTTAGCCAGAAAAATTTCGCGGTCCTGGCGCCCGCCGGCTCACGTCCTTAATGGTGTAACCTGCTGCAAGAGCTGTTTCTTGAAGTAAGATCACAACTAACTGTACAACAATGGCGGGCAACGGTGGGTCTCCCCTGGTGTCACCAGGTGGGCACCCTTGTCCAGCAGTGCAGCATCAGGGAACCGCAGCCGCGGTATGGAAGATGCGTCACGCTCTGCGCGCCTCCTACTAGGACTAAAGTGTTGCAACCCACAGAAACCCTGATAGTGCATGGACAGAGGGACAAACTGTGTCAGCGCAGTACAATATGGACCCATTAAGTGAGCTGATCAGAGTATGCTGCTGGATTTTTTGGGGGGAGAGGGGGTGGTGAATGCTGGGGAGGGTCCAAGAGGGGTGGAGTAAGTGGCGCCGCCGTGAAACAAAATCGGGACTCTTGGTGGAGCTGAGGGAGAGGACAGAGAACTGCGGCCGGAGAACACTGGAAGTCCCGCACAGCACACTGGTGAGGTCGCAGGGAAGAAAGGGAGCACAGCCGCCAAGGGAGAGGAGGGTAATACACAGCAGGGTCATCCACCGCCCCGCACATCAGGTGGAGCGACCTGGCTCTGTGAGTCCTGCCGGACTGCTGCTAGCATACTAGATAACCACGCAGGTGTGGCTGCCATCTGGACTGCTCGTTCTTGTTCTGGTCCAGGAGTCCGAGATTGCGGTGAGTAACACCCAACATACAATTGCAGAGCTGTCCGAGTCAATCGAATCCTATCCGATGCTGAAGTTCAAAATATGCGTTGGTGTGATGTGTGCATTTTACAGCTTTGCAGATTAACCAGTCTGCACCGTAAGGAATAAAAACAGCCTTACAGCATGCATTCCTAGTTTTAAGTGCAATACAAACCAAAAAATAGGTCATTTGAATGCACACATGTGAGGGGAGGAGCTGTCTATGACAGCTGTTCCAATGCAGTGCCGATGTGTAGGCACTTTGCATACTGCGGAAATTGTCTACACGTCACCACCACTGATTGTAGCGGTGTTTTGCTTGGAACTGTATGCCACTGCAACTGAACTGCTGTCACAGACAGCTCGGACATTTACTGGAGTGTTGAGGCCGCGCCTGCGACTAGCAGCAGAGCACTGGAAGCGAGGTGCCCCACCTACGAAACTTCGTATGGTGGCACTATGTTTCTTGCACATGCATGCAAGCAAACATAAAGATATGTGCAAATCATTGTATGAAAATGTAACTGATAATGGGATCACTTTTGTTTGAAAAATATATTAGTATTACTGTTGAAATACATATTTATAATTTGAGATGATTGTAAACTCTAGAGAGTACTTCAGTGCAGATGTTGAGCCATTTGCAAAAGCTGTAGGGGCCTCAAGAAGCACACTGTGTCCTAGCAGCTCCTGAAACTTACAAGGACAGGATGTTTGCTAAGGATGGGGGTTGAAAAAGACTTATAAAAGAGCTAAGCAGCTACTGCAAGATAGATTTATAAGAAAAAGTACACAGAGACTGAAAGAAAAAACTAATTCCTGTCTCCTCTGTACATAGTTATTCTGAACAAGTTTATTTATTATGTTACTGATACAGTAAATACATATTTTTGGTGAATTCTACAACTGCTCCTGGGTTTCCTATGCTTTCTGATCTGTGCCTCGACGACACCTTCAACTAGCCAAAAAGCCAAGTACCAAAAAGACGTACATTTTCAAATGGAAGAGATTTTCTTTCTGGTGTAAAGACAGACTCATTGACCCATTGCAAGCTAGCCTGTCTTCTATTCTAGACTATTTGGTACATTTACAAGCATCAGGCCTTAAAGCCTCATCTCTGAAGGTTCATCTGGCAGCCATTTAGGCTTACCTCTCTCTAATTCTCATCCCATCTTCAAGAAATTCCTTAAAGGCCCGCTGCACCTTAAACCCCCACTTAGGGAACCTACCCCCTCCTGGGACTTGAACCTGTGTATAGCCATGCTGATGGGAGTCTCCATTTGTCCCCATGGCCACTGCAGATTTAAAGTATGTCACTTGGAAAACTGTTTTCCTAGTGGCAATCGATTCAGCCAGAAGGATTTCAGAGCTGCAAGGTCTCTGCACTGAACCTAACTACATTATTTCCCACAGGGATTAGGTAGTACTCAGGACCAACAGGAAATTTCTTCCCAAAGTGGTGTCTGAATTTCACCTGAATCAATCTAGAACACTTCCTGTCTTCTTCACAGACAAATCCACTCCTGGGGAGCGCAGGCTCCACAGCCTGGATGTTAGAAGGGCACTGACCTACTACCTAGAGCATACTAAGCAGATCAGGGCCTCTCATACCCAGCTGTTCCTCACCTATGGTGAGGTTGGCAAGGGCAGACCAGCCTCTAAGAGAACTATGTATTGCTGGATAGTCTCTTGCATCCAGTTCTGTTACAAGCACCTCACCCCAAGGTCTCAGGAGCCACTCTACCATGGCCACTGCAACCACTGTGACAGCAGCAAGGGACATCCCCTTGCTCGACATCTGCAAAGCAGCAACCTGGAGGAATATACACACCTTCACAAAGCACTACTGCTTGGATGTACAGTTCAGATCTGATGCCAAATTTGTCACTGCAGTCCTTAAGAACCTGTTACCAAAGTAGGTTCTGTTCCCTCCTCCCAACTACACTGCTTTGTAGTCTGCATTAGTCAAGCATACTAAGGGATTCCTGGGGCGAGAAGAAAAACCAGGGGATCTGCCAGTATGCTTGACCTCCCGCCCATCCTCTCTCACACAACCTTGCTGAGAACAGTTCTGCAGTCCATGCCTTAGACCAGATTTCTTACTGTAGAACTTTAGCATGTGTAATGTTCCACAGTTAACCATGGTTACATAGTTTGCCTATAGGCGAGTTCTTTTTCCTTGCTCTTTTTTGCTAGGATAGTTCTGAGATTTGGGGCCTTTTGCCCCTCAAGCTTTGAAATGAATCTGACTGACTCACAGGTCCAGCTACAGGCAGCACTCTCTTACTGCAACCTGATAGGCTAACTCTTGGGCATCATTAGCATAAACTCCACCTCTGGGGCAGCTGAACTGGCATAACTGCATTAGTCAAACATACTGAGGGATCCCCTGGAAGAAACAATATTACTATGGTAAGTATTTTTTTCTTCTCACCCTAGGAGTTTTCTGATATGTTTCCTACAGATGGTAGTCTGCAATATGGGCTACTGAGGAAGGGCTCCTCGCACAAGGGCTCTGCTAACAAGGCCAATGTGTCTATGGCGCCTGGTAATGAAGGGCGAATGGGCAAGAGGGCGACTGGGAAAGAGAGCGAAAGGGCAAGAGGGTGACCAAAATTCGCGCGCATCGGGCCAGCCCACAGCACAGGCGTGGCACCCCAGCCAGCACAGCAGAGGAGCAGCTAGGCCCCACCCTCCCAGCAGAGGAGCAGCTAGACCCCACCCTCCCAGCATGCACTGCCAGCCACGGACACGGGAAGAGCATGGGAGGGAAGGCTGCAGGCAAGCCGCTCTCGTAGTGTGCACCAGCACAGCGCCGCCGTCAGCACCTCGAAGGACAGCCGCCGTGGGTTCGAACCCCACGGCCCGCACAGACAGCAACACAATTCGGCAGCATAGAAACATGTACAGGTACAAGAGGGACTGCTTAACTCACCAATTGAGCACGGGTTCGTCGTCGCTCTAGGCTCCACATTCCACAACGCCACAGCAGCACAGATGCGGGGGGGGGGTTACCAGCGGCCACGCGAAGTCTGCAACCACACAATGCCACCACGGCTGCAGGCACACACACGCCATATTTTACATAACAGCCACGAGGGCAGACATGCAAAGGGGGCGGACCCGACAGCAGCATGTCCTTTTGCCTGCACTGGGGGTGGTCTGGAGGCATGGCGGACGGCCACGGGATCACAAAGTAAGCCCTTAAAGGGGCGCAACAGAGAGCTGTCACTCTAGACCAGCCTGTGAGAGAGGGACCTCGCATCCTACCTCACGAGCCAGAAGGGGAGACTGCTTCTATCCTACCGCAGGGATAAGGAGAGACATAGCAAGGTGTACTGGAGGTGCATGCAGGGCCACAGGCATGCATTCCCAGCACGTACACACACCATTGCCGACCATGTGGTGTACACTGGTCGGCCACATAACCACACCCCGGATCCAGGTGAGGTCGGTGTCAGGGGCGTGCTGGCAGGTGTGTGGGAACGTGCATGGACGAGTCTGGACACCACAACCCAGGTCACTGTGCAGGCCACTGGTGGAGTGACCAATACTATTGCCGGCAGGCTGCCTGCCATGCCCCTGGTGCGCTGCACGGTGCAGCATATGTGACAAGCCGCAAGGGGCTGTCCCGCTGTGCCTGGCAGCGTGACTGAGCTCGCCCTGCCCAGGCATACACTGTCACACCTGGCAGGGCACAGTTCCTCCAGTATGATAGTGGCCCTGCAGGGGACTGCACACTCATATTCGCCACTCAGTGTGACCTGACATTCCTGTCTGGGTGCCAGGACTGGCTCCTGGATGGCACCTTTCGCACCACACCGCCACTGTTCGGGCAGCTCTATTCCATGCACGGCCTGTGGTCCGGTTCGGTCCTGCCAGCCGTATACATACTGATGTGTACACGGATGGAGCACGCCTACACAAGGGCATTCACAGAACTGCGTCAGCTACTGTGTGGTGCCCGGCCACAGTCCGCCCTCATGGACTTCGAGCGGGCTGCCTGGCGTGCCTTCGCCACTGTCTTTGAGGGCACCGTTGTGCGGGGCTGTTTTTACCACTTCTGCCAGGCAGTGTGGCGGCATGTGCAGGGCAATGCGGCACTGCTCGAGCGCTACTCCATGGATGCGGAGTGTGCATTTCAGGTCTGCATGCTTCTTGCACTCGCCTTTGTGCCATTGGACGATGTTGCGAGAGTGTATGGGGAGTTGGTGGACACGCCCTACTACCAGGCACAGGACGTGCTCCTGCATCCGCTTCTGGACTACATGGAGGACATCTGGATAGGGCACCCAGTGGGGCGTACAGCACGGCGCCAGCCACTGTTCCTTGTGTCCATGTGGAACATGTATGAGCCATCGCACAGCGGGCAGACGTGGACAAACAATGCAGTGGAGTGCTGGCACCGGGCGTTCAACACCCGGCTCAGTGCCTGTCACCCTAGTGTCTGGCGGTTCTTAGACTGCCTCATGGAGGAGCAGCGGCTCGCCGCTGAGCGCATGGAGCAGCTTATCTCCAGCGCAGGGACCACCAAGCCGAAGAGGCAGTACAGGGACCTCACACGCTGCATTGAGGCCATCGTAGTGGAGTATGGAGTGCACAGTATGGTGGACTACCTCCGGGGCCTTGCGCACAACTTTCAGATGCAGGTGTAGCCCACCAAGGTACCCCCCGTCTCACCTGACCGCCCCTCCATCAGGTCATTGCTGTCTGCCCTGTCCATTGCCTTGCTGTACCCCAGTCCTGCCAGCATGTGCACCATTCCACTGTGTGCCTCCCAACCCATGCACTGCCCCAGTGGCTGGTCCTTTGCCCACGGCCCCCGGCCTGGCCGCCAGCCCTGCACTGTGTACCGTCACCTCCCACCTGCACATCTCAGGCCTCCCCGCACCATAGGCACCAGTCCTCCAGCCCACAGCAGTGTCACGGCCCCCACCAGCATTGCGGTGGACAGCCACGGCTGTCATTGTCCTGCTGGCCTCGCGGCTCCCCCTATATGCCCGTCTGTGTCTCTCTACCTCCCCACGCCCCTGCCCGCCACACCGTTTGTATCACTCGTGTCCAATGTCCAGTTGTGTGTGTGTGTGTGCGCGTGCTACCGACTGCCACCCTGTCCCTCTCCGTGCCTGCCGTGTGCTCATCCCATCCATGTCCGGTCACCCTCGGTGCATCCTCCGTTAGTCCCTGTTCCCCTGTAGTGGTGTGGTAGCATTTTTTTTGTTTCCTGGGGTCGCCATTCTGACATGTGCCGCATTTGTGTGGGTGCCGTGCCTGTCGTTGCCTGGTTTCCATCGCCCTTCTGCGGTCGCCTACATCACACAGAACCCCTACAGATGCAGAATGCCAGCTGGGTTCAGCTGTTCCGGAAGTGGAGTCAACGTAAATGAGGTAGGAGCTGACCAATCAGCATTTAGGGAGGAGGTGTGCTGCCTGTAGCCAGCCTAGTGGGCATAAAAATTTATTCTCCGCTTGTCTGAGCAACACTGCCCCGGACAGCTCCTGCTGACTTCGCTTGAAAACTTCATTTTGACATTTTCTTAGTAGTTTTTTATGCTGCCTTAATAGGCTTTAGTGTACTTTTTGTGTTCTTAGTACATTTTTACCGTTGTTCCGCTCGGTTCTCGGGAACCACGAATAGCGCTTTTTGAACAGTTCCCACCACTCTTTCTGAGGTAAAAAAAAAAAAAAAGTGTGGTTGTGTTTTAAAACGTACTAAAACATTAGTAGTTCCTCTTTTCTTTAGGGAACCATGTTTTCTCTTATTTTTATTTCAAATAATGCCGGTTTTAGCACGGCTTTACTGGTGAAGGGAACCAACCATTTGTGATTATTTTCCCTGTTGGGAACTTTAAGTTGAAGTTTTTTTCTGACATTTTCGCAGATCAGAAAGACCAAAGAAAGGAATGGACCAACAGGTTTTAAAAACTGCAATAAGTGTGCTAAAACTGTGACTAAGGCAGACAACCATGATCTTTGCTTGAGCTGTTTGGGTCCAGACCATACCTGTGAAATCTGTTCTAAATTTTGTAAGAAAACTGTTATTAAAGGAAAGCTGTCCAAATACCGGTCTCCCGACATGACAAGGTTTACCCTCTGGTTTAGCCTTCTGAAGTAGACAAGGCGTTTTTCTCGCGCCGCAACGTATTTTATTAATTCTGAAAAGTCCACTACCTGGAAGTATGGCGGATGCAGGGGAAGGGGCTCCATTAACTGCAAAGGTAAGGCAACACACCGCTCACTTCAATACATTTGTATTGAAGCAAGCAGTGCATCGCTGCACCTTTACAGTTAACGGAGCCCCCTCCCCGTGTCCGCCATACTTCCGGGTAGCGGACTTTTCAGAATGAAAATAAAATACCTTGTAGCGCGAGAAAAACGCTGCTTCTGCTTCACAAAGCTAAACCGAAGGGTAAACCTTGTCAGGGTGGGAGACTGGTATTTGGACAGGTTTCCTTTAAAAGAGCCAAAATATTGGAAAAAAATGGCTTCTCAGTCTGACTCCCCCTCTTCTAAACTCGCTGAAGAGGGCTCCGCTAGTCAGAGCAAACCAAAAGATAAAAATGATAAAAGTGACAAAAATAATAGCTCTGACAATACAAAAAAAGAGAGAGAGAATGAGCAGGTTTCTGATTCGGGGCCTGCTAAAAAGACTAAGAAAGAAAAGCATATCGCTGCCCCTCCCACTGGGAAGCAAAGGGAGATGCCAGTGACAGAAAAAAGATGCCCCCTCTGCCGATGAGATGGCAAAAGCTTGGCAAATATATCAAATGCTTCAAACCATGGGCAATTTTTCAAATGCCCCTGCCACTCCTAATGTTTCTCAGACAGACCCAGGTTATGGCCAGGGCTTTTATTATGATAAGGGTGAGGATATTATGCCAGAAGGTGAGCCTTTAAAGCCAGGTGTGTCCCCGACCAGGCATTTGGAAATCCCCCCCTCTGGCCAGGAGGATTTTTCATCGCATTATACTTTTGTACAACATGATGGACACCCTGGACCTGCCTACGCAGTAGACCAATGACCACGAGGAGGAGGAAGATTATATAGAAATGATGGGTCTCCCTGCTTCCAAAAAGCTTATTTTTCCCATACACAATTCCTTAAGAACGGCAATCTTACACATACTCCAGAATACCACTTTGGTTCCTGGGGTAGATAGAAAAACAGAGAAAAAGTATCAGCTAAATCAGTCTAATATTGATTTTCTCTACAAGCACCCTGATCATCAGGGGGTAGTACAAGCTGCAGCCTGCAACAAAGCTAATGTGCTACTTTCCTCTCAGCCTCGTGAAAAGGAGTCTAGAAAGCTGGATTATATGGGCAAGAAGTTTTATACTACAGCTTCCCTGCTGCTTCTCCTGTCCTCCTACATGGCATATTCAGATTGATAGCAAAGAGCTCTTTGGAACTCAGTCCTAGCCATGGTGTAACAAGGCAGGGATACTATGGTCCAGAATATTACTGAAACTGTCAAAGCAGCTGTGTAAGCGTCAAAATACCAGTTCCAAATAGCTGTGGACAATAATGACACTGCTGCCAGAGCCATGGCCCAGGCCATATCCCTCAGAAGGTATGCTTAGCTAAGGACTATGAACCTTTCCCAGGATATGCAGTCAAAGGCTTTGGATTTCCCCTGTGAGGATAATTCCCTCTTTGTGGACAAAACTGAATCTTACATGAAAAAGGTGGACAAGTATAAAGCTGCCTACCAAAGTAATTCTGCTAAGGACAAGCCTTCTACCACCCAGAAGTCCCATGTTAATGGAGGCAGAGGCAGAGGTTACATTCCTAGGGCATATTTCCATATGCCAATGTCTATGGATTTTTCACAGATGAGAGGTTTCTTCAGAGGAAGAGGCAGGAGAGGCCAGAGAACAGCCAAGTCTACCACTGCTCCCACTGCACAGTCTAAACAGCAATCTCCTGACTTATTTCAGGTTGCCTCCCCTCTCCCAGTAGGGGACAGGCTCTCTCACTACCTCCACCATTGGGAACTCATCACCAAAGACAAGTAGGTGCTGGAGGTGGTGGGCTAGGGCCTATCTCTTCACTTCAAGACCTTCCCCTCTCTTCAAGGCCCCAAACTCTTAAAACCCGTGTCCCCAACAGAAAAGATACTGTTGGAGCTCAAGGTCAAGAATTTTTTGGGAGCCAAAGCCGCAGAAAGCGTTCCCCTTCCCGAATGGGGAAAAGGCCTCTATTCCAGGTACTTACTCACTCTGAAGAAAAATGGGGAGTGGTGACCTATTCTGGATCTAAGGTACCTGAGCAAGCACTTGCTGAAGCCAAAGTTCAAAATGGTAACCTTAAATCAGGTCATCCATTCTCTAAAGCAGGGGGACAGGGACTGGCTAGTCTCCCTGGATCTGAAGGATGCCTATTTCCACATCCCAATAAGGTACTCCCACAGAAAGTTTCTCAGGTTCAGGCTGCCATCAGGCCATTACCAGTTTGCAACCATGCCTTTCGGACTCGGTTCAGCTCCCAGAGTCTTCAGAAAGTGTCTAGCAGTCGTTGCAGCTCACTTGAGGAGACTGGGTATCAGTTTTCCTTTACTTGGACTACTGGCTCATATCTAACCAGGTCACCAGAAGAAGTGACAAAAGCCCTGAACCAGACAAGGGATACCCTACAGTCTCTGGGCCTTATCATCAACAAACAGAAGTCCCATTTTCAGCCTGCCCAGATTCTGGACTTCATAGGGGCAGAGCTCAACACTCTGCAGGGGAAGGCTTTCCTTCCTGCAGACAGAGTACAGACCTTTCTCAATCTGGTAAACTCCTTTACCCTGAGCCAGCCAAGGCCAGCTAGGCACTTCCTCAGACTTCTGGGCCACATGGCCTCAATGACTGCAGTAGTCCCAGGCACCAGATTTCAAATAAAGGACATTCAGTATCACCTAAGATCTCACTGGTCCCAGAAAAAGGACTCTTTTTCAAAGCTGGTGCCAGTCACAAAAACCCTGCTTCAGGCTCTCGACTGGTGGAAAGTAGAAAACCTCAGAGAAGAGTTTCCTTTTCAAGTCAAGTAACCTTCCAAGATGCTGACAACTGATGTCTCCCTCCTAGGCTGGGGAGTCCACCTAGAGGATGTCTATAAGCGGCACATGGTCTCCCAAGAAGTCTACATACCACATCAGTTTTCTGGAACTCAGAGCGCTGTACATGGCTGTCAAAGCCTTCACTCCACAGCTCAGAGGTCGGTCAGTCAGTCCAGATAAGAACAGACAACACCACTGCCGTATTTTACATCAACAAGCAGGGGGGCGCTAGGTATATCAAACTCTGCAGAGTCATTGAGAATTTGTTCCTTGACCAACTCCCTGGACATGACCCTGTCAGCCATTCATCTGCCTGGCAAGGACAACACCTTGGCAGATGCCATAAGTCGCATCAGTCAGGGTCACCACGAGTGGATCCTAAACAAGCAGGTCCTTGCCACAGTGTTCAGAAAGTGGGGGATCCCAGAGGTGTATCTTTTTGCATCCAATCTCAACCACCAGCTTCCACAGTACTGGGGACCATTCCAGGAGATGCACTGGCACTAAATTGGACAGGGAGGTTTTTATACACTTTTCCTCCCTTTCCTCTGATTTACAGAGTTTTTCTCAAACTCAGAGATCAGCCAGCTACCATGATACTGGTGGCTCCAGATTGGGCGAGGCAGCCCTGGTACTCCCTGCTCTTCACCCTATCAGTCAGAAAGCCCATCAGATTCCCAGCAGCCCATAGTCTCCTGACTCTTCCTCAGACAGGGGTACTATACTCCAACATTCAGTCTCTTCACCTCAAGGCCTGGTACTTGAGGAGTTAAGTGTTCCCCAGTTCTCAGTACTCGGATCAAGTCCTCAAAATCCTTTGTATGGCCAAGAAGCCTAACACCAAGAAAACCTATGCTTCGGAGTGGAAGAGGTTCTCTTTGCAGTATAAGGACAGAGGTTTGGATCCACTTAAGGCCAATCCTCCTACCCTTTGGGACTATTTGGTACACCTTCAGACATCAGGCCTTAAGGCCTCATCCCTTAAAGAGCTAATGTACTGTCTAAAACTAATACTAGATTTCAAAAGCAGCCAACCATTACCTTTTATATCTGAGGTACTTTTTCTTTTCCCTTTGTTTAATTGGAATATTGTTTACCTGATGTTAGCAGGTGTGATATGTGGGACAGCACTCTCTGCCTGGCAGCTGACATATCTTGCTCTACTGTCCCATACTACATCATCAGGATTGTGACCTCACTGACTGTGACCTCACTGCTACTTAGGAACAGCAAGTGAGTGAGTGACTGCCAGGTCATTCACCTGTGAGGTCACTGTCAGTGAGATCATAATGCTGATGATGTAGTGTGGGGCAGTAGAGTTAGACTTGTCCGCTGCCAGGCTAAGAACTGTTCCACACATCCAGCACAATATTATCACATAGAAGACTTTCTGACTAGCAAAAAGAAAAATACTTCAGAAAAAAAAAAAAGTTACAACTGACTGCTTCTTAAAATTTGTATTATTTTTCCTGCCTGCCTGTTTTGGCTCCACTAGCTCTTTAAGGTTCATCTAGCAGCCATTTTGGCTTACCTTTCTACTGGGAAAGAGAAATCTGTCATTTCTCAACCCATTTTCAAAAAGTTTTTCAAAGTTCCGAGGCACCTTCAACCTCCACTCAGGGAGCCTGTCCATCCCTAGGATTTGAACCTCTGTATAGCGAAGCTCATGGAGCCACCCTTTAAGCCTATGGCTACTGCTCATCTGAAGTATGTTACATGGAAGACTGCCTTCCTCGTTGCCATCACCTCAGCCAGAAGGATTTCAGAACTGCAGGCTCTGTGTACTGAACCAAACTACATCATTCCCCACAAGGACAAAGTAGTCCTGAGAAGAAACAGAAATTTTCTGTCCAAGGTGGTCTCTGAGTTCCACCTTAACCAGTCTATCACACTGCCTGTCTTTTCACAGCAAAATCCACCCCAGGTGAACGCAAACTACACAGTTTGGATGTTAAAAGGGCTCTGACCTACTACCCGGAGCATACTAAGCAGTTTCTCACCTATGGAGAGGTGAGCAGAGGAAGGCCAGCCACCAAGAGAACCATTTCTTGCTAGATTGTCTCTTGTATTCAGTTCTGTTATGGCAAAGCCGGCAAACAGCCTCCTCAGGGCCCATTCCACTAGGGGCACAGCTGCCACGGTGGCAGCTGTAGGCGATATATCTCTTTGCTTGATGTCTGCAGAGCAGCTACATGGAGGACTGTACACACATTCACAAAGCACTACTGCTTAGATGTGCAGTCCAGATCTGATGCCAAACTTGGCACAGTGGTGCTGCAGAGCCTTTTTCCAAAGTAGGTTCTGTACCCACCTCCCAACTGTACTGCTCTGTAGTCTGCACCCGTATGAAGCATATTAGAAGACTCCTGGGGGTGAGAAGGAAAAAATTACTCACCACAGTAATATTATTTCTTCCAAGGTGTCTTGTAATATGCTTCACATGCCCCCACCCATTCTCCCCAGGGAACTTGACCAAGAATGGCTCTGCATTCATTTCTTTTGGCTAAATTTCTTGGGGTCTTTTACTGTTGTTGCGATTTTCACAGTTGTTCTGGTTTTTTGGAATGTTTATATAATTTTTATTCCTGTTGTAACGGTCCTTTTCTAGGGGGCTCAGTTTCAGCCCTGACAAGCTCTGAATTAATTCTAATGCCCTCTAGGCTGGCTACAGGCAGCACATCTCCTCCCTAAAAGCGGATTGTTTAATTCCGACCTTGTTTAAACTGACTCTGCAGCTGAACCCAGCTGGCATTCTGCACCTGTATGAAGCATATTAGAAGACACCTTGGACAAAATAATATTACTACGGTGAGTAATTTTTTCATATAGACCATAACAATAAACTTACAGACTGCAATAGTAATGCTCATGCAACCTCAATAACAAAGGAACTAATTCTTGTGTGAACCTATTTCAGGTTCTGGAAGAGGAGGAAGGGTTAGTGAGTGTGAACACAGTGAGGGCGGGATCCCTTAAGAAACATAATTTTTTATTCTAACCCCAGAACGTGGTCCCTCACTGTTGGGCACAAGTGGAGGAGGCCTTTAAAAAAACGTTTCAAAATGGGCTATGAGGCCAGAGACGTTCCCCTGCCAACTAATAAGTATGCTGATACTGCCACTAAGTGCACCTTTAAAGTTGAAGGCTGTAGGCCTAAACTGTAGGTGCAGTAGGTATTCCAGATCGGTAGGCAAACCTGCCTCTGCTGGGTTTATTTTTCTGAGGCACACCAGTAAGAAAACCTTTTTCACTTAGAGGATTATGCTTTCCTGGTAGTAGGTTTCCTTAAAACCTTAATCCCGAAAATTCTAGCTCCTCAAGAACCATGCCCTCAGGTGTAGCTTCCTGCATTTTGGGAATGTTATTTAGCCGTGGGACAAAGTCAACAGATTGCGACTTAATGGCAGGCAGATTGGATTCTTGACAAGCAGGACCAGGAACACTGAGTACCGGGCCTGTCTAGTCCAGTCTGGGGTTATCAGGATCATTGCTGCAGGTTCCCTTTGGAGTTTCAGGAGGTCAGTCTGAATGAGTAAGAATGGTGGGAAGGCATACAGAAAAGAACAGTTATGTAAGAACTTACCGTAACAGTAGATCTACGAGGGGGATCTCAGTCATCAGGTAACACTGTAGGAACCTTCACCGCTGGTGAAGGGGAATTCACATGGAAGATTTTCAGCAGTACAACTGGGGCCGCCCATGCCATTGACGTCCATCCACGTCACCAACCCTACATAGGTATGAGCAACCCCGCTCCCTGCTAAGTTCTTTTACAATGAGACTAAGGGAGCTAGGCTCTCACCTTGGGGGACCGATGAAAGAGAGGTGCCCAGACCTAAATGAAAGGCTGGATACACCAGACAGTTTCTAGACAGGAGCCCCAAGGAGGCGGATGATGGGAGGGAAAGTATACCTGATGACTGAGATCCCCTCTAAGATCTACTGTTACGGTAAGTTCTTACGTTAACTGTTCTATCTTCTTTGGGGGTATCTCAGTCATCAGGGAACACTGCAGGAACGAATCGCAAGCAGTTATAAATGCATAACAGACAGTCTGGGAGGAGAGCTCTTCATAAACTTATGACAGGAGTCCCTGTAACACAGCCCTGCCAAATCCTGCACTGGATCTTGAGGCAATGTTCAGACTGTAGTGCTTCATGTAAGTATGAACTGTACCCCAGGTGGCAGCTGCACAAATGTCAGCAGCTGAGACCCCCCAGAAAGAGGCTATCGAGGTAACCATTCCTCTGGTGGAATGAGCTTTGACAACACCAGGCAATTCTTTGCCATATTTGTTGTAGCAGACCATAATGTAATTAGCCAACCATGTGGATAAACATTACTTAGAAACAGAAATGCCCTCACTACCTGGGGCGAAGGAAACAAACAACTGCTTCAACTTTCTGGACTCCTTAGTCTTAAGTAGATAGTACTATAACGTTCTACGCACATCCAACGTATGGAGCAGTGCTTCCCCTAAACTGGCACGCTCAGGAAAATAAACAGGAAGGTGGGCAGACTGACTGAGTGTAAACTCTGAAACCACCTTAGGGAGAAACTTAGGATTTGTGTGCAAAGACACCCTATCTTTGTGAAAAATCAAATAAGGCTCCTCACACCGGAGGCCTGAAGCTCTGAAATTCTTTGAGCAGAAGTAAAGTTGCGGTTGACTCAAAAGGAGACAGGGTCAGTTTCTCCAAAACGAAATTCAAGTCCCAAACCGGGACAGAAGAATGGACTGGAGGTTTCAGATGCAGGATGCCCCTTATTAAGGTATGGGAGACATCCAGCTGAGCAATCGTGCGGTCCACCCACGGGCTCATGAAGAGAAGAAATAGCTGAAAGGTGAACCTTGAGGGAAGAGTACTGGAGACTCAAGTCAGAGAGTGAGATCAGGTAGTTCAGGATATGATTCACCAAGCAGGTCAAAGGGTCTAAGCTATGTTTGGCAGCCCAGATTACAAACCGCTTCCACTTCATGGCATATGTGGCTCGAGTGGAAGATTTTCGGGTGGCCACTAGGAAGTCTGCTACCCTGTTAGAGACTCTGAACCTGGCAACGGCAATATTCTCAGGAGCCAGGCATGCAGATGGAGGGACCTGAGGTTGGGATGGACCAGGGCCCCCTGAGCCTGGGTCAGCAGATTCCTCAAAAGAGGAAGAGGGACCAAAGGTTCCTCTGCTATCTGCTGAAGGAGAGGGAACAATACCTGGCGAGGCCAGAATGAAACCACCAGAATCATGGTGGCCCCCTCCATCTGCAACTTGATTAGCACCCTCTGGATTAAAGGAAATGGAGGGAATGCATAAAGAAACCTCCCGCTCCAAGAGAGGGACGAGTCTCACCAGAAAACCGCAGGCCCTGGACCTAGCGAGCAGAAATTGGGCAGTTTTGCATTGAGTGGGGACACAAAAAGGTCCAACTCTGGACTACTCCATCTCTCGAACAAGTCTTCTGTGACAGATAAGAGAAGCTCCTATTCATGAATGCTGGACTGAGTCCTGCTGAGACTGTCCACCAGGGTGTTTAGGATGCCTGGCATGTGGACCGCAGAGAGTATCAGACTGTGATCTAATTCTCAGTACCACACTCTTATGGTCTCCCTGCAAAGGGGGTACGAATGAGAGCCCCCTCCCGCTTGTTGATGTAGTATACTACGTTTAGATTGTCTGACTGCACTAGCAGCTGACCCAGTGCAAGGTGTTCCTGAAAGGCCTGCATGGCGTACAGCACCACTCTCATCTCCAGGACATTGATATGCAGGGAGGCTTCCCTGTTGGGACCAGGAGCCCTGGGTTTGGAAGGGACCCAGGTGTGCTACCTAGCCCAGACCTGAGGCATCTGTGATTAGTATCGGAAGCGGGGAAGAGATCTGGAATGGAACGCCTTGAAGCAGATTCAAGGGGTCCATCTACAACTGTAGTACCTTGCATACTGGGGAAGAGACCAGGACTGGTTGATCTAATTTGTTTGTGCGCTGGTCCCACTGTACCTGGAAGGTACACATATAGAACCTGGCCAGTGAAACGGTGGGTATGGCAGCTGCCATCAGGCCCAGCAATCTTAGATATATCCTGTCAGGAATGTACCAGCTCTGGGCAGCATCCTGAGCTTGGGCTATGAGGCACTCTGCCCTGTTGTGGGGCAGGAAGGCCGTCCCCTGTGCTGAGTCCAGAACTGCCCCTATATACTGCAACCTTTGGGATGGTACCAGAACCAACTTGGACAGGTTGACGGTAATGCCCAGAGAGTGGAAGAGCTGGAGAGTTCACGCCAGAGGCAGCAAAAACTGTTACAAACAGTGGATCTGTGCTATGCTCCACAGACTTAGGCAGGATGCTGGTGCAGGGCTACCGCCCTATTACTATTGAAACAAGAGAAGGAGCAGCAGTACTCCAGAGCCAAGAGTTAACAGATAACTCCAATGAAGGAGGTCCACACCAGATTCTTCAGAAAGTGTGTTTATTGCTGGGTAAGATCCCACTCGCAAGTATGGAACAGAGTCCGTATCACCAAACTGCCCTGGCGTTTCGCCACGTAAGGGCTTCATCAGAGGGTCTCAGGATATCATCCAATACAGACAGGCATACGGGCTGATGTGCGACTGTGTCCATATCCGAATGCTTATCGGAATTCATTTCAAAATGCAGTGAGTAAATACTTTGTTGCAACCCCTCTTGGTCCATAGCCTCTGTTGTTCCGTTTCTTGCAATTACCTGGTCCTTCAGGTCTCGCCGCTCAGGTAAACCAAACGGCACCCGAGTTGCAGCTCTGAAGTGTAAGTCAAGCGCCAAAAACAATAGATTTGTGCTGCGCTCCACAGACCTAGGCAGTGTGCTGGTGCAGGGCTACCGCTCTATTACTACTGAAACAAGAGAAGGAGCACCAGCATTCCAGAGCCAGGAGTTAACAGATTACTCCAATGAAGGAGGTCCACACCAGATTCTTCAGAAAGTGTGTTGTTTATTGCTGAGTAAGATCCCACTTAAGAGTCCCCCAACAGAGTCCATATTACCAAACTGCCCCGGCACTTCGCCACATAAGGGCTTTGTCAGGGGGCCCCCTAACAAAGCTGGTGCTCCTTCTCCTGTTTCATCAGAAAAGCTGTTCCCTGGACAGAGCCTTCAGGAGCCAACTGTCCAGATAAGGGAAGACATACAGTTCCTCCCTTCTGAGAACTGCTGCGATCGCTCGCAAGCACTTGGTAAAGACTCGTGGCGCAGAGGACAAGCCAAAGGGAAGAACTTTGAACTGATAATGATTGCCCTGAAAGGTGAAACAGGGAAACTTCTTGTGAGGAGGAAAGACCGACATGTGCAGGTAAGCATCCTGCATGTCCAGTGAACAGAGCCAGTACCCTGTCTTGAGGAGGGGCATTAGGCCTAGTAAAGTTACCATCTGTAACTTCTTGTACTGGACATACAGATTGAGGTCCTTTAGATCTAGAATAGGTCTCAGATCTCTGGTCTTTTTTGGGACCAGGAAAAACCTGGAATAAAATCCCTTGTTTCTCTGGTGCCTGGGCGCTGGCTCTATGTCCTGCTTGCACAGAAGGGACTGCACCTCCTCCCAGAGAACAGGCAGGTGAGCTGAGGGGGGAGGGTAACAGGAGGGTGGAGGTGGTGTTTCTGGAGGCTGCTGGATGAGCTCCAAGGTGTGACCCTTTTCTATGATCTGCAGAAACCATGCATTCGGAGTTATGGTTCTTCACTGATTCAGATGAAGGAAGATCCGACCTCTGACCACCGTCTCCTGGTCCAGGACCAGTGGAGGGGGGTCTGGCAAGGAGTGAAGCAGAGGTGGAGCCAGCCGCAGAGGCTGATCCCTCACTTCTGGGGCGCATGACCACTGCTCCAGCACTGGAGGGGGCATATGCCCATGGCAGCTGCCCTGGCAACCGTGTCAGCCATGTCATATAAAGCTCTGAGCAGGCGTTTGCTAACATCCTCAGCTGCTTGGAGGCACTGTAGCAGCTCCTGCTTTTGAGTGCCCTCCGGAATGGCCCAGGCAGCAGCCTTGCCCTTTTTCCAACCGGCATTCTGGTATTTTACCAAGTGTGACAGATAGTTTTCAATCCTCAGACCTAACGTGGAGGATTTTTCAATCCTCAAACCTAACGTGGAGGAGGCATAAACCCTTTTACCTCAGAGGTCAATTCTACAAGACTCTTTGTTGGGAGGAAGAGAACTAAGGTGCTTAGGCACCTTAGATCTGTCATGAGCTGCCTTAACCTTTAGGCTACCAAGAGAATTAGAACGAATAGGAATTCTGAACTGATATAACAGTGCGCGGCACAACAGGGGTTACTGACCACTGGGTCTGTCTCGGGTTGGGCAGCATCAATCAATCAATCAATCTTTATTTAGCCAGGTGAAACTCCATTGAGCAAGCTCATTTTCAAGAAGGGCCTGGTAGGTACAGAATAAATAATATAGTAGCACAATAGAACATATAGCACAAATGGGCAAAGTAATACAATACATAGCAATAAAAGCAAAGTACAAGGATAATCAATGAGGCCCGGTCGTAAGGTGAAGCCTCATCCCAGTAAAAAGTATAGCAGAGAGGTGGAAGCAAGTCAGCATTAATTTAATGTGCTGAACCAGTGATTTTAGACACTGACAGCTCTAGTAGAGCAGAGTTAATGCTAGTGACAGTGTAAGCAGGGGGCTCAGCAGCAAGTAGAAAGCAAGGATGAATCCAGGAACATGGCTTAGGGTAATTCTAATGAGAGGATAGAAAGTGTAGAGGGTTGACTGTAAGAACAGCAATGTATGGCTACAGTTTAGCGACAGGGAGGGCACTGACAATGCTCCGAGAAGTATCTCGAATAGAGTGACTTGAATTCCGCAAAACCAACAGGAAGCACCAATTTTAAGGATTTCTGGATGTTGTTCCACAGCTGGGGCAGCACATAGCTGAAGGAAGCTCTGCCAAAGTGGGAAAAGACTTTAGGCACAGCTAGTGAGATGTACGAACGGCTTCTCGAGGCAGTTTCATAAGGTGAAAAAGGGCATACAGTCAGAAATGTAGGAGGGTAGCATCTTGGATATAGATCTATAGTTCCATAGTATAGCATTCCTTTGCCTCCTGAACATAAGGTAGGTCCATCCTAGCGTGGAATAGAGTACACAGTGATGAGTATTATATGCCGCACCTGAGATGAAATGTAAGGCCCTATGATAGAAGGTGTCAAGCTTAGACAGGGCGGTTTTTGGGACCTGGCCATGCAGGAAGTCTGCATAGTCAAAGATAGCTAGGAACGTGGTTTGAACTAAGCTTTTTCTGGCCTCCTGGGTAAGCAGATGCTTGATTCTAAAAAAAAAAAATCCAAGCCTCTGTCTAAGTTTTTTTGAGAGCTCATCTATATGATCAGCAAAAGAAAGTCTGTTGTCAAGCCACATACCTAGGTACTTGAACTTGGCCACATAGCTAAGTGACTCGCCAAGCAGCATAACAGGGGAGACCCTGGGGGGGCGTGATAAAGTTTGTCTGCCCTGTGGGGCATAGCTGGCACCATGTTAGGTCTGTGCCAGGCTGCCGTGGCTGCATTCTTTAAGGCAGGGAGCACTGGAGGAATGGTCTTTGGGGGAGATTCAGGAATCTCCAGGAAATCCACCAGATCTTTTCTGGAGGCATCCACTTCCTCAGTGTGGAAGCACATGGCTGAGTACAGCGGTTTCATCACATTGAAAAAAGTGAGGTCCTCAGGAGGAGACCTGGGAGTATGCTTCACAGCATCCTTACTGACAGATGAGGCAGTAGATCTGTCTGAAAGTAGTATCCTCTCCTCTTCTTCCTCCACTTCATCAGTAAGAATGAGGTCTGGGTGATACTCCTCCTCAATGCTGACCTCTTCAATAGCTAGGTCTGTCATCGGGTGTGCCAGTGGCGGCCCAATGGAGCCTCCCAGGGCTGACGAACAAGCATCAATTACGAGGCTGCCGTTTTGTCAGCAAAAGGGGCCTGTTTAAGGGGCTCAGCTGCTGCACAAGCATATTAGTGAACTTGATCAGGACTTCATTCAAGTTGACAGTGACCACTGACAGAGAGGGGTTCGATGGCACATATGTCAACGACCCACCTTCTGTGTCCTGAGAACCCATTGAGCCTGTAGCCCTAGTGGAAGAAGAGGCAGGTCTCGACGGGAGAGCCATCAACAACGAACCTCTCGTCAATGATGGAGGGGCCGATGACCTGGAGGTCAATGGCCGGGTGCCTTGAGAATTGGACAGAGGTGCTGTCGGTATAGGTCTGGTGGGCACAGAGACCTGGACAGCAGTTCTCTTCATTGGTGCTGCCACAGCCAACAAAGATCCCCTAGAAAAAGGAGAGGCTGACAGAGAGAGAGATCAATGCCGGAGGGGAGTGGTCATGATCTCGGTCCGAGGCCTTGTCTCGGGCCTTAGATGCCTGGGAGCTCAAAGAACCAGTGGGCAACTGAGAGGCCAGGACCCCAGAGGACCCCTGCCCGAAACTGGCTACCTGTTGATCCATTAGGAATTTTTTAAGAGCCTTTTTGCGTCGCCTGAGGGTTGTTTAGTTAAACTTCTGGCAGAGTTCACAGTCAGAAACTTTGTGGTCAGGCCCAAGACAGCAGACAAAGATGGAGTGCTCACCTTTGGAGGCAATCTTTTTTCCACAGCGGAAGTGAGAAGTAGAAGGATAAACTCTCAACATAAACAAAAAATACAGGTTACTCACCTGTAACAGGAGTTCTAGGAATGGTATATGTTGTTCATCCACACTCATTGGCAGTATCCTTGCCGCTTTAAATCTTGCCGGAAGGTCTTCAAGCTTGCTCCTCCCACCCACCCGGTGGTATAACTCCTCGGCTCCACTTCTACGCCAGATCTGGCCTCGCTGAAGCTCAGGCTAAAGGCCAAGCCGAGGTCGGAATGTGGTGGATGAACAACATATACCATTCAGAACTCCTGTTACAGGTGAGTAACCTGTATTTCTAGGACATGGATATGTTGTTCATCCACACCATTGGCAGACTCCTAGCAGTTCTCCGGGAGGAGGGAGGCAAGACGCACACCCCATATACTTACTTGGGAAGAGAGACTGGAGAACCGAGGCCCCAAACCAGCATCCCGCGTGACTCAAGGTCGATGTGGTAGTGGGTAATGAAGGTGTTTGCTGACTTCCAGGTAGCAGCCCTGCAGATTTCCTGATAGGGGCGTCCCTGGAAGCAGCCACGCTGCAGCAGTATGAGCGGGTAGAATGAGCTCTTATCCTCTGGGAGGCTCCATGCCCGCCAACTTATAGCAGAGATCTATGCAGGAGGTTACCCACCTGCTTATCGTCCGCTTGGCTGCAGGTCTGCCAGATGCGGCTTCAGCGTAGGGTGACAAACAGCTGGCGAACCTCTCCCGAATTCTCAGCCGCAGGCCTTATAATAAGCGAGCCTTCTAGGGTCCAGAGTATGGAGCCTATATTCGCCCTCCGAGGTGTGATTGGGGTAGAACACTGCAGAGTCAACACCTGGTTAAGGTGAAACTCCACCACCTTCGAAGGAATTTCGGTGGGGGCGCAGGACAACCTTGTCCCTGTGGAAGACCAGGTAAGGAGACTCGATGGAAAGCGCCTGGAGCTCTCCCATCCTTCTGGCTGACGTGATAGCCACCAAGAAGGCGGTCTTCCACGACAGGTGAGAGAGAGCACACCTGTGCATAGGTTCGAATGGCTTGCCCATGAGCTTTGCCAGTACCAGCAGTAGATCCCACGGAGGTGGGGGTTCCCGCACTGGAGGGGAAATGTGATCAAGGCCTTTGAAAAAGCGCCAGACCACCTTCTCCTCCTCATGTCGACTGCTTCCCTGCCCGCGCCCGCAAGGCAGAGATGGCTGCCAGGTGCACCCTTAGGGTCGCCGACCTAAGCCCTTGACTAGAAAGGGACCATAACATAGTCCAAGATGCTTGCCAGGAACAGGAGGAAGGGTCCAAGCCCTTGCTCCTGACACCAAATGGAAAACCTTTTCCATTTGAAGGCATAGCATTTTCTGGTCGACTTTTACGGGACGCCTCAACTACATTGAGGACCTCGTCGGAAAGACCCAAAGCCTGGAACTCTAGCCGCCAGGAACCAGGCCAGCTGGTGCAGGGATTGAAGGTCCGGATGGAACACCTTCCCTGATTGACTGAGAGCAGGTCCGGCGAGCTGGAAGCTGCCATGAGTCCTGGAGCTGAGACTGAGGAGATCTGGGTACCAGAACTGGCGAGGCCAGTCTGGGGCTATCAGAATCACCTGCGCCTTGTCCCTCCTCGCTTGAGAAGCACCTTGTGGATCAAGGGAAATGGGGAAAGGTAAAGAGGCCCGGGGTCCATTGCCTCGAGAAGGCATCCCCTGCAGCGAGCCCCTGCTGAGGGGGCGGCATGAAACAGACTCAGCTTCGCTTCTCCATGGAGGCAAACAGGTCCACCTGAGGTGTGCCCCAAAGGAGAACAGATGCTGTACTACCTCCGGCAGGAGAGACCACTGTGGATGCAGCCCCTATCCGGCTCAGGGCATCGGCCAGGGTGTTGGAGGCTCCTGCCACGTGAATGGCTAGAGATCCGCCCAGGCTGCGCAGACGAGTGACCAAATGCGGAGAGCTTCCTTGCATAGAAGCATGGGCGCGGCCCGCCCTGGCGGTTTAGATAGTACATGGTCGGTATTGTCCGTCTGACTCGGACCACTTGACCCCCGGAGGAACGGAGCAAAGGCGGTGAGAGCTAGGCGGACCGCCGAGCTCTCAGCAGGTTGATGTGGCATCGGGACTCCAGGGGGACCAGAGGCCATGAGCCCGGTGTTCCCCAGATGGGCACCCCAACCCATCAGAGAGGCATCGGTCGACAGGGAGATCTGCCGCTCGGGGCGGACGAACGGGATGCCCTTCCTGCAAATGATCTGGAACGGTCCACCACTGGAGAGCCGCTCCACATCCCCTGTGTCACCGACACAAGCTGGTCCAAGGGATCGCAGCTGCCAGACCACTGGCTGGCCAGTCCCACTGAAGGGGACGCATGTTCCAGCGGGCCCAACGGACCACGCTGGTACAGGCCGCCATGAGACCCAGGAGGCGAGGAAGTCCCGGCAGGGCGAATTGCCCAACCAGAAATGATCGGGCAAAGGAGGAAAGAACCTCGGCCCTGTCCGCTGGAGCCGCGCTTGGCTCAAGAGAGTCGAGCTGCGCCGATGAATAAAATCACCTGCTTGCTCGAGTCTTACTTGGCCTCGCTTGATAAGGAGGCCCAGTTGAGAGCAGACCTGAGGGCCAGATCTCTGGACCACTCCGCCTCCTTCCTGGAGGGAGCTGCTATCAGCCAGTCGTCCAGGTAAGGGTACACCCGGACCCTCGGCGCCATAGAGGAATGCTGTCACCACTGCCATGCATTTGGTGAAGACCTGGAGCTGGAGACAAGCCGAAGGGCATGGCTTGAACTCAAGAGAGATCCTTCCGCCGGAAGCGAAGGGAATCTCTGGTGAGACGGACGGATAGGGACGTTGAAAAACGCCCTGCAAGTCCAGAGAGCAGAACTTCACGCTGCTCCAAGGATGGTATTATCTGAGCCAGAGTGACCATCCTGAAGGTTCGAGACCTTAGGAACTTGTTTAGGTCGTGTAGGTCGGGAATGGGGCGCCAGCCCCGTCTGCTTTCGGAACCAGGAAGTACCTGGACACAAACCCTGGGTCTGAAAGAGGTCCACCACCTTCTTACCACCTCCTTCTGGAGGAGGAGGCGATGTCGCCTGACGAGCCGCCAGTGAGGCTGGGGATCCGCCCCGAGGGGCGACGGCCTGAAGGGTGGTGCCTGCTCGAATTCCAGAGGCAGGCCTCTTCCCACCACCTCCAAGACCCACCTGTCCGTGGTAACAGCGGACCAGGCGGAACGGAAGTGCTGGAGCCGCCTCAGCCTGGGGACCTAGGGGCAAGGTGACGGGGATGGGGCTTACACCCTCAGCCCGTCACTGGGCAGGCTTGGAGGAGGGACGGCCGAGGACCTCCTGGGCCCTTTCCTCCTGCCTCCTGTTAGAGGAAGCCGGCGGCTTGGGTTTGGGATGCCAAGGCCGAGCCTGCTGGCCCTGACGTTGCTGGGCCGGGCGCGCCGGGGGCAGAAGGACGAAAGGGCTTAGGCTGTGGTTTGTGGCCTTTGTCCTTCTGAGCGGAAGAGACCGAGTCCAAGGTGGCATTGGACTTCTCGATCCTCTGCAGGTGACCTTCCACCCCAGGGCCGAAGAGGTCAGTCCCCAAAAAGGGAACATCCGCCAACTTGTGCTGGGTATCCGAAGTAAAGGTGGATATCCTCAGCCAAGCCCGCCGACGCATAGCCACTGCGGCCGCCACCGATCTGGCACATGAGTCCCCTACATCCAAAGCAGTCTGGAGCTGCTGTTTGGCCACTGCCCTGCCCTGGTCCCGCACCTGCTTAACCGTAGTCTGCAGATCGGCGGGAAGATGAGGGATGACCTCATCCAGGGAGCCCAACAGGGCATGAGAAAAATGTGCCATGAGGACGGCCGAACTGGCCTGACGAAGGCCGAGAGGACGCGAGCGTAGACTTTTTCACCGACATAGTCCAATTTCTTGGACTCCTTGTCAGGAGGTTTGTCCACATCCTGGCGCTAAGCCGGGCGCTGCCGGAAAACGCTGTCGGTAACCAACCCCTCAGCAGAGGGGTGTTCCCGAAAACCTGACAAGGAACCGGTAGGGACCGCATACTTCCTGGCCATCCTGGCCGAAGGCGCAGGGCAGGAAGCAGGGCGCTGCCAAAGCTCCAGTGCTGGACCCACTATGGCCTCGGCCACCGGAAAGGCCTCCGTCGGAGAATCCCCTCGGTCCAGAATCTCCGTGAGGGGATACCTGGCCCGTTTGGAAACGGGTTCGAGCTCCATCCCCGTAGACTCCGAGATGAGCCGAAGCAGTCCTAGGAAGGACGACGGGCTATCGCCCATTGGCTGACCTCCTGAAGACTCCAAGTCCAGTCGCTTGAGAAGAAGGAGGAATCATCTTCGGACTCGGAAGAGTCTCAAGAGCTGCCTCTGGCCTGAACCACCCTTCACCTGCCGAGGTCGTCGGGAGTGAGGGTAACTGACAGCCGATGGGGTAAACCCTTAGTCGACCGAGAATCCTTGGTCGGAGCCCCAATTGGTGGCTGTGGAGGCGGAGGTTCCACCGGAATCGGTGGAGCAGCTGGTTTTGGCCGAACAACCGCCTGGGTATAGGCTCCCGGCAAGTCGAGGGGTTGTGTCGGCTGCCCGTGACAGCCATAATGGCCGGGAAGCCGGAGTCGGCTTATTCCGGCCAGGAGAACTGTTGCAACATAAGGTCTCGCATCGTCCGACGTAATTTACGCCGGCTTCCTCATCCGGGGAGGAGGACGAGGACGAAGCGGCGACGCCGCCATCGTGCGAGCCGACCGACCGCCTATGACGGGGAACGGCTGGACCGCGAAGAGGTCCGAGACCGAGACCGAGAGTCCCGAATTTCGGGGTCGGTGCAGGGAGGTGTCGGCGGAACCGACATTCCTTCGCTCGAAGGTCCATCCGAGGGCTCCGGAACCGAGGCACAGGCGAGCCCACGGATCCTCAACTCCTCCCGGGGAACCGGGAGGGGAATCTCGGCTGCTAAAGGCGACAGTCTGTCCCAATGGGTCGAGAAAAATCTCGACTTCATCAGTGGGAGTCTCGGCCAACTGACCTGACGGGACACCGTGAGGCCAGTGGCCGAAGCCGGCGGTCGACCGGGATGCCGACGGTCCACGGCCCGGGAGAGGGACCTTTCCGCCCCAAGAGCGCCGACGGAGGGATTTACCTTGTCCTCTTTTGGACCGAGAAGAGTCCAGCAGACGAGCCCTTCTCCTTAGTGGAGAGGGACAGACAAAGCTCCTTAAAGGAAGCCGGTAGGAAGAACCCAGAGAGCGGGATAAATGCCGGCCGAGGAAGATACGGCCCGCGCCGCCTCTTCGAGGGCGACCATCCGCCGAGCTGATCCCTCAACAGCCGCCATGGACACCGCCAACCGGGCCTTTGGACTTCACCGAGGGAAACGCTTCGGACGCCCAGTTGCAATCGGGCAGCACGGTCTTCGAGGACGAGGGCTAGAAAGATGAGCACAGGCCTAAGCCTGCGGGTCGTGTCAAGGCCTAAGTAGACACCGTGGAGTGTGGATCCGTCCGAGACATCTTCTGCCCGCATGGGCATCTCCAAATCCGGAGTCGATTGATCCATCGCAGTCGCTGAGGGATCAAGATGAAGTCTTTGCAAAATATTATTTTTAAACTGCAAACGGAGAAATAGGAACTAGTCACAAACGCAGAGCGTTAAGGAGGGAACCTGAGCTTCCAAGCGGTAAGGAAGATCTGACGTCATGGGGCGGAGCCGAGAGTTATACCACCCGGGTGGGTGGGAGGAGCAAGCTTGAAGACCTTCCGGCAAGATTTAAAGCGGCAAGGATACTGCCAATGAGTGTGGATGAACAACATATCCATGTCCCTAGAAGCAGGAATCTCTTTAAAAAAAGAGATTTTGAAAAGGTATGTTAAGGAAAGCCGTGGACTGAAAAAGGCACAAATACTGCGACATAGCTTCCATGGACACCCATGTGAGTGAGTCGACGTCGGAAAAAAACTGAGGAGGGAGTGAGGCCACTCACGTCTGTATAGGGTTGGTGATGTCGATGGTGTGGGCAGCCCCAGTTACACTACTGCAAATCTTCTGGTTGGATTCCCCGTCACTGAAGGCAAAGGTTCCAATGGTGATACCTAATGACTGAGATACCCTTGAAGAAGATCAGCAGATCAGGAACTTCGCCATCAGTGAAGCAGGATCCATACGAAGATTTTCAGCAGTACAACTGGGGCCGCACACGCCATCGATGTCCTTTGACATCATCAACCCTATAAAGGCATGAGCGGCCCTGCTTCTTCCTCAGTTCTTTCCCCCGGAGACAAAGGGAGCATAGCTCTAGCCACGGGGAACCAAGGAGGGGGATGGTGGGAGGGAAAGTCGACCTGATGAATCGAAGAGCTACTGTTACGGTAAGTTCTTATGTAACTGTTCTATTTTCTTTGGGGGTATCTGTCATCACGTCACACCCTAGGAATGAGTCACAAGCAATTACAGGTACAGACAGACAGTCTGGGAGGAGGGCTCACCATAAACTTAAGACAGGAGGCCATGCAGCATAGCCCTGCCAAAACCTGCATGGGTTCTTGAGGCAATGTCCAGACTGTAGTACTTGGTGAAAGTATGGACAGTACTCCAGGTGGCAGCCGCACAGATGTCAGTTGCAGAGACCCCTCGGAAACAAGCCACAGAGGTAGCCGTGCCTCTTGTGAAATGAGCCTTTACAGCTCCAGGCAATTCTTTGCCATACTTGTTGTAGCAGAACACGTTGCAATTTGCCAGCCATCTGGATAAACAATGCTTTGAAACTGAAGTGCCCTCTCTACCTGGGGTGAAGGAAACAAACAACTGCTTCGACTTTCTAAATTCCTTGGTGCGAAGGAGGTAGTACTTCAAAACTCTGCACACATCTAACGTATGGAGCAGTGCTTTCTCTTTATTGGCACGCTCAGGAAAATAAACAGGAAGGTGGACGGACTGGTTGAGTGTAAACTTGGAGACCACCTTAGAGAGAAACTTAGGATTTGTGCACAATCTGTCTTTGTGAAAAATCAAATAGGGCTCCTCGCACCAGAGGGCCGGAAGCTCTAAAATTCTTTAAGCACAAGTAATGGAACTAAAAATAACACTTTCCAAGAGAGAAAGTGTAACTTGCAAGTCATGACTGGCACAAAAGGAGACATGGTCAACTTCTCCAAAACAAAATTCAGATCCCAAGCCAGGACAGGAGAACGGATTGAGGTTTTCAGATTCAGGATGCCCCTTAAGAAAGTACGGGAGACATACAGCTGAGCAATCATGTGGTCACCCACGGGCTCATGAAAGGCAGAAATAGAAGAGAGGTACGCCTTGAGGGAGGAGTGCTGGAGACCTGAGCCAGACAGAGAGATCAGGTAGTCCAGAATGTGGCTCACCGGATAGGTGAAAGGGTCCAGATTATGTTTGGCAGCCCAGATGGCAAACCGCTTTCACTTCATGGCATCTGTGGCTAGAGTGGCAGGTTTCTGGGTGGCCACCAGGATGTCTGCCACTCTGTGAGAGACCCCATATCTGATGAGTGCTATGTTCTCAGGAGCCAAGCATGCAGATGGAGGGACTTGAGGTTGGGATGGGCCAGGGTCTCCTGATACTAGGTCAGTAGGTTCCAGAAGAGGGGGAAAGAGACTGGAGGTTCCTCTGCCAGCTGCTGAAGTACAGGAAACCATATCTGTCATGGCCAGAATGGAGCTATTAGAATCATGCTGGCCCCCCTCCATCTGCAGTTTGATTAGCACCCTCTGAATGAGAGGAAATGGAGGGAAGGTGTACCGCTCCAGGAGAGGGACAACACATTTTCACCAGAAAACTCCAGACCCTGGATCTAGCGAGCAAAAATTGGGCAGTTTTGTGTTGAGTGGGGATGCAAAAAGATCCAATCTGGATGCCCCGATCTGTTAAACAGATCTTCTGTGACGGATGACAGAAGTTCCCATTCGTGTATGCTGGACTGAGTCCGGCTGAGGCTGTCAGACAGTGTTTAACATGCCTGGCGCATGCACCGCTGTGAGTGTCAGACTGGGGTCAGATGTCCAGTACCACACCCTCATGGCCTCCCTGTATAGGGGTACGAATGAGTCCCCCCTGCTTGCTGATGTAGTATACTACACTGAAACTGCTGGACTGCACCAGCAGCTGACTCGGAGCAGGGTGTTCCTGAAAGGCCTGCACGGCATACAGAACCGTCCTCATCTCCAGAACACTGATATGCAGGGAGGATTCTATCTGGGACCATTAGCCATGGGTTTGAAAGGAGCCCAGGTGCGCTCCTCAGCCCAGACCGGATGGATCCGTGGTGAGGATCTGTTGTGGGGAGGAGATCTGGAATGGGATGCCTTGCAACAGGTTCAAGGGGTCCATCCACCACTGCAGTACGTTGTGGACTGGGGAAGAGACCAGGACTGGGTGATCTAACTCGTCAGTGAGCGGAGGGTCCACTGGTGAATGCACATATGGAGTTTAGCCAGTGGAACAGTGAGTATGGCAGCCACCATGAGGCCCAGCAGTCTCAGGTACACCGTGGCAGGAACACAGCGGCGTTGAGTGAGTTCCTGAGCCTGGGTTATAAATGCGCTCTGCCCTGCTCTGGGGCAGGAAGGCCTTCCCCTGTGCCAAGCCTAGAACCATCCAAAAATACTGCAGCCTTTGAGATGGCACTAGAACCAACTTGGGCAGACTGACTGTGATGCCCATGGAGAGGAAAGACTGGAGAGTCCTTTCCAGAGTCGACAGGAGCTGTTCCCTGGATGGGGCCTTTAGAAGCCAATCATCCAGATAAGAGAAATCGTACAATCCCTCCCTTCTAAGAGCCGCTGCCACTGCTGCTAAGCACTTGGTAAAGACCCGCGGCACAGAGGACAAGCCAAAGGGCAGTACTTTGAACTGATAATGCTCACCCTGGAATGCAAAATGGAGAAATCTCCTGTGGGGAAAGACTGATACATGCAGGTAAGCATCCTGCATGTCTGGGGAACATAGCCAATCACCCGTTTTGAGGATGGGCAGCAGGCCTGGCAAAGTTACCATCTGAAACTTCTTGTACCGGACATACAGATTGAGGTCCTTTAGATCCAGAATGGGCCTCAAATTCACAGTCTTTTTGGGCACCAGGAAAAACATGGAATAAAACCCCTCGTTTCTCTGATGCCTTGGCCCTGGCTCGATGACCTACTTGTGCAAAAGGGACTGCACCTCCGCCGGAGAACAGACAGGTGAGCCGGGGAAGTAACTGGAGGGTGTAGGAGGGGTTTCTGGAGGCTGCTCAAACTCCAGAGTGTGAGTCCTTTCTATGATCTACAAAATCCAGGCATCCAAAGTTATGATTCTCCACCGATTCAAATGGAGAGAGAACCGACCTCCAACCACCTTTTGGTTGTGGACTGAAAAAGGAAGAGTCTGGCATGGAGTTAAGCAGAGGTGGATCTAGCCACGGGGGCTGGTTCCTCACTTCTGGGATGCTTGGCCGCAGCTCCAGCATTGGAGGGGGCGGGAAAGGCTGCTGGGGCTCTGCGCATCCCTTGGTGCGAGAGGCTGCACCAGGTCTACTGGTCACTTTGTGAAAAGAGGGCACTGTCTACCTCTTGGTTGAGTATGGCAGAGAGAGTGGACAGACCTGAGTGCCCTGCCTGAGGCCTGCAGATCATTAATAATATCCTGAACATCAGGACCATACAACTTAGTGCCATTAAAAGGGTTATTAAGCACCTTCTGCTGAACATCAGCAGAAAAACCTGAAACCCTCAAGCAGGAGTGCCTACATAGGCATAAGCCTGTGGCAGCAGCCCTGGCAAAAGTGTCAGCCATGTCACAGAGGATCCTGAGGAGAGGTTTGCTAACGTCCTCAGCTGCCTGAAGACACTGGAGAAGCTCCTGCTTCTGTGTGCCATATGGGAGGGCCTCGGTGGCAGCCTTGCCCTTCTTCCAGTTGGAATTTTTATACTTCACCATGACTGGTAGTTTGCAATCTTCATACCCAGGGTGGAGAAGGCATACACCCTCTTACCCCAGAGGTCAATTATTTTAGATTCCTTATCCGGGGGGAAGGAACTAAGGTGCTTAGGCAACTTAGACCTGTCATAGGCTGCTATAATGATCACTGAGTCTGTTTTGGGATAGGCAGCATATAAGGGGAACCCCTGGGGGCATGATAAAGTATATCTGTCCTGTGAGGCATAGCTGGCACCATGTCTGGTCTATGCCAGGCTGCCATGGCTACATTCCTCAAGGCAGGCAAGACTGGAGGAATGATTTTCGGGGGAAGACTCTGGAATCTCCAGAAAGTCCACCAGCTCTCTCAGTGTGGAAGCCCATAGCTGAGGATAGCTGCTTAATCACATTGAAAAATGTGGGGTCCTAAGGAGGAGACCTAGGAGTATGCTTAACTGATTTGTCACCGACAGAGGAAGCTGTGGACCTGTCATAGACCAGGATCTGTTCCTCCTCATCATCAGAAAGAATGAGGTCTGGATGGTACTCCTCCTCAACGTCTATCTATTCCAGATCCAGGTCCAGCATCGGGTGCACCAATAACGGCCTGCGGGGGAGCTTCCTGCAGTCAATGAGTAGGCACTGACGACGAAGCTGCCATTGATGGTGTCGGTGAGGTGGGACTATACACACCCAGCTGCTGCACAATCACCTAAGTGAATTTCGTGAAAATGTCGTTTAGGGTGACATTTGCCGACCGGGGGGGGGGACCCAAAGAGCCTGTAGCCCTGGACCTGGAGGGAGAAGGGTCAGTCTTTAACAGGAGGGCCATCGATGACAGGGAAGGAGGGGCTGACGACCTGAAGGTTGACCACCCTGTGAATTGGGCGGGGGTGCTGTCAGTATGGGTCTGGAGGGCACAGAGATCTGGACAGCAGTTTTGAGCGACAGTGCAGCCACAGGAGATGAGAATCCCCCAGAAGAAGGAGAAGAGGCTGTCGGGGAATGAGATCGCCGCTGGGGGGAGTAGTCATGATCGCAGTCTTTTTTATGACTTTCCCCCAAGGATTTGTTTCGGCCCTTAGAGGCCTGGGAGCTTGATGACCCCAGAGGACTCCTGCCCGTAACTGGCTACCTGTTTATCCATTAGGACATTTTTAACAGCCTTTCTATGCCACCTGAGGGTTGTTTGGTTAAACATCTGGCAAAGCTCACAGTCAGACACTTCATGGTCAGGCCCAAGACAGCAGACACAGAGAGAATGCTCGTCAGTGGAGGTAATCTTTTTTCCACAGCGGCAGTGACGGAAGAGAGAAGTCAAAGGATTAACTCTCAACGTTAACAAGCTGAAGGAATCTCTTAAAAGAGAGTCTAAAAAATACTAGAAGAAAAAGCCATAGGCAAAAAAAGGCATGAATACTGTATCAGAGCTCCCATGGAGACCCATGCGAGCGTGTTGATGGTGGAACAGAACTGAGGAGGGAGTGGGGCCACTCATGCCTTCACAG
The DNA here is from genome assembly GCA_016271365.2 of Neoceratodus forsteri. NCBI lineage: Eukaryota > Metazoa > Chordata > Ceratodontiformes > Ceratodontidae > Neoceratodus > Neoceratodus forsteri. The sequence goes on along the minus strand of CM057449.1, from coordinate 910,808,814 downwards.
GGTTGGTGACGTCAACGGCATGGGCGGCCCCAGTTGTACTGCTGAAAATCTTCCACGTGGATGCTGCTTCACTGACGGTGAAGTTCCTACAGTGTGACCCTATGACTGAGATACCCCCAAAGAGCTTTCCTGTCCAGTCCATACCAGGGTGCCCTCTGGGGCTGTCCCTCTAGCTGGTGGTCTGCAACAAAACTGTGGGAGCTGATAGTTCTCCCAAGAGGCAAACAGGTCTATATTAGGAATGCCCCACCTTCTGAACACTGAGGCCAGAACCTACTGGTTTAAGGTCCATTCATGATTTCCCTGGCAGATTCTGCTTAGGGAACCTGCCAGGCCACTGTCTCTACCTGGCAGATGTACTGCAAATATGTTTGCATCTAAGGAATACGCCAGATCCCACATCCTCATTGCGTCTGTCCAGTTTTGAGGATCCTGCTCCTCCCTGCTTGTTTATGTAGTACACTGTTGTGGTGTTGTCTGTCCTGATTTGGAGAGACTGACCCTGTAGATGGGAGAAGACTGCATTGCTAGCAGTACTGCTCTGAGCTGTAAGGTCCTGCAGGTGGGAGCCCCACCCCAGGAGTGAGGCATCTGTAGTAAAAATACTTGGTGGTGACTGCTGAAGGAAGGGGGATGCCCTCTCCGAGGTTGCAGTCTTCCTTCCACCACTCTAATGGTTTCACTAGTGCTTTGCCACTGGCACTAGCTTTGTAAGTGGATCCCATCTCTGAAACCAGTTGTCTCTCAAGTGGCACTGGATACTCATCTGGAACCTGGCCAATGGAATCACAGCTGGGGATACAGTCACGTGTCCTAGTAATTGCAGGGCATCCTTTGCAGGTCTTGGCTGACCTGCTGTTGCTAGTAAAGTTGTAACTCTGGCCTGCAGGAGGAAAGCTTTTCCCTGCAGCGTGTTTAGCTCTGCTCCCATGAAGTCCACAACTTGAACAGGATCTAGCTGGGACGCTTGCAGATTTATCAAGAATCCCAGGTTCTCAAAGGTACTTTTTACCAACTGACCTGAGCACCTTATCTCTTGTTCCGTTTTCCCTGAGACTAGCCAGTTGTCCAGGTAGGGGAAAACCACCACACCTTGTTTTCTCAGACGTGCTGCCACCACAGCCAAGCACTTTGTGAAAATCCTTAGAGCTGAGGTGAGATGAAAAAAGGAGGAGCTGGGAACTGATACTGGCAGTTCCCCAGCTTGAATCAGAGATATTTTCTGTGAGAAGTCCTGACTGATATGAAAATAGGCACCTTTCAGATCCAGGTATCCCATCCAATGACCTGTCTGCAAAGATGATATCACTGTCCTTAGTGTGACCATCTTGAGTTTTTCTTTTCTCAAACGTTTGTTCAGAAACCTGAGATTGAAAATAGGTCACCACTCCCCACTATTCTTGTGGGTCAAGAAGTATATTGAGAATAGTGCTCTGCCCCACTAGGAGGCAGTGCCTTTTTCTACAGCTTTTGATAGTAACAGTTTTTTTTACTTCCACTTCCAGCAGACTTTTCTGTGGGAGAGTGGGCTGGAAAACTTCTGTGTTTACACAGATACATAAAAGTTGTCGGCAGATAGGGACCTCTTAGCCCACCTAGTTTGCCCTATAATCCCTACCTATGAGGCCCGATGCCCAGAATAAACTCTGGCGCACTCCCCTCTTGCTTCTAGGATACCTTTGTGTCTGTCCCATTCATTCTTAAATCCTCGTGACTGTTTTAGCCTCAGCCTACCTCCTCTGGGAGGCTTTACCAAGCGTCCACCACCCTCTCCATGAAAAAATACTTTCTCACATTACCCCTGAGCCATCCCCCTTCCAACTTCACACTGTGTGCTCTTGTGTTTCAGCATCTCTTACTTTAGAAGATGCTCCCTTCCTGTACTCTATTTATTCCAGTGAAGTATTTGAATGTCTCTATAATGTCCCCCCACTCTCTCCTGACCTCCAGGGAATACATATTTAACACTGTTAGTCTTTCCTCATGGGTCTTCCTATGTAGGCCCTGCACCATTTTTTTTTATTATATTTTATTGAATTTTGAGAATTAATACATCAAATGTATTCAGTTTCAGTGAAATGGCAATACAACAAAAACAACAGTTGCTCATTTACATTTAAAGAAGGCTAAAGATACACATTTCACAGTGATACCACACTTGGGGTACCCAGGAAATATATATATATATTAAATCAACATACAACTCACAGTAGAGCCATAAAGCAGTCACTGAAATGGGTCAGATCCACAGGACGAATACTACTCATAGGATAAAAAAAATCCACCCTAAACCGGATTATGACCCCTTACAAACTATTATGCAGCACTATAAAGGCTTTTCTTTGAGGACTCCTATGAGGGAAAAATGCGAGCTGTTTGGCAAGTCTACAACTATAGAATTTTAAACAAAGCATAAAAGATTAAGATTAACTGTACAGCAGTTGCTGTTAAGTAATCAGATCTGCCTACTAGTACCAGGGTAATAGAACAGTACAAACACTACTAGGAAGGCAATACAGTCCGGATGCATGACAGACTGCAGGAAAAGCAAACCAACCTAGTTGGTGAGGATCACTCCCCCAGCCACCCAGGCATCCCTGTGCCCTGGAGAAAAGAACTACTCGTACTGCTCAAAAGAGCACATTGTGTCCGCTCGCCAAAGCCTCAGACCCCCTGTGCCATCTTGGGACATAGCACAGTTAATTAATAACTTTGGAAACAGCACATAACTGTATACTGAACTTGTCACAGATTCAACAGGAACAATCAGCAAATGGTTTGGCTAGACACTCAGTTGTGAAAAAAAAATAAAATAAAAAAAAAAGTACATACTACTATACTGGTTTTCCTTTACAAAATTAGCAATTATGTTTCATGTTTTCAGTAATACCAGAGATCACACATATAATAGACAGCATTAAATTGCGGCAGTCCATCAGTCAGATCGAGTGGGTAGCGGTAACAATGCTTACAACCCTTCAAAAGTAAAGGTTAACTCCAGAGTTCATGTCCCCTCCGACACCAGATTGTCTTGATGTCCATCTTCAGTCTGGCGAAACATAGTGACACGTTTGTCCACCAAAACCCAGGCTGCCTTGGGGTCATTTAATCAATATTGTTTATTGGACAGGGTAGACTGTAGGCGAGCTGGGAATCCTATACGGTAGCGCATGCCAAGTTCTTGTGATTTCCGAGCTACCCCTTCAAAGGACGATGATGCTGTCTGGTGGCAAATGAATAATCCAGGAAAAATACGATACGGGCATCATCCAATGTAACTGGGAAGTGTTCTCTCATGCTCCTAATAGATGGTCTCTGTCTCCAATCGATGCCGTTACCAGCAGAACAGTCCTGGTCCCTTCTCCTCCTGCCACAGCTTGTCAGGGAGTAATTCGATAAGCTCTCTGGATAGGAACAGCATGCCCAATTCCAAATGCTTCAGGCAGCCACCTCTCCAAAAAGGTGGCTAAGTTGTCCCCTTCCACGCCTTCCAGGAGACTGAGGATTCATACGCTGGTGGATCAGACAGTATTCTCCAAGTGTTCAATATGGCTCCTCAGCAGATTCTGCTCCTTTACCGTAGTTGCCACCACCGCCAGAGCTTTACTGGCAGCTTTCTCTGACTCAGTTGCCTTTTCCACCACACTGTCAATTCTTCCTTCCACTGTCGTTAACTGACCCACATAAAGAGCCATCTTCTGATCCATCATTTTAATATACTTCGTCAGATCCAACATGGCCCTCTGTAAGGATTCCAGCATGGCAGGAGAGTACTCTGTCTGCCCAGGTGCCATTCTCTGCTGACCTGCAGCATGAGATGGCCCTGAAGTTGATGGATCATGTTTGGTGGTATTTCGAGGACAACCCACTGTAGAATATGGTAATCTGTTTTACTCAGCGAGTTCAGTGCAGATCTGCACCAGTGTACAGTTTAATCTATAAAATCTCAATAACTTTAACAAAGTTCTCTCAAGCTAAGTAGGAGCTCAAAGAAATGTGTGTTCTCTACTAGGCTGGCTCCACCCCCCCTTCCCCAGCCCTGCACCATTTTAGTTGCCCTGCTCTGCACTGCCTTCACCCTATCTATGTCCTTTCTCAGATGGGGACTCCAGAATTGGATGCAGTACTTGAGGCGAGGTCTCACCAGTGTCCCATACAGGGGTAAAATGACCTCCCTCTTTCTACCGGTGATAGCCCTCCCTATGTGTCCAAGCATTCGACTAGCCTTTCCCCCGCCTTGTCACACTGCATAGCCTCTTTCAGGTCATCTGAGAAGATAACTCCCAGGTCTCTTTCCTGCTTCATGACTGTCAGTTCTTCCCCTCCCAGTTTACATATTGCCCCTGGGTTCTTGTGTCCTATGTGCATGATGCTGCATTTTTCTGCACTGAATCCCAGCTGCTACGCTCCAGACCATTCCTCCAGTTTTTTAAGGTCCTCCCTTATCTGCAGGTTTGTAAAGTGCTTGAACTGCAGACACAATCCCCAGCTCACTACTTACAAGAATCAATCTTCAGCATTCATTACTTCATGGGTCTGTGCCAGAGGCGCTAGGACCCTGCGGGACAGTATAGCTTTAAAATTCTTGACCTAGGGGACCAAAGTCATTGAGGACGGCTTGGCAGACGCATGATGTGGGACTTGCAGGCTGGCCAGTAACCAACGCTAGCTCCCTGGTCTTCTTACTTCTGTTCTTTACGCCATCTAGGTCACACTATATGGGACCATTCGCCATTTTTCAGCTGCTCAGTTTATCGCCACCAGCTTGATGCCATAACCTCTACTTTAACCTTTTTACCAACACCATTTCTCTTTTCTATCATTTTATGGCGCCTGGCTCTGTTTTTTGCTGATTTCGGTTATTTTCCAAATTCAGTTATGTCTGGGTCCCAGAAGTCTCAAAAGTCAAAAAAGATGGAGTCTCCCCCATGCACTGGTGCCCCTGTGGAAGAAATATGTCCGTCTGGGACTAATATGACCATTGCTGGATTTACCTTGCAGCACAACAAGATACGGACCATTATGGCGCCAGTTTCTCCATGGATTTACACACACTTGAAATCTGCGTGAAGAAGTGGAGTTCGTTCACCTCCCACTTTTGGAAGCAGGTGCTGCATGTGGGACTCCAAGGTGAGGTTCTTGGGCTTTTCCTCTGAGCCCCTCCCCAGTACTATATGTATTGAGGGAGACCTGGCCTCTTCTGGTCCTTGTCTCACTGAGATGGCGAGCCTGGGAGAGAGGTCTGTGGTACAGCTCACTGCTTCCGAGGGGTGGTTGCGCACCACTCCCAGTCCAGAGCCCCCCCAAGGGCATGGATGCCCCCCATTGACAAGGTTGGAGCTATAAGCTGGGCCTACACTGGTGGGCTCTTTGGGATCATGGTCTGGTACCACTTTGGCTCCCAGCAGTGAGGCCTGTGCCAGTAAGTGGAGTGGTGCCGCTCCCGCGGCCGGCTGAGTCCCCCTCCTGATGCTGCTTGCGGCACTGGGAAAGGGAAGGTTTTCTGGAGTCAGCAGCCCGGCGGAGATTTTCTGGATCTCATGCCCTGGGCGGTCGCATAACCCAGGTGATGGGGACCGGGATGATCCCGAGTGGTTTCTGGGCACTGACAATGAAAAAGGCCTTTCTGGGCCTAGTTTTAGGTCTCTGTTGTTCTCGATGTCACCTCTAGCGGTTTCCCAGTCCAGAGCCGGTCGAGGTGCCACCCCCCTTTCTGTCTCCCGGTACAGGAAGTGGGAGTGGTGCCAGACACAGTGGCAGGTTTTGATCGGCACCTCGCTCCATGCCCAGAGCTTCTGGTAACTCTAGCAGGAGTTGTAGTGCTGACTAGTGTCCTCTGGTCTTGCCGGAACCATCTGTGCCTGTTACAGATGGGAACAGGGGCCACACTGTTGGACCTCTGTGGCTCCAATCTTCCCGCCTGAGGTCATCCCCCCAGACCGCCCCTCCATGGTTAGGTGTTCTCAGCTGGAGGAGCTGGTCAGGCTCTCACCTCGGGAAAGGTCCACTGTATGATCTTGTAGCCCTGGCAGAGGATCTGGCACAGCCTGTCATGACTCCCTTCCTCCTCCACCGCTACCTTCCCCTGCCGCACTCCCAGGCATTTTGGGTTCAACAGAGCCCTTGACCTGGGAACAGTGCAGGGCATTGGCGAGTGCCTTTCCCACTTAGGTTTTGGCAATAGATCAGGCTATTTTTTAACCTGAGACACCAGCAACCCCCCCCCCTCCGCTCCTGGTCATCCTCTAAGGAAAGGGATTCTTTCTTTCCTTCATCCCTCTTCAGATGATGAGTACCTTCATTACCAGCAGTCCCTTGCGGAGATGATGTGGGAGCTGCAACAAGACCATTTTTTCAGACCGTAATCCTGCTCGTCTGATGTTGTCCTTCCTTGGGCAATACAGTCATGACTACTCAGTCACACCTGCATGGCCTAGGCCTTTTGCGGATGCATCTAGCAACATATGGCTCTGTCCCTCTGCCCACTTTCCAGCCCTGAGAGATACCCAACGCAGGTGTTGTGTACCCATGGGATCTCCAAGAGTCATGCCACACCCCACTTCTGGGGTTCAGCTCCTGGACACACCCTCGGGGCACAGGTGCCCAATGAGTGACTGTCCCCCAGAGTCAGACTCTGCTGAGTTTGATGCCTGGGATCGAAGAGTTTTCTCAGCGGCACGCACCATGCTGTGCATCTCAGCACAACAAGTGCACCACATGCCCTATGGCAGGTACCTGTGTGCGATGCTAGGCTAGGTGCTGGCATCCATGCCAGACTGTGAGCAAACCAGACAAGCCATACGCCTTTCTGTGCAGGACCTGGAGCTGGTGAGACACCAGGCAAGGGCATCCTATGAAGCCAGTGAGGTAGTCTCCAGGTTGGTAGGAACTGCAGTCTGCATTAGGTGGATGGCGTGGCTTCATAGAAACATAGAATTTTATGGCAGATAAGGACTGCTTGGCCCACCCAGTCTGACCATTTCCCTACTTAATGGATAAGCTGCAGATCCTAGTTAACAGCCTATTTCTTCCTACCACCACCCCCTAGAATTGCCTTATGACTGTCCCATGCATTATTGAATTCCACCACTGTTTTTGACTCCACAACCTCCTCCGGAAGGCCGTTCCATGCATCCACAACCCTCTCTGTGAAAAAATACTTCCTTACATTACCTCTGAGCCGCCCCATCTTCAAATTGTGCCCCCTTGTTCTTGCACACCTCTTTTTCTGAAAGCTGCTACCCTCTTGGACTTTGTTGATTCCCTTGAAGTACTTGAAAGTTTCTATCATATCTCCCCTCTCCCTCCTTTACTCGAGGCTATACATATTAAGCTTCTTAAGTTTTTCTTCATATGTCTTCCGGTGCAGACCCTGCACCATTTTAGTTGCCCTCCTCTGGACTGCCTCCATCCTGTTTATGTCTTTGTGGAGATTGGGTCTCCAGAACTGCATGTAGTACTCCAGATGGGGTCTCACCAGCTGTTTGTACAGAGGGATAACAACTTCCTGTTTTCTACCGGTGATGCCTCTCCCTATGCATCCCAGTATCCCCCCAGCCCTCCTTACTGCCCTCTCACATTGCTTGCTCACCTTTAGGTCATCTGATATGACTACCCCAAGGTCCCTTTCCATTTTTGTTATTGTAGTAAGTATCTCACCCCCACCATTGTGTACTCTTCCCCTGGGTTTTTGTTTCCCAGGTGCATTACCTTGCACTTCTTAGCACTGAATCTAAGCTGCCATACATTTGACCATTCTTCCAACCTTGCCAAGTCCCTTCTCATCCTTTCCACCCCACCTTGTGCATCAACTCTAGTGCAGATCTTTGTGTCATCTGCAAAGAGACATACTTTTCCTTCCAGTCACTCTGCAATGTCGCTTATAAAGACATTGGAGAGGACTGGTCCTAGTACTAAACCCTGCGGTACCCCACTAGTAACCCCCCTTTCTTCAGAGTTGACTCCATTTACTATTACCCTTTGTGTCCTGTTCTCCAGCCAATTCTTTACCCATGCTACCATCTTGGGACCCACTCCCAGGCTGGCTAACCTGTATATTAATCTTTTGTGTGGGACTGTGTCAAATACCTTGCTAAAGTATAGGTAGGCCATGTCCACAGCCCCTCCCTGATCTACTACTTTGGTCACCCATCAAAAGAAATCTATTAGATTCATCTGACATGACCTTCCTGCTGTGAATCCATGCTGTCTTGGGTCCTGTGCCCCTCTGGCCTCTAAGTACTCGACAATTCTTTCCTTCAGAAGTGATTCCATCATTTTCCCTATCACTGAGGTTACACTAACAGGTCTGTAGTTTCCTGCTTCTGCCCTGCTCCCACCCTCCCATGATTTGTTAAAGAGGGTAGTCAGTGGTGTCACTAGTTCTACCTTTAGTTCTTTTAGAATTCTGGGATGAATCCCATCAGGGCCCATTGCTTTGTCCACCTTCAGTTTTAAGAGTTCTTTCACCTTTTCTTCTGTGAATGGGCTGGTATCAACTCCTGTATCTAGAGTGTTTCTATTCTTTGGTTTAGGTACCTCCCCCTCTTCATTTGTGAATACTGAGCAAAAATATTTGTTTAGTATATCTGCCTTTTCACAGTCACCCTCTACCCAACCCATCCTCCCCTTTCTTATGCCTCACTATCCCTCCCTTGGTCTTCCTTTACTCCCCGATATATATATATAGTTTTATCCCCCTTCTTAACTGAGTTGGCTATATTTTCCTCGATTTGGACCTTTGCTGTCCTGACTGCCTTCCCAGCTTCCTTTTGCTTTAACTGATACAATTCTCTGTCCTGCTCCTTCTGTGATTCCTTGTACTTCCTGAATGCTTTCCTTTTCTCTCAAACCTTCCCTGCCACCTCCTTTGAGAACCATAGTGGTCTCTTTCATCGTTTTGTTTTATTTTTTTTTTTGTAAAACTTTATTTTTCCAGTTTGCAGAGTATATTTCAGTTTAGGTTTACAGAATGTTACTCACCATTTCCATATAATTGATCAGTTACAACTTTATGATGTCAGGAAAATGACAAAATACTTGTAAGAAATATATGGAGTACATGAGACAAGGAAGAGGTTCCCAACAATATGAAGTTTAAGAGTCATTAAGCATTTCATACTCCCCATCTCCCCAAACTTTTAGAACATCGGGAACCAATCCCGAGTCACCGCCCACTCAAGTTGACCCCACATTTTTAAGTACTTGTCCATTTGGTCTCTCACTTTATATTGAAGTCTTTACAATTTCATACAGTCCATTAGGGAATTTAACCAATAAGCAATTGTAGGAACTTCTCTACACATCCAATACGTCAGTATGCATCTGAGTGCTACCACAACCCCCAATCTGTGGAGTTCCCTCTGTGACCGGTTTGGGCTTCTACACCCCAAGGACAGTCCCAAGAGATTCTGTATAGGTATAACCCCAGGTGATACCCCACCACATTTGCCAATAGATTCAATACACCCCACCAAAAAGTTTGGGTTTTTGAGCAATACCATATCATATGAAAGAAAAGAACCTGTGTAGATATTGCATTTAGGGCACAAATCCGAAGCTTGTGGGTCAATTTTCTTGGCTAATTCCAGGGTAAAATAGGCTCTGGCAAAAACATTGTATTGGATTGTCTGGAGTTTATTATTAACTGAACATTTCAATAGGTTCTTCATAATCTGCACCCAGTCTCCTTCGGTTAGCCCATCTGGAAGGAGGTCTTGTTCCCATTTCGCCCTTAAAGTGCCCAAAGGGTCTTGAATAGCCCCCAGCAGTAACCTGTAACAGCTCCACAGAGGCTTAAAAGTCGCATCATCTTTACTGTCTATAAGCAGTTCTTCCAGTGGGGAATGTAACAGTTTCTGCCCCCCAAGCCATCTGGAGCGGATTTCCCCCTGAAGCCTAACCCACAGAAAGTATTGTGAAACACCTAATTTAAAATTTCCTGCCAGTGTCTTGAAAGGGATTGCCTCCTCATCCTGCCACGGTTGGCCCACTTTGTAGAGACCCTGTTTTTTCCATTTCTTAAGAAATTGGCATTTCCGCTCATCCTTGTCATGGTCACCCTTCAATAGGGCAACAGGTTTCAGGTCTGGCGAGAAAGTACTGGGGTGCTGAAGCATGTTATGAGCTTTTCTCCAAGCCCTAAGGGTAGTGTTTGAACAGGGATTTGGCAATTTGTCAAGCTCACCATCATAAAGGTATCTGACCAAATTACAGTAATATAGTGATCCTCTCTCTCCAGCCTCGAACTCCACCCATCCCCGACGTACTGACGTTTCCCTTATTAGAGCTTGAATATGAGCCAGTTGCACAGCAGTATATAATAATGTTTAACACCTGGTAGCCCTTGGCCCCCTCTATCAGTAGGAAGCCATAGAATTTCTTTTTTTTATTCTTGCCCTTTTCCCCTGCCAAAGCAGCTGTGTAATGGCTCCTTTTATTGACCTAATGTATTTGTTAGGTATGCCTATTGGTAGTGTCTGAAACATAGAGAGGAACTGAGGAAAAACACTCATTTTACCTAGATTTACCCATCCCAGTAAGGTAAGGGGCAAAGCCCTCCAATTAGTGCATTGTTCTTTTATTTTTTGTATCACCGGGAGGAGATTGGATTTAGCCATGATGGACATTTTAGCCATCAGGTTTATCCCTAGGTATTTTATTGAGGTGGGGGGGGGGGGGGAATCATCACATTTCCTAGGGATAGGGAGTTTTTTATTTTCCCCGTCGGCATCCATTCACATTTGGACTAGTTTATCTTGTGTCCAGATATTGGATAATATGTTTGAAAGATTTTAAACAGTATTGGCATTGCCTTAGATGGATTCTTAAGGAAAAGCAGGCTATCATCTGCAAACAGTGATATCACATTCTTCTCTCCTCTCCAAATTAGACCTTCGATCCGTTCCTCACTTCTAATTGCTTCAGCCAGTGCTTCAATTGTGAGGACATAGATCAAGGGAGAAAGGGGACAACCCTGCCTTGTTCCTTGGGCTAAGGCAAATGGAGTCGAAATCATATTGTTTGTTAAAGTTTTGGCCTTAGGGTTCCTATATAGAGCCTGGATCCAACCCATGATCCCCTCCTCAAATCCAAATTTATGCAGTACTGCCATCATGAATGGCCATTCCACTCGATCAAAGGCATTTTCTGCATTGAGGGCCAAAAGACCTTCCTCTCCCCCACCTTTCCATTTATGCATAATGTTAAGAGTTCTTCTCAGGTTGTGCTTCGACTGCCGACCTTTCACAAATTCCCCCTGGTCTATGTGTACCAATTTTGGCAGACACTTTTCCAATCTAGAGGCAATTACTTTTGCTATGATTTTATAATCCGAATTGAGCAAAGATATGGGATGGTAAGATCCACATTTATTAGGATCCTTCCCTGGCTTGGGTGATACCGTGATTGTGGCCAGTGTGAGAGAGGGGGGAAGCTCCCCCCCCCCCGAGCTCAGTGAGTCCATGACCATCCGGTTCATGAAGGGGCCTATCAAGTCCCACAAACGCTTATAGAATTCCGCCGGAATTCCATCAGGTCCAAGTGCCTTACCTCCGTTAGCTTTCCACACTGCCCTTTTTATCTCATCGATGGAAAGTGATGAGTCCATAATCGCTACCTCATGGAGGTCCAGAGAGGGCAACTGGATATTGTCCAAAAAAGTGTTTACACTGCCCCCTGGAAGGAATTCAGTAGTATAAAGGGAGGAGTAAAATGTTTTATAAGTATTATTAATTTCTTGTTGGTTATAGGTGATATTCCCTGGGATGTTTTCTATTAAGAGGATCGACCTGTCTGCTCTTCTTCTTCCCTTGATCAGGCTGGCAAGCCACTTCCCTTCCTTGTCCCCATTGACATAATTATGCGACTTAGTTATTAGACTACGTTTTATTCTTCGAGAAGTCATCTGTGATAACTGCCCCTTAAGACTGCGCAATTCCCTGGAGGTGTGAGGTGACTGACTTCTCATATTCTTCCCCTCTAGGTCTCTAATTGTGGTCTCTAGGTTTCACTTCATCTCTAATCATATTTTTATTCTTAAAGGCAGCATACAAAATAGTCTTCCCCCTAATAAAGACCTTAAGACAATCCCATACATTATTAACACTGGTTTTCTCTGGGGGTTAAATTCCATAAATTCCTCTATTTTACCCCTAATCTGTGTAATAAATTGGGGATGTAACAACAGGACTTGTAGTGCAGGAGGCCCTGTAACAACAGGGCCGGGTCCATACGCCATTGGGTTTCTACTTGTTGGCCCTCTGGTAAGGAAATGATTACTTTCATGGGGCATGATCTGAAACAACCATCTGGCCATAAGAGGCCTCCCTGACCTCACCCAGAAGCTCAGAGGGGAAGAACATACAGTCCAGTCTAGTATATATCTCATGGGCGTAGAATGAATATTCCTTTTCCCCAGGATGTCTATGCCTCCATGCCTCTTTCAACGCTCTGCTCTGGACCAGTGTCCTAAGGGCTGCCGAGCTCCTAGGTGGAGGTCCAGCTCACCCCCTTGAGTGATCCCAACTTAGATCCAGGTAGGTGTTAAAGTCCCCTGCTAGTGTTAACTTATCAGGATATGGCCCCAGTGTAACCCCTAAGCGAGTAAAAAAATCCAGAGAGTTGAAGTTTGGTCCATGTATCGAGCCGAGGGCAAGCCTCAGAGACCCCACCTCAGCCAACACGTATCTACCCTGAGGGTCAGAGAGGGTTGAAAGTACTCTATGAGGAACCCCAGGGTGAATCCATATAGCCACCCCTCTAGCTTTGGACTTGAAGGGGGATACCAAAAAGGAGCCCCCCCCATGAGTCTGCCAACTTTGAGACTTCTTGTTTATCCATATAGATTTCCTGCAAAAAAATAGTATCCCCTTTCATCTTTTTAAAAGTAGTCCAGACTTTTTTCCATTTAACCACTGTTTTAAGACCATTTACATTCCATGACAAAAAGTTTTACTGATCCTTAAATTCCCCATAATAAATCTATCCATGATCTTCTGTTTAAAACCTATAATCACATTTTTAACTCTGAATAAAGTAAAAAAAGATATCAAACAGACCCCAAAATGTCCCCCCTTAATAGCCAAACTTTAATAACAATTTTAAACTTCCGCCTCCCCAATAGGAAAGGCCTTAACCCCTGAAAAACTTCCTGTGTTTTTCCCCCACCCACTTCCCTCCTCCCTTGCTTCCCTTTACAGAACAGTCCTCTAACCTTCATGGATTGAGCTGTTTAATCCACCTAAAATTACTACTGTCCATAATGTGGTAACGTAAGAGAGGACAACATAGGTACTCTCGTTAACCCCCCATCCTTTATACCCACCCATGTCCGTCAACAGAGAGTGCCTGTAGCTTGAAAAGCACAAGATGAGCTCTAGGGTTGCTAAACTCCCACAAGGAAAGAGTGAAATCACCCCGGAGTGGAGGAGAGAGTAGCACGTTGCCCCCCTTCCTCTCTTTAATATTGATAAGCATTTCTTTAGGTCTCTCTCCGAGTCACCCCCCCAATCTGAGTTTCCAAGAGGGGGGCCAACCCAAAAAAGGCTCAGACCAGATTACAACTAGCACAGCTCCCATGTTCAGGTTCAGGTGTAAAGAGAGAGACAGTATAGTTATGTAAGAACTTACCGTAACAGTAGATCTTCGAGAACAGCTCTTGAGCAAGTTATACCATTAGGACTGAAGCCGGCAGGTGCCAGGACCACACGGAAATTTTCTAGCTAGCAGTATTCAGAAGGGACCGCCCCCGACGTTGGTCCAGCCCCTGACATCAGGCATCCTACAAAAGGGGGGGTCCCCCAGAATCCCCAGTTCTCCCGCCGGAGACTCCCGGCCGCTACATGACATCAGAAGAGGAGACTGAGGATCTGCCATCAAAAGGTAATGAGAGCTGTGTTAGAAACGTCTAATCCTAGGAGAAGGATATCGGAACACCTCCAGAGGGGATGGTGGGAGGAAAACTACCTGCTGCAAGAGCTGTTCTCGAAGATCTACTGTTAGGGTAAGTTCTTACGTAACTGTACTAACTTACTTCGAGAAACAGCTCTTGCAGCAGGTTATACCATTAGGACTGATTCTCAAGCAATACTGGAAATCCCTCGCAGGTGGGAGGAGGCTAGGTAGAGATCATGAGTTAGACCGAAGCTTAGGATTGAAGTCCCTGAAGGACTGCTAGACCAAAACCAGCTCTTCGCCTTGATGCAACGTCCAGGCTATAATGCCTGATAAAGGTGTGCACAGTGCTCCAAGTAGCTGCTGCACAGATCGCTGAAGTGGACACGTTCTTCATGGTTGCAAAGGAGGTAGCCACCCCCCTTGTGGAATGACCCTTAACCAAGCCCGGTAAGGGTTTGTTATGCTTCTTTTTTTTTTTTGCGTCTTCCCCTTCTTCCTGGCTGCCCACTCCTTCAGGTCTCTATTGCCCCTCCCACTGCCTGCCCCAACTCCACACGCTACCAACCTCATATGGCAGTCCCCCCGTGTAACCCGTATCTTCGCCAAGTGGTCCTCCTCCTGAGGGGAAGGCACCAGGGGCGTGCCAGTGTACTATTTCATTGGCCCGGGTACTGCTGTGTGTATCGGTCATGGGATTGGCGGCAGCGGAGGACAGAGAGACCGTCATCCGGCCAGCCAGGAAGCATTTTCCTGGTTTTCTGTGGGGAGTGACGTCCTGACGTCATGGCACACGCCGACATCTGTCATGCCCCTTGAGCATCGGACCCAGGCATCACTGTTGTGCTCCCAGCCTCCGCCAGGAGTCGGCGTGCGCCGGCGTGCATCCCCAACCTCCCCCCGGAGAAGGAGAGCTGTCTCCAGACACTCCATCCTTCTCCCCCCGGCCGGTCCTCCAGTGACTCGAGTCTGTTCCTGAACCTGGGTCGCTGGCGTCGCAGATGGAAATCCAACCGCTGCGCCGACGGGCCGGCATACTTTGTTACACTTCTGGTAACAGACCGTGATACAATGGATGAGCCACCTGGACAGCGATTGTTTAGAAACGGGAGCTCCTGTGGGCGAAGGAGACGAAAAGCTGGTCAGATTTTCAGTGGTGTCTGGTTCTGGTCAGGTAGTATCTTAGACACCTATGCACATCTAAAGTGTGCAACAGGGCCTTTCCTCTATTACAGTACTTAGGAAAATACACTGGTAAGTCTATGTCCTGATTAAAGGTGAGAGCTAAGACCAACTTAGGTAGAAACTTTGGGTTTGTCCGCAAGGACACCCTGTCCTGGTGAAAAACCAAATAAGGTTCTCTGCACATCAGTGGATGAAGTTCAGAAATTCTTCTGGCCAAAGTAATGCCAACTAAAAATAACGTCATCCATGTAAGGAGACGTAGCTCGCAATCCACGGCTGGTTCAAAAGGTGGCAGCGTAAGCTGCTCCATGAAAAAGGGAAAATCCCATGGAGGAATAGGGTCCTTAATCGGAGGTCTAAGGTGGAGAACACCTCTCAGGAAGGCTCATGCTGTGTCCAACTGAGTTATGGGACGTTGGCCTATAGGTGTGTGATAGGCTGAGATGGCACAAAGGTGTACTTTAATAGAGGAGTAGGCCAAGCCTGCCTGAAAGAGACACAGGAGGTAGTCCAGGACCGACCTTTCTAGACAATCCATCGGTGAAAAACCCCGTGCCTGAGCCCAGAGGCAAAATCTATGCCATTTCATGGCGTATGTAGCGTGAGTGGCCGGTTTTCTAGCAGCCGCTAGAATATCTGCTACCTCTTGCGAGACCCTGTACCGCATGATGGCTATGTCTCTAGGAGCCAGGCAGGCAGGTTCAGAGAGTGAAGGTCCGGATGGACCAAAGAGCCTGCCTCCTGACACAGTAAGTGAGAGCTGATTGGCAGAGGCACCAGAGGTTCCCAGGACAGCTGGTGTAGCAGAGCGAACCAAATCTGTCTGGGCCAAAACGGTGTGATAAATATCAGCATTGCCTGCTCTCTACGGAATTTCAAAAGGACCCTCTGGATCAACGGGAAGGAAGGAAACGCATAGAGAAATCTGCCCATCCATGAGAGGGACAATGGGTCTCGCCAGAAAACACCAGGCCCTGGATCTAGCGAGCAGAAATTGGGCAGTTTTGCATTGTACGGGGACACAAAAAGGTCTAACTCTGGTGTGCCCCATCTGTGAAACAGATCCTCTACTACCTCCTGGAGTAGTTCCCACTCATAGACTCTGGCCTGAGAGCGACTCAGGCTGTCTACGATGACGTTGTCCACTCCTGGGACATGAACAGCAATGAGGTTTGCGCCGTGTTGTAGTACCCAATCCCACACCCTCATGGCCTCCTTGCAAAGCGGGTAGGAATGGGTGCCTCCCTGTTTGCTGAGGTAATACATCACCGCGGTATTTTCTGTTTGTAACAGAAGAGTACCTGGTGGGATCTCCGACTGGAAAGCCTGCAGGGCATAAAGAATTGCTCTCATTTCCAAGATATTTATGTGAAGATGAGCTTCCTGGGGCGTCCATGAACCCGGAGACCTGACCCCGTCGAGGTGTGCTCCCCAACCGAACCCTGAGGCATCCGTGGAGAGCGTGACAATCAGAGACGGTGCAATGAAGGGGCACCCGTAAATAGGATCTTTGAATCTAGCCACCATTGCCAATCCTGCATTACGGCCTTCGTGATCCAAATTGGGAGCTGCAAATGGTCTTGCTTCTGATCCCATTGAACTCGTAAAATCCACTGGGTCACCCGCATGTGGAGACGGGCTAGCGGGACTGTTGCAATGGCCACACCCATATGTCCAAGCAGGCAAAAGACCAGTCTGGCTGGGACGGTCTTCTTTGTCAAGATGTCCCTGATGAGGGATCTGATGTGTTCCGCTCGGTCTGGGGCAGAAAAGCTTTCCCTTGGACGGTGTCCAGAACTGCGCCTATGAACTTCAGATTCTGTGACGGAACCAAGCGTGACTTCTCCTGATTGATAATGATGCCCAACATCTCGAACAGAGATTGAGTACAGTGAATGGTGGACATCAGGGCCTCCTGAGAGGGTGCCATGAGAAGCCAGTCGTCCAGGTAGGGGAACACATAGTGGCCTTGTCTCCTTAGAGCCACCGCTATGACTGCCATGCACTTCATGAACACCCGAGGTGCCGATGACAGTCCGAAAAGAAGGGCTCGGAACTAATAATGGCGACCTAGAAATTCGAAGCGCAAGAACTTACTGTGCGCTCAAGCAATAGGTATGTGCAGGTAAGCACCCTGCATGTCCAGGGATGCTAGGAAGGTGCCCTGCTTGAGCATGGGTATCAGACCAGGAAGGGTCACCATACGGAAGCATTAGTAGAGGACCGAAGTGTTGAGATCACTGAGATCCAGTATTGGACGGAGGTCCCCTGTCTTTTTGGGAACCAGAAAGAAGTGGGAATAGTAACCTGCACCTCTCTGGTTCCTCAGTACGTGCTCTATAGCTTCCTTTCCTAGAAGAGCGAGCACCTCCTGCTGTATGAGCAGTGTGGGCTGACCCGAATAACAGGAAAGCAGGGGAGGTCTTGACGGTGGGTGGTCCAGGAATTCTATAAAGTGACCTCTCTTAACCATTTGAAGTACCCACCGGTTGGCGGTAATCGACTGCCACCATGAAAAGTGGTGAGCGTAGCGACCCCCGACCTTTCCTGCCCGTTGATCCAGAGGAGGGGCGGGGGCCGGGAATGAGTCATGCTGTGGCAGTGTTGGTTCCCGCAGGCTGAGTCGGTTTGGTATACTGCTGACCTCTGCCTGGGGAAGATTTGGACTGGGCTTTACGATGGAAAGTGCCCCTTTGTTGCTGGCCAGAACGTGGTTGCTGTTGCCGGCCGCGAAAACAGTTCTGGTTCCTATGAAAGGAACCAGATTTGGATCTGTACATGGCCTGCACAGACCTTACTGCCTTCCCAGCGTCCTGAAGCTTGGTGATAACCTTTTCTGAGTGTTCACCAAACAGGACTTCTCTGTTGTACGGGACGTCAAGAATACTTTTCTGTACGTCCAGGGTAAAACCGGAGACACTGAGCCACGAGTGTCTCCGGAGACAGATGCCTGAAGCTGCGCCTCTGGCGGACGAGTCCACAGAATCGTATGCGGCTCCTAACACTTGGGTCCCCATGTCTGACCCTGTGCGGAGGAGGTTCAAGAGCTCCGCCTTCTGTTCACCATCAGCTTATCAAGTAGGTCCTGACCCTGTTCCCACAGGGCATTCTGAAACTGAACCATATGAGACAGATAGTTCAGGGACCTGATGGAGCATGTAGCAGCTGCATACATGCGCCTCCCCAGGCATCCAACTGCTTGGATTCCTGGTCCGGTGGCTGTGTGCTCAGATGCTGTGGTCGTTGGGACCTGTCATGAGAGGCCGTAATGACCAGGGAATCAGCCAAAGGTTGTTGTGCCAAGTACTGGTCTTCTTTCAGGGTCTTGAACAGGTGGTCAGCTTTCTTCAGCACAGCGGGGGTGGAGTGCGGACGCTTCTATGCAGCCTTGGTGATGTCTGCGAAAGTGTCCACTAAGGGTGGCACTACCACAGGCTTAGGATCTTTCTGCTGAAGGTAGCGAGCAAGGCGCTGTCTCTCGTGGTCAAGATCTTCCGAATCCCATCCCATGTTCTCCTGGATGTGCCTCATAATCTTGGAAAAGGAGGGATCATCCAGAGGTGACCTGGGCAAGTCTTGTGGGTCAGGCAATGGGATGCTAAGTGGAGGAGGAGACCTGGAGGTGTCTGAAGTGTCCGGTCTAGAATCCTCCCCTGGTGGAGTGGACCTTCAGCGTCTGGGTTGCTTAGGGCTGGGAGACCCTGACGGAATTCTTGAGGGAGGCCGTCCCCATTCCTTTGCTCTTCCCCAGGAAGTGGAGTGTGCTCCTTGGGGGTCGGTGGTCGTCCTGCTGGCCCCTGCGGTGGAGGAGGGGGAGTAGGAGGTTTAACTGGGATCACATCTTTCTTTATTGTGTCCCACTAGAAAGTGAAGAGATCTTTGACCTCTTGGATGTTCATACCCGATGACGGACCTGGCGCTGGTGGTCTGTTGCCGGTGTCGGGTCCGAAGGCATCTCCAGGATGGGCGAAGGCTCCTGAGGAAGCCCGGCATCCTCATTATCGCCTGCCTGGTCCTCAGGCAACGTCAGATCCTCCTCTGTGGAGTCCCGGTGACTGGTGTCCACTGGTGACGGGGGCAGTCTTCGGCTCCGGCGAACGTGTCACGACGTCGGGTGCTTGGCCGACGTCCTCGGTTATGGCGAACGCCTGACCGACGTCTGGTGTTTGGCTGATGTCTTCAGCTCCAGCGAACGTCTGACCGACTTCAGGTGTTTGGCCAACGTTGAGTCCGTCGCCCGCTTCAGGGACGTCAGGTCCTTGGTCTTCCTAGGCGGGGGATCCGGAACCCTGGGAGGCCGACCTGAAGTCGGGGTCCCGGCATCAGTCTGAGGAAGAAGACTTGGTCTGGTGACGGTCTGAAGACTTCAAAGAGGCCCGGGAGGGAGTGGAGGAAGCCGAAGGCCTGGAAGTCTTGATACGGTGCAGAGAAGCTAAAGAGCTGCCTGAAGCCTTAATCTTTACTGGAGGGGGCTGAGAGCGAGCCCTGGTGGGAGAGCGATCTGAGCACGTGGAGCCTGAGCTGGTGCGCGAGTCCAAGGCCCAGTTAGGGCATCTGGACCTGGTCCTCTCCTGATGCTTGTCCCGGTGTTTGTGGGCCTCTGAGGTAGATTCACCTCTGGAGAAAGGTTCCTTATCCATACTGTGTAGTTTTTCTTCCAATAGGAACCTGTGAAGTGCCTTCTGGTGGTGGATCCTGGTGCGACTATTAAACCCCTGATAGAAGGAGCAGGCCTTGGTGTCATGGTCCAGGCCTAAGCACCACAGGCAGGATGAATAAGGATCCTTGAAAGGGATCTGCTTGCCGCAGGCACACTTGGAAGGATGTCCTTCTGAAGAAGGAGTTGGAGATGCCGACATTTAGTGTTGGAAACTGTAAAGTTCTTAGTCGTCGTGCTCTAGAGTGGGACTGCGAGGCCGATGCTGGCGAGTCAATGGCAGGAAAAGAACTGGGGATTCTGGGGGGGCCGCCCCCTTTTGTAGGATGCCTGACAGCGGGGGCGGGATGGACGTCAGGGGCAGTCCCTGCTGAATACTGCTAGCTAGAAAATTTCCGTGGGGTCCTGGCACCTGCCGGCTTCAGTCCTAATGATGTAACCTGCTGAAAGAGCTGTTTCTCGAAGTAAGATCCTTAATATATCCGGAGTCATTCCTCTCCCATCCATAGTCCCTGGAGAGGGGGGAGGCCTACCCACAATCCAAATGTTAGTCGTGTATGGGCGCCCCCCTCTCGCCATATCATACCCTTATTCGAAGCACATCCCTGCTGTATACAATTCTAATGAACTTAAAATAAAAACATCTTCTTCCTCCTGTCAGCCAGACTAAGTGGGAGGAAATCTAACAAACGTTTTGCTTACATATACTTTTTTTTGCCGCAACACCAGAACTATTAGCCTTGTGCAATATGGACTTTGGGGCCCAGTCACAATCAAAGAAACCCCTCAAGATTTTTATTTACCATCCATAGTCAACCCTTCATGAACGAGGCTTTACCCCATCCACTGAAAAGACCCAATGTAATTCGGTAAATTCCAAAGTTCCACAGTCCTGTCTTTCATTACTTAAGCGGCCCACTACTTGACAGTTCAGTTTCCCAGAGAAATCGCTGGCCAAATTGAGACCTGAGGGGAGCCACAATCTTTCTCTTCGCTCAAGCCCTGATAGGCCACCTCCCAGTTTTACGGAGCGAAGATTTCACTCAGCACTGAAAGAGACGACATAATTGTAGCTAAATCCCCTTGATTTAATAAGGTCTCATATCTTGGACACCAGTTCTCTAAACGTTTCATGTTACAGTCCAGTTTTAGTTACCCTAGACGCCTCCTTGCCTGTTCTCTTCCTGCAGCTCCCTTACAAACAGGGCCGTTTCCGCCAATGTGAATGAGCGCGTAGCTTTTCCTTGGGGCCGTACAATCAAATGAGCCGGGTAAATAAGGGAGAACTGGCAGTTTAGCGCATGCAGTCTTCTTTTCACTTTGGTGCGTGCCCGTCACTGCTGCTGAAGCTGGTAGGAATAATCGGGAAAAATGCTCACCCGACTGTGTTGTATCATCAAGGGACCTTGCTTCCTGGCATTCTCCAGCACTTTCTGCCAGTCCTGATACCAGAGAAATTTCACGATTACGTGGTGAAGTGTCCATTCTGGATGGGGTTTAGCCCCCGGAGATCTATGGGCCCGCTGGATCTCCAGCTTTGCCTCAGGTGGAAGGTTCAAGGCTTGTATCAACCACATCTGGATATAGGTAGCACAGTCGTGCCCTCCACGGATTCTGGTAGGCCCACAATTCCTATATTACAACGTCTTTCTCTACTCTTATGGTCGTCGATGCTTTGTTTTAGTTTTTCAATTTATTTTAGCGCTTTTTGCAGGTCAATGTGCATCACATTGCTGGCATCTTGCTGGGAGCTCACACGGGCCTCCATTTCTTTAAAGCGAATTTTGTTGGCATCTACCGTCTCAGAAATTATATTTACATTCTGTTGTAGGTGTTGTAGTTGAGAGGTTACATTTTCAAAACCTGTTTCCATGCGGGTCCCCAAATCATGTTTCAGATCTTGTATTAGTCTCTCGATGGAGCAGTAGTGGTCTGCCATTGCCTGTTCAGGTTCCGTCCCTTCCTGAGAATACACCAAGCCAGATGAGGCCTCAGGCAAGCCCTGGTGATCAGTTAGTGCAGAAGAGTGAGACAGGCCCCTACCTGCTGACTGAGTTCTAGGCTTGTTAAACTGTAGTTCTGCCTGCTTTTTCGGAGGTTTAGTGACGTTAGGCATCTGAACTTCTTGTGGCATGGAAATATTTGTTCAAATAAGCAAAAATTAAAGCAGGATGGAGGGGATATTTGGTGGATTAAGCCAGAGCTCTACATTAAGCCTCCATATTGCTCTGTAGCTAGGCCACACCCCCTTGTTTTGTTTATTTGCTTCACACAAAGGCTTGTTGCCTCTGTGATGGCAGTTTTGATCACTCCCCATTGTTCTTCCACCCCTCCTTCCTGCCCATTTGCTAGTGCATTCCTTAGGCATTCACCCATTTTGACAAAGTCAGCCCTCCTAAAGTCCAGTACCTTTGCCTTTGTATGGCTTGACTCTACTGCTGTGTTTATCGTGAACAATACTGTTCGAAGTTCGCTAGTTCCCAGATGGCTACCCACTTCTACATCTGTGAACCTCGCTCCATCTCCATTTGAGAGTACCAGGTCTAAAATTGCTCCCTCTCGAATGGGTCCCAATACTAGTTGTCTAAGGCATGCCCCCTGTAGGGCATCTAGAAAAACCCCCCTCTTAGAAGTGGCTGCTGCAACTGCACTCCAGTTAACATCTGGCATATTCAGATCCCCCCAACAGCAATATCTCCCCTCTTTCTGCCATTCTAAGGATACTTTCCATCATTTCCTTGTCCATTTCCTTCCCCTGAGATGGGGGGCTGTATACAACTCCTGTGCATATTGTGGTGCCATTGCCTGTCTACAAAACAACACACAGTGCTTCCTCTCCTCCCTATTTACACTTTTGTTCTGTTGCTTTGATTCCTTCCCTTATATAGAGAGCTACTCCTCCTCCTCTTTTACCCTCCCTGTCTCTCCTGTAGATAGTGTATCCTGGTATGTTTACGTCCCAGTCATGGTTCTGTGTGTACCATGCTTCTGTGACTGCCACGATATTCAGATGTTCCTCCTCCATCAAGGCCACTACTTCAGGAAGCTTGTTACCCAGACTATGGGCATTGGTACTCATTGCTCTCCATTTTTCGTAATCCTGCTCGTCTGATGCTGTCCTTCCTTGGGGAGTACAGTCATGACTACTCAGTCACACCTGCATGGCCTAGGCTTTTTGCGGATGCATCTAGCGACATATGGCTCTGTCCCTCTGCCCACTTTCCAGCCCCGAGGGATACCCAACGCAGGTGTTGTGTACCCATGGGATCTCCAAGAGTCATGCCACACCCCTCTTCTGGGGTTCAGCTCCTGGACACACCCTCGGGGCACAGGCGCCCAATGCGTGACTGTCCCCCAGAGTCAGACTCTGCTGAGTTTGATGCCTGGGATCGAAGAGTTTTCTCAGCGGCACGCACCATGCTGTGCATCTCGGCACACCACGTACCCTATAGCAGGTACCTGTGTGCAGTGCTAGGATAGGTGCTGGCATTCATGCCAGACTGTGAGCAAACTAGAAAAGCCATACGCCTTTCTGTGTAGGACATGGAGCTGGCAAGACACCAGGCTAGGGCATCCTATGAAGCCAGTGAGGTAGCCTCCAGGTTGGTAGGAACTGCAGGCTGCACTAGGTGGATGGCATGGCTTCGTCTCTCCAGGTTGTCACCCTTGGCCTGGCATAGAGTGATTGCTTCATGGTTCCAGGGGGACCATTTCCTCTCCTGCAGGGCCAGGTATGAGCTTCTGGGCGCCTTCCTACTCCCAGGTCATGGGAGCCTCTGCCTGCCCCTGACTAGCCTCGAGCTTCACTAGGCTCATAAGGGGCCCGCGCCTCTTTGTGCTTTTCCCCCACAGGAAGCTGAAGGAACATCCATTTCCCTCAGGGTGGGCCAACACTGCCCTTGGTGGTAAGCTATACACTCTGACCCGTGAAGTAATGAATGGTGAAAATCGATTCTTGGAGGATATGAAAATTACATACTCAATGCAATTCTTGATATTCCAGAATATCTTCACCATTCATTACTGCAACCTGCCCACCATCCCCCCCTCAGTGGCTAGGCATCTGGACAGCTTTCCTTTCTTTCTGTCTCTTTCTATCCCTTTCTTCCTCTGCTGGTAGGCATGCTAGTTTATTAAATAAAACAAAACAAACAAAAAAAAAAATGTTTTTTATATTTCTCTATTGATTCCAGCCCTGTCACCTCTTTGTGTTAAAAACAAACAAAAACAGATGTTTTTATGGAAAAAAAGAATAAATTTTTTTTTGCGCCCCCACCCTCAAACGGGGAATCTGTAGCTAGTTTGCTGTCACAGAAGCCCCTTTTCCCCCGTTTTCTGTTTTAAAAAGGGAAAAGGGATGTAGGAGAACAAGCGCAGGAGAGGACCAGCAGAAATATGAAGTACCAGTCCAGACTCCTTCACCTGGTACATCTCTCCCTTTCCCTTGCAGTACGCCTCCTGCACTACAAGTCCTGTCAGCCTACTACATTTTTCTTTCTCTTATTCCCTCTGTCTATGGAACATTCTAATAGGAAAGGGGAAGATGTGGTAAGGAATCGCAGTTCATTTTCGATTCTCTCAATTGGTCTCTTGTCCTTCTAGCAGGGATACTCTCCTCCTGACTTCTTCTTCCCTCCTTGGGATTATTCTGCTGGCTTTGAGCTTCTAGGTATTTCCTCCTTGTTCGAGACCCTCAGCTAGTATCACATTTCATGGGTTCTGGCTCTTCTGTTTACTGTGCTTCAGGAAAACTGGACACCTTAGTAAATTTCATCCCTTAATTTGCATTGGTTATATGGTATCTCTGAGTCTCGGAGCCCTGCGGTTCATCTAATTTGCAGCTGGAGAACCTTTGCAGGCAACACAGTTTTAGGGCTCATAGCTCTACTAGGAATCCTTTATTTTTCAGGAAAGTGGAACTTTTCTCAAGAAGATTAGTCCCACACTTTTGTATTGTTTATATGGGATTTCTGAGACCTCAGCTGCTTTGGAAGTCATGTCATCTGCAGGAAAACATGGGTAGATTACTCTGGAGTTGTGAGCAAAGCCAACTCTACTGAGAGCCCTGCTCTACTGCTGGGAGCTCAGGATCCCCACTACACTTTCTTCTTTGGCATGTTCTCTCTCCTGTCCAGTTGTCCTGATCATTATCCAACCTGCTACCTAGGCCCTTCCCCCATTCTCTTCTTTCTCTTATTTGGTAGCTGGGTTTTAATTGCTGTGTTCTTTTTATATCCTATATCCTTTTTCTATCCCCTGGGCAACCTTTCTCCATCCTTTTTTTTTTTTTCTCACCCTTTATTCACACTCCCGGAGAACAGAACTGAGAAGAGCAGGGGGCTGGCATCAGTTACTGTCTAGCCTGTGAGCACCACACCATGCGTCCACCTCGTAGGTGGCACCGTCCCTGACGTTGATCCCCTAGCTCAAGAATTTTAAAGCCATATGCTCCCATGGGCTCCTAGCGACTCAGGAACAAACCCATGAAGTAATGAATGGTGAAGATGTTCTGAAAGATCAAGAATTATGGTAAGCATTTGTTAACTTGCTCTACAGTAGCGTTATTTGTCTCTTTCAGTCAGGCTTGGAGAGAGATGACATCATCTTGGAGTACTGTAGCTTGCTGCTTCAGATTCCCAATCACAGCAGGCTGTAGAGTTAATGATTTGCTCTCCAGGTTTCTTACAGTCTGTGGTTTGTGTTTATATAGATTAGCTTAAAATCTATCATTCACTTCTTATAAAAAGTTTATCATTTGAGTTTCAGTGCTGAATTGAAATAGTGGAAATCTTTCTCTGTTACAGATCAGCTTGTCTGTATCACAGCTCTCAGTTCTTGTTCATCAAAACTATGATTTTTTTCTAATTATATAACACAGGGTTGTTTAATAAATATAAAATAAATCTAAATTTTGTTCATTCATACAAGTAATTTTGTCTTTGATATAACTGTCATAAATACATTCATGTAAGAACATTTTTTCATGTCAGATTGACAAACAGGTGCCCGCCATTGTGTAGACAGGAACAGGGTGCAGCAGCCCTGGCTGTGGTGACAGGGGACAGAGGACAGCATGATGCAGAAGCATCTACTGTGGGGATGGACATGGGGGCATCAGGGTACAGCAGCCCTGATTGTGAGATGGTGTGTGTGGTGCAGCAGCCCTGTCCATTTGGGGCAATGGAAGTGGGTAGCAGGGTGCAGCAAAACCACACCTCAGGTGGCCTAGGGTAGGATGGTGCAGCAGCCCCAAATCTGGAGGCAGGGAGACCTGGGACTCTAGGGCTTAGTACAGAACAGTAGCCCTGACTGTGGAGACAGAACAAGGTGCAACAGGTGCAGCCTCCCTGACTGTGGGGGTGGAGGAGAGAAGGCAGCTGGGTACAGCAACCCCAACTGTCTGGGCAGGGGGCAGCAGGGTGCAGCAACCCTGATTCTTTAGGCAGGGGATGGAGGCAGCAGGGTACACAATCCCTGACTGTGAGAGAGAAGACAGTGGGCAGCAGGGTGCGGCAGCCTCAAATGCAGAGCAGAAGGCAGGCGACTTGTGGGGCAGGGACAGGTGACAGCAGAGTGCAGCTGCCTCAGATGGAGGGAAGAGACACGGTGCATTGGGATGCCATATAGTGTTTCTGTTTATACACATACATGATGTATTTTCACACAGAAGCCACCAAAGAACTGAAATTTGTGAATTCAGACAGCACATGTGCTCAGTTTGTCAATCTGACATGAAAAAAAGTTCTTACATGAATGTATTTATAAAGGCTACACAAGGATGAACTATGTCTATGAATGACCAGAATTTAGATTTTATATTCATTAAAGAAACCTGTGTTATACAGTTACAAAAAAATCAGAGTTTTAATGAAAAATAATTGAGAGCTGTGATAAAATGTGCTCTCTCACACAGAAAGATTTCCACTACTTCAATTCAGCACTGAAACTCAAAATGATTAACTTTTATCAGAAGAGAATGATAAATTTTAAGTTAATCCATCTAAACACAAACCACAGACTGAGTTTGTAAGAAACCTGGAGAGCAAACCATTAACTCTAGGTGTGCTGTAACTGGGAATCTGAGGCAGCAAGCTACAGTACTCCAAAATAATGCCACTGCTCTCCAAGCCTGACAGAGAGACAGAAATAATGTCACTGTTTTCAGCAACCGTAGAGCAAGTTAACAAATGCTAATTTAAAGAAAACCATAAAAACAAACAGCATGAGATTTTCAGGAAACTAATCATGACAGAGGGACTTGAATTCAAGGTTTATTAACAATATGCAAAAACCTTTGCACATGATCTTTAAGTGAAGGACTCCTGGTGTTAGAAGAAAAGGCTGAGTGTCTTGTAGTGTGCATGTCGTAGATACAAATCCACAAAGGTAGCACTTCAGTGCTGTTGCATTTGTGTCATCTCAAAACAGTTGTGTGTTTGTCTTACCTGATGATGGCTGCCTGTGGTTGCTTGTGTGGTTTTGTCCTTTTGCTGCCAGGTTGGGGGAGGTTAGAAACCTTAATGTCATAATTCCCCATTTTTGCATTGTTAAATTAAACCCAAAGTTGTGCATTAATGCAGCTTTTTGCAATATATATATATTTATTTAATTTAACACCTATATAATGGCAAATAGCGCACCTACAACTGATACACAACTTTCATGGAAATAAACCACTGCCGATGTTCTGCAGCAAATGGGAATTCTGCTACAGAACTTGGCCCCAAAGTGTTGCAGAAGAATTGGGGCCTCAACTATGGGAATCTGAGCAAGCTATTGAACTACTGCACTGACATGTTTGAAAAAGGAGGTCTCTTGGCTTGAGTTTGAGATTAGACATACTAGAGTCCTACATGAAACTAGATGCTTTACTTCCATGGTGAGTACTCGACTACGGGGGGAAAAAAGAACCAAAGCAGTTGGTCTGTTGTTGCCACCTATCTGCACGGACGTGTGCTCCGTGACTGTGCAGTCTAGTGGTGCCAATGTCCTAAAGGTTTTCCTCCTGCAGAGTACTAGACCTATGAAAAAAGAGTGATGTTTTATAGAGAAGACCATGAGAAATACAGGTTACTCACCTGTAACAGGAGTTCTAGGAATGGTATATGTTGTTCATCCACACTTATTGGCAGGTCCCTTGCCGCTTTAAATCTTGCTGGAAGGTCTTCAAGCTGGCTCCTCCCACCCACCCGGGTGGTAAAACTCTCGGCCCGCCCCCATGACGCCAGATCTAGCCCACTGAAGCCAGGTTGTGCGCCGAGCCGGGAGGTTGGTGGATGAACAACATACCATTCTAGAACTCCTGTTACAGGTGAGTAACCTGTATTTAGGGACATGGATATGTTGTTCATCCACACTTACTGGCAGACTCCTAGCAGTTCTCCGGGAGTAGGGAGGCAAGGCGCACACCCCTAGTTAGGTAGAAAGACTGGAGAACCGAGGCCCCGACCAGCACCCCGGAGCGACCCAAGGTCGATGTGGAAGGGGAATGGTAAAGCCTGCTTCCGGGCAGAAGCCCTGCGGATATCCTGGACCGGAGTATCCTCGAAAGCAGCCACCGATGCAGCGGAAGGACAGGTAAAATGAGCGCTTATCCCTCTGGGAGGCTCCATGCCCGCCCGCCTATAGTGGAGACCTATGCAGGGGTGACCGCCCGCCGTCTGCCCACTGGGCTGCAAATCTGCCAGATGCGGCTTCAGCAAAGATGATGAACAGCTGGCTAACCTCTCCTAACTTTTTAGCTTTACGCCTCCCTAGGTAGGTGAGCATTAAACCGGTTCCTATGGAACCTGTATGACGGCCTCCAAGGTGTGAATGGGGATAAACCCCGCAGAGGCAACTCTCAAGGGAAGACTCTGCCACCGCCGGAAGGACTTCGGTGGGGCGCAGGACAACCTAGTCCCTGTGGAAGACCGGATAGGGAGGTTACAGGAGCGCCTGGAACTCTCCCCACCTTCTGGATGGCAGAGTGGCCCCAAGAAGGTGTTCTTCCACAACAGGTGGGGGAAACTCGCACCTGTGCAAAAGGTTCGGATGGCTTGCTCATGAGCTAAGCCCATACCAGCAAGGATCCCACAGAAACCGGGATACTCTCCCCAAAAGGGGAGGCGTGATCGAGGCTTAGAAGTGCCAGGCCACCTTTGTCTCAAGACTACCAACTGCCTCCCGGCCCATGCCCGGAAGACAGGGGTGACCCGGAGAAGCACCTAGGGGTCGTTGGCCGAAGCCCTGGTTTAAGGATGGACCGCAGATGGTCCGGAATGCTCGCCCAGGGACGGGGGAGGGCACGGCCCTATCCCATCATCAAAAGGGAGAACTTCTCCCAGAGGACGAGCATCTTGGCCGATTTCTTAGCAGGACGCCTCGAAGGTCGAGGACCTTGCCGAAAGACCCTAGGCCTGGCCCCTAGCCGCACAGGGGTCGGCCTACAGGTGCAGGGATTGAAGGTCCAGATGGATAACTTTCCCTGAAAAGGAAAGACAGGACCGGGCGGACTAGAGGCTGCCTCGGGAGCCTGGGGCTGAGACTGAGGAGAGCTGGATACCAGAACTGGCAATCCAGTCTGGGGCTACCAGCATCACCTGCGCCAAGTCCCTCCTCGCCTTGCCCGTAGGTCAAGGGAAATGGGGGAGAGGCACGGAGGGGCCCGTGGTCCAAGCCCCGATGGCATCCCCTGCAGCAGACCTTGCTGAGGGGCGGGCACAAAAACAGTCTCGGCCTCGTATTCTCCCCGGAGGGAAGAGGGAGAAGATCCTGTGCTACCTCCGGCAGGGGAGACCACTCATGAGGTGCAGCCTATGCCCGGCTTAGGGCAGCAGCAAGGAATTGGGGCTCCTGCCATCAAATGGCTTGGGAACCCTCGATCCAAAGAAAACCAATGCGGAGAACCTCCTTGCACCGAGACAAGGGATCGACCGAACCTGGTGGGGTAGCACATGGTCGTGGTGTTGTCCTACTTGGACTTAGACCCTCTAGACCCAGACAAGCCGGAGCCAGCAGTGCAAGCCAAGCGACCCCTGTGCTCCAGCGAGCAGGAAGGACATTGGGACTCGTGGAGGACCAGAGGCTAAGCACTCTGTATTCCCCTAGATGGGCACCCCACCCATCCGAGAAGCACTGGTCGGAGAAGACCGCCGACTCAGGGCGAACGAACAGGATGTTCTCCTGCCGAGGTTGGAACGGTCCAAGGGAGCATTCTCTTAACTCCTGGGCTGTTAGTCACGAACTGGTCCAAAGGATGCAGCGCTGTGACCTCTGGCTGGCCCCTCCCACTAAGGGAAGGCCGCCCTGAGGCCCAGGAGGAGCAGGAGGTCCTGGCAGGACATAATTACCTGGCCAACCCGACCGGGTAAAGGAGGAAGAACCTCAGCCCTGTCTGCCCGGAGCCGAGCTCGGACTCAAGAGTCGAGCTTAGTCCCGAAGAAGCTTCACTGCTAAGGTAAGAGTTCCCACTTGGCTCCTGAAATGGGAGACCAGTCTGCCTTCCGGGTGGGGTTACATCCGGACCCTTCAGTGCCGCAGAGACTGCTGAGCAAAGAAGGGCCTGGCTAGGAACTCGTAAGGAGATCCCCTGCAAGAAGGGGTGGAGCCTCCCAAGAAACGGACGGATCGAGGAGTAGGTACATCCTGGAGACCCAGGAAACAGCCACACGCCACGTTCTGAGGATGGGATATCTGAAGTAGTGAGACCATCCAGGCGTGCAGGAGAATGGGCACGAGCCCCCGTCCGTTTGAGGCCAGGAATACCTGGACACAAACCCAGGGTTGAAAGGGGGGTCCACAGCCTTCCTGATCACCTCTAAGTAGAGGGCCAGGCATGTCAGTACGACCGACACAGAGGCAGTGGACCCAAGATCCCCATGGGGCAACGGCTCAAAAAGGGGAAACCGCTCGCAACCTGCGACAGGATCTACCCTTAAATACCTCCAGAACGAGGTGCAGAGCCATCCCCCCATGGGGAAACCCGGGCTGGGACGATGGGGCCAGGGCGGTGCCCCTTGGCCCATCACTGAGCAGGCTTGGAAGGAGAAGGAGCCGAGGGGCCTCTCAGTTTCCTGCCTCCCTGATTCCTTTTGGAGGAAGACGCTGGACTGGCAACAGGCCACCCAGCGCATGCCTGCTGGCCCTTATGCTGGGCCGGTCGAGCCCCAGGGCTCAGGGGGCAAAGGGGCTTACGCAAAGGCTGACGGCTGCCCTTGACCCTCTGGGCGTGAGTGACCGAGTCCGGAGTGGCATCGGACTTCTCGGGCCCTTGGATATGTCCCTCCACTCCAGGGCCGAAAAGGTCAGTCCCCAAGATGGGGATGTCCGCCAACTCGTGCTGGGTTTCCAAGGAAAAGGAGGATAACCTCAGCCACGCCCTGCGGCGCATGGCCACTGCGGCCACCACCGATCTGGCACAGGAGTCACCCAGATCCAGAGCCATCTGGAGCTGCTGTATTGCCACCGCCCTACCCCGGTCCCATACCCACTAGACCATGGTCTGCAGTTCGGCCGGGAGATGAGGCAGAACCTCGTCCAGGGAGCCCAGAAGGGCGTGGGAACAGTGTGCCATAAGAGCCGCCGAGCTGGCCTGACGGAGGCCTAGGGAGGACGCAGCGTAAACCTTGCGCCCGACGTAGTCCATCCTTCTGGACTCTTTGTCAGGGGGTCTATCCACATCCCCAGCGTTTCCAAGACACTGGAAAATGTCGTCGGTGACTACCCCTTCAGCCGAGGGGTGCTCCGAGAAACCGGGCAGAGAACCGACAGGGTACCTCCGAGCCACCCTGGCCGAAGGCGCAGGGCAGGAAGTAGGCCGCCGCCATAGCTCCAAGGCTGGGCCCACAATAGCCTCAGCCACTGGGAAGGCCTCCGAAGGAGAACCCCCTTGTTCCAGAATCTCCATAAGGGGGTAAGGTGCCCGTTTGGAGATGGGCTCGAGCTGCATCCCAGTGAATTCTGAAATGAGCTGAAGCAGACCCTTCAAAGATGATGGGCTGTTGTCTACGGAATGTTCCTGGGAAGACCCCGGGTCCTCCCTGCTAGGAAACATAGCAGAGCCGGCTTCAGGCTTCGAAGGGTCTGCAAAAAGCTGCCGCAGGCCCGAGGCACTCTTTGTCCGCCGGGCAGGAGTGAGGGGATAGAGGACTCGAAGAACAGGTCATGGCCTGGCCTGAACCCCGCCGAAGGCGGAGGGGCAGCGAGGGTCGGACGAGCAACCGGCCCTGGAGAGGGCTCCTCGACCGATTCGAATGGCTGCCGACCGAGCGGCGGCTGCTTGCTATCCGGAGAATGAATCGGGGTCGATTGATACCCGGACAACAACTGCTGTCGCCATATAAGTTCCTCGTAACACCGACGCCAACAGCATAGAAACCGCTCCTGATCCGAGGAGGGGGACGAGGAAGAATGGCAAAGCCACTTAACTCGGTGCCTCGACCGAGAATGCCGAGATCAGCATAAGCGGCTAGACCGAGAGGTTGACCGAGACCGAGACCCAAATCCTCGGGGGGACCGAGGGCGGGCCTGGGAAGGAGCGGGACGCACCCGCTCCTCCCTCGGCTCGGAAGGACGGACCGAGGGCTGTCGACCGGCGACGGACAGAGCCTCAGCTCTCCGCCGAGGCGAGGATGGGGCACCAGAAGACCCCCAAAAGACGGTCGAGACTCGACAACGCCGATGGGGGATCTGGCCGGCTGACCTGACAGCGATACTGTGAGGCCAGTGGTCAAGCCGCATCCTCGGATCAAGTCGAAAGGCCGGCCGATGAGGGAGGGAGGAGAGTTCCCCACCTCGCCAACGAAGAGACCCCTCCTGGCCCTTAGCCTTAGGCGAAAGGCAGGGTTTCCAGGTCCCTCTCCTGGAGGAGAGGGAATGACGGAGCTCCTTGAACGGAGCTGCATGAGTTGAATCCAAGGAGAGCGGATAAGCGCCGCAACTGGGGACCGCCTCCCCGCAGGATCAAACTGCTGAGAAACAGTCGAAGCGGACACCCGCCGGTCCGAGGGAATCTCCAGAGCGGAAAAAACTACCGGATGTCCGAGCCCCGAACGGGCCGCGCGGTCCTCCAGAGAGCTGACCGAAAGGGCAGAACAGAAATTGCAAGCCTGAGGATCGTGATCCAAGTCCAGGCAATAAACGCATGTGGAATGCGAGTCTCTCCTGGAGGAACTAACCGTGCGCCTCTCGGGGCCGGAAAAGGACTGAGCCATCGCCGTAGCGAAGAAGAAAAGATCAAAGTTTCAGAAAGGACACTTCCAATGAATTCGAAGACCGAAATTTTCAGGAACCAGTCGAAAACGCAGAGCGCTAAGGAAGGAACCTGAGCTTCCAAGCGGTAAGGAAGATCTAGCGTCATGGGGCGGAGCCGAGAGTTTTACCACCCGGGTGGGTGGGAGGAGTCAGCTTGAAGACCTTCCGGCAAGATTTAAAGTGGCAAGGGACCTGCCAATAAGTGTGGATGAACAACATATCCATGTCCCTAGAACTGAGGTTTCCAGCCAACGTCTGTCCATTAGCAAAAGTCACAGAGACTGTTTTCTTAGCAGGGGTCGCACTGAGACTTGCCATTTGTGCAAAAAGGGATTTTTAATTTGTGCTGGTGATTTTAGATTTGGTGCCATCTGCTGGTGCGTGGAAAAAACACAACCTGCTCAGCACACTCCTGCTGCTGCATGAAACATGGGGAGAAGCGCTACAGTCAGAAGTGGCCAGAAGAGTTACAGTGGAGGAGGCTGGCTCTAGCCAATCACACAACACCCATCCACTGATGTTCAATTGGACAAGTTGTCTAGTGACTAGAAGCAGCAAAGAGTCAATCACAGAGGAAAAGGGAGAAACTGCGATATTTCAGCTATCTGTCAGAAGAGATAATCAGGACACACACGCTGATTAACACTAAGTTGTAGTATCACATTGAGGTCAGTTGTCTGCTTGCCACTTAACTGTAATTACTTTTCTGACAGTTTTATAATTTTCAGACCACTGAGTGCTGGCCCCAGCTTGTGTAGCTCTCTATCTCATCAGTGATTATGTTTTGTCCCAGAGCTGATGGGAAACTTCACGGAAGTGTAAATCTTGAGGGATGGATGGGGAGAGCCGCCTTTTTTTTTTCCTTATAAAAAATCATAATGAAAGAATATTAAAACAGCAGAAGGGATGAGAAGAAAATAACTGAGAAGTGTAGGGAACAGTTGGTTGAATGGGGAGAAGGAAGCGTGCTGTGAAAAGCAGCAGGCAGCTGAGCCTGGCAACTGGAGATGGTGAGCTGCAGTTTTCCCCACCACTGCTAGTCAGGTTTACGAGAGGGATTTATGGCACTCAGGCTGGTTCCACTTTTGTATACTAAACTCAAGTGGGCATTTAGTGTGTTTTCCAATTACTGGAGGTCATATAAGGGAATACGTTGCCTTCAGTATTAGAAAACTGCAGCAATGAACTCATGTATAAGAGAGTATTATATTCCCTAAGAGTAAACTAAGGTGGTTTATTGCATTTGTACAGAACTGTACTGCAGGAGCACATCCTTTTCTGCAGTATAAGTTCATTAGTTAGTGACAATAATTAAAAGAATGCAGCAAAACAAAAAAAAAAAATGATTTGGTGCAAGTGGCAGTGCAAAAAAATAAAAACCCAGAGTGAGCCCTGCTTAGTATTTAATACGTTTTCAAAAGGGCTGGAAGCTAAGAAGAAAATAATGATGAAACCACATGCGTGTGATATCCATACCTGTTCATCGAAACCATGACTTTATTCTGCAATCCATTTCCTGTCCTCTGACTGACTTTTTCCACATCTTGAAAGTATGTCTCTGCTGTTCTAGTATCCCCAATCTAAAGCACAAAACCAGAGACAACTGTATTTTAGTCTGTAGTTCAAGGAATCGCCAAACCTACTTCTGAATACAGGGTCTTTTGTTATAAGACTATGGTCTGTTTGGAAAATCTTCTAGCATAATCAGCTAATGACTGTCACAAACCCACTCAGCAGGTCAGCCCTCTACTCCCAAAGTGCCAACCTCTGAGCGCAGTCTTGTGAACAGGAAACAGAAACAAGGTAACCCTCCTGTCTGTTTTTGTGTGTCCAAATCAACCTTTGGTCTCAGTTCTGGAAGGATTCAAACAGTGAACCTCTTGCTAGTGTACCAAATGCACAGGCTCAGATAATTCTGTCTTTGGGCACCTAACCAGGTGTATAAAATGAACCCTTGAACTCTAATAAAGACCTCAGATTAATCTTACCTTTTTCCAGTTTGGTATCACCATTCAAGCTTATGCACAGTGTCTGCTTTAACCATATATACTTCACTTGTAAAGGAAAGAAATACAAAGACAGAGCAAGTAGGCTCTAAAAATAGAGTTTTACTAAAATAGATAAAAAATATGTAAAACATAAAATACAGAACTATTATATCACAAGAACCATACAATCTTTCAAAAGAACAAGGTTTTACAGTGCAATTCCTACTACAGTACTTAGATTTTGTCTCTCTCTCTCTAAATGCCTGCTTAAAGTGCTCAGGATGTTTCTTTGTCAGAGTGAAGATAGAAGTCTCTGAAGGAAAACAGAATTCTTGTTTAAAAGCTGGCTTTGCCCACCTCTTTGCGTGAGGTCACCTAGCTCCTCTCTGTCAGAATATATATAAAAAATTATATCTATACAAAAACAGGATGTCTTTTTTTTTTTTTGGAAAGTAAATTAATATTCTGTGATCTCAGCACAATTCATTTTCTTTTTCAAATGACATTTCTTTGATCTTATGACCAGCTTCCCCTTTCCAGGACATCAAAGCATCTTTTATGACTTTGCACTAAAATGTCACAACCTGCTCTTCTTCCTCTAAGCGTTATAAAAGTTTATGATCTATCTTGGCAGTCAGGTATCTTCTAGCCTGTAATTAGCCCATGGCCTTCCAGGTAACACCTTGTATCTAAAACCTGTGTGTGTGTGTGGCATACTCACATGCTGTTTCAGAATTTCTCATGAGAGAGAGTCCATAACACATTTTTATATTACAAAAAATGATACAGTGATCAGAAGCAGCTGTCCAAGTGTCACAATTCCTCCCCACCTAGACTGAATTTGGGGGCTCTATCCCCTGCATAGAGTGAGCTTCCCAAATCAGTTCACTCCTCATGGACACTAGACAGCCCATCAGAGTTGTGATTTTTGGCTCCAGCCCTATGTAGAATTGTCATATCATACCCTTGCAAAGCAAGACTTCATCTTAGCAATCTACCATTGTTTTTCCCCATCTGCATCAGCCAAACCAGGGGGTTGTGGTCAGTCTGCACCACAAAATGCTGCCTATACAAGTATGGCTCTAATTTCTTTAGGTCCCACACTATGGCAAGACACTCCTTTTCCACCATGGAGTATGCCTGCTCCCTGGGAAGTAACTTTTTACTCAGGTATGCTATTGGGTGATCCCTCCCTTGGCTGGATGTCTGACTCAGTCCTGCCCCAATACCCACATCTGAGGCATCAGTCTGAACTATAAAGAGTTTGCTATAGTCAGGACCTGTCAAAACAGGAGCACTGCACAGTGCCTCCTTTAGTTTGGAAAAGGCTTACTCACAGGCTGGGCCCCAGGTAATTTTCTTGGGCATCCTTTTCTTTGTCAGGTCAGATAAGGGAGCAGCCAAAGCACTGTAACTGGGTACAAATTTCCTGTAGTACCCTGCTGTCCCTAGAAAACTCCTGACCTGCTTCTGTGTTTCTGGTCTGGGCCATGCCTGTATTACTCCTATCTTTATTTGGTTAGGATGGAGCTGTCCCCGGCCTACCACATGCCCGAGGTATGCCACTTCTCGGCTTTGCCAGTGAGCCCAGCCCTCTGTATCCTGCCCAGCACTTCCCTAAGGTGGGATAGGTGTTCCTCCCAGCTGGTACTAAAGATGGCAATGTCATCCAGGTACGCCACGGCGTACTCCTCAGCCTCATTTAAACACCTGGTACACCAACTTTTGGAAAGTGGCCGGGGCGTTCTTCATTCCGAAAGGCATTACTTTAAACTCAAATAAGCCTATCGGAGTGATGAAGGCCAACCTCTCCCAAGCTCTGTCTGTCAGCTCTACCTGCCAATACCCCTTGGTCAGGTCAATCGTCGTAAGGTAGGTCCCCCCCAACTTGTCCAGGAGTTCGTCCGTCCGGGGCATCGGGTGGGCATCTGACTTCGTGACTGCATTCAGTCCACGATAGTCCACACAGAAATGAGTAGAGACATCTGGCTTAGGCACCTGGACTACGGGTGAGGCCAAGGGGCTGTGGGATCTCTGGATTACCCCTAAATCCAGCATCTCCTCCACTTCCCTCCTAATGACCTTTTGGACAGCCTCTGACACCCGATATGCTGTCTGCCGCATGGGCGTCTGTGTCCCTGTCTCCACATCGTGCGTCACTAAGGGGGTTAGTCCGGGCTTGGCGCGAAACAATGGGGAAAAGTCTGCTAAAACCTCCCTTACTTTCTGGATCTGGTCCAGGGCCAGCTGGGGAGACAATCTTACTGCCTCCACAGAGGACTCCTGCTTACTTTCCTCCAGCAAGTCCAGAAGGGGGTCTCCTTCATCCGTCCCCTCCCCAGGACTACACACTGCAAACACCACGTCAGCCCAATTTCCATATGGCTTCAGCATGTTGACATGGTACATCCTTTCTGTCTGTCTTCGGTCAGGTAATTCCACAATGTAGTTCACATCATTTACCTTCCTAACCACTTTGTACTGTCCTGCCCACTCAGCCTGCAGCTTGTCTTTCCGGACTAGAATAAGGACCATGACTTCCTGACCCACCATGTATGAGCGAGCTCTGGCTCTGCGGTCGTACCACACTTTTTGGTTTTGTTGGGAAGCTGCTAGGTTGCTCTGGGCTGTCCCCATAAGCTCCTTCAGCCTTTCCCTAAACCTAAGGACGTAATCCACAATGGGAGTTCCCCTGGGTGGCATGCTTGCCTTGCCACTCCTCCCGGATCAAGTCTAGGGGCCCACATACCCGGCGTCCATATAAGAGTTCGAAAGGGGAAAATCCTGTTGACTCTTGGGGCACCTCCCTGTATGCAAACAACAGGTGGGAAAGGTATTTTTCCCAGTCCCTCCCATGCTGTTCAGCAAAAGCCCAGAGCATTGACTTTAGGGTACCATTGAATCTTTCCGCAAGCCCACTGGCTTGTGGGTGATATGGTGTCATGCATCTCTGCACCACCCCACACTTCTCCCATAAACATTTCATCAGGTCCGACATGAAGGAACCCCCGATTGGTGATAACCTTCTTGAAACCCAACACGGAAAAAATCCCAAGTAAGGCATCTGCCACTTTGTCTGTCCTCAGTGAGGATAGGGCAACTGTCTCTGGGTACCGGGTGGCATAATCCACCACAGTCAGGATGAATCTCTTCCCTGAGGAGCTGGGGGTATTTAAAGGCCCCACAATATACATTCCCACCCTCTGGAATGGCTCCTCCACTATGGGCAAGGTAATCAGGGTGGCTTGGGTTTTCTTGCCCGCCTTCCCTATTTCTTGGCACCGGTGACAAGACCTGCAATGCTCCTTCACCTGCTTGGTGAAGTTAGGCCAGTAGAAATTCTGGGCCAACCACTGCGTCATGCGCGTGATTCCCAGATGACCAGAAAAGGGAATATCACGTGCAATTTATTTATTTATTTAAGAGATTTACCAGGAAGGCATGCTGAGCAGAGTACTGCTCGATTCCAGATGCGCCCTGGGCAACCTTGAGCAACTGCTCACAATACCCCTGGGGAACGACAAGCTGCCTGCCTAGCACCCCTCCCTCTGTCTGTACTGCCTGAGTATACATAAGTCCATTTTCCCAATAAACCTTATGTCTGCCGTCACCTAACTGTGCACCTTTCGAGTCTGCCCAGGCCCTCAGCTTCTCAAAACTAGGGTCACTTCTCTGAGCAGCTGCAAACCCCTCACACATTCCCAAGGCATGGGACAGGTCCCCTTAAGTCGCTAAACTAGGGTCCCTAGCACTAGCGTCAGGGCACTCAGGATCACTGTCAATCCCAACCCTCTGACAATGGGTCACCCCTTCCTCTTCAGAGTAACCCTCTGTAGCTGTGTGGTTACTCGCTACTGGGGAAATTTCTACCCCCTCTTCATTAATCTCCATATCAGGAGACACAGGCTGGGGAACTAGTCTCTCACTGGTTTCCACAATGGTTTCTGTGGGGTTCAGGGAACTACAATTTTCCATTGCCACTTGGCTATGGGTAACTG
The DNA here is from genome assembly GCA_016271365.2 of Neoceratodus forsteri. NCBI lineage: Eukaryota > Metazoa > Chordata > Ceratodontiformes > Ceratodontidae > Neoceratodus > Neoceratodus forsteri. The sequence goes on along the minus strand of CM057449.1, from coordinate 910,769,860 downwards.
CACATACCATCCCCCTGTTGGAGATTGTTGCCCAGGATCACATCCACTGCTAATATTTTGGCTACAGCCACCTGTTGCACAGTTCCCCCTGTTTTACCCCAGTCTAAGAGAACACTAGCGAGGGGCAATGTTTTCTCCCCGCCCACAAAGTCCTGTACAGTGACATATTTATTGGGTATAAGCTGACCAGGCTGTACCAGATCCCCCTTTACCAAGGTCAGGGATGCCCCTGTGTCCCTTAACCCCTGCATCTGTACACCATTCACCATGACTGGGTGCATGTGTTCCCTCATGTTCACTGGCATGCTTCCAGGGACACACAAACAACGCACTTCTTTTCTAGCACCCGGTTGTGTATTATTGCTCTCCTTTTTGGGACACTGTCTGGCAATATGCCCAGTTTCTTTACACAACCAACATTCATTTCTTCTTTCAGAAAAATCTTTACTCTGAAACCTGGGGCTAACTAGTTTCGGTCGAGGCAGTGAGGGTTTTAGCTGCCCTGCAGGTGCGCTTTTCCCTTTCTGCGCTGCCACGCCCACCCCATTCGCTCTTGGAGCAGGTCTGTTCTTGGCATAGCGGTCTAAGAGTTCAGCAGCCTCTTGCACTGTTTTGGGGTCTTGGTCCTCTAGCCAGGTTTTTAGCTCTGCTGGGCACACCCAGAAAAACTGCTCTAACAGAATCACATTTTCAATTTTATCAACAGAGTTTGCCTCAGTTCCTTCCCACCAACGATTTAAAAACTGACGTTGTTTCGTAGCTAGCTCCTTGTAGCTCATGTCAGGGCTTCTCCTGAGCTTACGGAATTTAGCTCTGTATGATTCAGCAGTTAATTCAAATTTCTTCAACAGTGCAGCTTTCAGTTTGCTGTAATCATCACTGTCCTCATTGTCCACTTGACCCAATGCATTCCGAGCTTTCCCGGTAAGTAGTGGGGATAGCTGAAAGCTCCAGGACTCTCTAGGAATTTTAGCCTGAATGCAAACTTTTTCAAAAGAATTTAAAAAGGCATCCATATGCTCCCCCTCTTTAAATTCAGCTATTAATTTGGAATTCAATTTGTAACCCAGTTCTGCAGTCCCAGTTAAACCCAAGCCACTTACCTGCTCTGGTGCCACTGGTTGGAGTCGGAGCTTCTCCAGTTTGTGTTGCCTCTGGTGCTCCTGCTCCTCATGGTCCATGTCTCGGCATTCTCACTCCCTCTTCTCCTCGGCAGCTCACTGGCGCTCACGCTCTTCATGGTCTGCCTCCCGTTGTTCATGGTCCCTCTCCCTCTTGAACTCCAGCTCCATTCTGCGTAACTCAATTTGCAGTCTGAGTACTTCTGGATCCAGGATACTGGTGACCTTCCCCTGCTGCTGTGGCCCTTCGCTGACAGTGGCCCTGTTGCCATCCTCACCAGATCTGGACACTGCACTGGCTGCTAACTCTGCCACACTCGAGGTTTGGTCCTTTTCAGTCATGGTCTGTGACTCGCTGCTCTGGGTATCTGCTACCATCAGGGCATCTATGAGGTTCTGTTTGCTGGCTTTCACCTTGAACGTGAATCCTCTGTCCCCGCACAACTGCCTTAAGTAGTCTACAGTGTGCCTGCTGTAGTTGGAAGCCATCTTCTTCCCTAACTACGGCTACTCTGACTTGCACTTTAGAAAAAAAATTAAATGAGTAGGGACTTGACTGTACGCCAAGTGATATAGTTCTGTCTCCTTTTAAAATAAAACTCTGCCTTTTTCCTTCTTTGCAAGTGAGCTGACAGTCTCAAGCTTTCACACTGAACAATAAAAGCTTGTAATACCAAAATTTGATCCACACCACTGCCAACCAATCTGTCACAAACCCACTCTGCAGGTCAGCCCACTACTCCCAAAGTGCCAACCTCTGAGCACAGTCTTGTGAACAGGAAACAGAAACAGAAACAGGGTAACCCTCCTGTCTGTTTTTGTGGGTTCTAATTAACCTTTGGTCTCAGTTCTGGAGAGATTCAAACTGTGAATCTCTTGCTAGTGTACCCAATGCACAGGCTCAGATAATTCTGTCTTCGGGGGGGGGGGCAGATATCTTTGCCTACGGGCACCTAACCAGGTGTACAAAATGAACCCTTGAACTCTAATAAAGACCTCAGATTAATATTACCTTGTTCCAGTTTGGTATCACCATTCAAGCTTATGCACAGTGTCTGTTTTAACCATATATACTTCACTTGTAAAGGAAAGAAATTTAAAGACAGAGCAAGTAGGCTCTAAAAATAGAGTTTTACTAAAATAGATAAAAAAATATGTAAAACATAAAATACAGAATTATTATATCACAAGAACCATACAATCTTTTAAAAGAACAAGGTTTTAACAGTGCAATTCCTACTACAGTACTTAGATTCTGTCTCTCTCTCTAAATACCTGCTTAAAGTGCTCAAAGATGTTTTTTGTCAGAGTGTAGATAAAAGTCTCTGAAGGAAAACAGAATTCTTGTTTAAAAGCTGGCTTTTGCTACCTCTTTGTGTGAGGTCACCTAGCTCCTCTCTGTCAGAATATATATAAAAAATTATATCTATACAAAAACAGGATGTCTTTTTTTTGAAGGTAAATTAATATTCTGTGATCTCAGCACAATTCATTTTCTTTTTCAATTGACATTTCTTTGATCTTATGACCAGCTTCCCCTTTCCAGGACATCAAAGCATCTTTTATGACTTTGCACTAAAACGTCACAACCTGCTCTTCTTCCTCTAAGCGTTATAAAAGTTTATGATCTATCTTGGCAGATAGGTATCTTCTAGCCTGTAATTAGCTCCTGGCCTTCCAGGTAACACCTTGTATCTAAAACCTGTGTGTGTGAGTGTGTGTGTGTCATACTCACATGCTGTTTCAGCATTTCTCATGAAAGACAGTCCATCACATATTTTTATATTACAAAAAATGATACAGTGATCAATGACAAGCAGGTGTGATGAGAAAACAAGAAAGGGAAACACTAAGATGACTCTGACACTTCTGCCATTACTGTCAAGGTATTACAGCAGCAAACACACCTACTTACCTGTGACCATGAACCATAATTATTATTATTATTCACCTCTCAAAATAAACAGTCACAGTATATGCCTGCTTGGCAAAAAACAAGTACAGCAATGTTTTCATGCTATTTTATTTTGCATTTGGGGGTGAAAAAGTGCACTTCTCTATATAATGCATTTTATTAACTCACAGTCAACTGTCCTCATTCCGTACAACTCTTTCTCAAAGTAAATCATTATAATCCCTTTCCAAATCTTGATGGCCACGTTCAACAGAGTAATACAGCCTTATCTCTTTAGTTGTAAACAGGCTCACACTGGGGTGGGTATAGGAAGACCATCTGGGAAGCTAGTGCAGGGGTCCATTTGGAAAATCAATAAGGAAGAGCTCAGAGTGACATGTTCCTATCAGTATTCCACGTACCTCTAATATATTAACTCTATGTTTGCATCTTAAATTTACTTGCAGTGCCCAAACATCCCCATTTAATTAGAAAACAGATGACAAATACAAAGATTTTCAGAGTTCAGAAGGTGGCCAGGTACCCAACAGAGGGGACCCCACCTGGAAATTTCCTGCTTTCCTGCTGGGCAAGTCCAACTTGGATTGTAAAGTAGAATTGTAGCAATTTTTCAAGGCCTTAATACTCTTGAATGGCCACTGGCCAACAGAACAACATAACAGTTCAAATAAAAAAACAAAAAACACATGTAATACAATCTGACCAAACTCCTCAATTACCCTATGAGGACTATACAGTTTGATTTTTTTTAATAAGTACTCAATACTCAGGATGGGCAGTGCCACATTTTTTCCTCAAACTTTTTTTCTGGCCCTATTATCCACCTCTCGGGCTGCTGTCTGCAACCTTCTAGTCTTACCCCAAATGGAACCTCTTGTGTTACTCCATGGCATACCCCCCCACTGTGAGGTTCTTGGTTTGGGCTTGTTCCCCATTCCTTGGCCCGACTGGATCTAATGTAAAGACAGCCAGATGGTCAGGACCTGGGGGTGCCAGTCCTTAGCTGTCATTCTGGCGCTGGGGATATCTGTAGCACCCTCACTGTGGAGTATTGGCTCATTCCTAAAAAGCAATCCAACCCTCCCCGTGCTGCATGCACGCTCTCACTCCAGTGCACCCCTGCAAGGTAGATGCACCACTGGGGTTGTCTCTCTGGCCCAGCCACAGGGGGCAATGTGGAAAAGGCCAAAGTGATGTCCTACAAAGTGCTGCTGCCAAAGTATTACAAGCCACAGACTACCCATCAGCGGTTGATCCTGGCTCACTCCTGAATACCGGTCAGCTGTGTGGGAGGTGTAGCATTACTGCTTTGCCAATGGGTGGCCTTTCACAGTAAAAAAAAAAAAATGTGTAAGAAATGTGATACAACCTCTGTATATTAGTCAGGGTTGAGATTTCTAAACCTTTAACACTGTATTAAAACCAGAAAAGGTGTGGGCTTCTCCTAATTAGTAAGCTTCCCAAATGGCCACATGTGAGCCTGTTATGGGCCAGAGCACACTGTATAAAAGATGAAATCAGAGTGTGGCTTCCACACAAGGAAGAGAGAAAGCGGTGAGAACTCAACTCATACTGGCACGTTAAAATTTAAAGTATAGGTACCTGACTGATTGGGGGGGGGCCACCACCTTGTTGGTGGTCAGGCTAATTGTGATTCAACCAAATGATGCGCCCAAGAACCCCTTTAAAATGTTAAAATGATGGAATAACGACAAAGTAAGACAATGAAATTTACTTAAAGAGTAAGTTTTTAGTAAGGATATACATCTTAAAGGGAAACTCCATGTTAAAAATCAGAAAAAGATATATCGTAGTCTTTTTTTCTGTGTTCTAACCAATTCCCAGTGTTTTCTTTTCCTCTGGCTGTGAGAGATGATTTTTCTAACTTTCCCTAACTGTTTTATTGCCCTTAGAGGTTGCTATTCTGATTTTTTTAATGGCCTCTTGTTCCAAATAGTCTTCCTAGAGTGCCGTTTGGTGTGATGTCTAACTGCCCCTGCAGGAAGCCAGTGTCTTGTTACAGGGTCTGTCACAGCTCAGCCACAGAGAAAATACTTCTTCCAGAGAAGACACACTGCTAGATTTTGGGTGAGTGTAATCATTATTATTTTCTGATATCAGTACCTTGTCCTGCTATGTTCTGGTGTGTGTGTGTTTGAATCATGTCACTGTTTACTCTATTTCTCTCAGTCACTTTCAGTTTTTGCACCAGTACTAAGTAGCAAAAATTGAACATCACCTTATAAGTTGTAACATAGCAGGACAAGGTACTAATATCAAAAAATAATAATGATTACACTCACCCAAAATCTAGCAGTGTGACTTCTCTGAAAGAAGTATTATCTTTGTGGCTGAGCTGTGACAGACCCTGCTAAACCTAAGGGCATAGCTACATCACTGTCACATGAGCCAAGGTGCATCGTAGGAGAAAGAAAGCCAATTAACCTATTTGTGATGGAGATCCCCAGGGGTCATAAAACTACCAGACAGTTAGCAGGCTAATTTAGGAAAAACTCCTAATAGCAGATAGAGGGAAGGACACACTAGGACTTAACATACATATCAAAACACTCTACATACAGTATGTTTTTGCACATTCTGGGTGGACTTCTTTAAAGAATGAAGGTTTGCAGCCTTTAGATTCCCCTGCATTTATTTTGTTTGCTTTTATTGGTTTAATTATGTTTTCATCATTTTATTTGTATTTTGCCAACTACTAGTAAAAAAAAAAAAGAATCCAATGGAATTCTTGTACAGTATCAAAGTCAGAAAAGCTTTACTGGCAAGGCTGGCAGTGTATTTCAGTGGAAAACTGCAACTCTGTTTTCAGATTTTTATAGATAAATAATGTTTTCTACCATCAAACTATTATATATTTAACAGAAAAATAAGATTTTTCATAGCATGTGATCTTTTTTTATGATTTAGCAGGTGACATTTTCTTCCTAACCAGACTTTACTTAGGAAGAAAAAAAGAAGAAAATTGCTGTTTTAAAAAAAATAAAGAATCATATAGCTGGGCAAACAACATGGTAAACATGTAAAAGGCAAAGTCTGTTGCTCAATTAAGTATCTATTTTTTTTTAAAAAAATAGAAAACTATTTTTAGTTTCTTATTGAAATACATTAGACTCCTAAGTAGTTGGCAGTTTCTGACATCACAATAACAGAATTCTGAGTTCTTTTTACTAGCAGTGAGAAAAGCAAAGGTGGAAACCCATTTGTTTCAATGTATAAACAAATATGTTATTATAAAAGTAGAAAGTAATTACTTGTACAGTAAAATAGAGAATAATGCATATGTAGGTGTGTGTTATAAATTTTTGTACACACCCAAGGTGTGTTATAATCCAAAAACCTTGACAGCAAAGCTGGAGAGGTTTATGAGATTATCACACACCGAGGATGTGCATAAAAAAAATCATGACACACACCTGCATATGTGTTATTTTTTTTAAACTTTTTGTTTATGTCATTTAGTACATATACATACCAAGTACAAATTTTCTGAACAGGTATATATCACTTATTTTCAGAAGTACATTACTAAGGATTACGACTATCCATTCTAGTGGTACAGCTTTGAGGGTTAATACAGCAAATTCAGATTACTAAACTTATTCTCGGTTCAGGAGCCTTAATACAGCCAATGCCTTAAGGGTATTCTTCAGAAATTTTAGAAAAACAACATTTTTAAACTGTCCAGAAGGCCTATTCATTGCAATAACAACTATGGTGCAGTAAGAAGATCATCAGTCTAGAGCTCCCATATTGATCCTATTAGGATTAAATGGTATCAACCTACATTCTTTAGGAGATATTGCCCTTTAGGTGGATTATATATTGAAGATAAAAAAGAAAAAACTCAATTGGTGCTTACCAAAGAAATAGATCCTTTACATCAGGCTCAACTTGTGGCCTTATATATTATACCGTAAGAAAAAATTACTCACCTCAGTAATGTTGTTTCTTTTAATGGAGTCTTGCTGTATTCTGACAAATTGCAGTGAGGTCCAACCTTCGAACTGCCCCAGAGATGAAAGAGTTAACTTTCCATGCCAGGCATGGAACACTGAGCTCGAGCTCGGTTGAGACTCTATCTGTTGCTGTTTGAACTCAAACCGTCAGATCTTTATGAGCTAAACTCACTGAGTGTCCTGTGTAGAAGCTGTAAACCTACACTAGCCAATTGGCTACTAACTATAATAAACAGATTTTTTGGTCCCAAAACAAAGACTCAAGTCAGGAAACCCAAAAAATGAAACAAACACAACACCCACTCACCCAAAGTAAAGGGGTGATAATAAAAAGGGGGGGCACCACTAGAGTGCCAACACTGGTACTGCCCACCCACATCCCAAAAGAAAAAATTACTCACCTTAGTAATGTTGTTTCTTCTAATGGAGTCTTGCTATATTATGACAGTAGCAGTTTGATCCAGCTCTAGAACTGCTCCGGAGGTGAAATGGTTAATACCATTCCAAAATAGAACTTTGAGCACGAGCTCTATCTGTGTAATTTCAAACCTGAACTGTCAGATCTTTACGAGCAAAAACTCACTAAGGTCTGTGTGGAAGCTGTAACCTACACTAGCCAAATGGCTACCTAAATACTAACAACCATTGCTGGTCCCAACACCCAAGACTCAAGTCAGGGGACCAGAACTACTAATACAATTCTAACAACATGAGAATAAAACAACAGTATAATAAAACACACCCCCAAACCCCCAAAAGGGGGAGAAACGCTAAAAGGGCACAAAATAGTGCCCACACTAAGTTGCCCGCACCCCACCCAAGTAGAAGTTCTGAGAGGGGCAGGCTGGGGGGGAGGTCATAATATAGCAAGACTCCATTAGAAGAAACAACATTACTAAGGTGAGTAATTTTTTCTTCAAACAACATGAAGTCTTGCTATATTATGACAGTAGCAGACTACACAGCAGTACCTCCATGGAGGAGGGGCAGAACCTACTTAGGGAATAGGCTCTGAAGAACAGCTGTGCCAAACCGAGCATCTCTCCTGGCCTGGACATCCAGGGAGTAATGCTTGGTGAAAGTGTGTACCGTTTTCCAAGTAGCAGCCTGGCATATCTCTAATATAGGGATGTCTCTGGCAGCAGCTAGAGATGCAGCTGTACCCCTGGTAGAGTGAGCCCTCAAGCCAGAGGGGGGGATCTCTGCCCAGTTTCTGATAACAAAATTGGATACAAGAGACAATCCACCTGGCAATTGATCTCTTAGTGGCAGGTTTGCCTTTCCCAACTTCACCATAGGTAAGGAAAAGTTGGAGGGATTCGAACCTGTGACCTTTGGTACGCTCTATATAGTAACTAAGAGCTCTCTTAACATCCAGGCTGTGCAACCTCCTCTCACCAGAAGAGGAGTGATCAGTGAAAAATACTGGAAGGAGATAGATTGGTTAAGATGAAAATCTGAAACCACCTTAGGTAAAACTTCCTATTAGTCCTAAGGACTACCTTATCCCTAATGGAAAGAAATAAAGTCAGTTTCTACTGACAAGGCTTACACAACTCACTTATCGTCTAGCAGAGTAGTAGCCACCAGAAAACAGTTTTCCAAGTTAGATACTTAAGCTCTGCAGAAAACAGAGGTTCAAAAAGGGGTTGCATTAACTGGGCAATACAAACATTAAGGTCCCAGGCAGGGGCCAGTTCCCAAAAGGGTGGATTAGTATGGAGTAATCCCTTAAAAAACTTGGAAAACACAGGGTGAGTGGAAAGAGGGGATGACTTTCCTGCTGAAACAAAAGCAGATACAGCTGCCAAATGGACTCTCAGGGTAGCTGGTCTGAGACCCAAGGAATTAAGATGGACCATGTAATCTAATACAATGGGCAAATCAGCAAATTCTGGGGAAATATTTTCCCAGCACACCAAATGGAAAACCTTTTCCATTTAGAACTATAAGTAGCCCTAGTGGAAGGCTTTCTGGAAGCCTTTAGGATTTCAAGAACACCCTGAGAGAGGTGTAAATCAGCAACTCTAACCTCAAGAGCCAGGCCTTGAGGTTGAGGGATTTGAGGTCCGGATACCAAACCCTTCCTGGGCACAAGTTAATAGGTTGTGATTCCTGGGGAGGCAAAGGAGAAGATGGATTGTCAGTGACAGAAGGAGGGGTACCAGGGCTGCCTGGCCTATCCGGGCAATCAGAATCACCCTGCAAGGCTGAGATCTGATTTTGACTAATACTTTGAATAGGAGAGGAAGGGGAAAGCATAAAGAAACTTCCCGCCAATCCAGGAGGAGGGCATCCAGGGGACTGAGCCCAACACTGGAGGCCTGCAACAGACAGAGGAGGTTGGTGATTGTCTGGGGCTGCAAAAGATCTATCTGAGGGTGCCCCATCTGGCAAAGACTATCCCCAGCACTTGAGGATCCAGGGACCATTCGTGATGGCCCTGGGAAATCCTACTGAGAGCATCTGCTAGGACATTGTCCTTCCCTGGAAGATGAACTGCTATGAGGGAAGTGTTCAGGAATAAGCCAGAGACCACAACTTCATTGCCTCGGTGCACAAGGCCGAAGACCGAGTGCCCCCTGTTTGTTGATGTACCACATTGTTGTGGTGTTGTCTGTTCTGACTTGTATCACCTTGTTGTGGACAGATGCAGAAAATGCTTGAAGAGCTAAAAGACAGCTCTGAGTTCCAGCAAATTGATGTGGAGCAGAGATTCCTGGGGACCACACTCCCTGAGTGGAAAGGTCGCCCATGTGGGCCTCCCAACCCAGAAGGGAAGCATCTGTAGTGAGAGTCAAATTGTGAGCAGGGGAATGAAGGGACCCCCTATCTTAAATTGCTCTGATCCTGCCACCACTGGAGGGCCTGGATCAAGGTCTGAGTCACTGGGACCAACTTGAAAGGGGTCTCTCCTCTGAGACCAATAGGTTCTCAAGTGAAACTGAATGTCTCTCATCTGAAATCTTGCTCCCTGCACAACAGCTGCGGATGCAGCCATGTGCCCAGGAGCTGCAGAAAGTGTCTTGCTGGTCGAGAGACCTGCAGAGTGAAGGAGGAGGCCAGAGCCACTAAATTGGCCACCCTTTCTAAGGGAAGAAAAGCTCTGGCTAGCTTTTGTGTCCAACTCTGCCCTATAAAGGTGAGTACCTGGACTGGTTCCAGAACCGACTTTGGCAGATTTAGCAGAAAGCCCAGGGAGGTGAGAAGCTGCTGGGTGACTTGCAGGTGAGATTTTACCTGTTCTGGGGACTGGCCTACAATGAGCCAATCGTCTAGATAGGGAAAAACAGCAATCCTTTGCCTCCTTAAGTGAGCCACTGCCACTGCCACTGCCAGACACTTTGTGAATACCCTTGGGGCAGAGGTGAGGCCGAAGGGCATTGCTCTGAACTGGTAATGACCTGAGGGTAGTTCGAATCTGAGGTACTTTCGATGGGAGCTTCTGATTAGGACGTGGAAATAGGCATCCTTGAGGTCCAGGGAGGCTAACCAGTCCCCTGGCCTTAGGGAGGGTAAAATCATTGCCAGAGTTACCATTTTGAACTTTGGTTTCAAAAGATGCTTGTTCAGATATCTGAGGTCTAATATGGGCCGCCATTCTCCTGTCTTTTGGGGTAAGGAAGTATCTGAATACAGACCCTGCCCTGGAGCAGGAGGAACCCTTTCCACTGCTCTGAGAGCCAACAGGGTTGAGACCTCTGCTTCTAGAGCAAGGGTCTCTGAAGCACTTGCAGGTAGAAAAATCTGGTTCTCAACTTGGGGAACTTTTGAAGCCGAGAACCAGACCCTGGCTTACTACTTCCAGAACCCACTTGTCTGAGGTTAAAGAAGCCCAGTTCTGACTGAAGTAAGCCAGCCTGCCCCTACCGGTAAAGGAGAATCGGCCCTGGGCACCCCATCAGGGTGCCTGCTTGCTGGTGTCTTTAGGCTGAGGGGTGGGGCAGGCCTGCCACCCCTTGTCTGCTCTCTGCCTCTGAAGAAGCCCTCTGAGCATAGGCAGAGGAGGCTCTGAGTCTGATAAAAGGCCTGTGAAAAGGCCTACTCCCTACGGGTATGCCTCTGGGGAGTGGCTTGCCGCCCTTAGCTTGGGCACTTTTGTAAGTAGTCCTATATTCATCCATCTTTTTCATGTAATTCTCTGTCTGCTCCCAAACAGAGAATTTCCCACCACAGGAAAATCCATAGCCTTAGTCTGGGTATCCTGTGACAGGCTAGTACACCTGAGCCAGGCCAACCCACGAAAAGCTACAGATGTGGCCATGACTCTAGAGGAAACATCATTAACATCCACAGCAGCATGAAACTGTACCTTAGAAGCCTCAATGCCATCGGCAGCCACCTGTTCTAGTTCGCTAGCCAGCTGGCCATGGGCTTGCTTGGCTAATTCCATAACAGTATCCCATCTAGATTTCTGACACCTAGCTACATAAGCCATATAATTTGCTTGCCTGAGTCCCAGAGAGGCTGCCATATACTGTTTTTCGCCATGGCATCAATCTTCCTGGAACCTTGTCAGGAGGATGTGAAGCCAGGGAATGTTAGTTTTATCACAGGCTGCAGCCTGAACTACTCCCAACATGACTGCATTGCTGAGAAAGGAATTCTGTATCAGGACCTGACAATGTGTACCTTCTGTCCATCTTTTTATCTACAGGAGGCACAGAATTAGAGCTTTTAAATTGTTATTGTTTGCTTCCTAAAAGACTTATGCAAAGGAATAGACAATCTCCTAGACTCTGAATATCCATCATTTCTACAAAATCAGGCTCCTCTTGCTCATCCACAGCTTCTTCCAAGGGAAGCTGGAGGGTTTCAGCAACTTTTTTGTAAAACATAAAATGAGATGGGGACTCAGATAGCATAGGGGGAGATTCTAAAGGTCTGTCTGGGGAAATGTCCGGTTCAATGGGCACACCCAGACCTTCCCAGCCACATTCATACTGTTCATAATCATCCTCCCCCTCCTCTGGTTCATAAAACTCCTCAACATCATATTCCTGAACCATTGGAACCGGACGAACCGACCTTTTGCCAGATAGTGGCGGTTCGGACGGAACCTGAGACAGTGACTGGACAATTTGTATGGCTTTGCTATCTCTGCAGCAGTTGGAGAAGGGTTTTGGGCTCAAACCTGCTGACTTTCTTGTTTTCTTTACTGGAACTGGTTCCTCAGAACCAGCTTTTCTTTTGCTCGAGGAAGTCTCACCCTGGTCAGAGGGAATCCCTCCGTTCGGTTGGCACCGAACCGGCTGGCCATCCGGTCAGTGGACTTTTTGCCTCTCGCCCTGAGCCTGCCCAATCTCTTTCCAGGGTGGCTGCAGGAAATTCTACATATCTGGCAGTCTGACTGGAGGTGGTCAAACCTCAGACAATAGACACATGGTGTGTGGGTCAGCTTTGGCAAAGGCTTCCCACAGACATCATACAGTGTTGAAACCCAGGGCCCGGTTTTTCTTTTGGGTTTCTAGACATAATGCCAGCCTAACCAGAAAACTTGCCTTTAGCGGCAGTGCCAGGCAAGACACCCTTATCGGTTCCTAAACCGTGTCACGTATTGGAAAACCGTAATAAAATCCGCTTTTTTAGAACCGATAAGAACCGGAACCGCACTCTAAAATGTTAAACTTTAAAATTAATGAGTTTTAAACCAGCTGATCGGTTCAAAACCGAACCGATAAACTTACAAGTTCCACACAGACAAAACCTTTAATTACTTACGATTACCACAGACAGAGCTTGAACCGAACGGTTTTGTGGTTAAAATAAAACTATTCTCGGTTGAATCGGACCGAGAAACACTGTTTAAACCGAGAAATGAACCGAGCAGAAGGAGAAATCTCCGGAGCGACTGTTCACTGAGGCGGAGTAAAGAAACTGACAGTTCAGGTTTGAAATTACACAGATAGAGCTGCTTCTTAGAGCTCGTGCTCAAAGTTCTATTTTGGAATGGTATTAACCATTTCACCTCCGAAGCAGTTCTAGAGCTGGATCAAACTGCTACTGTCATAATATAGCAAGACTTCATGTTGTTTGATCAAAGGTTCTGAGAGGGGAAGGCAGGGGGGGAGGTCAGAATACAGCAAGACTCCATTAGAAGAAACAACATTACTAAGGTGAGTAATTTTTTCTTCAAACAACATGAAGTCTTGCTGTATTCTGACAAATTGCAGACTACCAAGCAGTACCTCCATGGAGGAGGGACAGAACCTACCTAGGAAATAGGCTCTGAATCACTGCTGTGCTAAACCGAGCATCACTCCTAGCCTGGATGTCCAGAGAGTAATGCTTGGTAAAAGTGTGAACTGTCTTCTAGGTAGCTGCTTGACATATCTCTAAGATAGGAATATCCCTGGCAGCAGCCAGGGAAGCAGCTGTACCTCTGGTAGAGTGAGCCCTCAAGCCTGAGGGTGGAGTACTGCCTAGTTTTTCATAACAAAATTGAATGCAAGAGACAATCCACCTGGCAATGGATCTCTTAGTGGCAGGTTTTCCCTTACCAACCTCACCGTAAGTGAGGAACAGTTGGAGGGAGTCAAACCTGTGATCCTTGGTACGCTCTATGTAGTAGCTAAGGGCCCTTTTCACATCCAAACTGTGCAGCCTCCTCTCACCAGAGGAGGAATGGTCAGTGAAGAAAACAGGAAGAGACATAGACTGGTTAAGGTGGACGTCTGAAACCACCTTAGGTAAAAACTTCCTGTTAGTCCCGAGGACCACCTTATCTCTATGGAAAGAGATAAAATCAGACTCCACTGAAAGGGCTTGTAACTCGCTTATGCGCCTGGCAGAAGTGATGGCTACCAAGAAAACAGTTTTCCAAGTCAAGTACTTAAGCTCTGCTGATGACAAAGGCTCAGAAGGGGGTTGCATGAGCTGTGCAATGCAAACATTAAGGTCCCAAACAGGGGCAGGGTCCCTGAATGGCGGATTGGTATGAAGCAATCCCTTGAAAAACTTAAGAGAATACAGGATGAGCTGAAAGGGAAGAAGGCTTACCTGCTGAAAGGAAAGCAGAAACAGCTGCCAGATGCACTCTTAGTGTAGCTGGTCTGAGTCCCAAGTTATTAAGATGAACCATATAGTCAAGGACTGTGGGCAGGCCAGCAGACTCTGGGGAAATATGCTTCCCAGAGCACCATATGGAGAATCATTTCCATTTGGAGTTGTAAGTGCTTCTGGTGGAAGGCTTCCGAGAAGCCTTTAGGATATTCATAACACCTTGAGAGAGGTGTAAGTCAGCAGATTCTAACTCTTCAAGAGCCAGGCCTTGAGATTGAGAGATTTGAGATTCGGATACCAAACCCTCCCCTGAGCACAGGTTAACAGGTTGTAATTCCTGGGAAGAAACAGGGGAAGGTGGACTGCTAAGGACAACAGGAGAGGGTACCAGGGCTGTCAGGCCCAGTCTGGAGCAATCAGAATCACCTTGCAGGGTTGAGACCTGATTTTGACTAACACCTTGAACAGGAGAGGGAAGGGGGAATGGCATACAGGAACTTCCCTTTCCAATTGAGAACTAGGGCATCCAGGGGGACTGAGCCCAACACTGGGGGCCTGCAGCAAAAAAGGGGAAGTTGGTGATTGTCTGGGGCTGCAAAAAGATCTATCTGTGGGGTGCCCTATCTGGAGAAAATCACCTTCAAAACCAGGGGATCCAGGGACCATTCATGATGGCCCTGAGATATCCTGCTGAGAGCATCTGCCAGGACATTGTCCTTGCCTGGGAGGTGTACTGCTGTAAAGAGAGGTGTTCAGGAAATAGGCCAGAGACCATAACTTCATTGCTTCTGTGCACAAGGCTGTAGACCGAGTGCCCCCTTGTTTGTTGATATACCACATTGAGGTGGTATTGTCTGTCCTGATCTGAACTGATTTGTTCTGAACAGACTTGGAAAAAACCTGAAGTGCTAGAAACACTGCTCTGAGTTCTAATAGATGGATATGAAGCAGAGATTCCTGTGGAGATCATAACCCTTGGGTGGTCAGGTCTCCCAAGTGAGCCCCCCACCCCAAGAGGGAGGCATCTGTAGTAAGGATTAGAAAGTGAGACTGAGTGACAAAAGGGACTCCCCTGTCTTAGATTGTCCTGATCCTGCCACCACTGCAATGCCTGGATCAGGGTTCGAGTCACTGGGATCAGTTTGGTCAGAGGATCCTTTTTCTGAGACCAAAAGGCTCTCAAATGGAACTGAATGTCCCTCATCTGAAATCTTGCTCCCTGCACCACTACTGTGGAAGCAGCCATGTGCCCCAGGAGCTGTAGAAAATGCCTTGCTGGTCGAGATACCCGGAGGGTAAACAAAGAGGCCAGTGAAATAAGGGTCCTTGCCCTGTCCAGAGGAAGGAAGGCTCTTGCTTTTACTGTATCTAGCTCTGTGCCTATGAAGGTGAGGAGCTGTACAGGCTCCAAAACTGACTTTTAAAGATTCAGAAGGAATCCTAGAGAAGTAAGCAGTTGCTGAGTTATCTGTAGGTGTAACGTGACTTGGTCTGGGGACTGGCCTACTATGAGCCAGTCGTCCAGGTATGGGAAGATGGAAATCCTTTTCCTTCTCAGGAAGGCAACTACTACTGCCAGGCATTTTGTGAACACCCTTGGAGCAGAGGTTAGGCCGAAGGGCATTGCTCTGAACTGGTAGTGGCCTGAGGGCAGCTCGAACCTGAGGTATTTTCGATGGGAGCTTCTGATGAGAATACGGAAATAGGCATCCTTGAGGTCCAGGGAGACTAGCCAGTCCCCTGGCCTTAGAGAGGGTAGAATTATTCCCAGAGTCACCATTTTGAACTTTGGCTTTAAAAGGTGCTTGTTTAGATATCTGAGATCCAGGATAGGCCGCCATTCTCCTGTCTTTTTGGGGGTGAGGAAGTACCTGGAGTACAATCCTTTCCCTTTGTGTAGGGGTGGAACCCTTTCTATAGCTCTGAGAGCCAAGAGGGAAGAGACCTCTGCCTCTAGGGCAAGTGCCTCTGAAGGATTTGCAGGTGGAAAGGATCTGGTTCTCATCTTTGGAAATTTTTTGAAGCTGAGAACCAGTCCCTGGCTTACTACTTCCAGGACCCATTTGTCTGATGTTAAAGACATCCAGTCCTGGACAAAGTAAGCCAGCCTGCCATCTACTGGTAGTGGAGAATCAGCCCTGGCAAACCCATCAGGGTGCCCGTTTGGCAGGGGCTTTAGGCTGAGGGGTGGAAACAGGCCTGCTTGTACCCCGTCTGCCTCTCCCTCTAAAGAACCTCCTATGAGCATAAGCAGAAGAGGAGGCCTGGGCTTGGTTAAAAGGCCTATGAAAAGGCCTGCCCCTACCCCTGGGTTGCTGCCTCTGAGGAGTGGCTTGCCTTTCCTTGGCCTGAGCACTCCTGTAGGTGGTCCTGTACTCATCCATTTTCTTCATGTAGTTCTCGGTTTGCTCCCCAAACAGAGAACTACCCACAAGAGGAAGATCCATGGCCTTAGTCTGGGTGTCCTGAGACAGGCTAGTACATCTGAGCCAAGCCATCCTACGAAGGGCCACACATGTAGCCATGACTCTAGATGACACATCATTGGAGTCCACTGCAGCATGGAATTGCACCTTGGATGCCTCAATACCATCCGCAGCTACCTGCTCCAGCTCCTTGGCAAGCTGGCCAGGGACCTGTTTAGCTAAGGCCATTACAGCGTCCCATCTAGATTTCTGATATCTAACTGTATAGGCCATATAATTGGCCTGCCTGAGTCCCAAGGATGCTGCCATGTACTGTTTCTTTGCCATGGCATCAGTCCTCCTGGAGTCCTTGTCTGGGGAGTGTGAGGCCAAGGGTATATTTGCCTTATCACAGGCTGCAGCCTGCACTACCCCAACATGGCTGCATTGCTGGGTAAGGAACTCCGTATCTGAGCCTGACAGAGTATACCTCTTGTCCATTCTCTTATCCACAGGAGGTACAGAATTAGGAGTCTTTAAAATCTTTAATGTCTGTTTCCCAAAGGACTTATGAAGGGGAATAGACAGCCTCCTGGACTCTGGGATATCCGTCATTTCAACATAGTCAGGCTCCTCCTGGTCATCCACAGCTTCTTCCATAGGAAGCTGAAGAGTTTCAGCTACTTTCTTGTAAAACATGAAATGGGAAGGGGACTCAGAAAGCCTAGGAGGAGACACTCCTGAAGGTCTGTCTGGGGAGATGTCCGGGTCAATGGACACATCCAGACTTTCATAATCACATTCACTTTCCTCATACTCTCCTTCCTCCTCCTCCAGTTCATAAAATTCCTCTAAATCATAATCAGGAACAGTGGAACCGGACTGAACCGAGCGCCTTCCTAATGGTGCCGTTCTGGTCGGAACTGGGGATAGTGACTGTACAATTTTATCGCTTACTATTTCTCAGCGTTGGAGAAAGAACTTTGGATCCGCACCGCTGATTTATCCTTCTTGTTTTCTTAACCGGAACAGACTCCTCGGAATCGGTTCTCCTTTTGCCCGAAGAAGTTTCGCCCTGGTCACAGGGCACTCCTTCTGGTTCGGTTGGAACCGAACTGGGCTGGCCATCCGGGTCAGCGGACTTTTTGGCCTCCCTTTCCCTGAGCCTACCAACTCTTTTTTCCAGGGTAGCTGCAGGAAAATGTTTACAAATCTGCAGTCTGAATCGAGGTGGTCAAACCCCAGACAATGTGGGGATCAGCCTTAGCAAAGACTTCCCCACACACACTACAGTGTTGAAACCCAGTGGGCCCGGTTTTTCTTTTGGGTTTCTCAGACATGGCCAGTCCTAACCAAAAACTTACCCTTTTTCGCAATCCACAGGCAAGACAACCCTTATCGGTTCCTGACTGTATAGGGTCGTGGAAAAAATGTAAATAAACTATTAGAACCGATAAGAACCGTAACCACACTCTAAAAGCAGAAATAAAGATTTTAAACAACCTGATCGGTTCAAACTGAACCAATCCCATGTTTACAAGTTCCACACAGAAAATAACAAAATAAACCTATCTAGTACTCACGAATACCACAGACAGAGACTGAACCGATAGGTTACGGTTTAAATTCGGTCGAAAACCGAGAAAAACGGTACTTTAACCGACAAACTGAACCAAGCAAAGGAGAAATCTCCGGAGCGACTGTTCAGTGAGGCGGAGTAAAGAATCTGACGGTTTGAGTTCAAACAGCAATAGATAGAGTCTCAACCGAGCTCGAGCTCAGCGTTCCATGCCTGGCATGGAAAGTTAACTCTTTCATCTCCGGGGCAGTTTGAAGGTTGGACCTCACTGCAATTTGTCGGAATACAGCAAGACTTCATGTTGTTTGAAGCACCAGACTGGAAGAAATTCAGTCCCTTAGGGGCTCTCTCGAGTAGCTAAGTGCGATACCCCAGTTTAATGCACCATCCCCCTTCCATAGATCTTTCACTAAGACAACACACTTATAATAAAATGCTTATCTAGTTTAAATCTACAAAAATAGCAGTGTTTCCTAATATAGTAGACATAACTGGAAAAACATATATATTTATTTTTATAAGTATTATCCAGTCTCTAACGCGTTCCTCAGCCTAGATAGTTCAAAGGAAAGAAAAATTGTCTCTGTGGTGGAACCATAAAGTGTGAGAGATAAAGTTCAATTATCAAAGGCAAAAACTCATACAGCTGCAGATAACAAACCAGGCACTTTACCGGTGAAGTATTAAGTTAGATCAAAGTCATTCTCCCTCCGATTCCTCCTCATCCGAGGAGCACTCATCTTGCTACCATTTGGCCGCTATGCGTTCAATGAAGGCCCCTGCTTCTTTTGGGTCGGTGAAACCATATTGACGCCGACCCACCGTGAAGCAAAGACACACTGGGAAAGCCAGAGAAAAAGAAATATCCACTCACGGAGGCGATTTGTAACCCCATCAAATGCTTTTCTTCGCATATGGGTAACGTACGAGATGTCCGGAAAGAACAGGATGCGATCATCATCTAGGTGAATCGGGCCTCTGCTTTGCAAAGCTCCAAGTAACATGTCCCTTTCTCCAGACGATCTCAAGGTTAAAAGAGCTGTTCTTGGGTTACTAAATCCCCCTGATAGTCTTCTCGGCATGATCCTGTAGGCCTTTATTATTTTAAAGTCCAGGCAATCGGTTAGTCCCTCCAACCATTTCTGTAAGAACTCTGTTAGCAAGGCACCCTCTGTTTCCTCAGGGAGGCCAAGGATCCGCACGTTAGCTGCTTGAACGGAGTTCTCCAGCTGCTCAACCCGACTTCTCAGGGTGGCCTGCTCTTTCAGTGATGTGGCTGTAGCTGCCAAGGCCTTTCCTGCTGTGGCCTCAGTGGATTTCGTGATTTTCATTGAGAGGAATTTCTCCAAGAACCCATCCAACTTTTTGTCCATTTGTTGTACGGTTTTCGTTAAAGCATTCACTGCAATATGCAGAGTCGAAAGGGTTGTCTCCGTAGAACTCATGCTCATGGATGGAGTTTAGCCTGATGCCTCTTCTGGCAGTTTAGCTGTAGCAGTGCGCTGGAGAAAGAAATCTTGCTTATTTGATTTCGTGCAGCCCATTTTACAATTTCAAAATAACTTCTCTGGTGCAGTATCGTTCTCTTGTCAGTCTCTATTAATTTAATAGTAAATCCAGTGGCCAAATACTTTTTTATTGTAGAAGAGTAAGGATTCTGTTAAGGAGCTCCAGACAATAGCTGCTGCTGGCTCTGCCCCCATATGTGTTATTTTTTATAACTACTACTACAGGGTGTACTTCAAAGGAAAAACTGTACACTTGTAGAAATGAAAGCTGGATTTCTTTGGCACAGTTGCAGCTGCGATCTCACCGGTTGCCATTTGTCAAATACACAACAAAACTATTTTACTGTGAATTTGGTAAAAATGTAACTATTTTAAACCACAATAATCTTTTATTTTTTTTTTTTATGTCTCTACATGTCTCTAGTTCTCCAACTGTAATCTGAGTCAGTCTGGTTGCTACTGGATTTTTCCCCTCCACTTGTACAGGGAGTGAGTGGGACAGAGGAGCGTGAACCTGCAAAAGCCATAATAGCTCAGAGTGACCTCAGACCATGTTATTACGACGTCTGAAAACGAAATGAAGCCAGCTGATATATTGGGTCTCCAGTTTATTTATTATAACACAATAAATAGACTATACAACTGTCTATTAGAAGTGAGCACCAGCTCTGTAATTGAACTGCAGGCTTTCAAGCAGTTTTTTTTTGGGAGGGGGGGCACTGGTACTATAGATGTGTGGCTCTGGGCAGTGTCTTTTTTTGTTAAGGATCTCCTAGCATGCCCCATGATGTTAGCAGCTCAACAACTCTCAAGCCTATAGTTATGGCAAAGGGTGTACACAGACAAACAGAACATGACATAGCCCATGCATTTCTGTATTATATTAATCAGACCTGGTTGCCTTACAGGGAGTTTGGGCATGGTGAAATTAGGACACTGGTGTTTCAATCTTAACGTACATTTTCCCTCCTGAGGATACTGTACATGGCACACAGTTCAAGTAGTAAAAGAGAGTGGGCTACTCAAACTGAAATCAACACATTACAAAAACAAAAAGCATTTCTCAGACAAAATCCTTATGGAACAGAAAATGGCAGGACAGTACACAAAGCATGTTTATTATTACTGCAATATCTCAAAATAAGCACTTGTCAATGCCAAATGTTTGCTTGTTTGTACCGGCTCTGTTGGGCTTAGACAGTGGAGCAGCTAAAATGAACACATTAACAACAGGAGTTTAACAATGAAAACTGTCCTGACTGGGAAATAAAGAGGTTCACTCATAACTAGGTTTTCTGGTTTTCGGTGTTTATTTTTCAAAAATGTTCAGCATTTTAAATTTTTTGGAAAAGAGTGTTTCTCTGGTGTTTATAGATAATGGTTTCTAGTGTTTATTTTCTTTGTACTGTGTTTCTTGTAAAAAGGTTCAAAGTCATGTTTAACAATCAAAATGCTAACTTTGCATTTTCAGCAAGTGCTAGTGCTATGACTGCAACACTTCCACAGAAAGTAACATAGAAACATAGAATTTGACGGCAGATAAGGACCGCTTGGCCCACCGAGTCTGCCCATTTATCTACCTGATGGATAAGCTGCAGATTCGAGTTAATCAACAGCTTACTTCCTCCTGCCCCAGGCATTCTTGAATTCTCCCACTGTTCCTGACTCAACAACCTCCTCTGGAAGGCTGTTCCATGCATCCACAACTCTCTCTGTGAAAAAATACTTTCTAATATTACCTCTGAGCCACCCCCCCTCTATCTTCAAATTGTGCCCCCTTGTTCTTGCACATCTCTTCTTCTGAAAGATACTGCCATCTTGTACCTTGTTAATTCCCTTCAGATACTTGAAAGTTTCTATCATGTCCCCCCTCTCCCTCCTTTCCTCAAGGGTATACATATTAAGCTGCTTTAGTCTCTCCTCGTATGTCTTCTGGTGCAGACCTTGCACCATTTTGGTTGCCCTCCTCTGAACAGCCTCCACTCTGTCTATGTCTAAGTGTTAGGATTCACAGCTGAACTCCTGCAAAAAAATTCATGCAATGCATTTTTAGAGAGCCCAGTAAGATACAGCCATCTTGAGAAGGGGGCCATTGTGAGTATCATGGGACAAAGTGGAGTTTTATCTTAGCCATCAGCATCACCGGAGAGATCTGAGAGAGAGATGAGGAGAGAACTGCTAGGTAGAGCAAACAGGGGACAAGAAGTTCTTTCGGTACACTGGGGAAAAGGAGGAAGGCAAGACAGGGGATAGCAAGGATTAAGGGAGGGGATTGCGAGAAAGGTGAAGTGCTGAATGGTTACTTCAGCTCTGTTTTTACGATGGAAGGGGACCAGAGCTAAGTGAGAAGGGAAAGTGGGGGGTGGATCCTAGCCCAATCAGTGTAGAAGACGTAAAGGAGGAATTAGGTAAGTTGAGGGTGAACAAGGCCATGGGACCAGATGGTCTTCACCCTAGGGTGCTCAGGAAATTAAGGGATGTACTGGCAGGGTTGTATAACTTGTCCGTGGATACCGGAAGACTGGAAGAAGGCAGACGTGGTGCCAATTCATAAAAGTGGCAGCAGGCAATTATCCTGTCAGTCTCACATCCGTGGTGAGTAAAGTAATGG
This sequence comes from Neoceratodus forsteri, assembly GCA_016271365.2. Taxonomy (NCBI): domain Eukaryota; kingdom Metazoa; phylum Chordata; order Ceratodontiformes; family Ceratodontidae; genus Neoceratodus; species Neoceratodus forsteri. The sequence goes on along the minus strand of CM057449.1, from coordinate 910,747,742 downwards.
GAGGCAATACTGAAACAAAGGATGGTTAGATATTTGGAAGGGTGGGGGCTGCAAGACATTCGGCAGTATAACTTCACTCAGGGACAGTCATGTCAGACAAACTTGATCGAATTCTTTGATGAGGTGACGAGGGTGGTTGATCAAGGTGGGGCAATGGACGTGGCCTACCTGGACTTCAGGAAGGCCTTTGACACGGTGCCCCACAGAAGGTTGGTTAATAAGTTGGGAAGTCTAGGGGTGGGGCAGAAAATAGTAAGATGGATGGAGACCTGGCTGATGGGGAGAAGCCAGAGGGTGGTGGTCAATGGAGTGCACTCTGGGGAGACTGGGGTGTCGAGCGGGGTCCCTCAGGGGTCGGTACTGGGACCCATTCTGTGTACCATATATGTCAGTGGCATAGCAGAGAGGCTTCAGGGGAAGGTCTGCCTTTTCGCAGATGACACAGAACTCAGTAACAGGGTGAAAACCCGGGGGGGGCAATGAAGAATGATATAAGGTTACTGGAAGAGTGGTCGGAAACATGGCAGCTGAAATTCAATGCCAGAAAATGCAAAGTGATGCACTTGGGGAGGAGGAATCCAATTACCACAGACACCAGGGGGAAGGGGGGAGAAAATGGCAGTAACCAGGCAGGAGAAGGATCTAGAGATTATAATCACAAATGACCTTAAGGTGGGTAGCCAGTGCAGCAAAGCAGTGAGCAAGGATAACAGGATGCTGTCAAGCACAGGAAGAGGGATAACCAGCAGAAGGAGGGAGGTGCTGATGCCACTTTACAGCTCCACGGTGAGGCCACACCTGGAGTATGGGGTACGGTTCCGAAGGACTCATCTAAGAAAGAATACAGATGGCATGGAAAGGGTGCAGAGAAGGGCCACTAAAATGATGCATGGGCTAAGAGGGATGGCATATGAGGAGAGGTTGAAGGAGCTGATTTGTATCCTCTGGAGATAAGAAGGGAAAGAGGGGACATGACTGAAACATTCAAGTATGTGAAGGGGATCAATAAAGTGGGGAAGATTTTATTTACAGGGAAGGTAGGTACAAGAACTAGGGGGCATGGACTGAAGAGGAGGAGGAGAAGGTTTAGGGGAAATATTAGGAAGTATTAAATCACAGAGAGAGTGGTTGAGCCCTGTAACAGAATGCTGGAGGAGGTGGTGAGTGCCAGTACAGTGGAGGGATTCAAAAGGGCCTGGGACAAACACAGAGGTTGTCAAGGGGAGGACGAGGGGAATCTTGGGAGGGGGTGACAGGTAGAGGGAGGGAATGGGCAGACTCGAGGAAGGCCCTTTTCTGCCATCACATGTCTATGAATCGCACAGCAGGTAATGAAATGAGTCAGTAATTAACCAGCAATCTCAGTACTTTCTGGTTTTAACCTAATGCCTGACAAAAACGTCCAGTGGGGTTCTCTCATGCACTAGCAGTTACAACCTAAAACATCACAACATTGTGATTAGGCAAGGAATTCAAAGGGAAAGAGGAAAATGGCAGATACTGGGCAAAAACTGGGAAGGAAATTCAGTAGTCTGATGCTGTGCCCCCAAAGTCCTCTCTCAGTTCAGATACCAGTTTATTCACAATCTTTTCAAGCTAACATGATCAGCTTGATTTTTCAAGGATAGGGCTATATGTGCTGCAAGTCCTGTTTATTTATCTTGTAATGACCAAAATGCTTGAAATTTAGTGTTCAAAACACAGTTAAGCAGAGTAACACATCTCCTTACTTAAACTGATCAATGAGTGTAGGAACATGTTAAAAAAGGACAGTTACGAAAGAACTTACCGTAACAGATGACACAAAGATCTGCAACAGGGTTGATACACAAGGTGGGGTGGAAAGGATGAGAAGGGACTTGGCAAGGATGGAGGAATGGTCAAATGTATGGCAGCTTAGATTCAACGCAAAGAAGTGCAAGGTAATGCACCTGGGAAACAAAAACCCAGAGGAAGAGTACACAATGGGGGGTGAGATACTAGCAACAACAAAAATGGAAAGGGACCTGGGGGTAATTATATCAGATGACCCAAAGGTGGGCCAGCAATGTGAGAAGGCAGTAAGGAGGGCTGTGGGGATACTGGGATGCACAGGGAGAGGCATCACCAGTAGAAAACAGGGAGTTGTTGGCCCTCTGTACAGACAGTTGGTAAGACCACATCTGGAGTATTGTGTACAGTTCTGGAGACACCATCTCCACAAAGACATGGACAGGGTGGAGGCTGTCCAGAGGAGGGCAACCAAAATGATGCAGGGTCTGCATCAAAAGACATATGAAGAAAGACTAAAGGAACTAAAGATGTATAGCCTCGAGGAAAGGAGGGCAAGGGGAGACATGACAGAAACTTTCAAATACCTCAAGGGAATCAACAAAGTCCAAGAGGGTAGCATCTTTCAGAAAAAGAGGTGGGCAAAAACAAGGGGGCACAATTTGAAAATAGAGGGGGGGGGGGACGGCTCAGTGGTAAAGTGAGGAAGTATTTCTTCACAGAGAGGGTTGTGGATACATGCAACAACCTTCCCGTGGAGGCCGTAGAGTCAAAAACAATGGGGGAATTCAAGAATGATGGGACAGACATAAGGCAATTCTAGTGAGGGGTAGGAGGAAGTAGGCTGTTGGTTAACTAGGATCTGCAGCTTATCCATTAGGTAGGGGAATGGGCAGACTAGGTGGGCCAAGTGGTCCCTATCTGCCGTCAAATTCTATGTTTCTAGTAGATCTTCCAGAGAATCTCTTGCATCAGGCCACACCTATGGAACGAGTCCCAAGCAGTAATGACAGAGAGACAGTCTGGGTGTCTGAAGGCTATAGACCTAAGAAAGGAGGCCTTGGAGCATGGCCAGGCTGAAGTTTGCCCTTCTCCTAGAGGCAATGTCCAGACTGTTGTGTTTAGTGGAAGTGTGGACAGTACTCCAAGGTGCAGCAGCACAAATGTCTGCAGCTAAAACATTCCTGACGCAGGCAACAGAAGTGGCCATGCCTCTGGTTTTATGGCCACAAACAACCCCAGGAAGTTCCTTACCGTACTTCCTTTAACAAAATGTAATACAGTTGGCCAGCCATCTGGGTAGACACAGTTTAGAAACTGGTATGCCCTTTTTCCCAGTGGCAAAATAAACAAAAAGCTGCAAGGACTTCCTACAGTCCTTCGTGCATTGAACATTAATATCTGAGTATTCTATGAACATCCGGAGCATAAAACAATGCTTCCCCTGGATTGACATGCTCCGGAAAATAAACTGGCAGATGGATGGTTTGATTTAAAGTAAACTCAGACACCACCTTTGGAACCTCTACTGTATGTAATGTCTTCAAAGTATATATGCCCAATGATTACTCCTTTCTTGCTTAGCTACCATCATGTATAGGCCTGTCTCCCACAAGAAGAGGCCTTTCTCTCGAGGATATGGCCCTCTCCACCTATATTTAATTGTACAAATTGTTATTGTAAATAATACTGCCATGCCACTGTTCCTGCACTACTGTCTGTTTTCCACTCACTGTATGTTTCTCCTGCCCCGTCCTATTATGTGTACGACGATGAGCCTTTGTAAATGAGTCTTTGACTCAAAGGGTTGCAATACTGATACTGTAATAAATAAAAGAAACATAGGGTTGGTATGCAAAGACACTCTGTCTTTGTGGAAAATCAAATAAGGGGGCTCACACATAAGAGCCTGAAGCTCGGAAATCCTTTGAGCAGAAGTGACAGCAACTAAAAATAACGCTTACCAAGAAAGGAAGCGTAGCTCACAAGTCACAGCTGGCTCAAAAGGAGCCAAAGTGAGTTTCTCCAACACAAAGTTCATGTCCCATGCCAGACTGGGTTGTCGATTGGAGGTTTTAAATGTGGAATGACTCTCAGAAACATAAAGGCCACCTCTGGCTGGGCCACCATATGGCCATCAACAGGCACATGAAAAGCTGAAATGGCAACCAAGTGCACTTTAATGGACAAGTATTGGAGTCCTGCATCTGACAAGGACAATAAATTCTCCACAACTTTGTTCACTGGGCAAGTGAAGGTATCCAGCTGACGAGAAGCGGCCCACAAATCAAACCTCTGCCACTTCATGGAGTAGGTGGCTCTGGTGGAAGGTTTTCTAGCAGCCACCAAGATGTCTGTAACTTTAGGGGACACTACAAATCTTGCAATGGCTATGTCCTCAGGAGTCAGTTATGGAAATGGAGTGACTTGAGGTCTGGATGGAGCAGGGTTCCCTGTTCCTGTGAGAGCAAGCCTTTGCATTGAGGCAGGGGCACAGGGGGTTCACACTACCAGCTGCTGCAGCAGCAGGGGAAACCAGATCTAACAAGGCCAGAAAGGGGCGACCAGAATTAGAGTGGAACCCTCTATCTAGAGCCTGATTAGAACCCTCTGAATCAGAGGAAAGGGAGGGAAAGTGTAAAGCAACCTTCATTTCCATGAAAGGGAACGTGTCTCACCAGAAAACTCCAGGATGTGGAGTGAGCAAGTAGAAAGGCAACAGTTCTGAGTTGAGTGGGGATGTAAAACGGTCCAACTCTGGACAACCCCTGTCGAACAGGTCTTCCACAACTGAAGTCAGCAGCTCCCACTCATGCGCCCGAGACTGCGACCAGCTTAGCCTGTCCACCAGGATGTTTCCGGCACTTGGAACATGGACAGCCAACAGTTCTAGACCACGTTCTAGAGGCCAGTACCAAACCGTCATCACTTCCCGGCCCAAAGGGTATGAACTGCCCCCGTTTATGTACTGAATCACGCTGATGCTGTCTATCTGCACTAGCAGATGACCCGGGGAAAGATGGTTCTTGAAGGCTTGCAGAGCATACAGAACAGCTCTCATCTCTAGAACGTTTATGTGGAGGGAAGCCTCCACCTTTGTCCATGTTCCCTGAGTCTGATAAGGCCTCAGATGTGCCCCCCATCCCATCCCCGAAGTGTCTGTGGTGAGAATCTGCTGAGGGGAGGGAATGAGGACCCCCCCCTTTCAACAGGTTGCTGGGTTAGATCCACCATGAAAGCACCTTCTTGGCAGGGGAAGTATCTGGTGGAATGAACCCTTAGTCCTGTGGGAGGCTCCCTACCAGCCAACCTATAGCACAGGTTGACGCAGGATTTAATCCACTTGCCAACTGTCCACTCTGCTGCCAGTCTGCTAGGTGAGGCTTCATTGCAGATGACAAACAGCTGGTGAACCTCTCCTCAAACTCCAGCCATGCGCTCCTTAAAGTAGGCAAGCGCTTGCCTCAGGTCCAGAGCATGAAGCTTGTGCTCGGCCTCTGAAGTGTGGTTGGTGAAGAACAGGAGATTCATCATCTGGTTAAGGTGAAACTCAGACACAACCTTTGGGAGGTACTTAAGGTTGTGGCGAAGGATAACCTTGTCCCTATGGAAGACCAGGTAAGGAGACTCCCCAGAGCACGTCTGCAGCTCACTGATCCTTCTGGCAGAGGTGATGGCCAACAAGAAGGTAGTCTTCCATGTCAGGTGAGAGATGTCACACCTGTGCATCGGTTCGAATGGCTTGCCCTTGAGCTTTGCCAACACCAGCAGTAAGTCCCAGGGTGGTGGTGGCTCATGCATCAGAGGGAAAATGTAGTCAGGACCCTTAAAAAAGCACCAGACCACCTTTTCTTGCACCACTGACAACATGCCAGCACATGTCCAGTAAGCCGAAATGGCTGCCACGGGCACTTACGGGTCATCGACTGAAGGCCCGATTGAAAGAGGGCTCAAAGGTAATCGAGAATGCTAGCCACTGGGCAAAACAAGGGGTTGAGCCCCTTGCCCTGGCAACAAATCGAGAACCTCTTCCATTTGAAGGCATAAGTATTTTCGGATTCAACTCCTTCCGAGATGCCTCACCCATGGCTAGGACATCGGCGGAGAGACCCAAAGCCTGGAACTCTAGCAATTCAGGAACCAGGTTGTCAGGTGCAGGGATTGAAGGTCTAGATGGAGTACCTTCCCCTGACTGCAAGAAAGCAGGTCTGGGCGAAGAGGAAGATGCCACCGGAGGCTGAGGCTGAGGAGATCGGGGTACCAGAACTGATGAGGCCAGTCTGGAGCCACCAGGATCATCCATGCCTTGTCCCTCCTGGCTTTGAGCAGCACTTTGTGGATCAGCAGAAAAGGAGGGAAGGCATAGAGGAGGCCCTGGGTCCAGAGCCTCGAGAAGGCATCCTCCTGCAGTGTTCCCTGCCGAGGGAGGTGGGCACAATACAGCCTCAGCTTTGCATTCTCCCTGGAGGCAAACAATCCACCAGAGGGGTGCCTCACTGGGAGAGCAGACTGTGCACTACCTCCTGATGAAGAGACCACTGGTGAGACGCCTTGCCCGCCCGGTTGAGGGCTTCTACCAGCCAACTGGACATACTGGCCACATGGATGGCTAGGCTGCGTTCAGGCTGAGCAGGAGAGTCCAGTTGCGGAGTGCTTCCCTGCACAGAGGAAGTGAGTGCATCTTGCCCTGTTTGTTAAGGTAGTACACGGTCATGCTGTTGTCCATCTGGAACTGAATGACCTGTCCCCGAATGCCTGCAGCAGAGGCTGTCAGTGCCAGCCAATCTGCCCAAAGCTCCAGCAGGTTGACATGGCACTGGAACTCCTCGGGGGTCCAGAAGCTGTGGATTCTGTGCTCCCCCAAGGTGGGCACCCCAGCCCATCAGAAGAGACATCGGTCATGAAGATGACCGCCGGCTCTGGGCAGACAAAGGGGATTCCTTCCTGCAGATATTCTGGGACTAACCACCACTGGAGGCCATCTCACATTAGCTGAATCACAGCAACCGGCTGGTCGAAGTGACTCTTGCACTGAGACCACTGACAGGTGAGCTCCCACTGCAGAGCGTGCATTCTCCATTGGGCCCAAGGGACCACGCTGGTGCAAGCTGCCATGAATCCCAGGAGGCACAGGAAATCCTGAGCAGGGTGCAACTGCCCAACCTGAAATGATCGGGCAAAGGAGGAGAGAACTTCCGCCTGGTCTGCCGGGAGTCAAACTCTGGCTCTGCCCCAATGAACTGCATCACCTGTGAAGGTATGAGCTCCGACTTGGCCTTGTTCACCAGGCCAAGGAACAAGCAGGTTTGGAGAGCCAGGGCCCTGGACCACTCCACCTCCTTCCTGGAGGAACCCGCTATCAGTCAGTCATCCAGATAGGGATACACCAGGACCATTCGACATCTCAGGTAGGCTAACACCACTGCAATGCATTTGGTGAAGACCCTGGGAGCTGAGGAGAGGCCAAAGGGCATGGACTGGAACTCTTAGGGAATCCTCTCCGCTCGGAACCAAAGGAACCGGCGGTGGGATGGATGGATGGATGGATGGGAATGTAGAAGAATGCATCCCGAAGATCTAGGGAGCAGAACCACATGTTCTGCTCCAGGGATGGAAGGATCTGAGACAGAGTGACCATCCTGAAGGTGCACGACCAAAGGAATTTGTTCAGGTTGTGCAGATCTAAGATGGGGCGCCAGCCCCCTGTCCACTTTGGGATCTGGAAGTACCTTGAAACAAAGCCTGGGCTTACTGGAGGATCTAGGACTTGGGCCACTACCTCTCTCTAGGAGAGCTGGGTGATGTCTTCCCGAAGGGCTGACAGTATGTCAGCGGACACCATGTCCTCCCATGGGGTGTGGGCTTGGTATGGAGGGTAAGCCTCAAACTCCAGAGGCAGACCCTGACTGCCCACTTAGAGGACTCTACTATATGCGATGACAGTGGACTAGGTGGAAAGGAAGTGGTGGAACCCCCAAAAGGAGAGCCCAGGGGAGACAGGATGAGCATGGGGGAGGCACCCCCCAGTCTGTCACTGGGCAGGCTTTGAGGCAGAGGAGGGACTGGCTGAGGAAGCAGCAGGACCTCGACCACTTGCTTTGCAGATGACTGAAGCAACCGACTTCGGTCGAGGACGCCAAGCCTGGCCCTGCTGCCCAGCTGGGGGCTGGGATGGCTTGGCCGCAGGGGCATTGAGGGGCAAAAAGGGCTTCTTCCTCTGAAGCTTGTAGTCTCTGGGATCCCTCTGGGTGGAGGTGACAGAGTCCAGGGTGGTGTTGGACTTCTCAATCCAAGTGAGGTGACCCTTCCACCCCCAGCCCAAACAAGTCAGTGCCCAAGAAAGGGACATCCACCAACTTGTGCTGGGTGTATGCCATGAAGGCAGAAATCCACAGCTAAGCCCTGCAGCGCATGGCCACTGCGGCGGCCACAGACCAGGAGCAGGAATCAATGATGTCCATGGCCATCTGGAGCTGCTATTTGACCACTGCTTGGCCCTGGTCCCGAACTTGCTTGACTGTGGTCTGTAAGTCAGCTGGGAGCTGAGGAAGCACCTTATCAAGAGTGACGAGTAAAGGGAGGAAAGGGCCACCAAAGCCGAACTCAACTGCCGAAGGCCAATAGAAGAGGCCACATAAACCGATTTGGACACGTGATCCAATTTTTGGGATTCTACCTTAAAGTATGATAGGTAAATATGCCCTGAGAAGTTCCTGATACAGTTCCTAATTATACCTAAGGTCAATTCGCGTTTTGGTAGGTCTTCAATAAGTCATTCACTACCCAACTCTGGAATAAATTGCAAAAAAAATTAAAAATGGCCCACCCTATTACATTGTCCGTGTTCAAAACGCTTTATGCATGTTCTGTTAAGGAATCCTGTAATTGCTTCTCCTGATACTTTTCTTTTTTGCCATATTATCTTGTAGCTATCAAGAGGCCCCCGCATGCTGGTGTCCCCGAGCTTATTCCAACACTTCGTATCTTCCTTTTTCTGTTCCCTTTCTCTCCCGTGTCTCCACATCTAACCTGTTTTTTTACTTCCTTTCTTGCTTGGTTTAAGGTTTCTCCTTCATGATTCTCTGCAAGCTCCTTGCGTATATTGTAAACAGTAATGTGCCATTTTTTTTTCTTTTTTCTTGGTTACATATTGTTACAGAACTTCATTTTGCACCAATTCATCTTGTATTTGCTTAATGTGTGTATCATTATTTTGAGTATTATGTGTATTTATCCAGGTCCACCTTGAAAATGAGTATTCTCAAAGGTGTTTCACCTAGTAAAATAAAGATTTTGATTGACTGATTCTTTGTCGGGAGGTTTATCCATGTCTGAGACATTGCTGGTATGCCGAAAAACCAAGTCGGCCACCAAACCCTCAACTGAGGGATGTTTGGTGAAACCCAATAGGGAACCTGTAGGGACTGCATACTTTCAGACAATATGAGCAGACGGCGCAGGACAGGAGGCAGGGTGCTGCCAAAGCTCCAGAACAGGGCCAAGAAAGGCCTTGGCAACTGAGAAGAACCACCCCGGGGAGTCACCTCAGTCGAGAATTTTAGTTAAGGGATACTTGGCCCGTTTTGGGATGGGCTCCATCTGAATCCTGGTAGATTCCGAAATGAGATGGAGCCAGCCTCCAAAAGAAGTGGGACCATGCTCCATAGACAAATCCTCCCGATTCTATGTCCAATGGGTGAGAATGCAGGGATTCCTCAGACTCTGAAGATTCGCCGAAAAGCAGTTGACATCCCAAATCCCCATTGACCCTGCAGGGTCTATCGGGAGTAACAGAGACCAACAGCCAGTGAGGAAGCACAGAAGTGATATGGACATCCTTGGGAGGGGGACCACTGCTCAGAAGGTGGCACCACCCTGATGGGCGGGAGGCTAGAATAGGCTGAGCCGGAGCAGACTGCTGCCTTGGTAGCAGCAACTGAAGAGCTGGGGTGGGGGCCAGAATCAGCTTAACCCCAGACAGCATAAGCTTCTGCCACATAAGCTCTTTGTAGCATCGATGCATCGGAGCCTTTCCTCACCCAAAGAGGAAGAACAGCAACGTCACTTGCCTAAATACCAAGAGCGCCGACGCCTGCAGGGAATGCTCAACTCCAGACTACGGTATCTTGATCTCGACCACCGGGGAACCTGATGACGAGACACAGAGGGAACTGGCGAAAGCAAAGACTCCTCCAAGGGAATGGGATCCCTAGGGTTTGTGAGCTGGTCCGACTCTCCCTGGGAGATGACAGGTAGAACTGGAGTCCTAGAGAGGGAAGCATCCCCCTTGTCCTGTGACAACACGTCGACTAGCTTGAGAAATATTTTGACTGGTTGGTTGACGTGCATCTTGGCTGACAGGAAGACCGTGGAGCCAGCGGCCTGGACCAAAGTATTGACCATAATCAAAACTTCTAAGAAAGTGCAGGAATTCGGGGCCCGAGAGCACTTGCGATCCCATGATTGTTGCTAAGACTATCTCTTAGTCTCCTTTTTGGCAGATTCAGAGGATTTTGTGCCCTTAGAGGGAACTTGCCCAAGAGTGGGAAGGGACTGGCACAAATCTTGAAATGCACCCGTAAAGATGGTGCCAAAGGAAAGCAGTATAAAAGTCAAATTTGAAGAGGCATGCTCTGCAGCCTGAGCTGCTGCCTCCTCAAAAGTAGCAAGTTGTTCTGCGGACCCCGCAGCCACAAAGACTGCCTGGCAAGCATCTTTCAAGCGAAGAGGAGGGTCCCGTTCATATGTGCACCCGAGAAAAAGTTGAGCATGCCGGTCCTCCAAAGTACTTGGATGCAAAGTGCGACAAAGGCCACAAGCCTGGGGATCATGATCATGGCCTAGGCAGTAGATGCACAAGGTGTGCAGGTTTGTCTGAGACATCTGCCTGCCTGAAGTTGCATTTCTTGAAACCGGGCACCGACTTCAGTTCATCCATACTGACTAGAGTTTTGAACGAATTCGAAAAACCAACCTGAAGATGATTTTTTTTAAAAGCAAAGTGCCTACTCAATGCAGAGTGATAAGGAGGGAACCTTCTTCTTCCAGTGGAAAGGAAGATCTGACGTCACGGGGTAGTGCTGAGGGAGTTACCACTTGGGTGGGTAGGAGGAGCCAGCTTCAAGATCTTCTGGCCAGAGTCTTAAAGGAAAAGGATACTGCCAGAAGTGTGGATAGTACACCATATCCATGTCCCAAGAACTGGTAGTTCCAGGAATTCTATCAGGTTTATCCTGGTGATGTCCTGCTCCTCAGAATCAAACCAATTTCCTGTTTTGAGCTGCTTCATCATGGAGATGAAGGAAGGATCCTCAAGAGGGGTCCTAGGGGTATATGTGGTAGAGTCCTCACTCCTGGTAGAGATGGTGGAGTCAGACCTGGGACTCCCCCCCCCCCATGTCTTCCTCCTCAGGGATGAGGTCAGGGTGGTACTTGTCATCTTCAACGTGCTCTGAGGGAGGCAAGGAGGGAAAAGAGGGCGGTGGTGCCTTGGGATGAATAGGGTGTGGCAATGGGACAGGTGCCAACATGGGGGCTGGTCCGGTAGGTCCCATTGTTGCGTTTCCTGGAGCAGGTGCAAGGCACTTGGGCACCTCCACGAGGGAAGAGAACACCGTCTGCAAATCTATGGCGGGCTGCATTATAGGGGTGCCAGAAGATGTCGATGGGGCAGGCTGAAACCCCCAGTGTCAAGTGAGCAGCCAGCAACAAAGGTGAGGGCATCTGGAGCATGGGTGCCAACTGGCCGATGCCAGCCAAAGGTGGGCTAGCGGGTTTAGCTGCCAGCTGACTCTGCGGGAGAGATGCGTGCGGCAGGACCTGTAGCATCAATGAGGGAGGTTGGAGCCCCGATGCCTAGCAACATCAATGGGGAATGTTGGAACCCAAATGACGATGGAGCTGCTTGCACCATTGACAGGGGAGTCAGGAGCCCCAACACTGATGGGCCAGCACCAGCGGCGGAAGGTTCGATGGAACTCACTACCAAGGCCGACCCTGTGAGACTTGCTAGGATTTGGGTGGCAGGAGGCATCACCGCCAAAGCAGACGACAAAGCTGCAATGGCTAGCACCCGCTGAGTAGCAACCGAGAGCGGACCGTGGGGGATGTATCCTTGCTCCTTTCCCACTCCTGGAGTTTGTGCTTCCCCAAAAATTTCTCCTGCGCCTTGGAGGAATGGGAGCCCGAGGATGGGGCCAGTGATGCAGAGCAGCTTCTTCCCTGGAGCTCCCACTCTATCCTGGCTACAGTCTGCTGAAGAAGAAGAAAAGACTCAATGGCTTTCTGACAGTGTCGATGGATGGCTTGATTGAAGCCCAGGCATTATTCTGTAACTGTGATAGGTGGAGGAGGGGCAAGCACCGAAAAAGCCTCGTCACAGTTCAGACTAATACCAGTATTCCTGCATGCTTTGCAGGCTAGCATAAAAAGAGGAAACTAGTCTCTGACTCTTATGCCCATGAGCCTTGATGAAGGTGGAAGTGATACTGGAATAAATCAACACTGTGAGTTGTTAGAACACCAGTGTAAGTTGCTGTTTTTTTTCCTATTTCTGGAATAGCTACAATGCAGGATGAACATCTTTACTATTTACTATTTTGGAGTAATTTTTCTTTACCAGGGTTGCCTACCTTTTTCCTGTTCCTTGGGAACACACTAGAAATTAGAACTTGTGCAAGTCATTTTCCGGTTGACACCATTTTTTCTAAATACTGGTGCCCTTTTTGGTTTTGTTCTATCTTTACTGGCCATTTAGTAAACACGGTGAGTGCTTCTGATTTATATGCAGATATAATTGCTATTTTAGATCTGTATGATCTCGTCCTGTCCAGCCTTTTACTTCAGATGGGTAACCTGCAAGGAAACAAAAAAATATCTTGCAAGAGTCCTGAACAAAAGAAGGATGGGAAGTGATGGCGTTGACATGAAACTGATATCTATCGCCCTCTCTGAGGTCACTGTACCCATTACCAAGTTATTTAACCTTTTGCTTCGCTTGTCCACCTTCCCGAATACCTAGAAATCCACCCTGGTCACACCTGTGCTCAAAGGAGGGGACCAGGCATTAGTATCCAACTACAAGCCCATCTCAATCTTGTCCCCGCTCTCCAAAACACTGGGAAGAATAATAGCAGAACAATTCACGGACCAGCTGCATAAATACGACATCCTTTGCTCCCAACAGCATGGATTCCGCAAGATGCACAGCACCAACGCCGCCCTAACTGATTTCACCGGCTACGTGCATGAGGCACTAGATCAAGTCCACCTGGTTGGGGCAATCTATATAGATCTAACCAAGGCCTTCGACCTTGTGAATCACCAGCTGCTGCTCCAAAGGTTAAGTTGTCTAGGGCTGTCCCCTAAAACGGGCAGGTGGTTCTCCAGTTACCTGAGTGCTCACAGCAGGTAAATATTAACGGGACCATCTCCGAGACCTGCAAAGTGACGGTCGGGGTCCCTCAGGGATCCATACAGGGACCGCTCTTATTTAGCCTCTTTGTCAACAACCTTCCTGACACGTGCCCCACCTCTAAGATCCTGCTCTATGCTGATGACACAGTAGTTTTCTCTCAAAACTCCTGCCAACAAGTGCTCACCAAGAACCTGCAGCACAATTCTGACCTCCTGCAGAGCTGGTTTAAAGACAGTTTACTAGAGCTCAACAGCAAAAAAACAAAGACAATGCTCTTTGCTGGTCTTCACAAGAGGAAATCCACTACACCATTCACTATTACCACCGACTCTTTATTTTTATTTATTTTATTTTTATTTAGCTTTTGTTGACCGGGTAAGTGCACTAGACAAATCCTGCTTATTTTCAGGCACGACCCGGGGGAGGGGGATACAGATGAATGCCAACTGACCTTGAACCAGATAAAGCTGTTGGTGGTATTTTTTTTAGTGAATGAGGAAATTTGGCCAGGACACCAGGAAATTCCCTACTCTTTTCGACAAGTGCCATGGGATCTTTAACATCCACCTGAACTACCACCAATCCAGGCAGATGGGACCTCGGTTTAACGTCTCATCCGAAAGGCGGCACCTCAGAAGTGCAGCACCCCTCTCATGCTGCACTGCAGTGTCAGTATTGGGATATTAATCCAAGTGCCAGATGTGGGAACTGAACCCACAGCCCTCTGATCTCCCGGCCTCAGAGGCGAGTGTGCTACCTACTGAGCCACTGACACTGAGACTCTTATTCAACCCTTAAGCAAGTGTCATAGTTCCGGTACCTTGAGATCACAACTGATGAGTCCCCCTCCTTTGACAAGCACGTTCGCATTACCACTGCCACCAACAGAAAATTAGGGCCCTCTATAGGCAGCGGTTCTGCCTCACCCCTGAGGCGAGGCACCAGGTGCTTACAGGCACAATCCTACCCATCGTGGACTAGGGGAACGTGGTTTATGGTGCCCTCTCAGACACCAGCCTGCACAGAGTTCATACCACCCTAAATAAAGCATGTAGATTTGTGCAAAATGCTGATCACCTTATGCATACTTGTGATCTGTACATCAGGACAAAATGGCTTCCTCTTATGGATCTGATTAAACTCCACTCCTGCCTCCTAGGAAAGAAGGCATTCCTTGGACTTGCACCTCTGTTGCTGCAAGCCTTATTCCATCCTGCTCCCACAGAACATGCCACAAGAAGTGTTACTAGACAAACAGTAACTGTGCCATTCAGAAAAAATGGTGCTGGGGAGCCGAGCCTTTGCAGTTCGGGCTCCCACCTGGATAAATGAACTTCCAGTTGCAACGGCAAGCCTCACTCGCCTCGCCCACTTCAAAAACTAGCTTTGGAAATATATCACCCCCCCCCCGTACTCTGTTACTGTAACAACCAATCCTGGTCATAACTAGCTTACTTGTGTCCAGGGCCAGACTCAGGATCACTCTGCTTGGACCAGATGGAGCTACAAGGTCCACTGCTCCCCTTTCCCCTCCCAACCTAGCTCCTGGCCACGCACCCTCCCCCTTTGCTCCCACCACCCTTCATCCTGTCACCTCCCACTCTAGGTCTCATTTAATTTATTCTCTACCTTCCCCCCTCCCCACTGCTCCCTTTAATCTCATCCTTGTGACCAATCCTACTTACTGTTGCTGTTTTCTCCCATCCCACTAACCTATAGCCTTCTATCTCTATGGCTGCTCTGGCCCCTGGCTGGCCTGCTGCTGTTTATCCTCATCCTACTAACACATAGCTTTCCTCCCTTATGGCTGCTCTGGCCCCTGGCTGGCCTGCTGCTGTTTATCCTCATCCTACTAACACATAGCTTTCCTCCCTTATGGCTGCTCTGGCCCCTGGCTGGCCTGCTGCTGTTTACCCTCATCCTACTAACACATAGCTTTCCTCCCTTATGGCTGCTCTGGCCCTTTCTAAAAGTATCCTCTGGGTCTTTGACAAAGCTATATAGCTGCTACCAATGAGCTCTCAAAACTTGTTCTGAGTTGGGCTTTGCACTTTTAACTTTATTGCTATGAGACTGACTACTTCGGTATTAGTTACCGACAACTTGGATTTTGAGATGTTTTATTTATATTACCCTGTAACATTAATTACTGTTTGTCTAATCTGATGTACTAGCGATAATGCCTTCTAGCTGCTATACCCCTGTATCTGCCTACCACTGTATTTGTCTTCCTCCTCCCACTGTTTGACTAGGATCCTTTGTAAATGAGCTTGTAGCTCAAAGATTGTAATTCTGACTCTTTCAGTAAATAAAAATGATGTATGTAGTCCATGTTCCTTACAGATGCAGAGTTCCATGTAAGCAGTAATACACGAGAGGATGAGCAGGCACTGGAGAATATACAGTATGCATGCCTGAGGTGTGTTGTTGGGCTCAAGGTCTTTGGTCTTGTGCCTTTAAACACATAGAAGCGTGCATATTTAACAGCCTCTACGGGTTTTTATTTTAATATTTTGAAAATCAGAAATGCTTCCACCAAGAGCGGTCCTTTGCTTTTAAAAACTGAACACTGAAAGAAAATGCTGCCTTAAATATTCTGTTTCTCCTACCCAACCATCCGGTTGCCAAACACCCTCCTTTGGCCCCTTTCAGCTCACTGCATTTATTAAAATCAGAGTCACTGACATCTTATCAAGTTTCAAGTCAGTGTTTCAACTGAACTGAGAGAGAAGTATGTACAATAGTCATACCAGACATGTGCCTGTATGAGTCTTGCCACAGTAACACTCACATGCATGTCTCTCTCAACTCAATGAGCCGCCAATTTGGAAAACAACATAAGACAGTTGGGTAGCTTTGATTTCAGTTAGCACAGTGAGCTGGAAGGGGCAGAAGGAGAATGTTTGGCAGCTAGGTAGGGAAATAAAATATTTAAGGCAGAATTTTACTTCTTCAACAATGACTATATCGAAGTGTTACAACTGGTTTAAATCTATGAAACTAGATGGCTTCACATTAAGAGATTTGTATGATGTTTGGATTTGATGTAGGTGATAAAAGTCTGAAATTGCCAGTTGTGCGTTTGGTGCCCCATAACGCTTCAGAGATGTGAAGGAGAAGACCAGACTCTTCCAGCAGAAAGGAAGATCTGATGTCACAGGGTGGAGCCAGAGGATATACTGACCGGGTGGTGGGAGGAGCTTAGCTCGAAGATGTTCTGACGGATCAGCAGTTCTGGTGGAATTGCCATCATGTGGCTAGTGAATTATATCCACAATCTTCAAACCTAGTTTGTATACTATATGGTTCAAAAATACCACCACGTTGTGCCACAGTTGTGATGTCAGAACTATGGTACAATGACTTCTGAAAGTCGCTGTACCATAGTTCAGATGTCACAACTATGGAGGGTCTGACTGTATGGATTTCATTACAGAACAACCAGTGACCATACAAGATATACTGTAACAGTTTCTTTCTGTGGAAATTATTATGATGTCACAAACAGAGGACAAAGGATTAAAGAGCAGAAGTAGAACCGTGGAAGGGGCAAGGAACATATTTCAAAGTAAATGAAACTAGTAATAAAAAATAAATGGACTAGAACTACAAAACATCTATAAACTGTCTACATTTTATGTATTTCAAGTGACAAACTCACTTCAAACAGAAATAAAATATAAAACATTTTACAAGAGTCTATGGGAAAACAAATCTGAACTGTTAATCAGCTGTATCCCAAGAAACTTATTTCCTTTTATGGAATTGTGTGTACTCTATTTCTAGATAACACTAATTATATTAAGCGTAAATGGAAGTGGCAGTTGCATCTGTAGATCCTTGATGTGCAATGGGAGGGAGATCTGTGGGAAGTGGCCACTGTACCACCAATTAGAGGGGATGGTGGGAGTTCTGAAGTGCATTATTTGGTATTGCTAAACATCCTCAGTTCAGTGCTGTGTATGGGTGGTTCTGTAGAAAACTGCTTGTGCACCATTAATATGCAAAATAATTCAAATTTCTATCAGTATGGGTTCACACACAACACACTTTATTTGGTACCTGTAGCATTCCGGAATTCAAATTGCTTTCTTAATCCCTTCACGGCATGCCTGTCACCATCCATCACACCTTTTCCTTCACCTGAAGGACAGCTCCCAGTGTTCTCATCAGAATTCAGTTGCCACTTTCTTATACTTAGAGTCACTTTCTGAATTTGTTTTACTCAGTGTCTTTTCTGATACCCCAGCTGGTACAAGTTGTTATTTTTCCTTGTGGTTTATATCAATAAACAAGCAAGCTAAAAACCTTTTTCCTTCTGGTTTCCAGGTCATAGACAGAGACAGTCAAGGCTGGGGGATTCAAGCATCGTGTGATCTACAACAGGACCATGCCTGTGGGAGACTTCTATCCCTCTGCTGTGCTGTCTGGGTGAGGGACCACTTGCTTGATGACTGCACACACTGTATAATTCTCTCCATGAGGACCCTCCAAAACAGGTAGGCTAAGCTGGAAAAGACTGTTGGCCACCTCATCCAGGTCTATGTAGCCAGCAGCAGGGAAGTCTGGATTCAGGGGTTGGCATACCAGTACTTCTTCCTAGGGTGCCAACAGGCGCTGTTATGAGTACGGAGACACGATGCTCTGGTAACAACAACGTCTCTTGGGATTTCTTTACCACAGTATCTGAATACTCCTTCAGTAGTCCCTCTGTGGTACAGATAGCAAGTTCTAAACATACCTACAAACACAATAATAATCAATGCAATACTGACAAGCCCTGTGCCAATAAGCATGGATGGCATGGTAATGGCAAGTCTGTAACTGAAAAGCTTTATGGAATGAAGGTTCTCTAAAAAGGTCACAACATTTCCAGAGCCACTACCAATCGGCTTGATGCTGACTGCACTGGTTCCACCCACCCTGGTACAAGCCACTGGGCTGGGGCAATTCCAATAGTATTGAGCACCTGGACAGGCACTGTACAAAGGAGGAACCATGGATAAAATAACCTCTGGGGTCAGAAGGCCATGCTGAGACAGAGGATGAGTCTGCAGTTCTGGACATTCTGGGCAAAGCCAGCATGGTTCATAAGCCTCTTCCTGTGAACTAGGTATTTGTGACTCTGATCAAGTGCCTCTGATTGGATCAGTCCTCCACCTCGGCCATGGATAAAAAGGCAGATATGAGATACCTGGTCCCAAGCCATAAGAAAAACTTCTTGTCCTCTCTCTTCTTACTGAAGGGGGTCTGGTCACAACAGCTGCAGAAGGCATGTATCGCCAGCAGCCATCCTCCAGAACTAGACTCACAGAAACATAGAATTTATAAAGACAGGAAAAGCTGAACAGTCTCTCCAGTTCCTCTAGGGAAGAAGCTGTTTTCAGCAGCTGCTTTATCAAGAAGACAAGCCTCATACACAGAATACTGTATATAGGGTATGCTATCAATATGCCCCTCTAGAGCCAGATTTCGGCCTTTGCAGACTTTCTGCTAGCCACGAAAAGGAAAGAGTTCTACAGGCTAATACAGTCTGTCAGGAAGGCATCCAGGCAGCAACAACACTTCAAATGACCATCTATGCCAATAATTCACACCCTCCCAGTCTTTGTAGTGTAAATTCTAGCTTTTGGCACCTTTTGCAGATTGCTGCAATAAAGTGTCTTTTCTCACTGCCTTCTCCTCTGTCCCCTCCTTTCCAGCCGGCTGGCCCTCGAGCACCAGAGACCAGAGGGCTCCGAGCCTTAGCCAGGCGGCGGCGACCGACAGGCCGACCAGGGAACCAGGAGGCGGGAGAAGCAGGCAGAAAGGTAATGGTAAAGCCGCAAAATTCTTGCCGCCTTTCCCAATTTGGTTGTTTTTTTTATACACTTTTTTCCGCCAATTCTCTAATCTCGCCCATAACTAAATTCTCCTAACCAATTCATAAGCTCATCTCGTCACACCACCCTTAGTTCTTTAACCCTACCTACCCTCCACAATGCTACTTTGCTTCCTTTTGCTGCTTTGCCTCTCATCTTCCCTCGATTCAAAAACAAACATTATATACCCCATGCCATGGTGACTAAAGTGAATCTGGCCCGTCCACCCTACTGTCCCCAGTGGACACCCACCAATTCCATAAATATATACTGCCATTACTGCACTGTAACCCTTGGGGTATCCCACAAAAGGCTCTCTATCGGTTCAGCACTCCTCAACGCCTGCACCATATTGGCACTACATTAACCCCCTCGTCTGTCCATCAGATTGTTACTTTATGACAAATCCACACCCATATAACAGGACCTTCGCCACTACACACTGGATCCCAACTAAGAAGAGAAAATCCTCTGATTACTCCCTATCCCTATCACTTGATGCCCTCATCAAACTAATCTTCTTCCTTCTGATCTGTATTGGTACTATTGAAATCAACCCTGGCCCCACAGAAAGTTTTTTCTCCCCATCTGATTTAGCCTCCATAAATGGCCTAAGTTTTCTTCACTTCAATGCCTGCAGCCTCCTAAAAAAGTTCTCCTTAATACAGGCCTGGGTTGCACATACCCTACCTGACTTCCTGGTTATCTCTGAAACTTGGCTCAGATCTACAACAAAAGATAGCGAAATAAACCTTCCCAATTACCAGCTCTTCAGGTCAGACCACCCTTCCAGGGGCGGTGGGGTAGCCATCTATGTCAAAGAAAACATCTCTGCATCCTGCCTCAATAATACATCCGAATCAAAGGAATTTGAATGCTTATCAATCAAAATAACCCTTCCTAACACGTCTTCCTTTAAACTGATTGGCTGCTATAGGCCCCCCTCTGCAGGCCTCAAACTCCTATCCCACCTAGGAACCATACTCAATCTAGGCCCTGAAGACACCATCATCCTAGGTGATCTGAATTTAAATTGGTTAACTAATGCATCTGCACCCCTAGTAACCTTCTGTGACACCTATGGATTCACTCAATTAATCAAAGACCCAACAAGGATTAACCTAAAAAATAATATCAACAGTTCACTCCTGGATATCATGATGGTAAATAAGCCTCACTTATATTCTCATGCTGGAGTGCTGTCCAGTGACATAAGTGATCATTGTCCCATAGCTGGCATAAGATCTACACTCAAGCCATCCAATCCTGCAAAATTTCTCCAAAGAAGGTCAAAAAAGAATTTCAATATCTCAGGATATCTCCATGATTTGTGCCATACAACGCGTTGGCAAGATTTCTACCTCACAACCTCAGTTGAGACAGCTCTTCAAATCTTAAGGGATATTATTACAAGTGCCCTCAATATATATGCACCACTCACCAGTGTCAGAACCAAAACAAAATCTTGTCGCTGGGTCACTGCTGACCTTAAATCAGCTTTGATAGCCAGAGACAAACTCTGGAAAAAGGCAAGAAAAACAAACGATCCTAATGACTGGCTTCATTTCAGAAAAGCCAGAAATTCATGCACAAAACAAATAAGATATGCCAAAGCTGCCTTCTATAGAGCTGAATTGGATGCCTCCTATAATAACCCATCCAGGTTCTGGGGTACCATAAAGGGGATCCTAGGTCAAAATTCTACCCCTGCCTTACCCTCCAAACTGCTCCTAAGTGACATAGAAATCACTGACAAGCAAGAAATCTTAAATGCCTTCAATGACCATTTCACTACAGCTGGCCTAGCTTTTGACTCTTCACCTGCAAATCTATTGAGATCTTCATTAAACCTTGATCTACTGAGGGCCAAAGGCTGCCTCCATTCTCCTTCAAACCAATACCCTTAAAAGAAGCAGAAGACCTCCTATCCAAATTAGACACAACTAAAAGTGCAGGTGCAGACTCCCTGGATCCCTACTTTCTTAAAGTAGCACTGCACCCTTAGCTGCCCCTCACTCACCTCTTCAATCTTCCTAGCCACTGGTTCCATCCCTATATCTGAAGACAGCTCAAGTAGTTCCACTACTTAAAGCAGGTGATCCCATGGACCTCAACAACTACAGGCCCATTTCCATCTTGCAGTACTGTCCAAAATGCTTGAAAAATTAGTAAACTCTCAGTTAAGGGCCTACCTTGACACCAACAAGCTCCTAAATCCAGCACAATCTGGGTTTAGATCAATGCACAGCACCATCTCTGCCCAGCCAAAGTCACTAACGACTGGCAGACTGCCTTGGATAAAAGAATAATACCTGTGCTGTGTTCCTGGATTTGAGTAAAGCATTTGATACAGTGGATCATGAATCATTAATCTCCTCTCTTAGCTCTGAGGCCTTGACTCACTCTCTCTCAATTGGTTCAGGTGCTATCTCTCTGGAAGGTTACAACTGGTAAAAAATGAAAGTTACCTATCTACCTCTAAACCACTCCTAAGAGGTGTACCGCAAGGCTCTATCCTGGGCCCCATCCTCTTTGCCATTTATATCAATAACATTGACTCCAACCTCTCTCAATCTAACATTCACCTTTTTGCAGATGATACTGTACTATATGTCAGTAATCCCTCACCATCAAAAGCCTGTGAACTTTTACAGTCAGAATTCTCCATCCTACAGCACAACCTGTTGAAAAAAAAACTACTTCTAAATGCCAAAAAAACAAAAGCCATGTTCTTTGCCACCAAGAGTTGCTCTTCCACTATCCCATCATTCACCACCCCACAATTATCCACCATCCTTGGAGAAAATCTGGAATTTGTGGATAAATTCAAATATCTTGGAATCTGGATTGACAACAAGCTTGACTATTCTGTCCACGTTGAAGAGCTCCTGAAAAAGCTGAGACAAAGACTTGGCTTATTTTACAGAATAAAACACTACCTTACCAGAGACTCCAAACAAAGATTAATCCTGGCATCATTCCTATCCCTCATTGACTATGCTGACTTCCTCTACGGCCACTGCTCCCTCTCCCTCTTAAATAAACTAGACACCCTGTATCATAGAGCCATTAGATTTATTACAGACCTTCCCTCCAGCACCCATCATTGCTCTCTTTACAATGCAGTCAATTGGACATCCCTACAGCACAGAAGAAAAAAGAATGCTGCTATCTGGATCTTTAAAGCTTTGTCAGACAAACTCCCCTCCTACATCTCAGACTGTTTCACCCGAATCACATCCAGGCCATACACCCTAAGGATCAATAAGCTCATTATGCTAAAGATTCCCAACACCTGCACCCGGTTTGGGAGGGCTGCTATCAGCTATTCCCTAGCATTTATCTGGAACTCACTCCAAAAATCTATGAATCTGAATACCCTCTTACCCTTATCATCCTTCAAAAAATTATACACCACCCTATTCCCAGAACTATGCAACTGCTTCCATAAGGCCTAGTCTCCCCTCCTTCCCCCACCCCTTCCTTCTGTAATCCACTATGTTAGTTTCCATTCTTCTACCTTGTCAGTTATCCCAGTTCGTACAAAAAAGCCTACAGAAGCCCTACTATCTGAGCATTATCCCTCCTATATTGATTGTCCTCTTCATTTTAACAGGTTTTAAGTTATTGTTACTGTGCCTTGTATATCTGTAAATATTTGTATATATCTCTCACCTAATTGATTGTACTTGTGTTATTTTATTATCATGTCTTTGTACAAAACTTGTATCCTTTCTTTGTATGACCACTCAGGTCCATCTTGTAAATGAGCTACGCTCAATGATGTTCGCCTGAATAAATAAAGATTTTGATTGATTGATTGATTGAATTCTATAGCAAGGGGGCATGTCCTTGGGCATCACCCTGTGCAGGCATGCCTGGCTACGTTACAATTAATTTTCACAGAAACTTCTATCCAAAGTCCCTAACCATCCATTTGAAGGAGAGGTGGTTTGTCTTCTAAAAAGCACTTATTAATACAGAAGTTAGTTAACCTTCTCTCTCAGTTCAGAGGACAACAGTTCATGCAGGCCTTTCTATAGGACAAGGGGTGAGGAAGTCCCAGCAAACCAGTGTGTCACCCTCTACCCCCCCCAAAAGCAGATCATAGTCAGTCTTCTAAGCAGAACACATGATGATTTCATCCAGCCTCTCTTGCCTCTAGTAACAAACTAGCTTCCAGTGGGGCTGTCTGTCCCATGAAATCACATCGGATGTACCTCTGTTTCCACACAGAAGATGAGATATAACAGTACAAGGTCCTCCCCTTTAGGATCTAGCCAACAAGATGGCTCCAAAGTGCCTAGCAGTAGTGAACACTTATTGCTGGGGCCCGATATTCAAAACTTTGCCTAGGTGCAAATCCCAGTTTGCCTGCGCAAACTGGGTTAATGCGGATTCCCCATATTCAAAAGCCCAGTTAGCGCAGGCAAACAGGGTTTGTGCCTGGGCAATATTCGGGGGGGGGCACAAAATAAATGAAGGGGTGGTCACTGGCCCATTGGCACGGCGGTTATATTTCCACTTACGACGCTGGCGACCCGGGTTTGGGAGCAAGCCTGGGTGCTGGAGGGGCGGCCGGAGGAGAGGCTTGAGTGTCCCAAGGGACAGCTCGTCTTCTCAAGGGAGAAGTGGCGATTACAGTGACAACTAGCCCAGGCAGAAGTTGGGGCACAGCAAGCACCGAGCAGACAAAGAGGGGAGGACGTCACGATATTGGCGTTAGGTGCCTTGACGTCAGGGCAAGTGATGTCCGTAGAAAGGAGGAAAAACACGCTCCAGCTCTGGGGAGATGGAGTGCTGAGTATGGCCCCAATGTGCTCCCACCTGCCTGACTCCCTTGAGCCTGACGAGGCAAGTGAATTGTTCAGAGTGTTCTTGCCCTGCCTCGTCCCCGCCCAGGAGGGTAAACTGTGGCAGGATTGGGGAATGAGCCAGTACAGGTAAGGCGGGTAGCAGGGATGGACTCCATTGGCACATCCTGATGATGCGGAGCAGGAAGGGACGGGGGCAAGCTAAATACAAATTACAAAAAAATAAATAAATGAAGGGGCAGGGACCTGAATATTGGAGCAGTTCAATATTCAAAGTATGTGCACCGCGCAAGGCCCTTTTGCCCAGTCCCCTTGTGTGGCACACATACCGCTGATCAAAAGCTTGATTTACTCCCATGCAACCATAGTGGTTGGCAGAGAAAGTGTGGCGGCCCCCAGCCCCCACCATAGTAGTCCCTGATGTCCAGTGGCACCGCCTCATCACGTCCTGAAGTTATAACTGACAGTTGTCCTGATGCCAGTGGTTCCCCCTCACCGATCGCTGTCCCAAAGTAAAAGAAACACTTTCCCTGGTGCGTAGTGGTCTCTCCTCTCGCTGATCGCTGGTCCTAAGTAAAACAGACAGTCTCCCTGGTGTCTAGTGGTCCCTCCCCCCACCCGCACCCATGCTCGATGTTGATATACGTATTAACCTGCTGTCAATGGTCCCTCCCCACCCCTACATAAGCCAATGTTGAAGTAACTATTCCCTGGTGTCCAATGGTCCTGCCCCATCCCGAGCCCCTGTAGAAGGTAGTGACACCATTCCCTGGTGTCTAGCAGACCCTTCCCTATCCTGATCCCCTGTAAATCATGGTATATCCATTCTTTGGTGTCAAGCGGATCCCCCCCACCCTAGTGCACCCCCCCGCTCCCCCCCAATCCAGCAACCGGCACACCTCTCTGCTTTCCACCACGGCTAGCGGCTGACTGAGCTGTTGAAGAATGCATACTTGTATAAGTACGTGCTCACTGACATCTCAGCTGGCCATGGTGGAGAGCAGAGAGCTGTGCCAGTCACCAGCTTGGGGTCGGGGTGAGGTGGGACACTACCTACCAGGGTGGGGGGTTTGCTAAGACACCAGGAAATGGATTTACCATCATTTACAGGGGATGGGGGAGAGGGAGTGGGGTCCACTAGACACCAAGGAATGGTGTCATTACCTTCTACAGGGATCGGGAAGGGGAGCAGCACCACTGGACACCAGCGAATAGTTACTTCAACACTGGGCATGGGTACGGGTAGAGGAAGGGACCACTGGACACCAGGGCATATGTATAGCAATATCAGGCATGGGTAGGCTGGCCTGGTGGCACTGAGGGTTGAGGCACTGGATGCCACACCTCGCGTCAAGTGGGTGACCCGTGTTCGGGAATGGGCTCGGGCTGCTCGGGGGTTGGCATGGGTGAGGAAGGATTGAGCATCTGCAGACAGCTCTCCTTCCCCAGGGGAAGGGGGTTAGCACAGCGTGCTGTTTGCTGGGTGTCAGAACAAGCATGTTGCCAGAATGGGGAGGGCCCATGTTCAGGGCACAAGGCTGCCTCCATCGAGGAAGAACCCAGCCGCTCTGCCCCTTACATGATTGTGGGTCAAGGGGAAAGACTTCGGAAAATTGTAGCAGGCAGGCTCCATGATGGCCTGGCTGCCTCTGCGCTGGGACCAGAGAGATGAGCTCTCCAAAGGAGGGGCCAGAGCCACCTGCAAGCTCTGCATAAAAAAAGAGAAATTAAAAAAAAATAAATAAATACATCGGACATGGATGCGGGTGAGGCGAGGAACCACTAGACACCAGGAAGCATGTCTATTCTACTTCTGGCCAATGATCGGTATGGGGAGGGACCACCAGACACCACGGAAAGTGTCTATTTTGCTTCGAGCTGGCGAATAGCTAGGGGGAAGCACCAGAACCAGGGAAACTGTCAGTTGTAACTTTGGGATGGCGATTGGCAAAGGGGGGGGCACAACAGCACCAGGGAAACTAAGTTATAACTTCAGGCTGGTGATCGACGAGGGGAGTGGGACCAGGGCAACTGTCAGTTATAACTTCCAAGACAGCAATCTGGGGGGCAGACACCACTAGCACCAGGGAAACTTTCATATTTCACATCAAGCTGGCAGTCAGCAAGGGGGGACCCACTAGACACCAGGGTAGGTTTCTTTTATCCTTTGGGCTGGCAATTAGCAGGGAGTGGGGGACCACTAGCACCAGGGACAGCTCTCTGAGACCGGGCTAGTGGGGAGTGGCACTGCCCAAAACTGCCGGGCTACCCATGCAAATGAGCCCATACTGGGTATGCAAATGGCCCCTTAGTGCCTTGCATGCCCAATGAGCTACTTTGCATGGGTCACATTTGTATATCGAAATTTAAGCGGCGCTCACTATGACACCCTATTTCGGGAGCCATGTCTGCCTAGCACTAAGTGTCTTAGCGCTGGGCCGGACTGGCCCTATATTTAGTTGAATAGTGCCGGTGCACTATTCCACTCACTATAGCACTTCTGGGCACCCAGGCAAGCACAAGGTGCAGTGCAAATATTTGTGCTCCGCTTTGACCATTTTTGAATTTTGGGCCCTTGGTCTTTTTCACTAAAGCTGACTTCAACCAGGGTGAAGCATCTCTACACCATCTAACTGAAAAGAGGGCTTTGGGCGTCTATATCCAGAGGACAGAGTGGTTTAGAAATTATACTAAACAGCTATTTACATCCTATGGCCTGCTGCTCAGGGCAACCCTGCAGTGAAATGTGCCATTGATAAAAGGATTGTTTGCACCATTTCATGCGATACAATTTTGCCTCTTGCGATGTTCAAGTGGGTCTCAAAGCCCATTCCTTTACAAGGAAAGCTACTGCCATAGCAGCCTCTAGGAATAGCTGGCTGCTGGATTATCTATAAAAGCAGCTATCAGGGCTTCAACACACGCTTTCACTGCTTGTTACTGCGTAACCCTGAAGTGGTGGGGAAATTTCAGTTTGGGAGTTATAGTGTTAGAACAGTCTGTTACCTAATAGAGCACTAACTCCCACCTCCCGTTGGGAACTGTTTGTGATCAGCAAGTGTGTGGCTATAGATGAATGAATCTGTGCTAATATAATTTATTTATGTATCTTAGCCAGGAAAGCACACTGAGCCAAGGATCAGTTCCAGGTGCATCTTGGTGGTGGTGGGGTGCAAAAGGAAGTGTTACTCACCGCAGTGACAGCTTGTCTTCCAGTGGTATTAGAATAGTCAGTACACGTTTTGCATCATCTGCATACTAGGAATGATGCCCCAAAACTTAAAATGTTTCTCAAAGATGCTCTTTTCCACTGTGAGAGTCTCGAGCCTTCCAGCATTCTAACACAAGAATGCTGAGCTGAAGAGGCCGGAACTCTCTAGAACTTATTTGAAAAAATATTTCAAGTATACCGAATATAAACTACAAGTTAAACAAATCTGTTTAAAACACACACACACCACAAAAAAACAAGATACAGTAATCATTAAATGGTAGTGACAAGCCTTTCTTCTGATGGTATTAAAAACAGCTGGAAAACTTCACTTCCCTGCCTCCCATGCTTTAGGATAAGGTAGATTCATCAGAATCATTTGTGTCTGACGGCTTCATAATTTTTTTTCTGCACTGGTATCATAGCATGCAGTGACTGGCCGAATTGGGACCAGTATATATGTATATTACCAAGTTTTAAAAATACCACTGAGTCACCTTCAAGTAATGGCACCACCGAGGTTATTGGCTGGCATGAGGCTTACAAAATCTTTGCTATATTTTTGCATGTCCTGTGATTATCTGTTCTCAATCATGCAAAACACTTGACATACACTAATTCTGTTGAAGCAGCATCCACACCAGCACCTATCTGAAAATTATATTTAGCAGCTTCCAAACCACATTTCACAGTATATGAGAGAATGGTGTTGTCTCCTGGACAAGCAAAGTGTCACACAGAAACAGGACTGTATTTTACAACATCTGTCGGTAATGTGGTAGAAGGCTCTTGCTTGAACTGCTTCTAGTTTGGGTGCAATAAAATCTAGGTTTTCTGAAGGTTCCAGGCTTGATTTCTCAAAAAACAGAAAAAATTCAGCTTTTTCATTATGACTTTTATTTGTGAATTACCTGCAGAGGTCAGGTCAAATAAATATTTTCTTGTACTTTGCTCTTAATGGAATATGGAAATAAGCTTTGTTTAGTTCCAGTAAACTAAACCAAACCCCTTGCTGTAAGGGTGCAGGAAAAAATTACTCACCACAGTAGAAAAAATTACTTACCATAGTAATCTTCTTTCTTCCCAGTGATGCTCAGATATTCATAACTTTGTGAAGTCAGCCTGGTGGGTTGGACTGCCCGGAGAGATGGAACATATGCAAATGATGGAATTCTTTGCATGTGAGCATCTTTCAAATACTGCCTCTACCAACTGTAGTGTTCTAACCCGTTTAGATTTGTAAGAAGCCTGGAAGTCAGGCATTATGATAAAATCCAACAGCTAATTTACTTAATTTTTTTTTTTTTTTTTTAGGGTTACCCTAATAAAGAGAATTTACCCAAAAAACTCTTAAGGAGGAACTACATCAAATAAACAATGGTGTTCACCAAACAGCATGAGAAAACTATTAAGAGAGACAGAAAAACTCTGTTTAAATCTATTTGCTATAGAGAAGTGTACCCAGAAAGGCTATGTGGCACTAGCATGCGGAGTGCAGAGGCTGAAGTTCTGGAAGGGGAGGATGGGAGGGAGTTATGAATATCTGAGCATCACTGGGAAGAAAGAAGAATACTATGGTAAATATTTTTTTTCTTCTAATCCCAGTAATGCTCAGAATATTCATAACTTTGTGCAGACTACCAAGCAGTACCCCTTGAGGTGGGCACAGAACTTATTTTGGAAACAGACTTTGCAGGACTGCTGTGCCAAACCTGGCATCACTTCTGGACAAAACATCCAAGTTGTAAAGGTATGTACTGATTTCCAGGTAGCTGCTTTACAAATAACCAATAATGGAACCTCCCTAGCAGCTGTAAGACTGGCAGCTGTTCCTCTTGCCGAGTGTGCCCTCAGCTCAGCTGGGGACTCTCTACCTGCTCTAGTGTAGCAGAATTGAATACACTGGACAATCCATCGAGAAATGGATCTTTTTGAGGCTGGTTTGCCCATTCTGACATCCCCATATGTAAGGAAAAGTTGTTTTTTGTCTTGCCTATGGCCCTTAGTAGCTGTCATGTAATAGCTGAGAGATCTTTTCACATCCAGACAGTGGAGTCTTCTTTCACCAGAGCTTGTATGGTCCGTGAAAAAGACAGGCAGAGTGATTGATTGGTTCAGATGAAAATCTGAAACGACCTTGGGAAGGAATTGTCTGTTTGTTCTGAGGACTACCTTATCTCTGTGAAAGGAGATGTAGTCCTGGTCAACACAGAGAGCCTGAAGCTCACTGATTCTTCTTGCTGAGGTAATTGCTACTAGAAAAATTGTTTTCCAGGTAACATACTTTAAATGGGCTATAGCCATGGGCTTAAAAGGAGCCCTCATTAATCTGGCTATACATATATTAAGATCCCAAGCAGGCACTGGTGCCCTGTGAGGAGGATGCAAATGTATCAGGCCTTTAAAAAATCTTTTGAAAATGGGATCTGATGCTACTGACACCTTTGCCCTAGCAGAAAGATATGCAGACACTGCTGCAAGATGAACCCTTAGAGAACTGGGTTGTAGACCTTGTGAATGTGAGTCAGATAATCCAACACCACTGAGACTCCTGCATCATTTGGGGCGAAATTCCTACCACAGCACCAAAAAGAAAATCTCTTCCACTTAGCAGAATACCTTTTCTTAGTGGAGGGCTTCCTATAACCTTTCAAGATAGTTAATACAGCTTCAGAAAGGTTTAAGTCTGCATACTCTAATTCCTCAAGAGCCATGCCTTGAGGTGGAGGGACTTGAGATTGGGGTACAACAATGTTCCCTGATTGGAGGGCAGGAGATTGTGCCTCAGAGGCAAACTTATTGGTTTGCTCACTGGCATGGAGAGCAGAAGAGAGTATCATGGCTGCCTGGGCCAATCTGGAGCTATCAAGATCAGAGAAGCTGAGAGAGATTTGAGCTTCAGTACTACTCTGAAAACCAGAGGAAAAGGGGGGAAGGCATAAAGAAACTTGCCCGACCAGTCCAGTACCAGGGCATCCAGAGGGATTGTGCCCTGGGCCGGTGATCTGCAGCAATACTGAGGCAACTGGTGGTTCTGGTGGGATGCGAACAATTCTATCTCTGGAATGCCCCACCTCCTGAAAACTACCTCTACCACCTGCTTGTTCAGTGTCCATTCGTGATGGGACTGATTGATTCGACTCAGTGTGTCTGCCAAGGTATTGTCCTTTCCTGGAAGATGGACTGCTTGCAAGGACACCTTTAGGGAATACGCCAGAGTCCACATTTTCAAGGCTTCTGTTCATAGAGGACCTGATCTGGTGCCTCCCTGCTTGTTTATGTAGTACATTGTGGTGGTATTGTCTGTTCTGACCTGTACCACCTTGCCCATCACCAGTGTAGAGAAAACTTTTAGTGACAGCCACACTGCTCTGAGTTCCAGCAAGTTTATATGCTGAAGGGACTCTGCTTCTGTCCAGGTACCCCAAGTTGTGTGCTCCCCCAGATGGGCGCCCCAGCCCAGAAGGGATGCATCTGTCATGAGGACTAGTAAAGGATCCTCCTTCTGAAAAGGGACTCCTTGCCCTAGGTTGGATTCCTTTTTCCACCACAAAAGGGCTTGTAACAGTGCCCTTGTCACTGGAATGAGTTTTGAAAAGGGATCTTTCTTCTGACTCCAATGATTCATGAGATGAAACTGGATGTCTCTCATGTGAAACCTGGAACCCTGCACTGTGCCTGTGGATGCAGCCATATGACACAAGAGCTGCAGGAATTGCCTGGCTGTTTTTTGCCTGTGCAGCTTGAAGGAATTTGCTATGGCCTCAAGGCTTTGCACCCTGTCCAGTGGCAAAAAGGCCCTGGCCTGTAGAGTGCTGATCTCTGCCCCTATGAACTCTAAAGTCTGTGTAGGGGTTAAGACAGATTTTTTCTGGTTTATTATGAAATCCAAGGACTCCAAAAGATCATGTATGAGCTTTAGAGAGGTTGTGACTTGTTCTGGTGATTTGCCCACCACCAGCCAGTCATCCAGATATGGGAAAACAGTCACTCCCCGTCTTCGAAGAAATGCCACCACAGCTGCTAGGCATTTTGTAAACACCCTTGGTGCCAAAGAAAGGCCGAAGGGCAGTGTTGCAAACTGATAATGACCTGAAGGGAGTCTGAATCTGAGATATTTCCTGAAAGATTCTTTTATGGGGATGTGAAAATAGGCATCTTGTAAGTACAGAGATGCCAGCCAGTCCCCCATTTGGATTGCTGGCAGAATCCGAGCCAGAGTTACCATTTTGGACTATGTTTTTTTCAGGCACTTGTTTAAAGCTCTGAGATCCAAAATTGGCCATCACTCCCCATTTTTCTTTGTTATTAGGAAGTATCTGGAGTAAAAAAAAAACTCTTCCTCTCAGGGTTGTAGGAATGCTCTGAGCTGTAGCAGCTTTTGAACCTCTGCATCTAGCAATGAAGTTTGTGCTAGGGGAGGAGAGATGAAAACCCTGGAATTTTTTAGAGGAAGAAATCTGAAGTCCAGAGACAAACCTTTGCCCACTACCTCCAACACCCACTTGTCTGTGGTGATGGCTGACCAAAGATGGAGGAAATGGGACAGTCTGCCTCCGACAGGTAGGGAGGAGGTGGCCTGCATCTCAGGTTTCTGTTTAGGTTGGGGCTGAGGTTGTGCCTGAGACCCTCACCTAGAGCCCCTTCTACCCCTACCCTTAGAGTAGCCCTGTTGGGGGTCCTGCTGGTATTGGGGCATGGCTACTGGCTGGAAAAAAGGTCTTGCCATGAAAGAGCGACCTCTGCCCCCCTTTCCATAGGGCCTGGTGGATGAAGAAGCTCCGTCTCTGGCAGAGTTGCTTCTATAAGTAGCCTTATATTCATTCACCTTCTTCATACAGGCCACCGTGTATTCCCCAAAAAGATAATTTCCTTCTAATGAAAAATCCAGGGCCTTCGATTGGGTATCCTGAGTGACGTTTGTAGCCCTAAGCCAAGCAAACCTCCTCTGAGCCACTGTGTTAGCCATCCATCTGGCTGCAGTGTCATTCGAATCAGCAGCCATCTGGAACTGGTACTTAGTCGCCTTTAGCCCAAACCTGGCAGTTTCAGCCAGGTCATCTGACAAGGGTGAGGTGGCTTTCATGGACATTGCCAGTACAGACTGCCACAGGGATTTCTGATACTGGGCAGCGTAAGCTTGGAAAGTAGCCTGTCTCATGGCC
Source organism: Neoceratodus forsteri (assembly GCA_016271365.2). Classification (NCBI taxonomy): domain Eukaryota; kingdom Metazoa; phylum Chordata; order Ceratodontiformes; family Ceratodontidae; genus Neoceratodus; species Neoceratodus forsteri. The sequence goes on along the minus strand of CM057449.1, from coordinate 910,715,505 downwards.
AGTGAGGCTGACAAATAGCCTTTCTTGGCCATACTGTCCAATTTTCTGGAGTCCTGTCCGTGGATGTGAGGACAGAGGACCTTAGCTTTATCACAGGCTGCCGGTTGTATTACCCCTTGATGGTTAGGATGGGAGAAGAGGAAGTCAGCTCCCTCCCTATCCAACTGGTACTTTTTGTCTATTCTCCTGTCAATGGGAGGAATAGAATTAGGGGTCTGCAAGAGCTTCATAGCATCCTTCTTAAAAAATGTATATACTGGGAGGAGGAGGGGCTTTGTGGGTGTTAAACCCATCGTACTAAGGTACTCAATTTCCTCCTCATCCTCCACTTGCTCTGTTGTGGCAATGTCTAAGGCATCTGCCATTTTCCTTACAAAGGAAAAGTGGGAGGAAAAATCCTCAGACACCCTGGGAGGCGAGCCAAAATCCTGCTCTGGGGACACCTCCAGAGGGATAGGTTCATCCTCCTCATAAGGCTCATCATCCTCTTCAAAAAACAGTTGCTCCGATGCAGAGGGCAACACAGTACTAGCAACCTGGGGACCCTGTGAGGGAGTAGGAGGCTGAGGGATGATGCTCTGCAGAGCCTGAATGATTTTGAATGCCTGAGCTATCTCTTGAGCTGAAGGCACTGCAGACACCTGCGCAGAAGTCCCTGGGTTAACAGGAGAGGGTTCTGCATGTTTAAGTTTCCTTGTTTTCTTTGAGGGAACCGGAGAGTCAGCTGGTTCTTTTCCTCTTTTGGCCCCTTTTTCCCCGGTATCTGAGGCAGGGGTAATAGCACTTGTGGGTTCAGCCACAACAGACTGCGGTGTCAGCTGGGCAGAGACTGAGGGACCCCTAGGAAACTTTTTATTGAGCCGTTCAAGGCGCTTTTCCACAGTTTTATCTGGAAAAGTTTTACATATCTCACATTCCTGGTCCAGATGTTCAAAACCCAAACAAGCTACACATAAGGTGTCCTTGTCTGCCTTGGCAAACACATCTCCACACTTTAAACAGTTTTTAAACCCGGGCTCCCCGGTTCTCTTCTTAGGTTTCTCTGCCATGGTGAAAAGCAAAGAGGAAAAACACCAACTGCTAAATAACAGATACTGTTGCGGTTATTTAAACAGCTTTTTATATATATATATATATATATATATATATTTTTTTTTTTGCAGTCGGTTCGGAACCGATAAGGAACCGGAGGAACTGAGCAGGGAGATGAAATATGAACCGGTTCAGCAGTTCTGTAACCGATTAAAACGGTTACAAATAAAGTTTGTAAGGACCAAAATTTAGCGATAATAATATACTGTAGGTTCTTTAGTCAGAGAACCCAAGTTAAACTAAACTAACTCGGATCCCTCACGGTTATGCCAAACCGCGAGAAACCGAGAAAAAACAACTACTTTAATAATAAACTAGATCTAAACTGATAATCAGTAGAGGCAGTAAAAGAAATTAAATATACTTATGGTTTTTGATGATTTTTTTTATCTTTCTTCACGTGAAAGAGGGCAACAGTGACTCCGAGCGACCAGACTTTCAGGTGGAGAGAAAAATCTAAAGTGGTTAGAACACTACAGTTGGTAGAGGCAGTATTTGAAAGATGCTCACGTGCAAAGAATTCCACCACTTGCATGTGTTCCATCTCTCCAGGCAGTCCAACTCACCAGGCTGACTGCAAAAAGTTATGAATATCCTGAGCATCACTAGGGTTAGAATGACCTTTTTTTCTAAAGGATTTACTAGTGATTCATACAATTTTACAATCATCTCACCCAAAAAAATGAATTACCAGGTTTAGGCATGAAAGTGCTAAGTGCTTTGAAAATGCATAGAACTTGGCACAGAATGATTAGCAGAATTTAAAAAAAATATGTATAAGTTTTATTAATATTGTCAACTGTGCCATTAACCCACTAAAAAAATGGTTAGCAGAATACTACTATGCATGTCTGGAAATGGGTAGCATTACCCTGTTTTGTGTAGTATTTTGCTATGCTATACCAGCTATTTAATACCTTGCAGCCCTGAGTTGTTGCCCTGGGGATGTAACTTTCAAATTCAACCTCTCTACTACCGTCATGCTCCCCCTAGTGTTCTAACATCATGGTCCTTGTTAGTTCAGCGGTGGCCTTCTTTTTTCAAACCCGGCACCTAAAAATATATAAAAATGCATACCAAAACCAGCCCCGTTATAGCCTATGGGGTACGCCCCCGCACAATTCTAGCACTGACATCACAAAACAAGCCAGCGTGGGGGCGTGCCTGAAACTTAGGAGGTATAAGCATTTTGGCTGCGGGTCCCGGGAGCACATTTTACGAGTGTTTATACTAAAAATATTCGAAACAAAAAAATGTGACACACAAAAGGACTGCTAAACCGGAAGGTAAGGTACCGCATTGGGTTGGGGGGGTGGAGATTATTCAGTAAACACCTGCTCTTTAAGCCCTGGGGGAATGGAGTTGTAGAGTAAGTCTGTGAGAAGCCAGATGACAGAGCTGGTGAGGCTGGCATGATGGGGGGCCTAACAAACACAAGGCTGTGAAGTTCATCAAAATTCAGCCACAGTCATTGTGAGCTGACAAAAACAGCATTAAGAGCTTGAATAAAAAAAGAAAATCCAGAGTTGATTCTAATAGGGATTGTCAACATAAATTGGCTTAGATAAGGCAAAGTCTAAGATAAAAGATCAATTATTTGGTTGTAATGTCCACTATGCACTTGCTCTCCCAACTCAACATAACTACAAGACAGGGACCGAATCACTTATTTACTTGATCCGTACTACTAGACCTTGTAGAATGTTAAAGGATATCCCCTCTGTCCAGTCACAGAAGTGACCACAGTCTTGTACAATATTTACTGGGGAGCACATAGACAGCACCCCCCCACCAGTACATGTTCTGTCTTGCTCCATGTTGAAATTTAACTTAAAAGAGTTTAAGAGTTCCGTTGCAAATACTGACTGGTCCTATTTATGTTGCATTCAGAAAGATGACATACCAGATTTTATTCTGTACGAGTTCAATGCAGTATGTGATAGACATGCCCCCTCTTTATTTTATTTATTTCTTTATTCATTTAAGTCTCGGATTACAATCTTTGAGTTAAAAGCTCAATCCAAAGGTTCAATGAACGAACAAACAATAGAGTAATACATCGGATAACAAACATAAATTGGATACATTCATTATAAGGTAGATAAACGAAATACATTGGGTTACACTGGATAACATGAAAATGTACATGAAGCAAGGTGGGGGATTCAGCTGGACAGAAAAAGGAATTCACTAAACTGGTAGGCTGTAACAAATTTCTGCACAATATTCAGGAGGAATTCAGCAATAATAGGAGGAGGCAGGTAGAAGCTGGGACCAAGCCTAGGCAGGTCCCATTGTCGAGGAGTGGTGGCAAGGGTTGATTGCTAATTAGGAGGAGGACATTGGAGGCTAAGGAAAAGGGGGGGCGAGGAGATGAAGAGGGGAGAGGAATAGAGATGAGAGTAGGGTCGCGGTGAAAGGATGGTGGACCAGAGCAGAGAGTGGCAGTAGTAGGGTTACGGGGCTGTACAGGGAGGGTGGAGATGGAGGTGGGGGGTTGGGGGCAGGATGATTGGAGGGTGGAGGTTAAAGTGCATATGGTAGATGAAGGAGGATCTTTAGAGGACTCGTATAAACAAAAAAAACAAAACCAGGACTGAATAATGAATGATCGTATCCATTGTATGCAGGAGCAAGACAGGCCATGGGAAAAATATAAAAATTACCAAATTAATACAGATTTAATGGCATACTGTAGATTGGGAAACCTATGTAAGCAGTTAACCAGAATAACAAAATTTGATTACTTTTTGAAGAATCAATTTTCTGTCAATAATGGAACTGAACAAAATTGGAAAAACTTTAACAAACTGCTGGGTAAAATTTGAACAACTTGCATCCCACTGTTGATCTCTGAGGAGGGGGATTTTGTTTCACACTTGAGATTGCTACTGCCTTAACAACAAACATTTTTGTGATGTCATTAAACTGACACCTGGTATCTTGAATGCGGAATCCAATCCACACATGGATAATAGTCCAGCATCTCATGAGTTTGAATTTAAAAGAGATTTCACGATTATTTGCTGAAGATGAACACAAAAACTCGTCCTGGCCCAGATAAATTTGACTGGCGTTTATTTTCCTTACTTACTGATTATATGGCTTTATTTTTTAGCTTTATGTTTATTGTTTTATAAAGCTACATAGAGTTGCACGCCAACACTTAATTTGAACAGATGTATTTCCAGACCCGAGGGCGCCATTCCTCTTAATATATGCAATCTGACCATTAAATGTTTATAGATACATCATATCAGGAGGAAAAACAAAAGGTTTAAATCTCAATTTACATTAAATTACCTGTATAAGGAGTCCATGAGAGATATGGTTAAAGATCCAAGTTAATACAAAATGGTAATATCCAAAGTCCAGCCCACCTGAAGTGGGTATAAGTTCTACCATACCATGTCAGACAATTAACACCTAATGTTGCATTCCTTATGAATTAAGGCAGAAAGAGCTATCCGCTACTATCATCTCTATCATATATTCAGTTAGCAAAACATTAATTTTAACAGCATTGTATTTTGTACATCTTGAAGAAACTAAACAAGGCGCTTATACTATATATATATAGTCATTCACATTAGGAATATTAGAAAACATTCCTGTTGTCCAATCTTTACGGCTTAACTTAAAGGAGAAGAACTGTGCCCATTACTTCTACTGACTTTACTACTTTATGAATACCATCTATTGGAAACGTTAAACTATGTCTGATCATCACTAATTTCAACTGCTATTCCCTCCACCCATAAGCCTTACTCCTTTAGGGCATTAAACGTTAATAAAAAGTGCCACAGCAGTCAAATTCAAGAAATGTCCTCGTCAGATGAATCAACCTCTTTCTCCAGTCCTCTGGGTCGAGATGGGGCATTCCGCTGACACCATTTTTGGGCCTCCTCTGGATCAGAAAAAATATACACCTTGCCACGATGCACTATCCAAATGCACGCCGGAAAAACCATGCTGTGGGGTACCTCCATTTCTCTCAGAAGAGCCTTTACTCCGTTGAATCGTTTTCGTTTTTGCCGAGTGGCATAAGAGAGATCTGGAAAAATTTGAATTTGCTGCCCATTGAAGAGCAGCGATTTCTTCCTGCATGCAAGAGCTAGGAGATAATCTCTCGAGCCAACCCCATCTGTCACTATAACTATGGTGCGTGGGGCCTCTGGATTGCCCCGACATCCTTGGGGAGGTTGCTTGCTATGCTTTCTGAAATGTTTGCACTGTTGGAGAGGTTTCTTCCCCCAGCTGAAGAACTAGCCATTCCTGGAGGAACATTAGCAAATGATCCGATTCACACCCCACTGGTAGCCCCAAAAGTCTTAAATTATTAGCTCTTGCCTGATTCTCGAGAGTTTCAATTCTTGATCTTAGGTTCATGTTCTCTTGGAACACATTTGAGACAGACCCCGTTGCTGCTTCGGCTCTCTTGGCAGCTTATGTCAATGCAATCACGGCTAATTCAACTGATGTTTCCACTGTGGTGACCCGTTTCGTTAATGAATCCAATTTATTAGAGAGATCCGACATTAAGGAAAGGAGCCGGTTGATTCTGGCTCCTAAAGTTTGCAGGGTTTCCTCTCTCAACCCTTCCTCTGATTCCGAATCGCGGCCTTGCGTTGCCCTCGTGTTAGAAGTCCCAAGAGCCGTTTTCGATCTGGCACCTTCTTCCGATGCTTTTCTCTTCCACAGGTTACCCATTTTGTTTAGTAGAGTGTCAACCACCAGAAGAGTTTAAAAGGATGTAGTTATTTTAACTCAAAATGCTAAATTTAAGTTTAATTCCAGCGTGAAGCTGTGGAGCTCAAAAATCTGCCACCAGCTTGCTCGGGCTCCATAGCGCCCCACCCCCCTTACTGATTATATGGCTTATCCTTTTTGTAAGTTGTTTAATTCTTCCTTGTTAACTGGTGAGGTCCTGAGACTCTAGAAGCAGGTAACTGTGATACCCATTTATAGATCTGATGACAGTACTAAGGCCAAAAATTACCACCCAATTTTTCTGCTTGCCCCACTGCCCAGGGTCCTTGAAAAAAGTGTCCATTACCAACTTAATTATTTCTCAGATGATCCATGAAGTGCACATGTTGTAACAACATGGTTTCCATTAGTACATGGTAACTATAGTTGAGTTTACTTCTTTCAAATTCCAGGAATCCCACACTATACTTGTTCATCAGGAAGGCTGAACTGCCCCAGAGAGTGTGGAATGTATGCAAATAATGGAACTTAGAATGCTTTTTCAAATCTGTGCCTGGAGGTGGTGCTGCATTCTTTTCTCCAATGTCAGATTTATTTTTCGGCTGAAAGAAGCAAGTCACCCTGAAGAGCTCTCTTCAACTTGATTCCAGTTTTCGACTTTAATTTCTCTTTTACAAGTATTCGCTTATTATTTTGTTTATTCTCTGCTGTAGCTTTAGTTTAGGGCAGCCTATGTTATTTTCTTAACTTTCCTGTGGTTTTCGCTGGTTCCACGGTGGTTCCTAGGAATCAGAGAAACATTTGTATTTTACTTGTCGGTTTACTATTTTGCTGCATTATTTTTATATATTTTCCCTCAGCTTTATCTACATTTGGCTGATTTCTTCTATTTTCAAAGAGTTTGCTCCTCGATTCCTGATCTTTAGGAACCAAGCTGTTTGCTTCTGAATTTTCCGTGTTCTGGGGGAAATTTCTTTAACCAAAAAAAATAAACAAAAACTTGTTTAACTCCATCTAATAGCAGTTAACTTGTATTAAGGAACCAGAATGCAAACTTGCTATTTTTTCCTTTGGGAACCAATTTTAAATGGTCAGTTGTAATTTGGCATGACAGACCCAAAAAGGAAACAGGAATTACAGGCTTCAAAAACTGTGCAAGGTGCTGAAACCTTCTGGCTAAGGCAGACTGCCACGAGTTGTGCTTAAGGTGCCTAGGTCCTGATATCCTTTTGACTAACTGTGAGTTCTGCAGCAAAGTTTGCCCAAAAACTATAAAACGAAGGCCAAATAAATGAAGATAATTATGGTTTCTCAGTCTGCCTCTATGTCACCAAAGCACTCTGAGGAGAACCCTTCTCATACCAAATGAAAGGAAAGGTCCTCTAAAGACGCATCTGATTCTAGGGTTCCTGAAAAAGGAAACCCTGACATGACCAAGCATAAAAGATTTGAGCAGGTTCTGGATTTGGTTCCTGCTAAAAAGAAACAAAACAAACAAAAAAAAGTCACTGTCCCTCCTCCTGAAGAAGAAAAGGAGCAGTCAGTGAGCAGAACAAAAATGCTCTCTATGGAGGACATGACGAAAGCTTAGAAGTTCTTTCAGGCTTTTCAGGCAATGGGTTCCCTAATGGGCATGCCGGTGCCCCCCTCCCAGTTCTTGAGGACCAGGGAGTTGAATTTTATTATGAGGAGGATGCGGAACCCATTAAACTTGACGGTTCCCCTGCACAACAGTGCTGTTCCCCTCTCCGTGGATCAGAGGATTTTTCCTCCCACTATGCCTCTGTGAGGCAAATGGTAAACACCCTCGACCTCTCCACCCAGGAAACTGTAGAGGATGAAGAAGAGGATGAATTTTTGGACATGATGGGGTTAACCCCAACCAACAGGTTGCTTTTACCTGTCCACAAATCCCTTAAGAAAACAACCTGTAAACTGCTACAGACTCCTACTTGTACCCCGGGGACTGACAAGAAAATCATGACATGGAAAGGAAAAAATCACCTGAGCAAATTTTGGACTCTGTTCCTGCTAAAAAGAAACAAAAAAGCCATCTCTGTGGTGCTGGGGGTTGAGGCGCTGGACGCCACACCTTGCTCCATGCCGGCGACCCGGGTTTGGGAACGAGCTCGGGCCGCCAGGGGTTGGCTGGGGGGAGATAGGCTGGAGCGTCCAACGACAGCTCACCTTCTCCAGGGGCGGGAGGGCTTTCCAGTCCGGCAAGCAGTGACCCCTGGCGGAGGCTGGGGGTTCGATAGTAAGCTGGAGTCACTGGGGCATAACTGGTCACAGGCGTAGGTCTGGGACCAGTCAGCTCCAGGGGCAGCTCCTTCATGGAAGGAGGGGGAAGGACATTGCCATATGCGCCTTGATGTATGGGCATGCAACATCCCATAGAACAAGGAAATAAAACCTTCAGAGCCAGGAAGATGAAGCGCCGAGCCTGGTCCCGATGTGCCAGTGCCTGCAGGCCCAGACCCTGACAAGAGCCACAAGATTTGGGGGTTGGCCCCTATCCTGACCCCACCCGGGGGGTTTCTGAGGCAGGATGGAGGGACCAGGGGCTGTCAGGTAAGGCACTACGCAGGGACAGGATTAATTGGAGTCTCCCGATGGTGCAGTTCTGGCAGGGACGTAGGAGGGGAAAAACAGAAATTTCAAAAAAAAAAAACGTCGCTGCCCCTCTTCCTGAAGGAAAAAAGGAGCCATCAGTGGTGTTATCCATGGTCCAGCACCCGTGATGGTGCCCCCACCTCGCGGGCAGCAACTTATGTAGGTATATGTACTAACCTCAGGGCGACAACACTTATCATATAAGCATAAGTGTCAGGATCTGTGTTCTGTTATGCTCCACTATGTTTTACTGACATATCAGCCATGAGAAATGCTTTTTGCTCTATTTTTACTATATTTTCTATAAGTAAGGCAACAGTGCCATCTTTAGTAATTGTACATCACTACAAATGACCTTGGATTATAGAGGCTTTACAGATTACAGATTATCTGTAAGCTATGCAATTTTTCATACTAGTTAGGATAATTACTCAGACCACCTGTTTTTGTCGAATTATATACCATTTTATGTATCTTTCTTAGCCGCTGGTATAGTAATTATCAAGGTATAAGCCCTTTGTAACATGCAGCTTCTCTGAGAAGAGAGAAAAATTGTCTGCGCTGCTTAGGTAAGGAAAATACAGGTTACTCACCTGTAACAGGTGTTCTAGGAATGGTATATGTTGTTCATCCACACTGTTTGGCAGGTAGCCTTGCCGCTTTAAATCTTGCCGGAAGGTCTTCAAGCTGGCTCCTCCCACCCACCCGGGTGGTAAAACTCTTGGCTCCGCCCCATGACGCCGGATCTGGCCCGCTGGAAGCTCAGTACTAGCGTCAAGCCGGAGGTCGGAGACTGTAGGGATGAACAACATATACCATTCCTAGAACTCCTGTTACAGGTGAGTAACCTGTATTTCTAGGGACATGGATATGTTGTTCATCCACACTGTCTGGCAGACTCTAGCAGTTCTCCGGGAGGAGGAGGCAAGGCGACACCCCTACTTAGGGAATAGAGACTGAGAACTGAGGCCCCAAAACCAGCATCCCGTGACTCAAGGTCGATGTGGTAATGGGTGATGAAGGTGTGTGCTGACTTCCAGGTAGCAGCCCTGCAGATTTCCTGGATAGGGACGTCCCTGGAAGCAGCCACCGATGCAGCAGTATGGCGGGTAGAATGAGCTCTTATCCCTCTGGGAGCCTCCATGCCCGCCAACTTATAGCAGAGATCTATGCAGGAGGTGACCCACCTGCCTATCGTCTGCTTGGCTGCAGGTCTGCCAGGTGCGGCTTCAGCGTAGGTGACAAACAGCTGGCGAACCTCTCCCCGAATTTCAGCCATGCGCTCCTTATAGTAAGCGAGCGCCCTTCTAGGGTCCAGAGTATGGAGCCTATATTCGGCCTCCGAGGTGTGACTGGGGTATAACACCGGCAGAGTCAACACCTGGTTAAGGTGAAACTCCGACACCACCTTCGGAAGGAATTTCGGGTGGGGGCACAGGACAACCGTGTCCCTGTGGAAGACCAGGTAAGAAGACTCGATGCAGAGCGCCTGGAGCTCTCCCATCCTTCTGGCTGACGTGATAGCCACGAAGAAGGCGGTCTTCCACGACAGGTGAGAGAGTTCACACCTGTGCATTGGTTCGAATGGCTTGCCCATGAGCTTTGCCAGTACCAGCAGTAGATCCCACAGAGGTGGAGGTTCTCGCGACCGGAGGGAAATGTGATCAAGGCCTTTGTGCCGCCAGACCACCTTCTCCTGCACCACCTGACCGCTTCCCGGCCCGCGCCTGCAAGCAGAGATGGCTGCCAGGTGCACCTTAAGGGTCACGACCTAAGCCCTTGCTGAGAAAGGGACCAAAGGTAGTCCAATATGCTCGCCAAGGAACAGGAGGAAGGGTCCAGGCCCTTGCCCTGACACCAAATGGAAAATCTCTTCCATTTGAAGGCGTAGCATTTTCTGGTCGACTCCTGACGGGATGCCTCAACTACATTGAGGACCTCGTCGGAAAGACCCAAGGCCTGGAACTCTAGCCGATCAGGAACCAGGCCATCAGGTGCAAGGATTGAAGGTCCGGATGGAATACCTTCCTGATTGACTGAGAGCAGGTCCGGGCGAGCTGGAAGCTGCCTCGGGAGCCTGGAGCTGAGGCTGAGGAGATCTGGGTACCAGTACTGGCGGGGCCAGTCTGGGGCTATCAGAATCACCTGCGCCTTGTCCCTCCTTGCTTTGAGCAGCACCTTGTGAATCAAGGGAAACCGGGGAAAGGCGTAGAAGAGGCCCGGGGTCCACAGCCTCGAGAAGGCATCCCCCTGCAGCGAACCCTGCTGAGGGGGGCGGGCATGGAACAGCCTCAGCTTCGATTCTCCCTGGAGGCAAACAGGTCCACCTGAGGTGTGCCCCAATGGGAGAATAGATCTTGTACTACCTCCGGCAGGAGAGACCACTCGTGGGACGCAGCCCCTATCCGGCTTAGGGCATCGGCCAGGGTGTTGGAGGCTCCTGCCACGTGAATGGCTAGGAGATCCGCCTCCAGGCTGCCCATGAGTGACCAGATGCAGAGAGCTTCCTTGCATAGAAGCATGGAGCGCGTCCCACCCTGGCGGTTTAGATAGTACATGGTTGTGGTATTGCCCGTCTGGACCCGGACCACTTGACCCCGAAGAAACGGAGCAAAAGCGGTGAGAGCTAGGTGGACCGCTCGGAGCTCCAGCAGGTTGATGTGGCATTGGGACTCCCGCGGGGACCAGAGGCCATGCGCTCGGTGTTCCCCCAGATGGGCACCCCAACCCATCAGAGAGGCATCGGTCGATAGAGAGACCGTCGGCTCGGGGCGGACAAACGGGATGCCCTCCTGCAGATGAACTGGAACGGTCCACCACTGGAGAGCGTTCCACATCCCCTGGGTCACCGTCACTAGCTGGTCCAATGGATCGCAGCATTGGGACCACTGGCTGGCCAGCCCCCACTGAAGGGGGCGCATGTTCCAGCGGGCCCAACGGACCACGCTGGTACAGGCCGCCATGAGACCCAGGAGGTGCAGGAAGTCCCGGGCAGGGCACAATTGCCAACCAGAAATGATTGGGCAAAGGAGGAAAGAACCCTCGACACTGTCCGCCGGGAGCCGTGCCCTGGCTCGAAGAGAGTCGAGCTCTGCCCCGATGAAAAGAATCACCTGCTTCGGCTCGAGTTCCGACTTGGTCTCATTGATGAGGAGGCCGACCTGAGAGCAAACCTGGAGGGCCAGATCTCTGGACCGCTCCACCTCCTGTCTGGAGGGGGCTGCTATCAGCCAATCATCCAGATAAGGGTAAACCCGGACCCCTCGGCGCCGCAGGAATGCTGTCACCACTGCCATGCATTTGGTGAAGACCCTGGAGCTGGAGATAAGTCAAGGGCATGGCTTGAACTCAAAAGGGATCCTCCACCTGAAAGCGAAGGAACCTTTGATGGGACGGACGGATAGGGATGTGAAAGAACGCGTCCTGTAGGTCCAGAGAGCAGAACCACATGCCGTGTTCCAAGGATGGTATTATCTGAGCCAGAGTGACCATCCTGAAGGTTCAAGACCTTAGGAACTTGTTTAGGTCGTGTAGGTCGAGAATGGGGCGCCAGCCCCCCATCTGTTTCGGAACCAGGAAGTACCTGGACACGAACCCCGGGTTTGAGGGAGGGTCCGCCACCTCTTATCACCTCCTCGAGGAGGAGGCGATGTCAGCTCGGCAGCTGAGCAGCGAGGCTCGGACTCGAGGCCCCCCGAGGTGCGACGGCTCTGAAGGGTGGGGCCTGCTCGAACACCAGAGGCAGGCCCTTTCCTACCACTTCCAACACCCACCGGTCTGTGGTAATAGCAGACCAAGCGGAAAGGAAGAATCGGAGCCATCCCGCCACGGGGGGAACCTGGGATGAGGTGACGAGGTTGGGGGCCACATCCCTCAACCCGTCACTGTGCAGGCTTGGAGGAGGGACCGGCTGAGGGACCACCTGGGCCTTTACCTCCCTGCTTCTTGGAGGAGGAAGCCGCGGGCTTGGGTTTGGGATGCCAAGAGTGAGCCTGCTGGCCCTGGTGTTGCTGGGCCGGATGTGCCGGGGGCGCAGACGGACGAAAGGGCTTGGGTTGCGGTCTGCGGCCCATGTCTCTCTGAGAGGATGAGACCGAGTCCAAGGTGGCACTGGATTTTCGATCCTCTGAAGGTGGCCTTCCACTCCAGGGCCGAAGAGGTCGGTCCCCAGGAAGGGGACATCCGCCAATTTGTGCTGGGTATCCGCTGTGAAGGTGGATATCCTCAGTCATGCCCGATGGCGCATAGCCACTGTGGCCATGACTGACCTGGCGCATGAGTCTCCAATGTCCAGAGCAGTCTGAAGTTGCTGCTTGGCCACTGCCCTGCCCCTGGTCCCGCACCTGCCTAACCGTGGTCTGCAGGTCAGCCGGGAGATGAGGGACTACCTCGTCCAGGGAGCCCAACAGGGCATGGGAGAAATGTGCCATAAGCACGGCCGAGCTTGCCTGACGAAGGCCAAGGGAGGATGCAGCATAGACTTTTCGCCCGGCATAGTCCAATTTCTTGGACTCCTTGTCGGGAGGTTTGTCCACGTCCCTAGCGTTTCCGGCACGCCGGAAAACGCTGTTGGTAACTAACCCCTCGGCTGAGGGATGTTCCGAGAAACCGAACAGGGAACCGGTAGGGACCGCATACTTCCTGGCCATCCTGGCTGAAGGCGCAGGGCAGGAAGCAGGGCGCTACCAGAGCTCCAAGGCCGGGCCCACAATGGCCTCAGCCACAGAAAAGGCCTCCGTAGGGGAATCCCCTCGGTCCAATATCTCCGTGAGGGGATACTTGGCCCGCTTGGATACGGGCTCGAGCTGCATCCCGGTGGACTCCGAGATGAGCCTGAGCAAACCCAGGAAGGACGAAGGGCTGTCATCCAGCGACTGACCTCCAGAGGACTCCAAGTCCACTCGCTTGGAGAAAAGGGAGGAATTGTCGTCGGACTCAGAAGAGTACGCAAAGAGCTGCCTCGGGCCTGAGCCACCCTCCACCTGCCGAGGGCGATCGGGAGTGAGGGTGACCGACAGCCTATGGGGCAGACCCTGAGCCGACCGAGAGTTCTTGGTCGGAGCCCCAAACAGCGGCTGTGGAGGCGGAGGTTCCACCGGAATCGGTGGGGCAGCTGGTTTTGGCCGAACAACCGGCCTGGGAACAGGCTCCTCGGGTAAAACGAGGGGTTGTTTCGGCCGCTCCGGTGACAGCCACTTAATGGCCAGGGAAGGCGACAGTGTCGGCTTGTTCCGGTCAGAAGGAGCTGTTGCCACATGAGGTCCTCGTATCGTCAACATAACTTACGTCGAAGCCTCCCCTCATCCGAGGAGGAGGACGAGGACGAGCGGCGGCGCCGCTTACCGCAGTGCCCAAGACCGAGACCGCCTATGACAGCAGGATCGGCTGGACCGTGAAGAAGTCCGAGACCGAGAACCTCGGCCTTTCCGAGGACGGTGCGGGGAGGGGATGGGTGGAACCGGCTCCTCCCTCGGCTCGGAGGGTTCGCCTGAGGGCTCCGGATCCGGAGGCACTGGCAAGCCTGCGGGATCCTCAACTCCCACCGGGGGAACCGGGGTGAGGAGATTTTCGGCTTCGCCGGTCAACAACCCGTCCAACGGGTCGAGAAAGATCTCGACTGTGTCGACGGGAGTCTCGGTCAACTGACCTGACAGGACACGTGGAGACCAGTGGTCGAGTTTAACGACGACCAAGTCAAGGCCGATAACCGGAGAGGGATCTTTCCTGGCCCCAAGAGCCGACGGAGGGACTTACCCTTGTCTTTCTTCTTGGACTGAGAAGAAGGTCCAGCAGACGCTGGTCCCTCTCCTCTAGTGGAGAGGGACAGACAAAGCTCCTTAAAGGAAGCTGTGTAAGAGAAACCTAGGGAAAGCGGGATAAATGCCGCGGTCAAGGAAGATGCGGCCCGCGCCGCCTCCTCTTTGAGGGCGATCATCTGCTCTAGCTGATCCGCCAAGCCCGCTGCCGCGGAAACCGCCGACCGGGCCACTTTTGACTTTACCGGAGGAAAACGTTTCTCGGGGCACCCCAGTTGTAAACGGGCAGCACGGTCTTCGAGGACGTAGGCTGAGAAGGAAGAGCACAGGTCGCAAGCCTGCGGGTCGTGCTCAAGGCCTAAACAGTAGACACACGTGGAGTGCGGATCCGCCCGAGACATCTTCTGCCCGCAAGGCACCAAAACTGGAGTCGATTTGTCCATCGTGAGCCACGAGGATAGAAGACCAAGTCTTATAATGCAAAACTTTTAAATTCGGAAAACCGAAGAATTAGGAACCAGTCTTATATGCAGAGCTTTAAGGAGGGAACCTGAGCTTCCAAGCAGTAAGGAAGATGTGGCGTCATGGGGCGGAGCCGAGAGTTTTACCACCCGGGTGGGTGGGAGGAGCCAGCTTGAAGACCTTCCGGCAAGATTTAAAGCGGCAAGGATACCTGCCAGACAGTGTGGATGAACAACATATCCATGTCCCTAGAAACTGGTGTTCTCCCAGTGTTTTACACTGTAATGGTAGTAAGCCTGTATTACTGATCTCTAATAAATTCCATTTATTACATGAGTATCACTTGTCTTTTGTCTCTTCCTTTTGTGCCGTTCCACCAAGAACCTGAGAGGGCAATTAATAACCCGGTTACATTTTGGTGACTGCGTGCAGGTGGAATGTACAAGGGAAGATTCACATTCAATTTATTTTGAATGTTGAGTAGTGTAGTACACTTTTTGCCTACTTGGACCTACTCGTGCTTACAGTGGTAGCGGTTGTGGCAGACCCACACTGTCTTGGTCTCGGGCATGGCAGACCCACACCGGATCTCTTTACATTCCCACTGCGAGTGAGAGCATATCCCCTTGGCATGACCATTCACTCACGGGGGACCGGAAAGCGGTTGGTGTCGGCACCAGGGTATTTTTACCAGTTTTCCCACTGCTTTATTGTTTGTCTACTCCTGATTTGTCATGTCTGATCTGTGCACAGAACTGAGACTCGATGTCTCAAACTACCTCACATCCCATGGAGGATGGACAGATTTCGCACCGGACGCAAAATCTTCAGAAAAACCATTGCTGCTAATTTTGGACCACTACCTCGAGTCCAAACAACCAACCAAAAAATATAACCTCAAAGGTCTTTTAGTTGCGGCTCTACATACCACTGCTGAGAGTCTCACAAGGAGGTGTGCCTCTCTTGAACTGCAAAACGCTTTTCTAAAAAAAAGAGATGGGCTTGCAGGCATCGGAGTTACAGAAAAAGGAAAAGAAACTAGCAGAGTAGACACAGTCACTCTGTGATGCTAATTCCAGACTGATGCACTGTACTGCTCAAGACACTGAGCGAGACCTATGTTTATTGAGAGATGATTGTGAAAGGCTGAAATGTGATAAGAAACAGCACATTTGAATGATATTTTGAGTGATACGAACGAGACTTTGACAGACGAGAATGCTGAGTTGAAAGAGGATTATAAGCATGTGAGTTGTGAGTTGGATAAAGAGCTTAGGGAAAACGTCGAATTGGGCACCGAGTAGAGAGAGTTTGAGAGAGATATTGAGCAGGGCACTGCTAGGTCTGTCACAAGAAGTGTAGACAAAAGATGGCGAGGTTGCGCCATCAATGGGAGGTTCTTGCTGTCCATGTTAAGGCCATGAACGGGTTTCAGTATACACCCATTGAGACTGCATCATCCAGCGATGATGACTGACTTTGATGATGAGGCATGCCACATCACACGCAAGTCCAACCCCCATGATGTGGCAACTTCCACTCGCCATTCACAAGATGGCGCCGATGTCAGCATGCATACTGTGTCGCCATGTCTATGCAAACATGGCAGATGCCACATACAACGCCAAGATGGTGGCCCCATGACACAGACGGAGGGTCTGTATTCTGTAACGCACTTCCGCTCGCGCCTCTTA
The DNA here is from genome assembly GCA_016271365.2 of Neoceratodus forsteri. Taxonomy (NCBI): domain Eukaryota; kingdom Metazoa; phylum Chordata; order Ceratodontiformes; family Ceratodontidae; genus Neoceratodus; species Neoceratodus forsteri. Next base: position 910,699,178 of record CM057449.1, on the reverse strand, counting down.
CTAGGGGCGATGAGTCCGAGATTTGCAATTTAATTACGGAAGCTGTCAGTAAGATCACTGTCCCGGAAGAGCAAAAGAAGGCCATTCAGGACCAAATTGACCAAATGTTAAAAGATTCTGTTAATCAGGATCACACATACAGGGCAATCGCTGATGCGGCAGCGGAAGCTGCACTTCGTGGAGCCATGGAACATGCTGAACTGGGTGTGACTACACATACTTCCAACCCCCTGCAAGTCGCTCATTCTGTCCAGCAAATTGCAGAGTACTGGACAGATGGGTCCAACTGACAATCTCAGTTACCACTTGGAGAAAGTATACTCCCTTTGTGAGAAACTCTCTCTCCAAGCCCAGTACCAAGTTCAAGTCTTACGACAAACAGATGAACCTATCCTCTGAGCTAAACTCTCAAGAGACAGTGTGGAGCACTGAGGATTGCACCTTTGATGAAACTGCCACTGCACTCATATGTGCCAATCCCCCTGAGAGTTGTGGGAACACATCTGGCCTACAAGGTGAAGCAAGGCGCAAAAGAAAGCCCAGCCTCCTATCACCAATGGCTGTGGCTTGCGTACAAAGCAGGCAAAGCCCTAGCAGATAAGCAATCCGACATGGATCAAATTGAGTACAAAGAATTGTATGTCCGGAACATGTATCCGGCCCTGCGCGAAAAAGTTGAGCTCAATATTTATCTGAAAACTGATGAATTCATAGGAATCCTCACTTAAACGGAGCGTGCTCATCAGATCTACCTCTGCACCCTGGTTTCCGGAAAATCCAACAAGGTAGCTGCAGTACCGCCTTCCCCTGACGCCCCCACCAACTATACGGTGGAGGGAAACAACCAGAAAAATGATGCCCCTTCTGATGACAAACAGTCACATGGGGAGGGGGACCAGAACTATAGAAACAACAGGAATAGGGACAACAGAGGCAGTTGGAAAAATCCAAATGCCCAACAAAATAGCCAGAACCGATACCAGAATGGTTCGAGCTATCACCAAATCAGAGAAGAGAACAAAACCCTCCACAAGCTATTAGAGAAAATTCGTGCTGAGAGGGGAGCTACAGCTACACAAACTATAGCTGCTCTAGCCCAGGCTATTGAGTCATCGAACAGCCGCGGGGAGGTTGCATTGGTCACTGGCCAGGCCGATGTGACATCCAAGGCAGAACCACCCATGCAGGCCATCAATGCGTCTGTGACATCAAAAGTACACTTGTACCCATTGCAAGACATACAGAAGGCCTCAGAAGATCCTGCAGGCCTTCAATTTCATGAATAGGAAGATGATGCTCATTCTGAATGCACAGACTGATAATTACAGGCCCTGGTCTGGATTGTAAGTAACCTGATTGTTGACACAAATGGAAGGCCTTGTGTAAAGGCCATGGTCAGGGTCCGCCAACTTACCATGCTTCTGGGCACTGAAGCAGCCATGTCAGTCCCCCATGACGAGGACCCAGCCTCATCTGACTGGTCTACCAGCTGGAAGACCAGTGCACAGGGTGCAGATGATACCCAACTACATACCTACTGATCTATTCCTCTACCTGTGGTGGTAGGCCACCCAGGACTAATTTTTCTTTTGACCTCATGGTTCTACGTCATCACCCCAGCATACTGGGTATTGATTTCTTAGCATTACACAGCTGTGTAGCAGATCTAGCCAACAAGCAACTCATTCAGATCATAAGACAATGTCATGCTGTTACCATCCCAGACTCACATGTGGTGGCAGCTGCCTCCCATAACAACAAAGAGTATGACGTCATGGCTTTGTTCAAAAGCCATGCCCTGTTTTCAGAGCTTGCACCTTTTCTACAAAGACAACTTGACATGTTTGCCACCAACAAATATGACTGTGGCAGGATGCACACGACCACTGAAATCACAGGGCCTAACCCTGTGAGGCAGAAGCAGTATCCATTTCTTGCTGAAGCCTTGCCATCACTTAGGGAAACCATCCAATCACTGCTTCAACAAGGAATGATTAGGACCTCTGTCTCCACTGTTAATTCACCTATTTGGCTCGTTAAGAAACCAAATGGGGCCTGGAGACGCCCAACTGACTACAGAAAAGTTAATCAGGTTACTCCTAGCTGCGCCCCAATTGTAGCATCATCACCTGATGTACACAAGCTGTTGTCACTGACAAAAAGTGGTTCACAGCGCTTGACATTTCTAATGGGTTTTGGTCACTCCCATTAGCACACGGAAGCCAATACAAATTTGCCTTCACCTTTGATGGATGTCAGTACACCTGGACCGGTCTTCCCCAGGGCTTTCACAACAGCCCCTCCCTCCCTCTTCCATCTCCACGTGATAGATGTTCTGCAGGGGTTCTCTACACCCCAGTGTCTCCTGCAGTACGTAGATGACTTGCTGCTGGCAGCCACCATGAAAGAGGATCACCTGGCCCTTCTAGACAAACTTCTGTTTCTCCTCAAGAGAGCAGGCCTCAAGTGCAACCCCTCCAAGGCACAATTATGTGAGAAGGAGGCCATCTTCCTTGGCCTACACATTACAGATCAAGGTAGAAGCCCAGCTGTCAAAAAGATCCAGGGCTTGCAAGATCTGCCACTTTCTACTAGCGTGGCAACATTCAGACACTTCCTAGAAATGGTAACCTACTCTAGGGATTTTATCCCTGACTTTGCCTTGAAGGCCGCTCCCTTGTATGAACTTCTGAAAAAGGATAAGAACTACAAAAGGACCACAGAGCAAATGCCCTGAGGCATGGGTTATCCCAGAGGATATTGGCCTTACAGCCAAATTTTAAAGAAAACACAATTGCACATACCCCAATAATGCAAAGCATCATGGGAAACATATGCAAATCCCCATGACAGAATTTGGACTGGCCCAACTTTGAGCAGAACTGCATGGTGCTGGAAGGCCGAACAGTGCAATCAGCAAAGGCTGAGAACAGCAGGCACATAAACGTGTTTCATCCTCATTTGGACTCATCAGTGTGCCATATCTGTGTCTTAGCCCAGGAAGAGAGAGTCAGCCACCCCTTAAAAGGATGTCCCCTGGACATGGGGCCCCACTCATACTGATGCTGTGATAAAGCTCAAACAGGCCTTAGCCTCAGCCCCAGCACTGATCAATCCTAACCCAGATCTTCCACTCCATTTGGAAACTAACACATCTGATGTGGCCATGTCTGCAGTGCTGGCACAAAAGTACAATGGGTACTTTAAGCACATTGCCTATGCTTCTTAGATGCTGTCCCCAGTAGAGAGAAAGTATAGTCTCTGTGAACGAACACTTCCGGCAACCTAATGGGCTGTCAAACATTTCATGTACATCACTGGGTATGCACCTATCATCTTGCATACCTGTCACACCTCAACTAACATCTTACTTTCAGACAAAGTAAAAGATGGTTCAGTTTCCAACACCAGACTCACCCAATAGTCTTTGCTTTTGCAGGACAGGGACATTAAAGTAGTACCTGCAAACATGCCATTCATCTTGGCTCATGGCCTACTCTACAAAGGTAAGCCCCACAACTGTGCACACCAACCTCCTGACATACCTGAGCTGGGAGCATTCTTACCAGCTACACCAGATGTTTTAGAGGATACCAGCATGTATCACGTCTTCACAGATGGCTCTGCCTCCAATGTGGAGGGGGAACAGGGGGCAGGATTCGGTGTGCTCATAATCAGGGCCCCGATTTTTCTGCGGCACATCGGAGCAAAGTTCTGCGGCAGGGTTCTCATTTGCCACAGAACTTCGCGGCACTCAACACCTATTTCTGCAGCAATTCTGCGGCACATTTTTACCCTTAATTTTTTTCCTTTTTTTGTTTTTTTCCCCATATCTGACACAAATGCACGCTCGTAACACAGTCATTTTATGGGCGTTTGTCACCAAATTTTCAACATAGCCAGTTTAAGACCTCTGCTCATGAACAGTATCACTGTGATTTTATTAATCTGTCCGGAACATTGATTACGCACACCGACCGTGCCATTGTGCGCTACATGTGCGAAAACACATTTCGGGTGAGATGTGAAAAATGACAGTTGTACTGTTCATAAGGAGGTGTGGTAAAATGGCACTCTGAAAATCTGGAGGAAAATATTAAAATGCTCGGTTACGAAGCGTGTGTAGGAATCATGTAACGCTCGCCGAAACAGTTGTTTTGGGGAACATTACCAAATTTTCAACATAGGGTTTTTGGAGCCTACCTCATGAACTGTGACACTGTCATTTCATTAATCATTCTGGAAAGGTGGTTCCGGCAGTCACTGCGAAACCATCTTCGGGACCGATTAACGAAATAACAGTGTCACAGTTCTGAGTGTGGGGCCCAAAACCCCATGTTGAAAATTTGTGAAAAATTCCCAAATGGCTGAGATATGTACTAAAGTTGAAAAATCCATTTAGTCCATTATACAGCTTACCGGCATTTCTTCAGTTCGCGGTCGGCTTTGAAGAGTGCAGGCGTGTTCCAGTCCACAGAAGATCATCGCTGGGTTCCAGAGGTAAGTATGGGTTGAGGGTGAGGTGTGGGGAGTGGAATACGCAGAGGGTGGGTGCGGGTTGGGAGAGGGGCCAAAAGAACAACGATGGAAGTTTTTTTGTTTCAGGGTTTTTTTTTCATTTGGATTCCCACACAAGGAGGGACTTTTGCCACGCTGGGGTGGGCTCCCAGCGTGGCACCAGGCAGCTTGGGGGCGACGGTGAAGCCGATGGGGGATTGGGCACCCCCCATCGGCAAAGGAAGCTTTTGCCATGCTGGGGTGGGCTCCCAGCGTGGCATACTGACATGTGAAAGGGGCACGTCAAATATTGTAAGCAAATACAACAAATTTAGTGTGTGCTTAGGATTATTATTACTACACCTTGGCTTCTACTATTGGTTTGAATTCCTGGTTATTACCACACATAGGCTGCAAACACTTGCCCAGGGTAACCCACAAACTCAATGTTTGTTCATGAGACGACTCTTGAATTCTGCGGGTGGCCAAATTCATGCGGGATATTTCCGTGGTTTGCCGACCATGCAATCCGAGAAAACTCGGGACCCTGCTCATAATAGAGCCAAATGGCGATTTGCATTGCTAGGAAGTGTACTGTCATTTCCTCACAGTTTCCCGAATTGGCAGCTGTGGCCTGTGCTCTAGAGGTCATGCCCCATGGTGCTAGAGATGCTATCATCTTTGCAGACTCCAATTGGGCCTGCTCCTCACTGAATTTCTACCATTCTGGGAGAGAAATAACTTCACGTACTCTGATGGCACACCTGTCAAATATAGGGATTTGTTTGTGTACATACACACACTGACAACAGTTTACTCATAAACTGTACATTCACAAGGTAAAGGCTCACTGCAAAACTGACCATTACCATGAATTCAACAATTGAGCGGACTCGCTTGCCACAGCAGGCACTCGGTTGGAGGGGGAGATGTGGTCGATGACTCACCCAGTAGCTGTGGCAGCCATTTTCTTAGCTGCCAACACCAGGCAGAAACCACAACCAGAACTACCAATGGACCTTTCTACTGCACAGAAATCTGACCCAGAACTAAAAGATGTGTTCAAATACCTAGACAAAGGAACTGAACAGGAACTACCTACTGGTAGTCCATACAACAGACACTCTGACAATGCACACCTATCTCAAGATCAGAAACTGATCTGATATAGGAAGGACGATACAGGTGACAAACTGGGTTGTACCACAGTCCTTACAAATTTATTCATATGGTTCATGACACCCCCCACTGGCGGACACCAGGGGGCAGATAACACCACCCAGAGACTTAAATCGTCATCTGGTGGCCTGGTATGATCAAGGACGTGGAACACTATGTGGACAACTGCATTGTGTGTGCCCAGAGCAATCTTATTTCGGTGAAAAGAAATGCCAAATTATTGCCACAAAGGCAATGTGGACCATGGAATGCGATACAAATTGATTTCTTTGGCCCCTTGACTAACTCCAGCAAGAACAAGTATGCACGTGTTGTCACAGATTTGTTTTCTAAGGGGGTTGAAGCATTTCCTACTCAGAATAACATGGCAAAGACAACTGCCAAGACCCTGGTGGATCAATTGTTCTCCAGGTGGGGCCTACCCCTTAAGGTAGACTCAGACCAGGTAACCAGTTTTACAGTTGAGCTGATGAAGGAGACACTCCAAATGCTTGGAGTAGATCAGAAATTCCATATCCCATACCATCTTGAATCCTCAGGTCAGGTAGAAAGAGCAAACAGAAGAATCAAATAGAGGGCCGGCCCGGTGGCGCTGAGGGTTGAGGCGCTAGACGCCACACCTCGTACCACGCCGGCGACCCGGGTTTGGGAACGGACCGGGTGCGTCGAGAAGTCGGCTGAGGAGGGAGAGATTGGCGTCCCAACGGATGCTCTCCTCCTCAGGGGTGGGCTACCAAAGAGCGCATCGCGCTCTACACTCCTTCCATAGCGGTGGAAGCACCGGCAGAGGAAAGGTGGGGCGCGGCTCGCTTGTCGGGTCGGGGAGGGCGATCTCGGCGCATGAGGTCACGTGCGTAAGCACGCACCACTCGAGGCGTACATCCCTAGCGCAAAGGCGTCCTGGGGAGGCGGGGGCGTCAGGGGAAAAATACCCTCCGGCAGCCCTAGATGAAGTCCGCCCTAAGTCCGCCCGGACCACCGATAGGACAGACCCCAATGTGCAGAGGAGAGGAGGTTGGGCACTCTAGGGGCAGATCCCTGAAGGTAGGTACCGGGGGGACATGAGCGGACGGAAGGAGGGGGCACCGGAGGCAGTAAGGAGGGATAAAGATGAAAATAAAAAAAAAAAAAAAAAAAAAAGAATCAAATATATGTTACACAAATTCATCAATGACAATCCCAAGGATTGGGATTCCCTCTTGCCACTACTGCTGATGGCAATCAGGGACACTCCTGAGACAACTACTCAGTGCACACCCTATGAGGTTATGACTGGTAGAGCCATGAGATTATCTGAGCACCTCTTGATTGACCTCCACACCCCTACCACAGATAGGGTATCTGTGGACAAATATTGAAAAACTTTGTGATGACATCATGAAAACACATTTGTTTGTTGCAAATCAGATGGGCAAAGCTCAACAAGCAAAAGCTCATTTTGATAACCATGCCAGAAAAGTCGACTGGCAAGTTGGAGATCAAGTCATGCTTCTCCAATACAGACCACCGGCTCACTCCTTTACCAGCAAATGGGAAGGCCCATATCCCATTGTCAACAAACTCAGCCCTGCTGTTTATCAGGTGAGAGTTCAGCATCAGAAACAGACCACTGACAAGTAGTTCCATGCTAATCAGCTAAAGTTGTATAAAGGTGACAAATTACTTTTCCCAACCCTCTTAGGGCAGAATAGTACTCCTCACTTAATTCTTTTCTGTTTCTTTCAGATATACTGGCAAGATGGCTATCCTGCACCTCCTTATCCTGGTGGGACTACTTTCTTTGACTTACTCTCAAGACAAATCCCTTTCGACTGAACACAGACAATGTACATAGCACATTTGCTTGACAAACTTGAACATTTAGCTAGAGATGCACCCATCTCCAGCCCCCAAGGAGTTTGCATAGATGTACCCAACAAATTGATTACTGTTAAAGAAGGCTCAGACGCCTATCTTAATGCCATGGTAGTAACTCCAGACAAATCCACATTGCAGATACAATGGGAAACTGATTTTAATGGTTACACACTTCTTGTAGCACATTTATCTAAAGGTACTTTTCATGGATGGCCCAACACAGGGATTGCACCAAATGGTACACACACTCTTCGACAAGCTTCTTCTAGATATACTAGTCCCTACAACTTAACTGCCTTAATAGATCCTACCTTTTGTGATTGCCTCACCTCTGAAGAGTCAAAATTTCTGTCTTCACAACTATATGGCTACTGAAGCTATGTTCCTTTCTTTGGTCCCACCCACTGAAGAAGAATTGACTGAATGTCCTCCTCAGGAGCCTGGTCTTCCTAGTGATCTGACCACCACTTCCCTTCCAGGAGCTTTGATTAACAATGTACAATTTATGCATGTTCCAATTATTTTTAATCTTACACATTGGAATAAGGCAGAATTTGGTCTCTGTCATACGACCAAAACTTCTACATTTTTCAGTATGATGCTTTTAGACATTGCAGCTGCTTACCAAACTCACACAAATGATCCAGTTAGTGGACCTCGTGCCACTGAATACTTAGGAGTTTTTAGACCCGCACCTAATGCTAAGATTAAATCATGCACTAGGCGTAATACTGCAGCTGTTACCAGTGTAGCAGGCACTGTCTCTGGCCTTTTTGGTTCAGGAATGTCTAGTTGGAATAGAACACATATAGTTGTTATGAAAACACAAACACTAAATTTTCAATAAGCTATTAAAAATGATGTGTTACCAGCACCGTTACATGGTGTAGATGGTTTAAGTAAGGAAGAGCGTTTTACTGTTTATAACACGAAAGAAATTGCAAAAAGGTTCAACGACACTAGAAACAAAATTAATGAATTGATTTTTCAAAATAACAAAGAGGCAGACAAGCAATATGTTGCACGTGAACTTTTCTGCTCCGCTTATGGTTCTTATGTAATTGCCAGTGTTGACAATTTCTTCAGGGACTTGGAAACAGGACACATTCCGGATATTATTCATGATAGGAGAATGTCTAAATGGTATTGTCCTCACTGCAGATCTAATACATGCCTTACATTGTGTATGTCAAACTCTTGTCAATATTTCTATGTCTACTACTAGAAATCTTGGGTATGTCTCACGTTATCCAAATCAAGCACCATGTTACTTTACTAAACGTTGTTCAGTCCATGACAACATGTTCATTACTTTCACTGTGTCACTACCTCGCTCTGATCCACAAACGCCTGTCTTTGACAAACAGGCTGCTATAAATTCCATTGGACATCTTGATGAGAACATTTACTGAGAACGAACTGACTTGCCTTCATTGCTCATCTACCACACTGTTTTACAAGCTTGGGTCGCACCGCATATCAACTGCTGCTCCAAGAAGTGATATTATTACCTGTGCTGCTGTGACGTATTTGACATTGTTAAACCTGTCTGCAGCTACTCTCTGGAACATCTCGACTGGTCATTTTCCTTGGGTGATGATCTGCCGTCTAACCTGACTGAACAATCTTCCCAAGCTGCATCTTCAGAGCCCGCCGCCAAAACAGCTGCATCCTGAAGCTACCTGGAGGAGGTACATCGCTTCACATCATGGCTCACCAACCAGTCCTTTACTTGTCCTATATGTCTACAATAATGGAAAGTTCCAACTGTATGAGTTACCTACAACTCCGATGGGCAGTACTGTGTAGTGACAAATCATATTCCTTTGTTTATGCTCCTAACTTCTGTTTTACTTCACAGAAGAAAACAGTAATTGGTCATACTGTTATTACGCATGTTCCTCTCCCTGAACCAGATGTTATTGATACTGATTTGCAATACTTGCTTGCCTTGTCTCAATATTGCCTGTATTTAACATACACATAGACCCTTTGACACTTTCAATGAAATTCCTTTTAGCTAGAAAGGATTCACATCTTATCTATATTAGCAATAATATTTCTAAAGCTGGTGATGCTCTTAATGCTGTTATTCACAATGGTGATTTAAGCACTGCTCTTTCCAATACTTGGTTATAATTAACTCTTAAAGCTTTTGTTATTATCCAAGCATTTTTGATTGTTTTCCTGATACTAACCCTTTGCTGCCTGTGACGAACTCTCAGACAACATGGCGAACAACCCAAATTCCTTTACAAGGCTTGTGCCTCAGGCTTGTAAACGATGGCTTCTGTAGCTCCATCCCACTACTTTCCTGTGGTTGTTGCCTTTTCTTTTGAAGGCAACGGTGGGGGGGGGGGGAGTTATCCATGGTCCAGCACCCCTGATGGTGCCCCCACCTCGCAGGCAGCAACCTATGTAGGTATATGTACTAACCTTAGGGTGACAACACTTATCATATAAGCATAAGTGTCAGGGTCTGTGTTCTATTATGCTCCACTATGTTTTACTGACATATTAGCCATGAGAAATGCTTTTTGCTCTATTTTTACTCTATTTTCTATAAGTAAGGCAACAGTGCCATCTTTAGTAATTGTACATCACTACAAATGACCTTGATAGAGGTTCCATTGTATTGTGTTATCTCTGCAAACTATGCAACTTTTCATACTAGTTAGGATAGTTACTCAGACTACCTGTTTTTGTCCACATATACTTTTTATGTATCTTCCTTAGCCATTGCTATAGTAATTATCAGGGTATAAGACCATTTGTAACACGTAGCTTCTCTGAGAAAAGAGAGAAACTGTCTGCATTGCCTAGGTAAGGAAAACTGGTGTTCTCCCAGTGTTTTACACTGTAATGGTAGTAAGTCTGTATTACTGATCTGTAATAAATTCCATTTATTACATGAGTACCACTTGTCTGTAGTCTCTCCCTTTTGTGCCATTCCACCAAGAACCTGAGAGGGTGATTTATTACCCAGTTAAAGTGGGCAGAACAAAAATGCCCTCTATGGAGGCTATGACTAAAGCTTTGCAGTTCTTTCAGGCTTTTCAAGTTATGGGTTCCCTAATGGGCATGCAAGTACCTCCTCCAGTTTCTGCCCCCCTCCTGGTTCCTGAGGACCATGAAGCTGAATTTTATTATGATGAGGAAAGGAACCCATTAAACTTGACAGTTACCCTGCACAACAGTGTGGTTCCTTTCCCCGGGGACCAGAGGATTTTTCCTCCCACTACACCTTTGTGAGGCAAATGGTAAACAGCCTCGACCTCTCCACCCAGGAAACTGTGGAGGATGAGGAGGAGGATGAATTTTTGGACATGATGGGGTTAACCTCAACCTAGAAGTTGCTTTTACCTGTCCACAAATCCCTTAAGAAAGCAACCTGTAAGTTGCTACAGACTCCTACTTCTACCCCAGGGACTGACGTGACAATCAAGAAGTACCTGCTGCACACGTGTGATGCCGAGTACCTCTACTTACACCCAGATCATGAATGAGTGGTTCTGGTGATTGCCTGTGACAAGACTAAGGTTCCTCTCTCTTCCCAGCTCCCCTTACAAAGATTTCAGGAAGCTGGACAGTATGGGGAAGAAAGTGTACACCTCTGTCTCCCTACTATTGAGAGAGGCTGCATACATGGCTTACACTGCCCAGTACCACAAAGTCTTCTGGAACTCTGTACTGGCCATGAGCAAGAAGGCCTCGGGGGAACTGGCACAAGATTTGGCAGACACTGCCAAATCTGCTCTTGATGCTGCCAAATACCAGTTCCATATGGCAGTGGATGCCAATGATACTGCCTCTAGGGTTATGGTCCATGCCATCTTTTTAAGGAGATTTGTCTGGCTAAGAACCACTAATCTGTCCCAGGATACCCAGGCAAAGGCCAAGGATTTCCCATGTGAGAACAATTCCCTATTTGGTGAAAAGACAGGCATATATGAAAAAGGTGGATGAGTGCAAAACCACCTACAAAAGCAACACTGAGAGGAAAAGTCCTCTACTTTCTAACAGGCCTCATGGTAGAGGAGATCGGAGTAGGGGTTACTTTCCCTAAGTCTTCATGCCCTATGATTACCCTCAGATGAGAAGATTCTTTAGGGGCAAGGACAGAAGAGGTGCCAAACAGGCTGATCCAGCTCCAGCACCTAAGGCTCAGCCCAAGCAGAACCCCTGACAAGTCAGTCCAGGTCACCAATCCATTGCCAGTGGGAGGAAGGCTGGCTCATTTCTTCCAAGAATGGAAAAACATCACCACAGACAAGTGGGTCCTGGAAGTAGTGAGTTAGGGGCTCACATTACAGTTCAAAAGACTCCCAATCTGCAGGTTCACAGAAACATCAAACCTCGAACTTCAACAAAAAGGATTCTGCTGGAGTTGGTGCTGGAGTTGGAGGTCAAAAAGCTGTTGCAGGCAAAGGCAGCAGAAAAAGTTCCTCCCTCTCATTAGGGAAGGGGCCTTTACAAAAGGTACTTTCTCACTCACAAGAAAAAAGTGGAGTGGTGACCCATTTTGGACCTCAGGTTTCTGAACAAACACCTGAAAAAGGAAAAATTCTAAATGATCACCCTGTCTACAGTCATACCATCTCTACAGCAGGAGAACTGAATGGGATCCCTAGACCTGACAGATGCGTATTTTCACTTCCCAGTCAGGCCCAGCCACAGAAAATACCTTGCGTGATCTTGTGTTCCTCCTGGGGATGGAGATCACAGAACTGGGGGTGGAACCAATCGGTTGGTCAGACCATCACACCATAACATTCAGCAAATAGGCCTGTCCCTACGGAGATGGTCCAGTATCACCCCTTGAGGGGAGTTACCCCAGAGCGTCTATCGGCAGTGCTGGACCTATCAGGTTTATCGAGTGAATGCATGAGTCCAGGAGGTCTCGTACTTGCCTATGATAAGGCAGTGGGTGACACCCTGGACTTAATTACTCCTGTTCGTGTTCGCCCACTCACCCTGCACCCGAGGATCCCCGGGTCTGATGGGTCTTTGAAGGAGCTGAGAAGAGTGGGGCAAACGCTAGGGAGAGCTTGGCAGAAATCTGGCTTGGATGCTGACAGGCTTAGGTTGATGGAGCACTGTAAGACCCATCAATCCGCAATCACCCATAAGAAGGCAAAATTCCTGTACGGGGAGATTGCTGCTACGCGGAATTGACCGACTCAGCTCTTCTGGACTGTGGACAGACTGTGCAATCCAGCCTGTCTTCAGTCTGGAAGAGATTTTTCCCAAATGAAGTTTGATGAGCTTGCTTGATTCTTCGCAGATAAGATTGCCAGCATCAGGCTGGGTATCAGCCCAACTCTCTCTATAAGGAATTGCAAAGATCGGTGGGAGGTAGTGAGCACCCGTGCTACCTGGTTTGACTTTAGTCAGCTGGAATTCATGGACATTGTGAGGCTTGTCCAGACTTTGCGACCACCCAGCTGTAGTTTGGATCCAGGCCCTACATCACTATTGGTAGGTTGTGTAGATGCTATCTGCCCAATCCTTGCTGAAACTGTCTGGAGCTCCTTGGAGCAGGGGGTCTTTCCTGATCCCCTCAAGGAGGTGGTCGTCCAACCACTCCTTAAAAAACCCTCCTTGGATCCAGACTGTCTAGCTAACTATAGATCTGTCTCTAATATTCCCTTTGTGGGTAAGGTTATTAAGAAGATGGTTGCTTTGACTCCTAAACTATATGCTCTTTTTCAAGAACTCTCTTTGGGAGGAACCCCCCGTGGGAATGTGCCACTATAGCCCCAATACTAAAACCCCATAAGGACCCATCTGATCCTAAATCTTATAGACCCATTTCTATTCTAAACATTGATTATGAAATCTACACAGCCATCCTATCCTCTCGAATGGAAAATATAATTCCTACAATAATTCACCCTGACCAAACTGGCTTTGTTAAAAGCAGGGATACCATGGACAGCACACGGAGAGTCTTACTGCTACAAGAATTCATCCAGTCAAGGCAAATTCCAGCGGTCTTCTTAAGCTTAGACGCGGAAAAGGCCTTTGACCGGGTCTTGTGGCCCTTCCTATGGGAAACACTTAAAAAGTTTCATTTCCCACCGCAATTTATTGCGTGTATAGAAAACCTATATGTCTCCCCATAAGCATATCTTAGGGTGAATGGCTCCCTATCCCCCCCACCTTCCGTTAGCCTGCGGAACTAGACAAGGCTGCCCCTATCTCCCTACCTTTTTGTGTTATTCATTGAACCCCCTTGCTGCATCCTTACGAAACACTCCCCAGGTAGAGGGTATCCCTATTGCTCAATCAGAATACAAAGTGGGGTTATTTGCGGACGATATTATGCGTACTCTATTATCCCCTTCATAATCGATCCGGTCAGCGTGGGATATATTTACACAATTTGAGAAACTTGCAGAATTCAAATTAAACATAAATAAAACCGAGATACTAACCTTCAACTATTCTCCCTCTACCCAGATTAAAAAGGCTTTTCCCTTTAAGTGGAGGACAACTAAAATAAAATACTTGGGTGTCCACCTCCCCTTGGACCCTGGAGTTATTGAACTATTTAACTTTGAACCTCTCACAGTTCAGATTCAAGCAGATCTTAATAGATGGTCCACGTTTTGTTCCTCCCTATGTCATAAAATCCTCGCAATTCGCTCCAACGTCCTCCCGCAAATTCTTTACCTACTTCAAACAATTCCTTATTTTCCTTCCAAATTTTACTTCACATTCTGGAATAAAATGATACAGAATTTCATCGGGGGGGGAGGGAATCGGCCTAGGTCTAGACTATCCATACTTAAATTATCCCTCAAACAAGGAGGGCTTAACCTCCCGGACTTTCTTCTATATGCCCAAGCGGCATTCTTAAGAACCTTAATATTATGGCTCACACCCTCTTACACTTCCCCATGGAAGACCATAGAATTCCAACTTAATGACTTACACGACATAAAAAAGATATTGTTCTCCACAGATGACAACTCCTTAAGCCCTTCCTCCTTAATGCCCATAACAGCACAAACTTACAAGCAATGGAAACAACTAAGAAAAGCGGGTCCTACCCAGCAAGTATTTGAGTTTTGTAAATTAATCTCTCAAGATAAAAAGTTTATTCCCAATCACATGGACCTAGCCTTTCTCAGATGGCGTGCACTAGGCCTATCACACATATATCAATTCCTCTCCTCAGAGGGCATTATCCCCTTTAAAATGCTTCAATCACAATTTTCTCTAGGACCCTCTGACCTTTTCTGCTATTTTCAAGTTCGAAACCATCTCTTACACAATAACATAATACCCCCCAAAATACCCTCTCCTATACCTGATTTACTGAAATATTCATAGAGGCAAACGAGGGGAGAATGGGAACCCATCTAATTGGCCGGATATACACAGAACTATGATCCAGTCTTCCTAATCCTACACTCGACTTTGACCGCTTGGAACAAGGAACTGCAATTACAAATCTCCCCCGACACATGGTTAGAAACAACACTAACAGAGATAAGATCGACCTCATCCCCGTACTGGAGAGAATTTGCCTGGAAATGTCGCTCCAGATATTTTAGAGCCCCCTCAATTTTAATGAAATACCTTCCAGACTCATATGGAAGGTGCTGGAGAAATTGTGGCTGTTCCTGAGCTACTATCTCACACGTTTTCTGGACCTGCTAGTTTCTTATGCCTTTCTGGCTAACTTTTCAAAACTAATTATCCACTCTATTCTCTGAGCCTGTTGAACTAACAGCTGAGCAGTTCCTCTTGGGGGTGTACCCGAACCATGCTCCCCCTGGGAGAAGACCATATTACCCATTTGTTTCGTGGCTGCCAAAAAAGCAATCACGAGATGTTGGATGAGAACACAGATTCCCTCACTACAAAATTGGAGACAAATAATGTCAGAAATCTATAAAACTGAGACATTTAATCTAGAATTAAGAGGGGGTTCCATCCTTCTATTAAGAAAGTGGAATCAGTGGATCCAACATATTACTACTCTAAACTTAGATTTTGCCCTTTAAATATTATATCCTCTAATTTGGTCGGTCCAATTAGCTTTCTACCCTGCTTCATAACCCTTATAAACCATTAACCTGACACCAGGCTTCATTTCAAAAGTCATTATTTTCATGTAAACGGTCTAAGCATATCTGATTCTTCTTACTGTTATTTTTTCTGTACAAGGATGTCTATATTTTTTGATATCGAACTGTATCTCAAACGAATCTTCCTGTATCCAGTTGTCCATTGTGTGGTTTGTAAAACACTTTTGAATAAAAAGAAATTAAAAAAAAAAAAAAAGAAGATGGTTGCATTGCAGCTGGATGACCATCTTACAACCCACAATGTCTATGATGCTCTCCAATTTGGGTTTAGGAAAAGACATAGCACCCAGACCACCCTGGTCTGGGTTTTAAATGATCTCCTAATTGCGAGAGATCAAAAGGCTCGTACTATCTTAGTCCTTGATCTCTCGGCATCATTTGACACTATGGACCATGGTATGCTTTTGGAGTGTCTGCGGCTTCTTTGTGGACTGTCTGGGACAGTCTTACACTGGTTTCGATCTTTCCTTATGGGCAGGTCACAGAGGGTTGTCACTGGAATTTATTCCTCTGATACCCTTTCCCTGTCCTGTGCAGTGCCGCAGCGCTCCATATCGGCACCCATGTTGTTCACAGTGTATATGCTGCCATTGGGAGATATCATTAGGTGATGCAGTTTGGGTTTTCACTACTATGCAGATGATACCCAACTGTATATGTCCTTTATTCCCAGACAGGATGAGGCGATCTCCGTGCTTAACTGTCTAGCAAATCAGGAAATGGATGAGCACTAGCTGGCTGAGGTTAAATCGGATAAGACCGAGGTGTTGGTTGTGGACCGGGTTGCCCTGAGGCGGGTCTTGAGAACAAACGCCAGACTGTGGCGATGATGTCCAGCTCATGACCTCAGACTGGCTGCGTAACCCGGGCGCTATTTTTGACAGTGGCTTGACCCTGAAATCACAGGTGTCTGCCGCTGTCAAATCTTCCTTTTATCATCTTAGGAATACTGCCCAGGTGAAACACCTGGTTCCTCCAGCTGATCTTCCTACATTGGTCCATGCCTTCATAACCAGCTGCCTTGATTACTGCAATGCCCTTTACCTAGGGCTTCCGGGGGTTGATATCCGTCGCTTGCAGCTAGTGCAGAATGCGGCGGCCAGGCTTTTGACTGGTACATCCAGGACTAGTCACATTACGCCTGTGCTGCACGAACTGCACTGGCTGCTGGTACAGTGGCGGATCACCTCTAAGGTCGGGTTACTAACCTATAAAGCTCTACATGAACAGGGACCCTGGTATCTGCAAGATCTCCTTACTCCCTACTGCCCCTCCTGCTCACTCCGATCCGACGACGAGGGATTGCTAGAGATTCCCAGGGTTCAGTTAAAAACATCTGGGGCACGTGCTTTTTCTCATGATGCCCCTACCCTGTGGAATTCTCTATCTCATCGGATAAGGGAATGCCTGACCGTCTCGAGTTTTAAATCTGAGCTCAAAACTTGTTTGTTTAACCAGGCTTTTTCTGAAGGCTTTTAACATTTTAAATGTATGTTTATGTTTGATTATTTTTTTCTGTTCATCTTATTGTACAGCACCCTGGTACCTGAAAGGCGCTTACGAAATAAAAGTTTTACTTACTTACTAAGGTTCAGGCTGCCTTCTGGTCGTTATGAGTTCACAGCCCTTCCCTTCGGTCTCTCATCTACCCCCTGAGTGTTTACAAAGTGCTGGGCCGTGGTGGTAGCACATCTTAGAAGTCAAGGAGTGCTGGTTTTTCCTTACCTGAATGACTAGTTGGTCGCAGGAAAGTCACACCAGCAAGCAAGGGTTCTTTACAGCTAACTCAGAGCACCTTGGAGACCCTGGGTTTTCTCACAAACACTCAAAAGTCCCAAACAAAATTAGTGTAGGCACTGGAGTTCATTGGAGCAGAGTTAGATGCCATCCAAGACAGGATTCCTACCTCAAGACAGGATGGAGAGCCTTCTGAGCCTTGCAAACACCTTCGTTTTGGGCCAGCCCAGACCAACAAGACACTTCCTTCAGCTCCTGGGTCATATGGTCTCCATCACAGCTGTGGTACCAGGAGCCAGATTTCAGATGAGAGACATTCAGTACCACTTAAGGCTCTTAAGTAACTGTACTATCTTACTTGGAGGAAGCTTTTATAACAGGCTAACACCAGTAGGACAGAGTCCCAAATAGTTCCGGCAGCTAAGAGGAAACAGCACCAGGAGGAGGAGAGACTGCAGCCCATGGCCTAAGAAAGGAGTCCCTATAGGACAGCGAGGCCGAAGCTGGCCCTGCACCTAGAAGCAATGTCCAGACTAGAATGCTTGGTGAAAGTGTGGCCAGAACTCCAGGTGGCAGCTGCACAAATGTCTGCAGTGAACACACTGCAGAAACATGCCATGAAGGTGGCCATAGCCTTGGTGGAACAGTCCTTAACCATGCTTAGAAAATGGGGAAAGCTATTTGAGCCTTCTGATTGGCTCAGACACTTCTCTAGGTGGGCATCTATCAAACAACAGATACCCACCTATTAAAAGTGCCAGTCGACATGCCCCATTACCAGGATTTTGGTGCCCAGCCAGCTCTCTAATTGGCTAACCCCCCTCGTTTTCTTATTTGAAATGTGCGCCATCTTTTTGTCTCGCTTTGCGAACTAGCCCCTGAATGCTCCTTCAGTTATAGTACCGCCCAGATACCACCACTCAGTAACTGCCCAAAACAATCAGTCTTTTTTCCCTTTTTAAAGTTCCTCTCGTCCCATGTAATTCTTCATACCCTTACCGCCCATGACGAAGAGTCAACCACGATCTCGCCGCTAGCAACTGTAGCTGGCTGCCTACTTCCTCCTGAAGAAAATGCTGCTTCAAATGATTCCTACTCGTAGCAGATTGACCTAACACCCACTTCAATTCTGTCTCAAACTCCCTCCCAACTGCAGCCATTTAACAGTCTTGTTCTTTTTTGTCCGTTATAAGTTAATTTTTACTTACTGCTTTGGATCTCTCTCCTGTGACTCAGACGCATTCCCCTCTGCCGCCCGTCATCCAACATGCCAAACCAGTAAACGATCTACCAGAAACGAGATGTCTCCTGACAAGTTACTGCCCTCAAATTAAAAAGAATATCTCTGCTGAAGGCTTACCCCTCCCCAAAAAATGAAAGCGCTGCCGTCTCTCCTCGCCGTCATGCCTCTTCAACTGGCTGGTACAACGTAAGACTGTCTTTCATTTTTCTTGTTTTTTCTTTTATTTTTTTTTTTAATTTTATTGAATTCCATATGAAAATGCTAGGGCACCGAGGCAAACAGGGGCAGTATACTCTTGCAGCACCATCTAGTGGGCAAACCAGGAACTGTGGATTTTTTTTTAAACATATACCTACACACACTAAAACTTAAAGAATAAAACAATGTAAACCTTATTATTTTTTAATGTTTTTTTTTTTCTTAACAGCCCATTTTCTAAGCGCAATAATACCCTCCATGGTGGGCGGTATTGTGCTATACCGGACCTTCCAAGGGCTATAAGGCCCTCTGCCTGCGGCGTCGGGCCTCATTACGCCCCTAGGCGGTCTGGTATAGTACAATACTGCCCACCATGTCGGGTATTATTGTTTACCCAGAAGATCCTTGTTGTACTTTCAGTAACGATAAACAATGCAATTGGATAACCACTTAAGACAAGCACTGTTTGGACACTGGGCCACCCTCTTCCCCTGGGGGTGAAGGAAACAAATAACTGGTTAGACTTCCTAAAAGTCTTGGCCTGGTGCATATAGTAACGTAAGATTCTAGGGAACACGACAGATCGCTCCCGCGATTTCGCACCATGACTTTTCGCTTCCGACTATACGCTCCAGCGACAATTAATACCTATGTCATGAGACATCGGCGACAATTCGCTCCCGTTAACATACTTTTCATTACAAATTACAGAGCTGCCCCAAAGATTACCATTGCCGCCTCTTCCTAAAGAAACACAAATACATAACTGGTTTATTGAAAATTAAATGTAAAAAATGTGGTCAGAGAATTAGGGCTTACCCATATGTTTCCTGTGTCTCCAGAGTATGACGTCAGTTGTCATGGTTACCAGCTCCCGACATCGAACGTAGAGTCTGGCGCTGTCTCCAGAGTATGACGTCAGTTGTCATGGTTACCACCTCCTGACATGGGCAATGAGAGTCATGCGCTGTTGTCATGGTTTCATAGGGTGCATTCAGCGGCATGTAAGTTTAAAAGTGTTTTAAAACATTCTTTATTTAAAATTAATAATCAAAGCTGTGAGCAACTCCACGGAGAAACTCCTCAGTTGTGCGGTCTGCACACTTTTCTAAAATACAAGGGAGACGAGCTACATTATCACGGTATACCCTCCGTGAAGCATTTGGTGGTTTACCGGCTATAATTTGCTCCACTTCAGAATCCCTTTTACGTTGAACCCCCCTGAGGCCATCTATAAATTTCCACACCGTGGGGTGCGACATACACAGCACACTCTGCATCCCACAGTGAAATGCCTCCACTATATTATTTGTTTTTGCTCTTCCGTTGGACACACTGGCTGAATGATTCCACAATTTAATTGCATACTGTGGTTGTCTTCTTCCATTCCCTCTTCTGTTTCTCCTGCCCACCCAAGTGTCCTCAAAATAATCAACTACAGGCTGTAATTCATCTGGGAAAATTTGTGCTGATTCGTCTGATATTTCCTCGAACCTAACGATGACTTGTTCTGGGGGGTAGAAAGCCAATGCTGGCAGATATTTACATTTTAGAGCAAATTCAGGGTCGTGTGCATATTTTACTGCAAGCCCTTCACTTTGAATTTTTGATAGATAAACTGAGTGAAATGAAAGAAACAACCTATTTGCTCTGATTGAGAAATACAGTCTGAAATGCATTGAGTGTAGCTTTCTCGAAGTCAGTCATGACCAGAACAGGGTTCAAGGATTGGGACATAGGATTCAACCCAGACAGCAGGCGCTCATAACAGTCTCTTGTTTTACCAGGCAGCAATGCATAAATGCTGGCTGCACATTTTAAGCGTTCCCCATTATAACATATAACTGTGTGAACGGGGCGCTAGAATGTGCCGTCTGCATACCAATGTGAGCATCGCTCCAAGAATGTTAAATTGTGTGGGTTCCAAAACTAATATTCTACTTTCCCCAGGGACACTGTCGTACAATAAAGCGGTACTGTCTCACTACATTCTGATGTTTTATACACAGTGTATGATTTGGAATTATTAAATCCATTAAGTTTTAGGGTTGGGAGGTGCACCATGAACTGCGCACCGTTGTATAGTCCGTTTGAGGTTTTTGTCACTAATTTTGCCTTGGGAAGCTAGTGAGATATTGGATTTTGAATGCAGAAGCACCTGTGCAGTACTACCTTGTAGCTAACAGCTCTATCTTTTGCAGCATGTATTACTTCCCTCTTTCCACCACACAGGCATCAGGTGCATGTGAATGAACCGAAAACGATGTATAATTGTAGGGTCCTCGTAGCCTTTAGTATGAATTGTGCATTGCAAAGCTTTGGTTTGCGTGCAGCTATCGCACTGCCAAATAGCTTTGTTCATGTGTCCTGGTTTGTGGAAGGTATAGATATAATTTGCATAAATCCACAAATTTCTTTTCTCTCGCTGTGACACTATGAAGCGGCCTGTCATTTCGAAAACCTGATGTAGTGGATTTAGGGAAAGCTGTATCGTCTTTTAAAAAGCTCGAAATACCAGGATGCAAGCTTTAATTACTGTTGTGGCGGTAACTATATGTGCGTTAGCGGGAGCAGGAAGCGAATTGTCGTACAATGGATATTGTCATAGGTATTATCTGTCGCGAGTGAGTAGTCGGAGAGTGAATTTCACGGGACGAAATCGCGGGAGTGAATTGTCATGTACCCAAGATTCTATGTACATCTAGTATATGAAGCAAAGCCTCCCCCTGATTACCATACTCAGAAAAACAAACAGGAAGTTGGATGGATTGATTCAAGATAAACTCAGGCACCACCTTGGGAAGAAATTTAGGATTTGTAGACAAAGACACACTGTCTTTGTGAAAAACCAAATAAGGCTCTTTACACATAAGAGCCTGAAGCTCGGAAATCCTTCGAGCAGAAGTAACAGCAACTAAAAAGAGTGCTTTCCATGACAGAAAGTGCAGTTCGCAACATGTAGCCGGTTCAAAGGGAGGCAACGTGAGCTTCTCCAAAATAAAACTGAGGTCCCACGGAGAGACTGAGCCCCAAATTGGAGGTTTCAGATGCAAAATGCTCCCCAGAAAAGTGCTGGACATCTCTAGTTGAGCCACAGCTCTGCGCTTGATAGGTGCATGGTATGCAGAGATGGCAGAAAGATGCACCTTAAGGGAGGAATACCCCAAGCCTGCGTCGAAGAGGGACAGAAGATACTCCAACACCTAATCCACTGAACAGGTGAAGCGGTTCAACCGGCACGGAGTGGCCCAAAGGGTAAAGCATTTCCATTTCATGGCATAAGTGGTCCTGGTGGAGGGTTTCCTGGCAGCCACTAGGACACCCGCTACCCGAGAAGAAACTCCAAAGCGAGCTACGGCTAAGTCCATGGGAGCCACACATGGAAGTGCAACAATTTTAGATATGGATGGACCAGAGTGACCTAATCCTGGGAGAGCAAGCCAGTGCTCAGGGGCAAGGGCGCTGGGGATTCCACTGCCAGCTGCTGCAGTAAGAGGAACCAGATCAGACGTGGCCAGAAGGGGGCAATGAGGATCATGTCCACCCCCTTCAACTGAAGTTTGAGCGGAAAACTCCAGGACTAGGATCGAGCGAGCAAAAAAGTGGCAGTTTTGCGTTGAGTGGGGATGCAAAAAGGTCCAACTCTGGCTGACCCCATCTGTCAAAGAGATCTTCGACCACCAGAATTAGAAGTTCCCACTCATGAATCCTGTAGCGGGAGTGTCTTAGACTGTCTGCCAGGACATTCTGGACTCGTGGAACATGGATGGCTGAGAGCTATAGACTGTGCTTGATGGCCCAATACCAGACCCTCATCACCTCCCTGAACAGGGGGTTAGAGTGAGTTCCCCCCACTTGTTGATGTAATACACCATGCACATGTTGTCCATCTGCACCAAGAACGGACCTGGAAGGAAAGGAGTCTGGAAGGCCTGCAGAGCATACAGAACTGCACGCATCTCTAGAACACTATGTGGAGACCCTGTTCCACATTCCACGTGCCTTGAGTCGGGTGAGCATCCAAGTGAGCTCCCCAGCCCAGATCTGAGGCGTCAGTCATGAGGATTTGACGAGGGGTCGAGATTTGGAAGGGAACCCCTTGAAGCAGGTTGGTCAGCTCTGGCCACCATGACAGGACTCTTTTGACCAGATCAGAAACCATGACCATCTAGTTCAGGGCATCCGTGCATTGGTCCCACTGGAGTCTCAATGTCCACTGAGGTACCCGCATGTGTAGGTGGGTGAAAGGAACCATGGCAATGACTGCTGCCATGTGGCCCAGGAGGCAAAGGAATACCCTGGCAGGTACCTGACAACTGGAGGAAACCAAGTGTGCCTGGGTCATCAGGTGTCTTGCCCTGTCCATGGGCAAAAAGCCCATGCCCTGGGAAGAATCCAGAAGTGCCCTTATATACTGGAGACATTGGCAGTGAGACAGGCAGGACTTTAGCCTGTTGATGGTTATGCCCAAAGCCTGCAAGAGGTGGAAGGCATGCTCCAAAGTCTGAACAAGATGGTCCTTGGAAGGGGCCGCTAGGAGCCAATTGTCCAGGTAGGGAAACATGCAGAAGCCCTGCTGTCTCAAGGCAGCTGCTACCACCACCGCCAGGTACGTGGTAAAGACCCTGGGGGTTAAGGACAGGCCCAAACCGGAGGGCCCTGAATTGAAAGTGGGCTCCCTGGAAATGGAAGTGGAGGAACTGCCAATAGGAAGAAAAACATTTGATATGCAGATATGCATCCTGCATGTCCTGAGAACAGAGACAGTCTCCCCAGTGCAGGAGGGGCAACAGTTCCTGTAGGGTGACAATCCAGAAGCATTTGTACTCTATGAACAAATTCAGATGACTCAGATTCAGGATGGACTGGAGATCCCCCGTCTTCTTGGGGACCAGAAAGAAGTGGGAGTAAAACCCCCGCCACACTGAGCCAGAGGGACTGGTTCTATGGCCCGTTTTTTGTAGAAGGGTCTGGATTTCCTCTCAGACGAGTGGTACATAAGCTTGTGGGTAGGAGGAGTTGCCCGGAGGAGTTTCTGGGGGCCACTCAAGAAGTTCTAGAGTATGGCCGTGTTTTATGATCTGCAGAATCCAGTTGTTTGAGGTAACATCTCACCACCCGTCGAGCTGAAGGGAGAACTGAATCCCAACTGCCTCCCCCAAAACCCTTTCTGGAAGCATAGGTAAGCTAAGGAGTCAGGTGGTAAGGGCGGGCACCGGGAGGGCAGCAGTGGGTGCTCAAGAAGCTCTGGTGGTAGCTGTGGAAGGGGCTGACACTGCCTTGTGTTTGCCCTGACCTTTGGAGGGACGGTGCGCCTGTCTGTGGGAGAAGCAGCGTAATGGCAGCCACTGACCAGACTTAGGCTGGGTATGGTACAGCTAGTGGACAAAACGGAGAGCCCAGCCAGACTCCTGAAGGGAGGAAATCAAATCCTGGACATCCCCTCTGAAAAGGACAAAACCCTGAAAGGGATGTCTAAAATACTGGACTGAGCATCAGAGGCAAACCTGGACACCCGGAGCTAAGAATGGCTCCAGAAACAGACGCCAGCAGCCACTCCGCTGCCCGAGCCATTGACAGCATCACAGATGGCCTGAAGTATCTGGGTCTCCACGTTGGAACCTGCCTTAAGAACCTGGGTGAGCTGCTTCTTGGATGGGTCATCAGGAAAAGCCTGAACCAATTCCCTGGCTGATACCAAAGAACATTCTGGTACTGGACCATGTGTTCCAAACAGTTTATGGCCCGGATGGCCAGGGAGGAGGAGGCCAAAATTTGCTTGCCCAAGTAGTCCAGCTATCTTGACTCCCTATCGGGGTGAGAAAGCTGAGGTGCTTGGGTTTTTTAGTGCAGTTGTGCACTGCGCTGATGAGCACTGAGTCAGCTCTAGGCTGTCCCCCTAAAAAAGGCTTAACAGCTGGGGTGTGGTAGAGCCTGTCTGCTTTCTTAGGCACTGTTGGAGCTGAAGAGGGGTGATTCCAAACTGCCCTGGTGACATTTTCATAAGAGTCGATAAAGGGAGGCACCACCAAAGAGGGCACTGAGCTGCCACAAATAAATGACTAGCCAATGCCGCTCTGCATCTTGTTCCTCAGTTTCCAAGCCTATGGTGGCCTGGATGTGCCTCATGATGTCCATGAAGGAAGGATCATCAGGCAGGAACTCGGGGACCACCTTCGCGGGTTCCTCATCCTCAGATTAGTCCCCCGGAATGGAGGAAGACTCCGAAAAGTCCTAGCCCTTATCATCCTCCTCATCCAGCTCACTCTCAACTGGTGGACTCCCATCCTGGTGACCGCTGGAACTGGCGTTGGGTCTGTGCCCCAAAGTGCGTGGTGCACTGGGACCCAGGCACACTGGTCTGGGGAGGTAGAAGATCCCTAGTGGGTAGCTATGTGGGTGCCAGAGGTGGTCACTGAGAAGACGGGTCTACTTCTGCATGAAAGACCACCATGCAGTAAAGAAGCACTACAATCCAACAATGCAAGATAGTTATAGACTGGTGGATAGGGGTAGGCTGGTGACGGATAAGGAAAGGATGGCATCAAGCCAGGTGGGGCCAGCGTAGGGTACCCCGGCAGAGGACTGGCAGGCTGCAGAGCTGGCACCGTGCCCATGGGCAGTGGCCAAGGCAACACTGATGCTGGCGCAGCAGATGCCAGCAGAGGAAGCCTGGGAGGGAAATCCATCAGTGCTGAGAGAGGAGAGACGGGTACCGGGGGGAGAAAGAGACCTCCCTGGCGATGGTAGAGGCGATGCCAAGCTTGGAGAGACGCCGGTAGCCTGCTGCAGATGCTGCCAAGAGGGACTGGCAAATGTCCCAGTGGAGGGGACCGATGCAGACTGCATCAGGGTCAGAGGGGCAACAGCAGTGGAGTGGATGCCAGTCTCACCCACATCGGCCAAGTGTCCTGGCTACAAGCCCACTGAAGTTAGGGGCCTGAGCATCAAGGGCTGTTGAGCAGGAGACAGAGCCCCCTGCCCTGCGGAGTGGCTGATTAAGGATGGTGGGGCCACCGGTACCCTTGCAGGAGTAAAGATGGGACCATAGTGGCTGACCCCCAATGGAAGGAAGACCCAGATGCGGTTGAGGCTTTATGAGGGGACTGTAAGTGGGAAGCAGACCAAGCCCAGTCCTGGTGTTTATACCAGTGCTTATACTTCCGCTTGATTTCTCCAGGGACTGAGAGGAGCAAGAAGCCCCAGAGGACTGGGCTAGCGAAGCCAAAGAGCTCCTGGCTTGCATCTCCTTTTCCATCGCGACGAGCTTTCGCTTGATAAGATGGCTCTCCAGTATTTTTAGATGACATCTCCAAGTGGTCTGGTTGAATTTTTGGCAGATTTGGCAGGCTTGGGTGTTGTGGCTGGGGACTAGGTACAGGATACAAACAGAGTTACCGTCATTTTCAGGAATCTGTTTGCCTCAGGCACATTTTGTAGAGTGGTCAGAATACAAAGCAGGCATAAACCTGGCGACAATAACACTGAAAACTCAATGTTAAACTAAGCCGCAAAAACAAAAAAGCACGGCAAGTGCAGGTAATAGTGGTTGACTGTAGCTGCAACAGCTTCAGTGGGCCAACATACATAGGTCAACGGCAGTAAAGAACTGGGGAGAGTGTGGTGGACCACCTGCCTTTATAGGCTAGGCTGAAGTCAGAGGTGACCTCGGCAGTGGGCGGTCCCCCCGTGGTACACTGCTTGCAAAAAAGCTTCCATGTGGGGCTAGCGCTTGGTGGCTAAGTCCTACTGGTGCTGGCCTGCTGCGAGAGCCCCGGGAGTGCCAAACCTGGCATCCCTTCTGGACTGCACATCAAGGCAACAGTGCTTTGTAAACGTGTGTACAGTTTTCCGGGTTGCTGCTTTACAAAATTCTAGCAAGGGGATATTCCTTGCAGCTGCCACGGAGGCAGAAGTGCCATGTGTAGAATGTGCCTTAAGACCTTAGGCCAAAATCCTGAACAAGTAATTTTGTTCAGTATTCACAAAAGAAGGGGAAGGACCAAACACAGGCAACAGAGGCACCACCGGGAGGGAGGGAGGTGGACACCAGTCCATTTAAGAAGGAGAGAGTCTTAAAGGAACTCTCTAATCTGAAAATGGCAAGACAAAGGGGCCAGATGGGATACATACCAGAGTATTAAAGAGAACTCAGGGTGGTGCTACCATCACCAATGATGGCCCTGTTCAACAGTTCACAGGCTCCTGGGAGGGCCCCATTGACAATGTTGGACCTAACAGAAAAGGAAATTACAGTTAAGTATGAAGTTAATTTCTTCTTTCTGTAGTGCTCCACATTTTCAATGAGTAATCATAACAACTGGGTTCCAAGAAGCAGTACCCAAAAAACAGGCGGGGGAAGAAGATTATCCCATACACCACAGACAAGCACTTAGACTTACTTGAGAACTGCTGTCTGTACCACACTGTGACCAAACTGCATCAGCCAAACTCTGAACATCAAGATGGATGTTTTGTGCATGTGTGGACTGAGACCATGTAATTGCCTTCCATAACCTTAAAACTAATCCTTCACTTGCACGCCCAGGGCATCGCCTTAGCCCTGGGGAGGTGAGCCTTGAGGAGAGCCGGGGACCTCCTCTTACTACAATGCTGGCCTGAATAACGCAGGCCCGCACACTTTTAGTGAGGGTGGCCTAAAAAGGAAGGCCTCTTGACTCTGCCTGTCTCTGCTCCACGAGAACAAACAAGACTCTCAGACTCATGGAACACAGCCATCCATTTAGGATAGATCCTAACAATACAAGATAAATTCAACTTGTGCAAATCCTTCCCTTGGACTGAGGAGGATGCAAACAGGCAGACAGAAAACTATGTCCTGGACTCCTGGAATATAATGAGCACCTGAGGGATGAACACCATTCTGAGTACCATCTGTCGTTATGCCTAATAAGATATGGCTTCTTAATAGTAAGCCTGTAAAACAACACATCCAGTGACGTGGATGGGAGTGGTTAGAAACATTCCTTGCAAAGAACATTCAGAACCCAATTCAGATCCCATAGAGAACCAGAAATCAAGACAGCAGACGTTCCTGCAAGTACAAGCCTATTAGTTCCTAGGCCAAGAAACCCTGGGGCTGCGAGAGCAGAACCCGGCCTCTCAGTGAACTCAATGTAAACTTCTTTGCCTTCCTGTAGAAAACAAAAAAACTGCGAAATACAGTCAGTCTTAGGAGAAAAGCTTCTCTGCTGGCCCAAGGCAAAAAAGAGAGGTGGTCCCTACCAGAGCATAGGCTGCAGCCATCAAGGAGTCAAGTAGTTTTCTTGGGAAAAACTATATATATATATATATATATTTTTTGGTACATGGAAGGGCCTCTTCCTCTCAGTAGCCAGGATGTGAGCTGTATCATTCCTATATTTTTTGGGGGGCAGAGAGAGACCCTGATAGCAGGTCTCTACACACCAGAATATATAAGGGTGCTTACTGAGCAAGATTCACAAAGTCCAAGAACTACAGTCTTCTCAGCCACTCTGCAGCTAACAAGATGTAGCTCCCTCCAGAGCATCTTTATTTTAATTTATTATACCTTTTTTTTTTTTTAAATAATGACTTTGGAAAAGAGTTAGTAGGGGAAAAATATGCTCTGCTGAAGGTTCAATCTTGAGGCAGAGTGACCACTACCCCCAGCTGTGGACACCAAATAATTACTGAAGAACCTTCTTGGATCTGAGCATTGCAGCTGGATATTAACAGATTGATCTGAGGTCGCCCAAACCAGTTGTACAGGAGTCTGAAAACCTCTGGTTCAACCTCCACTACATGGGATGAACATTTTGTGGCTTAACCAGTCCACCTGAAGGTTCAATTCCCCTGCCTGGTGAACTGTTGATAGGTCCGCGACCTTTTGAATCATCTCGCATGTCTTAATGGTTATGTACAAATGCACGCCATGTTTAGCATCATGGATGAAAATTAAGGGAAGCTAGGGGTACCTTCTCCATCTCATGACCATTGATGTGGAGACAATGTTCATACACTGACCAAGGTTCCTGAGTGGGAAAGTGGCTCTGACCTGCCCTCTATCCGTCTAGACTGACATTTGTTGTAAGAATTAACTCTGGACGTTCTAGTGGAACTTGCTCAGATCGTGCACATCCACTCACCAACTCATGGAGTGACAAAGCTGAGGGGTAAGGAAACTGGCTGATAGTCCTCCGACGAGGGATCCCAGGCCTACAGTAAACCCATTGAATAGGCCGCATCTGGAAGGGAGCCCACGGGATTAAACTATCGCTGCCTATCCCAAGTCCCAAACTGCAGTGAGCCAGTGGACGTCTGAGAAAGGTCACCTTCCAGAAAAAAGGCAGCAAAACCTTTCCTGATTTTGTGCCGAAATTTACCACCAGACATTCCAAGGTCTGAGATGGCTTGGCAGCGCTCTTCTCCCGGTTCACCCTTAGCCATGTGACTCTGGCATATCTAGAGTGCTGAGTACCGACCTCTTGCTAAGGACAATGCTGGTGCATGAATAAACAGGTTGTTCAATCAGGATAGACATTAAGCCACCAGGACTACCAACACCTTCAAGGAACTCAGAGGGGCTGAAGCTTGGGCAAAGAGACATGCCCCATGCTGAAGAGTTGGTCCAGTATCAAAAACCTGAGATACTCTGAGTAGGACTGACAGAGAGGATGTAGCAGCAGGCATCCATCAGATGTATTGGGGCTTAAGAAAACCCCTTGACTGAGCAGCCCGGTGACTGACTTCCGGGGCTCCATCCTGAAAAGGTTTGTGAAGCACAAACTTGTTCAGCCGCTTGAATTTAGAATGGGCCTGACAACGGCCTAACATTATGGGGACCATAAAATAAAACCAACAGGACCATTGAACTCACTGATTAGCAGGACCTGTACTATGGGCTGAAAGAAAAAAGGAGAGCCAGGAGCTTTGATGACAGATGGCCTTTTCGCCACCCCGAAACAGGGTGGGACAAATCAGTTTGTGAGCTGGTGGTTGGTTTGGCCATTAGCTTTTGAAGCCTGGTAGCCAAATCATTATTCCCCCCCCCTTTCTATTTATCCTCCCCCCAGCCTGCCATCACCGACCCATCGGGAGGGTCTAGCAGACATCCCTCTGCCTCTCACCCTAACTGGACGTACTCCTGGAACCTCATGGAGCCGTGGTTTACCCCCCCTGAGCGGGGACGAGGTGGGGCCCAGAGCACCCTGAAACTTACCTGGTGCTGGTCCTGGTGCCGTCAGGTGGGCGAGGGCACAGTGAGGGCACGTCTCTGGCTCTCCATCTTCCCGGCGATGGCAGGCTATTTTTCTGCTTTTCCTGGTGGCCATCGCTCTAGCCCTGATGTCAAGTCATGACCGCCGACATCTGCGCCGCCCTTCCCCTTGCCTACTGGTGTCAGTGACCCCAGACCTCTGCCCGAGGACCAATTTGACACCAAGGCACCCAGCATATTGCTGCACCCCCAGCCTCTACCACGGGTCGGCAAATGCCGAGCTACATCCCAACCCTCCCTGGAGCAGGCTAGCGGTCAAGGGATGCTCCAGCCTGTTCTCCCTGGCTGGCACTCCAGTGACCAAAGTCCGCTCCTGAACCTGGGTCACCGGCGTCGAAAGCGGAAATCCAACCGTTGTGCCAACGGGCCGGCTTCAAATCATTATTTTTAGTGGCTGTCCTTCTTAAGGGCTCAAAAATCACTTTGAAGGCAGATAGCCATTTGGCCAGTAACTTTCAAAAACTGGTAGCCAAACCAATTTTCTAAGTGGCCAGCTGGCTATCTGATTTGTCCCACCCTGCCCAGAAACTGGGGTGGAGAAGTGACCCCTAATAAGGCATCTGACATTGTTCTGGCCCAACCTGAGGAAAACTCCTCTAATCTACCATCACAACATGGAGTTAGGTATGAGCCATGTGCTCTCTTGTGAGGCACCATGCGGTGCTTGTGGTGCTGGACCTCCTGCACAGTGCCTGGCCAGTGCTCATCTGATAACCTTGTTACCCGAGTAGGCTCCTCCATTCTCAAAAGCCAGTTTCCGAAGGAACAGAACCCCCCTTGGAACTGTCTGTGACGGCCGTTACCCTGGCCCCCACTGGGTTACGGTAGTCTTTGTTTGACACTGGAGAAAGCCCTTTTCACTGCATATTTTTTTTAAATAGCATCCAGTGGAATCAAGGCACAGGCCTCCTTCAAGGGGATGTTAAACAGGTTAGCTTATGAAGCTTGACCAGTCCCAATGATAAGCCACATGGCCCTCATGGTCGAAAACAATGACATAGGCCGAGCGGTCTGTCACGAAATTCTCCAGTGAAAAAAATACTTGGAAGGTGGAACCATGGCCATGAATCGCAAAAAAAGGCTTGCCCTTTCAGAAAGACGGAATTAAACTGACCAGGGTACTGACCCATATGTTGAAGGCTCTGGCCAATAAAAGAAGCATAAGACATACAATTGTTGTGTGCTGATAGAGGTAAAACCCCTCCTGCATGCGATGTTCACCCGATTAACATGAAAGACTGTTACGGCCAGAGCCTTCTATTGGAAGGGCGGTGTCTTTTCAGAAATTCAAATGGCCTTGTCTTTCAGTGGGGGAGCTTCCCACCCATGAGACCTTTTCCTTAAAAAGCAAGATCTATAGGGCTGGCTCGGTGGTGCTGAGGGTTGAGGCGCTGGACGCCACACCTCGCAGCATGCGGCGGCCAGTTTGGGGAGCAAGCTCGGGCTAACGAGGCGCGGGCAGGATTGACATTCCATAGGAGCAGCTCTCCTCTCCAAGGAGGGATGTGAGGGTTCTCTGGCTCTTGACTGCCACCCGATGGAGGCTAGGTAACAGTGCCAAGCCATAAGGGAACACTGGCACTAAGCCGGGTGGTGGGAAGAGGCCATCAATGGAGCCACATGTGTGATGGCAGTCTGGAGTAACGGAGAAAAAACAGAAAATGCATATCTCCCCATTGCCAAGAAGGCGCAGGTGGTAATGGTTACTTGGTATTAGAGACAAAAGAAGGACAAGGCCCATCGAGATTGTCCCCCACATAGTGGTATATAGTTTCCCAAGATAATTTAATCAAAGAACCAGTTGTCCAATTGATTTTTAAAGGTAGATATATTCGAACAGTCCACTAAATGTTGTGGTAGTTTATTCCACAATTTAGATGCCCTAATAGAAAAAAAGTTTTGTCTTTTATTTGTTCTTGCCCTTCCGATGTTTAACTGTTTATTGTGTAGTCTTGATACTATCTTCCTTGTTGCATAAGAAATGCCACATGAGTCCATTAAGACTGGGGACTGAATAGTCCTAAACAACTGAAGAAGATCACCTCTTTCCCTTCTTTGTTCAAGTGAATAGAGGCCCATTTTTTCTAATCTTATTTCATAGTTTAAGTGAGATAGATAAGGAATAATTTTTGTTGCCCTGTGTTGTATTTGTCCAATCCTTTTTATGTCAGCAGATAAATAAGGGCTCCAAAAAGGAGACCCATAGTCCATATATGGCCGAATATGGGATCTATAGAGAGTGATTATACATTGCTCTGCTTAAAAAATAAAAGTGTGATTTATTCGTCTAAGTAAAGAATTAGCAATATTAGCTACTCTATTACAGTGATCTATTGATGACAGTTTGCAATTTACCAAAATTCCCAAATCTTTTTCACTGATGGCTGATTTGATATTTATATTGTTAAGTATATATGTCTGTCTGGGATTATTTTTGCCCATGTGTAATACCGAGCATTTGTTTTCATTAAAGCACATTTTATTTGTTATTGCCCACTGCTGAATGGTGGTTAAGTCTTGCTTAAGTATTTTTTGATTTATTGGATTATCCACCCTTCCTCCTAGTTTTGTGTCATCAGCAAATTTGACAACAATATTTGTTGATTTTATAGTCATATCGCTGATAAATAAATTAAACAAGGTGGGTCCCAGGACTGAGCCCTGGGGGACACCACTAGTCACTCCTCCACTCTCAGACAACACACCGTTTATCCTGACTCCCTGTGTTCTGCCAGTCAGCCAGCAATGCACCCATCTAACAATTACTGGAGAGAAACCCAAAAAGGTGAGTTTGTCCACTAGAATTGCGTGGGATACCTTATCAAATGCCTTACTGATGTCTAATAAAATAACATCAATAGAAATATTATTATCCATGTGCTTACTTACATACTCATAAAAAGTGAGTAAATTGGTAGTACAAGAGTAACCCTGTTTAAATCCATGTTGAGTTGGATCTATAATATTTAAGGAGGCCATTCCATGTTCAGTGATGGTTTTGATAATTTTCTCCATCACCTTGCAAGGAACTGAGGTGAGACTTATAGGTCTATAATTTTCAATTTTGGAACGCGTCCCTTGTTTAAAAATAGGAGTGACAATAACTGAAAGCCAATCTGTTGGAATTTTAGTTTCTTGTAAAGATTTATTAAATATTATAGTAAGTGGTAGAATAACGGTGTCTAGTGTACCTAACAAAAATTTAGCGTTAATATTGTCAGGACCAGGACTAGTAGTTTTATTTATAGTTTTAAGTACAGTCATTATGTTGTGTGAGGAAATGTTATAGTCATTAGGGCAAGTAATGAAGTTGGAAAATTGATTACAATTATCAGGTTGGGAGAAAACGGAGCAACAGTAATCATTAAGTACTGTTACTGTTTCTGTATCAGAAACAATTGTTGAGCCATTAATGACTATTGGGCCTACCGATCCATTATTCCCTTTTTTTTTCATTAAGATAGGAATACAATGATTTATGGGAATCCTTTGTATGAACTATTCTAAATTCAAGATTACGTTTTGCTGTAGTTATAGAATTTTTTAAAACCTTAACTGATTTTTTATATTTATGTAATGCTTCCTCTCTAACACATTGTTAGCACAGTTTTTTAGGATTTTAAAAGATAACTGTTTAAGTTTAATTTGTTTTTTAATGGTGTTGTTAAACCACAAGGGTATCTTTCCTTTTTTGTTATATTTATTTTTTATTGGAACATACTGATGTTCAAGTTCATAAATTTTTGTTTTAAAGTATGTCCAAGCTTCTTCAGTATTTAGAGATGAAAGCCTATTTGCCCAATCGATGTTATTTAAAATTTCGTTAATCTTGGAAAAATTTGCCTTTTCATATTGTTTGATCATAAGTTTATTGTTTTGGGTATATGAATCATAAGAAATGGAAAACTGAACAGCCATATGATCGCTGCTGCCCAGAGGGTCTATAATGTTGTGATTAATTATATTATTTTCATCATTAGGGATGAGTAGGTCTAAGATATTATTCCCTCGGGTTGGTTCCCTAAGTAACTGAACAAGACCCAAATCTATAATTGTCGATAAAAAAAAGTTTGTCATGTTGAGAACTGCCGGTTAAAGTCTCCCAATCAATAGATGGTAGGTTAAAATCACCTAAAATGAGGACTGTACCATTTGTAGCCAATGAAGATATTTATTTTGTTAAGGATAAAGTATAATCCATATTAGATGATGGAGGTCTATAACAAGTACCTACTACCATCTTTGGTTGATCATATAATTGAAGGGTGACCCATATACTTTCATTTTGGGCATTAGAAGTAATCTCAAATGATGGAATATCATTCTTTATATAGAGACATACTCCACCACCCTTCCTGTTTAATAATCTATTTTTAGTATAAAGTTTAAATCCTGGTATCTCTACTGACCATAATTTATCTGAGTTACCCCATGTCTCAGTTATAGATATTAAACTGAGATTGTGGAGTTGAATTTTAACTTCTAATTCAGCCAATTTAAGAGTACTCAGAGAACGAGCATTAAAGGACAGAATATTAAGTTGTTGTTTCTTATGAACAGGACTAGAGGTATTAAGAGATTTAGGTTTAAAACCAATCTCCCCCACTAGTATTAGTTTAAATGGGTTTAAATAAAAGTGCTGATCTTACGTCCCAACAATGTACTCCCTCTTCTGCTGAGATGCAAACCATCCCAGCAAAAGAGGGATGGGTAGCCATTAAATTCTTCCCAATGGGTTAGGCAAGGAAGATCCTGCCTAAGACACCATTTACATAACCATTCATTGATAATTTTGATTTTACTTAAAGTACGAGGGGATGCTCTGGGAACTGGTAAAATCTCAGAAAAACATATACTACACCCTCTTTCTTCAAGAATATTGTGGAGAGCAACATAGTCTTGTTTCAATTGTTCAATTGGTGTTTTATTAATGTCATTAGTCCCAAGGTGGATAACTACTAGAGGATTTTTTCCTGCTTGGGACAAAATGGATTTTATCATAGGTGTTATTTTAGACACTTTAGCCCCCCTGTAACTAGAACAAGTTCTATTGATTTTATCTGGGTTACAAATGGCTCTATCGGTAAATTTAATAATGGAGTCACCCAAGACAAAAACTTGTATGTCTTTTGGTTCCGGGGGGAAATATTTCTCCTGTGATTTGTTTGAAATAGAAGGAATATTATGCAGCATTGGTTGATAATTTTGGAAATACTAAGGGAAGGAGGGAATTAGTGTTTGTTGTAACTACTGTACTAGTTCCCAATGCAGTAGGACACTCATTCAAGATTTCAGGGCTATTTAGTCCATCATCATTTACAAAAGACAGAGGATGAAAAGAATTATGCGTTGGTAATATAGGGGCAACAAGGGACTTGCAACTACAGTGTTTCTTAGTCTTATTATTTGGAATAGTCACCCATTCATCTCTTTCAAGGGGCAATAATGCCTGGGATGTAAACTCAGGATTTATATAAGCAGGTGTAGAACTTATTATACAGTTCTCAATAAAGGGAAGGGCACAGTGTAATATACAATCTGTTTCTTGTCCTACAATAGATTTATTGGTACAAGTTGTTGATGTCTCAATGTTTAACAACACTGACATCTGGTCTATATAATCTTCAAGCGCTTCTATCTCAGTACCGCTTGTAGATCTAATTGTGAGGCATTTAATATCCTCTTGCAATGTGGTAACCAACTGGCATTTATCACAAATAAAATTGGGGGATTGTTTCCCAATAGCACACATTTTACACGAAGAACAGCAATTTTTAGCTTGTTTCATAATTGTCAATACTTATGAACCAGTAACCCTAGATATGGAATTTCAGCTAGTTCAACAAATAATGTCAGCTTATACTGTTATGCCCTTGTCCTAGTGTCCACAGTGGACACGGTAGACACTCGCTACAACACGCGTCTTTGCACACGTCTTCGCTCGGGGGGAAGCACAAAGCAAGATAGAAAGAAAAAAAAAATGGAAGATCCATGCCATGGTGGAGAAGACACTTTTCTGAACCACACCTGCCCAATGTTGCTCAATAATCTTGGTCACCTAGTAGCCAAAGAGATGGACTGACATCTGCCGTCTCCACAGAGTGTACCTCCTGAGCTGTAAGGGACTACACATCTCAGCTATCCAAAAGACAAAGACTTATGAAGCAGGGGAGAAAAACACCCCTGATTTGGACTCTTTTTTTCAAAAATTAAGTTAAGGTTAGGAACTTCCCCAAGATCCCCATAATCGTCATCCTGGCCTTCAAAAAGACATGGTCAGGGTCTGCCTGCACATCAGTTATCACAGCTTAAGCTTGCTGCGCCACACCTGGAAGTGCCTGGATAGGACTCCACCTCCTGACCTGAGGGGCCCTACTGGGGAAGGATGTATGTGTGTGGATGTCCTATGGGACACTGGGGCTCAAGCTCACTCCGGAGCCACAAAGGTAATTTCTTGCAATTCTGCTGCCGCTGCCACTGCCAATGAAGAATCAGGTGCTCCCCCTTCCCAGGCCAGAGGTTGCTGAGCAACACAATGAGGGCAAAAGGAACCCATGGGGGAGAGCCCCATCACCCTTTCACCCTTTTTGCAGGACTTGTATCATTTCTTGATTAATGGTATTAATGGTCTCCAGTAAGTCATGGTGCCAAGAGAAATATAACTGTCAAATAACAATTATGAGGTAAAAAATAATGATTAGCCCCAATATCTTTTCTGGACTAAACGTCCCCACAGAGTTGTCTTAAATGCCTTGCTCAAATTCACATATCAAGTAAGTGGGGATCGTGGGAATCAAACCCAGGACTGCTGAATGTATAAGCCATAATAATATAATAATTATTAACCCTGTTGCTTGTTGGACTAAAATCAGCAAAGGCAAATGTAATACTGTAGACACAAACCCAAACTTGAAAAAAAAGGTACAGCACTCCTGTATGGGTGTAGCATAATTGTGTTTACTTTATATCACATCACACACCATTCAAAGTAGCAGCAGTACTGGCATTCAATAAATAAATTTAATCCATCAACTAAAATAGTCCTCTTCCTGAGGAAGGCGTCAGTTGTGATGCAGAAATGTAAACGGTCTGGTTGAACCTAGCGTCCTTCATAAGTCTGCAAAATTGAAATTGCATCCTGCATGTCGGAACCGTAAAGAGGACTATTTTAGCAGATGGATTGAAATTTATTTATTGAACGCCAGTACTGCTGCTACTTTGAATGGTGTGTGATGCAATGTAAAGTAAACAGAATTATGCTACACCCATACAAGAGTGCTGTACCTTTTTTCCAAGTTTGGATGTGTGTCTACATTGACTGGTTCCAGTAAGGTGCCCCTTTTTATTCTCTACACTGGTTGCAGAAATTGTTTGACTGCAAAAATCTTTTGAGCCATACCCAGTTGTGTTGTTGTAAAACCGTAATACTGTATTTGCATGCCAAAAAAGCGTTAGAATGAGCGTGCGCACATGTGTAACATTCTTGTGTGTTAAGCTCTCTTTGACTGCTCCTCTGGGTCCTTGTGCCTGTGGATGCAGACTCCAGATGAATGCTGCCTGACTAGGAGTGGATGTTACATGAGGGTCCAGTCCTCACGGAGCTGCTGGTGGGGACGCTGCCCGAGGGTCCAGCTTATCTTGTTCCCCTGCTCAATGCCCTGGGAGCTTTGTTCTTTTTTGTTTTATAAAACAGCATGCAGAAAGTTAGGAGAAAATCCTAAGGTTAACACATGCTTTCATCTTTCAACGTGCTATCATTAGAGTCCAAAAAGGGTAAAGAAAAAGTTACATTTTGTTAGAAAATTACCTGAGAGTTTGGGAGCAATCAGTGATCGTGAGCAGCCTCTAGGGATGCACAAGGTAAACTGGGGTGTACAGCTTACTACCTCAGATCGGGTGTGAAACCTGGGTGTTATTTTTGACGATGGTCTGACTCTAAAATCACAGCTGTCCGCTGTTGTCAAGGCCTCTTTTTACCACCTGAGGAATATCGCTGGGTGAAACGCCTGGTCCCTCCTGAGGATCTTCCAACATTGGTCCATGCCTTCATGACCACTCGCCTTGACTACTGCAATGCACTGTACCTAGGGTTACCGGGGGTTGATATCCACCACCTGCAGCAGGTGCAGAATGTGGCTGCCAAGCTTTTGACTGGTACATCTAGGACCAGCCATATTACACCTGTGCTCCACAGACTGCACTGGCTACCAGTGCGGTGGAATATCACCTTCAAGGTCGGTTTGCTGACCTATAAAGCCCCACACGATCAGGGACCCCGCTACCTGCAAGATCTCCTTTCTCCCTACTGCCCCTCCTGACCACTCCGATCCACCGACGAGGGATTGTTAGAGATTCCCAGGATGCGACTTCATTCATCTGGGGCCTGTTCTTTTGCTTTTGTGGCCCCTACCCTGGGGAATTTTCTACCTCATTGGATAAGGGAGTGCTTGACCACCCAAAGTTTTAAAACAGAACTGAAAACTTACATCTTTTGAGGACTTCTGGTGACGTCAGCGTCGGTAATGGCAGCCTGATATCAAGCAGTGAGAACCTGGCGGCTAAATCTGTGGTAATCAGCCGATTAACAGCCATTTAATTAGCACAGTACTTCCCGACAAGACTGCTGAGCATATGGCCACATGAAAAATTCAAAGAGTTCCACACGCGGCACTCCCAGGTTAAAAAAAAAAAAAGTGAGGTGGCAGCATCACAGCTCAGAGACAGAAGCCCTGCAGCCTCCCACACTTTCACATATATAGGAGGCTCTGGAGAAGAGAACGAGGATTTGGGTCCTGAGACAGGCACATATTCAGGCAGAGCAGACGGCCAGGCTATCATGCGGATGCTACACCGCATCGATGGCAATGTTTCAGGGCTCAGGAAGGACCTAAAAAACTTAGAACAAAGAATGGCAGCAGTGGAAAGCCAAATGAATACCATACAAAGTGAGCACATGGTATTTGGCCGCTCGCTGCTTTACTTCTACAGAAGGGAGCGGGACCTTACAGCTCGGGCAGAAGACGTGAAGACTTGCTCCAGGAGAAATAACATCAGAGTGTTCAGGGTCCCTGAAGGAGCAGAGCAAGATTACACTAACATTTATGGAGTGTTGGCTGCAAAAGGAATTAGACCTCTCGGCAGATTCAGAACTCGGCGTTGAATGTGCACACAAAGCGATAGCCCCTAAACCAAAACAAGTGGCCCCAGCTCACTCTATCATTATCAAATTTTTGAGTTATCCAGTAAAAGAGAAGGTTTTGAGAATGGTGTGGGCTAAGAAGGATCTCAATTTAGATGGGCAACGGGTGTATGTTGCTCAAGATTACCCACCAATGCTCCTGGCCAAGAGAAAGAAAGTTTTACAAGCAGTGAAACGACTGAAGGGTAAAGGGTTGAAGGCACAGGTGCGCTATCCTGCCCATCTATGGGTTCAAGACAAAGATACTACCAACAGCTTTGACACATTGATAGCAGCTTCTTCCTACCTGAAGGCTCTGTATATTTCCATTCCTGACCTTAAGGATGAAGTGGCGGAAACAGAGACAGAGGATATGTTGTGGTCAGTAGTTTCACCAAACAGCGCCAGAGGCAAAAGAGGACAGGGCAATATTGTGCCCCTACACACCGAACTTACTAAGTGACTGAAGAAGGGCTCCAACACCTGAAGACCAAGCGATTAGC
The DNA here is from genome assembly GCA_016271365.2 of Neoceratodus forsteri. Lineage (NCBI taxonomy): Eukaryota > Metazoa > Chordata > Ceratodontiformes > Ceratodontidae > Neoceratodus > Neoceratodus forsteri. The sequence continues at coordinate 910,659,427 of CM057449.1, read as the reverse complement.
AAGGGATTTGTTCCTATCTGGATGCAGCTTGGATGGAGTTCCAGGAAAAGGGGACAATCTGATTTGGGTGTTTTTTTTGTTCCGTCTCCCCCCTACCTGATTATTGGACCCATGCTCCACCTGTTGATTCTGGTTTGAGGGTGGCAGGTTTGTGAGGTAGGTGGAGAATAAATGTTCCTATTAACACAGGGCTTCACAAGGGTGTGGTTGCCTGCCACTCAGACTATAAAGGCAGTGTACTTGCCCCTGGTGTGCTGTGAAAGTTAAGCTCATGTCCTCTTCACTTGAAGTATTGAACTTGTCTAATCAAATGGAAACTTGAACAAATAACTGCTCTAAAATAAATCTGATGATAACTGGGAAGGGGAGGAGGATGGTGGAAAGTATTATGATCAGAAATGGTGATAATACCAGAGGCAACATGTCTTTCCTTTTTCTCTTTCCATTATCTTGGGGGGGAAATGACTTTGCCAGTACTCCAGTGAGAAGCTGGCTGGGGCTGGGGCTGGGGAGCCGTGGATGACTGGCAACGTGTTTTTTTTTTTTGTCTGCACCTGAGGCACATTTGTTTCATCTTGATAACCCATATAGGGTGAAGGTCCCACCCCCATTATACCTCAGGGTTACAACCTCCCTAGTAATACACTGGGGGAAGACATTCTAACCACAACATTTACTGGGAACCCACTCAGTGCACAGGGGTTTAATTGATGTGTTAAACTTAGATCGCAGACAATGAGGCCTTGCTTTACTGTCTATAGGTTGTAAAATGTGTTTAAGGAAATGGAGAGGGGAGGGGGAGTCTTTTACTGCCACAAACAGGATCCTTTAATGCTTTGAGACCCGTAGTTGGTATAAAGAGGAGATCATTGTCTCTGTTAAGTGAGAGGTTAACAATTTTTCTTTTTGGTTTTTGGCTGAATCATTTGATATGATTGAGGGGGTGGTTGGACTGGTCGTGATGGACCCCTTTAAGGGATACTCGAACGAAATTCACATAATGTCACTAAAGGAGTGTGTGGGGTTCTCCTCCCAGTCCAGTTTAAGGGAGTAGCTCCCCCCTCCCTTGGAAAGTTACCCGCCGCCAGAGATCTCGCGCACAGGGATCCTGGAGGCCCATCCCTGAGGGAAAAGCAATGAGAGAGTCAAGAGGCTTTCTTGCTCTTTATACCCTGAGCATCAGGGTGCTCCTTCAGGGGTATTTACTACTCAGAGGGTTCTCACTGGTGCTTTGGGAAGACTTACTGTCTTCCACAGTTTGTTCCATTATTGTTCAATGTGTAATCTGTCAGCGAGTTTAGACAGAATGCATGGTTGGGATGTTCTTCATTGTTATGCTGTTCATCTGTTAGTGTTTATATCAGCTTTTGTGTACTCATCTATTTCCTTTTTGTATTTTTTTTTTTCCCGGGACGGTGTATTATTGGTGGAGGGGGAATGAACCATTGGTAATATTATCATTGAACTATACTTATTACTATGGATGGTCTAAAAGTTTGTACCTGGAATGTTAAAGGGGTAAACAATGTTGTCAAGAGAGCTCGTATTCTGCAAGCACTTCAGAGGGCCAAATGTGATATAGCCGGCTTGCAGGAAACAAAACTGTCTGCTTCATAGCACCTTAAATTCAGGAGCACATGGGTGGGAAATTTATATGTTGACTCACACCCAGATGCCAAAAAAGCCGGGGTTGCTATTTTGATTAGAACAGGTCTACCTTTTCAAATAAGTAAGGTGTATTTGGAGGGGGCAGGGAGAATGGTCTACATCTTTGGGGATCCTACGTGGCCGGCCTCTTCATGTGGTTTCAATATAGGCACCCACTCCTTCCTCAGGGGAGTTCTTCCATTTAGTGTTTTGACACTTGGCCTCCCTTCTGTATGGTCAAATATTATGCCTGGGGGATTGGAACTGTGTTGAGGACATGCTCCTTGACCGTAGCCCATCACAGGGGAAGAGACAAAAGGCATGCTCCAAATTTTTAAAAACACTAAGGGAAGAGGGAGGTTTTATAGATCAGTGGAGAATCCAAAATCCTAGCCTAGTAGAATTTACCTTATATTTGGCAGCCTCTGACTCCTACTCCAGGCTAGATAGGTTATACACCCTGAAAAAGTGGATGCATATCATACAAGATGCAAAAATACATGCTATTTCATTATCAGGCCATACTTTGGTTTCTTTTGACGTGCAGTGGGGTCCTACTCGTTCTGGAGGATGGTGGAGACATAATGCAGGTTTGCTGCATGATGAAGGTTTTGTAAATTCTATGAAAGACCTTATTAAGGGGCTCCTTATAGACAACACAGACAAGGATACATCTTTAAAATATATTTGGGATAGCCTTAAGGTAGTGGTGAGAAGCCACGCAATATCATACGCCTCTTATAAGAAGAAACAGCACCAAGCCATGTTATTAAAGGCAGACAAAGCTTTATGGCGCCTGGAGTCTGAACATAAAAGAACCCGAGACCCAGTCCTGTTGCACAGGTTAAAAAAACAAGGGATGAATATAATGCCATTCAAGACAGGAGAACAGAAAATGCTCTCCGCTTTATTGGACAAAAATACTATGAATGTGGACATAAGGCACACAGGCTATTGGCTCTCTGTCTTTAGAAACAAGAAGCTGAGAGGTATATACCCAAGATTAAAAAAGGGAGGGAATAGAGATTTTGAGGTTTCCCCTGGTGATATAGCACAGGAATTTCTTAAATATTATTCCCAATTATATAAGCAGGAGAGGGATGAAGGCCACTCAGAAAAAGTGGCAGAGTTTTTTTTAGCAAAGTACAACTCCCGAAACTATCCCAAGAACAGCAACAATTTACGGAATCCCTATTTATTGAAGCACAAATACTGGAGGTAATAAAGTCCTTTAAGGTGGGGAAGGCCCCAGGCCCAGAAGGGTGTATAAGAGAATTTTACATTACATTTGCAACAGAGCTCACACCATTATTAACTAAACTTTGCAATGCCACTCAGGAAGAAGGCTCCATTACTTTGGCAAGATGGGAGAGTGCCTCAGAAAAGCACTAGCAAACAGGCTAGAAGGAGGTGTGGAGCAACAATGGGGAATCATCAAACCTGCCATCACAGAGGCAACAAGCCTTTGTGTGAAGCAAATAAACAAATCAAAACGAAAGAAAAAGCCACTATGGTTCTCAAAAGAGGTGGCTGTGAAAGTCAGGAAGAAAAAGATAGCATTCCGGAAGTATAAGGAAACACAGAAGGAGCAGGACAGACAGCTGTACCAGTTAAGGCAGAAGGAAGCAGGAAGGGAAGTAAGAATAGCAAAGGCCCAAACTGAGGAAAAGATAGCCAACTCAGTTAAGAAGGGGGATAAAACCTTTTATAGGTACATCAGCGAGTGTAGAAAGACAAAAGGAGGGATAGTGAGATTGAACAGAATGAACAGTGGGTGGGCAGAGGGGGACAGTGAAAAAGCAGGGATACTGAACAAATATTTCTGCTCAGTATTCACAAAAGAGTAGGGGGAAGTGCCTAATCCAATTAACAGAAGCACTCTTGATAGAGGGGGTCGATCGCAGTCCTTTCACAGAAGAAAGGGTTCTGCAAGAACTCCTAAAACTGAAGGTAGACAAAGCAATGGGGCCTGATGGAATTCACCCCAGAATTCTAAAAGAATTAAGGGAGGAACTAGTGAAACCACGGGCTACTCTTTTTAATAAATCATGGGAGGATGGTGTGGTACTAGAGGACTGGAGGAAGGCGGACGTGATTCCCCTTCACAAAAGTGGGACCAAGACAGAGGCAGGAAACTACAGACCTGTCAGTTTGACCTCTGTGGTAGGGAAAGTGATGGAGTCACTCTGAAGGAAAGAATAGTTGAGTACCTAGGGGCCAGTGGGGCACAGGACCCAAGGCAGCATGGGTTCACAGCGGGAAGGTCATGTCAGATGAATCTAATAGATTTCTTTGACTGGGTGACCAAAGTAGTAGACCAGGGAGGGGCTGTGGACATGGCCTACCTAGACTTTAGCAAGGCATTTGACACAGTCCCACACAAAAGATTAATAGTCAAATTAACCAGCCTGGGAGTGGGTCCCAGGGTGGTAGCCTGGGTAAAACGCTGGCTGGACAACAGGACACAGAAGGTAATTGTAAATGGAGTCCACTCTGAAGAAAGAGGGGTTACTAGTGGGGTACCGCAGGGTTCAGTATTGGGTCCAGTCCTTTTTAATGTCTTCATAAGTGACATTGCAGAAGGAAGGAAAGAAGGAAAAGTATGCCTCTTTGCAGATGACACAAAGATCTGCCACAGAGTTGATACACAAGGAGGCATGGAAAGGATGAGAAGGGACTTGGCAAGGTTGGAGGAATGGTCAGAAGTATGGCAGCTAGGATTCAATGCAAAGAAGTGCAAAATAATGCACCTGGGAAACAAGAACCCAGGGGAAGAATACACCATGAGGGGGAAGGTAGTAACAACAACAAAAAGGAAAGGGACCTGGGGGTAATCATATCTGATGACTTTAAGGTTAGCAAGCAATGTGAGAAGGCAGTAGAGAGGGCTGGGGGTATACTGGGATGCACAGGGAGAGGCATCAGCAGCAGAAAACAGGAAGTTGTTATCCCTCTGTACAGACAGTTGGTGAGACCCCATCTGGAGTACTCATGGCCCAGTTCTGGAGACCCCATCTCCGCAAGGACATAGACAGGATAGAGGCAGTCCAGAAGAGGGCAACTAAAATGGTGCAGGGTCTGCAAGAGAAGCCGCATGAGGAGAGACTAAAGGAGCTTAATATGTATACCCTTGAGGAAAGAAGGGAGGGGGGGACATGACAGAAACTTTCAACAAAGTCCAAGAGGGTAGCATCTTTTAGAAAAAGAGACGTGCAAGAACAAGGGGACACAATTTAAAGATGGGGGGGCAGTTCAGGGGCAATGTGAGGAAGTATTATTTCACAGAGAGGGTAGTAGATGCATGGAACAGCCTTCCTGAGGAGGTTGTGGGGTCTAAAACTGTGGGAGAATTCAAGAATGCATGGGACAGACATAAGGCAATTCTTGTGGGGGGTAGGAAGAAATAGGCTGTTGGTTAACTAGGATCTGTGGCCTATCCAGTAGGTAGGGAAATGGGCAGACTAGATGGGCCAAGCGGTCCTTATCTGCCGTCAAAGTCTATGTTTCATGGAATAGGGCCTTGATCTCGGTGCTGCCCAAGCTGGGAAAAGACAGTACCATGTGTGCCAGTTATCGCCCGATTTCCCTTCTCAATCAAGACGCCAAGATTTCTGCGAGGGCCATTGGCATGCGGGTGGAAAAAGTTATTATGGATTTAGTACACCCAGATCAAACTGGCTTTATCTCAGGGAAACACATTCAAGACAATACCCAACTTCTCCTGAATGTCCTTGCATCAGCTAAATCACTCCCCTTGAATGTCTTGGGAGCTATTATTTTGATCGATGCAGAAAAAGCGTTCAACCGACTAGATTGGGAATTCTTAGATATTACACTACAACAATTTGGCTTTGCGTCTAAATTTCGATTGTGGATCTACTAATCTATATAGCCAGCCCACAGCCCAGATAAAAGTGAATGGTGCAACTTCTAATTCATTCAGCACTGGGTGGGGTATGAGGCAGGGGTGTCCTCTTTCCCCTCTTCTATTCGCCCTCAGCATCGAGCCTTTAGTAGCCTTTATCTGTCAGTCCCTGGAGTATGAAGGTATCCGGGTGAGGGGGGAACTTCGAATATCGTTATATGCAGATGATATCCTCCTTTATGTGTTGAAACCAGCTGGGGCAGTACCAAAGGTTTTAGAACTATTAAAATATTTTGGAACTGTCTCAGGCTTCAAAGTCAGCGCATCTAAGATGGAAATGCCTCCGGTAGGACAATGCTCTGGTTCCCTCCCTTCAGTTGGGGGGAATTTAAAGCAGCAGTACTACGAAATCAGGAAGTGACCAATCAAAATTCTGTTTTTCAGCTGTAAGCATGCGGCCAAAGTTCCAGTTTCCATACCAGTAAATATTTTTTCCCAGTCGTCCTTAGTTTTTTAGATATTTGCAATTTATTTGAAGTGTTGTAGCGCTACAACAAATATGGCGGCTGATTAATTTCAGCTGCACTTTTTCTTCAGGTCGCATCACGTCTTTTGACAACAGCAGAGGGACCCTCTGCTGACCATTCCTGATGTCCCTGCAAGTCATTCAAATGTGCAGTTGGCAGTGGAGGGGGTTCCAGTGCAACATGCTGGGTGGCAGAAATGTAAACAAAAGCAGAGAATAACTGAGCAAATTACTCGGCGATAGTACAATGCCGACGAGAAAGAGTACCAGGTATATGATTAGCAGGGCACAGGGAATAAACTGACAAAAAAGCTCAATTTTTTTTTTCGTAGTACTGCTGCTTTAAAGTGGGCCACAGGGGGATTGAAATACTTGGGAATTTGGGTCCTGAGGGGCTTAACAAAACTTTATAGCTGTAACCATTTAAAACTGTTGAAAGAAATTCAGGCATAGAAACATAGAATTTGACGGCAGATAAGGACCGCTTGGCCCACCCAGTCTGCCCATTTCCCCACCTACTGGATAAGCTGCAGATCCTAGTTAACCAGCAGCCTACTTCTTCCTACCCCCAACCCCTAGAATGGCCCTATGACTGTCCCATGCATGCTTGAATTCCACCACTGATTCTGACTCCACAACCTCCTCTAGAAGGCCGTTCCATGCATCCACAACCCTCACTGTGAAAAAATACTTCCTTAAATTACCTCTGAGCTGCCCCCCATCTTCAAATTGTGCCCTCTTGTTCTTGCACACCTCTTTTTTTGAAAGATGCTACCCTCTTGGACTTTGTTGATTCCCTTGAGGTACTTGAACGTTTCTATCATGTCCCCCCTCTCCCTCCTTTCCTCGAGGCTATACATATTAAGCTTCTTTCGTCTCTCTTCATGTGTCTTCCAGTGCAGACCCTGCACCATTTTAGTTGCCCTCCTCTGGACAGCTTCCATCCTGTCTATGTCTTTGCGGAGATTGGGTCTCCAGAACTGCACACAGTACTCCAGATGGGGTCTCACCAGCTGGCTGTACAGAGGCATAATAACTTCCTGTTTTCTACTGGTGATGCCTCTCCCTATGCATCCCAGTATCCCCCCAGCCCTCCTTGCTGCCCTCTCACATTGCTTGCCCACCTTTAGGTCATCTGATATGACTACCCCCAGGTCTCTTTCCATTTTTGTTGTTGTTAGTCTCTCACCCCCCATTGTGTACTCTTCCCCTGGGTTTTTGTTTCCCAGGTGCATTACCTTGCACTTCTTAGCATTGAATCTAAGCTGCCATACATTTGACCATTCCTCTAACCTTGTCAAGTCCCTTCTCATCCTTTCCACCCCACCCTGTGCATCAACTCTGTTGCAGATCTTTGTGTCATCTGCAAAGCGACATACTTTTCCTTCCAGTCCCTCTGCAATGTCGCTTATAAAGACATTGAAGAAGACCGGTCCTAATACTGAACCCTGCGGTACCCCACTAGTAACCCTCCTTTCTTCTGAGTGGGCTCCATTTACTATGACTCTCTGTGTCCTATTCTCCAGCCAATTCTTTACCCAGGCTGTCATCTTGGGACCCACTCCCAGGCTGGCTAACTTGTATATTAATCTTTTGTGTGGGACTGTGTCAAATGCCTTGCTAAAGTCTAGGTAGGCCATGTCCACAGCCCCTCCCTGATCTACTACTTTGGTCACCCAGTCAAAGAAATCTATCAGATTCGTCTGGCATGACCTTCCCGCTGTGAATCCATGCTGCCTAGGGTCCTGTGCCCCTCTGGCCTCTAGATACTCGACAATTCTTTCCTTCAGAAGTGATTCCATCATTTTCCCTATCACTGAGCTTAAACTAACAGGTCTGTAGTTTCCTGCTTCTGCCTTGCTCCCACTTTTGTGAAGGGGAATCACATCTGCCCTCCTCCAGTCCTCGGGTACCACCCCATCCTCCCATGATTTGTTAAAAAGGGTAGTCAGTGGTGTCACTAGTTCTACCCTTAATTCTTTTAGAATTCTGGGATGAATCCCATCAGGTTCCATTGCTTTGTCCACCTTCAGTTTTAAGAGTTCTTTCAGAACCCTTTCTTCTGTAAATGGGTGGTATCAACTTCTGTATCCAGAGTGTTTCTACTGTTTGTTTTATGTACCTCCCCTCTTCATTTGTAAATACTGAGCAAAAATATTTGTTTAGTATCTCTGCCTTTCACAGTCTCCCTCTGCCCACCCTCCCTCCCCCCTTTATTAAGCCTCACTATCCCTCCTTGGTCTTCCTTCGCTCCTGATGTACCTATAAAAGGTTTTATCCCCTTCTTAACTGAGTTGGCTATCTTTCCTCGGTTTGGGCTTTTGCTGTTCTGACTGCCTTTCCAGCCTCCTTTGCTTTAACTGATACAGTTATCTGTCCTCGCCTTCATGTATTCCTTGTACTTCCTGAATGCTTTTTTCTCTTGAACCTTCACTGCCACTTCCTTTGAGAACCATAGTGGTTTCTTACATCGTTTTGTTTTGTTTATTTGCTTCACACAGGCTCGTTACCTCTGTGATGGCAGTTTTATTATTCCCATTGTTCTTCCACCCTCCTTCCTGCCCATTTGCTAGTGCATTCCTTAGGCACTCACCCATTTTATGCAAAGTCAGCCCTCCTAAAGTCCAGTACTTTTTGCCTTTGTATGGCTTGACTCTATTGCTGTGTTTATTGTGAACCATACTGTTCTGGCGGTCGCTAGTTCCCAGATGGCTACCCACTTCTACATCTGTGATCCTCTCTCCATCTCCATTTGAGAGGATCAGGTCTAAGATTGCTCCCTCTCGAGTGGGCTCCAATACTAGTTGTCTAAGGCATGCCCCCTGTAGGGCATCTAGAATAACTCCACTCTTCAAAGTGGCTGCTGCAACTGCACTCCAGTTAACATCTGGCATATTCGGATCACCCATCAGCAATAGCTCCCCTTTTTCTGCCATTCTAAGTATACTTTCTATCATTTCCTTGCCATTTCCTCCCCCTGAGAAGGCGGTCTGTATACAACCCCTGTGCGGATTGTGGTGCCATTGCCTGTCTCCAAATTTACCCACAGTGCTTCTTCTCCTCCCTGTTTACCCTTTTGTTCTGTTGCTTTTATTCCTTCCCTTATGTAAGGGCTACTCCTCCTCCTCTTTACCTCCCTGTCCCTCCTGTAGATAGTGTATCCTGGTATGTTTACGTCCCGGTCATGGTTTTGTGTGTACCATGTTTCTGTGACTGCCACGATATCCAGATGTTCCTCCTCCATCAAGGCCACTAATTCAGGAAGCTTGTTACCCAGACTACGGCATTGGTACTCATTGCTCTCCATTTTTTGATGGCTTTACCTTCTGTTGCAGCATCCCCCACTGACCTTTCTACCTCGGTCTTTTTCTCATTTAGTACCCTGTTTTGCAGGAGAGGCTGGGATTTTCCTGCTGCTTATCAGTGCCTCCTTTGACTAGTTTAAAAGCTTGCCAATGAAGCATTTAAACCGATTGCTCAAAAGACTTGTTCCTTCCTGGACAGATGCAGACCATCCTGCTAGTATAGGCTGGTGTCCCTCCAGGTGGAACCCCAGTCCCCAATGAAGCCAAATCCTATGCTCCACACCATTTTTTCAACCATTCATTAAACTGCATGGTGCTAATTACCCTCGCCTCCCCCATGCCATTGACAGGCGGCACCTCTGAGAAGGATACTGTGTGTGCTACCTGTCTTAGGCCCCTCCCCAACTCTGCAATGTCCTCCTGCACTGCTCTAATCTCATGATGAGCCAAGTCATTTGTCCCTAGGTGGACAATTACGTCCAGCTCAGACTCCCTTGCAGCTGTTCTCGTGATACTGAGGATGCGCTTCCTGTCCCTCCAAGCCATGGCACCAGGCAGGCACCTTACTTCAGTTTTCCCAGCTCTCCCCAGTTCTATCCCCTAATAATTGAGTCCCCCACCAGGAGCTGCTTCCTTTCCCTGTGGTGTCCTCTGCCTCCTTCCTGTGGGCCTCCCTTGTGACAGTTGTCATCAGTCTTCTCTGCAGGTGCATCCATAGTGGAGCTATGCTCCCTCAGAATGGTGTATGGATTGTGGAGTGGAACAACTGACTGGGTGTGCCTCTGTTCCACCATCCTCACCCTCCCTGAGCCCACTGTGGTCCAACTGCTGTGCTTTCTTCGCAACCTCTGAGGTAGTGGTGGTGGCGCTAGTGCTCCCTGGATGGGGAGGTTCCTTCCTACTGTCCAAGTGTGGCCTGGGGAAGGTTTCTTACTACTGTCCAGTGCGACCTGAAAGACGGCAACTTCCTCCCTCAGGGCAGAGAGTTGTCTGCAAATAGGGCAGCATCTCAGCCTCCAGAAAGACTCCCGGAAGACTGCTGCCCCACAGCCATTACATTGCACTACTCCCCACATGTTTATCTACTTTTTTTTTGTTTGTTTTTGTGTGTGTGTGCGTGTGTGATTGGTTTGTTATATAGAAATATATATATTATACAATGTGTATGCTCATATTGTCAGTGCAGTGTGCTAGAGAGGCTATGACAGTGATATGCACCTTGCACTCCTGAGAAATGATGTCAGAACCTCAGGTATAAAGGAACTATTTCCAGGGGTGGGTGGGGTGAGGGTGGGAAGAGTTGGGCCTAAACTGTGCCCTCACAAAACAATCAGCTAAAAGCTCTCACCCACCGCTGCGATGAGTGCCTTCCTGTCAGCAAGATACCCTACACAACAATTTGACAGAGAAAATACCCTGCTAATCAAACAGAGAAAAATCCAGACATCCAAGGCAGATTGTAGAAGGTGGAGAGAGTTGCCATTGTCTCTTTTTGGTAAATTCTAAACAGTGCGTAAGAATCTATTATGTTTCCTTTTTAATTTTTTCAACAATTCCACTTCGCCCTCCTAGCTCATTTTGGAAGGCCATCAGAACTACATTAACCAAATTCATATGGAGAGGGAAAAGGCCCAGGATCAGATGGCCAATATTGACATCTCCAAAGAGATTGGGTGGCCTGGGTCTTCTAGAATTTAAGCAGTATTTCTGGACCACTCCGCTACAATATCTTGCTCTTCATCTGGCTATGGCTGAGTATCCCATGTGGGTTACTTTAGAGAGACAGATACATGGGGGTGTGGGGGTGGCTAGATTAGGGGATATTGTATATATTGATGGTACTAACATCAAACCAGCGGATACTGATAATACTTGGGCACTGTCTCTTAAACAAGTATGGATAGAAGTTTGTAAACTCCTCACTACCCTGGAGAGAGAGACACCTCTGCGAGCCTATCTTGATTTTCTACTCTATAAGTTAGATGGTGGGTTCTGGGGGTGGGAAAGACATGGCCTGTCTGAATTGGGTCATTTTTCTCAGGGGAATGAGTTTAAACCCTTTTCTCAACTGAGACAGGAATACCATCTTCCAGCCACAGATCTGTTTAGATACATGCAATTTAGGCACTATTTACTGGATCCAATGAGGAGAACTCGGGTATTGGTCTCTCGGAATCATTAAAAGACCTTATAATTTCCCTTGCCACCTTCCCATAAATTAAGAGGAGGGTTTCGCAGACAGTACAGTTGATAGCTGGTTTGGTACCAAATACAATGGAGTTGTTAAGGACAAAATGGGAATCAGAGGCAAGTATAGCCTTGCCCGAATCAGAATGGGGGAAGATTTGGGAAGTAATATTCACCACAACGGCCTCTCCTTCCTGGAGAGACGTTCGATGGCGGGTGGCTATCAGATACTTTCATACATCTGTGATAACAAAACACTTTGGGGCTCACCCATCAAATAGATGCTGAAGGGGGTGCACAGATGCATACTCACATTATTTGGGCTTGTCCAATTCTGGAAAACTTTTGGAAAGAAGTTGCTATGGAAGGAGGAAAGATATTTGAAATTGATATGCCTCTAGAATTTCCAAAATTGGGTTCTGGGGTTGCCGCCCACAGTTTTAAGAATAAAAGCAAAAAAGTATTTATACAACATTGTGAGTGGCATCTGCTCTGAAGCGATCACTCAAAGATGGTTAACCCCCAATAGGATCCTGGCTTGATAATTGTAACCGCATTTTGGAGATGGAACGGCTGACAGACAAAGCGCAGTTGAAAAAAAGATAGATTTATTAGTCGTTGGATGCCTTTTTTCACTATTTGCCAGCCACCCAAGATTAAGACATTCTTGAAGTTTTAGCAGACCAAAATTAGGTAGGATTCCCGGTTTGCTCTCTATTTAATGATTCTCCATTGAGTCCAAGGATGTGAATGTTCAGGGTTAGATTATGCTTTGGGGCCCTTCCTCTGTGTCCTCCTCAGTCTCAACCACCACCAACATAAACAAAATACTGAGTTATTATATACTGACAGTATTCCTTCTTGCTAAATACGCTGACTCCTGGGTGTTGTAGTGTAATATAATTTTCTTGTTTTTTTCTGTCATAGATGTGTAATTTACTTTGTTTTTGTATGTACAGTATGTCTATACATGGATTGTATGAAGTTGTAATTGCCTTGATATGGAAAACCTGAATAAACTATGATTTCCAAAAAAAGAAAACTTATCTCTTTAGCCTGGCATTTTTAAAGGGAGACTAATATTAATTATGCAGGACTGCCATCTTGTTTTATGATTCAGTTGGCTGCTTGTATTTTAAGATGTTGATGTTTTTATTTATTGTATTTAATTGTTCATGTTTTGTGGATTTTATGTACAGGTGCCTTGATCGTTGGAAAGGCGCCTTTTTACAAATAAAGTTTGATTTGATTGTGCTTGCGCGGATGTGCATGCACTTGCACAATGCAATTCAATGGAGATTGCGCTGCGCAAATGAGATTAGCACTGCAAAAAGTGCGCACACCATGGGCGCGTGCTCTAGACAATGGCAGGAAGCCAAACTGAAGAAGGAGCACGTGCCCAGCCCTAATGGTGGCTGCACAAATGGAAAGACGAAGGTCTGTGGTGGAAAATCACCAAAACACCTCTAAAATGGACCAAATTCATACAGTAGCTGTATAACAGTACAAAACATCCTACACTCCCAATAAATAAAACTGTACCTAGCTGTGGCACCTTTTTGTCTTTCTGTTTTTAAATGAAGACCATTAAAACATCCTAGCATGGCAGAAGTGGCTCCCAATCCACACAGGGAATGAGAAAAAAAAGCAGCTTATTCAATTGGAAAGCCGCAGCTTAACAGGTACAATTTTAATTTAGGGGTGCTCCCTGAAATAGGCAGCCTCAACCTGCAGTGCAGAATTGCAGCCCCAAATGAAGACTTGAAATCTTGAAACTTGAAATTCTTGAGAGAAGATAAAAGTAGCTCTAACCCCTTCAAATGGCACAGCTAAACTGGGGAGTTGCTGCAGCATGGAATCCTCATATGCCCAACATTCTAAAGCACATAAATGTGGAGTGCTACAGCAAGCAGCTAGGTGCACCTTAAGGGTGGGAGGCCTGAGGCCCAAAGTCTGAAGGTGAACCAAGTAATCCAAAAGTATGGGCATGTCTGCCTTTAAAGGACTGAGCTGCTTAGGAGCACACCACAGAAAAAATATTTTTTGGCACCAAGCCATCAGTACCTTGTTAACTGACTACATAAACAAAACTGATCCAAAACAGTACATCAGCACTGAAGAGTTTAAACTACAGTAAGTTACTATAAACTACATGAACCACAGCAATTTGTTTTCAGTGGTCAGAGTTCTGTGTACCACAAGCTACAGTCATGGTGGGGGGAGGGTCTCAGAATCTGTAAATCTGTATAAAATAAAACACTCAAGAAGCTGGATTGGCAAAATAGCAAGGTCACTTATTTCAACAAATGAAAAGGAATTAAAAATGTGGGAAGGGAAGGTAAAATCAGGATTGCAATTGGGGGTTACCCTAGTAAATCACCTGCAGAGAAGCACATTGCCACCAAAGCTGCATGTCAGAACTAGGGACACCTGGTGCTTAACCCCAGACCAGTGACCTCTACCTGATTTGCCCTGCACTTGTTCAAGATAGCACGCAGGTGACCCAAGCAGCAAAAGTCCCAGGGCCAAAAGTACAAAATTACTCACAGGCTGCAGGACAGCTCAGCTCCTCTGGCACCAACTCACGTGACGTAACACCAGTGATACGCTGCAGTATAATACAAACTTTACTGAATTACAAACAGCAATGGCTGTGACACTCCCTCCCTCCAAGGCCTGCACTTGCTGGAAAAAAGTTGCACAGTATTCATTATGCAATTCTTGACAGCATGCTTTCCGAGTTCAAAACTTACAGTGGCACTGTATGAAGTATATGTTCAGAGCTTTTTTTTTTTTTACTGGGTGGAGGGCCAGCAAAGTGAAGCTCCCTTACATTTTACTGTGCCATGCAGTGGGACACAAGAATTCTGCGATGGAGCTTCAGGAGTGACATCCTCTATCTGGGAGAACTCTTGCTTGGTGGCCTTACTGTGCTGCAACCAACAGAAGAGACATAGACAGCAAAAATAATGTCCGCAACTGGGTAATGGTGGTGCAACCAGTAATTATTAGACAACGAAGGCAAGAAAACTGGTGCTGCTCACCAAGTGCAAAAAACAGGATGCTAGATAACTGCTGCACAGTGCATCAAGTTTTATTTGGGTGAAACAGCAAACGCAGTATAATATGCAAACATAGGAAAGTGTGCACTGACATGCCTCAATGTTTCGCACACCTGCACTTTGTCGAGAGTGTCTCTGGACAAAGCGCAGGAATGCAAAATGTCGAAACACGTCACTGCACTTCTGCCCATGTTCACTTCTTACACTGTGTTTCCTGTTTCACCCAAAAAAACACTTGATGCACTGAGCAGCAGCTATCTAGTGTCCTTTTTTTTGCACTTGGTGAGCAGCACCAGTTTTCTTACCTGAGAAGAGACATCTTAAGATGCCGCCAATCTTTGACTGGTACTGACAGGGACTAGCATGTAGAGAGGTGCAGAGGTGTTGCAGTCTCTGGCTAACTAAGGTGAGACTACAAGTATCTTATGTAGGCAATCAATCAATCAATCAAATCTTTATTTATTCAGGCGAACATCATTGAGCAGAGCTCATTTGCAAGATGGACCTGATAAGGTCAAGGTTCAATAGTTGGTACATAAACAGATACATTTGAAACAATTATATATACATAATCAAAAGACAGAAGTTGATTAAAGCATAACAGGACAAGGTAGGACATAAGAAAAGTACACTAGATAATACAGTATATACATATCCCAGTGGAGGAATCAAGGCATACACTCAACATAAGGCACCCAAAAATTTCCAAGTTCCAGGGCAAGCCAATGCAGACAAGGAGACACAGTGTTTGAGTGACTGAGAAAATGGTGATCACAGCCTCTGGTAAAAGACATGGAAGGGAGGGTATAGGGGACTTGGACAGACGCTGGGGCTAATACTAGGAGGTGTAAGGGAGTAATAAGGGCTGGGGTAAGAGCCAGGAATTAGTGGGAGAAGATTATAGCCAGGGGTAGTAAGATCAGTATAGATAAGGTTATAGGGAACTGAAGTACCATAAAATGAAGGCTGCCTGGGAGGGAGAACTGTGGGGATAAATTATGGGAAATAAGTTGCAAATTATGATAGTTGTCTGGAAGGGGGAGAGTAAGGAATGTGAATAGATTAGAGCTTGTGGTAGCAGTTGCATTTCTCTGAGAAGAGACTTATGCAAAGCTGTTTAAAGGATGCTAGAGGTATAAGATTGATCAGCTTCAGGGACTTCTGTAAAGTATTCCATGCCATAGCTAGAGAATAGCTGATTGCAGACCTCCCTTGCCGGGTGTTGACTTTAGGCACCTTGAGCATGATGAAGTTGTTGTTTAGGGCATAGGAGCTTAGCTGTGGCCTGTGTGAAGCAGTTCCAAAGTATAATTTGAAGCTTCTTAGACAACGCCTTAAATCCATAGTGCAGCAATTCTGTTCCTTCTGAGGTGTAGGGATGCCTAACCGACTGCAGCATAGAGAGAGCAGTGATGAGTGTTAAATGGAAGATCTGTTATGAACCTTAATGCTCTGTGGTACAGTGTATCCAATTTGCTTAGATATGAGATGGGGCAGTGACTGTAAAGGAAATCTGCATAGTCAATAACTGAAAGAAAAGTGGCCTGGACCAACCTCATCTTAGAGTCTCTGGTTAGGAAGTGTTTTATTCTGAAGAATAGGCCAAGCCTCTGGCGAAGTTTTTTCAGAAGTTCTTCATTGTGATGTGTGTAATCAAGCCTGCTATCTATCCACACACCCAAATATTTGAATTTTTCTACATAGTCCAGGCTTTCTCCAAGGATAGTGGATAGCTGGGGGAGATTTAGCAATATTTTCAAACCCCAAAAACAGCTTTTGGCAGTTCAATTTTTAGTCAATGCAAGTCAATGGAGCAGGTGGACCAATAGGCTGCGAGGCCCGCGAAGGCTACTTCGATTGGCGCGACTCCACGTGCCTTCCCTCGCTGTCCTCGGCCCATTGGTCCCTGGAGGTAGCCTAGCGGTTGCCGCCGCCTGGTCGGAGTGTAGGCCCGCGCCAACTGAGTGCTTTGGGCAGGGAGCTTCGACTGGGAAGAGACAGAGGAAGGCACAGCAATTAGTAAAATAGCATTGGGTGCTATGTTACAATTATATGATTGCTGCTGATTACTGATATAACTGACAGTATTGCGACTGCAAAATTACATAGGCATGATTATGTCAGAAGTTACAGCAGCGCAAAATGAAACAGCCATAACAATTTCCAATTCTACAGTATTTACTAATCAAAAACTTTTAAAACTTATATGCCCAAGCAGCATTTCTCAGAACTCCAGTACTTTGGCTGACCGAGTCTTACCATTCTCCGTGGAAAACCATAGAATTTCAGATCAGTGACCTATATGATATAAAAAAGATCTTGTTTTCTTCCGACAATAAATCTCTTAACCCCACGGCTCTAACAGAAATTACGGCACAAACATATAAACTCTGGAAACAGATTAGAAAAAGTGGACCCACTCAAAAAATATATGAATACTGTAAATTGATATCGCAGGATGAAAAATTTGCCCCAATATACATGGACCATGCCTTTACAAGGTGGCGGGATATGGGGTTATCACATCTATACCAGTTTATTTCTGCAGATGGAATCATTCCATTTGATAGACTTCAATCCACATTTCCCCTCAAGAATACAGACCGATACAGATATTTTCAGATTTTAAACCATATCCTCCGAAACACTATAATTCCACCCAAACTACCGGTTCCGACCCCCGAACTACTTAAGCTCTTTATTGAAGCCAACAAAGGAAACTTGGGATCCCATCTGACAGGCCTCATCCATAGAGAGCTTCAGAATGGGCTCACTACTTCCACCACATCCATATTAGCCTCCTGGAATAAAGACCTCCAAGTAGAAATTACCACCGAATCCTGGTTTAGATCTTCTCTAATCGAGATAAAATCAACCTCCTCCCCCTACTGGAGGGAATTTGAATGGAAATGCCGTCCAAGATACTTTAGAGCCCCCTCAACACTAATTAAATATCTTCCAGAGGCTTACAGGAAATGTTGGAGGAAATGCAGATGCCGAAAAGCCACATTGGGGCATGTTTTTTGGTCCTGTCCTTCCCTAATGCCCTTTTGGTTAACTTCTCAAAACAAACTATATTATCTTTAACGAACCTGTTGAGCTTACTTTTGACCAATTCCTAAAGGGGATTTTTCCGGACCATGCTCCCCCCGGGAAAGATCCATACTTCCAGTTTGCTTTATAGCGGCCAAGAAAGCTATTACTAGATGTTGGATGAAAACCCAGATTCCTACTGTTCAGAGCTGGAGGAAACTAATGGCAGATATTTATAAAGCCGAAACCTTTAATGCTGAACACCGGGAAGGCTCCACACCACGATTGCTGAAATGGAGGGTGTGGACCCAATATATAGTTTCAGAACAGTTAGATCTTAGTATATAGAAACAACCCAAACTAGAGGCCACTATTCATTCAGATGAACTAACCTTGAGTTGCTATGTACCTCATATATTACCTACTAGTAAGTCTAAATAATTAGCTGTTCAATTACTATAAGAAATAATATATCTGCAAGGTCTTGAAATGTATTCTGCCTCAAGAAAATCATAGATACATACATAGACAGTGTCGGCAGATAAGGGCCTATGGCCCACCCAGTCTGCCCATTTAAGTTTGTAAGTTCAGTTTATGTTTTCCAGGAAGTCTGTTGCCCCTTACCCCTGACCTCCAGAATTCCTTTATGTCTATCCCATGCATTCTTAAAACCCGTGATTGTTTCAGCCCCACCACTTCCTCTGGCAGGGTGTTCCACTTGTCCACCACCCGTTCTGTGAAGAAATTCTTCCTCACGTTTCCTCTGAATCGTCCTCCCTCCAACTTCATCCCATGCCCTCTAGTCCTGGAACATCTTTTTTGCTTAAAAATAGTGCATTCCTGCACCCTGTTCCTCCCTGTAAGATACTTGTATGTCTCTATCATATCCCCTCTCTCCCTCCTCTCCTCCAGGGAGTATCAATTACACAATCTCTGTAATATCCTTTGTGTATCTATTTGGAAAAAAACTTTTTCTCTTAATAAAAACAAATAAAAAAAAAAACTTTTAAAACTTTAAGAAACAAATCTTTTTGACTAAATAGCTAATTAGCTGTGAGCACCATCCACATCAACTGCTGTCTTTAGTGTAAACTAAAGATCTGGTGTTAAAATGCTGGGAGTCTCTAGACCTGAGAGAACGCATCTGGCAGAGTGCATCTCTGAAAAACATTCTAAGTTCTGTGACATCTTCCTTATGCTGAGAGGATGCAAAAGTTGGCTGCCTGTTCTAATCCATGTAGTGCGAATAACATACGTACAGATGCAGCAGCTAAATACAGGTATAGGATAAAAACTAAGATACCGGCAAGTTACTTATAGCTGTCAAGGCAGATATGAGGTACAGAATAAAACAAGAAAGAATTAAAGGGTCTAGTACAATGGCCCATCTGTTTGTTTCCCGACATCAATTTTGCCGCACCCAGTTTACCGAAATTCTATTTCCCGACTCAGTTTGTTTCCCCCGATTACAGTTAGATCGACTTGTATACGTTCAGCATGGACAGCTTATAGCAACATTTCCCAGACCAAAAAATGGCAAAAGCATTAATTGCAGTTTCTGTTATGGTACTCTTTACCATGCTAAAGTGAATTTAGACAGTACTAAGAAGCGGCAAGTAGTACAGTCATACTCGTAGCCCGTAGTATCACAAACCACAGGGATCCCTTCCGTGTTTTGTATTTGTCACAGTAAGACTTACATGTAATGCCACAAACACAGAATAACGTAGAAGCGTGGCATCGGCGACTTGGTACCCTAGTCGGGGCTTCTCATGTAGGACTGCTAAGGTTCGTTGGAGAACTGCGCAATGAACAGATGGTGACAGAATCTACTATTGAAAAAATAAACCGCGGCATGCCCAAATCACCACTTAAGAAAAAATATGCCAAACGGGAAGAGAGAATTGGTAACATTGTTGCTGATAGAGAGCAATGCACTGGCAAGGACTTTGTCCGTGGAATAGCCCATAATATGGTGCTGTGAGACATCACATGTAAGATGCCATCAGTGACTTTTAACTTTTTACTTAATTGCACTTTTTGCAGTACATAATAAAGATTATAAAACTTCACTATCTCACGGGGAATGAATAAGGACATGGAGGTTCAACTGCTGCCATTTGTTAAGTTTCTGCATTGAAATACATATTTATTTGCAATGAAGATGAATGTCCCATGATTTCACTGTTCGTAGCTTTATTTATGTTAAACACGATGTTCGCAGCTTTACTTATGTAGTGCTGCCATTCGGTATGTTTCTGCACTGAAATACATATTTATACTTATTTATTTGCAATGAAGATGAATGTCCCATGACATGTAGTGTCGGGGAATAGCAAAGTGGGATACCACATGTTGGGCTGACATATGCGACGGGCATTTGGTGACGGGATATTTGTTGTCGGGCAATCATATTTCGGCAAATCGTACGGATCCCGAATTAAAAATAGTTACTTACCAGTAACAATGTGTCATCTGATGCTATTTATTGATAACCACACACCACCCACCAATTCATAGAAACTGAAATTGATGGCGGTTAAGGACTGCTTGGCCAACCTAGTCTGCCCATTTCCCCTACCTACTGCAATACCACTGATCCCACTTGATCTCCAGCTTTTATCCTCTCTTTTCTATTGCTAAGGTTCCCTTGTGCCTAACCCATGTATTCTTGAATTCCCCCCTACCGTTTTTGCCCCATCACCTCTGCTGAGAGGCTGTTCCATGCATCCACCACCTTTTCTGTGAATAAATACTTCCTCATGTTACCCCTGAGTCTACCCCCCAGCCTCATATCATGACCCCTTGTTCTTGAACATCTTTTTTTCCTGAAAGTTGCTACCCTCATGTACCTTATTTATGCCCTTGAGATATTTGAAGATCTCTATCATATTCCCCTCTCTCTCCTCTCTTGCAGTGTATATACTGTATATTGAAATCCTCTAGTCTCTCCTTATATGACTTTTGGTGCAGACCCTGCACCATTTTTATTGTCCTTCTCTGAACTGTCTCTACTCTGTCTGTGTCCTTCCAGAGATGCGGCCTTCAGAACTGGGTACAGTACTCCAGATGAGGTCTCACCAATAATCTGTACAGTGGTATCACCACTTGATTTTTTCTGCTGGAGATACCTCTCCCTATGCACCTCAGCATCCCACTGGCTCTCTCAACAGCCTACTCACAATGCTTGGTCATCTTTAGGTCATCAGATATGATTACCCCCAGGTCCCTTTCCTGTTTGGTGGTCGTCACTACTCTCCCCCCCCCACCCCCGCTGGTCACCCTCCTCTCCTTGGAATAAACTCCGTTTACCACCACCCTCTGTGTTGCAGGGTTTTATTCAATTCTAAAAATTGATTAGTGTTTTGCTCATAAAAGTGCTAAAACATTGTGAAAATGCATAGCACTTGCCTCACTGTGTTTAACAAACATAACACTTCTAGAAAACCTATATAAATACTTTCTGTACAGTTAGTATTGTCCCAAGGAAAAAACTGCTAATCAATTATTTAAACCCCTTAACTAATTTCTGACCCAGTTTACCCCCTTGTGACCCACTCCCAGGCTGCCCGGCTTGTTTACAAGCCTCCTATGTGGAACGGTGTCGAAGGCCTTTCTGAAATCCGTCCAGGTAGGCCACGTCCATTGCCCCTCCCTGATCTAATCCCCTGGTCACCCAGTCAAAGAAATCTATCAGATTTGTTTGACATGACCTTCCCACTGTGAATCCGTGCTGCTTAGGATCCTGTGATCCACTGAATTCAAGATATACCACAATCCTTTCCTTTAGCAGTGATTCCACTAATTTCTCCACCACTGAGGTCAGGCTGACTGGCCTGTAACTGCCAGCCTCCTCCCTGCTCCCGCTTTTGTGGAGAGGGACTACATCTGCCCTCCTCCAGTTCTCTGGAACCACTCCAGTTTCCAGCAGTTTGTTGAACAGGGCTGTCAGTGGTGCTGTGAGCACCTTTCGGAGCTCCTTTAATATTCTTGGATGTATTCCGTCCAGCCCCATTGCCTTGTCCACTCTGAGTTTTGCGAGTTCTTTTAGGACTCTCTCCTCCATAAATGGACTGGTGTCCACCTCCCTTCCATCGATGCACCTGTCGTTTAACTGAGGTCCACCATCTTCTTCTTCTTCTGTGAAGGCTGAACAAAAATATTTGTTCAGGACTGTTGCTTTTTCCAGGTCCCCCTCTGCACACTCCCCTCCTTCCGCTTTTGGCCTAACAATCCCACACCTGGTCTTTCTTCATTCACTAACGTACCTGAAGAATGTGCTGTCCCCATTGTCCTCTGTTAGTGCACTGAGACAAAGTTTGGTTTCTACAGCATATTTGGTATTTTTCTTCCTTCTCTTCAACAGGACAAAGATCTCATGGTTGATGGCAGTTGGGTGGGAGATGAGGGGTGTGGCAGCAAGGGAAGCTGAATTCCAGAACATTTCAGGGCATCAGTGCTAAAGCAAATGTGTGGCTGTGCAGATGAATGCCAGCAGAAGACAGACATATACCAGAAAGGAACTCTGTCTTGTTGGTTTTCCCCAAGATGCAGTAGTTTTATGGCAACGTGTCCCTAAGGATATGATGACATATTTGGGATATATTTTGAATGGTAGACATAGCTGACAGAGGAACATTTCAAATGCAGTGATAAAAAATATCTTTTTCACATTTTATTGCAGCCAAAAAGCAAATACTAGACAATGGTTACCAGTCCAGCCATCTGATCTTTTAAGAGGGGCGAGTGACTGTCTCTAGTATCTATACACTGGAAAAGCGGATAGCCATATCTGGGATAGAGCAAGACTTAGATGTAACCAGTCTGTCTGGTTCTTGCATGTCATGATGCTGACTTCAGCTAGTATCCCCTAAACACCTTTTCACAGCCTTTGGGCTTTTTTGTGCAATCTGCCGTACTCCAATTTCTGTATAGGCACCACCTGTAGTCAGTATGTTCTTATTTGAAGTTTTTTACTATGTCTAAGTATTCCAGTCATTTTGCATTTTAGTAAACTTTGAGGTGAAACAAAAAGAAAAGGCATGGCACAAAATATCATGTGTAACACAGGCTGCTGCTTTGGGATAGAAAAATTATAAACAAAATGACATAACACATTGTTAATGCTTCATTTTCTAAGGATGGAGTCCCTTCAGAGTTCCCTCCATTAAAAGAAACTATCACCCGTATCAGTTCAGTAACATATTTGTAACCTTTGCATAGGGCCTAGAAGGTTTCTTCAGCATACAAGCACATCTAAATAGAACTACTTAACAGCTTCATGACATTATCACCGACAGCAAGAACTCAGATGTTTTTATTCTAAATTTACCTGAAGGAAAATCCTTCCAATTCCGCTTAGAAGCTCAGGCTCTTGTCCTGGCTGATACTGGATGATTGAGTGGTACATATCTACAGCAAGCACGTAGTCCTGAGGGGGAGAAACAAAAGCGGGAGTTGATTTTATAGGCTTCAGATGAGTACTCTCTATACAAACAGAGCTAGATGGAATGTCTGGTAAAATGATCAAGGTAGAATACTGTATGCAATCTGAGAAACAACTTACATTTTGCATTTTATAATGACAGTCAATGTTCTGGAAACATTTCAATAGTAGTTAGCAATGGTTTGGAGCTGCAGCTTTATGCCTAGAATTCTTTTTTTTTTTTTTACTCCAGCCCCCCTGCCACCCAACGATGTCTCTACCACTCTGCAGTAGTTTCCAACCCCCCCAAGTTTAACCCCTTGTGGCCATGCTGGATCCAATCTCCTCCTTAACACAGATGCAAGAGGTCCTAAGGTTCCTCTGAGATGGCAGTTTACGAGGTCAGGGATCAAGCATGCTCAGGGTTCATACTGCTCAATTTGGGCCTTTACTGTTCCTTGAGGTTCCACTCCCTAGGGCACCTGTGCACTAGGGGCTTCAAGCTGACCCACGCAGAGCCCCATTCCCCACTACGCTGCCATTACACAACCACCTGTGGTCACCCACGTGACAGAGCAGAAGAGGCAACAGTTACTCTCCCTCCCTGGAGGTGGGGAACTTCCTCTAGGATGTTAGATCTTTCTTCCCTTGGCTGACTTCCAACAGCCCAAGCTTGTTCCTGACCTTGGGTCACTGGCATGGCAAACTGTAGCACTACTGATGCAACCAGGCTGTCTGTTGTACATGTATGCCCCCCTCCCTTTATTGAAGGGCTTACTAAAGTTACTTCTCTCCTCTGATCCGACACTGTAAGGTCTGTTGGGGAGAATGGCCTAGGCACAGTGGTGGACTGTAACCGCTCAGGAATTGGTGTTGGGAGGTACCAGGGAATGTGATTGGTGGGACTGGGACCCCATGTGGAGTTTGAGAGCTGCGACCCAGAGTAGTGTTTGGTTGGTTGCCCGCCTTGTGCTCCATGGCACTGGGGCAGGCCGGGGCCTAGTGGATGTGATAAGGCCCAGAAACAGTGGGGCTCCTCGATGGAGGCAGCACTGGGACGTGGCCCTTAGTGGTGGTGGCAGCACCTCTCAGTCCTACCCGAGTGGCACATCATCTGTATTAGGTGGCCTGCCGGGAGTGCATAATGTTGTGTGCCTCCCCCCCCCCCCATGGCCCATGTTGAGCCTGCTCCTGGATTGTGGGTGGAGCCGAGCTTAGGCCTGTTGCAGGAGAGGGTGAAGGAGACAGTAGATCCACCATCAGAATTAGGAGAGCCCCTGGGTTTTGAGGATGGCAGAATGGACTGTGGTGGAGAGCAACCTGGGAGTGACAGCCAGAGAGGAAGCATAAGAAAAGGAGCCCTGAAACTGAGGCCTGGATATGCTGCTTGAGTTATGAGCCACCTGGCTCAGTGTATGTGGAGCCCATTCGCAGGGTCTGCTCAGCCCTAAGTGTCTGCCATGGCCTTGTGCCACTGATTAAGTACCTCTGTTTGCTGCTAGTGCCAGTCTCCAGTTGCCTTCAGCCCCATGGAGCTGTTTGTTTTTATTTAAAATAAATTAATTCTGTTTTATTCTTTTACCCATGTGTGCTCTCTGGTTTGTGTTATTGCTGCTGTGTTAACCATGTTTGCCCCCCAGTGAACTCCGGGACCGTACTGGACTGCTGCCTTTGCTGCTGGTGAATCTAGCTGCTGGTGAGCTAAATTAAGGGCCCTGATTGATTTTGTGCCATCTCTCAGGTATGTAGGTTTTTTCATCTTGTTCCGATGGCCATCCTTGCTTGTGCCCCTCTCCAGTGTAAAGTAACATCAGGCCCCTAGACATAGGCCAGAGGGGGGGATACACACAGAACTTCTTAAAAATACTATGTGAGATTTGCAGGATAGGTGATAAAAAAAAACAACTAACAGATTGTTCCTGGGGAGAGGGCAGTAAGACTAGGTAATGAACCCAACCTCAGCTGAAGACCCCCACCTACATTTATTCTGACTTTATTAATTACAGATTACACTGAAGTGGATAATCATAGAAAGACTGAGATTTCAACTTATCTACTGCAGGAGGAGAGGAGAAGGAGAATCAGCATTTATATAGCACTTTTCATACACACTGTATCCTAAAGAACTTGACAAGCAATGCTAGACTGAAAGTGAAATAACTGAAGATGCAGTGGCAGTCATTTCACACATCACCACCTGCACGTAGCCTTGCACAATTGCATGAACTGGTCTTATGGGAAGGGGAATGTTGGCCAGGACACTAGGGAAAGTCCCCTACTCTTTCACAGGGGGGCACTGTCTCTTGGTTGGAGCAGCATGCAGGAGTCAAGTGCAGGCAAAGAGTTTCAAGGAGGAGGTTGTATACCTACAGAGCTGGTGGGTGCTGTAGTCATCGAAATGGATTACACAGTGAGTAAGGCAATGGAGACATCTTCAGATAGCAGAAGAGAAAACAGTATGGAGAAAGAGCAGACCAAGGAGTTGGAGCTCTCCTTGGAGGCAAAACAAGCTATTCTACAAATGGGGCTCCGCTATGTAGAGTTAAAAACTGCCCGAAAAAAACTCACTCAGAGGAGGGAAAAGTAATGCAAAAGGTTGGTATTAATGTCCCCAGAAAGTGCAGCGGGATTTGCTAGCAAAGTTTTTGTTTTTGGAGGAAGCTCTTCAGTGCAGGACGCAGGATGTGTAGCTCAGACAGCTACGGCGCCAACTCCCTGAGCAGATGACGTCACCGGGTGGTCGATGGAGTGAGTGTTGCGGGAAGCGGGCTGGAGTCCCACAGCTTTTGGCTCCTGGGTGCCTGTATAGGGCTTCCTGAACAGATCAGTAAAAAACACCGCAAGCAGCTCAAATGAGGATGGTATTGGGGGACAAGACCTGTCCATTGTGCCACAGTCAGTTCAGGGCCACAGAGTTCTGCAGCAGCAGGTGACAGATAGGCATGAAAAAGGAGAAAAGGGCATGCCTCAGGATACTGAGTCATGCAACAGAACGGGGCCAGCAGAGAATACAACCGACTCTGGGCAAAGCCATGGGGGTATTCCTACAGGGAGCCACATACCGTATCAGGTAGTAACACAATTTAATATTCTCCCTTAGAGAGTTCTTCAGAAGTATTTTATGATGCTCCCTCAGAGACTGCCATATTGGATTCCAGCCTATCACAAACAGGAAAAGAGGGTGTAGGGGAGAGAGGGAAATGCACGAACGGCCCCACCACAATCGGAAAAAACAGTTCCGCCTCAGGCAAAACCAGCCCCAACTTATGGCAGCTTTTTCCACAAAACTGTGGAGCTGGCAAAAAGAAGGAATGCCATCAGACTACAGTATCTGGGAGGGATGGATGATCCCCTAGATCGTTTATTCGTGGGCAAGGTACTAATCAAAAGATTACTCGGTTTTACCCTATTAGATGCGTACGCACTAATCCATGCTCCACGGGAAGCTACAACTGATGTTAGCTTCTGCACCCCAGAACGTTTAGATAGGTTTTGGAGTAAATATTCCAATTTAAAGACCAGCCCTCTCTGGACACCATTCCAGGTAATTCCCCTAACAAAACAGGCTGTCAAAATCATAGCAGTTCTTTTCAGAAACAAAGGGGTCAATATTACTAATATCATGTACTGGTTAGAAAAAAGGTGCACCACTCAAGGGAAACCCCAAGCCTATCATGGATGATGAAGGCTTTTGCAATGGTGGGTGGAATATCAATATAAAATTGAAACAAAACCTAACTGAGATGGAAAGTCTCCCCAACTGTTTTCACATTGGAAGAGACAATGGTTTTATTTTCTACCCCGGGCAACCAAGGAGATGTTACAAATGTGGTTCACCTTGCCATATCAGTACAAACTGTCAGATTCAAAAATGTTCATTCTGTGGAGAAGTTGATCATTCAGGCACCCATTGTAGCAAAAACCCAAAATGCAATCTGTGCAAGGAAGAAGGGCACATTTTCACAGATTGCCCATGGGCTGCGTACAATTCAAAAGATGCTGATTACGGCATTCAGAATTTTTATATTCACAAAGCAGCGAGAACCATGGCCCAACCAGAAGCCTATCAGAAACTGCACCCTGGTTTCCAGCAGCCTCAAACCGACAAAGACGCAGGGGAGACTCAGGCCCCACCAGCACCAGCGCCTGAAGTAAATGATCCTATTGCACAGGGCCTTCAGGCTGACAGAGAGGGAGAGGAAAAGGAAATGCCCCCCCACCCAGGTGGCAAGAGAGGAGGAAGAAGTTCAACTGGCAAAGAAAGGGGTTTCCACAAAGGAGAAACCTCCTTAGTAACCTCAGAATCCCTCCCCACCCAAAACAGGTACACTGTACTACAGTGGGGTGATTCCGAAGTGGAGGAAAAATCGGACAATGTTTCGATCCACTCTTCAGTGGATATGTTATCCAAGCACCAGAGACTAAAACTAAGCCAAAAGAATGAAGAATGAGCACAAGAGCTAGCTCTAGGAAAGTTCCTTGAAGACTGTTTCTTGTTTTATAGCTGTATTCCTCACAACTAAGTCTCTCTTTAGCTTCTCTGAATGCTAATAGAATTTTCTCAGAAAAAGAGATTAGCCACATATTATTGGATTTCTACAGGGTCTTTTATATTGTTTTCCTTCAAGACACTAGATTATATACCTCATATGATGTCCAGAGAGCTAGTGAAGCATGGGTGTGGGTACTGAGTTATTGGTAAACAGGGGAAAAGTTATGCGGTGGGGTTGGAATTTGTTTTAGAGATGTTTTGGTTAAAGGAACACATTTAGTAAATGTTGCACCAGGAAGGGCTTTACTTTTAGACATACAACTCTACAATATGGATTTTAGGTTAATTAGCATTTACGGGCCTCAAACTAAAACAGGACGGACAGATGTACTAAAACTTATTAGACCTTACCTATTTACAGCAAAAAATATAATTTGGGGGCAGGATTTTAATTGCAGCTGGGCAATTACAGATAGAGGTTTAAAGACCTCCAAACATTTTTGTGATACTATCTTTTTTAACTGATTAATTACACAAACACTGTAATGATATCAATACTCTAGCTACTACGTGTATAGATTTTCAGCCACCTTGGCTATTGTATGTAAATACTTGAAATGTGATGTCCCACAAATGCACTACCTCTGAATGTATGACTATGCTGACGCGGAGCCTTTGTAAATGAGTCTATGACTCAAAGGGTTGTAATTCCTATGACTGACTAAATAAATAAGTAAACAAGTCTAATAGATGTTTTTTCAACTCAATATAGAAAGCCACCCCATTCATATTTTAGAGGCACTATAAGAAAAAAATTACTCACCATGGTAATCTTGTTTCTTCAAAGGGATCACTCATTATGATTAAATTGATGCAGTCAGCCTCCTGTGTTGGACTGCCCAGAGAGAGATGGAATTATATGCAAATTATGGCACTCTCAATCGGCTCATGCCACTTTCAAACTGCTGCCCTAGCAACTGTTGCACTCCAAATGCTTCAGATTCTTACATAGCCTAAACTGGGTGTAAGACCCACTAACTAGAATAATATTTCTATAAAATAATGTTTTGTCCTCTCAGGTCAAAAAAACATCACAATAAATAAACCTAAAAAACTTGAGACCACAAGGGAACCAAATGGTTAACAAAAGGTGAGTTTCTAACCTGACCTATATGGAAAAATATCCTAAAACAGGGATACAGAACAACCTTCCTAGGATTTTTAGTAGGGGAGGCAGGGTGGGTGCTTTAATCATAATGAGTAATCCCTTTGAAGAAACAAGATTACTATGGCGAGTCATTTTTTCTTCTAACCCCAGGAGTCACTCATTATGATTAAACTGATGCATACTATCAAGCAGTACCTTTGGAGTTTGGGCAGAAAACCTGTTTAGGAAACAGGTTCTGCAACACTGCTGTACCAAACTTGGCATCACTTCTGGACTGCAGATCCGGCTGTAGTGCTTTGTGAAGGTGTGTACTGTTTTCCATGTAGCTGCTTTGCAGATTTCCAATAGTGGAATGTCCCTTGAAGCTGCCACTGAAGCAGCTGTGCCCCTGGTGGAATGTGCTCCGAGGCCCAGGGGAGCCTGTTTACCCACTTTACTATAGCAAAACTGAATACATGCCACTATCCAGTGAAAAACTGTACGTTTTGTGGCAGGTCTGCCCTTACCTACCTCTCCATAGGTAAGAAAAAGCTGTGTCTGACCTGGTATGTAAGACTTAGTTCTGTCAATATAGTGGCTAAGTGCTCTTTTGACATCAAGGGATTGAAGCCTCCCTTCTGGAGAACTGGAGTTCTGTGTGAAAAAGACAGGTAAAGTGATTAGACTGATTTAAATGGAAATCAGACACCACTTTGGGAAGAAATTTTCTATTGGTCCTGAGGACCACTTTGTCCCTGTGGAATGAGATGTAATCTACATCCGTGCACAAGGCCTGTAACTCACTAATTCTTCTGGCTGAACTAATAGCAACCAGAAACATAGTTTTCCAAGTGATATACTTCAAGTCTGCTGTTGCCATCGGTTCAAATGGGGCGTCCATGAGCTTGGCAATGCAGATATTCAGATTCCAGGCCGAAACTGGTTCCCTCAAAGGAGGACACAAAAGATTAAGGCCTTTAAAATATTTCCTGAAGACTGGATGAGAGGCCATGTACCTCTCTTTACCAGCTGACAGATAAGCTGAAACTGAAGCCAAATGAACCTTGAGTGTCGAAGGCTTCAGAGCTAAAGAACGCAAATGTGTCAGGTAATCTAGGAGAATGGCTAGGTCAGCCCTGGATGGGTCAACACCCTTACCTGCACACCATATGGAAACCCTCTTCCATTTAGCAGAGTATATCTTTTTAGTGGAAGGTTTCCTGGAACCCCTAAGTACTGCCAAAACCTGTTCTGACAGCTTCAGATCAGCATACTCTAAGTCCTGAAGAGCCAGGCCTTGAGCCTTAGTGATTTTAGGCTGGGGTACAATATTCTGCCCTGAGAGGATGTCAGCAGGTTGTGCCTTCTGGGCAGATGAATTGGAGGCACCACAACAGAAGAGAATACGAGTGCTGCCTCTCCCAGTCTGGTGCCACGAGTATCACTGTTGCTGATTGGCACCTCAATTTTAGCAGGGTCCTGAATATCAGTGGAAAGGGAGGGAAGGCATACAGAAACTTCCCTGTCCAATCCAGTGCCAACGCATCCAGGGGTAGTGTGCCCCTGAGAGAAGGCCTGCAGCAATATATTGGTAACTGGTAATTTTCTGCAGAGGCGAAGAGATCTATCTTTGTAGTGCCCCATCATCTGAAAATCGAGCTGAGAATTTGAGGATTCAGGCACCACTCATGGTGGTCCTGACTTATCCTGCTGAGGGAGTCTGCTAGTACATTGTCCGTTCCTGGAAGATGTATGGCTGAAAGGGATACCTTCATAAGAGTAAGCCGGGGACCACAGCCTCATTGCTTCTGTGCACAGTGGGACTGGACCTGGTTCCTCCCTGTTTGTTGATGTAATACATAGTAGTGGTTTTGTCTGTTCTGACCTGCACCACTTTGTTTTGAAGATGTGGAGCAAATGATGGCAGGGCTAGGTACACTGCTCTGAACTCCAGCAGATTTATGTGCAACAGGGATCCCCCCCCCCCCAATTATCTTTCACTCCTGTCACGGTCCCAGGAGCCTCTCTCAGGCATCCAACTTGCATCCTGTCCTGCCTGAAGCCCCCCCTCAACCATACCCTCTGCACCTCTGCCCCGCCTCGCAGCTGGAACCTCCAGCTTAACCCCTCCGGGGTGGGGCCGCCCCTATTTTGGGAGCACTTCAAACCTTGTAGACTCCAGCTGCAGATGCGGGCCCCTGGGTGAAGGAACTGTGAAGGTCAGCGAGGTCGGGCCCCGCAGTGGGCATGGGTGTTGGTGCCATCACCTACCCCTGGGGCTGGGTTTTTCTGTGTTCTATCCCCTTCCCCGTGTGTGGGCACGCTCCGATGCTTATCTGGCACACGGCTACCTTGCCAGTGTCGGGCACGCTATTACGTGCCTGCCTGGCTTGCTGCAGTACCCCCGGTCTCCACCGGCGGTCACTGGCTCGCTAGGCCATCCCATCCCCTCGATCCGGAGAGGAGAGCACCACACGGGCGCTCAGTCCTCAACCCTTTCCCTGCCGACCCCCAGGCGCCCGAGTCCGTTCCCGAACTCGGGTCACCAGCACGGCGCGAGGTGTGGCGTCCAGCGCCTCAACCCTCAGCGCCAGCAACAGGGATTCTTGAGGAGACCATGTGCCACCTGCTGTATAATCCAACATGTGTGCTCCCCAACCCAGAAGGGATGCATCTGTTGTAAGAACTAAGGAAGGTTGTTCCTTTGTGAAAGGCATACCTACCCAAAGGTTTTGCTTATCCCCAGCACCACTGCAGTGCCTGTAGGAGACTGGAACCAGTTTGGACAGAGGATCTGTCTTCTGTGACCAATATTGCCTCAGGTGGAACTGGATGTCTCTCATTTGGAATCTGGAACCTAGTACCACTGTGGTGGCAGCTGCCATGTGGCCCAAAAGCCTGAGGAACTCTCTGGCTGGTTTGGGTTTTCCTGGTACAAATGAGCTTGCAATCCGCAGAATGCTGCTTACCCTGTCCTGTGGCAGAAAAGCTCTGCCCAGACTGATATTTAGTTCTGCTCCAATGAACTCGAGTACCTGAACTGGTGTTTGCTGAGACTTCTGCTTGTTTATGAGGAAACCCGGGGATTCCAGAGTAGACTTTGTTAGTGCTAAGGCCTGCTCTGTAAATTGTAGAGATGGACCCACTACTAACCAGTCATCCAGGTAGGGAAAGACTGACACTCCTTGTTTTCTCAGAAACTCGACTCCACTACCACGGCCAAACACTTTGAATACCCTTGGGGCAGAAGTCAGACCAAAAAGAAGGACTGCAAACTGATAATGGCCTGAGGCCAGTCTGAACCTCAGGAACTTTCTGTGAGATGGTCTGATGGGGATGTGAAAATAAGTGTCCTTTACATCTAGGGAGGCTAGCCAGTCTCCCTTTTGTAAAGTGGGAATGATTAGTGCAAGAGTGACCATTCTGAATTTTGGTTTCAGAATGTGTCTGTTTAGAAGTCTTAAATCCGGGATAGGTCGCCAATCCCCATTTTTCTTTCTTGTAAGGAAGTATTTGGAGTAGAAGCCTTTGCCCGCTGGTTTAGGGGCACTGGCTCCACTGCCTTGATTGCTAGCAGATGTTTTACTTCTGCATCCAGCAGTATTCTGTCTGCAGATGTAACTGGTGCAAATGTTCTTGCTCTCAGCTTGGGGAGAGATTTGAAGCTGAGTGCCAGACCCTGGCTCACCACCTCCAGGACCCACTTGTCTGTGGTGATGATATACCAGTCCTGGAGGTAATGAGGCAGTCTGCCACCCACTGGTGGATTTCTGGCAGGGGATGTGACCTGTACTAGCCCGTCAGGGGTTCTGAGTGGGCTGTGCTTGAATCTCCGGGAAGGAAGAAGCTCTCCTTATGGCTCTCCTGCCCCTTCCTCGAAAATACCCTCTAGGCTATTGTTGCAGCTGAGAGGCCTGAGCTTGGAAAAAAGGTCTGGGATAGGATCCCCTACCCCTGCCTCCCCTAGTCTGGGCCCTATAGGATGGGGAAGGCCTATCTTTAGAATTCCTTCTGTAGGTGGCCTTATATTCTTTTACCTTCTTCATATAGGCCTCTCTTTTATCCCCAAATAGAGAATTTTTCTCAAAAGGAAAGTCCATCGCCTTGGCCTGGGTGTCCAGGGTCAGGTTTGTGGCCCTGAGCCAGGCAAATCTTCTAAGGGAGACAGACAGTGTCATCAACCTGGCTGCAGAATCATTAATGTCCACAGCCATGTGGAACTGGTATTTTGTGGCATCTAGAGCAGCTCTTGCTGTATCCTGTAAGTCCACTGCCACCTCACCAGGCACTCTGTCAGCCAGAGCTAACACTGCATTCCAGAGTGCCTTCTGGTATTGCACTGCGTAGCCCATATAACTGGCCTGTCTAAGGATGAGAGAAGCAGCCATATACCCTTTTTTTCCCATTGCATCCATCTTCTGAGAATCCTTACCTGGAGGATGGGTAGCCAAGGGGATTCTGGCTTTGTCGCAGGCAGTAGCCTGCACAATTCCTTCAGAATCAGGGTGGCTGAAGAGAAAATCAGCTGTTGTCCTATCAAGCTGATATTTCTTATCAGTTTTTTTGTCAACTCTTGGAATAGAATTGGGAGTTTGGAATACTTGTAATGCTGCATTTTTTAAGGACTTATGCATAGGCAGTAGTAAACGTTTTGTGGGGGCTAGCCCCGTCATATCCAAGAATTCTGCTTCCTCCACATCCTTCTCCACCTCCTGCAGAGGGAGGCTGAGTGTTTCTAGCATGCTTTTAACGAAAGCATAATGTGAGGAATAATCCTTGGGGCCCCGGAGGGGGGACCGAACTCCAGTTCTGGAGAAGCCTCTGGATCTATCAGTTCCTCCTCAAAATCATCCTCCTCCTCCTCAGGAAAGGAAGCCTGTGGTTCCTGAGAAGGTGGAACCGGCACAGGAACCAGGGCAGTCAGTACTGGAACCAGGACTGCACCTTGCAGTGCTTGCAAGACCTGTAAGGCCTTGGCAATGTCCTCAGCAGAGGGCATACCAGTTTTGTCAGCTGGGAGCTCCTTAGCCTTCTCAGCTGGAGGCACAGCGACATGCTTTTCCTCACATTTTTTCTTAAGTGGCACAGGTTCAGCCCCTGAGTCCACTGGCCTTTTTGGCTTACCCTGCTCAACTTTATCTGATCCTTTATCAGGATCCTTAGCTTTACCTCCATCCTTTCTTGTGCCAGAGGTGGATGAACCACTTTCACCAGTATTAGTAGAAGCAAAGGTCATTTCTTCCAAAATTTTGGACCTTTTCTTAAGAGTTTTAGGGCAAAATGTTTTACAAATGTCACAATTTGCAAAAATATGGCTAGTGCCCAGACAAATAATACACAATGAATGTCTGCCTGCTTTAGCTATGATCTGACCACAAGACTCACACAATTTGAAACCAGTGGGTCCTGTGTGTTTTTTAGGCTTAACAACAGAAGCCTCTGACATTGAGCAGGAATCGTTAAAGAAATATACCGAAGTATCGGTTCCTTAGAACCGAATATTTTTACTATAAACAACCACTAACAGTTCCGGGAACCGGGCGCTACTCGGTTCCTGACACCGAGAAACTAACAAATTTAAACAGAACTAAAACAAGTATATGCGGTTAGGAACTGACCGCAAAAAATTAACAAATATATATAGATTGAGGTAAAACCCTCACTAGAAATAGCGGAACCCTCGGTTCCAAGGAACCATGAAGCAACTGCTAAACACAATAAATATTAACACAATTTACAAAATAAACTAAAACTAAGGCAGCAATCTGAAATATAAACTAAAAACACTACTTATCGACCAGATAAATGGATTTTGAAGAGGTTGATGGAGAGCTCTCTGGGAAGTCTTCACTAGGCAGGAGGAGTAAAGAATCTGAAGCACTCAGAGTGCAACAGTTGCTAGGGCAGCAGTTTGAAAGTGGCATGAGCCGATTGAGAGTTCCATCATTTGCATATAATTCCATCTCTCCGGGCAGTCCAACACAGGAGGCTGACTGCATCAGTTTAATCATTATGAGTGATTCCTGAGGTTAGAACTACAAGAACGGACTACTGGTTTCTTTCAAAAAATCTCCCAATATATAGAGCGTTGGTTGAAACAGTGGCTTCTTCAGATCACAGACTGCTGTTGCTAACAACATCTGATTTTACACAAAACCAAAGAGGTCCAGGATACTGGAGATTGAATCTCAGTCTATTAAAAGATCCAGTCATACATCAAGGTTTTCTGAATAGATTAGAAGCAAGAAAATAGTACAGTTACGCAAGAACGTACCATAACAGTAGATCTTCAAGAGAGGCTCTTGCAGTAGGTAATCATCTTGAGGACCACATCCCCTGGTGTCAGGACCACATGGAAACTTTAGCTAGGAGTGTCTGACAGGGGATCGCCTACCCGACATCACATGATGGACATCAGCGTGACCCCATATAGTGGGCGGTCCTCTCACCTGCCTTCCAGTTCTCCTGCCAGAGACCTCCAAGGAGGCTAGACAGGAGAATGAAAAAGAGGCTCCTAGAGCCCAGAATGAGCTCATAGAGAAAGAGCAACAAAGAAAAATTGGGGGGATGGAGGGAGGGAAAAAGGTTACCTACTGCAACAGCCTCTCTCGAAGACCTACTGTTATGGTAAGTGCTTACGTAACTGTACTATGTTACTTAGAGAGGGCTCTTGCAGTAGATAATCACCTTGAGGACTGGGGATTGAGTCCCAAGCAGTGTGATTCAAAAGAAAAAACTGAAACACGGGAGGCAGGAATGGATCTGCAGAAGGCAGACAAATCAGGACAGGAGATCCTGAAGAACAGCTAGGCCAAAGCCTGCCCTGCGCCTAGAGGCAATGTCCAAACTGTAATGCTTTGTGAAAGTGTGGACAGAACTCCAAGTAGCAGCGGCACAGATGTCTGCAGCTGACACATTCCTGAAACAAGAAGTAGAGGCAGCCATGCTTCTGGCAGAATGATCCTTAACTTCCCCGGGAGGGTTTTACCATATTTCTGGTAACAGAAAACAATACAATTTGCCAACCATTTAGATAAACATTGCTTGGAAAATGCAGGTTACTCACCTGTAACAGGAGTTCTAGGAATGGTATATGTTGTTCATCCACACTGTCTGGCAGGTTCCTTGCCGTTTTAAATCTTGCCGGAAGGTCTTCAAGCTGGCTCCTCCCAACCACCCGGGTGGTAAAACTCTTGGCTCCGCCCCATGACGCCAGATCTGGCCCGCTGGAAGCTCAGGTTGTGCGTCAAGCCAGGGAGGTCGGTGGAGTAGGATGAACAACATATACCATTCCTAGAACTCCTGTTACAGATGAGTAACCTGTATTTCTAGGACATGGATATGTTGTTCATCCACACTGTCTGGCAGACTCCTAGCAGTTCTCCGGGAGGAGGGAGGCAAGGTGCACACCCCCTACTTAGGGAATAAAGACTGGAGAACCGAGGCCCCAAAACCAGCATTCCGGCATGACTCAAGGTCGATGTGGTAATGGGTAATGAAGGTGTGTGCTGACTTCCAGGTAGCAGCCCTGCAGATTTCCTGGATAGGGATGTCCCTGGAAGCAGCCACCGATGCAGCAGTATGACGGGGAGAATGAGCTCTTATCCCTCTGGGAGGCTCCATGTCCGCCAACTTATAGCAGAGATCTATGCAGGAGGTGACCCACTAGCTTATCGTCCGCTTGGCTGCAGGTCTGCCAGGTGTGGCTTCAGCGTAGGTGACAAACAGCTGGCAAACCTCTCCCCGGATTTCAGCCATGCGCTCCTTATAATAAGCGAGCACCCTTCTAGGGTCCAAAGTTTGGAGCCTGTATTCGGCCTCCGAGGTGTAATTGAGGTAGAACACTGGCAGAGTCAACACCTGGTTAAGGTGAAACTCCGACATCACCTTCGGAAGGAATTTCGGGTGGGGGCGCAGGACAACCTTGTCTCTGTGGAAGACCAGGTAAGGAGACTCGATGCAGAGCGCCTGGAGTTCTCCCATCCTTCTGGCTGACGTGATAGCCACCAAGAAGGCGGTCTTCCACGACAGGTGAGAAAGTTCACACCTGTGCATTGGTTCGAATGATTGCCCATGAGCTTTGCCAGTACCAGCAGTAAATCCCATGGAGGTGGAGGTTCTCTTGACCGGAGGGGAATCCGTGATCAAGGCCTTTGAAAAGCGCCAGACCATCTTTCTCCCTGCGCTACAAGACTGCCCTCCGCCCGCCTGCAAGCGAGATGGCTGCCAGGTGCACCCTTAGGTCGCCGACCTAAGCTCCTTGACTAGAAAGGACCATAAATAGTCCAAGATGCTTGCCAAAGGACAGGAGGAAGGGTCCAAGCCCTTGTTCTGACACCAAATGGAAAATCTTCCATTTGAAGGCATAGTATTTCCTGGTTGACTCTTACGGGACGCCTCAACAACATTGAGGACCTCGCCGGAAAGACCCAAGGCCTGGAACTCTAGCCGCCAGGAACCAGGCCAGGGTGAGGATTGAAGGTCCGGATGGAACACCTTCCCTGATTGACTGAGAGCGGGTCCGGGCAGCTGAAGCTGCCTATGGGAGCCTGGAGCCGAGGCTGAGGAGATCTGGGTACCAGAACTGGCGGGGCCAGTCTGGAGCTATTAGAATCACCTGCGCCTTGTCCCTCCTTGCTTTGAGAAGCACCTTGTGAATCAAGGGAAATGGGGGAAAAGTGTAGAAGAGGCCCGGGGTCCACAGCCTCGAGAAGGCATCCCCCTGCAGCGAGCCCTGCTGAGGGGGCGGCATGAAACAGTCTCAGCTCTGCTCTCCCTGGAGGCAAACAGGTCCACCTGAGGTGTGCTCCAGTGGGAGAACAGATCTGCACTACCTCTGGCAGGAGAGACCACTGTGAGATGCACCCCTATCCG
Organism: Neoceratodus forsteri; assembly: GCA_016271365.2. Taxonomy (NCBI): domain Eukaryota; kingdom Metazoa; phylum Chordata; order Ceratodontiformes; family Ceratodontidae; genus Neoceratodus; species Neoceratodus forsteri. Next base: position 910,621,864 of record CM057449.1, on the reverse strand, counting down.
GCTCAGGGCATCGGCCAGGGTGTTGGAGGCTCCTGCCACATGAATGGCTAGGAGATCCGCCTCCAGGCTGCGCATGAGTGACCAAATGCGGAGAGCCTCTTGCATAGAAGCATGGAACGCGGCCCCCCCTGGCGGTTTAGGTAGCATGGTCGTGGTATTGTCCGTCTGGACTCGGACCACTTGACTCGGAGAAACGGAGCAAAGGCGGTGAGAGCTAGGCGGACCACTCGAGCTCCAGCAGGTTGATGTGGCATCGACTCCTAAGGGGACCAGAGGCTGCGGCGCCGGTGTTCCCCCAGATGGGCACCCCAACCCATCAGGAGAGGCATCGGTCGATAGAGAGACCGCCGGCTCGGGCGGACAAACTGATACCTCCTGCAGATGAGATGGAACGGTCCACCACCGGAGAGCGTTCCACATCTCCTGGGTCACCATCACTAGCTGGTCCAATGGATCGCAGCATTGTGACCACTGGCTGGCCAGTCCCCACTGAAGGGGGTGCATGTGTCAGCGTGCCCAACGGACCACGCTGGTAGAGGCCGCCATGAGACCCAGGAGGCGCAGGAAGTCCCGGGCAGGGCGCGATTGCCCAACCAGAAATGATTGGGCAAAGGAGGTAAGAACCTCGGCCCTGTCCACCGGAGCCGTGCTTGGCTCAAGAGAGTCGAGCTCTGCCCCGATAAACAGAATCGCCTGCTCGCTTGAGTTCTCGACTTGGCCTCGTTGGATGAGAAGGCCGACTTGAGAGCAAACCTGAGGGCCAGATCTCTGACCGCCCCGGCTCCTGTCTGAGGGGGCTATTAGCCAATCCGTCCAGGTAAGGGCACACTGACCCCCGGCACCACAGAGGAAAGCTGTCACCACTGCAATGCATTTGGTGAAGATCCTGGAGCTGGAGACAGGCCGAAGGGCATGGCTCGGAACTCGAAGAGGGATCCCTCCGCTCGAAAGCAAAGGAATCTCCAATGTGACGGAGGGCTAGGGATGTGAAAGAACGCGTCCTGCAGGTCCAGAGAGCAGAACCACATGCTGTGTTCCAGGGATGGTATTATCTGAGCCAGAGTGACCATCCTGAAGGTTCGAGACCTTAGGAACTTGTTCAGGTTGTGTAGGTCGAGAATGGGGCGCCAGCCCCCCGTCCGTTTCGGAACCAGGAAGTACCTGGACACGAACCCCGGGTCTGAGGGAGGGTCCGCACCTCCCTGATCACCTCCTTTTGGAGGAGGAGAGCGATGTTGGCCCGACGAGCCGACAGTGAGGCTGCAGACCCCGAGGCCCCCCGAGGTGCGACGGCTCTGAAGGGCGGGGCCTGCTCGAATTCTAGAGGCAGGCCTTTTCCCACCACCTCCAGTACCCACCTGTCCGTGGTAATAACGGACCAGGCGGAAAGGAAGTGCCGGAGCCGTCCCCCCATGGGGGGAACCTGGGGTGAGGTGACGGGGTTGGGGGCGACACCCCTCAGCCCGTCACTGGGCAGGCTTGGAGGAGGGACCGGCCGAGGGACCTCCTGGGCCTTTACCTCCCTGCTTCCTGTTGGAGGAAGCCCGGCTTGGGTTTGGGATGCCAAGCCTCGAGCCTGCTGCCCTGACGCTGTGGGCTCGGACGCGCAGGGGCAGAGAAGGATGAAAGGCTTAGGCTGTGGTTTGCAGCCTTGTCCTCTGAGCGAAGAGACCGAGTCCAAGGTAGCATTGGACTCTCGATCCTCGCAGGTGACCTTCCACCCAGGGCCAAAGAGGTCAGTCCCCAAAAAGGGAACATCCGCCAACTTGTGCTGGGTATCCGAGGTAAAGGTGGATATCCTCAGCCAAGCCCGACGACGCATAGCCACTGCGGCCGCCACAGACCTGGCACACGAGTCCCCAATGTCTAAAGCAGTCTGAAGCTGCTGTTTGGCCACTGCCCTGCCCTGGTCCCGCACCTGCCTGACCGTAGTCTGCAGATCCGCGGGAAGATGAGGGACGACCTCATCCAGGGAGCCCAACAGGGCATGAGAAAAATGTGCCATGAGGACGGCCGAACTGGCCTGGCGAAGGCCGAGAGAGGACACAGCATAGACTTTTCGCCTGGCATAGTCCAATTTCTTGGATTCCTTGTCGGGAGGTTTGTCCACATCCCTAGCGTTCCCGGCACGCCGGAAAACGCTGTCGGTAACCAACCCCTCAGCCGAGGGGTGTTCCAAAAAACCCGACAGGGGAACCGTAGGGACTGCATACTTCCTGGCCATCCTGGCCGAAGGCACAGGACAGGAAGCAGGGTGCTGTCAGAGCTCCAAGGCCGGACCCACTATGGCCTCGGCCACCGGAAAGGCCTCCGTAGGGGAATCCCCTCGGTCCAGAATCTCCGTGAGGGGATACCTGGCCCATTTAGAAACGGGTTCGAGCTTCATCCCGGTGGACTCCGAGATGAGCTGAAGCAATCCTAGGAAGGACGAAGGGCTATCGTCCACCGACTGTCTTCCTGAGGACTCCAAGTCCATTCGCTTGGAGAAAAGGGAGGAATCATCCTCGGACTCGGAAGAGTCCTCAAAGAGCTGCTCGGGCCTGAGCCACCCTCCACCTGCCGAGGTCTATCGGGAGTGAGGGTGACAGACAGCCTATGGGGCAGTCCCTGAGCCGACCGAGAATTTTTGGTCGGAGCCCCAACTAACGGCTGTGGAGGCGGAGGTTCCACCGGAATCGGTGGGGCAGCTGGAATTGGCTGAACAACCGCCTGGGAACAGGCTCTCGGTAAAACGAGGGGTTGTTTCGCCGCCCGTGACAGCTACTTAATGGTCGGGAAGACGACGGCGCCGGCTTATTCCCCGGTCAGAAGAGCGTTGCCACATGAGTTCTCATACCCGACGCAACTTGCGCCAAGCCTCTCGTCCAGGAGGAGGAAGAGGATGAGTGGCGGCGCTACTTGCCGCGGTGCCGAGACCGAGACCGCCTATGACGGCGGGATCGGCTGACCGCCAAGACGCCCGAGATCGAGACCTCGCTAGCCGAGGACGCAGCGGGAGGTGTCGCGAATCGCACTTCGGTTTGACGATTCAACCGGCTCCGGAACCGAGGCACAGACGAGCCGACGGATCCTCAACTCCCAGCTGGGAACCGGGAGAGGATTTCAGCTTCTTCCAGCCGACAACCCGCCAACGGGTCGAGAAAATCTCACCGCTGGCCGACCGGAGTCTCGTCAACTGGCCTGACGGGGACACCGTGAAACCAGTGGTCGAGCCGAGAGGTCGAATCAAGTCGACGGGCCGACTACTAGGGAGAGGGATCTTCCCGCCTCCCAAGAGCGCCAACGTGAGACTTACTTGGTTTCTTGGACCGAGAAAACGGTCCAGAAGAAGTTGGACCTCACCTTTGTTGAGAGGGTCAGACAAAGCTCCTTAAAGGAAGCCAATAAGAGGCACCGAGATAGCGGGACAAATGCTGCAGCCGAGGTAGAAGCGCCCGCCGCCTCTTCTTCGAGGGGCGATCATCTGCTCGAGCTGATCCTCACGAGCCTGGCCGTGGGACACCCACCGCATCGGGCTCTTTTGACTTTACCGGAGGAAACTTCTCGGACGCCCAGTTGTAACGGCAGCACGGGTCTTCGAGGACGAGAGTCGTAAAAGGAAGAGCACAGGTCACAGGCTCATGGTCGTGCTCAAGGCCCAAGCAGTAGACGCACGTGGAGTGCGGATCCATCCAAGACATCTTCTGCCCACAAGGGCATCTCCGGAAACCGGGAGTCGATTTGTCCATTGCAGCCGTGAGGGAGAGAAGACTGAAGTCTTTTTAGCAAAAACTTTTTAATTTCGAAAATTCGAAGAATTAGGAACCAGTCTTATACGCAGAGCGTTAAGGAGGGAACCTGAGCTTCCAAGCGGTAAGGAAGATCTGGCGTCATGGGGTGGAGCCGAGAGTTTTACCACCCGGGTGGGTGGGAGGAGCCAGCTTGAAGACCTTCCGGCAAGATTTAAAGCGGCAAGGAACCTGCCAGACAGTGTGGATGAACAACATATCCATGTCCCTAGAACTGTGGCACCTTCTCTTTTGGGTGCAAAGGAAACAAAAAGTTGATCTGATTTCCGGACAGACTTTGTCCTGTTAGCTTAATAACGCTGGATTCTATGAATGTCCAGTGTATGGAGAATCACCCCAAAAAAAAAATTAGAATGCTCGGGGTAATACACTGGGAGTTGAATCGACTGGTTCAATGTAAATTCTGAAACTACTTTCAGTAAGAACTGAGGGTTGGTAGGAAGAGCCACCCAGTCTCTATGAAAAATTAAATAAGGCTCCATACAAATCAGGGCCTGAAGCTCGGAAATCCTTCAACTAGAAGTGACTGCCACTAAGAACAGCACTTTCCAAGACAAGTAACGCATATGACAGGATCCAACTGGTTTAAATGGTTGCAAGGTTTACTTTTCCAAAACAAAATTAAGGTCACAAGGTGATGCGGTGCTGCGCACTGGTGGTTTTAGGTGGAGGATTCCTTTGAGGAAGGTTTTGGAACCCTCCAATTGAACCACTGTTTTGCCCTCCACCAAAACGTGGTAGGCAGAAACAGCTGACAGGAGTACCTTTAGAGACAAGTAGCTCAGGCCTAGGTCATAGTAGTGCAGGAGACGCTCCATGACGTGAGGAACTGGACACGAAAAAGGATCCCAACCCTTTGAGGTGGCCCAAATGGAGAAACACTTCCATTTCATGGCATAGGTAGTCCACGTAAATGGCTTTCTAGACTCTACCAGGACCTACGCACTCTGGAAGAGACTCCAAATCGTGAAACAGCTATGTTCATGAATCAGGAGATCAGGGCAGAGGAACCAGAGGTGCCACCACTAGCTGCTGAAGAAGTGGAAACCAAACTTGACGAGGCCAAAAGGGGGAATCAGAACCATGTGGGTCCCTTCTACTTGCAGCTTGAGCAGCACCCTCTGCAGAACTGGAAAGGGAAGAAAGGCATACAAGAACCTCCCTGTCCAGCAAGAGATAGTGAGGCCATCAAAAAATCACCATGAACAGGAGCGAGCAAGCAAAACTTGGGTAGTTTTACGTTGTATGGGGAGGCAAACAGATCCAGGTCTGGCCAACCCCACAGGTCAAAAATGTGGTTGACCACCTCTTGCTTGAGCTCCCACTCGTGGGCTCTTACTCTGGTGCAGCCAAAATAGTCCACTAGGATGTTTTGCACGCCTGGAACGTGAACTGCTGCGAGGTGAATCCGGAGCAGAACTGCCCAGTTCCACACCCGTATCGCCTTCTGGCACAGGGGATACGAGTGAGTGCCTCCCTGCTTGTTGAGGTACCAGACTACACACATATTTTGCCCTATGCATGAAAAAAGCAGAGTGGCTATGTGAGCGTATATGGGGGTGTGTAGCCAATCTGCACCCTATGCACCCCAGCACTGTATGCAAGGGGGGGGAGTGCACAGGACCACGCCTGGAACTCCTCCTCGGTCCATGCTGGGGGTGGGCTGGGGCGGCCAGCACTACATGGCATGCAGAACCCCACATAGTGCTGGCCGTGGGGGTGTGTAGGCTACACCAGGGAGAATCCTGCTGCAAGCCTGATACGTGCTCCCCACATCCACTGGTAGAATGGTAACCTACCCCGGGACCACAGCAGCCTTGCCCACCCCATGTCCGCCAGGCACTGCCTGGACCAGCACACAGGTGTGCGGCCCCTACGAGGTGCGCCCCTCACAGTGACCCAGGGGCATCGGCTCACGAATGGTGCTTCCCCCAAACTGCACCACCAGCCCACCCCAACACCAGCCCCTCGGGGCATATGAAGGGGTACAGTTCCCTCCCCTCCTCCAGGTGCACCAGTTTGGTTCCCCGTCGCGGATGAGTGGGCAGCATGCCCAACTTTCACCCCCGCAGCCGCCGGTCGTCAGACATCCATGGGGCATGTTTCTAATGCGTACCCTGCCACGTAAGGGATCCAGTGCGGGACCTGGTCCGAGCCTCCGACTGGATGCCCGGCTGGACCTGCGACCCCAATCGCACTGCAGAGTCCTGCTCACGGGGGCCCCGGACAAGTGGCTGGCGGTCGTGATTGCTGCTGGTGCTTACCTGCCCACAGGTGCGGAGCTGCGCGGGTGGGTAACACGACTCCGGGGCATATTATCCACCCACTGGTGCAAAGCACCAATTGTTCAACTGGACTAATAGTGTGCCCTGGAGAAGCAGGTGTTGGAAAGCCTGAAGGGCATACACTACCGCTCTGATTTCCAACATGTTTATGTGCAGGGAGAGCCCCGAATGGGACCACAGACCCAGAGTTTTGTGGCTCCCCAGGTGAGCGCCCCATGCCTGATGCATTTGTAGTCAGTCTGGGTGGGAGGAGGGGACTGGAAGAAGATACCCTTGGTGAGATTCTGCCACCACAAGAGATCCCGCTGCATTGAATCGGAGACCATGACCATGTGGTCCAGGTCGTCCAGCCTCTGATCACACTGTGCCCTGAGCATCCCCTGCTAGATCTGCATGTCAAGCCTGGCTAAAGGAACAGTGGGGATGGCCGCTGACATAAGGCCCAGCAGTGTCAGGATCGACCTGGCCGAGAACCTTACTGCTGGAGGCTACCAAATGAGCCTGCCTTTGCAAAGTGTCCGTCCTGTCCAGAGGGAGGAAAGACATATCCTGTACAGTGTCCATCACTGAGGAGGAAGGGCGGACTGCAAGTCAAGCAAGGGGGCTGGGGAGAGCTGTGCCTGAAGTTCTGGGCCTTTTGCAGGAGGGTTGTCCATGGCTGACAGAGCCTGACGTTTGGGCTGATGCCTGGCCATCTGCTGCTGTTTCGTCTGCTGCATCACTAGATGACAAAAAGGCTTTTTAGCCTGACACTTGGGGCGGTACATGGTGTGGACCGACCTGAAGGCCTTGCCCTTATCTTGCAAGCTGGTGATGATGTCTTCAGCATCACCCCAAAGAAGACGGAACCCTTGAAGGGAGCATCCTGGATGGCTGCCTACACATCCTGTGCCAGACCAGACACCCTTAACCAGAAGAACCTCCTGAGGCTAACCACTATAGCGGCACCCCTGGCCAAGGAGTCCACTGCATCACAGGTGGCTCTGGCGGGAATGTCTGCATGCCACTTTGGTGGACGTAATGGAGTCTGCCAGAATAGATTCTGACTCAGAGTCTGGCAGTGCTTCAATGGCTGGCTCCAGCTGATTAAACAGGGATTTTTGGTAGACCAACATATGGCCTACATAGTTCAAGGCTCGTATAGCCAATGCTGATGAGGAATAAAATTTCCTCCCCAATTGGTCCAGCTGTCTTCACTCCTTGTCAGGAGAAAAGGTGTTAATATGCCTTGGCTTGGAGGACCGATCATTGGCCACAGCAATTACCACAGAGTCCGCCTTAGGATGGACACTATGGTGGTCCTTCCCCTCTGGGGTATGTCTGGTCAGCCTTCTTAGCTATCGCCAGTATCGAGGAAGGCATCATCCAGATGGTAGAAGCCAGATCCTTGTGCAGTTCTAACCAGGGGGTGAGTGAGAATAGGAGCTGCCTCCTGCATATCCAGATGCTCTGCCAGCCTTTGATGTTTTGGATCCTGAGCAGCAGACTTCCAGTCATAGATCTCTGCTATTTTCCTAAGCAGGTCCATGAAAGAGGGGTCCTCAGGTGGAGATTTAGGGGACTCTTTTGGCCAAAGCTCTCTGGGAGGAGGAGGAGGAGGAGGAGGAGTCTCGAACCCTAACACCACCGAGGAGGAGTCAGAATAAGAGTCCAGATCCAAATCGGAGAACCGGACGTCGGGTCGGGCTGGTTCCAGGGTTTCAGGAGGCATTCTCTCCTGCATTGGGCCTGAGGTTGGCTCCTTCTGAAGGCTCGGCATCGGAGGATGTGTGGGTGTAGGCGCAGACCTGAGCAGTTGAACCCCTGGACTCGTGGGAACCTCTCGTGGGAGATTGCAGACTATCCAGCTCTGACACGAGCTGGGCCTTAGTCTCAGACCACCAGGACTGGAGGATAGCCCTAAAGTCCGTTGGAGCCTGAGGAGGAGGCTGAAGCGGGGGGAGGTGCTGGTAGACTGGCGGTAACCCCATAGGAACCCGGCATTGGGTAACCCGCATATGAAAAGAGTGTGACGGGTGGCGGCGGAGGGTAAGCAGGAGATATTCCAAAGGCCCCGAAAGTCTGACGGGAATAGCCCAATGGGTTGTACGCCGGGAATGCGCGTGCTGAGTATCCCGACGGAAGGCCCAGCGGGGAGTAATTGACAGAGCACAGGATGGTGGCCCCAAAACCCGAGTGTGAAGGACCCGGAGGGACTGGGTCAGATGTTGGACCGGCTGGTGGCAGACGTGGCACAGGAGTCTCCTTCAGGGAAACCAGCGGCTGGGACCCCTGAGGGTTACTGGGAACCTCTACCACGAAGTCCAGAGGTGAGCTTGAAAAGGTGTCACCAGACAGATGACCCCCGTCCCCCACCCCTTTCTGATCTGGGGAGAGTGGAGGGAAATCTTCCAATGAGAATGAGGGGGAGGCCCAGTGGGGGGATCCCACCAGGGAGAGCTGAGCCAAATCCGGCAAATGGGTATCGTCGGGGTCACTGCCAGACCCCGACACCAGATCAGTAAGGCAGACGTCAGTAGAACCGATGCCAGACTTATTGGCCGTAGCGGTCAGGCAGACGTCCGATGAGCCAACACCCGACTTACTGACCAAAGCTGGACGGCCTCCAGGGTCTCCGGAGCTCGACAACACAGCCTGGGCTGGGCGCTCGTTGGGAGGCCCAACGAGTGACTTATCAGTCCTGCAAAGACAACAGGCCTTGGACGATGCCAAGCCACCTGCAGCCACCGTAATAAGTGGCAGGGCCAAGGACTGCTCCTGAGGCAGGGCAGGCTTGGCTGTGGCGGCCGACTTCCCGGAGGAAGGAGACCACCGCTCATCCGAGGGTGGCCGCAGGTGAGAGGGGGACCTGTTCTGGTCCTGATGTTTCTCCTTTTCCTTCTTCTTCTTATGCCTGGATTCTGGGAAGGAGGAGGAAGCGCTACAGAGTTTTTGAAGCTCTTTCTCCATCGAGGCCATTCTCTGCTTAAGTAGGTGAGCCTCGAGGGCCTGCTGGCATCACTTCCGTGTGGCCTGGTTGAAGCTGGAACAGGCCTCATAATCCTCAACCTTGTGCTCTAGGCCTAGGCAGAAGAGACAGAGAGTACTGAAGTCTTTGTACGGGTGCTGCATGCTGCACGAAGCACACTTATTTTTATGCTCGACGTTGGACGACAACATGCACAAAAACTACAAAATACTGATAAATTGAAAAGAAAAAATGGATAGTCATCCAAAAAGTGATCGAACTGCAGTGTACATTCTCCGTGAGGTCCGACGTGAACAGGTCGACGGCGGGAAAGAACTGGAAGGCAGGCGTGGGGACTGCCCACTAAATAGGGTCACGCTGACATCAGTCACGCGACGTTGGGAGGGCGGTCCCCCATCAGACACTGGTAGCTAAAGTTTCAGTGTGGTCCTGATGCCAGGGGGTGCAGTCCTCAAGGTGATTATCTACTGCAAGAGTCCTCTCAAAGTAAGATCAGTTTTTTTCCTGTACGACTCCCTAGAGGTGTGGTGGGAGAAGAGTAAAGAATATTTCCCAAAATATGTCCAAACAATTGGGAAAATAAATGGCAAAATTAAAGGAATGAGTATTTGGATTTGAAAAAAGAATTAAACAATTTACTTACAATACAAGTAGAGACCCAGGTGGATATGTCAGAACAAATTAGCATTATAAAAGAAAAAATGTCTAATAATACAATAGAATGAAATAGCTGGAAAAGGAACAAAAAATTGGGACACAGGGATGCCAAGCTTATTCAAATCCTTTCAATTGCTGCGCTTCTTTAAGACAAAAGAAATAAGACCACTTAATCACAGATACGGAGATTAAATTGTGTAAACAAACAGAAATTATGGGTGAAACAGAAAAATATGCTCTAAAAATGTTTTAAAGTATACGTATTTCACAGTCAGTTATTCAAAACTGGCTCAAAGTTTGTGAGATTAAAACTTTATCAGATACCATTCATAGTTCCCTGGTGGAACTTATCATGTCACAAGAGCTACAAACAGTTATCTCAAACTTAAAGGTGGGTACTGCCCCAGGACAGGATGGCATACCAAATGAACTATATAAAATAATGTCCCAAGTACTGTTGGATGAAATGGTTCAGATGCTTATTTTTTGACAACAGGGAAATTCCCATCCAATATACATAAAGGGTTGTTAACATTTCTTTTTAAAAATGGGGGAAAAGACAGATTAGCAAATTGGAGGCTGATAACACTACTTAACTCTGATTGTAAAATTCTTACGAAGATACTTAGTATAAGAATGACAAACACCCTGGACGGTATTATTCACCCATCACAGTTTTGCAGTGTGCCAAACAGATGCATTTCAGATCCTCTGATCTGCATCAGAGAAATTTTGGATAGGAGCGAGGAGGATGAACCAATGTTTTTTTTTTTTTTATTTGCCTAGACCAGTTCAAAGCCTTCGATAAGAAATCTCATGAATACTTATGGCAATGTTTAAAAGCATATAATTTTCCAACAGAATTTATTAGGTGGACAAAGGGGGTGTTACAACAAGGAAAAAGTAGCTCCATATATAAATGGGTGGGTAGGAACAGAGTGTGGAATCATGAGAGGGGTGAGACAAGTGTCTCCCCTCAGCCCACTTCAATATATTCTAACAATAGATCCTTTACTATATAAAATAAACGCCACACAGCAGATAATGGGGGTATCAACTGCCAGTGATGTGCAGGACATTAAAACAACAGCATATGCGAATGACATCTGCTTAATACCGGGGGGCATTCCTTCATCTAGGAAAACTGAGGACGCCTTAAAGCTTTTTTCTATTAGTACAGGTTCGGAAATAAATCTTTCCATAAGTAAGTGTATCCCAGTGGGAAATATAGAGGAGCTCAAACTGAGATAATGGGAATCCCGATTACAGAGGGGGTATGTAAACTTCTGGGTGTCTTCTTTGGTAAAGGAGACATGGGATACTATAACTGGGACTTATTATTAAAACAGGCTCAAGTAAGAGTAAATAAATGGAACGCATGGCATATGTGTACGTAAAAAATATATATGGTGAAGACATACCTCTTGTCAAGTTTCTTACATTTGAGCTCAATCTCCCCCCCCCCGATGACAACCTGAAACTACCCTGTATAGTTGTTTTTTAGATGTATTTGGGAAGTCGGTTAAATCCGGTAAAGAGAGGGGTGACCTATTTGCCCATTAAAGAGGGTGGTCTACAAATGGTTAACCCAGCAGTCTTCTTCTTTAGTATTTTTATTTTTACTAATATTTCTCCTGTATTATGACCCTCCAAGCATATGTGGGCATTATGGGTATTAGATAGGATCTCACCGTTGATAACTGGGTGGGAAACGAATAATAGCATTCCTAAACAAAACCCTCTAGGAGAGATTCCTGAGCATTGGCGAATAGTTTTGGGGAAAATAAAGATGGGGACAATAACAAAGCAATTAATATATGATGGGAATAGAAAGGCATTCCATACACAAGTAGTCCCAAACTATTTTTTGGACTTTCCAAGTTACTATTCTTTAAGGTCTAATGAAATAAAACAAACCAATAGCATGTTATCTTGTACTAGAATACCAGACAATATGTGGGATGCACCATGGCTATGTGCACAAGGCAAACTAAATGTCGCCGCTGCCCGCCAAGAAAGCGTTGACTTGCTTGTACGCCGCGACCCGGTTCGGGAACGGACCAGGTCGCTGGAGGGCCGGGCCGGGGAGAAGGATCAGCGCCCCAGCCACTGCTCTCCTGATCCGGGGAGGGTGGGTGAGTCGCGGTGCACGGTGGACTCCTGGTGGAGACCGGGAGAACCCCAAGTACTGGGCCTGATGTCAGATGGGGACGGGCAGACGCTGGCGTCATTGCACGCTCCGCCCCCTTAAAGGGGAAAACTCCCAACCTCTGACGCTCTATAATGCCCGGCCTCGGGTTGCAGCTGCCTCTAAGAGAGCACGGCCTCAGCCTATTTACGCTCGTGGCACCTTAAGGGCCGAGAAGCTACGCCCCTCCTTGGGGGCAAGCCAGGGGTACTGGGAGCACGGCTCAAGAGGGGAGGGGATGCTGCAGCAGGGGGATCCGTGATCGGGCGGAAAATCTGGCGAGGAGGGGGTACAAAAAAAAAAAAAATGTCAAAGGAAATCTTAAGCATAAGGATACAAAGGAAAGGGGATGCTCCAGGACAGAGATGTGTCACGAGGTGCAAGAAAAGTACAGTTACGTAAGAACTTACCGTAACAGTAGATCTTCAAGAACAGCTCTTGCAGCAGGTTACACCATTAGGACTGAAGCCGGCAGGCGTCAGGACCCCACGGAAAAATTCTAGCTAGCTATCTTCAGCGGGGACCGCCTCCGACGTCAGGCGTAGTACATAAGGGGGCGGTCCAGCCAGATTCCCCAGTTCCCCTGCCGGAGACTTCTGGCCGTAGGCTGACATTGAAATGGGAGACCGAGGATCCACCATCAGAAGACAAACGGGAAAATCCCTGTTAACAAAGGCTTAAGCCATGCCTCCTCCAAGGAGGAAGGTGGGCGGGAAGGTACTTGCTGCAAGAGCTGTTCTCGAAGATCTACTGTTACGGTAAGTTCTTACGTCACTGTACTATCTTACTTCGAGACACAGCTCTTGCAGCAGGTTACACCATTAGGACTGATTCCCAAGCAGTAGTGCTTGCAAACACTCTGGAAGGAGGAAATTAGAAAGAATGTTCCAGGTCCTGAATCTAGGACAGGAGACCCTGTAGCACTGCCAGGCCGAAGCCTGCTCTTCGCCGTGAAGCGACGTCCAGGCTATAATGCCTGATAAAGGTATGAACAGGGCTCCAAGTGGCTGCAGCACAAATGGCAGAGGTGGAGACGTTTCGAAGTGCTGCAAAAGGAGGTGGCCACACCCCTAGTGGAATGGCCCCGGACTGCTCCAGGGAGGGGCTTTCCTTTGATATCATAACAGTATGACATGCACTGGACAAGCCAGTGAGACAGGGACTGTTTGGATACTGGTTGGCCCATCATCCTTTCAGTAAAGGAACGAGTGTTGCTCCGGGCACAGCTGCTTAGTTCTGCTCAGGTAGTACCTAAGCTGCGTGAACATCCGTGTGAAGCAGCGCCTCCCTCTGTAATAATTAGGAAGTAGACCGCAGGTCAATATCCTGATTGAGAGTGAGTGGAAACCACCTTAGGCAAGAATTTAGGATTCATCCTCAGGATACTCTGTCCCGACTTAAAATGAAATAAGGTTTTGCACATGAGAGCCTGAAGCTCAGAAACTTTCTCGCTGACGAACAGCAACCAAAACAATGTTTTCCACGACAGAAAACGAGCTCAACTGCTGCAGGTTCAAAGGGGGAGCGTGAGTTGCTCCAGGACAAAGAGCAAGTCCCATGGAGGCACTGGGTCCTTAATGGGCGGCCTAAGGTGTAACACCCCTCTCAAGAATTCTCGACAGGCATCTTAAGTGTGCCACTGTGCGTTGTCCCACTGGGAGGTGATAAGCTGAAATGGCACAGAGGTGCACTTTAATAGAGGAGTAGGTGAGACCCGAACGGAAAAGGGAGAGCAGGTACTCTAACACCGCTTTCACCGGACAACCTAAAGGGAAAGGCCGCGTGTTGGCCATAGACAAAATGGCGCCCACTCATGGCGCACGTCGCTGCGTTGCTCGCTTTCTTGGCTGCGGCAAGAACTCCGCAAATCCTCTGGCAGACCCGCGGACGAAGATGGCTATGTCTCTAGGAGCCATGCATGCAGGTTCAGTGAGCGTAAGTCCGGATGGACCAGTGAACCCTTCTCCTGAGACAAGAGGTGGGAGCTGAATGGCAACGGGAGCGGAGGTTCCCGGGATAGCTGAATTAGCAAAGGGAACCAGATCTGCCTGGGCCAGAAAGGGGCCACCAGGATCATTGTTGCATGCTCCCTGCGCAGTTTGAGAAGAACTCTCTGGATCAACAGGAAGGGAGGGAAAGCGAAGAGGAATCTGTCCGCCCAGGAGAGGGACAATGCGTCTCGCCAGAAAACACCAGGCCCTGGATCTAGCGAGCAAAAATTGGGCAGTTTTGCGTTGGATGAGGAAGCGAACAAGTCCAATTCTGGAGTTCCCCAACGAAGAAACAGATCCTTTGCTACCTCCTGGAGAAGTTCCCACTCGTGGACTCTGACCTAGGAGCGACTCAGGTCATCTGCAATTGTGTTGTCCACCCCGGGAACATGTACTGTGATCAGGTTCACGCCGTGTCGGATTACCCAATCCCACACCCTCATGGCCTCCCTGCAAAGGGGGCAAGAGTGTGCACCTCCTTGTTTGTTGAGGTAATACATCACCGCCATGTTGTCTGTCTGAAGCAGGAGAGTACTCGCCGGGATTTCTGACTGAAAGACTTGCAGGGCATAAAGGACCGCCCTCATCTCTAGGATGTTGATATGGAGGTGGGCCTCCAGAGGGGTCCACGTACCCTTGGACTTCACCCCGTCCAGGTGTGCTCCCCACCCTAGACCTGAGGCGCCTGTGGTGAGGATTACCTCCGGGATGGCATGCGGAATGGGACGCCCACAGAGAGTTTCCTGGTTCTAGCCACCATTGCCAGCTCTCGAATCGCAGTATTCATGATTCTGACCGGATGCTGCATGTGGTCTTGCCTTTGGTCCCATTGCACCTTGAGCATCCACTGAGTTACCCGCATGTGGAGCCTTGCAAAGGGACAGTAGGAATGGCCGCAGCCATGTGTCCGAAAGCAAGCGAAGGACCGACCTGGCTGGGGCGGTCTTGTTCGATTTAAAGCTCCTGATGAGGGATCTGATGCGCCCGCCTGTCATCTGGAAGAAATGCTCTTCCCTGAACGGTGTCCAGTACTGCGCCAATGAACTGCAGTTTCATGACGGTACCAGAGAGACTTCATGGTTGATAAGGATACCCAGAGATCGGAACAGGTCCTGGGTGCTCTGGATCGCCCAGTAACGCCTCTCTGGAGGCGCCATGAGAAGCCAATCGTCCAGGTACTGGAACACATAATGGCCCTGTCTCCTTAGAGACGCTGCCATGACTGCCATGCATTTGGTAAAGACCCTGGTGCCAATGACAGCCAATGGAAGGGCTCGAACTGAAGATGATGGTTTGAGAAACCAGCGCAGGAACCTCTTGTGTGCTTGAGCTATAGGGATGTGCAGGTGTCGCCCTGCATATCTAGAGATGCTAAAAAGGCGTCCTGCTTCAGCATGGGAATAAGACCCGGAAGAGTTACCATGCGGAATCTTTTGTAGGCGACCGATAAATTGAGGTCGCTAAGGTCCAGAATCGGACGGAGGTCCCCTGTCTTCTTTGGAACCAGGAAGAAGTGGGAATAGTATCAGTGTCCTCTCTGGTTCTCTGGGACGTACTCTATCGCTCCCTTTTGCAGGAGCGCGAGCATCTCTTGCCTGATCAATGACTTGTGCTGACCCGGGTACCGGGAGAGCAACGGAGGCCTCGAGGGTGGCTTTTCCGCGAATTCTATAAAGTGGCCTCTTCCGACCAACTGTAGAACCCACCTGTCAGTGGTTATAGTCTGCCATCCCGGCAGGAAATTCGCAATGCGACCCCTGACCATGACGTCCCGTTGATCCTGAGGGGCGGGGGCCATGAAGGAGTCAGGCTGTGGTGGCTGAGGGTCCTGCTGGCTGGACCGGCTTAGGAGTGCGCTGGCTCCGACCTGCGGGTTGTTTTCCTTGGGCTCTGTGAAAACTGGAGCCCCTCTGCTGTGGAACGGGGCCGGACTGTTGTCTCTGCGTCTGTCCACGAAATCGGCTTTGGTTCCTACAAAAGGAACTAAGCTTGGGTCCGTACATGGCCTGAACTGACCTCACCGCCTTCCCGGCCTCTTGGAGTTTGGTAATTATCTTCTCTGAGGGTTTACCAAACAAAACTTCTCCCTCGAATGGGGCGTCCATGATGTTTTTCTGGACGTCCGGAATAAAACCGGAGACACGGAGCCAAGAGTGCCTCCAAGGCATATGCCTGAAGCTGCTGCTTGGGCCGAGGAGTCCGCGGAGTCGCACGTCGTAGCACCTGGGTTCCCAGTGCCCACCACCAGGAGCTGTAACATCTCCTCCTTCTGCTCACCTTCCGCAATTTCTCAGCCGCATCCAGACCCTGCTCCCACAGGGCATTTTGGAACTGCACCATGTGGGTCAAATAATTCAGGATCTGATGGCGCAGGTAGCAGAAGCATACGTGCGCCTACCCATGGAGTCCAGCTGCTTGGACTCTGGGTCCGGTGGCAGGGTGCTCAGATGTTGCAGTCTCTGGGACCGGTCATGAGAGGCTGTTATGACCAGAGAGTCGGCCTGAGGATGCTGGGTCAAGTACTGGTCTTCTCTTGGAGCCTTGTACAAGCGGTCAGCTTTCTTCAGCATCGCCGGGAGCGAATGTGGACACTTCCACGCTGCCTTGGTGACGTCCACGAAAGTGTCTACCAAGGGTGGCACCACCAAAGGCTTGGAGTCCTTCTGCTGAAGATACTTTGCAAGGTGCAGCCTTTCGGGGTCTAACTCTTCTGCATCCCATCCCATGTTCTCCTGGATGTGTCTCATGATATCCGAGAATGAAGGATCATCTGGAGGAGACTTTGGCAGCTCACGTGGGTCTGGAGAAGGGATGGAGAGGGGAGATAGGGATCTGGATGTAGAAAATTCTGATCCCGTGTCCTCCGTCGAAGGCGAACAGCAGCGTCTTCTGGGTCTCTTGGGACTGGGTGACCTAGAAGAGGATCTGGACGGAGGTCTCCTTTTATCGAGTCTCCCCCTTGGAGGGGTCCTGGGCTCCTGGGGAGGAGGTAACCGGCTTGCAGACCCAGACGGAGATAGGGGCGCAGGAACCGGAGGAGGAAGCGGAGTTGGAGTGGGGACCATGTCCTTTTTGATGGTATCCCACCAGTAAGTGAAAAGCTCCTTCACCTCTGAAAAGGACAGGCCCGATGATGGTCCGGGCGCCGGTGGACGGTCGTTGGGACCCGGCGTCGGCTCCACAGGGGGCTCGGGTTGCAGCGAGGGTTCCCTGGGAGTCTCAACAGGACCGGGGTCGACCGTCTGGTCCTTGGGCTAGGTTAACTCCTCCTCAGTGATGGTCTCCTGACCGACGTCGGTCGGAGGCGTCGGGGTCCTCTTCTCAACTGGAGCGGGCGCCGGTCCCCCTACCGGCGTCCAGTGATGAGTAGGCCTGGCTGGCGACGGTCTTCTGGCAGACAACGGCTCTGGGGACCTGCGGCGAGAGGCCGACGTCGGACGAACCGGCGTCGGGTCCTGCGGCCTCTTGAGTGAGGTGAGCTCCTTGGTTTTCCGAGGAGGCAAGGAAGCAGACCCGACATCGGGTTCAGAATGGCGGGAACCCGACTTGTGGTGATGGTGGCGATCCCCAGACTTAGCCAGGGCCTTGGAGGACGAGGAAGGCCTGGGAGTCTTGGCCTGAGAAGAGGAAGAAGATTTTCTCACTGCAGCGGGGGGAGGTTGAGAGCTGGCCTGGGAAGGAGAGCGGTCGGACCTGGAGCCAGAGCTGCGCGAGTTGGAGGCCCTAGAAGGGGACCTGGAAGGGGCCTTCTCTCTGTGCTTCTCAGCATGCTTGTGGACCTTCTGTGAAGAATCCCCCTTGGAAGCCATGGACTTGAGTTGTTCCTCTAACAGGAATGCCTGTAGGGCCTTCTGGCGACGGATCCGGGTTCTGCTGTTGAAACCGTGGCAAAAAGAGCAGGACCAGGTGTCGGTTCAGCTCTAGGCATCGATACAGGTCGAAAAGGATCTCAAATGGGATCTGCATCCCACAGGCGCACTTCGAGGAGTGACCGAGGTCGGGAGGACATCAGAGAGAAAACTGAACTCTGAGAACAAATTTCCAGAGGAAAGACTTTACCACGCTGGCCAGCTAGAAACCGAATCAAGGGTCGAGACATGCAAGTCGACTTACGGAAAGAACTGGGAATCTGGCGACCGCCTTATGTACTACGCCTGACATCGGAGGCAGGACCGACGTCGGGGGCAGTCCCCGCTGAAGATAGCTAGCTAGAATTTTTCCGTGGGGTCCTGCCGGCTGCCGGCTTCAGTCCTAATGGTGTAACCTGCTGCAAGAGCTGTGTCTCGAAGTAAGATCAATAGAGCACTTCTTCTTTACCTGTCCTTAAATAATGCAGTTTTGGACAATACTGTATTCAAAGTGGCAAAATTCCCCTTTGATATTGTTAACCCCACAGGTTTTGTTCTTATGAACTTTCCCCCCGAAAAGCTGGGAAAAATATGATTTTGAAACTATGCAAGTAATTCTGGTATGCATTAAATATCAAATCTGGCAGAGCAGATGTCTTTCGACACTACAGCAAAAATGCCTTTCTCCAGAAAGTACAGTTACTTAAGAACTTACCATAACAGTAGATCTTCGAGAGAGGCTCTTGCAGTAGGTAATTACATATAGGACTGGCGTCGGCAGGTGGCAGGACCCCACGTAAAAATTTCTAGCTAGCAGTCCCTGGCGAGGGACCACTCCCACGTCAGGTGACCAGCATCAGGAGACGTCCGTATAAAGGGGTGGTCCCTGACGCCTGCTTTCCAGTTCTTCCCTGCCACAGGCCAAAACAGGCCGGACGAGAGAGAAGCGGATATTTCCGTCACTGGAAAAGGAGCTGAAAAAGCCTGGGGGATGGAAGGCGGGGAGTATCATCTACTGCAAGAGCCTCTCGAAGATCTACTGTTACGGTAAGTTCTTAGGTAACTGTACTATCTTTACTTCGAGAGGGCTCTTGCAGTAGGTAATTACATACAGGACTGAATCTCAAGCAGTCTGGAACAAAGAGAGGCACCGGGAGGAGGAAAACTACTCCAATAAGCAGTTATAGCTGTGCAAGCTTCAAGATAAGAGGCCTTGCAGAAAAGCCAGCCCGAAGCCTGCTCTACGGCGAGAGGCAATATCCAAACTGTAGTGTTTAGTAAAGGTATAGACGGAAGTCCAGCTGGCAGCAGCATAGATATCTGCCGCTGACACATTCTTAAAACAAGCCGCTGAGGCAGCTACTCCTCTGGTGGAGTGGCCTCTTACTTGACCCGGCAGGGTCTTGTTGTATTTGTCATAGCAGAAAGTGATGCAATGAGCCAACCACTTACATAGGTATTGCTTAGAAACAGCATTTCCTTCCCGTTTATGAGCAAAAGAGACGAACAGTTGATCAGCCATTCTGAGATCCTTCGTCCTGTTGGTGTAGTATCTCAGAATCCGGTGAACATCCACAGTATGGAGTAAATACTCCCCTTGATTAGAGTACTGCGTGAAAAAGGTGGGTAACTCTATGGATTGATTTAGAGTAGACTCTGCTACTACTTTAGGGAGAAATTACAGGTTACTCACCTGTAACAGGAGTTCTAGGAATGGTATATGTTGTTCATCCACACTTATTGGCAGGTCCCTTGCCACTTTAAATCTTGCCGGAAGGTCTTCAAGCTGGCTCCTCCCACCCACCCGGGTGGTAAAACCTCGGCTCCGCCCCATGACGCCAGATCTAGCCCACTGAGGCTGTTGTGCATCGAGCCGGGAGGTTGGAGAATTGTGGATGAACAACATATACCATTCCTAGAACTCCTGTTACAGGTGAGTAACCTGTATTTCTAGGGACATGGATATGTTGTTCATCCACACTTATTGGCAGACTCCCAGCAGTCCTCCGGGAGGCAAGGGCACACCCTACTTAGGTAGAAAGACTGGAGAACCGAGGCCCCACCAGCACTCTCTCGGGCGCGACCCAAGGTCGATGTGGAAGGGGAACGGTAAGCCTGCTCCAGGCAGAAGCTCCTCATGGATATCCTGGACGGAGTATCCTCGAAAGCAGCCACCGATGCAGCGGAAGGACGGGTAAAAAAGAGCGCTTATCCCTCTGGGAGGCTCCATGCCCGCCCGCCTATAGTGGAGACCTATGCAGGGGTGACCCACCCGCTTGTTGTCCACTGGGCTGCAAATCTGACAGAAGCGGCTTCAGCGAAGATGATGAACAGCTGGCGAACCTCTCCCGAACTTTAGCTTTATGCTCCCTAGATAGGTGAGCGTTAAACCGGTTCCTATGGAACCTGTATACGGCCTCCGAGGTGTGAATGGGATAAACCCGGCAGAGGCAATACCCTGAAGGGAAGACTCCGCCACTGCCTTCGAAGGACTTCGTGGGAGGCAGGAACCTAGTCCCTGTGGAAGACCGGATAGGGAGGTTAAAGGAGCGTCTGAAACTCTCCCAGCCTTCTGGATGGCGGAGTGGCCCCAAGAAGGTGTTCTTCCACAACGGGGGGGGGAAACTCGCACCTGTGCAAAAGGTTCGGATGGCTTGCTCATGAGCTAAGCCCATACCAGCAAGGATCCCACAGAAAGGGATACTCTCCCCAAAAGGGGAGGCGTGATCAAGGCTTAGAAGTGCCAGACCTTCTCCGCACCACCAACTGCCTCCCGGCCCGCGCCCGGAAGACAGGGGAGACCCAGAGAAGCACCTAGGGGTCATCGGCCGAAGCCCTGGTTTAAGGATGGACCGCAGATGGTCCGGAATGCTCACCAGGGACGGGGAAGGGCACGGCCCTATCCCATCAACAAAAAGGGAGACCTTCTCCCAGAGAACGAGCATCTTGGCCGATTTCTTAGCAGGACGCCTCGAAGGTCGAGGACCTTGCCGAAAGACCCTAGGCCTGGCCCCTAGCCACACAGGGGTCGGCCTACAGGTGCAGGGATTGAAGGTCCAGATGGATAACCTTCCCCTGAAAAGGAAAGACAGGACCGGGCGGACTTGAGGCCGCCTCGGGAGCCTGGGGCTGAGACTGAGGAGAGCTGGATACCAGAACTGGCAATCCAGTCTGGGGCTACCAGCATCACCTGCGCCAAGTCCCTCCTCGCCTTGCCCGTAGGTCAAGGGAAATGGGGGAGAGGCACGGAGGGGCCCAGGGTCCGAGGCCCCTATGGCATCCCCTGCAGCAGACCTTGCTGAGGGGCAGGCAAAAAACAGTCTCGGCCTCGTATTCTCCCCGGAGGGAAGAGGGAGAAGATCCTGTGCTACCTCCGGCAGGGGAGACCACTCATGAGGCGCAGCCTATGCCCAGCTCAGGGCAGCAGCCAGGGAATCGGGGCTCCTGCCATCAAATGGCTGGGAACCCTCGACTGCGCAACAACCCAATGCGGAGAACCTCTTTGCACCGAGACAAGGGGATCGACCGAACCTGGCAGAGTAGGTAGCACATGGTCTTGGTGTTGTCCTACTTGGACTTAGAACTGTAGACCCCGTACAAGCGGAGCGAGCGGTGCAGGCTAAGCGGACCGTCTGTTCTCCAGCGAGCAGGAAGGACATCGGGACTCGCAAGAGGACCAGAGGCGAAGCACTCTGTATTTCCCAAGATGGGCACCGCACCCATCTGAGAAGCATCGGTCGGAGAAGACCGCCGACTCTGGGTGAATGAACAGGATGTTCTCCTGCCGAGGTTGGAACGGTCCAAGGGAGCGTTCTCTTACCTCCTGGGCTGTTAGTCACGAACTGGTCCAAGGGACGCAGCGCTCTGACCTCTGGCTGGCCCCTCCCACTAAGGGAAGGCCGCCCTGAGGCCCAGGAGGAGCAGGAGGTTCTGGCAGGACGTAATTTCCTGGCCAACCCGACTGGCAAAGGAGGAAGAACCTCAGCCCTGTCCGCCCGGAGCCGAGCTCGGACTCAAGAGTCGAGCTTAGTCCCGAAGAAGCTTCACCGCTAAGGTACAAGTTCTCACTTGGCTCCTGAAAACGGGAGACCAGTCTGCCTTCCGGGTGGGGTGACATCCGGACCCTTCAGTGCCGCAGAGACTGCCGAGCAAAGAAGGGCCTGGCTAGGAACTCGTAAGGAGCTCCCCTGCAAGAAGGGGTGGAGCCTCCCAAGAAATGGACGGAACGAGGAGTAGGTACATCCTGGAGACCCACGAAACAGCTACACGCCACGTTCTGAGGATGGGATATCTGAAGTAGAGAGACCATCCAGGCATGCGGGAGAATGGGCGCGAGCCCTCGTCCGTTTGAGACCAGGAATACCTGGACACGAACCCAGGGTTGAATGGGGGGGGGGGTCCACAGCCTTCCTGATCACCTCTAACTAGAGAGCCAGGCATGTCGGTACGACCGACACAGAGGCAGTGGATCCAAGATCCCCATGGGGCAACGGCTCAAAAAGGGGAAACCGCTCGCAACCTGCGACAGGATCCATCCTTAAATACCTCCAGAACGAGGTGTGGAGCCGTCCCCCCATGGGGAAACCCGGGCTGGGACGACGGGGCTGGGGCAGTGCCCCTTGGCCCGTCACTGAGCAGGCTTAGAGGGGGAAGGAGCCGAGGAGCCTCTCGGTTTCCTGCCTCCCTGCTTCCTTTTGGAGGAAGACGCTGGACTAGCAACAGGCCACCCAGCGCATGCCTGCTGGCCCTTATGCTGGGCCAGTGGGCCCCAGGGCTCAGGGGCAAAGGGCTACGCAGCGCTAGACGGCTGCCCTTGACCCTCCGGGCGAGAGTGACCAAGTCCGGAGTGGCATCGGACTTCTCGGGCCCATGGATGTATCCCTCCACTCCAGGGCCGAAAAGGTCAGTCCTCAAGAAGGGGATGTCCGCCAGCTCGTGCTGGGTTTCCAAAGAGAAGGAGGATAACCTCAGCCACGCCCTGTGGTGCATGGCCACTGCGGCCGCCACTGATCTGGCACAGGAGTCGCCTAGATCCAGAGCCGTCTGGAGCTGCTGCTTCGCCACCGCCCTACCCTGGTCCTGCACCTGCCAAACCATGGTCCGCAGGTCGGCTGGGAGATGAGGGAGGACCTCGTCCAGGGAGCCCAAAAGGGTGTGGGAGAAGTGTGCCATCAGTGCAACCGAGCTGGCCTGACGGAGGCCTAGGGAGGACGCAGCATAAACCTTGCGCCCGACGTAGTCCATCCTTCTGGACTCCTTGTCAGGGGGTCTGTCCACATCCCCAGCATTTCCAAGACATTGGAAAACATCGTCAGTGACCACCCCTTCAGCCGAGGGGTGCTCCGAGAAACCGGGCAGAGAACCGACAGGGACAGGGTACCTCCGAGCCACCCTGGCCGAAGGCGCAGGGCAGGAAGTAGGCCGCCACCATAGCTCCAAGGCTGGGCCCACGATAGCCTCAGCCACTGGGAAGGCCTCCGAGGAAGAACCCCCTCGATCCAGAATCTCCGTAAGGGGGTAAGGTGCCTGATTGGAGACGGGCTCGAGCTGCATCTCAGTGAATTCTGAAATGAGCTGAAGCAGACCCTTCGAAGACGATGGGCTGTCGTCTACTGAATGTTCCTGGGAAGACCCCGGGTCCTCCCTGCTAGGAAACATAGCAGAGCCTGCTTCAGGCTCCGAAGGATCTGCAAAAAGCTGCCACAGGCCCGAGGCACTCTCCGTCACCGGGGCGGGCAGGAGTGAGGGGACCGAGTGACCTGAAGAACAGGTCATGGCCTGGCCTGAACCCTACCGAAGGTGGAGGGGCAGCGAGGTCGGACGGCAACCGGCCCTGGAGAGGGCTCTCGACCGATTCGAACGGGTCGCCGACGAGCCGGGCGGCTGCTTGCTATCCGGAGAATGAATTGTCAGAACACCGACGCCAACGGGTATCGAAACCGCTCCTCATCCGAGGAGGGGGACGAGGAAGAACAGCAAAGCCACTTAACTCGGTGCCTCGACCGAGAACGCCGAGATCGGCGTGAGCGGCTAGACCGAGAGGTTGACCGAGGGCGGCCTGGGAAGGAGCGGGACGCACCTGCTCCTCCCTCGGCTCGGAAGAAAGGACCGAGGACAGTCAACCCGAAGGGGAGGACAGAGTCTCAGCCTCCACCGAAGGCGGAGGGAGGACAGCACAAGAAGATCCCTCAAAAGACGGGTCGAGACTCGACAACATCAACGGGGAACCTGGCCGGCTGACCTGACGGGGATACCGTGAGGCTATCGGTCAAGTCTAACCGACCGAGTCGAGCACGTCGCCGATGAGGAGGGGAGAGATCCCGCCCCGCCAACGGTTATAGACCCCGCCCCGCGCCCTCTTTAGCCATAGGGCTTACAACAGGCTTCCAGTTCCCTCCCTTGGAGGAGAGGGAATGACGGAGCTCCCTGAACAAAGCTGTATGAGATGAATCCAAGGAGAGCAGGATAAGCGTCGCAACCGAGGCGGGGGGAACTGCCCCTTCCCCGGCAGGATCAAACTGCAGAGAAAGAGTCGAAGTGGACACCTGCCGGTCCGATGGAATCTCCGGAGCGGAAAAAACTACCGGATGTCCGAGCCCTGAATGGGCCACGCGGTCCTCCAGAGAGCTGACCGAAAGGGCAGAACAAAAATTGCAAGCCTGAGGATCGTGATCCAAGTCCAGGTAAAAAACGTACGTGGAGTGTGAGCTCCTCCTGGAGGAGCTAACCGTGCGCCTCTCCGGGCCGGAAATACAGGTTACTCACCTGTAACAGGAGTTCTAGGAATGGTATATGTTGTTCATCCACACTCATTGGCAGGTATCCTTGCCGCTTTAAATCTTGCCGGAAGGTCTTCAAGCTTGCTCCTCCCACCCACCCGGGTGGTATAACTCTCGGCTCCGCCCCATGACGCCAGATCTGGCCCGCTGGAAGCTCAGGTTGTGCGGTCAAGCCGAGGTTGAGAATCGTAGGATGAACAACATATACCATTCCTAGAACTCCTGTTACAGGTGAGTAACCTGTATTTCTAGGGACATGGATATGTTGTTCATCCACACTCATTGGCAGACTCCTAGCAGTTCTCCTGGAGGAGGGAGGCAAGACGCACACCCCCAATACTACTTGGGAAAGAGAGACTGAGAACCGAGGCCCCAAAACCAGCATCCCGGCGTGACTAAGGTCGATGTGGTAATGGGTAATGAAGGTGTTTGCTGACTTCCAGGTAGCAGCCCTGCAGATTTCCTGGATAGGGACGCCCCTGAAGCAGCCATCTCTGCAGCAGTATGGCGGGTAGAATGAGCTCTTATCCTCTGGGAGGCTCCATGCCCGCCAACTTATAGCAGAGATCTATGCAGGAGGTTACCCACCTGCTTATCGTCTCGCTTGGCTGCAGGTCTGCCAGATGGCTTCAGCGTAGGTGACAAACAGCTGGCGAACCTCTCCCCGATTTCAGCCGTGCGCTCCTTATAATAAGCGCGCTCTCTAGGGTCCAAGTATGGAGCCTATATTCGGCCTCCGAGGTGTGATTGGGGTAGAACACCGCAGAGTCAACACCTGGTTAAGGTGAAATCTCGACACCACCTTCTCGGAAGGAATTTCGGTGGGGGAGGCAGACAACCCTTTGTCCCTGTGGAAGACCAGGTAAGGAGACTCGGTGGAGCGCCTGGCCTCCCATCCTTCTGGCTGACGTATAGCCACCAAGAAGGCGGGCTCCACGACAGGTGAGAGAGAGCACACCTGTGCATAGGTTCGAATGGCTTGCCCATGAGCTTGCCAGTACCAGCAGTAGATCCCACGGAGGTGGGGTTCCGCACTGAGGGAAATGTGATCAAGGCCTTGAAAAGCGCCAGACCACCTCCTGCGCCACTGACTGCTTCCCGCCCGCTCGTGGGCAGAGATGGCTGCCAGGTGCACCCTTAGGGTCGCCGACCTAAGCCCTTGACTAGAAAGGGACCATAACTAGTCCAAGATGCTTGCTCAAGGAACAGGAGGAAGGGTCCAAGCCTTGCTTCTGACACCAAATGGAAAACCTTTTCCATTTGAAGGCATAGCATTTTCTGGTCGACTTTCACGGGACGCCCAACTACATTGAGGACCCTCGCCGGAAAGACCCAAGGCCTGGAACTCTAGCCGCCAGGAACCAGGCCGTCAGGTGCAGGGATTGAAGGTCCGGATGGAACACCTTCCCTGATTGACTGAGAGCAGGTCCGGGCGAGCTGGAAGCTGCCGCGGAGTCCTGGAGCTGAGACTGAGGAGATCTGGTACCAGAACTGGCGAGGCCAGTCTGGGGCTATCAGAATCACCTGCGCCTTGTCCTCCTCGCTTGAGAAGCACCTTGTGGATCAAGGGAATGGGAAAAGGCGTAAAAGAGGCCCGGGGTCCATTGCCTCGAGAAGGCATCCCCTGCAGCGAGCCCCTGCTGAGGCGGGCGGGCATGGAACAGACTCAGCTTCTCTGCTCTCCCTGGAGGCAAACAGGTCCACCTGAGGTGTGCCTCAAAGGAGAAATAGATGCGTACTACCTCCGGCAGGAGAGACCACCTGCGGGATGCAGCCCCCATCCGCCCAGGGCATCGGCCAGGGTGTTGGAGGCCCTGCCACGTGAATGGCTAGGAGATCCGCCCAGGCTGCGACGAGTGACCAAATGCGGAGAGCTTCCTTGCATAGAAGCATGGAGCGGCCCCGCCCTGGCGGTTTAGGATAGTACATAGTCGTGGTATTGTCCGTCTGGACTCGGACCACTTGACCCGGAGGAACGGAGCAAAGGCGGTGAGAGCTAGGCGGACCGCCTGAGCTCCAGCAGGTTGATGTGGCATCGGGACCCTGTGGGGACCAGAGGCCATGAGCCCGGTGTTCCCCAGATGGGCACCCCAACCCATCAGAGAGGCATCGGTCGACAGAGAGACCAGGCCGCTCGGGCGGATCTAACGGGATGCCCTCCTGCAAATGATCTGGAACGGTCCACCACTGGAGAGCGTTCCACATCCCCTGTGTCACCGACACAAGCTGGTCCAAGGGATCGCAGCATTGTGACCACTGGCTGGCCAGTCCCCACTGAAGGGGACGCATATTCCAGCAGGCCCAACGGACCACGCTGGTGCAGGCCGCCATGAGCACCCAGGAGGCGCGGAAGTCCCGGCAGGGCGCAATGCTCAACCAGAAATGATCGGGCAAAGGAGGAAAGAACCTCGCCCTGTCCGGCCGGGAGCCGGCCTGGCTCGAAGAGAGTCGAGCTGTGCCCGGCTGAATAGAATCACCTGCTTCGCTCGAGTCTGACTTGGCCTCATTGATAAGGAGGCCCAGTTGAGAGCAGACCTGAGGGCCAGATCTCTGGACCACTCCGCCTCCTTCCTGGAGGGAGCTGCTATCAGCCAGTCGTCCAGGTAAGGGTACACCCGGGACCTCGGCGCCGAGAGGAATGCTGAGAGAGGCAGGCTCTTCCCACCACTCTCTAAGACCCACCTGTCCGGTGCAGTGGACCAGGCGGAACTGGAAGTGCCGGAGCTGCCTTTCACGGGGACCAGGGGAGGTGACGGGGATGGGGCGACTACACCCTCAGCCCGGCCACTGGGCAGGCTTGGGAGGAGGGACCTGCCGAGGGACCTCCTGGCCCTTTCCTCCTTGCCTCCTGTTAGAGGAAGCCGGCGGTTTGGGTTTGGGATGCCAAGGTCGAGCCTGCTGGCCCTGACGTTGCTGGGTCAAGGCCAAGCCGGAAGGCTGCAGGACCAAAGGGC
This sequence comes from Neoceratodus forsteri, assembly GCA_016271365.2. NCBI lineage: Eukaryota > Metazoa > Chordata > Ceratodontiformes > Ceratodontidae > Neoceratodus > Neoceratodus forsteri. The sequence goes on along the minus strand of CM057449.1, from coordinate 910,594,406 downwards.
TTAGGCTGTGGTTTGGCGGCCTTTTGTCCTTCTGAGCGAAAGAGACCCGAGTCCAAGGTGGCATTGGACTTCTCGATCCTCTGCAGGTGACCTTCCACCCCAGGGTCAAGAGGTCAGTCCCCAAAAGGGAACATCCGCCAACTTGTGCTGGGTATCCGGGTAAAGGTGGATATCCTCAGCTAAGCTCGCCGACCGATAGCCACTGCGGCCGCCACCGATCTGGCACATGAGTCCCTATATCCAAAGCAGTCTGAGCTGCTGTTTGGCCACTGCTCCTGCCCTGGTCCCGCACCTGCTTAACCGTAGTCTGCAGATCGGCGGGAAGATGAGGGATGACTCATCCAGGGAGCCCAACAGGGCATGAGAAAATGTGCCATGAGGACGGCCGAACTGGCCTGGACGGCGGCCGAGAGAGACGCAGCGAGACTTTTCGCCCGACATAGTCCAATTTCTTGACTCCTTGTCAGGAGGTTTGTCCACATCCCTGGCGCGTCGGGCGCGGGCCGAAAACGCTGTCGGTAACCAACCCTCAGCAGAGGGGTGTTCCGAAAACCGGACAAGGAACCGTAGGGACCGTGATACTTCCTGGCCATCCTGGCCGAAGGCGAGGGCAGGAAGCAGGGCGCTGCCAAAGCTCCAGTGCCGGACCCACTATGGCCTCGGCCACCGGAAAGGCTCTCCGCCGGAGAATCCTCGGTCCAGAATCTCCGTGAGGGATACCTGGGCCTGCTTTGGAAAGGGTTCGAGCTCCATCCCGGTAGACTCGAGATGAGCCGAAGCAGTCCTAGGGAAGGACGACGGGTATCGTCCATTGACTGACCTCCTGAAGACTCAAGTCCAGTCGCTTGGAGAAAAGGAGGAATCATCTTCGGACCTCGGAAGAATCTCGAAGAGCTGCTCTGGCCTGAGCCACCCTTCACCTGCCGAGGTCGGCGGGAGGAGGGTAACTGACAGCCAATGGGTAGGACCCTTCAGTCGGATCGAGAATCCTTGGTCCGATTCCAATTGGTGGCTGTGAGGCGGAGGTTCCAATCGAATCGGTGGAGAAGCTGGTTTTGGCCGAACAACCGCCTGGGTATAGGCCTCGGATAAGTCGAGGGGTTGTGTCGGCTGCTCTGGTGACAGTTACTTAATGGCCGGGAAGGCGACGGGTCGGGCTTATTCCCCGCCAGGAGGAGTTGTTAGAACATAAGGTCCTCGCATCGCGACGTACTTACGCCGATTCCCTCATCCGAGGAGGAGGACGAGGATTGAGGACGAGCGGCGACAGCCGCTTACCGGGCTGCCGACCGAGACCGCCTATGACGGTGGGATCGGCTGGACCGCGAAGAGGTCCGTGACCGAGACCGAGAGTCCCGGAATTTCCGGTCGGTGCGGGAGGTGTCGGCCGGAACTGCACCCTTCGCTCGGATGGTCCATCCGAGGGCCCGGAACCGAGGCATAGGGCGAGCCCACGGGATCCTCAACTCCTCCGGGGAACTGGGAGGGGAATCTCGCTGCTAGAGGCGACAGCCCGTCTAATGGGTCGAGAAAATCTCGACTTCATCGGTGTGGAGTCTCGGGTCAACTGACCTGACGGGACACCGTGAGGCCAGTGGTCGGTCGGCCGCATCGAAGCCGACGCCAGTCGACGGCCCGGGGAGAGGGACCTTTCCTGTCCCAAGAGCGCCGACGGAGGGACTTACCCCTGTCCTCTTTTGGACCGAGAATAAGGTCCAGCAGACACAGCCCTTCTCCTTTAGTGAGAGAGGACAGACAAAGCTCCTTGGAGCAAAGCCGTGTAGGAAGAACCCAGAAGCGGGATAAATGCTGGCCGAGGAAGATACGGCCCGCGCCGGGCCTCTTCGAGGGCGCACTAACTGCCGAGCTGATCCGCCGAAACCGCTACCGCGGACACCGCCAACCGCCTCCTTGGACTTCACCGAGGGAAACGCTTCGGGACGGCCCAGTTGCAATCGGGCAGCACGGTCTTCGAGGACGAGGTCGAGAAAGATGAGCACAGGTCCAAGCCCGCGGGTCGCTCAAGGCCTGAGCAGTAGACACACGTGGAGTGTGGATCCGCCCGAGACATCTTCGGTTCGCATGGGCATCTCCTAAATCCGGAGTCGATTTGTCCATATCGCAGCCGCCAGGAAGAAGACTGAAGCTCTTTTTGCAAAATTTATTTTTAAATCCGCAAACGGAGAATAGGAACTAGTCACAAACGCAGAGCGTTAAGGAGGGAACCTGAGCTTCCAAGCGGTAAGGAAGATTCATGGCCATGGGGCGGAGTCGAGTTATACCACCCGGTGGGTGGAGGAGCAAGCTTGAAGACCTCCGCAAGATTTAAAGGCAAGGATACCTGCCAATGAGTGTGGATGAACAACATATCCATGTCCTTGTAGAAAGCCATCGTCATAGCGAAGAAGAAAAGATTGAAGATTCAAAGGGACACTTCAATAAATTCGAAGACCGAAATTTTCAGGAACCAGTCGAAAACGCAGAGCGCTAAGGAGGGAACCTGAGCTTCCAAGCGGTAAGGAAGATCTGGCGTCATGGGGCGGAGCCGAGAGTTTTACCACCCGGGTGGGTGGGAGGAGCCAGCTAGAGGACCTTCCGGCAAGATTTAAAGTGGCAAGAGACCTGCCAATAAGTGTGGATGAACAACATATCCATGTCCCTAGAACTTAGGGTTCGTGCGCAGAGCAACACGCTCTTCAGAAAATCAATATGGAATTTACACATCAGGCCTGAGCTCGAAATTCTCCAGCGGAAGCATGGCCACCAGGAAGAGAATCTTCCACGAAGGAACTTCACCCCAGTGGAAGCTGCCGGTTCAAAGGGAGGCAGAGTAAGTTTCTCGAGAACAAAGTTCAAGTCCCAAGGGGAGCAGGAGTGTATAATAGGAGGTCTCAGATGGAGGACCTCTGGAGAAAGGTCTTAGAGACCTCCAGTTGAGCAAATGTCTTGTCTGCAAAGGGGACATGATAGGCCGAGATGGCCGCCATGTGGACTTTCAGAGAAGAATGACTGAGACCCAGGTCAAACAGATGGCGTAGGTACTCCAGCAGAAGCCCCGCTGAGCAGGAAAAGGGTTCCACGTCCTGGGAAGCAGCCCATATAGTGAATCTTTTCCACTTCATGGCATAGGTGGATCTAGTGGAGGGTTTTCTAGCCTCCACCAAAATCGCTGCCACTTGAGGAGAAACCCCAAAACAGGATTGAGCTAAGTCTGCAGGAGCCATGCATGCAGCTGAAGAGATTTGAGGCCTGGATGGACCAGGGTCTCCTGATCCTGGGTCAGTAAACCTCGAGATAGAGGAAGAGGAAGAGGTTGATCCTCTGAGTATTGTTGTAGAAGAGAGAACCAAACTTGCCTGGGTCAGAAAGGAGCAATCAGAATTATCTGGGCTCCTTCTGAAGCTAGTTTCTGCAAAACTCGTGGGATAAGTGGAATTAGGGGAAGGCATAGACGAATCTGTCCTTCCAGGCTAAAGACAGAGCATCTCTCCAGAAAGCGCCTCACTCTGGAACGAGCGAGCAGAAGACGGGAAGCTTTGCGTTTAGAGGGGATGCGAACAGGTCGACTTGTGGTGTTCCCCAAAGTCGGAAGATATTGTCTAGGAACCCTTGGTCCAGTTCCCACTCGTAAGTCAGAGCAGAAGAGTGACTTAGCTTGTCTGCCAGGCTGTTGTCGACTCCCGGAAGATGAATTGCCGTGAGGTGAAGGTTGTGTTGTGTTGCCCAATCCCAAACCCTCATTGCTTCCCTGCAAAGAGGGTAGGACCGAGTCCCCCCTTGTTTATTGATGTATCAAACCACACATGTTGTCTGTCTGGACAGCTAGGTGGCCGGGAAGGATGTATGGGTGAAGGGCTTGGAGAGCGTACAACACTGCCCGTAGCTTGAGCACATTGATGTGGAGTGTTTGTTCGTGCTTGGACCAGTAGCCCTGGGTCCGATGGGGACCTAGATGGGCTCCCCAACCGTCGCCTGAGGCATCTGTGGTTAGAGTCTGGGAGGACGAAAGAAAGGAACTCCCCGAAACAGGTTCTCTCGAACCATCCACCACTGCAAGTCTCGAAGCATCGGCGAGGAGACTAGAACTGGGTGATATAAGTCGTCCACCAACTGATCCCATTGGGAGCGGAGGGTCCACTGAGATACTCTCATGTAGAGTCGAGCGCGAGGAACTGTCATGATAGCAGCTGCCATGAGCCCGAGAAGATGAAGGACTGACCTTGCACTGACCTGCCTGCAGCCGGACAACAGACTTATTTGAGTCTGGAGGGTGGACGCCCGGTCCAGTGGCAGGAAGGCCCTACCAATGGTCGCATCTAGAATCGCCCCGATGAACTGCAGTCTCTGGGATGAGATCAAGTGAGACTTGGAATGGTTGATGGTAATACCCAGGAGGCAAAAACCTGCTGGGTAAGGGTGAGGCAGCGCAAGAGTTCCTCCCTGGACGAGGTCGCCAGGAGCCAATCGTCCAGGTACGGGAAAACCTGCACCCCCCTGGTACGCAGGTAGGCCGCCACCACTGCCAGGCATTTGGTAAACACTCAGGGCGCCGAGGATAGGCCAAACAGAAGTGCCTTGACTTGGTAGCGGTACCCCGGTACGTAAAACGAAGGTATCTGTGATGAGACGGGCAAATGGAAATGTGCAGGTAAGCATCCTGCATATCCAGGGCACATAGCCATTGACCCGACCGGAGAAGGGGAAGAAGGCTCTGCAACGAGAGCATTCTGAACCTTTTGTACTCCACAAAAAGATTCAGGGAACTGAGATCCAGAATAGGTCTGAGATCTCCTGTCTCCTTTGGGACCAAGAAGAAATGGGAATAGTAACCCATCCCTTGAAGATGAAGGGGGACGGGTGCTATTGCTTGTTTCAGAAGTAGAGCTGAAATCTCCTCCTGGACCAAGAGAAGGTGTTCCCGTGAATATGACGACTTTAGTGGGGGGTGGCGAGGTGGTTTCTATAGAAACTCTATCAAGTGTCCTTCTGCGATCAGCTGGAGCACCCAAGAATCTGATGTTATCCTCTCCCATCCCGAAGGTGGAGGGAAAACCTCCTCCACTGTTCCTCCGGGAGTCCGAAGCTGTGGGAGAGGGAAGGGTCAGGTGGTGTGGGAGACATGACGCAGCTGAAGCACCCGCTGCTTTTTTTTGGGCGGAGGGGCTTAGCAGCTGTGGGGGTCCATGATTTTGTGGCCCGCCTTCCCTGGGGTTTCGCCTTGAGCCGATTTAGTCTGTGAAAGGACGGCTGCTGCGGCTGGTGGGGCGGCATGAGCCAGCAGACTTCAGTGCCATCCCTTCCTGTAATCGGTGATGATGTCCTGACATCACCACCGAAAGCACCAACCCCCGGAAGGGCGCTTCCTGGATAGCGGATTGCACTTCCGGGACCAACCCTGACACGCAGAGCCAAGCATGATGATGTAAGCCTATGGTGAAAGCTGAGCTCTGTCCAGCAGTGTCCACTGCATCGTAGGTCACATGAAGCATGTGTCGACTGGCCGAACGTGCAGAGCGGACAAGATCAGCCAACTCCTGCTTGACTTGGGAGTCTGGCAGGGAGTCCAGTTTGGCTTCCACCTGAGTAAGAATGGCCTGCTGGTAGTCCCCCATATGGCTGACATAGTTCAGGGCCCTAACCCCCAGCGTGGAGGAAGCAAAGATCTTTTTTCCATACTGGTCCAGTAGGCGGGATTCTTTGTCAGGTGGTGATGAGCTAAGATGTTCTGGGTTGGCCGACCGGCCGTGAGCGGCGCTAATCACTACCGAGTCAGCACGGGGGTGAGAATCTAAAAAAATCAACACCCTCGGGAGCCTGGTATAACCTATTTGACTTCCGCAGAAGTGGGGCTAGAGCCCACGGCTGTTTCCAGATGGTGGTGACAAGGTCGGCAAGAGGCTCTATCCAGGGTGGCACCAAAGTAGGAGCTGTCACGGGCAGATCCAGATGCTCGGAGAGTTTCAAACGCTGAGGGTCTGGTTCCAAAGAGTGCCACTGATGAACCTCCTGGATTTTCCTCAGCAACTCCGTAAAAGAAGAATCTTCCGGAGGAGACTTCAGAGGAGCCCTTGGCCTGGGCTTCGACGGAGAGCGTGGCTCATCATCCCTTTCGGAGCAACCCTCGGAGGAATCCGAGGAGTCTGAGGTGAAGAGAAAGAGGAAGAGGAAAAGACTCCTTCCCACTCAGGGAGGAACTGACCCTTGGGAAGCACCCGGGAAGCGATCTGCCCTCTCTGGACCCAGACGGAGAGCCCCTGGAGTCCAGAGGTGGGAGGGAGTGCCACCGGACGACAGGAACCTGAGATGGCACTCCATGTCGGCTTCTGACCTCCCTGGTGAGCTGAGCCTTGGCCTCAGCCCACCAGGAGGCCAGAGTCTCCTGCAAGTCCACCGGCGGCTGTGGGGGCGGTGGAGGAGGAGGAGGAGGTGGGGGATAAGGATACAGGTTGTACCCATATGGAAAGTATCCAAAACCTGGCGGCAGGTAGCCCGACGTCGGGTACTGCGGCACCGGATACTGTGGTCCCGGGTACGCCGGCATCAGATAGGACGGAAGGTACCCTGGAGCCAGAGGAGCTGCCGGAGCAGACAGCCCGGTCGGCGGCCTCACGGGCGGATCCAAGTTGGAAGGCCCGGAGGGTGGAGGACCCGGCGGTGGGGCGACATCTGGAAGCGGGATATCGGCCAGAGTCGGTAAAACCAGCATCGGAGGTGCTGACGTTAGATCCGGTGCACCTATAGGAGGACGGTCCGACGGAGGAAGATCCCCAGCGACGCCCGGGGATGGAGGGGAAAAATCCCTGGGGTCGGGCTGGGGGACTTCGTCCCGGATGGCAGCGAAGGCTGCGGAGAACCGGGACGACGGATGTGGGTAGGTCCATCATCGGTTCTGTCGCCACCGACATCGGACGAACCGACGTGAGCCTACAGCGCCTCAGCGGGCGCCAGAGGAGCCAAGGCCCGACTTATGGGGAGCTTTCACCACAGGCAGACCGAGGAGAAGGATCAGCCTGGTCCGTGGGAGATGGCTGCGCGACGCTCAAGGGTTGTGCGCTTACCGCTTTCTCCGCGGACGTTGGAGGAGCAGACGCCTAGTCACCGGAGTCGCCTGCACCAGTAGCTACGGGCCGCGGTTGAACTGGGGCAGAGGCCTGAATTGCCCAGAGGAGCCCGAAAGGCCCTTGAGCGCAAGCCAGACGGGTGGCCGACGCCCCCTCGGAAACCTCCAAGGCGCCCGTTGAGGAGCGGTTTACCTGAGACCCGGTGACTCCCGAGGGAGATGCGGTAGAGGAGCCCTTGTCCCGGTGCCTCTCCTTGTCCTTCTTATTCCGATGGCCTTCGCGGGAAGTGGACGCCTGCCTCAGTTTTTTGAGCTCCTTCTCCATCGAACATATCTTTTTCTTCAAAATGTGGGCTTCCAAGGATTGCTGCCACCATTTCCGGGTAGCCGCGTTGAAGCTGAGGCAGTGCTGGCACTTCTTAACCTGGTGATCGGGGCCTAGACAGAACAGGCACAGGGAATGGCCATCCTTGTGTGGGAGTTGGGCACCGCACGAGTCGCACTTACTTTTGTGCTTGGAGGGTGTAGGGGATGACATACACCGACGATGACCTGATGTTGTCAAAAAAAAAAATCAGAATAACTCGGTAAAAACCGATGAAAGGAGGCTGATGAAGCAACTAACTTTTCCGCAAGGCGCTGCACGATCTAACGGCGGGAAAGAACTGGAAGGCGGGTGTCAGGGACCGCCCCTTTATACCGACGTCTCCTGACGCCAGTCACCTGAAGTGGGGGCGGTCCCTTGCCAGGGACTGCTAGCTAGAAATTTTTCCATGGGGTCCTGCCACCTGCCAACACCAGTCCTATATGTAATTACCTACTAGAAGAGCCTTCTCAAAGTAAGATTGGCTGTTTTTTGTGGTAAAACCTTCAATACTGGGGATTATAGGGAGAGAAAGACAGCAATACCATTAGGACAGTTTTTAAACTATTATGGAAGAATATAACATGGTTAGATATGGGGTTAACGTCACCCAAGATGTATGGTCAGGCAATTCTTTAATTCTTAGGAGTTTTTGGAAACTAAAGTCTTAAGCTTTGTGTGTGTGTGTGTGGGGTAAGTCATAAAGTACCTAATTACTGTGCTTGAATATTATTAAATAATTTGAAGGGAGTATGATTGGAATACTTACTATGCTTTATATTCTTTTCAGTTTTGTGTATATTATTTGTTTTTTGATGTGCTGTAACACAGTGTGTAACTATTTGTTTTCAAAGTTATAACAAAAAAATACCCCTACTTTTAAAGTAGTGGGTGCAAGGGTAGGGAGTATGAAGAAATACTTATTTTTGGTTTTATTATGTTGATCTGTATATATCATTCATGAGAATTCAAACATGCACTATAATATTACTTGATTTTTGAGTTATAATAATAAAATTCCCTATCTCTTGTGAAAAGTGCCTTGTTTTTTTTACTTCTACCTGGACACCCATCAGAGATGGGTAGAGGGGGCCCTGGTTTAACGTCTCATCCAAAGGCTGGCACACCCAGACAGTACAACACCCCTCCAGTACAGCCCTCGGGTGCCAGGGTTTAGGTATGAGCCCAATCCCGGGGTGGGGCTAGAACCCATGACCTTCTGATCCAGAGGCAGATGTGCTACCAACTGAGCCTGACATGTGGTCCTATTGAAAGGACAAGACCAGCAGCCAGTTTAGTCGCTTGTAAGCAGTGCATCACACATGCAACACTGTGACCATCATACAAAGCCACTTCTGTGGTCAAATCACAAGAGGAAAATAGTGCCTGTCTTGGAGAAAAATCAGTCCTTTGCACTGATTATGATTGAGGAAAGTGGTCAGAACACAGCTGGAAGAATGGATGGGGAGACTGAGTTGTATCTGGGGAGAGGATTTAAAAACCAAACTAGAAAACAAGTCGGTGACCAAGCACCTTTACTAAACATAAGTCTTGCGATGTGTCTTATGAACTATGATTCTAAGTCCATGACGCCACCTTTTTGTATTTACTCATTTAACTGGGATAGCCCAGCTAAGAGGGAACATTTTCTTCCTCGTGGAGTACAACGTCTACCCAGTGTGAAAGCTGGTAAGACAAAGGTACTGGGAGACCAAGTGACTTGGTCATGGCCACAGAAGGAGCATGTGGCTCTAGTGAGCATCTCCTGGTTCACAGGTATGGGCTTTAACCACTGGATTACACTGCCCCCCTTGTGTGAACTAACTCCAGAAAGTGAGAGTGGTAAGTAAAATCCAGAGAGCTGAGACTTCTGATGGCCCAGTGGCAGCTCGTCATCAGGCTGTTGTGCAGGTGAACCAGGTTTGGGAAACAGCTCAGCATTGGGACATAGGCCTGGCCTCGGTAGCTGCTGCCCAGCACTGTGCCACGAACAGGTGAGTCTGCAGTGGGCTCAAGTACCACAGCAACCCCTATGGATCAGCAAGGGAGTTTGCTTCCTCTCAAGGTAGTATGCATCATGTGTTTAAGTCTGGCAAGAGGCTCTGCCCACAGCAGGAGAGGAGGGAAGGTCCCAAGGAAGAGAACTGGGTAAAGAACCCAGCTCTCACCATATATGATGGCTACTGCACATTTGGGCCCACCCACCATACAGCCTACCACCAATTACCAGACCAACGACAGTGGTGATGTTAGTGGGAAGATGAAGCTGAGTGGTTGTGGCAGCAACCTGACAACAAGGATAGAAACATAGACTTTGACAGCAGATAAGGACCGCTTGGCCCACCTAGTCTGCCCATTTTCCTACCTATAGGATAAGCTGCAGGTCCTAGTTAACCAACAGCCTATTTCTTCCTATCCCCCACAAAAATTGCCTTATGTCTGTCCCATGCATTCTTGAATTCTCCCACAGTTTTAGACCACATAGCCTCTTCAGGATGGCTGTTCCATGCATCCACCACCCTCTCTGTGAAAAAATACTTCCTCGCACTGCCCCTGAACCCCCCCCCCATCTTCAAATTGTGTCCCCTTGTTTTTGCACATCTCTTTTTCTGAAAGATGCTACCCTCTTGGACTTTGTTGATTCCACTGAGGTACTTAAAAGTTTCTATCATGTCCCCCCCTCCTTCCTTTCCTCAAGGGTATACATATACCCTGATGAGGCTGCACAGGAGAATAAGAACCTCTACAGAAAAAAAAAGAAATCCCAAAACCTTGTTAGTGTTTTTAAAAGAGTCAACAGAAATGCTACAAGAACAGCCGAAGGGATGCACTCTGCAACTTAATCCAACTAGATAGAGACGAACCAAACCGAGCAGAAACTGCAAACTCATTATCAAGTTTCAACTTCTCAATCATTTTCCTACAGAAAACTGTCATTCGAGTATTGTGTGAAAGCTCCATCCAGACTGATGTTAGTATTCGGCAGATAACTCTTTGGCACACAAAGCATACTTAGTGTTACGGAATATACCAACTCACGGTAGCCCTAAATGAGATAACATATCTAATTTGAGTGGGGTCCTGCTCCACCCAACTGTACAGCTGGAATGACTGAAGCACAGAGAGTTGAAGTCAAGTAACAGTGAGTCGGTGACAGAGCTGGGGTTTATACAGTATCAGGGTATCCTGGTTCATAGCACTATACCCTAACCACAAGACAATAGAGCTTGCCTCTCAATCAATACTTTGGTAAGCTTTGTCTTAAATCAGTTGGTTTCAATTATTTAACTAAACAATTTAGCAATTTCTGAACACATTGTAAATCCATAACAAAGGGCAAGGTATAATGCTATGCAATAATCAGAGTGATCGGTTGCACAAAGCGATGAACAAACAAAAGACAGCAATTGTAAATCTGTATCTGTGTGAGAAACATAGGATTTGTCGGCAGATAAGGACTGCTTGGCTCACTCAGTCTGCCCCTTCCCCCCCTGCATATACTTTCAGTGCAGACCCCACCTGTTTTTATTTCAGCAGAAGGATATTAGATAGGGAAAGTTAAATCTCAGTTGCAGGGGGTGCCTTGACATGGTGATAATGAGCTTAACTAGTTGGATTTGAATCTATGGGACCAAAAGGCACGTATAATGAGCGAGAAATGGATGAGAACACTAAAGCTTACAATACTGCAAGAATACAGCAGATGGCACTGTAACATATCATTTGCGCACATACAATGCAGCTAAGATTTCTGTCTGGAAAATAGTAGGCAGCATTTACATTGGTCACCCTGACTAGTTACCAGTATTAGCTCAATAGAAAGAATATTTGAAGCTGCACTGTCCATCTACAACAACAATCAGTTAAAGAAAACACCTGCATATTTAATGTTTTCTCCAGAAATAAAAACCTAAAAGGATGGGGGTATCTATTAGCAACATAGGCTTGATGTGCACTGTTCCCTCCTTAGCTCTAATTTTTCTTCCCATTTCTTTCTCCAAGGCCATATGCCTCTGTTTTTCTCAGGTCTTTTCTTTTTTTCACTGTGCCTTTTTACCGTGGTCCCCCACATCCTGTATGTAATGCAGCACTGAGGACCAGGGTACTGCTTTAAAATGGGGTCTAATACTAGAAGACGGCGGGGGGAGCATATATAAATGTTTTAGGGGAAGCACTGATATTCTTGTCTAATGGGTTTTAATCACACATGAAACAGTAAACCACAATCTACCTCCTTCAAGCCTGGCTTTAACCACCAAACATTTGTGTATACTGCAGATGGGTATTTTTTTCCTCCTCATATACCATGTCCTCTCAAAGGGATCTTTATCTGTACTTGTCAACCTGATGAGGTACACTTTACAATGTCTTGTTACAGGTACAAAAAGTAATTTTTTGCAGCTAATGAGAAGTAAAATTTGGGATAACCTAGAAAAACCAACAAACCCCCCAAAAAACTGTCCTCGCATCATTTAGTCACTAGCACCTCTTGTTTTCTTACAAAACTGTTCTGCTAAAGCTGAAGATTATGTATTATTTAATGCAGTAAATAAGAATTGTGCAACTGGATATCTGATTTCCTAAAATTTCTTTATTTTGCTAATTTGATTTACTTGTTTCATTTTCTTAACTGAACATTTCTGAACCCTTCCATACTCCTGACTGCAGCAGTGGTTTGCCCTTTTTCTCAGCAGACACTCTGTTCCAATATATACGGTACCTCTGCAGCTTGCAGCCGCCCACGTACCTTCATCATCAGCAGACAGTTTGCCATAGAGTACATCACCCGGCCCAGACGTGACCTCCACAGCTGAATGGAGGCTGCAAAACAAGAGCGGCTTATGAACGTGTGCAAATAAATTAGAGCTGCTTCCTAGCAATCATTTATAGGTCCTACATACTGCAATCATTTTAAAGGGTTCTCTTACAAACGCAGCTAATTCTACAGGCTAATCATTTTTTTTCCATCGATGCAGAGATCATGCACATTCAGGTACAAACTACACTGTGAAAGGTTTGGGTCTAAGGGTTCAGTGCAAACAACAATTATTCGAGAGTTGTAACTACACAGCTATGGTTTGGACAGACTAATAACCCCACCCCCACCCCGACTCCAAAATAGGAATCAATGCTACAACTTCAAAAGCTGCACCAAACTGCAGAACACTAGAACAAAAATACATTTTATTACCAATTCTTTGTAACTGTGTCCGATACTGTGAAGGAATATGCAATCAGCAACATTAAATGACATTCTGTTTTGATGAAATTATCAGAAGTAAAAATAAACATAAAATATATGCATATACATTTTCAAAACATTTGCTTGTACACTCTGTTCCAGTAAATTCTGAAACACTTCCTTAGGTGCGGAAAACTATCAGCCACCCCTAGCCTCTGGAGACATCACCAGAAAGTGTATCTGTTGATTTTGGTAATGTAGCTAGAAACTCTAGCCAGGTATCTCTACCTAAATAGGGTTTTTTTTTTAAACTGGTTCAGATTGCATGTGCTAATGCTCTAACAATGAATTGCTCTAACAATCAGTCCCATGGTTAATTTGCAACAATCCCCCAACGTGCTATGATTGGCTAGAGAAAATTTGTATGTTTCGCCAATATGGAAAATCCAGCAAATTTCACTCAAAATGAAATAAATACTCTCCAACTGAAAGATCTGAAGCCTCATACCACTGACTCCTGTGTGCTTGAAGTATATGATGCAAGAACACCTGCAACATAGTTGCCATTAAGTAGAAATCATTAGAGCCCAACAAATTTCAACAAGCAAAGACAAGGCAACAGTTATACCAGTTATGACTTGGGTCACACACATCATATGCAGTATATCCTAGTGGACATAACACAGGGCAGTAACCTTTATGATGCAGGTTCAAATCCCACCACCTTTATTACTTTAATGTGGGACCTTGAGCAAGTCACTTAGCCTCCCTCTGCTTAACCGCCTCACACTTCTTTTTCCATGCCTGACCTCTCCCACAGTGGCAAAGAGTGACGTGTAGCGCTAATTTCTGTGAAATTACGTGACATTCACAATTAGTGCTTTAGAGAAAACTGATGTTTCCTGTGTGGAAAATAGGTGGCACACCATATATATATATACACACATTATATATATATAGAGAGAGAGGGAGAGAGAGAGACAATCCAAGAGCATACACATTATCAGGTTGTGTTTTTTTATTAATCCTGGGCTGGAGCATATTTAAAGCACAGCCAGGTGTCTCATGGCAACTCCTCCCACACACCATCCCCTTTTATGAAGTCCCTGGTGTCTAAGTGGCATCCCATGCTTCTTTATCCCCTTGCAACCAGTCCCTAGTGCCTATGTGGCACCCCCACCCCTATCCCTCATATGTGACTAGCACAGTCATCCATGCACCTTGTTGGCTGGCTGCCAAACTGAAAATATCACAAACCAGCAAAGAAGTTTGCACAATTTTCAGTTAGACAGTCAATGGCCGGTGAGGTAACTGAAGGGCTGTGCTGGTGGCTATTAAGGGACCGGGGGGGGGATGCAGCAGGAGGGTGCCACTAAGACGCCAGGTACTGCTTTTAAGGGGACAGAGAGAGGGGTCACTGGACACCAGCAACTTCTGGCAAAGGAACAGGAGGGGGGACACTGGACGTTGGGGAAACTTAATATGGACTGCTCACTTTGTGGCCCAGCATGTTGCATACTCCACGTTGCGGTTGTCACAGAAGCCACTTCCTGGTTCGTATGACAACCACAACATGGGAGTGTGCTTTACAGTACATACTGTACTCTAGTGCACATGCCCTCTGGTGGCTAAATGCAGCTACAGCAGTAGGGAAAAAAAAGGGAGGACTTTTTGAGAAATCAAATGTTGTGAGGCAACGTCACATTTCACTGGCTGTAACTGTTAATGTAATGTAATTAAAGGACAGAAACATTAACATAGTAATTTAAGGATAGAAGAGACACCGGGTCAATCATATCCATCCCTCTCCCTTTACTCCATAAGCAAGAGTAAGTATGTTATGCAAACATAAACTAATTTATACAGATTTCCCAACCCCACCCTCCTTTCCAATGTACTCAGTGATTCCACTGACAAGCAGAAATGTGTCCAGGCTTACTCTGAAGGCCTGCACTGTCTTCATGTCCTCTGCCTCCAGTGGTAGGCAGTTCCATAGGTGAAACACCCTCTGGGAGAAGAACAGCTTCCAAATATTACCCTTGAATTTACTACCTCTGAGCATGTTCTTGCATTTTGCTGGATGACACCGCCTCCAACATCTCATGTGGTTCCATCTGATTGATCTTCTTGAGTATAAAAAAGAATGAGAGCAGGCCTCCTCTCAGAATCCTCTTCTCCATGAGGACTATGTTATGGGTCACCAGCACCTCCTCATAGCTCTTGTACCCAGACCCCTGAATATTTTGGTGGTGCTGTGTTGCAGCATCAACAGCCTCAGTCTTTTTTATGTACTGAGGAGCCCAAAACTGCTCACACTACTCCGGGTGGGGTTTGACCAGGGCTTGTGCAGTGGTAGGAATACTTCCACTGCCTTGTGGTTCCCCCTTTTTTTTTTTTAATACACCCTAGCATTCCGCTGGCCCTCTTCACAGCAGACATGCACCATCATGCTTTGGACCCTTTACTATTATGATTCCAGTTCCTTTTCCTCCTCCACTGCAACAACTAGAGCCCCTCACAGTGTACAGGGCACTAGCTTGTCCTTGGCAGTGGAGATGGGGTCAGCTCCAGTGAAAAAGTCAAGGAACCAGGGGGAGGCAGTGACCACAACCAAGTTACCTTCTCTCTGGAGACACAGAAAACCATCCGGACCTCAGTCAACAGGACTAAAACTTTAAAGAGGCAGACACTGCCATGACAAAGGACCTGGGACCCGATTCTAAGACGTATGGCACAACTCACTGGTGAATGTGAGTTGTGACATATGCCACTTAGCCAGGGACCCTGCACCAGATTCCAAAATAGGCAGGGTCCCCAGCAACTATGACCTGTGACTTGCAGCACCTCCAGCGTTGTGCCACAGGAAGGGCGCACCTACACCCGGTGCCTAAGCTGCATTACTGCCCTCCGGCAGGGTGAAGGACGCAGGGCATGCCCCCCCAACACCATGGCAATGCCATGCAGAGCTGGGGGGGCTGCTGGAACTCCATGGTGTGCACGGCATGGTGGTGCACTAGGTTGTGAACTGCCCTGCATTGCACTGTCCAGGGATGGGGGCGTGGGGGTGCCAGCAGCCCACAAAGGGCTTCCCTGCCACTGGGGGATGAGTGGGAGCCCCAGTGGGACCGTTGGGGGTGGCTGCTGCAGGGCACAGAAGGGCAGAGGTGCACCTACTGTGGACGAGCGACTTGCTGATTCAGCTATTAGCTGGTCTAACTGTACTTAGACCAATGTCTACAGTGGCCATCTCAGAATAGCACTTTGCCGTTCTGTCGGGTGCCCTCCTGGAATTGGGCCATAATTGCTGCCAGAAACCTCCTTGCGCCATGTCACAGGGGGTTTCTGGCGTAGCCAGTGGCATAGCCCACCTCTGGTGCAGGCAGCCTGCACCATGTCGCAGACCGCCTTCCATAATAGCAGGTGGTGTAATGCATGTCGCAAAGTGTGACTTACACCACTGGGTTTGGTGCATGTCACCTTGTGCCATGCGTAACCCGTTCTGGAAGAAAAAATTACTCACCTTAGTAATTACGTTTCTTCTAGTGGAGTCTTGCTGTATTCTGACTATTGCAGAAAGGTCCTGCCTTTCAACTGCCCAGGAGAACAAAGGGTTAACTTTTCTATGCCTTGCATAGAACATTCATCACGAGCTCGGTTGAAGCCCCTGTCTGTTGTTGTTTAAACTGCAGCCATCAGATCTTTACGAGCAAAAACTCACTAGGTGTTCTGTGTGGAAACTGTAAAATTTTTACTAGCCAACTGGCAAATATATATAATGTTTTTGGTTTCAAAGGAAGACTGAAGTCAGGAAACCCAAAAACAAAAACACATCCAAAACACAACATTCCACCTAAACAAAAAGGAGGGTGTAAAAAGGACACCCCTAGGGTGCCAACACTGCTCCTCCCACCCACATCCCAAAAACTAGGTTCTGAGAGGAGAGGCTGGGGGGAGGTCAGAATACAGCAAGACTCCACTAGAAGAAACATAATTACTAAGGTGAGTAATTTTTTCTTCAAACAACATGAAGTCTTGCTGTATTCTGACTATTGCAGACTACCAAGTAGTACCTCCATGGAAGAGGGACAGAATCTACTTTGGGAATAGGCTCTGAAGTACTGCTGTGCCAAACTGAGCATCACTCCTAGCCTGGATATCCAGAGAGTAATGCTTGGTGAATGTATGGACTGTTTTCCAGGTGGCTGCTTGACACATTTCTGAGATAGAAATATCCCTGGCAGCAGCCAGGAAAGCAGCTGTACCTCTTGTGGAATGAGCCCTCAGGCCTGAGGGTGGAGTTCCTCCCAGTTTTTCATAGCAGAATTGTATACAAGAAACAATCTACCTGGCAATGGATCTCTTAGTGGCAGGTTTGCCTTTACCAACTTCTCCATAAGTGAGGAACTACTGGAAGGATTCAAACCTGTGACCCTTGGTATGCTCTATGCAGTAGCTAAGGCTCTTTTAACATCCAAACTGTGTAGCCTCCTCTCTCCCGAGGAGGAATGGTCAGTGAAGAAAACAGGGAGAGATATAGACTGGTTGAGGTGGAAATCTGAAACCACTTTAGCTAAGAACTTTCTGTTAGTTCTAAGGACCACTTTATCTCTGAAAAGAGATGAAATCAGATTCCACTGACAGGGCTTGCAGTTCACTGATACGTCTGGCAGAAGTAATGGCTACCAAAAACACAGTTTTCCAAGTCAAGTACTTAAGCTCTGCTGAGGATAAAGGCCCAAAGAGGGGTTGCATAACCTGAGCAATGCAAACATTAAGGTCCCAAGCAGGAGCAGGATCCCTAAAGGGGGGATTGGTGTGAAGCAATCCCTTGGAAAAACTTACAGAATACAGGATGGGATGACAGAGAGGAAGACTTGCCTACTGACAGGAAAGCAGAAACAGCTGCCAAGAGTACCTTGAGGGTAGCTGGTCTGAGGCCTAGGCCATTAAGATGAACCATATAATCCAGAACCGTAGGCAATTCAGCAGAGTCTGGAGAAGTATTCTTCTTAGAACACCAAATGCTGAATCTTTTCCATTTGGAGTTGTAAGTCTTTCTGGTGGAAGGCTTTCGAGAAGCCTTAAGGATATCCAGAACCCCTTGGGAAAGATGCAGATCTGCAAACTCTTAACTCTCCAAGAGCCAAGCCTTGAGATTGAGAGACTAAAGATTCGTGTACCAAATCCTACCCTGAGAGGATGTTAACAGGTTGTAATTCCTGGGAAGAGACAGGGGAAGGTGGACTGTTAGGGACAGCAACAAGGAATACCATGGCTGTCTGGCCCAGTCTGGAGCAATCAGAATCACTTTGCATGGTTGTGACCTTATCTTGACTAACACCCTGAACAGGAGAGGGAAGGGGGGAAAAGCATACAGAAATTTCCCTACCCAGTTCAGAATCAGAGCATCCAGAGGGACTGAGCCCAAGACTGGGGGTTTGCAACAAAAGAGAGGAAGTTGGTGATTGTCTGGGGCTGCAAAAAGATCTATCTCTGGAGTGCCTCATCTCGAGAAAATCACTTTCAAAACCAGAGGATCCAGGGCCCATTCGTGATGGCCCTGGGATATTCTGCTCAGTGCATCTGCTAGGTCATTGTCCTTCCCTGGGAGGTGAACTGCTATCAGAGAGGTTTGCAGGGAATAGGCCAGGGACCACAACTTCATTGCTTCTGTGCACAAGTCCGTAGACCGAGTGCCTCATAGATACATAAGACAGTGTCGGCAGATAAGGGCCTATGGCCCACCCTGTCTGCCCATTTGAGCTTTTAAGTTCAGTTTATGTTTTCCTAGAAGTCTGTTGCCCCTTACCCCTGACCTCCAGAATTTCTTTATGTCTATCCCATGCATTCTTAAATCCCGTGATTGTTTCAGCCCCCACCACTTCCTCTGGCAGGGTGTTCCACTTGTCCACCACCCGTTTTGTGAAGAAATTCTTCCTCACGTTTCCTCTGAATCGTCCCTCCCTCCAACTTCATCCCATGCCCTCTAGTCCTGGAACATCTTTTCAGCTAAAAATAGTGTATTCCTGCACCCTGTTCCTCCCTGTAAGATACTTGCATGTCTCTATCATATCCCTCTCCCTCCTTCCACCAGGGAGTACATATTCAGTTCCTTCAACCTGTCCTCACAGGACTTGTGATGCAAATCCATGTACCATCTTTGTTGCCCTCTCTGAACCTTCTCTACCCTGTCTATGTCCTTACATAGGTAAGGTCTCCAGAACTGTAGACTGTACTCCAGGTGGGGCCTCACTAGTGTCGTGTATAGTGGAATTATGACCTCCCTTTTCCTGCTGGTGATGCCCCTGCCTATGCATCCCAGCATTCTATTTGCTTTACCTGCTGCCTTGTCACACTGTTTCCCTACCTCGAGGTCATCAGAGATGATAACCCCAAGATCCCTTTCCTGCTTGGTGCATGCTATATCCTCACCCCCCAATTGATATATTGTGCCAGGGTTTTTTTGCTTGTTGATGTACCACATGGTGGTGGTGTTGTCTGTTCTGACCTGAACCACCTTGCTCTGTACAGATCTGGAAAAAGCTTGCAGTGCCAGAAATACTGCTCTGAGTTCCAAGAGACTGATGTGAAGCAGAGATTCCTGAGGTGACCACAGTCCTTGGGTGGTAAGATCCCCCAGATGGGCTCCCCAGCCCAGCAGGGAAGCATCTGTGGTGAGTATCAGTGAATGAGAATGAGTGATAAATGGAACCCCTTGTCTCAAATTGTCCTGATCCTGCCACCATTGCAAGGCTTGGACCAGGGTTCGAGTCACTGGGATTAGTTTGGTAAGGGAATCCTTTCTTTGGGACCAAAAGGCTCTTAAGTGGAACTGAATGGCCCTCATTTGGAATCTTGCTCCCTGGACCACTGCTATGGAGGCTGCCATGTGGCCCAGTAGCTGAAGGAAATGCCTTGCTGGTCGAGACACCTGAAGGGTGAATGAAGAGGCCAGTTCCATAAGGGTCCTGCCCTTTCCAGGGAAGGAAGGCTCTTGCCTTTACCTGTATCCAGTTCTGCACCTATGAAAGTGAGGAGCTGCACTGGTTCGAGAACTGACTTTGGTAGGTTGAGAAGGAATCCTAAGGAAGTGAGCACTTGCTGGGTCACTTGCAGATGTGACTTGACTTGGTCTGGAGACTGACCTACTATGAGCCAGTCGTCCAAGTATGGGAAAATGGAAATCTTTTGTCTTCTTAGGAAGGCAATAACTACTGCCAGGCACTTTATGAAGACCCTTGGGGCTGATGATAGGCCAAAGGGCATTGCTCTGAATTGATAGTGGCCTGAGGGCAACTCGAACCTGAGGTACTTTCTGTGGGAGCACCTGATGGGAATGTGAAAGTAGGCATCTTTGAGGTCCAGGGAGGCTAGCCAGTCCCCTGGCCTCAGGGAAGGATAATTCCCAGAGTTACCATTTTGAACTTTGGCTTTAAAAGATGTTTGTTCAGATATCTTAGGTCCAGGATGGGTCGCCACTCTCCTGTCTTTTTTGGGGGTTAGGAAGTACCTGGAGAACAATCCTTTGCCCCTGTGTAGGGTGGGAACTCTCTCTATAGCTCTGAGAGCTAGGAGAGAAGAAACCTCTGCCTCTTGGGCAAGGATCACTGAGAGATTTGCAGGTGGAAAAGATCTGGTTCTCATCCTGGGAAATTTTTTGAAGCTGAGGACCAATCCCTGGCTTACTACTTCCAGGACCCACTTGTCTGATGTAAGAGACATCCAGTCCTGGACAAAGTAAGCCAGCCTGCCCATTACTGGTATAGGAGAACTGACCCGGGCAGACCCATCAGGGTGTCTGCTTGGCAGGGGCTTTATGTTGAGGGGTGGATGCAGACCTGCTCATCCCCCTTCTGCCTCTTCCTCTAAAGAACCCCTCTGTGAAAAAGAAGAAGAGGAGGCCTGAGCTTGGTAAAAAGGCCTTTGGCAAGGCCTGCCCCTGCCCCTGGACTGCTGCCTTTGAGGAGTTGCTTGCCTTTCTTTGGTCTGAGCACTCCTGTAAGTGGTCCTGTATTCGTCCATTTTCTTCATGTAATTCTCTGTCTGCTCCCCAAAGAGAGAATTACCAATTACAGGAAAATCCATGGCCTTAGCCTGGGTATCCTGTGAGAGGCTAGTACATCTGAGCCAAGCCATTCTCCGAAAAGCCACAGATGTAGCCATGACTCTTGATGATACATCACTGGAGTCCACAGCAGCATGAAACTGTACTTTGATGCCTCAATCCCATCTGCAGCCACCTGCTCCAGCTCCTTGGCAAGCTGGGCGGAACCTGTTTAGCCAGTGCCAGTACAGTGTCCCACCTGGACTTCGTGCCTGGCTGTATAGACCATATAGTTAGCCTGCCTGAGTCCCAAAGATGCTGCCATGTATTGTTTTTTGCCATGGCATCAATCTTCCTGGAGTCCTTGTCTGGGGGTGTGATGCCAAGGGAATGTTTGCTCTTATCACAGGCAGCAGCCTGTACAACCCAACATGGCTGCATTGCTGAAAAAGGAACTCTGTGTCTGAGTCTGAGAGAGTGTACCTCTTGTCCATTCGTCTGTCCACAGGAGGTACAGAATTAGGAGACTTAATTTTTTGTGTCTGTTTCCCAAAGGATTTGTGGAGGGGAATAGACAGTCTCCTGGACTCTGGGATGCCCATCTCAACATAATCAGGCTCTTCCTAATCCTGTACTGCCTCCTCCACAGGAAGCTGGAGGGTATCAGCCACCTTTCTTTAGAACATGTAGTGTGAAGGGGACTCAGAAAGCCTAGGAAGAGAAACACCTGAAGGTCTGTCTGGGGAAATGTCCAGGTCAATAGGCACATCCAGACTTTCACCATCACCATAATCATCCTCATACTCTCCCTCCTCCTCAAACTCCGGTTCATAAAATTCTTCCAAAGTATAATCCGGAACTGGCGGAACCCACCGAACCGAGCCCCTGCCAGATGGTGCCGGTTCAGTCGGAACCAAACTAAGCGACTGCACAATCCTAATCGCCTTGGCTATCTCATCGGTGGTCGGAGTATGATATTCTGGGTCCTAACCCATCGATTTGTCTTTTCTTTTTGTTGGAACCGATTCCTCGGAATCGGCTCTCCTTTTACCCAAAGAGTATTGCCCTGGTCAGAGGGTTTGCCTTCTGTTCGGTCGGAACCGAACCGCTGGCCATCCGGGTCAGCGGACTTCTCGGCCTCCCTTTCCCTCAGTCTACCTAATCTCTTTTCCAGGGTAGATTTTAGAAAATTCTTGCAAATTTGGCAGTCTGAATTAAGGTGGTCAAATCCCAGACAATAAACACAGGTGGTATGGGGATCAGCCTTAGCAAAGACCTCCCTACACACACACTGCAGTGTTGAAACCCAGTGGGCCCGTTTTTTTTTTCTTGGGTTTCTCAGACATGGCCAACCTAACCAAAAACTTACCCTTTTTTCGGCAATCCGCCAGGCAAGACTCCCCTATCAGTTCCTGACCGTGTCACGGGTCTTGGAAAAAAATGTAATTAAATCTGTTTTTTTTTTTTAGAACCGATACAGACCGGTAACCACACTCTAAAGTAAAGCACAAGTTTTTACCTCAGATTGATAGGTTCAGCCAAACCGATCCACAATTTACAAGTTCCACACAGAAAGCAGAACAAAAACCTATCTAGTACTCACAGTACCATAGACAGAGACTTGAACCGACTATGTGGAAACAACAATTCAGTAGAAACCGACTGAAAACCGACACTTCAACCGACTTTTGAACAGAGCAGCAGGAGAAATCTCCGGAGCGAATGTTCAGCGAGGCGGAGTAAAGAATCTGATGGTTGCAGTTTAAACAACAGACAGGGGCTTCAACCGAGCTCGTGATGAACGTTCTATGCAAGGCATAGAAAAGTCAACCCTTTGTTCTCTGGGGCAGTTGAAAGGCAGAACCTAACTGCAATAGTCGGAATACAGCAAGACTTCATGTTGTTTGAAGTCCAAGTGGAGGCAGCAAAGATGTCTGCCGACGAAACGTTCTTGAAACATGCCGCCGAGGCAGCGACCCCTCTGATGGAGTGTCCTCTTACTTGACCTGGAAGGGTCTTGTTGTACTTGTCATAACAGAAGGTGATGCAATGAGCCAACCATTTAGACAGGCATTGCTTGGAAACAGCATTGCCTTCTTTTTTGGGGGCAAAAGAGACAAACAGTTGATCAGTCTTTCTGAGATCCTTTGTTCTGTTAGTATAGTATCTCAGGATCCAGTGAACGTCCATAGTGTGAAGTAGATACTCCCCCTGATTGGAGTACCACGTAAAGAAAGCTGGTAACTCTATGGACTGGTTTAATGTAGATTCCGCTACCACCTTGGGGAGAAACTTAGGATTGGTGCGCAGAGCCACACGTTCCTTGTGAAAAATAAAGTTCGGGATTTTACACATCAGGGCCTGTAGCTCGGAAATCCTGTGAGCAGAGGTAATGGCCACTAGGAAGAGTGTCTTTCATGAAAGGAACTTCATGTCTGCTGAGGCCACCGGTTCAAAAGGAGGCAAAGTAAGTTTCTCAAGAATGAAGTTCAAATCCCAAGGAGGGGTGGGAACTCGGATAAAGGGTCTCAAGTGAAGAACCCCTCTGAGGAAAGTCTTAGAGACTTCCAGTTGAGCAAACATATCTGCGAAGGGAACATGGTAGGCTGAAATGGCCGCCATGTGTACCTTCAGAGACAAGTGACTAAGACCCAGGTCAAAGAGATGGCGCAGGTACTCCAGCAGTCGCCCAACTGAGCAGGAGAAAGGCTCAGAGCCTTTTGAAATGGACTAGATTGTGACCCGTTTCCACTTCATGGCATAAGTAGACCTAGTGGAGGGTTTCCTAGCCTCCACCAAGATCTCAGCCACCTGGGGAGAAACCCCAAAGCGGGCTTGAGCTATGTCTGCAGGAGCCAGGCATGTAGCTGAAGGGACATGAGACCTGGATGGACCAGGGTCCCTTGATCCTGGGTCAGTAAAATTCATGACAGAGGAAGAGGAAGAGGAGGTTCCTCTGAGTATTGTTGCAGAAGAGAGAACCAAACTTGCCTGGGCCAGAAAGGAGCGATCAGAATCATTCGTGCTCCTTCTGAACCGAGTTTCTGCAAGACACATGGCATCAGAGGAATCGGGTGGGGGGGAAGGCATAGACTAATCTGTCCTTCCAACCTAGAGACAGAGCGTCTCTCCAGAAAATGCCTCACTCCCGAACAAGCGAGCAGAAATCGGGAAGCTTTGTGTTTAGAGGTGAAGCAAACAGGTCCACCTGCTGTGTTCCCCAGCGTAGGAAGATATCGTCCAGGACCCCCTGATCCAGTTCCCACTCACGAGCTTGAGCAGACGAGCGACTTAAGTTTGTCTGCTAAGGAGTTCTTGACCCCCGGAACATGAATTGCCGTGAGGTGAAGGTCGTGTTGTGCTGCCCAATCCCAAACCTGCAAAGAGGGTAGGCTCGAGTCCCACCCTGTTTGTTGATGTACCATACCACACACATATTGTCCGTCGGGACAGCTAGGTGACCTGGAAGAAGATGCAGGTGCAGAGCCTGGAGAGCAAAGAGCACCGCCCAAAGGTCGAGCACATTGATGTGCAGGGATTGTTCGAGTTTGGACCAAGAGCCCTGGGTCGGATGTGGACCGAGATGGGCTCCCAACCTTCGCCCGAGGCGTCTGTGGTCAGAGTCTGGGAGGGGGGAGGAAGGAAGAATGGAACTCCCCAAAAAAGGTTCTCTCGAGCCATCCACCACTGCAAGTCTCGAACCATGGGAGAGGAGACTAGGACCTACTGGTCCAAGTCGTCCACCAACTGATCCCACTGAGAGCGAAGCGTCCACTGAGAGACCCTCATGTGGAGCTGAGCACGAGGGACTATTGGGATACCAGCCACCACAAGCCCGAGGAGGCGAAGAACCAATCTTGCACTGACCCGCCTGCGGCCGGACAACAGGCTTACCTGAGTCTGGAGAGTGGCTGCCATGTCCGGTGGCAGGAAGGCCCTGCCTAGGGTCGTGTCCAGTATTGCCCCAATAAACTGAAGCCTCTGGGATGGGATCAAGTGAGACTTGGAAAGGTTGATGGTAATACCCAGACAGGCAAAGACCTGCTGGGTAAGGGAGAGAGAGCGTGCAGGAGTTCCTCCCTGGACGAGGCCACCAGGAGCCAATCGTCCAGGTATGGGAAAACCTGTACTCCCTGGATATGCAGGAAGGCCGCCACCACCGCAAGGCATTTGGTAAACACTCGGGGAGCTGAGGAAAGGCCAAATGGGAGTGCCTTGAACTGGTAGTGGTCCCCCTGAAAAGCAAAATGGAGATATCTGCGGTGAGAAAGGGAGGATAGATATGTGCAGGTAAGCATCCTGCATATCTAGAGTGCACAGCCACTGATCTGAGCGAAGGAGGGGCAGAAGGCTCTGCAGTGACAGCATCCTGAACCTCTTGTATTCCATGAACAAGTTCAGGGAACTGAGATCTAGAATAGGCCTGACCTCTCCCGTCTTCTTTGGGACCAGGAAGAAGTGGGAATAGTAACCCGTTCCCTGCAGAGGGAGGGGGACAGGTTCTATTGCCTCTTTCAGCAAAAGTGCTGAAATCTCTTCTTGGACCAGAAGATGTTCCAGAGAATACGACGACCTTGGGGGAGGGTGATGAGGTGGTTTCTGTAGAAACTCTATTGAGTGTCCTTCTGCGATTAGCTGGAGCACCCAAGAATCTGATGTCATCCTCTCCCAGCCCGGAAAGTGGAGGGAAAACCTCCCTCCTACCGGTTCCTCCAGGAAGCCCGGAGGCTGTGGGAGAGGGAAGGAGTCAGGTGGTGTGGGCAGCCACAGCTGAAGCTCCTGCTGCTTTTTGGGCGGGGAGGCTTGGCAGCTGGGGGGGCCCCCCCGACGTTTAGTGGTCCGCTTTCCTTGGGGTCTCGCTTTGGGCCTATTCAGTCTATGAAAGGGACGGCGGTGCGTTTGATGGGGATGATATATAGAGTCAACAGACTTTAGTGCCGTCCCCTTCTCCTGCAGGTCAGTGATGATGTCCATGACATCACCCCCGAACAGCATCGAACCCCGGAAGGGTGCTTCCTGAATGGCGGACTGCACTTCTGGGACCAACCCTGACACTCGGAGCCAAGCACCACCCGTCAAAGCCTATGATGAAAGCTGAGCTCCTACCGCAGTGTCCACTGCATCGTAAGTCACACGGGCATGTGCCGACTGGCTGAACATGCAGAGCGGACAAGGTCAGCCGCTTCCGCTTGACTTGAGAGTCCGAAGGGAGTCCAATTTAGATTCCACCTCACTGAGAATCGCCTTCTGGTAATCCCCCATGTGACCTACATAATTAAGGGCCCTAATACCCAGAATGGGAGAAGCGAAAATCTTCTTGCCATACTGGTCCAGAAGGCGGGATTCCTTGTCAGGTGGAGATGAGCTAAGATGTTTGGGGTGAACTGACCGGCCATGAGCGGCGCTAATCACAACCGAGTCAGCTCGAGGGTGAGAATCTATGTAGTCAACACCCTCGGGAGCCTGGTATAGCCTGTTCGACTTCCTAGGAAGTGGGGCTAAGGCCGACGCTGTTTCCATATAGTTGTGATAAGGTTGGCATGAGGCTCGATCCAGGGTGGTACCAAGGTGGGAGCTGTCATGGGCAGATCCAGATGCTTAGTGAGCTTTTTATGCTGGGGGTCTGGCACCAAGGAGTGCCACTTATGTACCTCCTGGATCTTGCATAGCAACTCCGTGAAGGAAGGATCCTCCGGAGGAGTCCTTGGCCTGGGCTTGGACGGAGAGCATGGCTCGTCTTCTTGCTCGGAACAACCGTCGGAGGTGTCCGAGGCAGGAGAAGAGGAAGATGAAGAAGACTCCCTCTCCCGGTGAGGGGGAGGAACGGACCCCTTGGGAAGCCCAGGGAGAAGCGTGTCTTGCCCTCTGGACCCAGTGGGTTTAGCCCTGGTGTCTGGAGGTGGGGAGGGAGTTTGTTGTCATGGACATACGGGAACTGGGACCGGCACAGTCATCGGAAGACTACTCTCCACCTCTCTGGTGAGCTGAACCTTGGCCTTAGCCCACCAGGAGGCCAGAGTCTCCTGCAAGTCCACCAGCGGCTGAGGGGGGTGGTGGTGGAGGTGGAGGAGCAGGGGGAGATCCCATATGGATTATACGCATAAGGCGCATATCCGTAACCTGACGGCGGTAAGCCCGGCGCCGGGTACTGCAGCGCCGGATAGGTCGGCACTGGGTACCATGTGTCGGATACAACGGAGCGGGAACCGGGGTGCTGCCGGAGCAGACGGCCCAGCCAGAGGCCCCACGGGCGGATCTGGAGCAGAAGGCCCGGGGGGCGGAGGACCCGGCGTTGGAGCGGCATCCGGAAGTGGGATGTCGCCCGTAGTCAGCAATACCAGCATCTGAGCTGGTGGCCTAGGAGCCGGCATCCGGGGAACAGACGTCAGTTTGGTCGAACCAGCAGGTGGGCGGTCTGACGGAGGTGGAACAGGAACCTCAGCGTTGCCCGGGGGATGGAGAAGAGAAATCCTCGGGGTCGGGCTGAGAAGACTCAGGGTCCTCGGAGGGCAGTGAAGGTTGCAGGGAGCCAGGAACGACGGACATGGTAGGGTCCAGCGTCAGCTCTTCCGCTGTGCGGACGTCGGGCGAACTGAGGTGTGGCTTATCAGTGGGATCTGAGCGGGCGCCAGAGGGGCCGGCGTCCGACTTAACGGACCCATCACCAGAGGCAGGCCGCGATGGAGGGGTGGCCTGGTTGGGTGGAACAGGGGTCGCGTGCCTTACCGACCTTCTCCATGCGGGTATCGGAGGAGCTGACGTCCGGCTTATCGGAGCCGCTCACACCAGTAGGCCGCGAAATCACGGCTTTACCGGGAGCGGAGGCCTCCAAAAGCCCGGAGGTGCCCGAAGGGCCCGGGCACGAGCCAGACGGGTGAGCTGCCGCTGCCTTAGAAGCCTCTAAGGTGGCCGTCGCGGAGCGGTCCCCTGGGGGGGACGTTACCTTTAGCACGGCGACTCCCGAGGAAGTTGCGGTGGATGAGGAGCCCTTGTCCTGGTGCTTTTCTTTATCTTTTTTCTTGCGATGGCCTTCAGGGGAGGTGGACACCTGCCGGAGCTTTTTCAATTCCTTCTCCATGAAGCTCATTTTCTTTTTCAAAATATGGGCCTCCAGGGACTGCTGCTGTCATCTTCGGGTGGCGGCGTTAAAACTGAGGCAGTGCTGGCACTTCTCCACTGGATGGTCGGGGCCTAGGCAAAAAAGGCACAGGGAATGGCCGTCCTTGTGCGGGAGTTGGGCGCCGCCACGAGTCGCACTTGTTTTTGTGCTCGGAGGGTGTAGGGGATGACACACACCAATGAATACCTGACGAATGAAGGAAAAAGTGAAAAATACTCGGTGAAAATACCGATGTTAGAGTCTGACGAGCAAGGAACTTTACCGTGAGGCGCTGGCATGAGCTAACGGCAGGAAAGAACTGGAAGGCGGGCATGAGAGACCGCCCCTTTATACTGACGTCTCCTGATGCCGGTCATCTGAGGTGGGGTGGTCCCTCGCCAGAGACTGCTAGCTAGAAATTTTTCCGTGGGGTCGTGATGCCTGCCGGCTTCAGTCCTATATGTAATTACCTACTGCAAGAGCCCTCTCGAAGTAAGATCTACTGTTGATGGTCCTGACACCATCTTCGACGGATGGTGGGTGGAAACCTGAGAGAGCGGAGGCAGCTGTGGAAGCTGCAGTGTAATCACTCCTGAGGAGGCCTTCGAAGGAGGAGCCATCGATGGGTGGGAGGAAGTAGAAGTGCCAGAGGTCATCGATGGAGTCAAAGACGACTTGGCAATAGCCTCAGAAAGGTCCTCCAGGACAACTTTAGTTTTCAGAAGTCCCTGCACCCTTGAATGGGAGGAGGAATGTAAACCCTTTTGTCGACGAGGAGGAAGTGGGTAAACCATGTTTAATTTTGCCGGCACATTTCTTCAGTAGCTCTCTTGGTGTTGATGATGAGCCACTGGTAGACCTGTGAGACCCAGAGGAGGATGCGGAAGACTCCCTGGGCTTTGAGTATTGCTCCTGCTCCAGGAGGGCAACTTTTTGCTCCATTAAAAACTCTCAAAGCTGTTGAAGTCTTCGATGTTTGTTGGTCTTGTTAAACCGCTTACAAAGGAAACAGACATGGGTATCATGTTCAGGACCGAGGCACCGAACACAGATGTCACGGAGGCCTCAGTCACGATCATTTGGCCACAAGAGCACTTACGGAATAAAGGATCCAAAGACACTGGTGAGTAAACATGACAAACTGGGTAACGCCGCTAAGGAACGTTCGGTAGAACTCTTTGTCGTCGACTGCAAGCTATACTCCGTGAGGAGAACGTGTAGCATGCAGGTTGAGGTTGGAAAAGCTTCTGGGACCTCCCCCTTTTATACATGCCTGAATACAACACATGGTGCCGTTGGGGGAGGTCCTAGGTCAACTGCTGAGAAATCATCCAGAGGAAATGACGCCTGCGGCTGGACATTCCTATGTGTTATGACCTGCTGCAAGAGATTACCTCGATGATGATCAACTGTTACAGATACCATAATGTTAGAAAATAGTCACCCAGTGCCATTTCCAGAGTCAGTCACAGTGGTATTACTGGTAATCAACCTTTCCGCAAAAGCAGATGCTGATGCAGGGTCTGCAAAAATGTGAGTCTTGGTTTGTTTAACTTGCAGTCATGCTGGGAATAGTAACTGTGTGTGTATTCCGTGCTCTAAAAGAGACTTCTTTATACTTTGCAAATTTTTTTTTTACTGCTGTTTCTGTGCAGAGAGGTCAGGAAAAAAGGTTAATCTGTGGTTCTTCCAGGTTATGTCCCCACGGCTCCGAGCTGTTTGAAGAAGGTGGATACGAGCCTCTGCCGGTGACAGTGTGGCAATAAAAAGTCAATTGCCTGGGTACATTTGTCCCATGCAGGTGAGCACGTTGAGGGATGATGAAAGCTTGCATTCTGTAAACCCGCAAGCTGGCAGGCAACAACTTTAAGTCAGAAAATATAAATTTTTCCAGTGTCGGTAGCAATTCTGCGGAGTTCGCTAAACTAGAAGGGAATCCCACTATGAGAACATTAGCCTGCCATTAGGGGTTCTCCAAGACTTCCACTTTGGTACGGAGAAAGTGCAGGCCTCGCACAAAGGAGGCATTTTGCTCCATTTGCTTACTCGATTCCTCTGTAAGCCCCTGGATAGCTGAGGTGTTATCTTTTATTTTTGCTTCAGACTCCTGCAGTTTCACTTCTACGGTAGCCAGCTGCTTGTCGGTTTCTTCACAGGTAGCCTGTATCTTCTGTAGCATTGATAGTATTTGATTCGAAGGCAACTCGGACCCCAAGGTGCCATCATGCTGCGTAGGCCCGTTGCTGGTGCTAGGAAGGCATCCAGACTGTGAGAAGTTTGCCGGTGATCTTTTTGGGGCCCTTCTTTGCTCACGGTGACACGTTGCTTAGTTCGATGAAATAGATTATCCGAACCCAGGAAAACACAGAATAAGAATTCCACTAGCACAAACCTGGAGCTAACTTAAAATCCAGCTGCCATCTGGCTGCTCACTAGCACCCCCCTTCCCTCGAGCACCCCTTCTTCAGACATTGATCTTAACTACAGTCCTCTCATCCCCCTCTCTATGGCCTGGACTAAGCTCTCTAGGAGTGGGACCACTCCTCCATGGCGAACACTGAACAAAAGTAATCATTCAGTAAATCAGCCTTTTTCCCCATTTTCCTCCATCCATATCCCTTTCTTCTTTAATTTGACAATACCCTTCTTAGTTTTCCTATTTCCCCAATGTACCTAAAGAAGGTTTTCTCTTCCCCCTTGACCCCCACCTCTTCTATTCTCAGCTCTGTCTCCCCTTTACATTTTCCTTACTTGTATTCTGGCCTCTTTTAGCTTTTTCAGATAATCCTCATGGTTAGCCGAGCTCTGCTACCCCTTGCATTTTTAGATTGCTCCCTTCTTTGACTTTACCGCCTCTCCCACCACTCTGGAAAACCAGATCAGCATTTGTTCTTGCCGACCTGTTTCATGCATGAGGCCATCACCTCCATTACACCCCTCTTTATGACATCCCATTTGGCTTCTGCCCCTTTTCACCCTCTACCACCCCTACCAACTTATCTTTCAGCATTTCCCCTTCTTGCCATAGTTCACCCTCCTGAAGTCCAGCACTGCAGTTTTTTAACTGGAGTGATGTGTTCCTGTGGTTATGTTAAACCATACTGCACTGTGGTCACTGGACCCCAGTGGTTCCCCTCACCCCTTCCCTCTGCATTTCTTACCATTTCAAAGAACCAGATAAAGGGTGACCTCTTTTAGTTGGTTTCCTAACCCACTGCATGACAAAGAAGTCTTGCATCGTGCATGCAGTACCTTACTTCCTACACTGCTAGTAGCCAGAATTTTACAGTCCACATCCGGCATATTTAGGTCACCCACCATCAGCAACTCCCCTTCAGCTGATGCCTCAGTGATATTCTCCACTAATTCACAGTCACCATCCTCCTTATAGTTTAATGGTCTGTACACTACTTCCACTCAGAATCCATTCTTGCGCCCAAACTGCTTCTATTCTGTTTCCACCCCCACAGTAGTATCTTCCGTGGCCTCCATAGTTTCCTTAATATACAGTGCCACCACCTCCCCTGCCTTTGTCCCTCCTGAACAGTAAGCAGCCTGGTAATGCAAGGTATCCTATTGCCCACATTTCTGTTATGGCAAACAGATCCATCTTAGCCTCTGCTGCCACTGCCCAAAGTTCACTCATTTTGTTCTTGTGGCTTCTAGCATGTAAGAAGACTGCTCTCCAGGATCCCTGTCTCCAACCCTTAACCCTTCTGATGTAAGTGCCTACCATACCTATTGCCTGCATTATATAAACGTGCCCCCCCCACCCAGTTTGGTTCCCAGCCACTGATGTATTCTGCATTCACCATCCCGATCTATGCTATCCTTTCTCCCCTGACAGATCCCACTAGATGGGGGAGTACTAGGTTGTTCTCCCTCACCCGAGTTCTCACAGATAACCGTAGCTTCAGCTCCCCCTGCTACTTTGAATGCCCCAAAATGTATGCCTCAAACTTCTGTTCCACTTCTTTTGTCCCCTCCCTATTAGGAAGAAGGTGTCTGGTTTTTAACTAGGCCTTTATCCCACCACAAAGAAACCAGGTATCACAGAATGTGAAAACTCTCCTTTATGTACTACTCCTTCAACCAGTTGTTGAACTGGAAAACATTCAGCTTCCTTGCCTCAACCCACATGTGCACTGTGAGGACCTCCGAGAAGGTCACAGTATCAGCCAAACCCATATGCCTGGAACATAATATCATAAAGCTAGTATTCACTGTTCCTGACAGCTCTTATTCCAGATAATTAATCCCCAGATGGACAGTAGCTTCTGGCATGCCTCGCATTTCCTTAACCAACATATCTACCCTTGGGAGTACCCTATCAACTGCTGCCACCCCATCTGCTGTCACCTCTGGGAGACGGTGTTCCATTCTCCCTGCCTGGTATGCAGCAAAGACAAGAGAATTGATTTGCATAAAGAACAGTTATGTACTTACTGTAACAGCAGATCTTCGAGAAAACCTTTTTCATCAGGCCACACCTATGGAACTATAGCCGTCAGGCACTACAACCACACAGGAACTTTTTGCAAGCAGTCCGCTACGGGCCACCCACGATGATGTCTTACATCAACACCTCCCATATAAATGTGGGCGGCCACTCCCCTCCTCAGTTCCCCGCTGGAGATCATGCTCAGAGGACCTCCTTGTAGGGACCCTGGAGAGAAACAAAGGTTCCAGCTACCAGACAAGTCTGGAAACAGCAGGTAGACATCCTGGAGAAAGAAACTGGAGTTGTAGAGCTCTATTTCTTAGGGGGACAGAGGGTGGGACAGCATGGATATCTCTTTCATCAGGCCACACCTATGGAATGAGTACCAAGCAGTACTGACAATAACACAGTCTGAGTGGCTGGAGCCTGCAGGCCTAAGAAAGGAGGCCTTGAAGCACGGCTAGGCCAAAACCTATCCTTTTTCGAGAGGCAATGTCCAGACTGCAGCGTTTAGTGAAGGTGTGGACAGTGCTCCAGGTTGCAGCAGCACAGATTTCTGTAGCTGACACATTCTTAAAACAGACAACAGAAGTGGCCATGCCTCTAGTGGAATGGCCACGAACACCACCAGGAAGTTCCTTACCAAACTTCCTATGACGAAAGGCAATACAGCTGACAACCATTTGGAAAGACTTTGTTTAGAAACAGGTACGCCCTCTTTCCCAGGGGCGAAGGAAACAAAAAGCCGTGAGGACTTCCTGCAGTCCTTTGTACGATGTATGTAGTACCCGAGTATTCTATGTACATCTAAAGTATGGAGCAATGCTTCCCCAGGATTGACATGCTCAAGAAAATAAACTGGCAGTTGGATAATTTGATTTAGAGTAAACTCAGACACCACTTTAGGAAGAAACTTAGGATTGGTACTTAAAGACACCCTGGTCTTTACGGAAAATCAAATAAAGAGGCTCACACATTAGAGCCTGAAGCTCTGAAATTCTTCAAGCAGAAGTAATAGCAACTAAAAATAACACTTTCCAAGAAAGAAAGCATAGGCCTAAAGTTGTGGCCAGCTCAAAAGGAGCCAAAGTAAGCTTTTCTAACATAAAATGTAGGTCCCAAGCTGGGACTGGATTGTGGATAGAAGGCTTCAAGTGCAGAATGCCTCTCAAGAATGCATGGGTGACCTTGAGCTGAGCAACCATACGACCACTGATAAGCACATGGAAAGCTGAAATGACAGCCAAGTGCACACTGACAGAAGAGTATTGCAGTCCTGCATCTGACAGGGACAACAAATACTCTGGAACCTGAGTCACCGGACATGTAAAATGATCCAGTTGATGGGAAGCAGCCTACAAAGCAAACTGCTTCCACTTTATGGAATAATCAGGCTCTGGTCTGGTGGAAGGTTTTCTGGCAGCCACCAGAATGTCAGCCACCATTTGAGACACTTCAAACCTAGCAATGGCTATGTCTTCAGGAGTCATGCATGGGGATGGAGTAACTTGAGGACTCTCCTCAGTCGCTAACTGAGAATGAGGGGCACCTAGATCTTTCAAGCAAGTGGGCATGGGGCTACCTTCACAGGATTGGATCCAGTAAAAGAAAAGGGGCCAAAGCGGGGCGTAAAACACCCAGTGATTTTCCAAACTTAAAGTCAGCTTTTTTGACCAGAAACTCTAATGTATGTGCACAGGAGCAGATCCACCCTCAACTGGTTATTAGCATGGACGAGACAGGGGTCAATACTAGTATGATCCTTGTGTCAGAGTGGACAATGGAGGTAACGGGTGCGAGGCAAGTCCCTGTCACTGGACTTGGGGACAAAAGAAAAATCACTGTTGTGCTTGCCTGCACTCTAGCAGGTGAAATGCTGCCCCCCCCAACTAATTTACAAGGACCGCAGCCCCGCATGTCACCCTCGGCACCAGTTCCTCAGTGAGTGAAACGTATCCCACACTGAGACCCACTAGGCTAATGTCGAAACTACACTTGAGTTTATTGAGAAAGTACTGGTGCCACATGTTAAAACTCAAGAAGAAAAACTTTCCCTGCTTGACGAACAAAAGACACTCCTGGTCCTGGATCTGTATAGAGCCCATACCACAGATGCAGTCCTGAAGCAGCTGGAAGCTAATGGCATCACACCGGTATATATACCGGCATCCTGCGCTGATGCCCTCCAGCCCCTTGATGTTTCAGTAAACAAAATCTTCAAAGACTGCCGAAACAAACAGTTTACAACATGGTATACGGACGTAGCTTCCGACCGACTGGTGGCAGGCCATGGGGACAATATAGGCACAGACCACAGGCTATAAAATCTAAAGGAGCACAATGCTCACTGGCTCCAGAACAGCTTTAACCAACTCACCGCAAGACAAAATGACATTGTTCGTGGCTTTCAACAGTCAGGGATTCAGGAAGCATATACGAAATGCTTTACCGAAGTAAGCCTATAATTTACTACAGTAAATCCTTTCACAGTAAGCATCTTATACTAAGTAAGTAAACCGGGCACAGAGCACATAGTAAAACATCCCCTTTTCTTTTCAGGGATTGCAGGCAGATGTGGCACAGAAGTAGATGAACGCGAATGTAGATGCTGGGTGAAGCTCCTACCTATGGACCCGATCTCTATTACTTTTTAGTTTTTTGCTCCATTTGTTTTAACCCCCTCCCTTCATATTAATTTAAACACAATAAAGCACTTGAGTTTTAAATACATCAAAGGCTTCAGTGCATTACTTATTGCTTAAAACTGTGCAATATGAAATACAGTGACGGTACCATAATATCCGATTATATTCGAGTTCAGATTATTTTCGCTGATATTCCAATTCAGCTAATATACTGAAAATAATCTGAATGTGAATATAATCTGCTCTGCAATATGTAACTATTCTGGACAGGATTCACAAAACAGATGCGCCGGCGCAAGTTGGAAATGCACCGGAAGGCGATTCAGGTACAGGGAGGAAGCACCAGTGCAAACAAGATGCCCTGCGCTGAAAGACATGCACCATAGGTGCAACGTAATGACATGTGGCACATATACAGGGGGCGTACCCATGCATACACCGCTCATCCCTATCCACAGAGCAAAACCAAGGAGCAGCAATGAAGCAACTCCAGTGCAAAGCCAAGATGCACCCTAGAAAGAAAAGTACAAAAGAAGGAGACTTAAGTCCAGCACACCAGCAGGTCATCAATGGAGCGACAACAGCAGGACACACACAGAGGGGAAGACAAAACAGAGGGAGAGACACAGACAGCAAGCCACACCACAGGGCTACAGCAACAGAGTGGATGAACCGAGCAGCAGTCGCCATTGCTGGTGCCCTAATGAGGAGGAGGAGGCAGGGCGCCAGAAGTAACCGTAGGCAGCGGTACTGTGCCCGGCTGTACTTCGAGCAGCTGACAGAGGTGGAGACAGTTGGGTGATACCACCTCAACAGAGCCACGCTGAGGCAGCTATGTGAGCTGTGCCATGATGTGATGCAGGCACCCACTGCACGAGGACATGCCATCACGGTGGAGAAAAAGGTGACAACGGTCATGTGCCTGCTCACCACGGGAACCTTTCAGAGGCCTACAGAGGACCCCACTGGCATATCACAGGCCTCAACGTTCCGCCTCCTCACCGCACTGCTACCGCATGCTTCAGAATACATCAGATTTCCCAGCACACAGGCAGAGAGGACAGAAGCCATGTAGGGGTTCCACATGGTGGCACGCATGCCAGGTGTCATAGGGGCCATCGACTGCACCCATGTGGCAATCTGCGCACCACCTGGTGAGGAGGGCATCACATACATGAAATCAGGAGGGGTACCACTCAGAGAACTGCCAGGTGATGTGTGATGCCACGGGGTGCATCACCAATGTCTGCGCCACACACCCTGGGAGCGCACATGATGCATACATATGGCACCAGTCGGTGGTCTGTGCAAGGTTCGAGGCTGGGGACATCCAAACTGGACACCTGTTAGGTATATGTGACTGGGCACCAGCAGCTCGGGGGGAAGCCACCATGCCCGGGACACCTGGGGCGAGCCGTGAGGAGGCGCGAGCATGTTGACACTGGTCAGGTGTATGTGGAACGGTGCTGGGGCAGCTGCAGGGTGGCATGGTCCCAATGTGCACCACAGGATGGACGGGGGCAGCAGGGGCAGGGGATGCAGGACTGCCAGGCATGTGGCAGCATAGGTGGGGGGGGGGCAGGACAGGGGCGCACAACACAGGGCGAGATGGGGTCGGGTCACATGCCACAGTGTAACACCATGTACTAATGGAGACACATCTACCCCCACAGGTGATAATGCATACCCATTGCATCCCTGGCTCCTCACCCCATCCGACGACCCGGAACAGTGGCAGAGGAACGCTACAATGAGGCACACATTGCGATGCGTGCCATCGTCGAGCGTGTCTTCGGCATGTTGAAGATGCGTTTCCGGTGGTTGTGCCGGTCAGGCAGTGCCCTACAGTACAGCCCTGAGAAGGCCTGTGGCATATTCCTGGCCTGCTGTATGCTACACAACATGGCCCAAGACCATGGGATACCTGCCGAGGCCGGTGAGGGCAACAGTTCCGGGGAGGAAGAGGGGGTAGGGGAGGGCGCTGGAGGAGCACACCCAGAGGAACATGGAGCCGACGGCAGACATAGGTGCAGGGATCCAAGGCTGGCGGCCAGGGCATGGGCATACCGCACCAGAATGGTGGAGGAACATTTCGGTACATGCAGGTGAGTATGCAGGATGGTATATGTGCAGATGTGGGCACCAGAACGTAGGAACAGCATGGCGGGGGCATGGCAGGCACCGTATGCCGCACATGCTGGCAACATGCACACGTTGAGGGACACAGGCACACACACACACACACACATACACACTGCATGCACCACACCAGAACCACACAGGCCACGCCCACACCATCACAGGTCAGTGTGCACTGCGGCTGGCACATGGGCACTGCATGCACCGTAATGCACTCATCATACCCATGACACATGGCCTGTCAGCTGCCCTGCGGGGCATTGTGCTGCGCCTTCTGGGCCATGCCAGGGTGCTGCGTGGCACAGCACGGCGCTGCTAGTGTCCCCTTGCCAACATCTGGGGGCCTTCCTGTGTGAATAGTTGCCCTACCCTGTTCCCTGTTTCTATCCCATTTCCCGTCCCTGCTCCCCCCCATCCCCTTCTGTGGATGTCGTCGTTGATGTTGCTGTTGTTATTCCTTTTCTGGCATTTGATCTGTACAGTTTATATGGCCATTACGTTTTATAAACATGTTTTACTCTACACCTGTGTCCGTGGGTCTGTTTGTGACAGCTCTGTGGTTGCTCCTCCTGCCCTGCTGTTTTGCTCCAGTTGTTCTGCTGGCTCCCATGTGTGGCTGCAAGGCTGCCTGCCTGCCCTGGGGCATCTCTGGATGCGCAGGTGCTTCTGAGGATGCACCATTGTGTCCTGTGATGATTCACAGTGGTGTTGCTCTTGTTGCTTGGCACGGCGCATCCCTTTGTGAATGCCATCGCCTGGGCTCGGCGCATCTGACTTGCATCGGAGCATCGGAGATGCGCCGGGGGCATCATCTTTGTGAATCCTGCCCTCTATCTTCTTCAAGGATATCTCTCATCAGGCCACACCTATGGAATGAGTACCAAGCAGTACTAACAATAAAACAGTCTGGATGGCTGAAGTCTACAGGCCTAAAAAAGCAGGCATTGAAGCATGGTTAGGCCAAAACCTGCCCTTTTACGAAAGGCAATGTCCAGACTGTAGTGTTTAGTGATGTGGACAGTACTGCAGGTTGCAGCAGCATAGATCTCTGCAGCTGACACATTCTTAAAACAGGCAACAGAAGCGGCCATGCTTCTAGCGGAAAGGCCATGGACAATGTCAGGAAGTTTCTTACCGAACTTCCTATAACAAAAGGTAATACACATGGCCAACCATCTAGATAGACACTGTTTAGAAACAGGCACACCCTCTTTCCCAGGGGCAAGGGAAACTAAAAGCTGTGAGGACTTCCTGCAGTCCTTCATGCGATGTATATAGTACCCGAGAATTCTGTGTACATCTAAAGTATGGAGCAATGCTTCCCCTGGATTGGCATGCTCAGGAAAATAAACTGGCAGGTGGATAGTCTGATTTAAAGTAAACTTAGACACCACCTTAGAAAGAAACTTAGGACTGGTATGTAAAAAGATCCCGTCTTTATGTTGAGGCACTGGATGCTACGTTTCGTGCCTCGTTGGTGACCCGGGTTCAGGAACAAGCTCGGGCCGTCGGGGGTCAGCAGGAGAGGACTGAGCATCCAGAGGACTGCTCTCCTCTCTTGGGGTTGGGTGGGTGTGCTCGATGCAGTACTAGCGGCCCACAGCGGAGAACAAGGGCAGCGCAATTTGCGGCATGCTCTTCTGGGGATGGGATTGCCGGTGGATGCCTTACTCATGGGTGTGGGAGTGCACCAGTCACGTGCAGGGCGTCATTGAACATCCGCACCCCCAAGGGAAACCGAAAAGCGGAAACATCCTGGCACCCGGACAGGCGATGGTGGGCCCTGTGGACTGCCCCCACGCCCATTGCCAGATTCATCCTGGCTGGTTGCTCTCTCCTCCACTCCCCGGGTGCCCTTCTAAATTACAGATAGAGCACCAGAGGAGTATGGCAGTCCCACCCCGGGGGGCTCAGAGCCATGGGGGGGCAGTTGGAGGATGTGGAGGGGGTCCGGGGTGGCAGCGGACCAGATCCAGGAGGATCTCGGGCAGGGTGGGATAAGGTAGCTCAGAGTGACCTCACCGGACAGGTCTAATGGGCCAGAGTAAGAGGGTAAAGAAAAAGTTAAAAAAAAAAAATTCAGATCCCAAGATGGGACTGGATTGTGGACAGGAGGCTTCAACTGCAGAATGCTTCTCAAGAACATACGGGCTACCTCCAGGTGAGCAATTGTACGATCACCGATAGGCATATGGAAAGCTGAAATGGCAGCCAAGTGCACTTTGATAGAAAAGTACTGCAGCCCTGCATCTAACAGGGACAACAAATACTCTAGAGCCCGATTCACTGGACATGTAAAAGGATCCAGGTGATGGGAAGCAGCCCACAAAGCAAACTGCTTCCACTTCATGGAATAAGGGGCTCTGGCTGAAGGTTTACAGGCATCCTCCAGAACATTAACCACATTTTGGTACACTCCAAACTTAGTGATATGTCTTTAGAAGCCATGCACAGAGACGGAGTGACCAGAGTTCCCTGTTCCTATGATAGCAAACCCTTGCACAGAGGCAGAGGCAGAGGCACTGGTAGTTCCACTGCCAATTGTCGTAGTAAGGGGAACCAGATTTGATGAGGCCAAAGGAGAGCAATAAGTATCAGAGTGGCTCCCTCCACTTGGAGCTTGATCATCATCCTTTGGATTACAGGGAATGGTGTAAAGGAAACTCCCCTTCTAAGAGAAGGACAACGCATCTCACCGGAAAACTCCAGGCCCTGGAACGAGCGAGCAGAAAAGTGGCAGCTTTGCATCGAGTGGGGACACAAAAATACAGGTTACTCACCTGTAACAGGAGTTCTAGGAATGGTATATGTTGTTCATCCACACTCATTGGCAGTATCCTTGCCGCTTTAAATCTTGCCGGAAGGTCTTCAAGCTTGCTCCTCCCACCCACCCGGGTGGTATAACTCTCGGCTCCGCCCCATGACGCCAGATCTGGCCCGCTGGAAGCTCAGGTTGTGCGTCGAAGCCGGGGAGGTAGGGTGGGTCGTGTGGATGAACAACATATACCATTCCTAGAACTCCTGTTACAGGTGAGTAACCTGTATTTCTAGGACATGGATATGTTGTTCATCCACACTCATTGGCAGACTCCTAGCAGTTCTCCGGGAGGAGGAGGAGGCAGCACACCCCATATACTTACTTGGGAAAGAGACTGGAGAACCGAGGCCCCAAAACCAGCATCCGGCGTGACTCAAGGTCGATGTGGTAGTGGGTAATGAAGGTGTTTGCTGACTTCCAGGTAGCAGCCCTGCAGATTTCCTGGATAGGGACGCCCCTGAAGCAGCCACTGCTAGCAGTATGGCGGGTAGAATGAGCTCTTATCCTCTGGGAGGCTCCATGCCCGCCAACTTATAGCAGAGATCTATGCAGAGGTTACCCACCTGCTTATCGTCTCGCTTGGCTGCAGGTCTGCCAGATGCTGCTTCAGGGGTGA
Organism: Neoceratodus forsteri; assembly: GCA_016271365.2. Taxonomy (NCBI): domain Eukaryota; kingdom Metazoa; phylum Chordata; order Ceratodontiformes; family Ceratodontidae; genus Neoceratodus; species Neoceratodus forsteri. The sequence continues at coordinate 910,553,998 of CM057449.1, read as the reverse complement.
CAAACAGCTGGCGAACTCTCTCGAATTTCAGCCGTGCGCCTTATAATAAGCGAGCACCCTTCTAGGGTCCAGAGTATGGAGCCTATATTCGCCTCCGAGGTGTGACTGGGGTAGAACACCGCAGAGTCAACACCTGGTTAAGGTGAAACTCCGACACCACCTTCGGAAGGAATTTCGGTGGGGCGCGAGGACAACCTTGTCCCTGTGGAAGACCAGGTATGAGACTCGATGGAAAGCGCCTGGAGCTCTCCCCATCCTTCTGGCTGACGGATAGCCACCAAGAAGGCGGCTTCCACGACAGGTGAGAGAGAGCACACCTGTGCATAGGTTCGAATGGCTTGCCCATGAGCTTTGCCAGTACCAGCTGTAGATCCCACGGAGGTGGGGGTTCCCGCACTGGAGGGGAAATGTGATCAAGGCCTTTGAAAAAGTGCCAGACCACCTTCTCCTGCGCCACCGACTGCTTCCCGGCCCGCGCCCGGTAAGCAGAGATGGCTGCCAGGTGCACCCTTAGGGTCGTCGACCTAAGCCCTTGACTAGAAAGGGACCATAAATAGTCCAAGATGCTTGCCAAGGAACAGGAGGAAGGGTCCAGCTCTTGCCCTGACACCAAATGGAAAACCTTTTCCATTTGAAGGCATAGCATTTTCTGGTCGACTCTCACGGGACGCCTCAACTACATTGAGGACCTGTCGAAAGACCCAAGGCCTGGAACTCTAGCCGCCAGGAACCAGGCCGTCAGGTGCAGGGATTGAAGGTCCGGATGGAACACCTTCCCTGATTGGCTGAGAGCAGGTCCGGCGAGCTGGAAGCTGCACGGAGTCCTGGAGCTGAGACTGAGGAGATCTGGTACCAGAACTGGCGAGGCCAGTCTGGGGCTATCAGGATCACCTGCGCCTTGTCCCTCCTCGCCTTGAGAAGCACCTTGTGGATCAAGGAAATGGGGAAAGGCGTAAAGAGGCCCGGGTCCATTGCCTCGAGAAGGCATCCCCTGCAGCGAGCCCTGCTGAGGGGGCGGGCATGGAACAGACTCAGCCGCGTTCTCCATGGAGGCAAACAGGTCCACCTGAGGTGTGCCCCAAAGGGAGAACAGATGCTGTACTACCTCGGCAGGAGAGACCACTGTGGGATGCAGCCCCTATCCGGCTCAGGGCATCGGCCAGGGTGTTGGAGGCTCCTGCCACGTGAATGGCTAGGAGATCCGCCCAGGCTGCGCACGAGTGACCAAATGCGGAGAGTCCTGCATAGAAGCATGGAGCGCCGCCCCGCCTGGCGGTTTAGATAGTACATGGTCGCGGGTATTGTCCGCCTGACCGACCATTGACCCCGGAGGAACGGAGCAAAGGCGGTGAGAGCTAGGGCGGACCGCCGGAGCTCCAGCAGGTTGATGTGGCATCGACTCGCTGGGACCAGAGGCCATGAGCCCGTGTTCCCCAGATGGGCACCCCAACCCATCAGAGAGGCATCGGTCGATAGAGAGACCGCCGGCTCGGGCGGACAAACGGGATGCCCTCCTGCAAATGATCTGGAACGGTCCACCACTGGAGAGCTGCTCACATCCCTGTGTCACCGACTACAGCTGGTCCAAGGGATCGCAGCGTTGTGACCACTGGCTGGCCAGTCCCCACTGAAGGGGACGCATGTTCCAGCGGGCCCAACGGACCACGCTGGTGCAGGCCGCCATGAGACCCAGGAGCGCGAGGAAGTCCCGGCAGGGCGAATTGCTCAACCAGAAATGATCGGGCAAAGGAGGAAAGAACCTCGCCCTGTCCGCTGAGCCGGCCTGGTTCAAGAGAGTCGAGCTGCTCCCGATGAATAGAATCACCTGCTTCAGCTCGAGTCTGACTTGGCCTCGTTGATAAGGAGGCCCAGTTGAGAGCAGACCTGGAGGGCCAGATCTCTGGACCACCCGCCTCCTTCCTGGAGGGAGCTGCTATCAGCCAGTCGTCCAGGTAAGGGTACACCGGACCCTCGGCGCCGCAGGAATGCTGTCACCACTGCCATGCATTTGGTGAAGACCCTGGAGCTGGAGACAAGCCGAAGGGCATGGCTTGGAACTCAGAGGATCCTTCCGCCGAAGCGAAGGAATCTCTGGTGAGACGGACGGATAGGGACGTGAAAAACGCTCCTGCAAGTCCAAGAGCAGAACCACGCCGCTGCTCCAAGGATGGTATTATCTGAGCCAGAGTGACCATCCTGAAGGTTCGAGACCTTAGGAACTTGTTTAGGTCGTGTAGGTCGAGAATGGGGCGCCAGCCCCCGTCTGCTTCGAACCAGGAAGTACCTGGACACAAACCCTGGGTCTGAAGGAGGGTCCACCACCTCTTACCACCTCCTTCTGGAGGAGGAGAGCCGATGTCGGCTCGACGAGCCGCCAGTGAGGCTGGGGATCCAGGCCCCGAGGGGCACGGCTCTGAAGGGTGGTGCCTGCTCGAATTCAGAGGCAGGCCTCTTCCCACCACCTTCAAGACCCACCTGTCCGTGGTAACAGCGACCAGGCGGAACGGGAGGGGCCGAGCTGCCCCCTCTACGGGGATCTAGGGTGTAAGGTGGACGGGATGGGGCGACACCCTCAGCCCGTCACTGGGCAGGCTTGGAGGAGGGACCGGCCGAGGAACCTCCTGGGCCCTTTCCTCCCTGCCTCCTGTTAGAGGAAGCCGGCGGCTTGGGTTTGGGATGCCAAGGCCGAGCCTGCTGGCCCTGACGTTGCTGGGCCGGGCGCTCGGGGCACAGAAGGACGAAAGGGCTTAGGCTGTGGTTTGCGGCCTTTGTCCTTCTGAGCGGAAGAGACCGAGTCCAAGTAGCATTGGACTCTCGATCCTGCAGGTGACCTTCCACCCCAGGGCCAAAGAGGTCAGTCCCCAAAAGGAACATCCGCCAACTTGTGCTGGGTATCCGGGCAAGGTGGATATCCTCAGCCAAGCCCGCCGACGCGATAGCCACTGCGGCCGCCACCGATCTGGCACATGAGTCCCCTATATCCAAAGCAGTCTGGAGCTGCTGTTTGGCCACTGCTCCTGCCCTGGTCCCGCACCTGCTTAACCGTAGTCTGCAGATCGGGGGAAGATGAGGGATGACCATCCAGGAGCCCAACAGGCATGAGAAAATGTGCTATGAGGATCGGGGCCGAACTGGCCTGACCTAAGGCCGAGAGAGGACGCAGCGTAGATTTTTCGCCCGACATAGTCCAATTTCTTGACCCTTTGTCAGGAGGTTTGTCCACATCCCTGGCGCTATGCCGGGCGCTGCCGAAAACGCTGTCGGTAACCAACCCTCAGCAGAGGGTGTTCAAAACCGACAAGGAACCGTGGGACCGTATACTTCCTGGCCATCCTGGCCAAGGCGAGGGCAGGAAGCAGGCGCTGCCAAAGCTCCAGTGCCGGACCCACTCATGGCCTCGGCCACCGAAAGGCCTCGTCGAGAATCCCTCGTCCAGAATCTCCGTGAGGGGATACTGGCCCGCTTTGGAAACGGGTTCGAGCTCCATCCCGTAGACTCGAGATGAGCCAAGCAGTCCTAGGAAGGACGACGGCTATCGCCCATTGACTGACCTCCTGAAGACCCAAGTCCAGTCGCTGAGAAAAAGGAGGAATCATCTTCGACTCGAAGAGTCCTCGAAGAGCTGCCTCTGGCCTGAGCCACCCTTCACCTGCCGAGGTCGGTCGGGAGTGAGGGTAACTGACAGCCGATGGGTAGATCCTTAGCCGATCGAAACTTTGGTCGGAGCCCCAATTGGTGGCTGTGGAGGCGGAGGTTCCACTCGAATCGTGGAGCAGCTGTTTTGGCCGAACAACCGCCTGGGTATAGGCTCCTCGGATAAGTTTGTGGTTAGTGCGGCTGCCCGTGACAGTTACTTAATGGCCGGGGAAGGCACGGGTCGGCTTATTCCCCGCCAGAGGAGCTGTTAAATATGGTCTCGTGACTGCCGACGCACTTACGCCGGAAGCCCCCATCCGGGAGGAGGAGGACGAGGACGAGCGGCGACGCCGCCATCGCTGTGCCGAGACCGAGATCACGGCGGACGGGTGGGATCGGCTGGACCGCTGAAGAGGTCCGAGACCGAGACCGAGGTCCGGAATTCTCGAGGTCGGTGCGGGAGGTGTCGGCCGGAACCGCACTCCTTCGCTCGGATGGTCCATCCGAGGCTCCGGAACCGGAGGCACAGGCGAGCCCACGGTCTGGATCCTCCCGGGAACCGGGAGAGGGAATTCGCTGCTAAAGGCGACAGCTCATCTAATGGGTCGAGAAAATACTTCATCGGTGGGAGTCTCGGTCAACTGACCTGACGGGACACCGTGAGGCCAGTGGCCAAGCCGGAGCGGCGATCAAGCCGACGGTCGACGGCCCGGGAGAGGGACCTTCCCGCCCCCAAGAGCGCCGACGAGGGACTCACCCCTGTCCTCTTTGGACCGAGAATAAGGTCCAGCAGACGCAGGCCCTTCCTTTAGTGGGGAGAGGACAGACAAAGCTCCTTAAAAGAAGCCGTAGGAAGAACCCAGAGAGCGGATAAATGTCATGCCGAGGAAGATACGGCTCACACCGGGCCTTCGAGGGCGCACTAATCATTGAAGCTGATCCGGGCCGAGGCCCGCCGCCAAGGACACCGCCAACCGGGCCTCCTTGACTTCACCGAGGGAACGCTCGACGCCCAGTTGCAATCGGGCAGCACGGCCTCGAGGACGAGGATGAGAAAGATGAGCACAGGTCGCAAGCCCGCGGGTCGTGCTCAAGGCCTAAGCAGACACACGGGAGGTGTGGATCCGTCGAGACATCTTCGCTCGCATGGGCATCTCCAAACGGGAGTCGATTTGTCCATCGCAGCATGAGGATAGAAGACTGAAGTCTTTTTGCAAAATTTATTTTTAAACCGCAAACGGAGAAATAGAGAACCAGTCACAAACGCAGAGCGTTAAGGAGGGAACCTGAGCTTCCAAGCGGTAAGGAAGATCTGGCGTCATGGGGCGGAGCCGAGAGTTATACCACCCGGGTGGGTGGGAGGAGCAAGCTTGAAGACCTTCCGGCAAGATTTAAAGCGGCAAGGATACTGCCAATGAGTGTGGATGAACAACATATCCATGTCCCTAGAAAGGTCCAACTCTGGATGACCCCACCTGCTGAACAGTTCTTCTGCTACACAGGTCAGCAGTTCCCACTTGTGCATTCTGGACTGCAACCTGCTCAGCCTGTCTGTCAAGATGTTTTGGGCACCTGGAACATGCACTGCTGACTGTTCTACACTGGGGGGCAGTTAAGGCTGGGGAGGGAGGGATGGACAGATGGGGTGATCACAGAAGCTAGAGTCCTTGAGGGTTTGAAAGCACTGAGAGTGGACAAAGCAGCAGGGCCAGATGGCATTCACCCCGGGGTACTGAAGGAGCCAGCAGAGATCTTGGCGGGGCTCTTGACAGGTCTACTGAATGCCTCACTGAATTTGGGATGCGTACCCACGGACTAGAGGTTGGCTCAAGTGGTTCCCCTGCATAAGAGCAGCCCCAAACACAAACCAGGGAACTACAGACCGGTGAGCCTCACATCCATCGTGGGGAAGCTAACAGAAATTATCCTGAAGGAGAGGCTGGTGTCCATGCTGGAGTATAATAGGCTGAAGGACAGCAAACAGCAAACAGCATGACTTTGTCAAAGGCAGATCCTGTCAAACCAACCTGGTAGATTACTATGACTGGATGACTAGGCAGATGGACAAGGACCATGCAGTGGATGTCCTGTACCTGGACTTCAGCAGGGCATCCGATTCAATGCCACACGAGAGACTGGAAATAAAACTTGAAGGCACAGGGGCATGACCTAAAATGGTGGGATGGGTGATCAACTGGCTACAGAGGAGGGAGCAGAGGGTGGTAGTGGAAGGGGAACTCTCATTCCCAAGGGCAGTAACGAGCAGGGTCCCACAGGGCTCGGTGCTGGATCCAGTGTTATTTGGGGTATTTATTGCAGACATTTCCATGGGAATCAAGAGCATAATCAGCCTGTTTGCCGACGACACCAAGATGGGGGCGGTGGTGGATGACATAGAAGGGTGGCAGGGTCTGCAGGAAGATCTGAATAAGCTAGAGATTGTCAGACACTTGGCAGTTGGGATTCAATGCCCAAAAATGTAAGATACTGCATTTTGGAGCAAAAATCTAAGACAACGCTACTACAATGGATCTAGCTGGTGGAAACTGAGGGAGGAGAAGGATCTGGGGGTGGTCATCACGGGATACATTAGCAACTTGTCAAAGTGTAGGAAGGCAGCAGCAATGGCCAACAAGATGCTGGGATGCATAGCAAGAGGAATAACGTCAAGGAGGGCGGAGGTGATTCTGCTGCTGTACAGATCACTGGTTAGACTTCATCTCGAATACTGCATGCAGTTCTGGTGGCTGTACCTGAAAAGGGACATTCATTTGCTGGAGGGGGTGCAGCGTAGAGCAACTAAGATGATCCAGGGGCTGGGGGATTTACCGTACGAGAGTAGACTAAAGGAGTTGGACATGTACTCATTGGAGGAGAGAGACAGAGGGGATATGAGTGAGACATTTAAGTACATGAGAGGAATAAACAGGACTGGTATGGAGGAGCTGTTCAGGGCAAGAGTGGGAAGGGACACTCAAGGACATGACATGAGAATGGAGGGTGGAAGGTTCAGGAGAGAAATGAGGAGACACATTTTCACAGAGAGGGTGGTGGCAGGGTGGAACGTGTTATCAGTGGAGGTAGCAGCCTGTGAAATAGTGGGCTGCTTCAAAAGGGCTGGGACAGGACAAGAGGGAGGATAAAGGGAGGGGAGGTGAGGAGAGAGGGGCAGCTGCGGACTAGGGCTGCTAGCTGCATAATCGAACACACTCGATAGACCAAATGGCCTTTTTCTGCTGGCAAATTTCGTATGTTCCAGATCCCAGCACCAAACCCTCACTGCTTCCCTGCACAGGGGGTAGGAATGAGTTTCCTATTGCTTGTTTATCTACTGCACCACAATGATGTTGTCTATTTGCACCAGCAGATATCTTGGGGATAGATGAGTCTGGAAGGTTTGTAGACTGTAGAGAACAGCCATCATTTCTAGGACGTTTATGTGGAGGGTGCGCTCCACTTTCATCCATGTTCCGAGTCAGATGATATTCCAGATGTACCCCCAGCCCATCCCTCGAGACATCTGTAGTGAAAATCAGATGAGGGGAGAGAATCAGGAAAGAAACCCCTTTCAGCAAATGGCTGGGTTCCATCCACCACTGAAGCACCTTTCTGACAGGCAATGTTACTAAAACCTTCTGATCTCTGTCGTCAGTGCATTGATCCCACTGGACCCTTAATGTTCATTGGGGAATCCCTATATGCAGACTGGCCAGTGGTACTGTAATAATGTCTGCTGCCATCAGGCCCAACAGTCTCAGGAATGTTCTGGCTGTGAAATACTTATTGTAGACCATCAGGCATTCAGCCCTGTCCTGGGGCAGAAAGACTAGGCCTTGAACGGTGTCCAAGACCGCCACCATGTATTGCAGGTCCTGACAATGGGTCAGGATTGATTTGGACAGACTGACTGTGATCCAGTGCCCTAGGGCATAGAATAAACTGTCTGGTATGTTCTAGGGTCTGGTAAAGCTGCTCTTTGGAGTGAGCTTTAAGCAGACAGTCATCCGGATAGGGGAAAACATACAGGTCTTCTCTCCTGAGCGCTGCTGCCACTACTGCTAAGTATTTGATAAAGACCTGTGATGCAGATGATAAGCCAAAGGGCAATACCCTGAAACTGTAATGTTTCCCCTGGAAAGAGAACCTGAGGTAATTTCCAGTGAGGAGGAGGACAACTCTTTATATGCAGGTAAGCATCCTGCATGTCTAGGGAACATATCCAGGCCCCTCCTTGTTATAGTGGCAACTGCAGAGTGGCTGTTCTGAACTTGTACTGAATAAAGAGGTTCAGAATTGTTAAGTCAAGAATGAGCCTCAGATTTCCTGTACATTTCAGGACTAGGAAATAGTAAGAATAGAACCCCTGTTCCTTTGATCCCAAGGAACTGGTTCTATGGCCCTTTTCTGAATTAGGGTATGTACTTCTTCTAGCAGCACCAGTATGTGTTCTGGAAGATAGGCTGAAGGAGTTGGTGGATGGTCTGGAGGTAAATCCAGATGCTCTAGAGCATGGCCCCGTTCTACTATTTGCAGGACCCAAGCATCTGAAGTGACCTTCCTTCATTGGTCCAGGTGGAGGGATAGGCCACCCACTACTGCCACTTCCGAAGATACTGGTGGCTGGGGGGTTCTAAGAATGAGTCATGCAGATACAGATCCTGTGGCTGCAGCTGCATTCCTATGTCTCGGGGCTTTTAAGTGGGCACCTGGGGGTGTCCAGGTGCAGGCAAAATTGAGCCTCCTCTGCTTTTACTTTGTTGTCTGGCCCCTGAATGGTGTCTGTTGCGGGCCAGATGAAAAGGCACCCTCTGCCTACTTCTTGGTTGTGTATGGCAGAAGGAGTGTACTGATTTCAAAGTCCTGCCCGAAGCCTTTAAGTTTGACAGGATATCCTGTATGTCTGCTCGGAACAGCTTGTATTATCTGAATGTGGCATTTACGATGGATTGCTGCACATCATTGGCAAATCCTGCCACCCTCAACCACAAGTGCCTTCTTAAGCTCTTAAGCAGATAGCAGAAGCTGCTGCTCTAGCAGAGGCAATCAGAAATGTTGTAGGTCAACCTTAATAGATGTTTACCAACATCTGCCCCAGGTCAGGAAGCATTGGAAAACCAGGAGCAGATATAAAATTTGCAAGTAGCATAGAAACACAGAAGAACACAGTTGACTGCAGATAAGGATCGCAAGGCCCATCTAGTCTGCCCATTTTTTCTACCTTATGAACGTGCCATAGTCATTTACTCTGTCAATGGCCTATCTATTCATACTCATCTGTATTGCTCCCTTATGCCTATCCCATGCCTGTCTGAAGCCCTGTATTGTATTCATATCCACCACTTCCTGAGGTAGGCCGTTCCATGCATCCACCACCCTTTCTGTGAAAAAGAACTTCCTCACATTACCCCTTAATCGGCCTCTCTTTAATCTCATGCTGTGTCCTCTTGTCCTATTTTTCTTATAGTGAAGCATGCTAGACTCTTTCACTTTGTTAATGCCCTTAAGATGTTTGAATGTTTCGATCATATCACCTCTCTCCTTCCTTTGCTCTAGGGTATACATATTGAGCTCCAGTAATCTGTCCTCATATGTTTTCTGATGCAGTCCCTGCACCATTTTGGTTGCCCTTCTCTGGACTGCCTCCATTTTGTTAATGTCCTTGTGCAGGTGTGGCCTCCAGTACTGCACGCAGTATTCCAGATGGGGCCTAACCAGTGTCTTGTAAAGAGGGATTAATACCTCCCTCTTATGACTTGTGATACCCCTACTAATTTTAACAACCCAACATCCCCCTAGCCTTACCTACTGCTTTGGTGGTCTGCTTGGATGGTTTCAGGCCATCTGTGATGACGATGCCCAAGCCTCTTTCTTCCCTTGTAATTGCTAGCAACTCCCCTCCCAACCTATAGATGGTCTAACCCATTTAATAAAAATGAAATGAAATGAAAAACCTATAGATGGTTTCAGGATTTCTCTTCCCCATGATCTTGCACTTCTTTGTGTTAAACCCCAGGTACCCCACTTGTGACTTGCATCTCGTCTGACTGTATACCGTTTACCACCACTCTCTGTGTTCTGCCCACCAACCAGTTTGCCATCCAGTTAACCAACTTCTGACCCTCCCCGAGCCTACCCAGTTTATTAATCAATCTTCTATGTGGAACAGTATTGAAAGCTCTGCTGAAGTCAAGGTAGGCATTTTACTATTACCAATAACAGTAAAATGAAAAATAAAAATTATTCAGTATAACTATTTACAAAGGCAGTACAAACAGAGAAAACAAAGTCTTTCAGCTGAGGGCATCTCTAATTCCAAGTTTCAATGTCTCCCCAGCAAAAGATTGTGGCTCTTTTTATAATAAGATTTTGCCTGGTAATTAACTTCTGCAACTTCAGCTAGTTAACAGGTATCCTGTTTCTCATAAAATGTATTAGAGTTCTTGTCAGTTTCTTTGCAGAGCAGGCTTGCAAAAAGAACAGTGTGTCCCAAGCTGACCTCCTGCTGACAGCTCTGCAAAAAAGTTTGCAAACAAGCCTGAGAGGAGCTCAAACTGCATTTCACATTAAACCCCTAAATTCCAAATAGTTTTCTGCAATAATTTCAACACTGTAACTATATACAATTTCAAACAATGGGATCCCAGTATCACTTACAGTTTCACAAACAGTTCACATATACTTTTATAACCGCAGATACGCAAAGGGGAAGAAAAGACAGAAACAGCAAGTGAAGGCAGAGAGATAGCGAGAGGCGGAGAACCGCAAGACTGTCAGAGTGATCATTTCCCTAGGTCTCATGAGAACATTTGCTTGTGCAACCAGACAGACAAGAAACAGAAAGGGAGAGGATAGACTAGATCCTTGCATTTAACTCTTTCTGCATGACAAATGGGATAGGGCCTTATTCAATCCTGTCACACTGAGTAAATCTTCTCACTGCATTCTCAGTATCTAAAGAGCTTTGTGGGTTCTTTAGATGACATGACGGCAATCACTTATAAAAAATTAAGGTGAACTAGGGAGAGAAATACTTAAAAACACAGAGTAGCAGTCGACTCTGGCGGTGGCATCTCCATGGAGTTTCCCGCTAGTACGGTCAACAGCAGGGGAAAAAAATGAGGAGGGACGGGTCCGCCCAAGTTTACATGGGAGGTGTTGATGTAAGACTTGTCATGGGCAGTCCTTAGCAGAATGCTTGCAAAAAGTTTCTGTGTGGTCCTAGTTCCTGATGTCTGTAGTTCCACAGCAGGCGTGGCCTGACGAAAGAGATATCCTCGAAAAAGATTTATGGTTACAGGTACATAACCTCCATTTCTAACTATTGCATCTAGATTCAGTTCACTATCCACACCTAGGCAGACTCCTAGCAGTCCTCCGAGAGGAAGGGACGAAGCCGTATACACCAAAACTGGGTGAATATTTGAGGACTTCGGTCTCAAGTGAAACACAGTGACAACGAAGCACATCAGTGTTTAGTAGGATATGAATGTACACACACCTGACCAAGTAGCGGCCCTGCAGATCTCTTCACTCAGGATGTACCTGGTAGCAGCAACAGAGGCTGCGGTATGTCTAGTGGAATAAGCCTTCAACCCCTTAGGCGGCTCCCTACTAGCCAACCTTTAGATCGACGCAGAAGGTTATCTGTAAGCCAATCATCTATTGCACTCCAGTCTACCTGAAACTGCTTTAGTCGAGGTCACCAACAGATGGCAAGTCTCTCTCTGCAAACCCCCTAAGTTCGGTCCATGTAATTTAGTAGTGCCTGATACATGCCCAGAGTATGAAGGGCATGCTTGGCATGTCAAGTAGGCTTTAGAAAGCAGACTGGGAGATATAAAACTTGGTTAAGGTTAAACTCTGTGAGACTACTTTAGGCAGGAACATTGCGAGGGAGCAAAAGATGACTTTGTTCTTGTAAAAACACATACTGAGGCTCCACTGAAAGTGCACGAAGCTCACTCAACTGCCTGGCTAAGGTGTCAGTGACCAAAAATGCTTTCCTCCACAAGTGTAAGATCTCACACTTAGGCATGGACTCAAATAGTTTAAACTTCAGCTTTGCAGGCACCAGCAGTAGGTCCCATGTTGCTGGAGGCTCTTGCACCAGAGAAAAAGAACAGTTACATAAGAACTTACCGTAACAGTAGATCTTTGAGGGAATCTCTGTCATCAGGTCACACCTATGGAACTTAGCCGTCAGGTGCCAGGATCACATGGAAGCTTTTCTGCAGCAGTCTAGCAGGGGCCGCCCATGCCCGCCAGGCTCTGACGTCACAGCCATATATAAGTGCGGCTAGCTTCGCTCCCTCCTCGGTTCTTTCCCTAGCCAGAGGCCATAGGAGACAGGAGTCCCATCAGGGAACTGAGGAGAGAGAGAAGGTGCCCAGCTAGCTAAAAGGCTGAAGCAACAGGACAGCTGAGCTGGCGAGAGGGAGAGAAAGGGGGATGGGGGGAGGGATGGCATGGCCTGATTACAGAGATTCTCTCGAAGATCTACTGTTACAGTAAGTTCTTACGTAACTGTTCTTCTTCTGGAATTTTTCAACTGGGTGACAAGGGAGGTGGATCGGGGGGGGGGGGGCCTATCTGCACTTCATTAAGGCCTTTGACACTGTGCCCCGTAGGAGGCTGTTAAACAAGCTGGGCAATATGGAAGTGGGTAGGACATTAGTGTGGTGGGTGGCGAATTGGCTGGATGGCAAGACACAGAGGATGGTGGTAAATGGCTGTCACTCCGCAGAGGGAAGGGTGACCAGTGGAGTGCCACAGGGAACAGTGCTGGGTACAGTCCTCTTCAACATCTTTATCAGTGACATTACGGATAACATAGAAGGGAGAATTTCCCTGTTTGCTGATAACTCAAAACTCTGTATCAGAGTGGACATGCCAGAGGGAGTGGACAGAAGCTTGAAGGTCAGGGGTGTGGCAGTTGAGATTTAAAGCAAAAAAGTGCAGAATAATGCACATGGGGCACAAAAGCCCTGGAACGGCTGGGTGGGGTGGAGCATGCCCCAAGCAGGAAAGGGACCTAGGGGTTATCATCTCTGATGACCTAAAGGTTGGGAGTCAGTGCAACAAGGCGGGGGTACAGCAAATAGGGTGCTGGGATGCATAGGCAGGGGCATCACCAGCAGGAAAAGGGAGGTCATAATTCCACTGTACAAGACATTAGTGAGGCCACACATGGAATACAGTGCCCAGTTCTGAAGGCCTTACCTACGCAAGGATATAAAAAAAGAAAGGCACTGCACTCGTGGAGACTTAAATTTGCAGACTGCAAAGTTTTATTTCTGGCAAGTGCCCAGAAAGCACCCACTAACCTCAGCGCTTCAACCCTTCACTGGGCCTTGCTCAGGGGACGTGTCTCGTGTGACTGTGGCTTTCTTTTTCAATATTGCTGCTGGCTAGCTGCCTGGTACAGCACCGCCTATTTCTGTGTGCACTTTTGTTTCCTGGTTGTCTACGAAAGGATATAGACAGGGTGGCGACAGTTCAGAACAGGGCAACCAAGATGGTACAGGGTTTGCATCACAAGTCCTACAAGGACAGGCTGAAAGAGTTGAATATGTACTCCCTGGAGGAGAGAAGGGAGAGGGGGGATATGATACAGACATACAAGTACCTCACAGAGAGGAATAAGGTGCAGGAAAACACTATTCTTCAGAGGAAGAAATGTTCCAGGACTAGGGGTTATGGGATGAAACTGGAGGGGGGTTCAGAGGTAATGCGAGGAAGTATTTCTTCACACAAAGGGTGGTGGACAAGTGGAATGCCCTGCCAGAGGAGGAGGTGGTGGGGGCTGAAACAATTACGGGATTCAAGAATGCATGGGATAGACACTGGGTGGATCCTAGCAGTTGGGAGAAGGGGACAACCCAGTTCAAGAGAAGCTTGAAGAGGCAAACTTACATGCGCAACTGTGCAGATTAGGTGGGCGAAAAGCATGTATGTGCCATCAGTATCTATGTAACTAAATCTCTGTCATCAGGTCACACCTATGGAATGAGTTCCAAACAGTTCTGACAGAGACACAGTCTGGGAGGCAGGAGGCCAAAAGCCCAAGAAAGAAGGCCTTGTAGCACAGCTAGGCCAAAGCCTGCTCTCCTTCTAAAGGCAATGTCCAGACTGTTGTGCTTGGTGAATGTGGGGACAGTACTCCAAGTGGCAGCAGTGCAAATTTCCATAGCTGACACATTCCTGAAACAAGCAACAGAAGTGGCCATGCCTCTGGCTGAATAGCCATGAACCACACCAGGAAGTTCCTTACCATACTTCCTATAACAAAGAGTAATAAAATTGGCCAACCGTTTGGACAAGTACTGTTTGGATACTGTAGTGCTCTCTTTGCCAGCGGCTAAAGAAACAACCCAGAGGAATTTCTGCAGTCCTTAGTATGGTATATATAGTACCTGGGAATTCTATGTACATCCAAAGTACAGAGCAATGCTTCCGCTGGATTGGCATGCTCTAGGAAATAAACAGGCAGGTGGACAGACCAATTTATAATAAACTCAGACACCACCTTAGGGAGAAACTTAGGATTAGTATGCAGAGACCCTGTCATTGTGAAAAATCAAATAAGGCTGTTCACACGAGAGCCTGTCAGTCTGAAATTCTTTGAGCAGAAGTAATAGCAACTAAAAATAACATTTTCCATGACAGAAAGCATAGCTCACAAGATGCAGATGGCTCAAAAGGAGGCAAGGTCAGCTTCTTAAGCACAAAATTGAGGTCCCAAACTGGGACTGGATTAAGAATAGGAAGGTTCAAGTGGAGAATGCCTCTCAGCAAAGTACGGGCCACATTACTGCCATCAATAGGCACATGAAAGACTGAAATAGCAGACAAGTGCACCTTAACAGAGGAATACTGGAGTCCTGTATTTGATAAGGACAGGAGATACTCTAGAACTGGGTTGACCGGACAAGTGAAAGGGTCTAGGTAATGGGAAGTGGCCCATATAGCAAAGTGCTTCCACTTCATCAAGTAAGTAGCTCTGGTGGAGGGTTTCCTGGCAGCCACCAGGACATTGGCCACCTTCTGGGAGACTCCAAAGCGAGCAATGGCTATATCTTCAGGAACCAGGCATGCAGGTAGAGGGATTTAAGGTCTAGATGGACCAGGGTTCCCTGCACCTGGGTCAACAGGTCCCTGAAAAGGGGCAAGGATACTGGAGGTTCCACAGCCAGTTGCTGCAATAATGGAAACCATATCTGACGAGGCCAGAATGGAACCACCAGAATTAGGGTGGTACCCTCTATCTATAGCTTGATGAGCACCCAATGAATCACAGGAAAGGGTAGGAAGGCATAAAGAAACCTCCCTTTCCAGGAGAATGACAACGTGTCTCACCAGAAAACTCCAGGCCCTGATCTAGTGAGCAGAAACACGGCATGGTGAGGGGTGGGGATAAGAAAGGTGACCCCTTTTAAGAGATGGGTCTATCCACCACTGAAGCACCTTGCGTACTGGGAGGAGACAAAGACCAGCTGATTCAGATAATCTAAGCGTTGATCCCACCGGACCCTGAGAGTCCACTGTGGGATCCTCATATGTAACCTGGTCAAAAGGACCATAACAATGGCCGCAGACATTAGGCCTAGCAGCCTCAAGAACTCCCTGGCTGGGCCATACCTGCAATAAGCCACAGCCTGGGCTTGAGTTATGAGGTGGTCCGTCCTGTCTTGAGGTAGGAAGGCCTTGCCCTGAGTAGAGTCCAGAACTGCCCTTATGTACTGCAACCAGTGGGACGGGTTCAGCACAGACTTGGGCAAATTGACAGTGATACCCAAGGACTGGAACAACTGCAGGGTGCGTTCTAGAGTCAGCAGCAGTAGTTCCCTGGACTGGGCTTTCAGTAACCAGTTGTCTAAATAAGGGAACACATAAAGGCTTTTGCGCCAGAAGGCTGCTGCTACAACTGCTAAGCACTTGGTAAATACTCATGGCACAGAGGATAAGCCAAAGGGCAACACCCTGAACTAGTAATGCTCCCCCTGAAAGTGGAACCACAGGTACTACCTGTGAGAAGGGCAATCCATAATATGCAGATAGACATCCAGCATGTCCAGGAAGCATAGTCAGTTGCCCTGCTTGAACAGAGAAAGGCCATGTAGAGTTACCATCCAGAACATTCTGTACTGAATGTAAAGATTCAGCTCTTTGAGGTCTAGCATGGGCCTCAAAGTCCCTAGTTCTTTTGGGAACCATTAAGAACCAGCAGTAGAACCCTTTGTTCCTTTGCTGTCTAGGCACTGGCTCTTTGGCACTTTTGAGCAGCCAGGTGAACACCTCCTCCTGAAGCACTGCTGTGTGGTCTGGAAGATAAGAGGTGGGAACCGGTGGAACATCTGGAGGCTGTTTTAGAGCATGGCCCTGTTTGATTAGTTATAGGATCCAAGTGTCTGTGGTAATGGTTCTCTATTGGGACAGATGGAGGGAGAACTGACCTCCAACCACCATGTCCTGGCTTGGAACAAGAGGAGGGGGGCTCTAGCAAAGAGTCAGGCTGAGACGGAACCAGTGGCTTGGGTTGCTCCTCCTCCCCTACAGTGCTTAGCAGAGGGATCCGTGGAGGAGGAGGGGGCAAGCAAGGCAGAGCTGGCCCTGCACTTGCTGTGGAGCTTGGTTCCGGAGCCAGACTTGTGAGAGATCTTACAAAAGGAGGGCCTCAGCCTGCTCTTAGGCTGGGTATGACAAAAGGGAGTAGACAGACCTAATAGCCCTGTCAGAGGCCTGCAGGTCATTAAATAATATCCTGCACATCAGGATCAAAAAGTTTGTGACCCATAAAAGCGGCATTCAACACCTTCTGCTGGACATCAGCAGCAGAGCCAGAGACTCTAAACCAGGAGTGCCTTCTAAGACAAATGCCAGTGGCAGCTGTCCTGGCTGTATTATCAGCCATATTCATAGGTGGTTCTGAGGAGACGCTTACTAACATCTTCCAAGGCCTGGAGAATTTTTTTTTTGCATAATTTTATTTCTGCTCCTTGTTTGCCCCCCTGGGGATCCCCATCTGACTGCCTCTCCCCCAAGTCCCATCACCCGGCTTCCTCCGGGACCAACCTTATGCCAATGCCCCTGGCGAGGGACTGTGGCATGTGCCTAGCCACCGGTGTGGCACCTGCTAGGGGTCAGTCCATCATCAAGTCTCCGGAGGGTGTTTTTCCTCCTTTTTCTCCTCTTACGGCCCCGAGGACCCGGCAACACGGTCACGCATGTGCGCAAGAACCGGCACTGACCTCAATCCACCCACCCCCCGGACTAGCGCCAGGCTATCCACTGCCCGGCACTACCTCAAGCCTCCACTTGGAGGCAGCCAAGATCTGGGGAGGCCTACCTCCCTCATCTGGGAGAGGAGAGGTGCCAGAAGGCCGCTCGATCCACTTCCAGCCCCCTCCACCGACCCCTGGCAAACCATGCTCGTCATCGAACAGGGGTCGCCGGCATGGCAGGAGGGAAGCCGCCCAGTGCCTCAGTTCTCCACACCACAGGGCTGGCAGGCCTGGAGAATTCTGAGATGCTCCTGTCTCTTGGAACCCTCAGAAAGGGCCTGAGCAGCAGCCTTGCCCTTCTTCCAGTGGGTATTCTGGTACTACATCATATGAAACAAACAGCTGGCAATTCTGGGGCCCAAAGTGGTTGAGGCAAAACTCCTCTTGCCCCAGAGATCAATCTTCCGAGACTCCCGGTCAAGGGGGAAGGAACTAAGGTGCTTGGGTGCCTTAGACCTGTCATGACCTGCCTTGATTACCAGCGAGTCCGTTTCTGGCTGTGATGCATAGAAAGGCAGCCCCTAGGGTGCCTGGTAAAGCCTATCAGCCTTTCTGGGCATGGAAGGTACCAAGTTGGACCTAATGCCAGGTAGCACTGGCAGCATCTTGCAGTGCTGGAAGCAGAGGAGGAATAACCTTAGGTGAGGATTCTGTGATCTCCAAGAAATCCACAAGGTTCCTCCTTGTGATGCCCTCTTCCTCAGTCTGGAATTCTATGGTGGAGGAGTGCTGTTTCATAATATTAAAGAAGGAGGGATCCTCTTGGGGGGGGGGGGGAGCTTTGGGATGTGTTTGAACGTTGACAGAGTCATCACTCCTGGAGGAGACAAAAGACCTGCCAGAGGAGTCAACCTCAACATATTCCTCTTCATCAGAGAGGATAAGATCAGGGTGATGTTCCTCCTCTACGTTGCCCTGTTCTGCAGCCTGGACTGAAAACCAGAGTATCGACAGCTCTTTAAAGGGCATGGGGCAGATACGTCACACTGGTGTCGAGCACTGCCGGGGTGTCTTACCGCCAAGCAGAAATAAACGTTAGGGCCTACATTAGAGCCTGATGTCAACATGGCAAGCCCCTGCTAGACTGCTGCAGAAAAGCTTCCATGTGATCCTAGCGCCTGCTGGTCAAGTTCCATAGGTGTGACCTGATGACAGATATTCCCAAAGAAGATTAGGTGCCCCAGGTCTTTGACAAAGCACTAAACTCCTTTCACCAGTGCCACCACTGGCATACTGCTCCCTAGCCAGGTGCACCTTAACCCCACTGAGACAGAGACCAGAGGTAGTTGAGGATTTCCAGGTACTTGACATGTTGGTGGGACACTCTCCTGGCCAGTAAAGCAGTGCAAAATCCTCATCCACATGAATGAGTATATTTTATGAGTCTACTCCTTGTTGGATGCCTCCAAGACACGAAGAGTTTGTTTGGGAAAGCCCAAAGGCTGGAACTCTAGCCGCTCAGGTACCAGGCTGACAGGTGCAGGGACTGAAGGTCTGGGTGACAGATCGTACCCCTTTGTTTCATCAGCAGGTCAAAGCAGAGAGGAAGCTGTCACAGGGGTCTGCTGTTGAGGCCGAGGAGATCTTGGTACCAAAACTCCCTGGGTCAATCCTGAAATATCAGGATCAGGTTTGCCAAGTCTATGTGCACTTTGAACACCACCTTGTGGATCAAGAGAGCAAGCAGGTTTACGTGCTGGTGAGCAGAACCCAGAGGCACTGCAGTCTGACATGCAATTCCTTCATCTCACCAGAGTTGCATCTGTCGTCAATGTGAAGGTTGGATTAGGGTGGACAAAGCAAATTCCCTCTGCAAGTTTCTGGGGCACAGCAACCCCAAGATGGTGTTCCACATCAGCTGTGTCACCCAAACTAGCTGGTCCAGGTGGTTGTGGCACTGACAGCACTAGTGCCCCAGGTCCCACTGGTGACAACGCATACAAAAACGTGTCCAACAAACTATGCTGGTTAAGGCTGCCATAAGCCCTAACAGACAGAGGAATTCCCAGGCTGGGCACGACTGCACAACCTGAAATGACTGGACAAAGGAGGCAACATCCTCTGCCCTATCTGCTGGTAAGTGCCCTGGCTGGAAGGAAGTCTAATTCTGCTCCAATGAATAGGATATTCTTATACTTGTGAACTGACTTTATCAGACCAACCAAGAGGGCCGAATCCCAGAAAGTCTGGAGGGCAAGATCCCTGAATCACTTCACGGCCTCCCTGGAGTTGCCCGTGATGAGCCAGTCATGCAGGTATGGGTAGATCTTGGCAGCTCTGTGCTTCAGTTAGACTGCCACGACCAACAGGCACTTGGTGAATGCCCTGGGTGCCGAGGACAGGGTGAACAGCCTCACCTTGAACTGGTAAAGCACATGTCTCATGCAGAACTGGAGGTACTGCTTATGGGATGAACAGCTAGGGATGTGCAAGAATGCATCCTGGAGATGCAGAGAACAAAATCAAGCTTCTGGTTCAGGAGATGGTATGATATGACTGAGAGTGACCACACAAAATGTCTGCCTGCAGATGAACTTGTCCAGCACAATCAGTTCAAGAATGGGGCGCCAGTCCCCTCTTCATTTCAGTACCAAAAGTAACGAGTCACAAATCTCAGCGAGGCCAGGGCATCCAGGACAGCCTTGATAGCACTGTACTCCCAAAAGATGAGCATACTGTTTTCAGTGAGGCCAGGGTGCCCACAGGCACCATGGATTTCCTTGCGCATGGGTTGGTAAAGAAAGAGAGACTCGAACTCCAACTCGAACTCCAGAGACAGAACTGAACCCTCCACCTCCAGAACCAACATGTTCGATGTAAATGCAGATCACTGTGTAAGGAAGTGGGAGAGCCAGAGAGGAAGAATGGCACATGCAACCCATCATTTCTTACTTCTGGAGGGGACTCAGGAGGACTGGCCTCCAGACGCACCACCACCTCAACCTTTTTCTGACCCTGACTGCTGGACTTCTTTGACTTTGTTAGATGGTAGTGTTGATACTCCTGCTGCTAGGGTTGGAAGCCAGAGCTATGAAAGGCACCTCGAAGGGAGCACTGCTTGGTCTTAGATGGCTGCTTAGCCTGGTGGGAGGATGCCTCCGAATCCAGAGTGATACTTGACTTCTCTATGCGCATGAGAGGATCCTCCACCCCAAGGTCAGAGAAGATGGTGCCCAAAAAGGGCAGATCTGTCAACTTGTGCAGGGTCTGAGGACACTACATGGGTGCACAAATTGTCCAAGTCCACAGCTACTGTATCTGCAGCTGATGTTTGGACAGCGAACTTCTTAGGTCCCAAAGAGTTTATGCCTCAGTTTAGCTTTCAGCTGGGAGCAGAGGGATCATATTGGTAAGCTTATCAAAGAGCTTGTCCCTTAAACAGGCTATCAGGGTTGCAGAGCTGGCATGACGGATCTCCAATGGAGTTGCTGCATAAACCTTGTGACCAAGGAAGTACTGCTTCTTGAACACCTTGTCCGGCGGCGTATCCGCATCTCCTTGCACCTTCATCTTGCAAAAGGCAGAGGTTGCTATGAGCACCTCCACTAAGGAGTGCTTCGAGAACACAGAGAGACCCCTATAGGGACTGCACTCTTCATGTCCATGTGGTAAGGAGGGGCCTGGCAAGAAGAAGGTTGCTGCAAAATCCTGAGCGCTGGGTTCAGGACAGCATTAGCCATGGGAACACCACCTCCAGGTAAGGAATCCTACTCCAGGATATCCACTAAAGAGTAAGTCTCTCTTCTGGACCTCCTCAAAGGGGACATTCATAGAAGTGAACGTATGCTGCAGCAGATCAGCAAAGGAGGTCAAGTCACCAGAAGAGGACTTCCTGTTGGCTGAATCAACCTCCGTCAACACTAGGAGGAGGTTCACGCACCAAAAATTATTTTAACCACTTTTCTGCCCTGTTGTCTTGCAGAGATTCCCATGGTGCCTTGCTTACTACCTAGCTAGTTGGTAAGCAAGGTACCAGGAGAATCCCTGCAGGACTACAGGGCTCCAAGCTGAAATGAGGAAAGAAACTCAAGTTAAACTAACAAGGCAGAAAAGCCTAAAGTTATAAGAATAAAATACTGGGAAAAATGCAAGAAAACTGAATAAACACAGACTATCGGCTTTATAGCGCATTTGAAACCAGAAACTGTAGCACTGAAAAAGAGATGGCTCCTTGAAACGTTTACATTCATATAGTACTGTAACCAGATGGCATAATCAATGGTTAAAATTATTTTTGGCACGTGAGTCTCATTCTCTCCAGATACTGTGTAGTACTTTATAGGGTCTATACCTGGAGCAGACGCCTCCCGTTGTCAAGAAGGTGAAATTCCAGGCTGCCTGCTGCCCCAATGGAAGCATGTGATGCTTCGATGCCAGGGATACGGGTTCAGGTACACACTAAGGAGCAACCACTCAGGTGGCAAGGCTGGAGCAAACACATTGCAGAGGCACAGGAAAGGAGGTGGCACTGCGGTAACTCCTACTGGCAAGCCTGGGAGCTCGCTCTCCTGACAGGAGTATGCAGCATGCAGCTGAGGTACTCCCCTACATGGACTGCGCGTGCCACCAAGGAAGATGGACAGAAAAAATAATGGAAAGCATCCGACCGATGCAGTACGGCAGCCTGCTCCCCCTGCAGGCTCTGCAACATGCACCTGCCTACAACAGAACCTTATCGCACAGGGGGTCCACCTGAGGGGGTTCTGCAACACAAAAAGCCCCTGTCATGGGGGAACAAACCATGGGGAAATGGAAGGTGAGGTAATTACTTGGAGGTAGTGGGTGATGGGTTTGGGCAGACCAGATGGTGGCCGGTTGGGAGACAGGAGAATAAACACTTGAACAGAAAACAAAGAAGCAAATTCTCATTGAACTACAGTATATGCTTACTCATGCACACAGTGCAGGCTAAGACCTTCAGGCTGTGTCTGGCTCCAAGTCTACTCTGGCAGATGACAAGAGGTTAGGGGTTGCCCTCTGCAATTTTTGCACACTTGGAAGAAAGCCCTTTTTCGCCTTCAGTTTGTGAACACAGACAAAATCCAGCACTGCTATTCCCACTGCACTTAAAAAGTAGTAAAAACTGCGTCATCAGTGGAAAAAAACAACAACCTGTGAAGCAAAAAACACCTACCCTGTCGGTTTTCCTGAGTTATATTAATCATGCTTCCATCTTCTGCTAGTCCATTCTCCAAGTTTTCCAGAATCTACGGCAAAAAAAGTTATTTTAAAAAAGGAAGCTTACTTTTGCTTCTCAGTTGGTATGATTTAGAAATATCTTAAAATTAGGTAGCAACCAACACGTTTTATAAAAGGATTCCTTTGTCCCTTGGCCTATATTTACAGTTGAATTGAGACAGAAATATGCTTCCATGGAGAGAGACATTTTTAACGTCACTTCAGTTCTGATCACAATCACAGTTTGACTGTTATATATGCACTCACGCTGCTTAGGCTGCTTAGAATTGTATCTAGAAATACTATCTGTTCACCAAGCAGTTTTAAATAAGAATATATGCTTCTGTGGCTGAAACCAGGATTTAACTTCATGATGTAATTTTTAGCTACGAAGAAAAAGAAATTGAGGCTTTATCATATATGTGGCAAGCCATTAATGTTTGCATATAGGAATCCTAGCTTATACGAAGTATAAACTGGATATTTTATTAAAAAACAAGCATTTGTCAATGCCGAATGTTGTCGCGCTGTCATTGGCAGTGGTGGAGGCGGAGAGGCATAGCGCTGTGAAGGTTTAATATGTCCCAAAGATGATTTTACACAGCGATGCACGCCATCAGCGGCAGAGCGCGGAAACGCGTTTTGGGCAGGCTGTGGAAAATGGGCAGGCTGTTGATAATGAGGTGTGCACAAATGCCAGTGGTGAAAATGTGGCATGAAAATACTGCAGATTGACAAAGTTACAAGGGTGCATGGAAACTGTGTAATGCATGCTTGCAACACAGTCATTGTCTGGACTTTCGCCACCAAATTTTCAACATAGGCATTTTAGGACCGATGCTGATTAACAGTGTCACCGTCATTTCCTGAAAGTGTCCCGGAAACTGATTTCGCACAGTGACCATGCAATTCTGCACCGGACGTGCGAAAACACATTTCAGCCAGCTGTACTGTTCATAAGGAGGTATGGAAAAATGGCAATGATGAACAGCTGGAGTGAACGCATCACAAATTCACACAGTTACTACGCGGCGCGGTAAACTGCTAACGCACTGTGAAACACTAATTTTATTGACCTTCATCCCTAAATTTTCAACATAGGCATTTTAGGACATCTGCTAATGAACAGTGTCACTGCCATTTTCATAATGTGTCTCGCTTTCCACTGTGACCGCAGCGTATTGTGCGCCGGAACTGCGAAACAGATTTTGGTCAGGATGTGAAAGTGACAGCTGTACTGTTCATTAGGAGGTGTAGAACAATGGCACTGTTGAAAATGTGGAGTGAAAATATAAGTTTGCAAACTTACCGGCGTGCATGCAAACTGCGCAACGCACGCTCGTAACACAGTCATTTCACGGAGTATTGTCACCAAATTTTAAACACAGGCATTTTAGGACCTCTGCTCATGAACAGTGTCACTGTCATTTTCGTAATGTGTCCCGAACATTGATTTTGC
Source organism: Neoceratodus forsteri (assembly GCA_016271365.2). Taxonomy (NCBI): domain Eukaryota; kingdom Metazoa; phylum Chordata; order Ceratodontiformes; family Ceratodontidae; genus Neoceratodus; species Neoceratodus forsteri. Next base: position 910,530,445 of record CM057449.1, on the reverse strand, counting down.
ACAGCGACTGCGCTATTCTGCGCTGAAAGTGCAAAAACACATTTCGGGCAGGATGTAAAAAATGACAGCTGTACAGTTCACAAGAAGGTGTTGCAAAATGGCAATGTTGAGAATCTGGCAGAAAATAGTGCGAATCGCTAACACAGTGCGTTGCTGGTTGCCTCGCACATCAATAAAACAGTCATTTTTGGGATTTTTCCACCACACTTGCAACATATGCTTTTGAGAGCCCCTCTCATGAAAGTAGCACTGTCATTTCGTTACTCCGTCCCGAAAGGTAATTCCGCGCAGTGACTTTGAAATCACCTTTCGTGACCGAATAACGCCACAACAGTGCAAGAATTCATGAGAAGGGGTCCCAAAAACCCCATGTTGAAAATTTGGGGCCAAAATTCGCTAAAATGCCCGAGATATGCATTAAAGTTGAAAAACCCCTTTCATTCCATTATACAGCTTACCGGCATTTCTTCAGTTCGCAGTCGGCTTTGAAGAGTGCAGACGTGTTCCTGGTCCACAGAAGATCGTCACCAGACTCCATATGAGTAAAGTATGAGGTGAGGGAGGCAGAGTGCGCAGTGGGTGGGTGGGGAGGGGAGCATCCGAGACTACTGAGGGACCGTTTTCATTTTGGGGGAAAAAATGAAAAACCCCATGGGACAGTTTTTTTTCAGGGGTTTGTACGCTGGGGTGGGCTCCCAGCATGCTACCTAACTGTTGGGGTGTCTGTAGCCGATGGGGATTGGGCACCCTCAAGCACACAACATGGGGTGGGGGAGGAGGAAGTAATGTTGACGGGATTGGCACCCCCGTACCGCACACATAAAGAAAGCGGGGGTGTGTTGCGGGGATTGGGCACCGGTGGCATTCAACAACTGGGGTTTATGCCAACGGGGAGTGGGTTCTCCCGCCAGCACAAAGAAAGCGGGGGCGGTTAACCAACAAGGGATTGGGCACCTCAAGTCGGCAGTAGTTAGGCGGCCGCCGGCCTGATTGCATTATAATGGCAGCAAGCACAGCAGAAAAGGTCCGCTGTGTATGACAAGCTTTGCTCGGAATGCAGCGGACCTTTTCTTAGATGTGCTCGCCACATTATGTATTCATGGTGTGGCACCGGCATGCAGGCTGATTGGGGAATGCGGGACCCACCTACTGGTGCGTGCCCTGTATTCGCCCAACAGCGACCCCGCCTCCAAAGCTGCACTGTCCCACGATGTTGGCTGCACAAGCACGCCAACATAAAAATAAACAGTACTAGGTCACAAAAACTGCAAAACAAAAATGATCATCAGATTTTCGTGCCTAAAACTGTGGAGCAACAAACATATTTTTTTATTTGGCTAGAGCTGAGGATTAGTACATAGTTTTCCTCCCCTCCCACATGTAAAAGTGCTTTGAAGATAGTGTGATTCTCAAATTTTTATATCCCCCACCTTAATGGCAGCAACACTCTCAACCTTCCCCAATGTTAAGTGCTTTGGGAATGCAATGTGATTATCCAGAGATTCTCTTCTCTTTCTTGCTGAGACTTCCATTTTCCTTTCATATAAAATACAAGCTCTCCCCCCACAAATCTCAGCCCGGCTGCCAGCCTCCCTACCCTGTCCCTGGGCATCCCAAAAACCAGCCAGGTACTGTGAAAGTAGTCATTTTAAAAAGTCCAAAGCAGCACAAAGATCCTCATCCCCTCACTAGCATGCCTGAGTGTTGGTACATCCCATGATCGTGCTAAGAAAAAGCTCTGTGGGGCTACATTCCAGTTTGGGCATGGCAGTGAGTGCAAGAGGATGAGAACTGTTTTGCTGCATTTGACGTTTAAATGACTACTTTCATGTTGCTGTCTAAATTTGGGGTTGCCCAAGGACTGGTTGGGGATAGAGGCACGGCTGAGATGGAAGGGTGGAAGGTCTTTCTTTAATCAAAAATGGGGAGAAAGGCACACCTCACAAAAAAGTGAATTTGGGACTTACAAAGCAGTGAATCCTGACAATTGTTTTATTTCTGGTCCTATCACAAGTTTATGATTTTCGGTATTTGCAGAGCCCACCTCCTAATTCCTACTGCACAATAAATACGGATTCTTTACCCTGTATCAGGAAGAATTTTTTTGCTGTTGTATATTTAAATATTATGTCTGTCCTCATTTTGTCCATTGTGTTTCCCCGCCCATGGCTGCCTTCACAGTTGACTACAAAGCTGCTGCTTTGTGGTGTATGAATGCTAAGTGACCTCTGGCTGCCCTCCCTCCTTCCCTGGGAGTCTTGGGCCTCACAATTGTGACTTGGTCAGTCCCCAGCCAGTGCAGTGTGGGATGATAGCAAGACATTTAGTCTTACATTTTGCCTAAGGCATTTGGCCTAATACTCATTTGGCCCAGGAGATGTTTGCTCTAACATAGCAGCTAACTATGTGTAACTATATGTAACTATGAGCAGTGGATGTGGCAGCGGTCACTGAGACTTGGGCCACTGCAAGACATGACTGGGACCTGAACCTGGAGGGTTACACTATGTTCAGGAAGGACAGGGGGAGGGAAGGGGAGGAGGGGTAGTCAAAAACTGCATTGGCATAGGGGGAGTGGAGGAGGCGGAGGGAACCGTGGAGGCGATTTGGGTCACCTTGATAACAAGGGGGGGCCAGAGAGTAAAAATAGGAGTGGTGTATAGGCCCCCTGCCCTGGCGGAGGAGCTGGAGGACAGTCTGGTGGCAGATGTTGGGAGATGCTGCAGACTGGGCAGAGGAACGGTGGTGGTGTTGGGGGACTTAAACATGCCAGGAACAGACTGGGAGACTATGACATCCTCTGTGACCAGGGAAGAGAGGTTGTTGGATGTCTTTCAAGACGCGTTCCTAACTCAGCAGGTGAGGGAACCGACCAGGGAGGCGTGGGTACTGGATGTGGTCCTGGCAGACAGTGACCAGATTGGGGGCCTGGAGGTAAGGGACCCATTGGCGGGGAGTGACCATGCCGCGGTCTGGTTCTGCCTGGACCTAGGAGGAGTAGAAGGCTGCACAAAGACAGAAGTAACCGACTTCAGGGGGGCGGATTTTAAGGAAATGGGAAGGATCCTTAAGGAGCATTTGGACGGGATTGGGTCAGACATGGACACTGATAGTAGGTGGGAAATCATCAGGAGAGGGGTGCAGGATGCTACCAGTACCTGTGCAAGAATAAGATGAAAATGCGGTAGGGCCCAAAAACCCTGCTGGTGGACCAGGGAGGTACAGGAGGTGGTGCAGGGAAAGAAGGCAGCCTATAAGCAATTCAAGTGAAAGGGATCAAGGGGAGTACGAGCTGATGGCTAGAAGGGCCACTAGGGTGGTGAGGGTGGCTAAGGCAAGGAAGGAGCAGAACCTGGCCAGGGAAATTAGGAGAGGGAACAAGGGGTTCTTTAGATACATTGGGGAAAAACGAAGGGTGAAGGGGCAGATTAGCAGGATTAAATCAGGGGAGAGATGGGCACAAGACCCGGGGGAGCAGGCTGAGGTACTAAATGAGTACTTCACCTCAGTTTTCACCAAGGAAAATGAGGGTGCTGCATCATACATGGGAGGAGACAGAGATACTGAGGAGGGGGGGACCCTTACCGATCACGGGTCTGGGGAGAGGGGGAAGCATCACTGGCAGGTGGGGGGAGGGCTAAGCAGGAAGAAGAGGTACTGGAAGTGGAAATCACAGCAGAGAGAGTGAGGGAAGCCCTCAGCTCCCTTAAGACGGAGAAAGCACCGGGGCCGGATAAATTACATCCCAGAGTGCTGAAGGAACTTGCGGATGTCCTGGCGAAACCCCTGGTGGAGCTTTTCACCATCTCTCTGAGGACAGGGTGGGTGCCCCAAGACTGGAAGGTGGCGCATATAGTGCCTATCCACAAGGGGGGATCAAGGGAGGTGGCAGGGAACTACAGGCCTGTCAGCCTGACATCGGTGGTGGGCAAGGTGATGGAGGCATTGTCAAGGAGAGGCTAGGGGGACCTGGATAAGTCAGGGTGCCTGGACGATAGACAGCATGGATTCATCCCAGGAAATCATGTCAGACAAACCTGGTGGAGTTCTATGACTGGGTGACTAGTGCCTTGGACCTGGGTAGACCAGTGGATGTCCTCTTTCTAGACTTCAGCAAGGCGTTTGACTCTGTTCCTCACGTGGGCCTGTTGGATAAGCTGGGAGAAATGGGGGTGGGGAACCAGATGATCAGATGGATAGGCAATTGGCTCCAGGACCGGACCCAGAGGGTCATAGTTGGCAGGATAGTCTCATCCCCAAGGAGAGTCATTAGTGGGGTCCCGCAGGGATCAGTCTTTGGGGCCCTTCTGTTCAACGCCTACGTCTCTGACATAAGGACAGAAATAAGGAGTGAGATGAGTCTCTTTGCGGATGACTCGAAACTGGGGGTGGTGGTGGATGGGGAGATGGGGAGGGTGGCCCTACAGGGGGACCTGGAGGCTCTGGAAAGATGGTCTAGAAAGTGGAAGCTGAGGTTCAATGCAGGGAAATGCAAGGTACTCCACCTGGGGCCAGAAACCCGGGCCAAGTGTACACCCTGGGGGGGGGAATGCTACAAGTCTCGATGGCTGAGAGGGACCTGGGGGTGGTGGTGGATGTCAAGATGAACAACTCTGAGACTTGTAGGAGGGCAGCAGCCAAGGCCAACACGATGCTGGGATGCATCGCTAGGAGGATCACCTCCAGAAGGAGGGACGTGATACTCCCTCTGTATAACTGCTTGGTGAGGCCGCACCTTGAGTACTGCGTGCAGTTTTGGAGGCCACACTTAAAGAGGGACATTAACCTCCTGGAGTGGGTCCAGAGGAAGGCAACCAAAATGATTTGGGGCTTGGGGGACAGGACCTATGAGGAGAGGCTCGAAGAGCTAAATATGTACACATTGGAAGAGAGAGAAGGGACCGGGGGGACATGATAAGAGGTCTTCAGGTACATGAAGAGGGTAAATAGGGGAGGAACAGTCAGGGTGCTTCGAAGGAAGGAGGAGGGGGCCACTAGAGGGCATGGGTGGAAGCTGGAGGGGGAAGATTCAGGGAGAAAGGAGGAGGTGCTACTTCACTGAGAGGGTGGTGGAGCCATGGAATGCAATTCCTAGGGGTTGGTGGAGGCAGAGACAGTGGAGGGTTCAAGAGGGGTGGGACAGGTACAGGGAAGGGTTCTGGAAGCAAAATCCAATGCAGCAAGAATATCTGGAACGGGGAAGGGAGAAGCCAGAGAAGGCGAGGGGGGCAGCAAGGTCAGCACCCAGGGTGGGGGCTGACCAAACGAGCAGACACGAAAGACTGTTAGGCCTATTCTGTTGGCATTTTAGTATGTTAGTAACTACTACAAGGTAGCCTCATTTATCAGCTGACTGCCTTGTAGCACATTTACTGTTCCACCGCCGGTGAGTGTCGTGGCTGTTTTTGCCAGTTGTCGCTTTAGGCAAAACAACGTTAGGCTGAATGGGTTAGGCAAAATGTCATTAGGCTAAATGTCTTTCTATTAACTGTCATGCAACCATGTGGGACTCCCAGAATCACTCGTGAACTTCAGTCTCCCTGTCTGCAGCAAAAATATGCTGCTTCTGCCACTGCGCTGGCTTAGCACTGGAGTTTTCACTGGTGCCATATACAGCAGGCTACCGGCAAACCAGTACATTTTAACAATACATTTAAATTTTTTTTTACGTTATATTTTTGCTCCTTCCCTGCCTTCCATGCTCCGCCCAGTCGGGAGATACCTGACCTCTGCCCTTGCTCCTTCCTGCCAGGAGCTCCCAGTGGACCCCCCTGTAGCCCTGGCTTTCCCCCGGGCAGGGACGAGGTGGGGGCCCGTACACCCCGACATATGCATTTTTTCAGGAGTCACTGGCGAGACAGGCAGGGGGCATCTAGGATCTGGGCTGGCACTCCATTTTCCCGGAGCGTGGTGGCCGATTTTCCTTTCATTTCCTGTGAGTGTGACTTGCGCCCTGTCAAGGCAGAGCTCTGCCAACGTCAGTCACGCCCTCCCTGCCAAAGCTGGCGCTTGCTGCACCTCGGGCCTCTGCCTGAGGGCAGTCAAGCACCCAGCCACATCCCCCCTCCCTCCCTGCAGTAGGCAAGCGGTCCTCGAATGCTCAAGCCTTCTCCCCCAGGCCGGCTCTCTGACTCCCGGGCACGTTCCTGAACCTGGGTCTTCGGCGTAGTGAGCAGTAGCACTACCACTGCGCCGGCAGGCCTGCATTTTAATTCAGTTTTAAGAACAGTTAAGTACTTACTGTAACAGTAGATCTTCGAGAGAATCTCTTTCATCAGGCCACACCTATGGAACTATAGCTGTCAGACACTAGGACCACATTGAAACTTTTCTGCAAGCAGTCCACCAGTGGCTGCCCATAATGATGTCCTGAGTCAGCACTTCCAATACAAACATGGGCGGCCCCTTCCTTCTTCAGTTTCCCATTGCAGATCATGCTTGAAGGACCTCCCTGTAGGGAACCAAGAGGGGAACAATGGCTCTGCTGATCAGGCAAGGCAGAAAACAGCAGGCAAAGCCTTACAGAGAACGAGACCTCAGGATCTAAGGGGGATGGAGGGTGGGATGGCATGGCCTGATGAAACAGACTCTCAAAGGTCTACTCTTATGGTACATACGTAACTGTTCTGTCTTCTTCAAGGATATCTCATCATGCCACACCTATGGAACATGTACTAAGAAGTACTGAAAGAAGAACAGTCTGGGGCGCTGGAGCCTACAGGCCTAAGAAAGTAGGCCTTGAAGCACAGCTAGGCCAAAGCCTGCACTTTTTCTTGAGGCAATGTCCAGACTATAATTTTTAGTGAAGGTGTGGACAGTACTCCATGTGGCAGCCGTACAAATCTCAGCAGCAGACACGTTTCTGAAACAGGCAACAGAAGCCATGCCCATAGTCGAGTGGCCACGGACAATGCCAGGAAATAGAAAGTAATATAGCTGGCTAACCATTTGGACAAGCACTGTTTAGAAACAGGAGAGCCCTCTTTCCCAGGGGCAAAGGAAACAAAAAGCTGCAGTCCTTTGTATGGTGTATACAGCACCTGAGTAGCTATGTACATCCAAGGTATGGAGCAATGCTTCTCCTAGACTGGCATGTTCAGTAAAATAAACTGGCAGGTGGATGGTTTGATTCAAAGTAAACTCAGACACCGCCTTTGGGAAAAAATTAGGACTGGCAGGCAAAGACACCCTGTCTTTGTGAAAAACCAAATAAGAAGGCTCACACATTAAGAGTGTGAAGCTCTGAATTTCTTCAAGCAGAAGTAATAGCAACTAAAAATAACGCTTTCAAAGATAGAAAGTGTAGGCTACAAGTCACAGCTGACTCTAAAGTTGCCAAAGTAAGCTTTTCTGACACAAAACTCAGATCCCAAGCCAGAACTGGATTGCGGAAAAGAGGTTTCAAGTGCAGAATACCTCTCAAAAACATACGGGCCACCTCCAGCTAAGCAACCATAAGACCATCAGTAGGCACATGCAAAGTTGAAATAGCAGCCAAGTGCAGTATTGCAGGCCTGCATCTGCCAAGGACAGCAGTCAGCAAATACTATAGGAACCTGATTTACCGAACAGGTAAAAGGATCCGGTTGGTGAGAAGTGGCCCACAAGGCAAACCGCTTCCACTTCATGGAATAAGTTGATCTGGTGGAAGGTTTTCTGGCTGCCACCAAAACATTAGCCACCTTTTGTGACACCCTGAGCCAACCAATGGTGGTGTCTTCAGGAACATGCATGAAGGTGGAGAGACTTGAGGTCTGGATGGACCAGGGTTCCCTGCTCCTGTGACAGCAGGCCCTGGCATAATGGCAGTGGTACAGGAGGTTCCACTGCCAGCTGCTACAGTAAGAGGAACCAAATCTGACGAGGTCACAGGGGAGCATTAAGTATCAGAGTTGCCCCCTCCATTTGAAGCTTGATTAGCACTCTCCGAATTAGAGGGAAGACAGGAAAGGCATAAAGGAACCTCCCATTCTAAGAGAGGAACAATGTTTCTCACCACAAAACTCCAGGCCCTGGAACAAGCAAGCAGAAAAGCAGCAATTTTGCATTGTGTGAGGACACAACAAGGTCCAACTGTGGATGATCCTACCTGTCCCCTAGGTCTTTTATGACCAAGGTCAACAGTTCCCACTTGTGCATCTTGGACTGTAACCTGCTTAGTCAGTCTACCAGGATGTTTTGGACCTCTGGAACATGTATTGCTGATAGTTCTAGACCATGTTCCAGAGCCCAATACCAAACTCTCACTGCTTCCCTGTACAGGGGGTAGGAATGAGTACCCCTCTGCTTACTGATGTAATGCATCACATTTATGTTGTCAGTTTGAATCAACAGAGGATCCAGGGATAGATGGGGCTGGGAGGCCTGGGGGCCATACAGAACAGCTCTCATTTCTTTTTTTTGAACTCTTTATTTAAGAATTTTTTCTTAAACATCAAGAACATTCCATTCAAGACAGATACAATAATAAAACTTAACAGAGGAATACCTCATATACCAATACGTTAGACAAATTATTCAGGCTAAACATTTGTAATGAACCTGGGGGTCATTTTTGATGATGGACTGACCCTGCATTCGCAGGTGTTGGCTGTCGTCAAATCCTCATTTTACCATCTGAGGAATATCTAAAGGATTAAGCACCTTGTTCCATCCGGCGACCTTCCTACTCTGATCCACGCCTTTGTGACCTCACGTCTGGACTACTGCAACTCCCCGTACCTAGGGCTACCAGGGGTGGAAATCCGCCGCTTGCAGCTGGTGCAGAACGCAGCGGCACGGCTTCTGACAGGATGATCACGGTCCTGCCATATTTTGCCGGTGCTGCACGGACTGCACTGGCTGCTAGTTCAGTGGTGGATCACCTTTAAAGTCAGTCATCTGACTTTTAAAGCCCTACACGGACTTGGCCCGGACTATCTGAAAGAGCTCCTGGTCCCTCATTGCCCCGCTCAGCCGACGAGGGGTTGCTAGAGATTCCAAGGGTATGTCTGAAATCTTCTGGGGCAAGAACATTTATGTATGCTGCCCCTACCCTTTGGAATTCTCTACCTCATCGGTTATGGGAGCACATGACCGTAGAAGGTTTTAAAGCACTAAAAACTTACCTGTGGGGCCAAGCATATGGTGACTAATTGAAGGATGAGATCTGTGTAATTATATTATTTATTGTTGAGATGTTTTGTTGATCATGTGATTTTAATTACTGTTAAGGCGCCTTGGTTTTTGAAATGCGCCATACAAATAAAGTTTATTATTATTATTATAACCAATTAATATATGATAAGTTAACCATGGTGTAGGCAATAATAAATAACTATAAAAAATAGGAAGAGTCCACTAATGCCGATAAAGAATAACTAATCCCCAAGCAGGGAATCTAGGTGGGAAGGCAACCCGAGGGGATCCTCTGGTAGGCCGGCTATTAAGTACAAATTGGATTCAATTCTCATGTTTGGTCTTAGGGCAGGGGGAACTCCATGGGACAAAGTCTAGTCTAAGGGGCGTGATGTATGATACCTATCTTCTCCAGTGTATTTCAAATTTCTCTAAGCAGTGGTTTACAACAGCTGTAAGCCTTTCCATCCTATATACCTGGATCATTAGATCCTGCCAGTCTTGGATGGAACGTGACGTCTGCGTGAGCCACCTCCTGGGCACCGCTTTCTTAGCCGTAAGTAGATATATGTGAATCAATTTCCTAGTTGAGTTATCCCTCAGACCCAGTTCTAGACTGAAGGAAAAAAAGTCCACTGTAAAACGAATGGGGACCCCTAAAAGTTCCGTCAGGGCATCCTGTAATGCCTTGAGAAAGGGCTTAAGAACTGGGCACTCCCAGAGGATATGAGCCATTGCAGCCGGGGCCTGGCCACAACCCACCAGCAAGAGGCTCCTCTAGTGGGGTTACATTTGGCCTGAATCACAGGTGTTCTGAAATATCTTAAAGCCACCTTCCAGGAAAATTCTCTCCATATATGTGATGCAGTCCCCAGGTGCATAAATCGTAAATGAGTTTCCCAAATTTGTTTATCTATTACAATGCCAAGATCTTTCTCCACACAAATGTTTCACCAGGTCCATTAGGTGGAGAATAAGGATATATTATATATATAATACAAAATCACACATGACCACACAATGCAAAGCATCATGGGCTACATATGCAAATCACCACAGAATATTATGCTGGTTCAACTTTAAGCAGAATTGCATGGTGCCGAAAGGCCTCTCACAGTTTGCAAAGGGTGCCAACAGATGACATAGACACATGTTTCGTCCTACCGGGACTCATCAGTATGCCTCGTCTGTTTGACACCCCAGTGGAATGAACCAGCTACCCTAAGCACAACTAGCAGAGGTGAGAGAGGGCACCCCTGCCTTGTGCACCTATATAAGGAAAAAGGAGTAGATATAGCTCCATTAATTTTGACATAAGCCATTTGGCGGCCATACAGGCCCATAATTATCTGTCTAAACAATGGAAAAATACCAAAAGATTCAAGGGACGCTGTTAAAAAAGGCCATACCACCCAGTCGAAGGCCTTCTCAACATCAAGGCTGAGCAAAAGAAAGGGGTTATCCTACTGGGAGGCATGGTGCAGCAAGTGAAGTGTGTGTTTTATGTTATCTTGGGTTTGTCTCGAGGCTATGAAACCGCTTTGATCCATGTCAAATAGTAAGGGCACTATCAGTTCCAGTCTTCCCCCCAGAACTGATACAAAAAGCTTGAAGTCATTATTTAACACTGAAACTGGGCAATACGAGCTGCACTGATTTGTGTCCTGACCCGGTTTGGGTATGCTGGAGATCGTGGTGTATATCCATGAGGGTGGAACAGGTTTCCCCCTCATCACCTCCTGACATGCACCCTGTAGGGTAGGCAATAGGAGATTTTTAAATGAGTTATAAAATTCTCCGGTAAAGCCATCAGGTCCCAGGGATTTCCCCGCTTTAACCTTTTTAAAAGCCTCCTCCAATTCCGCCCGGAAGATTGGAGCCTCCAGCTGTCCTACATGGTCTCGAGTTAATTTGGGGAATCTGAGAGTCTGTAAAAACTGGGTTGCTGCCTGGGGATGATAAGGTTTTTCTGGGGTGTATAGGGAGGTGTATTAGATTTCCGCTAGTGATGCCAGTGGCCTGGGTTCAGGAGCGAGCCCAGGAGCTAAAGGGACGGCTGGGGGAGAAGGCTCGAGCATCCCATGGACAGCTCACCTTCTCCAGGGAGGGAGGGGGTAGTGACTAGGTGCTTGACTGGCCTCAGGCAGAAGTCTGAAGCACAGCAAGCCCGAGTTCACAGACAGGGGTGGACGTCACGACATCAGCGCTTAGACGCCCTGACATCAGGGTGCAGTGATGGCCAAGAAAATGGGAAAAACACCCTCAGACTCTGGGGAGATGGAGCGCCGAATCTGGCCACAACGTGCTGCTGCCTGCATGGCTGTCTTGGGCCCGAGACACAGAATGGTTAGGAGTGTTGCCACCCCACCTCGTCTCCGCCCGTGGGGTGTAGTCCACAGCAGGATGGGGGACCGAGGCAAGCTCAGGTATGGCGGGTAGCGGGAGTAGACTTCACGGGCATCTCCTGATGATGTGGCGCTGGAAGGGACGTTGGGGTGATAAATAGAAATTAAAAAAAAGAAAATGTTGAATTTGTTTAGTGACTTCTAACAAGAGGCGCAAAGAGGTATCTCCCGCTGCACATTGCTTCTGTAAATCCCCTAGCTGTTGCTGGAGTGTGGACATTTGTTCTGCCTGTTGCTTTTCATGACAGGCAGCAAAGCTAACAATATCCCCCCTCAAAACAACCTTCAGGGTGTCCCAAAAAGTTGTAGGGCAAACCTCGAAGGAGGTATTATCTGCTAATATTTGGGGAATCCTAGTTTTAACCATCTCCTGTAACTCCTTAAGTGTTAAAAGATAATTATTAAAATGCTATAATGTGGGTTTGCATTGTGTGACCCAATCCATAGTTAGAGGATTTGGGAGTGATCTCAGGGAACAAATGGTAGGATGTCACATTTCTTAAGTAAATGCGCATATTCACAAGAAAGGTGGCATAGGTCTACACAGGTGTATATCCCATGGGGTGCTGAGAAGTGGGTATACACATGACCTGTGGGGTTAAGATAGCACCATGCGTCCACCCACCCCATTTCTTTAATCTATCTCTGCATTGTTTTTTGAGTCGTGGTGCGTCTTGGGGGTGTGGGATTGGTGGAATCCTTATCAAAAATCATACTGTAGTCTCCTCCCACCGACCCAGTGGCATGGAGGGCTAAGGCATCACTGTCTTACCTCCTACAACACCAGTAACCTGTGTTCGCAATGCGAGTGGGTCACTGGGGGTCGGCCGGGAAGGGAAAGGATCTAGCATCTAAAGGACAGCTCTCCTCTCCTGGAGTCTCCACTAGAGACCGGTGCATGCCTGGCCCCTAGAGGTGGCTGAAGGCTGGCACACTGGCTGTAAAGAGAGGGGGTGGAGATGGAGCAGATGCCTGGCATGCCGCATGCAGAAGTGTGCGCGGCTCAGCCACTGGGGTCATTGCACACATACGGCTCCGCACTCAGGGGATGGGATAAAAATAGAAGCTGGAAAATTCTCCAAGATGATACCGGCCCCTTGCAGGTCATGCACCTGGCCAGATGGCACCTTATAACATTCAAAGAGGTAAGTACTAGTGGACGACGGGGTGACGGAACGGGGGTCTGGTGAAGAGGGTCGGTCGGAGGTGGCAAGAAAGAAATCAGAAAAAAATACATATTGTAGTCTCCTCCCAAGAGTAATGCCCCCTGCTGGTGTTCAGTAATTGTTTGTAGTATTGTCTTCACTATCCCTGCATTTGACCCTGGGGGGATATAGAGACTGACCAGGGCATGTGGATCCCCCTCTAAAATTCCTGCCGCCATTGCCAGGCTGTCCTCTGGGTCCAGATAAATAGAGGTGATTTTAAACTGGGATGTATTGGGGGGGGGGGGGTACCAGAATCGCCACCCCTCTTCTCTTACCTCCTTTATAAGATGAAGAGATGACCTGGCTGAACCCAAATTTCTGCAATTTCTTGTGCTCTAGCTGATCGACGTGCGCCTCTTGCAATAAAATAAAGGTTGGCTTCTGCCTCTTGAGCAGGTAGAGCACTTTACAGCATTTAATTGGATTATTCAGTCCATTCACATTCTGGGAGGAGAGTTTACTTCTCGATGGGGGCGTCATTTCACCTGATCAGAAGCATTAGTGATTTTCCCTGGCAGGTGCATTCCGAATCCATCCCTCCTCCCATCCCAGGGCACAACATTCCCATCTGCCATATATGCCAGGTCCCCTTTGCCCCCCCCCCCCTGAGCCATCCCCTCGGGTAAGACATTAAAGCATATCTCTTATCAAGCAAATACATCAACATTAAGAAAGCAAAGCTATCTGTCCAGTGGGTTAGCTGCATATCCACTTGGTATTCCAGTATTATGTGATAAATAAAAACATACCAAAACCCATACCAAACATTACATTCAATGTGAGAACATAACCATTCAACCATATTTACAAGTAACAGTTTAGTGTGACTTCCACACCAGAGGGGACAATGTGTATGCCCCTTAGAGGGCCGCATACATACCATGATGGCAATATGGGTGTGGCCTGGAGGAGAGGCAATGGAATTATCCATTAGGTCCTCCACACTGTGGATTACCACCCACAGTTTGCCCTGGGGGCTATAGACATCATCACCCGCACCAGCAGAACGGTTACTCCAGGCAAAAGTGGGCATGGTTTTGCCATTTTGGGGGGGTTCCAGGTGTCTTCCCCGTCCCCACCCAGCTGTGTCTCTCAGGAGAAGTAAAAATATTATATTATTCAGACATCGCCCTGATATTAGGGTTAGGTTAACCAACTTACTATGACATAAACAGAAAAATCACAGATCCCCACATTATTTCCCTTATTTGTTCTCAGTATACGTCTATGTAACATCTGAAACTAAACTAGTTAAGCCATGCATATGCCAAGTTATTATACTCAAAGAATCAGAAACAATCAGTAGCTTGACCTAGGGTCTGCCCCCTTAATATGAACTTAGGGGAGGCTTCAGTTATATCAGCCAGTATTTCTTAAGCCAGGAGCTCCAGAGAGGAGCAGGCCAGCAGCCAAGGTCCTGAGTGTCTCTCAACAGGAAATGACAGCTATCACATCTCTACAGATGTAAATTCTAGTTATTGTTAGGATAAAGAGACAGCTGCTCCCAGAGAAGGCTGCTGAAGCCTGTTTCAAGTTCGATTTCAATGACCAATAAAGTGTGTGCATGATCATTTTTAATAATTGTTCTTCCATTTTGGAAAGAAAAAAGAAACCAGAAGGGGCTGCTCTGTGGGCATGTAGCGATATTACTATAATAGATCATCCCAAGGGAAATCAAGAGGATGCTGGTGGGCAGACTTGGGCCTAGGAAAGCGGTGCATAGCTTTTTTTCAGAAAAATGTCATGTGGCAGCTTGTTGCTCAGGGGGGACAACCATTGTTTGCATCTTGGATTTGCTCAGCATTTTGCGGATATCTGCATAAGTGGCCCGTGTTGCCCGCCTGCCAACCAGCCCAGACTGCCCAGATTCCCTCGGGTAACCTCTCTGTCTCTGTGGAAGCAGTCTTGGTGGCATTGAGAGATCCAGTGTGTCCTTGATTCCACGGTTGAGTAGGGTTTGCCTGGCATCCTGGAGCGTAATATAAAGCTTCACATCCGTGTTCCAGAAGATCTTAAGCCAAGCAAGAAAAGGCGTTATAAATCATATCTGGGTGGCCCGTAGCACTCTCAAAATCCCCGCATATTCCATGCACTTCCTCAATATGTCTGTGGGGCTGATAGTCTTGATCAAAAAGCTAGCTGGAACCATTATACTCCACCTTCTTTGTTCCCCATGCTGCCCGCAGAACAGTCTCCGTATCCCAGTAACTTGCAAATTTAACCACTATGGAGTGGGGTCTTGCTGCTGGTCAGTCAGGTGTGGAGTTAGTGCCTGATGAGCCCTTTGAAGTCTGAATTGAAAGGAGGCTGGGAGAGGAACTACGTGCTTGATTAAATCTGCAACAAAGTCGGCGATCTGCCACATCTCAGTCCCCTCAGGTAAGCCGTATATGCACAGGTTGTCCCTGCTTGAGCGGGACTCAGGGTCTTGGCATTTCTTTTGTAGGGCCTCCTGCTGCTCAAGCAAATAATCCACTGCCCACTGCAGGTGCACCACTGTATCCTCGGAATGACAGACCCGCTCCTCCACCTCTTGCACGCAGGTCTCCACAGCAGTAAGTTTTATGTTCAAGTTGCGGAATTTCATTCGTGTTTCAGAGCAGAATTGCTTGGTCTCGTGCAGGATGGCTTCAAATCAAGACCGGGTGAAGATTTCTCG
The DNA here is from genome assembly GCA_016271365.2 of Neoceratodus forsteri. Classification (NCBI taxonomy): domain Eukaryota; kingdom Metazoa; phylum Chordata; order Ceratodontiformes; family Ceratodontidae; genus Neoceratodus; species Neoceratodus forsteri. The sequence goes on along the minus strand of CM057449.1, from coordinate 910,515,056 downwards.
TCCCATGTTGGTGTCTACTTCTGAGGCCTGCCCGCTCAGTGGTGGAGAGCTTCTGCTGCCCTGTGAATTAGCAGAGCCCAATCCTGAGCCATCTGGTCGAGAATGAGTCTAGTCTGTTCGATTTTTCACTGCTTTATCTTCTGTTCTTTTTGGTGTCATTTTGATAAGGTCTGATTGACAATGTCCGCAGAAATAACCATTTATTTAGCTGGGTAAGTTTGGAGCTAAAGGGCTATGCTGCAATGCAGGTGATGATATCACTGGAAGTCTTGAACAGCTCTGATTTCTAAGATGTTTATGTGGAAGTTGCTCTCCACTTTGGTCCATGTATTCTGTGCCTAGTGGGGCCCCAGATGTGCTCCACAATCCGTCACTGAGGCATCTGTAGTGAGAATCTAATGAGGAGAGATCAGGAAGGGAAACCACTTCATCAAATGGCTGGGTTCCATTCACAACTGAAGTACTTTCTGAACAGGGTAGGTTACTAAACATTTTGTTCTACGTCGTCTGAACGTTGGTCCCACTGGACTCTTAGTGTGTACTGTGGGATCCTCATGCACAGCCTGGCCAGCGACGCTGTGGTGATGGCCACTGTCATCAGGCCTAGGAGTGTCAGGAATGTCCTGGCTGTGACATACCTGCTTTTGGAGACCATCAGGGTCTGTGCAACCAGACACTTGGCCCTGTCCTGTGGCAGGAAGGCTAGGCCTTGGGCTGTGTCCAGGACTGCCCCCATGTACTGCAGACGTTGGCAAGGGGTCAGGACTGACTTTGGCACACTGATAGTAATCTCTAAAGCATCAAACAGGTGTCTGCTGCAGTCTAGAATGTAGAAAAGTTGTTCCTTGGGAGTTAGCTTTGAGAAGCCAGTTGTCCAAGTAGGGGAAAACATATAGGCGTTTCCCGCGTAGGGCTGATGCTGCAACTGCAAAACATTTGGTAAATATCCATGGCGCAGATGACAAAGGGCAATATCCTAAACTGGTAGTGTTCTTCCCTAAACAAGAATCTTAGAGCTCTCCTGTGTGAGTAGCAGATCTTGATGTGCAGGTAAGCATCCTACATATCTAGGGAACAGGTCAAGTCCCCCTTCTGCAGCAAAGGAGCAGGACTTGCAGTGTTACTATTCTGAACTTTCTGTACTCTATAAAAAAGTTCAAATCTTTGAGCTCTAGAATTGGTCTCAGATCTCTGGTCCATTTTGGAACTAGTAAGTACCAAGAATAGAACCCTATGTTTCTTTGTTCCAAGGGGACATGCGTGATTGTCCTTTTCTGCAGCAGGGTGCGAATTTCCTCCAGGAGCAATGGGATGTGTTTTGGAGGGTAATAGGAAGGCACTGTTGGACAGTCTGGAGGTAGTTCCAGAGCATGACCTTGTGCTATTATCTGCAGGACCCAAGCATCTGAAGTTACCTTCCTCCATTGGTCCAGGCGGAGGGAAAGGCGACTCTGGACAACCACCCATGAAGGCAAAGGTGGTAGAGGGGTTGAAGGAGGAGTCGGGCAGATCTGGTTGCTGCAGCTGCTGCTGCAGTGTCACCTCTAGGGGATTCTGAGTGGATACCTGGGGTGGGGCCTGGCAGGGGTAAGGTTGCTGCTGCTCTACCCTTGCCCTATTGTTTTGTTACAGACCGATGTCTGGTAGTGGCTGGATGAAAGGGCACCCTCTGTAAGGACTTATTGGCTGGGTATGATAAAGGGGAATGTACTGATGTCAGGGTTCTACTTGAGGCCTGTAAGTTGGAGAGAATGTTCTGCAGATCTGCTCCAAACAGCTTGTATCCCCTGAAGTGGGCACTGAGCATGGATTGCTGGACATCATTTGCAAATCCAGCCACTCTGAGCCAGGAGTTCCTCAGAAATGTCATAGGTGGAGCGTAGGAGGTGTTTACCTATGTTGGTACCTGCTGTGAGAGTATTTAGTATCTCCTGCTTAGGTACCTTCTGGAAGGGCTTGGGTGGCTGCCTTGGCCTTCCTCCAAAGAGTATTTTGGCATTTTACCATGTGGGACTGGTAACTTACAATCCTCAGGCCCAGAGAGGCAAAAGCAAATGTCCTTTTGCCCAAGACATCAAGCCTCCTGGACTCCTTGTCAGGAGGAAGGGAAATAAGATGCTTTGGTGCCCTAGGCCTGTCATGGGCTGCACTGATGATAACAGAATCCGCTTCATGTTGGCCGGCAAAAAATGGTTTACCTGAGGGGGCTTGGTACATCTTATGTGCCTTTTATGGCATGGCAGGTAACATGTTGGGTCTATGCCAGGCAGCCAAGGTGGCATCCTCCAGTGCTGGTAGAATGGGAGGAGCAACAATGGGTGGGGAATAAGGCAATTCTAAGAAGCCCACCAAATTCTTCCTAATAATCTCCTGTTCCTCTAAGTCAAACCCCATTGCAGTCTGAAGTTCCTGCATCACTGTTATGAATGAGGGATTTTCAGGGGGAGACCTCGGTGTATAGACCAGAGTCTTCACTCCCAGTGGGTACAGTGGAACTGGTTCTATCATAAGGGTCCACATACTGCTCTCCTTCCTCTTGCTCCTCCTCCAAAATAAAGTTCTGGATTATACTCCTGGCCCTTGTTGCTGTGGTCAGGAGGATGCAATCATGGAGAGGGAGAAGCCGTCAACAGCTTGGAGGGTGTCTGGCACGTCGGATTGGCAGGCATCATTGCTGGGGTTTAATGTACAGACCCTGCTGATGGAATACTGGTCGATGGAGGAGGCAGTAACAGGCACTTTAAGATGTCCGTAAAGAATGACAGAACCACCTGAACATCGGCACCCATGTGGTCGATGGGAACACTGGCAGAAGTCAACAGGGGAGGCAAGGATCTGAGCGTTGACAGCGACACACCAGCCATACTATGTCTGGAGGTGCCAGGGGTTGTCCCAGCCATACTGATGGTCTGGGTGGCAGTCTGCATTGCCACTGAAGTGGTCGATGGCACTGTGGAGGTTGTATGTGTGTGAACAGGTGACCTGGAGAGAACCGGGGAGGTCCTTGCCTTTTCTCTGTCCCTCTCCCAGTGCTTATGTTGATGAGACCCAGACATCTTCTCCCAGGACTTGGAAACCTTGGATCCCAAGGAGTTGGTCGGGGATGCAGTGGGGGCTTTCCTGGTGGAGCTCCTTCTCCATTCAGGCTAAGCATGGTTTTAAAATATATTATTCTAAAGCAGCTGGGTGCATCAGGTCCCATTGCTGCACTCTTTACAAAATCTATTACAGAAGGAGTAGTTATAGAAGCATGGAGACAGGCCACAGTCATTCCCATTTTTAAAAAAGATTCCAAACAGAATGTAGCTAATTACAGACCCATTAGCTTAACATCTGTCCTGGGTAAGATTCTTGAAGGCATAGTTAAAAATCATATAGGGAAATATTATGCAACCTGATACTGCACAACATGGTTTTGTGAAATCAAGATCATGTATGACAAACCTGTTACATTTTTATGGTAATGTCAGTGAGGCACTAGATAAAGGTGAAGCAGTAGATGTTATTCTTCTGGATTTATCTAAGGCATTTGACAAGGTCCCACGTGGTGAATTAATTGATGCAACTATAAAAATGGGTCTAGAGGGGAATATTACTAAATGGATTGAATCTTGGCTGACTGGGAGAACTCAACGGGTCTGTATAAAGGGTTATTATTCTGATTGTGAACAAGTGACTAGTGGGATCCCTCAGGGATCTGTTCTGGGCCCTTGTCTCTTTAACATTTACATTTCTTCATTAACTACATCAACGGGTGTTTGGTTAACCAAATTCGCTGATGACACCCCATATTGGTTTCACAGTTAATAAACCTGAAGACGTAAATACCTTACAATATGCCTTGAGTGAACTAGAAAGTTGGGCAAAGGTAAAGAAACTTGTGTTTAATATAGATAAATGTACTGTGATGCATTTCAGAAAGAGAAATACAAAAGTAAATTATAAAATGGGTGGTAGATTGCTTGAAGTAGTTGAAGATTAACGTGATTTGGGAATCAGGGTAAAAAATGGTCTAAATTTTGGACTACATTGCCAACAAGTTATCAAAAAGGCTGGGAGAATACTTCATTGTATTAATAAACATAAAAAGTAAAAGCAGTAAGGTTCTGCTCCCTTTGTATTCCTCCCTTGTTAGGCCACACCTTGAGTACTGTGCTCAGTTTTGGGCATCAGGAGATAAGGGTTCTATAAATGCCCTGGAGCAAGTGCAGAGAAGGGCAACTAAAAGAATCAATGAAGTAAGGGGATTAGATTATGATGATAGACTCCAAAAACTCAGACTTTATAGTTTGGAATATTGCAGATTGAGGGGAGATTTATGTTTGGTGTATCGTGCCTTACATGATGACAGTTTGTGGGAAACTTTGGGGTTGGTCTTCAGAGAGGTGGTTTATGAAACCAGAACTCATCCATTACAGCTGATGGTTGAATGCTGTAGAACAAAACAAAGAAACTCATGGTTCTCAGTTAGAGTTTCCAGAATATGGAATGGCCTGCCACTCAAAGTGGTTGCCAGTGAGAGTGTGCATTTATTCAAAAACCAACTGGATGTTTTTTTGAGCTCAAATTTAATTAAGGGTTATAATTAAAAAATGGTGAGCAATATGGACCCTTGGTCTTTTCGGCTCTGTATAACCTATGAAACCTTTTCTGCATTGCCAGGTGGCCATATAAAACCCTCTACAAATCAGGCACGCTTTTATGTTGTGATCTGGGCCAAGACAGCACACAGAGATGTCGTGCGAGTCTTTGGAGTAAATCTTCTCACCACACTCGCAATAACGGAAATGTTTTGACCACTCTGAGGTCAACATACATGCCACTTAAAATCACTATTTAAAAGTGATTAGCTACTAGGTTGAAAAAATAAGAAAATGGAGACTGCAACAATTGCATTTCCATGCAGGGTCTGATGAGAATGGTCGATGGCGGGAAAAGCACCGAGGACGGAAGGGGCCACCAACATTTATATGAGAAGTGCTGATGCAGGACGTCATTGTGGGTAGCCCCAGTGGACTGCTTGCAGAAAAGTTTCCTGTGGTCCTAGTGTCTGATGGCTATAGTTCCATAGGTGTGGCCTGATGAAAGAGATATCCTCATAGAAACATAGAATATGACGGCAGATAAGGACCGCTTGGCCCACCTAGTCTGCCCATTTCCCTACCCGATGGATTAGCTGCAGATTCTAGTTAATCAACGGCTTACTTCCTTCCTTCTACCCCCCACTAGAATTGCCTTATGCCTGTCCCATGCATTTTGAATTCTCCCACTGTTCCTGACTCCACAACCTCCTCAGGAAGGTTGTTCCTTGCATCCACAACCCTTGCTGTGAAAAAATACTTTCTAACATTACCTCTGAGTCGTCCCCCCCCATCTTCAAATTGTGCCCCCTTGTTTTTGCACATCTCTTCTTCTGAAAGATGCTACCCTTCCTCTTGTACTTTGTTAATTCCCTTGAGATACTTGAATGTTTCTATCATGTCCCCTCTCTCCCCCCTTTCCTCAAGGGTATACATATTAAGCTGCTTTAGTCTCTCCTCGTGTCTTCTGGTGCAGACCCTGCACCATTTTGGTTGCCCTCCTCTGAACAGCCACCACTCTGTCTATGTCTTTGCGAAGATGGGGTCTCCAGTATTGCACGTGGTCCTCCAAGAAGATCTGCATTTAACCTTACAATTACTACTTCCTGTAGAAGTTGTTTTTCAAATAATGGGTTGCATTCTGGTATTGTTCCATCTTAACTGGAATTTTAGTAAATTCAGTGGCCATTTTTCATTTACACACAGGTAACAAAGACCACTTTATAACTGTATTATGTATTGCAAGGTATTAAACAGCTGGTGAAGCATATCAAAATGTTATGCAGAACAATGTGTAATGCTAATAATTTCCAGAAATGTATAGCAGTAGACTGCTGATCATTTTTAAGTGACTGCATGACACAATAGACAGCATTAATGAAACAATACATAATTTTTTTAATTTTGTTAATCATTCTGTGCCAAGTGCTATGCACTCTCACAGCTGATTAGCATTTTCACACATAAAATTGCTAATCAATTGTTGTAGCTTATTCAATACCCTGTATTACTGACCTTGTTAGGCTCTTATGTTGTTAAAATATATCTGTGTTCTACTATAAACCTCTGTGCTAAAAAGGACACAGTCTAGACTGTACAGTTTTTTTGTTTTTTTTAAGTTAACCCTTTTTATCTTGTCTGGCACCTCCGGTCTGCTTTCCATATCCTGACATCCATCCTTTCTCTGGCCGCCATCTGGTTCTGCCTTGGCCACCCAAGGAAGCCCTCACTGCCCAATTACCCCCACAGCTTGCCTCCCCATAGCGGATGGCAGAGAGCCCCCCTCACTCCCCACCGAACCAGAATCCAGTGCCAGCACTGGTGCCCCCAAGGCCAGGCGTCCCCAAGATGGCCATCAAGCCACCACAACAGACGCGCCACGTTTTCCCCTGTTTTCCTTTGCCAGCGTGACAGGGGCGTGCAAGGACACCAAGGAGGAGAGCGCGCACGCGTCTACACGCGCTCCCTCTGGCGTCATGCCCCAACGGCACCCCCTACAGTACAGTGCCAGTTCACTGCCCCCAGCTTCCGCCAGAGATCGCAAGCCAGCCGACAACTGGTATCCCCCTTCCCGGAGAGGGAGAGCAGTCCCATGGATGCTCAATCCCTCTCCACCCCTGCCAACCCCCGGAGACCTGAGTTCATTCCCTAACCCGGGTCGCCGGCGTGGGGCGAGGTGTGGCGTCCAGCGCCTCAAACCTCAGCACCACCGGGCTGGCTTAGACTGTACAGTTCTAAAGTGGCGCTTACTAACTTTGTGTACATAGGACCCCCGAGTTTAGTAAATGGCTGGCAGTGCTGCAACAATTAACAGAGTTGGAGCCAGCCTTTAAAAACAGCTTCTTCCTTAAAATAATGCCTTACAGTTTTCCGTATTTTCTCCTTAAAGGTGATAGGAAACCGTTTTAAAACTCTAGATGCCCTCTAGTTGTTCTTTTATTGGCTACCTACTATTCTTTTTTTTTGCTTTATAGTTATCCACCCCATCGCCACATCCAGTCCCTCTCTTGGGGCTCCCAATGCACCATCCAGGCTATGCCGAGAGGACCGGGGATTTCTCCGTTAGTGCCCTGCTCCACTGCATCTAGAGGTCCGGATGACCCCCTCCCCCCCGGGTGGGGTGGAGGAGGTCCCATTCTACCCCCCTCCAAACCTTCAGGGGAGCGAGCACTTGGAGTGACCCCTGGTTCCTCCACGGTCATACGGTGCGGGAGCCCATTGTCTGGCCCAGACACGGGGTCTTTTTCTTTGTTCTGGGTACCGCCCCTTGTGGACGTCGGCACTCGGGGAGGACCAATAAGATGGAGGTGCACAGAGACGCACCTCTGCTCCGCTCCTCGGCGAATGCCCGCCCCCTCCCTACAATACTGCCTCCTCAGCTGCACCAGCACCACCTGTGGTCACCCAGGAGGTGGCAGTACAGCAGCGAAGAGAGCAGCCCACCCCTCCTGGAGAAGGAGAGTGGCCCATCGGGCGCTCAATCCTTCTTCCCCTGGCTGGCCTCTGACGATCTGGTTTGCTGCCGAACCCGGGACGCCGGGCATTGCAAGTGGTAGCGCTTACTGTTGCGCTTGGCAGGTCAAGCGGTTACCACTATTCCGATATATGTTTTGACCTATTTTGTTAAATTAATAATCTAATTGTGTTGCCTTTGTAAATACCCTGACTTCCTCTGTGCTCAGCAGTTGCTGCTCTCTGTTTCCATACTGCCTAAACATTCTATGACATCAGAAACACCCATTCCAGGCCATTCAGATGAATAGCATGTCATGGGTGTTTCTGATGTCATAGGATGTCTTAGAAATATGAAAATCAACAGCAGTAGCTGGTGAGGAGAGTGGAACTCAATGCAGATCTGAAGACACCCCAAAAGCTAGATTATTAATCAAAAAAATAATCAAAGCACATCAGAATACATAACTGGCATGGAATGGAAGATGGAAGGGTAGTTAACTACAGTATGTAAAATCATTTCCTATCTCCTTTAAAGGGCATCCTGAAATACTAACTGAAGCAAGTTTCTGATCTTCATCTGAAGGTTATGCCATGAAAAAATTTGGCAAAGCCATTTAAAGTTCCTGAACTTTAGATACAGTAGTTGCAGTGAAACGGGGGATGAGGGAGTTCTCCTGAGCAAGTTCTGTTTGGCTAATTCTCTGTCGTAAACTACTGAGAAACACCTTCTCACCTTTAAACAGATCACCTTCATGCTGTGTAGTCTGTCCAGAGACTCCTGAGGTTTCCCCAGATACTGTGGAAGTTCAGCATGCAAAACCCGCATAGAAAAAGGGACCATGGACCCTAGAATTAAAGAAAAAAAAATAAAAGCACACTCAAGCATATTGCAACATATTGTCATTTATGTGGGTTGCAATGCATTCTCAGGGATGTACAGAACACATTTTAAATAAGCAGTAGTATTGGGCTTTTTTTTTTACTCCCAAGTTTGGGGGAAAAAATGTTATCATAAAATGACATAGAAAAGTCCTGGCTTGTGATTGGATAATGCCCTCCTTCACCAGTAATATCATCCCAGCACATCATCAGTGGAAGAAGTCGAAGCACACACAAGACTTCATGACAACAGGAAACCTTGCTACCTCTCTAAAGACTGAACATTCCCTTACATGTCTGAGCCCCATTTGATTCTACATGAACACCAGCCAGATTTAAAATCTCAATTAATTTCCTCTCACTGTGGCACCACAGATAACTGAATCAACAAAAAAAATTCTTACTTTCTGAAATCAATCTCACCATCTGTGGTTGGTGATTCTCTCTAAACTGCTCCTTTGTGTACAAACTGTTGCTCCGTGTGACTTTACTGTGCACTACCAGTACACTTGCGATGCTGACTGCAATCTCACTGCTCTCCCAATCTCAGTCCCATTATACTGGTTATCTGTTCTAATTAAAAAAAAAAAAACTACAACAGCTTTTATAGTCCCCCCCCACTACATCTCCTGTGATCTGTAGCAAAGCGTGCCACACCAATGACTACAACCTCATCTCATGGTGCTCTCAATCTTGGTCACTATGTCTCAGTCCACCTTTCTGTTAACCCTGGTAGTTGTTAAAAAAAAAAATTTCCAGCAATTTTCTGGATGACATGGTGTGGGGGTGGGTTGTGAAGAAACAGTAGGTATAACAATCCTCTATTTATTAAAGAAGCGGCACCAACTACTGGTGACAACACAAATCAATAACTATTTTCCCCCTAATACTAACTATATGTATATCATATATGTAAATAGCTATAGATATATTTAAAAAAACATTTTTAACTTTTATGTGTGCAAAATGATCCATATTATAATAGCAATAAGACACTCCAGGGCGTGTGTTATGGTGGGCTAGCATCACTTCTTGGCAGATGAAGTCACTCAGCCTTCGGCCTCATGAATCTACACCCACGGTGTGACATCATCATGCCACAACACACACACCCTGTCATGTTTTATTGCTTAATTCCAGAACTGACATTAGAAATAGTTGTAAATTATATTTTTCAGCCCTATGACACAAAGTGGAATTTATATACGGCAGGTGCCAGTTTCGTTTGCATTTTGTTATTCAAATATATCGGTTTCCATCCCTGTATTTTAGCAAACTAGTCACTAGGTAATAGCCCATCCTTGTAAGAGGAATGACACAGAATAGATTCTTTGGATTACATTTTCACTTAGTGCATACCACAAAATCCCAGTTAAAAACAATTTCCAAGTAGCCGAATCTGCTCCTGAACATCTACAGTACTCACCATTAACATGTCAATAATATTAACGGAAAACACCTACAACTACCTTTTTTTTGTTAAACTGAATGCACTTTATGATTTTTTTTTAAATGGTGACACACACAGTGGACACTTACAACTGTACACATACAGAAACATCCTGCAACTATATACTGTACAGTAATAATAATAATAATAAATTTATTTCACTTAAGCGCCTTTCAAAATACCAAGGCGCTCTACAAAAAGATTAAAAGAACAATGATAAAATCAGCAAACACGATAATAAATGACATGTCCCTTCATTGCATGTCACTAAAGGCCTGACACCATAGAAAAGTTTTCAACACCTGTTTGAATCCCCCCACAGTCACGCACTCCTGCAGCTGACAGGGTAGAGAATTCCAGAGGGTAGGGGCCACAAACATAAATGCACGGGCACCAGAAAATTTCAAAAACACCCTTGGAATCTCCAACAACTCAAATCAGCGAGCGGGCTAAGCTCGATAAGGGAACAAGAAGCTCTTTCAAGTAGTCGGAGCCAAGTCCATGTAGGGCTTTAAAAGTCAGTAAACCAACTTTAAAGGTGATCCGCCACCGAATTGGCGAGTAGTGCAGATCGTGCAGCACTGGGGTAATATGAGAAGATTGAGAAGTCCCCGTCAACAAGTGTGCTGCAGCATTCTGCACTAGCTGCAGGCAGCGGATATCAACCCCATGTAGCCCCAAGTACAAGGAGTTGCAGTAATCAAGGCGCGAGGTCACAAAGGCGTGGACCAACGTGGACAGATCCGAGGATGGAACAAGATGCTTGATCCTGGCAACGTTCCTAAGATGGTAAAAGGAAGACCTGACGACCGCCGACACCTGAGATGGTAAAGTCAGCCTGTCGTCAAGCACCACCCTCAGGTCTCGCACCCGTTCAGAGGTAAGGATCTGGGAGCCACCCAGACAAAGTCCAGAGGGCTGACCAGCCCTCAACCCCTCTATCCGATGACCTGGATCCACAACCATCACCTCAGTTTTTCCCGCGTTCAACTTTAGCCAGCTCGAATTCATCCAGTCCTGGATTTCAGTGAGGCAGTTGTTAAATATCAAGACAGCACTATCCTGGTCAGGTGCAAAAGACAGGTAGAGCTGGGTATCAGCAGCATAGCCGTGAAACCTCAGCCCATACTATTTTACAATGTCTCTGAGGGGCAGCATGTACACTGCAAACAACATGGGGACAGCACTGAGCCCAGAGGGACCTCACATGAGAGAGAGAGTGGTCCGAGGAAAAAATCCTAGACATGACTCTCTGGGTTCTGCCAGTGAGGAAAGATGTAAACCACCTGAGGACAGTTCGTGTCAGGCCACAGATGGACCTCAAGTGCCCAAGCAGCACCCCATGGTCCACTGTGTCAAAAGCTGAAGAGAGATCAAGGAGCACCAAGACAGAACAGCTTCTCCGATCTCTCGCCATCAGGAGATCATTGAGCACCCGAACCAGCACAGTCTCGGTACTAAGCCTCTTTTGAAAACCAGACTGGAGGGGTTCGTAGAGGTTATGGATGGTCAAGTGGTTCTTCAGCTGTACCACTTCTACTTTCTCAATAACCTTCCCTATAAAGGGAAAGTTTGAGATTGGTCTGTAGTTGGCCAGAGCGTCCGGGTCCAAAGAAGCTTTCTTCAGGAGGGATGTTACCACCGCCTCCTTCAGGGAGCTTGGAAACTCACCCGAATCAAGGGAGCACTGAACTATCTGCACCAGGACCAGGCCGATAATGTCACAACAACCCATAATCAGGGAAGTTGTGCCCGGATCCAAACTACAGCATGTAGGGCGCATACTCTAGACAATCTGCATGACATCCACGAACTCAGGCAGGTCAAAGGTACTCCAGGAAGCACGAGGTGCAGTGGCCAAGCACAGATCAACAGCACCCCCCATAGAGCGAGTCAGGAGGATCTCCAACCTGATGTCGGCCACCTTCTTCACAAAGAAACAAGCAAGCGCATCGCACTCCACTTGCAAAAAAGCTCTTCGGAGCTGCAGACAGGTTGGGCTGCACAACCTGTTCACAGTTCGGAAGAGTTGAGCTGGTCGATTCTGGGTGGCAGCCATCTCCCCGGACAGGAATTCTGCTTTCTTACGGGATATCGCTGACTGGTAGGCCTGATAATGCTCTACCAATCTAAGACAGTCAGCCTCCAGGGCAAATTTCCGTCAGCGCCACTCTAACCTTTGTCCTAGTCGCCGCAACTCCCTCAAGGACCCATCAAACCAAGGGGCCCGAGGGCGAAGGGGGAAGGGCAGAACCCAGGACAGAAGCAATCAGCTCCAGGGCCATGGAGATGGCCTTACTACAGGCCAAGACCAAAGTCTCTGGACTTCAGCTGGCCACAGGGAACTTCGAGAGGTCAATCACCGCCACTAGGCCTTCAGGACTCACATCTCGTAAAAGGCGGTACATGGAAGCTAGTTAATGGGTCATTATACACATCTTAATCATAACATTATGTGACTTAATACATTGCTGACAATTCCACTCATGATATATTCCGTAGTTTCCTGTCCTATCCTTGACAATGTGTTGCCCTCTTACTGTCATAAACAAGCTATAATAATGCATGGCATTTCTCCCATCTTTCCTCTTAGGATTTACACCTATTAATAGCTGCTAGCATTTCAGCTCTGAGTGCAAACAGTATATCTTTTTTTTTCCTTTCTCTGTTATGCTTCCCCCCCCAACCCCTGCATACCACCTCATCAAGAGTCGCCAAGGTATCTGTCCCTCTCTCCTCTTACCTGGAGCCCGCAGGTGATCCCCCACGTAGCTGTGGTTATTCCCTCCAGGTGAGAATGAGGTGGGGCCCTACATCCCGAACATTCTGGTTTCGTCAGGACACCTTGGACAGGACAGGCAGGGAGAGTTACGGGGATCTGTGTTGGGCACTCCATCTTCCCGGCATGCAGGAAGCCATTTATCTAGTGTTCTGAGGCATGACATATGCCCTGACATCAAGGTGCATTTACCAACATCCGTTACGTCTTCCTCCCGTAAGTGTGGCTTGGTGCATGCTGTACCTCCGGCCTCTGCCAGAGGCCAATCAAGCGTTGAGCCTCGTCCTCCCTCCCTCCCTCCCCGGAGAGGCAAGCAGTCCATGGATGCTCAAGCCTCCTCCTCCCGGCTGGCCCTCCGTCTCCCCAGGCACATTCCTGAACCAGGGTCGGCGGTGCCGCAAGCGGTAGTGCTACCGCTGCACCAGTGGGCTGGCTGCAAACAGCAGTTTTTTATATGCTCTGTTTGCTCCTCCTTAATGCCACTCCCTCCACTATCCCTCTGTGTCACCAAGGTACCTAGCTCTGCCTGTCTCTGGTCCCCTACTGTGACCTCCCTTCATGTATCCTTGGCATCAGACACCCCCCCAAGTCGGGGAAAAAAAATGGGTGGGTCCCATCTCCTACCTGCACAAACTTTCATCAGGAAGTTGCTGAAGGTTCCTGTGCTGGTCTGTGTTTGGTTCACTGGGGCCGACATCAACATCAGCAGTGGGGGGTTTTCCTTTTTCTCCTAGTCCCCAGAGAAGCAGGCATGCATGGGAGGTCCAAGGTGCGTATGCATGCTACTGCGTGCTGCTACTCCAGACCCCAGTCTGCGTCTCTCCCTCCCACAGTACTCCTGACTGCACTGCCATCTGTGGTCACCGTGTGGCAGCAGAGCAGCAAGGACGGTATGCCACCCACTCCAAAGGAGGAGAGCATCCCCAGGGACGCCTGATCCTCCTCCCCCCTGCCGGCCCCCAATGACCCGAGCTTAGTCCTGAACTCAGGTCACCAGTGCTGCGAGTGGTACTACTACTGCAGTGCCAACAGGCTGGCACAAACAGTATTTTTTGATGCTATTCCCTGTAAGAGAGGACCTCCTGATCCAACCAGTCTCTCAGCAATATGACTTTAGCAGTATCTGAAGTATCAAATCAAATCAAATTTTATTTGTAATGTGCTTTTCCAAAAACCAAAGTGCATACACAATACAATATCAAATCAAACATATACAATTTAATATAAAATCAAATATACGATCTAAAAGCTATAACATAAAAAGGCAGCAACAGTAAAACTAAATATTGTCCCCAAAAGCTAGATTAAATAACTAAGTTTTTAATGAGGACTTGAAGGTCTCGGTGGACAGGCACTCTTTAATCCGACGAGGTAGAGGGTTCCACAGGGTCGGGGCTGCAAAAGAAAAAGCACCTGATGTTTGAAGACGGACCCTGGGAACCTCTAGCAATCCCTCGTCGGTGGAGTGAAGTGGGCGGGAGGGGGAGTAAAGCCGAAGAAGGTCTTGCAAGTAACCCGGACCCTGTCTGTGTCGGGTCTTATAGGTCAGCAATGCGACCTTGAAGGCAATCCTCCATCACACTGGCTGCCAGTGCAGTTCGCAGAGCAAAGAAGTGATATGGCTAGTTCTTGACAGCCCTGTCAACAACCTGAACGCAGCGTTCTTCACCAGCTGCAGGCGATGGAGATCCACCCCCCAGTAGCCCTAGCTATAGAGCATTACAGTAATCAAGACGAGAGGACACAAAAGTGTGGACCAACACAGGAAGGTCCTCAGGCGGAATAAGGTGCTTTATCCAGGCAATGTTCCTCAGACGAAAAAATGAGGACTTGACAACTGCTGACACTTGGGCTTTAGTGTCAGTTTGTTATTAAGCACAATGCCCAGATTTCGCACCCATTCAGAAGGTCTCAACTGGCCATGTGAGCCTACTGTTCCAGGGTTTTATTTAACTCCAAAAAAGTATTAGCGTTTTGCTCATAAAAGTGCTGAAACACTGTGAAAAAGCATAGCAACATAGAAACATAGACTTTGACGGCAAATAAGGACCACTTGGCCCACCCAGTCTGCCCATTACTTGCCTCACTGTGTTTAACAAACATAACACTTCTAGAAAACCTATAGAAATACTTTCAGTACAGTTAGTATCATCCCAAGAAAAAAAAATGCTAAACAATTATTTAAAACCCTGCTGTTCCCCTATCTACTGTTCTGCATACCTCCCAAATACCAGACTTAAGGAGTACAGGCCCCCTGAAGGCCAAGAAGTGGATCCGGTGTGTCTCTAAATCCATCCCAAAACAGTTTCGCTTCAGAACAAGACCAAAGTATATGAAACAATGTCCCAACCTCCTCTCCACAGCTAGTGGAGGTAGGACAGTCTGTTTTCCCAATTTTGTGTAGATTCACCATTGTGAAGCACATACTTTGTATGACTATAAACTGCATAAGCAAGTATCCATTGCATTTAACATATTTATAACTGGTGAGCAATTTTTTTATGGGCTCATCCAGTTATCTGCCATAATAACCATCCGGTTATTACAGCAAACACACGCTGCATTGGCCACTCTGAACTTGAGCCCCATTCGCACAGCTGTGCAGCTGCTGATAATCATTCATGCTGCCACTGTGAGAACCTTTGTGCTCAGTGTCTGGCTAAACGTAAAAAAGAACGTTTTGAGAAAACCAGTGCCCTTTCTAACTTCTGCCTTTGTAAACAGCATTTGCCTTTACTTGGATATTCTGGAATTCTCTATTCTGTCATGACGGGTCCATTTTACTGCTCGGCTTCAGGCTACAGCTACAGCATTTACTCTGTTTAGTGTTTACTCTGGAACTATGTACTCTAGTAAGAAAAACCGCTGCACCAGAAATTATAAAAACTAATGCATGGGGTGGAGTGCAACTCGTAATTAATACACACCATTGATGAGTGATGCTTGATAAAACCCTTGAGCCTCGCTCTCAGGGTTAACGTTGCATCACGCACTTCGGTTGTGTATTAAATACTCATAATACACTCCACCCAATGCATTATTCTCCATATCTACAACGCTCCATACTGCAGTCCTATATCATCTACTCCCGACATAACTGTCTGGCAATATAGACATTCACCCACCAGTTTTGCTGGGTTTAAATCATGTAATAAGGCATAAATCCTTGAAATTGCATGCAGTTGTGTGGCAGCGGCCACTAAGAAAGTCACTACCTCACCATGACCATTCAGACAGACTAGTGTCCCAAAATGTTTTGCCACTGTATGCGTTATCTGTAGGAATGGGAAACATGCTGTGTTAGGGGATGCATATCTAATCTGAAAGGTTTAGAGCAGAATTATTTTTCTCCCAATCACCAAATGATCTACCTTATTAATCCTCAAACTCCTTCAGAAGGATGAAACAATAGGTTTCCCATCTATAGTAAAATTGTAGGTTCCACGGCAATAGTGGAGATTATCAGTCCAGCATAGTTTGCGTAGCATAAATGTTTTGAGAATGGTACACAGTGCTGTCTCCTCTACTGGCAGCTGCGTTCTTCACGCTACACAAGTCACACGGTCCACATTCAGTTAGGGACTTCATCTTTCCTTATTTTAATAACATTCAGTTGGTTAGGTACTTCAAAGTATAGAAAGTCGGGGGGGCTCTGTCCCTGTCTTTACTTATTTTAATTTTGAGGTGTGAAAACAGATTAAAAAAGTCACCCAAACGCACACACACGCAAACAAGAAAAAACATAACAAATAATCATACTAAGTTAGAGGCTCCTGCGCCCAACTCAAACAAACCAGTAATGTAAGCAAAACAAAAATGCATAATCCTCTATTTTCTCTTATCTCTCCACTAACTTCGCTTTTTTCTCTTTTAGATAATTCCTGAAGAAGATCTACAGTTAAAATGTCGATTCTAGCTCTATTTTCTATTTTCAGCGTACATTTAATATTACCATTTTGTTTTGCTTTTGGTGCTGCCAACTTACCATATGCCCTAAGAAGAACTTTACCGTTCCACATAAAGTTAGAAATCACACTGTAAAGTTTTGCAAATCAGATTGAGAGTAATACCAAATTAAGCATCCCAAAGGGGTAGAGTAAATGGGGCAATATTTTTATAATATGAATGTGTTCCTACAGCGAAATACTGTAGGAAACATGGTCCAAGGATCCAGATCTTGTTTAATGTGTAAGGCCTAGTTGTGTCTGTTGTGTCCAACAATACCCTGCGAGCAGTGCTGTGCAATGCCAGATCGATCAGGAACAAAACTGCTATTATTGCAGACTTGATTTCCCAGGTCAATCTGGCTTGCATTACGGAGACCCAGACTGGGGACAATGCAGGCCCGGTTTTGGAGGCTGCTGTCCCCTCTGAGTATACCATTGTGCACTGCCCCATAGAGGAATGTAGGGGTGGTGGGGTAGCCATCTGTTTTAGATCCAACTTGGGTTTCATTGTGCACCCAGTGAGAACCTCAGGTTCCTTCGAATGTGTGGTCGTCCGTGGGGGTCCAGGCACAGGCTGCAGGATTCTCCTGATTTACCGCCCCCCTTGGGTGGTGGGAGACTTCCTGCAGAAGAATGCCAGATTCGTCATCAGTGAAACACTGGAAGCCCCCAGATGTATTGTCATGGGGGACTTCAATGTTTGGGCCGACGATGAATCATCTTGGCTTGGTCATAAACCTCCTCCAGATCATGTAATTGCTGGGCCTGTCACAGGTAGTTTCCTCTGCGACTCACCAGGGCGGGCACACTTTGGACCTAGTGTTCTCACTGGGGCTTGAGATAAGTGATCTCAAGATTGATCGGGTGGCATGGTCCGATCACTCCACAGCGCAGTTCATGTTTGGGGCACCCACCGGATGCCTTCCCCCTACTGAGACAATGAGCTACCGCCCTTTGCAAGGACTGACCCTGGAGGATTTTTTGGCAGCAGCATGCATCGGAGGCATTACTGATGATGTTGTCACCTATAATATGGTGCTATTGGAAGCTATTGACTCCCTTGCACCTGTCCGTGTATGACCCAAATCTTTCTACCTGAGATCCTTCTGGCTTGATGGGGAGCTTAGGGAGTTGAAGAAGAAGGGTTGGAGGTTGGAGCGCTGCTAGTGGAAGACCGGGCTGCAGGAGGACAAACTAGTCCTGCGTGAGCATTCTAGGGTGTACCAGGGGGCAATCAACCGTAAGAAGGCAGAATTCCTGTCCAGGGAGATTGCCGCCGGAAGAAACGACCAGCTGCACTTTTTTGGACTGTACACAGGCTACTTTGGCCAGCCTGTCTACAGCTGAGGAAGGCTTTTTCCAACGCTGAATGCGAAGAGTTTTTTCGGTTCTTCTCGGACAGGGTGTCTGATATTCGGCAGGAAATTCCTTCACTCAACCAGTTCAGAGCTGACAGTGGTCGCATAAAGTGTCCTGAGTGCGTGCCGTCTAGCTGGGGAGAGTTTAGACCGGTGAAGGTAAATTACGTCATTGAGGTAGTGACCAATCTGAAGTACACCTTTTCTGAACTGGACCCAGTGCCGGAACATTTTCCTGATGAGATGCGTCGATGCTGTTGGCCCAGTGTTTGCTTTGATTATCCAGTGTTCCCTGTCAGAGGGAGTCTTCCCTGACGCCTTGAAGGAGGTGTTGGTGAGACCGCTCCTAAATAAACCATCTTTGTACCCAGAGGTCAGGGCAAATTACCGTCCTATCTCCAACCTTCCATTTTTTGTGAAGGTTGTTGAGAAGGTAGTGGCACTTCAATTGGAGGAGCAACTTGTGACCCAAGAGTTATATGAGCCCCTCCAGTTGTGGGGGCCAGAAAACAGGCAGAGAACACCAAGAAGAAGGAGCTGCTGTTATAACTATACTTCTCTACTGGGACTATACTGCCCTCCTTCCCTCCCCTCCAGCCCCCCACCCTAAGCCAGTTCTACTTTTATAGGCACAGGATTTGACTGACAACAGGAACTTCCTGTTTGGGAGCAGGAAGTGAGTGATCACACAGCCACAAAAGACTCACCATCCTAGAAGGAAAAGAGTAGTTCTCCGTGCCCCCCAGCTGTTGGAGGTCTGACTCTGAGCAAGTAAGGAGACTACTGAGAAATATAGGAACTTCTTGTCTCAGAACAGGAAGATCAGGAGCTTAAAGGGCACAAAGGCAGTAAGTAAGTAGGGAGAAAAATAAAATAAACAGAGGAAAGAGTAAGTTTTCCAAATAACAGTTAAGGGGCCAGAAATAAGACATGATGGGAGTGGTGCAGTGCAGTGGCTGTGGAGCAGCAGTCTTCTGGGAGACGTTCTGGAGGATGCGGTGTTGTCCCATCTGCAGGCACCGCTCTGGGCTGAGGGAGGAGGTTGCTCAAATCCTGGCTGAGTTGGCCAGGATTTGGGGGACCTCCTCTCCCACCCAGGGACCACCAGGGCCACTGCTGTTGCCTCAGAGGTTGCCAAGAAAGAGGAGCGGTTGGACCACAGTGGGTTCACGGAGGGTGAGGGTTGTGATACAGAGGCGCATCCCTCCAGCTGTACCTCTCCACAATTCATATGCCGTTCTGGAAAAGTGTGGTTCCTCTATGGAGGCACATGCAGTGGAGACCAAGGAGGATGCTGGGAACCTCCACAAAGGAGACCCACAGGATGGTGGCATGGGACCCCACAGGGGAAGGAAACAACAGTTTGGGGACTCCACTGTTAGGAGGATAGGACTGGCGGGAGGAAGGGGAGAGGGAGGTAAGGTGCCTGCCTGGTGCCATGGCTTGGAGGGACAGGGGGTGAATCCTCAAGATCGCTGGAGCAGCTGCATGGGAGAGGGAGGCTGGAAGTCACTGTCCACCTAGGGACAAATGACCTGGTTGGGAAAGGGATCAGAGCAGTGCAGAAAGAGTTTGTGGAGTTGGGGAGGGGCCTTAGATAAGTAGCATGCACGGTAACCTTCTCGGAGGTGCTGCTTGTCTACAGCATGGATGAAGCTAGGGTGCTCCACACCATGGGATTCAATCAGTGGTTGAAAAACTGATGCAGAGCTCAGGGATTTGGCTTCATTGGGGATCCACCTGGAGTGATGCAGGCCTATACTGGCGTGATGGTCTGCATCTATCCAGGAAGGGAACCAGGATCCTAGGTGATAGGTTTAAATGCTTCATTGGCAAGCATATTTAAAGTAGCCAAGAGGGGAGGCACTGGAAAGGAGCAGGGAAATCCTAGCCCCCCCCCCCAAAATCAGGGTAGTAAGTGAGGTGAACACCAAGACAGAGATGTTGATAGGGAGAAGGGCAGGGGTAAATGGAGAAAATGACAAAGGCAAAAAGGACAGGGATGGGGCAAAAAGGGGTAAAGCCATCAAGAAATGGAGGGTAATGAGTACCAATGCCCGTAGTCTGGGCAACAAGCTCCCTGAACTTGTGGCCTTGATGGAAGAGGGATGCCTGGATATCGTAGTAGTCACAGAAACATGGTACAGAGAAAACCATGACTGAGATGTTAACATACCAGGGTACACAACCTACAGGAGAGATAGGGAGAGTAGAAGAGGGGGAGGAGTAGATCACTATGTAAGGGAAGGGATAAAAGCAACGGAACAAAAGAGTAAACAGGGAGCAGGGGACGCACTGTGGGTCACCTCAGAGACTGGAAATGGCACCACAATCCGCATAGGAGTTGTATACAGAGCCCCATGTCAGGGAGAGGGAACTAACAAGGATATGACAGAAGGCATGATTAGGATGGCAGAGAAAGGGGAGATACTGCTGATGGGGGATCTGAATATGCCAAGGAGCAAGGAGGGCTGGGGGGATACTGGGATGTATAGGGAGAGGCATCACCAGTAGAAAACAGGAAGTTATTATCCCTCTGTACAGATAGCTGGTGAGACCCCATCTGGAGTATTGCGTGCAGTTCTGGAGACCCAATCTCCGAAAAGACATAGACAGGATGGAAGCTGTCCAGAGGAGGGCAACTAAAATGGTGCAGGGTCTGCACGGAAGACATATGAAGAGAGACTTCAGGAGCTTAATATGTATAGCCTTGAGGAAAGGAGGGAGAGGGGACATGATAGAAACTTTCAAGACCTCAAGGAATCAACAAAGTCCAAGAGGGTAGCATCTTTCAAAACAAGAGTGTGCAAGAACAAGGGGCACAATTTGAAGATAGAGGGGTCGGCTCAGAGGTAATTTAAGGAAGTATTTTTTCACAGAGAGGGTTGTGGATGCATGAAACGGCCTTCTGGAGGAGGTTGTGGAGTCAAAAACAGTGGTGGAATTCAAGCATGCATGGGACAGTCATAAGGCAATTCTAGGGGGTGGGGGCAGAAAGAAGTAGGCTGCTGGTTAACTAGGATCTGCAGCTTATCCATTAGGTAGGGAAATGGGCAGACTGGGTGGGCCAAGCGGTCCTTATCTGCCGTCAAATTCTATGTTTCTATGCCAGATGTTAACTGGAGCACCTTTGCTGCAGCCATATCCAAGAGCAGGGCCATTCTCGATGCCCTACAGGTGGCATGTCTCAGACAGCTAGTTTTGAACCCACTCATGAGGGAGAAGTCTTAGACCTCATACTCTCAAATTGGGACAGTGAGAGGATCTCAGATCTAGAAGTGGGTAGCTATCTGGGAACAAGTGACCACCAAACAGTGTGGTTCACGATAAACTCAGCTACAGAGTCAAGCCATACAAAATTGAGGGTACTGGACTTCTGGAGGGCTGACTTTGGCAAGATGGGAAAGTGCCTTAGAAAAGCACTAGCAAACAGGCTAGAAGGAGGGGTGGAGCAACAATGGGGAAACATCAGAACTGCCATCAGAGAGGCAACAAGCCTTTGTGTGAAGCAAATAAACAAATCAAAATGAAAGAAAAAGCCACTATGGTTCTCAAAAGAGGTGGCAGGGAAGGATAGGGAGAAAAAGACAGCATTTAGGAAGTATAACGAAACACAGAAGGAGCAGGACAGAGAACTGTACCAGTTAAGGCAGAAGGAAGCAGGGAGAAGTCAGAATAGCAAAGGCCCAAACTGAGGAAAAGACAGCCAACTCTGTTAAGAAGGGGATAAAACCTTTTATAGGCACATCAGGGAGAAAGACAAGGAGATAGTGGAGGCTGAATAGAAAGGACGAGTGGGTAGGCAGAGAGGACAGTGAAAAAGCAGGGATACTGAGCGAATACTTCTGCTCAGTATTCATAAAGAGGAGGAGGGAGGGAGGTGCCTAATCCAATTAACAGAAGCACTCGGATAGAGGGTCAATCCCAGTCCTTTCACAGAAGAAAGGGTTCTGAAAGAACTCCTAAAACTGAAGGTGGACAAAGCAATGGGGCCTGATGGAATTCACCCCAGAATTCTAAAAGAATTAAGGGGAGAACTGGTGACACCACTGACTACCCTTTTTAACAAATCATGGGAGGATGGTGTGGTACCTGGGGACTGGAGGAAGTCGGATGTGATCCCCTTCACAAAAGTGGGACCAAGACAGAGGCAGGAAACTACAGACCTGTCAGTTTGACCTCTGTGGTAGGGAAAGTAATGGAATCACTTCTGAAGGAACGAACTGTTGAGTACCTAGAGGAAAGCGCGACACAGGACCCAAGGCAGCATGGGTTCGTAGCGGGAAGGTCAAGTCAGACGAATCTAATCAATTTCTTTGACTGGGTGACCAAAGTAGTAGACCAGGGAGGGGCTGTAGACATGGCCTACCTAGACTTTGGCAAGGCATTTGACACAGTCCCACACAAAGATTAATAATCAAATTAACCAGCCTAGGAGTGGGTCCCAGGGTGGTAGCCTGGGTAAAACACTGGCTGGACAACAGGACACAGAAGGTAATTGTAAATGGAGTCCACTCTGAAGAAAGAGGGGTTACTAGTGGGGTACTGCAGGGTTAAGTTCTGGGTCCAGTCCTTTTTAATGCCTTTATAAGTGACATTGCAGAGGGACTGGAAGGAAAAGTATGTCTCTTTGCAGGTGATACAAAGATCTGCAACAGGGTTGATACACAAGGAGGTGTGGAAAAGATGAGAAGGGGCTTGGCAAGGTTGGAGGAATGGTCAGAAGTATGGCAGCTTGGATTCAATGCAAAGAGTTGCAAAATAATGCACCTAGGAAACAAAAACCCAGGGGAAGATTACACAATGGGGGAGAGGTAGTAACAACAACAAAAATGGAAAGGGACCTGGGGGTAGTCATATCAGATCACTTTCAAGATTAGCAAGCAATGTGAGAAGGCAGTAGGGAGGGCTGAGGGGATCCTGGGATGTATAGGGACAGGCATCACCAGCAGAAAACAGGAAGTTGTTATCCCTCTGTACAGACAGTTGGTGAGACCCCATCTGGAGTACTGCGTCCAGTTCTGGAGATTCCATCTCCGCAAGGACATAGACAGGATGAAGGCAGTCCAGAAGAAGGCAATTAAAATAGTGCAGGGTCTGCAAGAGAAGCCATATGAGGAGAGACTAAAGGAGCTTAATATGTATACCCTTAAGGAAAGGAGGGAGAGGGGGGACATGATAGAAACTTTTAAGTACCCCAGTGGAATTAAAGTCCAAGAGGGTAGCATCTTTCAGAAAAAGAGATGTGCAAGAACAAGGGGACACAACTTGAAGATAGAGGGGGGGACGGCTCTGGGGCAGTGTGAGGAAGTATTTTTTCACATAGAGGGTGGTGGACACATGGAACAGCCTTCGTGAGGAGGTTGTGGAGTCTAAAACTGTGGGAGAATTCAAGAATGCATGGGACAGACATATGGCAATTCTTGTGGGTGGTGGGAAGAAATAGGCTGTTGGTTATCTAGGATCTGGAACATGCAAAGGCAAGAGCACCAGGAATTGTGTGGTTGCTATGTATTCAAGACAACCAATATACACAAATAAGCACCCACACAGCTTAAAAAATAAAGGCCAAACGCTCCAAAAATATTCCAGCGTTTAATATCCAAAGTGCAGCAAATGCCAAACGGAGGACAAGCAGACAAATTAACGTTTCACCTAGTCTCTGCTAGGCTTCATCAGAATTATCTAGGATCTGCAGCTTATCCTGTAGGTAGGGAAGTGGGCAGACTAGGTGGGCCAAGCGGTCCTTATCTGCCGTCAAAGTCTATGTTTCTGGTTAGGCACAGCACAGAAACTGCACTTGTTAGCATGTAGAACGATATTCTCAGGGCTAGAGATTGAGGGGAAAGGACAATTCTTGTTCTCCTCGATCTCTCTTCAGTATCTGACACTGTGGACCATTGTGTGTTGCTGGACCACCTTAGGGAATTCTGAGGACTCACCAGTACTGTCATCTGCTGGTCTGAATCATTTTTAACTAACAGGAGGCAAAGGGTTGTGATAGGGAACTTCTCCTCCACCTCTAGTCTCCAGCTGTATGGAGTTCCCCAGGGTTCAGTCCTGTCCCCAATGTTGTTCGCAGTGTACATGCTGCCCCTGGGGGGGAAGGATCATTAGGAAGTATGGTTTGGGGTTTCATTACTATGCTGATGATACCCAGCTATACTTGTCCTTTGCCCCAGGAACATCCAACGAAGCAGACGTGCTAAACAGCTGCCTTGCCAAGATCAATGACTGGATAGCCTTCAGCTGGTTGCAGCTGAACCCCCCAAAAATGGAGGTATTGGTGGTGGAGTCTAACAGAGTGCAGGATGGGATGGCCTCGGGTGCAGAGACAGGACTTGTTCTGGGATCTCTCCCACTGAAGGCCTCCTTTGAGGTGTGGAATCTTGGTGTCATCCTGGACAGGGGTTTGATGATGGAGGCACAAGTGTCTTCCACTGTCCACTCCTGTTTTTTCCATCTTAGGAATGTCGCCAGGATAAAGCCCCTTGTGCCACCTCTGGACCTCCCCATTTTGATACATGCCTTGGTGACATCAAGGCTTAACTACTGTACACTCTACCTCCAAGGGGTCACAGGAGGATCTCTCCGCAGACTGCAGCTGGTGCAGAGCGCAGCTGCCAGGTTACTTATGAGGCACCCTAAACATTGCCATATTACACCGGTACTGCATGAGCTACCCTGGCTGCCAGTCAGGTGGAGGATCCTCTTTAAGGTGGGTCTTCTCACCAATAAGGCCCTACACAGCCAGGGCCCTGGCTACCTGTCAGACCTTCTTGCACCTGCTGTCTTGGTCCGTCCCCTCCACTCCTCCAGTAGGGGCCTCCTGGCGATTCCAAGGAAAAGGCTGGAAATGGCTGGTGACAGGATTTTTAATGTCACAGGCCCCGTCCCGTGGAGTCGCTGCCCGTCAGGTAAAGGAGGCCCATCTTTGGAGGTATTCAGGCCATGTGAGGGCCCTCCTGTTCACCAGGCTTTCCTCAACTTAGCCGTTTAGTGAGATCTGTATGTAATAGTTTCTGATCTCAGTTCCCGTCCACCTCTGTTTTTTAAACTTTTTTAGGATGTTTTATTTTTTATTGTACAATTTATTGTTCGATGTTTTCTGCTATTTATTCTGATTTGCTGTGTCTTATATTTATTTACTTTGTATGGCGCCCAGAGCCTCCGGGATTGGGCGACCTTTTAAATAAAAATGGCCTTGCCTAGTTATCTAGATTTTCTCTGTGAGTGCAGTCTAATTTTTTGGTTATTTCAGTTCCTAAGTATTTAACTATTTCACTGCCAAGGCTGTTTGGCATTTCAGTGCCAGTCATTTTTGTGAAAATAAAAAGGTACTTTATTTTAAAATGTCTAAATCTATTTCCCCAGTTATGCAACACCTCTCAGAAGATACATAGTTCTTCAGAGCAGAGCCTTAGCTTTTTAGGGCAAAAATATCTTGGTAGTCAGTTTCATGCAATTAAAAAAACACCTGCGTGGAAACTGACTAAATATCCTAGTTTTTATATAATATATTAGGAATTCTGCTCTGAAAGGGTTAAAATTACTGTGCCTGCATTGAAGCAGTGTTGCTCTCCTCAGGGATGTACTGATGTAAAAAATCCACAGCCCCCTTCCTAGCGTTATAGACTCTGCAGCTCCGTGCATACACCTCCCTGATGTCTACTGCTTGCTGGTGGTTTGGGGTCAGACATGGATCAGGTGTCCCCAATCACCTAACTAAACATGCCCCAGACATTTTTTTTTTCATGAAACGGAAGTCTCCTCTTGCAATCCGCGAACCGAAAGTGAAACCGGCAATGTTAGTTACACTGCTGGTTTGACAAAAAGGCAACAACATACATTGTACAGTATAGGGTCATGTGTGTGCAGTTATTTTGCCATATGGTGTACATCAAAAGGCAGTGAAACAGTTACGCTGATTCAGAACTCACAGGATTGCTTAAGGATAATACAATAATTTTATCCATGCTACGTTTATACGGAGACATCACTCTAAAATCATTAATAGTTGAAAGAAGTGCATGCAGGGGAGTCTTGGAGTGGATTATATGCAAGAAAATGTCATTTGCATAAGCAGACAACTTAAACTGTTGTTGACCAATTTGTATACCTTGTATCCTGAAATTATTTTTTACATTTTAATGGTTAAGGGTCTGAGATACAGATTAAATAAAAAGGGAGGTGGGAGGGTATCCCCGCCTGGTCCCCCTGCATAAATGCAGTGAACATTCCATATCCTTGCTGCTGATGCATTGTACAACCACTTGATATACTTTTACATCCAGGGTCCAATACTTAGCTAGGACCAGGAAAATATAATCCCATGATCCACAAGCAATAGCTTTTTCAGCGTTCAGAGACACCAGCACCACAGGTGTCTGGTTTTCTGGACAAGGAAATTAAGTGGGCCAATTTCCTTATACGGTCACCAGAAACTCAGTCAGGCATAAAACACAGCTGCTGTGGGCTTATCAAACAATCCCACAACTCACCCAGTCTTGTGGCTAACACTTTTGCCAGAATCCTCAGGTCTAAGTTCAATGAGCAAGGCAGGTCTATAATTAGGCACCTTTGTGTCACCTCCGGCTGGCTTAGGTATCAGAGTAACCAAGACTTCTGTTAGAGCAATCTCTGTCATTTGCATGTGGTTGATCATGGACATCAGGATAGGTACTACTTTCTGACTGAAAGTTTTATAACAATCTGGAGCAAAGCAGTCAGGCAGGGACCCTTATCTGGCAAAAGGCTCTTAATAGCCAGGGTCACGTCACCAACAACTGCATTTTAACAAGAGGGGTTTTCATCACGTAGCAGATCTGAACAAGATGCTGTTAAAAAAATACCAATATAAAAAAATGGCTAATGTGTATTATCAATATTTATTTGGGATGGAATGACTCCTAAGGTAAATGATATATGTAAATTGCTTAAAATATCACTTATTATACAGTGGAGTCCTAGGCAGGCCCAGTAGACTAGAAAATATATCATCACCTTTTTTAGGATCATCTGCTTTGGTGGTCTTCCTGAACACTGCCCCATGAACGACAGTGCCAGGGCGACGTTGGTGATATCAGGCCATGGAGAGAGGGCATTACTAAAGGCTCCAACTTCTTCCATGGACCCATTCTCCAACATGGACTGCACAGTTTGGTCCCTTAGTAGTAGAATTGGGCGTTGGGGTTAGGATATCTGAACTGCCACCATTGGAACAGTCATTAATGGAAGCAGTATGCCTTACCTCACTTCCGAAGGCTCATAGATCTCCCTATGTGACACGTAGCATCGGGGTGGGGTGGGGGCATTTCCAGTCAGAAGTGTGCCTCGGTCACTTCCTGGTTCATAAGCAAACAATAACACACGACAAGGTATGGGTTAAGTGCTGATAAGAGCACACCCAGGGGTGTACTAAGGCACGAGGCGCTTGCGCAGAATGCCTTATGCCCCTGGGCGTGCTCTTATCAGCACGTAACCCACACCACGGAGTGTGTTACTGCGCTTATAAAATAGGCAACAGTAAAGTAAATAGGGATTTGTAATTGTTATTTTTTTTTTTTTTTATTGAAATTTGAAGTATTTAAATAGAATAACACTTTTTCTTTCAAGGGAGAAAAAATAGTCAGTTTTTGCCATTAGAAATCAATGAAGATGTCAGCTTGGTGATGAATACTGTATGTGGTCCTTTGCAGCACTTTAAAGTACCAAAAACATTTAAAAACTTGATATTAAACTACAAGTGACAGCATTCAGTGTTATTCTGTCACATAGCAAGCTTCAGTGGGATTGCACTTGTCACTCAAGGGCCATCGTAGCCATACACACTTGCTTCCTGGTTCCGTGGGAAAGTCGTGGTTTTAAAAGCATAACAGTTGTAAAATAAATGTCTTTTGTGTTGACATTAATGGAGTAACTTCTTGTGGAAGCTGCGGGAGGCACACTTGGTGCATCGGAATCAACACTGTGACTTAGCGGCGAAAGCCGTTTTCTTTGCAGCATGCGGGATGCTCGGTGGATCACAGGCGGCTGTTGGGACAGTGGAGATTTGAAACCACAGTTTGTTTTTTATGTCGCGAAGCAGAGGTTACAGTTTGTTTTATTAATTATTTTCTGTGATTCACTGTACCTTGAGCTTCGCTATGGGGGTGGGGGCAGCATAACAGACATTTGTTTTATTCACTGAGGCTGCCGTTTCCCCACTGTGAGCTGTGCCAGCCTGTGTTTTTGTTTAGGGTTAGCACAGCTCAGTGATTTTTTGTTGTAATAGGGCTCGGGAGTGGAGGGTAGTGCCGGTTGGCTACAATATCTTCTGATAAGGACACTGCTCAGAAGAAGATGTAGCCAATTAGCTTTCAGGATTTCTTCAGCCCATTTTATAAGTGTGGAGAACTGTTGACAGAAAGACAGACACAGAGACACACACACTCAGTCTGTCTTAAGGGCTCTTAGAACATAAGCATTTAACAATTTATAGGCTTCCTGCTGTCACATTCCATCCATGGAGAGATGAGTACTTTTCTAATGTGATTTAAAAACAACTAGGATTTCAAACACTTTTTTGTCTGTGCAAATATCCAATTATTTACTTCTCAACAGAACTGCCACACACGTGTAAAAGTTTATCAGTTCTAATGAATGTATTCAAGTTTTTTTAAGATTCTGCCAATGGCTGATTATGTGCTCTGTGTAGCCTGAAGCCTGTGCTCTGTAACTCTATTGCTGGTCCTAGAAAAAGTTATTAAATTACTCTCTTGGTTCATAAGTGTTCATTTTTATTTTTATTTATTTCTGTGGTGTGAATTCTGTGCCTGAGAAAGGTGTCAAATTGACAGAACTAAAAACTGAAGCCCTCTGTTTATCCATATGACAGCTACATGACAGGTAATCACAGCGCATGCTTCCCCACACTACCCTGTCAATATGCCGCAACCCTATCATCAAGGGACAACCATGTACTGTAGGTGAGAGGGTAGTTCAGACTCCATGCCTATTCATCCTTGGCCTCTCATGTGAGAGTGCGAACAAGGGTGCCAATTAGGGGCAAATGTGTGTGTTTTTTTATGTTGACACCTGCCTAATGGGAACTGGAGTGAGACACCCCAACTCATTTCACACTGGCCAGCCACTGAACAGCCCAAAGGTGATAATGGCTTTCGGCCACTACTGAC
Organism: Neoceratodus forsteri; assembly: GCA_016271365.2. Classification (NCBI taxonomy): domain Eukaryota; kingdom Metazoa; phylum Chordata; order Ceratodontiformes; family Ceratodontidae; genus Neoceratodus; species Neoceratodus forsteri. The sequence continues at coordinate 910,485,934 of CM057449.1, read as the reverse complement.
CTGTGCAGGATCTGAACCAGTGACCTACAGGGAAAAAGCTCCATAGCCTGCTACCAATCCAGTGAGCCATCTAGTTACCCTGTTTAAAGAATTCAAACTGTAAACATTTTGAGGGCCACGGGGATGTCTTGTCACCCCGAGAGGCCTACGAGTCTCTTGGGGCAAACACTGGAAAATTCCTTTAACAATGCAGAAACAAATCATTGTGCAGCTTTCTGTTTTTGCTCCTTTGGTCCACTGGAAAGGTCTGCCTTCAGCTGCAGCCACACCTCTTCCCATCTGGAATTGCCCACTGCCTTGGGGACCGCAGGATGCTGCACCATGGCCCATCACTGTGCCAGCCATTCAAATTGTCCAATATGGCGGGGCCTGCTATTTGTATTGGCACTAACTACATAAGCAGGTGCAGATAACAGAACTAAGCAAGAGTCTTAGGTGCAGGGCTTCTTTAGACAGAGAACTGCATTTGTTTTTATTTTACGAGTCCCAGATCATCCTTGTGTTATCTGTGGGACTTTTTACCAAGATTGCTGTGCCCTTAGAAAAATCTGCAAAAGGGCGGCAGCATGCCAGTGTTTTGGTGGAAAAGGTGTTCTGTCCTGGCCTGTTCTCTTTAGCCTCAGTACATGTGATGGCCTGTTACGAGATGGCAGGCAGCGCTGACTGCAGGAAGGCGAGGCGGAATCCCCCCTACCCCCTCAAACTTGTGAATGCAGTAACTGATGGCGGAAAGTCAAGTGCTTACAGCGTGTACACTGAGTATTTCTAAATGACAGGGAAGTGTGGCATTCAGCTGGCCGGAAGAACATGGTACCCTTTTGTGTGGCCTGCAGAAGACTGGCTGAATGGTGGAATGGGGCCAGTGATCAGGGGAAACAACACTAAAATGGTTCTAAGGAGAACTATTTTCTGCAGCAAGGTACTGTGAAAGAGGACTGAGGCTGATACTGCCCAGAGAGTGCTAAATGGTGAGAGCATTTGGCTGTATAATGGCTTCTGGTGCTATGATAGAGCATTGTGGATGATGACATTTTTAGAATCCCTGCTGCAGTAAAAGATGGCCTGTTGTAATTCCCCAGAATAAGAGTGTGGAGGACTGAAAGGGCCTGTCAAATCTTTTTTTCATCAATATTTTGTGCTCCTCCCTCTCTTCATCCTGGCGGCTTCCCCCCAGCCCCACCATGACCCTTACAATGGCCTGAATGGTTATCCACCACTAAGGGTCACGTGGGGAAACAGAGTGGTCCAGAGTTTTTTGCTCCAGATTTTTGCTTCCCAGGATGTCGGCATTCAATGGTGCAAGTGCGTCCGCCAACATCTACCCCCACGTCTGGCTGCTCTCACTGTCACTGCCAAATGACCTCTGCCAGGTGGCAGTCAAGAGGTGAGATACAGGATCTCCCCTTCCCAAGGAAGGAGAGCAGTCCTTAGGATGCTTACTCCTCCCTCATCCAGCCGACTCCTGAGCAACTCTGGTCTATTCCCAAACCCAGGTCATTGGTGTGGCAGGCAGTAACACGGCCTGTACCTCAGCCCACCAAGCCAGTGGGCCGGCCCACTGTAAAATCTTTCAACAGTTACCTCTCCTGATTGCTGGCTCTACTGTGAGACTATGCAGACTGTGTAATCTCAAGTGCTGCTGGAAAGGGGAAATCTGTAAACAGAAATGAGACCTTAAACCTGACTCTGGCTTTGAAGCCAGATCTGGACTGTTTGCTGTCTTTTGCTGATACTGTTTTAGTAAAACTGAATATATAACTGGTGTTGTACATGCGAGCTGCAGCTGGGGTGAGTGGTGCAAGTGTAATATATGTGATTGTACTGTGAGTGGGTGTTAGGGTGGTGGTGTGGGTTATTATCTTAGGGGTTTTGGTATTAAATTTATTTTAATATTGTTATGGGTAGGGGTGTGCTGCGTGTGGGAGATGTTATTTCGTCCACATCATTTTTCGAGCAGCCAGTGGTAGCCCCCGTCTCTCTCATTCCCTGGAACAGATGCACTGACTCTTCCATTTCTGTGATCTCCTTATCCCTGTGGTGGCTATTCGTCACTGTTAAAGGTTTGGCTAGAAAGAGGTCGGGGCTTGTGTGGGGGTGATAGAGGGAGAGTGCAGATTAAGGATAGGGACACACCCCAGGTTAAAATGGTACCAATAGAAGGATTTAACGTGCCTGGTTCCTATCCAGCAGGCTTCGAGTTGTCATCAGAGATGGTAGCTACTGGGCCCACTTGCATGGCTCCTTCCCGTCAGACAATGTTATTTAATGCCAAGTCCCTCAGGAAAAACACTATGGTACTGGCAGATTTTATAACAGATTCCTCAGCAGACCTGGTGTGCATCACAGAGACCAAGCTGAGGGATGATTCCGACATGGTGCTGGAGGCATCTATTCCACCTGGTTCGCTGACTGAGGTGAGCACTCAAAGGGAGGGTGGGTGTGGCCATTTGTTTTAGATCTGGTTTGAAACTCGCTGTATACCCAAGGGGTGAAGCCAGGTCATTTGAATGTGTGGCCATTAGAGGTGACACAGGTGTTGAGGCAGGATCCTTCTCTTATACTGACCTCTGTGGTGCAAGAGTAGTTTCTTGCAGGAATTTGGGGAGTTCATTACAGGCCTGACAATGGAATACCTTACCTGGCTGGTGCTAGGTGATTTGAATGTCTGCATTTATGATGACTCCCTTGTGCCTGGACAGCTGCTTCACACAAGTAATTATCTCTGCAACTTACCAGCTGGGCCACACCTTGGAGCTTGCTTTCCTGCTCAGGTCTGGTATCTAAACTGTCAGGGTTAATGTGAAATTTCCCATCAGGGCCCCCCTGGTAAGTACATCTCACCCTATGGAGTTTCTTTGATACCAGCCTGTACGTAATCTGGAGCTGTCTGGACTCTTGGTGACACTGGACTCAGTCAGTTACAGATGGGTGCTGGAGTTGAACGGGCAGTGGGAGCCTATCATACAGCTGTCACTGAGGCACTCAGCTTCCTCACATCCCTTTGGGCATGCCTTAGCATCTTTCTCCAGAGCTCCACCTGGTTGAGTGAGGAACAAAGGAGGCTGAAGGCCAAATGGTGGTGTTGGGGTGGGCTCTTTAAGGCGATCGAGACTGCTGACGGATAGACTAACCCTGAGGGCTCATTATGAGGCATGCTCATCACGCCACTCTAACAGTACTCCTGGTGGCAGCAAGTTGCAGGTGCCATAGACAGTGTTGAGTGTCCACATGCTGTCAGACACCCATCCATACAAACACAGACTTTGAAGTCAGATAAGCACCGCTTGGCCCACCCAGTCTGCCCATTTCTCTACCTACTGGATAAGCTGCAGATTCTAGTTAACCAACAGCCTACTTCCTCCTACCCCCACTATAATTGCCTTATGGCTGTCCCATGCATTCTTGAATTCCTCCACTGTGTTTGATCCCACGATCTCCTCAGGAAGCAGTTCCATGTGTCCACCACTCTCTCCGTCAAAAAATATTTCCTCACATTGCCCCTGAACTGTCCCCTTGTTCTTGCATATCTCTTTTTCTGAAAGATGTTACCCTCTTGGACTTTGTTGATTCCCTTGAGGTACTTGAACATTTCTATCATGTCCCCCCCTTCCTCCTTTCCTCAAGGGTATACATACGAACATACGAAATTTGGCAGCAGATAAAGGCCTACAGGTCTATCAAGTCTGCTCGAATGTGCAGCTAGCACCCCTTATTCTGCAGCTGCCCCTCCCTTCCACCCTTCCCCTTCATTAACCCTCCCCCTTGTCCTGTCCATCTCCTTTTGAAGCAGTCCACTGTTCTACTCCATACCACTTTTGCAGGTAACGCATTCCACCCAGCCACCACCCTCTCTGTAAAAAAGTGTCTCATCTCCCTCCTGAACCTTCCTCGCTCCAGTCTCATATCATGGCCCCTGGTGGCCCTCCCCTCCCTTACTTTGAACAGCCCCTCTGTCCCCGTCTTGTTTATTCCTTTCATGTATTTAAAGGTTTCAATCATGTCACCCCATCTCTCCTCTCCTCCAGTGAGTACATGTTCAACTCCTTCAACCTCCTCTCGTGTGATAAGTCCCCCGGCCCTTGATCATCTTTGTCGCCCCGCGCCTGCACCCCTCCAGTAACTTAATGTCCCTCTTCAGATACGGACGCCCAGTACTGCATGCAGTACCCAGGTGTGGTCTAACTAATGACCCATATGGCAGAATCACTCTCCTCCTCGAGGGAGATACCCTGCAATACAACCTAGCATTTGTTGGCCCCGCAGCTGCCTTCCTACATTGTGCTGAGTTGTTCATTGACCCTGTAATGAGCACACCCAGACCCTTCTCCTCCTCTGTCTGGGCTAGCTGCACTCCCCCTAGCTGGTAACTCTTCCTTGGGTTCTTCATCCCAAAATGCAGCACCTTGCACTTTTTGGCATTAAACCCCAGTTGCCAGGTGTCTGACCAGGTTTCAAGCTTTGCCAGATCATCCTGCAACCCCTGTCATCCACCACCACGCCAACCTTGGTATCATCAGCAAACAGACTGATCCTGCTCTTGATGTCCCATGATATGTCTGCAATGAATATCCCAAACAACACTGGTCCCAACACCGAGCCCTGTGGGACACCGCTCGTCACTGCCCTTGGGTGTGAGAGCTCCCCACCCACCATCACTCTCTATTGCCTTCCCTGCAGCCAGTTTCCTACCCATCTCACCAGCATTGCACCCGCCCCTGTGCCTACTAACTTCCTTCCCAGCCTTCCATGTGGCACCGAGTCGAATGCCTTACTGAAGTCCAGATACAGGACATCCACTGCATGGCCCCTGTCCAGTTGCCTAGTTACCCAGTCATAGAACTCGACCAGGTTGGTTTGGCAGGATCTGCCACATATGAAGCCATGCTGTCTGCTGTCCTGTAGTCCTTTGGCCTCTAGAAGTGCCACCAGCCTCTCCTTCAGGATAGTCTCCATTAGCTTACCCACGATGGATGTGAGGCTCACTGGTCTGTAGTTTCCCGGTTCATCCTTGGGACCACTCCTGTGGAGGGGCACCACATGAGCCATCCTCCAATCCTGAGGTACACACTCTGAATGTAGTGAGGCATTAAATAGGTCTGCCAAAGGTCCTGCAAGGACCTCTGCCAGCTCCTTCAGTACCCTGGGGTGGATGCCATCTGGGCCTGGCGCCTTGTCCACCCTCAGTGCCTTCAAACCCTCTCGAACTCTGCCCTCCATGATATCCCCATCTGTCACCACTTCCCCCCCGCTTCTGCCATTTCTCCCACCTTGGGTGTCACCCCCCTCTTCTCTTTAGTAAATACTGAGCAGAAGTACTCATTTAGTGCTTCGCCTTATCGACTCCTGCTTCCACCCAAACCCTCCTTCCTAATCCTTACTATGTGGTCCTTACAGCTCCTTTTCTCCTGATGTACTTAAAGAAGTCCTTCTCCCCTTCTTAATGCTCTTCTGCCAGCCTGAGTTCCGTAGATGCTTTGGCTCCCCTTACTGCCCTTGTCACCTGCTCGATTCTGTCAAGTACTCTTCTGTCCCCCCACCGCTTTCTTGTACTTCCTAAATGCAGCTCTTTCCTCCTTACCTTTGCATGACCTCCTTGCTCAACCAGCTTGGTTTCTTAGCCCTGGCCTTCTTGCTCTGGGCTTTGCAGCAGGTTTTGGTTGCCTCCACTATCCCCAGCTTTATGAGCTCCCACCTCTGGTTAGTATCCATACTAGATTGAATTCTGGCCAGGTAGCCTTTTACCACTTCCCCCATCCTCCCAAAGTCGGCCCTCCTGAAGTCTAGCACTCTTGTGCCAGATTCCACTCCTTCCTTGCCCATATCCAATGTGAGCCGTACTGAGTGGTCGTCACTCCCTGACAGCGGTTCCTCCACTGTAAGTTCTCTCACAAAGTCCCCATTTGCCAGCACAAGGTCAAGGGTATTCCCTAACCTGGTTGGTTCATTGACCATTTGCAGCAGGAAGCTGTCCTGGAAGGCATCCAGCAGTACCTGCTCCCTTCTGTTCCTGGTTGTTGGGGTGCTCCAGTCCACTCCTGGCATGTTGAAGTCCCCCACAATCACCACACTACCCTTCTCGCAGGTCCTCCTGATCTGTCCCGCTAGTTCCTGTCTAACTCCTCCGTCTGAGATGGTGGCCTGTAGAATCCTATTCTTGGAATCCTGGATTTGCACCCAAAGTGACTCGATTCTCACCCTCCTCCTCTTCCTCCCTCACACTCTAGTCCTTCCTTCACATATAGTGCCACTCCCTTCTTTCCCAATCACCCTGTCCCTATGAAATAACCTGTACCCTGGTACAGACAGGTCCCAGTCATTATATTGGGTGGCCCATGTTTCCTTGATGGCTGCAATGTTCACCTCTCCCTCTGCCATGAAAACCTGTAACTCTGCAGTTTTCCTCCCAAGGCTCCTAGCATTAAGGGTAACCACCTTCCACCCTCCCCCCCCCATCCTGCCCTCCTTTCCTAGCATCACCAATAGCACTTGCCATTTGTCCTTTGTCACTGTTATGGGGGGGGTAAGCTCATATGATTTCCCAACGTGCGGTTTCTGCATATGTCTTCCCCAACTGCCACCCCCCACTCCTAGTTTAAATTCCCAACTTCCTCTATTTACCCTACCATCCTCTGTTTCAACACTTTCTTTCCCTTCTCACTCAAATGTAGTCTGTCCTTGGCATAGAGACTACTGTCCTCCCAGGTCCCTCCCACCCCCCACCCCAACAGCCCATACCCTTTAGCACCACACCAAGTTCTTAGCCATCCGTTAAATTCCTCTATTCTCAGCTTTTTGTTGTGCTTGCCTTTGGCACCGGAAGTATCTCGGAAAAAGTTACTGATCTTCCTGCCCTCACATAATTGTGCTAGTTCCTCAAACCTCCTCTGGACTATATCTACTGTCTTGTCAGCCAGGTCATTTGTCCCAAGATGTATAATTAAATGAGGCTTGTCCCTACCCCTTCTAGCATATTTCAGAACAGATTGTCCCACCCTTTCTGCTGTCATTCCAGGCATGGCCTCCACCCAAATGCAACTATGCCTCTCCTCCTTGCTACCCCACCCAACTCCTCTTAGTATTGAGTCCCCCAGCACTAAGATTCCATCCCTCTTACTCCCTGCTTGCTTCCATTCATCTCCCTCTCTCATTTCCAGCTCCTCTTCTTCCTCCTGCACATTATTTCCCCCTTTTACCCCTGTTGCAATTCTCCCAGCAGAACTTCCCCCCACTCCAGTTTGGTCCAAGCATTTATCAATTACTCCTCTAATTTCATCATTTCCCTCCTCCACCTTCTTCCTCTCTAGCAGTGCACAGCTGTTTTCTGAAGACCCTTCACAAATGCCCGCTCCCTCTCTCTTCATAGTAACCTGTTCTCTCCTTTCCACTCCATGAGTTTTGCCACTACTTCGCCTCCCCTCACAAGTCCCTATCTCCTCCTTCCATTTGTCTTTTGTCTCCTGACCTGGTTTCCCCGGCAATCGTTCTTCCTGGCCTGGGCCCCTTTGTCTCTGCTTCTCTTCTTCTGACCCTCTCCTCACCACTGTTGGCTTAAATCGCCCTCCCTCATCTCCCCTTCTTCCTCCCACCAGTATTGGGCTAAACTCACCCCCAATCTGCCTTGCCTGTCTTAGTTCCTCCTGCAGACCCTCAATCTCCTTCCAAGTTTTTCTATGTGGTTGCACACAAACATCCTCCCACACTCCAGGCAATTTTAGAAAGATTGGTGAGTGCAGTTGTTGCAGCCACCTCCCTACCCATTGCTGTCGTGCTCACCAGCGACCCCCACCCTTCCAGATGCAGATACCAAACACCCCCAAGTCTCCCTCTCCCCCATCAGTGCAAAACATTTTCTTTATTTCCCTTACCTCCTTTGTTGCACATGTTTAGATATATTGAGTAACTGCTTTTATATTCTATCCACACATCAAAAGAGACTTTAAGTAGCCATTGCACAACCTTCTTCAAACTCCTACTCCTCCTTTCCCCAATGCAATATCAATGCGAAGAAGTAATAATGAAAGCTCCTAGATTTGCATTTACTTCCCTTCCACTGAGAGTGCAGTCTCCTCTTCACTTGCTGCTGTTCCTTTCCTGGATGTCAGCTTTTGCTAGGACAGGTGCATATCCTTTGCCTGTTTGAGGAAGTGATGTCAGAACCCCTAGTACAAAGGAAATAATGGACAAGGGTGGGACCAGCCCAAGTCTTCCAGAAACAATCAGGTAGCTGAGGCCTCTGGTCAGACCATTATCACCCTCCCCCCACTGTGCACTCAACTTTGCAGCTAGTGAAGCCAGCAACAATGAATCACAATTCTACTCAAAGCCCCCAAAATAGGTTTGCTACCCAAAGAAACAGGACTCCAATTCAAACAGCTTCACCAACAACACATCAAAATAGGCTTGGAGTTAGAAGATATAGGTCTCCAATTCAAAGAAACAGACCCAGTTAAATTATACCAATTATGATTTAAAACAGAAGAAATAGGCCTCTACAAATGCAGCCCGCCACACAGTGAACCAAACAAATGAGCCCACTTATAGCTACCAAAACAGGTTTCAAAATTCCAACAGCCCCAAACAATACCCTGCTAGCCCCTTAGTAGTAAGAAAGAAAAGAAATAACATTCTACCAAGTAGAATCCACAAAAAACAATGTAAAACAAGAAGCTACTGTACTGTAGATCTGATCCTGTCCCCCTTCTAGTTCCTTCTGAGAAGCCAAAGCTCTTTTAGATTCTCTTTGTATAGCTTCGGTTGCAGACTCTGCACCATTTTAATTGCCCTCCTCTAGACTGCCTCCATCCTGTCTATGTCCTTGTGGAGCTAGGGTCTCCAGAACTGCACTCAGTACTCCAGATGGGGTCTCACCAACTGTCTGTACAGAGGTATAACAACTTCCTGTTTTCTACTGGTGATGCCTCTCCCTATGCATCCCAGTATCCCACCAGCTCTCCTTACTGTCTTCTCACATTGCTTGCCTACCTTAAGGTCCTCTGATATGAATACCCCATGGTTCCTTTCCATTTTTGTTGTTAGTACCTCTCCCCCATTGTGTACTCTTCACCTGGGTTTTTGTTTCCCAGGTGCATTACTTTGCACTTCTTTGCATGGAATCTAAGCTGCCATACTTTTGACCATTCCTCCAACCTTGCCAAGTCCCTTCTCATCCTTTCCACCCCACCTTGTATATCAACCCTATTGCAGATCTTTGTGTCATCTGCAAGGAGGCATACTTTTCCTTCCAGCCCCTCTGCAATGTCTCCTATAAAGATATTAAAGAGGACTGGTCCCAGTACTGAACCCTGCGATACACCACTAGTAACCACCCTTTCTTCAGAGTGTACTCCATTTATTATTACCCTCTGTGTCCTGTTGTGCAGCCAGTTTGTTACCTAGGCTACCACCCTAAGACCCACTCCCAGGCTGGTTAACTTGTTTATTACTCTTTTGTGTGGGTCTGTGTCAAATGCCTTGCTAAAATCTAGGTAGGCCATATCCACAGCCCCTCCCTGGTCTACTACTTTGGTCACCCAGTCAAAGAAATCAATTAGATTCATCTGACATGACCTTCCTGCTGTGAATCCATGCTGCCTTGGGTCCTGTGCCCTGCTGGCCTCTAGGTACTCAACAATTATTTCTTTCAGAAGTGATTCCATCATTTTCCCCACCACTGAGATCAAACTAACAGGTCTATAGTTTCCTGCCTCTGCCTTGCTCCCACTTTTGTGAATGGAAATCACATCCGCCATCCTCCAGTCCTCGGGTACCTCCCCATCCTCCCATGATGTGTTAAAAAGGGTAGTCAGTAGTGTCACTAGGTCTCTCTTTAGTTCTTTTAGAATTTGGGGTGAATCCCGTCAGACCCCATTGCTTTGTCCACCCTGAGTTTTAAGAGTTCTTTCAGGACCCTTTCTTCTGTGAATGGACTGGTGCCGACCCCCCTGCCCAGAGTGCTTCTACTGTTTGGTTTAGGTACTTCCCCCTCTTCTTCTTTTGTGAATACTGAGCAAAAGTATTCGTTCAGTATCTCTGCCTTTTCACTGCCACCCTCTGCCCACCTCCTCTCCCCTTTATTAAGCCTCAGTATCCCTCCCTTGCTCTTCCTTCTCTCCCTGATGTACCTATAAAATATTTTATACCCTTCTTAACTGAGTTGTCTAGCTTTTCCTCGGTTTGGTCCTTTATTCTGATTGTCTTCCCTACTTCCATCTGCTTTAACTGATACAGTTCTCTGTCCTCCTCACTGTGTGATTCTTTATACTTCCTGAATGCTATCTTTTTCTCCCTAACCTTCCCCGCCACCTTCTTTGAGAACCACAGTGGTTTTTTACTTTGTTTTGTTTTCTTTATTTGCTTCACACAAAGGCTTGTTGCCTCTATAATAGCAGTTTTGATTTTTCCCGATTGTTCTTCCACTTCTCCTTCCTGCCCATTTGCTAGTACATGTCTTAGGTACTCACCCATTTTGCCAAAGTCAACCCTTCTAAAGTCCAGTACTCTCGTTTTTGTATGGCTTAATTCCATGGTTGTGTTTATCATGAACCATACTGTGTGGTGGGTGGTTGCTTTTTCCCAGGTGGCTACCCACTTCCAAATCTGTGATCCTCTCTCCATTTGAGAGTACCAGGTCCAAGATTGCTCCCTACCAAGTGGGTTCCAACACTAAGTGTCTGAGGCATTCCCCTGTAGGGCACCAAGAACGACCTTGCTCTTGGATGTGACTGCAGTAAGTGTGTTCCAGTTAGCATCTGGCATATTCAGGTCCCCCACCAACAATATCACACCTTTTTCTGCCATTCTGACGAAGCCTTCTATCATTTCCTTGTCCATTTCCTCCCCCTGAGACGGGGTCTGTATACAACCTCTGTGCAGACTGTGGTATCACTCCCTGTCTCCGTGACCCACAGTGCCTCCTCTCCTCCCTGTTTACCCTTTAGTTCCGTTGCTTTGATCCCTTCCCTTATGTAGAGGGCTACCCCTCCTTCTCTTTTACCCTTCCTGTCCCTCCTGTAGATTGTGTACCCTGGTATGTTGACATCCCAGTCATGTTTCTCTGTGTACCATGTTTATGTGACTGCTAGGATATCCAGGTGTCCCTCTTCCATCAGTGCCACTAGCTCAGGAAGCCTGTTACCCAGACTATGGGCACTGGTACTCATTGACCTCCATTTTATGATGGCCTTACCCTTTTTTGACCCATCCCTGCCCTTACTGCCTTTATCTTTTTTTCCATTTACCCTTGTTCTGCCCCCTGTCGACCTCTGTACCTTGGTGTTTACCTCACTAACTACTTTGTTTTGTGGGGGGAGGCTTGGAATTTCCTGCTTCCTATCAGCACCTCACCCCTTGGCTAGTTTAAAAGCTTGCCAATGAAGCACTTAAACCTATCACCTAGGAGCTTGGTTCCCTTCCTGGAGAGATGCCGAGCATCACGCCAGTATAGACCCGCATTCCTCCAGGTGGACCCCCAGTCCCCAGTGAAGCCAAAACCCTGTGCTCTGCACCAGTCTTTCAACCATTCATTGAACTGCATTGTGCAGAGTACCCTATCCCTCACCCATGTAGCACCTCCAAGAAGGTTACTGTGCATGCTATGTGTCTAAGGCCCCTCCCCAACTTCACAAACTCCTCCTGCGCTGTACTGATTCCATGCCCAGCTAGGACGTCTGTCCCAAGATGGACAATGATGTCTAGCTCCCTCTCCCGTACCGCTGCTCATACAATCCTTTTTTTTTAACTTTATGTTTATTATTTAATACAATACACATAAAGTCATATTTGCTCATTTCGGATTTAACATACATTAATCATGTAACTATGAGGGCGCCACTCCTCTTAACTGCAACTTATCCATCCAAAATTAAAAGATATGTCCTGGGGGGTTACAATAATGTTATTTTTCTAAGTAAAATGTTCCATTTGGCTGCATCTTGAACCCATGAGCTGCATGGTTTAAAAGTATCAGAGTCAAACAACAGCATTCAAGTCATTAGAACTTCGTTTCCTTTAGAAACTGAAGTTCACCGCCATGCTTTTCCAAAGTAATTTTGCACATAAAAGTGCTAAGCTGGTTAGTAGAGTCCATAACAACTAACAGAAAATCTGAGGAACACCGAGATCAACAAGGCACTTAAGTAGCATTTAAACCTCCCTAATATTAGATTTAACTAATGTAATAATATACCCAAATAGGCACTTGTTAGATAGTATTGTATTAATACAGACATAGAGGTATACGCTACTTTTAGAACTGCACATTCTTAAGGCCTGAGAAGGTTAATTAGGTCTGAAGACCCACTTTGCTAGATTAATTTTAAACTGCTTCTCTTGAATCTCTATAAAAAGGAACCTGATTCAAGTCCTAGAATAAGACAGTCAGCCGTCTTCCTCCTCCGAGGAGTCCTCCTCTTCTCTCCCCTTTTTTGGCTGGATCGTGTGTTTCTGGCACCATTTCAGTGCATCATCTGGAGCAGAAGAGAGAAAAATCTTCCCATTGTGTGCGATCCTCAGTCTTGCAGGGAATACCATTCTGTGCGATATCCCGGCTTCATGGAGCATTGCTCTAGCTCCATTGAACTTTTTCCTTTTCTGTCGGGTGGCATACCCGATGTCCAGAAACATCATCACCTTTTGGCCTTCACACAGCAGTACTCACTTATGTCTGGCCCGTGCGAGCAGCAAGTCCTGAGATCTGACTCCATCGGTCACAATTACCATGGTACGTGGAGCCTCTGGATTATCTGGGCGGCCCCGGGGAGTCACTCGATATGGCTTTTGAAAATGCTGGACCAGGGAGGACATCTCATCTCCAAGCTGCTGAGTTAACCATTCCTGTATGAAAAAGAGCAAATTATCTCCCTCTGCTTGTTCCAGTACCCCGAGAATACGAAGACTGGAAGCTCGGACCTGATTCTCAAGGCTTTCTAACCTAGTCTTAAGGTGTGTATTTTCTCTGATTATCGTCGATACAGCACCCATAGCAGAGTCGGCTCTTTTTGTGGCTTCTGAAGATGCTAAGGTAACAGATTCTATGTTTGTCTCAATGTCAGATACCCTGTTCGTTAGATTATCAAATTTGTCAGCCAGTCCAGCGACTGAAGTGATCAGTCAGTTTATTTTATGTCCCAGTGACTGTAAAGTCTCTTTACCTGACCCAGTTTCCTTGTGGTCACGGTCCTGTGTCGCTCGAGTGGTTAAGGTACCAGAGATATTTTTAGATTTAGATCCCTCTGCAGCCGTCTTGTCTCTTTTAGGATTGTCCATTGCAGTAAGGGAGTATTTAGTCACTCTTCCAGCAGATTTTAAATCTTTCTGTCCTCAAATAATATAATTTGATAATCAAAATTGTTCTCTGATGTATGGAGTTCCTCTAGAATACGTCCTCCATATTCGGGCACCACAGCGCCCCCCTGCTCCTGCAATCCTGAGGATTCACTTCCTGTCCCTCGAAGCCATGGCACCAGGCAGGCACCTTACTTCTCTCTTCCCTCCCTTCCCCAGTTCTATCCCCCCCAACAATTGAGTCCTCCACCATGAGTTGTTTCCTTCTCCCATGGTGTCCCTTGCCACCCTCCTGTGGAGGTTCCCAGCATCCTCCTTAGTCTCTATTGTGGGTGCCTCCATAGACGAACCACGCTCACCAGAATGGCATATGAGTTGTGGAGAGGTACAGCTGGAGGGATGCGCTTCTGTTCCACCACCCTCACACTCCCTGAGCCCACTGTGATCCAACCGCTCCTCATTCTTGGCAATCTCTGAGGCAGCGGTGGTGGCACTGGTGTTCCTAGGGTGGGGGAGGCTTCCCTACTCCTTGCCATTCCAGCCTGGAGATGGGCAACCTCCTCCCTCAGAGCTGACGTTGCCTGCAAATAGGGCAGCAATGCAGACTCCAGAATGTCTCATGGAAAACTGCCTCCCCACAGCCAGTGCATTGCACCACTCCCCACATGTCCATGCTGGCTGCCAGTGTGCTCGAGTCAGTGGGGAGGAAGGGCGGGAGAAAAGAGGCACAATGCTACCCCAGCATGTCAGATAATGGCCTTCAACCGACAGCCCCATCTGTGTGCCATCTGGAGCCCTCCAGATGGCATCCTGGTATATAGGTGCTCCCTTCTCTAGGCCAGGGGAGGCCCCTGACAAGAGACAAGTTGGTCATGTAGAACATCAAGTTGAAAATGGCGCTCATCCTCCTGGCCAAAGGAGGTCCACGGCAAGGACAAACCTCCACTGTTGGTTACCAGTGAAAAGGAATACTCACCTACTGTAACAGAAGATCTTCAAGAGAATCTCCTCCACTGAGCTACATCATGGAACTGTAAGCTGTCAGTGTCAGGACCATCCGGACATTTTTGCAGGATGGGGCCGCCCACATTAACGCGCCTCGTCAGTGCCTATATAACACAGGCATCTCCAGTATGCCTCAGTTCCCTTCTGGAGACAAGTTCAGAGAATCATCAGACCAGCAGGGACTGAGGCTACCAGGACCACAACAGGAGAAACAGCCTTTGAGAGCCGGCAGTATAGTCATCCATTGCCCAACAAGGGGGGAAGGCGGGAAGGAGAGCTGTGGCACAGTGGAGGAGATTCTCTCGAAGATCTACTGTTACGGTAGGTAACTATTCTACCTTCTTTGAGGAAATCTCCCTCCTCTGAGCCACATCGTGGAACAATTCACAAGCAGTACCAGACTCTGAGGGAGGACGGCAGGACCTATTGAGCCCGAGTAAGGAGGCATTGCAGAACACTGAGGTCAAAGTCACAGTGGGCTGAAAGTTCAGTTTTAAAATATGTGGACACAATGGCAAACTTGGTAAAAGAAAATGCCATGATGCGCCAGCGTCTTGAGAACATAAAAAACATGACCAGGGAATGCAACATGTGGCTGACCGGACTCCCTGAGCAATCCGAGAGAGAAGATCCTTTAGGATTTATTTACACCATGTTGCCACAGATTTTGGAGATTTCAGAGGAAGAACCTGCCCTGGCGTTGGAGAAAGCCTATAGAATCACCCCCCTCAGGGCCGTGTCAAATGGGGTAGGGCCGCAGACTTTCCTCATTATATGTAGTGGTATATGAGTATGGGACAGAATTCTTGCCATCACTAAACATAAACAGCAACTGAAATATGGGGATACAGACATTTCTCTTTTCCTGGATCTCTCCTATTCAACTAGACAGCGTTGGAAGGCCTTTGACAAGATCCGTGCCTCCCTCCCTCCCACAGATAGCGGGGAGCATCATTTACATATGCTGGATGTCTGTAGGAAGCTATGTTGGAATCTGGATTGAACAAAGGATTGTAGACAATCCTGTCAGCTCTCTAATGCTTTTGCCTCCCGAATGGTGGGCTCATCAATTTCCTTGTATTATGTTTTGTTACCAAAAACGTGGTAAGCAGCTTCCTGGTCCTATTCGTCCTCATTCCACCCGCAAGGTGGCTACCTTAGTGGCTTGTTTTCAAGATGTGTCTGTCGCTGGAGGGCATGGCTTAGCAGCAGACCAGGACAGACGTTCCTTTCAAGAACTCCTGAGGGAATAACCTATAATCAACTAAAATCAACACTTTCCCTGCCTATTTCGATGCCTTCTTGTTAGGGAGTGCAGTACCTGGTAGTTGCTCTGGAGTACTTGGTAAAGGGCTAAAATCAGGTGGGGTGGCGGTGGACCTGTCACTGTTAGTTGTATAAGTGTCATCAGTTGGAGAGGGGGTCCACGGTCTGTGGCCGATTCATGCATGTTTGAGGGTAATGCCAAATTTGTAAATATCTGAAGTAGTTTGAGTTTTGTAGGTGGTACCAGTCCTTAAGGGTAGCTAACTCTACGATGTGGTCTCTGTCTATGAACTGAAAAAAGTAAACTAGCTTTAGTCTTTTCCAGATTCTATATCTGGGGTCTTTTCAAGATGGGAGGACTTGTGCTATGTGGGCAGTAGCCAAGAAGGAGGTGAACCATTTATCATTTTTAGCCCCTCTATGTTTTGGACCAGTAGTTCAGTATTGTTTGTCAATGACCTGAAATCATCCAAGCAGACCACTAAAGCAGTAGGTAAGGCTAGAGAGATGTTGGGGTGTATTAATAGGGGTATCACAAGTCGTAAGAAGAAGGTAACAATCCCTCTTTACAAGACACTGATTAGGCCCAGTACTGGAGGCCACACCTGCACAAGGACATTAACAAAATGGAGGCAGTCCAGAGAAGGGCAACCAAAATGGTGCAGAAACTGCAACAGAAAACATATGAGGACAGATTAACAGAGCTCAATATGTATGCCCTAGAGTAAAGGAGGGGGAGAGGTGATATGATCAAAACATTGAAACAACTTAATGGCATTAACCAGGTGAAAGTCTAACATATTTCAATATATATTAAAAAAAACAGCAGGACAAGAGGACACAGCATGAGATTAGAGAGAGGCCGATTAAGGGTTAATGTGAGGAAGTTCACAGGAAGGGTGGTGGATGCATGGAACAGTTTACCTCAGGAAGTGGTGAATATGAATACAGTGCTGGGCTTCAAACAGACATGGAATAGGCATAAGGGAGCAATACAGATGAGTATGAATAAATAGGTAATTGACACGAGTAAAGGCCTATGGCACATTCCTAAGGTAGAAAAAATGGGCAGACTGGATGGGCCTTGCGGTCTTTATCTGCCGTCAACGTCTATGTTTCTATGTTTGCACATATGGAAGTTGCTGTGGTGCGGAAGGGCTGTATTTTGGGGATAAAAATAAGGTATTTTCTAGTGGGTCTAGGCTATCTAGAGTTAGTTCTACCTGCTTCAAATAACTGTCATAGTTTGGGGAGAGCCAATAAAAGACAGTACGGAGTTGAGCTGCTTGATAATACAATTTTAAATTGGGAAGGGGTAGGCCTCTATTGCATTCTAGGGCATTTGCCTTCCTTGCCAAATCAATCTGGAGATGATGTTGTCCCCACTATGCGAAGTCTTCTTGTATGTACTTGAATTGGTAAGGTTTGAAAAAGGTACAGCAGTTTGGGCAAAGCATTCATTTGTATGACCGTTATCCTTTGTACTAATCCTACAGGGAGGATGTCCCACGTCAGCAAATCCTGCAATATTTGTCATGTAACAGTAGGGTAGTCTAGGGAGTGCAAATGTTGCAGTACGTTTGAATTTTTTATATCAAGATATTTAAAGTGGTTCAAGTTCCGTCAAAAGGAGAATTTATGTCTGCTGGCAGGGGTGTGTTAGTATTGTATATTTAGTACTTCAGTTTTAGATTGGTTAAGCTTGTATCCTGCCACTCTGCCATACGCTTCTAGTGTTTCCCATAATATAGGCAGTAAAGCATCGGGGTTGGCCAGGTACAGTATATTAACAGATCATCTGCACAGAGGGCCAAACTGTGTTGGGTGTGATTAACTGTGTAGCCATGGATATCTGAATTAGTCCTCCACTAATGGTTCGATATCTAGTAGAAACAAAATGGGGGACAGGAGACAGCCCTGTTGAGTGCCTCTAGCCAATGGGAAGGTTCGAGAAAAATATGAAAACAACTATGAGACCATGCTACTAGGACTGCGTGCTCATGATATAATCAATCTTATAAAATGGGTAAAAGAAAAAGCTCCAAATCAATTGTTCTGATTGTATAAAACACATCACATGACCGTGCGTATATCAGAGCACAATCACACACCTAGACTTTTACCCCCAAAACAATGTTGCCATTTTATAAGATAGATGACCTCATTTAAGGTGTTGTTGTGCTCTGATATACGCACGCTTACGGCGACGCACACCAAGGTGTATATCAGAGTACCCACCGCACCTAAGAGTGGGTTATCCATTACATAATTAACAGTCAAAAATTGGGCCATCATTCCTTGTTAGAACAGACACTGGCTCAAATAAAATTCAGTGAAAATGTGCTGGTTTTATTCAGTGCCACATTAAAAAAAAACAACAACTCCGAAGTATGATGCTTTCATAAAATTTGCTCTCCTTTAAAAAATCTGAGAGAAATACCCATTTGCTTGGATTGATGTCACTGGTTTGGTGTATACAGAGTATCAATCCATTGGCAGAATTCAGGAGGAAACCAAACTTCGTTAGAGGCTTGATATAGGTATGACCAAGCCACCCCATCAAACGCTTTTTCTGCATTTAAGTTTCATATAAGAAAGGGGTGCTTGTTTTTGTTCATATGATGCAGGAGGTGCAGGTTACACTTAATACTATCTTGAGTCTGTCTAGTATGAACAGACACAGTTTGGTCGTCATTGATGAGACACAGGATAATTCTGTCTAATCTTTTAGCTAAGACTGGTGTAAATAATTTATAATCTGTGTTTAATACAGAGATTGGTCTAGAAGAGTCTCCTCTACTTTGCTCTTTATGAGGTTTAAGTACTGCCGGAGTTGTAGTGTATGTCCAGGTATCAGGGGCTTGGCCATAAGTTTGTATGTAGTGAAAAGTTTTTAACAGCTTTGGGAGGAGTTTTTTAAATAATCTGTGAAACTCTACAGGGTAGCCGCCTGGGCATTTGTGGGGTTTCAATTTTGAAAATGCTGCTTCTATTTCCCAAGTTGTGATTGGTGCAGTGGGTCACAGAGCATCCTCCTTGGTCACTTTAGGGAGCAGTATACGTTAAAAGAAGCATGTCATACCCTTGGGTTGGGGGTGATGATCTGTCACGGAGTATATCTGTTTGTTATACTTTTTCAGCATTCACAGACTTTCTTTGGATGCATTAACTAGCTGGTGTTTCTGTGGGTCCTACAGTTCGGGAATGGCTGCCTGTGTCATCTATGGAGTCTATGTGCCAACAGCCCTGTGGCTCGTAAGCCTCCTTCATAGTATTTTTGCTTAACATAGTGGAGAGCTATTTCCTTTTTCTGATTCTGTATGTCTTGCAATGCTATGGTTGTTCAGTGTAGGGCTAGAAATGGACCCAGATCTCCTGCTTTTTGTTTATTCTGTAGGTCTATTAATAGCTGGGTGAGGTGGGTATATTTTTCTTCTTTTTTTTTTTTTTGCTTTTGGCACTATATGCTATTATGTCACCCCCTCAGGACCTCTTTAAGTGTATCCCATAGAAGGGGTGGGGTGGGGTGATATCATTGGTAGCCTTTTCTCCAAGTTGAATCTGTACTATAATGGGGCATGGATGGACAGTAGTATATGACCATGTATGCAAGACTGCACTTTGTCTATGTGTAGTTGTTATGTGTAAAAGTAGTCTAGATGAGCCTATGTACTGTGGAGGGTGTGGAATAATGTGTGTAATGTTTTCGGTTAGGGAGGGTGGATAAGCGAGGGTACCGTATGTCCACCAATACTAACTGGGTTGTCTGTCATTTTCAGAATTTGGTTATGGGGGAGGTAACCATTGATAAGTGTGGTTGGTGGTGTCCAATGCTCCACATGGGGCACAAAAACCAAGGAACAACTTATCAGCCCGGGAGGAGGCTACAGAGTGCTCCAAGCAGGAGCGGGACCTAGGGGTTATCTCTGAAGACCTCAAGGCAGAGAGTCAGTGCGACAAGGTGGCAGGAAAAGCAAACAGAATGCTGGGTTGCATAGGCAGGGGTATCACCAGTAGGAAAAGGAGGTCATAATTCCACTATACAAGACACTAGTGAGGCCACACTTCAAGTACAGTGTCCAGTTCTGGAGGCCTTACCTACGTAAGGACATAGGGTGGAGGCAGTTCAGAGGAGGGCAACCAAGATGGTACAAGGATTACATCACAAAACCTATGAGGACAAGTGGAAAGATTTAAATATGTACTCCCTGGAGGGGAGGAGGGAGAGGGGGGATATGCTTGAGACATAAAAGTACCTCATGGGGAGGAACAAGGTGCAGAAAAATACAAGTACCTCATGGGGAGGAACAAGGTGCAGAAAAACACTTTTTCATTGAAAAAGATGTTCCAAGAGTAGGGGACATGGGATGAAACTACAGGGAGGGAGGTTCAGAGGGAACAAGAGGAAAAATTTCTTCATGGAATGGGTGGTGGACAAATGGAATGCCCTTCCAGAGGAGGTGGTGGGGGCTGAAACGATTACAGGATTTAAGAATGCATGGGATTGTCATAAGGGAATCTTGGTAGTCGGGTGAAGGAGGCAATTTAGTTCTAGAGAAACATGAAGAAGCAAAGTAGATGCGCACAAGGGCACACTAGGTGGGCTGTAGGCCCTTATCTGCCATCTTCATCTATGTATCTCTGTAAATTCCAGATTAAGATCTCCTCCAAGCAGAAGTAAACCTTGGGTGTGGGTTAGGATTGTCTCAGTGAGTAGGCGAGTCTCCAAAGCATCTGAGCACAGGGGCAGGTAAACACTAATCAGTGTCACCTGGGTGTTATGTTATGTAGTTGGTTCCATGTCATCAGAGCAGATCTATTTTGGCGACTTGCAAAACAGCGAGGTGATTTTGCCGAAAACCAAATCATCACATAGCACACAGTGGCAAACACAAACTGAGCGCAAATGTAAACTAATGTTTAATGCTTTGCTGGGGGCAAGCCCCCCACCACCTCCATACTAAACTAAGCCCCCCCACACGCCCTATACTAAAATAACTATCTCCGAGTGGGGGGCAGACACTGGGGAAAAAATAATTCAGAGGAGAGGAGCCACCAGTGGGAATGTCATACAGCAAAAAAAAAAAAAAAAAACACCCTGTAAAAACAAACAAACGTGTACCTGCCAGCTGTCCCGAACCAAGGACCACCAGCACGGCAGGCAGCATCCTTACCCACCACACTATGTGGGCAGTTCGGCAGCAGCAGGATCCACTTCCTCCCTTATGTTTCCTAGTCCCTTCATGCTCCCTCCCCCTCCATCGCTATTCCCTTTCGTCGCTCTTATTCCCCACCACCATCGCTATTTCCAACTCTTGCTTAATCCTCCCCGTTGCTGCACCTCCTTTCGACCAAACTGAGTGGCCCATTTATGAGTCGCACAATTTGGTTTGCTCTTTTGACGTGATACGATGTAGTTCTCCAACTGCTATTATGTATTAGTCTTGTTTGCTAGAAATCAGTTTCTGAAGTATGAACTGTGTTTTCCTTGGGATTAATACAGCCACTCCTCGGTCTCTACCTTGCTTATAGGAGGAAGCAAATACTTGAGGATAGCCAAATTTTTTGAGAAGTGTATGCCCACATCAAGATGAGGTTCTTGTAGGAAATCCACTTCTGGTTTCGCTTTTTTAATATTGGAGAAGACTTTGGTTCTTCTGATGGGACTGTTGAGGCCGTTTATATTGTGGGAATAAATTATGATTGGGGTATAGTTAAGCATCATTGGGGGGGGGGTGGGGATGGAGTGGCCATAAGCAAAATATTTCTGCCCCAAATTCGAATGCAGATGTAGTGAGTTTAAATCCCTGAAAAGTAGAAGCAGATCAGATGCTACATGGGAAGAGAAAATAATGACAATCAAGCATTTAATAAACAGTTTAAAAATAGAACTTTACAACTGTGCTATGTTGTAGCTGTCTCTGCCATGGAAATTTCGCAGCCGGGTATGGTGGGGATCAGGGTGAGTGAGGAGTGCAGAATCTCACTCACTGGGGGTAAGAGAGTCATCAAAGTGGACCTAAGGGTACCTAAAAATAGCTACATGCAAGATGACCAGTAGTTTGAACTCCTACACAAAGTATCTAGTACTTGGTAATGGGAGTCTGAGGAGTATTGGTCGGTCAGTGCCCATGTCTGTGCAGCGCTAAGGTCACTGCTTGCAATCTGCAGCATATAGGTGAGTATGGGGGTGCCCTTGGTAGGTCAGGGTGAAGCCTCCCTGAGTCACTGTAGGTCTAGTCATGTCTTTGTGCTAATCGACTACAGAACATAAAGAAAAGTCTCTCTGATTGTACATAAGGTGTCTCTGCTGAAAAGTTTTTTTATTGTTCACAGTCCTACAGTGCCTTCAGAAAGTATTCACCCCCCCTTGGATTTTGTCACATTTTGTTGTGTTACGACCATAATTTTTAATGCATTGAAATTATTTTCCCCCCTTGATTCACACAGCATACTCAACAATTTAAAGGGGCAAAAATATTTATATTGTGTAACAAAAATTTATGAAACATTAAAAACTGAAATATCTTGTTTACTTTTCACCCCCCTGAGTCAATACTTTGTAGGAGCACCTTTGGCAGCAATTACAGCTTTGAGTCATCTTGGGTATGTCTGTATCAGCTTTGCACATCTGGATTTGGGGATTTTCGCCCATTATTCCTTACAGATTTACTCAAGCTCTGCCAAGTTGGATGGGGAGCGTCGGTGAACTGCAATCTTTAAGTCTTTCCACAGATTCTCAATGGGATTCAAGTCTGGGCTTTGGCTGGGCCACTCAAGGACATTCACCTTCTTGTTCTGAAGCCACTCCAGTGTTGCTTTGGCTGTATACTTGGGGTCATTATCCTGTTGGAACATAAATCTTCGCTCCAGTCCAAGGTCTATTGTAGACTGATGCAGGTTCTCCTCAAGGATGTGCCTGTATATGACTCCATTCATTGTTCCCTCTATCCTGACAAGTGCCCCAGTCCCTGCCGCTGAAAAGCATCCCCATAATATGATGCTGCCACCACCATGCTTCATGGTAGGGATGGTGTTACGTGGGTGATGAAATGTGTTCGGTTTGTGCCAGGCATAGCGCTTTGCATTCAGGCCAAAGAGTTCAATTTTTGTTTCATCAGACCAGACAATCTTTTGCCACATGGTCTCAAAGTCTGCCACGCACCTTCTTGCAAACTCCAGGCATGCTATTATGTGGCCTTTTCTCAGGAGTGGCTTCCGTCTAGCCACTCTCCCATAGAGACTACATCTGTGAAGTGCTACAGAGATTGTTGTCCTCTGGACAGGTTCTCCCATCTCAGCCATGGAACTCTGTAATTATGTCAGGGTGGTCATTGGGTTCTTGGTCACTTCCCTGATCAAGGTCCTTCTTCTTGCCTGGTTGCTCAGTTTGGGAGGACGGCCTGCTCTAGGAAGAGTTTGGGTGGTTCCGTAATCTTTCCATTTCCTAATGATGGACTTTGTGCTCCTGGGAACTTTCAACACCCCTAGAAATGTTTTTATACCCCTCCCCAGATCTATGCCTTCTCATAATTCTATCACGGAGTTCTACGGACAGCTCCTTGG
Organism: Neoceratodus forsteri; assembly: GCA_016271365.2. NCBI lineage: Eukaryota > Metazoa > Chordata > Ceratodontiformes > Ceratodontidae > Neoceratodus > Neoceratodus forsteri. The sequence continues at coordinate 910,462,816 of CM057449.1, read as the reverse complement.
TCTTCATCATAGAGTTTCTGCTCGGACATGCACTGTCAACAGTGGGACCTTATATAGACAGGTGTATTTCCCCTGAAATCATGTCAACCATTTTAACTGACCACAGGTGGACTCCATTCAAGTTTTAGAGTGATCTCACAAGGAAATTGGATGCGCCTGAGCTCAATTTGGAGAGTCATAGCAAAGGGGGTGAATACTTATCAAATCAAGACATTTCAGGTTTTTATTTTAAATTACATGTACAAAAAATTCCAGAAGTTTCATTCCACTTTGACATTATAGAGTAATTTGTGTAGATATGTGACAAAAAAATCCCGTATAAATGTATTATAATTTGAGTTTGCAACATCACAAAATGTGACAAAATCCAAGGGGGGGGGCGAATACTTTCTGAAGGCACAGGTAGTAGGAAAGAAAAAAAGATTTTGGGCTCCTGAGTCCAATGTAGCCATGTTTAAAAAGTTCACTTTGTACTACCCAAGAGGTGCAGCATAGGGGTCTCTGTGTCTCCACATAGTACTCCAAATCCCAAAGGGGGGAGCAGGAGAGTGCTTCGGGCACATTTCCACTGAGTGCTGAACTGGCAGGGGTACAGTAGAAGAACAACACACAGGAGAAGGTTAAAGTGAAGTATTGGTTAGTGTGACAGGGCTGAATAGGGCCCTGTCCCAGTTGTTCTGAAGAAGGAGTTTAAATGGAAGGATCTGTTCTATTCTCTCTCCTTTTCTGTCTCTTCTCTGTCTGGCTGCACAAGCCAATTTTCTCGTAAGACCTAGAACTTGATCGCTCCGATGGTCTTGCAATTCTCTGCCTCTCACTAGCTCTCTACCCTCACTTGCCGTTCTGCCTTTTCTCCCCCCTTGCATACCTGCTGGTATAAACATATACGTGAATCATTATGTGGAAATGTAACTGATACTGGGATCCCTTTGTTTAGACATGTATATAGTTTTACTGTCAAAACGTATATAGTTCTATTGAAATGACTGCAAAAGCTGTTTGGAACTCAAGGGGTTAACTTGAGAAGCTAGTTTGCAAATTCTCTGAGATGCTATAAGCAAGAGGTCAGTTCTGGGTCACAATGTTCTTTTTGCTGCACTTGCTGAAACTTACAAGAACACTGTGTGAGAAGCATGCTGTTTTCTTAATGTGCCGGGGTTACAAAGACATAAAAACAGAGCCGTAATTTCCTGCAAGAGAAAAAAAACAGAGACTGAGATTGGAAACGGAGAAGAAACCCAGATGGATTTTCTGTGTTTATACTACCTTTGTAAATAGTTATACTGAATAATTTTAATTTTTTATTTTACTGTTGTTAATAATAAATCAATTGTTGCGAATTTTACAACTGCTCCTGGTTTTCCTATACTTCCTGACCTGTGCCTCAATGACAGTTAGAAAGCATTGGAAGTAGTCTAAGGTGCAGACGTACACAGAAATTTCAGGGAAAAGGGGTTGGGGCAGACACGGTGAGAAGCAGTGTGTGGGCTGCCAACCCTTGGCAAGCTCAGTTTCTTCTTCAGTTGGTGTATCCCAGGGATCATATTACTAGGAATGGCGTTGGGTTGTCAGTCTGCAGCAGGCTGATTCAGGACACCAGCATTGGACCTTTAGGCTGTGTGGTGTGTATAGCTTGGGGGAAGGGGTTCATCTGGGGACATATCTCAGTCCGTCAATTATGGGTTTTATTCTATGCTTTTTGTCCTCCACGAGCTGCTGCTGCATTGGTCATTGGCAGCAGGTTTACAGGATACTCAGATGCCTGTTAGTTTTGATTGACTCGTCTGTTTTGTAGGAGGGCAGAGCACATGTATGAGAGGCTGGGGTGTGATCTGCTTAATTTCACACCTACTGTGTGTCAGTGCAATACTGAGAGAGAGTGGGCAGGATTTTGTTGCCTCTTGGGTGTAAGCTCAATGGTGCCTGAATGTGCTCACAAAGCTGCGGTAGTTTTCCTGGGCTCAGCTCACAGCCGCCTGAATCTGCATCATGCGCACAGCCATACAGCTGCATTAAGGCCACTGCAGGAACGTGCAAAAGAAAAACCTGGACAGCTGCAGCCACGGCCGTTAGTGGACAGCTAGTCTCTGATGCTTATTTATACCAAGACATTCTGGATACTGCTTCAACTTTCTAGATGAGAGAATGTTACTTCACCCTGACTGTCAAGTGGAGGGGAAGCTTCAGTGCAGGTTAAGGCTTATGTTAGGTGAGTAACAGAAGCAGAAGGAGTTGGGGGGATGAGATGAAGAGGGCGGGGGTGATAATCCGAAGTGGCTACTCAGTTACTATTAAGTAATTCTATTAAGCAATAAAGTAAGCAACTTAATGGTGACCCAGTTTACCACCTCCCAGCCTGAGACTCCGCTTACTGCATTTCATTTGGTTTGGGAAAGCTTGTAGAACATCCCTAATTTGCTGCAGTTTGATTAGGGAGTGTTTCTGCCTGGAGTCCTCTTTGGATGGGAGGTAATAACTCTGATTTCTGGCTGTCCACTGGGGCAGAGGGTACTACAGTTTCACTGGGTGAATATCTTTGCCTACTGGTGCTATGAGTTCATCTTCAGCTGTATGGTACAGCTCCAGTCCCCTCCACAAAGAACACCTTTAATTTTGAGGGAAAAGGTGTTTGAAATTTCAGTCCTTTTTCCTGGCGGGGAAAGAAGAATTTCTGAGACTGCTGGTGTGTAGTCGTGATCAATGAAGATCCAATGTACCTGATATTCTAGGGTGCCCTTTTTCCATGCGGTGGATAGGATTTGCTCTTTGGTCTGAAAGCTGAGGAATCATGCCACTACCAAGTGGAGATGGATTTCAGGATCTTTGGGCTTTGGTCCCAATGCACGGTGAGTTCTTTCTATGTTAAAAATAAAGGCAGGTGGTAGGGTTAAGATATCTCTAAGCAGTTTTTCAAGAAAAGGTATAATCTGGGGTCCCCCCATATCTTCTGGCATGCCATATAAATGCAAGTTTTGCCTCTGGCATCTACCTTCCGGGCCATCCATCTTGTCCTGTAGTTTTGAGATGATCTTAGTGAGTTGTAGCATCAGCTATTCTATTTCATCAGCCCTCTTGAGTTCAGTGGTTGCAGAGTCATGTTCGAGAGCTTTTTTTCTAATTACTGTTGGCCTTCTTGAAGCGCTGTATTTTAGAATTCTCTGCTATGTAAGCAAGAAGCTCTGACAGTATCAAGTCTAGTTTTTTTTTTTTTTTTGTCTTTTTGGGGCTCTGAATAGATGCGGCCACCTTGCTGGACAGGATTGATGATGTAGAGGTCTCACTAAGAAAGCCGTCCTCCAGTAAACCATCTGCACTGGGCGGATAACTTGCAGCATTTTGCTAGTGTCACCTCCCCATTGATATAGAGAGCTATGGAAGATGTTTCCAGGTTGATTTTTGTAATTATATCCACAAGAACCTGGCACTCAGAGCTAATTTCCAGAAAAGAGTCTCAACAGACAAAGACTCCGGTCGAAGTGCTGGGGTAACGAGTGCATGCTGTTCGGATGCCTATTCACTAAGTTTTGGATTTAACAATAAAGGTAATACACCTTTTGCAAACTATAAGTTGTCTGAGACTCTTTTCTGGAAATTAGCTCGGAGTGCCAGGTTCCTGTGGATACTATTGAAAGTGGAGGGATGAGCCACCCCAATCCTGAGCACTGAGTTCAACCACTGTGCACACAACTTTACTGTAGTCTTGTGATTTTTGTAATCCCCTTGCTGTGAGGTCATTGTTTTAATCATGGGTCATTTGGAGCTTAGTATTCAGCTGGCCAATGCTCTGGTGATGTTACCGGAAGTCCATAGGGCATGCCTAATACACCACACAGTAAAATGCTTCCATTTTTGAGAATAAATGCACTGGGTAGACAGCTTTCTAGCCCCCAAGAAAACATCAGCCACCACCAGGGAAACCTCAAAGTGGGAGAGCTCTATGTCCTCAAGAGACATGCGTGAAGGCGCAGGGATTGAATATGCAGGTGCACCTGAGCACCCTGCTGCTGTGTCAGACGTCCTGCTCTTAGGGGTACTGGAACAGGAGGCTCCACCGCCAAGTGTTGAAGAAGTGGAAACCAAATTTATCTGGGCCATTGAGGAGCCACCAGAATCAGGACGGCATGCTCTGCCTGTAGCTTCACCAGAACCCTCTATATTAAAGGGAATGGGGGGGGGGCATACAAAAACCTCCCTTTCCAAGAGAGAGATAACGCAGTTCCCCAAAAAACTTCAGGCACTGGAGAAAGCAAGCAGAACAGCGGTAGTTCTGCACTGAATCAAGATGCAAACAAGTCTGGACTACCCCATTTTTCAAAGAGGCTATCTAGGACAGGGTCCAAACATTTTTAATCATGGCAGAGCATACTAAATTGACTGAGGCGATCCACTAGTGTGTTCAGGGTACCAGAGAGGAACACTGCTGACAGAAACATGTTGCATTCCAATGCCAAACTCTCACTGCTTCTCTGCAGAGAGCATATGAATGCACTCCACCTTGTCAACTTATGTAGTACAACACAGACATATCGTCTGTGCAAAACAACAGGTGATTCCCTTGAGGGAGGGTGGTGAAGGACTGTAGGCCAAGCAGAACAGCCCTCACCTCTAGTGTGTTGCTGTAAAGCACCATATCCAGAGGGTCCCATTGGCCATGGGTTGCGAAGGAAACCAAAGCAGCACCCCACGCTGAACCTGAGGCATCCATGGTTATCACCAGCAGGGGGAATGGCCTTAGGAATGGTGACCCCTTCTTTAGGCTGCAGTGGTCTATCCACTCGAACAAGGAATGACAGAGAGGAGGAGTGACCTGTATGAGACAATAATAATAATTTTATTTATAAGGCGCTTTTTAGTTGCCAAGGCGCCGGACATAAATAACAGATTAAAACAATAAAATCATTAAAAGAAATTCAGCTGGATCAGAACTATTAATTCAATCAATATTCTAAAAATGCAGTTTCCCACAAAAATGTCTTCAAACCTCTCTGGAAACCCTCCACAGAGGTGCACTCCCGCAACTGATGGGGTAGACAGTTCCAAAGGGTGGGGGCCACATACGAAAAAGCCAGAGAGCTGAAAGATTTCAAATTCACCCTTGGAACCTCTAGCAACCCCTCATTGGCCTAGCAGAGTGATCGATTTGGGCAATAAGGAACCAGAAGTTCTTTCAGATAGACTGGGCCCAAATCGTGTAGGGCTTTGAAAGTCAGCAATCCAGCTTTAAAGGTGATCCGCCACCGAACTGGCAACCAGTGCAGTTCGCGCAGCACCAGAGTAATGTGACAGGGTCTACTAGAACCTGTCCAAAGCCGGGCTGCAGGCGATGGATTTCAACCCCAGAAAGCCCTAGATAAAGGGAGTTGCAATAATCCAAGCGCGAGGACACGAAGGTATGGACTAACGTTGGCAGGTCGGCAGACAAAACAAGATGCCGAATCCTGGTGAAGTTCCTAAGATGATAAAAGGAAGTCTTGATGACTGCTGACTCCTGAGAATGCAGTGTCAGCCCATCGTCAAGAACTACCCCATGGTTCCGCACCTGTTCAGAGGTCGGGAGAGAAATGCCTCCAGGAAAAATTCCGGAAGATGCACCATCACCCGACCCCTTATCTGTCGACCCGGGTCCACAACCAGTACCTCAGTCTTATCAGAGTTCAACCTCAGCCAGCTAGAATTCATCCACTCCTGGATTTCTTTTAGACAGCTATTAAAGACCGAGAGAACTCCCTCCTGGTCAGGGGCAAAAGAAAGGTAGAGCTGCGTATCATCTGCGTAACAGTGAAACCTCAGCCCATACCTCCTTACAATGTCTCCGATGGGTAGCATATAAACTGCAAATATCATGGGCTACAGTACTGAACCCTGAGGCACCCCACACAACAAAGCCATTGAAACCAAGGAAAAAAATCCCAGACACAACTCTTTGTGATCTCCCAGTGAGGAATGATGTCAACCATCTTTAGATGGTTCCAGATATTCCACAAAACAGCCTCAGGCGTTCTATCAATACCACGTGATCTATGGTGTCAAACGCTGAAGAAAGATCGAGGAGAACCAAAATGGAATGACTCTTCCGATCTCTAGCCATCAAGAGATCACTGAGCACCCGAACCAGCGCTGTCTCGGTACTATGTCTTTTACGAAAACCAGACTGGAGGGGTTCACAGACGTCATGGATAGTCAAATGGTCCTCCAGTTGTGCAGCCACTACTTTCTCAATCACCTTCCCAACAAAGGGAAGGTTAGAGATGGGTCTGTAGTTTTCGAGACAGTCAGGGTCCAAGGTAGCTTTCTTCAAGAGAGGTGTCACCACCGCCTCTTTCATGGAGCTGGGAAACTCTCCAGATTCCAGGGAGCACCTGACTATCTGCACAAGGACTGGACATATGATGTCAGTAGAACCCAAAATTAGGGAGGTTGGTCCAGGGTCCAAACTACAGCACGTAGGGCGCATATGCTGGACAATACTCATGACATCAATGAACTCCAGCTGACTGAAGGAACTCCAGGAAAACCGAGGCACCGTGATCTCACACCGGTTCACGGCAACCCCCCTAGAGTGTGATGGTGGCAGTTCGGCCCTAATGTTGGCCACCTTATTTATGAAGAACCAAGCAAGCTCATCGCACTCCAATTGCGAAAAGACTTTCTGAACTTGCAGACAGGCTGGGTTGCACAGTCTGCCCACAGTTCGAAACAGCTGAGCTGGTCGATTCCGAGCAACCGCGATCCCCCTGGACAAGGAACTCTGCCTTCTTACGGGTGACTGCAGATTGACAGACCAAATAATGATCCATCAATCTAAGGTGGTCGGCATCAAGGGCAGACTTTCACCAGCAATGCGCTAACCTTCGCCCCCGTCTCCGCATCTCCCTCAACGTCCCCATCAAACCAAGGGGACTTGGGGGCGGAGGAAGAGGGGAACTAACAGGACTGAGCATGAAATCCAGAGCTCCCGCAACGGCTGTGTTATAGGCCGACTCGAGGGTTCCCGATCACTGCTTGCCAACCCGGGGGACAAGAGGTCAAGCACTGCTGCAAGGCCTTAGGGATCTATATCCCACAAAGAGTGGTACCTAACCAGCTCCATAGGGGCAGGCCTTCTAGAAGGGGTGCAAAAACTAAACCCCATGGTGTAACAATCTGACCATCTGATGGGTTCCACCCCCATATCGGATGCCTCGACCCCTAGAAGGAAGATTAGGTCCAAAGAGTGTCCACATTTATGTGTAGCAAAGGAGACCACCTGTGTAAGGTCCAGCATTGTCATTAACTGGAGGAAGTGTTGACCAAATTGCAAGAGTTCGTCGTCCACCCAGGTGTTGAAGTCGCCTAGAAACATCAATCTGGGCGACTCGAACGCCATATGGACTACGAAGTCCGTCATTTCCTGAAGGAATCGCTTCTCATCACCAGGTGGACGGTAAATGAGGGCGATTCGAAAGCCTACACCTGCTACAACTATACACTCAAAGGACTCAACCCCCCCCCCCACTAGGACCTCCGTGAGGCCGAGTTCAGTCTTGAAACAGAGATGCACCAGTTCGTCTGAGTGCTGAGCTCACTGTGCTCTGAGGAACCACTAAAGGATCCTCATATAGAGGTGGGCCAGCAGGGCAGTCAGGATGGCAGTTCCCATCAAGCTAATCAGTTTTAGTAGACATTGGGCTGACACATAATTGCTGAGAGTAACCAGCTGTGCCTCTGCCACCAGTGCCGTGGCATGATCCAAGCGCAGGAAAATCTGACCGGGACTTATATCTAGCATGGTTCCTATGTGCTGGAGCCTCTAGCAAGGGTGGGAGGAAGTAAGCTGTTGGTTAACTAGGATCTGCAGCTTATCTGTTAGGTAGGAAAATGGGCAGACTAGGTGGGCCAAGCGGTCCTTATCTGCTGTCAAATTCTATGTTTCTAAGGACTGACTTCGGCTCGCTAACCAGTTTGCCCAGTTCGTTGAACAACTGCCAAGTCTGAAGCAGTGTGTATGCAATGGTTTCCTGAGATGTGGTCCCAGGGCCTTTCAAAGCCAACTGTAAGTGAAGACATACAGACTCTCCCTGTGGAGGGCCGCTGCTACAGTGACAAATACTGTACTTTGGTAAAGACACAGTGCAGAACACAATTTATTTATTTCAAAAATTTCACCAGGAATGACATACTGAGTTGCAAGCAGCTCATTTCCAGATGTGCCCCAGGGGAAGGGGGAAAGAAGGGTAATGTGTAACAAACCGAATAGTTATATAGTAGGTAAAATATAGGTATCATACAGTAACCTACCAAACAATACGAAAATATTTCAATTTGTGCAAATTATGCAAGTATAAAGAGGAGAATGCAATTCAGATGGTATCAAGGAGCTACAAATAAAGTACAAAGTGAAATAAATACAAGGATGAGGTTTTAAGGCAGTATCGAGGAAGTACAAATCAACGTGCAGAGAAAACTAGGGGTTAACGGTAGCAGAGAGATCTTGTAGCTATAGGGGCAGAAAATAGGGGTAATCAAGTTTAGATCAGGAGGAGTGGTGGGGGAGACAGTTAATGAGTAGAGGAACAGGCAGGCCCCATGAAAGGAATTCCAGGCCCCAGGAAAAGTTCAAACTCTGGGACCCCTATGCAGCTGTGTACAGTAGCATGCTGGGCAGCCCGGGCCCTGGGATTTATCCCTGGCTCCTCAACCCTCTCATGGGCCATGGGAACAGGGACAGTTATCAGGTGCAAGAAGCTAAAACACAAACCAAAAGTCATAACACGAAATTGGTAGTGTGAGCCCTGAAGCATGAAACACAGATATTTTCCATGCAACTTTCAGATTCTGACATGAAGGTATGCATCCTTCCGTGCAACCATCCAATCCTCCTTTATTAGTAGGGGCAGGAGGGAATGCAGAGACCATTCTGAACTTTTTGTTCTGCAAAAAGGTTCAGCCTCTGAAGGTCTAGTACTGGCTTTAAATCACTGGTCCATTTTGGAATTAGAATGTACCAGGAATAACAGTCTTGCTTTATTTCTGAAATTGGGACTAATTTCAGAGCCCTTTTGCAGAGGAAGGACTGAACCTCCTCCAGCGAAAGGGCAAGATGTCCCGGAGGGTATCAGTTTGGCAACAGTGGGGGAAATAACTGGAGGAACAGTAAGGAGCTCAAAGCCATGTTATTTCCCTCCACTTTGGAAGAAAGAGGGAAATACATCTGCCTATCAGAACATCATAAGGCAGAGAGGCCAGAGGATGAGGAGGGGAATCCGAATGCACTAAAGATGGCAGGTGTGCTGGAAATGGTTTGGTCTTTTGTAAGTCTGGCATGGGCACCTGGGGTCAAGTTTGTAGCCCGAGAACTGGAAAGTTGTGTTGTTTGGGAACCATGACCGGGGCCTCTGGAATAACCATGGCCTTGGCGGGCACAGGGTCTGCAAAAATAACCCAACCCCTTCCCTGGGGTTTAGGGTTCAAAGCATTACGGGATCTAAGAGTCATTCTCAAAGACTGCTGATCCTTTAAGATATTTACAGCGTCACTGCCCAACAACTGCTTTCCACTGAAAGAAGCATTCATCACAGACTGTTACATACCAGAGAAAAAAACAGCCTGCCTAAGCCAAGAGTGGAGAGAGAGAGGCAAATCCCAGAGGCAGCAGCCCTGGCAACAGTATCAAAAGCATCATAGGCCGATCTCAGCAGGTGCTGACCAGCCTCCTGGCCATTAGCTATAGTTTACTAAGCTAGTATTTTGATATGAACCTTTGGCAATTGTTTAGCCAGTGTGGCCACTGTCTTTCAAATACAATTCTGATATTTAATCACATATACCTGACGGTTAGCAATTCTTAGGCCCATGAAAGCAGAAGCAAAAGTCTGCTTCCCTATCACATCCAGCTTCCTCGACTCCTTATCTGGAGGAAGAGAGGTCATGTGCAGCCATTATTACCACAGAGTCCATTTCAGGCTTTGAAGAATAATATGGCTTCACGGTTGGGGTTGGATATTGTTTATCTGCCTTCCTGGGAACTGCAGGCAGTTCAGCAGGCCTGTGTCAGACTGCCAAAGTAGCATGCTCAAGGGCAGAATGCATGAGAGGAATAATCACAGTAGGGGAGGCTGAAATTCATAGAGATTTTTTCTTGAAGAATCCTCTTCAGCTTGGAACCCCAGTTTAGCCTGAATCTCCAAAGATTATGGAGGCACTGCTTAAGGAAAGGATTGTGGAACACCTGGAATCCAGCAGAGCACATGATCCAAGGCAGCATGGATCCACAGCAGGAAGGTTATGTCAAACAAATCTGATTTTTTTTTCCCTGGGTGACGAAGGAGGTGGATCGGGGGCGATGAATGTCGCCTACCTAGATTCTAGCCAGGCTTTGACTTGTTCACATAAAAGACTAGAACTAAGCTGGGAAGCCTGGCCGTGGGCCACAAGGTGGTGAACTGGGTTAGAAACTGGTTGGGGGACAGGAAGCAGAGGGTGGTGGTAAATGGGATCCAATCTGAGGAAAGAGAGCTGACTAGTAGGGTATCTCAAGGATAAGTCCTGGGGCCAGTCCTTTTCAATGTCTTTATTAGTGACACTGTGGAAGGGTTGGAAGGGAAGGTTTGCCTATTTGAAGATGACACCAAGATCTGCAACAGGGTAGACACTCCAGACGGCATGGAAAAATTTGGAGGGACCTAGGAAAGCTGGAGAAATGATCTGAAGTGTGGCAACTGAAGTTCAACGCGAAGAAGTGCAAAATCATGCACCTGGGGCGCAGAAACCCTGTGGAGAGCTACAGGGTTTTTTTGGTGTTGGGGGGGGGGGGGAGTTGCTGACAGTCACCAGGGAGGAAAGGGATTTGGGGTTTATTATCTCAGATCGATTTATTTTATTTAAAAAACTGGTAACTGGGAAAGACACACTGAACCGTAGCTCGTTTCCAAGCGCAACATGGGGGTACAAGCAGGGTGAGACATACAGTACAAAGATAATGCAATATACAGTATCAGTACAATAAGAAATTATACACAAGAAAATAATTCAGAACAGTACAATAAGATATGGTACACAAGTGAAAGCAACATTTGGGAAAATAACTATTTGGGTTACAGGATAATGAGGCTGATAAAGAGCATAGGAGATCGTTCAATGAAGTCAGAGACATCCTGGAAGAAATGCACAGAGGAGATTGTTAAGGAGTAAGAGGCTGGGGGGGTGCTGGAGGAGGACGGGGGAGACTGGCATAAGCAATTTGTTCTGGGAAGCAGTCGTAGTAGGGATGTAAAGGAGATAAGTCACGGGGAGTGGTGAATGTCCTGAGGAAGTTGATTCCAGAGGAGAGGGAAACGATGAGAAGGCTGACTGACCTGCACTGGTGTGAAGGTGGGGAAGGGAGAAACATCAAGAGTTCCTAGAGAAAGCTGGCCCGGTGGCGCTGAGGGTTGAGGCGCTGGATGCCACACCCGGCGCCATGCCGGGGAACCGGGTTCGGGAGTAGACTTGGGCTGCTGAGGGTCGGCAGGGGAGGGAACGGATCAAGCATCTGGAGGACTGCCCTCCCCCTCCTGGGGAGGGATTTGGGGTTAGCACTGCTCCCGTGTGGCTCCTGGTGGTGGCCAGGGGCAGTGCCGAAACATGCGGCACTTTGCAGATGCGAGAGCGGAGCATCAGCAGGCATCAGCGCGTTAGCGTTATTGACGCCATTGCACATCTGTGCTCCAAGGGGAGAAAGTGCATGGAAAAACCACATAAGACTGGGGCGGTGATGAAGGCCCCAGAGGTCTAGGCCACACATTCCCAATACCGGAACGTTCTTCCGACAGTCCCTGGCGCCACCCACAGGACGGACTCTCTAACCTTCAGACAGGGCCACCAGGTAGGTGAGGAGGGCCCTCCCCCAAGGGGTGGACTGGGAAGTCCTGTGGGAGGAACTTAGCAGGAGGATCTTGGTGGAGAGTAGAGGGCAGACCAAGACGGTACCTCTGAGAGATGCCCCGTACCGAAGGTGACAAAATAAATTCCAAAAAGAATCCTTACAGTGAAGGGAGTACATGGAAAGACTTGCCAGTGTTAGGCGTGAGGAGAGGTAGGAAGGGAATGTCCTGAACCAGTATTTGGCAGTGAAGGAGAGGCTGTGGATCAAACACCTGTGTGCAAGTGGCTCAATGGAAAGGGAGAAGTAGAGGAGGCAGTGGTGAGTGGGGGGGTAGCAAAACGACAAAGAGAGTTTAGGAGAGTATCAAGTTTTGTGAGGCAGGTTGCAGAGGCAGAGCCATAGACAATGTTGGCATAATTGAATATGGGCAAAATAGTTTTTATGACTAGATCCCAACGGGTTGGTAGAGGGAGTCAGTCCCTATGGTGGTAGAGGCCGCTAAGTTTTGGTCAAATAGCACTGATATGGGATGAGAAATCTAGATTGCTGTCCAACCACACCCCAGAGTATTTGAAGGTGGGGACTGTCTGGGGGAGCCATCCAGAGTGACAAATGATGGGGTGCTTTGTAGTCTAGACAACCTCTGCCTGGACCCTAAGTGCACTGAGACGATTTTCTTGGTGTTTAGTTTAAGCTGGTTTTCCCGGAACCAGTGTTGCAAAATCCTGTTGAAGAGCGGTAAGTACATCGGTGGTGGTGGGGCCTAAGGAGTAGCTCACGGTATCATTCGCATACATTTGAATTTGGGAAGTGGAGTACACTAAGGGAAGGTCATTTATAAAGACTGAAAATAGAATGGTATCGAGTATGGATCCTTGAGGGACCCCGGTTTGGTTATGTATAGAGTTGGTGACTTGAAGCAGGGAGGAAATAGCAGAGTGCTGTTCCCTGAAACCTGACTGGAAATGGGACAGACTACCAGAAGCTGAAGAGATAGTCCAAGGGCCTGGAGTAGATCAGTGACTCTTGTAGTTTGGCGAGAGAGGGCATGAGAGAGATGGGCCTATAGCTGCCGGGAGAGGCAGGGTCCCCTCCTTTGTGGAGTGGTAGCACCTTGGCCAATTTCCAGACCTGATGCATGGAGTTGGAAGAGAGGGACAAATTTAGGAGGTGGGTGAGGGGGTTGGCAATTGCTGGAGCAGAGATGTGGAGGAGTTTTTGGTGGAGCCTGTCAGGGCTGGATTTTACAGGGTTGAGCAACTTTAGTGCATGGTAGACCTCTAAGGGAAAGATGAAGCCAGTACTGGAGGGAGGGAGAGGAAGTCCTGTTGCGGTAGGAGTGGGATGGTCAGGGAGGGCACAGGTTGTGAAAAATTTGTTGAAGGTATCAGCAATAGTGGAAGACTCGGATGGTTGAGCCTTCAAATTTGAGGATCTGGGGGGGCATGAGTTATGGGCGAGTCAATGAGACAATGGATGATGTTCCAGAAGATAAAGGTGGCCAAGCAGAGTACAATGGTTGTAGGGAGGGCCAGTGGCATGCTGGGGTGCACAGGAAGGAGTATCACCACCAGAAGGAGGGAGGTGGTGATACACTACACAAAACACTGGCGAGGCCTTATCTGGAGTATTGTGTGCAGTTCTGGAGGCCGCACCTTCGTAAGGATGTAGACAGGTGGAGGTGGTTCAGAGAAGGGTGACTAAGATGGAGCAGGGCTTGCAACAGAAGACTTAGGAGGAGATATTAAAAGACCTCAATATATATACAATGGAAGAGAGGAGGGAATGGGGAGATATGATAGAAACCTTCAAATATCTTAAGGGCATAACAAGGTGTAAGTGGAAGATATTTTTCAATACAGAAGAGATACAAGAACAAAGGGGCACGGTATGACATTGGAGGGGGGGTAGGATAAGGGGTAATATGAGGAAGGTCTTTTTCACAGAAAGGGTGGTGGATGCATGGAATGGCCTGCCCAGGGAGGTGGCAGGAGTGAGCACAGTGGCAGGATTCAAACATGCATGGGGCAGGCATAAGGGAACCCTAGAAGTGGGAAGGAGAAGCTAAAGCCGATGACCAAGTAGGGTCAGCGGCCGTTAAAGGAAAGCTCCACACATCCTGGGCTCCCGCATCTGAAAAGCTAACTCTACAGATTAGCTTTTAACAGCAAGAGCGGCATTTTCTTGTGCCGCAACTTGCTGTATTTTAATTTAAAAAAATACAAAATCCGGAAGTATTGAGGATGCAGGGGGTGCTCCACTTGCTGAAAAGGTGCAGCGACGCACCACTTGCTTCAATACAAAAAGGGGGGAGACCAAGAGGAGAAGGGAGGGAGTGGAAGGATGGGGAGAGTGGTACAGAAGCAGGGATCAGGTGCAGTTGCAGGAATTAGAAGTTAATTTGAGGAGAAGCAAGGAGAGAGAGCATGGGGAAGAGGCAGAGCATACGGAGAGGAAAAGAGAATTCCAAAGTTTGGGGAAGCAGTAGGAGAAGGCAGCCTGGCCAGATGAGGATGTCCTAGAAGGGAATGCCAGGGAACGAAAGCCAGAATTGCAAAAGGTGTAGCGGGGGGGGGAGAGACTAGCCAGTATTTAGCTACAAAAGAGGTATAATGAGCGAGGCACCTGGCTTCGAGGGAGGGAGATATAAAGGGAGCAATGGTGGGTATAGGGCGGGCTGTCCAGAGCCAAAAGACATAAGGAGTGGAAGAGGGAATCCAGTCTGGTCAGGGTGGACTTCAGAGCAGCACTGTAGAGAATGTCTCCACAGTCAAAAATAGGGAGAATCATTTTCCGGAAAATGACTCCGTGAGCCGGCAGGAGGATGCAACCATGGTTCCTGTATAGGGCCCCTAGTTTAGGGTGCATTATTTTGTGGATGGTATCCACATGACCAGAAAAGTCAAGGTGTCAGTCAAGCCAGACCCCGAGGTACTTAAAAGAGGGATCGTCGATCATGGTACCATCGAGGATGTGGAAGGATGGGAGGGCAGTAAGCCTGGAGAGCTTCTGCCTCAAGCCAAAGGTCAAAGAGACCCTCTTTTTGGTGCTGAGGGACAACTGATTTAAATGGAACCAGTGCTGGACCTTGGCCATCACATTAGAAGGGGAGGAACCAGAGGCAAAACGAACTGTATCATCTGCGTACATATGGATGGACGCAGAGGTATAGGCAACAGGAAGGTCATTCAGGAAAGTTGAAAAGGGTATCGGTCCAAGGACAGAACCTTGGGGGACAACAGTGCTGATAAAGAATCTCTGATTCTAACCAATTACGTCCTACCCTCAAGGTAGGAGTGGAAGCAGTTGGTAGCGGAGATGAAAAGCCCCACTGCTGTAAGTTCGTCAAGGAGAAGTTGGGGGGTGCTACAGTGTCAAAGGCTTTGGCCAAGTCCACGAAGATGGCGGAGATGATAAGGCCCTGATCCATGACTGAGAGAATGCAGTCAGTATGCCGGAGGAGAAGGTGGAGTAAGATTTACACAAGCCAGACTGGAAAGGGGTGTAGAAGGTGAGTGAGTCAAGGAAGGGGGAAAGCTGAGAAAGCATTAGGTGCTCCTGCAGTTTAGCAAGGGTGGGAAGCAGGGGAGATAGGGTGGTAGTTGCCAGGACAGGATGAGTTGCCTCCTTTGGGAAGGGGTACAACAGTAGTAGGTTTCCAAGTGTCAGGGAGAAAGAAAGGCTGAGAAGGGATGTGATTGGAAGAGCTATGACTGGGGAACATAGACGGAGGAGTTTAGGGTCGAGCTGGTCAGGGCTTGTGCCCCTGAGAAGGTTCAGGGCTAGGAGGGACTTGATAGTGTCAGCAGAAGAAATAAGAGAGGAGGAGAAAAGGGGAGCTGGGGAGAGGGGAAGGCGAGGGGATGGGAGATGGAGGAGAGAATGGAGGAGGCACAGGAGGTGAAGAAAGTGTTGCACTCAGAGGAAACAGAGGGCATCAGAAATGGTGACAGCTCTAACCTTGAGGATCGTGACAGGGGATTGGACTGCGGGGGGAGAAGAGAGCATGGATGTCCTTCCAGAACTTGGAGGGGTGATAATGTTGTTCTGGAAGGTGGAGGCGAGCATTTGACCTTGTTAAGCCTAGTGACTTTGGTACAGGCATTGTGCAGGGCACTGTATCAGAGTAGGTAATCAGGGGAGCTAGAAGACTTCTGGGCCTTCCAGGCAACATTCCGAGCTCACAGGCAGGCTGAGACCCAGGGGTGGTGGGAGCCATAGACCCTTGTTTTTCTAAAGGGGAGCATGTAGATCCCAGAGATAAATAAATTTGGTCTTGAAATAACTGAGAGCAGAGTCAATGGTGCTGGCAGAAGAGATGGGCGACCAGTCAGTAGCTGCCAAATCCACATGGAGAGAGGACAAGTCCAGCGATTGGAAGGAATCCAGCGATTGGAAGGAACAGATCTGAGGGAGCTTGGATGGGGCCTTGGGGCTGTGCAATCTGTGGACACGGTAGACCATATGGTGGTCACTGAGGGCGTCTGGAAGGGTGCCAACAGCAATAATACTGTGGGGATGGGAGACAAGATCCCAGTCCAGTAGGGTGTGGTTGTGGGATTTATAGTTGTGGCACGTAGGGTCAGTAATCAATTAAGAAAGATTTAGGGACTTAATGCTATGGCAGAATTTGCATTGAGCAGGGAAGAACTAATTTATATTTAAGTCCCCACGGATGAGTAGTTCACCAGCCGAGGTGCGAGTAGAGATTGTAGTGGGAGGTCAGTGATAGAAGAGGGGGAGATACCTTAGCAGCAGTAGATGCTAGTCACATAGATGGGGAGGGGCAGTTCGAGGAGTAGTAGTTTGTAGGCAGAAGGGGAGGAGATAGAGAGCACAAAGATGGATCAGATAGCAGAGGAGGGGTATATGACAACACCACCACCCCTACTGGTACAATCCTGGTGGGCAAGGGAGTACCCTGGGATGGTGACCACAGAATCTGGAATCTTTGGAGAAAGTCAAGATTCAGAGATGACTAAGATGTCAGGTTGAAGGTTAACCATGAGCGGTTGCAGAAGATCTACCTTTGGGAGGAGGCTCTTGATATTGAGGGGAGTCACATTCAACCCTTTGGGGAAGCAGGTAGTAGAGGAGTAAGTAGGGCTCAATATCCCGTGCATCTAAGAGCAGCAGCAAGATACGGGCTTTAACTGGGACAGAGGTGCATCTGCATGTAAGTTCAGAGGGAGGGAGAGTGGGAGGAGGGGGTGGGTTGGAAGCAAGCATCAAAGAGATTCGAGAAGCAGGCAGGAAGTAGAGAGGAGTGAGAGAGACCAGGGAGTCAGGGGATGTGAGACAGAGAAGGAAGGAGGGTGGGAGAAAGGGGGGATAGAGAAGGAGAGGGGAGAAGAGGGAAAGTTAGTAGCTGGAAGGGATGCAAAGGAAAACAGGAGGGGAAGGAAAAAGAGGGTAATGAGGACCATATTGGAGAGACAAGAGGACAGGGTATGCTGGTTGTAGGAGAGAGGGGATAGAATTTGTGCAGAGGAGGAGTAGGAGAGGGTAAGCTGAGAGACTAGTAGGAGAAAGGCATATTATAGAGAGGGGTTGTGGAGGAGGTAGAGGGGGAGAGTGGGCCAGTAAGGTAGGGGAGACAGAAAGGTGAGTAGTACAGGGGTACAGAGATAGAAGAACCCTATATAGGGAGTTTAGGTGGAGACAGCCGAGTAAGGGAAGGGGGAAGAGTGAGCAAGCAGCTAGGGAGGTGGTGGAAAGCACAGAGATATAAAGATAGCGGGATCCTAGAAAGTTTGTGCACAGACAGAACTATGGGGGGGGGGGGAGAGAGAAGCTCTAGCCATGAGGGAGGAGTAGGGTGGAAGAGGGAGCAACACAGAGATACAGAAGTTAGGGGGACACTAGAAGGGAGTATGAGCATTAGACAGAAAAGGGTGTGATAGCTTGGGTGAGATAACAGCAGGGAGGGAGTAAAGATAAGTAGCAGGATGGAGGAATTAGTAGGGAGCAGAGAGGGGGGGATAAAAGGAAAGCGTAGTGAGCTTTATGAAGGAACTTGGGGTGTGTGTGGACAACCATCCTGTCCCTGTGGAAAACAGTATATGGAGGATCTGTGACCAAGGTATGGATTTCAGATGCTCTATGAGTAGAAGAGGTGGCCACTAGAAAAGCTGCTTTACAATTTAAAAACTTTGGCTTACAGTACATGTCGCAAGGGACTCTAAAGTATAGGGGTGAGTATATCAGCACAAGATAAATATCCCAGGCAGCCATATGCTTCCTGATGGGAGGCCTTGTGTGTAAGATGCCCTTAAGGAACCTCCTGAGCAGTGGCAGCTGTGCCAGGCAGAGGGTACCGATGGGCTTGTGGTATGCAGAAGTGGACTTCGACTGTGGAATACCACAGGCCAGCATCAGAAATGTCCAGTAAGTACTCCAGAACCATATGAGATTGGCACCCAAAGGGGCCAATGCGGGTTTTGGAGCACCAGATGGAAAATCTTTAGTTAGTTAGTTAGTTTAGTTAGTTAAACATCAGTTTAGAAACCTTTGAGCCAGAGGCTCATTTACAAAGGTACCTCGTCACTTTTCCATATGACTGTGTAAGTCTTCCTAGTGGAAGGTTAATGGGCAGTCAAAAGTACTTGGAGACCTTCTGAGATACCTTGTATCCTGTTCACTTCTATCTCTTCAGAAGCCAGTCCTGATGGTTAAGAAAGTGCAGGTTGGGATGGACTAGGTGACCCTGAGTCAGTCTGTTCCTGAGCACAAGGATCCTCAATGTGCTGAATGATAGTCTGTTCAACACAAGAAACCATATCTGTCGAGGACAGTTGGGGGCCATGAGAATCATCTTGCCCAGTGCACCTCCAGTTTGAGCAATACCCTCTGTATTAAGGGGATTGAAGGGAATGTATACAGAAGAAAAAATGACTCACCTTAGTAATTGTGTTTCTTCTAATGGAGTCTTGCTGTATTCTGACTCTATGCAGTTAGCCCCAGCACTTAAACTGCTCCGGAGAGGAAAGAGTTAACTCTATGTCAAGGCATAGAACATTGAGCTCGAGCTCGGTTTTCAAACCTCTGTCCCAGGTACTCTTCAGTGTAACCGTCAGATTCTTACGAGCCCTATACTAAGCAACTAACAACCCAGAAATTGTTTTTAAAACTTTTGTGCCAAAGGGCAAAATACATCAATTTTAGGGTCCAAAGACTCAAGTCGAGACCCCCAAAAGAATTCAAGTAGGTAATAAAACAAAGGAACAAGAAACAGTGTTCAATTAAGAAGAGGCACCCAGGTATACCCCTGGGGTGCAACACTGCGCCTACCCACCCACATCCCAAAACAACTAGGTTCTAGGAGGGGAGGCAAGTCAGAATACAGCAAGACTCCATTAGAAGAAACACAATTACTAAGGTGAGTAATTTTTTCTTCAAACAACATGAAGTCTTGCTGCATTCTGATTATATGCAGAATACCAAGCAGTACCCCAGAGGAGGAGGGAGCTACAGAACCTATTTTGGGAACAGGCTCTGCAGTACTGCAGTACCAAACCTAGCATCACTTTTAGCCTGAATGTCCAGGGAGTAATGTTTGGTGAATGTGTGAACAGTCTTCCAGGTGGCTGCTTTACAGATTTCCACCAAGGGTATGTCTTTAGCTGCTGCGACTGAAGCAGCTGTACCTCTGGTGAAGTGAGCCCTCAGGCCTGAGGGTGGCTCTTTCCCCAATTTTGAGTAGTAGAACTGTATGCAAGAGACAATCCACCTAGCAATAGATCTCTTGGCGGCAGACTTGCCTTTACCCACCTCCCCATAAGTGAGAAACAGCTGGGAGCAGTTGTTTCTATGGGGCTTAGAGGATTCTAGGTAGTAACTCAGAACCCTCTTTACATCGAGACTGTGTAATCTCCTCTCTCCAGAGGAGGAGAGATCAGTGAAAAATACAGGCAATGTCATAGATTGGTTCAGATGGAAGTCTGATACCACTTCTGGGAGGAATTTCCTATTTGTACGAAGGACCACCTTATCCCTATGGAATGAGATTAAATCAGGTTCCACTGATAGAGCCTGTAACTCACTGATTCTCCTGGCAGAGGTAATAGCAACCAGGAATACAGTTTTCCAAGTCAGATACTTGAGCTCAGCTGAGCAAAGGGGTTCAAAGGGAGGCTGCATCAGCTGTGCAATACAGATATTCAGGTCCCAAAGAGGAGTCGGATCACTGAAGGGAAGACTGATGTGAACCAAACCTTTAAAGAATTTCTTGAAAACTGGGTGGGAAGCTAGAGAAGAGCCCTTCCCAGCCAAGAGAAGAGCAGAAATAGCTGCTACGTGCACCTTAAGAGTGGTAGGCTGAAGGCCTAAACTGTTAAGATATACCAAATAATCTAGGGCAGTGGCAATATCAGCTGAATCTGGCTGAATGTGCCTCTGGGAACACCAGAACTCAAACCTCTTCCATTTAGAATCATAAGTTTTCCCAGTAGCAGGTTTCCTACTGGCTTTAAGGGTATCCAGAGTTGATTGTGAGAGATGCAGGTCTGCATTCTAGCTCCTCAAGGACCAAGCCTTGAGCCTGAGATTGTGAAGGCTGGGGTACAATATCCTCCCCTGAGCAGAGGTCAGGAGATTGAACTGTCTGGGAAGGCACAGGGGGATTGTCACTGATAGTGACAATTGTAGATGATACCAAGGCTGTCTGGCCCAATCTGGGGCTATCAGAATTACAGTGCAGGGTTGGGACCTGATCTTGACTAGAACCTTGAACATCAGAGGAAAAGCATAGAGAAACCTGTTGGTCCAATCCAACAGGAGGGCATCTAGAGGAAGAGACCCCCACAGAGGGGGCCTGCAGCAGAATAGAGGGAGCTGATGGTTGTCCAGGGCTGCAAAGAGATCTATCTCTGGAGTGCTCCATCTCTTGAAAATGGTCTGAAGGATGAGAGGATTCAGAGTCCATTCGTGTGGTGACCTTGAGAAATCCTGCTGAGGGCATCTACAAGTACGCTGTCCTTCCCTGGAAGATGCACAGCAATCAGGAAAGCCTGCAGGGAATAAGCTAGTGACCATATTTTCATGGTCTCGGTGCACAAGGCCGAAGACTGAGTGCCTCCCTGCTTGTTGATGTACCACATGGTTGTGGTGTTGTCTGTCCTGATCTGCGCCACTTTCCCCTGGATTAAAGTTGAAAATGTCTGAAGGGCCAAAAGGACAGCCCTGAGTTCAAGAAGATTTATGTGAAGGAGAGACTCCTGATGGGACCAAGTCCCCTGAGCAGTATGCTGATCCAGGTGGGCTCCCCATCCCAGCAGAGAAGCATCTGTGGTGAGAGTCACTGTGGGAGCCTGACTGAGGAAAGGAACCCCTTGCCTCAAGTTGTCCTCTTCCAGCCACCACTGGAGGGCCTGAACCAAAGTTAGAGACACTAGAACCAACTTGGAGAGGGGATCTTTTTTCTGAGACCAAAAGGCTCTTAGGTGAAACTGGATGTCCCTCATCTGAAACCTTGCCCCTTGCACTATTGCAGTGCAGGCTGCCATGTGGCCTAGCAACTTCAAGAAATGTCTGGCTGGCCGAGACACGAGTGAACGAAAAGAGGAGGCCAGAGAGATGAGGGATTGGACCCTTGATAGAGGAAGGAAGGCCCTGGCCTGAACAGTGTCCAGCTCCATTCCTATGAATGTGAGAAGCTGAACTGGTTCCAGAACAGACTTTTCCAGATTTAAGGTGAATCCTAGGGAGTGTAGAAGATTGTGAGTGACCCATAGAGCTGTTCTGACTTGGTCTGGGGACTGACCTACTGTGAGCCAGTTGTCCAGATAAGGGAACAGCAGGATGCCCTGTCTTCTGAGGAAGACCACCACTACTGCTAGGCATTTGGTGAATACTCCTGGGGGCAGATGTTAGGCTGAAAGGCATTGCTCTGAACTGGTAATGGCCTGAGGGCAGTTCGAACCAGAGGTACTTTCTGTGGGACTGCCTGATAGGTATGTGGAAATAGGCATTCTCGAGATCTAGAGAGGCTAGCCAGTCTCCTGGTCTCAGAGAGGGAAGAATAATTCCCAGAGTCACCATCTTGAACTTTGGCTTTAGTATGTGCTTGTTTAGGTACCGTAGATCCAGGATGGGTCGCCACTCCCCTGTCTTTTTTAGGGTAAGGAAGTACCTGGGGTACAATCCTTTTCCCCTGTGAATGAGAGGTACACTCTCCACTGCCTGCAGAAGCAGTAGAGAAGAAACCCTTGCTTCTAAGGCCTGCATTTCCTCTTCCAAGGAAGGACAAAAAGCCTATGCTCTTAACTTTGGGAACCTGCTGAGAGCAAGACCCCGGCTCACTACTTCCAGGACCCACTTGTCTGAAGTGACAGACTTCCAGGCCTAGAAAAAGTGAGCCAGTCTGCCCCTACAGGAATTGGGGAGGCGACCCTAGCTGACACATCAGGGTGTCTGTTTGGCAGGGGGCTTAGATTGAGAGGAGGATGCAGCCCTTGTCATCCCCCTTCTGCCTCTTCCCCTAAAGAACCTCCTCTGCCGGAAAGATGAGGAGGCCTGGGCCTGCTAGAAAAGCCTGTGACAAGGCCTGCCCCTGCCAGCCCTGGACTGCTGTCTCTGAGGAGTGGTCTGCTTTTCTTTGGCTGCAGCACTCCTGTATGTGGTCCTGTATTCATCCATCTTTTTCATGTAGGTCTGTTTGTTCCTCAAACAGAGTGTTATCGGTGAGAGGAAAATCTATGGCTTTGGTCTGGGTATCCTGAGATAAATTGGTACACCTGAGCCAGACAAATTTCCTCATGGAAACAGATGTAGCCATGACCCTAGAATAAACATCATTCGAGTCCACAGCAGCATGAAATTGGACCTTAGAAGCTTCAATGCCATCCACAGCCACCTGCTCCAGCTCCTTGGCCAGCTGGGGAGGGTCATTCTTAGCCAGCTCCAGAACCGTATCCCACCTGGACTTCTGGTATCTGGCTGTATATGCCATATAACTGGATTGCCTGAGTCCCAAAGAGGATGCCAAGTACTGCTTCTTTGCCATGGCATCCACTTTCCTGTAATCCTTATCTCAGGGGTGAGATGCCAAGGGGATATTAGCCTTGTCACAGGCTGCAGCTTGCACTACTCCAACATGGCTGCAATGGTTAATAAGGAAATCCGTACCAGGGCCTGAGAGCATACCTCCTGTCCATTTTCTTATCCACAGGACGTATGGATGTTGGAAACTGTAATATTTTCTGCGTCTGTTTCCCCAGGGACTTGTGCAGAGGGATAGACACCCTTTTTGACTCTGGGACATCCATCATTTCAACATAGTCAGGCTCCTCCTAATCCTGTTCAGCTTCTTCCACCGGAAGCTGAAGAGTCTCAGCCACCTTCTTGTAAAACAAGAAGTGGGAGGGTGACTCAGAAAGCCTGGGAGGAGACACATTAGAAGGCCTGTCTGGGGAGATGTCAGGCTCAATAGGCTCATCTAGGTCTTCATAATCCTCATCATCGTCTCCTTCCCACTCACCCTCATAAAATGCTTCAGGGTCATACTCAGAAGCAGGCAAGTCTGACCGAACCCACCATCTCTGTGTCGGTTCGGTCAGAACCGGGCAAAGCAACTGCACAATAGCGATTGCTCTGGCTATCTTGTCAGCGGTCGGACCATGGGAACCGGGATCTGAACTGGCTGACTTGCGCTTTCTTTTTGCAGGGACTGATTCTGCAGAATTGGCTCTCCTTTTGCCCGAGGAGGTATCGCCCAGGTCAGTGGGCACCCCCTCAGGTTCGGTCAGAACCGAACCGGGCTGGCCATCCAGGTCAGCAGATTTTTCCGTCTCCCTTTCCTTCAACCTACTTAAACGTTTATCAACAGTGGCCTTAGGAAAGTTCCTACAGATCTGGCAGTCTTCTTTGAGGTGGTCAAACCCCAGACAATACACACAGATGAGGTGGGGATCAGCCTTGGCAAAGGCCTCCCCACACAGTGCAGTGTTGAAACCCAGTGGGACTGGGTTTCTTTTTGGGTTTCTCAGACATGCCTTTAAACACAAAGTCACCCTTACCAGCGTTCAAGCCAGGCGACTACCAAATCTATCGGTTCCAACCATGTCACGGGTTGGATGAAAGAACCGGAGAAATCAAAATTTTCTTCAAGAACTGATAGATACCGGAAACCACACTAAAACACCTGTAAAAAACAGAACAACAAATCGCTTCAGTTCCCAACCAGACCAACCGGGAAGAAACCGAAAACAAAAACAATTTCTTTACAAACCACACTACTACTTACTAATACACTTACTGTACCGGGACAGAGATGTAAAGACCGAAAAAAATTAAGAAGCAGTTTACTAAACCGACCGATTTTTACCACAACCGAACCTAAGTGAAGGAGAGAATCTCCGGAGCAACTTCACAGTAAGGCAGAGTAAAGAATCTGACGGTTACACTGAAGAGTACCTGGGACAGAGGTTTGAAAACCGAACTTGAGCTCAACATTCTATGCCTTGACATAGAGTTAACTCTTTCCTCTCTGGAGCAGTTCTGGGGCTAACTGCATATAGTCAGAATACAGCAAGACTTCATGTTGTTTGAATATGATTTTTCCATTGCAGTCTGCATGCATCCTGACAGAAAACACCATGTTCTGGATTTCTAGAGCAGAACTGAGGCAGTCTGGCATTGAGTGGGGAAGTAAAAAGGTCCACATCTGGGATACCCCACTCATCGAACTGTGATCTCATGATGTCTGGAGCTAGAGACCACTCGTGAAGATCGGCTTCTGTTCAACTGAGCTTGTCTGCCAGGGTGTTGTGGACTCTTGGCAAACAAATAGCCCGAAATATGAACCCCTGCTCCAGGAACCCATCCCACACTCTTATCGCTTCCTTGTAGAGAGTGTAAGAGTGTGCTCCTTGTTGTCTGTTGATGTAATATATCACAGACTTGTTGTCTGTCTGGAGGAGAACCGTTCTGTAGCTAACGAGATCCATTAGTGCTTGTAAGCTGTCAAAAAAACAATTCACATCACCAACACATTGATGTGGAGATGAGTCTTGGACTGGTCCCAGACACCATGTATTTGAAGGCCCTGACAATGGGTTACCCATCCCAACAGGGAGGCATCTGCGGTGAGAGTCATCTGAGACTCCGGCTGGGAGAACGGAAGCCCTAGAGGAGATTGTCCTCTACTGTGTACCATGTGAGTGGCCAAACCAAAGACTTGGTCACCTGAAAGGGGTAGGTCTGAGGACATGATGCTTCTGACCCATGTACACAGAGTATCCACTGAATCTTTCTCATGTGTTACTATGCCAGGGGTACTGTGAACACTGAGGAGGCTATCAGACCCAGCATGCATTGCATGGAGTGGACTTAAACAGATTTGCATGCCATAATGTAAATACAGCATACTGTCTACAGGATCACCTGCATTCTGCACTCTGGAAGGAAGGCTGGGCCTTAGTCTTATCTAGAAGAGCTCCTATGAACAGCAGCCGCTGTGAGGATTGGAGCTGAGACTTCTAGATTCAGCAGAACTCCCCTGGTGGTAAGGAACTGAGACACTGTGGCCACTGTTTGTTCTGTTTCATGCCTGGATGAACTGGCTATCAGCCAATCATCCAGGTAAGGGTAAACCTGGAGTCCTAATTTTCTCAAGTGCACTGTGTGTACTGCGAGGCACTTTGCAAAAACTTGAATCACCGAGGAGAGCCCACAGGGCAGGACTCTGAACTGGTAAGCTGCCTAGAATGAAGAATCAAAGGAATCAGAGGTGGCCTGGGGTATGAAAATGTGCTGGTATGCATTACTAACTAGGGGCAGCATCTGTCTGCCAACAGATGGAACTGAAGCAGACCTACTGTAGACTGTATCAAACAGGGTTTTCAATGCAGGTGGAATGAGAGTAACTAAACTGACGGGCATGGAAGAAACGTTTACCCACTAATCAATGGCTGTAGGCTCAAAATTATGTAAAGAAGCATGACTTTGAGCAAAGCCTTGAATGTTAGGCCCTCCTGAGGCACAGCAGTAGGGCCTGGGCCTTAAGAGTCCTGGTTAAGAAGTCATCATCACTGGCACCAGACCCCTCCCTCTCTACATCTTCCCGGAAGGAGGGGTGTAGACAGGTTGGATTGCAGGGCATCTAATCCAGAAATGGGGCCCCAGCAACACTGATGACACTGGCTCCAAGGACAAAGGCCCTGTGCCAGGGGCTGCGTCAGGACCAGAACTGAATTCAGCGCCAGGAGATCCCCGGTTGACCTGGCACCGACATAGTGCTGACGCAACGCCAACCCAGTATCTACACAACACTGATCAGGTGCCAATTCAATGCCACCTGGCACCATAAATGGTGACAACCTGACACTATTTTTTCAGCACCTTAACCGGCACCAAGTCAGGCCCCGAAAGTGTAGAGAGGGCTGAATCCAGTGCCAGGAGATCCTGGACTGACCTGGGGCCAGCATAGTGCCAGGACCAGCACCAGAATTGGCGCCAGGCTCTTAAGGGTCAAAACCCAGCACTGATGCCAGAGCCAGACCAAGCGTAAATAACCCAGCCGGCATTGAAGTGACCAGCAATGATACCTGGCTGGTCCCAAGTGACACAAGGTGGGGCTGCAGCCAGTGGAACAGGAGTCGGTGGCACAGTCACCAGTAAGAACCGGATGCTGTTCCTGGAGTCAAATGCTCAACCTGGCTTGAGGATCCTGCCCGTGGCTCCAGTCCCACCAATCCTGAAGGACCTGGGACTGGATCCGCTGGTAGAGACACACAAGCCTGATGCTGTACCCACTGCTCCAAAGAGCTGCCCAATGGTGGAACTGTCCACCAGGGTCTCCACTTAAAGAGAGAGAGGGAGACTCCAGACCCAAGACCTTAACATCCCAGTACCAGGGGCCCCCTGGCAACAATGATGGTGCTGACAAGGTCCTACAGCCCTGGGAGACTGAGGATGTCGTGGCAGACCTCCCAGAGGGTGACCCAGATTGGCGCCATTTCTTCCCCTTCCTAAAGGAAGAGGAAGAACTTGAGGCAGAGTGGCGCCGAGAACCTGACAGGAATCGGGAATGGGCCCGTCCTTTTGTGCTTTCAGTAGGACTGTACTTCCTCCCAAGCACAGGACTGCCCATGGTCAGAACCCTTCCCAGATGGGGCAAGTAGACCGGACATGGCCTCCACTTCAGGAACAGCCTGCCTGAAAGTCTCCCTACCCTCGTTCTCCATGGCTGTCAGTAGCAGATTCTGCAGGACTGAGAGAAAAGCTGACATTAATATTTTTGTAAAATCACTATACTGACACAAAAATAACAAAATCTAGCTTTAAACAATAAAACTGAGAAGAACTGAAGGCTGTTGTCATATAAACATTAAGTTCCAACTCCCGGAGGGCAAGTGACATCATCACTGATGTACACTCGATGGTGGGGGGGGGAAGGAACCGAGGCAGTTGAGAGCTGGTGCTAATGTAAGCCTAGTGCCACAAGCCACTCTCCCGGTGCCGTGCATATGCACAGTTTGCCTCAGCGCCAGCCCTCCTGAAAAGTGTTGGCTCCCACAGGGTCCTAGTGCCCTGACTAAGACTCATTAGTGTGAATCAACGTTGAAGACTGATTCCTAGAAGATCCTCTTCTTCCTCATCCATGGCCTGTTCCTCATGTATTCTGGATTATATTCAAGTTCTTCATCGACATCAAGCGACACTGGTTGAGAGTCGACAGGATGGGGAAACAAATCAGGAGGAGTAGATGATGGGAAATCCTGTGGATGGTGGCTGGTGTAGGCCCAGTACAGAGGCCAGGACAGAGAATGGGAGCGTCAACGAGGCAGCTAGAGGTGCCAACGGAGCAGGTGTCAATGGTGGAAGCAGGAGCAGACACTGAAATAGCTGTAATGTTGTTTTTTATACAGTGCCTGTGCATTGATGGAGCCTGAAGGAGTCATTCATGTTGAGCCTTTGACAGGGCAGTGTCCAGCAGTTGAAGTGGCTGCTGTGACACCTGGACAGCTGGTTCTGATCGCTGTATGATTTTTGTAATATAAAAATGTGTTATGGAGTGTCTCTCATGAGACATGCTGTTTCAGCTAAAAAAGAACAGCCAGGAGATAATTACAGGTTAGAAGAGACTAAATTAAGGATCCCCTGTTTACCTAGCTTAATTGTAGCTTGCCAGCTGACAGGATAGACAATATCCATTTTATGACGTTTAGAGGAAGAGAGCAGGTTATGATGCTTTAGTGCGAAGTCATAAAAGGTTCTTTGATGTGTCCTGGTAAGAAGAGCTACTTGAGATCAAAGAGGGGATGTTATTTAAAGAGTGTCATAATTTGTGAAATGAGTTTTGCTGTAATGTCACTTAATTAATTTGCATCCTGATTGATGAGACATCCTGGATGTATAATTTTTTATATTCTGACAGGGAGGAGCTAGGTGACCTCATGCAAAGAGGTTGGCCAAGCCAATTTTAAAACAGTATTCTGTTTTCCACTAAGACACACATGTTGGGACTCTGAAAAAGCAACATCAGGCACTATTAGGAGGTAAGTATACATTAGAAAAGACAATTCTAAGTGTACTGTGGTAGGACATTTTGTCTGCACTTTTAAACCTGTTTTGTTTAAGTGATTTGTATGTTTTGTGATATACTGTTCTGTATTTACATTTTACATTTTTTATCTATTTTTAAGTAAACCTCTACTTTAGAGACTACTTGCTGTGCCTCTGAAACTTTTTCTTGACAAGTGAAGCATACATGGCTAAAGTTGACACTGTACAAAGCTTACTGGTTTTACCAAACTGGGAAAAGGTAAGAGTTTATTCTGAGGTCTTTAATAGACTTTTAAGGGTTCATTTTGTATGCCTGGTTAGGTGCCCGTAGGTGAAAGATATTTGACCCCCTCCAAAGAGCAAAATTATCTGAGCCTGTACATTGGGTACGCTAGCAAGAGGTTTACAGTTTGAATCCCTCCAGAACGTGAGACCAAAGTCTGATTCGAACCAACAAAACAGACAGAAGGGTTACCCTGTTCTGTTAACTGTTCACAAGACTGCACTGGGAGGTTGGCACTGTGGGAGCAGAGGGCCTGACCTGCTGAGTAGGTTTGTGACAGACTGGATGGCAGCAGTGCGATAATTTTGTTATTACAAAGTTTTATTGTTCAGTGTGTCAGCTTGAGATCGTCAGCTCACTTGCAAAGAAAGAAAAAGGCAGTGATTTGTTTTTAAAAAGGACACAGAACTATATCACTTGGCATACAGTCAAGTTCCTACCCGTTTTATTTTTTTTTCTAAAGTGCAAGTCAGAGTAGCCGTAGTTAGGGAAGAAGATGGCTTCCAACTACAGCAGGCACACTTTAGACTACTTAAAGCAATTGTGCGGGGACAGAGGAGTCCCGTTCGAGGTGAAAGCCAGCAAACAGAACCTCGTGGATGCCCTGATGGTAGCAGATACCCAGAGCATCGAGTCACAGACAGCGACTGAAAAGGACCAAACCTTGAGTGTGGCGGAGCTAGTGGCCAGTGCAGTGTCCAAATCTGATGAGGAGAGCAAGAGGGCCACTGTTAGCGAAGGGCCACAGCAGCAGAGGAAGGTCACCAGTATCCTGGATCCAGAAGTACTCAGGCTGCAAACTGAGTTGTGCAGAATGGAGCTGGAGTTCCAGAGGGAGAGGGACCGTGAACTGCGGGAGGCGGACTGTGAGGCAGAGCAAGAATGCAGAGACGCAGACCATGAGGAGCATGAGCGCCAGAGGCAACACGAACTGGAGAAGCTACGACTCCAGCCAGCGGCACCAGAGCAGGTAAGTGGCTTGGGTCTAACTGGGGCTACAGGACTAGGTTACAAATTGAATTCCAAATTGATAGCCGCATTTAAAGAGGGGGAGGATATGGATGCCTTTTTAAATTCTTTTGAAAAAGTTTGTATTCAGGCTAAAATTCTTAGGGAGTCCTGGAGCTTCCAGCTATCCCCGCTACTTACCGGGAAAGCTCGGGATGCACTGGGTCAAATGGACAATGAGGACAGTGGTGATTACAGCAAACTTAAAGCTGCACTGTTAAAAGAATTTTGAATTAACTGCTGAATCATACAGAGCTAAATTCCATAAACTCAGGAGAGGCCCTGACATGAGCTACGAGGAGCTAGCCTCGAAACAGCATCAATTTTTAAAACGTTGTTGGGAAGGAATTGAAGCAAACTCTGTTGATAAAATTGAAAATGTGATTTTGTTAGAACAGTTTTTCTGGGCATGCCCAGCACAGCTGAAAACCTGACTGGAGGACCGAGATCTCAAAACAGTACAAGAGGCTGCTGAACTCTCGGACCGCTATGCCAAGAGCAGACCTGCTCTGAGAGCGAATGATGCGGTGAGCGTGGCAGTGCAGAAAGGGAAAAGCACGCTTTCAGGGCAGCTAGAACCCTCACTGCCTCCACCAAAACCAGTTAGCCCCAGGTTTCAGAGAAAAGATTTCTCTGAGAGAGGAAATTAATGTTGGTTGTATAAAGAAACTGGGCATATTGCCAGACAGTGTCCCAAACGGACGAGCAATAATACGCAAGGTGGTGCTAGGAAGGAAGTGGGTTGTTTGTGTGTCCCTGGAAGCATGCCAGTGAACATGAGGGAACACATGCACCCAGTTATGGTGAATGGTGTACAGATGCGAGGGTTAAGGGACACGGGGCATCCCTGACATTGGTAAAAGGGGATCTAGTAGAGCCGGGTCAGCTTATACCCAATAAATATGTCATTGTACAGGAATTTACTGGTGAAGAGAAAACATTGCCCCTCGCTAGTGTTCTCCTAGACGGAAGTTAAAACCGGGAACTGTGCAACAGGTGGCTGTAGCCAAAACCTTAGCAGTGGATGTGATCCTGGGCAACAATCTCAAACAAGGGGTGGTGCGTGCAGTTACCTATAGCCAAGCAGCAAGGGAAAATTGTAGTTCCCTGGACACCACAGAAGTCACTGTAAAGACCACTGGGAGGCTGGATCCCCAGCCTGTGTCTCCAGATGGGGAGACTAATGAAAAGGGGGTAGAAATTTCCCCAGTAGCAAGTAACCACACAGCTACAAAGGGTTACTCCAAAGAGGGAGGAGTGACCCATTGTCAGAGGGTTGGGATTAACAGTGATCCTGAGTGCCCTGAAGCTAGTGCTAGGGACCCTAGTTTAGCGACTGAAGGGGACCTGTCCCATGCCTTGGGAATGTGTGAGGGGTTTGCAGATGCTCAGAGACGTGACCCTAGTCTAGACAAGCTGAGGGCTTGGGCAGACTCTGACGGAGCACAGGGAGGTGATGGCAGACATAAGGTTTATTGGAAAAATGGACTTATGTATACTCAGGCTGTGCAGACAGAGGGAGGGGTGCTAGGCAGGCAGCTTGTTGTTCCCCAGGGGTATCGTGAGCAGTTGCTCAAGACTGCACATGATATTCCCTTGTCTGGTCATCTGGGAATCGCGTGCACTACGCAGTGGTTGGCCCAGAATTTCTATTGGCCTAACTTCACCCAGCAGGTGAAGAAGTATTGCAGGTCTTGGCACTGGTGCTAAGAAATAGGGAAGGCCGGAAAGAAAACCCAAGCTGCCTTGATTCCATTGCCCATAGTGGAGGAGCCATTCCAGAGGGTTGAAATGAATATTGTGGGGCCTTTAAATACCCCCAGCTCCTCAGGGAAGAGATTCATCCCGACTGTGGTGGATTATGCCACCAAGTACCCAGAGGCAGTCACCCTATCCTCACTGAGGAAAGAAAGTGGCAGATGCCTTACTAGGGATTTTCTCCTGTGTTGGGTTTCTGCAGGAGGTTATCACCGATCGAGGGGGTTCCTTCATGTTGGACCTGATGAAATGTTTATGGGAGAAGTGTGGGGTGGTGCAGAGATGTACGACACCATATCATCCACATGCCAATGGGCTTGTGGAAAGATTCAATGGTACCCTGAAGTCAATGCTCCAGGTGTTTGCTGAACAGCATGGGAGGGACTGGGAGAAATACCTTCCCCACCTGTTGTTTGCATACAGGGAGGTGCCCCAAGAGCCAACAGGATTTTCCCCCTTCGAACTCTTATATGGATGCCGGGTACGTGGGCCCCTAGACTTGATATGGGTGGACTGGGAGGCAAGCACACCACCCAGGGAACTCCCACAGTGGATTACGTCCTTAAGTTTAGGGAAAGGCTGAAGGAGCTTATGGGGACAGCCAAGAGCAACCTGGCAGCTGTCCAACAGAAACAAAAAATGTGGTACGACCGCAGAGCCAGAGCTCACTCGTACATGATAGGTCAGGAAGTCATGGTTCTTATTCCGGTCCAGAAAGACAAGCTGCAGGCTGAGTGGGCAGGACCGTACAAAGTGGTTAGGAAGGTAAATGACAAGAACTATATTATAGAGTTACCTGACCGAAGACAGACAGAAAGGATGTACCATGTCAACATGATGAATCCATATGCAAATAGGGCTGACATGGTGTTTGCAGTGTGTAGTTCTGGGGAGGGGATGGACGAAGAAGACCCCCTTCTGGACTTGCTAGAAGAAAGCAAGCGGGAGTCCTCTGTGGAGGCAGTAAAACTGTCTCCCCTGCTGGCCCTCGGACCAGATCCAGGAAGCAAGGGAGGTTTTAGCAGACTTTGTCCCATTGTTTAGCGCCAAGCCTGGACTAACCCCCTTAGTGGCTCACGATGTGGAGACAGGAACACAGACGCCCATACAGCAGACAGCACATCGTGTGTCAGAGGCTGTCCAAAAGGACATTAGGAGGGAAGTGGAGGAGATGCTGGATTTAGTGGTAATCCAGAGATCCTATAGCCCCTTGGCCTCACCCATAGCCCTTGTGCCCAATCCAGATGGCTCTACTCGTTTCTGTGTAGACTATCATGGACTAAATGCAGTCACGAAGTCAGACACCCACCCGGTGCCCCAGACGGACAAACTCCTGGACAAGTTGCGAGGGGCAACCTACCATATGACGGTTGACTTGACCAAGGGTTATTGGCAGGTAGCGTTAATGGACAGAGCTAGGGAGAGGTCGGCCTTCATCACTCCAATAGACTTATCTGAATTTAAAGTAATGCCTTTAGGAATGAAGAACGCCCTGGCCACTTTCCAAAGGTTGGTGAACCAGGTGTTAAATGGTGCTGAGGAGAACGTCATGGCATACCTGGAAGACACTGCCATCTTTAGTGCCAGCTGGGAGAAACACCTGTCCCACCTTAGGGAAGTGCTGGGCAGGATACAGAGGGCTGGGTTCACTGTCAAAGCCAGGAAGTGCCAGGTGGCCATGGGAGAAGTGGCATACCTCGAGCATGTGGTAGGCCGAGGACAGCTCCGTCATAACCATATTAAAATAGAGGTAATCCAGGCGTGGCCAGACCAGAAACGCAGAAGCAGGTTAGGAGTTTTCTTGGGACAGCAGGGTACTATAGAAAATTTGTACAAAATTACAGTGCTCTTGCTGCTCCCCTATCTGACCTGGTAAAGAAAAGAATGCCAAAAAAAATTACCTGGGGACCAACCTGTGAAGAAGCCTTTATCAGACTGAAGGAGGCACTGTGCAGTGCTCCTGTTTTGACAAGTCCTGACTATAGCAGACCCTTTATAGTTCAGATTGACGCCTCAGACGTGGGTATTGGGGCAGTACTGAGTCAGACATCCAGCCAAGGAAAGATCACCCTGTAGCACAGCTGAGTAAAAAGTTACTTCCCAGGGAGCAGGAATACTCTATTGTGGAAAAAGAGTGTCTTGCCATAGTGTGGGCCCTAAAGAAATTAAAGCCATAGTTGTATGGGCAGTATTTTGTAGTACAGACTGACCACAACCCCCTGGTTTGGCTGTCGCAGATGGGAAAAAAACAATGGTAGATTGCTAAGATGGAGTCTTGCTTTGCAAGGGTATGATATGACAATATTATATAGGGCTGGAGCCAAAAATCAGAACTCCAATGGACTGTCTCATGTCTACGAGGAGTGAACTGATTTGGGAAGCTCATCCCATGCAGGGGGATAGAGCCCCAAATTCAGTCTAGGTGGGGAGGACTGTGACATCTGGACAGCTGGTTCTGATCGCTGTATGATTTTTGTAATATAAAAATGTGTTATGGAGTGTCTCTCATGAGACATGCTGTCTCAGCTAAAAGAGAACAGCCAGGAGATAATTACAGGCTAGAAGAGACTAAATTAAGGTTCCTCTGTTTATCTAGCTTAATTGTAGCTTGTCAGCTGCTAGGATGGGAAATAATAAACTTTTATAATGTTTAGAGGAAGACAGCAGGTTATGATGCTTTACTGAGAAGTCATAAACAATTATTTGATGTGTCCTGGGAAGAAGAGCTACTTGAGATCAAAGAGGGGATGTTATTTAAAGAGTGTCCCCAGGGTCCTTAAAGAACTAAGAGAGGTGGTGGCTGAACCTCTTGCTATCCTGTTTAGCCGATCACTAGAAACAGGGGAGGTACCCAAAGACTGGAGGATAGCAGATGTAGTTCCCTTATACAAAGGTGGGAACAAAGAGGAAGCGGAGAACCACAGACCAGTCAGCCTCACCTCGGTAGTGGGGAAGATCATGGAAGCACTACTGAAGGAGAGATTGGTGAAACATCTGGTTGTCAATGGACTACAGGACCCAAGGCAGCATGATTTCACCAGGGGGAGGTCATGTCAGACCAACCTCATTGAATTTTTTGACTGGGTGACCAGGGAGATGGATCAGGGGAGGGCAGTGGACATGGCCTATCTGGACTTCAGCAAGGCCTTTGACACTGTGCCACATAGAAGACTATTGCACAAACTGGGGAATATGGGTGTGGGCAGGACAGTAGTGTGGTGGTAGGTAACTGGCTGGGCAGCAGGACACAGAGGGTGGTGGTAAATGGCTGTCACTCCACAGAGGGAAGAGTGACCAGTGGGTACCACAGGGGTCACTGCTGGGACCGGTACTATTCAATATCTCTATCAGTGACATTGCGCAGGACCTAGAAGGCAGAATTTCACTGTTCGCTGATGACACAAAGCTCTGTAACAGAGTAGACACACCAGAGGGTGTAGACAGAATGAGAAGGACCTGCAGAAACTTGAATGGTCAGGGTTTGGCAGTTGAAATTCAATGCAAGGAAGTACAAGATAATGCATATGGGGCACAAAAACCCTGGCACAATATATCAATTGGGGCGTGAGGATATAGCATGCACCAAGCAGGAAAGGGATCTTGGGGTAATCATCTCTGATGACCTCAAGGCAGGGAAACAGTGTGACAAGGCAGCAGGTAAAGCAAATAGGATGCTGGGATGTATAGGCAGGGGCATCACCAGCAGGAAAAGGGAGGTCATAATTCCACTATACAAGACACTAGTGAGGCTGCACCTGGAGTACACTGTGCAGTTCTGGAGACCTTACCTACGTAAGGACATAGACAGGGTAGAGAAGGTTCAGAGGAGGGCAACAAAGATGGTGCATGGATTGCATCACAAGTCCTATGAGGATAGGTTGAATGCACTGAATATGCACTCCCTGGAGGAGAGGAGGGAGAGAGAGGGCATATGATAGAGACATACAAGTATCTTACAGGGAGGAACAGGGTGCAGGAATGCACTATTTTTAAGTGAAAAAGATGTTCCAGGACTAGAGGGCATGGGATGAAGTTGGAGGGAGGTCGATTCAGAAGAAACGTGAGGAAGAATTTCTTCACAGAACGGGTGGTGGACAAGTGGAACACCCTGCCACAGGAAGTGGTGGGGGCTGAAACAATCACGGGATTTAAGAATGCATGGGATAGACATAAAGGAATTCTGGAGGTCAGGGGTAAGGGGCAACAGACTTCTTGGAAAACATAAACTGAACTTAGAAACTTAAATGGGCAGACTGGGTGGGCCATAGGCCCTTATCTGCTGACACTGTCTATGTATCTATGTATGTATCAATGTGTCATCATTTGTGAAATAAGTTTCGCTGAAATGTCACTTAATTAATTTACATCCTGATTGATGAGACATCCTGGGTGTATATTTTTTTATATTCTGACAGGGAGGAACTAAGTGACCTCATGCAAAGAGGTTGGCAAAGCCAGTGTTAAAACAGTATTCTGTTTTCCACTAAGACACACGTTGGGACTCTGAAAAAGCAACATCAGGCACTGTTAGGAGATAAGTATACATTACAAAAGACAATTCTAAGTGTACTTTGGCAGGAGATTTTGTCTGCACTTTTAAACCTGTTTTGTTTAAGTGATTTGTATGTTTTGTGATATACTGTTCTGTATTTACATTTTATTTTATCTATTTTTAAGTAAACCTCTACTTTAGAGACTACTTGGTGTGCCTTTGAAATTATTTTTCTTGACAAGTGAAGCATACATGGTTAAAGTTGACACTGTACAAAGCTTACTGGTTTTACCAAACTGGGAAAAGGTAAGAGTTTATTCTGAGGTCTTTAAAAGACTTTTAAGGGTTAATTTTGTACACCTGGTTAGGTGCCCATAGGTGAAAGATAGCTGGCCCCCTGAAGAGCAGAATTAACTGAGCCTGTACACTGGGTACGCTAGCAAAAGGTTTACAGTTTGAATCCCTCCAGAACTTGAGACCTAAGTCTGATTCAAACCCACAAAACAGACAGGAGGGTTACCCTGTTCTGTTAACTGTTCACAAGACTGTGCTCGGAGGTTGGCACTGTGGGAGCAGAGGACCTGACCTGAGTGGGTTTGTGACAGCTGCCAATCTCCAGGCGGGGAGGACAGACCAACATTGGACCCCAATCCTGATATCTTTTGAAAGACAGTGACAGTCGAGTGGGGAGAGGCCCCACGGTCACAGCCTGGGATTCATCTTTATCTACAGACTTACCCCATCTAACAGGTGAATGGGAACAGTGTGGAAAAGCGTCCTCATCATTCCAGTGCCTGTCCTATTCAGAATGGCGGTGTTTTTCTGCCAATTTTGAAGACTTATCCTTTCTATTTTATGATTCAGTGATGGCCCGTTTACCACGGGGATCCGCAGGCCAACAGTGAACCAAGAACAGAAACGGTAGACAGTGGTGAAGCCACATTCACTGCAACTTGTTTCTCCATTTCTTGTAGCTTTAGAAAAACCTCTAAGGCATTCTTGCAATGGCTCCTTGTTGTCGGTTTAAAACTCTGTTAAACTGAGTAGGTTTCAACGTCATGGTCTATACTGAGGCAATGGATACAAACGGAGCGATCGTCATTATAAATCTTAAGGTCACCGCAATGGCAATAGCGGAACAGCAGTTCCCTGTCTTTATTTGGAGGCATAAAAGAAAGTTAAAGGAGTAGCAGCATTAGCGAATACTTGCAAAAGTTTGATGGCGTCATTCAGCAACAGTGGACCAATGAGTTTTTGACAGAGGGATAAAAGAAACTGAGGCATGCTGGGGATGCTCACATTATAGAGGCACCAACGAGACATGTCGATGTGGGTGGCCACAGCTTGCAAAAATTTCTGTCAGGTCCTGACACCAACCGCTTACAGTTCCATGATGTGGTTCAATGGAGGGAGATATCCTCGAAGAAGATCTGGAGGTCTGGTAGGTTCCCGATGTCAACAGGGAATGTCATGGTGGGTGTATGGAGGCAGCTGTGGGACTAGAAGAGTTGGTGTACCAGTGGGCATAAGAGATTGCAAAAAAAGAAACAAATGAAACAAATAATCACCAAAGTGCTGGTCCACTATGTTGGCTAGAGACTATAATTTGCGTGCCAGCCCCAGAATCCAATGCTGGAGCTGGCTGGTGCTGGGCATGTTGTGGAAATTAGACGCTTTGCTCTCACAAACGTGTTTGTGCACCCACTGACAGACTACCAAGGAGCAGCTTTGGCTTTAAAGAAAGCAGTTTGCATGTCCTCCTGGACAAAGGAAGGGGCCAGTCGTAGTGGCCTACAGCAGCAAGGTGGGATGGGGGGGGGGGAACAGCCTCCCCAAATAGGTCTCTTGAATACTATGATCCCGTGACACAAGGAACGTATAACTCAATGTTGTGTCTTTCAGAGTTGGACACAGTAATCACGGGTGAAGGCTTGCACATTCTGTGCTGGTAGTTGCAAAGGATATGTGAAACTGGGCAAAAAAGGTAAACTGAGCTCATAATACTAACCCACATCATAAATGCTTGACCAGCTCTCAATGGCACAAGTCAACTCTCGTTTTCCCTGTTGCTTATTTCCTGATCTCTCAGACCCGCAACAATTCAATGGTGTATCTACTGGTTACCATTTTATACTTCTGCTCCCAAGCTTTGTGGCAAACTATTAAAAAAGAAATAAATCTACTACAGCAGGGCTTTTTTCTTTGCACATGGGGTTCAGCATGCCCCTCCATGGCAACTGACAAAACCCTTGAAGTTGCTACTTCCCCTTACCCATAAACTCCTTACCCTCAATTTCTACCTTTGTCAAATTATGCCCTGACAATACCACATTCTATGTGCTGCTCT
Source organism: Neoceratodus forsteri (assembly GCA_016271365.2). NCBI lineage: Eukaryota > Metazoa > Chordata > Ceratodontiformes > Ceratodontidae > Neoceratodus > Neoceratodus forsteri. The sequence continues at coordinate 910,424,583 of CM057449.1, read as the reverse complement.
CTATCTCGTAGGTAACATGTTTATATCTTGTTGTAATGGTTAAAGTCTGTTTGTGAAATATTTCTGTAATGACAAGGAACATTTGTAAACAAACTACTCTGGATCAAAAGTGTGGTATCCGATTATACAAATAAATAAAGTTTGCCTTCTGTTAGCAGCAAATGGTCTGTTCTGGACTGGCTCTGAGAACACTTTTAAAAGTCAGCAGTTTCAAAACAATACAGTGGTACAGTTCAACAGTATTTTTATTTCATAAAGCGTTTTTTTTATAAATTATATGTGAAAATAAAATAAACTACATTGTGGTGATTACGGGACTTCCAATGACGTCATGGAGCTGAAGCAAGCTTAACCCACAGAGCTCCCGTCCCAGCCGACTAACAAAACCTCCAAAAACCTGGAAAATCTACTTGTTCCTGCAATTAAAATGTCTAAAAATACTCAAGGAACATCTCTTGTCAGCAATAGAGGCAAAAATTATCCAGATCATAAAAATAAGTAGGACGACGCTGTGAAAGATTTAATTGAGAAGTCCCCCCCCCCTTTATTCTCCGCTTCGTGGAATTCTGGATGGCACATATGTCTTACTTCTTGGACATTTTGTATATGTTATGTTTTTTTTTTATTTTGGGCTGGTCACCCACTTTTTATGTTCCCTTCTTTTGTTTCATTTTTGTATTAATGTCTTTTGTTTTTTCGTTTGTGTGTTGTGCTGTGCCAGGCTCCTCAAAGCAAGCTGTGGGATGTTTTATTATTTTTGTTTTCAGTAATACTGGTTATTTGCACGTTGGGAAAAACAAACCCCCCTCCCCCCTTTTTATTTTTATATAAGCGTTACCTTTGATATGGGTTTCAGGTAGCGATATAGGCATAGGCACCGCTATTTGAAATGGTTTAGCGGTACTATTTAAAACAAGACTCTCCTCTCGAGAGTATTTTCTGAAATGGGGTTTTTATTTGTGGTGTAGTGTACACTAAGAGACAGAAGCAGCTAAATGTTCGAATTAAGGCTGTAAAATAAAGCCATGATAAATGGAGCTCCTGCAAGTGAATTCAAATAGCGATAGTGGGCAGCGGTACAACTTACCACCCTTAACGCCGCTATCGCCAAGGTATCCTTAGCGCTAATCTTTAATTCTTCAAAATGCGCCTCGCTAGTGTAATGCTCGGTAGGAGAAGGAGCTTACCGAGCTTTGGCAGACTGTAACGGGGCCCAAATTTGTATATTGCCCGTAAGTAGGTTGTCTTCTAGCAAGGTAGTTTTCTACATTACAGGGCTGTTCAGTCCAAAGACGTCCTTCTGTTGCAGCACCTGGGCGGAGTAAAGGCCGGCCAAACCTCTCCCCTTTTTGTGCTGTTGTTTAAAGGGGTGGTCCTCCGGAGTACATATCTAACTAAACTAATTTATTCCTTTAATTTATTTACAGTACAGTGTTACATTTGATAAGAATTATTAAAATGTCCTAATCTTATGACTATAACAGAAGATAATACTTCTTGTATATTAATTTTGGTTTGTAATTTAAGTCTTTGGGGTGGAGTTATTTGATCACATGATTTTTACTGCTATAAAAAGAGTCCCCAGATGGAGGTCAAGTGGTCTAATAGGGGTTTGTGTAGTTGATGATAACCCTTGAGAGCTAGCTGATTTCTAGCTCTGAAAAGTTATTTTATTTATGTTTTCTTGTTTTGACGCCTTTCAGTCCGCTGTTTACAAAATAAATTCTTAATTTGACTGCCTGTATTGTCTGATGCCTCATTTTATCCCACACCAGCTCACAGACGCCATCAGACTAAAAATGGGCCTATCTAGCAGATCAGCCTCACCAACTAACTCACAGACAAATGAGTATGATACGGATGGAGAATGTGACCTGCTGTCACGCTCCAGATTTGAAACTTTACTGCAAGAAATAAAAGAGTTGAGGAAAGAGAACAAACAAGAATTTCGAGCAATGCAAACTCAATTATCTACCTTTGAAAACAGAATGGGAACAGTCGAGGAACGGATCTCGGTAACGGAGGATACGACAGCCCAACTTTCGGAGATCATTCAAACCTTACTATACCAAACTGAAACACTACAGGCAAAATGCTTAGACCTGGAGGGACGATTGCGGCATGAAAACCTTCAACTGTATGGTCTCCCAGAGAATATGGAGACAACCCCAATGGCGCCATTCACAGAAAACTTACTATGAGATGTGTTAGAGCTTCCACCTACCCTTAATTTCCACGTGAAGAGAGTGCACAGATCACTGCAGAAAAAACCCATGGACCCTATGGCAAGGCCACGATCCAAAGTATTCAAGTTGAACTCATTCAGTGTAAAAGAAGAAATATTAAGGTGAGCCAGGGGTTAAAAAGAAGTGAAATATCTTACAAATTGGCTGTTTCTAGACCACAATTACCCACAAGAAGGGCAATCCCAGAGAATCAAATAACTCCCCATTCTAACAGCGTTAAGAGAGAAGACCATTCGCTTTCATACCCCCTACCCCTCTTGACAGAGTATTTTGGGAAGATGGAGTGAAACTTTATTTAACATACGAGGAGGCACAGGAGGCACTTAAAGAGAGGAGAATATCCATAGAGGAGAACAGGAATCAAGAGACAGAGAAGAGAGGGCCATTCAGATAAAGCACCATGTACAGGAAGACAGGGGGAAACAAACCTATGGCGCACATGGAAGCAATACGCAGAATCCAAAACATCCTGAGCAAAAGTGCTGAACAGAACCAACCTGATACCTGAAAGAAAACGTGAACTTAAGCAATTTAGTTTGCTGAATCAACTTAAAGGAAGTCGAAGTAGCTACTGAAATATACCCGAGGACAACGCTTCCTTCGGATAAGTATCGATCACATAATTAAGCTCAGAGTACCTCTACAAAGGGACTGAGAGATATACAAAAAAGGGGGAGTCAGCACCAAGAAGTCATATAAATGAACCTGCTGAATGAAGGAAGGAAAAACCAAAACGTGACTTGGTTCTAGTACATTAGCATAATTTCTGTGTAGTTAACTGCATGATAGTTTGTATTACCACTAGGATTTTATATGCTGAAGCAAAATGATAGTTAACTAGGACGTTTCCTCTTTCTTACCCTTAGAAATTACTGCCTAGCACGAGGATCCATGGGAGGGTCTGGTGATCCTAAATATTATTTAAGGCAGTCCTCTTTCACCCTCTCAAGTAAATTATGGGCAGTTTGATTGAGTTGCAAAGAGGGTTAACACTAGGCCAAAGCTCAGTTAGTCCGCCATGTTTTAGGACATATGCTATAGATGTCTCTATACTAAGCCTAGTTTTTTTTTTAGTAGTTGACTGGGAACGGGGTGTATTGGAGATCAGCCCGTGACCCTCACACAATAAATAGGGAGCCCACTGATATCGAGGCTCTAGAGGAGGTCCTCCGGTAACAGAGGCACACACATTCCTCCTTGTCCTCCTTAGAAAGGAGAACACAGGGGCTAAGAGAGCATCTAGCCCCCAAGCTTGAAAGTACACACTGTACGTGTATATAAATCTTCAGACAGCCATGTTGGCTATACAGGTTTTTGTTAATTGTAGCAGGACAGTTGGAACTTTTAATTAAGGAATACTATCAATGGTACAAATATAACACAAAATGGAGGAGGTTATCCTCGGGGAGATCAGACGCACAAATTATGTATATGTACCTAAGGGGAGTAATTGACTTTATGTAAAATGGCACAACCCTATGTAATATGTACTTATAATGTGCATGGTATTACGAACCCAGTTAAAAGGAGTAAAATACTACAATATATGAGAAGGGAAGGAGCGAACATTTTACTATTACAAGAAACTCACCTTTCCCAAAGTGAACATAAAAAATGTGAGCGTCTGGGATTTACCCAGGTGGTGGCCTCTTCATACCGAGGTGGGAGAAGGCGAGGGACCGCCATTATGATAAGGCATGTCGTACATTTTGAACCGAAGGACAGAATGATAAGGAGGGGCATTTTGTTCTGTTAAAAGGCCTGCTAGATGGGCAGATGGTAACTATATACCACCAGCATCAGACACCTCACTCTACAGAAGCTTTTTTAGTAAATTATTGGAATGGGCAGAGGTTAGGGTGATCTGTGGAGGAGACTAAATATAAATATTAATGGGGAACATAGAGATCAAATGACCCAAGGGCGAATAAATAAAACAACCAGAAGTGTTAGAAAGCTGATACAGGAAATGGGCTATGACGATATATGGCAGTATATAAATGGACCCACTAGGAAGCGCACTTTTTATTCGCAGGCTCATGATTCCTATTCATGTTTAGATTTCCTTTTAGCCCCAAAAGAGCAACTGAATACAGTGCAAAGCATATGGCAGGGGGCCTTTAATCTTTCAGATCATGCTCCCATTTTCTGTAAACTTTAAGTGCAGGCTACTCGAAAGAAGACCTTTTGGCAATTAAACCTATCTCTCCTAAGAAACCCAGAGGTGTGGGAATCGATTACAGAAACGATAACCCAGGCCTTACAAGACAATGATACTCAGGACACCTCAATGGCTATGATCTGGGACACCATTAAGGCAATTGTGAGGGGGAAACTAATAGGGATTTCATCCCACCAAAAAAACAAACAAAGGGGATCACGTAGGCTCGCCCTAGAAACCCAAATAGAGGTACTAGACAATCTACAAAGTGAGAAACACTGTAAGGCAAGATTGCAAGAGATCACCACCCTTAAAAAGGATTTAAATGAGATCCTTAATTATGCTACTGAGCAGAAAAGTACAGTTACGTAAGAACTTACCGTAACAGTAGATCTTCGAGAGAGGCTCTTGCAGTAGGTAATTACATATAGGACTGACGTCAGCAGGCGGCAGGACCCCATGGAAAAATTTCTAGCTAGCAGTCCCTGGTGAGGGACCGCCCCCACGTCAGGTGACCAGCGTCAGGAGACGTCGGTATAAAGGGGTGGTCCCTGACGCCCGTCTTCCAGTTCTTTCCCACCACAGGCCAGAAAGGCCCGGACGAGAGAGGAGCAAATATTTCCATCACTGGAAAAGGAACTGAAAAAGCCTAGGGGGATGGAGGGTGGGAAGGTATTACCTACTGCAAGAGCCTCTCTTGAAGATCTACTGTTATGGTAAGTTCTTACGTAACTGTACTATCTTACTTCGAGAGGGCTCTTGCAGTAGGTAATTACACATAGGACTGAATCCCAAGCAGTCAGGAACAAAGAGAGGCACCAGGAGGAGGAAAACTACTCCAAGAAGCAGTTCTAGCTGTGCAAGCCTCAAGATAAGAGGCCTTGCAGAACAGCCAGCCCGAAGCCTGCTCTACGGCGAGAGGTAACATCCAAACTGTAGTGTTTAGTAAAGGTATGAACGGAAGTCCAGGTGGCGGCAGCGCAGATGTCTGCCGCAGACACACATTTTTGAAACAAGCCGCTGAGGCAGCTACTCCTCTGGTGGAGTGGCCTCCTACCTGACCCAGGAGGGTCTTGTTGTATTTGTCATAACAGAAAGTGATGCAATGCGCCAACCACTTAGATAGGCATTGCTTGGAAACAGCATTGTCTTCCCTTTTATGAGCAAAAGAGACAAATAATTGATCAGTCTTTCTGAGATCCTTCGTCCTGTTGGTGTAGTGTAACCCCTCACCCCTGCCTTTCTAGCAAAATGACAGGTGGCATGCTGTTGAAGCTGACAGCAGTACCTGGTGGGGACTGGGTTTGGGGATGATGAGGTTACTCGGCACAGGGGACCTAGGTTTGGCTACTCTGAACAGGGGTACCCAAGTAAATTCCGAACACAGGAAGCAATAACTGTAATGTCCAGAACCAGGAATGGGATTCTTCAGTGTGGCTTTTATTCACATCCTAGCTGAACAAACAAAGCATAGACAGACCTCCATGGGGCTACATTTCCTGGTAATGCAGATTAGAGACAACAGAACACTTTATCACTATTTCCAGCCCTCAGGCTCTAAACCCACCAGGCACACAGCCCGGACTTGCACACAGCTTTGGGTAAACAGCCCGACTTGTACACACTTGGGTTTTCCCCACTGGCCTGGCTCCCCCGCCGGCCACTTGATCCATGGTCCATTGGAAGAATGAACCAATTATCCCATTCGCACGGTCCATTGGAGGAAAGAACCAATTATCCTGTTGTGGCTCGCTCCCCAAACCACACTACAGTCTGTGACTCCTAGAGAGAATTTTCCTTACAATCCCACGTCTGGGTACTTCCCCCATCACTGTCCAAGTGCCTGAGGCAAAGTAGAAATCCACAGAAGAAATCTGTAGAGGTGGACCTGGTCACTAAAGATGGGGGGCCACCCATCTCCAGCTCCCGCAGCCCATACCCGGCTATTTCTCTGGAAACTGCACAATTCCTTTACTGAACTTTTAAATGTAGATTAAGGGTAGATGTCTGTCACATCACCTCTACATATTATTTGCATCCCAACAAACTCTGGAACTTGAACCTACTTTTACTTTGCTTAGCCCATTACTCTAGGCTTCCCAATATTTAGTAGTTCAATTCCCACATTGTCACACAAGTTCCAGGGTGAAAACATAGGCCCTTTTAGCCAGAGCAGACACTCACCCTCACGTTGCAGGTGCCCCACAGGCGACTCACAAATCTTCTTTTCTCCCAAATAAATACTGGAACAAACAGGCAGCTTTTTCCTCCACAAGCAGAACTGAGGATTGCCCCAGGAATCTGCAGAAACCTTTCCATTCCGGGAGGGAGGCACTGAGATCTGAAAATGGCGGTCTTCCACCACTTCAGTACTCTTCTGTGTCTCTCTTTAAGGTAGAGACACACACCCTTCTACTTAAAAGTAGCCCTCTGTCAGGGCTGAGGCTCCTAGAGCCTTCACTGAGCTGCTTTACCAGCAAGCTCCCAACTTCTCACTCCACTCACTGAAGACTGACTGAAGACACGGACTTCAAAACTCCCAATGTTCTAACTCCCTCCCTTTGCTGCAGATTCCAATGTGGCTCATGCAGCTGCGAAAGTTCTATTGGTGATGTCATCCCTCAGTCTCAGCTGAGACTGAGAACAGAGTGAGACAGTGTGAAACCCATTTAACTGGAGTTTCACAAGCTGCCTTCCCTGCCTACCACTAGGTCTTACTGGGATTCTAGTAACCCTGGGTAACAAGGGGGTTACAGTAGTATCTCAGAATCCGGTGAACATCCATATTATGGAGTAAATACTCCCCTTGATTACAGTACTGCATGAAAAAGGTAGGTAACTATGTACTGATTTAGAGTAGACTCTGCTATTACTTTAGGGAGAAACTTAGGATTCATGCGAACAGCAACATGTTCCTTGTGAAAAATCAAGTATGGGATTTTACACATCAGGGCCTGGAGCTCAGAAATTCTCCGAGTGGAAGTAATGGCCACCAGGAAGAGAGTCTTCCACGAAAGGAACTTCAAATCTGCAGAAGCTGCCGGTTCGAAGGGAGGCAGAGTAAGTTTCTCAAGAACAAAGTTCAAGTCCCAAAGGGGAGCAGGAGTATGGATAGGGGGTCTCAGATGGAGGACCCCTCTAAGAAAGGTCTTAGAGACCTCCAATTGAGCGAAGGTTTTGTCTGCAAAGGGGACATGATAGGCCGAGATGGCTGCCATGTGTACCTTCAGAGAAGAATGACTGAGACCCAGGTCAAACAGATGACGTAGATACTCCAGCAGAAGCCCCACTGAACAGGAGAAAGGTTCTGCGTTCTGGGAAGCGGCCCAGATAGTGAATCTTTTCCACTTCATGGCTTAAGTGGATCTAGTGGAGGGTTTTCTGGCCTCCACCAAAAGCTGCGCCACTTGGGGAGACACCCCAAAATGAGACTGAGCTAAGTCTGCAGGAGCCATGCGTGCAGCTGGAGGGATTTGAGGCCTGGATGGACCAGGGTCCCCTGATCCTGGGTCAGTAAACCTCGAGACAGAGGAAGAGGAAGAAGATGATCCTCTGAGTACTGTTGTAGAAGAGAGAACCAAACTTGCCTGGGCCAGAAAGGAGCAATCAGAATCATTCGTGCTCCTTCTGAGGCTAGTTTCTGCAAGACTCGTGGGATAAGTGGAATTGGGGGAAAGGCATAGACAAATCTGTCCTTCCAGTCTAGAGACAGAGCGTCTCTCCAGAAAGCGCCTCGCTCTGGAACGAGCGAGCAGAAGATGGGAAGCTTTGTGTTTAGGGGGGATGCGAACAGGTCGACCTGTGGTGTTCCCCAAAGTCGAAAGATACTGTCTAGGACCCCTTGGTCCAGTTCCCACTCGTGAGTCAGAGCAGAAGAGCGACTTAGCTTGTCTGTTAGGGTGCTGTTGACTCCCGGAGCATGAATTGCCGTGAGGTGAAGGTCGTGATGTGTTGCCCAATCCCAAACCCTCATTGCCTCCCTGCACGGAGGGTAGGACCAAGTCCCTTCCTGTTTGTTGATGTACCAAACCACGCACATGTTGTCCATCTGGATGGCTAGGTGGCCGGAAAGGATGTATTGGTGAAGGGCTTGAAGAGCGTACAACACTGCCTGGAGCTCAAGCACACTGATGTGGAGAGCTTGTTCAAGCTTGGACCAGGAGCCCTGGGTCCGATGAGGCCCTAGATGGGCTCCCCAACCTTCGCCCGAGGAGTCTGTGGTTAGAGTCTGGGAGAAGGGAGGATAAAATAAAGGAACTCCCCGAAACAGGTTCTCTCGAACCAACCACCACTGCAAGTCTTGAAGCATCGGTGAGGAGACCATAACTGGATAATCTAGGTCATCCACTAACTGATCCCATTGGGAGCATAGAGTCCACTGAGATATTCTCATGTGGAGTCGAGCGCATGGAACTGTCAGGATAGCAGCCACCATGAGCCTGAAAAGACAAAGGACCGACCTTGCAGAGACCTGCCTGCAGCCGGACAGCAGACTTATTTGAGTCTGGATGGTGGATGCCCTGTCCGGTGGCAGGAAGGCACTGCCCGTGGTCGTATCGAGAATCGCACCAATAAACTGTAGTCTCTGGGATGGGATCAGGTGAGACTTGGAATGGTTGATGGTAATACCCAGGCAGGCAAAAACCTGCTGGGTAAGGGAGAGGCAGCGCAGCAGTTCCTCCCTGGACGAGGCTGCCAGGAGCCAATCGTCCAGGTATGGAAAACCTGCACCCCCTGGTATGCAGGTGGGCTGCCACCACTGCCAGGCATTTAGTAAATACTCGGGGTGCGAGGATGAATCTAAGCGGAGCGCCCTTGAATTGGTGGTGGTCCCCTGGAACGCAAAACTAAGGTATTTGCGGTGAGATGGGCAGATGGAAATGTGCAAGTAAGCATCCTGCACATCCAGGGCACACAGCCACTGACCCGGCCGGAGGAGGGGCAGAAGGCTCTGCAAAGAGAGCATCCTGAACCTTTTGTATTCCACAAAAAGATTCAGGGAACTGAGATCCAGAATTGGTCTGAGATCATCTGTCTTCTTTGGGACCAGGAAGAAATGAGAATAGTAACCCGTCCCTTGCAGATGAAGGGGGATGGGTTCTATTGCATGTTTCAGCAGTAGAGCTGAAATTTCCTCCTGGACCAACAGAAGATGTTCCCTTGAATGCAGCGACTTCAGAGGGGGGTGGCGAGGTGGTTTCTGAAGAAACTCTATCGAGTGTCCTTCTGCGATGAGCTGGAGCACCAAAGAATCTGTTATCCTCTCCCAGCCCGGAAGGTGGAAGGAAAACCTCCCTCCCTCCTACCAGTTCCTCCAGGGAGTCCGGAGGCTATGGGAGAGGGAAGGAGTCAGGTGGTGTGGGGCAGCGCCGCAACTGAAGCACCCACTGCTTTTTTGGGCGGGGGGCTTTGCAGCTGTGCGGCCCGGCGTTTTGTGGCCCGCCTTCCTTGAGGAGTTGCCTTGGGCGATTCTGTCTACGCAAAGGGCGCTGCTGCTGATGAAGTGGTACATGGATCGACAGACTTCAGTGCCATCCTTCTCTTGCAGATCAGTGATGATGTCTTGACATCACCACCGGCCACCGACGGAAGGCGCTTCCTGGATAACAGATTGCACCTCAGGACCAACCCTGACATGCGGAGCCAAGCATGACGTCGTGGACACGGCTCTGAGCTGAGCTCAGTCAGCAGTGTCCACTGCATGTCGTATGTCACACGAGCATGTGCCTTCGACTGGCCGAACGTGCAGAGCGGACAAGATCAGCCAACTCCTGCTTGACTTGGGAGTCTGGTAGGGAGTCCAATTTGGCTTCCACCTGAGTCAGAATGGCCTTCTGGTAATCCCCCATATGGCCGACATAATTCAGGGCCCTAATCCCCAGCGTGGAGGAAGCAAAGATCTTCTTCCCATACTGGTCCAGAAGGCAGGATTCCTTGTCAGGTGACGACGAGCTGAGGTGTTTTGGGTTGGCCGACCAGCCATGAGCGGCGCTAATCACAACCGAGTCGGCACGAGGGTGAGAATCCAGGAAATCAACACCCTCTGGAGCCTGATATAGCCTATTCGACTTCCTTGGAAGTGGGGCTAAAGCCGACGGCTGTTTCCATATGGTGGTGACGAGGTCAGCATGAGGCTCCATCCAGGGTGGCACCAAGGTAGGAGCTGTCACAGGCAGATGCAGATGTTCAGCGAGTTTCAGACGCTGAGGATCTGGTTCCAAGTAGTGCCACTGATGAACCTCCTGGATTTTCCTTAGCAACTCTGTAAAAGAAGGATCTTCCGGAGGAGACTTCGGAGGAGTCTTTGGCCTGTGCTTCGACGGAGAGTGTGGCTCGTCGTCCCTCTCGGAGCAACCGTTGGAGGAATCCGAGGAGTCCGAGGGTGAAGAGGAGGAGGAAGAGGAAAAAGACTCCCTTTCCCGACCAGGGGGAGGAACTGACCCCTTGGGAAGCCCCCGGGGAAGCGTATTCTGCCCCTCTCTGGACCCAGATGGAAGAGCCCTGGAGTCCGGAGGTGGTGAGGGAGTGTGCCGCCTCGGACGTATGGGAACCTGAGATGGTACCGTTGTCGGTAGGCAGCTCTCGACCTCCCTGGTGAGCTGAGCCTTGGCCTCATCCCACCAGGAGCTGAGTCTCCTGCAGGTCCACCGCTGTGGGGGTGGAGGAGGAGGAGGCAGGGGATAAGGATACGGGTTGTATCCATATGGAGAGTATCCAAAACCCAGCTGCGGAAAGCCCGGCGTCCGGTATTGTGGTGTCGGGTGCTGCGGCGTCGGAAAGACCGGCGTCTGGTACTGTGGCGCTAGATACTGTGATCCTGGGTACGCTGGCGTCAGATAGGACGGAGGTACCCGGAGCCAGGAGCTGCGGGCAGGCGGCCCAGCCGACGCCCTCACAGGCGGATCCACGGCGAGGCCCGGAGGGCCTGGCAGAGGGGGATGACCTGAGGCGGGATGTCACCGGGCAGTTGGTAGAACCGCGCCAGGGCCGGTGTCCGGGGAGCCGACGTCAGATCCAGCGCACCTGCCGGGGGATGATCTGATGGAGGAAGGTCCCCAGCGTCGCCCAGGGATGGAGGAGAAAAATCCCCGGGGTCGGGCTGGGGGGACTCTGGGTCCCCGGATGGCAGTGACGGCTGCGGAGAACCAGGTACGACGGACGTGGGGGGGTCTGTCGTCGGTTCCGTCGCCGACGTGCGGCTTTATGGCAAGCTCCCAGCGGGCGCTGGAGGAGCCGGCATCTGGCTTATGGGAGCCTTCACCGGAGGCAGGCCGAGGAGAAGGATCGACCTGGTCCAATGGAAGAAAGGCCACGTGCCGCCCCGAAGGGTTGTGCGTCTTACCGGCCTTCTCCGCGCGGACGTCAGAGGAGCCGATGCCTGACTTACTGGAGTCGCCCACGCCAGTAGGCCGTGAGCCTGCAGCCGAACCGGGGGCAAAGGCCTCCAAAGCCCGGAGGTGCCCGAAAGGCCCGAGCGTGAGCCAGACAGGTGGGCTGACGCCCCCTCGGAAACCTCCAAGGTGGCCGTCGAGTGGTCCCCGGAGGGCGTTACCTGTGTCCGGCTGCCCAAAGGGAGATGCGGTAGAGGGCCCTTGTCCCGTGCCTCTCCTATCCTTCTTCTTACGATGGCCTTGAAGTGGACGCCTGCCTCAGTTTTTGAGCTCCTTCTCCATGAACTCATCTTTTTCTTCAAAATATGGGCTTCCAGGATTGCTGCCGCCTTTTCCGGTAGCAGCGTTGAAGCTGAGGCAGTACTGGCACTTCGACCGGTGATCGGGGCCCTAGGCAGAACAGGCACAGGGAATGGCGTCCTTGTCAGCGGTAGTTAGGCGCCGCATGAATCGCACTTATTTTGTGCTCGGAAGGTGTAGGGGCGACATCGCCGTCGATAGTACCTAGCGTTAGTCGAAAAAAACAAATTACTTCGGTAAAACCGACGAAGATTGGGCTGACTAAGCACGAACTTTTCCACGAGGCGCTACATGAGCTAACAGCGGGAAAGAACTGGAAGGTGGGTATCAGGGACCGCCCCTTTATACAGGCGTCTCCTGACGCCGGTCACCTGATCGGGCTAGGTCCTCGCCAGGACTACTAGCTAGAAATTTTTCCGTGGGGTCCTGCCGCCTGCCGACGTCAGTCCTATATGTAATTACCTATTGCAAGAGTCCTCTCGAAGTAGATCTCCTTTTTTAAGACATAAATTTTACGACGGGGGACCCAGGTCTGTGAGATTGGTGGCAAGCCAATTACAGGCCATGAGAGTTAAATCTTCAATACTAAAAATTAAACACACCATTAGTGGTGACCTTCAAAATAATATGCATTACATCTCTGAGGCTTTTTGCCAATTTTACTCAAAATTATACTCTAAAAAAAGTCTCCTCCAGAGGAAAGTATAAATGAGTTTCTGTCATCCCTAGATCTTCGCACTATAAACCGGCAACAATCCCTCGGTTTGGTAGCTCCCATATCCCTAAAGGAAATTATTACAACAATCGTGCAACTAAAAACGGGCAAATGTCTGGGCTCTGACGGACTCCCAGGTGAGTTCTATAAAACCTTCTCCAAGACTCTTGCCCCGATATTGAGTAGGCTATTTGCCTATGTGAATACCGAAGGAGGAATAATCCCTCCATCCTGGAATAAGGCTATAGTCTCGGTTATACCAAAACAGGGTAAAGACCTCACAGATTGCTCTTCTTCCGACCCATATCCATATTGAACACAGATTACAAAATCTTCGCATCTATATATGCATCAAGACTTAAACAACTTGCACCACCTTCAATACACACAGACCAATGTGGTTTTATTCCTGGGAGGCAAGCCCAAGATAATGTTAGATGCACCGTTTATGTCATAGAACATATATGTGCCCCAAAAATCCCAGCAGTTATCTTGGGATTAGACACAGAAAAAGTGTTCAATATGGTGTCATGGGACTTCTTGAGAGCGGTACTGACTAGGTTTGACTTTACATTAGGGCAAATGGTCATATATCAGAGAAATTCCCCCCATTCAGAGGAACCAGACAAGGATGCCACCTATCCCCACTCCTATTTGCTTTTTATATTGAACCTTTGGCTCAGTGCCTGCGCCAGGCTCAGGATATAAAAGGTGTTGAAATAACAGGCCTTGAACAGAGACTGGCTCTCTTTGCTGACAATATTCTATTATACTTATCTAATCCAGATATCTCCTTGCAGGCCCTCTTTCAACATATCGGTAAATTTTCTAATATATCTGGTTTCACCCTAAATATAAATAAATCTGAGGCCTTGACTTTTGACTATAACCCTCCACCAAGCCTTAAAAAACAATACCCTACTAAATGGGATAAAAGGTCTATCAAATACCTGGGAATACAAATCCCAAAAAACCTGAACCAGCTTTTCAATTTAAACTACCATCCCCTAGTGAGTACAATCAAACAGGACTTGAGAAGATGGGACTTGTTGCCATCCTCCTTTTATATAAGAACGTTATCGTTAAAGATCAATGCCTTACCAAAATTTCTGTATTTATTTCAATGCGTACCATGTGTAATATCCCCAAAAGAGCTTCTTTCTTGGCAAAAAACCCTAAATGCTTACCTATGGAACCAAAGGAAGCCAAGAATAAGCCTATCTAAGTTGCACCTGCCTAAGGATTTAGGAGGAGTAGCCCTACCCTCCCTCTTAAATTACTGGATCTCAGCCCAGATGAGATTGGCTCTATTGTGGGATACTAAGGCATACCAAGCAGTTTGGAAGCTGACTGATCTATCCAGACCAGTCTCAACCCCACTTCCAGCCTGCCTCTTCTCCCCACCTCATCTTAATAAAATTAGTCAAGAAACACTGTTGGCGACTGCCACCATACCAAAGGGCTGGCAACTGGGTATGAAACACTATACTTTCCAACAATATTCTTGGAAGTACAAGTGCTTTATAATAACCCCCCCTTTTGATACACCAATGCATAATAAATGGTATAGAATTCAGTATTCTAAGGGATTGAAAGCTCCTTGGCAATTATTAAAGGGCAATGAGTTAGTGGATTTCGTGGAGACTGCGAGGCTATATTCCTGGACAGAAAGGGATAGGTTATACTACTACCAAATTAGAGACCATGTTCTAACACAAGTTAGGAAGTCAGGGAGGGACCCTCTTTTGGGAGAGGATGGTACCCCTTTCCGTCAGATTTGGATCTCTTGCCTGGGGGAAAAGGCAATATCTATAATATATAAATCTCTTATACAACAATTGGCACGTACCATGTTGGCGGTTCAATCTAAATGGGAACAGGAATTTACACATCCCATATTTAGTAAATGGTGGCTTAAGATCTGGGGAAATAGATGGAAAACCACCTCCTCCCCAATTTGGAGGGAATTCACATGGAAAGTCAGGGCAAGGTTTTTTCTGGTCCCCTCGATGGTAGCTCTTAGAAACCAGATGCTGGAGGGAATGTGGAGAGGTAAAGGCCTCACATAAACATATTTTCCTGGATTGTCCGGGGTTATCAGCCTTCTGGCTCCAGGTAAAGATGTATATAAAGTCAATCCTGATTTTACTGAGTGAACTTGGGGGTGCTAATCTAATCTTGGGGATACCACCGGAGAAGACCAGGGATAAGACTAGCTTATACCTATGGGCCATATTTCTAGGTTCAGCCTATAAAGCTATAACTCAAAAGTGGCTTCTCAGGACTCCCCCAGTAATTTGTAATTGGAAAGCAAACATACTAAATATCCAACACAATGAACAGATCTGATTTAAACTCCAAGACAAGATAGAAAACTATATAACACGCTGGTCAAGGTGGGAATTATATCAGGAGCAGCTCTAGAGGTAGACAGGGTGTAAATCCTATGTTTGTCCACAAAAATAGTGGAGAAAGAAACATAGGGCATGGTGTGCGAAAAGTATGGCCTAATCCTCGAGGAAAAGAAAGCATAGCTTTAGCATATGAATTTTTTCCTTCACTCTCTTCTCTCCTGTAGAATATTTGCTTTTAGCCGATGTCAATAACTCCACCCTAGAGATAAAGAATGAAATGTAAATATAGAATAATGGTAGTACCTTATGTTCCAAATTCTGTTTTTATCCTGCTCAAAGTTTGTATTAAGTTTGAAAATCAACTTTATCTTGTAATCAAGTGAAATTTATAAGCTGTAATAGTTTTATCTTAACAAAAAAAGGAAAAGAAAATATGTAAAATAACATTCAAAGAATGTAATCATATGAAGAATGGATGTATGAAACCAAATCCTTCAATAAAGCAAGTATAAAAAAAAAATACACTGCACAATGTCACTGACTTTTAAGAAGACAGTGGATGAAATAAAGTCATCATCTGAGAGAATGCGGTAGTGAATGCTAAGCCTCATGAGAATCTAAGGGGTCTAATCCAGCTGAGTTTGCTGAAAAATGTTTTATCTTGAGCCGATGATCAAAAATTCAAAGGCAAATACAATGAGAGTTGAGAGAACTTACAAGTTCTGCACTAACATTCTACCTCCAAGTCATCAAAGAAGTCTACTGGGCATTTTATTCTCAGGTGGCTACTAGGGACTATAGGTCTGATTTTCAAAAGAAACTTTAGACTTCTACCCTTAATGTAGTTGTTCAAAAGGTAGTGCTTGAAAATTTTGATGATAATTTTGTCTGGCACGAAAAATGCCTTCTCAGGTCTGCATAAGCTGGCGATACAGTGTGTACAAGAATAAGCACACCTCTCCAGTAAAAATCTATTAGATTCTAGTCTGGTTCTATCCAGGTTAGAGCACTGAGGCTGCACTGAACAGTACAGTCAACAAGACGAAAACAACAAACGCTGCACCAGGACTCAAGTGCCTCTGAAAATTATGAGCAAGTAAGTAACACAAGTGATTTGGGGCACTCACCCCCAAAAGACCACAAGCTGCTCAGGTGCAAAAGCTCTTTATTAAATAACGTGCAGCAGAAAAATTAAAATGCAAACAGGTTCTGCAAGACAGAACGCCTGATGCATTTCACAATGTTAGCCAGTGCTTTTTAAACAAACTCTGGCCAGAGCCGACAGGGCTGCAGTCGAGGGTCGCGGAAGAAGGGCCAAAGGAGCAGAGACGCGGAACCGCTTGCAGCCACACCGAGAATGCACAAGCTGGCGTTCCACACAGCATGTTGGCGCACATCTGTTTCCTCGCCATGACAGCGGCACATCAGATGCTCCCCTGGTGCTCCTGGATCCCGAGTTTACTTAACTGGGGACCAGAGGCATGAGAGCTACGGTGCAGAAGCCATGAACTATTTGTTTAAAGAGTGCCAATGACCACTTTGGGACTGAATATAAACATAATAATGAGCTGCTCATGAATAGGGTTCATTAATATGCATGAGCATTATTATGTATATATTCAGTCCCAGAGCAGTCACTGGCACTCTTTAAACAGTTTTGCGGCTTCTGCACCGTGGCCCTAGGGTCCACCAACAAAGTGATCTCGGGATCAGGGAGCACTGGGGGAGCTCCTGATGTGCTGCTATTGTGGCAAGAAAATGGATGTGCACCAGTGTGACAGCCAGCTCGCACATTCTCGGTTCAACTGCAAGCGGTTCCGTGTCTCTGTTCCTCTGGCCCCTCTTTACAAGAAGAATGTTATGTGGGGCCAGACAGAGACAAACAACATGAGGGACTCTGGCCAAAGCAACGGTGAGGAAATGGAGCAAACGGGACCTCCAGACAACAGAAAAATAGTGCTTATAAGAAGACTGTATTCACAAAGCGAAGTGCTTCACAGACCACAGAGGCGACTGTGATGCAACTCCTAAATTGTTGTTCGGTCGGAGCACAGTCCTTTTTTTGCTCACAAGAAGTCTGCAGGGCTCCACCCACTGCAGCCCTAAAAGCACTGTATCACAGTGTAGAAGAGCTTTTGCACCTGAGCATCTTGCATCTTTTGGTGCAAAGTGCCCCGAATCTCTTTCGTTACTGTGTAGTCAATGATGACCTCAAAACTAGTGCCCATGGCTCCCTTTCTGTCCTAATACTCCTTGACCTGGTTCAGCATTTGACACTGTCATCCACCATATCCTAGTTCACCACCTTTCCATATTTGTTTGCATCTTTGTGACTATCTTGGCCTGCTTTAAGTCCCATCTACCTTCCCACTCCATTTTGTGTCCATTGATGGATTTTCCTTCTCCACCAAACCTCTCTTGTGTGGAGTCCTTCAAGGTACTTCTGCTCTTGGTCTGATCCTTTTCGCCAACTATTGTTACCTTCTTTGACACAATTTCCCACTTTAAAGAGGGACTATGGTCACAAATTACTGGCATCAATAAATGCAGAATACGGAACAACATAGCTCCAATCACCCTCATGCTGAGATTGAGATCCCTAAGTTACTTTGTTTAAAAGTTACAAATCATTTTACAACCCTAAATTCTCTGCCTGTTCAAAAAAGCCAGTTTCAGTTAAGAGATGCTGATGATGTCATCTCCTGAACTCACAGTCTAGCCCTCCCTATCAGCAAGCCTACAGGACCTGCTTCTCAAGTTTAAAAACTATGTGCAAATGGTTTTCTTCAGTAAAACAGGCAGCACCATTCAATAAACATTGTTTTAGAACTTATGTGTGTTTCAGCTTTTGTATCAAAGTTGACAAATTCATTTTTTTGTTTTTGGTGCCTTTTTGTTGTGGACCTGTTCTGCAGGGTTGCTGGATGCTAAGTAATAGCACATTGCTGTGAGATTTGTAGACTGGATATCTCTGACATGGTCAAAGTCTGTGATCATTCACACCTATCATTCAATTGAGATGATTTCTCAGGATGGCACGTTAAATCAATTATGCTATCACCCTGTACATGGGGGTGGGAGAGATAGTGCTGTTTTGAAACCTTACTAAGAGTTTTTATGCAGTAGACAGCTCAATGCTTATTCACTCACTCAATCAATATTTTATTCATAATCAAGGTATGAATGAATGGGATACTCAGTTGAGCAGAGCTAATTTTCTGTTTTCTCATTGACAGGCTGTTACTTGAGCTATATTCAGGCTCATCTGTGTTGTACTCCACAATACAATGATTGTTTTACCAGGGCTAACACTTCCACCCCTAGAAGAAATTAACACATACCAGGCCCCTATCAAAACTTATTATAAAGCAGACACTGACTAACAGCAATGCAGTTACTAACATTGCAACACTTGTAGCAATACAACTTCCAAACAAGCACTGCAGAGTAGCACTTCACACGGTATCAGCAGCCTGGAGGCATGCTGATTCAGCATCCTGCAACTCTGGAGAAATGAACCACACCAAAAAGGCATTAAAATACAAATTTGTCAACTGTGTTACAAAACCCAAAACACATACATTCTATAGCACAGTTTTTAGAATGCTGCTGCGTGTTGTACTTGTGAAAACCACTGCAGAATGATCTCTTAACTTTGGAGACACAGGTGCTGTAAGCTTGCTGACAGGAAGGGCTATACTGTGAGTTCAGGAGATTTCTTCATCAGCATCTCTTCACTGAAACTGGCTTTTTTGAACAGGTAGTGAAATCAGGGTTACAAAATAGCCCATAACTTTAAAATGAAGTAAAACAGAAACCTAATGTTTGATATGAGATTTACTGGGGGGTATGCTTATTCTAATTCTGCAATGTAGCACTTCTGGCCAGAGTCCCTCTTTAATACTGACTGTTATTCTTATACCAATACCCAACTGTACCTCTCATTAGATGACTGCAGTTTCATCTTTCCATGTAGATTTTTATCCACCTCAGCATTCCAGAGGGCCTCTAATGGGATGCTGGGGTGCATAGGGAGGGGTACCATAAGCAGAAAGAGGGAGGTGGTGTTGCCTCTGTACAGATCGCTGGTAAGACTCCATCTAGAGTACTGTGTCCAGTTCTGGAGACCACCTCTCCAAAGGACATGGACAGGGTGGAGGCAGTCCACAGGAGGGCTACCAAAATGGTGCAGGGTCTGCATCACAAGCCCTACAAGGAGAGACTAAAGGACCTCAGTATGTACACCCTGAAAGAGAGAAGGGGGATATGACAGAGACCTTTAAATACCTCACTGTGGTAAATAAGGTACAAGAGGAAAATATTTTTCAGAAGAAAAGGTGCTCAAGAACAAGGGGACATGCTATGAAGCTGGAGGGAGTAGATTCAGGAGTAATGTAAGGAAGTACTTTTTCACAGAAAAGAGTGGAGGATTCCTGAAACAGCCTTCCAGCAGAGATGGTGGGGGAAAAAAACAGTGGTGGGATTCAAGAATGCGTGAGATAGGCACAATGCAATCATAGTGGAAAGGAAGGTGGAAGGGAGACAGAGCTATGGTTAAGTATGATCTGCAGTAATAAAGTAGGTAGAGAAAAATGGGCAGACTGGGTGGGCCAAGCGATCCTCATCTGCTATCACATTCTATGTTTTTATGTACGCCTTACCAGCACAGACACTGTTGCACAACGATGTCCATCAGGTGGGGTCCCGAGAACACACTGGAAGCCATCATTCAGACGGCCAATGTCCCATGCCAAATGCTAAATTAACAGACTCAAAACTGAGGGCCAAGAACTAAAACTGAAGATTTAGTTATTGTGCACATGGCAATGAGAATTTTAAAAGCAGTACCATAAAAAGATAAAAAATAAACTTTGTATATTTGACAAAGCAAAGCTGAAGAACAGATGGCAAATAATTAGGCAAACATAATGTCCTGATGAAGTGATCAGAACAATCATGAAACATTGATGTTATTTTTGTGTCCAGTTGCCTACATATTTATATTAAGTTCTTTAGATTTTACACTGGTGAGTGGGTCCTTTGCTTCACATGGTTGTACAGTGTGTTACAAGGTTGTGGAGCAGATCCCCTCGGTGCAAGTTTTTTGTTTTGTTTTAGGTATGAAGGGCATTGATGTCATGTTCCTACAGGCTCAATGTTTCCAATTTTTTTCCTACTGCACTCCAGCATTTCCTGCTGGCACCCTGTGGAGTTAGTGGCTGACCTCACAAACATGCAGCTTCCCCTGTGAAGGAGGTAAACATTAATGGTCCACTATACAGGGTCTCTGTAGTCACAGAATGCAATGGTGCCCTCTCTCGGTTGGGGGAGCACTGCACCAGCAGCACTCCTCCAAGACTGGACCTATCGCAGATGTCCGCAGCTTGCTGCTGAACATAGGTCATCCACATAGTAGTACAACAAGCTAACACTGTGCCACTGGGAGCTCCTGCATTTTCATTTTTAACTACCTGTCTCTTCCTCATTAATTTCTGACTCAAAATTATATTTTTCTAGGCTAATGTTTAAAAAAAAAAAATGAAGTCCCCCTGCAAAATAATTCTGTCCAGCACTGAATATTCCCTTACTTCATTTCCATCCCAGTAATAACCTGGACAAAACCTCCAAAATCTGGGAACTCACCTTGACCTTGAGCTATCCTTTGAGAACCACCTAAACCATACCTGCAAAACAGCGTTCTAACATCTTTGAAACATTTCCCATAGTGGCTCAAACCTTGGCTTCTCAGCACGTACACTCACTCATGTCTTGACTACATCTATCCACTATTCTCTTCCTCAATGGCATGCCCAGATCCCTTGTTATGCTTTAACACGTGCAAGATGCTGCCGCTTGTCTCCTTGTACAGAAATGCAAATAGGATCATGTAACTCCTATACTCCAGGACTTAGTCCGGCTTCCTGTCCCACAACACATTCAATAGAAGTACGCCCTTTTATTTTTCAAAGCTCTGCATGCAACTGGCAGGACACTGGCTAACTAGATTTCCACTTAGGTGCCCAAATGACTACTCTGCTCTGAAAGCAGTGACCTTCTGTCTATTCCAACTGCAAATCTTAACAGCTGGTGGTCCAGCTTTCTCCTGTGCTACCTCAAACATATGGAACTGTGTTCTCCCAGAATTTCATCCGAGGATTCCCTTATTCTTGTGGTTAATAAGTTTTATTGATTTGACTTATTAAGACAATACAAACATTAAAAAAGTCGGATACATTGCAAAGGCCTTACAGACTGTTACATATATCTGTAGAAGCAGAGAATGGAACATGCTGGCCAAATAGTAACGAACTAAATATACTAGCCAGGTAAGCAGTAGGATAATACTCTATGCCTGGATGTACAACACCTATCCAGCTGGAGATTAACTTTGAAAGTATTAGCAGTTGGTGCTTTGCATTATGGCTAACTCATACAAACATATCTTACCTGACTCCATCCTACTACTTTCTGCAGTATTTGACAAACCATCAGAAATTATGAGAGGTCCAGGGCCGCTGTCCCCTACTTTACGCCTACAAAATGCAAGAGATCACACACACAAAAGCAAACAGGTCTTCATTGTCAGAGAAGATACTATCCTTTACTGATATTATACCATGTCATCCGTAGAGCAGGGTCCCCTGTAACTCGGTAACAATCTCTCCAGCACTTGCCCCTAAATGCACCATGAGAGGAGACCATTATAGTAGCATGGTTGTGCCTATTCAGCCTATTCCCTCCCTAGGTTTCAAAAATAGAAGGAAGGGAGTCCAGAGGGCAGTACATTTAAAGAGGTTATTGGTCACAGTATGTGATATTCTGGCCCAGTTGGCAACTTGAGCCATGGAAGTAAGTACCTCTCCCAGGGAGGGGGGATTATCTGGGACCACCATTTACACAGTAGGAGTCTTTTAATCTGCATACTGAGTGTCAGAAGTAGTTTCAACTCGGAGGGACGAAGGTGAGGGGCAGGGGTTCGGAGTCCTAATAACAGCAACTCAGGGGACTGAGGCACAGGCTTCCTAAGTATTTTGGACCCCATCTCACAGGTAGCCTCCCATAGGGGCTGGATCAGCCTGCAGGACCAAGGTATATGGAACAGGTCACCTGGGAGTTCCTGACACCTACAACACAGGTCAGACTGAGCCAGCTTTGCCTTGGCGAGGACTACATGAGTCCTGTACCAGGAGTGAATTGTCTTGTTCTGTATTAATTGACTACTGGTGTCAGGATATGCCCCGTGAGCTAATTTTAGACGAGACTTCCACTCTAGGTTCGTAATAGGGGCATGCAGTGCTTTCTCCCATTTATGCTTGGATTCCTCTGCTTGGGACGGGATGGTGCTCCCAAATGGCCGCATATACCCGGCTTGACTGTCCTCTTTCTAAGGCCAGCTATGACTCTATCTGGGAGATGTGTTGCTCTTGGTGCTGCTTATGCCTGTACATAAGGATGGCACTTGTTATTTGAAGGAATCGTCAGAAGTCTTTGGAAGAGATCCCATAAGAGCTCTGCAGGCCCTCAAAGGAATTAAGGGTATCTGTACCAGGAATGAGCATATCTCGAAGCAATGAGATACCACCACATTCCCATGAGGGCCATGTAATTGGTTGTTTATTGATGGTAATCTTATTATTGCCCCATAGTGGGGTAAGTCTTAGGGGAGATGGGGAGGTGCCCAACTTCTTATGCACCTTTGCCCAATATTCCAGAAAGGGACCTATAGTAGGATGAGAACAAGTGCCCTTAGGGGGACGGTTAAATAACAATAGTACCAAGTGAGTACGCTGACCTACCTCTCTCTCCATATCCAGCCACTGGGGAGCGTTGTGTTCAGGAAAATGGAACCATTTTAATGTCTGAGCCAGCGAAAGGCCCATTTATACCCTTCTAACCATGGAAGACCCCAGCCCCCTTCCGACCCATGAGCTCTGAGCTTATTTCTACTGTACCTAGGTTTCTTACTCTCCCACAAAAAGGATCCAGCAAGGAGTCTAACTTAGTAAATCAATAACGAGGTATTTTCAAAGGGATGTGGGAGAGAAGATACATAGTTTTTTGGTGCTGTGACCATTTTAATTGCAGATATTTTACCTACAAGTGACAGTCGAAGAGATTTCCATCTGTCCAGTTCTGTACGAATGGACGCAAAAAGTGGTTTCATATTCAGGTCCCAGATTTTATGCAGATTAGGAGAGATAGTAATGCCCAAGTAGGTAATCCCCTCTGAGGCCCATCAGAGCCCAAGCTGAGTAACCATTTGAGAGGTACACTTAGAGTTTAAAGGTAGGACCTCCGTCTTGGCCTGGTTAATCTTGAGCCCTGAAAATGTAGAGAAATCTGACAAGGTGGACAGTAGGGGAAGGAGGGAGGTGACGATATTGGCTATAGGGAGCAACAGGTCATCCACATACATAAGAGTAGGGTATGCCCTTGTTCCCACCTGGATCCCGGAAATGAGAGGAGTTTGCCTAATAGCAGCCTCCAAGGGTTCTACTGCCAATACAAAAAGTAGTGGGGAAAGTGGGCAGCCCTGACGGGTACCCCTACCCAGTATGAATAGGGGAGACAGCATCGTATTGGTGAGTATCCGTGCAGCTGGGGATGAATATATTGCCCCAATCCAGGCCTGAAACCCCGCCCCCGAGCCCATAGTGCAAAGTACTTGTTAGACATAGTCCCACTCCAGGGAATCAAAGGCCTTTTCGAAATCTATTGCAATGGCAGCAGCGGGGGAAGATAATGTTTGGGTTTTATGGATTAAATTAACCAACGATCTAATATGGTCCTTGCTAAAGCGGCCCTTAACAAACCCTACTTGGGATGGGGGGATCAAACTGGGAAGGAAAGGATTAAGTCTATTAGCTAGTATCTTAGCTAGCACCTTGCTATCAGCATTCAATAATGAAATAGAGCGGTAGCTGGACGCTTTAAGAGGGTCTTCACCTTTTTTTGGTAGCATAGTAATAGTCACCTCCCTAAGGAATGAAGGGAGAGACCTGTTTGCAATGGCTCAGTAAATACTTGTTGCAATACCGGAGAGATTATGGGATGCAACAGCTGCCACACTTCAATAGGAAAACTGTCCCCTCCTGGGGCCTTTCCCTTTTTAAGGGAGAGGATGGTGTCTGCCACCTCCTGGGTTGAGATTGGGGTATCTAGGGCATTAGGTTGAGCTTCCAAGATTTTGGGGAGATGTAGGGACTCCAGAAATGGGCGGACCCCCCTGGGGGTCTGTGGTTCTGGAGGATTTATATAACGAGGGGTTAAAATCCATCATTATTTGATTAATACCTTGCGCCGAGGTCTGGGTCCCACCCCCTGCATCCTCTAAAGCCCTATATGCCTTTCGGCTTGCTGCTTTTTGAGACGTATGCCAGCAGCTTACCCCCCTTTTCTCCCCCTTCCCAATATTTATGCTTGAGTCTAATAATCAAAATCTCTGCCTTTCTAGAGACCAGCTCGTTCACTTGCATCTTCAGAGAGGTGACCTTGTGATCTGCCTCTGACCTAAGGGAAGGGACATGAAGGGCCTTAAAAGCAAGCTCCGCTTCTCGGAGTTGTCATTCAAGCCCCCTCAAATGTTGCTCCCTCCTATTTCAGCGCCGACTCGCATACCCTATTATTGCCCCTCTTAGAGTAGCTTTGAATGCCTCCCATGTGGTACCCGAAGAGGTATCTGCTATGAGGTTATGCCGAAAAAATTCCGTTGCTTCCTTTTGAAGCCAAGGGGGAAAGTCTGGGTCATGAAGTAGCAATTTGTCCAGCCTCCATGCTGGAGACTTAGGGAGAGGGGGGCCCAATGTGAAGGCAAGATGCACAGGGGCATGATCAGAGATAACTAAGGGATGAATAAGGGTATTAACAGCATTACTAGTAATAGTAGGAGAGGTGAGCCAGAAGTCTATTCTACTAAGAGAACTATGTGCTGGGGAATGAAAGGTGTAGTCCTGCTGGGAGGGGTGAAATTTTCTCCAGATGTCTGTAAGGGCCAAATCTTGTTGTAACTGAGCAACTGCCATTATAGCCCTGGAGTGGGGCTCAGTATTGGAAGGGGATCTATCCAGGAAACGGTTCAGAGTAAGATTAAAATTTCCCCCTAATAAAATGGGGGTGTCTTCCGGAGCTATGGATCCCAGCACCTGGGCCAACTTTGTGAAAGAAGGAGGCGAGTCCTCATTCAGAGCGTATATATTACCAGGATCAGAGGGCCCTCCCAGTATCCATAGTACCACCACCCATCTACCCTCAGGGTCTCTCACTTGACTCTGCAATTTCACTGTAGCTGCTTGTGAAGCAGAATCGCCACCCTCTCTTTCTGGGAGGCCAAGACACGAGATGACTGACCCACCAACTCCTCTTCAGTCTCTCAGGACCCCAGTAAGTTTGGTCTCCTGCAGGAAGGCAACCCTCGCTCCCAGTCTCTTAAGGTGGCCCAAAACTTGCTTCCGCTTATTTGGGGTGTTAAGCCCTCTGACGTTCCATATCCAGACAAGTGATATCACCTATTAGTAATAGGGAGCAAATATTTAATTAAGAGATATATCAAGAACAACCAGCAGATAGGGGGCGAGGGCAGCCCAACCAGAAGAGGCAAATTTCTACAGAGCGCCACCAGATATGGAGAGAGTGGGTAAAGCCCATATACCCTACCAGATGACCTTATACTAACAAATAGCGAAACATCTGTGTGTGTCTCTTGTGAAACAAACATACATAAACACACTAACAAACTATATACATTGTGCACAGTGTACCATGCAATTTGGGGATATAGAGGTATCTCTTCGGTCGCAGAGCTCTGCTGTAGGCCAGCCCCTATTCCCAGAGCACTATCAAGTGGTATCCATTCTTCCTTAGCACTATGGTGAGTGCAGGGAGGTAGGTTCTCCCATGGAGATCGAGCAACCCAATAGGAAGGTTGGACCACGTAACTCATTACAACCCCAGAGGGTTGAGAGAGCTGCTCCAGCGGTGTAGCTCAGAAGCTGGGGTAGTTATGGTGGGACTACACAACGCTTCTAATGAGGTGAGGGTTTGCAGGAAAGAAAGTGGAGGAGGACTACCCACTATTTTGGGTGAGCCTAGGGTTATTGCTGATGGGTGCCAACATGCTCTCACAACAAAAATCCTGGTAAGGTCAGGCTCGTCACATCTATAAAGAGTGTACCATAAGCCAGCCAATGCGAGGGCTAGGAGATCTCCCCTTGATAGAAAAAAAAAAAAAAAAAAAACATACCAGAGGGGCACAGGCCTGTGCCATTCACCACTTAGGGCCTCAAGTGAAACACATCCTGGCTACCCATTCAGCACAACAGTTTACGCATGCTGACAAATACTTTCATATTGTATGACACAGCTTCCCAGTGGACCTCACCCCCCCCCACACACACAAGTAAGCGAGGTAGAACCCACAAAAGTTCTACTGTTTAATAAGATGGTACAAAAAAGGCCTTCTTTGCCATCTAGACGTGTCTGGACCTTTGATCAGGACGTCCACTGAGAGCTTGTTGGTAGGCCTCATTGAATCCCTCCCGGTATAGGAATGAGGCATCTTCTCTGCCACATGGCAGTGCAAGTCAGGGGGTCAAGGTTGGGGTGAAAAGGGGCTTGAAAATTCCCTTACATGGCTAACATGGAGAAAGGGTAGATGGGTCAGCCAAGGAGATAGGCCACTGATGATCAATTTAGACACCCCAAACTCACCCCATACCTACAACTCCCCGGCGGGGGATTAAAAGAACAGGAACAGAGAGAAAATAGAAGGATGACTACTTATCTGACCATGCCTGTGGGCTTTCTCTGATCGATTGCCCTGGAGAGGTAGAGCGCTCAGGACGGTCCACACTGAAGATGAGATCTCCACTGATAGAGGAGGCATCCCTTGTAACTTATGGTGGACGCTGCCCTCCGCTATCTGTAGCTCCGTTCTGCGACTCGTGAGGAGTTGCTGACAGGGACAGGTAGCTGGGCTGCAACAAAGGAGTAGGCCTGCCTTCCACAGTCGAATCCACAATGCCTGGGTGTTGATCCAGAGAGCTGGGGCGTAAAGCTTCATATCTATTAGTGATGTGGTAGGCCTGTAACGGATCTGGAGCAACAGTGTCCATGCTGTAGCTCCCTCTGTGTCGTCTTGCCTCTCTCCGAAGGATGCTCCAAGGCCGTGTTTCTTTGAGGATTGCCTCTTTCAGTGTGTTTTTGGGGGGCTCCAGTGTTTGCTCCCTGAGGTCTTGCCAAACTGCAGGCCTGCTCACTGATGGAAGGAGCGGCAATCCAACCCATCGATAGCAGTTTTGCGAAAGGCTCCCGGGAAGTGGTGGTGAATTCTTGTGGCCAGTTGCGCTGTAAAAATCCATGAGTGCATCAGGAGATTCAAAACTGTTTGGGACCCCATTATGCGTAACCCGCATCATGGCTGGGTAATGCAAGGAAAAGGAGAGTCCAATACTGTGCATTTTATGCCTTGCCTCAGAGTATGCTCGGTGTTTGTCCGACAGATCCTTGGAGAAGTCCTGAAAGATGTGGATCCTATTCGATCTCCACACTACATGCTGTAACTCACGAGCTCTAGATAGGACCTTCTCTTTGTCCCTAAAATCAATAAATCGGGCTATGATAGGTCGTGGTATGTCCTGGGCCTGAGACATGGGGGCTAACGTACGGTGTGCGCGTTCCACCTGGAGCGGTATCAATGGGTCCAACTGTAGCATTTCAGGATGGCTAATTGTAGAAATCCCTCGGTATTTTTGCTTTCTACACTCTCAGGGAAGCCCAGGAAGCGAAGATTATTACGGCAACCTCGATTCTCGAGGTCACCCATCTTACTGCGCAGCATCTGTATGTTCCGTTGTTGATCTCTTAATTCTGCCCTTAAGTCCTCAACATGCCCCTCCGTCTCCGAGACCCACTGCTCGGTATGCAACATCCTGGCTTCTAAATTTTGAACCACTTGGGTGTTTCGATTAGTTGCCACAGTGACTTGTGCCATCTGGGCCATAAGCTGACTGAACATCGCCTCAACTGTCGGTTGCTCCCTGGTTTGTTGCAAGCGGCCTTCAGCCATATTTTCAGGCCTACCTCGTCCAGGAGGCTCTTCAGTAAAATAGCAATTTCCACACAGCAAATGAAGGCTTTTTGTATCAATGAAGCTAAATTAGTGTAGCTTGAGTATTACCCCACAAATTACAGTAGAGTGAGGATATAATACCAGCTAGTAGAAAAAGGATTTTAAAGGATATTTCCCTCTGGGTTGTGGAGCTGATCTTTAAGCTGCCATCCTATTTAGCACCCCTAGTTGCTAGTCAATTCCCTTATTCTTAATTGTTTTGTAAACTTTTTTTTATAAAGTTGTCGGCGGGACAAAGCGCAAAAAACAGGATGGAAGGGGAGCTGTGGAGCCGGAGCATGGTGGAAGCTGAACTGCTGAGCTGTGCATTAAACTTGATTTAAACTACAATATAAACTGCATTTCTTTCATTTTATTGGAAAGTTTGGAACTTATCGATAGAGGACACCCTACAGATCATCATGGGTAAAAATAAAACTAATCAAGGGGCCACAGAGGTTAAAAGGCAGCAATCCCACTCTAGGATACCAGGGCCTAGCACGCGATCAGCCTTGCATGATGGAGTGGTTGGAGCGGCAGAAACGGCGCAGGAAGAGACCCTTCAATTGCTGAGGGGGGGGGGCCAAAGATGCAACAGCTCCTGGCATCGGTCTCTGTGGTGAACAATAAGCTAGACTCCCTTATCTCATGAATGGGAACAATTGAGACTACTGTGGATGTCTTGAAAGTAGAAATGGACTATGTTAAAAAGCAGATGGAACGCTGTAGTAATGCTGCAGCTCAGTATGCCAAGGACTCCAAACTCACTCAAAGCAGGCTGGAAATCCTCGAGAATCAGATCCAGGCAGCCAATGTGCACTTCTTGGGGTTTCTCGAGGGAGCGGAGGGAGACCACCTGCCAATGTTCCTCAAAATCTGGCTGAAGGACCAACTAAGAGATCATCCGGGACCTGCGGAATGGCCTATATTAAAAGCTTATAGGATTCGACCATGAGGAAGACAAGATGGCGACGTCCCTCGAATCATGATGGCAGTTCTGGACTAAATGGGCACCAGGGACCAATTGCTGCAACTAGCAAGATGCCACTATCCCCTGCTTTATGAAGGTAACTCGGTGCACTTATTCCCGGACATTTCTTTTGCTACCCGACAACATAGAAAGAAATCTGATGGGGTTCGGCATATACTCAAAGATTTATTGGTCCCGAACTTCGCGTAGTCTATCAGGACAATACATACATTTTAACTTACCCCTCGGATGCAGGACTGTGGGCAACCAAACTTCAGACTGCACATCAAGTTCAGACAGGGGAACAGGAGGATAGTTCTTATGAACTGGAAGAGGGTTGAAAAACTCATAGGTGCTATTTCTTTTGTTTACAATTCCCTGTAGGGAACAGTGCCTGACTTACTTTTCTCTCCTTGCATAGAGGAGATGGAGGGACTACCGACATGCCATATATTTTTCATTAACCTACCACAAAGTTCTCTATAGAAATGTAGTTTTATGTGGGTGAGACTGATTAGGGTGCATGCTGCATTATAAATATTCTTTTCTTCTGAACTTTCTTAATGTTAAAATTTGTACTTTAATTACTGAGGGAAGCTCCTATATCGAGATTGAGATTCACTTAAGATTTCATTATTTATGAAATATGAATGCTAGGAATTTATGAGAAGTGAGTTTCCAAGTCTCCTTTATTTCATTAGTAATGTAATCCCAGTCTATAAATATGGAGATTATTTAATGCTATAGCAGTTACAGTTTCTAATTGTTCTATTAAAGAAATGTTCTATAACACTTGAGATAGGCATGGTCCCAAGGCCTTTTTAAGGGCAGGCAATTTTGGACATTTGATCGGACTATTACCCCCCTACAGTTTTTTTGCCATGCGCTCTTGGGCTGTTATTCACAGCACACCTAGTTTAGATTTTACTAGGAGTTTAAAATGTAGATGTCCCCCACCACTGGGGCTTTGTTAGGAGATACAAATATCCTGTATAGTGTATTTAATATCGTTACGAATGTAAAATGTTTCCTGACTGGAACTGATGCTTTGTTTTATCATGACAAAATGAAAAAAATATAAGTAACAAAAAAAAAAAAAAAACTGGATGGCTGTACTCAAATATGCAAAGATATAAATGAGGCACAATCATAGTATCATCCAAATCTCCTACACATGGTGCCCCAAAATAAGCATCTAGAGTTAATAAATGTTAATGAGCCCAAGGCAGACCTATATGGCACAGATTCAATCCACAACTGGAAATACAGGTTACTCACCTGTAACAGGAGTTCTAGGAATGGTATATGTTGTTCATCCACACTGTCTGGCAGGTTTCTTGCCACTTTAAATCTTGCCGTAAGGTCTTCAAGCTGGCTCCTCCCACCCACCCGGGTGGTAAAACTCTCGGCTCCGCCCCATGACACCAGATGGTGGGTCGTGTGGATGAACAACATATACCATTCCTAGAACTCCTGTTACAGGTGAGTAACCTGTATTTCTAGGGACATGGATATGTTGTTCATCCACACTGCCTGGCAGATTCCTAGCAGTTCCCCGGGAGGAGGGAGGCAAGGCACACACCCCCCACTTAGGGAGTAAAGACTGGAGAACTGAGGCCCCAAAACCAGCATCCCGGCGTGACTCAAGGTCGATGTGGTAGTGGGTGATGAAGGTATGTGCTGACTTCCAGGTAGCAGCCCTGCAGATTTCTTGGATAGGGATGTCCCTGGAAGCAGCTACCGATGCAGCGGTATGGCAGGTAGAATGAGCTCTAATCCCTCTGGGAGGCTCCATGCCCGCCAACCTATAGCAGAGATCTATGCAGGAGGTGAACCACCTGCCTATCGTCTGCTTGGCTGCAGGTCTGCCACTTGCAGCTTCAGCGTAGGTGACAAACAGCTGGTGAACCTCTCCCCGAACTTCAGCCATCCGCTCCTTGTAATAAGAGAGTGCTCTTCTAGGGTCCAAGGTATGGAGCCTATATTCAGCCTCTGAGGTGTGACTGGGGTAGAACACCGGCAGAGTCAACACCTGGTTAAGGTGAAACTCCAACACCACCTTCGGCAGGAATTTCGGGTGGGGGCGCAGGACAACCTTGTCCCTGTGGAAGACCAGATAAGGAGACTTAATGAAAAGTGCCTGGAGCTCTCCCATCCTTCTGGCTGATGTGATAGCCACCAAGAAGGCGGTCTTCCACGACAGGTGGGAGATATCGCACCTGTGCACTGGTCCAGATAGCCTGCCCATAGAGCTTAGCCAATACCAGCAGTAGATCCACGGAGGTGGAGGTTCTCGCAGGAGGATATATGATCAAGGCCTTTGAAAAGCGCCCGACCACCTTCTCCTGCGCCCACCGACCTGCTTGCCAACCCGTGCCGTGAAGTGGAGATGGTGCCAGGGTGCACCTAAGGGTCGCCGACTGAAGCCCTTGCTGAGAAAGGGACCACACGTAGTCCAGAATGCTTGCCAAGGAACATGAGGAAGGGTCCAGGCCCTTGCCCTGACACCAAATGGAAAATCTCTTCCATTTGAAGGCGTAGCATTTTCTGGTCCACTCCTTACGGGATGCCTCATTGACGTTGAGGACCTCGTCGAAAAGACCCAAGGCCTGGAACTCTAGCCGCACAGGAACCAGGCCGTCAGGTGCAGGGATTGAAGGTCCGGATGGAATACCTTCCCCTGATTGACTGAGATCAGGTCCGGGCGGGCTGGAAGCCGCCTCGTGAGCCTGGAGCTGAGACTGAGGAGATCTGGATACCAGAACTGACGGGGCCAGTCTGGGGCTACCAGAATCACCTGCGCCTTGTCCCTCCTCGCCTTGAGAAGCACCTTGTGGATCAAGGGAAATGGGGGAAAGGCTTAGAAGAGGCCCGGGGTCCACGGCCTTGAGAAGGCATCCCCCTGCAGCGAGCCCTGCTGAGGGAGGGCGGGCATGAAACAGTCTCAGCTTCGCATTCTCCCTGGAGGCAAACAGGTCCACCTGAGACGTGCCCCAGTGGGGGAAGTGATCTTGTACTACCTCAAGCAGGAGAGACCATTCGTGAGACGCAGCCCCTATCCGGCTTAGGGCATCGGCCAGGGTGTTGGAGGCTCCTGCAATGTGAATGGCAGGAGATCCGCCTCCAGGCTGCGCACGAATGACCAAATGCGGAGAGCTTCCCTGTACAGAGGCATGGAGCGCATCCCACCCTGGCGGTTTAGACAGTACATGGTCGTGGTATTGTCCATCTGGACCTGAACCACTTGACCCCGTAGAAACGGAGCGAAGGCGGTGAGGGCTAGACGAACTGCTCAAAGCTTCAGCAGGTTGATGTGGCATCAGGACTCCCGAGGGGACCAGAGGCCATGCGCTCTGTGCTCCCCCAGATGGGCACCCCAACCCATTAGAGAGGCATCGGTCGATAGAGAGCCCGTCGGCTCGGGGCAGACAAACAGGATGCCCTCCTGCAGATGTGCCAGAATGGTCCACCACTGGAGAGTGTTCCACATCCTCTGGGTCACTGTCACTAGCTGATCCAGCGGATCGGAGCGCTGTGACCACAGGCTGGCCAGTCCCCATTGAAGGGGACACAAGTACCAGCGGGCCCAATGGACCACGCTGGTGCAGGCCGCCAGGAGGCCCAGGAGGTGCAGGAAGTCCAGGGCAGGGCGCGATTGCCCAACCAGAAATGACTGGGCAAAGGAGGAAAGAACCTCGGCCCTGTCCACCGGGAGCCATGCTCTGGCTCAAAGCGAGTCGAGCTCTGCCCCGATGAAATGTATCACCTGCTTTGGCACGAGTTCCAACTTGGCCTCGTTGATGAGGGAGGCAATCTGAGAGACAAACTTGGAGGCCAGATCTCTGGACGCTCCACCTCACTCTGGAGGGCTGCAATCAACCAGTCATCCAGGTAAAGGTACACGGACCCTCAGTGCGCATAGAATGCTGTCACCACTGCCATGCATTTGGTGAAGACCCCTGGAGCTAGGGAGAGGCCGAAGGGCATGGCCCGGAACTCGTAAAGGATCCCTCTGCTCTGAAGTGGAGGATCTCTGATGAGACAGACGGATTGGGACGTGAAAAGAGCGTCCTGGAGGTCCAGGAACACAACCACATGCCTCGTTCCAGGATGGTATTATCAAGCCACAGTGACCATCCCTGAAGGTCCGAGACCTTAGGAACCTGTTCAGGTCATGCAGGTCGAGAATGGGCGCTCCAGCCCCCGTTCGCTTTGGGACAGGAAATACCTGGACACAAACCCTGGGTCTGGAGGAGGTCCACACCTTCCTGATCACCTCTTTTTAGGAGCAGGGCAATATCGACTTGGCCGGCCGACAGCGAGGCTGGACCCCTGCGGCCCCCGAGGGCGGCTCAAAAGGGTGAGGTCTACTCGAACTCCAGAGGCAGGCCCTTTCCTACCACCTCCAACACCCAGCAGTCCGTGGTGATAGTGGACCAGGCGGAAGGAAGTAGCGGACCCGTCCCCAGAGAGCCCAGGGGAGTGGAGGCTGGGGCGACACCTCAACCTGTCACTGGGCAGGCTTGGAGGAGGGACCGGCGAGGGACCTCCTGGGCCTTTACCTCCCTACTTCCTGTTGGAGAAGCTGCAGGCTTAGGTTTGGGATGCCAAGCGAGCCTGCTGGCCCTGATGCTGGTGCTGTTGGGCTGGATGTGCCGCAGGCGCAGAAGGACGAAAGGGCTTGTGCTGCTGCTGACGGTGGCCTTTGTCCTTCTGGGTGGAGGTGACCAAGTCCAGGGTGGCATTGGACTTTTCGATCCGCTGGAGGTGACCTTCCACTCCAGGGCTGAAGAGGTCGGTCCCCAAGAAAGGGACATCCGCCAACTTGTGCTGGATATCTGTCGTAAAGGTGGATATCCTCAGCCATGCTATGCGGCGCATGGCCACTGCGGCCGCAACTGATCTGGCACAGGAGTCCCCTATGTCCAGAGCTGTTTGGAGCTGCTGCTTTGCCACCGCCCTACCCTGAGTCCCGCCCTGCCGGACCGTGGTCTGGAGGTCGGCCGGGAGATGAGGAATCACCTCATCCAGGGAGCCCATGAGGGCGTGGGAGAAGTGTGCCATCAGCACAGCCGAGCTGGCCTAGCGGAGGCCAAGGGGGGATGCAGCGTACACCTTGCGCCCGGAGTAGTCCAGCTTTTTGGACTCCTTGTCGGGGGGCTTGTCCACGTCCCTAGCATTCCCGGAACACCAGAAAACGCTATCTGTGACCAACCCCTCGGCAGATGGGTGCTCCGAAAACCCGGGCCAAGAGCCGGTAGGGACCGCATACTTACTGAGCATCCTGGCCGAGGGCGCAGGACAGGAAGCAGGCCGCTGCCAAAGCTCCAAGGCTGGGCCGACAATGGCCTCAGCCACAGGAAAGGCCTCCAAGGGTGAATCCCCTCGGTCCGGTATCTCTGTCAGGGGATACTTGGCCTGTTGAACGGGCTCGAGCTGCATCCCAGTGGACTCTGAGATGAGCAAAGCAGACCCATAAAGGATGATGGGCTTCGTCCAGTGACTGGCCCCAGAGGACTCCAGGTCAACCTGCCTGGAGAACAGGGAGGAGTCGTCCGTCCAGACTCGAAGAGTCCGCCAAGAGCTGCTCTAGGGCCTGAGCCACCCTCCACCTGCCGAGGACGGTCGGGAGTGGGGTGACCGACAACCTGTGGGGCGAGCCTTGACCCGACCGAGAGTCCTTGGTCGGTGCCCCTGATTTCGGTTCTGAGGCGGAGGTTCCACCACAACTGGTGGGCAGCAGGTTTCAGCCGAACAACCGGCCCAGGCTTGGGCATCTCGACTGCAGCGAGAGGCTGTTTCGGCCGTTCGGGTGACAGCCACTTGATGGCCAGGGAAGGCTTCCGTGTCGACTTAGTCCCGGACAAAAGTAACTGCTGCCACATCAGCTCCTCATAGCGTCGACGCAATTTGCGCCGAGGCCTCTCCTCATCCGAGGAGGAAGACGAGGAGGAGCGGCCGAGACCACCGATGTCAGCAGGATCAGCTGGACCGAGAAGAGGTCCGAGACCGAGACCCTCGGTGTGTCTGAGGGCGGGTCTGGGAGGGAGCGGGGGACACCCGCTCCTTCCTCGGTTCGGACGTCTTAACCAGGGACTGCTGCACCGATGGCGCAGGCAAATCCTCGGTTTCCACCGGGGGAACTGGCGAAGAAGGGTTGTCGGCTTCACCAGAGAAAAATCTCGACCGTGTCGACGGCTGTCTCGGCCGGCTGACCTGACCTGACAGGGACGCCGTGAAGCCAGCAGCCTTAGCCGCAACCTCGACCGAAGTTGACGGTCGGCTGTCCGGGGAAGGGGACCTCTCCTGCTCCCACGAACGCCGACGATGGGACTTACCCTTGGGATCCTTCTTTTGACCGAGAGAATGTCCCGATGGTCCTCTCCTTCGTGGAAGGGAATGGCAAAGCTCCTTGAACGAAGCAAAGTCGAGGTACCCAAAGAGAGCGGGACAAATGCCACGACCCGAGAAGGAGGAGGAAGATGCGCCTGGGCCGCCTCCTCCTCGAGGCGATCATCTGCCCGAGCTGCTCCAGCCGAGCCAGCTGCCGTAACCGCCTCAAGGGTCTCTTTCGACTTTACCGCGGTAGCGCTTCGGGTGCCCAAGCTTCAACCGGGCAGCGCGGTCCTCCAAGACGTTGGCCGAGAATGAACAGCAAATCGCAGGCCTGCGGGTCATGTTCTAGGCCGAGGCAGTAGACGCACGTGGAGTGCGGATCCATCCTGGACATCTTCTGCCCACAAGGCTACCGCCGAAAACCGGGAGTCGATTTGTCCATCGCAGCCACGAGGGAAAAGGAAGACCGAAGTCTTGAGAATTTTAAAACGAGTTTCGGACGAACCGAAGAGTTAGGATCCAGTCTATACGCAGAGCGCAAGGAGGGAACCTGAGCTTCCAAGCGGTAAGGAAGATCTGGCATCATGGGGCGGAGCCGAGAGTTTTACCACCCGGGTGGGTGGGAGAAGCCAACTTGAAGACCTTCCGGCAAGATTTAAAGCGGCAAGGAACCTGCCAGACAGCGTGGATGAACAACATATCCATGTCCCTAGAAGTTCAGTTACAGTCTTCTCAAGGTGCAACCACAAAGTATCAAAACAGTTAAAAGGGAAAGATACACGGGTGTACAGGGTTCAACCAGCGCCCCCCACGTACTGTGAAATCTCTCCATCTGATGCAACACAGTTTATCTTTATTTTTTTTATTTTCAGTTTTAA
Source organism: Neoceratodus forsteri (assembly GCA_016271365.2). NCBI lineage: Eukaryota > Metazoa > Chordata > Ceratodontiformes > Ceratodontidae > Neoceratodus > Neoceratodus forsteri. Next base: position 910,388,127 of record CM057449.1, on the reverse strand, counting down.
GCATAAACATATTATTAACCTTGGCTGGACTGTATTCATCCAGTTTTGTGAAATAGTTATTTTGGCTTATAAAGGCTAGCTGCCACAACAGATGGGCAGGTGATCACACAGTCATCCCCCGCGGATCTATTCTCAGCATTTCTAGGGGTGAAGTGGGCAAGACCATGTTTAGAACTATCTGCAGTATATTGTGAACAGTTCCCAGAATAACTGAATATGTACACAGGACCATGCCATATGTATGAAATTCCCAACCATTATATTACACTTACAGGCATAAGAGGCCCTTATTTATATGGAATTTATGTAGGTATTCCAGTGCATGATATGTACAACATAAATATAGTGAAGTTATCGTAATTTATGTATAGAGATAAAGCATAGTGTACTAGTCCAATTACGAGTTCTAATAGGAACGCCTAGGTCATATTCCCAGTTCTGCTTAGTGGCCAAAGGATGGCCAGGGGCGCTATTTAACAACAATTTCTAACAAGCTGTCACTCACCTAGTGTATGCAGGAGAACTGTAGAAGAGTTCCTCAAAGGGGGGCCGTTGGAGAGTAACCAATTCAGAGGGAAAAAGTTTCAAAAGGAGGTGGCAAAACTGTGAAAAAGGAGTGTGGCTCCAGATGGTGAACCCCTTAAATAGCCTGGAACAACCTCAGCGTTCTGCCCTTCATATTAATTGACGGAAACAACAACAAGACCCCCCCCCTTCATATTAACTAACAAATCTCAGTGAGGTCCCAAGTTTCACAATCAGCTGTTGTTAGTCTTAAAGGCAGCAATGGAGAACCACATATTTTTATTAAATTTGCTATTTTTATATCTGGGGAAATTCCAGGGATGAATGAGGCATGTCTATGGGCCAAAGCCATGTATTAACCATAGTTTGGGTGAAATGACTGGATGCCCTGGGAGTATAATCGGTAATCAGAGTTGTGGAAAGTGTGCTTGAAATTAGGGAATCAACCAGGAACCCTTCCTCCATTGTCCAACAGTCCAGGGAATTACCAAGCTCCTCTCACTGCGGGGCATCTCCTAAATATGAGAAATAGGCTGCAAGATAATATCATTCGAAATGTGGCAAAGCTAACCCCACCTTCCGAGATCAGGGCATACAGGATGTCTCCTTTAATACCTGGAGGTTTCCCTTCCCAGAGAAAGGCACCAGTCATGCTGGTTATAGAATTAAATAATGTATTAGGTACTCTAATGGGAAGTGCTTAAATGTATGCAAAAATTTCTTGAGGAGAACTATCTTCACGTTTACTCACCGCATCAAAGACAGGGGGAGGGAGGACCACCTATCACAGTTTGTCTCCGACTCACTTACTCATTTCAAGTATTTACTAAAAACCTATCTTTCCTTCATTGCTTACAACTGCTGAGCATGAGAGGAAATTACTCTACATGATGCACCCACTCCAATCACTGAAGGCTAGTTGGCAAATTATGTATTTTCTATGTACATACATGATGAATTTTGGCTGATGTATATCTTTGACTGCTAATTAATTCTGTACTTTTTGTACTGTAAGTGTCTTTTGCTCTCTGCAAAGCACTTTATTTATTAAAGATGCTATATAAAATTATGCTGAATTGCTTCAGAAAGTAAAATCCCACACCAAACATGTAAATATTTGTAAGAAAGTAAATCTGACAGTAATTTCAGGATTACTTCTGTTATGCTTTTAATTTTTAGACAAATAACTGAAGGATGGCTAAATTAGAATTTAACGTCTGATATTTCTTTTGAAAATGAGATCCACAAGTTGAAGAATTCCTGTCACTTACAGAGCATCAACCAGAATGGTATTCACATTTAGAGTACATCTTTCCAGATTTATGTTACACAGATACACAGACAGGCAGGCAGGCCTTTGACGCAGGCAAAAAACAAAGGGCAGAAGTAAATAGACTGTCTTCCTCTATACTGTTTTCTGTCAGGCTATGCCTAAGCCATTTTGGGCAAATCTGTGCATTTGTGGCTCCACTATGCCCGAGATGTTTGGGGGAGATCTATGGATTTTTTTCACCAACTGATACAATTACATTTCTGCTTAGCAGGAAAGACAAGCTGCAACCAGATTTAAAAAGGACAAAGAGGAAGGCCGACTATACAGTTCCTTCAGAAAGCATGCACCCCCCCTTGAATTTTGTCACATTTTGTTGCGTTACTACCAGAATTTTTAATGCACTGAAATTATTTTTCCCCCTTGATTCACACAGCATACTCAACAATTGAAAAGGGCAAAAATATTTTTTATTGTGTAACAAAAATTTATGAAACATTAAAACTGAAATATCTTGTTTACTTAAGTATTCACCCCAAGTCAATACTTTGTAGAAGCCCTTGGCAGCAATTACAGCTTTGAGTCTTCTTAGGTATGTCTGTATCAGCTTTGCACATCTGGATTTGGGATTTTAGCCATTCTTCCTTGCAGATTTGCTCAAGCTCTGTCAAGTTGGATGGGGAGCGTCAGTGAACTGCAATCTTTAAGTCTTTCCACAGATTCTGAACAGGATTCAAGTCTGAGCTTTGGCTGGGCCACTCAAGGACATTCACCTTCTCGTTCTGAAGCCACTCCAGTGTTGCTTTGGCTGTATGCTTGGGGTCGTTGTCCTGTTGGAACGTAAATCTTCACCCCAGTCCAAGGTCTATTGCAGACTGATTCAGGTTCTCCTTAAGGATGTGCCTGTATTTGGCTCCATTCATTGTTCCCTCTATCCTGACAAGTGCCCCAGTCCCTGCCGCTGAAAAGCATCCCCATAACATGATGCTGCCACAGCCATGCTTCATGGTAGGGATGTTGTTACACGGGTGATGAGCTGTGTTCAGTTTGCGCCAGGCATAGCGCTTTGCATTCAGGCCGAAGAGTTCAATTTTTGTTTCATCAGACCAGAGAATCTTTTGCCACATGGTCTCAGAGTCTGCCACGTCCCTTCTTGCAAACTCAAGGCATGCTATTATGTGGCCTTTTTTTCAGGGTAGCTTCCGTCCAGCCACTCTCCCATAGAAGGCTACCTCTGTGAAGTGCTACAGAGATTGTTGTCCTCTGGAGAGGTTCTCCATCTCAGCATGGAACTCTGTAGTTCTGTCAGGGTCATTGGGTTCTTAGTCACTTCCCTGACCAAGGTTCTTCTTGCCAGTTGCTCAGTTTGGGAGAATGACCTGCTCTAGGAAGAGTCTGGGTGGTTCCGTAATCTTTCTATTTCCTAATGATGGACTTGACTGTGCTCCTGGGAACTTTCAACACCCTAGAAATGTTTTATACCCCTCTCCAGATCTATGCCTCCTCACAATTCTATCACAGAGTTCTACGGACAGCTCCTTGGTCTTCATGGTAGAGTTTCTGCTCTGACATGCACTGTCAACAGTGGGACCTTATATAGACAGGTGTATTTCCTCTGAAATCATGTCAACCATTTGAACTGACCACAGGTGGACTCCATTCAAGTTTTAGAGTGATCTCACAAGGAAGTTGGATGCACCTGAGATCAATTTGGAGTGTCAGAGCAAAGGGGATGAATACTTATCAAATCAAGACATTTCAGGTTTTTATTTTAAATTACATGTACAAAAAATTCCAGAAGTTTCATTCCACTTTGACATTATAGAGTAATTTGTGTAGATACATGACAAAAAAATCCCATATAAATGTATTTTAATTTGAGTTTGCAACATCACAAAATGTGACAAAATCCAAGGGGGTGAATACTTTCTGAAGGCACTGTAAACTGAAATGACATTCTAGGCATAGGCCTTTCCTCCTTTGTCATCCCTAGAAAAACTAAGCTCTTTTAATTTTAGTTGTTCGTTAGAGCCAATGTACATTCCACCAATGTCTACTAGTGAAACCGAGTACCCTCCAGAAGCATAGATCCTAATGTTTGTGGGCATTTGATGGCTTTTCTAGGTATGATGTAGACGTGTTCTATATTGAGATATAATGACTATAGTAGCCTCATGCACTACATGTAGATATTCTTGGTTTCTCCCTCTTATTGTGGTATGACTTTCAATAGCAGGGGTGATCTGCATACATTTTTGCCTACATCCTTATTTATTTATTAGTTCACTGGATAGAAGCACTGATTCTAGGGACCATTTTCAGGTATGACCCAAACCATAAGATGGCAAAAACAGTTACAACAGAGCGACATACAGAGAGTTTATTCAGACACTAGCAACCAAGTTACAATACGAGAGTAGTACAACCATATCAACTTGCTTTCATACAAAAATGAAATTTATTTTATTTAAAAATTGGTAACCAGGAAAGGCACACTGAGCCAAGGTTCATCTACAGGTGCAACCCAGGGGAGAGGGGAAGGGGAGAACAATATTACAAAATTACAGCACGTCACGGAATATGGTTGCAATGACAGTGTACAAAAGTGCTATGATAGAGTACAGAACAATTAGGTGATCAAAGTCATGATAAATTGGAGAAGCCATAAAATTAGCTTACAAGTCAGCTATCGATTTAGACAAGAACAAAATAAAGTGCTTGGTGCCTGTAGGAAAAGTTGATAGTGCTTGTGCTGTGATGAAGGGTGAAAAACAGGCAGCTATATTACATATTGAAGAGCCTAAGATATTATCCCAAGAGTGACAGATAGGATTTGCAAACAAAAAATACTATTAATACCTATAATTAATGGTGAGCCCATTTAACAACTGGACTGATTTATTATGGTGTGGATGTTAGCCAGTCAACGTGAAAGTGAAAGCCGCTGTTGTCTCATGCTTGTAGAAGCAAAATGCCAGAGAAAATAAAAACACCTTTTTTGTTTTGTCTTAAACACATAGCACTAAACTGATCAGAAATTATATAAAATAAAGAATGGGATGATGCTTTTTTTTTTTTTTTTTTTTTAAACACATCTTCAGTGCATAGCACCATCACAAGCCACGCGTGCTTCACACTTCTGGTTTATGTGGTATTACACACCTCAGGTGTGTTAAAAAAACTCATAATGTGCAACACCCAGCCATTATTCTCTATGTATTATATGTGCCACAATTAATACACTGACATGTAACCATGGCTGTCTGCATAAATAAACAAGGAGCCTAAGCGCAGAGGAAACATTTGTAGGCAGAGCTGGTCAGTTGGGTATTTGTGTACAGTACATAGCCTTTAATTAAGAATTAGTAGTGATGGAGTGTAGAGCATAAGGGAGGCTGTTCCAGAGGCTAGGGCAGCAACAGAAAGGTCTTCTAGCCCATACTGGTAGAGATAGGGGTTTCTCAAGAAGCAGTTGAAAAGTTGAGCTAAGGGTACAAGGGCATTGTTTAGACATTAGGTGGTCAGGTGGGGGCAGATCCTGTCCCGCAATGCCTTGTATTGTAAATCAGGCGGATGCTACTGAGGTAATCACAGTGTGCCTGGGGAGACCCAGCTAACAGTGCTGCTAAAAGAGTGGTGATCAGAACAGAAAGGTGCCAGTAAAGCACACCTACAAATGCTGTTGTGAACTGTGTTCAGCCTATTTATATTGGCAGAGGTTTAAACGAAAGGAAGGAAAAGGAAAGAAAGAAAAAGAGGGAGGGAAGGAAAGAACGAGAGAAAAGAGAAAGGAACTGAGGTAACAGTAGCAACTGCTTGGTGGCTTCTGTGGTCATTAAGTTTTTGAGTCTATCTTCAACTCCCAGTTTCTGGTAATCGCACTTACCAATAAACGTAATGTTTCATTATCAAAGAAGGTCAATGAAGGGTTGAGAACAACACACAAGTACATGAACAAAGAGACTTGTTCTAGAGGGGACTTGTCATTTGCAAGTTATCTGAAAATGGGTATTAGAAGTACAGTCAGTATAAAACTTTCTAAGTCTGGGCTTCAATGCAACAGAATTTTAACCTCACTAGAATTTACTAGCAGTCTGTTGTTTGGCAACCATCTTTGAGCAGAGTCGAATTCCAAGGTAAGGGTACTAAAGATGTCAACTGAGGATTTGGCACTGTGGTGCATGATTAGGTTGTCTGCGTATAGCAGTGTACTACTTCCCTGGTACAACTTGGGGAGACTGATGACTAAGGAAAACAGGAGAGATGCAAGAATGGACTTTGGGGAACTCAACTTAAAGTCTGCAATAGGTCGAAATGGACCCTGTTCAGCCGTCTCGACAGTGCACCACTTGGATTTCCACATGCGCCGTGACCCAGATTTGGGAATGAACCCGGAGTTGGAGGGCTAGCCGAGGGTTAAGCATCCTGATGACTGTTCTTCTTCTTCCGGGGTGGGGGAGTGGTGGGTCGAGTTTCCGGTGTTGTGAGGACCTCTGGCAGAGGCTGGGGAGTTTCACAGTCACCGGTGCCTACCTTGCTGAGGGGAGGAACAGATGCAAGCATTATTGCATGTTCCTTCTCTCTGGGGCTTGCATTACTAAAACAGGCCACCTCCCTCTATGATATTCCGCTCAGTGCCTGATTGTTTCCCTGGCCCTGCCGACGACTGATCGACGTGTTCCGCCGGTATGTCCCGGTCCTGCAGCCCCACCCTGGAGGGCATGCCAGGGGGTTGATGCTTGCTGGAGCCCAAACTTCAAGTCTGTGGGTCCTGGAGCCAGCTGGCAGACCCACCCAGAAGGGGGCAAGCCTGGGATCTGGCTCGTCGTGCGGCAGGTCCCGGGGGCGATCGGAGCTTGGGGCGGGGCTGACCCTTGGGATGGTGCAGCGAGAAAAAACAAAGTAAATTGAAAAAAAAAACAAACAAAAAATAACGAACCCATTCGAACAGACTTGGTGTGATCTCCCTAAGAAAGAGCTCCAAAACTATGATATAGCTATGGTTGAGATTCCAGTGTGTCCCCCACTTAGCCTAGGAAATCTATGATACAGCAAATCAAACACTTTGGTCACGTCAACAAAAACTGCCCTGTAAGTTTGCCTTCAATTATAATGTATGTTGCTAATGACATGATCAGTGAAACTGACCAGGGAGGTGGTAGTAGTGTAGCCTTTTCTGGGGAAAAAATAAATAAATAAAGCATATAAAAATAATGCAAACGTTTAAAGGTTTGTTAGTTCTGGGGCTTGTCTGACAGAATGACTGTTAAAAAGAACATGTTTTATTAACTAGTACTGCTGCTTTAAAGGTGAACACCAGTCTCCCCAGCACCACCCAAACCACACCCAAAATTAGGCTTTTAAGCAAAAAAAAAAATTATCACCCATGTTGTTTAATATCTTTTTGGCTACAACGGCCATAATGTAAACATCCCAAGAGCTGCACGGTGCCATTTGACATTTCTCAGTGCAGTGCCATGCTGCTCACTGTATCACTTTATACAGTGATCAGCGGGTGCCATGCTGAGAATGTGAAATGCCACTGTGCAGCTCAGAAGTTTACATTACAGCTGGTGCATCCAAACAGACATTAAACAGCACAAGTGATAAAAAAATATTTTGGGGGGCTTAGAAGCCTAATCAAGGGGTTGTGGTTTGGGGGGACTGGTGTTCTCCTTTAAATACTGTAGGTCTGGTTTTCTTTTTAGACTTCCCTGTCATGCCAGTTTGATAGCAGGAAAAAGAAAAAAATAACTTTTGGAGTTTTTCAGTAGAAAAACGTAGAACAGTTTTAAAAAAAACAGCCTAATTTAAACAAAATGTATATACTTCTGTTTGATTTTATTTAAAAGTTTCACCAAGAAATGGCATACTGAGCAGTGTTGCTCATGTCCAGATGCATCCTAGGGGAGAGGTGGGATGGGGGAACGGCAAAAAGTACAGGAAATAATTAATAACAGTCATATACAAGCGAGAAAAAAAACAGAAATTTACAACTGATAAACAGTCATTTACAAGTGTGGTTAGAAAACAGGATTAAACAGAGATAAGTGCTAAAATTGGCAGTAGAAACAGCAGTACAATTAAGGACTGAGATTAGCATACTATACAACACTGAACAGATTGTGGGTATGGGAGGCCAGGAGATGCACGCTGGTAAGGGGATGAGAACAGGGTAGTAACTATAAGAGCAAAGAAGCTGGGGAAAAACAGTGGGGAGTGAGCAGGATGGAGGGGGAAGAGTAAATTATGTGCAATTGCAGGAAGGGGAGAATAGGTCCCTTAGGAAGGAGGCGAGGACACAGGGGGAGGTGGCGTGACTGATGGGCGGAGGAAACAAGTTCCACAGTTTTAAACCTGGAACTCCAAACTGGGAATTTGTTAAAACCTCAGTTCTCCCGGCTTCAGGAACTGAAAGAAACCAGTACCCCCCCCCCCCAACTAAAACAGAATTAAACTAAGATAAGCCAACAAGGATCATTGAATAAACTTTGCAACATCACAAAATAATGAAAGAGCAGTCAAAACTAAAAGGACATAAGTACAGCGACTGGAAACGCATCTATCTTTTCAGAAACAAAATAAATCTGCCATTGGGAGGGGTTAGGTGGAGTATGACCACACTGCAGAGTTTGAACTTTAACATTCTAAAGTTCTATTTCTGGGGCAACACCGCAGGGCTGAGATGATGCAAATTTTACATCATAAATACATTCTCAGTGCTAGAAACAGCCTTTAGCTTAGCAAGTAACTGGAAATTATGAGACACCAAATTCTTTCAGATACATTCAGATTGGGTTAAATGCTCCCCCCCCCCAACTCCCCGGACCGGGTATGATAGTACAGATCCGGAAAAGCACTCAGTACTGTGCCACCACTGAGCTCTAAAGATCCCGTTGCTCTCCCTGCAATAAGCAGCTGATCTTGCTCCAAGGTTTCCACTGTAACAGTAACAACAATCAAGGCACAAGGAAGGTTAGTGGGCATCTGGTCTGTGCCAGGGAGTAATTTATTAAAAAGTCTATCAACTTGACATTGGATGATCCACATCCAAACTTTCAGTCAACAGCTAAGTAATGAAGCTGAAAGATTTATCAGTTTCCAGATGTTCAGGCAAAGCAAGCAAATACAGGTTACTCACCTGTAACATGAGTTCTAGGAATGGTATATGTTGTTCATCCACACTTACTGGCAGGTTCCTTTAAATCTTGCCAGAAGGTCTTCAAGCTCGTTCCTCCCACCCACCCGGGTGGTAAAACTCTCGGCTCCGCCCCATGATGCCAGATCTAGCCCGCGGGAAGCCAGGTTGACGGCGGCCGGGAGTTTTACCACCCGGGTGGGTTGTGTGGATGAACAACATATACCATTCCTAGAACTCCTGTTACAGGTGAGTAACTTGTATTTCTAGGGACATGGATATGTTGTTTAATCCAGACTTACTGGCAGACTCCTAGCAGTTCTCCGGGAGGAGGGAGGCAAGGCGTGCACCACCTACTTGGGAAATAGGGACTGGAGAACAGAGGTCCCAAAACCAGCATCCGGGCGTGACTCAAGGTCAATATGGTAGTGGGTAATGAAGGTGTGTGCTGACTTCCAGGTAGCAGCCCTGCAGATTTCCTGGATAGGGACGTCCCTGGAAGCAGCAACCGATGCAGCGGTATGGCGGGTAGAATGAACTCTCATCCCTTTGGGAGGCTCCATGCCCACCAACCTATAGCAGAGATCTATGCAGGAGGTGACCCACCTGCCTATCGTCCGTTTGGCTGCAGGTCTGCCAGGTGCGGCTTCAGCATAGGTGACAAACAGCTGGCGAACCTCTCCCCAAACTTCAGCCATTCGCTCCTTGTAATAAGGGCGTGCTCTTCTAGGGTCCAAAGTATGGAGCCTATATTCGGCCTCCAAGGTGTGACTGGGGTAGAACACCGGCAGAGTCAACACCTGGCTAAGGTGAAACTCCGACACCACCTTCGGCAGGAATTTCGGGTGGGGGCGCAGGACAACCTTGTCCCTGTGGAAGACCAGATAAGGAGACTCAATGAAAAGTGCCTGGAGCTCTCCCATCCTTCTGGCTGATGTGACAGCCACCAAGAAGGTGGTCTTCCACGACAGGTGGGAGATATCGCACCTATGCATCGGTTTGAATGACTTGCCCATGAGCTTAGCCAATACCAGCAGCAGATCCCATGGAGGTGGAGGTTCTCACACTGGAGGGGATATGTGATCAAGGCCTTTGAAAAAAGCGCCCGACCACCTTTTCCTGCGCCACCGACTGCTTTCCGGCCCGCACCCGGTAAGCAGAGATGGCTGCCAGGTGTACCTTAAGGGTCGTTGACCGAAGCCCTAGCTGAGAAACGGACCATAGGTAGTCCAGAATGCTGACCAAGGAACAGGAGGAAGGGTCCAACCCCTTATCCTGACACCAAATGGAGAATCTCTTCCATTTGAAGTCATGGCATTTTCTGGTCGACTCCTTACGGGATACCTCAACAATGTTGAGGACCTCGTCGGAAAGACCCAAGACCTGGAACTCTAGCCACTCAGAAACCAGGCCATCAGGTGCAGGGATTGAAGGTCCGGATGGAGTATCTTCTCCTGGTTGACTGAGATCAGGTCTGGGCAGGCTGGAAGCAGCCTCGGGAGCCTGGAGCTGAGGCTGAAGAGATCTGGATACCAGACCTGGTGGGGCCAGTCTGGTGCTACCAGAATCACCTTCACCTTGTGCCTCCTCACCTTGAGAAGCACCTTGTGGATCAAGGGAAATGGGGGAAAGGCGTAGAAGAGGCCAGGGGTCCACGGCCTCGAGAAGGCACCCCCCTGAAGTGAGCCCTGCTGAGGGGGGCGGGCATGAAACAGCCTCAGCTTCGCATTCTCCCTGGAGGCAAACAAGTCCACCTGAGGTGTGCCCCAGTGGGAGAACAGACTGAGTATTACATCCAACAGGAGAGACCACTCGTGAGATGCAGCACCTATCCGGCTTAGGGCATCGGCCAGAGTGTTGGAGGCTCCCGACACATGAATGGCTAGGAGATCCGCCTCCAGTCTGCTCACTAGAACCAAGTGCAGAGAGCTTCCTTGCACAGAGGCAAGGAGCGTGTCCCACCCTGGCGGTTTAGGTAGTACATGGTTGTGATGGTGTCCGTCTGGACCTGGACTACCTGACCCCGTACAAATGGAGCAAAGGTGGTGAGGGCTAGCCAGACCACTAGAAGCTCCAGCAGGTTGATGTGGCATCGAGACTCCTGAGGGGACCAGAGGCCATGTGCTCTGAGCTCCTCCAGATGGTCACCCCAACCCATCAGAGAGGCATCGGTCATTACAGTGACCATCAGCTCTGGGTAGACAAACGGGATACCCTCCTGCAGATGAGCTGGAATGATCCACCACTGGAGAGCGTTCCCCATCTCCTGGGTCACTATCACTGGCTGGTCTAGAGGACTGGAGCACTGTGACCATTGGTGGGCCAGCCCCCATTGCAGGGGACGCATATGCCAGCGGGCCCAACGGAACACGCTGGTGCAGGCCGCCAGGAGGCCCAGGAGGTGCAGAAAGTCCCGGGCAGGGCACAATTGCCCAACCAGAAATGATTGGGCAAAGGAGGAAAGAACCTCGGCCCTGTCTACCAGGAGCCGTGCTCTGGCTCAAAGAGAGTTGAGCTCTACCCCGATGAACTGAATCATCTGCATTGGCACGATTTCGATATGGCCTCATTGATGGGGAGGCCAATCTGAGAGCAGATCTGGAGGGCCATATCCCTGGACCGCTCCACCTCCAGCCTGGAAGGGGCTGCAATCAGCCAGTCGTCCAGGTAAGGGTACACCAGACCGTTCGGCGCCACAGGAATGCTGTCACCACTGCCATGCATTTGCTGAAGACCCTGGGAGCTGGAGAGAGAGAGGATGAAGGGCATGGCCCAGAACTCGTAAAGGGATCCCTCTGCCCTTAAGTGGAGGAATCGCTGGTGAGACGGACGGATTGGGACATGAAAGAGCGTGTCCTGGAGGTCCAGAGAGCAGAACCACATGCCACGTTCCAAGGATAGAATGATCTAAGCCAGAGTGACCATCCTGAAGGTACGCGACCTTAAGAACTTGTTCAGGTCGTGTAGGTCTAGAAAGGAGCGCCAGACCCCCATCTGTTTTGGGACCAGGAAGTACCTGGACACAAACCCTGGGTCTGGTGGAGGATCCGCCACCTCCCTGATCACCTCCTTCTGGAGGAGCAGGGCAATCTCGGCTCGACAAGCCGATAGGCTGCAGACCCTGTAGCCCCCCGTGGGGCAACGGCTCGATAGAGTGGGGACTGCTCAAATTCCAGAGGCAGACCCATTCCTACCATTTCCAGCACCCAGCGATCCGTGGTGATATCAGACCAGGTGGAAAGGAAGTGGTGGAGCCGTACCCCCGCGGGAGGGATCCCGGGGAGAAGCGAGTTTGGGGGCAACACCCCTCAACCCGTCAATGGGCAGGCTTAGAGGAACGGCTGGCCGAGGGGCCTCCTGGACCTTTCCCTCCTGGCTTCCTGCTGGAGGAAGCTGCAGGCTTGGCTTTGGGGTGCCAAGTGCGAGCCTGCTGGCCCTGATGCTGGTGTTGCTGGGCTGGACATGCAGCAGGGGCTGAAGGCCGAAAGGGCTTACGCTGCTGCTGGTGGCCTTTGTCCTTCTGGGCAGACATGACCGAGTCCAAGGTGGCACCGGACTTCTTGATTCTTTGCAGATGACCCTCCACCCCGGGACCGAACAAGTCGGTACCCAAGAAGGGAACGTCTACAAGCTTGTGCTGGGTATCCACTGTAAAAGTGGAGATCCGCAGCCAAGTTCTGCAGCACATGGCCACTGCGGCCGCTACTGACCGGGAACACAAGTCAGCTATGTCCAAGGAAGTTTGGAGTTGCTGTCTGGCCACCGCCCTTCCCTGATCCCGCACCTGCTTGACTGTTGTCTGGAGATCAGCCGGGAGATAAGGAATCACCTCATCCAGGAAGCCAAAAGGGCGTGCGAAAAGTGTAAAATCAGAACGGCCGAGCTGGCCTAACGAAGGCCTAGGGAGGAAACAGCATAGACTTTTCACCCGGAGTAGTCCAGTTTGTTGGACTTCTTATCGGGTGGCTTGTCCACATCCCGAGCATTTCCGGAGTGCCAGAAAATGCTGTCGGTCACTAGCCCCTCCGCGGAGGGGTGCTCAGAGAAACCGGAGAGTGAACCAGTGGGAATGGCATGCTTTCGAGCCATTCTGGCTGAAGGTGCTGGACAAGAAGCTGGCCGCTGCCATAGCTCCAGGGCTGGGCCAACAATGGCTTTAGCCAACGTGAAGACCTCCGTGGGGGAATCCCCTCAGTCTAGTATCTCTGTGAGAGGATACTTGGCCCGCTCTGAAACAGGTTCGAGCTTCATCCCAGTGGACTCTGAGATGAGCCGAAGCATTCCAAGAAATGAGGATGGGTTCTCGTCCACCGACTGACCCCCAGTGGACTCCAGGTCGAGGGGCCTGGAAAACAGGGAAGAGTCATCGTCAGACTCCAAGGAGTCTGTAAACAGCTGCCGAGGGCCTAAGCCACCCTCCACCTGCCGAGGCTGATCAGGAGTGAAGGTGACGACAACCAATGGAGCAAACCCTGACCCGACCGAGTATCCTTGGTTGGGACCCCAATTTTAGGTTGTGGAGGCGGGGGTTCCACCACAATGGGTGGTGCAGCCGGTTTCGGCCAAACAACCGGTGCCGGCTTCGGCTCCTCGATTACAACGAGGGGTTGTTTCAGCCGCTCTGGGGACAGGCACTTAATGGCCGGGGAAGACGACGGAGTCGGCTTATTCCCGGTCAAAAGGAGCTGCTGCCACATCAGATCCTTGTAGTGCCGATGCAATTTGCACCACAGCCTATCCTCCGAAGAGGACGAAGATGAGGATGAGCAGCACCGCCGCTTTCCACGGTGCCGAGACCGAGACCGCCGATGTCGGTGGGATCGGCTGGACCGGAAAGAGGTCCAAGACCGAGACCTTTGGTGTTTCCGAGGGTGGGTCTGAGAGGGGGCAGGGGAAACCCACTCCTCTCTCAGTTCAGGGACCTTAACCGTGGACTCCAGCACAGGAGGCACATGCAAGTCCTCGGTTTCCACCGGGGAAATCAGTGAAGAAGGATTGTCGGCTTCTCCAGTCGACAGCTTGTCTGACAGGATTAGAAAAATCTCAACTGCGTCAACAGGTGTCTCGGCCGGCTGACCTGATGGGGACACTGTGAAGCCAGCAGCCTTAGCCACAACATCGACTGAAGTCGAGAGTTGACTATCTGGGGAAGGGGACCTCTCTCCCACTCCCACGAACATTGACGGTGGGACTTATCCTTGGAGTCCTTCTTCTTGGACCGAGAGGAATGTCCCGAAGGCCCCTCTCCCTTGATGGGGAGGGACTGACAAAGCTCCTTGAATGAAGCCGTGTAGGAGGAGTCCAAAGAGAGCAGGATAAATGCCGTGACCGAAGATGATGATCATGTGGCCTGGGCCGCTTCCTCCTCGAGGGTGATCATATGTTCGAGCTGTTCAGCCGAGTCCGCCACCATGGACACTGCCCAACGGGCCTCCTTCGACTTGATCGGAGGATAACGTTTCTCGGGGCGCCCAAGCTGCAATCTGGCAGCACAATCCTCTAAGACCGTGGCCGAAAAGGACTTGCACAAGTCGCAGGCCTGCGAATCATGCTCAAGCCCAAGGCAGTACAGGCACGTGGAGTGCGGATCAGTTTGGGACATCTTCTGCCCACAGGGGCACAGACGAAATCCGGGAGTCGATTTGTCCATTGCAGCCATGAGGGAAGATAAAGACCTAAGTCTTGTAAATTTTAAGATTAGTTTCGGGTTAACTGAAGAGTTTGGATCCAGGCCTAAAACGCAGAGCGCAAAGGAGGGAACCTGAGCTTCCAAGCGGTAAGGAAGATCTGGCGTCATGGGGCGCAGCCAAGAGTTTTACCACCCGGGTGGGTGGGAGGAGCCAGCATGAAGACCTTCCGGGCAAGATTTAAAGCGGCTAGAAACCTGCCAGTAAGTGTGGATTGAACAACATATCCATGTCCCTAGAATCTGATATTATGAGAGCAGGCCTTGTTTTCTAAATGCTCCTGCAGTTGATGAACTTGGTTTTCTTTTACCAGACGCACTGTAGCGGATGTGGCCCATGCTGTCACTCCAGCTGCTTCATTAGTCTACATCATCACTACCCCAATCTGGGTTTCAAACAACAGTATTGAAAATCTAGGACACAGCTTTCCAAAGCCTGGATTGCAAACAAGAGTTTTATATGATAGTTCCACCTCACCACTATCAGATGTAGAAGGTCTGGCTACACTGGGCCCAGCTGCAGCAGTCTGCTGTCTATTTCCTTTCACACAGTACTTCTGGGGTTACCAATTTTCAATAAAAAAAAAATGTTGCACAAAATTGTGGTGGTTGCAGCTCTCACCAGAAAACAGGTATGTGACAAAAAGGTCAAGCATGAACAACCAATCCTTTCATTTCTAAGTTTAATACAAGACATGTGCTCAAGAAAAACACACGCTTTCTATATTTTTAATCAGGATATCAGACAAATCTCTGTCCTAATTCAGAAAAACAAAGTCAGATTGCTGCTTCTTAATAATGTTTTGAAGCATAAAATGTTTATAATAACTGGTTAGTGATGATTATCAGCTGTGGGCAGAAGTTGTCAAACTCCATTATACATGACCGTATATAATCACCTGTGTATAACGGAGTTTGATTAAGCACTTTTTGCAAAAAGTCTAATGTCACTTTTGTGCTACTGTCAACTTGATCATACTAACCTCACTGAAACCACAGAGTGGGAATCTAACTTATGTGTGGCCGGAGAAAGATACATTTCTCACACAAACAAAATAAAACGGCAGTCTAACATTTGTCTATCTACCCAAAAAATGGCATATTCATCACCATTTCAGCAACCTAGTGAACTAGAAAGAAAAATTCATACAGCAGCAAGAAAACAGAATTCCTGTAGGAGGTAGCTGACTGTCACCAGTGAAACACTGGAGGCCCTCAGATGTTTAGTGCTGGGGGACTTAAATGTTTGGGCTGACAACAAATCGTCTCGGCTTGGTTACAGCTTCCTCCAGATGATGTCATATCTGGGCCTGTTGCAAGAAGTTTCTTCCACGACTCACCAGGGTGGCCACATGTTGGACCTGGTCTTCTCCCTGGGGCTTGAGATAAATTATCACAAGACTGATCGGGTCGTTTGGTCTGATCATTGTACAGTGGAGTTTTTGTTCGCCCCCGCCCCCCGAGAGCCCTCCCCCTGCTGAGATAGTTAGCTACTGCCCTTTGAGAGGTTTGACCCCCAAGGGTTTTCTGGGGGTGACTGATCTATCTAGTGTGGACAGTGCATGTGTTGGGGGCGCATGTGATTAGTTGCTGCTTATAATAAGGTGATGTCTGGTGTGCTCAACTCCCTCACACCAGTTCATGTACAACCCAAATCCTCTCACTTGAAGTCCCCTTGGTATGATGGGGAGCTCAAGGTGATGAAGGTTATGGGCCAGAGATCAGAGTGCTGCGGGCAGAAGACCAGTCTGGAGACGGACTAACTGGCCCCGTGCACACATTATGGTGTGTACCAGGGGGCAATCAACCGTAAGAAGGCAGAGTTCCTGTCCAGGGAGATTGCTGTCAGGAGGAACCAACCAACTGTGCTTTTTTGGATATTAGAAAGGCTTTTCATCCAGCCTGTCTGCAGCCGAAAAAAGCTTTTTATAACGCCTTATGCAAAGAGTTTGCTTGGTTCTTCTCAGACAGGGTGTCTGCTATCAGTCAAGGAATTCTGACAGTGAGCCACACTGTGGTCAACAGTGGTCACTGTGGGCGTCCAGAGAGCACTCCGCCTAGTTGGGGCTAGTTTAGACTGGTGGAAGTGGCAGAGGTAATTGAGGTTGCAAGGCTCGAAATAAAGCGCCGCCACTCGTGCGCTTCTGTTTTGGTAATTAGCGCCTGCTGCTTTAAGAGGCAGCAAGTTAAGGGTGCTACCAGAAGCTCCTTGTGTGTCTGCTGTGTCAGGAGGGGCGTGTCTGAGCTCTGCATTAAGCAAACAGCACATGGTGCTGAAATCGGATGTGGACGAGTCAGCGAGCAGAAAAGCAAAGGGGCGTGACATATGTAAACGTGTTGCTGGACCGCTGAAATTCCCAGGGCTGAAACTACATGCAGACGAGTCAGCGAGCACAAAATGGAAGGGGCGTGACATATGCAAAAGATGTTGCTGGATAGCTGAAACTGGATACGAACAGGTCAGCCGGCAGAAAGGGGAAGGGGGCGTGAAATATGAAAAACGTCCTGGAGAACTGAAATTCCCTTTGCAGAGTGAGAAAAAAAGAAATGATTTGATACAGATGCCTTTGCAGAGCAAGTGCATGTGAAGAGAGGTAGGGACTGGGGGAGTATGTAAACAGACAATGGTGCACATGAAGGGAGACAGAGAGTGAGGGAAATATTCAAACAGTGATGTGCAATTTGGAAATGTTATGGGAGTAAGCCAGTTCAAATGAGTCGTCTAAGTTGAGCAGCATACAAAAGGAGTGGAGGAAGCTAGCACTGGCTTTAATGCAACTGTAGCATGCCAGATTCTTATGCCCTTACTGCAATTTCGGTTTTGCTGGAATAGGTACAGTGTGTACGTACTTTGTCTAATAGCCTGTGAATGCATGTACTTTTACATTCTGAGAAAGAAATCATAATGTGGCAGGTTACAGGTATTGGATAAGTGTTTACTATTGCCAAACATCCTTTAACAACTCAGCAGAAAAGGATACATTGAACTCCTAACCCCCCAACCCCATAAACAACACAGAAGCATTAGTACAGCAGGGGATGCAGAGAAGTTGGTAGACCCCCCTCCCATGGCAGCCAGGTTATTGTGGAGAATAACATTCTGATAAACAGTACAACTCTGTCAGAGCTAAAAAAAAAAAAAAGTTCTGTATTTTTCTTTTTTTTTTTTTATTCTGGAAAGCCAACTGAGATGCAATATCTCATTTTTTGTGGAGTTCTGCTTCTTCCAATTCCTGCAGTTTGGTGGACTGGAGCACTGAGAAGTTAAATGACTTGCCCAAAGTCACACAGTCTGTATGTGGCTTCAGTGGGGTTTGAACCGGTGGTCTCCTGATTCCCAGGCCAGTGTTCTAATCACTACAACCCACTGACTGACCCCTAGGATACCCACAGGTCTCCTAACAGACCTCACTGCCTCGATTCATACATTTAAAAGTCAGCTCCTGGTTTTGCCAAAGTAGCTCCTGGTCAGCTAGAAAGTACCAATACCCAAGGGCTATTCCAGGCTCTTGGCTACTAAATCCTTAATCGACCCATGGGTTGCTTTCAAGCTGAGGCACACGTTTTGTGAACTGGACCCAGTGCCAACACGTTTCTTGATGGCATGTGTTAACTCCGTTGGCCCAGTGTTTACCTTGATTGTCCAATGTTCTTTACTGGAGGGGGGTCTTCCCCGATGCCTTGAAGGAGGCACTGATTAGACCCCTTCTGAAGAAACCATCTTTAGATCCTGCCGTTAAGGCAAATTATCATCCCATCTCCAACTTTCCATTCCTGGGTAAGATTGTAGAGAAGGTTGTGGCACTTCAGCTTGAGGAACACCTTGTGGCCCATGATCTAAATGAGCCTCTCCAGTCTGCGTTTCGTGCAAGGCATAGCACAGAAACTGAATTAGTTCAGGTGCATAATGACCTCCTCAGGGTGAGAGATTGAGGAGAGGGGACAATTCTCATTCGCCCTGATCTCTCCTCAGTATCTGAGATGGTGGACCATCGTGTGTTACTCAACCGCCAGAGGAAATTCTGCGGACTTGCCGGCATGCTCATTTGCTGGTTTGAGTCTTTTCTCACCAACAGGAGGCAAAAGGTAGTGATGAGGAATTTATCTTCCTCTCCTAGTCTCCTGTCAAGCCGAGTACCCTAGGGCTCGATCTTGTCGCCGATGTTGTTAGCCATGTACATGCTGCCCCTGGGATAGCTCATTAGGAAGTACAGCTTGGGTTTTCATTGCTATGCCGATGATACCCAGCTGTATCTTTCCTTTGCCCCTGGGACATCCAATGCAGTGGATGTGCTAAACACCTGCCTTGCTGAGGTTAATGACTGGGTGGCCTCCAGCTGGTTGTAACTGAACCCCAATAAGATGGAGGTACTGGTAGTGAAGTCGGACAGAGAGCATGACAGGATGGCCTCTGGTGCAGAGACAGGGCTTTTTCTTGTATCTGTACCACTGAAGATCTCCTCTAGGGTGCGTGATCTGGGTGTTATTCTTGACAGCGGACTGACGCTTGAATCCCAGGTATCATCCATTGTCCGTACCAGTTTTTACCATCTGAGGAATATCGCCAGGATAAAGCCCCTAGTTCCACCCCTTGACCTCCCCAACCTTGCTGCATGCCTTTGTGACGTCTAGGCTAGACTACTGTAATATGCTCTAGCTTGGTGTCTCTGGAGATACCCTCCATCGGCTGCAGCTAGTGCAGAATGCAGCTGCCAGGCTGTTGACGGGGCAATCTAAGCACTGCCGCATCACCCAGGTGCTGCGTGAATTGTACTGGCTGCCGATCAGGTGGAGGGTCCTCTTTAAGGTAGACTTGCTCACCTTTAAGGCCCTACATGGCCTGGGCCCTGGTTACCTGATGGACCTTCTAACACCTGTTGTCCCAGTCCGCTCCCTCTGCTCCTCCTCTAGCAGCCTCCTTGCAATTCCCAGGATGAGGTTAAAAACAGTCGGCGACAGAGCTTTCAGTGTCACTGGCCCCGTCCTGTGAATTTGCTACTTCCAGCTGTAAGACAGGCCCCTTCAGTAGAGGTATTCAAAGCTCGCCTCAAGGCCTTCCTGTACAATCAGGCTTTTCCGGACTTTGTTTTATAATCTTGCCCTGGCCTGACTTCTGTGATTCAATTCTGTCCCTGGCTATTTATTTAGTTATTTTAAGTTATTTTTCTGACTTGCATATTTAAATTGTATAATTGTGTGATTTCATTTAGTTATATTTATTATATTGTTTATTATACTGTTGGTTTTATCTTTGCAATTGATTTGATTTGTGTATGGCACTCAGAGCCTCCGGGATGGAGCGTCTTTTAAATAAAATTTGCCTTGCCGCTAAGAAAACCAAGACTGACATTAGGCTGTTCAACAAGTATCTGTCTGACAATAAAAAGCAAAGGAACCAATTATTGTAAAAAATAAAACATTGGGAAATGTATGTCAACTTGGATTTTATGCACACCACTGGTGTGTGATGCCTTGATAAACCCCTCAAGCTTCGTTCTCAGGGTTTATGAGGCATCACACATCTCGGGTGTGCATAAAATCCTTGTTACACACACTTCCCCATGTATTATTCTGTATGTTAACTACAGTAAAAAAAAAAAAAAGACCACATAGATGTATTTTATCATTACAAGATTAAAAAAAAGTATCACCTTTGCGTCCAGGATATACATGGGGGTAGTATTCATAATAAAGGTCAGGCTGATCTAGGTTCCCAAATGGCTCAAACTCCATTTCAGCGTTCTGGAACAGGCCTAACTTCACCAGCAGTGCCAGCCTTACAAACCAGAGCTGAAAAAAAGCAAAGGTATAAGGAAAAGCAATATAAGCTCTGACAGACTACCAATATGCACCGTACCATACAGTAACACCCATGCACACAGATAAATCCATATTGTATCGGTGTTCTTGGCACTGAAACATTTATAGGGACACTGTCACCCCATTCTGTGTCAATTATTTCTAGTTGATAACCCACGTTTTATGATTGCTTACCTTCTCTAACATTCATCGATGTTGCTGGTTATTTGCTTGCTTTCCTGGCAGAACTCCAATGTATATTAATCCTGTAATTATACACTATCTTGTTTTGTTTCAAATCCTTGATCTACACTTATTGCATACTTCCTTAACATTAGGAACAACCCCAAACTGTACCGTCACACATGATGCAATAGCTCCCTCTCCTCATATTGCATCACAAGTGGCTAAACTGTATTAGTGGTTTTTCTAAGTTCAGCAAACATACAGTGGGAATAGATAACGGAATGCAAACAAACATGTTTTTGTATGGTAACACCAGTAGGGCGGTCAGGCTGCCTATCACTTTTAAAAACAAAGATAAATCAAACTACCAGCTACATCAGAAGTCTCCACAGAATGTAAGCAATTATTAAATGTAATTTTTAAACTAGAGACACTTTGAGGCCTACGGAGTTTGACACTGGCCCTTTAACAATGCCGGTATTTCATTTTATTTCACTGGCTCACAAAGTCAATTTATGCTCCACAGTGGGTGATGTGGAGATGAGATTTCTATTTTTTTTTTTTTTACACTTTATTTTCAGTTTGTACACACCATGAAAAACACTTACTTAACAATACCTTTCTTAGCACGCAAAGTTCATTGTTCAAACGATTATACATTCAGAGACAAAAGAGGGTAACTTCTCCTGAATACAGTTCATAGTTATGCAAAACAGATATATCTGCAATCAAGTAAAAGAAACTAAATGGGGTTATAACTCATATCCTTGGCTGTTTATTCTGGGGTGGCACCAGGTAGGGAGCGCAGATCTATTATCTATGATAAGCCAACTTGTTATACAACCTGGTTGCTTGATCATCTCCTTTTATACTAAATCTCTATGGTCTGACAGAAATATATATTATTATGAGAAAGATTAAATAAATAAGTACCCTTTCTCATGAGTCCTGTATAACACTTCATCTGGTCCATCTTTCAGCAAATTTCTCCTGCCTATTCTGCACCTGGAATGTTAGAGCCTCCATGTTTTGTATGTTTGCAATGATCTGTTTCCAATCTGCTACTGAAGGTGGGAGGGGATTCAACCAACCCTGAGTGACAGCTTTATTATATGTAGTAACACAGATATACCACAAGCATAATGAGGACTGCCCTCTAATCTCACTAGGTGGTAGCCCCAGGACTAAGTTGTACAAGGAAATGGGGCCCATAATCTGAAATAGATTAGTTATGTGCTGTATGATATCTTGTTGGAAGAGTGATATAGTTGGTCAGGTAAAAAATATATATGTGAATAGGAAGCTTTCCTCTCTCCACAAAGCCACCAACAGGCTGTGGATATAGTAGGGTTCCATTCTGCAGCCCTGGCAAGGCTAAAAAAAAAAACAGTGTACCTTCACCTTCCAGAAATATTTCTGCCATGCTGGGGATGATGTCACCTTGGAGAAGTCTTCCCAAATCCTAGTCCATTCTAATTGAGACAGGTGAAAACCTGCCTCCCTTTCCCATTTCACCCTAACAAATCCACTGGCTTCTACTTTATGAGAATTCAGTAATTTGTATACCTTGGAGATTGCATTTTTGGGCTCTGATAAGGAGAAAAGTTCTGCTAGGGTCGGACTTGAGTGAAGAGTCATCCAAAGAGCCCGCAGGCCGCCTCAGTTTTACTTGTATATAGGCCTGTATTTGTAAATAATGTAGTTTACCTCTAGGGGTCCAACCTAGCTGCCCGGAATATTCCTCAAATGACAAAAGACAATCCCCCCTCATGATCTGTGCAGGGCAGTGAAACCCTCGGGATACCGGTCTCTTGTACCATGGATCGGTAGAACCAGGTAGAAAATCTCTGGCCTTAGAGAACCAGCACTGTCTCCGTATCTCCCTTTGCGCCCTGTCATATTTTCAAAACACATCCCAAGCCTTTAGGGTCACCTGGATATTAATATATACACTGGGTACACTGGTTCTTACTTGTGGGAGGTCAAACAGGCAGGACGGTGCTGGGGTATCCTGTAAGAAAACCCTCTCCATGTCCTGCCAGTGTGCCCATGTAGTCGTGTTTGACCAAAAGAGGGCCCACTTCAACTGTGCTGCATGCCAGTACTCTAGTAAATCCGGTACAGCCCTTCCCCCAACCTGTTTACTTGCCGTAAGAAGTGACCTCCTGATCCTAGGCTTCTTGTTAGTCCATATGAATTTAAAAATCCTAGTCTGGGTCTCTTTAAACCAGCACTGTGACAACTGTACAGGTACACTCTGAAACACGTACAGAAGTCTGGGGAGAAGATTCATTTTAACCGTTTGAATTCTAGCATGCATTTGTAAGGGTAACAGAGACCAGCATGTTATGACCTCTTTCATTTGTTCTAATAGCTTTTTGTAGTTATCTGAATATAGGTGTTGGTTGGTAGCTCTCATTGTTACTCCCAAGTATTTAAGAGTGGGCTGATCCCATCTCATCCTGACCATTTGGGGTGGGCTGTAATTAAATTTCAATATCTCTGTTTTGATGGAATTTAATGAGTATCCGGACAACCCAGAAAAATCCCTAATCATATCCATTAATCTAGGCAGCAAAGCACTCGGGGATGTTAAATATAATAATACATTGTCCGCATAAAGTGCGACTCTATGCTCCTGTCCTCCCACCTCCACTCCCTGTATCTCGGGGTCTGATCTAATACATTGAGCAAAAGGCTCAATATATAATGCGAATAATAGTGGTGACAATGGACATCCCCAATAAGTGTTCTGCCCCAATCCAAACCTCTGTGAGACCATCCCGTTTGTCCGAACATAGGCATGAGGATCTAGATATAGCCATTTCATAATATCCACAAAACCAGCGGGGAACCCAAACCCGGCAAGGACCTGATACAAAAACTCCCAATTCACTTGATCAAATGCTTTTTTGGCATGTAAGCTCATTCTTATAGCAGATGTATTTTTATTTAAATGGTCTATTATATTTGTCTGTCTTATATTATCTGATACCTGTCTATCTCCGACAAATCCAGTCTGATCTCTGTGGACCAACATTGGTACTATTTGTTGGAGGCGCTCGGCTAATATGGCTGTTTAAAATTTATAATCTACATTAAGGATGGAAATGGGCCTATATGACGTGCAGAGAGTGAGGTCCTCGTCGGGATTGGGGATCACCAAGATCACTGCCTGCCTCCAACCAGAGGGCAGAGTAGAATCACCCTCCAGAACCTCCTGATATGTGGATCTCAAGATGGGTGCAACCGTCTCTCAGAACTTTTTATAAAACTCCGTTGGGACTGGGAGACCATCGCTGCAAGGGGATTTCCCAGTTTTACCCACCCCAACTGTCGTATTGATCTCAATTTCCGTAATGGGGGCCACGAGTCGTGTACCCATGTCTTCTGATAAGTTTGTCTTCTGGTAAATTTAATTTCTTAAGAAAAGGTCACTCCTGTTGGGTATATAACTGCTTATAGTACACCATGAATGCCTCTGAGATCTCATCAAGGGTGGCAACTTTCACCCTGGTCTGTGGGTGTACTATATTTATTATCTGAGCTCGTGCACGTCTCACCCTAAGTCTGAGAACTAGTAATTTTAGGGCCCCCTTCATAATATTTCTGCTTACGGAATTGTAGGTTCTTTTCAACTTTAAGATCTAATATTTTGTTAAGCTCCTTTCTAAGTATCTGTAAGTCTTTCTCCCTCTGCCTATCAAACTTCTCCAGCTGTAGTCTTTCCAAGGTTTGGAGTTGTTGCTCTAAGCCTTTTTGTTTTTCATACCGTTTTTTCCTAGCTACCGTAATTGCAATCAATTTTCCCTGCACAACTGTTTTTATTGTGTCCCAGATCATACCTAGGCTTGTCTCCCCATTAAGGTTACCTTGCATGGTTTGGGTTATTAATTGGGGGATCTGTTCTAGTACCTCTGCATCATTGAGGAGAGACAGATTTAACCTCCAGAACACATTCATCCTAGGAAGGGGAAGGGCCAAAGTGATGGCCAAGGGAGAGTGGTCTGAAAGACCGATGATACCTATTTCACAGCCTCTAACCAGAGCCAGAGATGCCCTATCTAGAATAAAATAATCTAGTCTAGAGTACATATGATACGTGGCTGAGTAATGCGTATACCCTTTTGCTGACCCCTCTAAAAATTTCCAAACATCCTGCAGCCCCAGCTTTTACAGCAATAATCTAATCAATTTTGTAGTTTTATTAGATTTGCTTGGGATCTTAGATGTTGTATCATTAACTGGGTCCAAAGACATGTTCTAGTCCCCCCCAAAGACAGGCCTGCCTTCTGCTTGTTCCATGAGTAAAAATATGATTTTCCTATATAATTCATAGGATGAATTCGGGGCACATATACTGAGGCCAAGGTGATCATTTGACCATTCAAGGTCCCTTTTAGGAGGACATATCTACCCCTCTTTATCTTTTATCCTCTCCACCACTTCAAAAGGAACGTGGTTGGGCACCAATATCGCCACACCACGGCGCCTCCCCTTCCCATAAGACGAGGAACATACCTCTTTATAGCAGAAATTCTGTAATTTCAGCTGCTTTCTCTCGGATAAATGTGTCTCCTGTAGGAGAACAAAGTCTACTTTCTTTTGTTTTATATAATTTAGAATTTTCTTCTGTTTAATAGGATTAGTCAGACCGTTAACATTGTAGGTCAATATTCCGGAATTCATCTATAAATTAAATTTGCCTCTAAACACTTTGGCCTGTGCTCCCACATCGGAGGGCCCTCCCCTTCCCGATTCATCCCTACACCACTCCCAGAACCAAAAGCTGATCAGCCCCCATTCAACAAACTGACAGTCTAACATCATAATAACAAATTTAAATAATAACTGAACCTTAACAAGAATATTAGCAGTAACAGCTCCTTTAAGAAACACGTTGCTTCCAAGGTTAGAGAAAGTACAGTTACGTAAAAACTTACCATAAAAGTAGATCTTCGAGAGAGGCTCTTGCAGTAGGTAATTACATATGAGACTGAAGCCGGCAGGCGTCAGGACCCCATGGAAAAATTTCTAGCTAGCAGTCTCTGGCGGGGGACTGCCCCCACGTCAGGTGACCGGCATCAGATGACGACTGTATAAAGGAACGGTCCCCACACCCGCCTGTGTCAAATTCACTCAGCAGGTCAGGCCCTCTACTCCCAAAGTGCCAACTTCTGAGCGTAGTCTTGTGAACAGTGTAACACAAGGTAACCCTTGTCTGTTTTTGTGAGTTCGGATCAATCTTTGGTCTCAGTTCTGGAAGGATTCAAACTGTAACCTCTTGCTAGCATACCCAATGCACAGGCTCACATATATCTGTCTTCGGGGGGCCAGATATCTTTGCCTACGGGCACCTAACCAGGTATTCAGAGATGAACCCTTTAAAACTTTATAAAGACTTCAGATTTAAAATGCTTCTGTTTCCAGTTTGGTACCACCATACAAGCTATATGTCTGCTGAACCATAATTATTTTCTTAGCAAAAGAAAGCAATTCAAAGACAGATCAGATTTGCTCTAAAATTAGAGTTTTTACTAAGATATATAATAATATGTCAAACATACAATACAGAACTCTTATAACACAAGACATACATATCTTTAAACAAAACAAGGTTTAAAACAGTGCAATTCCTACAACTATATTTAGATTTTGTCTAGCTTTCTAAATACCTGTTTTCAGTGCTCAGATGTTTCCTTAGTCAGTGTCAGATACAAACTGCATCTCTATAGTAAAAGAGAATAATCTTTTCAAGCAGTATTGGCCAACCCCTTTTGGATGAAGTCATCCAGCCCCTCCTCTGGTCAAATATCTAACAAAAATATATTTTTATACAACCACAGGATGTAATTTTATTAATCTATGCTATACAGCTATACAGGATGTATTAATTCTGCAACCTTAGCATAACTCAAGTTTCAATGACACCTCTTTTGATCTCATGCTGTACCCTCTTCACAGAGGCTTCATAGGGTCATTTACAATCTTACACCTCTATGTAACATTCTAGCTTCCCTTATTTTAACATCATAAACCTAGTTTATGATTTCTATCTTAACAAAATTAACTTAACAACTCTGTAACTAGCTCAGAGAAACAGGATCCTTAATAAAAGTCTTCCAGCAACATATCATCTCTAAAAAGACTGAATGTGTGATACAATGCTGTCAGCAGTTCTCTTGGCCTGCATCTGTCAGCTAAAATCTGGGGGGGGGGGGAATGAGAGAGGCCATTCCTAGAGCATCTGAATTTTCAGCAGAGACATTAATACATTTTACATTAAAAAAATATAATACAGCACTCAGAACTGGCTGTCTATGTCACACTCCTCCCCACCTAGACTGAATTTGGGGGATCTATCCCCTACATGTGATGAGTTTCCCAAATCAGTTCACTCCTCATAGACCCTAGACAGCCCATCGGCATTCTGATTCTTAATGCCTGCCCTATGTATGATTGTCAGATCATATCCTTGCAAAACAAGACTCCATCTTAGCAGTCTCCCATTGCTCTTTCCCATCTGCGTCAGCCAAACCAGGGGGTTGTGGTCAGTTTGCACCACAAAATGCTGTCCATACAAGTATGGCTGTAATTTCTTCAGGGCCCACACTATGGCAAGACACTCCTTTTCCACTGTGGAGTACGCTTGCTCCCTGGGGATAAGCTTCCTGCTCAAGTACACAACTGGGTGGTCTGTCCCTTGGCTAGACGTCTGGCTAAGTACTGCCCCAATACCCACGTCTGAGGCATTTGTCTGAACTATAAAGGTTTTGCTATAGTCCGGACTTGTCAAAACAGGAGCACTGCACAGTGCCTCCTTCAGTCTAGTAAAGGCTTCCTCACAGGCTGGGCCCCAGGTAATTTTCCTTGGCAACTTTTTCTTTGTCAGGTCAGATAGGGGAACAGCCAGGGCACTGTAATTAGGTACAAACTTTCTGTAGTACCCTGCTGTCCCTAGAAAGCTCCGGACTTGCTTCTGGGTTTCTGGTCTGGGCCACGCCTGAATCACCTCTATCTTCATTTGGTTAGGACAGAGCTGTCCCCGGCCTACCACGTGCCCGAGATATGCCACTTCCCACTTCTCGGTTTTGACAGTGAGCCTGGCACTCTGTATCCTGCCCAGCACTTCCCTAAGGTGTGAAAGGTGTTCCTTCCAGCTTGTACTGAAGATGGCAATGTCATCCAGGTACGCTACAGCCTACTCCTCAGCACCATTCAAGACCTGGTTCACCAACCTTTGGAAAGTGGCCAGGGCGTTCTTCATTCCTAAAGACATTACTTTAAACTCAAATAAGCCTATCGGAGTGATGAAGGCCGACCTTTCCCTAGCTCTGTCTGTCAATTTAACCTGCCAATACCCCTTGGTCAGGTCAATAGTCGTAAGGTAGGTCGCTCCTCCTAACTTGTCCAGGAGTTCATCCGTCTGGGACACTGGGTGGGTGTCGGACTTCGTGACTGCATTCAGTCCACGATAGTCCACACAGAAACGAGTTGAGCCATCTGGCTTGGGCACAAGGACTACGGGTGAGGCTCAGGGGCTGTGGGATCTCTGGATTACCCCTAAATCCGGCATCTCCTCCACTTCCCTCCTAATGTCCTTTTGGACAGCCTCTGACACCCGATATGCTGTTTGCCGTATGGGCGCCTGTGTCCCTGTCTCCACACCATGTGTCACTAAGGGGGTTAGTCCAGGCTTGGTGCTAAACAAGTGGGCAAAATCTGCTAAAACCTCCCTTACTTTCTGGACCTGGTCCAGGTTCAGCTGGGGAGACAATTTTACTGCCTCCACAGAGAACTCCCGCTTACTCTCTTCCAGCAAGTCAAGAAGGGGATCTCCTTCGTCCGTCCCCTCCCCATGACTACCCACTGCGAACACCATGTCAGCCCTATTTGCATATGGCTTCATCATGTTGACATGGTACATCCTTTCTATCTGTCTACGGCCAGGTAACTCCACAATGTAATTTACGTCATTTACCATCCTAACCACTTTGTACGGTCCTGCCCACTCAGCTTGCAGCTTGTCTTTCCAGACCAGAATAAGGAACATGACTTCCTGACCCACCATGTACGAGCGAGCTCTAGCTCTGCGGTCGTACCACACCTTTTGTCTCTGTTGGGCAGCTGCCAGGTTGCTCTGGGCTGTCCCCATAAGCTCCTTCTGCCTTTCCCTAAACCTAAGGACATAATCCACAATGGGAGTTCCCTGGGTGGCGTGCTTGCCTTCCCAGTCCTCTTGGATTAAGTCTAGGGGCCCACGTACCCGGCGTCCATATGAGTTCGAAGGGGGAAAATCCTGTCAACTCTTGGGGCACCTCCCTGTATGCAAACAACAGGTGGGGAAGGTATTTCTCCCAGTCCCTTCCATGCTGTTCAGCAAACGCCCGGAGCATTGACTTTAGGGTACCATTGAATCGTTCCACAAGCCCATTGGCTTGTGGGTGATACGGTGTCATGCATCTCTGCACCACCCCACACTTCTCCCATAAACACTTCATCAGGTCCGACATGAAGGAACCCCCTCGATCGGTGATAACTTCCTGCGGAAACCCAACACAGGAGAAAATCCCAAGTAAGGCATCTGCCACTTTGTCTGTCCTCAGTGAGGATAGGGCGGCTGCCTCTGGGTACCAGGTGGCATAATCCACCACAGTCGAGATGAATCTCTTACCTGAGGAGCTGGGGGTATTTAAAGGCCCCACAATATCCATTCCCATCCTCTGGAAAGGCTCCTCCACTATGGGCAAGGGGATCAGGGCGGCTCGGGTTTTCTTGCCCGCTTTCCCTATTTCTTGGCACCGGTGACAAGACCTGCACTACTCCTTCACCTGATGGGTGAAGTTAGGCCAGTAGAAATTCTGGGCCAACTGCTGCATAGTTCATGCAATTCCCAGATGACCAGACAAGGGAATATCATGTGCAATTTTGAGCAACTGCTCACGATACCCCTGGGGAACGACAAGCTGCCTGCCTAGCATCCCTCCCTCTGTCTGTACTGCCTATGTATACATAAGTCCATTTTCCCAATAAACCTTATGTCTGCCATCACCTCCCTGTGTGCCCTCAGAGTCTGCCCAAGCCCTCAGCTTCTCTAAACTAGGGTCACTCCTCTGAGCAGCTGCAAACCCCTCACACAGTCCCAAGGCATGGGACAAGTCCCCTTCAGTCGCTAAACTATGGTCCCTAGCACTAGCATCAGGGCACTCAGGATCACTGTCAATCTTAACCCTCTGACAATTGGTCACCCCTTCCTCTTTGGAGTAACCTTCCGTAGCTGTGTGGTCACTCACTACCGGGGAAATTTCTACCCCCTTTTTATCAGTCTCCCCATCTGGAGACACAGGCTGGGGAACCAGCCTCTCCACGGTTTCCACACTGGTTTCTGTGGGGTTCAGGGAACTACTATTTTCCCTTGCCAGTTGGCTATGGGTAACTGCACATACCATTCCCTGTTGGAGATTGTTACCCAGGATCACATCTACTGCTAATGGTTTAGCGACAGCCACCTGTTGCACAATTCCCCCTGTTTCACCCCAGTCCAGGAGAACACTGGCCAGTGGCAATGTTTTCGCTTCACCCGCAAAGTCCTGTACAGTCACGTATCTGTTTGGGATAAGCTGACCACGCTGTACTAGATCCCCTTTCACCAATGTCAGGGATGCCCCTGTGTCCCTTAACCCCTGCGTCTGTACACCATTTACCATGACTGGGTGCATGTGTTCTTATGTTCACTGGCATGCTCTCAGGAACAAACAAACAACCCACTTCTTTTCTGGTCTTACTTTGCATATTATTGCTTGCCCTTCTTGGACACTGTCTGGCAATGTGCCCAGTTTCTTTACATAACCAACAAGCATTTCTTACTTCAGAGAAATCTTTTCTTTGAAACCTGGGGCTAACTGGTTTCAGTGGAGGCAGTGAGGGTTTTAGCTGCCCTGAAGGCTCGCTTTTCCCTTTCTGCACTGCCACGCCTGCCCCATTCACTCTCAGAGCAGGTCTCCTCTTGGCATAGCAGTCCGAAAGTTCAGCAGCTTCTTGCACTGTTTTTGGATCTCGATCTTCTAGCCAGGCTT
The DNA here is from genome assembly GCA_016271365.2 of Neoceratodus forsteri. Taxonomy (NCBI): domain Eukaryota; kingdom Metazoa; phylum Chordata; order Ceratodontiformes; family Ceratodontidae; genus Neoceratodus; species Neoceratodus forsteri. Next base: position 910,357,447 of record CM057449.1, on the reverse strand, counting down.
TTAACTCTGCTGGGCATGCCCAATAAAATTGTTCTAATAAAATCGCATTTTCAATTTTATCAACTGTGTTTGCCACAATTCCTTTCCACCAGCGTTTTAAAAACTGACGTTGTTTCTTGGCTAGCTCCTCATAGCTCATATCAGGGCTTCTCCTGAGCTTACGGAATTTAGCTCTGTATGATTCAGCAGTTAATTCAAACTTTTTTAGTAGTGCAGCTTTTAACTTGCTGTAATCATCACTGTCTCTATTGTCCATGTGACCCAATGCATCCTGAGCTTTTCTGGTAAGTAGTGGGGATAGCTGGAAGCTCCAGGACTCTCTAGGAATTTTAGCCTGAATACAAACTTTTTCAAAAGAATTTAAAAAGGAGTCTATATCCTTCCCGTCCTTAAACTCAGCTATTAATTTAGAGTTCAATTTGTAACCCAGTCCTGCAGTCCCAGTTAAACCCAAGCCACTTACCTGCTCTGGTGCTGCTGGTTGAAGTCACATCTTCTCCAGCTCGTGTTGCCTCTGGCACTCCTGCTCCTCACAGTCTGCGTCTCAGCGCTCTCGTTCTCTCTTCTCCTCTGCATCTCGCTGGCACTCGCGCTCCTCATGGTCTGCCTCCCTATGTTGTCTCTGTGCGCCTCTGCATTCGTGCTCTGCCTCACCGTCTGCCTCTCGTTTCTCTCTCTCTCCTCTCCTGGGAATTCAGCTCCATCCTGCGCAGCTCAAGTTGCAACCTGAGAACTTCCGGGTTCAGGATACTGGTGACTCGCCCCTGCTGCTGTGGCCCTTCACTGACAGTGGCTCTGCTGTCCTCCTCATCAGCTCGGGACCCCTCACTGGCCGCTAGTTCTGCCACAATCGAGGTCTGGTCCCTTTCAGTCATGGTCTGTGACTCCCTGCTCTGTGTATCTGCTACCATCAGGGCCTCTATGAGGTTCTGCTTACTGGCTTTCACCTTGAACAGGACTCCTCTGTCCTCACACAACTGTTTAACTGTTCTACAGTGTGCCTGCTGTAGTAGGACGCCATCTTTCTTAACTACTGCTACTCTGACTTTGCACTTCAGGAAAAAAAAAATAAAATAGGTAAGAACTTGACTGTACACCAAGTGATATATAGTTCTGTTTTCTTTTTAAAATAAAACTCTGTCTTTTTCTTTCTTTGCAAGAGAGCTTACGGTCTCAGCTAACACAGAACAATAAAGCTTGTGATACCAAAATTATGCCACCGCTGCCAACCAATCTGTCACAAATTCACTCAGCAGGTCAGGCCCTCTACTCCCAAAGTGCCAACCTCTGAGCGCAGTCTTGTGAACAGTGTAACACACAAGGTAACCCTCTTGTCTGTTTTTGTGAGTTCGGATCAACCTTTGGTCTCAGTTCTGGAGGGATTCAAACTATAACCTCTTGCTATGATACCCAATGCACAGGCTCAGATATATCTGTCTTCGGAGGGCCAGATATCTTTGCCTACGGGCACCTAACCAGGAATTCAGAGATGAACCCTTTAAAACTTTATAAAGACCTCAGATTTAAAATGCATCTGCTTCCAGTTTGGTACCACCATACAAGCTATATGTCTGCTGAACCCTAAATATTTTCTTAGCAAAAGAAAGCAATTCAAAGATAGACCAGGTTTGCTCTAAAATTAGAGTTTTTACTAAAATATATAATAATACGTCAAACATACAATACAGAACTCTTATAACACAAGACATACATATCTTTAAACAAAACAAGGTTTAAAACACTGCAATTCCTACAACTATATTTAGATTTTGTCTAGCTTTCTAAATACCCGTTTTCAGTCCTCAGATGTTTCCTTAGTCAGTGTCAGATACAAATTGCTTCTCTATAGTGAAAGAGAATAATCTTTTCAAGCAGTATTGGCCAACCCCTTTTGAATGAAGTCATCCAGCCCCTCCTCTGGTCAAATATCTAACAAAAATATATTTTTATACAACCATAGGATGTAATTTTATTATTCTATACTATACAGCTATACAGGATGTATTAATTCTGCAACCTTAGCATAACTCAAGTTTCAATGACACCTCTTTTGAGCTCATGCTGTACCCTCTTCACACAGGCTTCATAGGGTCATTTACAACCTTACACCTCTATGTAACATCCTAGCTTCCCTTATTTTAACGTCATAAACCTAGTTTATGATTTCTCTCTTAACAAAATTAACTTAACTCTGTAATTAGCTCAGAGAAAAAGGATCCTTAATAAAAGTCTTTCAGTAACACATCGTCTCTAAAAAGACTGAGTGTGTGATACAATGCTGTCAGCAGTTCTCTTGGCCTGCATCTGTCAGCTAAAATCTGAGGGGGGGGAATGAGAGGTGTCATTCCTAGAGCATTTGAATTTTCAGCAGAGACATTAATACATTTTATATTAAAAAAATATAATACAGCACTCAGAACTGGCTGTCTACGTCACACCGCCTTCCAGTTCTTTCCCGCCAAAGGCCAAAAAAGGCAGGACGAGAGAGAAGCGGATCTTTCCCCCATGGAAAAGGAGCTGAATAAACTAAGGGGGATGGAGGGCTGGAAGGTATTACCTACTGCAAGAGCCTCTCTCGAAGATCTACTGTTACGGTAAGTTCTTACGTAACTGTACTATCTTACTTCGAGGGGGCTCTTGCAGTAGGTAATTACATATAGAACTGAGTCCCAAGCAGTCTGAAACAAGGAGAAGCATACGGGAGGAGGAAAACTACCCATCCATAGATCCTCCAGCTGTGAGGGTCTCAAGAAAGGAGACTTTGCAAAACAGCCAGCCTGAAGCTTGCTCTACGGCGAGGGGCAATGTCCAAACTGTAGTGTTTCGTAAAGGTATGGACAGAAGTCCAAGTTGCAGCTCCACAAATGTCCACCGCAGACACATTCTTAAAACAAGCCACAGAGACAGCAACACCCTGGGTGGAGTGGCCTCTGACTTAACCCGGCAAGGGTCTTGTGATACTTGGCGTAAGAGAAAGTGATACAATGAGCCAACCATTTAGATAGGCATTGCTTGGAAATGGCATTGCCTTCTCTTTTGTGAGCAAAAGAGACAAACAGCTAGTCAGATTTTCTGAGATCCTTCATCCTGGTGGTGTAGTATCTCAGAATTCAGTGAACATCCAAAGTATGCAAGAGGTACTCCCCTTGATTGGAGTGCTGCGTAAAGAAAGCAGGAAGCTCAATGGATTGATTCAGCATAGATTCCGCTACCACCTTAAGGAGAAACTTAGGATTGGTCCGCAGAGCCACCCGTTCCTTGTGAAAAATCAAATACGGGATTTTGCACATCAAGGCCTGAAGCTCGGAAATCCTTCAAGCTGAAGTAATGGCCACTAGGAAGAAAGTCTTCCAGGACAGGAACTACAGGTCTGCTGAAGCTGCAAGCTCAAAAGGAGGCAGGGTAAGCTTCTTAAGGATAAAATTCAGATCCCAAGGAGGAGCAGGAATGTGAATAGGGGGTTTCAAGTGGAGAACCCCTCTAAGAAAAGTCTTAGAGACTTCCAACTGTGCAAAAGTTCTGTCCTAAAAAAGGAACATGATAAGCGGAAATGGCCGCCATGTGAACTTTCAGAGAGGAATGGCTGAGACCCAGATCAAAGAGATGGCGCATATAGTCCAGAACTCTCCTAACAGGGCATGAGAATGGCTCAAAACTCTTGGAAGAGATCCAAATGGAGAACCTTTTCCATTTCATGGCATAGGCAGATCTAGTGGAAGGCTTTTTGGCCTCCACCAGCATCTCAGCCACAAACGGGGAAACCCCCGAATCGGGCTTGAGCTATGTCTGCAGGAGCCAAGCATGCAACTGAAGGGACTTGAGACCTGGATGAACCAGGGTCCCCTGATCCTGGGTCAGCAAAAGTTGCGACAGAGGAAGAGGAGGTTCCTCTGAATACTGTTGCAGAAGACAGAACCAAACTTGCCTGGGCCAGAAAGGAGCTATTAGGATCATGCAAGCTCCTTCTGAGCTGAGTTTGTGTAAGACCCCGGAATTAAGGGAATCGGGGAGGCAGAGACTAATCTGTTTTCCAGTCTAGAGACAGAGCGGCTCCTCCAAAAATGTCTCCTGGAGCCGAGCGAGCAGAAGGCGGGAAGTTTTGCGTCGTGAGGAGATGCAAACAGGTCTACCTGAGGTGTTCCCCAGCGTAGGAAGATATCGTCTGCCACCCCATGATCCAGTTCCCACTCGTGAGCCTGGGCAGACGACCGACTGAGGTGGTCTACCAACGTGTTTTCGACCCCCAGAACATGAATCGCCATGAGGTGAAGGCTGTGTTGCACTGCCCAATCCCAAACCTGCATCGCCTCCCTGCAAAGAGGGTAGGAACGAATTCCCACCTGTTTGCTGATGTACCAACTACACACATGTTGTCCGTCTGGACCGCCAGATGACCAGGAAGCAGATACAGATGCAGAGCTTGAAGAGCATACAGCACAGCCCTGAGCTCGAGCGTTTATATGAAGAGTCTGCTCGAGCCTGGACCAGGAGCCTTGAGTCCTGAGACCCTAGATGGGCTCCCCAACCCTCTCCTTTGGCATCTGTTGTCAATGTTTGGGAGGGAGGTGTGAGGCAGAAGGAAACTCCCTGGTAAAGGTTCTCTTGAACCAGTCACCATTGCAAGTCCCGAACCATAGGGTTGGAGACCAGGACTTCTTGATCTAGGTCATCCACCAATTGATCCCACTGACACTGAAGCGTCCACTGAAAGATCCTTATGTGGAGCTGAGTGCGAGGGACTGTCTGAATAGCAGCCGCCATGAGCCCAAGGAGGTGAAGGACTGACCTGGCACTGACCTGCCTGCGACTAGACAACAGGCTTGCCTGAGCCTGGAGGGTGGCTGCCCTGTCCAGCGGCAGGAATGCCATGCTGGAGGTCGTGTCCAGGATTGCACCAATGAACTGGAGCCTCTGGGAGGGGATCAAATGGGACTTGGCCTGGTTGATAGTAATACCCAGGCTGGTAAAAACCTGCAGGGTAAGAGAGAGGGAGCGCAGGAGTTCCTCCCTGGACGGGGCCACCAGGAGCCAGTCGTCCAGGTACGGGAAAACCTGCACTCCCTGGGTACGCAGGTGAGCCGCTACCACGGAAAGGCATTTGGTGAACACTTTGGGCACCAAGAAAAGACCAAATGGGAGGGCCTTGAACAGGTAATGGTTCCCCTGAAATGAAAAACTAAGGTATTTGCGGTAGGAAGGGAGAATAGGGATATGCAGGTAGGTATCCTGCATGTCCAGGGTGCACAGCCACAGTCCCGGCCGAAGTAAGGGCAGAAGACTCTGCAAGGAGAGCATTCTGAACCGTTTGTACTCCACGAACAGGTTCAGGGAGCTGAGGTATAGGATGGACCTCACGTCTCCAGATTTCTTCGGAACCAGGAAGAAATGGAAGTAATAACCTGTCCCCCGAAGGTTGGTTGGGACAGGCTCTATCGCCACCTTCAGCAGAAGGGAGGATATTTCTTCCTGAACCAGAAGATGATGTTCTGGGAGTAAGATGACCTGGGGGCAGGGTTCTAAGTGGTTTCAGCAGAAACTCGATTGAATGTCCTGCTGCTATCAGTTGGAGCACCCAAGAATCTGAAGTGATCCTCTCCCAACCCGGTAGATGGAAGGAGAACTTCCCTCCTACTGGTTCCTCTGGAAGGTCCAGAGGCTGTGGGAGAGGAGAGGAGTCAGGAGGTGTGGGGTGGTGCCGCGGCTGAAGCTCCCGCTGCTTTTTTAGATGGGGGGGGTCTTGGCAGCTGGAGGGGCCCGTTTGTTGGCCTGCTTACCCTGAGGTTTTGCCTTGGGCCAAGAACATCTGTGAAAGGGGTGACGCTGTCCCTGAGGGGGCCTCTACAGAGAGTCAACAGACTTCAGTGCAGTGCCCTTCTCTTGCAGGTCAGTGATGATGTCCTTGACATGCCCACCGAACCCCTGAAGGGCGCATCCTGAATAGCAGACTGCACTTCAGGGACCAAACCTGATACTTGGAGCCAGGCATGACGTCACAAACCTACGGCGAAAGCCGAGCTCCGACCAGTAGCGTCCACTGCATCGAACATGGCATGAAGCATGTGCCGATTGGCCAAATGAGCAGAACGGATTAGATCAGCCACTTCCTGCTTAGTCTGAGACTCAGGAAGGGAGTCTAACTTGACTTCCACCTCACTCAGGATTGTCTTCTGGTAATCCCCCATATGAGCGACATAATTCAGGGCCCTAATTCCCAGAGTGGAGGAAGCATACATCTTCTTCCCATACTGGTCCAGAAGACGAGATTCATTGTCGGGTGGAGACGAGCTCAGATGTTTGGGGTTCGCCGACCAGCCTTGAGCGGTGCTAATCATGACCGAGTCAGCTTTGGGGCGTGTATTAAAGGAATCCACACCATCTGGAGCCTGATATAGCCTGTCCGCCTTCCTCAGAAGGGGGGGCTAAAGCCGACGGTTGTTTCCAAATAGTGGAAACAAGGTCCACATGAGGCTCGATCCAGGGTGGAATCAACGTTGGAGCGGTTTCGGGCAGATCCAGGTGAGCAGCGAGTTTCTTCCGCTGTGGATCCGGCTCCAGAGAGTGCCACTGATGAACCACCTGGATCTTTCTAAGCAACTCCAGAAAAGAAGGATCTCCCTGGAGGAGACTTCGGAGGAGTCCTTGGCCTGGGATGGTCTGGAGTGCGTGGTTAGTCTGGATCGGAGCACCCGCCGGAATCAGAGTCTGAGGTATCTGAAGAGAAAGAAGGAAATGATCTCTCCCACTGGGACGGGAGGAATGGACCCTTGGGAACCCCTCGGGAAGCGTGGACTCCTCCTGCTCCTGAGCCTGAGGCTCACCCTCTGGGCGCCGGGTAAATGGGAGGGAGTCTCTCGCCTCTGACGACGGGAGTCCAGAACCGGGTCTGGCATCGGCAGGTGGCTCTCCACCTCCCTGGTGAGCCTTGGCCTCAGTCCACCAGGAAGCCAGTCTCCTTCAGGTCCACCGGCGGCTGTGGGGGTGGTGGAGGAGGGGGGGCTACGGATATTGCGGATATCTGTAAGGTGAGTATCCATATCCAGATGGCAGGAAGCCTGGCGTCAGGTACTGAGGCATCAGATAGGCCGGCGTCGGGTACTGCAGCATGGGATACTGTGGTCCTGGGTAGGATGGCGTCGGATAAGACGGGGTTGGATATCCAGGCACCAGGGGCTCTGATGGGGAAGAAGGCCCTGGGAAAGGCCCCGTCAGTGGACCAGGTACAGGAGGCCCGGTGGGCGTTGGGCCTGGCATTGGGACGGTATCTGGTAAGGGGATGTTGCCCGGTGTCGGATAGGCCGGTGTCGGAGCCGGCACCCAAGGGTCCGACGCAAGGTCGTCCGGCCCGACGGGAGGGAGACATGACGGTAGCATACTAGAATCCTCATTGTCGCCCAGGGAAAGGGGACTATAATCCCTGGCATCTAACAAAGGAGACACTGGAGCCTCAGACAATAATGGCAAGCTGGGAACGGTGGACTTGACGATAGGGTCCAGTGTCGGCTCCAATGCTGGGCTGGCATTGGAGGAGCCGGTGTCCAACTTATCGGACCCAAATCCTGACGAAGGCTGCGAGGAAAAAGCGGTCTTGGTGGGAGTTTTCAAGGCTGTGCACTGCCCCAGTTGGTCAGGCGTCTTAGCGGCTTTGACCGCACAGATGGAGGCACCGACGTCCGACTTACCAGAGCCGCTTGACCCAGAAAGCTTTCACAGTGGCGGGCTTCTGGGGAGCAGCTGCCTCCTTTTTCCCCAGAGGCTCCTGACAGGCCCGAGCGTGAGCCCGACAGGAAGGAAGACACACGCTGCCTTAGAAACCTCAAAGTCAGCAGACGAAGAACGGCCCCCCTGGAGGAGACGTTACCTGGAGCACGGCGACTCCAGCCAAAGTTGCGGTGCCCGTGGAAGAGGAGCCCCGGTCCAGGTGTGTCTCCTTCTTATTACGGTGACCTTGAGGGGAAGTTGAAGCCTGCCTGAGCTTCTTCAGCTCCTTCTCCATGAAGGACATCTTCTTCCAGATGTGGGCCTCCAGGGACCGCTGTCTCCGTCTGCAGGTGGTGGCGTTAAATTGTTGGCAGTGCTGGCCCTTCTCCATGGGGTGATCTGGGCCTAGGCAGAAAAGACGCTGGGAGTGTCCGTCCTTGTGCGGGAGCTGGGCGCCGCAGGAATCGCACTTATTTTTATGCCAATCGGATGGAGTAGGGGATGACATGCATGGCAGATACATGATTTTTAGTAAGAAAATCAAAAGAAAACTAACAAAACCAACGAAGTGACTGATGAAGCAGTGAACTTAACCAGGGCGGAAAAGAACTGGAAGGCGGGCGTGGAGGACCACCCTTTTATACTGACGTCATCTGACGCCGGTCACCAGAGGTGGGGGCGGTCCCCCACAGAGACAGGTAGCTAGAAATTTTTCCGTGGGGTCCTGACGCCTGCCAGCTTCAGTCCTATATGCAATTACCTACTGCAAGAGCCCTCTCGAAGTAAGATCAATGATTCTTCTTGTTCCCTGTCTCTGCTAAGGGAATTAACTAATCTTGCAGAGCTGTAGTGAATTCCTATCTCTCCAAAGAAAGGGTCACTCCAAGGACAACTCTGTGCTGAGAAACATACAGCACTTATAAGTCCTAAGAGAAAGACAGCTAGGAGCCAGGGCCCTTGCAGATTTCTATTACTTTGCAGATTCCTCATCTCTTTCCCCCCCCCCCACAAAATGGATATCTAGACCAGAAAATATAAACCAGATAGCTATTGACCCCTGTAAAATAATTCTAAATGTAACATGTATCTTTAGCCCTGCCAACTATAATTTGACTCAAAGTACCATATTAATATATTTCTGTTTGTTAAAAGAGAAATTGAGAAAAACCCATCCTCCCATCATCCTCCTTACTAGTCCAACGACTCCATTGAAAGGCTTATGCTCCTCCTGAAAAGTGAGCGTAAACAGAAAGTCCACCTCTTACATTCTTATGCTCTGTAAGAACATATCAGGGATATTGTGCCTCATAGCGATTAGGCACCTATAACAAGAGAAAGCTATTGTTAATTGTTGACAGTATATAATCTGTAATAAAGGAGACATGCAGTCTAAAGCCCAGCCTGGGTGCCTGTTAAATTTTTCATCTCACAATTATTCCCATATATTATTATATCGGTCTCCGTGAGGCCAAATGGTTTAAACAGTCATGCAACTGTCTAGTCTCCGTAATGCAATATTACATTCGTATTGGGCCTTTTTCCGCAGAGGTCCCCCAATAATCAGTTCAGTCACTTACCCCAGGCTTCCTAGGAAGTCCTCTTTCCTTTTTCACTTCGCCTTCGTTTGGCTGGTGTACCAAGGAAATTGAAGGATTCATGAAGAATGAGCTATGTTTCTCATGTGGCTGCCTCTCCTCGATCCACTGATGGAGAAGCCTGGTCTCCAGTCTGAAGCTTGCGACATAGGTTTGTAAGGGATTTTTGTGAGGGGACCTTGTGTAACAGTCCATCCAGACCCGAAACTGTCTTCTCATGAAGGGAAAGTTCCTCTCCTCTGCCACGCTGGGTTTGCTCTTTTCTGTAAAGGAATGTTCGTGTCTTCAAGGCCTTTTCAACTTACTCTGGTATGGCATAAAGCTTAGGGCCATCGTCCCAGAAAAGCATCATCTTCACTGGGTAGGGTGTTTGAAAGAAGATTTGTTTGTTTTTTAGAGCTTTCATAACTGGTTGATAGAGCAGTCTCATCCTTTGAATATCAGGGGGGCAATCTTGATCTACATATAGCCTGTGCCCATTATATTTAATCTCCCCTTTCTGCCAGGCGAGCCGCAACACTTCCTCCCTAATAGCATAGCTTGAAAATTTCACCAGTACTTGCCGTGATCTGGCTTTCGGGTCAGTTGGTCTTGGGGTGAGGACTCTGTGGGCCCTTTCGATTCTGACTTCCATGTTGGGAAGCAAGTCCAGAACGTCCCGGAGGAGGTCTTGGATGAAATGAGCCATATTGCCTACCTCCCCTCAGGGAGCCCCAAAATCCATAGATTATCCTTCCGGGATCTGGCCTCAAAGTCGATACACTTAGCATGCAATGAGTCTGTATAATCCAGAAGTGTACATAATGCATCTGCATGCAAGTCCAACTGGGCCTCCAGGCCTGAGACCCGTTTATCAACTTCTTTCATAGATGTATCTAGATTAGTTAGGTCCTGGTGGAGCCTTTGGAACTCCGTTTTATTTTCTTTTTGAAGTTGCTGAATTTCTTGTAAAATAACATCCAGTCAGGGGATAGTCATTCAGTTGTCCTCCCTAATATTCCCCGAGGCCTGCGATAGTTGGTGCGCTGGTGAGGGGCTGCAACTCCGATCCTGTGGTAAGATGCAGTATCGGGAGCCATCTATTGTCGTCTGATGTTTATCCATCTGGGTTTTAACAGTTCTATGTTTCCCCTTCCTTTTCGAAGGCATAACGTTTGATTTGTATCTCAATTTAAAGTTGGAAGGGGGTATTTTTATCCCGTTTGTAAGGGAGTTCTTGATGTAAGCTGCTGACTGGGCCGAGGCAGAATCGAAAGTCGGAGACGAGATTTCCATTTTATTTTGAGGCTGATGGAACCAATAAAGTTCAATAATGTAGAAAACACAGAGCTATGTTTGAATGTACAGTAGAAAAAAAGGGGTACACTTTTAAAAAGAGGCTTAAAACTTAACTTTTAGAGCAGGCTTTTGGGAGAAGCCATATAATATTTCAGCACATGCATCTATAATCCTATGAGGTGAGTTTAGCTTTTTATAATTTTATGGGATGATTATTAATTGGAATAGTTTGATATTTTATCCGATGTATATTGTGCTGTTTTATTTTTGTTTGTTGATTGCTATTTGTATTATCATGTGAATTTTATGACTGAAGTTGTACCTTATTGTAATGGCACATTGGGTCTCAGGAAAAGGGTGCCAAATACAAACTCTACTACTGCTACTACTGAAAATAATAAAACACGGAAGGCCACACTTGTAGAATGCAGCTCAGAACATACTGTTCCAAATGCTATCCTTATGTGTATGTTCTGTGCACACAGACAGTGTGGGTGTTTAAAAATTACTGTGCTGAACAAAGTCAGTATTTTAAAATATGGGTTTTAGTTCTGTTATTGTTCCAACTTTTCTGGCCTTTTAGAAAATTCATTTAATGTTTCTGGTCTACACACAGATGGGAGCAACAATTTAAGAACTGTTTATGAACAATTTATGTCCTTGTTAGACTCTTACACTGTTGTCACAGTGCATCCACGGTCTATTATAGAATGCTGCAGCTGGAAGGGAAAAGACTAAATCACACAGTTTCAAAATGGTCCTCACCATCTGTGTGTAAATTAGAAACACTTAGTGAATTTACAAAAGGCAAGTAATGATGGTAAAATAAAACTGGAAACAATTCCAAAAACAGCTTCTATGGGAAGAACATGACTAATCTGTTCAGCATGGTTCTCCTTTCAAAGAATACAGATATTTAAAAACTGTTAAGTGCTCCACTGACTTAGGTAAAAACAGGCACAAGTTGTTTCCCCTCACAGAGTAAGACACACCATCCCATTTAACCAGTTACTGTGGAAAACAACATGAGAAATTCCTTAATACTTATCATAATTTATTTTCTGTTAACTCCAACACTACAATTGGGGAGTTCAGCACATATGGGTAATGTGCTCCCCTACTGGGGATAGTGCTACAGCTCAAAGCTTTGACCTCAGCACAGAACCCTAGGAAGATGAACATTTCAAATACAGCAGTTACTCCAGTCTACATTTGTCAATGCAGTACCCTTAAAATAAATAGGATAGGGTATGCCAATACACAACCATGGTATTCTCCTACCGAGTGGTTTCCACACATAGTCATGTTCTACTATACACTATAAATAGGTTATTCACCTGTAACCGTAGTTCTAGGAGTGGTATATGTTTCACATACACATGAAGGCAGTTCTTCCTTAAGAGCTGATTCACTGGAACATCTTTAAGTACAGCTTCTCCCCCACCCTGGTGATATACCCCTCGGCTCTGCCCCATGACATCAGATCCTGCATGCTGGAAGCAGGGATTGGTGTGCCACTTGCCAGGGGAGGTCAGGTGGGTGGTGTGGATATGAACCATATACCACGCCTAGAATTACAGTCACAGGTGAGTAACCTATTTTTCTAGGGGCATGGATATAGTTCAGTTCTCCACATGATGACAGACTTTCAGCAGTTCTCCGGAAGCAGGGGGCAGGCATGCACCCCTACTTGGCGAACAGAGATCGGAGAACTGAGGCCCCAAAAGCAGCATCCCAAAAAGACTCAAAGTCAATGCTGTAATTGGACATGGAAGATGTGTGCTGACTTCCAGTTGGCAGCCCTGCAGATCTCCTGAACAAACAGCCACTGAGCTAGCACTACATATGGTAGAATTAGACCCGAGCCCTACAAGAGGCTCTCTACCAGCCAACCTATAACAGAGGTTGATGCACGCAGTGAGCCACTTGCCCATCATCCACTTAGGTGTATGCCAGGCGCAATGTCAGCATAGGTAACTGTAAGCACAATCACTATTAATTAATTTAATACTGGGGCTGTTTTAAGGAAAGGTGTGCAGTAAATCATGCCTACTTGTTTTCATGGTTTTATTTCCTGAGACGACAGATTGACATGGACATGCTTTACAATTAGAAGCTGTTTATTTTATTACACAGTTAATGCCTAATGTATTTTTGACACTTAAACAATACAAAACATTTTTAGAGATTCTCTTTAGACTTTTTTAGTTTGTGCACTTTCACTCCTTACACAGTCTTTACTACGTACATAGGAGTTCCTGTAACTCCTCTCTGGAGGTAATTTAAAGCAATATTCTATTTAGAATAACTTTCACTAACACAAGTACACAATCCCTAGGTACTAATAATCTTTGCTAGCATTTAAAAAATGTTTCACTGCAGTTTATCTATGCATTTACATATATGGAACCAGAATTCTTAAAAGACACAATATTTCAATAAACTCCTTTAAATCAGTAAAGGTATATAAGGCATGACAGGGTGTGGGAGTGGTATATCATGGGATATTGTCATGCGGTTCAGGTGCATCAGGTGGTTAGGCATGAGGCCGCAGGCCGAGTGCATCCAACCGTCCGAGAAGTGACGCTATCCCATGATATACCACACCCTGAAGTGCTTTATTGCTATTATGAACTGGATCAATTGATATTTTATGCATTTAATGTAAAAAAAGAAAGTTTTAAAATATTTTAATAGTGTTTTTATATGAGTGTAGGTAGACATTTAAAAAAAAAAATTGTGTATGTCATGTTTTGGCCAGTAGGTGGTGCTATTGCATGAGGATTTTGTTACACAGTCTTAATTGTTGTGGTATTGCTCCCCCCCAAAAAGTTTAGTTTACTCGACCACGTTGATATTTTTTGGCTTTTTTTGTTTGAGGAGGTGAAGATGTTTTTATTTGTTTATGCCGAAATCGCGATGTGAAAAAGGAGATAGCTGGGTGGACAATAAAGTGCCTATCAACGTACACCACAGTTCCGTAAGGTGAGAGGAGTTTTTTTTATGATGTGTCCTAAGATCCGTTGGATCTAATGCATTTTGCCTGCAGAATTTGAGTCATGCCGTGCTTCTGAAGAAAGCGAGACGGTAAGGGTCAAGCCTGGTATTCTTAAGGAGCGGGTTGTAGATTTTGCCGTTTGGCGTGAGGCAGCATGGGAACGAGGGCGAGCAATACTTGGCTCTCTCAAAGGAAGCACTTGCTATGATCAAAGGAAGAAGAATTTTTTTCTTTTTGCAGAGCATGTGCTTTGGGTGACATGTAAGGGAGGACAGTTATGAGGATGTGTTTTTTTTTTTTTTTTTAATACCGTCTGAGTGGAGGTCTGACTTGCTTCACCTGTGGGAACGTACAGAACATTGCACTGGGAGTAAGGAGGCTGGTGGCTGGAGGTTTTCTGAAGCCGTTATGATGTAGCCCGATATCATCACGGCTTCAAAAACCTCTTGGCTAATCAGCTTCCTCCATTTACGATCTACAGTTCATAAATATACGTATATATATATATATATATATATATACACACACACACACACACACACACACACACATATATATATACATACATGCACTCAACCAACTTTTTCAAAGAGTCTCTGGTCTCCCTGACGTCTGGAGATTTGAAGTATCTTTGGATGGCTGTATGAAGGTGGTTTCTTCCTGGCTTTTTAGAATTATTTTCTCCTCGAGGCTTGCAAATAATAAAATGACAAGGTCAGTACAAGTTTCAGTGTCTCTTACTTCTGGCAGATGCAAACAGTCTTTAGAGTTCAGCAATATAATAGTTTTTAGAGTTAGTAGCAGTAGCGTAGATGTGAGATCTCTTTCAGCAAAGAAACAGATTCAGATAGCAGCTAGTAGGTAATAACAATGTTGTCTCTTTGGAACAGTCTTATATAAGTCAAATACTTCCCTTCAGAAGTGTCATAAGATTTCATTCTTCCTCAAAAGCATCATGAGGCCTTGAAATGATATAGCCATATTTGGACCGAGGCTTAGCTGGTTCGGAAGTCTATGACATACGTGTGGAGGTATTAATACTTATCAGACATTCTGTCAGCAATTTGTCTATTGTCCTGTTGAACATTGTCCACTAGGTAACAATTAATAGACTTGCAACCACAAGACCTCCCCTTCGCATGTTCAAAATTGAGGTGATGAAAGTTATCTCACTGTGGGTTTTTTGATGCTGTGGTCTGATAGCAGATGGTTCCCTGTTAATAGGAACCAGTTCCTTGTTGGACTGTCTAGCTTTTTCAGACGTGTTGCAACTTTTTATGGCATCTGAGATTAAGGTGAATATTCTTTTTACACTTTGGCAGGGTCTGGCAGCTTATGTCCACTACTGTGCCTACATATTCCCCCCCTCCCTTTTGCGAGGCAGTGCAGCCATAGCGTCGGTGCGTTGCAAAAGGATGTGTCACTTAAGGACCTATCAAAGTGCAGTAATGTGAACTTATGAGAATCATGGTTCCATAATTTTTAACTCTATAAAACTGCTATTCTCTAAATCAACATCTTAATTTGAAATCTGAAAGTATCTATCCTAAGCAACTATTTCAGATAAGCTAAAACATGTTTTCCTAAGCAAATATCTGGAAATACTGAGATACATTTTAATTAAGCTATTCCTAATCAATATCATCCTTTCAGTATATAGGAAGACTACTACTAATTATATCAAAATCATAAATGCAAGTAAATGTCAAATTCTGTGCTGCAACACGGCCTATATGGGGTGCATGCAAGCATTGCCCGCCATGTTTACTTTAACTAAACATACTAAAATAAGCTCTTTAAGGTTTGACTTGCTTTTGTTGCTTCTTAAGCTAGGTCATAGCAATTCCTTTCATGGAGCATTTCACTCATTTCCTGTTTTTCTAAAGGTGGATCATAAGGATCATAGAGATATGGTGTTTCTCTAAGGGGTTCCATTTCGGCATATTCTTCCTCTTTATTTATTAAGACTAAGGCTGGAGAGTTGGGTTGGTTGTTAATACATCTGGGTGGAGGACAAGGTCTCATTTCGATTTCCAAAGCATGGTTATATAAACCCTGAAGTTTCACGTGACTAAGATGGAGTTGCTTGCGGGTGGAATATAACACCCACAGGAAAGCAAGAACCAAGGTGATATTTAAGACACAAAGGAATACGATAATGAGAGGCCATTGTACTGGTATGCAAATTTGTTCCTTATCACTGTGTTATCCATGGTCCAGCACCCCTGATTGTACCCCCATCTCACAGACAGCAACACATATGTAGGTATATGTACTAACCTTAGGGCGGATCCACTTATCGTAAAAGCATAAGTGTCAGGATCTGAGTTCTACTGTACTTCTCTAATGCAGATTATGCTTCACTATACATTTAGAATGTATTCTGCCACTAGGAGATGTTATCCGTTATATTTTATTGTATAATTATAAGTTAGGCAACAGTGCCGTCTTTAGTGCTTGTGCACAACTGTAACTACAAGTAACCTTAGAAGCATCATAGACCTTATTGTTCAGTTATCTTCTGCAAACTAAGCAACTTCTTATGTTAGTTAGGATGGTTACTCAGGCCACCTGTTTCTGGCCAATTATACACTTTTTATGTATCTTCTTTTATAGTTACCATAGTGATTATTGGAGTATAAGATCTCTTGCAGCACGTAGCTTTACTGAGACTAGAGACTGCGCCTACATAGGTAAGGAAGCTGGATACTCTCCCAGTGATTGCACTATTGGTTGCAAGCCTGTATTATTATTATTATTTGCCAGTAATAAATTACATTTATTAACTGGACACCACTTGTCTGTCGTCTCTTCCTTTTTTGCAGTTCCAACAAGAACCTGAGAAAGGTCATTTTATTACCCAGTTACATTTGGCGACCGTGTGCAGGTTGGAATGTACAAAGTGAAGATTCCATTCAATTAATTTTGAATGTCAAGTAGTGTAGTGCATTTTAGCCTATTTGGACCTACCTGTACTTACAAGTGGTTTTACTGTGGCGGACACACTCCGTCTTAGTCTAAAATGGTACATCCACACCAGACCATCCACACCCCTTTGCAGTAACAGCCGCACGCCTTGGCCTCACCTCTTGCCCATGGGGGACCAGAAAGCCGATGGGTGATGGCACCAAGGATTTTATCCAGTTTTCCGACTGCTTATTTGTTTGTTTGTTTACCCCTTGTTTGTCATGCCTGAACTTTGCACTGACTTGAGAACAGATGTCTCAAACTACCTCACATCCCATGGTGGATAGACAGATTTCGTGCTGGATGCGAAGTCTGCAGACAATGCATTGCTGCTCATTTCGGAGGGCTATCTAGAGTCCAAACAACCAAACAAAAAGTACAACCTTAAAGGTCTTTTGGTTGTGGCTCTACATACCACTGTTGAGAGTCGCACAGTGAAGTGTGCCTCCCTTGAACTGCAAAATGCGTCTCCAAAAAAAGAGATGGGCTTGCAGGCATCAGAGTTACAGAAAAAGGAACAGAAACTAGCAGAGGAGACCCAGTCACTTTGTGATGCCAATAACAGACTGTTGCACTGTACTGCTTAAGACTCTGAGCGACAAATTTGAATGTTGAGAGATGACTGAAAGGTTGAAATGTGATAAGAAACAGCATATTTGAACGATATTTTAAGTGATATGAACGAGGGTTGAGAGAAGAGAATGCTGAGCTGAAAGAGGAGAATGAGAGAGTGAATCGTGAGTTAGACAAAGAGTTTAGGGAAAACGTCGAATTGGGCACCATGTACAGAGTGTTGCAGCATGAGGTTGAGAAGGGTATTGAGCAGGACACTGCGAGAGTTTGTCACAAGAAATGTAGAGCAAAGATGGCGAACACGCACCATCAACGAAAGGTTCTTGCTGGCCATGTTAAAGCTATGAATGGGTTTCAAGTATACGTCCATGTGGCAGGGTCTGTATTACTGTCCTCTGGAGACACCCCCATTTCCTAAGTCTGTTGCAACAGCATAATGTTCTTTTCTCTGCCTTCCCCTACTCCTTTCTGTGTCCTTTTCTAGTTTTCTGGTTCCCCATTAGGTAGTCTGGCCACCTACCTAGTGTTCTTGCTGTCCCTATCCTTGTTTTGTTTCCTCTACTGTCTCTGAGAACAGTCCCGATCCTGTTTCCCTCCTTCATGAACGTTCGCATACTCGCCTACACGATCATGCGCACATTTGACCTCACGAGCGTCTTTGTCAGCGGAGCGAGTCGGCATTTTGAAAGTCGTTTGTTCCATTTTCAGGCTTGTAAGAATGAGGGGAAGTTGTGCTGAATAAAATATGGCCGAAATTCCCTGGTATTTCTGCAAATGAAGCCTTCTTAGTGTCCCATGAGCAACCCAGTGTTAAGCACAGCCTAAACCTCGCGTTTAGGAAGCTGAATGTTTTAGCAGGCAGACTGAAGCTCAGAAAAGCTAGCACTTCAGTGGAGAAAGCTAAAATAAGTACTGACTTGAGACTCAGTCTGCTTATAGACTGCAGGCTCTTGCAAACAGCCCACATAAAAGTCCTGAGTAAAGTTAATCATGATAATAATCCTTGCTAATTTTAAGACCTGTGGTAGTACAGGTTTCCACACAGAAACTGCACAGCTTCAGCCTGTGGAAACCCTATAGTTAACCCTGTATTGCTATTGTATGTTGCTGTCTCTGCAAAAAAGATATAGAAATGACATTGTCTATCTGAACTGACTTGAAACAGGTTATAATGCTGGGTTTATGTTTATTACCTGAAATCACTACTGTGGCCCTTTGTTCTCAGGACTCCACTCCAACTTGGTCTCTGTTCATTTAAGAGCCGGCCGGCCAAACCCTCCTTACATTTATAGAGAGTCTAAGGGGAAGGAGTTCAGAGAGCATCGGAACAGCCCATGTATGTGAACCAGTTGAGTTTAAACCTCTGATTTTTACATTCCAGCCCTTCTATATATTTATATTTTCACTGCTTAATTGTTGGAAATGTTTTGTAATGATATTTATGTGGTTTACAAGTTTTTTGTTCCCAGTTATATAAGAAGGGGAGTGGTTTTCTAGGTCACATGTCCTCTTGATACTATAAAAATAGGCAAAAAGCTACCTAAAGTTAGTCTAGCCCAGAGGGTCAGCAGGGTGCTATCCCCCAGTACCTTAGCCTATTCTAAGGAAAGTTGATTGCTCGCTCATTCTTTTGGACGTCTGCATTCTGTTACGTAGAAGAAGTATTCCTCCTTGCTTTATTTTATTTTTGTAATCAAACAGTTCGTTTGCTTTTATTTCTGTTTTTCAAATAAAACCGATGCAGTATATTCCATCCACATTGGTGTCAGAGTCGTATATCCCACAATACTTCCACAATCCATCGACATTGCGTCATCCGGCGATGACGACTCTGACTTTGATGACGAGGCATGCCACGTTACACAAATGTCCAGCCCCATAGGACTGTCCTTTTCTCCAGCCATCCCCAAGATGGCGTCTATGTGTGCACACCCTCTACATTGCCACGTCTTCACTAACATGGCAGAAGCAACGTACAACGCCAAGATGGCGGCCCCTATGACACAGGCAGATGGCCTGTATTCCATGGTGTGCCTCCACTTGCTATCCTCTCCAGGGATGACACAGAGGAGGTCCACAGCCTAGTTCAAGAGGCCATTACCAATACTGCTGCACCAGAAGACCGAAGGAATGCCCTCCGGGATCAAACTGACAGAATGTTTGAGGATGCTGTAACCAGGATCATGCATTCAAGGCAGTCGCGGATGCGGCGGTAGAAGCTTCCCTTCATGGCGCCATGGAATGGCTTGACTCGAACATGATTCCTCGTGTTTCCAACCCTTTGTAAGTTGCTCATTCTGTCCTGCAAATTGCCCAAAGTATCAGACAGATGGGCCCAACTGACAATCTCAGTTGCCATTTGGAGAAAGTACGCTTCCTTTGTGAGAAGCCTTCTCTCCAACCCGAGTACCAGGTTCAAGTCTTGCGACAGACAATCGAACCTACCCTCTGGGTCAAGCTCCCAGAGACTGCATACAACTGCAAGACACTCACATACAACAATATCGCTGCAGCCCTCATCGGCGCCAACTCCCTGGGTGTCACTGGAGCTCACTTGGCCTACAAGGTTAAGCAGAATGCAAAGGAAAGTCCTGTGGCCTACCACCATCGGTTGTGGCTCTCCTATGAAGCTGGTAAAGCTCTTGCAAATGAAGTTGCAGACCAAGACCAGATTGAGTACAAGGATTTGTACATCCGGAACATGACTCCAGGCCTACGGGAAAAGGTTGAGCTTAATGTTTACCTGAGTACCGACACCTTTGCAAATATCCTAACCAAAATGGAGCATGCCTACCAAGTATGCCTCCGTAATCTCGCTTCCAGTAAAACCAACAAAACTGCCACCATTCAAACTCCAGCAGCACAGGTAGCCACGGTGTAACCTACTCAATACACCTACCCACTATATGGTGGAAGGTAACAACCAGAAGAACGATGCCCCTTCTGATGACAAGCAGTCGGGGGGGGGGACCCGAACTACAAGAACAACAGGAATAGAGACAAGAACAATTGGAAAAATCCAAATGCCCAATTCGATGGCCGGAACCGTAATGGTCCTAGCTATCGAAGCCTAAGAGATGAGAACAAGACCCTCCGCACACTACTGAAGGAGATCCGTGCCGAAAGAGTGGATAAATCTATTCGTACCGTAGCACCCCTCAATCCAGCTGTGGGACAGCCATGCGGCCAGGGAAATCCTTTCCTGCCCTTAGCTACTGAATAATCGAGCGGCTGAGGGAAGACTCCTTTCGTGGCATCGGCTACTGGCCAGGCTGATGAAATGACCAAGGAAGAGCCAACCGAGCAGGTCGCTGTCGCGCCTGTGATGTCACAGGTACATCTGTATCCTGTGCAAGACATACAGGAGGCCCAAAGAGATCCTGCAGGCCTCAAATTTCAGGAACAGGATGATGACGAAGATTCTGAAAACTATAGAGTTTGACAACTACAGGCTCCAGTCCGGATTGTAAGAGACTTGCTTATTGACATGAATGGACGGCCTTGTGAAAAGGCCACGGTCAGGGGACGCCATCTTACTATGCTTCTGGATACCAGAGCAGCTATGTCAGTCCTCCATGATGAGGACCCAGTCTCATATGACTGGTCTACCAGCTGGAAGACCAGTGCCCAGGGTGTAGATGGTAAGCAGCTACACACCTACCAATCTATTCTTCTACCTGTGGTGGTAGGCCACCTCAGGACTGATTTTATCTTTGACCCCATGGTATTACGTCATCACCCCAGCATATTGGGAATTGACTTTTTAGCACTACACGGCTATGTAGTGGACCTAGTCAACAGGCTACTTCTCCAGATCAAAGGACAATGTCATGCTGTCACCATCCCAGACTCGCACGTCGTGGTAGCCATCTCCCATGACAACAAACAGCATGATGTCATGGCTTTGTTCAAAAGTCATGACCTGTTTTCTGAGCTTGCACCTTTGCTGCAAAAACACCTTAATGTGTTTGCCGCCAACAAGCATGACTGTGGTAGGATGCACACTACCACTGAAATCATAGGACATAATCCTGTGAGGCAGAAGCAGTATCCATTTACTGCTGAATCCTTACTATTACTGAGAGAGACCATCCAATCACTGCTTCAACAAGGAGTGATTAGGGACCTGTGTCTCCATGGTCGACTCGCCTGTTTGGCCTGTGAAAAGCCAAACGGAGCTTGGAGACTCTCAACTGATTATAGGAAACTTAATCAAGTGACTCCCAGTTGCGCCCCAACAGCAGCATCAGCACCTGATGTGCTCAAGCTATTGACACCTGACAAAAAGTGGTTCACAGCTCTTGACATCTTTTTTTTTTATACTTTGTTTATTAAAAGTTCAAGTTGGAGTACACGTTTTACAAAATTTATCATGGTTCTTCCTACCTCATAAGAACTTTGTTATAACTATTTTAAAATTCTAATATATTCAGTAATACACACTCCATTAACATATCATTAAATCCAATATTTCCACTGTCATACATTTGATATGGAATACTTAAACCTTATATCATTTAAAAAAATCTTTAAAAAACTTATAACATTAATTTACAAAACAAAACAACAAAATAGGGCCACTTAAATGAAAATTACTTACTAATATCATATTACTTCTAGATACATACTATTACTCTGGGGGTTGGGCCCATTAAGCCTGAGGAGGGAGGAGGAGTCAGAATCTGGGATGCAACTCCAGGTTGTCTAGATCTGTGGCAGAAGAGGTGCACTACACTGCCTAGACATATCTACTAGATGAAACCCCATCAGTCAGAGTCCTGCAGGATATCCCACCTAGCCCATCTTTGGATATAGAGTGCTACTCTATTATATAGGGAAAAGGTCATTTGTTTGAATTGTTTTATATGTTGTACTACTGCAGTCCATTCACGTACTGTAGGGGTTTCTCTCTGGAGCCATCTCCTAGTAGTTACCTTATATGCAGCCACTAGACATATATACCACAGATATAGAGAGTCAAGTCCTCGACACCTTCTGGTGGGAGGCCTAATATAAATTGTGCCTGGGTGGGTGGCTGGTCTAACCCAAATATTCTAATGATATTATCGGTTAGCTCTAACCGAAAGCCCTGGAGAGATGGGCAGTTATAGAAAATATGAATATGATTCACTACCCTAGTACCTCCAGCAGGAAGCAGATGTACCCAGGGATCTTTCTGCAGCTAGGGAGGGTACCAGGAAAAATCTAGCCTGGACTTTCCACGTATAGTCCCGACAGGTGGGAGAGGAGGAGCTGGTAGACCATGTTCCTTGCCATATCCTCTTCCAGGTCGGGTCATCTATTGCCATGGCTAGGTCTCTCTCCCATCTTCCTCTCAGATTATCAGTTACATGAGAGGAGCGTTGTATTAAGGATCTATATATGATGGAGATGGCCCATTCTCCTGCCTCAGATGTCCATATTTTAATATGTGGGGTATCATCCTGAAATTGAGTTCTTAAAGTTTCTACTTGCATTTGTTTATTCACAAAGTCTCTAAGCAATAATATATCCTGTCTGTTTCTGTCCATAGGAATATCTTTTGGCCTTGCTCAAAAGGTAAAACTGATTCCCTTTGCAACAACTTCCAAGGAGCGTATATCCCCCTTGCTGCTTGCTTATTATATCAAGGGTCATAAAGTGGTGGGGTAAACTGTGGGTTACACACATATCAAGTGTATTTCCAAACACTGGGCTGCAGGGTCTTGTATTTGATACCCTGTCTCCATCCCTCTAGGACTGTTGCATTACTACTTGGCAGCAATTCCAGGGTTTGTCTAAGGAATGGGGGGTGGAAAAGACAGGCTAGCAGTATAAATGGTAGTTCTCAAGATACGTCTATTGACTTCCAGTGCGCTTTGCATTTCCTATGTTCCCACAGAAGGGCCAGTCTCATTTGGGAGGCCACCCAGTCACTGGAAAGGGAGGGTAAAGCCATCCCCACAAAATTCTTGGGGAGATAAAGAAGCTGAAGCCAGACTCTCGGTCTCTTATTGTTCCAGAGAAATAGGTTAAACATCCTCTGCCAGCTTAGTAATTCTTTGTCAGTTATTTGA
Source organism: Neoceratodus forsteri (assembly GCA_016271365.2). NCBI lineage: Eukaryota > Metazoa > Chordata > Ceratodontiformes > Ceratodontidae > Neoceratodus > Neoceratodus forsteri. The sequence goes on along the minus strand of CM057449.1, from coordinate 910,334,282 downwards.
CATGGTACACACTAGAATAGGTATAACAGGCAGGGGACAGCATTCATTTTTAATGATAAATTCCGGGCATAAAAAGAAAGAGGCAAAACATTCCATCTTCTCATGTCCTGCTTCAAACTATTAATTAGGGGAGTAGAATTACAAGAAAAAAGCTAAGTCCTTTGGGATTCTAATACCTAAACATTTAAGTGACAGCAAGTCCCATTTCATATGGTAACTTTCCTTGATGGTGGGGGATGGGACATAATTAAACGTCAAGATCTCTGTCTTATAGGTATTAAGTGTGTATCCTGATAATGTAGAAAAGTGGGCTAGTTTTTGGAAAAGAGATGGGAGGGAAGACTCAGGGTCTGTTAGATATATCAGGATGTCATCTGCAAACAATGCTAATTTGTATTCTTCCCTGGGCATGTGGATGCCCTTAATTTCCGAGGTATGGCAAATGTACTGAGCTAAAGGTTCAATGTAGAAGGGAAAAAGGAGAGGAGAGAAGGGGCATCCCTGCCGTGTGCCTGTTCTGAGAGGAAAACCAGAGGACACATGTCCGTTTGTTTGAATATAGCCTTTGAGTGTGGCATAAAGCTTAAACATGAAATCTATAAATCATCTGGGGAAACCGAAAGAGGAAAGGACCCCTCGAAAGAAGGGCCATGATACTTTTTTTTTTTTCAAATTATTATTTTTATCTTTGCCTACATTCCGCGGGTGCCGACCCATCGGGAGCGCCTAGGAGTCATCCTCCTGCCCGATACTTACCTCGGTCTCCATGGGAGCACATGGCTTATCCCCGGCGGGGTGTCGAGGTGGGGTGGCGAAGCACCCCAAATTCTGAATCTCATCAGATCAGGGGTAGTCAGGTAGGCAAGGGCATATCGAGGCACGCCCGTGCACCGTCTCCCGGCACCCGCAGGCGTTCTTCTTCCTCTTAACATGGAGGAGGGCACATCCTCGCAAGAGCATCACTGCGGCGTCACCACTCGTGCCCCGACATCTACTGCAATGCTTGCTGTACCTCTGGCCTCGGCCAGGAGACAGTCAAGCACCAAGTCTAGACCCCTCCTCTCCCAGGAGAGGAAAGCCATCCTCTGACGCCAGTCCTCTACCTCCCCTGCCGACTCCCCGACAACCCAGGCTCGCTACCGAACCCGGGTCACCGGCGTGGGCCATGATACTTTATCAAGTGCATTTTCCACATCTAGGCTAAGAAAAAGCGATGGTGTTTTCTGATCAAAGATGTTTTCTAATAAATAAATAGTCTTCTGGATATTATCTTGGGCCTGGCGGCCTGTAATAAATCCACACTGGTCCCAGTGTATCAACTGGGGGGCCAAACATTTAAGGCGTCTCGCCATGATAGATGTCAGTAATTTATAATCGGTGTTAAGGACTGAAATCGGTCTGTATGAGGAGCAATTTGTAGGGTCCTTGCCTGGTTTCAGAATCACCGAGACGATAGCATAGTCCCAGGATTGGGGGGGGGGTGTCTCCCAGTAGGGGAGAAGACAAAGGAGAAAACCTGCTGCAGAATGGGGGATAAATCTTTTTTAAACATTTTATAGAACTCCCCAAGGAGTCCATCTGACTCAGGGCACTTCCCATTCCTCAGAAGGCCCGTCTCCGCCTCAATCTCCCTTTGTAAAATGGGAGCTATTAGGGAAGCCCCTTGAGCCCTGGAAATATTAGGGAGGTGTAGGGCTTCAAGAAAAGTAGTAATATCTTCCTCTGGGACCTCTGGGGGGGAGGAGGAGGAGTATAACTGTGAATAATAATATAAAAAAGCTGTAGAGATGATAAACATTGTCTGCTGCAAAGTATTAGTAAGGGGGTGCCTAACAGCTGTTATAGTGGCTCAGGTCCTTTGGGCTCTCAGTCATCCTGCGAGGAGTCTCGTGGATCTTAGTCCCCTATCGTAATATTTTTGGCTTAAGAAAAGTAACCTTTTTTGGACATAATAATCCAACAGAGTATTTAACTCCTTTTTTAGAACAGTTAATTCCTTAGCCCTAGATTTACATACTTTACTTTGCTGAAGCTCTTCTAGTTCCAGTATACGCTTCTTTATGAGCCTCTCTTTGCCTTTTCCTACACACTGATATCTCTATCAGCTTACCTCGGGTTATAGCTTTAATGGTATCCCATAATATCGAGAGGGAGACCTCCAAGGTATCATTCTCCCTCAAAGCTTGCTGGATTGTCTCCCTTACCTGATCAGTGTTTTCTTGACTTTTTAATAAGGAGTGATTCAGTCTCCAGAATGCATTTTTCTTACCTTTCCCAAATTTTACTTCAAGGAATATAGGTACATGGTCAGAGAGGACGAAGTGCCCCAACCAGGACCTAAGGGACATCCCTAGATGTTCTTTAGTCGTAAAGATGTAATCTAAGCAAGAATATGAAGCGTGGGCCTGTGCAAAAAAGGTGTAGTGTGGGGAACTTCTATTCAAAAACCTCAACGTATCTTCATAGCCCAGCTCCCTTAAAAGCTTAGCCACTTCTCTAGAAGTTCTGGTATCATTCCTTCCTGGCACACCTCCCCTCATCTCCCCACCTGGTAAAGTCAGATTTAGGTCTCCTCCACAGATGACCTGTCCCTCTCCCCCATTGGGCCAACTGCAGTAAGAAAGCTGTATAGAACTCAAGTTTGGTATTTGGGGGAAAATATGCAGAGATCAATGTTAACATTTGGCCATTAAGGAGACCTTTAGCCATTGCAAATCTTCCCTCCTTATCTACCAATTTGCCTTTCAACTAGAATGGGACTTTATGAGGTATAAGCAGTGCCATAACCCTTCGTCGCCCACCCTTGTATGCTGAGGAGATGACTTGCGGGAATCCCAATTTCTTAAACGTTTCATGTTCCTTCTGAGATAAGTAGGTTTCCTGTAACATAAGGATATCCTCCCCTGAAAGTCTAAGATAGGCCAAGACTTTACTCCTCTTTACTGGGTTAGAGAACCCATGTACATTGTATGAACATATTGTATAAGTTAAAGCCATTTTTAAAGATTATTCTACAGTCAGAGATCTGTGAAAAAGGTATTACCATATAACCGGAAAATATCTCCTCCCCCCCACCCCCAATCCATACTGATCTCCAAAGGGTTCCAATCCATTCTGTGGCCCAGTCAGAAACTTTAAACACTGTGCCAACATGGCAAACTGTAACCAACTAACTAAATACATGTAGTACTTCCTAAGTAGGAGACCTGGTTAAAAAAAACAGGTCTTTGTGTCTGCCCAATAAAGGGCAGCAAGAAGAGGTATGTGTGACCTCCCATCTTTGGGAGACCTCCTCTGGAGCCCAGAAACACATTGGCTCCAAATTAAATGTGCAATAATAGGCAGACAACACAGAAATGAGCAGCATATCCCATCTCCATCTCATCTCAACTGCTAATCTTTCTATTATAAGTAAAAAGAAAGGCTCATAAAACTAAAAATGAGGCAGTCCTCTGTATTTGTCTTTTCTCAGAATCCCATAATCAAACCTCCTAACCGCATTCCATGGTACTGTGGGCTATTTCAACAACCCATAAAATTAGAAAGTTATATTATAGCCCATTTAGAAGGCACATCAGTGGGTAATATAAGTCTCTAGATCTGTAAAGAGAGAAAAGAAAGAGTCTAATCTTGGCACAGGGTGACAAAAACAATATCTAGACTCAACCTGGATAAATTGTCAACCAGTTCAAAACTGCATAGAGAGTCTCAAATAATAAAGTCCACTGCCAAAAGGAGGAACAAAGTCAAATTGCATAAAACCTGGAGGTAAGAAGCTTTCCTTGGTGTGAGTAGTATCTTCTGTCGTTGGACATGGGGAGCGCCAGACAGGTCTACGATGGACTCTTATAACCTTTGTGGGAAATGTGAAGAATTAACCAAGCAGGTCGCAAGAGTTATTTGGGAACGGGTTAGAACTTACTTTGATAGTGGACAGTTCAGGTCTGGTGCTCTATGCACGTGGGCTTCTTATTCATCATTTTCTTTAATTGTTGGAGTGCTTCTGCTGGGCTCAAAATATTTGGTCCAGCTCTCTTCCTGTGCATTACTTGTTGCCACTCCGGCTCCCATGACCCAGTTTTTTGGTTCCTAATTTCAGGGACTGGTAGGGCCTTCTCTTTACATGCTATTGCCTCTCCACGGTGGAATACACCTTCGCCCCATCTTCCTAATGGATCCAGAGTTTCGCTGGATAAGGGGTCTGAAAACGGATCGCTTTCTCTTTTAACATTTTCAGCAGGGGAGCATAGCGGAGACATTGCACCTGAATTTCCTGAGGATAGCCATGGTCTAGATACAGGCAGTGAGTTAGACAAGTTATTTCTTTTTTCGCCAGGCTCTACGGAGGAGGTCCTCCTTGGTACGAAACAAGCTCAATTTAAAAATGATGGATCTCCGTCAGGCAGACGAACCCAGGGGCTCAGACTGCAGAAAGCGATGAGCGAGCTCAATATGAAGCTCATAGTTGGGAAGGAGCTCTAGGATATCTCTACACAGATTTTCCATAAAGGAGGTCATTGGATTAATTTCCATCCCCTCTGGGAGTCTATACAGGCACAGATTTTCTCTTCTTGATTGACCTTCGAGATCTGTACATTTCAGCTGAAGATCTCCTATGTTGGCCAGTATAGACTGCACAATGTGAACAAGCTGCATTGTATCATCTTCTGTAGAAGAAACTCGCTCCTCCATCTGCCCGATATGTGTTTCTAGGCCAGAGAGCTGTTGTTGGACTGTTTTGAAGTCTCCGCTGTCTGTGTCATATTCCAAGATACGGGCACTTGCTGGCGAGGATGATCTGCTCGATGTGGCATCTTGAAATCAGTTACCATGTTTGCTTCCCAAGCATCCTCAATCCTTATATTTACCTTTGTTCATGTCCTGACCCCCTCCTCCTGATTTTTTGGACATTATGATTAATTTATAAGCCTTTTAGATGATTGTTTTGCAGTTAGAGATGGGAGGGCTCTGTCCTTAGGCTGCTGCTCGCTCCGTGACGTCACCGGAACTCCACAGTTCTTGACATCTCTAATGGGTTTTGGTCACTCCCATTAGCACAGGAAAGCCAATATAAATTTGCTTTCACCTTTGATGGACGTCAGTACACCTTGACCTGCCTTCCCCAGGGCTTTCACAATAGCCCTTCCCTCTTCCATCTCCACATGATGGATGCCCTGCAGGGGTTCTCTACTCCCCAGTGTCTCCTGCAGTACGTGGATGACTTGCTTTTAGCAGGCACCACAAAAGAAGATCATTTGGCTCTTCTAGATGAACTTCTGACTCTCCTCAAGAGAGCAAGCCTCAAGTGCAACCCCTCTAAAGCACAACTGTGTGAAAAAGAGGTCACCTTCCTTGGCCTACATATCATAGGCCAAGGCAGAAGCCCCGATGACAAGAAGATCCGGGGCTTGCAAGATCTGCCACTTCCTACTAGCGTGGCAACACTCAATACGCTTCTTAGGAATGGTAATGGTAAACTACTGCAGAGACTTCATCCCTGACTTTCCCTTGAAGGCCACTCCCTTGTATGAATTCTGAAAAAGGACGTCCCATAGACATGGGGCCCCACTCACACTGAAGCTGTGACACAGCTTAAGCAGGCCTTAGCCTCAGCCCCAGCACTGATAAATCCCAACCCAAACCTCCCATTCCATCTGGAAACTGCCACCTCTGATGTGGCTATGTCTGCAGTGCTGGCACAGAAGTACAATGGGTACCACAGGCCCATTGCTTATGCATCTCAGATGATGTCCCCAGTAGAGAGGAAATACAGTCTCTGTGAAAGAACACTTTTGGCAACCTTCTGGGCTGTCAAACATTTTCTGTACATTACTGGGTATGCTCCTATTGGTCTGCATACCTGTCAAACCCCAACTAACTTTTTGCTTTCAGACAAAGTAAAAGATGGTTCAGTCTCAAACACCAGAATTACCCACTGGTCTTTGCTTTTGCAAGACAGGGACAAAGTACTGCCTGCTAAAATGCCCTCAATCTTGGCTCATGGCTTACTCTACACAGGTAAGCCCCATGACTGTGCACGGACCATTCTTACCAGTTACACCTGATGTTTTAGAAGATACCACCATGTATTGTGTCTTTACAGATGGTTCCGCCTCCTATGTAGACGGAGAGCAGGTAGCAGGATTTGGGGTGCTCATTTTAGATAAAGATGGCGATTTCAGATGCATTTCCAGGAAATGCACTGTTATCTCCTCACAGTATGCCGAACTGGCAGCTGTGGCCTGTGCTTTGGAGGTCATGCCCCATGGTGACAAGAATGCCATTATCTTTGCAGACTCAAATTGAGTCTGCTCAACCTATACTGAGTTTTTACCATTCTGGGAGAACAAATACTTTATATCCTCTGATGGCATACCTGTCAAATACAGGGATCTGTTTGTATATATACACATCCTAACACAGCAGTTTACTCACAAACTGTACATCCAAAAGGTAAAGGCTCACTGCAAATCTGACCCTTACCATGAATTTAATGATCGAGTGGACTTGCTTGCCAAAGCAGGTGCTCGAGGGGGGGAAACATGGACAATGACTCACCCACTAGCTGTGGCAGCTTTTTTCTAAGGCGCTAACACTAGGAAGAAACCAGTACCAGAACCTCCACTGGACCTTTCTGCTGCACAGAAATATGACACAGAACTAAAAGATGTGTTCAAATTCCTGGTTAAAGGAACTGAATAACCACTACCTGTTGGTAGTTCATACAAGAGACACTCTGACAACATACACTTGTCTAGTGATCAGAAGCTCATCTGGTATCGAAAAGAGGATACAGGTGACAAACTGTGAGTTGCACCACAATTTTTGTGAACTGGGTTCATCCATATGGTTCATGATACCCCCACTAGTGGACACCAGGGGGCAGACAACACCCTCCAGAGACTCAAAACTGTCATCTGGTGGCCTGGCATGGCCAAAGATGTAGAGCATAATGTGGACAACTGTATACTGTGTGCCCAGCAAAATCCAATTTTGGTGAAAAAAATGCCAGATTGTTGCCACAACGGCAAACTGGACCATGGAATGAGATACAAATCGATTTCATTGGCCCCCTTACCAACTCCAGTAAGAACAACAAGTATGCACTTGTTGTCACAGAGTTCTTCTCTATGTGGGTAGAAGCATTTCCCACTAAGAGTAACATGGCAAAGACAATCGCCAGCCGGCCCAGTGGTGCTGAGGGTAGAGGCGCTGGACGCCACACCTTGTGCCACGCCGGCAACCCAAGTTCGGAAATGAGCTCGGGTGCCAGGGATCGACAGGGGCGGGTTGAGGACTGAGCACCTTCAGGGCTGCTCTCCTCCCCGGGGGAGGGTGGGGAATAGCCTGGCACACCAGTGGCTCCTGGTGGAGATCAGGAGCACTGCAGTGCATAGGGCTGCACATAGTACAGCATGGCTGACGCAGGCAGGGTTGTCATGCGCCATTGCGTCAGGCATGCACACGCAAGGGGGAGGTCTCCACTAGAACAAGAAAAAACACCGGCTATGTGGGGCAGGCGATGGCACCCATCCCCCATGCCCTCTGCCGGGTCAACCTTGACTGGCCTTCAAGTTCCTCCGTCCATACCCTCCCTACAAGCCAGCGACTGACTTAGAAGAGCGCCCAAGAGGAGGGTTGACCCACCCTGGATTGGTTAAACCGGGGGTGCTGGCTGCGGGGGGTGGGGGAGAGGAGCCACAGTCTGAGGGGGCCTCAGGCGGGCAGGATATGGGCAGAATGCCTGACAGAGGCTCCACGGGCCGAGACCGGAGGGGAAATAAAGTTGAAAAAAAAAAAAGACAACCGCCAAGATCCTCGTGGATCAACTGTTCTCCAGGTGGGGTCTACCCTCAAAGGTAGACTCGGACCAGGGAACCAGTTTTACAGGCGAGCTGATGAAGCAGACACTCCAATAACTTGGAATAGATCAGAAATTCTATATCCCCATCTATCCTCAATCCTCAGGCCAGGTAGAAAGAGCAAACAGAAGACTCAACAGATGGTATGCAAATTCATCAATGACAATCCCAAGGGTTGGAATTCCTCTTGCCACTACTATTGATGGCAATCAGGGGTACCCCTGCAGCCACTACTCAGTGCACACCCTATGAGGTTGTGACTGGTAGAGCGATGAGATTACCTGAGCACCTGTTGATCGACTTCCACACCCCCTACTGCAGACAGAGTATCTGTGGACAAGTATGTTGAGACGCTTCATGATGACATCATGAAAATACACCTGTTCACTGCCAATCAAATGGGTAAGGCTCAACAACAAGCTAAAGCTAATTTTGATAAGCATGTCAAAGAAGTCGACTGGCAAGTTGGAGACCAAGTTATGCTTCTCCAATACAGACAACTAACTCATTCATTTGCCAGCAAATGGGAAGGCCCATACCCCATTGTCAACAAACTCAGTCATGTTGTTTATCAGGTCTGAGTTCAACAGCAAAAGAAGACCACCGACAAGTGGTTTCATGCTAATCAGCTCAAGTTGTGCAAAGATGACTAAACTTACTTTTCTTAACCCACTTAGGGCAGAATAGTACCCTACACTTAATCCTTTTTTGTTTCTTACAGGTACACTGGCAAGATGGCTATCTTGCACCTCCTCATCTTGGTGGGACTACTACTTCTTCCCCTGACTGAATCCCAGAATAAACCCCTATAACTCACAGACAACGTGTAGAACATTTGCTTAGTAAACTTGAACATTCAGATCCGATGGGCAGTATTGTGTAGTGACAAATCACAAATCCTTTGCTTATGGTAAAAAAAATCTTGTGTTATTTCAATTCCTAACTTCTGTTTTACTCTATAGCAAAAAAAAGTTATTGGTCACATAGTGATCACTCCTGTTCCTCTCCCTGGACCAGATGTTATTGATACCGATCAGCAATACTTGCTTGCCTCGTCTCAATATTTGCCCGTGTTTAACGTGCACATTGACCCTTTGACTCTTTCTTTGAAATCTCTTTTAGCTAGGAAGGATTCACATTTAATCTATATTAGCAACAATATTTCTAAGGCTGGTGACGCACTTAATGATCTTATTCATGATGGTGATTTAAGTACTGCTCTATCCAATACTTGGTTAGAACTTACTTTTAAAGCTTTTGTTATTATCCAAACATTTTTGATTGTTTTCTTCATACTAATCCTCAGCTGTCTGCAACGTACTCTACGACAACACAGAGAACAACTCGAATTCCTTTACAAGGCTCGTACGTCGGGCTTGTAAATGACTTTCTATCTCCATCCCACTACTTTCCTGGGATTGTTGCCCCTTCTAAAGCAACAAGGGGGAATGTTATCCATGGTCCAGCACCCCTGACTGTACCCCCACCTCGCAGACAGCAACATATATGTAGGTATAAGTACTAACCTTAGGGCAGAGGTACTTGTCATATAAGCATACGTGTCAGGATCTGAGTTCTACTGTACTTCTCTAATGCAGATTATGCTTCACTATACTTTTATAATGTATTTTACCACTGGGAAATGTTATTCACTATATTTTACTGTATAATTATAAGTTAGGCAACAGTGCCATCTTTAGTGCTTGTGCACAACTGTAACTGTAAGTGACCGTGAAAGCATCACAGACCTTACTGTTCAGTTATCTTCTGCAAGCTAAGCAACTTCTTATGTTAGGATGGTTACTCAGGCCGCCTGTTTCTGGCCAATTATACACTTTTTATGTGTCTTCTTTTATAGTTACCATACTGATTATCAGGGTATAAGACCCCTTGTAGCACGTAGCTTTACTGAGACTAGAGACTGCGCCTACATAGGTAAGGAAGCTGGATACTCTCCCAGTGATTACACTGTTGGTTGTAAGCCTGTATTATTATTATTATTTGCCAGTAATAAATTACATTTATTATCTGGACACCACTTGTATGTCATCTCTTCCTTTTGTGCAGATCCAACAAGAACCTGAGAAAGGTAATTTTATTACCCAGTTACAACTGGGACTAAACTGTTTTATCAGAGATAACCAGGTCGGTCTCAGAGACAGTGATCTCAATTTCATGAAGATCCTTGGCATCTAAGAGATGCTCAAGGTCATTGGCTATAGAAAGCTAATGACCTCAGAATGCAGAAATGGGTGTGATTTCCATTTCCAGGGAAACTGGATTAAGATGATATGATCAAAAATGGATATGTGCACCTGCAGGAACAGAGATGAGTACTACCTTGATGGGTAAAGTAAGCTGAGTGGTAGTACCATGTCTGTTATAAGTAACAGGGACTTCCATAAAATTGGTGCCAAGCAGCCATTGAGCTCCTGCAATTTCAGCAAATGTGTTTTCTTAGCTTCACCTTTATCGGTCAAAATAACTTTACATCTTTTTGAGGCACCAGTGCTGCTAACGCTACAAAGAACCTCGGTGATATCTTTTAAAAAGGGTTTATTGGGACACAGCCAATATTGTTCTTTACTAGTCTGACATATCTGTAAGTCTGGGACTAAATATAAATCTGGATTAAGTTCATGGTATACCACTATAGGTGGAGTGTTAATTTTTATATAAGTATATCCTTGACAGGTACCCACATTAAGAATGGTCTTTATTCTGTAAACATTTTGTTGTTCTACCAGGGGAACATTTAATATAAAGGCAATGGTCATCTCTTCTAAACTGATGTGAACAGGAACAGTGCTTCCAAGACTGTAAATATAAAGGCAATGGTCATCTCTTCTAAACTGATGTGAACAGGAACAGTGCTTCCAAGACTGTAAATATAAAGGCAATGGTCATCTCTTCTAAACTGATGTGAACAGGAACAGTGCTTCCAAGACTGTAAATATAAAGGCAATGGTCATCTCTTCTAAACTGATGTGAACAGGAACAGCGCTTCCAAGACTGTAAATATAAAGGCAATGGTCATCTCTTCTAAACTGATGTGAACAGGGACACTGCTTCCAAGACTGTAAGCAATACTCACATGCAGGGACTCTATTTTCTCTGAAGTGGCTACACTCAAAATTTTTGTCACTAATTGTGGGGGAACTAAATAACATGGAATTCTTCCTGCCATTAAATATCCTACGCCACTATTTACTTTTTTCAACAATTCTTGTGCAACTGATATAATTTGTTGAATAGTGGCGAGGTCTTTACTTATAGTTTCAGCTAGGTTATGGAGTTTTTGCAGGGTATTATTGAGAAAGATTGTATGCAGATTAACCATAACTACGGTATCTCCCACACTTCTTTCTATGTCAGATAGAAGCATTTGCTGTGTAGTAAGTTGTGCTTTAATGTTACCAATATCTTAGCGCAGTTCTTTAACTGTATCCTTTATTTTAGAAATTTTAACTGAATTTATGGTGTTCATGCCTAGTCCAAAAGCAGTTCCCAATGCTCTTAAACCAGAAAAGAATACCGAGGCTGCTCTCGCTACTCTAGTAGATATGTCAGGGGGTTAAGGAAATACAATAATAGTTTTTAACTGAAGCAAAATATTTTTCATGTCTCTTTCAACATAAACCATCTTTTTTTATACTTGTTTATTGGAACAATTCATACATTTTTTTTCGATTGTAATAAACAGATGATTACAAGGCTTTACATCATCAAAAGAAACAGCTTTGGTATTGCTTTCTTAGAGCTCATCGTCTCATATAGAGTCCTTTTTTAGTTGTTAGGGATCTGTATAAACATACCTATTAATATTGAGCACCTTTGCAGCAACTGAAACTTTAAATAACCATAAAACTATGTGATTTTTTAATACAATTATTAAATTAAATAAACAAAAATAAAGCCAAGTCATATACTGAAGTAGAGAGGAAGAATATTTCATTTATGTATAATGTTTTACACATTTAAGACTGTATTTTATTTGTTTTTGTCCTAAGAGGAGAGGGGAAGGGGGATCATTTTATTTTTTCTTTGTATAGTTCCCACATGTTCCATCTATTCATATATTGCTCCCTTCTGTGGTTCGCTGCAAAAGTTAATATTTCCATCATTAGTATTTTCCCTGTCAATTCAACCCATTCCATTATGTCTGGAGGAGCTGTCTAGAGCCACTTTTTAGTGAGAACCTTCAAGGCTGCTGTTGTCAATATAAGCCATAAGTAGTGCCCCTCACTCCCCTTGATTTCATGGGGAATAATTCCCAGTAATAAGTTGTCTGGACCTATTTTTGTATTTAGTCCAAAGAGCGCCACCAGATGATGATGTATTTTCTGCCAGAAATTAACCAATATGGGACACTGCCATAAAATATGAGCTAGGTCTGCCTATGTGCAAGTACATCGTCTCCGGCATGTGCTTTGTGTTAACAGTCCCATTCTAACTTGCCTGGCCGGAGTTAAAAAGTATCTAATCCTAATTTTCCATACAAATTCTTGCCATGCCATGGGGAGGATGTAGTTCTCCAACAACTAAGATAGACCTGTTGCCATTTTTTATCATTCAATTTTATTCCTAGTTCTGATTCCCACTTATGTTGTGTAGTTTGCAAAGAGTGGCCTCCATCTGCTATCATATTCCAGCAGAGCATTGTAATAGCTCTCTTACCACTTGGAGATGCCCATATCCTTGAGTAGACTGTAGGAAATGGTCTAGTGTCTACAAGTGTTGCCATGTTTCTAAGCTTACCATTTATGGCATCCTGAATTTGGTAGCAGTAAATTAAGTCTGCTGGGGTCCAGCCACATCTATCTTTCAACGCATCAAACGACAGCACAGTGTTTCCTTGCATCAGTTGCCATGATGCAAGTATTTCTTTTTTTGCCCGTCTTTGGAACCATGTGTGCTGCGTCGATGGGAGAAACTCAACATCTTGTAACCACCAGATGTACTTCCAGTTGTACCTAACTGTGAGCCCCTTATTTCCCAAATACCAACCCTTATTGTGGCTTTGACAGAGGAGTACAGGTCTAGGTTTCTATTATTTCTCTTTTTAAGGGAGAACATGATGATTGTAAGCTTAAGATCTTTACATCTGTGCAGTTCTATTTGTTGTCAATGGACCTGTAGGTCCCATGCAGCCACAGAATGGCTATTTTAGATTGTGAAGCAGACCAATATTCATGAAGGTTTGGACAGGCTCTACTGCCTTCCCTTTTTGGTAAATACAGTGTTTTTCGAGAGACTCTAGGCCTACCCATTCCCCATAGAAATTTCATCAGTAGGCCCTGCCATTCTGACATGTCTTTTTTTGTACTCTCGCATGGTACACTCTGAAATAAATACATCAGACGAGACACCACATTGGTTTTAAGAATTTGTAGTCTTGAGTGGAAAGGGAAAGGCATAGAATTCCATCTATGTGTGTCTGTTTTTATCTGTTTTATAAGGGGGGTGGGTAATTGTCCTTACATAGCTGGGCTGGGCTTTTACCCAGTGTAACTCCTAGATACTTAACTGAGATGCAATCCCACTTCATGGGGCATTTCTTCTTGAACTCCTGTAGGGGCTGCGAATGCATTGTTAACACTTCTGTTTTCCCCCCCATTTAAAGTGTACCCTGAAATCTTTGAGAATGTTTTAACCTGAGCAAAGACCTCAGGCAGAGATATCTCTGGGTCAGCTAAATACAACAGGACATCGTCTGCATATAGAGCCACTTTGTGCTCTGTGTCTCTAAATCATACTCCCGTTATTTTTTCATTTAACCCAAGGCTGTGGGCTAGCAGCTCTATGTAGGCCACAAACAATAATGGAGAGAGAGGGCAGCCCTGTCTGGTCCCCCTTTCTAAGTCAAACGCCATTGAAATACATAGATACATAGATACATAGACAGTGTCGGCAGATAAGGGCCTATGGCCCACCCAGTCTGCCCATTTGAGCTTGTAAGTTCAGTTTGTTTTCCTAGAAGTCTGTTGCACCTTACCCCTGACCTCCAGAATTCCTTTATGTCTATCCCATGCATTCTTAAATCCTGTGATTGTTTCAGCCCCCACCACTTCCTCTGGCAGGGTGTTCCACTTGTCCACCACCCGTTCTGTGAAGAAATTCTTTCTCATGTTTCCTCTGAATCGTCCTCCCTCCAATGTGGCAATTAGCTCTAATGTATGCCTTGGGTGAAGAATATAGCTTAAAAATTATGTCTATAAAAAGGGAGGGGAATCCAAAGCCGGCCAGGGTGCCCCCTCAAAAAAGGCCAAGATACCTGATCAAAAGCCTTTTCGGTGTCCAAACTCGTTATGTACACATGCTGCGGGTTTTCTCTGTAAATATTCAACAATGTCTGCTGACCTTCCTATATTATCCAGAGTTTGCCTGCCAGGGACAAAACCCGTTTGGTCATGATGCATCATTTTTGACAGTATTTGTTCCAATCTTCTAGTTAAAATACCCGTAAGGATTTTATAGTCTGAGTTTAAGATAGAAATTGGGCGGTATGAAGAGCAGCTAGCAGGGTACCTGGCCAGCTTTGGTATGACTGAGATTATCGCCTGGGACCAAGATGGAGCTATCATACCATTATTTTCCCACAAGCAGTTATAATAGGGGAGCCACATCTTTTCTGAATTGCCGCTAGAATTTGTTGGGCAGACCATCAGTGCCAGGTCACTTACTGGCCTTCAATCTCTTGATTTCTGTAAGTACCTCTGATAAGTTGACCAGAGAAATCAGGGTTTTTTTTTTCCTGCTCAGTAATTTTGGGGAGACCCAGGGGGGCTAGAAACTTATTAACTATCTCTTCAGTTGGGGATGCACCTCTTGAGTATAGTTTCTGGTAAAAGGCCCTAAAAGTGTCAGATATTTCCTCTATCTTTTGTTGCCATTTTTTTTGTGGACGGACCTAGAATTTTTGGTATACTAGCTCTGGCTCTATTTTGGCGTAGCCGACATGTTAAGAGTCTTAATGCTCTAGACCCTCCCTCATAAGATCGTTGTCTTAGGAACAGAAGTTTTTGCTCTATCTGATAATCCAGGGTCTCTAACAATTCCTTTTTATACTTAGCCAACCTTTTGCCCCTTTCCCTGTCCAGTTTTTTTTTTGCTGTTCTTTTCCTAGGTCTGTTATTTGTCGTTTCAATTGTTCTGTTTTGTTTTCCCTCTGTTTCTTTAATCTGGCCGAGATTTGCATAAATTTACCTCTGGTCACTGCCTTGGCAGTGTCCCATAAAGTGGTCGGCGAGATCTCAGGGGTGTCGTTGTCTGTAATGGTTTGCTCTATAGTTTTTTGTATAGTTTCTTGAATCTTTGTTTTGTAATAGTGAGACATTTAAGCGCCAAAAGGTTGTGCGCTTGATGGGTCCTAGGGCCACCTTTAAAAACACTGGGGCGTGGTCCGATAGAGCAGTATCTCCAAACTAAGATGTGTCGCAGATTCCCAAGGAATCTCTTGGTATTAAAAAATAGTTCAGTCTTGAATAACACTGATGGACTTGGGAGAAAAATGTGTATTGTCTGCTTTATTTATGCATTGTTCTCCAGACATCAGATAACCCCAATTCGCTCAAGAGGCCCACCACCTTCTTCGCTACATTATTTTCTTTCCTAACTACTTGTGTCGAGCAGTTTTTAGATGGGTTGAGTTGCAAGTTTAGGTCTCCTCCAATAATCAGATGCCCCTCTGCCCACTCAGTTATCTTAAGGAAAAAATCCCTAAAAAAAGGGAAATCTGACCCCGGAGGAGCATATATAGATACCAGGGTCACTATGGTCCCATTAAATCTTCCCTTTAAACCCATATACCTTCCCTCTCTGTCCATCAGTGAGTCCAAAATCTCAAAAGACACCCTGGAGGGCACTACGACTGCTGTACCCCTGGCATCTGCCCTTGCGGTATGAGGAATCCTGGACCACCTGATAGCCAAACTTTTTGAGCTTGGCATGTCCCTCCTTGTTTAAGTGGGTCTCTTGCAGCAAAATAAAAGATGCCTCCTTTTTGCATAGATATGACATTATGCGACTTCTTTTGATGGGGTGGGTTAATCCGTTCACATTATAAGAAATTACTGTTATATCTGTACTACTCATTTTTAAAGTCTGTTTCCCTGGTCAGTTATATATGCCTTATTTCTTTACTTTCCATGTCCCGCCCATTCCGTAATTTCTTGTTATCCCTCTTCCTTATTTTCAGACAGGGTAGCTTCACAAAAGTGGAAGCAGGGCAGAAGCAGGAAACTACAGACCTGTTAGTTTAACCTCAGTGATAAGGAAAATGATGGAATCACTTCTGAAGGAAAGAACTGTCGAGTACCTAGAGGCCAGACGGACACAGGACCTAAGGCAGCATGGATTCACAGCAGGAAGGTCATGTCAGACGAATCTAATAGATTTCTTTGACTGTTTGACCAAAGTAGTAGATCAGGGAGGGCCTGTGGACATGGCCTACCTAGACTTTAGCAAGGCATTTGACACAGTCCCACACAAAAGATTAATATACAAGCTAGCCAGCCTGGGAGTGGGTCCCAAGATGGTAGCCTGGGTAAAGAATTGGCTGGAGAACAGGACACAGAGGGTAATAGTAAACGGAGTCAACTCTGAAGAAAGGGGGGTTACTAATGGGGTACCACAGGGTTCAGTACTAGGACTGTCTCACTGCATCTTTATAAGTGACACTGCAGAGGGACTGGAAGAAAAAGTACGTCTCTTTGCAGACGACATAATGATCTACAAAAGAGTTGATACACAAGGTGGGGTGGAAAGGATAAGAAGGGACTTGGCAAGGTTGGAGGAATGGTCAAATGTATGGCAGCTTAGATTCAATGCTACGAAGTGCAAGGTAATGCACCTGGGAAACAAAAACCCAGGGGAAGAATACACAATGGGGGGTGAGATACTAACAACAACAAAAATGGAAAGGGAGCTGGGTGTGGTCATACCAGATGCCCTAAAGGCGGCCATTCAATGTGAGAGGGCAGTAGAGAGGGCTGGGGGATACTGGGATGCATAGGGAGAGGCATCACCAGTAGAAAAGAGGAAGTTATCTTTCTGGTGAGAACCCATCTGTAGTACTGCGTGCAGTTCTGGAGACCCAATCTCCACAAAGACATAAACAGGGTGGAGGCAGTCCAGAGGAGGGCAACTAAAATGGTGCAGGGTCTGCACCGGAAGACATATGAAGAGAGACTTAAGGAGCTTAATGTGTACAGCCTCAAGGAAATGAGGGAGAGGGGGGACATGATAGAAACTTTCAAGTACTTCAAGGGAATCAACAAAGTCCAAGACGGTAGCATCTTTCAGAAAAAGAGGTGTGCAAGAACAAGGGGGCACAATTTGAAGATAGAGGGGGGGTAGCTCAAGAGGCAATGTAAGGAAGTATTTTTTCACAGAGAGGGTTGTGGATGCATGGAATGGCCTTCTGGAGGAGGTTGTGGAGTCAAAAACAGTGGTGGAATTCAAGAATGTATGGGACAGTCATAAGGCAATTCTAGGGGGTGGAGGTAGGAAGAAGTAGGCTGTTGGTTAACTAGGATCTGCAGCTTATCCATTAGGTAGGGAAACGGGCAGACTGGGTGGGCCAAGCGGTCCTTATCTGCCGTCAAATTCTATGTTTCTATGTTTTCTGTGTTTCTTGGCTATTTCAGCAACAGACTGAGAATGAATAACTCTAAACATTACAATTTAAACAACAAGAATAAAGACTAACTGTACTTCCACAATGTGGAACTCTATTGTGTTACAAACAGCAAGTTCTGGCTCCAGCACCCCCTCAATGAGCATAGCCGGGGGCTAGAATGAGGAATTTAACTTGCCACCCTTGTAGGTGGTACCCCTTGAAAGCCTTGACACTAGCTTCTGTCAGGCTTGATATAGGCTGCAGTAAACAGCTACTGTGGCGCCACGAGGGCAGAACAGCAGGCAGAGCAGGTAGCGGGTTCGGAAAAAGTCTCAATTTCCCGCTGCACAAAATGAGATCCTCTATCTCCCCCTCCCCGCCCTGAAAAGTTATTACCATCTCACATACATTCAGCCACTTCCCTTGAAGATTCTTAACATGGTGTCAGTGTTTGTATATAGGAATTAAATGGGTTGCAAAAACTTCAAAATCCCAAATTTGCATTAAAGAGTTATTTCTGAGGAGCTAGACTCTTCTTATCCGCGCATCTCCGAGAAATCAACTCAAGCTTTATGTCTAGCCTTGTTAATGTCTTAATGTTCTTATCCCAATTTCAGAGAAAATGGGCTAGATGGGATAAATTAGTCCATAGTTCGGTAGAGCTTTGCAAAAAAAAGGAGATACTGTTTTATTTTCATAACTTGAAACTGAGGCAGGAAGTCGAAAGGACAACTGTTTATTTCAACGCCTCAACAGGGCATCAGGCACTGTGGGGCATAGTCTATTTGGCACTGTACTTGCCTGTAAAGTTATCAGCAAGTCGCCACAGGCAAGAATTTAGAGAAAAAATTAAACATATAAGTGAATACTGTACCAGTTCAGTCCTGTGTGTCCTTGTTTGCATTTTTGGGCTGCCTTGTCTCCGTGGAACTTCTGCACGAGCGCTCAAATTGCTTTCAGGGAGACCATTGATGACATACTCTCACCGCGTCCCTGTCTCCTTCTACCAGTTGCTGTTGACCAATCAAGGGGGAGATGAAGTTTCGTTGATCCTGCACTTGTGGATCTATTAGCTCCCTTTCACTCAAGGCCTTACGGGTTTTCTCCGGACTTTCATAGACTCAGGTGCCCTCTGGCCAAAACACCCACATTCTGGCTGGGTAGGGTGTATGGAAACGCAGCCCTTTCACTTTTAGCCTTTTGATTATATCCACATACTGCAGTCTCTTCCTCTGGATGTCAGGGGGAAAGTTGTGATCAAAATACAGGCGGGAGGAGAGGTAGGTAGCTTCTTTCATTCTTCAAGCTTTGGCAAAGATCTCCTCTTTAGTTTTATAACTATTAAACTTGAGTATAGTTGATCGAGGTCTAGCACCCTTTTCAGTGGGTTTCAGCTGTAGCGCTCTGTGCGTGCTCTCAATCCCCGAATTAAAGTCGGCTGGTAGTTGCAGCACATCAGAGAGAAAATCTGCCATAAAGTCAGACATCTGACCCATTTCAGAACATTCCGGTATCCCATAGACCCCCAGGTTATCTCTACGGGACTGGCTCTCCAGGTTGATGCATTTATCGTAGAGTCACTCTGTTTGTTCTGCCAGTATTTTAACTAGTAGGCCAATCTGCTGTACGTTATCTTCCACTTCAGTTACCCTCTCTTCTGCTTTCTCCATCCTATTCTCCAGGCCTGTTAACTTTTGATTTAGGAGTCAAAATTCTTGTTTTGTTTCAGCCCTCATTTCTTTCATTTCATTAAACAGCTGTTCAAATCTTGAACGCGATAACTGCTCGTTTTCATCCTCGGTGTCGGCCATACTTGCAGGAGAAGGGCTTGACTCGGGGCTGGTGTTGCCTGAGTTAATCGTTCTGCATCCTTTGCTCTCGCACTCTTCTGCAGTCGAGATCCTCTCTGCTTATCTTTATGCCGACCGATATTTGCCATTTTTTTTTTAAGTGGCTTTTGCTTCTTTTAATGCAAGTTTTAGGGCTCTGGGGAGGAGCTATTCACTCAGGCTCCTGCTACTGCCTCCGTGACATCACCGGATGTCAAGCAGATACCCTTAAAACCATTTTTGGGCCTCTTTTTTTTTTTGGTTAACCAAAAATGCTTTTACATGCTTTAACATTTATGGACTGGCCTAAAGTTGTCCACCCCTTGCAAGGTTGGAGAGGAATGGGGATCTGGTGCTGGTGGGTAGCCATTGGAATAGGCACTTTAAGGGGTGTAAGGAGTGGCATTAGGGTTTGGTGCATGGTGCCGGTATGGAGCCCTGTGAGTGTATTTATGAATTTCCTCTCTTAATTGCCAGATTTGTCTTTTTAGCTGGTCAATAGCATAGCTGTTATTACCTCTGTCTGGGCTGCGCCGTGGTTGATCATTCCAGGCATCTGGGTGCTGTCTGGAAGCCTCTGACCCCTTTTTGTTTAAGTTGTTAGGGCTGTGTAATTTATGGTTCCAACTGTCCCTCCTCTGATTTGGGAATTTTTTATTATCCCTAGGAAAGCTATAACTGTCATCCTGTCTGTTTAGGAGCAATTCTTTTCCTTCCATTTGGAGGGAGGTCTGATCACTAGTAATGGCAAAAAGCTTATTCTGAGGATCCGTGGGAGGTTTCTTACTGGCATCTGGGTTAACATTTATAAACTTTCTTTGGGCCCGCTCTATGATATCATTTATGGGAGTATCTGGTTCTACCCATGGCTGGACTAATGTCCTAGCAGAGGGGTGAAGGGAACTCTTTTAGGTGAGGAAACAGGTCTGGGTCTTTCTCCTCTCCTCCTGAGAAAAACATTCTGCTCAGGATTTTGTAAAAATCCTTTGGGGCTTGATTTTTTTTGGCATATCTCTTTAAAAGCCGCTATGGGATTGCAATAAGTTGTATACTCCTTGATCAGGGCTGGACATATTTTATCAAAACTGGTTTTGATCTCAGGCTTTGTCTAGCCATCCAGGCCCGAACTTCTGATACAACAGAAAACCTTAAGATCCATAACCGATCTTCAGGGTTATTAATCCCAAGTATTCCAATTGCGATTTTAAATCAAAAAGATAATCTTCTATTTCCCCATGGGCCTTGGGATCGAAGCTAGTACCTAAGGTCTTTATAACTCGGATCAATTGCTTTGGGTCTGGTTAGTGCAGAGTTGGGGGGGGTTAGAGGTAGTGGGGCCAGATGTGGTAGGACCAGGTAGGGGTTGGCTTGTCCCCGCAGAGGTACTGCTTTGGCCATCAGAAGTCTGAGGGCCATTTGAAAGTTGTGCCCACCCCCTCCAATTTTAAGTCTTGAATTTCTTTGACTAAATCCTGAACCTTGATGGCAAGGTGCTCTGCCACTGGCTTTAGGGGTTTTTCTGGGACAGGAGGTGACACGGGTTCAGCTGGTTGTAGGGACCCCAGCTGTTGACCAATGGCATCAAGGGACTCAGTAAATGCTTCATGCAGCTGGTCTACTTCCTGATGGGCTGCACCTACTTGTTCTTCTGCTCTCTGGGTTGCCTCCAGGGCTGCCTTTGCTTGCTTCATAGCCTCTGCTAATTTTTCCTGACACCTAGAATTTTCTGCTTTTAACCTTACATTTTCAGCTTTTAAAGCCTCTATTTGCTGTTGCAGGTCCCTGATTTTGATAGGCCCAGGGATAATTTGCTGTTTTAAATCTTCAATATTTTTCTGTCAACCTCTGGTTAATTGCTTTTAAATCATCCCTGTCTGCTTCACTGATTTTAAGAATGCCAAAATAGTTGGCCTCTTTTGACGGCAGTTCCAATTCCAAAGCCTACATTTTGGTAGTCTGGTCTTGCCTGCATTGGTCAAGTCAAAAGCTAAGCTCCCCTAGTGTATGTAGCCTGCTTTGGGTGGCTTGATGGCAGACTTCATGTTGGAGATATAGGATATATCCTATTAATGTGGGGTTCAGTTGTTTCTTTTTCAATCTGGTTTTGGCTTTAGCCAAAAGTGAGTTTAGATGACAATCAAACTCTGTGCATTGTAGCTCTTTGGCGGGTATGCTGTTCAAAGACTGCCTCATGAAAAAAACGAATTTCTCTTTGGACCTCAGAAAGGGTTCCCCTGGATATTCAAAGGAAATCTCTAGCTCTGGGAGGTGATCTTTAATCTCCTCCTTTTGAGGACTACACATGGTGTGAATATTGGGGGTTGATCCCCTTGGAAAAACCCTGATGAAAACATTTCTCACCTTCCACCTTTTTTACAACACCGGTTTACTGGAAAATAAATGCTTTGTTTCTTTAAGGTTTTTCTGACAAGGCTCGCTGTTTCTTAATGAAGCCTGCCGTTTAACACTAACTTCCTCCCTTTCCCTAGGGTAGCTAAGCTTTGTATGAGGACAAGGAAAAGTGCTTCCTTTGTCTCAACTGACAGTTTTTAAATGTGGAGAGAGAAAGTATTAGTTTTTTTGTTTGTTCAATTATAAACCTCTATCTTTTGACCCAATCCTAAGAATTTTCAATTGTAATTCATGCCAAGGCAGTCTGTCGTAGCTAGGATTAGCATAAATCTCAGGCCCACCCAGGGACGCCATATTGTAAGCACAATCACTATTAATTAATTGAATTCTGTGGCTGTTATAAGGAAAGGTGTACAGTAAATTGTGCCTACTTGTTTTCATGGTTTTATTTCCTGAGATGACACATTGACATGGACATGCCTTACAATTAGAAGCCGTTTATTTCACTACACAGTTAATGTCTAACATATTTTTGACACTTAATACAAGACATTTTTAGAGAGTCTCTTTAGACTTTTTCAGTTCGCGCACTTTCACTCCTTACGCAGTCTTCACTATGTACATAGGAATTCCTGCAGCTCCTCTCTGGAGGTAATTTAAAGTAATTTTCTCTTTAGAATAACTTTCACCAACACAAGTACATAATCCCTAGGTACTAATAATCTTTGTTAGCATTTAAACAATGTTTCCCTGCAGTTTATCTATGCATTTACATATATGGAACCAGAATTTTTAAAAGACACAATATTTCAGTAAACACCTTTAAATCAGTAAAGGTGTGTGTGTGTGTGTGTGTGTGTGTGTGTATATATTTATACACACACATAACCAACTTTTTCAGAGTCTCTGGTCTCCCTGACGTCTGGAGATTTGAAGTATCTTTGTATGGCTGTAGGAAGAAGGTTTCTTCCTAGCTTTTTAGAATTCTTTTCTCTTCGAGGCTTGCAAATAATAAAATGACAATGTCAGTACAAGTTTCAATGTTTCTTACTTCTGGCAGATGCAAAGAGTCTTTAGAGTTCCGCAATATAATAGTTTTTAGAGTCAGTAGCAGTAGCATAGATGTGAGATCTCTTTCAGCGAAGAAACAGATTCAGATAGCAGCTAGTAAGTAATAACAATGTTGTCTCTTTGAAGCTGTATTATATAAGCCAAATACTTCCTTCAGAAGTGTAATAAGATTTCATTCTTCCTCAAAAATATCATGAGGCCTTGAAATGATACAGCCATATTTGGACCGAGGCTTAGCTGGTTCAGAAGTCTATAACATATGTGCGGAGGTATTAATACTTATCAGACATTCTGTCAGCAATTTGTCTATTGTGCTGCTAAACTCTGTCCACGAGGTGACTATTAATAGACTTATAACCACAAGATCTTCCCCTGTGCATGTTCAAAAATGAGGTGATGAAGGTTATCTCAGTGTGACTTTTTTGGTGCTGTGGTCTGATAGCAGATGGTTCTCGGTTAAGAGGAACCAGTTCCTTGCTGGATTGCCTAGCTTTTTCAGACGTGTTGCAACTTTTTGTGGTATGATCAGTGACATAATAACTGCTGAGTTTTGATTTTAAAATACTTTTGAAGCTGCCGGCTTGTTGCGCAATGTCTGAGTCTAATGAATCTGTTCATTTGGCATTTTGAATGTCCTTGAAGTTAGCAAGCTTAAAGCATATTTGTTTAATGTAGAATGTTCATGATTTGTGGGTGCTGGTAGGTCCATATACCTTCGTTAAGCATTTGCAGGTCTACAAAGACTTAAAAGCAAATGTTTTTATGAGCAGTTCTTTTAATGTACATCAATGGCATGTGAGATTAAGGTGAATATTCTTTTTACACTTTGGCAGGGTCTGGCGGCTTATGGCCGCTAGTGTGCCTACATAAAGAGCTGGCGAGCCTCACCCCAAACTCCAGCCATACACTCCACATAGTAGGAGAGTGCCTGCTGTGAGTCCAGAGAATGAAGCCAGCGTTTGACCTCCAAAGATGGGATGGTAAAGTAAACCAGAAGGATCATCACCTGGTTTAGGCAGAACTCCAAAACAACCTTTGGGAGAAACTTTGGGTGGGGGCAAAGGACTATCTTGTCCCTGTGGAAGACCAGATAAGGAGGCTCCATTGCGCGTACCTGGAGCTCACTAACCCTCCTGGCTGATGTGATCGCCACCAAAAAGGCTGTCTTCCATACCAGGTGTGGCATCTCACACCTGTGCACAGGCTCGGAAGGCTTGAGCACTGCCAATACCAGCACTAATTCCCAAGGTGGTGGTGGCTCATACTCCAGCGACGACAAGTAGTCAAGGCCCTTTAAGAAATGGCCGACCATCTTCTCCTGCACCACCACTGCTATACCAAGTCATGCCTGGTATGTAGAGATGGCTGCCAGGTGCACCTTAAGTTGAATGCAGTCTCAGCTGGGACAACTGCCAGAGGTATTCCAAGAGTCTAGCCACAAGGCAGGCCAGGGGAATCATGCTCCTGGCCCTGACAGCAAATTGAAAAACGCTTTCTTCTGAAGGCGTAACACTGGCAAGTTGACTCTTTTCGAGAAGGCTCCGCAATGTAGAGAACATTCTCTGAAAGACCCAGAACATGAAACTCAAGCTACTCAGGAACCAAGCTATGAGGTGCAGGGACTGAAGGTCCGGGTGTAGGACCTTCCCCTGCTGTCTGGTCAGCAGATCTGGGTGAACAGGCAACCACCATGGAGGCCTGTTGCTGAGGAGGATCTGGGTACCAGGCCTGGCGAGGTCAGTCCGGAGCTATGAGGATCACCTGCACCTTGCCCCTCCACACCTTGATCACCACTATGTGGGTCACGGGAAAGGGAGGAAAGGAGTACAGGAGGCTCAGGGTCTCGTGAAGGAATCCCCATCAGTGTCCCGGTCTGGGGGGGTTGGCACAGAACAGCCTCAGTTTTGTATTCTCCCAGGAGGCAAACAGGTCCAACAGGGGGGTGCCCCACAGGGAGTACAGATGGTTCACCACCTCCTGATGCAGGGATCGCTTGTGAGACATCTCACCCACCCAGCTGAGAGCATCTGCCAGCTGACTGATTGCTTCTATGACATGAATCGCCAGAAGATCTGCATCCAGGCTGAGCATGAGGGTCCAGGTGCAGAGGGCCTCCCGATACAATGGAAGGGATTGCATTCCACCCTGCCTGTTCAGGTAGAACATGGTCATGGTATTGTTCATCTGAACTTGCACAACCTGACCCTTGACTAAAGGAGCAAATTCTGTCAGAGCTCGCCACACTGCATGGCACTCCAGTAGGTTGACATGGTGATGGGACTCCCTGGGTGACTGGGTGACCACAGCCCCCCAGAGTCCTGTGGGCTCCCAACTGCGCACCCCATCCCACCAGAGACGCGTCCATCATGAGGGTGATGGTCTGTTCTGGGTGGACAAATGGGACTCCTTCCTCCAGATGTTCTGGGATCAACCATCAATGGATGGCATCCGATATTGACTGGGTCACTGACCAGCTGGTCCAGGTGTCCTAGGTGTTGGAACCATGGACAGCCCAACTCCCACTGCAGGTGGTGCATCCACCATTGAGCCCAAGGGCCATGGTGGTGGTGCAAGATGCTATGTACCCTTAGCAGCCTCAGGAACTCATGGGCCGGGGGAGCGCACAACCTGAAATGATCAGGCAAAGGAGGTAAGATCTGATGCCCGGTCCACTGGGAAGCAGGCCTTGGCCCATAGGGAGTCTAGCTCTGCCCCAATGAAGTGAATCACCTGCAAAGGATCAGTTCAAACTTGGCCGGGTTGGCTAAGCAGCCCAAGTCTCTGCAGGTGCAGAGGGCCAGGTCCCTGGACTGCTCCACTGCCTCTCTGGATAGCCTGGCTATCAGCCAGTCATCCAGGCAGGGATAAACCCTGATGCTCTGGTGTCACAGAAAGGCTGTCACCACTGTGATGCACCTGATGAAGTCCCGGGGTGCCAAGGAGAGGCCAAATGGCATGACCTGGAACTGACAGAGCACCCCTTCTGCATGGAACTGGAGGTACCACCAGTGGGACAGAAGACTGGGCCATCAAAGAACATGTCCTGGACGTTCAGAGAGCAGAACTAGATGCCCTGCTCCAGGAATGATATAATCTGGTTCAGCGTAACTATCATGAACCTGTGCTTCCGCATGAACTGATTGAAATCATGCAGATCCAGTAAGGTGCGCCAGCTCCCGTCCATTTCGGGACTAGGATGCACATGGACACGTACCCCTGACTTGCCAGGGCATCTGAAACATGGGCTATAGCTCCTCTCACAAGGAGCTGAGCAACGTCTTCCCTGAGGGTGGACAGTGTGTCCTGCGACATGGAGGACCCCCTTGGGGCGTGGGACTAGTAAGGTGGAAGAGCCTCAAAATCAAGAGGCAACCCTCTGCCTACCACCTCGAGAACCCACTTGTCTGTAGTAATGATGGACCAATGTGGCCACAAGTGGAGAAGTCAAACCCCCCCCAAAGGGAGCACCGGCCACTGGAGCTGAAGGGGCACCACTTCCCTCTGCCTCTAGTGGGCCCTTGGCCAGAGAACTTGGCCTTGGGGCACCAGGCTCGATATTGCCCCTGCTGGAGTTGCTGCTGCTGAGGCTGTTGTGGCTGAAAGGACCTAAACTGAAAGGCCTTTTTTTAGGTTTTTGGACCTTAGGGTCCTTCTGGGATGAAGCCACAGAGTTCACGGTGGTGCTGAGCTTCTCAATTCTTGTGAGATTACCTTGTACCCTTGGGTTAGAGTGGTCAGTGCTCAAGAAAAAAAAATTGGCCAACTTGAGCTGAGTGTCCACTGTAAAGGTGGAGAGCCTCAGTCAGGCCCTGTGATGCATCGCCTCAGCCACTGCCATGGCACGGGCACAGGAGTCACCCATATCCAACGCTGTCTAGAGCTGGTGTTCAGCCAGCACTTGACCCTGGTCTCTGGCCACTTTCACTAGCAACTACTTGTCAGCAGGGAAATGAAGGAGGTCATTATTGAGCACTCCCAGCAGGGTGTGACCAAAATTGGCCACCATCAAGGCATAGCTTGCCTGACAGAGACTGAGGGAGGAAGCGGCACAGACTTTCTTGGCCTTGGGGGGGCCTGTCCAAGTTCATATGGTTTTCAGACTTCCAAAACCTGAGTCTGAGACCAGACCCCCCCACTGACAGGTGGTCCAGGAACCCACAAAGAGAGACAGCACGGCGTGCATACATGCAGACCATACAGGCTAAGGGTGATGGGCAGGATGCTGCCAAAGCTCAAGGGCCGGTCCAAAATGGCCTCAACCATGGGAAAGGCAACCCCTGGAGGTTTGTCCCTGTTGAGGATGACTGCAAAAGGGTACTTAGCCCTTCTCTGCATAGGCTCCAAGGGGACAGACATGGACTCCAACATGAGTCGGAGAAGAGCCTCGAATGACACCGGCCCATGGTTGGTAGTCAACTCTTCAACCGACTCGCAGTCAAAGGTACATGTCCTCGACAACTGCATAGATGAGACATCCAAGTCATCCAAGGATTTGTCAAAAATGGCCCTCGATCGTTTGCCACCGTGAATCTCCCAACAGTCATTTACCTGGGTGACTTCCACCAAGAGCCGGCCTGGCAAGACAGTCATAGTATGGGAGTTCTTGGCCATGGCTCCCTTCAAGGCTGCAGTAGAAGTGGTTTCACCAGCAGGGGAGGAGAGACAGGTGCTGGGTACCACTGCCTTGGGCAGACCAGTGTGGACTTGACTGGCATGGGCCAGTCGACCACAGAGTTCAGGGTAGAGCCCTTCCCTGCCCTGTCACGGCCCCCTGCTGCCAGAGTAGTTCCTCGTAGTGCCACTGCATGCACCAGCAGAGCTTACATCAGAGGAGGCCAAAGAACGTTGACAGTCACGCCTCCCACTCTAGTGGGACTGACAGTGTGACAGCCAATGCTGAGGAGAAGCCACCACTAGATAACATCACTGGCTTTGGTGGAACAATCCCTAATGGAGGCTGTTACTCAGTGTAGCCAGTTGGGGATACCGACCAGTCCACGACCTCCTAGGTGAGGACCGGGACCACAGGAGACTTGGAGATTAACTCCTCATACGACCTCCTGCGACAACTGGTTGACTGAGTTGAGAAATATCTCAAATGCCTGGCTGGTGGGTGTTGAGGTCGACAAGCCCAACAGAGACACTGTGAAGCTTGCAACCTAGCCCATGGCCATTTTAGGCTCAACCGAAATCGAGTGCTCAACATGCATTGAGCAGTCTGAGAAGTAGAGGGAGCAGGAGGAACATGATCTCTCCCATTCCCACGACTACAGTGTTTCTTGTGCTTCTCACCGTGGTGGGCAGAGCTCTCCCCAGAGGCCTGGAGGGCCCAACGCATCTCAGAATTCACCAGTGAAGGACACTCCAACACTGGCTCCAGTCAGAAGCAGTGCTAAGGCTGACAAGGTGTCCGCCATGTCCTCTACCACCACTTCTTCCACGAGCTAAGGTGCTGACATCGCTGCAGCGGAGGCCTTCTTGTGGCTGTTCAAACGAAGTTTCGGGTCTTGATTGGCCTGCCAGCTGAGCAGAAGCCATGCTGAGTGATCTTCTAGGCAGGTGAACAACCTGAGACACTGTGTGCTGTCCCCAGGCAGAAGAGGCATGACATATGTGGCTCCGTCCATAGTACCTTCTGTCAGCATATTGACGCATACTTTGAAGCCAGGAGCTGGCTTCAATTCTTTGTGTTCCATCTTTCGTCATCTGAGGCTGAAGCAGAACGAACAGCTGTGTAAGAACTTACCATAACAGTACATCTTTGAGGGGATCTCAGTCATCAGGTCACCTGTAGGAACTTTACCATTGGTGAAGCAGGATCCACACAGAAGATTTTCAGCAGTATAACAGGGGCCACCCATGCCGTCAACGTCTGTCGACATCATCAACACGATAAACGTGTGAGTGGACCCCACTCCCTCCTCAGTTCTTCCCCCAGAGACAAAGGGAGCATACCTCTAGCCATGGGGGACCAAGGGGGGGAGAGAGAGAGAAAGGTGCTTAGGCCTATATGAAAGGCTGGATACATCAAACAGCCAGTTCCAGTTAAGAGCCCCAAGAAGGGGGATGGTGGGAGGGAAAGCAGACCTGATGACTGAGATGCCCTCAAAGATATACTGTTATGGTAAGTTCTTGCGTAACTGTTCTATCTTCATTGGGGTTATCAGGTCACACTGAAGGAATGAGTCCAAAGCAGCTACAGGTGCAAACAGACAGTCTGGGAGGAAGGCCAACCATAAACTTAAGACAGCAGGCCCTGCAGCACAGCCCTGCCAAAACCTGCACGGGCCCTTGAGGCAATGTCCAGACTGTAGTGCTTGGTAAAAGTATGGACGATACTCAAGGTGGCAGCCGCACAGATGTCTATGGCTGAGACCCCTCGGAAACAAGCCACATAGGTACCCGTACCTTTTGTGGAATGAGCTTTAACCACTTCAGGCAATTCTTTGCCTTACTTGTTGTCCCTCCTGGCCTTGAGAAGCACCTTGTGGATCAAGGGAAGTGGAGGGAAGGCATAGAAGAGGCCTGGGGTACAGGGACTCGAGAAGGCATCCCCCTGTAGCATTCCCTGCTGAGGGGGGTGGTCACAAAACAGCCTCAGCTTTGCGTTCTCCCTGGAGGCGAACAGGTCCACCTGAGGGGTGCCCTACTTGGAGAACAGACTGTGTAAT
The DNA here is from genome assembly GCA_016271365.2 of Neoceratodus forsteri. Classification (NCBI taxonomy): domain Eukaryota; kingdom Metazoa; phylum Chordata; order Ceratodontiformes; family Ceratodontidae; genus Neoceratodus; species Neoceratodus forsteri. Next base: position 910,304,878 of record CM057449.1, on the reverse strand, counting down.
ATCTCTGGGTGGAGAGACCACTCATGAGACGCCTCATCCACCCGGTTGAGGGCGTCTTGGAGGCCACTGCCACATGGATGGCTAGGAGATCAGCCTCCAGGCTGCACACGAAGAGTCCACACACTGAGACCTTCCTTGCACAGTGGCAGGGAGTGCATACTGCTCTGTTTGTTGAGGTAGTGCATGGTTGTGGTGTTGTCCGTCTGGACCTGGACCACCTGAACCCAGATGTGTGGAGCGAATGCCGGGGTCCAAAGCACGTGGACTCTGCATTCCCCCAGGTGGGCACTCCACCCCATGAGAGAGGCATCGGTCATCAGGATGACCGTCGGCTCTGGGCGGACAAACAAGATCCCTTCCTGCAGATGCACTGGGACTAACCACCACTAGAGGTCGTCCCACATCCTCTAGGTCACAGTGACCAGCAGGTCAAAGTGACCCCTGTGCTGAGACCACTGGCTGGCCAGCTTCCACTGCAGGGAGCGCATTCTCCAGGAGGCCCACCAAACTACACTAGTGCAGGCCACTATATAACCCAGCAGGTGCAGAAGTCCTGGGCAGGGCGCAAGTGCCCAAATCGAAATGATCGGGCAAAGGAGGAGAGAGCCTCCGCCCTGTCCGCTGGGAGCCGGGTTCTGGTTTTGCAAGAGTTGCGCTCCGCCCTCATGATGTGGATCACCTGCGAAGGTATGAGTTCCAACTTGGCCTCATTGACCAGGAGACCAAGGGAGATGCAGGTCTGGAGGACCAAGTCCCTGGACCGCTCCACCACCTGCTGGAGAAACCTGCTATCAGCCAGTCATCCAGGCAGGGATAAACCTGGACCCCTTGACACCTCAGGTAAGCTGCCACCACTGCAATGCACATGGTGAAGACCCTGGGGGCTGAGGACAGGCTGAATGGCATGGCCTGGAACTCGTAGAGGGTTCCCTCAGCTCAGAAGGGGAGGATTCTTCAGTATGATGGACGGATCGGGACATGAAAGAATGCATCCTGAAGATCCAGGGAGCAAAACCACATGCCTTGCTCTAGAGATGGTATGATTTGGGACAGAGTTACCATCCTGCAGGTGTGCGATTTAATAAACTTGTTCAGGTCATGCAGATCTAGAATGGGGAGCCAGCCCCATCTGTTTCAGCACCAGGAAGTACCTGGACATAAATCCTGGATATTCTGGAGGATCCGCAACAGGAACCACGACCTCCTTGTGGAGGAGCTGGGCTATGTCTTCTCTGAGAGCTGACAGAATGTCAGCCTTCATCTGTTGAGAGATCCCCCACCGATTCCATGTCAACCAGATGGGAGTTCAAGGAGGAAGCCTCCAACTCCGAGAAGTTGTCAAAGAGGGGTTAACCGCCCAAGTCCCCGCTGACCCTCTGTAGACGGTCAAGGGTGACGGTGACCGACAGCTGATAGGGTAGCCCCTTGGCTGGCCGAGACTCCATGGTTGGAGCACTGGCCTTCAGCTGGGCGGGTGGTGACTCCACAGGAACTGGTGGAGATGCCAGTGTTGGCCATGCTAGGATCACCTTAGGACACTCCTGAGGTGGAGGAGGTGCTGGCCAGTCGGACAAAAGCCAGGTGATGGCCGGCGTAAGAGCCGGAGCCATCTTCATGCCAATGAGCACAAGCTGTTGCCACATCAGATCCTCATAATGTTGACGCAATTTGAGCTGAGGCCTCTCCTCACCGGAGGATAGACAATAGTGGTGGTGCCACTTCCCGTGGTGCCGAAAGTGGGAGCGCTGACGTTGGCAGGAACTGCTACACCAACAAGAAGACGACTTTGACCTTGACCACCGGGGGGGGGGGACTGGCGGCGGGGCTTAGAGGCAGTCGATATACGCTGAAGCTCCTCTGGGTCTTGGTCGGAGACCAGAGAAGGCAGGTCAGTGGAATGATCCATCCCTCCAACAGTCTGAGTCAGGACCGGAGTCCTGGATAAGGAAATGTCGGCCTCTTCAGTCGACAACTGGTCGACTGACTTGAGAAAAATCTCGGTCAAAAGATCAACCAGTGTCTCGGCCAACTGGCTCAACGGGCTTACCATGGAGCCAGCTGCCTGGGCCAAAGATTTGACCGAAGTCAGATCTGCAGAAATGCGAGAATCTGAAGCTCTTGACCGACAGTGTTTCTGATTCCACGAACGCTGACAAGACCTTTTTTTGACTCTTTCTTTGACTTAGATTTGTGCCCTGAGGGTCCCTGACTGAGGGTAGGCAGGGACTGGCACAGTTCTTTGAAGGACTCTGTAAAAGTCTATCCCAGCTGGAGCGGCACAAAGGCAGAAGCCAAAGAGGAGTGGGAAGCGGCCTAGGCAGCTGCCTCCTTGAATGCCGCAAGCTGTGCAGCAGACCCCGCAGATACCAGCCAATGAGCAACCTTAGATTTGACCGGTGGGTTTCATTCATTCAGTCGGCCTAACTTAAGCCGGGCTAGAGGGTCCTCAAGAATGTTAGGATGAAAGGAGCGACAGAAACTGCATGGCGTGCAGATCCGTTCAGGACATCTTCTGCCCGCAAGGGCACAGGTGGAACCCGAGAGCAGACTTGTTGTCCTACGTGGTCACGATCAATGATCGAGTTGAAGACAATCGAATTAAAATGTTTTAGGAAATAAATCCAAAGATTTAAGTCTGAAGGGCCTATTCAGCATGAGAGCAGTAATGAGGGAAGTTGCTTCTTCCAGTGGAATGGAAGATCTGGCGCCAGGGGGCGGAACCGAGGGAGTTGCCACCCAGGTGAGTGGGAGAAGCCAGCTTGAAGATGTTTCCAGCGAAGTCTTAAAGGAAAAGGCACTGCCAGAAAGTGTAGATGGAACATCATATCCACGTCCCTAGAACCCTGAGTTTGAAATGGACCCAGGTGAGCTCCCCAGCCTGAACAGGAGGATCCATAGTGAGGGTCTGCTGTGGAGAAGAGATCGGGAATGGGGACTCCTTGTAGCAGGTTCAAGGGGTCAATCCACCACTGGAGCACTTTGCGGACTGGCGAAGAAACCAGCACCAACTGATCTAACTCGTCCATGCGTTGGTCCCATTGCCCTCACAGAGTCCACTGGAGGATGCACATATGGAGTATGGCCAGTGGAACAGTGGGAATGGCAGATGCCATTAGACCCAACAGTGTCAGGTATACCCTGGCAGGAATAATATGGCTCTGGGCCACCTCCTAAGCCTGAGCCCTGTTCCGAGGCAGGAAAGCCTTTCCCTGCGCCGAGTCCAGAACTGCCCCTATGTACTGTAGTCTCCGGGATGGCACCAGATCCAGCTTGGGCAGCCTGAATGTAATGCCCAAGTAGTGGAACAACTGGAGAGTCCTCTCCAGAGTCTGCAGAAGTTGCTCCCTGGACGGGGACTTTAGGAGCCAATCGTCCGGATAAGGTAAAATGCACAGTCCCTCCCTTATCAGGGCTGCAGCTGCTGCTGCTAAGCACTTGGTAAAGACCTGTGGCACAGAGGACAAGCCAAAGGGCAGCATTTTGAATTGGTAATACTCGCCCTGAAACAGAAAGCGGAGAAACCTCCTGTGAGGAGGGAAGACCGAGATGTACAGGCAGGTGTCCTGCATGTCCAGTGAACAGACCCAGTCGGCTGCCTTGAGAAGGGGCATCACGCCTGGCAAAGCGACCATTCGGAACTTTTGGTACTGGACATACAGACTGAGGTTCTTAAGATCCAGAATGGGCCTCAGATCTCCGGTCTTTTTTGGGACCAGGAAAAACCTGGAATAAAACCCCATGTTTCTCTGGTGCCTGGGTACTGTCTAGATGGCCTGCTTGCAGAGAAGAGATTGTTCCTCCTCCCGGAGAACAGACAAGTGAGCCGGGGGGAGGCGGGGTAAGTGGAGGGCAGGGAAGGGATTTCTGGAGGTTGCTCAATGGGCGCCAATGTGTGACCTCTTTCTTTGATTTGAAGAATCCGTGCATCTGAAATTAAGGTTCTCCATTGATTTAGATGGAGGGAGAACTGATCTCCGACCACCACCTCTTGGTCGAGTACAAGAAGAGGGGAGGGTCTGGGAAGGAGTCAAGTAGAGGCAAATCCAGCCGTGGGTGCGTATCCATCACTTTGTCGATGCTTGGCCACAAGTCCTGCATGAGAGGGAGCAGGCAAGGTAACGGAGGCTCTTTGTTTGCCCTGAGGCTGAGAGGCTGCTCCAGGACTATCGGACGCCTTGCAAAAGGGAGGATACTATCTACCCTTAGGCTGCGAATGGTAGAGGAAGTGGACAGACTTTATAGTCCTGCCGGATGCCTGCAAATCATTAATGATGTCCTGGACATCGGGCCTGAATAGCTTAGTGCCATTAAAAGGGGCATTAAACACTTTCTACTGAACATAAGCGGCAAAGCCAGAGACTCTCAGCCAGAAGTGCCTACGCTGGCAGATGCTGGTGGAAGCAGCCTTGGCAGTAGTGTCCGAGATATCATAGAGGGCTCTGAGGAGGTGCCTGCTAACATCCTCAACCGTCTGCAGGCACTTGAGAACCTCCTATTTCTGTGTGTCATCTGAGATGGTCTGAGCTGCAGCTTTGCCCTTCTTCTTGTTGGAATTCTGGTATTTTACCAAATGAGACAGATAATTGGCAATCCTCAGCCCAAGGGCGGAGGAGGCATAAACTCTCTTGCCCTAAAGGTCTATCATACAAGACTCTTTGTCTGGGGGAAGAGAATGAAGGTGCTTAGGTGCCTTAGACCTGTCATAAGCTGCCCTGATGACCACTGAATCGGTCTCTGGCTGGGCAGCATAGAAAGGAAGCCCCTGAGAGGCTACATAAAGCTTATCTCCCCTGCAGGGCATAGCTGGCACCATGTTTAGTCTGTGCCAGGCTGCAGTGGCCACATTCCTCAATGCAGGTAAATTAGGAGGAATGATCTTTGGGGGAGGCTCTGGGATCTCCAGAAAGCAGGGCTCCAGATAAGATTTTTTGGATAAGTACTGTACTTTTCATTTTGAAAGTGAGGCGAGTAAAACCAAATTCAGATGTGTACAAATGTCTGGATGGAGTGGAATGAGGAGTACATTTTTAAAAACAATGTAGTTTTTTTTTTTTTTTCTAGATAAGAACTGATCAGGTGCCAACAGTGCCCCAGAAAATAATGGCAGGCAGGAGTAATTTACTCACCAGTTTTAAAATAAAATAGTGCATGCTAGTGTTGTAAATCTGGAAAAAAAATGCTCCATTGAATTACTAATTATGTTATGAAGCACAGTTCTATGGAATGTGACGCATTTACATATGTTGGATGAGTACTGGTACTCATTAAAAACAAATTTCTGAAGAGTATTTCCTAAAATAAGGTGAGTAAAATAGGCCCTGTGAGTCTGAAGAGCCTGTAGTCCTGGTAGAGGGGTCAGGCCTCAATGGGAGGGCCATCGATGAGGAGTCCATCATCGACGAAGGAGGGGCCATTGACCCGGAGGTTGACAACAGTCTGTCCTGTGAATTGGGCGGATGTGCAGTCAGTATGGGTCTGGAGAGCAGAGAGACCTGGACAGTGACTTTATGCATCGGTGCAGCTGCAGCTGATGATGAACCTCCACACAAAGGAGGAGAGGCTGTCAGGGAACAGAACCGCCGGGGGGAACGGTCCCGATCTTGGTCTTTTTTATGACTTTTCCCCAAGGACTTGTCTCAGGCATAGGAGCTTGACAACCCTGCTGGCGACTGAGAGGCTGGGACCCCGGAGGACCCCAGCCCGGAACTGGCTGTTTGCTGTTCCAGTAGGACACTTTTTAAAGCCTTTTTGTGTTACCTGAGGGTTGTTTGATTAAACTTCTGGCAGAGCTCACAGGCAGTTGTACTGCTGAAAAGTCCAAGAGGGTAGCATCTTTCAAAAAAAGAGGTGTGCAAGAACAAGAGGGCACAATTTGAAGATAGAGGGGGGAGGCTCACAGGTAATTTAAGGAAGTATTTTTTCACAGAGAGGGTTGTGAATGCATGAAACGGCCTTCCGGAGGAGGTTGTGGAGTCAAAATCAGTGGTGGAATTCAAGCATGCATGGGACAGTCATAAGGCAATTCTAGGGGGTGGGGGTAGGAAGAAGTAGGCTGCTGGTTAACTAGGATCTGCAGCTTATCCAGTAGGTAGGGAAATGAGCAGACTGGGTGGGCCAAGCGGTCCTTATCTGCCGTCAAATTCTATGTTTCTATGTTTCAGAAACTTCGTGGTCAGGCCCAAGACAGTAGACACAGAGAGAGTGTTCGTCTGTGGAGGCTATCTTCTTTCTGCAGCGGCAGTGATGGAAGAGAGAGTTCGAAGGATTAACTCTTGACGTAAACAAAATAAATGAATCTCTTTATCGAAAATAGATTCTAAAAGTAACAGATAATCAAAAAAGCCATAGGCAAAATGTCGCGAAACTGTGTTGAAGCTTCTGCAGAGACCCATGTGAACAAGTTGATGGTGGGAAAGAAATGAGGAGGGAGTGGGGCTGCTCATGCCTTTATAGGGTTGATGATGACGACTGAGTGGGCGGCCCCAGTTGTACTGCTGAAAATCTTCCATGTGGATCCTGCTTCACCGATGGTGAAGTTCCTACGGTGTGACCTGATGACTGAGATAACCCCGATAAAGAACTGAGGAACGCGTTCAAAAAGACTGAAGAGAGAGCTAGATCTTAGTAACTTAGAGGATATTATATCATCCTGTAACGTTATAGCTCCTCTTGGATCCAGTGACCATTCCATGGTTTATTTTTCTCTTGACATATTATCCGATAATAATAAAAGTAGGACTAGCAAATTTAACTACAATCAAGCTGACTTTACTAGCATGAGATTATTTCTAAAAAATTGGAATTGGGTTAAGGACTTCCAGAACAAAACACTAGAGTCTATGTGGGATCTTTTTGTGGGTAAACTAACTCTTGCCACTCAAACCTTCACCCCTTTAATAAAGAAAACAGATGTCACCAATAAAAGTAAACCCAAATGGATGTCTGAATCAATACGACTTTTGATAAAGAAAAAAAAAAAGAGCTTTTTACAAGCCCAAAAAATCAGGAAGTAACACATGGTGGAATACTTACAAAGCCCTACTAAAAAAGTCCAAAAAATGTATTAAAGAAGCTAAATCAAAATTTGAATTAAAATTAGCAACAAAAGTCCAGGATAATTACAAATCATTTTAAGCATATATTAATAACAAAAAGGGAACTTACAGACCTAATGGCCCATTACACACAAATGATGGTAAAACAATTATGGACCAGTCCCACACAGCCCAGTTATACAATGACTTCTTTTTATCTGTATTCAACAATAAATCCTCCCCTAAACTGGAACATCTGCCTACTATACTAAACACAGAATCACTGATAACCAGTGAAGATATACTCAAAAGGCTACTTAAAATCGATCAAAATAAATCCCAAGGTCCGGATGGAATTCATCCAAGAATAATTAAAGAACTGGCAGACCTTTTGGCAGGACCCCTGACAGTAATCTTTCAAACCTCACTGAGAGAGGGGATGGTTTTGGAGGCTTGAAGACAGGCAAGTGTGGTTCCCATATATAAGAAGGGGAATAAACATGACATATCCAACTACAGACCCATTAGTCTGACGTCAGTCCTGGGAAAAATATTTGAAGGTATCCTAAAAGTGTATATTATGGAACACATCAAGGAGACAGACTTGGTAGACCCCGTCCAGCATGGTTTCCCCACTGGAAGGTCCTGCCAGCCAGACCAACCTCCTGGAATTTTATGGAAGGGTCAGCAGGGCATTGGGAGAGGGGCAGCCTGTGGATGTGGTATATCTCGACTTCTCAAAGGCCTTTGACAAGGTCCCCATGCTGATACCATCAACGATTAATATTGCATGGCCTACCAGGAACAATAACAAATGGGTGGATGCGTGGCTTACTTCTAGGAAACAATCAGTCAACATTAATGGGGCCAACTCAGCATGGGCCGGCGGACGAAAGCGGATTCCCCGGGATCTGTCTTGGGCCTTGTTTATTCAATACATACATTGCCTCATTGAAGGTCAATAATGGGGTTTGGTTCAAGTTTGCTGATGACACCAGGGTTGGATTTCCAATTAATAACCAAACGACGCTTATAGCACTACAAGAGGCATTGGATACACTGGAACTTTGGGCAGCAGAGAAAAAACTAACGTCTAATGTAGACAAGTGTTGTGTTATGCATTTTGGGAAGGCAAACAAGCAGTTACCCTACATACTTGGTGGTAAAATACTTAGTATTGTCGATCAACAGAGTGACTTGGGAATTATGATTACGAAAGACCTATCATTTAAGACGCACTGTAATGCAGTTATTAAAAAAATCGAACAGTATTCTACACTGTATAAACAAGCATATCACATCAAGAAGTAGGGATGTTCTCCTGCCCCTGTATACGTCCTTGGTGAGGCCTCACCTGGATTACTGTGCGCAGTTCTGGTCACCCATGGGTAAGACTGAAATAGTGGCACTCGAGAGAGTCCAAAGGAGAGCCACCAGATATATACAAGAGGTCAAAGGCTTAGATTACACAACAAGGTTAAACACTTTAGGTCTGTACTCCTTGGAATATAGATGCTTAAGGGGAGATATGTGTTTAATATATAAAGCAACTATCAATCCAGATTTATGGGAACTACTTGGCTTGAAATACAGGGAACCTATATATAATACCAGATCTCACCCACTACAACGTTTTTGTTGAATGTCCAAAAACTAATAAAAGGAAATCCTGGCTCACGCCGAGGGCCACCAATATTTGGAATAGATTACCCTTGGAAGTAGTAGCTAGTGATACTGTGAACACATTTAAAAACAGATTGGATAGCTTTCTATTCAAATACAGTATCCGGGGTTACTAACTAAATGGCGAGCAAAAGGACTAACGTTTATATGGCTCTGTATTTACCTATAAGACCTATCTGCCACTCATCACTGGAGCAAAAAAAAAAAAGATTTTTATTTTTCTAACAGCGTTTTGTTAAACTCCTTGGCACTATTAATACAGTTTAAAATGGGTCCCGTCTACCACATACCACAAAAAAATCTACATTTTGGCAAACATTGGTGCAAAAAGATAAAAAGCCAAAGCTAACTCTGGAAGAACTATCGAAAAATAAAAAATAAATTGCCGGTGGCGCTCTTTAGGCCTTAGGATTGCAGATCTGCAAAGGACAAGACCGAACTCTTGCAGCAGAAAGGAAGATCCGACGTCATGTGTAAAGCTGGAGGACATACTGCCAGAGTGTTGGGAGGAGCTTAGCTTACAGATGTTCTGACAAATCAGCACTTCCAGCAGAACTGCCAATGTGTGGATAAACGAACTACAGTGTATCCACACCCCTAGAAAATGAATTACTAAAAAGTGGCAGGCACTCGGAACGCCCACTCTGGATGGGTGGAGGTCAACAGTCAATACAATATATAGTATACAACTTACTTTTTCAGTAAGGCAGCAGTTTGAGAAGGGTAAAATAGGTGGGCCAGATGGGTAACATATATGATGAATGCGGACCTGCTCTTTGTCTCACAGGAACCATGTCTCACCATGGACATTCGTGAGTGCAGGCAATTACTAGGGCCTGGGTATCCATACGGACTTTTCGTAAAATGTGATGTATTGTATCTGAACTACAACGATCTGTGACGTTAATGTTCTTTTGCTGCTGATCTTGTTATGTCTGTTTGTTGATGATTGTCTATTTAATATGGAAAAATAATAAACTCTATTAAAAAAATAAAGACCATCTGTTTGTTAGTCTGTCTGAAACGCCACCACCAGGTGTTCTAATACTATGGCAGTGTTAGGGAGCTCTTCTCCCTGTTGATTATCCAACCGTGCAACTCCCAAACTTCTAGAGTCCTTGGCACTAACTTCTCCACCAGTGGTGGCGTTATGTCCCCGATGAGATTGTCCAGACAGGGATATATGATGCCTCTCCTGCCTCAGTCATGCCACCAGCACAATCAAAATTTTTGAGAACTCCTGGCACAGTTGCTAAACTGAAGAGGAGAGCACTGTACTTGAAATGTTGCCCCAGATTGCAAATCTCAGGTATACCTGTGAGACCAATGGATCAGAATGTGCAGATGGCGCACGCGTCAAACTGATGGATGCCATGTAGTTCCTCGGCTGCACTGCTTGAGTGACAGACTGAGAGGACTCCATCTTGAACACTGTGTGTTTGAAAAATTTGTGTTTCAAGTCTGGGATTGGATGGAAGCCCCCCACCTTCTTGGGAACTATAAAACAGACTGAGTAGAAAGTACAGTTACATAAGAACCTACCATAACAGCAGATCTTCAAAAGAAGCTTTTGCGGAAGGCCACAATGGTAGGACTAAGCCGTCAGATGCCAGGACTACATGAAAAACTTCTAGCTAGCAGTCTATTACGGGGGACCACCCACCACTGACATCAGCCTATCCTATAAATGTGTTGGTCCCCCACATCTACCTCAGTTCTCCCGCCAGAGACCCCAAGCGGGCAGCGAATGGAGAACTAAGGAGGTTCCATAGAGTCAAAAAGAAAGGCAGAAGTAGTGCGAGAGAAACAAAGAACAGCAGGTGTAAAAAGAGAGGGAAAGCAGGGCCTGCTGCAAGAGCGTCTCTCGAAGATCTACTCTTACGGTAAGTTCTTATGTAACTGTGCTATCTTACTTTGAGTAAGGCTCTTGCAGCAGGCCACACCGGTAGGACTGAGTCCCAAGCAGTACCTGGCATGACCAGGAGAACAACACCTGGAGGAGGACAGATCGGCAGCCAAGAGCTCAGGAGAGAAGGCCCTGTAGTACTGCTATACTGAAATTGTCTCTTCACCTAGAGGCGATGTCCGGACTGTAATGCTTGGTGAAACTGGACAGAACTCCAGGTGGCAGCTACACAGATGTCCACAGCAGACACATTTCTGAAACAAGCCGTGGAGGCAGCTATACCCTTGGTGGAATGGCTCTTAACCACTCCCCTGAGGGTCTTTTTGTACTTACAGTAACAGTAAACAATGCAATTCGCTAACCACTTAAACAAACACGGTTTGGAAACAGAAGCGCCTCCTCTCTTAGGGGCGAATAAAACAAACAAACTGGTCAGATTTTTTGAAAGGCTTGGTGTATTTTGTATAACACAACAAAATCCTATGTACATCCAAAGTATGGAGCAAAGCCTCCCCTGATTAGAGTACTGAGGAAAATAAACTGGAAGGTGGATGGATTGGTTCAAAGTAAACTCCAACACCACCTTGGGTAGACACTTAGGATTAGTACGTAAAAACACTGTCTCTGTGAAAAACAAAATAAGGCCCCCTACACGTAAGAGCCTTAAACTTGGAAATCCTTTGAGCAGAAGTAACAGCAACTAAAAAGAGTGCTTGCCATGATAGAAAGTGCAGCTCACAACTCACAGTTGGTTCAAAGGGAGGTAAAGTAAGTTTCTCCAACATAAAATTGAGGTCCCATGGAGGGACCGGGTTCAAAATGGGAGGTGTCAGATGCAAAATGCCCCACAGGAAGGTGTGGGACACCTCAAGCTGAGCAACAGCTTTGCCCTTGATAGGTGCATGGGTCACTGAGATGGCGGAAAGATGCACCTTGAGTGATGAGTACCTCAAGCTGGAATCCGAAAGGGAAAGAAGGTACTCTAGGAAGCCGGCCCAGTGGTGATGAGGGCTGAGGTGCTAGACACCTTACCTTGCGCTGAACCGGCAACCCGGGTTCGGGAACAACCTCAGGTCGCCAGGGTGCTAGCACGGGAGAGGGTGGGAGCAGGACTGAGCAACTGCTCCTCTCCTGGGTGGGTGGGTGGGGTCGCTGCCCAAAGTCCCCGCCTGCCAACAAAATGGAGGTCCAGCGCAGCCGCAGAGGAGGCACCGGGTGACTGGTAGGGTGGGCATCCTGCAAGATGTGCGTGCCTCCACACGTGTACATCATATCGGGGACGTGCAGGAGTGGGACAGGAGAAAACCTGGAAAAAACCCAGAAACTACGAATTGAAAAAAAAAAAAAAATATAAGGTACTCTAACACTTCATTCACCGGGCAGATGATGTTCCAATTTCGTCCAGGTATCCTGGGTCTGGTGGTTGGCCAAATGAGCACCCCATCCCAGGCCAGATGTGTCCATTGTGAGAATCTGACGGGGGTGTCGAGAGCTGGAAAGGGACCCCCGAAGGAGGTTGGCCAGCTCCAGCCACCATGACAGGACCCTCCAGATCAGATCGCAGACTATGACCCACTGGTCCAGGTCTTCTGTGTGTTGGTCCCACTGAACCCTCAAGGTCCACTAAGGCACCCGCTTACACAGTCGTGCCAGAGGAACCATGGCAATGGCTGCTACCACGTGGCCCAGGAGGCATAGAAAACTCTGGTAGGGACCTGACAACTGGAGGAAACCAGATGTGCCTGCTCCATCAGTCACTCTGCCCTGTCCATGGACAAAAACGCTTTGCCCTGGCTGGTGTCCAGGATCACCCCAATATATTGAAGGCAATGGCAAGGATAGAGGTAGGATTTCAGCAGATTAACAGTGATTCCCAAGGCCTGAAATAGACGGAAAGTGTAGTCCAGAGACTGAACTACGCAGACTCTGGATGGGGCTGGTATCAGCCAATCATCCAGGTAGGGGAACACGTAGAAGCCCTGTCTCCACAGAGCAGACATCACTACTGCCAGGCACTTGGTAAAGACCCAGTAGGCCAAAGAAAGGCCAAAAGAGAGAGCTCGGAATTGGAAATGGGCTCCCTGAAAGTGGAAATGGAGGAAGCGATGATAGACAGGAAAGATTTTGATGTGCAGGTAAGTATACTGCATGTCCAGAGAGCAGAGCCAATCCCCCTAGTGCAAAAGGGGTAACAGCCCCTGGAAAGTGACCATCCAAAAGCGCTTGTACTCGATGTACAGATTCAGAATGGTCAGGTCCAGGATGGGCCGAAGATCCCCACTCTTTTTGGGGACAAGGAAGAAGTGAGAGTAAAATCCCCATCCCCACTGAGCCAGAGGGACGGGCTCTATGGCTCTTTTTGAAGGACAGCCTGACTTTCCTCCCAGACAAGAGGGAGGTGGGCCGGGGGGTAAGAGGAGTTTACTGGAGGATCTTCTGGAGGCCACTCTAGAAACACCAGTATCTGACTCTGCTCTATGATCTGAAGCACCCAATTGTCTACGGTAATTTCCCAGCCCTGTCTAGTTGGAGGGAGAACTGACCTCTCAACTTCCTTCTCCAGAGCCTCGGCCTGTGTGGGGGGGGGGGTCAGCTAAGGAGTCAGGATATGGAGGCGGATGCTGGCAGGGCGGCCACGGGTGCCCCGGGGGGCTCTAGCGGCAGCAACAGCAGGGGCTGCCTTGGCCTTTCTCTTGTACTGGCCTTTGGCAGGCTAGTTTCGGGACTGTTTATGAGAGGACCATGAAAGGACTGACATTGGCCCACTCTAGGATGAGTGTGATAGAGTGAATGAACTGACTTAAGGGCTCGTCCAGACTCCTGCAGGGTGGAGATGATGTCCTGGACATCACCCCAGAAAGGACAGAGCCCCAGGATGGGGCATCCAAGATGCTGGCTTGTACATCTGAGGCAAAAATGGACACTGGAAGCCATGAATAGTGCCAGAGGCAGACCCCAGCAGCCACCCAGCACCCACAGGCATCCGCAGCATCATAAGCAGCCCAGAGAACATGATTGCCAATGTCCAAGCCCGATTTAAAGAGCTGGGCGAGCTGTGTCTTGGTGGGGTCTTCTGGCAACACCTGCATGAAGTCCCTGGCTTGGTCCCACGGACATTCTGATATTGGACCATATGGGCCAGGTAATTAATGGCTCAGATAGTTAGGGTAGTAGACGCGAACACGCACTTACCCGGACAGTCCAGCTGCTGAGACTCCCTGTCTGGGGGAAGGGCACTAAGGTAATTGGGCTTTTTGGTGTGGTCATGCGCTGCATTTATTACCACTGAACCGGCCTTGGTGTGACTCCCTAAGAAGGGTTAACCAGCAAGGGGCATGATAAAGATGGTCCACCTTCTTCAGTAATGAAGAGGTGGAAGAACGGTGATTTCATGCTGCCCCTGTGACATCCTTGTAGGAGTCAAACGTGGGTGGTATTACCACAGGGAGGGTGTCCCTCTGCCTTAAATACATGGCCAGGTGGTGCCCCTCTGGGTCCGCTCCTCTGTTTCCCAGCCCATAATGGACTGGATGTGGTGCATGACATCCATAGATGCTGAATTGTCAGGGGAGGGGGATTTAGGAACCTTCCTGGGATGGTCCTCCCCATTCGAAGACTCCCTGGATGAGGAGGATGACCTGGAACAATCAGTTATCTTCGTTGGTCTCGCTGTCTGTGTCTGACACCATCGTCAGGCGCTCATTCCGGCGAGAGTTACAGCCAATGTCAGATCGAGATCCGGAAGACCCAAATGTTCAGGGTTCACTAGGCGCAGCGCAGCCCAGCCCGGACCAGATCCTGGGGTGGCAGGTCCCAGGGCAGAAGTGTCTGGGGAGGGAATGCTGGAGGCAGTCCTTGAGGAGCAGGGGTCTGCCACTGGACAAAAGACCACCACAAGGAAAACAAAGCAATGTAGTTCATGGGGGGTGGAAGGTTATAGACCAGTGGATAAGAACAGAAAGTTGCCGGGTAAGGGTACGATGGCAGCAGGGTTGGCATAGAGTACTCAGGAAGAGGGCCGCCCAGTGCCAGCTAAGGATCCGTGTTGGGGCCAGTAATCGGCTGCGGTGCAGACCGCAGAAGGGGTGACGCCGGCGTTGGGCCCACAGGCTGGGGCAACTGCACTACTGATGATGGCCCAGTGGGCATCAGCCAGGAGCATTCGGTGGAAGTGTCTGCCAGAGCAGGTCGAGCCAGAGAAGCAGGCACCTGGGAGAAGGAACCCCCCCCCCGGCAAAGGCAGAGGCAATGCCAGGGTAGAGGGAGTGGCGGTAGCCTGCTGAGGGTGCTGCCATGAAGGACTGACGTCAGGTCCAGAGGTGGACCGGCGTAGGCAGTGCCCTGGCTGGGGGGGGGGAACGTTGGAAGAACTGATGCCCAATGAACCAACACTGGCTGACAGCCCATGGAGGAAATGGGCCTGAGAGTCAGGGGCTGGAAGCAGGAGACAAAGTCCACTGCCCCGAGGAGCTGCCACCCGAAATAGCAATGAGGGTGGGAGGCTGAGCCACTGGGAGCCTGGTAGAAGAGAGGGATGGTGGTGCTGAAGGAGCTGACCCCCCACGGGAGAATGACCCTGACGCAGTCGATGGTTTGCGGGGCAACTGTGAGCGGAAAGTAGACCGGCCCTGGTCCTAGTGTTTGTCCAGGTGCTTGTGCTTCCCACTGGATTTCTGAGAAGAACAGGCCCCAGAGGACTGTGCCGGTGAGGTCGAAGAGCTACTGCCCTACAGCTCCTTTTCATCATGACCAACTTCTGCTTCAAGAGACGGCTCTCTATAGAGTCTTAAGACAATGTCTCTGAGTGGCCTGATAGAATTTCTGGCAAATCAGGCAGGCTTTGGTGTCGTGGCTGGGGCCTAGACAAATGAGACACACAGAGTCGGCGTCTTTTTCAGGAAATCTTCTTTTTTTTTTTTATTTACTATACTTTTTCTGCTGCTCCTGGCCATCAGTTCATCCGCCCTGGTCACGGCACACCTTTGTGCTTCCACCTCCTAGATTGCCGGTGCTCTCCCAGTCACCCCTGTCTTGCCCCCCAGAAGGTGGGGTCGTGGCACTGGGATCCGGCTACCAGTGCTGCGAAACTGATACTGGTTGTGAGAGCTCGGCTAGGAGGCTAATCGAAGCCCGGGGCAGGGCTTCATGGAGACGACCGGCACAGGATTTTCTCCCCAATAGGCTGGGGTGGGGATGTGCAATGACAACCAGCGTCCGTCCCACCCCAGAGAGTGAAATTGGCGTCGGTGCTATGTGACGGACCCAGCCTCCGCCAGGTGTCACTCCTGCACCGAGCATACAACACTCTCTCCCCTGGAGAAGGAGAGCAGTCCTGAGAACGCTCAATCCTTCTCCCTCCGGCCGGCCCTCCAATGCCCCGGGTCCACTTCCAAACCTGGGTCGCCGGCATCACAAACGGAAATCCAACTGCTGCGCCGGCAGGCCTTCAGAATCTGTTTGCTGCAGGCACACTTTGTGGAGAGGTTGGAAGATGAGGCTGGTGGAGAAGACATAAACTCATCAATGAAAACACTGAAAAATCGATGTTTAAGACTCAAGAAAAAGGAAAATAAAGTGCAGCAAGCATGAGTAATGGTGGTTGACTTTAGCTGCAGCATCCGAAAAGGTCCAACATGCATGGGTCGATGGACAGAAAAAACCTTGTGGGGGACTGCCTGCCTTTATAGGACAGGCTGACATGAGCAGCAAACATAAGCAGTGGGCAGTCCCCCATGGCGGACTGCTAGCTAGAACTGATGGCTTAGTCCCATCGGTATGGCCTGCTGCAAGAAACAGAGAAGTTGTCGGCAGATGGGGACTGTGCGATCCATCAAGTCTGCCCTTGGCTTCCTACCCCCCTACTTAGCTGGCAGCTTGTGTATCCCACAGTGTGTGTCCCATGCCCGCTTGAATTCCCCCCACTGTCTTGACTCCCACCACCCCCTCCAGCAGGCTGGTGGAGGGGAGGCAGTATAGCGCAGTGATCTAAGGCTCTGAGCTGCAAATCTGGTGACATCTGGCAGACCAGACCTGGGTTTGAATCCCACAGCTTCCACTTGCATACTGTGTGACCCTGAGCAAGTCACTTAACCTCCTTGTGCTCCCAGGTTGCTCCTGTAAAAAAGCTTTCAGCTTAGTGTGCTATACCTGATTAAACAACTAAATTAAATTAAAATTAAAGACACAGACTTCCTCGAAGTAAGATCCCCTGTTCCTTCCAGTGCGGGGGTAAACTGGGGTGGTTGCCTCTATCTGTATCAGGTGGTCAAGAGACTAGCTTACTGCCTACTTTTTTGTCTGTTTCAGAGGACTGGGGATTGAAGGAAACGATCTGTTGTGGGCACATAAGAGAATTCTGTGGCACTGCCTAGAGACATAATTTCCAGTACCTATGCATCTAATGTTGTCTGGACCCATAGCTGGTAAAAATTCTGCAGTTTTCCATCAAGTAAAGAAAGGCAGAGATGGGCCTGTGTATCTTCATTGTGAAGATCCATCTCTTCCATCTGCACCTCCACTGCGTCTACGAGTAAAGGCGCCTCTGTTACTGTTACCTTTAAATCCAGAGTAAGCGCCTCTGCTTATCTGATCACCAAAGTTCTGAAAGGGCTGAAATCCACACCTTGACTGTCTGAGGACGCCAAAACCCTGCCCCCTCTATGCTGGGTTGGACTTCTAGTGCCGCTTAGAGACTGGCAGCGGTCCTTTCTTTTTCTGGATGTCCTTCAAAATCCCATCCAGTTCTGGGATGAAAAACAAATCCCTGGCAAGAGGCATATTGTACAGTTTCATCTTAGATGCCTAATCTGCAGCGCTGTGGCACAGCCACACTCTTCACATGACTGTCACAATAGAAAAGACTGAGTGAGCCAACATACAAACTCACCACAGCCACATCTCCCAGAAAAAAGGAGGCCACTGAAATGAGCTACAAAATATTCATCCCTTCCGAATCCTGTGGAACAAACCTGCCTAAGGCACAGGCCCAGGAACGTAAGGCACTGGAGACAACAAAGGAGGTGTACACCATTTGCAGACTGATGCCATTCAAGCTGGACTTTTTGCCATGAGCACCTGACAGGGCTACCAAACCTTCTAAAGGTTTGGTGGTGTGATTCATGGCACTGTGAATGGCCTTATAGGTCAGATCACCAGCAGAACTTCCCACTTCTCACAGATTTCCTCCAGAAAAGGATAACATTGAACCTTGGGCCTGTGTAGCTGTTTTTTCTTGTCCACTATGGCCCATTCCTAATCTGTAACTGGGTCATAGTGACAGAAGTTCGGAAAACACTTGTTAAGCAGAGGCCAAAGCCAAAATAATGGGGTTCACGTCTACAATCTCTATGTTCTGAACCTTCTTTAGCTGCAATGTACTACAAGCCTTAGTTAAAAGATAGCACAGATGCCAAGTGGCGCTGAGGGCTGAGGCACTGGATGCCACACCTTGCACCATGCTGGCGACCCGGGTTTGGGCACGGACTCGGGTAGTCGGGGGTCGGCAGGGGGAAGGAGGATTGAGCATCCCAATGGATGCTCTCCTCCTTCGGGGTTGGTTACCAGGGGTGCTGTACGCACCTGACGTCCCTGGGGTCTGGGGGAGCACCGACTCATGGGGCATTGGCGGCTCCAGAGGGCTGGAAGTCGAGGGAGGATGTTATACACTTGGCAGGCATGCATCAGCACGCACTGCCCAAGCCGACGTCCTGGGGGTGGGGAGCAGAAAAAATCCTCAGCGGGCATAGATGACGGCCGCTCCATGCCATCCAGTCCAGGAACCACGGGCAGACCTCCGCTGTGCAGGTGCTCCACAGAGGTAGGAGGAGAGAAAAAAAAAGGAATTACCGAGGCACTCTAAGGGGCAGACTCAAGGTCAAGGAGGCATGGACGGCATGAGCAATGCCTGAAGGAGTGGAACGCTGAGGGCGAGAAGGAGGGATAAAATGAAAGTGGGAAAAAAAAAAAAAAAGCACAGCAAGAAGAATCAAACAAGAGGGAAACTGTAATCTTCTTTCTGGATTCTATACACTCCCCCCCGCCTCCTCTAAGGGACACTTACTCATCTGATGGATCTGGATCAGTTGGGTCAGGATTCTCCCCAGATCCCTCCCCCCCCCAGCCTCCTCTTGACTTTCCATGTTTTAAGGCTGGGAGTGGCCTACAAATTACAGTGAGCAGGGTCACTCTGCTCTGGCACACCTGGACATCTCTAAATAGACCCCCCAACCTGAGGTGCCCACTCTGGGTTCAGGTGTCTTCGCAGGTAAAACCTGCAGGTCATCAGCATGAACCATGAAATTTAAGAAAGCAATATGGCTTTGTGTGACTTAGCTTCACCACTGCCAGACGGTACTAACACAGGTGCACCCTCCCCCACCTTTCCATTCAGAGGTTCAGCTGTGGTGGGGGCATACCAAAATTGATATGTTAAATTGCCTTACACTGTAAGGACAATATGACCCTATGGATGAAGGCCTCATTGTAATGCGGCAGGTCTTACATCTTCTGAATATAATCAGTCTCCAATAAGACAAGGTGCCGCTGCTCTTTGCAGCTGCTGACAGACTATTTTTTTTACTTTGTCAATTTTGTTTCCCTCTCGGTCACCGACTACGGGGGCATCTCTCGGGTGGGGACCCACTCACCCAGCCTCTGCCGCCCCCCAAACTCTGACCACAACCAAAGAATCGGGTTGGGTCATGGCCGTCATTGGGTGTGCGGGCTTGGGTACTCGAGCCCCGCTATCACCTCCCCAGTAGCCAGGGTTTTCCTCCATGTTTTGTCCCTGGGACTCGGACGTGCAATGACATCTGCGCACATAGTGCTAACGCCCGCCACAGTCTCACCTCTTCAGTAGCACCACTCCTGTAGTGCCCCCGGTCTCCACCGGGGGAAAGTACAGAGCAAGGCAAACCCCGAACCCATCCCAGGAGAGGAGAGCAGTCCTCCAGACACTCAATCCGTTCCTTCCCCTGCCAACCCCAGCGTCCCGAGTCACCGGCGTGACATGAGGTGTGGCATCCAGCACCTCAACCCTCAGTGCCACTGGGCTGGCTCTGCTAACAGACTATGCAAGGAGCTAGGCACTACCCCTGCAAAAACCAACTCAAATTCTAAGTCGCTGCCCCTTTAAGAGAACACAATTCTACTTTCCCAGACTTTTCCTTCCAATATTCAGAGGATAAATTGCTACTGGACAGACTAACTTTAAAACCTGCAGCCTACCTGTAAATCCTTACTATGTCTCAGCCCCTGAAGAGCCATCTGACTGGCAAACAAATATATGCTTAATAATGCTGTTCCTGTTGGAGAACAACAGGCTTGCTGGAGCTTCCACACCTGCTCTCTGCCTAAAAAGCAAGCATCAGCAGTACGAGTTGTCATTGCTAGTAAGAGTGTGACACTGTTGCTTCAGTGCACATGCGCATATTCGAAAATGAACAGCTAATGGTGGTCTTTAGCACATAAAACACTGTAACAGCAAAGTGATTGGCTGGAAGCCTGCAAACACTGCAAAAGCTATACTGACTCAGAAAAAGTCCAGTGGATATGAAAGTAAACAGATAGCCCCAGACCCTAAAGCACATAAAAGAAAACACAGTTAGCACACTGAGCCAAAGAGCAGCACAAACAAACCAGCCTGTCAAATCCCTTTCCCTGATTTTTTTTTGACAGAGAAAAAACAAATACCAAAATAAACATGGAGAGAGGGCAACCACTGTGCTGACAGACTCAAGAGGGAAAAAGAGCAGACAGTCACACAATCTCACCTATCTAATCTATCTGGCGAAGCCCCCCACAAAAAACAGGTTACTCATCTGTAAAGTACAGTTACGTAAGAACTTACCGTAACAGTAGATCTTCGAGAACAGCTCTTGTAGCAGGTTACACCATTAGGACTGAAGCCGGCAGGTGTCAGGACCCCACGGAAAAATTCTAGCTAGCTATCTTCAGCGGGGACCGCCACCGACGTCGGTCCTACCTCCGATGTCAGGCGTGGTACATAAGGGGGCGGTCCCGCCAGATTCCCCAGTTCTCCCGCCGGAGACTCCCGGCCGCAGGATGACATCAGAATGGGAGACCGAGGATCCACTGTCACAAGAAAATAAGGAATGAAAATCCCAACATGTTGAGGTAAAGCCATGCCTCCTCCAAGGGGAAGGTGGGCGGGAAGGTACCTGCTGCAAGAGCTGTTCTCGAAGATCTACTGTTACGGTAAGTTCTTACGTAACTGTACTATCTTACTTCGAGACACAGCTCTTGCAGCAGGTTACACCATTAGGACTGATTCCCAAGCAGTAACGCTGCCAGAAATTCCGGGAGGAGGAAAATAGGAAAAAACATTCCAGGTCCTGAACCTAGGACAGGAGACCCTGCAGCACCGTAAGGCCGAAACCAGCCCTACGCCGAGAGGCGATGTCCAGGCTATAATGCCTCATAAAGGTATGCACAGAGCTCCAAGTGGCTGCAGCACAAATAGCAGAGATGGACACGTTCTTGAGTGCTGCAAAGGATGTGGCCACACCCCTGGTAGAATGACCCCGGATAGAACCCGTGAGGGGCTTTTGTTTTAAATCATAACAGTAGGAAATACACTGGACAAGCCAGCAAGACAAAGTCTGTTTGGATACTGACTGGCCCATCATTCTCTCAGAGAAAGAAACGAAAAGCTGATCAGAACTACGAGAGGGTTTAGTTCTGTTGAGGTAATACCTCAGGCTTCGGTGAACATCCAGGGTGTGGAGCAAAGCCTCTCCTCTATTTGAATAACTCGGGAAATAGACCGGAAGGTCAATATCTTGGTTTAGAGTAAGTGAAGAGACCACCTTAGGCAAAAACTTAGGGTTCGTCCTCAGGGCTACTCTGTCCCGGTGGAAAACTAAATAAGGCTCTTTGCACATGAGAGCATGAAGCTCAGAAATTCTTCTCGCTGAAGTAACCGCAACTAAAAATAACGTCTTCCATGACAGAAAACGTAGCTCGCAATCCGCGGCAGGTTCAAAGGGAGGAAGCATGAGCTGTTCCAGGACAAAGAGCAGATCCCATGGAGGCACAGGGTCCCTAATGGGAGGCCTAAGGTGTAACACTCCCCAAGAAATTCCCGAGAGGCATCCAATTGAGCTACTGTAATGGCTGCTCACCGGAGGTGATAGGCAGAAATGGCACAAGATGTACCTTAATAGAGGAGTAGGCTAGGCCTGAATGAAAAAGGAGAGGAGATAATCCAAAACTACTCCCACAGGACAACCTAAAGGGAAAAAATCACGAGCTGCGGACCATAAATAAAAATGGCGCCATTTCATGGCGTGACGCCACATGGCGCTAAGCCGGGCTTTCTGGCTGCAGAAAGAACCTCTGCAACCTCTTGCGAGACCCCATGACGCAAGATGGCTATGTCTCTAGGAGCCAAGCATGCAGGTTCAGAGAACGTAGATCCGGATGGACCAGTGAACCTTTCTCCTGAGACAGTAGGTGGGAGCTGAGCGGCAACGGGAGCGGGGTTCCCAAGATAGTTGCACCAACAAAGGGAACCAGATCTGTCTGGGCCAGAATGGGGCCACCAGAATCATGTGTGCATGCTCCCTGCGCAGTTTGAGAAGAACTCTCTGGATCAACGGGAAGGGAGGGAAAGCATAGAGGAATCTGTTCTCCCAGGAGAGGGATAACGTGTCTCGCCAGAAAACACCAGGCCCTGGATCTAGCGAGCAAAAATTGGGCAGTTTTGAGTTGGACGGGGATGCGAACAAGTCTAGCTCTGGAATTCCCCAACGAAGAAACAGGTCCTCTGCTACCTCTTGAAGGAGTTCCCACTTGTGGACTCTGGCCTGGGAATGACTCAGGCCGTCTGCAATCGTGTTGTCCACTCCGGGAACATGCACAGTGATCAGATTTGCGCCGTGTCCAATTACCCAATCCCACACCCTCATGGCCTCCTGCAAAGGGGTAGAGTGCGCCCTTGTTTGTTGAGGTAATACATCACCGCCTGTTGTCTGTCTGAAGCAGGAGAGTACACGGTGGGATTACTGACTGAAAGGCCTGCAGGGCATAGAGAACCGCCCTCATCTCTAGGACATTGATATGGAGATGAGCTTCCAACGGGGTCCACGTAACCTGGGACTTTACCCCGTCCAGGTGTGCCCCCCACCCAAGACCTGAGGCGTCCGTGGTGAGGGTTACCTCCGGGGACGGCGCTACAAATGGGACACCCTTGGAGAGCGACCCAGGGACTAGCCACCACCGCCAGTCTCGGATCACTGAGTTCGTGATCCTGACCGGTGCTGCAAGTGGTCTTGCCTTTGGTCCCATTGCACCTTGAGCATCCACTGGGTTACCCGCATGTGGAGCCTTGCGAAAGGGACAGTAGGAATGGCCGCAGCCATGTGTCCGAGCAAGCGAAGGACCGACCTGGCAGGTACGATCTTGTTCGACGACAAATCCCTTATGAGGGATCTGATGCATTCCGCTCTGTCGTCCGGAAGAAAAGCTCTTCCCTGAACAGTGTCCAGTACTGCGCCTATAAACTGCAGTTTCTGCGACGGTACCAGGAGAGACTTCTCATAATTTATGAGAATGCCCAGAGATTGGAACAAGTCCTGGCTGCTCTGGACCACGAGTAACAACGCCTCTCTGGAGGCGGCCATGAGAAGCCAGTCGTCGAGGTACGGGAACACATCGTGGCCCTGTCTCCTCAGAGATGCTGCCACGACTGCCATGCACTTGGTAAAGACCCTTGGTGCGGATGACAGTCCGAACGGAAGAGCTCGGAACTGAAAGTGGTGGTCGAGAAACTCGAAGCGCAGGAACCTCTGGTGCGCGTGAGCTATGGGGATATGCAGGTATGTGGCTTGAACCGACCTTACCGCCTTCCCGGCCTCTTGAAGTTTGGTAATGATCTTCTCGGAAGGATTACCAAATAAAACTTCTCCCTCGAACAGAGCACCCATAATATTTTTCTGGACATCCGGGGTAAAGCCGGAGACATGTAACCAGGAGTGTCTCCGGAGGCATACGCCAGAAGCTGCTGCTCGGGCCGATGAGTCCGCGGAGTCGTACGCGGCTCGAAGCACTTGGGTCCCCACGTCTGAACCCGTACGGAGGAGCTGGAGCATCTCCTCCTTCTGCTCACCTTCGGGCAGCTTTTCAGCTGCCTCCAGACCCTGTTCCCACAAAGCGTTCTGGAATTGAACCATGTGGGTTAGGTAGTTCAAGGATCTGATGGCGCGGTAGCGGAAGCGTGCGCGCCTACCCAGAGCGTCCAACTGGTTTGGACTCTGGGTCCGTGCCAGGGTGCTCTGATGTTGCGCTCTGTGACCGGGTCATGTGAGGCTGTGATGACCAGAGAGTCGGCCTGAGGCTGCTTGTGTCAGGTACTGGTCCTCCTTAGAGCCTTGTACAGACGATCAGCTTTCGCACCGCCGGAGCGAATGTGGATGCTTCCACGCTGCCTTGGTGACGCCCACGAAAGTGTCCACCAAGGTGGTACCACCACAGGCTTGGGGTCCTTTGTCAAGATATTTGGCAAGGCGAACCTTTCGGGTTCTAGTTCTTCTGCATCCCATCCCATGTTCTCCTGGATATGTCGATAATATCCATGAACGAAGGGTCATCCGGAGGAGATCTCGGCGTCTCACGTGGGTCCGAGAAGGGATGGAGAGAGGAGATGGGGATCTAGAGGAGGTGTAGACTGATCCCGTGTCCTCCGTCGACGGCGAACGTCGGTGTCTCCTGGACCTCTTGGGGCTGGGTGATCCAGAAGAGGATTTCGACGGAGGTCTCTGTTTTTCTGATCTTCCCCTGGGAGAGGATCTAGGCTCCCGGAGGGAAGTTAAGCGGCCTGCCGACCCCGAAGATGAAGGGGGGGCCGGCACCGGAGGAGGAGGAGGGGGAGGAGGAGGAGTGGTGGGGGCCATGTCCCTCTTAATGGTATCCCACCAATAAGTGAAGAGATCCTTCACTTCCGCTAAGGAAAGTCCCAGCGATGGCCCAGGCGTCGGAGGGTGGTCGTCGGGTCCCGGCGTCGGCTCCGCAGGGGCCTCGGGTAAAGGCGAGGGGGCCCTGAGAGTTTCCGCGAGGCCGGATCGCCCATCTGGTCCTCGGGCTGGCAATCCTCCTCAGTCAACGTCTCCTGACCGACGTCGGTCGGAGGCGTAAGAGCCCTCTTCTCAGGAAGAACGGATGTCGGTCCCCCAACCGGCGTCCGCTGGGATGACTTGGCCGACGACGGCAGTCTGGCCGACGGCTTCAGGGAGGAATGACGTATGGCCGACGACGGTCGAGCCGGCGTCAGGTCCACCGGTCTCTTCAACGGTGTGAGCTCCAAAGTTTTGCGGGGAGGCACAGAAGACGACTGGACGTCGGGTGCCGAAGGGCGGGAACCCGACTTATGATGATGGTGATGGCGCTCCCCGGACTTCGCCAAGGCCTTGGAAGAAGACGACGACGACGGCCTGGCGGACTTGGCCTGAGAAGAAGGAGGCTTTCTTACCGCAGCTGGGGGAGGCTGAGAGCTGGCCCTGGAAGGAGAGCGGTCGGACCGAGAACCGGAGCTGCGGGACTCAAGCCCTGGACGGGACCTGGAAGGGCCTTCTCCTTCTTTTTCTCCGTTGTCGGGATTTGGACGACACACCCCTTGGATGACATGGTCTTTAATTTCTCCTCCAACAAAAGCCTGGAGAGCCTTCTGACGCCGGATCCTGGTTCGGCTGTTGAATCCTGGCAGAACCAACAGGCCCGGTATCGTGGTCTGGGCCCAGGCACCTGACGAGGCCATGTGGGGTCCTTGAAGGATCTGTTTCCGCAAGCACACTTGGAGGGATGACAGGAGGTCGGAGAGGACATCAGCAACAATCTTGCTTGAAGAAAAAGGAATTTCCCGGAGGAAAGCTCTGTAACCACGCGTCGCGCGCTAGACTGAAACCGAAGGGTCAAGACATGCAAGTCGACGGCGGGAAAGAACTGGGGAATCTGGCGGGACCGCCCCCTTATGTACCACGCCTGACGTCGGAGGCGGGACCGACGTCGGGGGCGGTCCCCGCTGAAGATAGCTAGCTAGAATTTTTCCGTGGGGTCCTGACGCCTGCCGGCTTCAGTCCTAATGGTGTAACCTGCTGCAAGAGCTGTGTCTCGAGGTTAGATCAATAGTTCTAGGAGTGGTATATAATGTTCACCCACACTTGTTGGCAGCTGTCTTTCCCTTTAAGACTCCACCAGAACATCTTCAAGCTGCCTCCTCTCACCCACCTGGGTGGTAACTCCCTTGGCTCCACCCCGTGATGCCAGATCTTGTCCACTGGAAGCAGAAGGGTCCGCCACAGCCAGGGGAGGTTGGGTGAGTTCGTGTGGATGAACATTATATACCACTCCTAAAAAGTACAGTTATGTAAAAACTTACCGTAACAGTAGATCTTTGAGGAGTGTCTCTTGCAGTAGGTAATACACTTGGGTCGTCGACAGAGGTCGCTGTGGTGCACAGCAGCTCTTCTAGCAGTCTTTTACCAGGGGCCACCCAGACATGACATCAGATTCCTGTTTGCTATATACACGTGGGCAGTCCCTGGTATATACAGGTTACTCACCTGTAACAGGAGTTCTAGGAATGGTATATGTTATTTATCCACATTTATTGGCAGGTTCCTTGCCGCTTTAAATCTTGCCGGAAGGTCTTCAAGCTGGCTCCTCCCACCCACCCGGGTGGTAAAACTCTCGGCTCTGCCCCATGACGCCAGATCTGGCCCGCTGGAAGCTCAGGGTTGAAGCCGGCCGGGAGGTCGGTGGTCGTGTGGATGAACAACATATACCATTCCTAGAACTCCTGTTACAGGTGAGTAACCTGTATTTCTAGGGACATGGATATGTTGTTCATCCACACTTATTGGCAGACTCCTAGCAGTTCTCCGGGAGGAAGGAGGCAAGGCGCACACCCCCTACTTAGGGAATAAAGACTGGAGAACCGAGGCCCCAAAACCAGCATCCCGGCGTGACTCAAGGTCGATGTGGTAATGGGTAATAAAAGTGTGTGCTGACTTCCAGGTAGCAGCCATGCAGATTTCCTGGATAGGGACGTCCCTGGAAGCAGACACCGATGCAGCAGTATGGCGGGTAGAATGAGCTCTTATCCCTCTGGGAGGCTCCATGCCCGCCAACTTATAGCAGAGATCTATGCAGGAGGTGACCCACCTGCCTATTGTCCGCTTGGCTGCAGGTCTGCCAGGTGCGGCTTCAGCGTAGGTGACAAACAGCTGGCGAACCTCTCCCCGAACTTCAGCCGTCCGCTCCTTATAATAAGCGAGCGCCCTTCTAGGGTCCAAAGTATGGAGCCTGTATTCGGCCTCCGAGGTGTGATTGGGGTAGAACACCGGCAGAGTCAACACCTGGTTAAGGTGAAACTCCGACACCACCTTCGGAAGGAATTTCGGGTGGGGGCGCAGGACAACCTTGTCCCTGTGGAAGACCAGGTAAGGAGACTCAATGCAGAGCGCCTGGAGTTCTCCCATCCTTCTGGCTGACGTGATAGCCACCAAGAAGGCGGTCTTCCATGACAGGTGAGAGAGTTCACACTGTGCATTGGTTCTAATGGCTTGCCCATGAGCTTTGCCAGTACCAGCAGTAAATCCCACGGAGGTGGAGGATCTCGCACTGGAGGGGAAATGTGATCAAGGCCTTTGAAAAAGCGCCAGACCACCTTCTCCTGCGCCACCGACTGCTCCCGGCCCGAGCCCGGTAAGCAGAGATGGCTGCCAGGTGCACCTTTAGGGTCGTCGACCTAAGCCCTTGACTAGAAAGGGACCATAAATAGTCCAAAATGCTTGCCACAGAACAGGAGGAAGGGTCCAAGCCCTTACCCTGACACCAAATGGAAAATCTCTTCCATTTGAAGGCATAGCATTTTCTGGTCGACTTCTTACGGGACGCCTCAACAACATTGAGGACCTCGTCGGAAAGACCCAAGGCCTGGAACTCTAGCCGCTCAGGAACCAGGCCGTCAGGTGCAGGGATTGAAGGTCCGGATGGAACACCTTCCCCTGATTGACTGAGAGCAGGTCCGGGCAAGCTGGAAGCTGCCTCGGGAGCCTGGAGCTGAGGCTGAGGAGATCTGGGTACCAGAACTGGCGGGGCCAGTCTGGGGCTATCAGAATCACCTGCGCCTTGTCCCTCCTTGCCTTGAGAAGCACCTTGTGAATCGAGGGAAATGGGGGAAAGGCGTAAAAGAGGCCCGGGGTCCAGAGCCTCGAGAAGGCATCCCCCTGCAGTGAGCCCTGCTGAGGGGGGCGGGCATGAAACAGCCTCAGCTCCGCATTCTCCCTGGAGGCAAACAGATCCACCTGAGGTGTGCCCCAGTGGGAGAACAGATCTTGTACTACCTCCGGCAAGAGAGACCACTCGTGAGATGCAGCCCCTATCCGGCTCAGGGCATTGGCCAGGGTGTTGGAGGCTCCTGCCTCATGAATGGCTAGGAGATCCGCCTCCAGGCTGTGCACGAGTGACCAAATGCGGAGAGCTTCCTTGCATAGAAGCATGGAGCGCTTCCCGCCCTGGCGGTTCAGGTAGTACATGGTCATGGTATTGTCCGTCTGGACTCGGACCACTTGACCCCGGAGAAATGGAGCAAAGGCGGTGAGAGCTAGGCGGACCGCTTGGAGCTCAAGCAGGTTGATGTGGCATCGGGACTCCCGCGGGGACCAGAGGCCGTGCACTCTGTGTTCCCCCAGATGGGCACCCCAACACATCAGAGAGGCACTGGTCGATAGAGAGACCGTCGGCTCGGGGCGGACAAACGGGATGCCCTCCTGCAGATGAAATGGAATGGTCCACCACTGGAGAGCGTTCCACATCTCCTGGGTCACTATCACTAGCTGGTCCAATGGATCGCAGTGTTGTGACCACTGGCTGGCCAGTCCCCACTGAAGGTGGCGCATGTGCCAGCATGCCCAACGGACCACGCTGGTACAGGCCGCCATGAGACCCAGGAGGCGCAGGAAGTCCCAGGCAGGGCGCGATTGCCCAACCAGAAATGGTTGGGCAAAGGAGGTAAGAACCTCGGCCCTGTCCGCCGGGAGCCGTGCTCTGGCTCGAAGAGAGTCGAACTCTGCCCCGATGAACAGGATCACCTGCTTCGGCTCGAGTTCCGACTTGGCCTCGTTGATGAGAAGGCCGACTTGAGAGCAGACCTGGAGGGCCAGATCTCTGGACCGCTCCACCTCCTGTCTGGAGGGGGCTGCTATCAGCCAATCGTCCAGGTAAGGGTACACCCGGACCCCTCAGTGCCGCAGAAATGCTGTCACCACTGCCATGCATTTGGTGAAGACCCTGGGAGCTGGAGATAAGCCGAAGGGCATGGCTTGGAACTCGAAGAGGGATCCCTCCGCTCAAAAGCGAAGGAATCTCCGATGAGACGGACGGATAGGGGCGTGAAAGAACGCGTCCTGTAGGTCCAGAGAGCAGAATCACACGCCGTGTTCCAGAGATGGTATTATCTGCGCTAGAGTGACCATCCTGAAGGTTCGAGACCTTAGGAAGTTGTTCAGGTCGTGCAGGTCGAGAATGGGGCGCCAGCCCCCCCGTCCGTTTCGGAACCAGGAAATACCTGGACACGAACCCCAGGTCTGAGGGGGGGTCCTCTACCTCCCTGATCACCTCCTTTTGGAGGAGGAGAGCGATGTCGGCTCAACGAGCCACCAGTGAGGCTGCGGACCCCGAGGTGCGACAGCTCTGAAGGGCGGGGCCTGCTCGAATTCTAGAGGCAGGCCATTTCCCACCACCTCCAGAACCCACCTGTCCATGGTAACAGCGGACCAGGCAGAAAGGAAGTGTCGGAGCCGTCCCCCCACGGGGGGAACCAGGGGTAAGGTGACAGGGATGGGGGCGACACCCCTCAGCCCGTCACTGGGCGGGCTTGGAGAAGGGACCGGCCGAGGGACCTCCAGGGCCTTTTCCTCCCTGCTTCCTGTTGGAGGAAGCCGACGGTTCGGGTTTTGGATGCTAAGCTCGAGCCTGCTGGCCCTGACGTTGCTGGGCCGGGCGCGCCGCGGGTGCAGAAATACGAAAGGGCTTAGGCTGTGGCTTGCGGCCTTTGTCCTTCTGAGCGGAAGAGACCGAGTCCAAGGTAGCACTGGACTTCTCGATCCTCTGCAGGTGACCTTCCACCCCAGGGCCGAAGAGGTCAGTCCCCAAAAAGGGAACATCCGCCAACTTGTGCTGGGTATCCGAGGTAAAGGTGGATATCCTCAGCCAAGCCCGACGACCGATGGCCACTGCGGCCGCCACCGACCTGGCACATGAGTCCCCGATGTCTAAAGCAGTCTGGAGCTGCTGTTTGGCCATTGCCTGCCCTGGTCCCGCACCTGCCTGACCGTAGTCTGCAGATCCGCGGAAGATGAGGACGACCTCATCCAGGGAGCCCAACAGGGCATGAAGAAAAATATGCCATGAGGCGCCGAACTGGCCTGACGAAGGCCAAGAGAGGACGCAGCATAGCCTTTTCGCCCGGCATAATCCAATTTCTTGGAATCCTTGTTGGGAGGTTTGTCCACATCCCTGGCGTTCCCGGCACGCCGGAAAACACTGTCGGTAACCAACCCCTCAGCAGAGGGGTGTTCCGAAAAACCGGACAGGGAACCGGTAGGGACCGCATACTTCCTGGCCATTCTGGCCAAAGGCGCAGGGCAGGAAGCAGGGTGCTGCCAAAGCTCCAAGGCCGACTCCACTATGGCCTGGCCACCAGAAAGGCCTCCGTGAGTGAATCCCCCGGTCCAGAATCTCCGTGAGGGATACCTGGCCCATTTAGAACGGGTTCGAGCTTCATCCCGTGGACTCCAGATGAGCCAAGCAACCCTAAGAAGGACGAAGGGCTATCGCCACTGACTGTCTCCCCGAGGACCCAAGTCCATGCGCTTGGAGAAAAGGGAGGAATCATCCTCGGACCGCGAAGAGTCTCAAAGAGCTGCCTCGGGCCTGAGACACCCTTCACCTGCCGAGGTTTATCGGGAGTGAGGGTGACAGACAGCCTATGGGGCAAACCCATAGCCGACCGAGAATTTTTGGTCGGAGCCCCAACTAATGGCTGTGGAGGCGGAGGTTCCACCAGAATCGGTGGGGCAGCTGGAATTGGCCGAACAACCGGCCTGGGAACTGGCTACTCGGTTACAACGAGGGGTTGTTCGGCTCCGGTGACAGCCACTTAATAGCCGGGGAAGACGACTGGGTCGGCTTATTCCCAGTCAAAAGGAGCTGTTGCCACATGAGTTCCTCATACCTCCGACGCAACTTGCGCCGAAGCCTCCCCTCGTCCGAGGAGGAGGAAGAGGAACAGCGGCGGCGCCGCTTACCGTGGTGCCGAGACCGAGACCGCCTATGACGGCGGGATCGGCTGGACCGCAAGGATGTCCGAGACCGAGAGTCTCAGCTAGGCCGAGGACGGCGAGGGGAAGTGTCAGGAATCGGCACTCTCCTCGGCTCGGACGATCCCACTGAAGGCTCCGGAACCGGAGGCACGGACGAGCCAACGGGATCCTCAACTCCCACCAGGGGAACCAGGGAGAGGGGATTCTCAGCTTCTCCAGCCGACAACCCGTCTAACGGATCGAGAAAAATCTCGACTGCGTCGACGGGAGTCTCAGTCAACTGGCCTGACGGGGACACCGTGAAGTCAGTGGCCGAAGCTGAGGGGTCGACCGAAGTCGACTGTCGACAAGAAGGGGGGGGATCTTTCCCGCTCCCAAAAGCGTCGATGGAGAGACTTACTTTTGCTCTTTTTGGACCTGGAAAAAGGCTCAGAAGAAGTTGGACCCTCACCTTTAGTAGAGAGGGTCAGACAGAGCTCCTTAAAGGAAGCCAAGTACGAGGCACCAAGAGAGAGAGCGGGACAAATGCCGCGGCCGAGGTAGAAGTGGCCCACGCCGCCTCCTCTTCAAGGGCGATCATCTGCTCGAGCTGATCTGCCGAGCCCGCCGCCGCGGACACCGCCAACCGGGCCTCTTTAGATTTAACCGGAGGAATTCTTTTCTCGGGGTGCCCCAGTTGTAGTCGGGCAGCACGGTCTTCAAGGACGTAGGCCGAAAAGGAAGAGCACAAGTCGCAGGCCTGTGGGTCGTGCTCAAGGCCCAAGCAGTAGATGCACGTGGAGTGCGGATCCGTCCTAGACATCTTCTGCCCGCAAGGGCACCTCCGGAAACTGGGAGTCGATTTGTCCATCGCAGCCGCGAGGAAAAGAAGACCGAAGTCTTTTTAGCAAAAACTTTTGATTTCGAACTTTCGAAGAATTAGGAACCAGTCTTATACGCAGAGCGTTAAGGAGGGAACCTGAGCTTCCAAGCGGTAAGGAAGATCTGGCGTCATGGGGCGGAGCCGAGAGTTTTACCACCCGGGTGGGTGGGAGGAGCCAGCTTGAAGACCTTCCGGCAAGATTTAAAGCGGCAAGGAACCTGCCAATAAGTGTGGATGAACAACATATCCATGTCCCTAGAACCTCAGTTCCCCTGCCGGATTCAGCTTGCAAAGCGAGAACTGAGGGGAACCCAAGGTACCAAAGGTATCCCAACCCAAGAGTCACTGGACCAGAATTTGTTCTCCTAGAGAAGGAAGGGGATTTGACTTACTGCAAGAGACACTCCTCAAAGATCTACTGTTATGGTAAGTTTTTACGTAACTGTACTATCTTCCATGGAGTGGTCTCTTACAGTAGGTAATACACTTGGGATGAATTCCAAGTAGTATACCAGAGATAGGCGAAAATCATGACAGAAGGCCTTGTAGGACTGCTCGGCCAAAGGCTGTCCTATGGCATGAAGCAATATCTGGATTGTAGTGCTTCATGAATGTATGGATTGTGGATCAGGTGGCCACATTGCAGATATCTGGAATGGAGGCTCCTTTAATGCAAGCCGCAGTAGTGGCCATAACTCTAGTGGAATGGGCTTAGAAAGGTCCTGGTAAGGGTTTGTTCTATTTTTTATAACAAAAAGTAATACAATGTGCCAACCAGATAGAAAGGGTTATTTTAGTAACTGGGAGCCCCTCTCAGCCTGAGGTAAAGGTGACAAACAATTGAGAAGTCTTTCTGATGTTTTTTGTTCGATTAGTATAATAACGCAATATACGATGTACATCTAAGGTATGTAAGAGATGTTCGCCTTGGTTGGAATATCCAGGATAGTATGCTGGTAACTCCAGGGACTGATTTAGGGTTTGTTCAGACACTACCTTAGGAAGGAAGGAGGGGTTGGTACGAAGCGCCACCCTATTCTTGTGAAAAATTAAGTAAGGTTCCCTGGACATGAGGGCATGAAGCTCGGAAATACAACAAGCTGAAGTGACAACCACTAGGAATAAGGTTTTCTATGAAAGGAAACGAAGGTCACAAGTGGCCGCCAGTTCAAAAGGCTCAAGAGTCAATTTTTTTATTAGAAAACTGAGGTCCCACGGGGGAATGGTACATCTAATAGGTGGTTTGATATATAACATTCCTTTCAATAACATTTTGGCTAAATGATGCCGGTACAATAATCTGCCATCAAGAGGTTCATGGAATGCCGAAATAGCGACCAAATGGACTTTGATCGAGAAGTAGCTCAAACCTGACTCGGACAGTGAGGCCAGGTAGTCTAGAACTTTTGTGAGTGGGCAGAAAAAGGGATCCAATGATTGAGAGGCAGCCCATGTGGAAAAGCGTTTCTATTGGAGTTACAGTGACTTGCAAAAGTATTCAACCCCCCCCTTGAAAGTTATCAGATTTGTCTGGATTACAAATGAGACTTACATATATTATTCCAGTCAATATTTGTACTGCAAACTCATATGCTCTAACAGTATATTGTCAAAGCCAAAATTAATTATCCGTCAGCAGATCTTTTGAAGAAAATTAAAAAGTGGAAAATGCTGCTTGCAAAAGTATTCAACCCTACACATTAGTATTTGGTAGAGCCACCTTTTGCTGCAATAACAGCTTTAAGTCTTTTGGGGTAAGTATCTACCAGCCTTGCACACTGTTCGGGAGTGATTCTTGCCCATTCTTCTTGGCAGATCTGTTCCAGGTTGTTCAGGTTGGTTGGGTGACGCTTGTGCACCGCAAGTTTCAAACAGTGCCACAGATTCTCGATGGGATTGAGATCTGGACTTTGACTTGGCCACTGTAGGACATTCACCTTTTTGTTGTTTAACCACTCCTGTGTTGCTTTGGCCTTGTGCTTGGGATCATTGTCTTGCTGAAAGGTGAAGTTTCTCCCAAGCTTCAGTTTTTTAGCAGACTGAAGCAGGTTCTCTTGCAGCATCTCCCTGTATTTTGCTCCATCCATTCTTCCTTCAATTTTAACAAGATGCCCAGTCCCTGCTGATGAAAAGCATCCCCAGAGCATGATGCTGCCACCACCATACTTCACTGTAGAGATGGTGTTTCTCGAGGCATGGGCAGTGTTAGGTTTGCGCCACACATAGCGCTTTGAATTGTGGCCACAAATCTCTATCTTGGTTTCATCAGACCACAAAACCTTGTGCCACATCTTAGCTGGGTCACTCTCATGCTTTCTGGCAAACTCAGATGTGCTTTGATATGGTTCTTTTGAGTAATGGCTTTTTCTAGCCACCCTCCCATACAGGCCAGTATTATGCAGAGCTCTTGATATGGTTGACTGGTGCACCTTCACTCCACTCTCTGCCACTGAACTCTGTAGCTCCTTCAAAGTGATTGCTGGCCTCTCTGTGGCTTCCTTCACTAGTCTCCTTCTTGTTCGGATGCTGAGTTTTGAGGGATGACCTTGTCTCGGTAGTGCCTGGGTGGTGTGATGCAGCTTCCACTTCCTCACTATTGATCCAACAGTGCACACTGGGATATCCAAACACTTGGATATTATTCCGTACCCTTTTCCTAATTTATGCATCTCTATTACTTTATCTCTAACTTCCTTAGCATGCTCTTTAGTCTTCATTTTCACACCCTTCCTGCAGATTCACAGTCTGACCAATGGTCATTAAACTGAGGGGGGGTTTTATCCAGAAAATGTGAGCTACTTTAATGTTTCAGAGGAGGTGAGGCCAATTGTAAGCCAATTGTGTTCTCGTTAGGGCAATATTTTTCATCTGTGTAAACTTGGAGCTTCTAGAGCACAGGGGCTGAATACTTATGCAAACAGCATATTTCAGTTATTTCGTTTTCTTAAAAATATATTCTAACATGAAACCAATGTCACTTTACAATAATTATTTTGAGGGTCAGTCTTTTTAAATAAAATATTACACAGAACAAAATCTCAATGTATCATTTGTCATTCAGACAAATCTGACAACTTTCAAGGGGGGGTTGAATACTTTTGCAAACCACTGTATATGTTTCTCTGGTTGCTGGCTTACGTGAGTCCAAGAGAGTATTGGCAGCAGGAGAGGACACTTGTAATCTGGCTATGAAAGTGTCATCAGGAGCCAAGTATGAAAGTGTAAAGCCTTCAGGTTGGGGTGCAACAGGGTCCCCTGACTTTGAGTCAAGAGGTCCAGTCTGACTGGCAATGGAACGCGTTCCTGAACTGAAAGTTGTTGAAGTAGAGGGAACCAGATTTGTCGAGGCTACAGGGGAGCTATTAGAATAATTGTGGCATGCTCTAGTTGTAGTTTCAGTAGAGTCTGTTGCAGGGGAGGGACGGGAGGGAAAGCATATAAGAAGAGTCCTGTCCATGGCTGGGACAGAACATCTACAGACTTTCCCTTTTTGTTCGGGATAATGGAATAGTATCTGGGGAGAGGGTAACTGACTGGGGAGGCAAACTGATCTATTTGTGTGGTCCCCCAGAGGTTGAAGATTTTTTGGTGTTCTTCGTCGTGAAATGTCCATTTGTGCATGGATGTCTGGCGACTGAGATGGTTGGCCAGAAGATTGTAACGTCCTGGTAAGTGGACGGCTGTTAGTACCAGGTGTTGTCAGATGGCTTCTTACCAGACTGCAAGGGTTTCTGTGCATAGAGTATGAGATTTCGTACCTCCTTGTTTGTTGAGGTAGAATACTACTACAGTGTTGTCTGATTGGACCAGCAACAGTCCTGGATTCAAATAGGGTTGAAATGCCTGAAGGGCTAAGCAGACTGCTTTCAGCTCTAGGAGACTGACGTGAGCTTGAGGGACAGAAGTGGTCCACTTGCCTTGTGTCCAATAAGGACCCAAGTGTGCATCTCATCCTTATAGGGAAGCATCCGTGGTTAATGTCTGAAGGAAGGGACTGAAAAGGCATTCCTTGACATAAATTGGTTCTAACTGCCCACCAAGTCAGGGCTGACTTCAGAGAGGGAGTGACCCTGATCCTGTCTTCGAACTAACCTGTTCTTCGAGACCATTGATTCTGGAGGGTCCACTGAATAGGTCTCAAATGAAGTCGGGCGAATGCCACTGTAGGTATGGTAGCGGCCATGTGACCCAGAAGGCACAGCATTTTTCAGGCTGTGACGACTTTCTGAGTCTATATGCGTGATGCCAGAGACAAAAGACTGTCTTGCTGGGCGGCTGAAAGGTAAGCATTGGTTGAGACAGTATCATGGATGGCTCCAACGTGTTGGAGTCAGGTAGGACTTTGGCCAATTGACCGTAATCTCTAGAATGTGAAACATTTGTAGGGTGGCCTCCAGGGAGAAAAGCAGAGCTACTCTGGAGTCTGCTTTGATTAGCCAGTTATCTAGATATGGGAAGATAAAGTGCCCTTTTCTTCGTAAAGCTGCTACAACTACTGCTATGCATTTAGTGAACACCCTTGGGGCCAAAAAGAGGCTGAATGGGAGTGCTCGAAACTGGCAGTTTCGGCCCAGCAGGTGGAAGCACAGAACCTGTGGTGGGCAGGGGTGGATGGGAATGTGCAGGTAGGTAGCCTTCATATCTAGGGCACAAAGCCAATCTCCCTGTTTCAGTAGTGACATGATGGTATTAAGAGTCATCATGTAGAAACATTTGTACTGGATGAAAATATTCAATTTCCTGAGGGGTAGCATCAGTCTGAGATCTCCAGTCCATTTGGGTACTAGAAAGAAGTGGAAGTAGAATCCCATTGTAGCGTGTTCTGACAGAGACCTGTTGCTACTAACATTGGTGGCTGGAAGGTCTTGAAGAGCAGGAAACTGGTCCGTTTTCTGGCGATCCTGCAAAGCCTTTGGACTGTATACCTGCGCAGTGTGAGAGACTGCAAGCAGGTGTTGCGTCTTTGTGAGTGCCTGAAGTGAACTGGGGAGAGCTAGGACCCGTGTGTCCTGGGGGTGCTCTTTAAAATCTGCTCACGCTACATAAGCGGCTTGGCGTGTGCCGACAGAGACCTGTTGCTACTAACATTGGTGGCTGGGAGGTCTTGAAGAGCAGGAAACTGGTCCGTTTTCTGGTGATCCTGCAAAGCCTTTGGACTGTATACCTGCGCAGTGTGAGAGACTGCAAGCAGGTGTTACGTGTTGTGAGTGCCTGAAGTGAACTGGGGGAGCTAGGACCCGTGTGTCCTGAGGTGAATTGCTCTTTTAAAATCTCGCACCGCTCGCAAGCAGCTTGTAGCGTGTGCTGACAGAGACCTGTTGCTACCAACATTGGTGGCTGGGAGGTCTTGAACAGCAGGAAACTGGTCCGTTTTCTGGCGATCTTGCAAAGCCTTTGGACTGTATACCTGCGCAGTGTGAGAGACTGCAAGCAGGTGTTGTGTGTTTGTGAGTGCCTGAAGTGAACTGGGGGGAGCTAGGACCCGTGTGTCCTGAGGCGAGTTGCTCTTTTAAAATCTCGCACCGCTCACAAGCGGCTCGTAGCGTGAGCTGACAGAGACCTGTTGCTACTAACATTGGTGGCTGGGAGGTCTTGAAGAGCAGGAAACTGGTCCGTTTTCTGGCGATCCTGCAAAGCCTTTGGACTGTATACCTGCACAGTGTGAGAGACTGCAAGCAGGTGTTATGTGTTTGTGAGTGCCTGAAGTGAACTGGGCGGAGCTAGGACCCGTGTGACCTGAGGCGACTGTGTTTCCTTTAAAATCTCGTGACCACTGCGGTTGCCGAGTTGCAGTGAGTGGCAGCGCCACTCGGCACCGGAAATGTTCAGCTGATATAGGAGGGTTAGGCTATGTTTTAGTATGTGTACTTGAAAATGAAATGTTTTAATTATATAGCCTTTATTATGTGCAGTTGAAGAACCAGTCACTCGGAGGGTACAGCTATTTGTAGGTCTGTTACATTTTAGAAGTTAGGCTTGGTGAGCTATTTTATATTTAGTTTATTATTTTTATCTAGATATTTTTGTATTTGTTGTGCCTTAGAGATAAATATGTTATATGGGAGGATCGAAAGGGGCTAGAATTGTTTATGATAACTTGATGCTGCGCGACCTGTGCCCTTTCATCCCCCTTCCAGTTTCTGATGTTACTATCAGGCAGCTGTCGAGAGATGGGGATTGGTAGGGAGATAGTGTTGGTCGCACTATCAAGAAATTCCAGTTTGGGTTATGGGAGGATTGAGTTGTCAGGTCCAGGAGGCACCCTGGGTTTGCGATGGGCACATGGGAGGCCAGTCGTATTTGGTGTCCATCCCCAGAGAGCCTATTAGAGCAAATGGCCAGGTAACCTGTGGGGCTGCATCACCCCCAAATCCCCTGATGGCAGTGCTTTGTAATGCCATATCGATCAGAAATAAGACAGCAATTATTGCTGCCTTGATTTCGTCGGTCGATCTGGCTTTTATCACGGAAACTTGGGAGGGAAACGATGCAGGCCCAATTTTTGAGGCTGCAGTCCCCCCCCCCCGAGTATACCGTGGTGCACTGCCCCAGAGTGGAGCGCAGGGGTGGTGGTGTAGCCATCTGTTTTAGATCCAGCCTGACCTTCACCGTGCACCCAGTGAGAGCCCCGGGTTCTTTTGAATGTGTGGCCATCCGGGGAGGACCTGATGCGGGCTGCAGGATCTTTCTCATTTATCGCCCTCCTGGGTCGATGGGAGAGTTCCTGCAGGAGGTTGCAGATTTCATTGCCGTTGCATCATTGGAATCCCCCAGATGTGTTTTTCTGGGGGATTTCAATGTCTGGTTCGACGATGTGAATCATGGACTTTTCCAGATCATGTCCTCCCTTGGTCTGACGCAGGCAGTTACTTTACCAACTCATCGGGATGGCCACATGTTGGACCTGGTGTTCTCACTGGGACTTGATATTAGTGATCTTAAGATCAATCCAGTTCTCTGGTCTGATCATTGCATGGTCCAGTTCACGCTTGGGGCTCCCTCCATAAGCCCTTCCCTGTTGAGATGATTGCTGCTTAGCCTTACGAGGTTTTGACCCTGAGGTTTTCTGCGACAGCAAATTTGTCTAGAGAGGGTGATGCATGCGCGGGAGGTGTTGTGGTCGGAGTTGACGCCTATAATGAGGTGCTATCTGACACCATAAACTCCCTCACACCTGTCCGTGTACAACCCAGGACTTCTTACCTGAGGTCGCCATGGTTTGATGGTGAGCTCAGGGAGATGAAGAAACTGGGTCGGAGACTGGAGCGCTGCTGGAGGAGATCCCGTCTGGATGCGGACAAATTGGCCCTGCGTGCCCATTATGTTGGGTACCAGGAGGCAATCAACTGTAAGAAGACAGTGTTTTTGCCTGGGGAGATTGCTGCCGGAAGGAACTGACCGGCCTCACTCTTCCAGACCATTGATAGACTTTTACATCCTGTCTGTCTACAGCTCGGGAGGGTTTTTTCCAACACGGACTGTGAGGATTTTGCTCTGTTCTTTTCGGACAGGGTGTCTGCGATCCGGCAGGTGGCTCCTTCAGCTAGCAATGTTACAGCTGGCATTGATCGTCTGATGTGTTCTGAGTGCACTCCGTCTGGTTGGGGAGAGTTTAGACCAGTGGAGGATAGTGAGGTTATTGAGGTAGCAACCAATGTGAGGCACACCTTCTGTGAACTGGACCCGGTGTCAACGCGTTTCCTAATGAGATGCATTGACTCTGTTGGCCTGGTGTTTGCCATGATTGTACGGTGCTCCCTTTCTGAGGGTGTCTTTCCGGATGCCTTGAAGGAGGCTCTGGTGAGACCCCTCTTAAAGAAGCCATCTTTGGACCCGGAGATCAGGGCAAATTAGCGTCCAATCTCTAACCTTCCATTTTTAGGAAAGATTATTGAGAAAGTGGTAGCGCTTCAGTTGGAAGAGCACCTCATACCTCACGAGTTGTACGAACCCTTCCAGTCGGCTTTTCGTGCCAGACATAGCACTGAAACTGCACTTGTTCGGGTGCAGAATGACCTTCTCAGGGCTAGAGATCGGGGAGACAAGACAATTCTTGTTCTCCTCGATCTCTCATCAGCGTCTGATACTGTGGACCATTGTGTGCTGCTTGCTCGCCTTGGGGACCTATGCGGACTCACCGGAAATGCCATCAAATGGTTTGAGTCCTTTCTTACTAACAGGAGGCAGCGGGTTATGATGGGAAATTTCTCATCTACAACCAGTCTGCTTCTTTGTGGAGTTCCTCAGGGATCAGTATTGGCTCCAATGTTGTTCGCAGTGTATATGCTGCCTCTGGGTGGGATCACTAGGAAGTATGGCTTGAGTTTTCATTGCTATGCCGATGATACTCAGCTATATTTTTCCTTTGCCCCACGAACATCCAATGCAGTGGATGTGCTTAATATCTGTCTGACCGAGATTAACGACTGGATGGCCTCCAGCTGGTTGCGGCTGAACCCCGATAAGACGGAGGTATTAGTAGTGGAGTCGAACAGAGTTCGTGATAGGATGGCCTCTGACACAGAAACTGGGCTTGTCCTAGGGTCTGTGCCATTGAAGGCCTCCTCTTGGGTGCGAAATCTTGGCGTGATTCTGGACAGAGAATTAACCATGGAGGCTCAAATATTCTCTGTGGTTCGTACCTGTTTTTACCATCTCAGAAACATTGCCAGAATTAAATCCCTCGTTCCGCCTCTGGACCTCCCTACTTTGACATATGCCTTAGTCACAGCTAGGCTTGATTACTGTAATGCGAGCTATCTCGGGGTCACGGGAGGATCTCTCCGCAGATTGCAGCTGGTGCAAAACGCAGCTGCCCCATTGCTGACCGGGCAGCAAAAGTTTTGCCATATTACACCGGTTTTGCGTGAATTGCACTGGCTGCCAGTCAGGTGGAGAGTCCTCTTTAAGGTGGGTCTTCTTACCTATAAGGTCCTACACAGACAGGGCCCTGGTTACCTGTTAGACCTTCTGTCACCTGCCTTCTCCTTGCGCCCTCTTCGCTCCTCCAGTGAATGCCTCCTGACCATTCCCAGAACTAGGCTGAAATCAGCCGGCGATAGAGCATTTAGTGCCGCGGCCCCTGTTCTGTGGAACTCCTTACCAACTATGGTCAGAGAGGCTTCATTGGTGGATGTTTTTAAGGCCCAGTTAAAGGCCTTTTTCTTTTCTAAGGCATTTAATGCTTAGATAAAGATTTATAATTAGGTTTAGTTTTTTGTAATGATTTGTATTTATGTGTAAATCTATATATTTATGATGTTAAAATGCCTGTTTAAATGCTTTGTACGGCGCACAAAGACTCTGGGATTGGGCGTCTTTTAAATAAATTTTGCCTTGCCTTGCCATTTTATGTTCTGAGGGGGGTACTGGATAAACGGCTCATTTGACCGAAAAGCCCGCTATTCCTCCTGAAGAACGGGTATATGATTTGGTAGGTAATAAACATTTTGAGGACGACGGGGGAGAGGGGGCCTTGAAATAAATTCCAGAGTATGACCCTCTGTATAATCTGGAGTACCCACTCGTCTGAAGTGATCATTCACCAGGCCTCCACATGGAAGGCAAAACGACCGCCCACAGCCTCCAAGGCCTGGTCGAGGAGGTGTGGGGAAAGCCCTAGTGTTCAGTCATTGGGCTGTCCATCCCCACCAGAAGGGTGGGAGTGGGAGCTGCGGGAGGCAGAGGGGTTGCCTCTTCTGGGTTGAGTATGACCTCTGAAGCTGCTTCTATTGGTCCCTCTATATTTTCCACCTCTTTTGGAATAGGAAGAGGACTGAGTATGGTAGGTTGTATGCGGAGTATGGTACATGCCATGAACCATACATAGGGTTCTGTCTGATGCCATTAAGTCATCTAGTAAGGTTTGGGTACCTGGCCCAAATAGCTTGGATCTGTTAAAAGAGGTGTTAGCTACTTTGTGTTGCACATCAGGTGTAAAACCTGAAACGCGGAGCCAAGCATGGCGGCACTAAGAAATGTCAGAAGCTGACAGTCAGGCTAAGGTATCTACAGCATCATATCCTGACTGGAGTAGGTGACGGGAAATAGAGTTGCTAGTTTAAATTGTGGCCAATAATTGTTTCCTTTCTTGTGATGGAGGGAGTTTATTGATAATATCAATGGCAGAGGACCCAAGGGTACGCTAATATTTAAACATATGACCCACGTAATTTAGGATTCTGATATTCATGGTACTGGAGGAAAATACCCTTTTCCTCGGATAGTCAAGTCTCCGAGATTCCTTATCTGGAGGTAAGGAGCTCATGTGTTTAGGTCATTTAGTACAATCATGAGTGGCAGTAATGACTACAGAGTCCGCTTCAGGGATAGCGGAAAGGAAGGGATGATCCAGAGGAGCTTGATAAATGCAATCCGCCTTGCGGGGAACAGCTGTAATAGCCGATGGCATTCTGGTAGGTCTGGATTAGTGGGGGGAGGACTACCAAAACAGGCTCCTCTGGCAGTTCAAGATAGTCTGCCATGTCCTTACACTGTTTTTCATGTTCTGCAGTAGAGAATCCCAAGACTTTTTGTATTTGGACCATCATCTCGTGGAATGAAGGGTCATCAGGAGGAGAGGCTGCAGTATGTCTAGGCAGATCCTCATCTAAGGAAGAGATTTCCGAGCAAGGAGATTTGAGGAGTTTGGAAATCCAGCTCCTGGAATGCTGCATCTTCAAAATCACCGGTGAAGTCAACTGGGAATTCTGGTTCATCCGATAAATAGTCTTCCATATCAGGAGGAGGTGACCAGGGTGGTAAAGAATCCCTGTCACCATGGAGCCTCCTAGGCGGAGGAGTAGGAGATCAAGGAGGGTCACCCTGCTTCCCCGGGTCAGAGGGCTGGGAGTGCCGTATGGCATGCAAGACGTGCCGTACTATAGTAGAAACGTCCAGTTCCTTCTGAGAATGGGGGATGGGTGTTGAGACACAAGCCGGGTCAAGGCCGTCATTGGGCGTGCGGGCTTGGGTACTCTAGGAATATGGGGCCTCGTCGACAGGCCCACAGGGGAAGGAGGACTGAAATGTAAATATGAAGTTCCCGTCGACGGAGCAGCAATAGAACCCATACAGGATTTTTCAGTTTGTACTGCATTTAAAGCGCTAGAAAGTGCTGTCAGAGAGAGAGTATAAGCTCCTGTTGATGAAGATGTAGTGTGCGGGTGTGTTGTTGACGGGGCGGGGACATCAGAAATGATGTCATCGCATGAGCACTTTGGCAAGGAGCGTGAGGAGGGTTTCTCCTCCTTTTTGTGCCGAGGAAGAGAATCTGAGGGGGAACCTGATTCTCTAAAAGAGACATTTTCTGCTCCATTAATAAATGCTGAATTTCAAGCAATTATCATCGATGAGTTGCCTGATTAAAGTCCTGACAATAAGTGCAGGAACTGGTGTCATGTGTGGGTTCCAGACACCGTACACAAGAGGTGTGGTTGTGAAAATGGTATATCTTCCTACTGTAATGGCAGGAACAAAATAATGCTTGTTTTTTGAAGATCAAATCAAATCAAAATTTATTTATAATGCGATTTTCTGCATATCAAAGTGCAATTACATATTAAAATAACATCAAACATAATAAACAACAGCATAAAATCAATAAAAGTAGCAGTAAACTTATTCAAATGCTAGTTCAAACAAATAAGTTTTTAGAGACGCCTTAAATGACTCCATGGACAGACACTCTCTAATCTGACGAGGTAGAGAGTTCCACAGGGTTGGGGCCATAAAAGAAAAAACTCTGGCCCCAGATGACTGCAGACGAACCCTGGAAATCTCTGGCAATCCCTCGTCAGCGGAGCAGAGTGGGCGAAGAGGGCGGTAAGGTCGAAGAAGATCTTGCAAGTAGCCCGGTCCCTGACCGTGTACGGTCTTATAGGTCAGCAACGCGACCTTGAAAGTGATTCTCCACCACACCGGCAGCCAGTGCAGTTCGCGCAGCACAGGTGTGATATGGCAAGTTCTTGGTAATCCAGTCAACAACCTGGCCGCAGCATTCTGTACTAGCTGCAGGCGATGGAGATCCACTCCCGGCAACCCTAGATATAGAGCATTACAGTAATCAAGTCGCAAGGAAACAAAGGCGTGGACCAACACAGGAAGGTCATTGTGTGGAACAAGGTGTTTCATAAGAGCGATGCTACTCAGATGATAAAAGGAAGACTTGACAGCGGCCGACACCTGTGCCTTCAGTGTCAGCCCGCTGTCAAAAATTACGCCCAGATTTCGTACCTGTTCAGAAGGTCTCAACTGGTTACCCCCTAGTACAAGATCAGAGGGAAACCCAGGAGTCAGCTTCTCTGCACAATGACCTGGGTCCACAACGAACATCTCAATCTTGTCCGAATTCAGTTTCAACCAATTAGCACTCATCCAGTCCTGGATCTCAGCAAGGCAGTTGTTAAAGACCGATAATGCGTCATTCTGTTCGGGTACAAAGGACATATAGAGCTGAGTATCATCTGCACAGCAGTGAAAATTCAGTCCATAAAGATTCTTTAAACATTCATTTTGTAGCTCAAATTGTTGTTGATGACTGCTGTTTAGAAGTTTGCTCTGCTGCTGTGGGCAAGCTGAAGATGGTGAGAAAATGAACTGAGGATACCAGGGACCGCGCCCACGTTTATACAGGAAACAGGTAGCTGATGTCATGTGTGGGCAGCCCCTGGTAAAAGACTGCTAGAAGAGCTGCCGTGCACCACAGCAACTTCTGGCGATGACCCAAGTGTAGTACCTACTGCAGGGGACCACCCTGTGGAAGATCTACTGTTACAGGTGAGTAACCTGTTTTTCTAGGGGCGTGGGTATGATGATCAATCCACACTTGCTGGCAAACTCCCAGCAGTTCTC
Organism: Neoceratodus forsteri; assembly: GCA_016271365.2. Taxonomy (NCBI): domain Eukaryota; kingdom Metazoa; phylum Chordata; order Ceratodontiformes; family Ceratodontidae; genus Neoceratodus; species Neoceratodus forsteri. Next base: position 910,260,202 of record CM057449.1, on the reverse strand, counting down.
CAAGGGGGGGGGGGGGCAAGGCGCCACACACCCTATTTAGGGAACAGAGATTGGAGAACTGAGGCCCCAAAACCAGCCTCCCAGCACGACTCAAGGTCGATGTGGTAATGGGAAATGAAGGTGTATACTGACCTCCAGGTTGCAGCCCTGCAGATTTCCTGGATAGGGAAGTCCCTGGAATCAGCCACCGAGGCAGCGGTATGGCGGGTGGAATAAGCCCCTTAGCCCTACGGGAGGCTCCCTACCCACCAACCTATACCATAGGTCGATGCAGGAAACAATCCATCTGCCAACTGTCCGCTTAGCTGCTGGTCTGCCAAGTGCAGCTTCAGTATAGATGACAAACAGCGGGTGAACCTCACCCCGAACTCCAGCCGTGCACTCTCTGTAATATGCGAGCGCTCGCTACAGGCCTAAAGTATGGAGCCTGTGCTCAGCCTCCAAGGTGTGGTTGATGAAGTACACTGGGAGATTAATCACCTGTTAAGGTGAAAATCAGACACAACCTTCGGGAGGAACTTCAGGTTGGAGCAAAGGACAATCTTGTCCCTGTGAAAGACCAGGTATGGAGACTCCACCGAGAGTACCTGGAGCGCATTGATCCTTCTGGCTGATGTGATAGCCACCAGGAAGGTGGTCTTCCATGACAGGTGAAACATCACACACCTGTGCATCAGTTTGAATGGCTTGCCCATGAGCTTTGCCAACATCAGCAACAAGTCCCAAGGTGGTGGTGGTGGTGGTTCACGCACCAGAGGCGAAATGTGATTGAGGTCTTTAAAGAAACGCCAGAACTTCTCCTGCGCCACTGACTGCTGACTGGTCCGTGCCCGGTAAACAGAGACGGCTGCCAGGTGCACCTTGAGGGTCATCGATCAAAGGCTCGACTGAGAGAGAGAGAGAGAGAGAGAGAGATAGAGACCACAAATAATCAAGGATGCTAGCCACTGGACTGGACAGAGGGTCCAATCCTTGCCCTGACACCAAATGGAGAACCTCTTCCATTTGAATGCATACCATTTCCTATCAACTCCTTTTGAGATGCCTCAACAACAGTGAGGACATCTTCAGAGAGAGAGAGACCCAGAGCCTGGAACTCGAGCCACTCAGGAAGCAGACTGTCAGGTGCAGGGATTAAAGATCCAGGTGGAGTACCTTCCCCTGACTGATGAACAGCAGGTCTGGGCAGAGAGGAAGACACCTCAGGAGCCTGCTGCTGAGGCTGAGGAGATCGGGGTACCAAAATTGGCATGGCCAGTCTGGTGTCACCAGGATCACCTGTGCCTTGTCCCTTCAGGCCTTGAGTAACACTTTGTGGATCAAGGGAAGTGGAGGGAAGGCAAAGAAGAGGCCTGGGGTCCAGGGCCTCAAGAAGGCATCCCCATGCAGCATTCCCTTCTGAGGGAGCGGGTACAATACAGCCTCAGTTTTGCATTCTCCCTGGAGGCAAACAGGTCCACCAGAGGGGTGCCCCACTGGGAGAACAGACTATGTGCTACCTCTGGGTGAAGAGATCCACTTGTGAGATGCTTCACCCACACAGCTGAGAGCATCCGCCAGCTGGTTGGAAGTACCAGCTACATGGATGGCCAGGAGATCAGCCTCCAGGCTGCGCATGAAGGTCCACACGGAGAGCTTCTTTGAACAGAGGGAGGAAGTGCATCCCACCCTGCTTGTTGAGGTAGTACATGGTTGTGGTGTTGCCGTCTGGACCTGGACCACCTGACCCACAATGTGAGGAGCAAAGGCAGTCAGTGCCAGCTGAACTGCTCAGAGCTCCAGCAGGTTGATGTGGCATAGGGACTGCTCGGAGGTCCAGAGCCCATGGATTCTGTGGTCCCCCAGGTGGGCACCCCAGCCCATGAGACAGTCATCAGGATGACCGTTGGCTCCAGGCGGACAAACGGGATCACTTCCTGTAGATGTTCCAGGACTAACCACCACTGGAGAGCATCCCACATCCGCTGGGTCACAGTGACCAGCTGGTCGAAGTGATCCCTACACTGAGACCACTGACTGGCCAGTTCACAATGCAGAAAGCATATTCTCTAGCGGGCCCAATGGACCACGCTGGTGCAGGCCACCACGTAACCCAGCAGATGCAGGACGTCCCAGGCAGGGTGCAACTACCCAACCAGAAATGATCGGGTAAAGGAGGAGAGATCCTCCACCCTGTCTGCTGGGTGCCAAACCCTGGCTCTGCAAGAGTCGATCTCTGCCGGGATGAAACTGATCACCTGTGAGGACATGGGTTCCGACTTGGCCTCGTTGACCAAGAGAGACGCAGGTCTGGAGGGCCAGGTCCCTGGACCGCTCCACCTCCTGCCTGGAGAGACCCACAATCAGCCAGTCGTCCAGGTAGGGGTAAACCCAGACCTCTTGGCACCTCAGGTAAGCTGCCACCACTGCAGTGCACTTGGTGAAGACCCTGGCAGCCGATGACAGGACGAATGGCATGGCCTGTAACTCGTAGAGGGTTCCCTCTGCTTGGAAGCGAAGGAACTGTCTGTGAGACGGACGGATCAGGATGTGGAAGAACGCATCCTGAAGATACAAGGAGCAGAACCACATGTTTTGCTCTAGTGATGGTATGATGTGAGAGAGAATGACCATCCTGAAAGTGTGTGACTTGAGGAACTTGTTCAGGTCGTGCAGATCTAGAATGGGGTGCTAAACCCCCCATCTGTTTTGGTACCAGGAGACAACCGCTGGGTGTTCCCAAAGGTCCACGACAGGAACCACGACCTCCTTGCGGAGGAGCTGGGTAATGTCAGCCCGTAGGGCTGACAGAATGTCTGCGCGGATACCATGTCCTCCGGAGGGGCATGGGCTAGGTAAGGAGGGTACTGCTCAGATTACAGAGGCAGACACTAACTGACCACTTTGAGAACCCACCTGTCCATGGTGACAGTGGACCAGGCAGAAAGGAAATGGCAGAGCCGGCCCCCCATGGGAGGACTCGGGGTGGTGTGATGGGCATGAGGAAGGCACCCCTCATCCTGTCACTGGGCAGGCTTGGAGGCAGAGGACGGCCCGGCTGTGGAACCACCGGGGCCTTGTCCTCCAGGGTTGTGGATGACCATGGCCAATGACTTTGTCTGAGGTCGCCAGGCCTGAGCCTGCTGCCCAGCTTGGGGATGGGCTGGTTTGTCCGCAGGAGTGGAGGTGGACTGAAAGGGCTTCTTCTTCTGTTGTTTGGAGCCCTTGGAGTCTCTCTGAGTGGATGTCAGAGTCCAAGGTGGCACTGGACTTTTCAATGCAGGTGAGGTGGCTCTCGACCCCAGGCCCAAACAAGTTGGTGCCCAGGAAGGGAACATCTGCCAGCCTGTGCTGGGTATCTGCCGTGAATGTCGAGATCCGCTGCCAAAACCTACAGCGTATGGCCACTGTGGCCACCAGAGAGTGGGCACAGGAGGGCACAGGAGTCCCCAGTGTCCATGGCTGTCTGGAGCTGTTGCTTAACCACAGCCTGACACTGGTCTGGAGGTCTGCTGGAAGATGAGGGAGCACCTCATTCAACGTGCCCAACAAGGCATGGGAGAAGTGGGCCATCAGGAGGGTGGAGCTCACGCCAAGCGAAAAGGCAGCAGAGACCTTTTTTGCCGCATGGTTCAACTTCTTGGAAGCCGTATCGGGCAGTTTGTCGATGTCTCCCATGTTGCCACAGCACCAGAACACAGAATCAGCCACCAAGCCCTCAGCCGAGGGATGTTGTGTGAATCCCAAAAGGGAGCCGATAGGGACCGCATACTTTACGGGCCATCCAAGCCCAGGCCCTGGGCTGGAGGCGGGTTGCTGCCAAAGCTCCAAGGCAGAGCCAAGAATGGCCTCTGCAACTGGAAAGGCTTTCCCAGGGGAGTCACCTCGGTCCAAGATCTTGGTAAGAGGGTAATGGGCCCTTTTCTGAATGGGCTCATCTTAAGACCCATGGATTCCGAGATCAGGCGGAGAGGGCCCATGAAGGAGGTAGGGCCTACATCTGTCGAGAGATCCCCAACCAACTTCCGGTCCACCGGATGGGAGTGTAAGGAGGAACCCTCCGACATCGAGGAGTCGTCGAAGAGGGGTTGACTGCCTGAATTCCCGTGGATGGTTAGGGATGATGGTGACCGACAGCCGATGGGGAAAACCCAAAGGCGGCTGAGACTCTTTGGTCGGAGCACTGGATTTTAGCTGCTTAGCCGACGGCTCCACCGTTATCATCGGAGATACCTGGGTAGGCCGAGCTGGAACCAGTCTGGTCAGCTCCTTAGGTGGAGAAGGCATCGGCCTCTGCAGCGAAAGCTAGGTAATGACTGGGGTAGGAGCCGGCACAGGCTGCATACTGGCAAACACCAGCTGTTGCCACATGAGATCCTCGTGGTGTCGACGCAACTTGCACTGAAGCCTCTCCTCACCGGAGGAGGACGAGGATGAAAAACAGCGGTGGCGCCGCTTTCCTGGTGTCTAGAGAGGGAACGCTGACATCGGTGAAAGCCGCTCAGCCTCGACTGCTGGGGGGGAGCCCTCGGAGGGTGCCAGTGAGGGTTGGGGCATCTCCGGTTCCTGGTCAATAATAAGAGATGGCAAATCAGTGGACTGATTCACTCCTCCCAGAGTCTGAGTCAGGACCGGAGTCCTCGACAAGGAAGTGTCGGCCTCCTTAGTCGACAACTGGTCAACCGGCTTGAGAAAGATCTCAGACGGAAGATCGACCAGTGTCTCGACGAACTGGCCCGATGTGGTTACCGTGGACTCCATGGCCTGGGCCAAAGATTCGACCGAAGTCTGATTTGGTAAAGTGCGGGACTCGGAAGCTCTGGAGTGATCGATGGCAAGACCATTTTTTGGCCTCTTTTTTAGGCTTGGACTTGTGTGCCAATGAGGGGCCCAGGCCGTGAGTCAGGAGAGCCTGGCACAAGTCGCTGAATGCCGCCGTGAAGGAGGCACCCAAAGAGAGTGGCAAAAAGGCCGAAGCTGGGGAGGACTCACTGAGCAGTGGCCTGGGCTGCCGCCTCCTCGAAAGCCACTAATTATTTGGCAAACCCCACAGCCGTGGAGACCACTCGACGGACGTCCTTTGATTTGACCGGCAGGTTCTGTTCGCTCAGGTGGCCTAAAGTCAAGCAGGCACAACGGTCCTCGAGAACAGAAGGATGAAAAGTTTGACAAATGTTGCAGGCCTGGGGATCGTACTTGTGGCATGGGCAGCACATGCACACGGTGTGGAAATCCTTTTGGGACATCTTCTGCCCGCACAGGCATTGCCGGAACCCAGAGTGGACTTGTCGTCGTCCATCGTGGTCAAGAAGAATGAGCCTGAAGACAAAGTTTTTATTGACTTTGGAAGGAAATCCGAAGATTTAACAGCAAAGTGCCTACTCAGCGTGACAGTAATAAGGAGGGAACTTGCTTCTTCCAGAGGAAAGGAAGATCTGATGTCACAGGGCGAAGCCGAGAGAGTTACCACCTGGGTGGGTAAGAGAAGCAAGCTTGAAGACATTCTGGTGGAGTCTTAAAGGGAAAGGCAACTGCCAACAAGTGTGGATAGAACATCATATCCACATCCCTAGAAATAAGAATTACCTTACTTACCTGAGAAATCAGGTTGAATATTTTTAGTGGAACTTCAAATAAAATACCCAATTAATGGCAAGCAGTCCCCATTTAGACATGGTGGCAATTGATAATGAGAATTAGTTAGCAGGTTAGTCAATTTGAAAGACTCAGCTTAACAAGCATGGATTTCTAAATGTAGTGAGGTTCCCTGTCACCAGGTAACCTCAATTTGCCTCAAGTCACACACTTCCTGAACAAAACAACAAGCAACAGTAAGCACAAATCTTCCAGCAGCCTCTATCTATGCCAAACCCCCCTCAGTGGTACAGCAGAAAACTGGAGTAACTGCAGTACTTGAAATGTTCACGTCCCCAGAGTTCTATGTTGAGGTCACAGATTTGGGCTGTACCACTATCCACAGAAGTGGAGGACATAACGTATATGTACTAATGTCCCTAAACTGTTGTGCTGGTTGTGATCGATAATGGGTTCCATAGCAGAGGTACTGCTAAGGACAATGGCTGTAGAGCATTAATGTTTGTGGTCTTTAATTTTTTTCTTGGTTACCTAAGAATGTAGACGAGGTGCTACAATCTGCATAACCAGCTGTCCATTCTGGGAAAGCCATTTTCAAGGGAGGAAAGGTGGATTTTTTTTTTATGTTCATCTTATCCCTAGGACAGGCAGGATGCTGCCACACTTATGAAACCAACACTGGATGAAACTGTGACACTGCAGGAGAGAACCAGAGCTGTTTGATGGCATAACTGCTCTGATCTTCTGCGCAACTGATGTCAGACATTTATGTCCTTTGCACTTCTGGTATTGGGGAACAGAGGCAGGGCCATAGGTTGCAGATTCTGACAGTGTACTTTTAAACATTTTGACAAACCGCAAAGCAAATTTTATTTATATAGCAGACCAATCCAATAGGCTCTGGATGTTGTACAGTTCCAACAAATGAACAAAACACAAACAGACTATACCACAATTATGATACATCAACACTGATGGGAGAATCCTGTCATGTATCACAAGTCAAACTAGCAGAAAAATTTGACTCCAACAGATCTCACAAACTAGCTACCATTATTAAGTTTGTTCAAAAAGATGAAACTTAAGCTCCTAGATTTCAGAAAAGAAAGCATATTTGCCTCGGTGGAGGAGAGGGTGGCTAAGACTATATAAGCTAAAGCTAAGAGATCTTTTAGGCAGTCAGGACCAGATTGTGCAGGGATTTGTACGCTAACAGTGCAGTCTTGAAGGTGATATCCCTTAGAACTGGCAGCCAGAACTCCTTCTGACTGGAAGCGTGGCAGGTTTCTCTTGGATTATTTAATCACTGAAGTCCTTAAGACTATCATCTTAATAAATAAAAAGGCGCAGAAAACTGAGGGGCCTTTTTTTTTTTTTTTTATTATTTGTGTTACAAAACAAAGCTTACTAGGAGATAATAAAAAGCAATAAAGGGCTGGCTCCATCATGGCGCTGCGCAGTGAGGGACTGGCTCTGGTATACTGGTGACCAACGTTGGCACCTTGAGCCTAGGGCATAAGGAATGGAGACTAGCAGGGAGAATGAAGGCATCTGTGAGGACACTCAGATGCGCACCACTCAGACTAGAGGTACCTGGAGGCTGTGTGTGGACACTGCTGGTGTGGGTGACCATATGTCAGCGGACCCAGCGCCCATAGGACTGCACACTCCAAGTGAGGAGGTAGGGATGGGTGATGAACAACAGGCAAAAATGGTGGCCCAGGAAGCCTTGTGTGATGGCTTCCCTGTGTGCTCCCCCACGCCATATGACCCTCATCGATGTCAAAACTTCTACTGAGCCCCTGGGGCCTGGTAATGGCTATGGCGGCCCCGCTTCTCCCTCTCCTCCTTCACCCCCACATGAGGAGGGCCTCAGGGACAGAACTGACCCAGGCACCATAGGGACTCACTGGGATCTGTCAGTGGATGGGGCCGGCAAGACTGAGTGTGGCAGGCACAGGAGTTGCATAATGTGGGGCCTGAAAGAGTGAGGCTCTTGTGGACACAGCAGGTGACAAAGAAAAAAGGCAATAAAATAGCTCAAAAATGGAAGAAAATAATACCAAAGGCCTTTCTAGGTATGTCATTGGACTGCTGGAAACTTTAGTGGGACACTTACATTTTCCACCCCACCTGTCCCTGGCCAGGCTTCCTAGAAAAAAAAAAAAACATTCTTCCCGTATTCATAGACAAACACAAAATTCTAAAGCAGGGCAGACAGGAGCGCTCAACAGGTGCTTAAGTTAGGAGTACAATTCAGGAGCATCAGTGCTTAGGTGGCAGTTTTTGTGGTACTGTGATGGTGAGGATTAAGGGGACTGTAGAGAGAAAGATGCAGGGAAACGCTGAAAAAATACAGGAATCTGAGGAGCCAGTATGGGTTTTTATGCCCTACTGGAAGTTGTTAATTGCCTTGTATTGAGTGGGAGTTTATTCCAGATGTAGGATGCTTGGAAGCCAAGCAATCCTCAAGTTATAGGCAGTAGTGGATACTGGGACCAGGTTGTTACCGTACTGTGTCACTCACTGTATTACTGTCTTACTCTAGTTTGTCATGAGTGATAGGCCAAGGCCTTAAGCCAACATGACTCTACCTACTATGTTAGAAGCCTCTTCTTAGCTCTGAAGTTAGTCGATCTCTTCAGGTTTTCTAGGCTCTCGCCCCAAACTCTATCAGTGATTCATAGGCTACAAAGCAGTGTAGACGCAGAAAGGCTGGCCCAGTCTAATCCTGGTCTTGACTTTGTTAATAAGCACTGTGGCTGTAAGGAACTCCATTGCTACTAGAATCATATGGCTGTTCAGGTATACTTGTTACCCTACAGTAACAAACTCTGTAGTAAGTTTTTTTTTTTTTTTTCTTTTTATTGCTTTTCTGACTGGGTAAAGCCCACTGGGCACAGGCCCATTTACAGGAGTGACCCAAAATTAGCTCTAGTTTCAGTACTAAACCCTGTTTTATTGTTGGGGTGTTGAAAATGTCTATCTTTTTTAGTATAAACATTAATACACTTCATCAGATAGCCATATTGAGTGAAATAACTTGTCATTTATATACACCTACCATCTTGGAGGAACCAACTGAAAATAAAGCTTGCCATCTAAATTGCATAATCTGCAATGCAGCAGAGAGTACACAAACATCGACTGCAGCAATCAGCCCAGCAAACATTGAGGGTTGCAACTTTATTTGATTAAAACAACAGATCTTGACAGTCAGCTCAGTGGAGTTAAATTTCCAGAGTTTACTGCAATACAACAAATAGAAACTAACCAGACCGGGGAAATTACAGTAAGTAGTGCATACAGGCTTATGGGTAAGTATGATGACTTAGCTATGTCTGGTATGTATGCAGACAACAAGAAAGGTCAAGGGTGCCATTGTTTATCAACTTCCTGACTTTTAGTATGCCTTTCTCACTAGCCGACTTTAATCTTTCCTCATTCTTTTTGGATAATTTACTGTTATTTTCCTGGTGTTTCTGGAATTATGTATGACTAAGAGAGAGGAATTATGTATTAAGTGGAACCTGTTTATGTTCAGTGGGCAAACTGAACAGAAAAAAAAAAAAAAGAAAAGTACAACTTACTTGCAGTGAATCAGTAACATGGCTAGTAGGTTGGCCACTCTTGCCATAACCTTGACCATGAGCAGCCAGGAGCCTTCCAGTCAGGTCAACGGCTGCCCTCCAGTTTTTGGTACTCTGTGGAAGAAGTGGACAAGGAAATAAATGAAGCCATTAAAATGAACAGCTGCTTATTTTGCTTCAAGCAGCTACTATACATCTACCCATCAGTAATAATCACATGGTCAGTTTCACTGGCCATTAGAAACTGGAATGTTGTTTATCAAATTCTAAGTGTAATTAGGCAGCAAGTGAAGCCAAGCATAACATACAGTTGAAAATGTCCCAGTTCTCACAAAGGAAACACAACTTATGAATAATGCCCAAAAGTTTAATTATTTCAGAATCTACAGCCTGGTCTACCGCCTCCCCCCCAAAACACCTTTATGTGGAAAGGTCAAGGCTTATTTTGTCAACAGTCAAAATAGATACATTTCAATGAGATCACAACACTCAAGATTATTTTTCTTTTTCATGTAACTGTTCGACCCTCAAGTTGCCACTTGCTCATACCCTCAGATCACATACCTCTCAACCTCTTGCCTCATGAATCAGGGACAAGGCTTAAAAACATCAGGGACAAAGACCCCAAATCAGGGACACATCTTAATAATTGATACTATTCACTCAAAAGCTGATAAAATAAGGGTATTTGTGTTAAGATGCATTTTCTGAAGAACAAGAAGCCTGTAATGTTAATATTTGACATTCTGTGATTTTAATCCCCACTGTTCTGTCACGAAAACACATTTTACGAGGGACAGAGGAAAATTCTGAGGCAAAATCAGGGACAGTTGATAGGTATGGATCTACATGCGGTGACCATTCAGCCCTGTCTGCCACTTTCCTCTGCTGTCGTAGCCTGCAGGGATCAACATACAGTGAAGCCCTAGAGGGCTGATGCCAATCATACAGATGGCTCATGGTACAGTTTTCTTCCATTTTTCCCCTTTGGTCCAACCTGCCTCTTACTTAATGCCAGACAACACTCTGAAAGGCCTTGCGAATACACAGCACTTCTGTGTAGAGCCCCCTGGTCCACCACAGGGGTTGCTGTGGGACCTGGAACCTACCCTCCCCAGCTGGGAAGCAATGACACACCCCAGCCCACCTGGATGCCTGATCCCGCTCCCGGGTCTACTCTCAAACTTGGGCTGTCGGTGGAGGAGTATGACACATTGCACACTGTACCATTAGATGGCCGCACTCGCAACATTTTTCAACAAACAAAAAAAAAAATAACTGGACACAGTCAGTTTTAGGTCACTACTCTATGGATCTGGTATCCAGTTTCAACAGTTGCTTGATACTGGCAAGCAAGAGACAGAGGATTACTTATTTTTTTAATCTGTTACTCGATCTTTCCTCACTTCTGGATGTTTTGTTAAAATGTACAACTGTCTCTCTATACAGTTCTTCATTTAGATCATGATGTACTGTACTATTATAATGAACTGAGCATTTCTTCATCAGTTAAACAACAAAGAGGAAGCTGCTTTACCTCAATGGGAGTTCCTCTGTGGCACTTTATTTTTTTTTAAACAGTCCTTCACAGAACGGAAGGGATCGCAAATTGCTCCTGAGGGGCTAGCTGCATTATCCCTTTCCTCTTTCAAGTAGGCCGCTCAGCTCCCGCACGCCAGTATTTTAAGATGTCTGTATAGGGACATCGTGGGGGCGTGCTCCACTGAAGTCTATGAAGCGTTATTTACAAACGCTGTTTTTTCCTGTTTAAGTGGACATTAGGTAAAATTGGAGCCAGAGGTCAACCAAAAAAGCCTTGTTAGTTGACCCCGGCTCTGATTTCACCTAATGACCACTTAAATAGCAACAGTATTTGAAAATGATGATCCATAGACTTCAATGGAGCATGCCCATGTGCTCTCCCCATGCAGATGTCATAAAACACTGGAGAGCAGGGGTGGAGCGCGCTAGCAGGAAGTTGAAAGGGATCGTGCAGCAAGCCCCTCAAGAACAAATTACAATCCCTTTCCTTCCTTGAGGGGCTGTTTTAAAAATTAAAGTGCCGCAGAGGGACTCCCACTGTGGTATGGGAGCTTCCTCTTTGTTGTTTTAGGTACATTAAAAAATTGAGAAAGGTCATCGTGTTGTCCGTCTGTACCTGGATGACTTGACCCCAAAAGTCTGGAGCAAAGGTAGTCAGTGCTAGGTGGACTGCTCGGAGCTCCAGCAGGTTGATGTAATATCAGGACACTCTGGGGGTCCAGAGACCATAGACTCTGCGATCAAAGAGGTGGGCTCCCCAGCCCAACAGAGACGCATCAGTGGTGAGGGTGACCATCGACTCTTGGCAGACAAATGGGACTCCCTCCTGCAGATGTTCTGGGAAGAGCCACAACTGGGTGGAGCCCCACATCAGCTGTGTCACCGTGACTGGCTGGTCGAGGTGACCTAGGTACTGATACCACTGCCAGGCCAGCTCCCACTGCAGGGGGTGCATCCTCTAGCAGACCCAAAAGACCATGCTGGTGCAAGCTGTCATGTACCCCAGCGGACGCAGAGTCCCGGGCAGGTTGCCACTGCCCAACCTGAAATGACTGGGCAAAGGAGGTAAGATCCTTTGCCCAGTCTGCTGGGAGTCGGGCCTGGCCCAAAGGGAGTCAGTCAAACTGGGGAAGGGTTCTGGAAGCAAAATCCAATGCAGCAAGAATATTCGGAACTGGGAAGGGAGAAGCCAGAGAAGGCGAGGGGGCAGCAAGGTCAGCACCCAGGGTGGGGGCTGACCAATCGAGCAGACTCGAAAGACCGTTAGGCCTATTCTGCTGGCATTTTAGTATGTTAGTAAACTCTGCTCTGATGAAGTTGTTGACCTGGCAGGGACTGAGTTCCAATTTGGCCTCGTAAACTAAGAGGCCCAAGACTGAACAGGTCTGAAGGGTCCGATCTCTGAACCACTCCACCTCTGTTCTGGAGGGACTGGCAATCAGCTAGTCGTACAGGTACAAATATAGCCAAATACCTTGGTGCTGCAGGAAGGCTACCACCACTGCAATGCACTTGATGAAGACCCTGGGGGCCAAGGAAAGGCTGAACCACATAGCCTGTAACTCGTATAGGATCCCTGCTGAGCGGAACAGCACGACCGCCAGTGAGATGGACCACCAGGAATGTGGAAGAAGGCATCCTGAAGATCCAGAGAGCAGAACCATATGTCCTGCTCCCAGGAAGGAACGATCTGATTCAAAGTAACAATCCGGAAACTGCGTGGCCATAGAGATTTGATGAGGTCGTGCAGATCCAGTATGGGATGCCAACCCCCAAAATCCATTTTGGAACAAGAAAGTATCTAGAGATGAACCCCGGACTGGCCTTGGTGTCCTGGACACAGACCACTGCCTCCTTCTGGAGGAGTTGGGTGATGTCTTCCTGAAGGACAGACAACATGTCCACGGACACAACATCCTCCTGTGGGTCGCAGACTTGACTGGACAGGTCAGCCTTGAACTTCAGAGGCTGTCCGGGACCCATCACTTTGAGCACCCATTTGGCTGAGGTGGTGATGGACCAGGCAGAAGCGAAGTGGTGGAGCAAGACCCCCATGGGAAGTCATGGGCTGGACAGGACAGGAGGTAGAATGACACTACCCGACTCGTCACTGGGCAGGCTTGGAGGTGGTGGTGGGTCTGGCTGAGGGAGCAGCAGACCCTCGTCCCCCTTGATTTCTCAGAGCTCAAGGAAGTGGACTTGGACCACCAAGCCTGCCTTTGCCCCCCTTGGGGCAGCGATGGTCTGGCTGGAGGCATGGAGTAGGGATGAAAATCAAAGGGCTTTTTCCGCTGTTTCTGTCCCTTAACATCCTTTTGAGAGGATGTGATGGACTCCAGGGTGGTGCTGGACTTCTCTATGTGAGTGAGATGTTCGTCGACATCGGGCCCAAACAAGTCGATGCCCAAAAAGGGAATGTCCACCAACTTATGCTGAGTGTCGGCTGGGAAAGTCAAAATCCTCAGCCACATCCTGCAATGCATAGCCACCACTGTAGCCATGAACCTGGTAGAAGAATCACCGATGTCCATGGCCATTTGGAGCTGCTGTTCAGCAACTGCGCATCCCTGGTCATGGAATGACTTGACCAGCAGATGCAGGTCAGCTGGGAGCCAGGGTATAACTTGGCCCAGGGTACCCAGAAGAGCGTGGGCATAGCTGGCCATCTTAATGGCTGAGCTTGCCTGCTGAAGTCCTAGGGAAAAGGCCATGTAGACCTTTTTGGCTGAGTGATCTAATTTATTAGACTCCTTGTCAGGGGGTTTATTGATGTCCCAGACATTACCCATGCGACAAAACACCAAGTTGGTAAGCAGCCCTTTGGCGGAAGGGTGGTCGATGAACCCCGACAGAGAACCTGTATACACTGCGTACTTGTGGACCATACGGGCTGACAGCATCAGGCAGGAGGGCAGGATGCTGCTACAACTAAAATACGGGGCCAAGGATGGCCTCCGCTACAGGGAAGGCAACCCCAGTGGAGCTGTCCCTGTCCAGGACCTCCATTAAGGGGTAAGCTTCTGGACAGGTTTCAGTGGGATCAATCGCAAATCAAGCGGAGGAGGGCACCGAAGAAGGTAGGGCCCTGTTCTGCGACAAGATCGTCCCCGGACTCACGGTCAAACCCCAGGGTCTGACGGGAGTGCATGGAGGAGTCCTCAGAATCCCAGGACTCCTCAAACACTGGCTGAGCACCTGTGTCCCCACTAACAATATGGGGTTTGTCGTCATGTGTGACTGTCACAGAGACTTGACCAGGAAGTCCAGCCGCCATACACACAGTCTTCAGAGGAGTCCCATCCTTAAGGTGTAGAGGTTCCACTCGAATGGGTGGGGAGGCAGGCATCAGCTTCACAAGTGGAACCACCTTGAGCCATGGCTCTGGTGGCTAAGGAAGTGTTGAAGTGGGCTGGGGCACGGCCTGTGCCCAGAAGCCACTGCTGCCAAAGGAACTCCTCATACTGGTGCTGCATTCTATGGTAGAGCTAATCCTCTCTCGGTGATGTAGATGAGGAGTATCATCAATGGCGTCTCTTTGCTGGGGGTCAAGAATGGGACCGACTGGAACATTGGGAGTCCCTCAACTGGGATTGAGAGCTTCAAGATCTCAATCTGGACCCTGACTGATGGCACGGCAGCCATCAGGGAGGAGAAGCGCAGGACAGTGAAGGCACCTGGGACCCCCCCAAAAGGCCGGGCTCCAGAAGGTCGGGAACCAGTTTGGCATGCTGATCCAACTCTCCATGGGTGAGGGAAGGACCAGAGTCTGAGAGAGGGAGTCCTCCCCCTCATCTGACGACAATGGGTCAACAGGGTTGAGGTAAATCTTGACTGGCTGGTTGACCCGCACCTCGGTCAGCAAGCCCAAAGGGCACTCCTTGGGGCTAGCAGCCTCGACCTGGGTAGAAGTGTCAGCCAAAGATGATGGCTCAACAGCTGTCAAGCCAGCAGAAGTGTGGTGACGAGAGGAGCAGGCGCACTCCTGATCCCATGACCTGCAGAGGGGCTTTTTAGACTTGTCCCAAGAGGATTTGGACCCCCGGGATGGGCCCTCCCTGAGGGTGGGCAGGGACTGGCATAAGTCCCGAAATGGCCTGGTAAACGAGGCGCCCAAACTCACAGGGACCAGTGCGGACAAAGTCGCTGACGCGGCCTCTGCGAGGGCAGCGGGCTGTTCCGCTGAACCGGCTGTAGCGCGATGACTGTCTACTAGTTATGTGCATATAATTTTGATATAAATATATGTTTCAGACTTCTGCTTAGGAAACAGGCCAAGCAGCAAAGCCTCATGGAACATAGGATTTTAAAAGAGAGGGTAGAAGGGCCTGCCTTCTCACTGATCCAGCGGATAAACTAATTAAGAGCTTCCTTTTTGACACCTACCTGTCAGAGCCCACGTTAGCTGCTGTAACAGGTTGTAAAACAGCCACTGTATTGAACCTAGGAAACTAGCCATAAAAGACTGCATTTTTACGACATCAGGAGGTAAGCCAACTCTGACAGATACCTGTGAAAATTCTCACAGCTAAGAATGGTGATTTGGAGACTGTTTGTCTGAAACATCAAAGGAGGAATGCTAATGATAAACTATGGTCTGATGAGGAAATAGACTGTCTTGTTTATAATTAAGATATTGCTATCTTTGCAGTTTTCAAACAGGCAGTCAGATGAGGCATTTGGGTATGCAGTGACACTTTACAAATTACTTACAGGACTAAGAGTGACCTCATGTGCTGTGACATCACAGGGAGGTTGGGACTGTAACTTTGAATATTATCAGCTGGCTGAAAGGACAGAATCATCTTTCACTTTTGGACTCATGAAAGAACACACTCTTGTTCCAACTTTGCAAGACTAAACACACTTGTGTTCTGGATTTAAGAAGCACTTCTGCTAAAATTAGGTAATTTCAGCACCACTATTTATCAACTGAAACTGGGGTAGGATTAGTTACTCAGTATAAGGCGGTTTGTTTATAATTGTCCATTTATTTTTCTGACTGTACCATTAATGTTGTATGTTTTGTATTTTACTTACTATTTTTAATTTTAGTAAACTTTGTTTTCCTTAAAATCATGCCTGAGACATTTTCTCATTTTGAGTGTGAATGCTGGGACAGTGTTGATAATGCTGACATAACTGTTAACGTGGATATAGTGTGTCACCATATGCAGCAAGGTAAGGAAATACCTAGGCCTCAATTGAGTCAGAAGGGGGATTGTGAACCAGGCTGGGTGCCTGCTGGGTTAAGTATTGCACTGCTTTCCCCGAAGAGGGTGTGATATTTGGACCTGCTACCTGGGTGTGCTAGTGGAAAAGGGTTCATATTTGACCTCAGGACTCAAGACTGGTAATTGCTCTGACCCAAAACAGACAGAAGGGTGTCCCCATTTGTCTCCTGTTCACATATTGCACTTTGAGGTTGGACACTGTGGAAGAAGAGGGTTTGACACCCAGAGTGCGTTTATGACAGATCTAGTTGGTAGCAGTGAGATCTAAAAGATTTTTTTGCATATTGTGAAATTATTTGGTGACACGAGCATTAACAGTTCAGTGTGTCGGATTGATAAACTGTAACAGTTCACACACAAAACAAGTCAGTGTTTTAAAATAAATAAGAAATACATAATTGTGATTACAGTCTAAATTCCCTACTTTTTTTTTTTTTCGGGTGCAAGCTAGTGTAGCCTTAAATCAGGGAAGAAGATGGCTTCCACCTACAGCGAGTACACTACGGAATACCTGAGGCAGTTGTGCCAGGAAAGAGGAGTCCATTGCAGGGGGGCCAAACAAACAGCATCTCATGGAGGCTCTTGTGGCAGCCGATGCACAAGAGACTGCCCAAGACCTCGAGTCACAGTCGGTGACTGAAAGGGACCAGACCTTGGGCGTGGAAGGGCCAGGGTCCACCGCAGTGTCCAGTCCCAGGGAAGAGGACAGCAGGACCAGTGTGAACCGAGAGCCACAGCAGCGGGGGAAGGTCACCACAACGCTGGAGCCAGAAGGGATCAGGCTGCAGACAGAGTTGAGGAGAATGGAGCTGGAATTTGAGCAGAGGAAGTTCCAGATGGAGATGGAGGGAGAGAGAGAGGAGAAGTGAAGAGGCCAAGCGAGAGGAGAGAGGGCGCCAGAGGAAATTTGAACTGGAGAAGCTACAACTCCAAAGACCAGCGCCAGAGTAAGTAAGTGGCATGGGTGAACCTGAACCTCCAGGACTGGGTTGCAAATTAAATTCTAAATTAATAGCTGAATTTAAAGAGGGGGAAAGATATGGATGCATTTTTAAATTCATTTGAAAAGGTATGCATTCAGGAAAAAATTCCCAGAGAGTCTCGGAGCTTCCAGCTATCCCCGCTGCTTACCGGGAAAGCACGTGATACATTGGGTCAAATGGACAATAAGGACAGTAATGATTATGGAAACTTAAAGCTGCCTTGCTAAAAAAGTATGACTTGACCACTGAAACGTACAGAGTTAAGTTCCATAAGCTTAGGAGAAGCCCTGACACGAGCTACGAGGAACTAGCCACAAAACAATGTCAGTTTCTGAAATGCTGGTGGGAAGGGATAAAAGCAACTCTGTAGAGAAAATTGAGGATGTTGTACTTTTGAAGCAGTTGTTTTGGGCTTGCCCAGCAGAGCTGAAAACCTGGTTAGAGGACCAAGATCCAAAAACAGTGCAGGAGGCTGCTGAGCTCTCGGACTGCTATGCCAGGAGCAGGGCTGCTCTGAAAGGGAGTGGGGTGGGTGTGGCAGCGCAGAAAAGGAAAAGTGCGCCTTCAGGGCAGCTAAAATCCTCACTGCCTCCCCACAAAGCAGACAGCCCCAGGTTACAAAGAAAGGATTTGCCTGATAAAAGAACTGATTGTTGGTTCTGCAAACAACCTGGGCATATTGCAAGCCAGTCTCCTAAAAAGGCACAGAGTGCACAAAGTGGTGCTGGGAAAGAGGTGTTCTTTTTGTGTATCCCGAAAAGCATGCCAGTAAACATGAGGGAGCACATACACCCAGTTACTGTGAATGGGGTGCAAACCCATGTGTTAAGGGACACGAGGCGTCCCTTACTTTGGTAAAAGGGAATTTGGTTGAGCCTGAACAGCGTATACCTAATCAGTCTGTTACAGTATGGGGATTCACTGGGGAAGAGAAAACTCTGCCACTTGCTAGTGTCCTCCTGGACTGGAGTGAGACAGGAGAGACTGTGCAAAAAGTTGCAGTGGCAGAAAAACTTGCCCTGGATGTGATTACAGGGAACAACCTCCAAAAGGGGGTGGTGTGTGCAGTTGCCAGCAGTCAGTCGGCAAAGGCAGACTGTAGTTCCCTAGACCCCATAGAAGCCCCTGTGGAAAACACTGGGAGGCTGGTTCCCCATCCTGTGTCTTCTGAGATGGAGACGACGAACATATGAAATACCAGCAGAAACAGGCCTCACAGTCTATCGAGTCTGCCCGATTGAGCAGCTAGCCCATCAACTTGCAGCTACCCCACCTCCCTCCTCCTATTAACTACCCCCCAACTCTGTCCCACTGTCTCTTAAATCCTCCCACCGTTCTACACGATACCACCTCCTCATGCAGAGTGTTTCACTTATCTACCACCCTTTCTGGGAAAAAGTGTCTCCTGATTTTCCTCCTGAACCTCCCCCCTTCAATCTCAGCTGATGCCCTGTCGTGTCCCTCCTCTGTTTGATCTGAAGAATCCCTTCTGTATTAATCCTGTTAATACCCTTTAGGTACGTAAAGATTTCGATTATATCCCCCCATCCCTCCTCTCTTCCAGGGAATACATCTGCAGCTCTCCCAGCCTCTCCTCATAGGATTTACCCTCAAGTCCCTGTATCATCTTGGTTGCCCTGCGCTGCACCCCCCTCCAGCAATCTGATGTCCCTCTTCAGGAATGGTGAAAGGGGGGTAGAAATTCCCCAGGTAGCAGTTAACAAAACAGCTACAGATGGCTACTCTGAGGAGAGAGGTGGTAACCAGTGGTCAGAGGGTTAGGGATGGCAGTGACCCTGAATACCCTGATGCCAGAGCTATGGACCCCAGTTTAGAGACTGAAGGGGACATGTCCCATGCCTTGGGAATGTGTAAAGATTTTGCAGCTGCTCAGAAAAATTACCCTAGTTTACAGATACTGAGAGATTGTGCAGAATCTGACGGGATACAGGGAGGTGATGGGACACACAGAGTATAATGGAACAATGGACTACTGTATACACAGGACGTAAGGACAGAGGG
Organism: Neoceratodus forsteri; assembly: GCA_016271365.2. Lineage (NCBI taxonomy): Eukaryota > Metazoa > Chordata > Ceratodontiformes > Ceratodontidae > Neoceratodus > Neoceratodus forsteri. The sequence goes on along the minus strand of CM057449.1, from coordinate 910,241,260 downwards.
AGGGGTGATGAGCAGGCAGCTTGTCATTCCCCAGGGGTACCGTGAGCAGTTGCTCAAGACTGCTCAAGATATACCCATGTCTGAACATCTGGGAATCGCACGCACTATGCAGTAACTGGCCCAGAATTTCTATTGGCCCAACTTCACCCAGCAGGTGAAAGAATATAGCAGGTCTTGTCACCGGTGCCAAGAAAAAGGGAAGGCGGGTAGTAAAACCCAAGCCGCCCGAATTCCCTTGCCCATAGTGGAGGAGCCATTCCAGAGGGTAGGAATGGATACTGTGGGGCCTTTGAATACCCCCAGCTCCTCCGGGAAGAGGTTTATCCTAACAGTGGTGGATTATGGCACCCCGTACCCAGAGGCAGTCGCCCTATCCTCAGTGAGGACAGAAAGTGGCAGATGCCTTGCTAGGGATTTTCTCCTGTGTTGGGTTCCCCCAGGAGGTTATCGCTGATCGAGGGGTTCCTTCATGTCGGACCGGATGAAGTGTTTGTGGGAGAAGTGTGGGGTGGTGCAGAGATGCATGACACCTTATCACCCGCAAGACAATGGGCTTGTGGAAAGGTTTAATGGTACTCTTAAATCAATGCTCCAAGCATTTGCTGAACAGCATGGGAGGGACTGGGAGAAATATCTTCCCCACCTGCTGTTCGCATATAGGGAGGTGTACCAAGAGTCAACAGAGTTCTCCCCCTTCAAGCTCTTATATGGACGCAGGGTGCATGAGCCCCCAGACTTGATCCAGGAGGACTGAGAAGGCAAGAATGCCACCCAGGGAACTCCCATAGTGGATTATGTCCTTAAGTTTAGGGAAAAGCTGAAAGAGCTTATGGGAACAGCCCAGAGCAACCTGGCAGCAGCCCAGCAGAAGTAAAAGGTATGGTATGACCACAGAGCTAGAGCTCGGTTGTACACTGTGGGTCAGAAGGTCATGGTCCTAATCCCAGTCCGGAGAGACAAGCTGCAGGCCGAGTGGGCAGGACTGTACAAAGGAGTCAGACTGGTGAATGACGTAAATTACACTGTAGAACTGCCTGACAGGAGACATACCCAAAGGATATACCATGTCAACATGATGAAGCCATATGCAAATAGGGCTGACACAGTCTTTGTAGTGTGCAGTCCTGGGGAGAGGACACACGAGGAAGACCCCCTTCTGGACTTGCAGGAAGAAAGCAAGCGGGAGTCCTCTGTGGAGGCAATCAAAATATAGCCCCAGTTGACCCCGGACCAGATACAGGAAATATGGGAGGTTTTAGCAGACTTTGCCCCATTGTCTAATGCCAAGCCTGGACTAACCCCGCTTAGCGACACACAATGTAGATACGGGGATGCAAGCGCTCATACGGCAGACAGCATACTGGGTGTCAGAGGCCGTCCAAAAGGACATTAGTAGGAAGGTGGAGGAAATGCTGTATTTAGGGGTAATCCAGAAATCCCACAGCCCCTGGGCCTCACCGTAGTCCTTGTTCCCAAGCTGGATGGCTCTATTCGTTTTTGTGTGGACTGTCGTTGACTCAACGCAGTCACGAAGTTGGACGCCCACCCAATGCCATGGACGGACAAACTACTGGACAACTTGGGAGGGGAGACATACCTTACCACTACTGTCCTGATGAAAGGGTACTGGCAGGTGGAGTTAACTGCCAGAGCTAGGGAGAGGTCATCATTTCGATATGGTTATTTGAGTTTAAGGTAATGTCTTTTGGAAGGAAGAATGCCCCTGCCACCTTCTAAACATTGGTGAACCAGGTGTTGCATGGTACTAAAGAGTACACTGTGGCGTACCTGGATGATATTGCCATTTTCAGTACCAGCTGGGAGGAACACCTATCCCATCTTAAGGAAGTATTGGGTAGGATACAGAGGGCTGGGCTCACTGTAAAAGCTGAAAAATGCCAGGTGGCCATGGCTGAGGTGACATACTTAAGGCATGTAGTATGGTGGGGACAGCTCCGTCCTAATCAAGCAAACATTGAGGCAATCGAGGCATGGCCCAGACCTGAAACACAGAAGCAGATTCTTAGTTTTCTATGGACCGCAGGGTACTATAGAAAATTTGTATCAAACTACAGTGCCCTGGCAGCTCCCCTTTCTGGCCTGCTAAAGAAGAGGAGGAAGGGAACATTGTTTAACCAGGAGTAGCACACTAAGCCGGAGCTTGTTTTCAGATGCGACCTGGGAGCACAAGGAAGTTAAGTGACTTGCTCAGGATCACACAGTATGCACCTAGGCGGCTGTAGGATTCAAACCCTGGTCTCCAGATCTGCAGCTCAGAGCCTTAACCCACAGCACTACACTGCCTCCTAGAAAGAATGCCTAAAAAGGTAAACTGGGACCCAGTCTGTGAACGAGCCTTTTCATGGCTAAAGGAAGCACTGTACGGTGCTCCTGTATAAGCCAGTCCAGACTACAGTAAACCATTTGTAGGCCAGACAGATGCCTCAGGTGTGGGTATTGGGGCAGTACTTAGCCAGACTTCTACCCAAGGGAAAGATCACCCAATAGTGTACCACAGTAAGAAATTACTTCCCAGGGAACAGGCTTATTCTACAGTGGAGAAAGAATGCCTTGCAATGGTGTGGGCACTAAAGAAATTAGAGCCATACCTATACGGGAGGCCCTCTGAGGTACAAACAGATCATAACCCTCTGGTTTGGCTGGCAGAAATGGGTAAAACGAATGGTAGGCTTTTAAGATGGAGCCTTGCCTTGCAGGGTTGTAACATGACTGTCACTTACAGGGCAGAGGTAGCAAACACAGATGGTTATCCCGACAGAGCAGTTAACTGAATTTGGGGAACTCATCACATGCCTAGGAGGAATAGATTCCCTCAAGTTCAGTCTAGGAGGGAGAAGCGTAACGTGATAACCGTCTACTAGTTATGTGCATATAATTTTGATATAACTATATCTTTTAGACTTCTGCTTAGGAAAAAGGCCAAGCAGCAAAGCCTCATGGACCATGGCATTTTAAAAGAGAGGAAAAAAGGGTCTGCCCTCTCACTGACCCAATGGATAAACTAATTAAGAGCTTCCTTTTTGACACCTACCTGTCAGAGTCTATGTTAACTGCTATAACAACTTGTAAAACAGCCACTGTTTTGAACCTAGGAAACTAGCCATAAAAGACTGCATTTCTGCGACATCAGGAGGTAAGCCAACTCTGACAGATACCTGTGAAAATTCTCACATCTAAGAGAGGTGCTTTGCAGGATGTTTCTCTGAAACATCAAAGGGGGAATGCGAATTATAAACTATGGTCTGATGAGGAAACAGACTGTCTTATTTATAATTAAGATATTGCTATCTTTGCAGTTTTCAAACAGACAGTCAGATGAGACATTTGGGTATACAGTGGTCATGTTACAAATTACTTACAGGACTAAGAGTGACCTCATGTGCTGTGGCATCACAGGGAGGTTGGGACTATATCTTTGAATATTATCAGTTGGCTGAAAGGACAGAATCATCTTTCACTTTTGGACTCCTGAAAGAACACACTCTTGTTTCAACTTTGCAAGACTTAACACACTTGTGTTCTGGACCTAAGAAGCACTTCTGCCAAAATCAGGTAATTTCAGCAGCACTATTTACCAAATGAAACTGGGGTAGGATTAGTTACTCAATATAAGGCGATTTGTTTATAATTGTACATTTATTTTTCTGACTGTACCATTAATGTTATTTTTTCCGTGTTTTGTATTTTATAATATTTTTAATTTTAGTAAACTTTGATCTTACTTCGAGAGGGTTCCTGCAGTAGGTCTTCACATATAGGAATGCACCCCTTGGCGTCAGGTTCCAACGGCAAACTTGTAGATAGCAATCATCAGCGGGGACCGACCCCGATGTCAGGTGATGTGACGTCAGCCCGACTATAAAAGCGGTGGTCCTGCGTCCGCCCTCCAGTTCTTTCCTGCCATTGCCTCGGTTAGTTCAGCTCACAAGTTAGAAGAGCGATCTAACGCTCACGAGTCAGTTGAAGTTTTTTTCTTCATATCTTAACTTTTTTCTTCACTGATACAACCGATTGTATGTCGTCTCGTATAAAGAAGAAGTGCTCGAAGTGTGGAGCCCAAATCCCGTACAGGGACGACCATTCCCGCTGCCTCTTATGCTTAGGGCCCCAAGCACAACTCTGATGAGTGTGGCATCTGCCAGGCCTTCAATCAAGCCACTAGGACCAGGCACAAGCAGACCCTCGAGGCCCACCTCCTTACCCGGTGGCTGGCATCGATGGAAAAGGAGCTCCAGGAATTGAGGGAAAGGTCGTCGTCGCCGGCCTCCAGAAAAAAGGAGGACAAGGAGAAACGCCGGGACAGAAGTCAGTCGCCGCGCGGGAGGCCTGCTCCAAAAATTGTAAGTACTCCTTAAGGTACCCCATCTGCCTCTTTGGGCCGGGCACCTTCTCCCCCTCCTGCTCAGGTGAGCGGGCAGCAGGGGGTAGCCTCTATCGAGGTTTCTGTTGTGTCTCCTCTAAGCACCACTGATAAGTCACCCCTTAACCCCATCAACAGGTGCACGGCATTGACCGATAAGCCTAGATGCGGCCTTTCTGCTGCCACTAGTCCGGTTAGGTCCGATAAGTCAGACGGCAGATCCTCCATTGCCTGCCCAGACCCTTCTCACCCGTTGGGCTCCCGTGAGTCCCCCGTCACCGGCCTAAGTGTGCTGTCAAGAGACCCTGCATCCCTCCAGGTCCTGCACCCCAGAGATTAGCCACCTGATCCTGCATTGTCCCTGCCAACAGGATAGTTTTTTGACCTTTCGTTGGGGTCCCTCCCAGAATTACCCCCTCCTCCAGGTCTGCTGCCGCCTCCAGACAAGAGTCCGTCACCGGCTAAGGATCCTGCTATGGCACCCCCTCCCTCTGGACCTTCAGGGGCCCTCCCAGATCCCACGCCACCCAGTGGCCCTTTGGCACCTCCCTGGTAGGCCCAATCGAACCTCCTGGCAATCTTCCGGAGCCAGACCCCCAGGCACCGCAGCCGGGCGACCTGCCGTCGGCTCCTTAGTACCCGACGCCAGGCCACGTGCCTCCGATGTTGGGATACCCGATACCGGGATACCCTGGGTACAACCCTTACGACTATACTCCTGGATTGCCAGGCTTTCAATACCCTTCTTGGCAATACCAGCAGTACCCAGGCTACCCGGGCTACCAGCCTCCACCTCCTCCTCTACCTTCAGTGCCAGATCGAGAGACGATCCCCACGTGGTGGCAGGATGCGAGGACCCAGCTCATCACAGAGCTCAGGCAGTCTATGGGAGACATCTCTCTTCCCAGGGCCCCTCCCCCACCGATACCCTCCGGCCGAGCAGCGGGTGCTCTACTAGTAGGCTCATCTGGGGTAGACCCTTCCATCCCCAGCGGTTCTGAGCCTTCCGACTCGGACTCAGACTCCGATCCTTCGGCCCCTCGGTTCCCAGTCGAGGTACCACTCTAGGAGTTCCCAAAATCTCTTCTAGAGGATTTGCACACTATTCAGGCATCATGAGGCTGGCCTTCCAAAGAAGTGGATCCCCAGCGTAAGAGACTGGCGGAACGTTTAGATCTAGCCACTACAGATCCTCTACCCATCCCCGCCCCGGATGGGTCCTCACGAGGATTTGGTCTACTATTTGGCAGCAGCCGTCATCCATCCCTGCTGTCTCCAGAAAGGCAGATCGTACCTACTATCCCCCAGAAGGGATTCAACATCTCACGACTCATCTCAAAGCTGACTATGGTGATTACTGCCGCTCACGACCAGTCAGCGCAACCAAAGCATTTGAGTTCCTCGCCTCCCGACAAGGACTCTTGGCAGTTGGATCAGTTTGGCCGGAAGATCTATTCCTCTTCCTCTTGTGCCATCCGGTCCCTCAACTATGTTTCACACATGGTGGCATTCCAGAAGACCTCTCTCTCTCTCTCCGAGCTGGAGAAGGACCTTCAGGAGGTCCAGGATGAGTCACTTCGAAATAAACTGCTGGACAAAGTCAGAATGGGCAAGTCTTCTTGTCGTCATGCTTTGTGTGTAACGTACGACTCAGTAGACTCAGTGGCTAGGGCAGCAGCCATGGGGATCTGTATCCGTCGCCTTTCCTGGCTTAGGATTGCAGGTCTGGTTTCGGCAGTGACGCCAAAGATATAATTACGGGGCTGCAAGAGAGCGGACGCTTCCTTCAGGACGTACATGCAATGTTCCGGACGGGGCAGAAGAAACAGCCTTTCCGTCGGCAAAGGAGACAGAATAAAAACCAGGGTAAACGTAAGGGCAAGCGACGAGCCCCCGGTTTGGGAGCCCAAACTCCCCAGGCCAAGTTCCCTAAGCCGGCCTCCGGGGCAAAAGCTCCCCTCCCCTCGGCATCCTGACTCCTTTCACCTCCTTCCGCTACATCCAGCAGTCACGGAGGAACCGGAAGGAAGGAGGTTTGGCCTCCACCTGGAGGGGTGGAGGTTCGTCACCGCAGAATCATGGGTGTTACAACTCATCCAGCGAGGTTACTTGATAAGAGTTTTCTGAGATCCCTTCCCCTCATCCTCTGGGACGGTCTTTTTATCCAAGGGATCAGATTCCCATAGTCTTCCAGGAGATTCAGGACCTCCTGTTAAAAGCGGCCACAGAACCTTTCCCTCAAAACCAGCTAGGAAGGGGATTTTACTCCCACTTCTTCCTAGTTCCAAAGAAGATGGGCGATCTGAGACCGATCCTGGACCTAAGCATGTTCAACCTCTTCAGCGAGTACAAGAGGTTTCGCATATTGACCCTTCAGGGGCTTCTTCCCCGCTCCAAACAAATTCTTGGCTGTGCTCCCTGGACATGCAAGATGTCTACCTGTATATCTCTATCCTTCCGGCCCACCGCCGCTTCCTCCGTTTTTCTTTTCAGGAGAACCATTTTCAGTTCCGAGCACTCCCCTTCGGCCTTTCCTCGGCCCCCCGGGGGTTCACCAAGTGTTCAACGGTGGTTGTGGCTTTTCTTCACCGCCAGGGCATTTACGTGTTCCTGTACCTGGACGACTGGCTCCTCGCGGTACCCTCTCCGAACAGCCTGAAAGAGTCTCTTTCTTTCACTCTGAGCTTGTTTGCTCTTCTGGGTATCATGGTCAATTTGTCCAAGTCCCAGCTAGTACCATCTCAATGGCTCCAATTCATTGGAGCAGTACTAGACACAGTTCAGAGCAAGGCTTTTCTGCCATCACATCGAGCCGAGACCCTAGTTTCTCAAGCCACTCCCGTGGCCCAGGCTTGGTGGATCCTAGCACATGCTGTGCTTCGTCTCTTGGAATTGATGGCAGCGGCCATTTCCACAGTCCCCATGGCCAGACTTCACATGAGGGTCACCCAATGGTCTTTTTGAGTCCAATGGGATCAAAGGACAGACAACATGAACCAGAAGGTCATGATCTCCAACAGCATACAGAGAGATCTTCGCTGGAGGCAAAATCTTTCCAATCTTTTACAGGGAACCCCTTTCCATTCCCCTATGCCTACCCAGATCCTTACCATGGACACCTCAGAATTGGGCTGGAGAGCTCATCCGGGGGTTCACAAGACATAAGAGTCTTGGTCCGACCAGGAACTTCTGCTCCATACCAACACTCTGGAGACCAGAGTAGTTCTGTATGCCCTCCAGGCTTTCCAATCCCTTCTATTATCGGGATCACTTCTTATCCAGATGGACAACACGTCCACAGTTTGGTACATCAACAAACAGGGATGAACGTGCTCTTACCCTCTCTGCAGAGAAGCAATGAGGGTTTGGTACTGGGCAATTCAGCAAAGCCTTTTCTTGACAGCAGTCCACATTCCAGGCGTAAGCAACGTCCTGGCGGACAGTCTCAGTCGATCAGTAGCCAAGGCTCACGGGTGGGAGTTAAAGCTAGAGGTGGTCGAAGATCTCTTTCTTCGATGGGGTCGGCCAAAGACAGATCTGTTCACCTCTCCATTCAATGCAAAACTACGCAACTTTTGCTCGCTCGTTCCCAGGCATGGTGCTTTTTGGCGAGATGCATTGTCTCCCTCTTGGACAGGGAGCTTTCTTAACGCTTTTCCTCCCTTTCCTCTCATTCAGAAGGTTCTGGTGAAACTTCAGGAGGAAGGACCACATTTGATTCTGATTGCTCCTCTCAGGCCACGCCAGATTTGATACCCTGTCTTACAACATGTGGCGCTAGAACCTCCAGTTCCCCTGCCGTAATCCCACGACCTTCTGACTCAGAAGCAGGGCACCCTGGTGCACCCGAGCCTTCGGTCTCTTCACCTTCATGCGTGGCACCTGTGGACATAGCGGCCTCTCACTATGGTGTTTCTTCACAGGTTGCCCATATCCTGGAGGAAGCCAAAAATCTTCTACCAGATTCACCTACACCAGGAAATGGAAAAGATTCTCAATCTGGGCCCTAGCCAGGAGCTGGGATCCCTTTTCATGTTCAGCTGCCCAGTGTTAGAGTACCTCACACCTTTATCAGAGACAGGCCTTAGCTATTCTTCTATTAAGGTCCATCTCTCTGCGGTGTTGGCCTACCACCTCCTGCTGGAGGGCAAACCTTTGGCTCAACCAGAGGTCGACAAAACTTTTTTGAAAGGCATCCTCCACTTGAAACCTCTGGTCTGGAATCCCTGTCCCCCCTGGGACCCAACTTTTATGTTAGAAAAGCTGACCTTGCCTCCTTCTGAACCAGCCTCTAGCTGTGACATGTGCTTCCTTTCCTGAAAGACTCTGTTTTTAGTTGCAGTAACTTTGGCCAGAAGGGTTTAGAACTTCAGACGTTTATCTGAGTAGTCCTTTGGACAAACCCTTCATTTCTTCTAAAGGTAGTTTCAGAAACCACTCTCAACCAGAGTGTAGAACTGCTGGTCTATTATCCACAGCATTTTAACAGGGGGGAATACCTCCTGCACACTCTTAATGTGCACAGGATTCTGAGGTATTAAACAGACTGGACTAAAGAGGTCTGCAAGACGAATCAGCTCTTTGTGGCCTTTGCTCCCCAGTGCCAGGGCAAGGCCATTTCCAAACAGACCATTTCTAGGTGGTTGGCTAACGGCATCCACTTCACTTACCAAATGCATGGGAAATCCCTTCCAGGGGCGGTTAAGGGTCACTCCACTAGGAGTGTTGCTACTTCTAATGCCTTTTTCAGGAATGTGTCCACTGCAGAGATCCATGCAGCGGCCATGCAGTCATCTGTCCAAACCTTCACTAAGTATTACAGTCTAGACATCACCTCCAGGTGCAGAACTGGGTTTGGGCTTGCGGTTCTGCAAGGCCTCCTGTCGTAACTTGCAGATTGCGACTTCTCCTCCTCTTGAAAGTACCTCTGTATTATTTCTTTTGGACTGCTTGGTATTCAGTCCTGTATGTGAAGACCTACTGCAGGAACCCTCTCGAAGTAAGATACTGCAATTACATAAGAACTTACTGTAACAGCAGATCTTCGAGTGAGGTTCCTGCAGTAGGTCTAGTTTCCTACCCACCTTCCCCCTACTCCTGGAATGTTTCCTTCATTTTCATCCTGCCTAGCCTTTGGGACTAGAGAGGAAGCATGGTTCTAGGAGTCTTCACTCCTATTTTTTCTACTTACCTTTTTCTAGGTCTCCGGTGGAAAAGCACTGGAGGGCGGGTGCGGGACCGCCCCTTTTACAGTCGGGCTAACATTACATCACCTGACGTTGGGGGCGGTCCCTGCTGATGATTGTTATCTACAAGTTTGCCATTGGAACCTGATGCCAGGGGGCGCAGTCCTATATGTAAAGACCTACTGCAGGAACCTCTCTCGAAGTTCTACTGTTACAGTAAAATCTTACGTAACTGCAATTTTTCCTTAAAATCCTGCCTGAGACATTTTCTCATTTTGAGTGTGAATGCTGGGACAGTGCTGATTATTCTGACATAACTATTAAAGAGCAGCTGACGCCTTCAGCATAACTTAAACAAAATGTAATATTTAGCACAGTTCAGTTTATATTTCACATTTGTTCTGTATTTTTCCTCCTCATTATTTATTACTGAGGCCAGCTGCATGAAAACAGGATTTCGGCTCCTGAAGAATGTCACAAACACACTCAGCAGATCAGGCCCTCTGCTCCCACAGGGCCAACCTCAGAGTGCAATAGTGTGAACAGGTAACAGACAGGGTAACCCTCCTGTCTGCTTTTGGGAACAAATCATCTTCAGTTTCAAGTTCTGGGGGGATTCAAACTGTGAAACTTATGCTAGTGTACCCAATGTACAGGCTCAGATACGTACCCTCTTTGGGGACTGCAGTACAATCTTTCGCCTGGGGCACCAAGCCAAGCTTCCAAACTGAACCCTTTTAACTCTATAAGAGACCTTAGGTATATTCTTACCTTTTTACTCAAGCTTAGTAACACCATCAAGCTGTTTAACAGTTTTGTCAGACTTAACCCCCTATACATCACATGCAAAAAAAAAAAGAACTGGCAGACACCCAGGCAGTATTTTAAAGAAAAGGTACTTTACTAAACGATGATAAAACTATGAAAAATGCAAACACAGAACAATATATCAAAGAGCTCACAATCACATAAAAGAACAAGGGAAATGTACAAAACAAAAACTCCTATCATAATACATTTAGTCCTTTGCTGTCTAAGGCATTACCTCTGGAATTGCTTAAGTTAGATCAGAGAACTGTTTCTCTCGGAGTCCCAAAATAATATGACTCATTTCAGACACAAGTATCAGTTTAAACTGTGTCTCCACACCTCTTCTGTGAGTCATTTAGCTCCTCCTTTTAGAATAAAAAAAAATATAAACATGATGTCCTATCAGGAGGTATATTAAATAATGTGACAGCAAAAAACTCATTTCCCAAATTATGAGTCTTTGATCAATCAGTTCCTTTGAGGTTTACAACCCTGAATCCATCACCCAGGTGTGAGATGGCCAACAGGAATCAGCTTAATGACTTCCTGCTTCTGAAGTCATAAAGTCACATTTGATTTCCACTTCAAACACATGAGGTCATAAAATGCAATTTCTCAAGGAAGTTAATTACATTACAGAGATCTCCTGGTCAGTTTACATATCCTGTAGCTTCACTGAAACCTGGGGAGACCCACTGAAGCACAGGCTGTCTTAGGTGAGACAATCACATACTATATTTCTATATTTTACAAACATCATACAATAATCATAACCAGCTGGCCAAGCGTCACACTAAGTTCATCTATTCCTGTTGCTTTCTCCTCACCTGAAGTCATGATGCACTGATTGTGGCATCACGATTTAATTTACAAATATCATACAATAATCATAACCAGCTGGCTAAGTGTCACACTCCTCCCCACCTAGACTGAATTTGGGGGCTCTATCCCCTGCATGGGATGAGCTTCCCAAGTCAGTTCACTCCTCATATAGACGCGACAAGCCATCTGCGTTGTACGATCGTCATGTCATACCCATGCAAGGCAAGACTCCATCTTAATAGTCTACCATTAGTTTTTCCCATTTGTGTCAGCCAAACCAAGGGGTTGTGGTCAGTTTGTACCTCAAAATGCTGCCCTTAAGTATGGCTCTAACTTCTTTAGGGCTCACACTATGGCAAGACACTCTTTTTCCACACTAGAGTAAGCCTGCTCCCTGGGAAGTAACTTTCTACTCAGGTACACTACAGGGTGATCTTTCCCTTGGTTGGCTGTCTGACTCAGTACTGCCCCAATACCCATGTCTGAGGCGTCAGTCTGGACTACAAAGGGTCTACTATAGTCAGGACTTGCTAACACAGGAGCACTGCACAGTGCCTCCTTCAGTCTGGTAAAGGCTTTTTCACAGGCTGATTCCCAAGTAATTTTCTTAGGCATCTTTTTCTTTACCAGGTCAGACTGGGGAGCAGCCAGAGCACTGTAATTGGGTACAGATTTCCTATAGTACCTTGCTGTCCCTAGAAAACTCCTTACCTGCTTCTGTGTCTCTGGTCTGGGCCATGCCTTCTCAGCTTTGACAGTGAGCCCGGCCCTCTATATCCTGCCCAGCACTTCCCTAAGGTGGGACAGGTGTTCCTCCCAGCTGGAACTAAAGATGGCAATGTCATCCAGGTATGCCACAGCGTACTCCTCAGCACCATTTAACACCTGGTTCACCAACCTTTGGAAAGTGGCCGAGGAGTTCTTCATTCCGGAAGGCATTACTTTAAATTCAAATAAGCCTATCAGAGTGATGAAGTCCAACCTCTCCCTAGCTCTGGCAGTTAACTCTACCTGCCAATACCCCTTTGGCAGGTCAGTAGTTGTAAGGTAGGTCATCCCTTCCAACTTGTCTAGAAGTTCTTCCATCCGGGGTATTAGGTGGGCGTCTGACTTCATAACTGCATTCAGTCCACACAGAAACGAGTAGAGTCATCTGGCTTGGGAACAAGGACTATGGGTGAGGCCCAGGGGCTGTGGGATTTCTGGATTACTCCTAAATCCAGCATTTCCTCCACCTCCCATCTAATGTCCTTTTGGCAGCCTCTGACATCCAATATGCTGTCCGCCATATGAGCATCTGTGTCCCTGTCTCCACATTGTGTGTCGCTAAGGGGCTTAGTCCAGGCTTGGCGCTAAACAGTGAGGCAAAGTCTGCTAAAACCTCCCTTACTTCCTGGATTTTGTCCGGGGCCAGCTGGGGTGACAGTTTAACTGCCTCCACAGAGAACTCCTGCTTGCTGTCTTCCAGCAAGTCCAGAAGGGGATCTCCTTCGTCAGTCCCCTTCCCAGGACTACACACTGCAAACACCATGTCAGCCCTATTAGCATACGGCTTCATCATGTTGACATGGTAGATTCTTTCTGTATGTCTTCTGTCAGGTAATTCTATGATATAGTTCACATCATTTACCTTTCTACTTTGTACGGTCATGTCCACTCAGCCTGCAGCCTGTCTTTCTGGACCGGGATAAGGACCATAACTTCCAGACCCACCGTGTACGAGCGAGCTCTGTCTCTGCTGTCGTACCACACTTTCTGTTTCTGTTGGGCAGCTGCCAGGTTGCTCTGGGCTGTCCCCATAAGCTCCTTCAGCCTTTCCCTAAACCTAAGGACGTAATCCACTATGGGAGTTCCCTGGGTGGCATGCTTGCCTTCCCAGTCCTTCTGGATCAAGTCTAGGAGCCCGCGTACCCGGCGTCCATATAAGAGCTCGAAGGGGGAAAATCCTGTTGTCTCTTGGGGCACCTCTCTGTATGCAAACAACAGGTGGGGAAGGTATTTCTCCCAGTCCCTCCCATGCTGTTCACCAAACGCTTGCAGCACTGACTTCAGGGTACCGTTAAATCTTTCCACAAGCCCACTGGCTTGTGGGTGATAAGGTGTCATGCGCCTCTGCACCACCTCACACTTCTCCCACAAACATTTCATCAGGTCCGACACGAAGGAGCCCCTCGATTGGTGATAACCTCCTACGGAAACCCAACATGGGAGAAAATCTCAAGTACGGCATCTGCCACTTTGTCTGTCCTCAGTGAGGATAGGGCAACTGCCTCTGGATACCGGGTGGCATAATCCACCAGTCAGGATGAACCTCTTCTCGGAGGAGCTGGGGGTATTTAAAGGCCCCACAATATCCATTCCCACCCTCTGGAATGGCTCCTCCACTATGGGCAATGGAATTGGGGCGGCTTGGGTTTTCTTAACCACCTTCCCTATTTCTTGGCACTGGTGACAAGACCTGCAATACTCCTTCACCTGCTGGGTGAAGTTGGGCCAATAGGAATTCTAGGCCAACCACTGCGTAGTGTGCACGATTCCCAGATGACCAGACAAGGGAATATCATGTGCAATCTTGAGCAACTGCTCATGGTACCCCTGGGGAAAGACAAGCTGCCTGCCTATCACCCCTCCCTCTGTCTTAGCATCCTGCATATGCATCAGTCTATTGTCTCAATAAACTTTATGTTTTCTGTCACCTCCCTGTACTCCATCAGAGTCTGCCCAAGCCCTCAGCTTCTCTAGACTAGGATCACTTTACTGAGCAGCTGCAAACTCCTTAAACATTCCCAAGGCATGGGACAGGTCCCTGTCAGTATCTAAATTAGGGTCCCTAGCTCTAGTGTAAGGGCACGGCACTCCGGATCACTGTCATCCCTAACCCTCTGACAATGGGTCACCCCCTCCTTCTTTGAAGTAACCCTACATAGCTGTGTGGTTAACTGCTCCTGGGGAAATTTCTACCTCCTTTTCATTAGTCTCCATATCAGGAGATACAGGCTGGGGAACCAGCCTCCCAGTGATTTCCACAGTGGCTTCTATGGGGTCCAGGGAACTATAATTTTCCCTTCCCGTTTGGATAAGGGTAACTGCATACACCATCCCCTGTTTGAGATTGTTGCCAAGGTGACTTCAACTGCTAAAGTTTTAGCTATAGCCACCTGTTGCACAGTTCCCCGTTTCAACCCAGTCTAGGAGAACACTAGTGAGTGGCAATGTTTTCTCCTCCCTAGTGAAGCCTTGTACAGTTACAAATTTATTGGGTATAAGATGACCAGGCTCTACCAGATCCCCTTTTACCAATGACAGGGATGCCCCTGTCTCTCTTAACCCTTGAGTCTGTACACCATTCACAGTAACTGGATGCATGTGTTCCCTCATGTTCACAGGCATGCTTCCAGGGATGCACAAACAACCCACTTCTTTCCTAGCCTCATTGTGCATATTGCTCGTCCTTTTGGGACACTGTCTGGCAATATGCCCTGTTTCTTTGCAAACCCAACATTCATTTTTTTTCTCTGCAAAAATCTTTTCTTTGAAACCTGGGGCTAACTGGTTTCAGTGGAGGCAGTGAGGGTCTTAGCTGCCCTGAAGGCACGCTTTTCCCTTTCTGCACTGCCACGCACAACCCAATTCGCTCTCCGAGCAAGTCTGCTCTTGGCATAACGGTCCGAGAGTTCAGCAGCCTCTTGCACTGTTTTGGGATCTCGGTCCTCCAGTCAGGTTTTCAGCTCTGCTGGACATGTCCAAAAAAACTGCTCTAACAATATAACATTTTCAATTTTATCTACAGAGTTTGCTTCAATTCCTTCCCACCAACGTTTTAAAAACTGACATTGTTTCATGGCTAGCTCCTCATAGCTCATGTCAGAGCTTCTCTTGAGCTTACCGAATTTAGCTCTGTATGCTTCTGCAGTTAAAACAAACTTTTTTAAAAGTGCAGCTTTAAGTTTTCTGTAATCATTACTGTCCTCAATGTCCATTTTACCCAACGCATCCTGAGCTTTCCCGGTAAGTAGCGCGAATAGCTGGAAGCTCCAGGACCCTCTGAAATCTTTGTCTGAATAGAAACTTTTTCAAAGGAATTTAAAAAGGCATCCATATCCTCCCCTTCTTTAAATTCAGCTATCACTTTGGAATTTAATTTGTAACCCAGTCCTGTAGTTCCAGTTAAACCCAAGCCACTTACCTGCTCTGGTGCTGGTGGTTAGAGTCGTAGCTTCTCCAGTTCATGTCGCCTCTGGAGCTCACGCTTTTCACGGTCCGCCTCTCGCTGTTCACATTCAGCTTCTTGCTGTTCTCACTCCCTCTTCTCCTCTGCGGCTCGCTGGCGCTCACGCTCTTCATGGTCAGCTTCTTGCTCCCTCTTCTCCTCTGCAGCTCATTTCCCTCACTCCGCTTCTTGACATTCTTGCTCAGTCTCTCTCTGGAACTCCAGCTCCATTCTGCGCAACTCAATCTGTAGCCTGACTGCTTCTGGCTCCAGAATGTTGGTGACCTTCAACTGCTGCTGTGGCCCTTCGCTTGCACTGGCCCTGCAGTCCTCCTCACCGGATCTGGACACTGCACTGGCCTCTGGCTCCTCCACGCCTGAGGTCTGGTCCTTTACAGTCACATTCTGTGACTCGACACTCCAGGCATCAGCGGCCATCAGAGCATCAATGAGGTTCTGCTTCGTAGCTCTCTCCTCGTGAAGGACTCCTCTCTCCATCTTCTTCCCTAACTACGGCTACTCTAACTTGCACTTTGCAAAAAATTAAAACAGGTAGGAACTTTGACTGTAAGCAAAATGATATTGTTCTGTTTACTCTTTTAAAAGTAAATCACTGCCTTATTTTGGAAGTGAGCTATACAGTATTAAGCTGACATACTGAACAGTTAAAACTTCTGCTAACAAATTTATCACACCACTGCCAACCAAATCTGTCACAAACGCACTCAGCAGGTCAGGATCTCTGCTCCCACAGTGCCAACCTCGGAGCGCAATAGTGTGAGCAGGTAACAGACAGGGTAACCCTCCTGTCTGCTTTTGGGTCCAAATCACCTTTAGTCTCAAGTTCTGGGGGGATTCAAACTGTGAACCTTATGCTAGTGTACCCAATGTACAGGCTCAGATATGTACCCTCTTCGGGGACTGTGGTACAATCTTTCGCCTGGGGCACCAAGCCAGGCTTCCAAACTGAAACCTTTTAACTCTATAACAGACCTTAGGTATATTCTTACCTTTTTACTCAAGCTTAGTAACACCATCAAGCTGTTGAACAGTTTTTTCAGACTTAACCCCCTATACGTCAGATGCAAAAAAAAAAAAAAAAAAGAACTGGCAGACACCCAGGTAGTCTTTCAAAGAAACGGTACTTTACTAAAAGATGATAAAAATATGAAAAATGTAAACACAGAACAATATATCAAAGAGCTCACAATCACATAAAAGAACAAGGGAAAAGTACAAAACAAAAACTCCTACCACAATACATTTAGACCTTTGTTGCCTAAGGTATTACCTCTGGAAGTGCTTAAGTTAGATCGGAGAACTGTTTCTCTCGGAGTACCAAAATAATATGACTCATTTCAGACACAAGTATCAGTTTAAACTGTGTCTCCACACCCCTTCAGTGTGTCATGTAGCTCTTCCTTTTAGAAAAAAAAAATACAAACATGATGTCCTATCAGGAGGTATATTAAATAATTTGACATCAGCAAAAACTCATTTCCCAAATGATGAGTCTTTGATCAACCAGTTCCTTTGAGGTTTACAACCCTGCAGTCCATCACCGAGGTGTGAGATAGCCAACAGGAATCAGCTTAATGATGTCCTGCTTCTGCAGTCATAGAGTCAAATTTGATTTCCACTTCAAAAACATGAAGTCATAAAAAGGCCAAAGAATGCAATTTCTCAAGGAAGTTAAATACATTACAGAGATCTCCTGGTCAGGTTACATATCCTGTAGCTTCCCTGAAACCTGGGGGAGGGGGGCACCTATGGAAGCACAGGCTGTCTTAGGTGAGACAATCACATACTATATTTCTTTATTTTACAAATATCATACAATAATCATAACCAGCTAGCCAAGCGTCACACTAAGTTCATCTATTCCTGTTGCTTTCTCCTCACCTGAAGTCATGATGCACCGATTGTGGCATCACAGTTACTTCCATGGCAACAGACTGTGATGTCACAACAGATGATTATGACTTGAAATAGGGAGTAAACTAGAGCCAGATGAACTCTAACAGACAAAGATGATGTATTTGTGCAAATTTCCTCTGTAATAAAAGATAGGGAGGAGAACTCTATGGAACATATTTGGAATACAAGCTAAATTGTACCTAATTCTTATGTTTTTCAAAGTTTTCTTTGAGGCATCAGTAGCTCTTTAAAGTGCTTATAGTGTGTCACCATATGCAGCAAGGTAAGGAAATACCTAGGTCTCAGTTGAGTCAAAAGGGGGATTGTGAACCAGGTTGGCTGCCCACTGGGTTAAGTACTGCACTGCTTTCCCCAAAGAGGGTGTGATATTTGGACCTGTTACCTAGGCGTGCTAGCAGAAATGGGTTCATATTTGCCCCCAGGATTCGAGATTGGTAGTTGCTCGGATCCAAAACAGACAGGAGGGTGTCCCCGTTTGTCTCCTGTTGACATACTGCACTTCAAGGCTGGGCACTGTGGGAGCAGAGGGTCTGACCCCCGGAGTGTGTTTGTGACACCGGCCACTGCGGAAACTGCTTTAGAGCTGTCCTTCAATTTAACCAGAGGATCCTGTTGATCGGGGTAACCCAAAATAACACAGGCTTAATAGTGCTCTAGGGTACAGGCCTGAAGAGTAGCGCACAAGCCACAAGCCTGTGGGTCGTGCTGAACTCCCAAGCAGTACACACATGCAGAGTGCGGATAGGTCTGAGACATCTTCTGAGCACAGGTGGAGCAGTGCTTGAAGCTGGGACTGGTTTTAGTATCGGGTTGTTCCAAAACAGAACAAAAAAAGCGGCTGAAAAGTTCTAAGACCGAGTGTTCAAACTTAGGGCCTACACCTAGCGTGGAGCTGTGATGGAAGAAACCTGCTTCCAGTGAAACAGACGATCTGATGTTATGGGGCGGTGCCAAGGATGACACCACTGAGGTGGGTGGGAGGGGCCAACTTGAAGACCTTCCAGCCCAGAATTGAAGGGAAAGGATTCTGCCAGAAGTGTGGCTACTACACCCCATCCACACCGCTTATCTCCACGTGTGACAGGGCAGAACCATAACACAGGAGTGGCGGAGCCACAAATGAGTTATGAAAGTCTTGCCCCATCAGAACTGATGATAAACTACATATTTTATGTCAGACGACCGTATATTCAATTTATACAACACTGGTTTAATAGCTATAACGTTTAAATCTTCTGTTTGTATGAAGACTTAACTGTTTTTCTTTGATTTCTGCTGCTGGCTTCAGTGCTTCACATGATTATTGTGATTTTAATTTTTTATTTTATTTTTTATACTTGTTAGCCGATGAGCAATACTGCCTGTTTTCACTAGCAACAAGTGTTGTAACATTCAGATATAAAAACACAGTACATACAAAATTTTTTAGAGTACAATATACCATAACAAAGGTGGCAGTAAAATTACAAGTGCATTCATTAGATGATACAAGCCACTGTTTTAATCTAGTTTTGAAGGAATTAACCATTGTGCAACCAGTAATTTTAACAGGAACACAATTATAGAAGGAGGAAGCCCTATATGAAACTGATTTCTGGCCTATTGTCTTTTTAAATGGTGTTTTTTTAAAAACATCAGAATGATATCATCAGAATTGTGAAAACTGCCTCCTGATTGGTTCAGTATTCCAATGGGACCTTTGCTAATACCAATTCTGACATACCCCAAAATGGAAGATTTCATGATAAGTGGGTCAAACAACACTGTATCAGTTTTATTCTGTTGCATTTCTCTCTACACTTGTATAAAACCAAGGCACCTGGAATGCTGCGATTGCGGAATTTGCCACAGAATTTGTATCATGCAGCAGAATATATGTAGTCCCTCAGAAATCATTCTTTTTCTTGTGAATTTTCATTTAGATACACATTTTTTTCATAGAACCTGGCTCCCTTCCACTCCTTGTTAATCCGAAAGTCCCTCCTCTATATTCCACATGTGATGTTATTGATGGCATCGCACAATATTTTGGCCAACAGCAGGACTATATTCTGCCACTGAAATGAATAAACTATGCTGCAGAAATCAACAACTGCCGCGGAAATCAGGACTACAGTGCTGCAAAGAGCTAGGGGCCCTGTACGAAACAGTATATCTACTGGTAAGGCACTTACATCTCAGTTTTATAGATGGCCCCAAACTCCATCTGCCCCTCTATCGGGAGACCTCTCAACATAAAGGGAAAGGAAACCTTAGCCCACTTTAATGTAGAGGGACCAGTAGATCACAGTTAGCAAAATTGTCAAGGCAGACTGTTTTTATGCACTCATGTTGCCATGTTTTCATTTTTTATCTGGTCTGCCATATCCCCCTTCCCAGCCAGCCAGCAGGGCAGGCAGCTATTGTTGTCGAAACTGAACCCTTTGCTTTTGACTGGGGGGATAGCAGCAGGAGTTGTCATGATTTTCATGGGTTGGAAAAAATGGCTGTATCTGATTAATGCGGCCCACATGGGGATTTTGCTCTCTGGCACTGGTTCCACTGTTGGCTTTTCAGGCTGAGGAACCATAAGGTACTTCTCTTTCTGCTCCTTTTCACCAGTTGTTGTGGGCATCTGCTGGTCAGAAGCACATTTTTGTTTATTGCCATCATTACAATCAGGGCTCCCCCTACAAGACATAGAAACATAGAATTTGACGGCAGATAAGGACCGCTTGGCCCACCCAGTCTGCCCATTTCCCTACCTACTGGATAAGCTGCAGATCCTAGTTAACCAGCAGCCTACTTCTTCCTACCCCCAACCCCCAGAATTACCTTATGACTATCCCATGCATGCTTGAATTCCACCACTGATTCTGACTAGACAACCTCCTCCGGAAGGCCGTTCCATGCATCCCACAACCCTCTCTGTGAAAAAAAATACTTTAAATTACCTCTGAGTCAGCCCCCATCTTCAAATTGTGCCCTCTTGTTCTTGCACACCTCTTTTGAAAGATGCTACCCTCTTGGACTTTGTTGATTCCTTGAGGTACTTGAAAGTTTCTATCATGTCCCCCTCTCCCTCCTTTCCTCGAGGCTATACATATTAAGCTCCTTAAGTCTCTCTTCATATGTCTTCCAGTGCAGACCCTGCACCATTTTAGTGCCCTCCTCTGGACAGCTTCCATCCTGTCTATGTCTTTGTGGAGATTGGGTCTCCAGACTGCACACAGTACTCAGATGGGGGTCTCACCAGCTGTCTGTACAGAGGGATAATAACGTCCTGTTTTCTACTGGTGATGCCTCTCCCTATGCATCCCAGTATCCCCCAACCCTCCTTACTGCCCTCTCACATTGCTTGCCCATCTTTAGGTCATCTGATATGACTACCCCAGGTCCCTTTCCATTTTGTTTGTTGTTAGTATCTCACCCCCATTGTGTACTCTTCCCTGGGTTTTGTTTCCCAGGTGCATTACCTTGCACTTCTTAGCACTGAATCTAAGCTGCCATACATTTGACCATTCTTCTAACCTTGCCAAGTCCTTCTCATCCTTTCCACCCACCCTGTGCATCAGCTCTGTTGCAGATCTTAGTGTCATCTGCAAAGAGACATACTTTTCCTTCCAGTCCTTCTGCAATGTCGCTTATAAAGACATTGAAGAGGACCGGTCCTAATACTGAACCCTGCGGTACCCCACTAGTAACCCTCCTTTCTTCTGAGTGGACTCCATTTACTATTACTCTCTGTGTCCTATTCTCCAGCCAATTCTTTACCCAGGCTGTCATCTTGGGAACCACTCCCAGGCTGGCTAACTTGTATATTAATCTTTTGTGTGGGACTGTGTCAAATGCCTTGCTAAAGTCTAGGTAGGCCATGTCCACAGCCCCTCCCTGATCTACTACTTTGGTCACCCAGTCAAAGAAATCTATCAGATTTGTCTGGCATGACCTTCCCACTGTGAATCCATGCTGCCTAGGGTCCTGTGCCCTCTGGCCTCTAGATACTAGACAATTCTTTCCTTTAGAGTGATTCCATCATTTTCCCTATCACTGAGGTTAAACTAACAGGTCTATAGTTTCCTGCTTCTGCCTTGCTCCCACTTTTGTGAAGGGGAATCACATCTGCCCTCCTCCAGTCCTCGGGTACCACCCCATCCTCCATGATTTGTTAAAAGGTAGTCAGTGGTGTCACTAGTTCTACCCTTAGTTCTTTTAGAATTCTGGGATGAATCCCATCAGGCCCCATTGCTTTGTCCACCTTCAGTTTTAAGAGTTCTTTCCAGAACCCTTTCTTCTGTAAATGGGCTGGTATCAACTTCTGTATCTAGAGTGTTACTACTGTTTGTTTTATGTACCTCCCCTCTTCCTTTGTAAACACTGAGCAAAAATATTTGTTTAGTATCTCTGCCTTTTCACAGTCTCCCTCTGCCCACCCTCCCTCCCCTTTATTAAGCCTCACTATCCCTCCTTGGTCTTCCTTCGCTCCTGATGTACCTATAAAGGTTTTATCCCCTTCTTAACTGAGTTGGCTATCTTTTCCTCGGTTTGGGCCTTTGCTGTTCTGACTGCCTTCCCAGCCTCCTTTTGCTTTAACTGATACAGTTCTCTGTCCTGCTCCTTCTGCGATTCCTTGTACTTCCTGAATGCTTTCTTTTCTCTTGAACCTTCACTGCCACTTCCTTTGAGAACCATAGTGGTTTCTTACATCGTCTTGTTTTGTTTATTTGCTTCACACAAAGGCTCCTTACCTCTGTGATGGCAGTTTTTATTATTCCCCATTGTTCTTCCATCCCTCCTTCCTGCCCATTTGCTAGTGCATTCCTTAGGCACTCATCATTTTGGCAAAGTCAGCCCTCCTAAAGTCCAGTACTTTTGTCTTTGTATGGCTTGACTCTATTGCTGTGTTTATTGTGAACCATACTGTTCGATGGTCACTAGTTCCCAGATGGCTACCCACTTCTACATCTGTGATCTCTCTCCATCTCCATTTGAGTATCAAGTCTAATATTGCTCCCTCTCGAGTGGGCTCCAGTACTAGTTGTCTAAGGCATGCCCCTGTAGGGCATCTAAAATAACTGCACTCTTAGAGTGGCAGCTGAACTGCACTCCAGTTAACATCTGGCATATTCAGATCACCCATCAGCAATATCTCCCTTTTTCTGCCATTCTAAGTATACTTTCTATCATTTCCTTGTCCATTTCCTCCCCTGAGAAGGATCTGTATACAACCCTGTGCGGATTGTGTGTGCCATTGCCTGTCTCCAAATTTACCACAGTGCTTCTTCTCTCCCTGTTTACCCTTTTGTTCTGTTGCTTTTATTCCTTCCCTTATGTAAAGAACTACTCCTGCTCCTCTTTACCCTCCCTGTCCCTCTGTAGATAGTGTATCCTGGTATGTTTACGTCCCAGTCATGGTTTTGTGTGTACCATGTTTCTGTGACTGCCACGATATCAGATGTTCCTCCTCCATCAAGGCCACTAATTCAGGAAGCTTGTTACTAGACTATGGGCATTGGTACTCATTGTCTCATTTTTGATGGCTTTACCTTCTGTTGCAGCATCCCCCACTGACCGTTCTACCTTGGTCTTTTTCTCATTTAGTACCCTGTTTTGTAGGGAGAGGCTGGGATTTTTCTGCTGCTTGTCAGTGCCTCCCCCTTTGACTAGTTTAAAAGCTTGCCAATGAAGCATTTAAACCGATTGCTCAAAAGACATGTTCCCTTCCTGGATAGATGCAGACCATCCTGCCAGTATAGGCTGGTGTCCCTCCAGGTGGAACCCCAGTCCCCAATGAAGACAAACCCCTGTGCTCCACACCATTTTTTCAACCATTCATTAAACTGCATGGTGCCAGTTACCCTTGCCACCCCCATGCCTTTGACAGGCAGCACCTCTGAGAAGGATACTGCGTGTGCTACTTGTCTTAGGCCCCTCCCCAACTCTGCAATGTCCTCCTGCACTGCTCTAACCTCATGATGAGCCAAGTCATTTGTCCCTAGGTGGACAATTACGTCCAGCTCAGAATCCCTTGCAGCTGTTGTCGTGATCCTGAGGATGCGCTTCCTGTCCCTCCAAGCCATGGCACCAGGCAGGCACCTTACTTCAGTTTTCCCAGCTCCTCCCAGTTCTATCCCCTAATAACTGAGTCCCCCACCAGGAGCTGCTTCCTTTCCTTGTGGTGTCCTCTGCCTCCTTCCTGTGGGCCTCCCTTGTGACAGCTGTCCTCAGCCTCCTTAGTCTCCTCTGTGGGTGCATCCATAGGGGAGCTATGCTCCCCCAGAATGGTGTATGGATTGTGGAGTGGAACAACTAACTGGGTGTGCCTCCGTTCCACCATCCTCACCCTTCCTGAGCCCACTGTGGTCCAACTGCTGTTTTCTTCGCAACCTCTGAGGTAGTGGTGGTGGCTGTGGTGCTCCCTGGATGGGGGAGGTTCCCTTCCTACTGTCCAGTGTGGCCTGGGGGAAGGTCCCTGTACTACTGTCCAGTGTGGCCTGAAGATGGGCAACTTCCTCCCTCAGGGCAGAGAGTTGTCTGCAAATAGGGCAGTATCTCAGCCTCCAGAAAGACTCCTGGAAGACTGCTTCCCCACAGCCATTACATTGCACTACTCCCCACATTTTTTTTTGTTTGTTTTTTGGTTTTTTGTGTGTGATTGGTTTGTAATATAGAAATATATATTTATAATATACAATGTGTATGCTTACATTGTCAGTGCAGTGTGCTAGAGAGGATATGACAGTGACATGCACCTTGCACTCTTGAGGAAATGATGTCAGAACCCCAGGTATAAAGGAACTATTTCCAGGGGTGGGTGGGGTGAGGGTGGGAAGGGGTTGGGCCTAAACTGTGCCCTCATAAAACAATCAGCTAAAAGCTCTGACCCACTGCTGCAATGAGTGCCTTCCTGTCAGCAAGGCGCCCTACACAACAATTTGATAGATAAATACCCTGCTAATCAAACAGAGAAAAATCCACACATCCAAGTCAGACACAGGTAAACCTTCCCAGACCCAAAACAGGCCTGGTGGTTTGTGCTCCGAGAGCTGTCAGCCCCAAAACAAGTCAGCTGTGCTTTAAACTCTTCCTGCACTGAAAATCTTAAGAATTGTAACAAACAAACGTAAACCTAGATCCACCACCCTCTGTTGCTTGAAAGACTGTCTTTTCCTGTTTCACACTGCAGGTTTTTCTGTGACCACTCCTTAACCCCAGTAACTCTGTTAAAAAGAGCTTTAACTATCACAAACTCCTACGCACCAGTAATTTAAAAATAGTTTCTGTCCCAAAATCCTAGTAGTCAATCCAGCTACCCCCAAGGGACAACCAGAATGCAGTATTCAAACACTTATGAGGTTACTTCCAAGATAAGCAGAGTTTGCAAGTTTCTTTTTCAACTCCTCAGCCAACTGTAATTCATTTAAAAATAGTTTAACTGTCAGCAAATCCTAGTAGACAATCTAGCTACCTCCAAGGACCTACCCAAATGCAGTATTTAAATCCTTCTGAAGTTACTAACAAGATAAACAGAGTTTACAAGCCCCTTCTTGGTTAAACACTAAATAAATGTGAATAAAAAGCAATTACCAAGGGTAAGACTCCCTGTGAAAGTAGAGGATGGCTTGGAAGTCTTATCAGTCTGCTTGAGCACATACGACTGCTTGCAGAAGACGATGGAAGGAATCGGGGAGGCAGAACTGCCCCCCCAGGCTGAAGCAGAAAGTAAGAAGAACCCAAGGGGAGAGGAACCCCACAGTGTGCAAATTAATAAAGGAAGTGGGGAATAGAAACAAACAGTGATGGGATTGGGGACATTAAAGAGAGAGTGGGGGAAGGGGGCAAAAAGGAAAACAAGGGGGTAACCAGCAGAGTGCTAACAAAATCTGGAAGGCCATGCGTGAAAATGCTGAAATTCTAGAGAATAAGATTTCAGACCTAGAGGCCATCGTGGCAGAGGCTGACTTGGATACCATGGCCACAACTTGAGTCATCGTGCAGTGAAAACCATGACTGGGACATGACCGAAAGAGAGGGTGGGAAAGAAATGAGGGGTTGTGGTGCTTTATGCGAGGGAAAGCATAAAAGCAGTGGAGATGCAGGGAATATGGTGGTGGGGGAAGGGGCACGGAGGTACTGTGGGACACCCTGGAGACAGGGAACAGAGCCACTATTTACACTGGTGTGATCTACAGGCCACCATCACGGGAGGAGGAGTTAGGAAGGTACTGGTGGAAGCCATTAGCAAAATGGCAGAAAAGGAGGAGGTGCTGCTGACTGGAGGCTTCAATCTGCCAGATGCAGCTCGAAGCCTCCCAGCTGCAGCTTTAGCTAGAAGCAGGGGCATTCCCTAGGCAATGAGTCAGAGAACCCACTCATGATGAGGCAATACTGGACCTGGTACTCACTAAAGGAAGTACTGCACACATCGAGGTGGGAGGTCACCTGGGGACCAGTGATCACCGTACAATGTGGTTCAATGTAACAACAGCTGCAGACTGAACCACCCAAGGGCGAGGGTGCTGGACTTCAGGAGGACAGATTTCATAAAGATGGGTGAATGACTCAGGGATGCCCTGGGAGGGGGGTGTTCTGGGGGAAGAAATAGTGGGCAAAGCTAAAAGGGGGCATAGTTAAGGTGACAAACCTCTGCATAAAGCAAGTGAGCAACAGCAAGAGGAAAAATTAGATTGTTATGGTTCTTAAAAGAGGTGGCGTAAAAGGTAAAGACTAAAAGGGTTGCATTCAGAAGATATAAGGTGATGCAGAGGGAGGGAGGGAAGCTATCAGGGGAAACAGAGGGAAGCAGAGAAAGCAGTAAGGAGAACAAAGGCACAAAATGAAGAGAGAGAATAGTCCAGGCTGTAACAAAAGGGCACAAGACATTTTTTAGGTATGTAAGTGAAAAGAGAAAGACCAGGGGAGGGATTGTAAGGTTAAAAAGAGAAAGTGGGGACTGTGCAGAGGGGGGCCAGGAAAAGGCAGACATCCCGAACAAATACTTCTGCTTGGTATTTCACACAGGAAGGAGAAAGGGAGGGACCAAAAATAAGAGCCATGGGGCCTGGGGGGGATGGGGAGGTGGACACTACTACTGTTTCAGAGGACAGACAGTCCTGAAGGGACTTGCTAATCTGAAAAGTGGACTAGGCAATAAGACCAGATGGAGTGCAACAAGGGTATTAAGGGAGCTCGGAGAGGTACTGGCTGCACCTCTCACAGTCCTATTTAACAACTCGCTGGAAACAAGAGTGGTTTTGGAGAAGTGGAGGAGGGCAGATGTAGTCCCACTTCACAAAAGTGGTAGCAGATATGTGAAGCTCATACCAGCAAAAGCTAGAGGTGGGCTACAGCTACAAGCTTTCTTCCTTTATTACTTAGTGTGCAATGTGTGGCACTTCCTATGGTGCAGACAAGGCATCTGATGTTAAGGAAACCCAAATGCCACCCCCACCCACCGGAAAAACAGAAATGAATCTCTGCAACAGGCATAATATAGATACTTGTGCATTAACCAACTGCTCTTTGAATACCTTCTCCATATCATTAAGGCATACACTGAAGGACACATTCATAAAGATTTCCCATCAGTTACATTCCTTCTTAGGCACTAAACCACTCCTAGATCCCCTCCAGCCTATTAGACTAAACCCAAAGTTCAAAACTGATGGGAAGACGTTAGGGACCACTTTCCTATCAGGCATTAACTTGTCACATCTAACCTGTGCCCCTAATGGCAATGGCATAGTATCCTTTGCTACATTTAGCAAAAGGAACGAGTTGGCACCTTGGCAAGTCTTTCAGTTCCTACAAATGCAGCATATGCTATGCAAACACCTGGGTGCCATGGCATGGCCCTTGTGGCAATCAGAAAAATAGTCAGAGGTTTTGCAAACTGCACAACAAAGATACGCAATATCACTACTATAGCAAAAGTTTAGGAACACTTACATAGAGACTACTAACATGTAACCTGAATATTGAGTGAAAGAATTCCAAGAATCGTCAGATCTAGACAAGGTGATGGAGGGGATGGGGTGGAAAGGATAAGCAGCGGCCTGAGAAAACTTGAGGAGTGGTCAAGGGTATGGCAGCTTGGTTTCAATGTGAAAGACAGCAAAATAATGCACTTAGGGCACAGAAACCTGGGGAGTGGAGTACAAAATGGGTGGAGTGGAACTGGCGACCACCAAGCAAGTAACATCTGGGAGTAATCATATCTGATGACCTAAAGGTGGCCAGGCAGTTGGGAGAGGTAGTGGAATGCTGGGGTGCATAGGAAGGGGTATCACCAACAGAAAAAGGGAGAGGATGAAGCTCCTGTATAGATCATTGGTGAGAACCACCTCGAGTACTGTTGTCCAGTTCTGGAATTGTCCAGTTCTGGAGACCACATCTCCGGAAGGACGAAATCACAGTGGAGGTGGTCCAGAGGAGGGCAACTACAATGGTGCAGGGTCTGCACCAAAAGCCCTAAAACGAGAGACTAAAGTATCTCGATGTGTACACCCTGGAAGAGAGGAGGGAGAGAGGGGGGAGATATGATAGAAACCTTTAAATACCTCATGGGGATAAATAAGGTACAGGAGGTAAGTATTTTTCGGAAAAAAAGAGCTCAAGAACAAGGGGACACGCTATGAAGCTGGATGGGGGTAGATTCAAAACAGTTGTGAGTAAATACTTCTCCACAGAAACGGTGGTTGATGTCTGTTAACAGCCTTCAACCGGGGATGGTCGAAGCAAAGTCAGTGGTGGGGTTCAAGAATGCATGGGATAGACATAAGAGAATCTTTGTGGAAAGGAAGTGAGGGAGGGAGAAAGAGCCACAGACCAATTAGGGTCTACAGTGACACACTAGGTAGGGGAAAAATAGTCAGACTGAGTAGAAGAAGTGGTCTTATCTGCTGTCAAATTCTATTTTTCAGTTCCCGTTGATGTCCGGAACTGCTGCGGAGGAGAGGAACCATCCAAAGTCAACTTTCTACCTTCATAGGACCCCTTCCCCCATTATACAGTATGTGTGCTTTGCAGCGGACAGCACTGTTGTGATACTGATGTGGAAGTTGGTGCAGATGACTGCTGTTTAGTTGCCCTCTTTTTCTTTGTTTAGGGCAGAAAACTTTGCAGCAGTCACAATTCTCAAAATTGTGAGTGGGGCCCAAAACCTGAAGACCTGGTTATTTCTATCTGCTTTTGCCAACCATTGCTCACAGGATTTACAATGTTTAAATCTTGTGGGGCCCGTTTTCTTTACAGAACTCTCTGTCATGACAATTTGACAGAAAAAGGCGTCAAAATGTTTGGGTTGTTGTGTTTTAAAAAACAGAACTGCAGGCCAGCTCAGCGGTGCAGCCTTACCTCCTGCCATGCCAGTGACCTGTGTTCGTGGTGCGAGCGGGTCGCCGGGGGTCAGCCAGGGAGGAGGAGGAACGAGTATCCCTAGGACAGCTCTCCTCCTCTGGGGAGGGGGGGATGCAGCAATCAGCATTAGCCTGGCCCCTAATTAGGCTGGGAGCTGGCACACTGATGCTGCTAAGACCATGGGGCAAAGGCCAGGCGTGCAGCATATGGGAGCATGCCTATTGGGGTCCCAGCATGCCCCCCTCTGGGGGGAGGAAACAAGGAAATATCTGGTGGCGGCTGGATGCAGGCCCCACCCACCGCCAGTTGGACCAGCAGAACCAGATCCTCCATGCAGTGGGGGTGAGTACTCCCTCCGCCAACCCCGTCCGGGGGTAAGCCCTGAAGATGCTGGTGCCAGCAGATGTCGGGGGACAGGGCTGGAGTGCCTGCCTGATCGAGGGCCATGGGGGGGGGGGGGAGAAAGTAAATAAAATAGAACCACTACAAAAATAAAGCCAATTTATGTCAAAAGTTTATTTTTAATCAGTTTTAACAGCAGAAATGCAAACCAGGAACTGATCAGAAATACAGGTTACTCACCTGTAACAGGAGTTCTAGGAATGGTATATGTTGTTCATCCACACTTACTGGCAGGTTCCCTGCCACTTTAAAATCTTCCTGGAAGGTCTTCAAGCCGGCTCCTCCCACCCACCCGGGTGATAAAGCTCTGGGCTCCGCCCCATGATGCCAGATCTAGTCTGCTGGAAGCCAGGTTGTGCGTCGAAGCCGGGGAGGTCGGTAGGGATGAATGAATATATACCATTCCTAGAACTCCTGTTACTGGTGAGTAACCTGTATTTCTAGGGACATGGTTATGTTGTTCAATCCACACACTGGCAGACTCCTAGTAGTTCTCCGGGAGGAGGGAGGCAAGGCATACACCCCCTACTTAGGAAATAAGGACTGGAGAACCGAGGTCCCAAAACCAGCATCCCGGCGTGACTCAAGGTCGATGTGGTAGTGGGTGATGAAGGTGTGTGCTGACTTCCAGGTAGCAGCCCTGCAGATTTCCTGGATAGGGACGTCCCTGGAAGCAGCCACCGATGCAGCGGTATGGTGTAGAATGAGCTCTTATCCCTTTGGGAGGCTTCATGCCCGCCAACCTATAGCAGAGATCTATGCAGGAGGTGACCCACCTGCCTATCGTCCACTAGGCTGCAGGTCTGCCAGGTGCAGCTTCAGCATAGGTGACAAACAGCTGGCGAACCTCTCCCCGAACTTCAGCCATCCGCTCCTTATAATAAGAGAGCGCTCTTCTGAGGGTCCAAAGTATGGAGCCTATATTCGGCCTCCGAGGTGCGACTGGGGTAGTTCACCGGAGGAGTCAACAACCGATTAAGGTGAAACTCCGACACCACCTTTGGAAGGAATTTTGGGTGGGGACACAGGATAACCTTGTCCCTGTGGAAGACCAGATAGGGAGACTCGATGGAAAGTGCCTGGAGCTCTCCCATCCTTCTGGCTGACGTGATAGCCACCAAGAAGGTGGTCTTCCACGACAGGTGAGAGATGTCACACCTGTGTATCGGTTCGAATGGCTTGCCCATCAGCTTAACCAATACCAGCAGTAGATCCCAGGGAGGTGGAGGTTCTCACACTGGAGGGGATATGTGATCAAGGCCTTTGAAAAAGCGCCCGACCACCTTCTCCTGCGCAACCGACTGCTTTCCGGCCCATGCCCGGTAAGCAGAGATGGCTGCCAGGTGCACCTTAAGGGTCGTCGATCAAAGCCCTAGCTGAGAAAGGGACCACAGGTAGTCCAGAATGCTGGCCAAGGAACAGGAGGAAGGGTCCAACCCCTTATCCTGACACCCAATGGAGAAATTCTTCCATTTGAAGGCGTCGGAAAGACCCAAGGCCTGGAACTCTAGCCGCTCATGAACCAGGCCATCAGGTACAGGGATTGAAGGTCCGGGTGGAGAACCTTCCCCTGGTTGACTGAGATCAGGTCCGGGCGGGCTGGGAGCCGCCTCGGGAGCCTGGAGCTGAGGCTGAGGAGATCTAGATACCAGAACTGGCAGGGCCAGCCTGGGGCTATCAGAATCACCTAAGCCTTATCCCTCCTTGCCTTGAGAAGCACCTAATGGATCAAGGGAAATGGGGGAAAGGCGTAGAAGAGGCACGGGGTCCACGGCCTCAAGAAGACATCCCCATGCAGCAAGCCCTGCTGAGGAGGGCGGGCACCAAACAGCCTCAGCTCCGCATTCTCCCTGGAGGCAAACAGGTCCACCTGAGGTGTGCTCCAGTGGGAGAACAGATCGTGTACTACCTCTGGCAGGAGAGACCACTCGAGAGATGCAGCACCCATCCGGCTTAGGGCATCGGCCAGAGTGTTGGAGGCTCCTGCCACATGGATGGCTAGGAGATCCGCCTCCAGTCTGCTCACGAGAGACCAAGTGCGGAGAGCTTCCTTGCACAGGGGCAAGGAGCACATCCCGCCCTGGTGGTTTAGGCAGTACATGGTCGTGGTATTGTCCGTCTGGACCTGGTCCACTTGACCCTATACAAACAGAGCGAAGGCGGTGAGGGCTAGTCGGACCGCTCAAAGCTCCAGCAGGTTGATGTGGCATCGAGACTCCTGAGGGGACCAGAGGCCATGCGCTCGGAGTTCCCCCAGATGGGCACCCCAACCCATCAGAGGCGTGTCGGTTATTAGAGTGACCGTCGGCTCGGGGTGGACAAACGGGATACCCTCCTGCAGATAAGCTAGAACGATCCAGCACTGGAGAGCGTTCCACATCTCCTGGGTCACTGTCACTGGCTGGTCCAGAGGGCTGGAACGCTGTTACCATTGGTGGGCCAGTCCCCATTGTAAGGGACGCATTTGCCAATGGGCCCAATGGATCACGATGGTGCAGGCCGCCATGAGGCCCAGGAGGCGCAGGAAGTCCCGGGCAGGGGGCAATTGCCCAACCAGAAATGACTGGGCAAAGGAGGAAAGAACCTCTGCCCTGTCCGCCGGGAGCCGTGCTCTGGCTTGAAGAGAGTCGAGCTCTGCCCCGATGAATTGAATCACCTGTGTTGGCATGAGTTCCGATTTGGCCTTGTTGATAAGAAGGCCAATCTCAGAGCAGACCTGGAGGGCCAGATCCCTGGACTGCTCTACCTCCGGTCTGGAGGGGGCTGCAATCAGCCCGTTGTCCAGGTAAGGGTACACCCAGACCCTTCGGCACCACAGGAATGCTGTCACCACTGCCATGCATTTGGTGAAGGCCCTGGGAGCTGGAGAGAGGCCGAAGGGCATGGCCCGGAACTCGTAAAGGGACCCCTCCGCCCTGAAGCAGAGGAATCGCTGGTGGTACGGACAGACTGGGACATGAAAGAATGCATCCTGGAGGTCCAGAGAACAGAACCACATGTCTCGTTCCAAGGATGGAATGATCTATGCTAGAGTGACTATCCTGAAGGTTCGAGACCTTAGGAACTTGTTCAGGTCGTGCAGGTCTAGAATGGGGCATCAGCCCCCCCCCCCCCGTCTGTTTTGGGACCAGGAAATACCTGGACACAAACCCTGGGTCTGGTGGAGGATCCGCCACCTCCATGATCACCTCCTTCTGGAGGAGCAGGGCAATGTCGGCTCGACGAGCCAACAGAGAGGCCGCAGACCCCGTAGCCCCCCGTGGGATGCCAAGTGCAAGCCTGCTGGCCCTGATGCTGGTGTTGCTGGGCCAGACGTGCCGCAGAGGCAGAAGGCAGAAAGGACTTACGCTGCTGCTGGCGGCCTTTGTCCTTCTGGGCAGATGTGCGAGTCCAAGGTGGCATTGGACTTCTCGATCCTCTGCAGATGACCCTCCACCACAGGACCGAACAAGTCAGTACCCAGGAAGGGAACGTCTGCCTGCTTGTGCTGGGTATCCACCGTGAAGGTGGAGATCCGCAGCCAAGCTCTGCGGCGCATGGCCACTGCGGCCACTACTGATCGGGCACAAGAGTTTCCAATGTCTAAAGCAGTTTGGCGCTGTTGCTTAGCCACCGCCCTTCCCTGATCCCGCACCTGCTTGATCATAGTCTGGAGGTCAGCCAGGAGATGAGGAATCACCTCATCCAGGGAGCCCAAAAGGGCGTGGGAAAAGTGTGTCATCAGAATGGCCGAAATGGCCTGATGAAGGCCTAAGGAGGACGAAGCATAGACTTTACGCCCAGAGTAGTCCAGTTTCTTGGACTCTATCGGGTGGTTTGTCCACGTCTTGAGCGTTACCGGACCGCCGGAAAACACTGTCGGTCACCAGACCCTCTGCAGAGGGGTGCTCCGAGAATCCGGAGAGTGAACCGGTGGGAACAGCATACTTTCTGGCCATCCTGGCTGAAGGTGCTGGACAAGAAGCTGGCCACTGCCATAGCTGGACCAACAATGGCTACGGCCGCCAGAAAGGCCTCCGTAGGGGAATCCCCTCGGTCCAGTATCTCCGTGAGGGGATACTTGGCCCGCTTTGAAACTGGTTCGAGTTTCATCCCAGTAGATTCTGAGATGAGCCGAAGCATTCCCAGGAACAATGATGGGCTCTCGTCCACCAACTGACCCCCCCATGGACTCCAGGTCGAGGGGCCTGGAGAATAGCGAGGAATCATCATCAGACTCTGAGGAGTCTGCAAACAGCTGCCGAGGGCCTTAGCCACCCTCCACTTGCCGAGGCCGATCGAGAGTGAGGGTGACAGACAATCGATGGGGCAACCCCTGCCCCGACCGAAAATCCTTGGTCAGTGCCCCAATTTTAAGTGGTGGAGGCGGGGGTTCCACCACAATGGGTGGTGCAGCTGGTTTTGGCTGAACAACCAGCGCCGGCTTCGTCTCCTCGATAACATCAAGGGGTTGTTTAGGCCGCTCTGGTGACAGCCACTTAATGGCCGAGGAAGGCGACGGAGTCGGCTTGTTCCCGGTCAAAAGGAGCTGCTGCCACATCAGATACTCGTAGCGCCGACGCAATTTGTGGCGGAGTCTATCCTCCAAAGAGGATGAAGATGAGGATGAGCGGCGCTGCCGCTTTCCTCGGTGCCAAGACCGAGACCGCCGATGTTGGCGGGATCAGCTGGACCGAGAAGAGGTCAGAGACCAAGACCGAGACTTTCGGTGTTTCCGAGGGTGGGTCTGGGAGGGAGTGGGGGAAACCCGCTCCTCCATCAGTTCAGAGACCTTAACTGGGGACTCTGGCACAGGAGGCAAAGGCAAGTCCTCGGTTTCCACCGGGGGAACCGGTGAAGAAAGGTTGTCGGCTTCTCCAGTCGACAGCCCGTCCGACGGGTCAAGAAAAATCTCGACTACGTCGATAGGTGTCTCAGCCGGCTGACCTGACGGGGACACCGTGAAGCCAGCGGCCTTAGCCGCATCCTTGACCGAAGTCAAGTGTCGACTATACGGGGAAGGGGACCTCTCCCGCTCCCACGAACGTCGACGGTGGGACTTACCCTTTGAGTCCTTCTGCTTGGACCAAGAGGAATGTCCCAAAGGCCCCTCTCCCTTAGTGGAGAGGGATTGACAAAGCTCCTCGAACGAAACCATATAGGAGGAGCCCAAAGAAGCGGGATAAATGCCGCGACCGAGGAAGAAGTTGATGCGGCCTGGGCCGCCTTCTCCTCAAGGGTGATCATTTGTTCAAGCTGTTCAGCCGAGCCCACAGCTGTGGACACCGCCCAACAGGCAACCTTCAACTGTACCGGAGGATAACGTCTCTCAGGGCGCCCAAGTTGTAGTCTGGCAGCACGATCCTCAAGAACCGTGGCCGAGAAGGACATGCACAATTTGCAGGCCTGTGAATCATGATCGAGCCCAAGGCAGCAAACGCATGTGGAGTGCGGATCGGTCCGGGACATCATTTGCCCACAAGGGCACCGCCGAAATCCGGGAGTCGACTAGTCTATCTCAGCTGCGAAGGAAGAAAAAGACCGAAGTCTAGTAAATTTTAATATAAGTTTCAGTTTAACCGACGAGTTAGGATCCAGGCCTAAAACGCAGAGCGCAAAAGGAGGGAACCTGAGCTTCCAAGCGGTAAGGAAGATCTGGCGTCATAGGGTGGAGCCGAGAGTTTTATCACCCGGGTGGGTGGGTGAGAGGAGCCAGCTTGAAGACCTTCCGGCAAGATTTAAAGCGGCAAGGAACCTGCCAGTAAGTGTGGATTAAACAACATATCCATGTCCCCAGAAACGTGGTTTCCTCGGTTACAGAAAATGGTCAGGAAGAGATGGAAAAAAAGGAAAGCTAAAGACATTCAAATCCTTAAATAACTAAATATATTAATGCAGAGTATTGAATAACCCAATGACATAAAAAAATGATAAGCACTAGTAGACTTACTTAATAAACATAGCCACTAGAACTGGAACAGGACACTGGGGTGCCTGATCTCTTCAGTGGCAAAATAACTGCCATTAGAAATGCTGGAGGAAGAAGACACTGAAAGGCGTTCCCGGTGTAATAACCCAAGATTGTATGATATACCAGAGTGGGTGAAAAGACAATAGATCAACCCTTCCTACAAAATTTCTTAATAAAGGCCCTATCCCTTCCAGCCAACACAGACTTGGCCCCAAACCGACAGACGCTGCTGCTAGGCTACGCTCCACAGTGGTCATTAGAAAATATATTTGACATAAGGCTTGGCAATTAAAATCACTGAAATACTAGTCTAGTACTGTATATGTCGATAATGACTACCCACCAGGAATTTTGAGCAGATGCCATGCCTACATTCCTCTGTTAAAGATTCTTCGGACACACCAGCTTAAATATCGAACCTCATGCCCTGCAACTGCAATCACTGACCTACTGCTCACTTGCTAATACCTTATATGAATTATTATTTGCTGCTCTAATTGTCTACTTCTCTGTAATTACTGTGTTATTTATTCACGCTGCACTCCTTGACTTCTCGGCCATGGTGTACATCATATGTATTATACATACTGCCTCATCCATTTGCTTTTCTGTAAATATTGTGCAACTTAACTTACTTTATGTAACTAATACCATTGTACCTTGCATGTATAGTAATTATATGATTTTTCTGTACATAATATTTTACTCTTCTACTATATGTAATGGATTCCGGGTCGCCCCTGAAAAAGGGACTTTTTTGTTTCAGTGGTCCTACCCGGTCACCAAAATTCAAATAAATAATATTATGCACAGCTAATGCTACAATTCCCTGACGGGCAGAAAACATTCTTAAATGTGGAAGATGCTGTGCAAGAACTACAGTCTCGAGGCCTGCAACCACAGACACCCAAAGCTCCACCCTCGGGTCCACTTCCACCAAGACCTCCCTGATCTTCACACTGGAAACTGGCCTCCAGTAGCTCCCTTCTGAAGCAACAAACGCAAATTACATACAGCAACAAACAGCCTGTCCAAAGTCTGATGCTCCCTCAACGTCTAACACAGCAGACCAAACCACACTAGGTATTTAAGATCTCTGGTGATGTTTCTCCTCTCACCTCCCCAAATCAACATGGAAAAATACGAGGTGCAAACGTTTCTCACTGGATGCTGTACTTCTCTGGACACTGTTTGATAAGGGCCGGGGCTGCACCGATAGATTTTCAGACTACCTCCAGCAGATCTTTACACTTCCTCATTTTAATGTACTTGTGATTTATCAGTGAGGAAGTCGGGGGACTCTCTCCTGGTGTGGTGTGGGGGGGGGGTATGACTAGTCTGACTCTAGTGCTCTCTTGGCAAGAGAAATTTTATTTTTTTTTTTTTTTTTTTTTAAACTTGACCACACCTTTTTGTCATTTTTTTTACATTACTTCCCTCCTGGTGTCACCTGGTTCCATCCCTCCACGACTTAAAAACTTGTTTTTCAGCTAACCACCTCATACGGCATGAACGCCTAGAGAGTGGGGGGTTCGGAGTCAGCATGTGGGGAGCTCTTGTGCTCTTCCATGTTGAGGAAACCCCCTCATCTGAACGTTTTTGCTGATTATCTTTCAAACTGAGAGTGATGCGTTGAAACTGAGTCAGCAAGTTGTACTACTATTACGGGCGAAAGGGTTCGATGGCAACAATGAGAGACTAGGTATCAATCGTTAGTTGGAGTTTTGAACCTAAAATAAAGATCTATGTAAGAATTTCAGTTTTGGTGCAGTTGTTGGGGAGCCACAGACCATTTTTCTGACCCTGGCTGGGGCGGAGGGGCTTCAGTTTCAGTGCACTGCCCCTTATAGAACTGATGCATCTAAGCAAGTAAGCAACCATTCCTGATTTTAACTTTAGTGTGACAAAAATGGACAGTCTTATATATAAGGACACAAGTCTCAATGGACTTTGTGCACTTCTCTTTTAAACAGACTGAATTTGTAGGCTGGGCACATCAACTATACAAGACACTATGCTCTACAATTTAGGGGGAATATTTGTAACTTAATTTTCTTAACTGATGACTACAGTATATGATATATGGTTATTTTAATACCATACGTTGATATATAATAGTAGGGGAGACTCTGCTTAGCCAGGGAATGGGTATACAAGCAAAATTATCTCTGTGCCCTCTGAAGTGGTGATATGTAAGACTGCCCCCTGGTGGCCAGAGTCACTGTCCGGCCTAGTGGAGTGGTCTATGGTAAGACAGCTGGACTGTGAAGCCATTCCATTGCTTGCCCATCTAATGTATTTTTAGGGATATTACAAATGGTTTTCCGGGGACCAGAGGATGGGTAGCTATAGCAGCTTGGTCCCAGTGGCCTGGGTGCTAGTATTATCACTTGGCACTTTCAACACATCGCTGAAGACCATCTTAGAGCGGGCCATTTTTAGGAGTGGCACTCCTTATTGGGAGACTTGCAGAACATGACCCTGACAACATACCTTCTCCTTGGGGATTTACTATGTATCATCACATCAGCTCCCCAGGTTGCCAGGGGCAGATACAGACCTGTCCCCACAACTGGAAGTCGCTTTCACAAACATGGTACCTAACTGCGAAGGTAGAGAAATAGTTTATATATAAGTTACTTAGCATAGAACGTTTAACAGTTCTACTAGTTTATTGTTTAGTTCTATACCTGGTTGTTCTAATACTATTACAGTTTATTGTTCTTTTTTATCTGGTTTGTATTTCAATTTTCTGGCAGCTTATAGGAAGTAGGTGGTTACAGCACCTACCTTTACATTATATAAGTTTTGAACTCAGGGACAGGACTTGAAGATGTGGAAGAGAAACCCAGTACTACAGAATTTCCTGTCAGCTTGAGTAGGGACGAATCGAACACAGTTCCAAACAGTATCTCAAAATATTAATGGTCTGACGCATCCAATTTAGAGGGCAAAAGCAATTTGTTTTCTCAATAAATTAAACTAGGGTCTCCTTTTTCAGGAAGCTCACTTATGAGCTACTGAGTATGATAAACTTAAAAAATGTGGTTTCTGAGAGGTAATTCACTCCACCCATCAACAAAGAAGGTGGTGGTTGCCACACTGATCCCTAGGTCCTCTCCATTTGAAGTGGATGATTCCTATTGTGATACTTCAGGTAGAATGGTTCTGATAACTGGAAAATTAATGGGTGAGGTGTACACCATAGTAAATCTTTATATTCCTCTGGGTTCTGACTCCTCTACTATCCAGCTGCTATTTAATCAAATAATCGCTAGGCAGAAGGATATATAAATTTTAGGTGGAGACATTAATATACCCCTGGACCTCAGTAAGGACTCAACAGTCACCAAAAGTTCAAGAGTGACTTCTGCATACAGATATTTTCGAAAACTGCTGATGGAACTCGGATTGACAGGTATTTGGAGAACTCCGCATTCGTATAGGCCACAATACATGTTTTAGTCACATGTGAATCAGAGTTACTCTCAGCTAGATTATTTTTTTATAGGTACGGAGCATGTTACTAAACTCTTGGAATGTAATATTGGGTGGATACTTTTATCTGATCACACCCCCTCTGACTCTGGTATTGAAATGAACCAAGAGCGAAGCAGACGAGCTGGAGGTTTAACATCACTTTCTTAAATGACCCTTGATTTCAGGAACTTTTAAAGAAAAGATCCCAGTCATACTGCAACAAAATGCATCCCCAGATATTTCCCCAACAATACTTTGAGATATTCTCAAAGCAGTTTTGAGAAGGGAAATAGCAGCATATGCTCCCCGGACCAAAAAGCTCTGGGAACAAACCCTGCAACAGCTGACTGATGCCCTGAAATTCCTCCAACTGGCTCATCAGCAGAGGGACAAAGCGTTTCTTCTGCATAGTAAGCAAACGCAAAGTAAGACACAAGACATTCTAAATAATAAAACTGAATTAGCTTTGCAGTATCTAAAACAAAGGTATTATGATGGGTCCAAACTTCGAGATTATTGGCTTTTTGCCTCCAAAAGCAGAAATTGGATGCTACTATCTTGAAATTAAAATATCCCACTAGAAATCAGGAGGTATTTAAGACCTCACAAATTCTTAAAGTATTAACAGATTATTATGCTTCATAAACAAGAACCAGAATCAAAGTTGTCAGAGTATGAAGATTACTTTGATTCAATATACCTTCCATCACTTTCAGAGGAGCAAAACCAAACTCTGGTTACCCTATCTCTCAATCGGAGCTGGAGGTAGCCCTCACATGTGCAAAAAATGGGGAAATTTCCGGGACACGATGGCTTTCTGATGGAGTCATTCAAAGCATATAGGTATTTCTTCATGTCATCCTTATTGCAGGCATATCTGGCTACTCAAAAATGTGCCAGCCCCTCCTCCTTCTTGAGGTTTTGTGACAATTTCTGCCAATTTGAAGCCCAATAAAAATGTATGTAAATCAGAATCATATAAGCCAATCTCCATACTTAATGTGGCTCTGCCTCACGCCATTAAGACCAGCAGCTGCATACTCCAGTGATAGACATCTTCCAAAGCGACCCCCAGCACTAACAAACAGCCAAGAGGCTAGCACGGCTGGGGATATTGTCAGCAAAAGAAAACTGTTGAAATCCTGGCCATGTGTGTGCTTCCTCTGAATAGTGTGATGTCACGATGCAAAGCATCGTCGCATTAACCGGGGATGCGCACCAGACAGGTGCGCAAAAAAGCTCGCCTGGAGCAAACAAGCAACAAACAGCGCACTGGGCAAGGGCATCCAACCACCACTAAGGTGCATGGCCAACGGACTCACCAGCAAAAAAATCAGCTGGAGAGCTCAGCTCAAAAGAGCCAAAAATGCAGGGACAAAGCGGAGGGAAGAATCGGATGAAATAAACGTAGCTCCCCTCCACAAAAAACACTCTCTCTCCAGCAAACACAAGGAGGAGTAAAAACATAGTAGTAAGGAAACTAACAAGAACAACACTCCTAGAAGAAGAGAGGCAGTGCCACAAACACTCATTCTGCCCTTATTCAATGCGACTCCTGAAGCAGAACCCGCCAGATGAGTGAAAACTCTGTTTCCACACAATCAAAATGCTCTAAGCCCAGTAGCTCCCTCTGAGAGAGGACTTTTTTTTCAAACTGCTGAGAAAGATTTAAGGGAAAAGGCCCCTCAATAAAGGCAGATTAAAGAGGAAGAATCCACAGCCAAATATATTAGAGCTAGAAACATGGGAAACAAACTAAAAACTGGGGGCAAGCTGAAAGATGCAGGAAGACCCCGAGAGACTCTAGGGTAAAAACATCCCAAAGGAAAACGTACTTACCTGAGGCACCATTTAAAAGTAGAGACCTACTAACCAAAAACACCCCTTTAGCTAAGTGGCAGACGTGGCCCCCAATCCAAACACAGGCAGTGGAAAATGTGGAAAAAGGAAGGCTAGTCAATTTGAAAGCTGCAGCTTAACATGCACAATTTTAATTTAGGGGTGTTCCCTGTCACCAGTTTGCCTCAACCAGCTATGCAGAATTGCAGCCCCAGAGCTAAGTAGATCAAAGTGTCTTCAGAGAAGCTTGAAAGCTGTCTGCCCTTCAATGGTGCAGCTTAAACTGGAGTTGCTGATGCCTGGAATCCTCATATGCCAAGCATCCTAAAGCTTTGGGCTATGCCATTTCCCCTAGTAGCGGTGCAGAATACCTAGCTGTAAGGACTACCCAATGACAATGAAGAGTGCTACAGAATATCACCTCTTTTCTTTGCTTTGTCACTAGAGTCTCTGGCCCAATTTATTCGGCAACATCAGGATATTCTGGGACTCATAATACAGGGGGAAGAACATAAACTTGCCTAGTACGCAGATGATTTATTGATTTGACTAATCCCACCCAGTTTCTTCCCCCATTCGTAGGCAGCTCTTCATCATTATGAAAAACTATCCAGATATAAGCTCAACATAGACAATACTGTAGCTCTCCAGTTGAACTATGATTCACCTTTCAAGATCTGGGAACAGCACTGGTTCCAGTTTGATCAACCCAACATTAAACATCTAGGGGTTTACATTTTGGCTGACTTAACACTATATAAGCTTAAGACTTAGATAGATGGTGTTTCCATTATCATTCTACCAATAACAGATACTAGCCAGATGAATATTCTTCCCTGTTTGCTTTATTTGTTCCAAACTTTACCTGTAATCTCTTCTGATGTGGGATTTAAGGAATGGAACAAACGTGTTTCCCAGTTTGTCTGGATGGGGTCGAGGCCTGGGATTGCTTTCTGCAAATTGTAGCTGCTCAAGGGGCGGGGAGAATAGTATCTACTCAGCTATGCTACATTACTACAGAGCGGCTCATGCATGTTACAGTGTGGCAGGATGCTAACTATAATGCACGCTGGAAAACTCTGGAAATTGCCAAAATGAATTTTTCTTTAACCAAGATATTATTTTCTAGTCTCCCACTACCGCTTGAACACCAAACAGATAATCATTTTACTAGAAATATTCTAAAGGTATGGCATGCTATTTTGGAAGAGAAGCATCTGTGGAGGCACCTTCTTCCCCTATTAGCAATTCCATACGATTAGACGTCCTCACCAGCACAGATTGATCCTACATTTAAATTCTGGGCGAGACAAGGATTAGTGCATCTCTACCAATTGTATGAACAGGGTATTCCTTACACTTTCACTAAATACAACAGCAGTATGCCTTAACAATGGCAGATCATTAGATTCCTTCAAGTATGGCATTTTCTAGCTAAAAAAAATTAGGCAATCTCAATCTCACTGACCCGATACAGCCCCATCCTTTGATAATGGTGCATCAGGTTACACAGACCCAAGGTATGTCCCCTCATTGTATCTTACAGGCATATAAAACACTGAATGTGCCTTCTGAGGCCACCTTTGTAAATGTTCAGAAACGGTGTGAAACAGAATTAGATATTTCACTTCTTCATCAACTTGGAATATAATTTATGCATGTCAGCATAAGGTATCTTCATCTTCTTTATGGAAGGAATGTGCATGAAGTCGGTGGTTCGGTATTTCAGAACTCCTCAAATTATGGCAAAGTTCCTTTCCACCCTGGGCACCACATGCTGGAGGCACTGTGGAGAACATACTGCCTGCCACTCACATACTGTGTGAAGTTCTTCCCTTCTGCGTCCATACTGGTCAGAGGTAGAGATCGATCTTCAGGAGTTATTTCACAGTCTCTTCACTTTAATGCCTAAAATAGTATTGCTTTTAGATTATCCACCAAACACAAAACATTTAATAAATAAATACCAGAAATTTTTACTTAATTTATTGACAGTGGATAAGAAGTCAAAAAGTGACTTCAGTCAGACCCCCCCAGATGTAAAACTATGAAGAGATCTTATGACTGCAAACTATCAAATGGAAAAATGAACGTATAAAGTTTGTATTCAGATGGATTTATTTAATAATAGAAGGACTGGTTGGCTCTTCCATATGATGAATAAGAGGGGTGAGACTTTGCTCCTTGACAATAGTGCCAGGTTAAAACAGCAGTGCTATGAAAGATATTAGCAGATATTCTGATTTCAGTTCTCTGGAAGTGTCCTGTGCTATAAAAGGAACTTTTGCATTTGTGTCTAGAATCTTAACTTCCTCAGGTTCTCAATATTATTTCTATGCAAAAATGAGGCGACCATCTTCATTCCTTGAGAAATAATTATTTTAAAGTTTTCATAAAATTCTTAAATGATAAGAGAAACTGAAAATTGTACCACTAAAATAACATGGGAGAAGACTGGCATCGATTAGGAAGAATAAAAGGTGGGTTCAGATTTTAGCCCACTTTCGTTGCACTGCTGCTTTATGTTCCTTTACATGTTTGTAGTTCAGATTTACAGCAGAGACAACTTAGATTTGACAGCAGAAGTGAATGATAATTACCATGCAAATGTATTATGGTACTGTCTAAAATGCTATTATAATTGATCTCGAGAGTGGGAGCTGTAGGGATATGTACGCAGGAGCAACCCTGAGCTCTGGTACAGTTTTAAACAGAACATTGTGAGAGTAGGAGCTTTGGAAAAATAATTTAAGAAATTGTGCTTTAGATAGGCCACGACTGATCCGGTTTAGACAAAAAGGCAGATATTCCACTCTGTGCTTCATCCTAAACTGTCCTGAAGTCAATTTATTTTTCCTGTGAGACAAGAAATGTAGGAAACTTGTTTAATCTTGCGGTACTGCTCAGTGGGATAATCTGTTAAGCAGATTCTTTCTGTCTGTGTCTTGGAATATTGTACGGCTTGAATCTTAAATTTAAGGCCTTTGAGTGGGCTGCTTTTAGTTTTACCAGTAACTACTGCCTGTGAATTTAACAGGCAGTCAGTGGGAATTTTATTTTAGCACTCTCTGTTTCAGTAAAACAACTCTG
This sequence comes from Neoceratodus forsteri, assembly GCA_016271365.2. Classification (NCBI taxonomy): domain Eukaryota; kingdom Metazoa; phylum Chordata; order Ceratodontiformes; family Ceratodontidae; genus Neoceratodus; species Neoceratodus forsteri. Next base: position 910,197,815 of record CM057449.1, on the reverse strand, counting down.
GCTGCTACTTTTTAAGAGAAAGCAGGGTATGGACACAGTTAACCTTAAAATCCTGCACTGGTGCGTCTGTCAACTTTGGACGTAATATAATGGGATGATTGCAGTAATAAAAGAAGACTGTCCATGGCTTACTGCCATTCACTGTGTTACTCATGGGCTTGAACTAGCAAGCAAAAGATGCATTCAAGACTACCTATTTTTCACAGACCATCGACATCTTAATTTTCAATTTTTTTTTGGTTTTATGAGAACTCCCTGAAGTGTTACCAAAAGTTAAGAACAGTGGCTGAAGTTCATCCAACTACAGTCATTAAGTTTAAAAAAAATCACAAGGAATGAGACAGCTCACTCATAAAAGAAAAAGAAAACAGACTCTCTGCTTGCTCTTCTTCACAACTACTGCACCATCTTGGGCCACTGAGATGAGCCTGTGTGCTACACTAGATGGGATATCGCTTAAGCAGACAACACAAAAATAAAGGGTTAGAGAAAGCAAATCTTCAATGTCAAATTTTAATATGCTTGGACTTTTATCTCAATCTACTAACAGGCCTCTCAACAGTTTCTCAACCATTCCAGGATGCCCATGCCTCTCTTCCCATGGTAATGGACACTGTCAGTACTGTACTCTCAGAAGTAGAAACTCTCACAGAAACAGACAGAACCAGACTAGCTCCGTTCAGGAGAGAGGTGGTTATTAATGAGGAAGGAGCAGCAGTGTTTAAAGGAAATAAGCTCCCAGGGGAGGTAAGGGATGTTGTTTCTGACCTTGCAAAGGAATGGGAAAAGTTTGTAAGCAGTGTAATATGATGTATCAACCAGAGCTTCTTGGGATTTGCAGAAGACTCACTCTTACTGAACGGCAATGTCACTGACCCAGCAAATTGGCCTGAAAATGATCATGAGATTTCAAAACACGGAAATAAGCAGATCCAGTTTATTCTGAACCATTTCTCTCCTGTCTTGCTACAGAATGGGTGTGATGTGCATAGTGCAATGACAGAATGGAAACTGTTGAAACAAAATATCAACCAGTATCACAAGCAGCTCTCATTCCCTGAAGTATAGCATGTAGTCTTTCAGAGAAAATCACAATATTTCAGATATATTCTTTATGTCATAGCTATTGTACTTGTATATCCAATATTGAATGCTACACTAGAACGAGCCTTTTCAGCTTTGAAAAGGATTTTTTTTCAGACTGGAGAGCATACTTGAAGGCCACTACCACGGAGGACTTGCTTTTAATCTCCATGGAGAGTCCGGAACCACAAGATTTTTACAGCAAAACAGCGGTAAAGACTGGTTCTTAAAAATCAAAGCATAGGTTGGGAGCAAAACCTCACAGGTCACCAGCGGTGGGCCAAAGCAAAGCCACAGTAGTGGAGGAAATTCAAATCACATCTAGTGAAAGTAAGACTGAGAAGGAACTACATCCTCATCCAGAACCAGATTCAGAGGAAGACTAAGCCTGCGGATATTTTTTTGGGGGGAATTTAGCTGCTTGTGATATTTGTTTAATTTCTGCAATTTTTTCACTTAACTGTATGACATTCAACTTGACACTACAGCTCTGTGTTCTTTAATAATATTGAGTCTGTCTGGTAAAGTCCTGAATATGTTCTTCCTAAAATTTTAATTGACTGCAGTCCCAGTAACTTATTTCTGCGCTTGCTGGCCTTCTTCTGCAGTCTCTGCTCTCTGTCTGGCCTGAGTCTTTCTGAGCTTGTTGTCATTGCATCCCTCTTCCTGGCAGTCTATCATCCTTGCCTACTCTTCAGGTAATCTATTTTTCCCAGTCAAAGCAAACAAAGAAACAAACAAAAAAAAAACATTAATCAGTTTTATTGTAAATAAATTCTATGGATGTTTTAGTTATTTTTAGGCAGTAGCTCCCGGTTGGCTCGTGTAGCTCCTGGTCAGCCAAAACATTTATGTCTTTGGTGATCGGGTAGGTGTACTGATCCAAGGGACCATTTTGAGGCACGACCCGTGCCATAAACAATGTCACATTTAACGTAAACAGAATACAGGAGGAGTAACATGGACACAATACAGGCCATTAACAATGAGGTGCAGGAAATTACAGTAAAGAGGGTATTAACAAAAATGAGAATACAATAAGGTACAAGGTGAAGTTGTAGGCTAGCGACAAGTCCATATAGATCATCACAGGAACATGGAGAACAATGCAGTAAGGTGACAAATTATCAGGTAAACCATATAAAGTGCGATTTCAAAAAGGCATGCCAATAACAAAATCAGGTAACAACCAGGTGGATATTCAAAATTCAGTGCGACAGTCCACAATAGGCAAAGTGCAGTGGGGTAGACTATAAGGAGGGAAGAGAGGACCAGGTGGGGGTGGGAAAGAAGCTGGAGAGAAAGGGGGGTCGCAAGGGTGGGGAGACCCCACAAAAGCTGGAGGGGGAGGGGAATCATCCCAGCTTACAGAGATGGACAGCAGCGTTTGGCTTCCAGTAGTAGCCTATCTTTAAAGTGACTTTTGAAAGATAAGTGGGAGGAGGACAAGTGGAGCGATATAGGGAGCTTGTTTCATAAGAAGGGAACAATATAGGGAGCTTGTTCCATAAGGAGGGAAAATGCCGATGACCAGGAGCTATACATAGCTCTTCACTAGCTAAACCTTATTTCGGACCCAAAATTATGCTTTACTTTTTCTATGTGACTAATTCATGGGATAGCTGTAATACTGTTCATGAAGTAGAGGTTCTGCTGGAACTGTTATTTGTGTCTGCACTTGCGTAACAGATTAAATTAAAAAAAAGAATGCTGGAGGGAGCATGATCACAGTGCGAAGTCTGAAGTTTCACATTCTAAAGTTCTATCTCTGGGGCAACTACTTATTGGTTCATACATAGTACAGATAGTACAGACAACAGCAGGCCTTGGTATTTCAAGTTTATCTGCTGCTGACTCAGCAGATGTGTTTATACTCTTATCAACTGCCCCATGAAAATGTCTAGTAGTCTCTTTTTAGATGCTGTCAATGTTTTACTGTTCACTACCTCCGTAGGTAAGTTGTTCCATGATTCCACCACTCTTCTGAGAGAACCATTTCTTCCTCTTTTCTGTCCTAACAAGTTCGCCCCTGAACTGGATAACTGTGTCATCTTAAATCTTGTTCCCCCTGCTTTGGACCCAGCGCAAGACTTTCTTGCAATTCCTGGTCTCTTGATCCCCTGTATACCACAATCAAATCCTCTCTGATTCTTCTACGGAGAACAGATTCCATTCCTTCAGTTTGGTCTCATTATACTTTCCCCTTATCTTTTCCCTTGAGGTCTCTTATAAGTCCGGTCACTATGAGCTGCACAGCCTCCATTCCAGTGATGTCTGTTGCATTATGGGGATTCCAAAATTGACCATTAAACTCCAAGTGGGGCCTCATCTGTACAATGGCATGATCACATTGTGTCTACTTACAAAGTTCCTTCTAATGCAAACTATTATCCTATTACTTTTTTGAAATACATTGACCCACTGTGAATCATGTTTCAGCTTGCTGTTCACCAGGACTCGTAGATCCTTCTTGCACTCACTCTATTGTAAAATTATGCCATTTGATGTGTAGTTAAGCCATGGGGTTCCTGTTACCTAATTGCAAAGCCATGCACTTTTCTGAGTTGAATTTCATCTTAGTCCTTTCTGCCCATTCGCTTAAAATATCTAATTTACTTTGCATGTCTTTCTCATGGCTGAGATTTAAAATGTTACATGCCACCACTAATACAGTCTCGTTGTCAGAATGTTGCTGTCTTATCTGTATGAGTTCAGAAAGCTTTGGGGTTTTCCTTTTTTTTTTTTTTTATTCTCTTTATTGCACCCCTGCAGCCTTGGTCTCCTTCAGGGGTACTCGCTTGGCTAGACCTCTGCTCCCTACTGGAGCACTGTCACCAGCTTCCTCCCCCCGAAATGAACACCCAGGTTGGTCCAGCCCCCCCCCCCCGGATTACCCTCCAGGGGAGGGCCTGCCCTCCTGTGGTGGCCTGTCTGAGATTAGAGGGACCTACCTGGGTGTCAGGTCGGCTGTGGGAGTCACCTGGTGCAGTGGGCCGGTGGTGGGATTCTGGGCCTGCCCCTGGAACCCCCTTCAACTTCTCCGCAGTGCTACAGATGGGGTTTTTCCTTGTGTTTCACCTGCGGAGTGCTGATGTGCAATGGCGTCTGTAGTGCAGTCACATTGATGCCTGCTGATGCTCCGCCCCCAGCATTCGTTTGCGCTGCTTGTTCCATTGCTCCCCCGGGCCAACGCCAGGAGCTGCGCTGGAGCGGGACAACCCCAAGTCCCTCCCTAGGGAAGGGAGAGCAGTCTTCTGGATGCTCAGTCCCTTCCCTGCCGACCCCCAGTGGCCTGAGTCTATTCCTGAACCCGGGTCACTGGCATGGCGCGAGGTGTGGCGTCCAGCGCCTCAACCCTCAGCACCACCAGGCCAGCAGCTTTGGGGCTTTTCAACACAGTTTAATCCATATATTAACAAACAAAAAAACAGAGATATGTGCAGATACATTTTGAACCAAATTTATAGTAGTTGGCACAAGGCACAACATGCCAATGTAAACTGCTATTATGAAAAATTAAAGAAATCCTGGGTCAGCAAAAGTAACATCAAACTGGGTGGGCTGATTTTTCTGGTGTGTGCTTGTGCATATTTTATTACCTATTAAATTAACACTAAGCCTAATCTCCCGTGGCAGTTTGAGCTTAAAGCTGCATAAACAAAAGTTAGTTGCTTTTCAGAGCTAGTCTGACACAATATTATTCATTCTTGTCAAAAAAAAGAGAAAAATAAAAATGACAACGTTCTTTCAGATTTGTTTTTAATCCCAGTACTTATTCTCCTCCAGCTGACCGACCCCATCCTGCCTCAGCTCACACAGCCTTGTCACCCCACTATTTTTGGACCTTACCTGCTCCTCCAAGGGTACCCCATGAATTATTCCTTGTGGCAGGGACAAGGCAAGGCTGGCAACCCCCTTCCCCAAGCACAATCCCAAACCTCTTTCCAATATTTCAACATCATTTTATCGGTTGGCTAGAGTAGTTCCAGGTCGGCTGAAAAATGCAGTACCCAGGAACTCTTCATGGTTCTTGACTACCTAATACTTCTTTCAGCCCCTGCTCACTTAATTTTTTTTGGGGGGGTCATCTTCTCAAAGTTGGAAGAAATGCAGCTGGTTGACATCTAACAAACACAGAAGTTTAAAAGAGGACAAATGGCTTGAAGATCTATAAGAGAAGTACTCCAGAATTTGTTAAAGTTGCAGAATTTGTTAATCTGCAAACACTGCAATCATGTAATCTCAGCGGAAGAGATCTGTTGTACAAATAGCTAGTGGCAGTCATATTTGTTGACTTGAGTCATACTGCAGAACAGGTAATAAAGACAGTTTTAAAAATAACTGAAGGAATTAAAAATACACCAATAAAAAATCTAGTGATGTCAATACATTATTGCTAAAACACTTTATTATAATTTTTTTGCCGTCTATGAAATACTGCTGCTTTAAGGGGGGTTTCTGGTAGCCATCTGGACCACCAATGAGAAATGTTAACAGGCCAATACAAAATTTCAGGTAGTAATACCATATTTATATATTTTTTTTTATTTATTTCACAGTTTTTCAGTAGCCAAAGAACTCACTAACAGAGACTGAAGCTGGATAAATACAGGTTACTCACCTGTAACAGGAGTTCTAGGAATGGTATATGTTGTTCATCCACACTGTCTGGCATGTATCCTTGCCGCTTTAAATCTTGCCAGAAGGTCTTCAGCTGGCTCCTCCACCCACCCAGGTGGTAAACTCTCGGCTCCATATAGCGCCAGATCTGGCCCTGGGAAGCTCAGGTTGTGCGTCGAGGCGGGAGGTCGGTGGGTCGCGGTGGATGAACAACATATACCATTCCTAGAACTCCTGTTACAGGTGAGTAACCTGTATTTCTAGGACATGGATATGTTGTTCATCCACACTGTCTGGCAGACTCTAGCAGTTCTCCGGGAGGAGGGAGGCAAGCACACCCCCACTTAGGGAATAAAGACTGGAGAACCGAGGCCCCAAAACCAGCATCCTGGCATGACTCAAGGTCATGTGGTAATGGGTAATGAAGGTGTGTGCTGACTTCCAGGTAGCAGCCCTGCAGATTTCCTGGACAGGAGCGCCCCTGGAAGCAGCCACTGATGCAGCAGTATGGCGGGTAGAATGAGCTCTTATCCCTCTGGGAGCTCCATGCCCCGCCAACTTATAGCAGAGATCTATGCAGGAGGTGACCCACCTGCTTATCGTCCGCTTGGCTGCAGGTCTGCCAGGTGCGGCTTCAGCGTAGGTGACAAACAGCTGGCGAACCTCTCCCCGAATTTCAGCCGTGTGCTCCTTATAATAAGCGAGCGCCCTTCTAGGGTCCAAAGTATGGAGCCTGTATTCGGCCTCCGAGGTGTGATTGGGGTATAACACCGGCAGAGTCAACACCTGGTTAAGGTGAAACTCCAACACCACCTTCGGAAGGAATTTCGGGTGGGGGCGCAGGACAACCTTGTCCCTGTGGAAGACCAGGTATGGAGACTCGATGCAGAGCACCTGGAGCTCTCCCATCCTTCTGGCTGACGTGATAGCCACCAAGAAGGCGGTCTTCCACGACAGGTGAGAGAGTTCACACCTGTGCACTGGTTCGAATGGCTTGCCCATGAGCTTTGCCAGTACCAGCAGTAGATCCCACGGAGGTGGAGGTTCTCGCACCGGAAGGGAAATGTGATCAAGGCCTTTGGAAAAGCGCCAGACCACCTTCTCCTGCGCCACCGACTGCTTCCCAGCCCGCACCCGGTAAGCAGAGATGGCTGCCAGGTGCACCCTTAGGGTCGTCGACCTAAGCCCTTGCTGAGAAAGGGACCATAAATAGTCCAAGATGCTTGCCAAGGAACAGGAGGAAGGGTCCAAGCCCTTGCCCTGACACGAAATGGAAAACCTCTTCCATTTGAAGGCATAGCATTTCCTGGTCGACTCCTTACGGGACGCCTCAACTACATTGAGGACCTCGTCGGAAAGACCCAAGGCCTGGAACTCTAGCCGCTCAGGAACCAGGCCGTCAGGTGCAGGGATTGAAGGTCCGGATGGAACACCTTCCCCTGATTGACTGAGAGCAGGTCCGGGTGAGCTGGAAGCTGCCTCGGGAGCCTGGAGCTGAGGCTGAGGAGATCTGGGTACCAGAACTGGCAGGGCCAGTCTGGGGCTATCAGAATCACCTGCGCCTTGTCCCTCCTTGCTTTGAGAAGCACCTTGTGTATCAAAGGAAATGGGGGGAAGGCGTAGAAGAGGCCCGGGGTCCACGGCCTCGAGAAGGCATCCCCCTGCAGCGAGCCCTGCTGAGGGGGGCGGGCATGGAACAGCTTCAGCTTCGTGTTCTCCCTGGAGGCAAACAGGTCCACCTGAGGTGTGCCCCAATGGGAGAACAGATCTTGTACTACCTCCGGCAGGAGAGACCACTCGTGGGATGCAGCTCCTATCCGGCTTAGGGCATCGGCCAGGGTGTTGGAGGCTCCTGCCACATGAATGGCTAGGAGATCCGCCTCCAGGCTGCGCACGAGTGACCAAATGCGGAAAGCTTCCTTGCATAGAAGCATGGAGCGTGTCCTGCCCTGGCGGTTTAGATAGTACATGGTCGTGGTATTGTCCGTCTGGACTCGGACCACTTGACCCCGGAGAAATGGAGCAAAGGCGGTGAGAGCTAGGCGGACCGCTCGGAGCTCCAGCATGTTGATGTGGCATCGGGACTCCCGCGGGGACCAGAGGCCGTGGGCCCGGTATTCCCCCAGATGGGCACCCCAACCCATCAGAGAGGCATCGGTCGATAGAGAGACCGTCGGCTTGGGGCGGATGAACAGGATGCCCTCCTGCAGATGAACTGGAACGGTCCACCACCAGAGAGCGTTCCACATCCCCTGGGTCACAGTCACTAGCTGGTCCAATGGATCGCAGCGTTGTGACCACTGACTGGCCAGTTCCCACTGAAGGGGGGTGCATGTGCCAGCGCGTCCAATGGACCACGCTGGTACAGGCCGCCATGAGACCCAGGAGGCGCAGGAAGTCCCGGGCAGGATGCGATTGCCCAACCAGAAATGATTGGGCAAAGGAGGAAAGAACCTCGGTCCTGTCCGCCGGGAGCCGTGCTCTGGCTCGAAGAGAGTCAAGTTCTGCCCCGTTGAACAGAATCACCTGCTTCGGCTCGAGTTCCGACTTGGTCTCGTTGATAAGAAGGCCGATTTGAGAGCAAACCTGGAGGGCCAGATCTCTGGACCGCTCCACCTCCTGTCTGGAGGGGGCTGCTATCAGCCAATCATCCAGGTAAGGGTACACCCGGACCTCTCAGCGCCGCAGGAAAGCTGTCACCACTGCATTGCATTTGGTGAAGACCCTGGGAGCTGGAGACAGGCCGAAGGGCATGGCTCGGAACTCGAAAAGGGATCCCTCTGCTCGAAAGCGAAGGAACCTCTGATGTGACGGACGGATAGGGACGTGAAAGAACGCGTCCTGCAGGTCCAGAGAGCAGAACCACACGCCGGGTTCCAGGGATGGTATTATCTGAGCCAGAGTGACCATCCTGAAGGTTCGAGACCTTAGGAACTTGTTTAGGTCGTGTAGGTCGAGAATGGGGCACCAGCCCCCGTCCGTTTCGGAACCAGGAAGTACCTGGACACAAACCCCGGGTCTGAGGGAGGGTCCGCCACCTCCCTGATCACCTCCTTTTGGAGGAGAAGAGCGATGTCGACTCGGCGAGCCGACAGTGAGGCTGCGGATCCCGATGCCCCCCGAGGTGCGATGGCTCTGAAAGGCGGGGCCTGCTTGAATTCCAAGGGCAGGCCTTTTTCCACCACCTCCAACACCCACCTGTCCGTGGTAATAATGGACCAGGCGGAAAGGAAGTGACGGAGCCGTCCCCCACAGGGGGGAACCTGGGGTGAGATGACGGGGTTGGGGGCGACACCCCTCAACCTGTCACTGGGCAGGCTTGGAGGAGGGCGGCCGAGGGACCTCCTGGGCCTTTACCTCCCTGCTTCCTGTTGGAGGAAGCCAACGGCTTGGGCTTGGGATGGCTGTCGTGCCTGCTGGCCCTGGACGCTGAGCCTGGCTGTGACATGTCAGCTGGCAGAGGGACCAAAGGGCTTAGGCTGTGATTGCGGCCTTGTCCTCTGAGCGGATGAGACCGAGTCCAAGGTAGCATTGACTTCTCGATCCTCTGCAGGTGACCTTCCACCCCAGGGCTGAAGAGGTCGGTCCCCAAGAAGGGGACATCCGCCAACTTGTGCTGGTATCCCGGCGAAGGTGGATATCCTCAGCCAAGCCCGACGACGATAGCCACCGCGCCGCCACAGACCTGGCGCGATGATTCCCCGATGTCCAAAGCAGTCTGAAGCTGCTGTTTGGCCACTGCTCTGGTCCCGCACCTGCCTAACTGTGGTCTGCAGATCCGCGGGAAGATGAGGGACAACCTCATCCAGGGAGCCCAACAGGGCATAAGAGAAATGTGCCATAAGGACGGCCGAACTGGCCTGGCGAAGGCCGAGGGAGGAGCAGCGTAGACTTTTCACCCGGCATAGTCCAATTTCTTGGACTCCTTGTCGGGAGGCTTGTCCACATCCCTAGCGTTCCCGGCACGCCGGAAAACGCTGTCGGTAACTAACCCCTCAGCCGAGGGGTGTTCCGAAAAACCGGACAAGGAACTGGTAGGGACCGCATACTTCCTGGCCAAAGGCGCAGGGCAGGAAGCAGGACGCTGCCAGAGCTCCAAGGCCAGGCCCACTATGGCCTCGGCCACCGGAAAGGCCTCCTGGGAATCCCTCGGTCCAGAATCTCCGTGAGGGGATACCTGGCCGCTTAAACGGTTCAAGCTTCATCCTGGTGGACTCCGAGATAAGCCAAGCAAACCCAGGAAGGACGTAAGGGCTATCGTGCACCGACTGTCCTCTGAGGACCCAAGTCCATTCGCTGGAGTAAAGGGAGGAATCGCTTCGGACTCGGAAGAGTCCTCGAAGAGCTGCTCGGCCTGAGCCACCCTCCACCTGCCGAGGTCGATCGGGAGTGAGGGTGACAGACAGCCTATGGGCAGTCCCTGAGCCGACCGAGATTTTTGGTCGGAGCCCGAATAACGGCTGTGGAGGTGGAGGTTCCACCGAATCGGTGGGGCAGCTGGTTTTGGCCGAACAACCGCCTGGGAACAGGCCCTCGGCTAAAACGAGGGGTTGTTTCGGCCGCCCGGTGACAGCCACTTAATAGCCAGGAAGCGGCAGCGTCAACATTCCTGGTCAGGAGCTGTTGCCACAGGATCCTCACATACTCTGACGCACTTTCGCTGGGCTTCCTCGGGCCCCGAGGAGGAGGAAGAGGGATGAACGGCGCGCCGCTGCCGCGGTGCCGAGACCGCCGGCGACGGCGGGACTCGTGAACCCGAGAAATCCGAGACCGAGAACCCCGACTTTCCCCGAGGACGGTGCGGGAGGTGTCGTGGGAACCGGCACCCCTCGGTTCGGAGGGTTCAACTGAAGGCCCGGAACCGCGAGGCACAGACGGCAGCAACGGGTCCTCAACTCCACCGGGGAACCGAAGAGGATTTTCGGTCCTGTCGACAACCTGTCCAACGGGTCGAGAAAAATCTCGACCGGCGTCGGCGGAGTCTCGGTCAACTGGCCTGATGGGGACACCGTGAGACCAGTGGCCGAAGCCGAAGGGTTAACTGAAGTCGACGGCCGACAACTCGGGGAGAGGGATCTTTCCCGCTCCCAAGAGCGTCGATGGTGGGACTTACCCTTGCTCTTTTTTGACCGATAAAACGGTCCAGAAGAAGATGGACCCTCACCTTTGGTAGAGAGGGTCAGACAAAGCTCCTTAAAAGAAGCTGAATAAGAGGCACAGAGAGATAGCGGAACAAATGCCGAAGCCGAGGTAGAAGCGGCCCGTGCCGCCTCCTCTTCGAGGGCCATCATCTGCTCAAAGCTGATACCCCGAGCCCGCCGCAGAAACCGCCGACCGGGCCTCTTTGACTTCACCGAGGAAAACGCTTGGGACGCCCCTAGTTGTAAACTGGCAGCACGGTCCTTCGAGGACGAGGGCCAAAAAGAAGAGCACAGGTCGCAGGCCTGTGGGTCGTGCTCAAGGCCCAGCAGTAGACGACGTGGAGTGCGGATCCGCCCAGACATCTTCTGCCCGAAGGGCATCTCCGAAACCGGGAGTCATTTGTCCATTGCACATGTAGGGAGAGAAGACCAAGTCTTTTAAGCAAAAGAACTTTAAATTGAAATTTCAAGAGTTAGGAACCAGTCTTATACGCAGAGCGTTAAGGAGGAACCTGAGCTCAAGCGGTAAGGAAGATCTGGCGTCATGGGGTGGAGCCGAGAGTTTTACCACCCGGGTGGGTGGGAGGAGCCAGCTTGAAGACCTTCCGGCAAGATTTAAAGCGGCAAGGATACATGCCAGACAGTGTGGATGAACAACATATCCATGTCCCTAGAAACAGCAGTTACGTAAGAACTTACTGTAGCAGTAGCTCTTCAAGAGGTTCCTGCAGTAGGTCTTCACAGACAGGACTGCGCCCCCTGGTGTCAGGGGCACACGGCAAAATTGTAGCTAGCAATCATCGGTGGGGACCGCCCAAGGCGTCAGGTGACAGACGTCAGCGTGACTATAAAAGGGGCTGTCCCCCACCCGCCCTCTAGTTCTTCTGCCGGAGACCTCTGAAGAGGAAGCAGAAAAAAGGAGTGGAAAAACTCCTGGGACACTGTGCCCTAGACGAAACAATGTCCTGGGAAGGGAATAAAGAGGAAAAAATACAGGAGCTGGAAGAAGGTGGATGGGAAATCTAGACCTACTGCAAGAACCTCTCTCGAAGATCTACTGTTATGGTAAGTTCTTACGTAACTGCTATATCTTAATTCGTGAGGGTTCCTGCAGTAGGTCTTCACAAATAGGACTCAATACCAAGCAGTCAAATAAAAAAGGAAGAGTCGGAGACAAGGATCCGGCAGGAGGAAAATGTCTGCCAACTGTAGATCTTTCAAGACAGAAGACCTTGCAAAACTGCAAGGCAGAAGCCAGCCCTATGCCTAGAAGCAATGTCCAGACTGTAATGTTTCATGAAGGTGTGGATGGAGGACCAAGTGGCCGCTGCACTTATGTCCGCAGTAGACACATTCCTGAAGAAGGTAGTGGAAGTGGCCACACCCCTAGTAGAGTGGCCCTTTACTGTCCCCGGAAGGTGCTTCTCATATTTCTGGTAAATGTAGTGTATACAATTTACCAGCCACCTTGACAAAGTCTGTTTCGTGATAGCTTTGGCCTGGCATTTGTGAGCAAAGGCTACAAAGAGCTGGTTTGGTTTACGAACCTCCTTAGTCCTTGAGACATAATATCTCAAAATCCTGTGCACATCAAGGGTGTGCAGGAGATACTCCCCCGTTGGAGTGTTCTGGGAAGAACACCGGCAGTTCTACATTCTGGTTAAGGGTCAATTCTGAAACCACTTTCAGAAGAAAGGACGGATTAGTCCGCAGAGTCACCCAGTCTCTGTGGAAAATTAAATAAGGCTCTCTACAAACCAGAGCTTGAAGCTCTGAAACTCTTCGAGCTGAAATGATAGCAACTAAAAAGAGCATTTTCCATGCTAAAAAACACATATCACAACTTGCAGCCAGTTCAAAGAGCAGCAAAGTACGCTTCTCTAACATAAAATGAAGATCCCAGGGGGAACAGGATTCTGACCTGAGGTTTGATGTGAAGGATCCCTTTTAAGAAAGTTCTGGAAACCTCTAGCTGTGCTAGGGTTTTGCCCTCCACCAGAAGGTGGCAGGCTGAAACCGCAAAGAGATAGGCCTTCAGGGAGGAACAACTGAGGCCTAACTCAGACAGAAGCAAGAGGTACTCTAAAACCTGGGAGGCTGAGCAGGAGAAAGGATCTAAGCCTTCAGCTGATGCCCATATAAAAAATCTCTTCCACTTCATAGCATAAGTGGATCGGGTGGAGAGTTTTCTGGCCTCCACTAAGACCTGAGCGACTCCAGAAGAGACGCCATAGCGAGAAATTGCTAAGTCCACAGGTGCCACGCATGAAAATTAAGAGACTTGAGGCTCGGATGTACCACGGTGCTCTGCTCCTGGGACAGAAGGTCGTGAGAGAGAGGAAGAGGTACTGGGGGTTCCAGTGCCAACTACTGTAGCAATGGGAACCAAATCTGCCGATGCCATGGGGGGCAATTAGAAACATGTGTGCCCCCTCTGACTGAAGCTTCAGTAGAACCTTCTGTAGGACAGGAAAGGGAGGGAAAGTGTATAGAAATCTCCCTGTCCAGGAAAGAAACAATGCGTCTCGCCAAAAAGCACCGCCCCCGGGAACAAGCGAGCAAAAGCTGGGTAGTTTTAAGTTGGATGGGGAGACAAAGAGATCTATGACTAGCTGACCCCAATGAAGAAGCATATCTTCTACTACTGCCTGCTTTAGTTCCCACTCGTGAGCCCTGGCGACTGATCGTCTGAGACTGTCGGCTAGAATGTTGTGAACACCAGGCACGTGGACTGCTCTCAAGGATAGGCCATGCTGTACAGCCCAGTACCACACCCACATCGCCTTCCTGCAAAGACGGTAAGACCAGGTGCCTCCCTTATGTCAGAATCACGCTTTCATTATCGGCTCTTCTTTTGGGTCCTTTAGCCACTGTACCTGGTGTATGTAGCCTCCCTGTTTGTTTAAGTACCAGACAGTGGCTATGTTGTCTGTCTGGATGAGAAGTGCTCCCAGAACCAGCAGTGAATGAAAGGCCTGGAGACCATACAGCACCACTCTCATCTCCAGAATGCTGATGTAAAGGTTCTCCTCCATGGGTGACCAAGAGCCTTGAGTCCGGTGGTCTCCCAGATGCACTCCCCATCCCAAGTTCGAGGCAGCCGAGGCGAGAATCATGGAGGGAGATGGATGGTGGAAAGGGATCCCCACCGGAAGGCTGGCTGGGTCTTGCCACCAAAGGAGATCCTTCTGCAGGCTGTTGGAGACTAGGACTTTCTGGTCGATGTTGTCCAGGCACCGGTCCCACTGGACTCGCAGAGACCAGTGGCTAACCCTCATATGTAGTCTGGCCAGAGGGACTGTGGGTATGGCAGCCGCCATCAACCTCAGCAGTCGTAGGACCGAACGTGCCGTGGTCCACTGAGATGAAGCCACAAGCGCCGCTCGAGAGATTAGTGTCTCTGTTCTGTCGGTTGGAAAAAAGGAATTGCTCTGGATCGTATCCAGCACCGCTCCAATAAACTGGAGGTGCTGGAAGGATAACAGCTGGGACTTGGGGAAGTTGAATGAAATGCCCAGAATGGAAAACAGATCCAGAATGAAGGAAAGGGATTCCTTCAGACTGTCCGGAGAAGGGTCTGAGAAAAGCCAGTCATCCAGATATGGGAACACATAAAAGCCTCTGCGACACAGGAATGCTTGGTGAACACCCGAGGTGCAGAGGAGAGGCCAAATGGAAGGACTCTGAACTGGAAATGATCCTCCAGAAAAGAGAACCTCAGGAAGCGGCAATGGGCCGGCAGAATGGGGATATGGAGGTAAGCATCCTGCATATCCAGAGAGCACAGCCAAGTGTTGGGTTGGAGCAGGGGTAACAGTACCTGGAGGGTCAACATGCGGAACCTCTTATACTCTACAAAGAGGCAGAGCATGCTGAGATCTAGGATGACCCTTAGATTCCCCGTCTTTTTGGGAACAAGGAAAAAATGGGAGTAAAATCCCCTTCCTGTTTGTTCCGGTGGAACTTGCTCTATGGCTGCTTTCTGCAGTAGAGCTTGAATTTCTTGGAAGACCAGATGTTGTTGGCCTGACAAGTAGTGCAACTTTCCCAGAGGGTTGGAGAGAGGTCTCTCCAGGAACTCTATCGAGTGACCTCTTGCTATGAGTTGAAGAACCCATGCATCTGCGGTTACGGCCTTCCACCCCTCCAGGTGGTGGCTGAATTGTCCCCCCACCGGTTCTTCCATGGGAATAGGAGGGAGTGGGAAGGGAAGTTGGGGGTCAGGACGCAGAGGGGAGGTTGCTTTCCCCCCAGAGGCAGTTTTGGGAAACTTGGCCAGGGGGGTTTGAGCACCAGAACCCGGGGAGCGACGCTTGGTCTGTCGTCTGCCCTGGTTCTGTTTATTCCATTTCTGCTGGTGGCGAAAGGGCTGCTGCCGTGATTTTTGGCCCAAACAGTAAAGGGAACGGACATCCTTCAAGGATTTGCTGCTCTCTTGCAGCTCCGTGATAATATTTTTGGCATCGCAGCCAAACAGAACTGGACCCCTGATGGAAGCGTCCAGAAGGGAACTCTGCACATCTTGAGCCAGCCCCGCCAGGCGAAGCCAAGCAAGGCATCTAAGACAGATGCCAGTAGCCGCACCTCATGCCACCGAGTCCACAGAGTCGTATGTGGCATGGAGGGCATGGCGGCAGGATGATTTATTCATCCTAACCTTCTCCAGGAGTTTGTTCCTGGGCTGCTCATTGGGAATCTCCTGAAGATCCTTTTCCAGATCCGACAAAGAGGATTTCTGGAAAGCCACCATCTGGGCCACGTAATTTAAGGAGCAAATGGCACAAGTGGAAGAGGCATAGATCTTACAATCGTACAGGCCCATCTGCTTTGACTCCTTGTCTGGAAGGGAGACACCAAGATGTTTAGGTTGGGCCGATGTATCGTGAGCAGACGTGATCACAACAGAATTGGTCTTAAGTTGGGCAGTGAGGTGGGAAACCCCTTCCAGGGGGTGGTAGGTCCTACTGGCCTTCTTTGAAATGGCCGGGATGGATGACGGTTGCTGCCAAATTGTGGATGAAAATCTTCATGTGGCCCCATCTAAAGAGGAATAGGGAGGGGGTCCGCAATGACCAAGTCCAGATGTTCTGCTAGTTTTCTGCGTTTGGGATTTAATTCTTGGGAGGTCCAACCTCAGTATTTCTGAATTGTCTGTAGGAGCTCCGCAAAGGACGGATCCTCTGGAGGGGATTTTGGGGATTCTTTCGGCTGAGGCTCAATGGGAGAATGAGGCTCTGATTGGTCACCCATATTAGAGTCCTCATCTGACTCAGATGATTCCGGCCTACTGGGCAAAGAGGCATCTGGTACCAGAATTGGGAGCCTATGATCTGTAATGCCTGAGGGCAGAACACCCGAATCTCTGTCCGAGGCTCAACTGGAAGGTACCAGGCTACCAGGTAACACTCTGTCAGGTGGGGTGGCCCTGACCACCAGCTGAGGTTGACCCAACTCCTGGAGCAGTTGAGATTTCGCATCCTTTTACCAGGCAGTAATGGCCTCCTGTTCCAGCTGCAGTGGTGGTGGGGGGGGGAGGTGGGGTGGTAGATAACCTGGGCACCCTGACGGGTAAGAAGGGTAGCTAGGTGGTTGGTACTAGTAAGGGTACTGGTATCCCTGGTAATGCATGGCCTGACCCGGCGTCAGGTAACCCGGTGCCAGAGGACGATATCCCGGTAATGCATCCCCCGGCGTCGAATACTGTGGATACAGCAGTGTGTATCTGGGATAGTACCCGGTCAGGCCCAAAGCAAGAGTGTAGGGCCCCGCTGAAGGCGGCGCAGAAGGACCACTAGGTGGCGGGTCCGATGGCGGAGTAGGAGGGGGGATCTCCGAAGATCCCGAGGGAGTTGGAGCTACACTGCCCCCAAAGGTGTTTGGCGAGGGATCTGGCATCAAGTGAGGATCCGTCATCAGAATGGAACCCGGCGAAGGGGGGAGGTCTGGAAGAGTCCCCGTTGACAGGTCTTGTAACGTATCTGACGGACGAGGGCCCTGGTGATCAGGCCCAAAAAGGTTGGAGAAGTACAGCGAATCCCTTGAGGGAAAACCCTGGCGGGATGAAGTGGGACCTGCGAGCTCTCTCTTCCCGGTGTCGGGGTCTACAAGGGAAACCGATGGGAGAGAAGACACCACACAGGCGCCGGGAAGTCCGGTGTCTGACTTACAGGTAATGGCCTGGTGGTCGATGTAGGAAACGTCGACCGACTTACAGAAGCCGGGAGGCTAGAGTCAGGCTGATCGGCCCGGGCCGGGCGCCCTGCAGCGGAGCCAGAGGACAACTTAACGGCAGGGCTTGAAGCAGGTATATAGCTGGTTCCTCCGAAGAGGATAGCCTCGACTGCCTGCTAACCTCGGCGGGGGAGGGGGGAGAGGGCATCCGGTCCGCAGGAGTGGAAGAGGGCCCTGGAGGTGGGGTACTAAAGGGGGTTGAGGCCCCACCCAAGATGGTGTTGGCTGCCTAGCTGGATTTCCTCTGTGGAGAGTGGCTCCACTCCCGGTGTCTCTCTTTCTTTTTCTTCTGGGCCGGTGACAATGATCTTTCCCTTAGCTCCTGGAGCTCTTTTTCCATCGATGCCGGTCTTTGGGTCAGTAAATGGGCACTGAGGGTCCTCTTGCGATGGTTGCGTGTGGCCTGGATGAAGCCCTGGCAGATGGAACACTCGGCGATGTTGTCCTTAGACCCCAGGCAGAGGACACAATGAGAATGGTCGTCCCCGTGCGGGATCTGCGCGCCGCACTGGGAGCACCTTCCTTTGGGCCAACGAGAAGACATACACCGCTATGTGGATGAAGAAGGATCGGAAATAAAGGACGAAAAAATGTCTGAAAATGGTGGGCAACTGAAGCTGTTCTACCACGTTAGGTCCGATGGTTCAGGTCGACGGCAGGAAAGAACTGGAGGGCGGGCAGGGGACTGCCCCTTTTATAGTTACGCTGACGTCCATCACCTGATGGTCCCCCCCTACCCCGATGACTGCTAGCTACAATTTTGCCATGCGGTCCAGATGCCAGGGGGCCCAGTCCTATCTGTGAAGACCTACTGCAGGAACTCTCTCGAAGTAAGATCTAGAAATTCAACCCAAGTTTGGCTACTGTTTTGGTATTCAAGCATTACAGAGCAATATGGGGAGGGGTGGATTGATCATAGTATCGTCTGCTTTAACAATCCATAGCGGATTTCCTTCATATATGGTCTCTCCATTTCATTTACTTTTAATGTGGATTCTAAATATATTTGCTAAAATATTTTTGAATGGAGACATCCCTGAAGTTGATCATTGCTTACCTTTTTTTTCTTAAACAATTTATATACCCAGGATAGCCAAACTAGGATGCAATACAGTATACTGTTTTCAGTGATGTCCTGCCTCTACCCCTTTTTTGCTACTGGGTGTCCAGAAGCACAGAGAGGATATGTGACTTGCTCAGGGTCACACAGCGAGTAAGCGGCTGTGGTGACATTTTAATCTGGTCTCCTGGTCCATAAGCTGGGGCTCTAACCACTAGACCACACCACACCACATCACCTATTCTGGGAAGACATGTCTTCATATCTCTACTGATGGCCACAAGCAGTCTTTTTTTTTTTTTTTTTGTTATAGAAGATAAGGCAAGGAGTCCAGTCCAGTGGTGATCATTAAGCCCACCTTTCATGTGGGTGAACTGGGCATGCAGTATGGTTCTACCCTCTCCCCCTATTTTAGGCTAGTGGAGTCATGAGGGTAGGCAGGCATACTCCATGTACTCCATGGTGTACACTTTTATTGAAGGGGCAGCAAATAGGCCATGAACTGCTTCCTTAGTCCATGGAAACAAAACAGAACCAGCAGAACCTTTCTGTAGGTCTATTCATATATGTCATAACCAGAAGGTTTGGTCACTGATACTGTCATTGCAGCCCCAAGGACTATATAGCCTGACAGGGTCTGGGCTGGCATGCATGGCATCTGCATATACCCATGCATGGGGGCAGCGACCAGTGTTATGGGGTACAAATGTCGTATTTATTGTGCCAAATGGGGCAACAAACACAGTCAAGGAATACATATTTATATTGTCTGGCTACACCCCTGAGGGAGTCTAGGGAGAACTGTGGATGCAACATTTAAGACTCTGTGGGGCAAAAGCATCCTAACTGTACCGCTGCCTCCTGTAGTAGGTGAAGGGTAACACTGGATATCATGCTGTGGGTGACCACATGAAGTCCAGCCTCCTCCCATGCTGGTGCCAGCGAAGATAAGCACAGAGGGCAACACCAGAAGGAAAACTCCTACTAGTGCCCATGATGGAGACTGTGCACCACCCCAATCCCATCCTGTCTTCTCCCTGTGTGTGGGAAGCAAACCACGTATAAGGGTCTAAACTCTCCTCGTTCTGTCACAGGGGTTGGTGGCATTACCAGAAGCTTCCAATTCTCAGATCATGCCTCTAATGCATGCAGGTTACCCTGTAGTGCATTCCCTTCCCCTGCTGTGTCCCTTTATGCAAATCAAGTCTCATCAGCAAACTTCGGCAGCCTGCTATGAACCCCCTCCTCCAGGTCCTTACTAAATATATGTTAAAGAGCAAAGGACCCAGTACCATCATGAGGTAGTCCACTAACAGCATCCCTTCACCACTGTAAATGGTGACTATTCACTACCACACTCTGCTTCTTGTCAGTCAAGTTGCCTTCCACCTCCTACAGACACTGTGTACTCCATACTGTGCTACTTTCTCCTTGGGTTTTCCATGCGGTACAGTGTCAAAGGCCTTGACGAAACTTAGACAGACTACATCCGCCTCCTGACCCCTATCCACCCATTAGTTACTTTATCTCTTTGAAACATACTTCTCAACTGTCTGTGATTTTTAGGGATGTCCCAGATCTTGCATTGCAAATGTCCTCTGTCACTCTTAAATTTGTCACTTCTGCAACTGAAAAGATCAGAGTCATAAAATCACACCAGACGACAGTTTTGCAGTCTAGTTCTTCATTAGAAAATGCTCTGTAACAGCTTCATGAACTGATATTACTCTTTTTTTACGGTGTCCCTGATTTAGCCCCTCATTTTTGAGGCAGAAGGTTGAGAGGTATGCTTTGAAGAACAGAAGAAAAAATTACTCACCACAGTAATGTTGTTTCTTCTAATGGAGTCTTGCTGTATTCAGACCTAATGCAGTCAGCCCCAGCACTTGAACTGCCCCGGACAGGAAGGAGTTAACTCTATGCAGAAGCATAGAATGTTGAGCTCAAGCTCGGTTTTCAAACCTCTGTCTGTGGTACTTCCCAGTGTAACCGTCATATTTTTACGAGCTAACTAATATACTAAAGTATGGAAATTGTTCAAAATATAGCCAAAGGGCAAAATATTTCTTTTTGGGCCCCAAAAGATTCAAGTCAAGAACCTAAGAAGGAAAGGTAGTGACAATAATTAAGTAAAACACCAGAAAAATAATAACAACATCTACCCCACCCAAGAGGGAGGGTACAAGGTACACCCCTGAGGTGCAACACTGTACCTGCCAGCCCACTTCCCAAAACCAGGTTCTGAGAGGGAGGGGGGGAGGTCTGAATACAGCAAGACTCCATTAGAAGAAACAACATTACTATGGCGAGTAATTTTTTCTTCAAACAACATGAAGTCTTGCTGTATTCAGACATAATGCAGACTACCAAGCAGTTCCCTATGGAGAAGGGAATGCAGAACCTAATTTGGGAAGAGGCTCTGCAGTACTGCTGTACCAAACCTAGCATCACTCCTAGCCTGGATGTCCAGGGAGTAATGCGTGGTGAAAGTATGTACTGTTTTCCAGGTGGCTGCTTTACAGATCTCTAACAAAGGTATATCTCTGGCTGCAGCTAGAGAAGCAGCTGTACCCCTGGTCGAGTGAGCCCTCAGGCCTGAAGGGGGCGCCCTACCCAACCTGTCATAACAAAATTGAATACAAGAAACAATCCACCTGGCAATAGTTCTCTTAGTGGCAGGCTTACCTTTCCCCACTTCACCGTAAGTGAGAAACAACTGAAGACAGTCATTTCTATGTGCCTTAATATAGTAGCTAAGGGCCCTCTTAACGTCCAGACTGTGTAACCTTCTTTCACCTTAAGAAGAATGGTCAGTGAAAAACACAGGGAGAGATATAGACTGGTTCAGATGAAAATCTGAAACCACTTTGGGCAAGAACCTCCTATTGGTTCTGAGGACCACTTTGTCCCTATGGAAGGAGATGAAGTCAGGTTCCACTGACAGAGCCTGTAACTCACTAATCCGCCTGGCAGAAGTAATAGCTACCAGGAACACAGTTTTCAAGGTCAAGTACTTCAATTCGGCTGAAGCCAGAGGTTCAAAGGGTGGCTGCATTAGCTGAGCTATGCAGACATTAAGATCCCAAGGTGGAGTGGGCTCCCTAAAGGGAGGGTTAATGTGAATCAGACCGTTGAAAAACTTTCTGAAAACAGGATGAGATACCAGGGAAGAGCCCTTCCCTGCTGATAGGAATGCAGAGACAGCTGCTAGATGAACCTTCAGAGTGGCAGGCCTAAGACCTAAACGATTGAGATGAACTAGATAGTCTAAGGTTGTGGAAATGTCTGCAGAATCGGGCAGGATGCCTTTATGTGAGCACCAAATACTGAACCTTTTCCATTTGGAGTTGTAAGTTTTTCTAGTGGAAGGTTTCCTAGAGACCTTTAGAATATCCAGAACTCCCTGAGAAAGATGTAGAGCTGCATATTCTAACTCTTCAAGAGCCAGACCTTGAGGTACCAGATCCGCCTCTGGGAGGAGGACAGGAGATTGTATGTCCTGGGCAGAGACAGGGGACGAGACACTGACAAGGACAGCAGTAGAGGATACCAAGGCTGTCTGGCCCAATCTGGAGCCACCAGTATCACTCTGCAGAGTTGAGTCCTGATCTTGATCAGAACTCTGAACAGCAGAGGGAAGGCATAAAGAAACCTGCCCTTCCAGTCCAAAAAGAGAGCATCCTGGGGAACCGTTTCCAGGACTGGAGGTCTGCAACAAAACAGAGGAAGCTGATGATTGTCCGGTGCTGCAAAGAGATCTGTCTCTGGAGTGCCCCACCTGGAGAAGATGACCTTCAGAATGTGAGGATCCAGGGACCATTCGTGGTGTCCCTGTGAAATTCTACTCAGAGCATCTGCTAGTACGTTGTCCTTCCCTGGAAGGTGGACTGCTGCCAGAGAAGTCTGAAGAGAATAGGCCAGAGACCACAGCTTCATGGCTTCTACGCACAAGGCTGAGGACCGAGTGCCTCCCTGCTTGTTGATGTACCACATTGTGGTGGTGTTGTCCGTTTTGACTTGGACCACCTTGCCCTTGACTGAATCCAAGAAGGTCTGCAGGGCTAGGAAATCTGCCCTGAGTTTCAGGAGACTAATATGAAGGAGAGACTCCTGTGGAGGCCAGAGCCCTTGAGCTGTCAGGTCTCCCAGGTGGGCTCCCCACCCTAGGAGAGAAGCATCCGTAGTTAGAACTACTGATGGGACTTGAGGGAGAAATGGAACCCCTTGTCTGAGGTTGTCCTGGTCCAGCTACCACTGGAGAGCTTGGACCAGAGTCTGAGTCACTGGAATCAGTCTGGTAAGTGAATCCTTCTTTTGAGACCAAAAAGACCTTAGATGAAACTGAATGTCCCTCATCTGGAACCTTGCTCCCTGCACCACTGCCGTGGAAGCTGCCATGTGGCCCAGGAGCTGGAGGAACTGTCTTGCTGGGCGGGAGACCAGAGGTTGAAAGGAAGAAGCGAGATCCACTAGGGCCTTTACCTTTGTCAGGGGAAGGAAGGCTTTTGCTTGTACAGTGTCCAACTCTATGCCAATAAAGGTGAAAAGCTGAACTGGTCTGAGTACAGACTTTGGAAGATTGAGAAGAAATCCCAGGGAGCTGAGTAGGTCCTGGGTAGCTAGAAGAGCTGACTTGACCTGTAAAGGTGACTGACCCTGTCAGTGTCAGTGGCTCAGTAGATAGCACACTCGCCTCTGAGGCCGGGAGATCAGAGGGCTGTGGGTTCAGTTCCCACATCTGGCACTTGGGTTAATATCCCAGTACTGACACTGTAGTGCGGCATGAGAGGGGTGCTGCACTTCTGAGGTGCCGTCTTTTGGATGAGACGTTAAACTGAGGTCCCATCTGCCTGGATTGGTGGTAGTTCAGGTGGTTGTTAAAGATCCCACGGCACTTATCGAAAAGAGTAGGGGAATTTTTTATTTGAATAACAAAACAAAACCAATATAAAACAGTGTTACTTCACATAAAAGAAAAATATAAATCATAACAAAAGCTAATAAATATTACAATCATACTTTTCAAAGGAATTTATCTAATACAAAGGTGAAACTCAAAGCTTAATCCCCCAATAAAAAAGGACCCGACCCCCACAGATGGTAGGGGAAATTTTTATCCACACAATAAAGAAAATAAAATACATACTTAATAGTGTTATTGCCCAAAAAGCATAAGACAAACTGAAAAATTAAGAAAAAGACAGGAGCAACATAAGTAATAACCAAAAATCCTGACTCATGAAAAAACTATAATACATTCAGAAAGAAAATACATCACCTTATTCATGCAAGCCAAACAATATGTTTCCAAAAACTTTGAAAAACTTGGTTATCCAAGGTTCGATGCTCAAAACTCTTTTGTTTACCCAGTGCTAATTCTATACGGTTAAAAATCACACTATTAGGGAGAAGAGTATGTTGCAAAGAGAACTGACATCTAGCTTGCCATAAATGATATTTAATGCATGCAAAAATCATATTCAATGTACTTGGATGATATCTCCGTAGAAAACCAGAATAATCTCCCAAAATCAAGCTCTGATAAGTAATGTGTCTTAAAACACTCCAGTCCCACCGAATGGCCAAATCCGACCAAAAGGAAATAATATAAGGACAGAGTAAAAGGAAATGTTCCAATGTTTCAATCTGTTCAACGCAACCCTGTCTGAGACACATCCTGTCCGTAATCTGTTTGTGTTTTAAATTACCCCTAACTCCCAACCTCCCATGACAACAAAGCCATTGTACATCCCACATATTAGGAGGTATCCTATGGTCCATTAAAAGACTAAGGGCCCAAGCGACAGATTAGTAGGGGTACAAAAAGGAAATCCACTTGGACATAGAAATAATTTCATAATTTCCGAATAAAATTCTTTTCTAGGACCTCATGTAATTGTGCCTTGCCCAATTTCCATTCTCGCAGTTTCCTTACTGCTGAGTCCACGAAGAAGGTGCCGCAGTCCCCTATTCTTTTAGGAACACCCCACCTTCCCAATGGGACATAAAAGGAAAAAATAACAAATGGGTCCACGCCGACCATGGATGATCCTGAGGCTTGACCACATTTTGAAAAGAAGCAATCATAAAAAAGGAGCGATAAAAGACAATAGGGTTTATCATCCCCAATCCCCCTTGGTTCAGCTTCAAATAAGTAAACGCACGTTTAATTGGGTTTAAACGACTACCCCATACCATTTGAAAGAAACAGCTATATAATCTTGTTTCTAAAGAGATTGGCACCGGAAAAACCGAACATACATGTAAAACGGGTAATAAAAATTTCTTAATAATCAACACCCGCTTCTTTTTAGAGAAACCCCAGGATTTCCTTTGTTGTACCTTCCTTTCTCCTATAACCAGACACTTCTCCCAATTTAGAAAGGCTAAGTCCCCTTTTCCAAAAAGGAGGCCTAAAATATTAATGGAATCAGACTAGAATACTCAACATCATGAGGACTTGAGCCTCCAATTGCCAAACATTTACATTTCCCAAAATTTAGCTTAGTGCCTTTAAGGCTGAAAACAGTTAACCACTTGTAAAGCCTTGAACCCAGAATGTGCATCTGCCACCAATAAGCAGATATCATCCGATATGCAGAAATCTTTTGGGCAGGTAAAGTAAGTGAAGGAGATAAACCCTGAATTGACCTGTTATTCTCAATCTCTCGTAAAAGGGGTCCAATAAACGCATACAATAAAGGGCTGATAGGACAACCCTGCCACTCCTGCTTCAACGGGATTTCAGAACCTAAAACATTATTAATAAATGGGCAAGAGCCTGCCTGGGAGTAAAAGGTGTTAAGATACTGAATAAAAGTCTTCGGAAACCCATACCTACCCAAAACCTGAAAAAGAAATGCATGAGACACTGAATCAAAAGCTTTAGCTTGATCTAGAGCCAAAATAAATCCTGATAGTTTTTTTTGTGTTCCAAATTCACACACATCCCGCAGAAGTTTTAGATTCTGTTGAATTGAACGGTGAGGGATAGAACACGTCTGTGCCGGATGAAGCACCCCTTTTGCTACCACTTGAAGTCGTCTACACAAAATGGTAGAAAGGATCTTATAATCAGTATTTAGGAGACTAATCGGCTCCAATTACTAAAATCTGAGGCATCACCGATTTGAAAATAAACGTCAAAATGGCCAAATTAAATTTCAAATCACCGAAGCCATAATGAAGGATGTCATTAAAGACTGCAGTCAATATAACACCCATATCCTCCAAAAAGACTTTATAAAATTCATTTGTTAGTCCATCTATACCAGGTGAAACCCCAATACGGAGTGAGCCAATGACTGCCTGTACCTCCTGCATGGTAATAGGCCCCTGTAATAGATCAACATCAGCCTGGGAAATAGTAGGGACTGAAAAATGCAAAACTTCCTCCCAAGATGTAGATGGAATAAAATCCTCACCAAACTGAGAAGAAACCAGACTTTCAGTCACCACCAACATTTCGCTACAAGTTTTCAGCAGTCAAAAGAATCTGAAGCCCTGTCATAAGCCTCCTCTCGATCTTATGTTTACATGCCTTATATGGATCCTGGAAAGGTTGCTGATGGGTACCAAACTTCAATCCAGCATGAAGTGAAGCTGCCCTCTGGTATTGATAATGCAGCATATTTTGCTTAGCCAACTTTATCTGAGATTGCACCTCTAAATCCTGAGACCGGAGGTGTGACTGTAATTTATAATATTGATTCCTAAAATCTAAATACTGTAAGTATTCCGAAGAACATTTCCGTCTACCATAAGCAATAAAAAAATCCTTTAAAGCTGTCTTGGTGTCTGTCCACCATGTGATCCAATCAGAAAAAAACACAGCCACTGATTTCCGAAGGATCATAAAGTCCTTCAGCTGGGCCAAAAACACTGCCTCAGGCAATAAGAGGGAATTCAACATCCACCTACTGGCAAAAGCAGGAAAAAAGGCCGGAATCTGATGCAAACTAAGTGAACCATATAATGCCCTATGGTCTGAAAAATCACAAGGCAATAACGAACAAACCAATGGTACTAAGTATTGAGAAAGAAAAAGGTAATCAATTCTAGTTTGAAAAGCAGCCCTTTTATAAGTAAAGCCAGTAGAGGAATGTAATTCTGTAAAAGCATCTTTCAACTTAGCTACCTCTACCGTCTGCAAAAGAGCATGAGAATCACAATAAGTCTTTTGCTGAATACCATTATTAATACGAATATCCAAACTACAATTCATATCCCCTCCCCAAATCACATGTTTAGAAGTAAATAAATAAGGTTTCAGAAGATTAAACAAAGCAATACGAGATGTCTTTACTTGAGGAGCATAAGTATTAATCAGTCTGAAACTAAATCTGTGTAATAAGCAATCCAAAATTAACACTCGACCAGGCTGGACATCTACCAACCGTGTTACTCGAACCGAAGGGTGTGAAAACAGAATGCCCACCCCATCCGCAGCATCTTCCCCAAATGACCAAAAGGAGGGACCGTCCCACCAGAGTTTCTTAACCTGAGACACCTCAAGCAAGGAAGACAAATGTGTCTCTTGTAGAAAGATGACATCGGCATTGAAATCCCTACATTGCTGCAGGCCAATTAAGCGTCTCTTATAACTCTTTATGCTACAGCAATTTAGAGATACAATATTTAAACAGGCCATAGAAAATACAGTTTGTCAATTCAGGGCTTATCTTGTTTTCGCTTTGTACCCTTTTTCTTTTTCCCTTCCAGTAACTCCGTACCCCCATCCTCTTCAATTTCCATACTAGAGGTCTCATCAGATCTAAGCAGCTCTGTACCCACCTCCCCCTCAAGGTCGGATAGTGCTGAAAAAGAATTCTGAGTAGGGCAAACCCCTCCCAAACCCCCTGAGCGACTACTAGCTCGTGTAACCCTCCATGGGATTTGGAAAGGAATGTCTGTAAGGCACCACCACAGAGTCCCTACAGAAGGAAGCAGAACAGAGGCTCTGAACCTTGGGGGGGGGGACCGAAATCTGTTGTGGAACCAGAAGTACAGATTGATCCTCAACATTTCCCCCTTCACAGTGATTTGCGACTGGGGTTTCAGGGACCAATGCCTGACCTCTACCAGCCGTAGGAATATTCACTCTACTCCGAGGATTGGCCAGAAAAGGCTGACCCCTAACCTGAGCCTGGGAGATCAAATCTTCTTTATTCAAACCCCACTGTCTATTTTGGCCTGCCCAAGGACATTGATGATATGCATGGCCAGACTCCTCACATAAATTACATCGAAACACATTTCTGCAAACCTCACTCTCATGATCCAATTCCCCACATAATGCGCATTTAACTTTGTCACATGCACTACTTAAGTGCCTTCGGCTACCGCACCTGTAGCATGCTTTAGGTTGTCCCGGATAGAAACACACTCCCCGGTCTTTACCTAAAAAAAAGCTATTCGGAACATGCATGACTTCATTATTTACCACATATAATTTGACTTTAAAACGCCATGCCCCAGTCCAAATCCCTTCAGTATCTAGAATCGGCTCCGGGGTGCCCAGAACCATACATTTATGTTCTAACCAATACAGAATATCTTTCACATTTACCCCCTCATTCCTAAACATCACATTTATAGTTTTAAATAAAGGTTTAGTAATCGGAATAGCCCAGAAAGGTAGCCACAGGGGCAAAGACTTACAACTATCATATTTGTGCCAAAATTTCTCCAAACCAGCCACTTGTTTAAAGCTAATATCGAATGTATCTTCCCCCCGAATATTAATTAAAGCATAAATATCCACAGGCAAAAAGTTCATTGAATCCATTAACAGTTTCCTTGCCACATACAGCCGATCCAGGTGTTCAGGTAAGCCTCCCCTATAACGAAGACGGACCGCATTTCTTCTTGGGGCCTGTTCCAATTTATTTCGTTTAAAAAGGTCTGCAAAACGAGGGCCCCTCCTAACCTCCTGTTCATCAAGTAACTGTTCAGAAGGACGTCGCAATGGTGAATCCGTCCCAGCTCCCCGAATACATTCAGAGGGAGAATCCCCATGAATTTCTGAAGGCTGACCCTTCTCTGCCTGAGTTTCCAAAAAATGTGACTCACCCTCCTTCACCATTTTTCGGGAGGACCTGATTCCTTCGGTGAAAAAGACAGCCATGAAGGATCTGGAGTCCATCTTCCATTCGGTTGCTGAATCCATCCAGCCTGTGATAACGCCGCCTCTCGGACCATTCTGCAATCGGAACCTTCTCCACACTTGCACCTCCTGTACCACTCACTTTCTCGGTCGACTCCTCCACTTCCTCTGCTACTACCGCTATCCTCGCGATAGCTGGAGGCTCCGACTGCACAGCATTCCGTAGTGCTTCCGGAAAACAGGGACCGCAATCCTCACCCTGCACCGACTCCGTGGAAGCAAAAACGGTCAAGGCATCCTGCTGCACCATTCTTGCGACCGCAACTTCCTCCTCCACACAACTCCCGACTGCACGCTGAGGAGCCTGCAATTCTCCCACAGACTGCTCACCGGTAAGCTCCATAGCAGGCCTCGCCTACACCGTAGATTTATTTATCTCCATCTGCAGCACCATTGTCTGCACGTTCTCCTCCATCACCATGTCTCTCTCGTCCGCGACGTCTGCACTCCAGTGCTCCAGCCCGGTGGCCATCACAATGGTCAAAGGCTCCCCACCACTGGCCGCAGCTAAACCATCAGGCGAACAGCAGCATCAGAGTAGGGGAATTTCCCCGGTGTCCTGGCCAAATTTCCCTCATTCACTAAAAATACCACCAACAGCTTAATCTGGTTCAAGGTCAGTTGGTATTCATCTGTATCCCCCTCCCCCGGGTCGTGCCTGAAAATAGGCAGGATTTGTCTAGTGCACTTACCTGGTCAACAAAAACTAAATAAAATAAATAAATGACCCACTAAAAGCCAGTCGTCCAGATACGTGAAGATGGTGATACCCTGTCTTCTGAGGTAAGCCACCACTACTGCAAGGCACTTTGTGAACACCCTTGGAGCTGATGTTAGGCCGAATGGCATGGCTCTGAATTGATAATGGCCTGAAGGCAACTCGAACCTGAGGTATTTTCTGTGGGAGCACCTGACAGGAATATGGAAGTAGGCATCCTTGAGGTCCAGAGATGCTAGCCAATCCCCTGGCCTTAGAGAGGGAAGGATTATTCCCAGAGTTACCATTTTGAATTTGGGCTTTGAAATGTGTTTGTTCAGATACCTTAGGTCTAGGATGGGTCGCCACTCCCATGTTTTCTTTGGGGTAAGGAAGTACCTGAAATACAGTCCTTTTCCCTTGTGCTGAGTAGGACCTTTCTATATAGCTCTGAGAACTAGAAGAGAGGAAACATCTGCCTCTAGGGCAAGGGTTTCTGAGACTGATGCAGGTGGAAAAGACTTGACCCTTCTTTTGGACATCTTTTGAAGCTGAGGGCCAGTCCCTGGTTTACTACTTCCAGGACCCACTTGTCTGAGGTCACAGACTTCCAGGCCTGGAAGTAGTAAGCCAGCCTGCCTCCTACTGGAAATGGGGAGTCGACCCGGGCTGACACATCAGGGTGTCTGCTTGGTAGAAGCCTTAGACTGAGAGAAGGAGGGAGCAGCCCTGCTCATCCCCCTCCTACCCCTCCCTCTGAAGAACCCCCTCTGTGGGAAGGGAGAGGAGGCCTGGGCTTGGTAAAAAGGCCTTTGAAAGGGCCTGCCCCTAGACTGCTGCTTGTGCGGAGTGACCTGCCTTTCCTTGGCCTGTGCACTCCTGTACGTGGTCCTGTATTCATCCATTTTCTTCTTGTAAGCCTCGGTCTGCTCCCCAAACAGAGTTACCTACTAAAGGAAAATCCATGGCCTTAGTCTGGGTATCCTGTGAAAGGCTAGTACATCTGAGCCAAGCATGTCTTCTGAGAGACACAGATGTAGCCATGACTCTAGATGCCACATCACTGGAGTCCACAGCAGCATGAAATTGTATTTTGGATGCCTCAATTCCATCAGCAGCCACCACCTCCAGCTCCTTGGCTAGCTGGGGAGAGGCCTGCTTAGCCAGTTCCAGAACCATATCCCATCTGGATTTCTGGTACCTGGCTGTGTAGGCCATATAAGTAGCCTGCCTGAGTCCCAAAGAGGATGCCAAATACTGTTTTTTGGCCATGGCATCTACTTTCCTGGAGTCCTTATCCGGGGGTGTGAAGCCAAAGGAATGTTAGTCCTGTCACAGGCTGCAGCCTGCACTACCCCAACATGGCTGCAATGACTATAAAGCAACTCCGCAGCTGAGCCCGATAACGAATACCTCCTATCCATTCTCTAATCCACAGGAGGTACTGAATTAGGGGTTTGTAAAATTTTGTGTGTCTGTTTCCCCAGGGATTTATGAAGAGGAATAGACAGCTTTTTGGACTCTGGGATGTCCATCATTTCCACAAAATCAGGCTCTTCATCCTCCTCTGTGGCTTCAACCAAGGGAAGCTGCAGGGTTTGTGCCACCTTTTTGTAGAACAAAAAGTGTGAAGGGACTCAGAGAGCCTGGGAGGAGAGACACCTGAGGGCCTGTCTGGGGAGATGTCTGATTCAATGGGCACATCCAGACCCCCTTCATCGTCATCATCATCGCCATCATCACTGGGATAGTCTTCGTCTTCCTCCCACTCCTCATAATAAGCATCTGGGTCATAATCCGGAGGAGACGGATCCGACCGAACCGACCGCCAAACCGGCGGTATCGGTCCAGACGGGTACCAGTCTAAGAGACTGGACAATACTAATTCGCTTATTGCTTTGCGTCATGTGTTGAGAGGGGATACAGGATCTGAACCGCAGACTTGCGCTTTTTCTTGATTGCAACTGACCCCTCGGGGTCAGCTCTCCTTTTGCCCGAGGAGGTATCGCCTAGGTCAGTAGGCACCACCTCAGGTTCGGCTGCAACCGAACTGGGCTGGCCATCCGGCTCTATGGACATCTCGGCCTCCCTTTCCTTCAGCCTACTCAGTCTTTTATCTAGAGTGGATTTAGGAAAATTTTTACAGATTTGGCAGACTGACTTGAGGTGGTCAAACCCCAGAGAATAAACACAGATGAGGTGGGGGTCGGCCTTAGCAAATGCCTCCCCACACTCAGTACAGTGTTTAAACCCAGTGGTACCGGTTTTCTTCTTGGGTTTCTCAGACATGGCCAACCTAACAAATTATCCTATTGCAGCTTTCAAGCCAGGTAATGAAACAACTGATCAGTTACAAACCATGTCACAGGCTTTTTAAGAGAACCAGTAAAAAGTCCGGTTCTTCTGAAACCGATCGGTACCGCAACACCACACTAATCCCAGAAAAATTGAAATTAAATTAAACAAAGTCGGTTCCAAACCAGAGCAACCGGGAAGAAACCGAAGAAAAGACAATTTCCACTTTTTTTACCAAAATAAAACACAGTCACTACCTATCTACATACTACCTGTACCGTAGACAGAGGCTGGAAATCCGAAAATGACAAAAATATGAGGTTTAACAGAACGCTTTTTCTTTTACCGAACCGAGCAGAGGAAATCTCCAGAGTGACTTCACTGTTAGGCAGAGTAAAGAATCTGACGGTTACACTGGGAAGTACCACAGACAGAGGTTTGAAAACCGAGCTCGAGCTCAACATTCTATGCTTCTGCATAGAGTTAAGTCTTTCCTCTTCAGGGTAGTTCAAGTGCTAGGGGCTGACTGCATTAGGTCTGAATACAGCAAGACTTCATGTTGTTTGAATCAGGCTGGTTTGGCAAGATCTATCTTCTGTGAAACAATATTGCATGCTAGGAGACAGCCCTTTTTCATACATCTGCTGAAACTCCACACCTTTTATGACAGAATAAAACACTTTACAAAGCACAAAGGTAAGGGTCACAGGTCTGCAGTTAGCTGTTTCTAACACTGCCTATTTCTTTTTTCATCCCGTTTTTCTACTCTGCACCTATTTTCTGGAACCCCAAGGGACCACATGCTCAATATTTTAACCATCCGCCTCGAGTAACACTGTGCATGAAATTTTGATTCATGTATTTTGACTACGGTACGCCCTGTATAAACGCTATAAAAAAAAAAAGAAAGAAACTTATTTTAAAAAAGGAAAAAATAGGGGTGAAGGCAACCATCCAGTGAATCAGCAGCAATCTTTCAGAGCTCCTGCAGGAACCTGAGAGTGTTTACAAACCTATCCCTTCAAACTGCTACACACTGCAACTGGACACTTGGATCTTCTTAGGAAGGTCTTAAGGAATCAATTGATACCAAATTCAAGATGGGAAATCTGAGGAAAATGGACGCACAGTCAAGCGCCTAACAAAACTTCTTCCAGCCACCCGGCTCACAGCAGGACAGAGCGAGGACCCCGGCCTCAGGAGGGCAGAACAACTGTTTGGAGCAGCCCCAGAAGCACTACAGAGCCCAGGGGCAAATCTCTATAAATCTTATTTATTTATTTATTGAAATGTTGGATAAATACCTTTGAGGCACAGCTCTTTACATAGGTTCCACGTCAAAAGAAAAACATCATCATGATAAGAATTACAATACCAGGTACATTGCAAGTGTCACCAGGCCTGAATACATCTAGGTAAACTACAGCAAAAGCCGTAGGTTCGCTGA
This sequence comes from Neoceratodus forsteri, assembly GCA_016271365.2. Lineage (NCBI taxonomy): Eukaryota > Metazoa > Chordata > Ceratodontiformes > Ceratodontidae > Neoceratodus > Neoceratodus forsteri. The sequence goes on along the minus strand of CM057449.1, from coordinate 910,165,076 downwards.
AAAAACACAGATTAAAACTGAAGTGGGGCTAGACACAATGGAGGCAGTGTATAAGATATGTCTGAGTCAGGTAATAGCTAGCTTACTAAAGGTAGGAAGGTATAGCAGGTCAAAAGTGGAGGGGGGAGATTGACGAGGGAAGGGGAAGGAGGTGGCTGAGGGAATCTGTCAGTCTGATGGATAAAAAATTTTATACAATCACTGATCGACTTACTTCAGTGGAGAAGCAGATGACTGAAATTAAAAAAGAAACAAGGACATCCACCAAAATGGCCAAGTGGACTCTGGAGGATCAGGCAACAATGATGAGTGAAAATAAGATCCTCTGGCAGCGAGTAGAAACTGTGGAAAATAAACTCAGAGCCCATAATCTGTGGGTCTTAGGTATTCCTAAGGACACTGAGGGCTCTGATATGCTGCAGCCTATAGGGACTGGTTGCAAAAAGAACTAGCGTTCCAGACAGTATACGCCTGGAGACAGCTTATAAGGACATACTGAGACAGGCAGTTGCTTGTGCTGATCATCCAAACGCCATTTTAATAAAAATGTTCAACTACAACAGACCAACCATTCCCTCCCCCAGTCCTAAAGGTTGGTGACATCACCATTTCTGACCTCACTAATGTAGCCACTGAATTTAACATCTTCTTCACCATCTGCACTTCCACCTTCCTAACACTCCTTTCCCCATCAGCTCCTCCTCCGCCAGCCCCTTCTGCACCTAATTCCTCTTCACCATGCTTCTCCTTTCTACCAGCCTCCCCCGTGGATACCCTGCAAGCTCTTCTTGCCCTTAACTCTCACAAGGGCAAAAGCCTGGATGGGCTGGAGCCTAAGCTCCTGCACCTATCGGCCTATGATATAGCTCTCCCTCTCCCCACTCTTCTGAACCTCATTCATACTTGCTACTGTTCCTGATGTCTGGAAACTTGCCACTGTCATCTCTCTTCCCAAGGGTGGCGACTCTTAACACAGGCAATTTTCACCTGATACCTTTGCTCCCAATCCTTGCTAAACTCCATGAGCACTTGGCTCTGGCTCAACTGTCTCCTTTCCTTCACTCCTCCTCCTATTTCACCCCTTCCAGTCTGGCTTCCGTAAGGCCCACTCCACCACATCTTCCCCTTCTCCGGCGCACTGATGCCATTTTCTCTGGCATGAATCAAGGATACATCACCTCTGCCATCTCTGTCAACCTGGCCAAAGCCTTAGACACTGTTGCCCACTCCCTTCTCCTCAATAAGCCGGCAGTGGCTGGTCTCTCTGAGACCACTACTTTCTGGTTCTGTTCCTATCTCATGGAAAGGTCCCAAGCAGTCAGGATTAACAACTCCATCTCCTCCCCTCTCCCCATAAACACAGGTGTCGCTCAAGGTTCAGTACTCAGACAGATACTCTTCTCGATATTCCTTAATGACCTACCTGCTGCCTGCTCAACTGTTAACATCCACATGTACGCAGATGATACTGTTTTTTATGCCTCTGGTACTTCCACCTCGGATGTGGTGACCAGCATCCAATTGGATTTCAACAATATCCAGTATTGGTTTCGCACTAATTAACTCTCTCTAAATGCCAAAAAGACGGTCTCTATGACCTTTGGCACCAGGCAAAAGCTGGCTAGGCTAACTGCCACCTTTCCATACTCTTGATGGTTCCACAGTAGAAGATGTCGCTTCTGTCAAATACCTTGGGCTCTGGCTTGACAAGAGCCTCGGCTTTGCTGGTCATGTGGATGCTAGCCACAAAAAGCTACTTCCCAAACTGGGTGTTCTGTATAGACACCGCAGCTGCCTTCCCCCACCGGCCCACCGAGAGAACGTCATGAAGATGATCCCCCCCAATCTTTGACTTTAGAGACACAGTCTATAGTATTGCACCCAAATCCACCCTTACCAGACTAGACACTCTAGTCAACATCTTCTGCCGCTTTGCTCTTGGCTGTCCACCACGTACACATCACTGTGATCTCTACACCACTCTCTCCTTCCCCTCTCTCGAGGACAGACACCTTGCCCATAGTGACTCTCAAACTGGCAAGTTCTGGCTTGGCTCTCTGCCTCCTTACCTTCACTCCCTTCTCTCCATCCCTCCTACCCCCCCCACCACTCACTCCGCAGCTCCCCTGTTAGGACCTTGCCCTTCCGTCCCGGTCTTCCACTGCAGGGAGAGCAGCCTTCTTCTTTCACTTTCCAAGCATCAGGAACTCCCTCCCCTTAGATATTCGCCCTGCCTAGTCCCCTAGTTCATTGTCCCATCTTCTTCGGCACTACATCTCCCCCTCCTGCAATTGCACCTGATCGTCCTCCCCTTCTGGTCCTCTCTGCCCTTTCACTGCTCAGCTCCCCTCTACCCCGCCCCTGACATGTCAACAGCTTTTAACACTAGCTGGGTTTTCATCGAGTAGTGTTCATTACCCCTGGGTTCCACTCCTCTGTGTAGGGCTTGCCCCCCCCATTTCCTTTCCCCTTCTATCCCTTCCTCTTGTTTATTTTCTCCTCACCTTCCCCCCCATATCCTAACACACACACCTTTCCTATACTTAACCTCAACCACCTCTTGTGCCATTCATGGGTGTCCCTCTACTCGACCGCTCTTTGTCTCCCCCTTTTTCTTCCCCCACCAACCCCCCTTCCGAGGTTTACATCCCAGAGGGGTGTAGGCCCACCTGGCTATCCTCCCTTTTCCCCGTTACACTTTTCTGACAACATTCCTCACGTCTCCCCAAATGTTATAAGTAAATTTACCAGTTTTAGATCTGTGCGTATGTCTATGATTGTGTTATTCAGCACAAATGCATGCAAGTGTAAATGGAAATGTATAAATAAAAAAAATATTAACATGAGTGTATATATGTAACATGGATATATGCACACAGTTATTTATGTGGACAAGTACTGCCTGACCATCTCACAAAATGTCATGTTGCCTTAATGTTTTAGTCCTAGTACTATGTATATTTTGTCTGTTTCTGTATTCAGTATTGTTCCCTCTCTACCTCTTCCCTCAGGATGCATCTGGAAACGAGCTATTGTAGCTCGGTATGCCTTTCTTGGTGAAACTTTTCAAAAACAAAATCAATAAATAAAGATTGTACAGTTATGTAAGAACTTACCGTAACAGTAGATCTTCGAGAGAAGCTCTTGCAGAAGGCCAGACCGGTAGGACTATAATAATAATGATTCTTTATTTTTAACACTCCTTTCTAAAATCAAGGCGCCTTAGCAGCAAAGTTCCACATGAAAACAATAAGATAAACACAAATACAATAAATACTGAAATTCATAAAATACAATAAAATAAGCATCACGGATATGCTATTAACCATAAATGGGTCTTTAACACCTGTTTAAATTCCTCCACAGACGTGTACTCCCGAAGCGGCCGGTCGGGGTAGAGAATTCCAGAGGGTTGGGGCAATGTACATAAAAGCACAGGCCCCCGAAGATTTTAAAGAAACTCTCGGAATCTCTAGCAACCCCTCACTCCCCCAGATAAGCGATCGCCTAGGGCAGCAGGGTACCAGAAGCTCTTTCAAGTATTCGGGCCCAGTCCATGAGGGCTTTACAAGTCAGAAGACACGACTTTAAAGGTGATCCGCCACTGTATTGCAGCCAGTGCAGTTTGACAGCATCGAGAAATATATTTTGAAGAAGCACTCACACAACTGGTCCTCTGCACAAGCTGCAAGTGGCGGATATCAACCCCTGGCAGCCCTAGATACAGAGAGTTGCAATAACCAAGGCGCGAGGTCACAAAGGCATGGACAAACATAGGCAGGTCACTATACGGAACTAGGTGCTTAATCCTGGAGATGTTCCTTAGATGGTAAAAGGATGATTTGGCTACTGCTGACACCTGCGATTACAGTGTCAGCCCGTCGTCAAAAATCACCCCCAGGCTTTGCACCTGTTCAGAGGTAGGGAGCTGGGAGCCACCCAGAAAAAGTCCTGCAGGCAGACCAGCTCCTATCCACTCTATCTGGCGACCCGGGTCCAAAACCATCACCTCCGTCTTCTCAGAGTTCAACTTTAGCCAGCTCGAATTCATCCAGTTCTGGATTTCAGTGAGGCAGTTGTTAAATACCGAGACAGCTCTATCCTGGTTGGGTGCGAAAGATAGGTAGAGCTGGGTATCATCAGCACAGCAGTGAAACCTCAGCCCATACCTTCTTACAATATCTCCGAGGGCAGCGTATACACTGCAAACAACACGCGGGACAACACTGAACCCTGAGGAACCCCACATGACAGAGAGACTGGGCCAGAGGAATTAATCCCCAACACCACCCTCTGAGTTCTGCCCATGAGGAAGGATCTAAACCACTTGAGGACTGTACTAGACAGGCCACAGATGAATCTCAGGCGTTCGAGAAGTACTCCATGGTCCACAGTGTCAAACGTTGAAGAGAGATCGAGAAGGACCAAGATAGAACGGCACTTTCGATCTCTTGCCATCAAGAGATCATTGAGCACCCGAACCAGCGCAGTCTCGGTACTATGCCTCTTTCGGAAACCAGACTGGAATGGTTCATAAATGTCATGGATGGTCAGATGGTTCTCCAATTGTATGGCCACTACTTTCTCAATCACCTTCCCTACAAAGGGAAGGTTAGAGATTGGTCTGTAGTTGGCATGGCAGTCTGGGTCTAGAGAAGCCTTATTCAGGAAGGGCATCGCTACTGCCTCCTTCAGGGAGCTAGGAAACTTGCCAGGCAGCAGGACCACAATTAAAACTTTTAGCTAGCACGCTACATAACATAGAAACATAGAAGCTGATGGCAGAAGTAAACATTCAGGACCATCTAGTCTGCCCATTTGTTTTAGACCTATTTTGACACTCTAGTTGCCTTTGTAGTCAGGGGTCCCTTGTGTCTCGCCCATGCATTCTTGAACCCCCCCCCCCAGAGTGTTGACCCCCACAACCTCCTGGGGCAGGCTGTTCCAAGTGTCCACCACTCTTTCTGTGAAGAAAAACTTCCTGCTGTTGGTAGAGAACCTCCCTCCTTGCAGCCTGAGGTCATGTCCCCTGGTCCTGGAGCTCTTCTTGAAGTGAAAACGTTCCTGTGCCTATACCTTGTTAATGCCTTTTATGTGCTTGAATGTTTCAATCATGTCCCCTACCACGAAGGGACTGAACCCTGCTGACACCAGTCTTCCGACGTCAGTAGAGGCTATATAGGAGGGCGGTCCCCCACACCTACCTCAGTTCTCCTGCAGGAGACTCTACACAGCCAGCTGACAGAGAACTGAGGAGGTTATTCTGAGAGCCAAAGAAGATACAGCAGTTGATGCAACAGAAAAAGAGAAGCAGGGGGAAGGAGGGAGGGGAAGGAGGGCCTGCTGCAAGAGCTTCTCTCGAAGATCTACTGTTACGTAACTGTACTATCTTATGTTGGGGAAGATTCTTGCAGCAGGCCACACTGGTAGGACTGAGTCCCAAGCAGTACCAGTATCACCAGGATGAAATCACCGGGAGGCGACCAGGCAGCAGTCAATAGTTCACGACAGAAGGCCCTGAAAGACTGCCAGGCCGAAGTTGGCTGTATACCTAGAGGCGATGTAAAGACTATAATGCTTGGTGAAAGTGTGGACTAAACTCCAGGTGGCAGCTGCACAAATGTCAGCAGCAGACACATTTCTGAAGCAAGCTGTAGAGACAGTCATACCCCTGGTGGAATGGCCCTTGACCACCCCCTGAAGGGGCTTGTTGTACTTGCGGTAGCAATAAACTATGCAATTAGCTAACCACTTAGACAAACACTGTTTGGAAACAGGAGCGTTCTCTCTCTTGGGGACAAATGAAACAAACAGCTGATCAGTTTTCCTCAAATATATAATACCACAAAATCCTGTGAACAACCAAAGTATGGAGCAAGGCCTCCCCCGATGGAATGCTCAGGAAAATAAAGTGGAAGGTGGATGGATTGATTTAAAGCAAACTCAGACACCACCTTAGGTAAAAACTTAGGATAAGTATGCAAAGACGCCCTGTCTTTATGAAAAGCCAAATAAGACTTTACACATCAGAGCCTGGAGCTCAGAAGTCTTTTGAGCAGAAGTAACAGCAACTAAAAAGAGAGCTTTCAACAACAGAAAGCACAACTCATGGCAGGTTCAAAGGGAGGTAAAGTGAGTTTCTACAACAAAAAATTAAGGTCCCATGGGGGGACCGGGTCCTGAATGGGAGGTTTCAGATGCAGAATGCCCTGCAGAAATGTGCAGGATACCTCCAACTGGGTAACAGCTTTGCCCTAAATAGGTGCATGGTATGCAGAGATGGCAGAAAGGTGCACCTTAAGAGATGGAGTACCCCAGGCCTGAATCCGAAAGGGAAAGGAGGTACTCCAACACCTGACTAAATGGGCAGGTGAACAGATCCAAATGGCAAGCAGCGGCCCAAATGGAAAAGTGCTTCCATTTCACAGCGTAAGTGGTCCTGGTGGAGGGCTTCCTGGCTGCCACCAGGATGTCAGTGATCCTAGAGGAAACCCCAAAGCAGGAAATAGCTAGATCCACAGGAGCCCGCATGCAGATGCAGGGACTTGAGGTCCAGATGGATCAGGGTGCCCAGGTCCTGGGAGAGCAAGCCTTTGCACAGAGGTAGAGGCACTGGAGGTTCCACAGCCAACTGCTGCAGCAGAGGAAACCAAATCTGGCATGCCAGAAGGGCACTTTGAGAATCATCTCTGCTCCCTCCAACTTGAAATTTGAGCAGAACCCTCTGCAAGAGTGGGAAGGGAGGGAATGTGTACGGAAACCTCCCCTTCTAAAAGAGGCACAATGCATCTTGCCAGAAAACTCCAGGCCCGGGATCAAGCGAGCAAAAAAGTGGCAGTTTTGCACTGAGTGGCAATGCAAAGAGGTCCAACTCTGGGCAACCCCACCTGCCAAAAAGACCTCTGACCACTGAGGTGAGAACTTCCCACTCATAAGTCTAAGACCTGGAGCAGCTGAGACTGTCAGACAACATGTTTTGGATGCCTGGAACATGAGCGTCAGAGAGCTCATGACTGTGCTCGATGGCCCAATAGCAGACTCTCATCGCCTCCCACCACAGAGGGTAAGAGTGAATTCCCCTCTGCATGTTGATGTAGTAGACGACACACATGTTGTCCATCTGAACCAGTAGTGGGCCCAGGAGGAGATGGGTCTGGAAGACCTGCAGGACATATAGAATCGCCTGCATCTCCACAACATTGATATGAGGAGCTTGCTTTACGTCTGACCAAGTACCCAGAGTCTGATGGTCAGCCAAATGGGCACCCCATCCCATGTCGAAGGCATCTGGTCAGCACCTGCCAGGAAGTCAAGATCTGGAAAGGAATCCCCAGGAGCAGATTGGCACAGTCCATTCAACAGGCCAGAACCCTTCTTACTGGGTCGAAGACCAGGATCAACTGTTTGAGGTCATCCGTGCGTTGATCCCATTAGACCCACTGGGTCTACTGTGACACCCACAAATGCAGCTGGGCCAAGGGCACTGTGGCAACTGATGCCACCATATGACTCGGGAGGTGCAAAAAGACTCTGGCAGGAACCTGGTGGCTTGTGGAAACTAGACGGGCCTGCTCCATCAGACGGGCTGTCCTGTCCTCTGGCAGAAAGATCTTGCCCTGTCGGGTATCAAGGATCACCACTATGTACTGAAAGCACTGGCAAGGGGAGAGGCAGGACTTTGGGAGATTTACTGTGACTCTCAGTTCCTGGAAGAGCCGGAAAGTGCATTCCAGGGTCTGAACCAGGCGCTCCCTGGAAGGGGCTGCTAGCAGCAAGTCATCCAGGTACGGAAAGACGTAAAGGCCCCGTCTCCACAATGCCACTACAGCCAGACGAATAAATACCTGGGGCCCCTAAATTGGAAGTGGGCACCCTAAAAATGGAAGTGAAGGAAATGGGTGTGAGCTGGAAAAACCTGGCTGTGCAGGTAAGCATCCTGAATATCCAGAGAGCACAGCCAGCCCCCCCGGTGCAGCAGGGGCAGCAATCCCTGAAGGGTCACCATCCTGAAGCATCTGTACTCTATGCAGAGATTCAGATTGCTCAAGTCTAGGATGGGCCAAAGGTCCCCAGTCTTTTGGGGGACTGAGCCTGAGGGACAGACTCTATGGATCTTTTGTACAGAAGTGCATGAATTTCCTCCAAAACCTGGTGCAGAAGTGTGGGAGGGTAGGTAGAGTGGACAGGAGGGGTCTCGGGTGGCCGCTCCACCAAACTCCTGAGTGTGACCCTGAGCTATGAGTTGGAGCACCCAGATGTCTGTGGTCACTGCTCGCAACCCCTCCAAGTGGAGAGAGAACCGAGCCCCAACCACCTCCTCCTCTAGACCCTCAGTCGGGGGTCAGAGTGAGAGTCAGGAGGTGGGAGGAAGTGGGCAAGGGAGCCACGGGACCCTGGGGAGGATCAAGCAGTGGGGGCGTTGGCGGTCTTACAGCATTGCTGGCCCTTGGTAGGTTGGCCTTGAGTCAGCTTGTGGGACGACCGATGAAAGGGCTGGCGTTGGTTCGCTGTAGGCTGGGTATGGTAGAGGGAGTACAGCAACCCGAGGGCTATGCCTGACTCCTACAAATTAGAGATGAGGTCTTGGACATCACCACCAAAAGGGACTGAGCCCCTGAAGAGAGCATCCAAAATGCTGACCTGAAAATCTGGGGTGAAACCAGGAGTCAGGAATGGCACCAAAGGCAAATGCCAGCCGCAGCCCCTTGCTCAGAGGCATCTACAGCATCGTAAGATGCCTGGAGTACATGGCTGCCCACATCCAGGCCTGACTTTATGAATTAGGCAAGCTATGTTTTTGTGGGATCCTTGGACAGAGTCTGGACCAGGTCCATGGCCTGGTCCCAGATGGCATTTTGGTACTGTATTATATGAGTCAGATAACTGGTGGTCCTAATGGCCAAAGTAGCTGAAGCAAAGACCCATTTGCTGATCTGATCCAGCTGCCGGGATTCAGTCTGGGGGGAGAACACTAAGGTACTTGGGCTCCTTGGAGCAGTCGTGGGCAGTGTTAATGACCACAGAATCCACCTTAAGATGACTTCACCATAAAGGGCTTTCCCCGCCAGCACTTGATAAAGACAATCCACCTTTTTGGGGAGGGGAGGGATATTGGAGGGGTAAACGCAAGGCACCTTGGTGACATCCTCATATGACTCAATCAAGGGTGGCACCACTACCGGCAAGGCATCCTTCTACCTAAGAAAAAGGGCTAGGGGGCATCTCTCTGGGTCTTGCTCCTTCGTCTCCCATCCCATAACTGACTGAATGTGGTGCAATACATCCATGAAGGACGGATGGTCAAGTGGGGACTTATGCACCTCCTTGGGCATGTCCTCACCACCTGAAGACTCCTCTGAGTAAGAGGAAGATCCTGAGGACTCAGTCATCCTCAGATGACTCGCTGTCTGGTACCGGTGTCAGGGGCCAGCGCTCGTCGCACCTGAGGCCTCTACCAATGTCAGGCCTTATTCCGGAGGACCCCGACGTATGGGGTCAGAAGGTATAGCCCTGCCCGCATTCCAGGGCTGGGGATCCCGGGGGGGGGGTATGAGAGAAGCCAGAGGTGGACCCTGAGGAGTGGGGGTGGTTTCTGCATGAATGCCCACCACGCCGAGAAAAGGGCATTGTAATCCACCTGTGCAGCAATGCTGTACACAGGTAAGAAGGGCAACTCCAGCACCGAGTTAGGGAACGACAGCTGTGGGCCATCAACCAGTAACCCGGCGTAGGTCCAGGTGGCGCTGGCAAACAATCTGGTGATGGCTGCGGAAAAGGCGATGCTGGGGCTTGGCCCTTTAGCTGGGGCATTGGCAGCACCGGCGACAGCCTAGCAGGCAACAGTCTACAGTGCCAGGTCCACAGGGCGGACAGTGCCAGGTCCACAGGGGAAGCCCACGTCTGAGGGGAAGAGGATCCCCTGGGCAGCAGCAGAGGCGATGTCAGAGAGAAGGAGACGGCATTGGACTGCCACGGGCACTGCCTACCAGAACTGGTGTCAGTCCCAGAGGTGAGAGCCAATGAGGGCAGAGCTGTGGCCCAGAGGGCTCTGGGTACAGAGCCACCACCTAAAAGCCTAGAACCAGATGAGCCACCTGGCTGAGAGCCCATAGAGGAGATGGTCCTGAGCGTCAGGGGTGGGGGCAGGAGAAGACGTCCCCTGCCCCTAAGAGCCACCGCCTGAAATGGAGATAAGGGCAGGAGAAGGAGCCACCGTAAGCCCGGAGAAGGAAAGGGCTGGAGGTGTCTACCCCCCATGGGAGGAAGGCACCATCATGGTCAAAGATTTATGAGGCAACTGCGACCGGAAAGCTGACTGGGCCCATGTTTCTCCTGGTGTTTGTGCTTTCTTGATGTCTCCCTGTGGGAGGAAGAAGAGACCCTGGAGGACTGTGCCATTGAGGCAGAAGAGTTCCTGGCCTGCAGCTCCTTTTCCATGGCAAGCAGCTTCTGTTTAAGAAGATGGCTCTCCAGCATTTTTAATCAACGTCTCTGAGTGGCCTGGTTGAATTTCTGGCAGAACTGGCAGGCTTCAGTGTCATGGCTGGGGACTAGGCAGATCAGGCATGAACAGTGACTGTCCTTTTCAGGAATCTGTTTTGCTGCAGGCACACTTCATGGAATGGTCAAAGACGGGGCTGGTGGAGAAGACAAACTCGTCGGAAAAACACCGAAAATTCAATGTTAAACTGTAAAAGAACTGAAAATAAAAAAGCACGGTTAACGGCGGTTGACTGTAGCTGCGACAGTCACTGAGGTCAGACATGCACGAGTCAACAGCAGGAAAAGAATGGAGGTAGGTATGGGGGACCGCCCTCCTATATAGCCTGTACTGATGTCAGATGACTGACGTCGGCGGGGGGTGGTCCCCCATGGTAAACCGCTAGCTAGAAGTTTTCCGTGTGGTCCTAGTGCCTGGCAACATAGTCCTATTGGTGTGGCCTGCTGCAAGAGATTTGCTCGAAATTGTAGTCAAGCAGTAAAGGAAGCACCTGAACTAATGGGGCACCAGAGAATATTGACCTTTCAGGGCTGCTCCTGTTCAACACACTAGCACTGAAAAGCATTTGATGGCATAAAAATGAACTGAGGAATCTGTAAATCCCCTTTTGCTCTACTACCGCCAGCCCATTTATATGTGAATGTGGGTGACTGTTCAGCGATCCAAAAGACACCGCCAACTTACTGCAGACACTAAAGGCAGATAAATCAGCTGTTGCTACAACACAAGCCTCAGATCTGACTGCTGGAGATGCTTCAGATGAAGACTCCAATACTTAAACTGTTGGGACTTAAAATTCAACGAATGTTGCAATGTTCACAATTTCTATTAATTTGCTTTGCCGTTCCGTATGGGAGGAACCCAATATCAGGTATGAGGGTTATGCTTGAACTACTTGAAATGTGGTAACAGTAATGTGCTAGAGCTATTTTTTTTTCTGGGAAGCAGATATGTGGGAAGGAGCCCCGTATAGCAGGGGTACTTGTGACGCAGTTTCACAGTATTAATAAAGATGGCCCCGTGACATGAACCTGACTGGGACTTTTCATGTGGGCACATTCGGAACTACACATCATACTGCAGAGACAGTAGATGGGATTCCTGTAACAGACTGTTTCGAGCAATGTCTTAGGCAGTATTTACCAGTTAAGATGTTATGTGTGTACCAAGCCGCAGGGTATTCAGCCCCCCCCCCGGCCAACCATGGAGCTACACTTGCAGCAGCTGGGATGGCAGCTGCATGTCGGTCCTCGTGGTCAGATGAAGGGTGCAGCCATGGTGACCCCATCATCAGAGTGGGGGTGGGGCAGGAGGAATCTGGTGGGAGGGTCATAACCCCCAACAAATGAGAATGGTCTGATTGTCATAGCTGTTCTAATTGTGAAGATAAGGAAAGTGAATTGTCATGCCCTACCACAACAATACCGAAATTTTTCTTGTAGTCAGTTCTATTGGGTCCAAGATGATGATAACTGTAGAAAATCTGTTACATATTCAGTCATAAGTTCAAGAAAGCTGAAGTAACAGGGAAGTAATGTTTTGGGGTTTTAACAACTGCACTTGCTTGAAACATGTCTAACATACGTAAAATAATTGTGGCCCTATTATTTAATCTTAAAACAACATACCTATTGAGCTTTAGAGGCGTCAAATAAAATGGCATGGAAAAGATCAACAATGTAAAGAAAAATATGCTCCTTCAGACAAATTCTAATCAAGCGTGTGTATGTGTGTGTATGCGCATAGGTAGAGGAATGAATCCTTTACAGATAATACTCCATGTGGTTAAACAGCAGGTATTTACTTATAAAAAAAACAGACAACTGATATTAACTGTACTTCAGGGCCGTTGCAAACAGTGCAGCTAATACGGCCATGACTGTTCCACTTTTTGGCCATTTGGCCTTTTTTAGTGTGGCCTAGCTCCAGTGCAAAAAACATACTTTTTTTTTTAATTTACAAGCGGCGAACTGCCACTAGATGTCCTCGCTCCTTCGTCCGCCTGCTGAGATGACTGTGTCACACGTTTGCCAGTTTGGTAAACCACCACGTGGGTGACAAAGTCTCACAGGCACAATACTCGGAGTCTCTCTGCGCCATCAAGATGATCCGCCTCCTGCCTCAGTCCTGGGCACACACACATATTGGACGTGCACTCAGCAGAGTGCGCCAGCGGCACGGGATCTCCTCCACTCCAGACCAGCCACTCACAGTGAAGAGATGAGGAGCAGCACCCCGCCCAGTCTGTGCCACCTACAGACTGATCAGTCAGTGATCGAATTATGCATGTTAGGAAGTCGACCTGTCAGTCCTGGCATGGTAGGGGTGATTTTGGATGGGCACTTGTCTTACTTGTTCTGTGCTGCTGCAGACATTGCCATTCTGAAAGCCGCGAGAGGAGAGAGTGGGACGAACGAGTGAGCGCTTGTGCGAGGCCAGTGCTCGTTCATTCGGGTTGGGGAACAGTCTGATCTGATTAACCTGACTTGCTTCATTGGCTTGAGTAAAGTCTATAATAAAACTCATTCTTAAAAAAAAAAAAAAAAAAAAAAAAAGACTACTAAGGAGAGCTGCAGCCTGCAGAGCAGATACAGACTCCAATTAAATAATTTGTTCCCTTCATCTATCACCTACCACATCTCCACTCCCTCCTTTTCCTCTATGTTACTTTTTTATTTCTTCTTTCTTTTCACCACTCCTGACTCTCCGCCCTTCACCCCAGCCTCTTCTGAGCCCTCAATGATCTTTCCCTTTTTGTTGACTAGTTTCAGCCTGTTCCCAGTTGATGACCATGCCCTTTGGCTGCAATTCCTGCCCTCTCCAACTTCGCTCCTCACGTTTATCTTCATCTACCACCCTCCCTCCTACTTATCCCTCTGTTACTCTGTGTTCCCATGTATACATTCTGCTTATTCTAGCTATTGTATTGAACCACCATTGTAACCTAATATGCCGACCTAGTTATTGTTTTGCTCCTATTTCTGTAACTTGTATTGTATTTGTTCTCTGATGCGGAACCTTTGTAAAAGAGCCTGGCTCAAAGGTACTTGTAATCCTAGCTGTAATAAAATAAAAAAAAAAAAAAGACTATTTATGTGGCGGGGGGGGGAGACTGTGAGGGGGTTGGGGCTGGAGGGATCCCTATTCCCTCCAGTCGAGTGCAGAGCTGCAAATATAAATCTATAAAAACAGAGAAGAGATTCAGTTAGCCTGAGTCAGGCAGAGACAGACAGAGAAGACTGGACTAGACTAAAGAGGCTGTGAGGGGGCACCGGGGAGGATATTGACTTTGTGTTTGCTAGTTTTGGGTGCTGCTTAGGCTGGGAGGAAGGGACTTCAAAATATTGGGAAGGGGAAGAACAAAACAAAATTATAAAGAGGACTGGTCTGGAAAAAAGCAGGATGCTGTGTGCTCAATTTTGGCAGATTTGATTTTGACCAGTCATGTCCTGCAGCAGCTGGCTTTTGAAAAGGAAAAAAAAACAATGAACAAAGAAAAAAAATGAAACTAAGCAAGTCATAATTTAAAAAAAAAGAAACCTGTGTTTGTGATTGTGTGAGTGTAGGTGTGAAGAGAGTAGATTTTGTTGCCCTGCCCTGCTGCCCACTTATCCTGTGGTGTGGCGCTTGCTTGTTAAAGGAAGAAAAAAGCATGTGTGTGTGTGTATCTGTGACTGTGTGGAGAGTTCACATAGTGGGAAAGCCTAGCGGTGCCCTGCCTGTCCACTTCTTCTATGTCTTGCTTGTGAAAGATCAAAACAATTAAAAAATTTCACATAAGCATGTATCTGTGTGGGACTGTGGTAGGTGTAGGGAGCGGAGTTCACATAGTGGGAATTGGGAAAGCCTAGCAGTGCCCTGCCTGTCCACTTCTTATATGTCTTGCTTGTGAAAGAAAACAAAACAAAAAAAGAAAACGAAAGGAAGTAAACCACAAAGAAAAAAAATAGTTTTAAAGAAAATAAGCATGTGTGGAGATTGTGGTGAAGGAGATAAGCAGTTAGATTTGAAAGAAGCAATAAAAGCAGTCATAGACTTTTAAATCAGCATTACTTCATTTGCAGTTTCACAAACTCAGCATAAGGAGTACTGGTTTTGTGTGATGTAGAACAAAAACATAACACACTTTCAGTCTGTCACATACTGAAATACCAATACCTGACAATTATGGCACTGACAAAGTTTTTCAACAAATGCAGTGCAGGTCTGGCAATACCAAATCTGTCCAGTAGCCCTCATCAGCCAATGGTGTACGATTACCCAAAACATTAATTTGGAAAAACACAGGTGGTAAATCGCTCGTTCAATGCCTCTTGGTTTGACAGATGGAAGTGGCTTCATTATGGTGAAAGCAAGGACTGTGTGTGTTTCTTCACATGTGTAAAGGCATACGGGGATGAACTTCTAAATACTAGTTGCCTTGATCCCTGTTTCATATCTAAGGGGTATGGCAACTGGAAAGATGCTTGTGTTAACTTTCGAAAACACGAGCTTACTAAGTGCCATGAAACTGCTGTTTTTAAGCTGGTGACAGTTCCCAAGTCATTCACTGATGTTGGAGAATGTCTGTCTTCACTCCATGAACAACAGAAGAGGGATCGTTGTCATTGTTTCCTAAAAATTCTTAAAAATGTAACACACTTAGCTAGACAGGGTTTGGCTTTCCACGGAGACAGTGATGAATCAGATTCAAACTTTATACAGACAATCAAATTAAGAGCTAATGATTACATACGAACATACGAAGAAGCCAGCAGAAGGCGGCCATTTGGTCAAACAAGTCTACTTGTGTTGCAGGGTCCACAGTTTGAGCTACTGTCCCTGCTCCCTCTCCCCACTCCTCCCATCCTACCTACCCATGACCCTTACCCTCCCCCTATACCTGTCCCAGCCTCTCTTAAAGCTGCCCACTGTCTTCAATGAGATTACCTCTTCTGGCAGCGCATTCTAAGTGACCACCACCCTCTCTGTGAAGAAGTGCTTCCTGACCTCCCTCCTAAACCTCCCACCCTCCAGCTTAAGACTGTGTCCCCTCATGTTATGGTTGCCACTCAGCTTAAAAAGACTCTCCTTATTAACATTATTTATCCCTTTCAAGTACTTGAAGGTCCCAATCATGTCCCCTCTCTCTCTCCTGACTTCCAAGGAGTACATATGCAGTGCCCTCAACCTCTCCTCGTATGCCTTACCCTGCTGACCAGCTATCATCTTTGTAGCCCTACTCTGGACCTTCTCCAGCAGGTTAATGTCCTTTTTGAGGTGTGGGCACCAGTACTGAACTCCAAACTCTAGATGCGGCCTTACCAGTGACTTGTACAAGGGCAGTATAACCTCCTCTGTCCTACTACTGATTCCCCTAGATATGCATCCCAGCATCTTGTTTGCCTTTGCGGCTGCTTTCTTGTACTACGTGGAGTGCTTAAGGTCACTAGTGATCATCATTCCCAGGTCCTTCTCCTCTGATGCAGATACTCGGACTCCACCCAGGTAGTACTCTCTCCTAGGATTCTTGGCTCCAATATGCATAACTTTGCATTTCTTGGCATTGAAGCCAAGCTGCCAGATCCTGGACCAGTGATGATGCTGGTGATTTGTGAACAAATGCAAAGAAGTCAAAACAGCTCTTGAGATAACTCACAAAATAACAAAATTGATCAAAAACTCTCCTAACGGAGGAGCCTGCTTTGAGCAGCTTATAAAGGAACTTGCTCCTAATGACCCATAGCTTCATACTCTATGTCTGACAAGGTGGACTGTGAAAGGGAAAGAGTGTTTCGGATAACTATGAAGTGCTATAAAACCCACAGACTAAGAGCAGACTTCTTGGTGTTTCTTCTCAAATTAAATCCTTTGATTTCCTCTTTGGTGTTGCTCTTGGTAAGGTTTTATTTTGTCACTGCGATAACCTCAGCACGTCTCTACAGTCACCAGAATTATGTGCATCAGAAGGACAGAATCTAGCAAGAATTACTGTAGACACTAAAAGCACTCAGAAGCAAGAATGAGTTCAAGAAGTTTTGGGCTCAAATAAGAGATGGCCAATAGCCTGGATGTTGGTGAACCCCAGCTTCCTAGAAAGAGGAAAGCACCAAGTAGACTTGATGATGACATAACTAATTGTCCAGCACCAGCAGCTTTTCCCACTTCTGTTGAAGACCACTATTGTCAAATCTACATGATGGCATTTGATGTTATCACTTGCATCAAAAACCGCTTGCAGCAGCCTGGATATCAAACGTATTCTAAGATGGAACAACTGATCTTAAAGACCGTCAATGGTGAGGAATGGGAAGAGGAATTTCAACACATCCTGAAATTGTACTATGATGACATTGATGCTTCATCCCTGCATGCACAACTACAAGCCCTTGCTGCAAACTCTGCTATGAAAAAAGGTAGCTTGTGACTTAGGGATGTAATTGACTTCATGAAGACTCTGTCTCATGCTGAACAGAAATTTTTTTCAAATACTGCTGTTTTGCTTAAGCTGATACTTGTGATACGTGCTACAAATGCAGTCGGTGAATGGTCTTTTAGTGCTCTGAGAATAATTAAAGATCATCTCTGTACAACCATGTCACAGGCCCACCTAAATCACCTAATACTTTTTCACATACATAAGACCGTAAAAGACGGTTTGAACCAGAAGGTTCAGAGCATCATCGCTGTATCTTCGGCAAATTCACTGCTGAAGATTTAAAAGTAAAAAATGAGTAATATGAAAACAGAACTAAAATGTCTTGAGTCTTCAGTCCTGTTTCTTCCTCTTCATTACAATTATTGGTCCATCAGCTCCATTCCAGTACAGAATTGGCCTGGCACTGACTCACTGCTGTGGTACTAGCCAACACAGTAAAACAGCAATGTACAATAATCTGGCATTATTAAATTCCGGACTGTGACATTCCTCATACTGACAATGACGAGGCCTACAAACTCATGACAATAACGCTCATCTAGCTGGCCATAACATCTGCAACTGGCGTGTGGTGGGAATACACCTGGCAGTCAACAATGCAGTCTCATGGAGTGGGTGGTTTGTGAATGCCATCCTCCACCCACTCCATGAGCTATTAAATCTGAGCAGAATTATTGCACTGTCCTGTAAAAGAAAGGATTGTTATGTAGTCTCTGTGCCTGTGGACTGAGTTATAGTACAGTGCAGATGAGCAGTCAAACAGGGAAACCGCAATCAGGAACAGAGCTGGAGTCAACAGACTCCCACGTGTTAGCTCTGCTACCGGCAGGGTTAATTTTCTTTCTTTTCTTTTACTGGGTGCCCTTAAGAGAGACCGATGATCGGCAAGACAAGAGGAGGCAGCCCACCGTCCAGACGGTAAGATGATAGCAGCAGCTATGACTGTAAAGTGACTGTGAAGTGAGTTGGAATGAATCCGAAACGAAGCCAGCAGTTGTAAACTGGGCATGAGTGTCAGTCCAGTGCTAATGAAAGCATGCGAAAACCTCAGCTGGTTGTCTGACTAAAATTAAATAATATTTTGGGTACAAGGATTTAAATAAAAACAGTTTACTCACCTGTAATGGTAGTTCCATGAGTGGTATATGTTGTTCATCCACACTAGCTGGCATGTCCCTTTCCCTTTAAATCGTGCCGGATGGTCTAAAAGCTGGCTCCTCCCATCCACCCGGGTGGTATAAGCCTCAGCTCTGCCCCCTGATGCCAGATCTTGCCCGCTGGAAGCAGAAGGTTGTGCGTCGAAGCTGGGGAGGTCAGGTGGGTTAGTGTGGATGAATAACACATACCACTCCTAGAATTACCACAACAGATGAGTAACCTGTTTTTCTAGGGATGTGGATATGTTGTTCTGTACACACTAGTTTGCAGACTCCTAGCAGTTCTCTGGGAGGAGGGAGGCAAGGTGCACATCCTCTACTTAGGGAACACAAACTGGAGAACTGAGGCAACAAAACCAGCATCCCAGCGTGACTCAAGGTTGATGTGGTAATGGGAAATGAAGGTGCTTGCTGACTTCCAGGTAGCAGTCCTGCAGATATCCTGGATAGGGAAGTCCCTAGAAGCACCCACTGACACAGTAGTATGGCGGGTAGAGTGAGCTCTTATCCCTATGGGAGGCTCCTTGTCCGCCAACCTATAGCAGAGATCAATGCATGATGTTATCCATCTGCCAATCATCTGCTTTGCTGCAGGTCTGCCAGGTGCGGCTTCAGCATAGGTGACAAACAGCTGGCGAACCTCTCCTGGAACTTCAGCCATCTGCTCCTTGTAATAAGAGAGCGTTCATCTCAGGTCCAATGTATTGAGCCTGTACCCGGCCTCCAAGGTGTAATTGGGAGTAGTACACTGGCAAAGTCATCATCTGATTCAGGTGAAACTCTGACACCACCTTCGGTATGAACTTCGGGTTGGGGCGCAGGACAGCCTTATCCCTGTGGAAGACCACATAAGCAGACTCCACCGAGAGCACCTGGAGCTCCCTCATCCTTCTGGTTGACGTGATAGCCACCAAGAAGGTGGCTTCTATGACAGATGTGACATCTCACACCTGTGCATTAGTTCGAATGGCTTGCCCATGAGCTTTGCCAGTACCAGCAGTAGGTCCCACAGTGGTGGTGGTTCATACTCCGGAGGGGAAATGTGGTCAAGGCCTTTAAAGAAGCACCAGACCAACTTCTCCTGTGCCACCATCTGCTGACCGGCCCGTGCCCGGTAAGCAGAGATGGCTGACAGGTACACCTTAAGGGTCATAGACCGAAGAACCCCTTTGGAGAGAGAACAAAGGTAGTCGAGAATGCTTGCCACTGGACAGGATGAAGGATCCAGGCCCTTGCTCTGACACCAAATAGAAAATCTCTTCCATTTGAAGGCATAGCACCTCCTAGTCGACTCCTTCCTAGATGCCTTAACTACACTGATGACATCATCGGTGAGACCCAAAGCCTGGAACCCTAGCCACTCAGGAACCAGGCTGTCAGATGT
The DNA here is from genome assembly GCA_016271365.2 of Neoceratodus forsteri. Classification (NCBI taxonomy): domain Eukaryota; kingdom Metazoa; phylum Chordata; order Ceratodontiformes; family Ceratodontidae; genus Neoceratodus; species Neoceratodus forsteri. The sequence continues at coordinate 910,145,616 of CM057449.1, read as the reverse complement.
AGGGATTGAAGGTCTGGATGGAATACTTTCCCCTGATTGATCGACAGCAGGTCCAGGCATGCTGGAAGATGCCTTGGGAGCCTGGTGCTGAGGCTGAGGAGATCTGGATATCAGAACTGGTGGGGCCAGTCTGGGGCGACCAGGCTCACCTGTGCCTTGTCCCTCCTAACCTTGAGGAGCACCTTGTGGACCAAGGGAAGTGGAGGGAAGGCACAGAAGAGACCTGGGGTCCATGACCTCAAGAAGGCATCCCCCTGCAGTGAACCCTGCTGGGAGCGGGCACAAAACAGCCTCAGCTTGTTGTTCTCCTGGAGGCAACAGGTGCACCCGAGGGGTGCCTCACTGGGAGAACAGGCTGTGTACTAGCTCTGGATGGAGAGACCACTCATGGGATGCCTTGCCCACAGGGCTGAGGGCATCCGCCAACTGATTCGAGGCTCCTGCCACATGGATGGCTAGGAGATCTGCCCCTAGTCAGCTCATGAGGGTCCAGACACACAGCGTTTCCCTGCATAGAGGCCGGGAGTGCGTGCCACCCTGTTTGTTGAGATAGTGCATGGTCGTGGTGTTGTCCGTCTGGACCTGAACCACCTGACCCCGAAGGAATGGAGTGAATGCAGCCAGCATCAGCAGTACTGCTCAGAGCTCCAGCAGGTTGATATGGCATCGGGATTCCTCAGGGGTCCGGAGCCCGTGGACTCTCTGATTCCCCATATGGGCACCCCAGCCCATGAGAGAGGCATCGGTCAGGATGACCGTCAGCTCAAGGCAGATAAACGGGGTCCCTCCCTGCAGATGTTCCAGGACGGTCCACCAGTGGAGAGCATCCGACATCTTCTGGGTCTCAATGACCAGCTGGTCAAAATGACCGTGTCACTGAGACCACTGGTTGGCCAACTCCCATTGAAGGGGGGCACATATGCCACTGGGCCCATCTGACCACGGAGGTGCAAGCTGCCATGTAACCCAGAAGTCGCAGGAAGTCCCGGGCAAGGCACAACTGCCCAACCAGAAATGATCGGGCAAAGGAGGAGAGAATCTCCGCCCTGTCCTCCGGGAGCCTGGCTCAAGCTCTGTCCCGATGAAACAAATCACCTGTGAGGGCACGAGTTCCGACTTGGTCTTATTGATCAGGAGGCCAAGGCTGAGGCAGGTTTGGAGGGCCAGATCTCTGGACCTTTCCACCTCCTATCTGGAGGGACCTGCTATAAGCCAATCGTCAAGACAGGAGTACACCCTGACCCCTCGATGCTGAAGATGGTCCGCCACCACTGCAATGCATTTGGTGAAGACCCTGGGGGCAGATGACAGGCCGAATGGCATGGCTTGGAACTCAGAGGGCTCCCTCCACCCTGAAGCAGAGGAACCTTTGGCGGGATGGACGGATCGGGATGTGAAAGAATGCATCCTATAGATCCAGGGAGCAGAACCACATGTTCTGCTTGAGAGATGGTATAATCTGAGATAGAGTTACCTTTTTGAGACCTGAGAAACTAATTCAGATCATACAGATCTAGAATGGGGCGCCAGCCCCCCGTTTGATTTGGGACCAGGAAGTACCTGGAAATGAATCCTGGGTTGACAGGGGGTCCGCGACTCAGATCACTACCTCCTTGCTGAGGAGCTGGGTGATGTCGTCTCTGATAGCCGACCGACTATAGCTGGATACCTTCTCCTGCCGTGGGGCTTGGCCTGGAGGGTACTGCTCAAATTCTAGCAGCAGTCCCTGGCTGACCACTTCCAAGACCCACCTGTCTGTCGTAACAGCGGACCAGGCGGAAAGGAAGTGGTGGAGCCGGTCCCCCACAGGAGGACCCAGAGTGGTCGTGACAGGCATGGGGGTGGTTACCCCCATCCCATCACTGTGCAGGCTTGGAGGAGGAAGATCCATTGGGGGAACCGCTGGGGCCCTTCCCTCCAGGCTTACAGGCTGCCGAAGCCCCTGACTTGGGCCGAGGAGACCAAGACTGAGCATGCTGCTGCTGCCCAGATTAGTACTGGGGCTGTTTGGCCGCAGGGCAGAAGGCCAAAAAGGCTTCCTTTTTCACTTCTTTGAACCCTGAGGTTCTTTCTGAGTGGAGGTAACGGAGTCCACGAAGGCACTGGACTTCGTGATATGCTGGAGGTGACCTTCGACTCCTGGACCGAACAAGTTGGTACACAGGACAGGAACATCCGCCAGTTTGTGCTGGGTGTCTGCCATAAAGGTTGAGATGCTCAGCCAGGACCTGTGGTGCATGGTGATTGCAGCCACCACTGAACGGGCACAAGAATCCCCGCTGTCCAAAGCCATTTGGAGTTGCTACTTAGCAACAGCCCGGCCCTAGTTGGGACCTGCTTGACCGTGGTTTGAAGGACCGTGGGGAGATAAGGAGGCACCTCAACCAGAGAGCCCAAAAGGGTATGGGAGAAGTGTGCCATAATGACAGCTGAACTCACCTGTCTGTGACCAAGCGAGGAGGCAGCATAGACCTTTCTGGCACAATGATCCAATTTCTTGGTCTCTTTGTCCGGAGGTCTATCCGTGTCTCCTGAGTTGCCGAGCGCCGAAACAGACACTCTGTCACCAACCCCTCAGCTGAGGGATGCCGTGTGAACCCCGAAGGGGAGCCTATGGTAACCCCATATTTGTGGATCATGCGGGCTGAAGGTGCAGGGCAGGAGGCTGGGTGTTGCCAAAGCTCCAAGGACAGGCCAAGTATGGCTTTGGCCACTGGGAAAACCTCAAATGGAGAATCCCCTTTTCTGAGGATATCAGTTAGGGGATATTCAGCCCATTTTTCAACAGGCTCCAGGGTCAACCCTGTTGATTCAGAGATAAGACGGAGGATGCCCAGGAAGGACGTGGGACCTTCCTCTGTCGAAAGACTCATGGAGTCGTCATTGCAAGGACGTGAATTCAGGTCTGAATCCTCAGACTCTGAGTCTGGGTAAAGCGGCCAATCACCAGAGTCGCTCTTGACCCACTGCGGATGGTGGACAGCCTGTTTAGGAGGCCCTGAACGGGCCTAGACTCCTTGGCAGGAGCTCCTGAGGGAGGCTACTTAGGTGGCGGCTCCACCAAAATAGTTGGAGAGGCCAGCTTCGGACCAGCAGAGATGGTCTTCACCAGCTCTGTGGGTGGAGGGACGGTGTCAACTGGCTCCAGAGGAGTCGGCATCGACCTAGAGGGTGACAGCCAAGTGATGGTCAAAGTGGAAGCCGGGGTCAACTTCGGACTAGAGAGCATGAGCTGTTGCCACAAGATGTCCTCGTAGCGACGGTGCAACTTGCGTCAAAGCCTCTCCTGATCCAAGGAGGGCAAGGATGAGGCTGAATGGCGGCATTTTCACTTCTTGGAGCACCACTTGTGAGCCTTCCTTGGCCTGTCGGTTGAGGGTGTCAGAGACCTTGACCTCGACCGCCAGGGGGACCGATGGGGGGTCTCGGAAGGGACCGGGAATGACTGCAGCTCCTCCAGGTCAGGGACAGAGACCACTGGTGGAGCACCAGCGAGCCTGGTCTCCCCTTCAGTGGTCAGTAGGACCGGAGTCCTAAATAAAGAATTGTCAGCCTCATCAGTCGACAATGGGTCGATGTGGTCGAGAATGATTTCGACCTGGTTGTCGTCCCGCGTCTGAGAAAGCTGCCCTGATGGAGTACCATGAAGCTAGTGGCCGAGGTCGCAATTTTGACCGAAGTCGAGATGGGAGACTCCTGGGACCGAGCACGCTCTCTGTTCCAGGAGCATCGACAATGCGACAAACCTTTCAATCCTTTGTCCTTCTTGCAGGTGTGTGAACTGAACGGGCCCTCTCCTTTCGTCGGGAGAGACTGGCACATTTCCTTGAAGGATCCGGAGAAGGAAGTGCCCAGTTTGAGTGGAAAAAAGATTGTGACTGAAAAGGACTGCTCGGCAGCGTGAGCCACCTCCTCTTCAAAGGCCTTCATCTGTTCCAGTTGGTTGGCGTATCCTGGGGCTGCGGAGACCACGCGACGGTCATCTCTGGATTTGACCAGTGGGTCCTGTTTTTCTGGTCATCTGAGTTGCAAATGTGCGAAGTGATTGTCCAAAACTTCAGGATGAAAGGCGTGACAAACTACGCAGGCCTGGGTATCATGTGCATGGTCCAGTCAGTAAACACGCTTGGCGTGCAGGTCAGTACGGGACATCTTCTGCCCGCAGGGACACTGACAGAACCCGGGCAAGGACTTGTCCTCCATTGCAGTCGCTATTGTGAATTTATGTGGAGAAACTCCAATGAGTTTAATTTTCAGTAAGCTATCCAAAGGATTAAGAGCAAGGACTTACTAAATGCGGAGCAGAAATGAGGGAACCTGAATATTTCAAGCAGAAAGGAAGATCTGGCGTCAAGGGGCAGAGCTGAGGTTTATACCACTTGGGTGGATGGGAGCAGCCAGCTTTTAGACCATCCTGTAAGATTTAAAGGGAAAGGGACATGCCAACTAGTGTGGCTAGAACAACATATCCACATCCCTAGAACTGTTACAGTAAATATACATGTCAAAATAGATGTCTCCATCTCTGCATTTTTCAACTTTTTGTCAGCTTCTGTGGATACTGGGGCAGTTACAGCAGTTCGCTCACTATGTTGGACTATGTTGGCTGGCATCTGTGGGAGTGGAGGAAGGAAATACCTCTCTCGCATGCTGGCGCAGCGGCAAGTTGTCCATCTGCGACGTTGATGTCCTGAGTTCGGGAACAGACTCGAGAGTCAAAGGGCCAGCCAGGAGGGAGAAGGACTGAGCTTCAAAGGGACGGCTCTCCTTCTCCATGCGGAAGGGGGTCTGAGTGTCCGCCGCAATAAGGACCCACGAGAGGTGCCTGAAATCACTGGGGAGGCGTGCTGGATGCTGACACTTGGCATCGCTGCGTCACTGCATGCAACACCTCCCAATGGGAATCCAACAAAAATGGCAGCTGCCATATATCATGCCCCACTTCCTGGCCCTGATCGCCCACTGTGGCACTCCTGAAGAAAACCGATCCAGTTGTTTGTTGTATCCACCCAGACTCCACGCCCCGCCACAGGGGGTAAGTCAGGGAGGCAATGCCAATAGGCACCCCTGCCAGCACCCTTCAACTGTCATCATGTGGGTTCACGCTGGTAAGGTGGTCCCGCCCCGGGGGGGCTATCCAGGGGGTACTGTCAGCAAGGAGGTAAGTCCCAGGGGACGAGGAGGGGGTTCAGGTTTGGGCAGGGGCTGACCCACAGGCGGTATGCAAGAAAAAGCATACTAAATTTAAAAAAAAGTACCTCTCTCACACCACGGCACATAGCTGAGGCTGTAAAAGGCTTTCCCTCCATAAATTATGTGTTTTGATTAATGAGTGATTGTTTTGATACAAGGGATGGCTGGTTGCATGATCTGGTACATGCACCGGCCTTTGGGGGGGTCATGAGTATCTCGCTAAGCGAGTGGGATAAAAATGGCGGCTATGCTGTTTGAAAATTCAAGATACTCAATGATATGCTAAGTAATGGGGCACCCCGAATTGGCACTTGTGGTTTTACACGGCCTTATTGAAAAAAAAAATGCATGATTGGAGATGGCTTTCAGCCAATCAGCATGCTTTATTTTTCAAGCCCATTTTCTAAATTAGTGATATAACCCCCAACAGCCTTTTAATTCCATCAGACTTGTCAGTGAGAAACTGTATCAGTTTCTAAGTTTTAAGTTTAGTACGTCCGTTGGTGTCTGCTAATTGAGTGAATTAGAGATATAGTGAGTAGGCTTACGGACAGAGTTTCAGATAGGGTGGGACAGTGAGTTAGCTGTAGGAGCTAGCTTTTTTTATTTTATAATAGAGGCTCAAATTGTGCCATCCACTGGGTCTGAATTTCTGCTTTAATTATTGCTGTGAAAAGCCCCGGGACAGTTCACATTTCACTGACTTGCCTGTTATAGGAAGAAATCCTCAGAGGTTGAAGGTAGCAGCAGCTGAAATTTTGAAACTGGTCAAGAGCAGGATTTACTCAGAAGGAGCTGGTTGAAGAGCCATTTGCTAACTGCTCTAGTACGAGAGAGAGGCGGATTTTTCTACAACCGAGGAAGCCTCTTGGGTTCCTGGAGTTTCCTGTTGCCACAGAACATTTCAAACAGCAAAGAGGAGTTTTCTTGGAGGGAGAGGATACTTTGCTGTGTGTGTCATCGCCACTCGTATTTGATGTAATAAAAATCCTAGACTGGACCTGTAGCCTTTCTGCCATGGCCTTATCATATATCATTAGTGAGAGCACTGAACTTTCATTTTTTGTTACTGTTACCCAGTGGATAATCCCCTTAAGCAGTGGTGAGAGTGCTGCTGGGGTGGGGAGTTGCCAACACTGTGTCCTTCCTTTCTTTTTGAACTGTGACTGCACCAGCTAACAGGGACTTCAAATTTGGACTATAAACAGATATTACGATAATTGTTATAAAGGTTCCCCACTCGATGGCACATGATACAAACCTGGACTTTTTGTACTTTTTTATAGTATATGCTTACTCTTTTTTATATATAAAAATCAACCTGCACAAAATCATTGTTAAGCACATTCTAAACCGTTATGTGCATTCTAAAGTGTTGTTATGCGCACTCCGAACAGTTGTTATGCACAATTCAAAGGTCATACAATTTTTAATTTCTCATTTATTCTACACTTAGCTACTTACTAACTACCCGGTACCCAAAGTCATACCTTTTACCTTTCAAAAGTCTGGAAATTTGATTTTGATATGTGAGTAGAACAAAGAAATGGCAAGATTTTTTTGTTTTCACTTCAGTGGGGGTCTGTCGCTCTAGTATAAAAAACCGTATACTATAAAAAACAGAATATGGGCAACCACACACAACTCGGCATGTGTTTCCATTGCGGGGGGGAGATGACAGCATGGACCTCTCGAGCGTCGCATGCTGTCATCACAACCCCTCGATGGAAACACAGCCTTGTTGTGTATGGTTGCCCATACTTTATTCTCTATGTTAAATTTTAGTTGTGTGATTTACCAGGTGGGGAAGTGGGTTGGAGTGTTTGAGGGTTGTGTTAGGTTAGTGGTTGACAGAGTGTGTTTGTATAGTAATTTACTGCAAAGAGTGAGTGCTTGTGAATGTGTGCATAAGGCTCAGATTAGAAACACAGACCATGATGGCAGAAAAAGACCAGAGGTCCATCCAGTCTGTCCATAATCCCTGGAACCTATTGTTCCTCCAGGGTATGAAACCTTCCCTGTCCCATCCCCATTTTTCTCCTGGTCTTGTCACCCCGGGTGACCACTATTCCCTTCATTCTATCCCATGCCTGCTTGAATCCCCAGACTGTGTTTGCACCCACCAGCTCAGCCAACAGACTGTTCCAAGGTTTAATCACCTTTTCCATAAAGTACTTCCTCACGTCCCCTCCTGAACCTCCATCCTGTTAATTTTCACTCGCAACCACCTGACCTCAAGTTGGTATTCAGGGTAAATTATTTCCCAGTTTACCTTGTTAATTTCTTTAACGAACTTGAAGGTCTCTATGATATCTCCCTTCTGGTTTCCAATGAGTACATATTTAGTGCCTTGAGGCACACCTCATAGGATCTGCCTTGTTGGCCCTGAATATTTTTTAACCCTGTATTTATACGCCTAATCTGCCTCCTTCCTCCACTGTCTTGGACATCCTCTGTGGACCCTCCAAACCCTGCCGTTGTCTGCCCATAAAGTGCCTCGTCCACACACACTTCCCTGAGACCCCTGGTATACCCCCCCCCCGTAGGAATGGAAAGGGAACCCCTGGCGCTTACCTCTCTCCATACCAGCATACTGTGTGCGTGTGTGTAGATCCGGCACAGCGGAGTCTGCCCTGACGAGCCCGGAGACATCCTAGGGAGGTGTTTTCGCCTAGGAGGGACCAAGGTGTTTTTCCGGTTTCTTCCCCAATGTAGGTGTGCAATGAGGGGCTATGAGCTAGGAGACACGCTGAGACGTACCTCCTGCTCCTCCCCTCTGCCGACATCCACCAATCCACTTACTACTTCTCCACTTACGCGCCATCCATGGGCTCCCTAGGTGGCAGCATAGCAGTGAGGAGCCTGCAGTTAACCCCAAGAGGAGAGCTGTCGTGGTGCTCTATCCTTCTCTGCCCGGCCGACCCGAGTCGCGGTGCGTGCGAGGTGTGGCGGCCCAGCATCTCAAGCCCTGAATCATTTTTGTTACTCTGCACTGCACTGTTTCCAACCTATCCCTGTCTTTCTTAGGTGAGGGCTCCAGAACTGGACGCAGTACTCCAGGTGAGCCCTCACTAGGGATCTGTATTGGGGAAGTATACACAGGTTACTCACCTTTAACAGCAGTTCTAGGAGTGGTATATGTTGTTCATCCACACTTATTGGCATGTCCTTTCCCCTTTAAGATCACCCGGAAAGTCTTCAAACTGGCTTCTCCCACTCACCCGGGTGGTATATCCCTCGGCTCTGCCCCACAATGCCAGATCTTGCCCGCTGGAAGCAGAGGTTGTGCATCAAAGCCAGGGAGGTCGAGTAGGGCCATATGGATGAACATATACCACCCCTAGAGCTACTGTGTTACAGGTGAGTAACCTGTGTTTATAGGGACGTGGATATGTTGTTCTATACACTTATTGGCAGACTTCTAGTAGTTCTCCAGGAGGAGGGAGGCAAGGCAAGGGAACAGAGACTGGAGAACTGAGGTCCCAAAACCAGCTTGCCAGTGTGACTCTAGGTCAATGTGGTAATAGGAAATGAAAGTGTGTGCCGACTTCCAGGTAGCAGCCCTGCAGGTTTCCTGGATATGGATGTCACTAGAAGCAACCACCGACTTAGCAGTATGGCAGGCAGAATGAGCCCTTAGCCCACTGGGAGGCTCCTTACCCACCAACCTATAACACAGATCAATGCAGGAAGTGATCCACCTGCCAATCATCCATTTGGTTGCAGGTCTGCCAGGTAAGGCTTCAGCGCAGGTGACAAACAGCTGACGAATCTCTCCCAAACTCCAGCCGTGCGCTCTTTGTAGTAAGCGAACGCTCACCTCAGGTCCAGAGTACAGAGCCTGTGTTCGGCCTCCGAGGTGTGATTCGGTAAGAACTCTGGAAGAGTCATCACCTAGTTCAGGTGAAACTCCAACACAACCTTCAGGAGGAACTTCAGGTTGGGGCGCAGGACAACCTTGTCCCTGTGGATTATCAGGTAAGGAGACTCCACCGAAAGCGCCTGAAGCTCACTGATCTTTCTGGCTGACATGATAGCCACCAGGAAAGTGGTCTTCCATGACAGGTGAGATATGTGGCACCTGTGCACAGGTTCAAATGGCTTGCCCATGAACTCTGCCAAAACCAGCAACAAGTCCCATGGTGGTGGTGGTTCACACATCGGAGGGGAAATGTGGTCAAGGCCTTTGAAAAAGACCACCTTCTCTTGTGCCACCCACTGCTGACTGGCCCATGGCCTGTAAGCAGAGCTATTTTCAGGTGGACCTTAAGGGTGGCACTATCACTGACAATATCTCTGGGTATTTTCCGAGTCAATAAATCTAAAAAAATCTAATCTAAGGATCATCGGCCGAAGTCCCCCTTGGGAGAGAGAGAGAGAGACCACAGACAGTCTAGAATGCTAGCCACCAGGCAGATCGAATGGTCCAGTCCCTTGCCCTGACACCAAATGGAGAACCTCTGTATTTACTGTTCTCTTGATCTACTCTGTCTTTAGTATCATTAACTGAATGCTGTAGTGTGTGTCCCTGTTATGAATTACTATGTATTATGTTTGCCCTCCAACTGCGTATGTATTACCCCCTCCCCCCAGGATGCATCTGGAAGCTAGCAGTACCCTGCTGAGCATGCCTTCCTGGTTAAATGCTTGAATGAATAAATAAATTTGAAGGCATAGCAAATTTTGGTCGATTCCTTTTCAGATGCGTCCACCACGGTGAACATATCTTCAGAGAGACCCACAGCCTGGAATTCTAGCTGTTCAGGAACCAGGCTGTCAGGTGCAGGGACTGAAGGTCCAGGTGGAGCACCTTTCCCTGACTGATAGAAAGCAGGTCTGGGTGCGCTGAAAGATGCCTTGGGAGCCTGTTTATCTATTTCAGATTGGTATTAAATAGGTTACATAAGTTTCCAAGAATACACAGTAAGTTTACACTGCAGATTCCAGAGGGTATATACATACATACATACAATGGGAGATAGTAAACCAGGCTAGCCAGGTCAGGATTGGAAATCAGTGCGAGATCAAGGAACTAAATCCTGAACATAGGCAGATTATATGTTAAGGCAATAACAGAGCGAGTGCATCGTAAAGAGCGAGGACTAAGGATCCACGTCATTGTCCAGTACTGAAGCAGCCAGAGAAGGAATTGCCAGGGTGTGTCATAAGGGAAGGAGGGTGATGGAGTGACAGCAAGGTTTCAAGGTGGGCAGATGGGGAGAAAGAGAAGGTAGGAGGAAACTGTAGGGGGGGGAGTGCAGGGAGGAGGAGAGGAAGCAACGTGGAGTGTGCAAATTGGAAGTAGGAGGAGTGGCTGTGGTTGGGCAGACAAAAGGTCAGGGAGGTTGTGGGTGAGGGAACAGAGGCGGGCAGCAGTGGTGGGGGGGGCAAAGAAGTTATTTCTTCAGTGTCCAGGGCTGTTGCTGAGGAGATCAGGGTACCAAAACTGGTAGGGCCACTCCGGAGCCACCAGGATCACCTGTGCCTTGTCCCTCCTGACCTTAAGGAGCACTTTGGGGATCAAGTGGAGGGAAGGCACAGAAGAAGCCTGGGGTCCACAGCCTTGAGAAGGCATCCCCCTGCAGTGAGCCCTGCTGAGAGGGGCGGGCACAAAACAGCCTCAGCTTTGCATCCTCTCTGGAGGCAAACAGGTCCACCTGAGGGGTGCCTCACTGGGAGAACAGACTGTGAACTACCTTCGGGTGGAGGGAACACTCGTGAGATGCCTCACCCACCCAGCTGAGGGCATCAGCCAGCTGACTGGAGGCTCCTGCCAGATGGATGGCCAGATCATCGGGCTAAAGGATGCCCACAACGGTCCAGATGTGGACAGCTTCCTTGCACAGAGGCAAAAAGTGCATCCCACCCTGCTTGTTTAGGTAGTACACGGTTGTGGTGTTGTCCATCTAGACCTAGATCACTTGACCCCGGACAAAAAGAGCAAATGCAGTCAGGGCTAGCCGAACTGCTCGGAGCACTAATAGGTTGATGTGGCATCGGGACTCCTGAGGGGTCCAGAGCCTGTGGACTCGGTGTTCCCCTAGGTGGGCACCCCAGCCCATGAGAGAGGCGTTGATTATCAGGATGACTGTCGGCTTGGGGTGGACATATGAGAATCCCTTCCTGAAGATGCTCTGGGACGAGCCACCACTGGAGAGCATCCCACATCCTCTGGTTCACAGTGACCAGCTGGTCAAAGTGATCTTTGCGCCGAGACCACTGGCTGGCCAGCTCACATTGCAGGGAGTGCATATTCCAATGGGCCCATCGGACCACACTGGTGCAGGCCGCTATGTACCCAGAAGGCGCAGAAAGTCCTGGGCAGGGCGCAAGTGCCCAACCAGAAATGATCGGGTAAAGGAAGCGAGAACCTCTGCCCTGTCTACCATGAGCCAGGCTCTGGCTTGGCAAGAGTCGAGCTCTGCCCCGATTAAGCTGATCACCTGCGAGGGCATGAGTTCCGACTTGGCCTTGTTGATCGGAAGGTCAAGGTCAATGCAGGTCTGGAGGTCCAGGTCCATTGACCGCTCCATCTCCTGCCTGGAGGGACCTGCTATCAGCCAGTCATTCAGGTAGGGATACACCCGGACCCCTCGGCGCTGCAGGTAAGCTGCCACCACTGCAATGCATTTGGTGAAGACCCTGGGTGCTGAGGAGAGGCCAAAAGGCATGGCTTGGAACTTATAAATGGCTCCCTCTGCTCGAAAGTGGAGGAATCTTCGGTGGGATGGATCGATCTGGGAGTGAAAGATCGCGTCCTGAAGATCCACAGAGGAAAACCATATGTTTTGCTCCAGAGATGGTATGGTCTGGGAGAGAGTGACCACCCTGAAGGTGCGGGACATTAGGAATTTGTTCAGGTTGTGCAGATCTAGAATGGAGCGCTAACCCCCATCTGCACTGGCACCAGGAAGTACCTAGACACAAACCCTGGGTGTTCCAGAGGATCCACAACTCTGACCACAATCTCCTTGCAGAGGAGCTGGGCTATGTTGTCTCGAAGAGCCAACAGACTGTCTGCAGATACCAAGTCCTACCATGGGGCACGGGCTCGGCTTGAAGGGTACTGCTTGAATTCCAGAGGCAGACCCAGACCGACCACTTCCAGAACCCACCTGTCCATGGAAACAGCGGACCAGGATGAAAGGAAGTGGCGGAGCCAGCCCCACACAGGAGGACCCAGGGGAGGAGTGGCAGGCACGAGGGTAGCAACCCCCATCCCATCACTGAGCAGGCTTGGAGGAGAAGGATCCAGCTGTGGAGCCACCAGGTCCCTTCCCTCTGGGCTTTCAGATCAGTGAAGCCACTGAGGTGGCCCGAGGCCACTAGGACTGAGTCTGCTGGCCATACTGATGCTGGGCTGGTTTTGCCACAAAAGTGGAGGACCAAAAGAGCTTGTGCTTCTGCTGCTTGGAGTCCTTGGGATCCTTTTGGGCAGATGTCACAGAAGGGTGGCACTGGACTCTTCAATGCATAAGAGGTGACCCTCCACGCCAGGCCCAAATAGGTCAGTGGCCAAAAAGGGGACGTCTGCCATACTGTGCTGGGTATCTGCCGTGAAGATCGAGATCCGTAGCTAAGTCCTATGGCGCATGGCAATCGTAGCAGCCACTGAGCGGGCTTTGACAGGGTTGAATAGGACCTTGTCCCAGTTGTTATGGAGAGTCTGAATGCAGGGATCTGTTCTTTCCTTTCCTGTCTCTTGTCTGTCTGGTTTCGCAACAAAATTTTCTTGTGAGACCTAGGATTTGATCACCCTGACAGTCTCACAATTCTTTGCCTCACATTGTCTCTCAGTCTTCCCTTGCTGTTTCTGTCTTTTCCTCCCTTGCATATCCACTGGTATAAAAATATATGCAAATCATTATGTGGAAATGTAAATTATATTGGGATCCCTTTGTTTAGAAATTATACAGTGTTACTGTTGAAATGTATATAATTATAGTTTGATATGATTGCAAAAAGCTATTGGTAACTCAAGGGATTAACCTGAGAGCAGTTTTTAAGTCCTTTTTCAGGAGCTGTGGAGAAGGCGCCTCAGTTCTGGGACATTGTGCTCTTGCCTGAAACTTACAAGTACATTTTAGAAAAAACAGGATTCTTGTTAAGAAGGGGGTTGAAAAGACTTATAAGACAGAGCTGTAATGTTCCGAGAGACACACAGAGATTGAAGGAAAACTCAGATGGCTCTTATCTGTTTATTATGCCTTTGTAAATAGTTACTCTGAACAATTTTTTTTTATGTTACTGCTAGTACTAACAAATACTTTTTGCGAATTCTACAACTGCTCATGGTTTTTCCTATGCTTCCTGACCTGTGCCTCGACGACATGGGCATAAGAATCACCAGTGTCTAGAGCCGTCTGGAGTTGCTGTTTCGCCACAACCCTACCCTGGTCCCGGAACGGTTTGACCGTGGTCTAAAAGTCTGCGGAAAGGTGAGGAATAACCTCATCCAGGGAGCCTAACAGGGCATGAGAGAAGTGTGTCATCAAGATGGCCAAGCGAGGGGGGGGGGCACTGTGGAGCCCGAGTAGGAAGGACACAGAACTTTAGAGCGCTACAAAAATCGTATAAAATATAACTTTTTTTTAAAGCAGTTTCCCCAAAAATTCAGGCACAAGTTACATTAATAGGTGTCTGAATTGAAGGAGAATAGGAATGGGCAATCCACGGAGAGAAAAGCAGATGGGAGACGGAGCAAAATCAAAAGCCACCTCGGCTCAGACAACTTCACAAACAACGTTAGGCTGAGATCAAGACCATGAGGTGGAAGTAGGAGGAGAGACTTTACAGTCTCTCGGCGAGAAGATCAACCACTTGATTGCCTCTGTGGCTGGACTTTCGAATAAATTTGACTCCCTAACGTCGAAAGTTGCCGTTGCAGAGACTAAATTAGAAACAGTCTCCGAAGCCATGACCTCCGCAAGTAAAACTGCTGATGCAGCCATGGGAGCGGTGGCTTCAATAGTGAAGGAAAACGTGCATCTTCGCTCCAGATTGGAAGCTCTCGAAAATCAAGCAAGGGTTGCAAATGTTAGAATGCTGGGGCTTGCAGAGAGATCCGAAGGAGATCACCTGAGTTTATTCTTACAAGAATGGTTAGGGCAGCAACTGGGCGAAGAAGCCATCCCGATTGCCAAGAAAATCCAAAAGGCATACATAGTGGCTTTCGGGGCAGACAAGATAATCCAGAGGCCCCACGTACCGTGGTGTTCGTGCTGGATGGAATGGGCTCTTGAGATAAATTACTAGCCCTGGCAAGGAGAAAGAAAATACTGCTACATGATGGAAACCAGATCTGTTTATTCCCTGACCTATCGTATGCTACTAGGCAACGGAGGAAACGATTTGATGGAATAAGGGCTATGCTACGGGAAGGAAGAATAATACATGGATTAATTTTCCCAGCACGACTACGAATTGCTCACCGGAATAAGATTTTCATCTTTTCGGAACTGTCGGAGGCTTTAAAATGGTGTCAGAGGAACGTTCCCTTCCGTAGGAGGGAAGAAGAAGAGGAGGATGCTCAATCTTCTGAAGAGGACTCCTGAAAAATTAAGGACTGTAATGATGGTGATTTATAAGAGGGGGGCATCATTAATGTAAGTTTAAATTCATCACAGTTAAAGTACACCATTTATTTTTATTTTAGACCCAAGTGTTGATTTCCCAATGGGTCTGGACTTTAAACTTAAAAGTAAACGATGGTGGCTTATTTTTAGTTTGACTTATCCCCCACTAATATTTTGCTTTTCTATAAAATATATTCTTACATCTGCAATAATTATGGGAATGCCCATATGTTAAGTAAATAGTGCCTGATATCTACTAGATAGATAGGGAGCTCTTTCTCTAAGGGAGTGTAGAGTACTGAGTTGTTCTTTTTGTTACCATACACATATGTGTAGAAAATTATGATATTGCATGATGGTTACTCCCTGTTTCAGGGAAGGACTCTGATCAAATGGACTTGAACCTTTTTGCTAAAAACTCATGCCACTCATGGTCTCCTTTACAGCAACTTGAATATACTGTATAATATAATAGATATCCCCTCATAGGACGTATCTTAGTTCATATGACTAACCTTTTGTGAGTATTAAGAGGAGTGGCGCCCTCAATGTATAATACATCTGAAATGTTAAATGAAGGAATAACCGTATGTTTATATGCAAAAGATAATAAACATGAAAGTTAAAAAAAAAAAAAAAAAAAAGATGGCCAAGCGAGGAGGCAGTATAGACCTTTTTTGGCTCATTGGTCCAGTTTCTTGGACTCTTTGTCCAGCGGTCTGTCGACATCCCCAGTATTGCCTGAGCGCCTAAACACGGAGTCAGCCACCAACCACTCAGCTGAGGGATGCTCTGTGAAGCCTGAAAGGGTACCGGTGGGCACTGCATATTTGCGGACCATCCAGGCAGAGGGTGCCGGGCAAGAGGCAGGGCGCTGCCAGAGCTCCAGGGCAAGGCCAACAATGGCTTCGCCACTGGGAAGGTCTCCAGAGAGTCCTCTTTGTCCAGAATCTCTAAGAGGATATCAAGCCTGCTTTTGGATGGGCTCCAGCTTCATCCCTGTAGACTCGGGGGGAAGAATGCCCATGAACGAAGTAGGGCCTTTGTCCGTGAAAAGATTCCCGATCAACTCCGTGTCCAATGGACAGGAGTGTAAGGAAGAATCCTTGGACTCCGAAGAGTCCAGATAAAGTGGGTGACCACCCATGTCACCCTCGACCTGCCGCAGGCAGTCAGGCGTAAGGGTGACTGACAGCTGATGGGGAAGCCCCTTAGTTGGCTGAGACTCCTTGGTCAGAGCCCCAGTCACCGGCTGTTTGGGTGGCAGCTCCACCCGATCATCAGAGAAGCCTGCTTCGGCCAAGCTGATGTGGTCTGAACTGGCTCTGCTGGGGGAGGAATGGTGTTGCTTGGCCCCGGCTGGAGAGTCAGCATTGGCCTTTTGGGTGACAGTCAGGTAATGGCTTGGGTGGTGTTGGCTTCAGCCCAGACAAAACTAACTGTTGCCACATGAGGTCTTCGAAGCATCGACACAATTTGTGCTAAAGCTTCTCTTCACCCGAGGAGGACGAAGATGAGTAGTGGCGACGCCACTTACCATGGTGCCGAGAGCAGACCACTGATGTTGGTAGGACCTTCTCAACCCCGAAGATGAAGACGACAGAGACCTTGACCATTGGTGGAGCCGACGTGGGGCCTCAGAGGGAGCTGGGGAGATCCGCAGCTCCTCCTGGTCTGGGTTGGTGATCGGCGGGTCTGGCTCAGCAGGCTGGTCCGACCCGTCAGTGGTTACCGGCAGGATCAGAGTCCTGAAAAGAGAGTTGTTGGCCTCTTCAAACGACAACCAGTCAACAGGGTTGAGAAAAATCTCAGCCGCATCGTCGGCTGGCATCTCAGTCAACTGGTCCAACGGGGTTACCGTGAAGCCAGCGGCAAAGGAAGTGGTTTCAATTGTAGTCAAAACTGAAGTCTCCTGAGAGCAGGACCATTCTCGGTCCCAGGAGTGTTGACGATGAGTCTTCCCTTCATCCTTCTTGGACTCCTCCTTGCATGAGCAGGAACTGTGTGACTCTGAAGGGCCCTCTCCCTTGGTTGAGAGGGACTGGCACAGCTCCTTGAAGGAGGCCAAATAGGTGGAGCCCAACTGGAGCAGAACAATGGTCGAGGCAGAAGAGGATTAAGCAGTGGTCTGGGCCGCCTCCTCCTTGAAGGCCTTAAGTTGTTCTAACTACTCGGCAGACCCCGCAGCCACGGAGACCACCCAATCGGCTTCTTTAGATTTGGCCGGCGGGTAATGTTTCTCTGGACAGCCCAACTTCAGGCAGGCAGCGCGGTCGTCAATAACGTTCGGGTGGAATGACTGACAAATGTCACAGGCCTGCGGATCATGATCGTGGCCCAGACAGTAGATGCATGAGGCATGAGAGTCGATACAAAACATCTTCTGCCCGAAAGGGCACCAGCAAAACCCGGACGAGGATTTATCCTCCATCGTGGTCACGATCGAAGATTGAGGTGAAGACGAAATTCCAATGAGTTTTAAAGTAAGTTTAGGAAGTAAATCCAAAGATTTAAGCACCAGGGCCCACTCAACGCGGAAGCGGTAAGGAAGGAACCTGCTTCTTCCAGCGGAGAGGAAGATCTGGCATCATGGGGCGGAGCCGAGGGATGTACCACCTGGGTGGATGGGAGAAGCCAGCTTGAAGACTTTCCGGCTGATCTTAAAGGGGAAAGGACATGCCAATAAAGTGTGGATAGAACAGTATATCCACGTCCCTAGAATACCTCTTTTCTTCTGCTATAAGTACCCCTCCCAATATATCTCAACATCCTGTTAGCCTTGCTGTAGGTTTTGTTGCACTGGTTCATTCGTTTATGGGCGTTACTGATAACTCTTAGATCCAGTTCCTGTTCTGTAGTGCTAAGTCTCATCCTACCCATCCAGTATTCTGTCTTGGGGTTCCTTAACCCTAGGTGTATTACCATGCACTTTCTGGTGTTGAATCTAACTGCCAGAACTTTGACCACCCCTGTAGTTTTTGTAGCTCCCTCTGGATATCCCTTATCCCCTCATCACTATCCACCCTCAAACATAGTTTTTTTGTCCTCTGCGAAGAGACAGTCTGCCCTGGATTCCCTCACCAATATCACTAATGAACATGTTGGAGAGGACCAGACCTAGGACAGATCCCTGTAGAACCCCACTCGTAACCTCCTTTTCCTCCGATTTAAACCCCATTCACCACCACCCTCTACTGCCTCCCTTCTAGCCAACTATCCACACAGTTCACTACAATTTTAGCCACATCCAGGTCTTCCATCTTTTTGAGCAACTTTTTGCACAGTACAGAATTAAAAGCATTGCTGAAGTCAAAGTACAGCAGATTCACAGCACGGCCCTTGTCTACTTTCTTGGTTACCCAGTTAAAGGGGGGGAAAAAAAAAAAAAATCAGGTTAGCCTGACAAGACCATCCCACCACAAAACCATGTTGTTTACTGTCCTGGAGCCCATTGCTCTCTAAGTACTTCACAAGGTCCTCTTTGATTAGTGATTCCATCAGCTTCCCAATGATGGAGGTCAGACTACCAGGCATGTAGTTCCCTGGTTACTCCCTATCCCCCCCTTATAAACTGGTACAACGTTTGCCATTCTCCAATCCCTTGGAACTTCCCCAGACCTAAAATGAGCTGTTGAACACCTCAGCCAGTTCTGCTGCTAATTCCCTAAGTATCCTCGGATGCAACACATCTAGTACTGGGGCCTTATCTACTGTATCTTAAGGGCTGCCAGCCCTTTCAGGACCCTCTCGCTAGTAAGTATTGGTTGCCTCATTTCCGGGACTCCCTTAGCGGCCACTTAGATGATGCTTTCTGACATGGACCCGCAGTCCTCCATAGTGAACACTGAGCAAAACCAGTCATTCAGGATGGCGGCCTTTTGTTCATCCTCCTCCATCATCCTACCTCCTCAACTAGCTGTGCTAGTCCCCCACTTTTTCTTTTTCATGGATATATCTAAAAACTGTTTATCTCCATTCTTGACCCCCTTCATGATACGCAGCTCCATGTCTGCTTTCGCCTCCCTGACAACCCTCTTTAACTCCCTAGTTTTCTGTAGATAATCCCCTCCCATTCCATCTCCCCCCCTGCATTTCCTTGTATTTATAGAAGGCCTTGTTTTTGGCTCTAACCGCTACCCTGACCCTAGCTGAGAACCACAGTGGTCTCTTGCACCTGTTTTTTTCAGATACTGTTCTCATGATTACCTTTGATGCCTTGAGGATGGTTCCCTTTATTGCCCTCCAAGGCCTTTGGTTCTTGATTGTGGGTTGCTGGCCTCTAGGGCCAGTTCAAATCACACAGAGTTGTGGTTGCTGTTTCCTAGTGGTTCCCCTACTCCCACAGCACACACCATCTCTGAGCTGGTGAGCACCACATCAAGGATTGTGTTCCGCCTGGTAGGTTCCTTAACAAGCAGCACCAGTAGACAATCTGGGAAGGCATCAGTAATGTCCGATTCCTGGCGCTCTTGGCCACCGCAACCTCACAATCGATGTCAGGCAGGTTCAGGTCACTCAATACCAGTACTCCCCCCTTTGCTGCCCCTCTTAAGTTCCTCATCGAGTTCTCTGTCCCTTTCCTCCCCTTGCCCAGGAGGCCTATAGATCACCCCTAAGTGCACTTTCCTGCCTGAAGCCGATTCATTTTGAGTGTTGAGTGATTGGTTTTAATTTATTCAAATGGCGTTTTAGTAATTTTATTTGTAAGGAGTTGAGTACACTATGGGTTGGGAAGATGTGCCTAGGTTTTAGGTCCAAGAGGCTCAGCTACTCGGCATTCCAGCTGTTGGGAGATCCACCCTTTCACCCACTTCCCTTTGTCATAAACACCACTTAGGTGCTGTAGGGAGGCTGGGTCTGGTAGGAAGCAAGATGGTAGACAGCAGGGTGCTAGGGTGGCTGATGGGGAGAGCCATATTAGAGTGGTGAGGACCAAGAGGCGCCCTGGGGCGAAATGGGGGCCAGGAAGAGGCCAGACCTTTTTGGTCCCCTTACCCAGGGCTACCATCGGACCAAGTGGACAGGTAGCCGATGGGCCAGCAACCTCAGCCGGTCCCCTTTGGGTGGTGCTGTGTGATGCGAGCTCAATGAGGAGCAAGACTGCAATTATAGCAGACTTGGTTTACTCACTCGATCTTGGCTGCATTACAGAGACCCTGTCTTGATGATGCTGGTCCAGTCTTGGAGGCATCAATCCTGGCTGAATTCTCTATAGTGCACTGTCTGAGGTGGGGAATGCAGGTGTGGGGATGTGGCCATCTGCTTTAGCTCTGACTTGAACTTCTCTGTGCACCCAGTGGGTTCTACTTTGTTTGAATGTGTGGCTATATGTGGGGGTCTGGGTGCAGGTTGCGAATCCTTCTGGTGTACTGGCCTCTGGGGTATGAGGGGAAACTTCTGCAGGAAGTCACAGACTTTGTCACTGAGAGGGTGTTGGAGTCACCCGTGGTTGGTCCTGGGCAACTTCTACACTTGGATCGATGACAAACTATTGCAGTGTGGATAAGATGTCCTTCAGACAATGAGTTCTCTTGGCCTTGCAAAAGTGTATACTACTTTGACTCACGGATACGGACATGCCCTGGACCTAGTATTTTCATTTGGGCTTGAGGTAACTGATCTCAAGATTAATCCGGTCATTTGGTCGAATCGCTGCAAAGTAAGCTTCTTGTTCAGGGCCCCCCTCAGTAGTCCTTCTCTTGCGGAGGTGGTCCATTGTCACCATTTAAGGGTCTTTTTCCCCCAGAGGAACTGTTGGTGGTAATGGACCTCTTGCAAGTGAGCGTTGCTCGTGAGGCAGGTACAGGTGAGGCGGTGACAGCGTAAAATAAGGCTGTTACCTTGGCACTCTACTCTGTCACAGCGGTCTGTATATGACCTATGCCTTCTTGCTTGAGATCACCATGATTTGACAGGGCTCTCAAGGAGATGAGGACCAGGGGTTGGAGGTTGGAGCGTTGTTGGTGGAAGTCCGGCTCACAGGAGGACAAACTGGCTTTGAGAACTCATTACAGTGAGTACCAAAATGCAGTCTCCTATAAGAAGGTAGAATTCCTGTCCCGGGAGATTGCGTTGGGGGGGGGGGAACAGACTGGCTCAGCTCTTTCGGACTGCAGACAGGTTGCTCCACCCAACCTGTCTGCAGCTAAAAGGAGAAGTTTAAGCTGCTAAGTGCAAAGAGTTCAATCCATTCTTTTCTGACGGTGTGTCCTCTATAAGGTCCAGGATGTATCCAGAAGGGCACACACAGCCCCACAGTAGTCAGATGGCCGTCTCTGAAAGCACTCCATTTACCTGAAGCAAATTTAGGCCAGTGAAGGTGGAAGAGGTTTGTGAGGTAATCTCAATGCTGCGGCCTACATACTGTGAACTGAACCTGGGCCCAAAAAGTATTCTTGTGGGATGTGTGGAGTCAGTTGGTCCAGTGCTTGCTGAGACTGTCTGATATTCGCTTTCAGAGGGGTTATTCCCTAGTGCTTTAAAAGATACACTGGTAAAGCCCCTCCTGAAGAAACCAGCTCTCGACCCTGACATCTTGGTGAATTGTAGCCTACTCTAATCTCCCCTTACTCGATACGGTTATTGAGAAAATAGTGGCTCTGCTGCTGGAAGCCCCCCTCTGCCTTCAACATCTGTGAGCCACTCAAGTCGGGATTTAATTCAAGACAAGTACTGAAACTTCAGGTGGATAATGATCTCCTTAAGGATAGAGGGGAATAGCCATATCTCATTCTCTTCAGTCTTTGATGCTGCGGACCATGGTGTGCTGTGGGATCGTCTAAGGGAGCTCTGTGGACTCACTGGCACTGCCATCAGCTGGTTTGAGTCCTTTCTTACAGAAAGGGTGCAGAGGGTGGTGATGGGGAGTTTCTCCTCCTGCCCTAAGCCCCTACTGTGTGGAGTTCCCTAGGGCGCAATCATCTCACCCATGTTGTTCACAGTGTACATGCTGCCCCTCGGAGAGATCATAAGACATTACAACGTAGGGTTTCACTGCTATGCAGATGATAACCAGCTGTATAGGTCATTTGCACCTGGGACACATGAGGCTGTGGAAGTACTTAATGCGTGTCTGGCTGAGATTCAGGACTGGATGTCCTCTAACTGGCTGAGACTCAACCTGGCCAAAACAGAGGTGCTAGTGACAAAGCCTGATTGTTGGCGGGATGTGGAGACTGCTGGGGAGGGAATTGGCTTGATATTAGGCCCCACCCCTCTTGTGATGTCTACAAAGGTGAAAAATCTGGATGTTATCCTTGATGACAGATTGAAAGGCTCAGGTGTCATTCATTGTCTAGAGTGGTTTCTACCACCTGAGGAATATTGCCTGGATCAAAGCCTTAATCCCAACGGATAGCCTGCCCTCACTGGTGCACACATTTGTGACGTCCTCACTTGACTACTGCAGTGCTGTTTACCAACCAACACTTTATTTATAAAGCACCTTTCGAAATCAAGGTGCTGTACAGACAAGAGCCACAGCACATAAAAAAAATAACAGTATAAGTTATTTAAGATCAGTCTGGATAAGCCTGAAAGAATAAATATGTTTTTAGCATAGTTTTAAAGCTACTGATGGTCAGGCACTCTCTTAACCAATGAGGTAGAGAGTTCCACAGGGTCAGTGCTGTAAATGAAAAGGAGCCCCAGACATTTTCAAACGAACCCTGGGAACCTCTAGCAATCTCTCGTTGGCGGATCGAAGAGGACGACTGGGGGAGCAGGGAGTCAAGAGATCTTTCAGGTAGTCAGATCCCTGTTCATGTAGGGTCTTAAAGGTAAGCAAACTTACCTTATAGGTGATCCGCCACTGAACTGGCAGCCAGTGCAGCTCACGCACCACAGGCGTAATGTGACTGGTCCTAGAAGTACCAGTCAGCAGCCTGGCCGCAGCGTTCTGCACTAGCTGCAAGCAGCGGATATCTACCTCAGATAGCCCCAGGTAGAGAGCATTGCAGTAATCAAGACGGGTAGTAATGAAGGCGTGGACCAATGTTGGAAGGTCACCCAGAGGAACCAGGTGTTTCACCCGGGCGATATTCCTCAGATGGTAAAATGAGGATTTAACTACAGCCGACACCTGAGATTTCAGGGTCAGACCGTCGTGAAAAATAACACCCAGGTTACGCACCCGGTCTGAGATAGGGAGCTGGACACCATCAAACCATAGGCCCGACATGTGCCCAGCCCCAGAACCCGCCACCGGGCGACCTGGGTCCACAACCAACACTTCAGTCTTATCCGGATTCAGTCTCAACCAGCTCGAGTTCATCCAGTCTTTGATCTCAGAGAGGCAACTATTTAGCACAGACACCGCATCAACCTGACCAGGCACAAAAGACACATACAGCTGAGTGTCATCAGCATTGCAGTGAAAACTCAACCTGTATCATCTGATCATATCTCCCAATGGCAGCATATACACTGCGAACAACATGGGCGTCAATATGGTTCCCTGCGGCACCCCGCAGGACAGGGGAGGGCATCAGAAGAATAAATTCCTGTGATCACCCTCTGAAACCTGCCTACGAGGAAAGATTGAAACCATTTGAGGACTGTATCTGATAGTCCACAAAGGAACCACAGGGTCTCTAAAAGCACTCCATGGTCCACAGTGTAAAAGGCTGCTGAGAGATCAAGAAGTACCAAGATGGTACGAGTCTTTCGATCTCTCGCCATTAGGCGGTCATTGAGTACCCGAACAAGAGCAGCCTCTGTGCTATGCCTCTTCCTAAAACCAGACTGTAGAACTTCATAGGTATTGTGATTTACAAGGTGATTGTCCAGCTTCAATGCAACCACCTTCTCAATAACCTTCCCCACAAAAGGAAGGTTAGAGACAGGTCGGTAGTTAGCTGGATCGTCGGGATCCAAGGAGGGTTTTTTAAGGAGTGGTCGAATGACCGCCTCCTTTAGGGGGTTTGGAAAGGCTCCCCTCTCCTCGGAGTTAGTGGTGAGGTCCTGCATCGCCTGCAGTTGGTACAGAACACAGTGTCAGGGTTGCTGATGGGCCTTTTGAGGTCCCATCATGTGATCCCAGTCCTTGTGATCTGTACTGGCAGCTGGTGAGGTGGAGAATTACTTTTAAGGTGGGATTTCTTACCTATAAAGCCCTATGTGGTCTGGGTCTTTGCTACCTGAGTTACCTCCTGCCTCCTCACCACTCTCAGCGCTCTCTCCGCTACTCCTCTGAGGGCTTCCTAGTGATTACCAAGGCCTGGCTTTAGACATTAGGTGACTGTTCATTTGAGGCAGCTTGGCCAACCCTGTGGAATTTGCTGCCAAAATTCTTGAAGGACGACTCCTTGCTGGAGGCTTTTAAGCAGGGCCTGAAGGCATATCTTTTTAGGGAAGCCTTTGGAATTTAGTATTTTCCCCTCAGCTTTAGTTTTAGTTTCCCAGTTGCTGTTGTATGCTGTTTTACTTAACTGCTATTTATGTTAATGTGACAGTATTTTAATTTTATTTATTTCGTTTTTGTTGTGGGTGTGGGTGTGCTAGCCATAGAAAGGACTATTTTCAGACACGACCCAGGAGGTTACAAGCAATACAGTACAGTAACAGCACAGGGTGGGATTACGACAGCAAGGGTACTGCTTTTGACAGTAACAGTAGGGTACAATTAATGGATTACAATAGCAAGATATAGCATTTGACAGTGAGACAACTGAATTACAACAGCAAGGATACAGTTTTACAGCAACAACATGGTTCAATTGGTGGATAAGGTGAGTAACAGTAAAGCACCTGGCATACAAGAAAAAAATAGTACAGGGTCAGGATAAGTACCATCAGCAAACAGAGACATAAGAGTCAATAGTAATCAACAAAAATCTACATTACAATTTGATGTTTCAAGGTAGTGGTTGACAGAGGTATGAGGTTAGGTCACATCAGGAGCATTAGAGTGAAGCAGTGCAGGAGGGACTAAGAAGGAGCAGAGCAAGCAGGATTAGGTGCAGAAAAAGAGCAAGAGTAATGTGAGACCATGAGGAAGAGGAGAAGGAGCGCCTTTTCAGGCAGTTTCAGTTCAGGAGAAAACTAGGGGGGATTAAAACACACACAAGTGGTAGGTTTACATAGAAGAGACCGATACATTTTCTTAAAAAAGGGGACTGGCTTGACACAGATCGAATTACTGAATTGTCACTGTCTACATGTACAGAGCCCTAAGCCTCAGAGATAGGGTGCTCCATAAATAAACTTTTACTTATTTACTTATCATGGATATATGAATGGTTAGAAAGAAAACGACAAGGAACGCTATTTTCAAAAGATTTTTGCCATAGGTACAGAACAGGAGAAATCCTTATGAAGACAGGGCCTCATGACTCAAATCAAATCTGCTGGGATATTCCTACAGTAAAAGGAACAAGAAAAGCCCATTCTAGGGGGATGTGCTCAGGTTAAGACCATTAATTAATCAATAACCTAAAAACCAGCACTCATCTCACTTCAAAAAGCTGAAGTACAGCAGGAGACGTTTCTCCCTTCCTACTTTTATAGACTAATGACCCTGTTACACTTAAAAGATTTTTTGTACAATTCCACAGTTTTTGCTGGCATGAGAGAGTGCTTGACATCAAGTCAGGACGGTTTAAGTACAGACCTTCTGAAGAGTGGTGAATGCTGTGTTTTCCTATGTTGCTTTACTCTACATGTTACATAAAGATTCAGTTACTGCAGACTATTAATCATCCACCTGAATATACAAACGCTCTTTAAAACAAAGCAGTTGCTGCTTACAATTAGCTGTTTTAGTCCCACAAATGACTGCTCCACCAAATTTGCAGTTAAAACTTGTCTCGTCATTGCAGCCTGTTCTCCTAGGAAGCGCAGCATCAGGTCCTTCACTGCATCACCCTGAAAGAGCAGAAAACATACAGTTCTTAAAAAAGCACATGGATGTGTACTTAGCACACACCCCCATATCACCTGAATTAATGAAAAAAACGCTTGAGAATTTAAGAGAGGTAGGTAAGGTTGACAGACTGGATGGCTGCTAGGTCTTTTCCTGTCATATTCCGTTTCTGGAACATAAAGCTGTTCTTGTCTGGGTGATGAGTCGCCCACATACATGACATTTCATTTTGCCTGTAACTCTTGCTTGGATAACTACTACACTGAATTCAATAACTTTTTTTTTTATGATATACTCCAGAGTTTCAGAGTGCTGTATCGTAAATTTGAAAAGGTTTAACAATTTTAAAAATGACAAAAGATTAAATTATAAAACCATTTTGAAAAATGAATAACAAAAATTAAATCAATAATACAACATTTCTGATCCTGGGCTTCTATGTGTACTCTTAAGGATACTGTGCAAAATCATATGCTAACAATCAACTTGTACTTCTCTCAAACACCCACTACTCTGCTTTGGGCATTTACCCCACTTTCTGGTCTGAAAATAAACGGGTACAAAACATAAATCCTCCCCCTACACAAAGCGAACAAGGCTCTCTTGTTCTTAAATAGGGGTCTCAAATGGTTCCCGTGCGATATCACCTATTTGGGGTTAAAATCACAAGACACATGCAGCAGCTATGTATACTCAATTTAAAACCTTTGATGGCTGAATTACAAACGGAGTGTGATAGATGGAACGGGCTGCAACTTACACTGGCTGATATACTGAGGCTACTAAGCTCATCACAGCATCTATACTCCTTCAATATCTCACCTCCCTATATATCCCAAACTCATGGTACATGAAAAGAGATGGCATGATAGGGGACTATCTATGGGAGGGAAAGCCACTGAGCTTTAGCAGGCAGAAATCAAGGACCAACTGGTCTCGGGGCTACCTTGGATGCAGGGTTATTACATGGCCTTTTTGGGAACATAAACACTTTAATGGTTACTGCCACAGAGCCCAGAACAACCCATATAAACGCAAATGGAATCTGTTTGGGTGGGTAATTTGTCTGTATAATCCCATGGTTCCAAAGTTAACAGAAAACACAGACAAAGTCAGCAGACAAAAGACCATTTGGTCCATCCAGTCTGCTCATTTTTACCCTACTGTACCCTGTGACCTATTGTCTAAATGGGGTTTTCACCCTGCTCCCCCCCTTGCTCCCTGCCTTACTGTTACCCCATCAAGGAACTACTAAACCATTTACTCTGTCCCAGCCATGCTTGAACCCATTAATTGTTTGTGCATCCACCACCTCTGCTGGTTGGCTGATCCCACTCTCTCGGGGCTAGAGAGCACACCTACAGAGTAGAAGCATTTTCACCGCTCTTCACATCAGAGAAGCTTTAAAGTATAAAAATATTCTTTAAAAGTTAAAATCTTGAACAAACGTTGACACCACCAGAAAGAGAAACATCTGAGGAATCCAAAGCTGTAATCTGGAGTTATGGGTCGCACTAATAAAGGAGGACCTGGTGGATCTAAACTTCCACCATCAACGGATCAACAGGCCTCATCGGCGGTGACCACCATGAGTACAGTTTCAGATCCCCCTTGGAAAGCATTGCAACTGTCAATGCAAGCCATCGACACAAAAGTTGAAGCCATATTACAGCATATAGGGGAACAAGATGTCAAGATAGAGGTGGCAACCAAAACAGCACACTCCGTGGAGTTTCAAGCGACTAAGGCCCTCTCAGCAACTACTAAATTGACCCAGGAGAATTCTCAACTTCGGTATAGACTGGAGGCACTACAAAATGCTCACCGTGCCTCCAATCTCCATATAGTGCGACTGCCAGAAGGCAAAGATGACTCAGACTCCTTACCTTCTTAAAAGCCTGGCTCCCAGGGGCTTTACATCTTGATCATGAATGGGCATTGCATTTCCTTCAAGCATACCGAATTTTGCCACGAACTGCTGCTGCACAACAGGACTTACCCCGTACTGTCCTCCTGTTAACCGATGGTATTGCAACTCGAGACTATTTACTTCAGGCTGCTCATACAACGGAAAGTTTAAATTGCAATGGACATACAATACATATTTTTCCGAATCTGTCGTATGCCACGAGGGCTCGGTGTAAACAATTTGATGGGGTTTGTGCACAGTTGAGAGGCCTAGGAGTGGTACATTCCTTGTTAATGCCAGCGCAGCTGAGAATATTTTATGGGGGCCACACATTTCAGTTTACAGACCCGACGGAGGCTGGAAAAAGGACTGAATTGATTCGACGGGAGTTCGAGGCTGCTTATGGGTCCAGAAATGAGGATCACAGCTTGGATGAGTTGGAGGCGACAACCTGAAGGAAGCAGGAAGGGCTATGTTATGAAGACGCAATCCAGTAGTTTGGTCTAAGATGTTTGTGGCGCAAATTACAATCTTTACTGAGAATGTATAACTTCTTCATTTAATTATATTCTTCTCTGTTTGTGTGAGAGTTAGGGCTAAATGTTAGTACACATTAGATTCTAATCATTTTAGGAAAGGGGTAATATCAACGACTGGCGTTGAGGAATGCTCATGTTTGGACTGCCATTTTCAAACTGGACTGACCACCTAAGTTCTGTAGGGTGTAGCCATTTGTTTTGTCTATCCTAATACTATAAAAATTATATATGGAATTTCCCCACATTCTTAATCTATACTGTCTAGACTGCTCATTGCTTATCCATTGGATGGTTCCTGTATAGTGTATTGATGTCTGACACTTGGATGTAATTTCATATTGTATTTTCTCAATGCAATAAAAAATAAAGTTCAACCACTCTCTCGGTAAAGTAAAACCTTCCCGCATCCCTCCTGAATCTCCCCCCACCACCTTACGTTCATGTCCAATTGTTTTTAACCCACTAAACAGTTCCTCACAGTTCACCTTTATTATTCCTTTTAGGAACCTAAAAGTCTCTGTCATGTTCCCCTCTCTCTTCTGGCCTCCAATGAGTACATGTCTAGTGCCCCAAGACAGTCCTAATAGGATCTGCCCTGTTGGCCCTGAATCATTTTAGTCACTCTACACTGCACTCTCCAGCCTATCTCTGTCTTATCCCAGGTGAAAACTCCAGAACTCGGCAAAATTCTCCAGGTGAGGTCTCACCAGTGATCTATAGAAAGGTAGTATGACCTTTTTCTTCCTGTTACCGACACCCCTTCCAATATACCCCAGCACTCAGGTTGCCTTACCGTAGGCCTTGTTGTTACATTGGCTAGTTCATTTTGGGGAGCTGTTTATGATGATCCCCAGGTCTCTTTCCTTTAAAGTTATGGCAAACTTAACCTCTCCCTTCTGGTATTCCTTCCAGGGGATCTTGTTTCCTATGGTCATCATCCTGCACTTTTTGGCACTGAATTTCAACAGCCAGACCTCGGCCCACCTGTCTAACCTTTGCAAGTTCCTCTGCAACTTCCTTACCCCGTCCCCACTGTCTACCCTGCCACAGAGAGAAGTGTTATCTGCTAAGACACAGCTTGCCCTGTATTCCTTCTATGTCACTTAGGAATATACTGAAAAAGGCTGGTCCTAGGACTGACCCCTGCGGTACCCCGCTCTTGATCTCCCTTTCTTCCAATTTGACCCCATGTACCACCATCCTTTGCTGCCTCCCCCCAATCAACTTCCCACCCATTTAATTAGGGGGTTGGGGAATTAGTATTTTAAAAGTTCATGTCACCCCACTGTACTTAACACCGTTCCCGTTCTTACATCTGTGTCCCAGATTTCAGCCACTGCCCAATGGCAAGAAGACAGCTGCTAGCAGCCCTCAATAAACAGCATACAGCTACCTCCAAAGGACTCTGTTAACATTCGTTGCCACTCAGCAGGCAGGGGTCTCGGCAGCAAGCTGGTGGCTGAGTGTCACGAGGGGACTATCAGAACTGAAAAGCCCCTACCACCCTCAGTGCGAGTACCACTTGGAGAAGGAATTTCTCATTTGGGATGTGTACTACAACTATAAGAAAGAACAGTTGCATAAGAACTTGCCTTAACAGCAGGGTGAAACAAATCAGTTTGGAGCTGGTGAACAGTTTGGCCTCAAGTTTCAAGACCTGGTAGCCAAATCAATATTTTTAATGGCTATCTTTTTAAAGGCTCAAAAAATCACTCTGTAGTCAGGTAGCCAGTTGACCAGTAACTTTCAAAAATCTAGTAGCCAAACCATTTTTTTTTTTTTTACTGGCCACTGACCACCTGACTACCCAGTTTATCACAGTCTGCGTAAAAGTAGATCTTCGAGAGAATATCTTTCATCAGATCACACTTTTGGAACTATAACCATGTCAGCGCTAAGACCATATGGAAACTTTTGCAAGCAGTCAGCCAGGCACTGCCACGACAATGTTAGGCATCAGCGTATACACAAACGTGGGCATCTTCCAGTTCTCCATTAGACATCATGATTGGAGGACTTCCCTGTAGGGAATCAGGAGAGACCCTAGGACTCCAAATACCACGCAAGACAGAGTGTTGGAAAGATAGTAATGGAGATAGCAGTACAAGAATCCTAAGTCTCAACCCCAACAAGGGGAAGGAGGGTGGGATGGCATGGCCTGATGAGAGATTCTCTCAACGATAGAACAGCTAAGCTGGCCCAGTGGTGTAGAGGGCTGAGGAGCGGGACGCCTTACCTCTCATCCAGAGTGGGACAAACTGGTTAGGTAGCCAATGGCTACTAAAAAAATGGTTTGGCTACTACATTTTGAAAGTTATTAGCCTACTGGCTACCTGCCCAATGTTATTTCTGAGCCCTTAAAAAAGGATAGCCATGAAAACTATTGTTTGTCTACCAGATTTTGAAAGCTAGTCACCAAACTGTCCTCCAGCTCCAAACCGATTTGTCCCAGCATGCTCTCATCATGCCAGTGACCCTTGTTCAGGAACGAGCATGGGCTGCCGGGGTTGGCAGGTTGGGGCGGGGGGGGGCTGGAGTGGATGGAGCGGCTGCCAGGCAGCTCTCCTCTCCCAGACTGGGGAGGTAAGCTTTTCTGGCTCTTGGCTGCCACCGAGTGGAGGCTCGATGGTAATGTTGGACAATTGGGGAGCTGGTGCTAAGCCAGGTGGGTGGAGCAGGGCCACCGTTAGTTCCAGTGTGCATGCGTGCCTCCAAGTGAATGCACAACTGTGAACTTCCGAGGCCTTGGGGAGTAACGGGGAGAAAATGGGAAGGAAAAACACCAGAGACAGGATGACGACCAACTCCTTTGCAGGCCCCACCGGGCGGCTGGCACACGCCACAGTCCTGTGGCAGAGGACACTGGTGCAAGGTAAGTCCAAGAGAAGACTGTTGACAGGGCTGGGGGAGGTCAATCAGAAGGGGGTAGCTGGGAAGATGGAGGATAAAAACCTATATGAAGCAAAACAAAAAAAAAATAACAGCTACATACTTACTGTAACAGTAGATCTTTGACAGAATCTCTTTCATCATGCCACACCTATGGAACTTGAAACCACCAGGCACTAGGACTACACAAAAACTTTTGCAAGCAGTCAGCCAGAGGTCGCCCATGACTACGTTAGAAATCAGCATGTACATGAACGTGAGCGGTCCCTCCTCCCCTCAGTTCCCCGCTGGAGATCATACTCAGGGGACCTCCCTGTAGGGAACCAGGACAGAGCAAAGCACTCCACAAATCAGGCGAGGCCGAGGGCTGGAAAGATGTCAGAATGGAGACAGGAGCAGCAAACCCAGTACTGCACGCCCACAAGGGGGAAGGAGGGTGGGATAGCATAGCCTGATGAAAGATTTTCTCGAAGATCTACTATTACGGTAAGTATGTAACTGTTGTATCTTCTTTAAGGCCATCTCTTTCATTAGGCCACACCTAAGGAACGAGTAACAGCAGTACTGACAATGAACAGTCCGCATGGCTTAATCCTATAGGCTTATAAAAGTAGGCCTTGTAGTACAGCTAGGCCAAAGCCAGCCCGTCCATCAGAGACAATGTCTAGATTGCAGTGTTTAGTGAAGGAGTGGACAGAACTCTAGGTAGCAGCTGCACAGCTCTCTGCAGCAGATACATTTTTAAAACAAGCAACAGAGATGGCCATGCCTCTAGTAGTGCTATGACTACAAACCACTCCAGGGACGTTCCTTTCCGAACTTCCTGTAACAAAAAGTGAAACAGTTGGCTAGCCATCTGGATAAGCACTGTTTAGAAACTGGGGTGACCTCTTTCCCAGGGGTGAATGAAACAAAAAGCTGTGAGGGCTTCCTGCAGACCTTTGTATGGTATATATAATATCTGAGTATTTAATGCACATCTAAGAGTATGGAGCAATGCTTCCCCTGGATTGGCATGCTCTGGAAAATACACTGGCAGGTGGATGGTTTTATTTACAGTAAACTCACACACCACCTTTGGTAGAACTTAGGATTAGTACACAAAGACACTCTGTCTTTGCGGAAAATCAAATAAGGAGGCTCACACATAAGAGCCTTTAGCTCTGAAATTCTTCATGATTGCAACGAAAAATAATGCTTTCCAAGAGAGAAAGCGTGAACCACAAGTCATGGCTGGCTCAAAAGAAGCCAAAGTAAGCTTTTCCAAGACAAAATTCAGGTCCCAAGCAGAGATTGGATTTCGGACGAGGACTGTAGATGCAGAATGCCTCTCAAGAACATATGGGCCATCTCCAGCTAAGTAATGGTATGGCCCTCTATAGGCACATGAAAAGCTGACATAGGAGCCAGGTGCACTCTGATAGAGGAATACTGCATGCCTGAATCCGATAAGGACAGCAGGTACTCTAGAACCTGACTAACCGGAGAGGTGAACGGATCCAGGAGGTGAAAAGTGACCCATAGAGCAAACCACTTCCACTTCATGGAGTAAATGCATCTGGTGGAAGGCTTTCTAGCAGCCACCAGATCATCTGCCACTTTTTGGGAAACCTCAAAACAAGCTATTGCTATGTCTTCAGGAGCCATGTGTGTAGATGGAGAGATTTCAGGTCCAGATGGATCAGGATTCCGGGTTAGGTACTAAATCCCGCGCTCAAAAATCCTGCTTTAATTAATACCATGTGCGATTTCACATTTAATTAAGTTACCGACTTTCAATATTCCCGTCTCAAGAAATACCACCTACTGTCATTGTGCGGCTCCCTGGGAAAAGTAACAGGAAATAGCTCAGTGGACGAGGAACAGACCGACTCACTCACACCTAGCTGGAGAACCCACTTGTCTACTCACTGTAAGACACAGGCAACTGACATTTCTTTAGCTACAGTACCGAACACCTGCAACAATTTCAGTACCCATGACAGATTCCTACAAAAACCTTGTGTTAAATCTTGCCTTTTTTCTCTCCTGATATGCACCCCACAAAAAAAAGCATAATTAATAGAGTTGCCAAGAAATACCGCCAGCTGTCAATGTGCTGCTCCCTCTCGCTACATCTTACCGCTTACAACATCACCGAAACAGCTGATGTCCAGGTGTCCTGGAGTTACATGTTTTCTTAGCTGTTCAGAATTTTAACATTTGAAATAAAGTTGGAACTTTTAATGGTTGTGCTAATTATGGATATAATGGATTATTGGACTTTGCCTAATGGATTACAGGAAGCAGAACTTGAAAGGACATTTCGGGACTTCAGAATTGGCTTCGTAATGGTGAGTACATACTAAATGAAATACATTTCAGGATTATTATATTCGGGATTATGTGATGTCTGTGTTTTGTTATTTCAGGATTTTTTTTTTTCGGGAATTTTTAACGCGGGATTATTAACGGAGGGATTTACAACGTATCCCCAGGATTTGGTGTTCCTGTAACAGTAGACCCTTGCAGAGATGAAGAAGCAATGGGGGTTCCACTGCCAGCTGCTGCAGTAAGGGGAACCAGATCTGATGAGGCCACAGGGGAGCAATGTGTATCAGAGTTGCCCCCTCCATCTGAAGCTCAGGTAGCACTCTCTGAAATCGAGGGACGGCATACAGAAACTTCCCCTTCCAAGACAGGGACAACACATCTCACCAGAAAACTCCAGGCCCTGGAGCAAGCGAGCAAAAAGAAACAATTACTCACCAAAGTAATATTACTTCTTCCAGGGGATTCTTTAGCATTGACAGATGCAGTATGCAAGCTGGGTTCAGCTGCCCCAGAGAGGAGGAGTCAATGCAAATGAGGAAAGCATTGGCCAATCAGTATACAGTTAAGAGTAGAGTGCTGCCTGCAGTCAGCCTGAAGGACCTCATTAACGCATTTCGGAGCTGAAAAAGAGCAAAAACTGTGCCTGCTAGGGGCAAAAAAACTGTTAGCAATAACCCACCATATCTTCTAACCCACTATTATGACAACTTTTTTTTTTTCTTTCTTTAACTCACACGAATGAATGACAGTCGTCAAATTTGGCCAAATCCCCTAACAGAGCCTTTAGACAAGGTTTCCAGGGGATGAAGGGTGGGAGTGTTAATAATGCTAAAGAATCCCCTGGAAGAAGTAATATTACTTTGGCGAGTAATTTTTTCTTCTCACCCCAGGAATTCTTTAGCATCTATTGACAGATGCAGACTTCGAAGCAGTGTAGTTGGGAGGAGGGCACAGAAACCTATTTTAAGAAGAGGCTCTGAAGTACCGTCCTGCCAAGTTTGGCATCCTATCAGACTACACATCCAAAAAAAATCTTATTGAATGTGAGAAGCAAATTTCAAATAAGTGATCTGCACACTTCTAGTAAGTATATAGCCTTGAACACTGCCCAGGAGCTGTTCTCCAGGAAGTAGGCCCTAAGCCTGAGAAGGGCTGAATGTCAGCCTTGCTGTACCAGACCCGAAATATGGGAAAACAGTCCCGTGGGAAAATACTCTTGGTCATTGGTTTCTCCCTTTCTGCAAAAAACTCAGGAGAGGAAGGGATGTTAATGATAGTACCTGAATTGCTAGGACCACCGACACAGACTGGCAGAACTAATTCGTGCCCTGTCTGAGCAGCTTGAGATGGCCTAGACAGGACTTGCCTGAGAGCAGTACAGACAGAGAAAAAGGGTCGATGAAGGTTGGAAATGGTAGACACTTGGGAAAAGGATTTCCTATCCATCCAGAGGACTAAACTGTTCTCAAAGGCACTGAGAGGATAAGGCCTAAAAGAAAAACCTGAAACTCTGAAACCAGTCTGACAGAGGAAAAGACAAGCAGAAAGGTTGTTTTCGATGTTACTCACTTCAGGACAGAACTGTCACAGGTTCAAAGGGACACCCCATGAACTTGAATATACAGGAGTTTGTGTTCCATGGGAAAAAACTCCGGTCCCTAGAAGGGTCTGGAAGTGAAACAGCCCCTTGCGGAATTCTTTGAAATGGTCTGAGAAATGACAGATTTCTCTTGCCCGACAGAAAAAGAATCCGAGTAACCACTAGGAGTACTCCCAAAAAAGAGGCCTACTGTCCTACTGTAGGTAAGAAAATAAAAACCTTTATATTTTTACAGGAAACAAGTCACAAAGACCAAAACAGTTCCATGTACAAGACAGTAATACCTTACATGAACTAAATAATCCAGTCATGAGAGGAAAGAGGTTTGAAAAACTGTATGCTCTTGTCCTTGTACCAAGGGGAAAAAACGCTTCCACTAGGAAACTGAGGTTTTCGTGGTACTAAAACTTTTTTTTTTTTTTTATTAGACGTTCCAGGCCTTATTTGGCTACAGGGACTCTAGGAGATCTAGCCTCTCAAGAACCAGGCCTTGAGGAGAAAAGACTGGGAGCAGAGAAAACACTACTCCTGTGCAAGAAAGGAAGTAGCTTGTGGAAACAAAAGCAGCAAGAAGGCTGTTTAACTGAAAAAACAGGTTACTCACCTGTAACAGTAGTTCTAGGAGTGGTATATGTTGTTCATCCACACTGTCTGGCATGTCCCTTTCCCCTTTAAATCTTGCCGGAAGTCTTCAAGCTGGCTCCTCCCACCCACCTGGGTGGTATATACCTCGGCTCCGCCTCATGACGCCAGATCTTAGCCCGCTGGAAGCAAGGTGGTGCACCTAAAGCCGGGGAGCTTGGGTTGGTGCATGTGGATGAATAACATATACTACTCCTAGAACTACTGTTACAGGTGAGTAACCTGTTTTTCTAGGAGCGTGGATATGTTGTTCATCCACACTGTCTGACAGACTCCTAGCAGTTCTCCAGGAGGAGGGAGGCAAGGCGCACACCCCCTACTTAGGAAACAGAGATTGGAGACACAAGGCCCCAAAACCAGCATCGCGGCGTGACTCAAGGTCGATGTGGTAGTGGGAAATGAAGGTGTTTGCTGACTTCCAAGTAGCAGCCAGACAGATTTTCTGGATAGTGATGTCCCTGGAAGCAGCCACCGATGCAGCAGTATAGCGGGCAGAATGAGCTCTTAACCCTTTGGGAGGCTCCTTGCCCGCCAACTCATAACACAGACCTATGCATGATGTGATCCATCTTGCAATAGTCCGTTTGGCTGCAGGTCTGCCAGAAGTGGCTTCAGCGTCGGTGACAAACAGCTGGCAAACCTCTCCCCGAATTTCCACCATCCTCTCCTTATAATAGGAGAGAGCACGTCTGAGGTCCAAAGTATGGAGCCTGTACTCTGCGTCCAAGGTGTAATTAGGGTAATATACCGGCAGAGTCAACACCTGGTTAAGGTGAAACTCTGACACCACCTTCGGAAGGAATTTCGGGTTGGGGCACAGGACAACTTTGTCCCTGTGAAAGACCAGATAAGGGGAGTCCACCGAGAGCGCCTGGAGCTCCCCTGTCCTTCTGGCTGACGTGATAGCCACCAGGAAGGCAGTCTTCCACGACAAGTGTGAGAGTTCACACTTGTGCATGGGTTCGAATGGCTTGCCCATGAGCTTTGCCAAAACCAGCAAAAGATCCCACAGAGGTGGAGGTTCACGCACCGGAGGGGATATGTGATCCAGACCTTTGGAAAAACACCTGACCACTGTCTCCTGTACCAATGTCGACTGACCAGCCTGCGCCCGGTAAGCATAGATGGTGGCCAGATGCACCCTAAGGGTCGATGACCGAAGACCCCCTTTGGAGAGAGACCAAAGGTAGTCTAGAATGTTAGCCACAGAGCAGGATAAAGGGTCCAAACTCTTTCCATGACACCAAATGGAAAATCTTTTCCATTTGAAGGCATAACATTTCCTGGTCGATTCCTTTCGAGATGCCTCCACCACAGTGTAGACATCCTCGGAAAGACCCAGAGCCTGGAACTCTAGCCGCTCAGGTACCAGGCTGTGAGGTGCAGGGATTGAAGGTCCGAGTGGAATACCTTCCCCTGGTTCAATGATATCAAGTCCAGGCGTATACAAAGCCGCTCCGGGGCCCTGCAGCTGAGGCTGACGAGATCTGGATACCAGAACTGGCAGGGCCAATCTGGGGCTACCAGGATCACCTTCGCCTTGTCGCTCTTCACCTTGAGTAACACCCTGTGGATCAAGGGAAATGGAGGGAAGGCGTAAAAGAGGCCTGGGGTCCACGGCCTCGGGAAGGCATCCCCCTGCAGCAAGCCCTACTGAGGGGCGCGGGCATGGTACAGCCTCAGCTTGGTGTTCTCCCTGGAGGCAAACAGGTCCACCAACGGTTTGCCCCAACAGGAGAACAGACTGTAAGCTACCTCTGGATGGAGAGACCACTCATGGGATGTCTGGCCTATGTGACTGAGAGCATCCGCCAGTTGGTTCGAGACTCCTGCCACATGGATGGCAAGGAGATCCACCTACAACCAGCTGACGAAGGTCCAGATCCAGAGCGCCTCCTTGCATAGCAGATGGGAGTGTGTGCCGCCCTGTTTGTTGAGGTAGTATATGGTCATGGTATTGTCCGTCTGGACTTGAACCACTTGACCCCAGAGCTGAGGAGCAAATGCTGATAATGCCAGTCTGACTGCTCTGAGCTCCAACAGGTTGATGTGGCAACAGGACTCCACGGGGGTCCAGAAACCGTGGGCTCTGTGGTCCCCCATCTGGGCTCCCCAGCCGACGAGAGAGGCATCGGTCATGAGGACAACCGTCGGCTCGGGGCGGACAAACGGGATCCCTTCCCGCAGATGACTCGGCATGGTCCACCATTGGAGAGTGTCCCACATCCTCTGGGTGACAGTGACCAGCTGGTCGAAAAGACCCTGACGCTGAGACCACTAAGCAGCCAGCTCTCACTGGAGGGGGCGCATGTGCAATCAGGCCCAACGGACCACTGAGGTGCATGCCGCCATGTAACCCAGAAGGCGCAGGAAGTCCCAGGCAGGGCGCAAGTGCCCAACCAGAAATGATTAGGCAAAGGAGGAAAGAACCTCCACCCTGTCTGCTGGAAGCCGAGCTCTGGCTTGACAAGAGTAGAGCTCTGCCCCGATAAAGCCCATCACCTGAGAGGGCACGAGTTCTGACTTGACCTCGTTGATCAGGAGGCCTAGATGGGAACAGGTTCGGAGGGTCAGGTCCCTGGACCTCTCCACCTCCTGCAGGGAGGAACCCGCCAGGAGCTAATCATTGAGGTAGGGGCATATACGAACCCCTTGACGCCGTAGATGAGCTGCCACCACTGCAATGCATTTGGTGAAGACCCGTGGGGCCGATGACAGGCCAAACGGCATGGCTCGGAACTCGTACAGGGTCCCTTCGACCCTGAAGCGGAGGAACCACTGGTGGGACGGACGGACTGGGACGTGAAAGAACGAGTCCTGTAGATCCAATGAACAGAACATGTTTCGCTCCAGAGATGGTATGATCTGGTTCAGAGATAAAATCCAGAAGGTGCGAGACCTGAGATTTTGATTCAGGTCGTGGAGATCTAGGATGGGGCGTCAACCTCCCGTCCGCTTGGGCACCAGGAAATACTTGGACACGAAGCCTGGGTCTGTAGGAGGATCTGGCACTGGAGCTACTGCCTCTTTGCAGAGGAGCTGAGCAATGTCGACCCGAAGGGCCGACTGAGCGCCAACTGAGATTCTTTCCTCCCGTGGGGCACGGGCTCGGCTGGGGGGGGGGGGGACTGCTCGAACTCTAGAGGCAGTCCCTGACAGACCACTTCCAGAACCCACCTGTCCGAAGTGATACCAGACCAGGTGGAAAGAAAGTGGCGGAGCCGGCCCCCCACGGGAGGACCCAGAACTGGCATGATGGGTGTAGGGGAGGCCATCCATGACCCGTCACTGTGCAGGCTTGGAGGAGGAGGAGGCTCCTGGACTAGCACACTGGCCTCCTCTGTGGGGCTGTTGGGCGTAGGGTGCCAAGCTTGAGCCTGCTGTTGCTGCTGACCTCCCTGGAAGGAGGGCTGTCTAACCGCAGGGGAAGAGTGCCGAAAGGGCTTCTTCTTGTGCTTCTGCTGGTTCTTGCCCGAAGAACCCTTAGCAGAGGTGGCATCCAAGGTGGCATTAGACTGCTCAATGCACTGGAGATGACCTGCCCACTCCCGGACCGAAAAGGTCGGTGCCAAGGAAGGGCACGTCAGCTAGCTTGTGCTGAGTATCCGCTAGAAAGGAAGATAACCTCAGCCAGGCCCTGCAGCAGCTAGTGAACGGGCACAGGAATCTCCAATGTCCAGAGCCGTCTGGAGCTGCTGTTTTGCAACAGTGTGGCCCTGGTCACGGACCTGCTTGACCGTGGTCTGCATGTCTGCTGGGAGATGAGGGAGGACTTCATCAAGCAACCCTAGTAGGGCATGACAGAACTGTGCCATAATCACTGCCGAGCTGGCCTGACGAAAGGCCCAGGGATGATGCCGCATAGACTTTCTGAGCAGAGTGGTCCATATTTTTGGACTCCTTGTCCGGAGGGTGGTCAGTATCTGCAGAGCTACCCATGCGCTGAAACACTGAGGCAGTCACAAGACTCTCGGCCGAGGGATGCTCAGTGAAGCCTGCCAAGGACCCCATGGGTACCGCATACGTGCGAGCCATACAGGCAGACGGAGCCGGGCAAGAGGCAGGGCACTGCCAAAGATCAAGGGCCGGGCCAACAATGGCTTCATCCATTGGAAAGGCCTCTGTCGGGGTATCCCCCCCTCTTAAGGATATCCATGAGAGGATATTCCGCCTTCTTTTGTATAGGCTGCAAAGGCATACCCGTGGACTCAGCAATGAGTCGAAGAATGCCCTGGAAGGAAGAAGGACCTTCCTCCAGGCCTGTCACTGACAACTCATCATCGGGGTGTGAGTGAAGGCCAGTAGTATCCGAGTCCGAGGAATCAGGATACAGGGGTCTCCCGCCTATGTCCCCTTCGATGCACCTAGGGCGATCAGGAGTAACAGTTATGGACAGCATATGGGGCAAGCCCGTATTTGTCCAATCTTCCTTAGAGGGAGCCCCTCCATGAGGCTGTTTAGGCGGTGGTTCCACCAAAATTGGTGGGGAGACCGGAACAGGCAGACCAGAAATGCGTCCCGGTCCCACCGGAAGGAGAACCGGAGTCCTCGGTAACGAGTGAGTTGGCGTCGGTCGAAGAGGCTGGGGCCAAGTAATGGCCGGTGCAGCCGGAGTGGATGGCTTTTGACCAGTCAAAAGTAGCTGCTGCCACATGAGGTCCTCATATCGTTGATGGCGCTTCTATCCAAGTCTCTCCTCGTCCGAGGAGGATGAGGAACGGCGGCCGCGCCTCTTCCGGGACTGTTTATGACCCTTTTTTGGCTTTTCACCAATGGGTCGACTCTTGATCGAGACCACGGGCGCTGGCTATGTCGATTGGGAGAAGCTGGATCTGGCTAAAACTGAGGGACCAGCTCTTGTCCCTCAATTGGGATACCCGAAGGACGGGTCTCCTCGTTGGGGAAGGAGAGGATGGGAGTCCTCTCCAAAGAGTTGTCGACAGGCGTTGGTGACAATGGCTCAATCGGGTCGAGAGAAATCTCGGCCAGTTCTGCTGTATCCTCGGCTTCAGTGCCTTGGCCTGATGCAAGGTCCGAGAAGCCGGCAGCCGAGGAAGTGATCTCGACCGAGGCCGCCTGATCCTGAGTATTGGACCGCTCTCAGTCACAGGAACGTCTTCTTCGA
The DNA here is from genome assembly GCA_016271365.2 of Neoceratodus forsteri. Classification (NCBI taxonomy): domain Eukaryota; kingdom Metazoa; phylum Chordata; order Ceratodontiformes; family Ceratodontidae; genus Neoceratodus; species Neoceratodus forsteri. Next base: position 910,104,970 of record CM057449.1, on the reverse strand, counting down.
CTAGAAGAAGAGGATTTGAGGTCCTTGTCCTTTTTCCTGAAGCGGAAGGAGTGTGAGCCCGAAGGTGCCTCACCCTTGGTAGGGAGAGACTGGCACAACTCCTGAAAAGACTCTGTAAAGATGGAGCCCAGGTTGAATGGGACGAAAAAACTTCGGTTGGCTGAAGCTTGGGCAGCTTCCTCCTCGAAAGCCGCCATCTGTTCGAGCTGCTCGGTGGATCCCGCGGCCGCGGAAACTGCCCACCTAGCCTCCTTCGATTTCACCGGTGGATTGAGAAGCTCTGGTCTCCCCAGCTGCAGGCGTGCCTTGTGGTCCTCCAGAATGGTGGGATGGAAGGTCAAACAGATGGTGCAAGCTGAGGTATCGTGCACAGCGCCTAAGCAATAAATGCATAAGAGGTGGGGATCGGTGCGAGACATTTTCTGTCCGCAAGGACACCGGCGAAACTCGGGGGACGACTTGTCCTCCATATCCAAAGCGTTCGGATCCGAGTCATAAACTCTAATGAGTTTTAGAGAGAGTAAATGCGGCGAAAACCGTCGATGAGACTCCAGGGCCTACGGTACTTGAAAAGTAGCACGAGGGAACCTGTATCTTCCAGCGGAAAGGAAGATCTGGCATCATGGGGCAGAGCTGAGGTATATACCACCCGGGTGGGTGGGAGGAGACAGCTTGAAGACTTCCGACAAGATTTAAAGGGGAAAGGGACATGCCAGACAGTGTGGATGAACAACATATCCACGCTCCTAGAACATTTTTTTTTTATCAGAAAGTACCAAGGTTGTCCAAACTCACCGGGATCGTGGATTAACTAGAGAGGTACTAGGAAACAAGGGATATATGGGGGGAGAGAGAACACTTCTCCGACCAGTCTTGAGATAAAAAAATCCGTTGGAAGGAACCCCGAGCTGGGACCTGCAAGAGAAAAAAGGAAAAAAACTGGTGATTCGGGCTGGAGGTGAAAATTCAGATCTGGACCTGACCTTGCCCCCTGAACGATGTGGCTAGGACTTGTGTGCTGAGGGATCACTTGTGATGGCCCTGACTAATGCGGCTTAGAGGATCTGCCAAAGGGTCCACTTGCGGTGGCCCTGACTATGCCAAAGTGTTGTCCTTGCCCAATAGACGGATGACTGACTAAGACACCTCCAAAGAAGCTAACTAGAGATCAAAACTCGTAGCTATTGCGGAGAGATTGGAAGCCTTGTGTCCCAAATGCTCGTTGGTGTGATACAGGGCAGAAATATCATCCAGTCTTCTCTGAACTAAATGACCTCTGGACTGAAAAAATGCAGGCCTGATAGGGATGCTCCGAGATTCCAGGGACTGATGAAAGAAGGACTCTCTCAGAAACCAAGCCCCAATGATGGAACCCCCCCCCCCCCGGAAGGGAAGCGCCCAGAAGGAAGCCTGCATACCGAAGATTTGAAGGGGAGAGGTGTGAAGTTCACAGTTTCCTTACACCAGTCCAGCTTGTAACAGGGTTCAGGCTTCACAAAAAATTCTCTTATTTGGAATCTGACCTAGAGGTCTAGCACCTGTGACTCTAGTGACAAAATTATGCACCATTTACAGGGAATGAACTTCCCCTGACAAGAGATGAGCACTGCCCCCTACGAGTTGCCGAGATTTAGATGGTTAGGGAACTTTTTTCTAGTAGGTACAAAAAAAAAAAACAAGACTGTAGGACGTAACATGTCAGACCTGGGGCTTGAAAACCAAAGTCAAGGAGAATTGGCTAAGGACGGCCAAGCTCTGAGAAGGGAAACCAGAGATTCTCTGTCTTCAGATGACAACCGCCAACCTACCCAGATACCTGGAGAATAGCCTGATTTTTACTCCGTATCTGAGAACACTCTGGAGGCAGTCTAAACAGCATGGAAGAAAACTGGTAGCCGCCTGAGAAAAAACCCAGGCTAACGAACTGAGTACATAGAATGTACCAAGGGAAACAAAAAAATAATAACCTGCATTTGCTAAAGAAAGACCTGAGTCAAGGAAGCATCCTGACCCCGGCTGTGAAAGTTGATAATGATTTGCTGTTCCCCATTTTCCTTTAAAATTCAGGTAATAGCCCGAAAAAGAGGTCCAACTCCCAAGGAGAAGGGAACCCTTTCATGACTTTGAACCTCATGAGGTTCTATGGCTCTAGTTCCCACTGCTGAAATGCTACTGGAGAAAAACAGAATGCAGCACCTGGAGGTAAACTATAGTTATTTATTTACTTATCATGTACATAGATATATATATATATACACTTATATGTCAATATCTGCATACATCTATCTCCTTTTATTTTTTATTTTTTTTACGCCAACCAAAGAAGGGGTAAAAACTTGAACCAAGAAGAAAAGTAACTGAAGAAAAGGGATTACCAGGAATGAAAAGAGCATTATACAATGGCAAGAAAGAATCCTGGACTCTGACTGGTAAGTCTGGGACTGGACCCATGATCCCAGCACAACATCACAGGTCTAGACTCAGCCTCACTGTGAACCAATTGAGGATGGCCTCTAGCAGGATGATGATCTCTTTTTTTGCAACTCCTGTTAAACAAAAATATTTTTCCACACTAATAAAAACATCCTTTAAAATTATTTTTTTATTTTACATATAACAACGAGCCAATGTATAATACCAATAATGCCCTCCAGGGTGTGTGTCGTTTGGGATAACGTCACACCTCAGGTATTGGACGCACTCGCCCTACGGCCTCATGCCCAACCACCTGAGGCGTGACATTATCCCAGTACGACACACACCGTGTTGGGCATTATTGCTCAATTCCAGCCTAAACCCCTGGAAAACTTCACATTTGGAAATTTCCTAATGTGTTGGCATAAGGAAAAAAGGGTTAAAAGGAGAATAATTCCTACCCGAAGCCCCCCATATCCTGAGACTTCTGGGGAAGGAATGCTCATCTTTAACAGAGTACTAGGAGAGTAAAACTCGTTCATACATGCCTGTCGGCTTTAGTTTGCCATAAAGACAAACCAAAATTTGCACCAAAGCATAACCCAAAATGCTGGAACTTTTCAGACAGGCAAACCTGAGGGAAATTACCTATGCCACGACTCTAGAAGCTGTAACATTATGACTTAAGGCTATGAGAACATAGTGCTACTATATGTCACTTGGGTATTTCAGCAAACTTCCTTGTGAATAGTGCTCCAGAGCTGTTGCGCTATGGCAAGGATAGGAAACATCAAAAAACTCTTAATATATAATAGCATATGCTACAAGGTAGGAGGCATTACGTAAAGTTTCTTACACATGGTATATAATTATCTAGAGCCCATCTCTGGAGGGAAAGCAAGACAGTGGCACATGACTGAGAAGCAGGCTGCTGTTTGCACTAACTCTCTTTAATCTGAAAGTGTACAGATAAAAACAGCAGAACACTTACCGAGCTGGTATTTCCTCTGAATGCTTCTGTCAACCCCAAAACAGAAGGAGGGGTTTTGAAGGAGGGGGTTCTAGAACCTACCTCTAGGTGTCTTCAGAGAGTTGCCAACTTCTTTGGAGGAGAGCAACCACCAGATCTACAAAGTCGTCGTCCTCCACCTCTTTATCGGTGTCGTCTTGGAGGGAAAAGTCCAGGGAGTCCACCGGTTGAATATAAATGCCTCATTATACCATAACCTGAATCAACCTCAGGGTGACCGACTGGAATCAGTAGGCCCCGAGAGGAGTTCAAGAAGAAAAATCCTCTCCTAAATTACTACTACTACTAATAATAATAATAACAACAATAATATGCTTGGGCATAAGGATTAACATGGAGAGGAAGAAAAAATTATTCACCTTAGTAATATTGTTTCTTCTAATGGAGTCTTGCTATATTATGACAATTGCAGTTTGTCCCACCATTAGAACTGCTCCGGAGATGAAAGAGTTAACTCCCATTCTAAGAATAGAACTTGGAGCGCGATCTCGGTTAGAGAAGCTCTGTCTGGTATTTCAAACCCAAACTGTCAGATCTTACGAGCAAAACTCACTAAGGTCTGTGTGGAAGCTGTAACCTACACTAGCCAACCGCTACCTGACTATTACACATATCCCTGGTCCCAACACAAAGACTCAAGTCAGGGGACCAGAAGTAATAATATAATATAAGCAATAATATGACATAAAAATAAAACATCACACCCCAAAACCCCAAGAAGGGGTGGAAAACATATAATGGGCATAACTAGCTCCACATCAGGCCGCCCACCCCATACCCAAGTAGAAGTTCTGAGGGGCAGGTTGGGGAGAACATAATATAGCAAGACTCCATTAGAAGAAACAACATTACTAAGGTGAGTAATTTTTCTTTAAACAACATGAAGTCTTGCTATATTATGACAATTGCAGACTACACAGCAGTACCTCCATGGAGGAGGGACAGAACCTACTTAGGAATAGGCTCTGAAGCACAGCTGTGCTAAACCGAGCATCTCTCCTGGCCTGGACATCCAGGAGTAATGCTTGGTGAAAGTGCATTGTTTCCAGGTAGCTGCTTGACATATCTCTAAGATAGGGATGTCCCTGGCAGCAGCTAGAGACGCGCTGTACCTCTGGTAGAATGAGCCCTCAGGCCAGAAGGGGAACTTTCCCCAGTTTCTGATAACAAGATTGGATACAAGAGACAATCCACCTGGCAACTGATCTCTTAGTGGCAGGTCTCCTTTTCCAACCTCACCATAAGTGAGAAAAGTTGAGGGATTCAACCTGTGACCCTTGGTACGCTCTATATAGTAACTTAGGCCCTCTTAACATCTAAACTGTGCAATCTCCTCTCGCCAGAGGAGGAATGTTCAGTGAAAAACACTGGAAGGGAGATAGATTGATTAAGATGGAAATCTGAAACCACCTTCGGCAAAAACTTCCTGTTAGTCCTGAGGATTACCTTATCCCTGTGGAAAGAAATAAAGTCAGTTTCTACTGACAGGGCTTGCAACTCACTTATGCGCCTGGCAGAAGTGATAGCCACTAGGAAAACAGTTTTCCAAGTTAAGTACTTAAGCTCTGCAGAAGACAGAGGTTCAAAAGGAGGTTGCATTAACTGGGCAATGCAAACATTAAGGTCCCAGGCAGGGGCCGGATCCCTAAAAGGTGGATTAGAATGAAGTAATCCTTTAAAAAACTTGGAAAATACAGGGTGAGCGGAAAGAGAGGAGGGCTTTCCTGCTGAAACAAAAGCAGAGACAGCTGCCAAATGTACTTTCAGGGTAGCTGGTCTCAGTCCCAAGGAATTAAGGTGGACCATATAGTCCAAAACAATGGGCAAATCAGCAGATTCCGGGAAATATGTTTCCCAGAACACCAAATGGAAAACCTTTTCCACTCAGAATTGTAGGTACCTAGTGGAAGGCTTCCTAGAAGCCTTTAGATTTCAAGAACACCCTGAGAAAGGTGTGGTCAGCAATCCTAACTCCTCAAGAGCCAGGCCTTGAGGTTGAGGGATTTGAGATTCGGATACCAAACTCTCCCTGTGCACAGGTTAACAGGTTGTGATTCCTGGGAGACACAGGGAAGATGGACTGCTAGTGACAGAAGGAGTGGGTACCAGGGCTGCCTGGCTCAATCTGGGGCTATCAGAATCACCCTGCAAGGCTGGGATCTGATTTTGACTAGCACCTTGAATAGAGAGGAGGGGGAAAGGCATAAAGAAACTTCCCTTCCCAATCTAGGAGAAAGGCATCCGGGATTGAGCCCAACACTGGGGCCTGCAACAGAACAGTGGAAGTTGGTGATTGTCTGGGGCTGAAAAGATCTATCTGAGGGTGCCCCATCTGGCAAAAACTATCCCCAGTATTTGAGGATCCAGAGACCATTCGGATGGCCCTGGGAAATCCTGCTGAGAGCATCTGCTAGGACATTGTCCTTTCCTGGAAGGTGAACTGCTATGAGGGAAGTGTTCAGGGAATAGGCCAGAGACCACAACTTCATTGCCTCGGTGCACAAGGCCGAAGATCGAGTGCCCCCCTGCTTGTTGATGTACCACATTGTTGTGGTGTTGTCTGTTCTGACTTGCACCACTTTGTTCTGAACAGACGCAGAAAACACTTGAAGTGCTAAAAAGACAGCTCTGAGTTCCAGCAAATTGATGTGGAGCAGAGATTCCTGAGGGGACCACACTCCCTGAGTGGAGAGGTCGCCCATGTGAGCTCCCCCCCCAGGAGGGAAGCATCCGTAGTGAGGGTCAAGGAGTGAGACAGAGGAATGAAGGGACCCCAGTCTTAAATTGCTCTGATCCTGCCACCACTGGAGGGCCTGGATCAGGGTTCGGGTCACTAGGACCAACTTGAAAGGGGGTTCTTCTCTGAGACCAAAAGGCTCTCAAGTGAAACTGAATGTCCTCATCTGAAATCTTGCTCCTTGCACTCACGGCTGTGGACACAGCCATGTGCCCCAGGAGCTGCAAAAGTGTCTTGCTGGTCGAGAGACCTGCAGAGAGGAGGAAGCCAGAGCCACCAAGTTCCTTACCCTCTCTGTAGGAAGGCTCTGGCCTGCTTTGTGTCCATCCTGCACCTATGAAGGTGAGCACCTGAACTGGTTCCAGAACTGATTTTGGAAGATTGAGCAAGAAGCCCAGGGAGGAGAGCAGCTGCTGGGTAACTTGCAGGTGGGATCTTACCTGTTCTGGGGACTGGCCTACAATGAGCCAGTCGTCCAGATAGGAAAAGACAGCAATCCTTTGCCTTCTTAAATGAGCCACTGCTACTGCCAGACATTTTGTGAATACCCTTGGGGCAGAGGTGAGGCCGAAGGGCATTGCTCTGAATTTGTAGTGACCTGAGGGCAGTTCGAATCTGAGGTACTTTCGGTGGGAGCTTCTGATTAGGACGTGAAAATAGGCATCCTTGAGGTCCAGGGAGGCTAGCCAGTCCCCTGGCCTTAGAGAGGGTAAAATCATTGCCAGAGTTACCATTTTGAACTTTGGTTTCAAAGGTGTTTGTTCAGATATCTCAGGTCTAAAATGGGCCGCCATTCTCCTGTCTTTTTGGGGTAAGGAATATCTGGAGTACAGACCCTTGCCCTGGTGTAGGGAGAAACCCTTTCTACAGCTCTGAGAGCCAGGCGGTTGAGACTTCTGTTTCTAAAGTAAAGGTCTCTAAAGAGTTTGCAGGTGGGAAAGACCTGATTCTCATCTTTGGGAACTTTTGAAGCTGAGAACCAGACCCTGGTTTACTACTTCCAGGACCCACTTGTCTGAAGTTAGAGACACCCAGTTCTGAACGTAAGCCAACCTGCCCCCTACAGGTAGAGGAGAATCGGCCTGGGCACCCCATCAGGGTGTCTGTTTGGCAGGTGCTTTAGGCTGAGGGGTGGGAGCAGGCCTGCCCACACCCCGTCTGCCTCTCCCTCTGAAGAACCCCCTCTGAGCATAAGCAGAGGAGGCCTGGGTTTGGTAAAAAGGCCTGTGAAAAGGCCTACTTCTACCCCTGGGGGCCTGCCTCGAGGAGTGGCTTGCCGCCTCCTCAGCCTGAGCACTCTTATAGGTAGTCCTATATTCATCCATTTTCTTCATATAATTCTCTGTCTGCTCCCCAAACAGAGAATTTCCAACCACAGAAAATCCATAGCCTTAGTCTGGGTATCCTGTGACAAGCTAGTACACCTGAGCCAGGCCAATCCCATGCTGCTGACGAAGCCATGACTCTAGAGGATACATCATTAAAATCCACAGCAGCATGAAACTGCACCTTAGATGCCTCAATGCCATCAGCAGCCACCTGTTCCAGCTCACTAGCAAGCTGGCCAGAGGCCTGTTTGGCCAAGGCCATGACAGTGTCCCATCTAGATTTCTGATACCTTGCTACATAGGCCATGTAATTTGCTTGCCTGAGTCCCAAGGACGCTGCCATGTATTGTTTTTTTAGCCATGGCATCAATCTTCCTGGAATCCTTGTTAGGAGGATGTGAAGCCAAAGGAATATTAGCTTTATCACAGGCTGCAGCCTGAACCACACCAACGTGACTGCATTGCTGTGAAAGGAATTCTGTATCAGGACCGACAGAGTGTACCTCCTGTCCATCTTTTGTCCACAGGAGGCACAGAATTAGAGTTTTAAAATCTTTATTGTCTGTTTCTAAATGATTTATGCAAGGAACAGACAATCTCCTAGACTCTGAATATCCATCATTTCTACAAAATCAGGTTCCTCTTGTTCATCCACAGCTTCCTCCAATGGAAGCTGGAGGGTTTCAGCAACTTTTTGTAAAACATAAAGTAGAGGGGACTCAGAAAGCAAAGGGGAGATTCTAAAGGTCTGTCTGGGGAGATGTCCGGTTCAGTGGGCACAACCAGACCCTCAAAGTCACATTCATACTGTTCATAATCATCCTCTCCCTCCTCTGGTTCATAAAATTCTTCAACAACATATTCCTGAACAGGTGGAACCGACCGAACCGACCTTTTACCAGACAGTGGCGGTTCGGACGGAACCGAAGAAAGTGACTGGACAATCTGAATAGCTCTTGCTATCTCTGCAGCAGTTGGAGAAGGAATTTTGGGCTCCACATCTGCTGATTTTCTTGTTTTCTTTACTGGAACTGGCTCCTCCGAGCCAGCTTTACGTTTGCCTGAGGAAGTCTCGCCCTGGTCAGAGGGCACTCCCTCCGGTTCGGTTGGCACCGAACCGGGCTGGCCATCCGGGTCAGCGGACTTTTTGGCCTCTCGTTCCCTGAGCCTGCCAACTCTCTTATCCAGGGTGGCTGCAGGGAAAATTTTACAAATCTGGCAGTCTGAATTGAGGTGGTCAAACCCCAGACAATATACACATGTGGTGTGTGGGTCAGCCTTGGCAAAGACTTCCCCACAGGCATCACAGTGTTGAAACCCAGTGGGCCGGTTTTCTTTTGGGTTTTCAGACATAATGCCAGCCTAACCAAAAACTTGCCCTTTTAACGGCAGTACCAGGCAAGACACTTTATCGGTTCCTAACACGTGTCATGGTCTTGGAAAACGAAGGAACTGCGTTTTAGAACCGATAAGAACCGGAACCACACTCTAAAACCTTCAATTCAAGTTTTAAAATAAGCTGATCGGTTCAAAACCAACCGATAACATTTACAAGTTCCACACAGAAAATAAACTGAAATTACTTACGATACCACAGACAGCCGAACGGTTTTGGCGGTTAAATATAATATTCTCGGTTGATTTGAACCGAGAAAACACTGTTTAAACCGAAATGAACCGAGCAGTAGGAGAACTCTCCGAGCGACTGTTCAGTGAGGCGGAGAAAGAATCTGACAGTTTGGGTTTGAAATAACCCAGACAGAGCTTCTCTAACCGAGCTCGCGCTCCAAGTTCCATTCTTAGAATGGGAGTTAACTCTTTCACCTCCGGAGCAGTTCTAATGGTGGGACAAACTGCAATTGTCATAATATAGCAAGACTTCATGTTGTTTGAATACTCTGACCCGAAGGAGCCGAGAACATGCCCAGAAATATAAAGTCTGGAATAATTGCCAAGCTCTCAGAAATTCAGTTGCAGAGGGCATAATTTTATCAACCCCTGATGACTCCTTAAGTCCCTCAGGAGGGAGGATCAGAGGAGATTAATCTCTGTCTTTGTGCAGGGAAGTGGGCACCCAGCCTATTTTCAAATTAAAGGCCTGGACAGAGAAACAACTACTACAGAACCAGACTTGTAATAACAGAAGTCCCAAAGGGACTTGTCATTTCTTCTGTGTTAACTTGAGGTACCCTCCTCAGTGCTATTAGAGGTGGGGGAGGTAGACTGAAAGCCCAGATAATAACAGCTAGGCCAAAGCTTAAACAAATCAAAATCAACTTTAAGAGATTTTTTTTTTCACAAAGAGTAAAAAACAGAACCACCTCCACACCTCTTGTCAACAAGCCCACTGCACAGCAAACAAGAGAGTCTCACCCTAAAAGAGAGGTGATTACCTTTCAAATATCAGTCATTTTGAATTTAAATAGAGAAAAAAGGGTTCCAAGAATTTGCGCTGCTGCGCAACGGAAACATTGCGCACGCACGCAAAAAAACCAAATCGATGATTTTAGCGCAAAAGCAATAAAAACCACCAATAAATACTAAAAACTAACAAATTAAATAAAAACGATGTAATTTATCACGCACGTGGGTGAATTTTACTTCAGAAAAACAGCCGAAGCGGGAAAAACACGAAAAAAACTCACAACTGCGCAGAACCCAGCGCAGATGTGGTAAAAATAGATAAAATTAAGAAAATATACAAAATACCTTAACAGCAGCACTGAATAAGAAAGAAAATGGCATAGGAAGATCTCTGAAGAGGAGAGCTCCGGGGCAGTGTTGCCAGTTCAGCAGAGAAAAAGTTCTGAGGTCCCTCAGGCTGACTGCAGGCAGCACTCTACTCTAACTGCGTCCTTAATGGCCAATGCCTTCCTCATTTGCGTTGACTCCTCCTCTCTGGGGCAGCTGAACTCAGCTGGCATACTGCATCTGTCAATAGATTCTAAAGAATTCCTGGGGTGAGAACACTGCAGTTTTGCATTGTGTGGGGACATAAAAAAGGTCCAACTCTGGATAACCCCATCTTTCAAACTGGTCGTCGACCACACAGGTCAGCAGTTTCCACTCTTGCATCCTGGACTATGACCTGCTTAGCTTGACTGCCAAGATGTTTTGGACACCTGGAACATGTACTGCTAATAGTTCTAGAGCCCAATACCAAACTCTCATTGCTTCCCTGCACAGTGGATAGGAATGAGCCCCCCCTTGTTTGTTGATGTAGTGCATCACACTGACATTGTCCATCTGGATTAACAAAGGACTTGGAGACCAGTGGGTGTGGAAAGCCTGGAGTCCTTACAGAATGGCCCACATTTCCAGAACATTGATGTGCAATGTTCTCTGCACTGAAGTCCATATGCCCTGTGTCTGGTGCGGACCTAAGTGTGCTCCCCAGCCTATCCCCAAAACATCCTTGGTGAGGATCTGCAGCAGTGAGGGAATCACGGAACCCCTTTGAGAAAACTGCTGGGTTCCATCCACCCCTCAAGCACTTTGCAGACAGGGAATGTAACTAGAAGCATCTGTTCTAGGTTGTCTATGAGCTGATCTCACTCTCAGGGTCCACTGGGGTATCCGCATGTGCAGCCTGGCCAGTAGTACGGTAACAATGGCTCTGGCCATGAGTCCCAGAAGGTGTAAAAATGTCCTTGCTGAGACATAATGGGTGTCTTGCACTAAATGTGCTTGGGCAATAAAGTGACCGGCCCTGCCCATTAGCAGAAAAGCCAAGCCCTGGGCCATGTCCAGGGATACCTCTGTAGTCGCTGGCAGGATGTCAGCACTGATTTTGGTATGTTGACTGTCACCCCAGAGCATCAAACAGCTGTCTGGTTCGAGCCAAGGTCTTCAGTAACTACTTCCTGGACTGGACTTTCAACAGCAAATCGTTCAGATAAGGGAAAACATTCAGGTCTTCGCTGTGAAGGGCTGTTGCCACTACTGCTCAGCATTCGGTAAAGACCAGTGGTGCAGAAGACAAGCCACGGAGCAACACTCCAAACTGGTAATGTTCCCCTTGGACAGGAATCTCAAGTATTTTCTGTGAGGCATCTTTATTTTGATATGGAAGTACTGTATGCATCCTTCATTTCAACGGAACATATTCAATCCTGTTTGCAGCAATGGGAGGAGACTCTGCAAAGTGACCATTCTGAATTTCTTGTATTCTATGAAGAAGTTGAAATCCCCGAAAACCAGAATAAGCCTTAGGTCTCCTGTTCACTTTAAAACAAAGAAGTACCGGGAGTGAAAAAACTGTGTTCCTCTGTTCTAGAGGCACAGTTTCTATGCCTCATTTCTGAAACAAAGTCTGTACTTACTCAAAAAACAGGGGCAGATGCTCTGGAGGATATGTTGTCACAAGCGGGGGATGATCTGGAGGGTTGTCCAGAAGTTCCAGAGCATGACCCTTTTCTATGACCTCCAGAACTCATGCATATGTAGTCATTTCTATCTACTAGTTTAAGTGGAGGGAGAGGCGACCCCTACAACCACCCCTGGAGGTAAAGGCAGTTGGGTGGTGTTTAAGGAGACAAGCGGAGCTGGTTCTCCTGGCACCACTACCTCTAGGGATTTTTGAATGGGCACCTGGGGTAGTAGTGGGGGCTGGCGCTGCCCCTGATTTGCTGTCTAGTGGCTGGATGCTAACACCAGCTGGACGTAAGTACCCCTGCTCCTACCCCTGGGATGGGTATAGTAGAGGGAGTGTACAGACTTTAAAGTCCTACCTGAGGCCTGAAGAGCTGTCAGAGTCTCTTGGCCCTTGTGACCAAACAATTTATGCCCTCGAAATGGGGCATTAAGAATGGACTGTTGCACATCATTTGCAAAGCTTGCCACTCTAAGCCATGAGTACATCCTGAAACAGAAGCCAGAAGCATCTGAGACATAATAGGCTGTGCGGAGCAAATGCTTGCCCACATCAGCCCAGCTGCAAGAGCTTGCATGTTCTGATACTTCATCATGTGGGCCTGATAATTAGAAATGCAAAGGCCCAGTGCTGCAGATGCATATGTTCTCTTGCCTATAACATCGAACCTCCTGGACTCTTTATCAGGAGAAAGGGAGCTGAAATGCTTAAGTACCCTAGAGCTATCATTATTATTATTATTTGCTTTTGTTAACCGGGTAGGGCACACTAGACACCAAGCGCCTATTTTCAGGTGCGATCTGGGAGGGTTACAGTGGTGGAGGCATACAGGAAACAGTTACATACAGTTGGTGGTAAACCTGAGTCAGTTTCATACAATAGAGGCAAACAACGGATTGACAGAATAAGCAAGCAGTAAAGTACATGTAAGGTAATCAAGAAAAACAACGAACAATACCTGAAAAGAAAAGGAAGCAATGCATCATTAGAGCTTGAGGTTGGGAGACATGGTACACACAATTGGGGAGTAAGGCTAAGAGAATTTAAAGGTAAAACAAGATGTATTCGTACACTTTGTGGAGGTTAATGGGTGCTAGCAGAGTAAGTGCATTGGATGGGGGAAAAGGACGGGGTGAGGGAGGGTGGGAGGGGACAGGCCAAGTTGGGAGGGAGGAGAGAGGGGTGGAGGTGGGGAGTGAGGACAGTAAGTGTTGTCAGGTATGAAGGGGTACAGAGCAGGGAGGCCCAGGGTGCTCGAGACTCGAGTAGGAGGGGTAGAGCTAGGAGGTACAGGGACAGGCAGAGGAGGGTTTCAGGTAGTGCCAGAGTGAGGTTTTGAATGGGCAGCATTAATGACCACTGAATCCATCTACGGCTGTGTGGCATAGAGGGGGTTCCCAGAAGGAGCCATATACATTTTACCCACCTTCCTGGGGAAAGCAGGGATGTTGTTTAGTCTGTGTCAAGCAGAAAATGTTGCATCCTCCAAGACTGGAAGCAGAAGAGGAACCACAATGGCAGGAAGTGCAGACAAGTTCAAGGATTCCATTAAATTATTCTTGGTAATGTCCTGCACCTCCAGAGTTAAATCCCATGGCAACCTGCAACTGCTGCATGGTGAGGGAAGTAGGATCCTCTGGAGAGGACTGTGGTGTATTGAATACAGAGTCCTCACTGTAAGTAGACACAGTGGAGATGGTACCCCTTTCATATGGGGTTTCAGCATAATCCTCAGCTTCATCTTCCTGATCCTGCATCATTAGATCAGGATTATATTCACACTCATTTTCAACATCGTCAATGGGGAAGAGGGAGCGTGCCAGCGATGTCAGAGGCATAGCAGATGGCTGTGGCAAGGCAGTAGCTTGCGGCATTGATGGGTTGTTAATAACAGGCCCCCTGGAACAGGGAGGCCAGGCAGTAAGCGTCTTATCATATTTGAGAAGGATAAGAGAACTGCCTGAGTATCGTCACCCATGTGGTTGATGGCTGCGATGGGGAGGTGACGGAGGAGGCTGAGTAGCCGATCTTGAAAGCGACATACCAGCCGAAGTCCTACTAGTGCCTGCACCAGGCACCAACCTTGGTGTCATGCTATTAGTGGGGAGGGAGGGGGGTCGGCACTGCTGCCAGAGTGAATAATGTCAAAGTGGAGGTTGTACCTGCAAAACGGAGAGGCGACCTGGAACACACCGGAAAGGCTTTCTTTTTGCCCTGGTGCTTGCACTTGTGACTCCCTGACACCTATTCTCTGGACTTGGACGACTGCGATTTGGTCAATGAAGCTGGTGATGTCGCAGTCTTTTGCTGTAGCTCCTTCTCCATCCTAGCTACCGTTTTCTGGAGAATAAATTTCTCAAGGGCCCCTTTGCGGCATTGCCTGGTTGCAAAATCAAAGGCCTGGCAAATTTCACAGGCTTTCACACTGTGGTCTAGGCCTAGGCAGCAGACACAGATGTCGTGGGAGTCTCCCACACAGATCTTCTCTCCACACTCTCAGTATCGGAAGAGTTTCATCAATTCTTTCAACAACTTGCAGGTCGTCAAAAATCACTCTAAATGTGATCACTTTTCTAAGGCAGAAAAACCAAAAATGGCAATTACTGCAGTGGCAAGTCTGATCAGTGGCAGGAAAAGAACTGAGAAGAAGAGGGGGCCACCCATGTTTATGAACATGCTGATGTCACCGTGGGCAGCCCAACTGACTGCCTGCAAAAGTTTCTGTGTGGTCTTAGCTCCTGACGGCAATAAGTTTCATGGGTGTGGCCTGATAAATGAGATATCCTTGAAGGAGATCTAAAACTCTCATCAAGTAACTACTGGTAGGTTTTTAAAAAGCCCTAGATAAAAAACTGTTATGTTTCTGCTGGTACTTCTAGCACTCTTTTTAAACAGCATATAGAACTGAAGCAAAAAATCACTCTCCGAAACCTCCAGCCCTCTTCAGTCCCACCCCTGGAAGTTCCCCAGGTTTTTACCGGCCTGGGCAGTAAAGCCTTATCCTGAGCCGCTTCCAAACTATGGAACAATCTACCTCCCTCCACTCTTAAAACTCGCACCTAACTTTCAAATCTCACTATAAAACAGTGTTGTTTCATCTGACACAGTGTGTAACTGCCCCACTGGGTGATCTAATGTGTTGAGTGTCCCTATTCTCTCTGTACCTATGCCAAACAGATCCTGTTGTACTGTACTGAAAAATTTATGGCTGCCGACCTGAAATGTTGTGTATTTGCACTTTATTTTTTATTCCAATTATCCTATTTTCTGTTTCATTTTAACCTACGCAATTATACTGTCTGTATTACCTATGTGCCATCTTTGTAGCCTGGGCCGTGCCTAAAAACAGTCCTTTGGATCAGTGCACATACCCGGTAAACAAATACAGTAAATAAGTAAGCGTTATCAGCATAAGCCCACAGTAACATTAAGAAGCCCATCTCTTCAAGTGGTGTAACAGGGTGTGCTTTGAAACAACTGAGAAGCTGCATGGGAAATACTATATTGGACTAGAAATCTGCAACAGATCTCTCTTACAGTACATATGAGGGAAGTTTTCCTTACTTTACAGTCTTACATTAGTATTGCTTTGTGTTTAATTATTTTCATTTTTAAATCAGGAAGGGGGTTTTCAAAACTACTTATCTTGTGAGTAACTTCAGAAGGGTTGAAATAACTGCATATTTGATTTTCCTTTGTGGGTAACCGGACTGTCTACTAGTATTCTGTAACAGTTTGCATCAAATTACTTTTAGACAGTTGACAAATCAGTTACTGGAGGTCAGCTGAATTACTATAAAGGGCAGTACTCACCAAGGTGGTGGAGCAGTGGTGTATTTGATTGTTTCTAACAGTCACCAGTGGTTGTGGACTACCCACCCCCCCCAGGCGTGACGTTTCCTTTATAGCCAAGGTTCTGACATCACTTCCTCAACAGGTCTTGGGGCAGAACTGTCATATTCTTAATAACCCAGCACAGTGCATAAAGGGTAAGAACACACCACAAAAAGGAAGAAAAAATATATATATATATATATATATTACATATTGTATATTGTATATTATAAGGGAGAGCGACATGTGGGGAGTGGTGCAATGCTCTGGCTGTGGGGCAGCAGTTTTCCAGGAGACATTCTGGAAACTGCATTGCTGTCCTATCTGCAGGCAACTGTCAGCTCTGAGGGAGGAGGTTGCTCACCTCCAGGCTGAACTGGCAAGGACTAAGGAGGCCTCTCCCACCCAAAGAGCACCACTGCCACAGAGGCTGCCAAGTATGAAGAGCAGTTGGACCACAGTGGGTTCTGGGAGGGTACAGGTGGTGGAGCAGAGGTGAAGCCCCCTAGTTGTACCTCTACACAAACCATATGCCAGTCTGGCAGAGCAAGGTTCCTCTATGATGGTACCCTCAGTGGAGACCAAGAAGAATGCTAAGGACACCCACAAGGGAGACCCACAGAAGGGTGGCAAGGGACACCACAGAGGAAGGAAACAGCTTCTGATAGGGGACTCAATTGTCAGAGGGGTAGACCTGGGGAAGGGAGAGGAGAGGGAAGTAAGGTGCCTGCCTGGTGCCATGGCTTGGAGGGACAAGAAGGAATCTCAGGATTGCAGAAGCAGCATCACAGGAGAGGGAACTAGATATCATTGTCCACCTTGGGACAAATGACCTAGCTAGGCATGGGATCAGTGCAGTGCAGGATGAAACTGTGGAGTTGGGGAGGGGCCTCAGACAGGTAGCAAGCACGGTTACCTTCTCAGAGGTGCTGCCAGTCCATGGCAGGGGTGAGGCTAGGGTACTACACACCATGTAGTTTAATGAAGGGTTGCAAAACTGGTGCAGAGCACAGGGTTTTGGCTTCATTAGGGACTGGGGGTACACCTGGAGAGATGAAGGTCTATACTGGTATGATGGTCTGCATCTGTCCATGAAGGGAACCAAGATCCTAAGTGACAGATTTAAATGCTTCCCTGGCAAGCTTTTAAACTAGGCATGGGGGGGAGGTGATAATAAGAGGCAGGAAATTTCAAAACACCTCCCACAAAACATGATGGGTAGTAAGGTAAACACTGAGGTACAGTACTCAACAGAGGGCAGGACAGGGGTAAATGGAAAAACAGACAAGGGCAAAAAGAGCAGGCATGTGGGGAAAAAAGGATAAAGACAACATTAAATGGAGGGCAATGAGTACCAATGCCCATAGTCTGGGAAACAAGCTTCCTGAGCTAGTAGCCTTGATGGAAGATGAACACTTGGATATTGTGGCAGTCAGAGAAACATGGTATACAGAGAACCATGACTGGGATGTCAACATACCGGGGTACACAGTCTACAGAAGGGACAGGGAGGGGAAAAGAGGAGGTGGAGTAGCTCTATACATAAGGGAAGGGATCAAAGCTACAGAACTAAAAAGTAAAGGGGAGGACAAGAGGCACTCTGGGTCACCTTGGAGACAG
This sequence comes from Neoceratodus forsteri, assembly GCA_016271365.2. Taxonomy (NCBI): domain Eukaryota; kingdom Metazoa; phylum Chordata; order Ceratodontiformes; family Ceratodontidae; genus Neoceratodus; species Neoceratodus forsteri. Next base: position 910,087,634 of record CM057449.1, on the reverse strand, counting down.
GGAATGGCATCACAATCCGCACAGGGGTTGTATACAGACCCCCATCTCAAGGGGAAGAAATGGACAAGAAAATGATAGAGGACATTCTCAAAATGGCTGAAAAGGGGAGATACTGCAGATGGGGGACCTGAATATGCCTGATGTTAACTGGATGACATGTACTGCAGCCACATCCAAGAGCAGGGTCATTCTCGATGCCCTGCAGGGGGCAGGCTTTAGACAGCTAGTGTTGGAACCCACTCGGGAGGAAGCAATACTAGACCTGGTACTCTCAAATGGAGAGAGGATCACAAATTTAGAAGTCAGTAGACATCTGGGAACAAGTGACCACTGCACAGTGTGCTTCACAATAAGCACCACCATGGAGACAAGCCATACAAAAACAAGCATACTGGACTTTAGAAGGGCTGACTTTGGCAAAATGGGTGAATACCTGAGGAATACACTAGCAAATGGCCAAAAGGAGGGTGGAAGAACAATGGAGAAAATCAAAACTGTCATCATAGAGCAACAAACCTTTGTGTGAAACAGATAAAAAAAAAAAGCAGAGTAAAAACCACTATGGTTCTCAAAAGAGGTGGCAGGAAGGTTAAGGAGAAAAGGCTGCATTCAAAAAGTATAAGGCATCACAGAAGAAGCACGACAGGAACTGTATCAATTAAAGCAGAAAGAAGTGGGGAAGGCAGTCAGAATAGCAAAAGCCCAAACTGAGGAAAAAATAGCCAAGTCAGTTAAGAAGGGGGATAAAACCTTTTATATGTATATTAGGGAGCACAGAAAGGTTAAGGGAGGAATAGTGAAGATTAATAAGGGAGAGAGGAGGTGGGCAGAGGGAGACAGTGAAAAGGCAGAGATACTGAATGAATACTTTTGCTCAGTATTCACAAAAGAAGATGAGGAGGAGGAGTTACCTAAACCAGACAATAGAAGCACTCTGGGTAGGGCGGTTGACACCAGTCCATTCACAGAAGAAAGAATCCTGACAGAACTCCTAAAACTCAAGGTGGACAAAGCAATGGGGCCTGATGGGATTCATCCCAAAATCCTAAAAAGAACTAAGGAGGACCTAGTGACACCACTGACACACTTTTAACAAATCATGGGAGGATGGGGTGGTACCTGAGTACTGGAGGAGGGCAGATGTGATTCCCTTCACAAAAGTGGGAGCAAGGCAGAAGCAGGAAACTACAGACCTGTAAGTTTGACCTCAATGGTAGGAAAATGATGGAATCACTCTGAAAGAAAGAATTGTTGAATACCTAGAGGCCAGGGCACAGGACCCAAAGCAGCATGGATTTACAGCAGGAAGGTCATGTCAGATGAATCTAATAGATTTCTTTGACTGGGTGACCAAAATAATAGACCAGGGAGGGGCTGTGGATATGGCCTACCTAGACTTTAGCAAGGCATTTGACACAGTCCCACATAAAAGATTAATAATCAAGTTAGCCAGTCTGGGAGTGGGTCCCAGGGTGGTAGCCTGGGTTGCACACTGGCTGCACAACAGGACACAGAAGGTAATAGTGAGTGGAACACATTCCAAAGAAAGTAAATACTAGGAGTACCTCAGGGCTCAGGTACTGGGTCCAGTCCTCTAACATCTTTATAGGTGACATTGCAGAGGGTCTGGAGGGAAAGGTATGCCTCTTTGCAGATGATACAAAGATCTGTAACAGAGTTGATACACAAGGGGGTGTAGAAAGGATGAGAAGGGACTTGGCAAGGTTGGAGGAATGGTCAGACATATGGCAACTTAGATTCAATGCAAAGAAGTGCAAAGTAATGCACCTGGGAAACAAAAACCCAGAAGAAGAGTACACAACAGCAGGGGAGGTACTAACAACAACAAAAATGGAACTGGACTTGGGGGTAGTCATATCAGATGATCTAAAGGTGGGTAAGCAATGTGAGAAGTCAGTAAGGAGAGCCAGGGGGATACTGGGATGCATAGAAAGCGGCATCACAAGTAGAAAAAGGGAAGTGGTTATCCCTCTGTACAGACAGTTGGTGAGACCCCATATGGAGTACTGTGTGCAGTTTTGGAGACCTCATCTACGCAAGGACATAGACAGGATGGAAGCAGTCCAGAGGAGGGCAACTAAAATGGCGCAGGGTCTGTATCAGAAATCATATGAAGAGAGACTGAGAGAGCTTAATATGTATGCCCTTGATAGAAAGGAGGGACAGGGGGACATGATAGAAACTTTCAAGTACCTCAAGGGAATCAACAAGTCCAGGAGGGTAGCATCTTTCAGAAAAGAGATGTGTAAGAACAAGGGACACCATTTAAAGATAGAGGGGGACGGCTCAGGGGTAATGTGAGAAATCTTTTTCATGGAGAGAGTGGTGGATGCGTGGAACTGCCTTCCTGGGGAGGTTGTTGGGGCTAAAACAGTGGGAGAATTCAAACATGCATGGGACAGACACAAGGCAACTGTAGTGGGGGGTGGCAGGAAGTAGGCTGTTGGTTAACTAGAATCTGCAGCTTATTCAGTAGGTAGGGAAATTGGAAAACTGGGTGGGCCAAGTGGTCCTTATCTGCCGTCAAAGCCTATGTTTCTATGTTTCTAAGCTGCACAGCTCACAATTCTTTTAAAACTCGCTAAAATTAGCAATTTTTTATAGAATCTATTTAGTAGTTCAATTTACATTCACACCTGTTATCTGTTATAAGAATATTATATTTGCAGATACACTGAGTTGATTTTTATACGGTGTTACTTTTAGACTCTTGCAGTTGATTTCAAACTGATGGCATTTGTATATGATGCAGCACTTCGCTTCTAAATTAAAATCACTGGTGCCTGAATAGCAGCCAGAAACAGTGCTAATGATGACTTAGAATTAAAACCTTTTTTTCAAATGAGCTTAAATTAAAGCTTGTTAGGAGTAAAAGAATGTGAACCTACATTTTTAGTCAAAACACTTCATACTGATTTATTATACTGTTGCGCTACTGTCTACACTTCACAGCAACTACATTTTTAAAGAGCAGGTTTTGAGTTTAAAAATGTCTCCCCCAAACATACTACAATATAACTAGGCTTGGCGGTTTTTCGATAAATATTGATTTCCGTCAATTTCAGTTTCTTTTTTTCAGCTTTCATAATTTTGATGGAAAAAAGTAGCCCTCGATTAACCTTGCTAAAAATATTCTCACACCCACAACAGTATTCTATCTGCACTCTATCATCACACAATCAGTATCCATTCAGATCAATGCTTTGTTGACAATTAGTCTATAGGCACCTATTCATACCTAATTAATGGGTGCCAGATACCTGTGTGCTTAACAGCTCTTAATTGATTCACTGTCATTCCCTGCATTTAGTGTGGCTATTCACCTTAGTGTAGTAACTGCCGAATCCTGAGTCTGGTATGATGGGTTGCAGAAGAAAGTGTGCTGATGAGTACTGCTCTGAGTTCCCCAAACTTGAATTAAAAACTGTAAAAAAAGGATGAAATGGAGGAAATTACTGACATTTTGAGATGCAAAATGTGTAACGCAGAAGTCACGGGTCAAGCAAACTGCATCTCAGAACATGTCAATGGCAAGACCCACTTGACCTGAAGCTGAGTGCAGAAAAGACTTTCCAGCCGTCCATGGAATCTTTCATGGGGTGTACGCGGCAGAAAAAAGACGCCGCTGACTTTCCACATGATCTGGTGAGGGCTTTATGTTATGAGGTGATTCCATGAACGCTGCTCAGGCTCCAGCTACTAAATGTCTGTACTGAGGAAATATGCACCAGCAGCTCGAACATGCCCTAAGAGATGCCAGCTGGAAGATAAATATCTTCCAGAAGTAGTTCAGCACCACAAATCTGCATTGAATGAGCTGCTATCTGGTGAGCAATTAATTCTCCCTTGTAGTTGACGAGACCCTGAGTTGGAAGGGCTACCAGCTATTAATATTCTTGGAGTTTTTTACTCAACTAAAATCAGAGCCATTAACTGTCTGCTGTTGAAATCTAGTGTTGTTTTACAGTGCAGTGTAGGAGTAGTCTTGAACCTTCTTTACGACATGATAAAAGACTACTCATTGTCATGGGCAGACTGTATTTCGATTAACACTGACTCGGCCATATATATGCAGAGAATGTTTAAAGATCTGAAAGACATTTACCCCCATTTGCTACAAATACCATGCATAGCACATCTATTGCACATTGCTATTAACCGCGGTGAGTTTTCTCATGTGAATGAAACTGTTGCTCACTTTCCAGCACTATTTAAAAGAGCCAACAAACAAAGGCAAGCCTTTTTCAAAGTGTGCACTAAAAATGGTGTACCTCCAGCCAACATTAAAGTTCCCCCAGAGTTGTCCTGCGCCAGTGATTTTCTTGGCTAGATGCCACACAGTTCAATCATGCCCACTGGGATAGTGCGTGTGACTTTTTAATTCATGAGGATGTTGAGCCCCAGTCCAAAAAAGCATCAAAATTATGGTGGCTTGTTGCTGACAATTCTAGTCAAAGAGAACTGTACTGCAAGCTAACATTTGTCTGCAGTTTTCTTAGTAAAATTCATGCAGTGCATGTACAAATGGAGTCAAAAACACCACTCATCCACATAACTGACGGGCTTCTTAACTGTGATTTGACTGTGGGAAGCGATGCTAAAACATCATTAAAGGAGGTAGATTTAAAATCAATGGGCTCGAGAAGAAAGTCCCTGTCTGCAGCAATGAATGCCTTTGCGAAGAATTTTCAGAATAAGCTGACCGCAACACTGACCCGCAATGTACCAGATGGGCTTTATGGCGCAGGCTCACTATTTGACAGCTGCAGAGTGTTTGACCCATTTACTAAAGCACAGCTTTCAAAAGAGGTCTCCCACTATGATCACTTCATAAACACTTTCAGTTGTAAAGCAGATAACTTTGATAGGGACTTTTATCAATACGTGAAGCTTGATATTCCAGCTGACAGCACTATCACCCCTACTGAATACTGGAAGACTAAGAAGCAAAACCTTCTAGTATTGTCCAGTGTTGCAATGCAAACCCTGGCCGTGCCAATAAAATCGGCTGCAGTCGAGTAGTCATTTAGTCTCTTCCGAAAGGTCCAAGATAAATGCAGAATGCAGCTGTTAGAGAAGAGACTTGGGCAACTTCATATATTGTATCACAATAAGGACATAACTGAAACTTTTGCAGCATTTACTGATACAGAGTACTGTGATACTAAACAAGCATTTGTCAATGCCGAATGTTTGCTTGCTGGCATTGGCAGTGGTAGTGTAGAAGTTACAGAGCTGCGTAATAGGAATGGCAGTGAAGTATTGAACTGAAGCCAACCCCACCACCACCCTGCAGAGAGTGACAGGCATTGGGGTGTGCGTTTGGGTCGTCAGGCATAACGGCCACGCCATTTCACCACACCCCACTCTGCAGAGACTGACGGTCACGTGTTCTTTGGGGTCTTTGGCCCTTATCGCACCCATTTCATTAGGAAATGCGGTGAGATGGGTGCGATATAGAAGAATGGGGTAAGTTTGGGGCGAAGAGTCCAAGGCATACCGATGCCTCTCAGTGACTGCAGGGTATGGAATGGTATGAGTATCACAGGCAAGAATCCCAAGTCACACCCTGATTCCTGTCATTCTCTATAGGGTTGGGCGATTTAGTTGAAAAGCCTAATACCTCAGGCATTCATTGGTATTTAACTCCAAATTTTCAACATGTTTGTTTTGTGACCCCACCTCATGAACAGGGGGAATATCAGTTTGGTAGCCGAAAGCTGCTTATGCACAGTGACTACGGCATTTAGCACCACAGGTGCAAAAATATTCCGAACAGGATGTAAAAAATGACAGCTGTACTCTTTCACTGGGAGGTGTAAAAATGGCTATGTTGCAAATGTGTAGTAAAAATATTTAAAAAAATGGTGAAGTCACGAGTGTACATAGAGACTGTGCAACGCACACCAGTTATATAATTAGGTTGGGGATTTTTTATAGCAGATTGTCAACTCAGGCATTTTGGTGCCTCCGATCATGATCAGTGTCACTGTGATTTTCTTTATCTGTGCCGAACAATGATTTCCCACAGCGACCACGCATCTCTGCACTGAAAGTGTGAAAACACACTTCGGCCATGTTGTGAAAAATGGCAGCTGTACTGTTCATAAGGAAGCATTGAAAAATGCCACTAGTGAAAATCTGGACTGAAAATATTACAAAGTCATGAACTAACGAGGATGCGTGGAAACTGCACAATGCTCACTTGTAACACAGTCATTTTATGGACTTTTGTCACCAAATTTTCAACATAGCCATTTTAAGACCTCTGCTCATGAACAGTGTAACTGTGATTTTCTTAATCTGTCCTAAACATTGCTTTCGCACACCAACAGCACCATTGTGCGCTACATGTGCGATAACACATTTTGGGTGACATATGAAAAATTGCAGCTGTACTGTTCATAAGGAAGTTTAATAAAATGGACATGTTGAAAATCTAGAGTGAAAATATTAAATTTGCAAACTTACGAGCATGCATAGTAACTGTGCAACGCACGCTCGTAAAAGTCATTTTTAGGAATTTTTTCACCAAATTTTCAACATGGCCATTTTAAGACCTCTGCTCATGAACAGTGTCACTGTGGTTTTGTTAATGTGTCCCATACATTGAGTTTGACACCGACTGCGCCATTAATGCGCTACATGGGTGAAACATGTTTTGGGCAGGATGTGAAAAATGACAGCTGTACTGCTCATAAGGAGGTGTGGAAAAATGGCAATGTTGGAAATCTGGAGTGGAAATATTGAAAATTCGCAAACCTACGAGCGTGTGTGGGAACTGTGCAACGCACACTCGTAAAACAGTCACTTTTAGGAATTCTGTCACCAAATTTTCAACATTGCCATTTTAAGATCTCTGCTCATGAACAGTGACACTGATTTTCTTAATGTGTCCCATACACTGAGTTCGCCCAATGACTGCGCAATTGTGCACTACATGGGCGGAAACACGTTTTGGGTGAGATGTGACAAATGACAGCTGTACTACTCATAAAAAGGTGTGGAGAAATGGCAATGTTGAAAATCTGGAGTGGAAATATTGAAAATTCGCAAACCTATGAGCGTGCGTAGGAACTGTGCAACGCACGCTCGTAAAACAGTCATCTTTAGGAATTTTTTCACCAAATTTTCAACATAGCCATTTCAAGACCTCTGCTCATGAACAGTGTCACTGTGATTTTCTTAATTTGTCCGTACATTGATTTCGCACACTGCCATTCTGCTACATGGCGGAAACACATTTAGGTGATGTGAAAATGACAGCTGTACTACTCATAAGAAGGTGTGGTGAAATGGCAATGTTGAAAATCTGGAGTGAAAATATTGAAATTGTCGAACTACGAGCTGCGTGGGAACTGTACCATACGCTTCGTTAAACAGTCATTTTTGAATTTTGGCACCAAATTTTCAACATGGGGTTTAGGCCCCTTCTCATGAATGATGTCACTGTCATGGCGTGTATTCGCCCAAGGGTGATTTCATGAGTCACTACGCAGTCACTGCGCCGAAATCACCCTTCGGGCCCAAATAACGCCATGACAGTGACATCATTCATGAGAAGGGGTCCAAAAAACCCCATGTTGAAAATTTGGTGCAAAAATTCCCAAAAATGGCTGAGATATGCAAAGTTGAAACCCCCCTATCTAGCCCATTATACAGCTTACCGGCATTTCCTCAGTTCGCGGTCGGCTTTGAAGAGTGCAGACGTGTTCCCGGTCCACCGAAGATCGTCACGCCGGAGTCCGGTAAGTATGGGGTGAGGGGGTGGGAGGCTGGGTGCGCAGTGGGTGGGTGCAGGTTGTAGGGGGTCGGGAGATGCAATTACTGACCATTTTTTTCTTACAGGAAAAAATAAAGACGTCATGGATTATTTGCCACGCTTGGGGTGGGCTCCCAGCGTGGCACAAGGACTTTGGGGGCGTTTCCACGGGGATTGGGCACCCTTGCCGTGGCAAAAAAATTAAAAACTCGCTGGATTTGCTTTGCCACGCTGGGTGGGCCTCAGCGTGGCACAAGGACTTTGGCTGGAAGATTTCAGCCGATGGGGGATTGGGAACCCTGGCGGCAATGACTGATTGCCACACTGGGGTGGGCCTCAGCGTGGCACCAACTACTGGGGGAGGAGCGATGCAGTTCAGCCGACGGGATTGGGCACCCGTCGGCTATACACTGCGTCTTGAGCGCCTGCGCCTGCGGCTGGGGGGCTGCTGCGTGAGCAGCTTCTTAGCTGCTCACCTGCCGCAGCTCCCTTTCAATTGTATGCCACTGCATTTTGGAGCTTGTCATAGACAGCCCGTAAAATGCATTGGCCATAGGCCGCCATCAGCACACTGCCTGAATTGGAGGAGAAGGTGACACACCTCCGAAATCTCCGATGATGGCACTATGTTTCTTGCACATGCGTGCAAGCAAACATAAAAAGGGGATGGGTTTAAGGCTGAATTGCACAGTTACAAGCTCATGAGAATAACAAGTAATGTGACAAAAAAGGGGAGGGGGTTAATGTTTAACTGCACAGATACAGACATATGCCATTTTAATATTGCACAGATTGTACATTAATTTTCAGTGAATTAATACTGATGCATGCATATAAATTTATATATAACGTCTTCTGGTACATGTCTCTTGTTAAATGTTTCTTGTTGCATGCAATCCATCTTTTTTCTGTATATGTCTTAGTCCATGTCCTCATTTTAAAGCTGAAGCTAAAATGTGATTTTACATCGATATTTATCTAATTAAATGAAAATGTCATTGCTTGGTTTAATAAACATCAAAATAAATCAAAATTACTTTGTAAAAATAAACGTTGATTTTTTTATTGATTTGTGCAAAAAATAAAAACCGAAAACTGCCAAGCCTAAATATAACTCACCCTCTGATTTAGGCATTCCATTGAAAAGTTTCATTAGTTGAATGCTATATTTTCTTAAAATTCACTTGTAAAACAGCTCCATGGAGCTGGCAGCTAAAATGATAATATTCTCTGACCTGGAGCTGCGACCCCATGCTTTCAGGTTTTGTGATGTCCGCTCAAGAATGCGCGGAGGCGCGCTCCACAGACTAGAATGGGTCCGATTTTTAATAGTTTTTTTAATGCTTAAGTGCTGAATTTGAGAGAAGGAGACACATCAACTAACCAAGTCCTTGTTAGTTGAGGGTGTCCTTCCTTTCTCAAATTCAGCACTAAGAAGTAGAGTAGTCCAGCAGCAAGATCATGGCAGCTGTCAGAGGTGGGAGATGGGGCAGAGGTCTCAAATGTCCACTTCTAAGTCTGACCAGAACTGACAGAGACTGAGACAAGACCAAAAGATATGTGCCTGGTATGCTAAAGACTCACCCCAGCATCTCCAGCATTCTGTCCCCAAGTTCTGATTAAATTTAGCTATAACTGCCAGTATTAAGACAAATCGCACAACTGTTTTCCAAGCAAACTCCTTCCAACTGCTGAAGGAGGAGACTTTGTGCTGCTGTTGATATATTTTGCACCAATCTTTTGGCTGGGTTCAAATGTTTAATTCTTGCTCCCATTTATTTTCAAGGACTATGAAAGTCTGTTCTGATGGGGTAATAACAGCTTTATAAGCGAACGAAATACAATGAGAGGGAAGCCTCTTATTTGCATTCCCTTAATAATTGGATAAGTGTTTGGAGTTCTTGGTACTGAGAGAGCTGCCCCACTTTTGCTGTCAAAAAATGCCAGATTCATAAGTAGCGGTAATGATCTGCTCGAGTGAGTGTGAATTCTTGTTATGAAAATGCAAAGGGGTGTGGATGATTTTTTTCGAATAACTAATAAAGATAATGGAGACCTTGTCTTCCCCACTGCATGAATTGCTGGACCAATCGGTTTGGCAGGAAAGAAGAGTCATACGCTATCGCATGCGTAGGGAAGGATATACAGTCCTGATGTGAGCAATGCACTTTGTAACAAGCAAAATAAGATGAGCCTTTGGCTCTCAACCACACCTCCTAGTTTGTTTGCTCAGCCAAAGGCGAGGAGAAATAATTTTCACACTGGTGGAGAATTAATGGCTACATTAGTAAATCTATATTAGCCAGAAATTTGAGAGGCTTGGTAAGAATAACTAAGGCATTTACACAGTTTGTACTATTGCTTGCAGGTGACAAAGAACTAAATCCAGGTCCCAGATTTTTTGAAAGATCTAATTTAAGAATAGGGCCAGAGACTGCCAGAATTCTAATAAAAAAGTTGAACAATTTAAGAGTGTGGGCCTTGCAGTGCAGTTTTGACATAACTGGGCTTTCTGAAACTTGGTTAACACAAAAGATAAATGACCCTGAAATACAGATGGAAGATTATGTTAAGTTTTAGACAAGACAGATGCAAACAAGGGGAAGGAGTACTTCTCTATATACACTTTAAACTAGGCATTGCTGAGGTTGTTTTTTCCAGGGGACATATTTGGAATAGAATGTTTGTACCAGTTATGGTACTACAATTGCTAACTCCTCCTAAAAATAAAAGAGAACTAGTGGCCCAAAGGATAGTTTATTTCACAGTGGACAAGGAAATTAGAGGCCTTAACACTGCCTGGGAAAATGCCAGAGGAAATAAATTAAAGCAGTATTTTCAAATCCTAAATGTCCAACAAGTGATTGATAAGACTACCAGAAGAGGGTGCACCCAAAGTACCAATAACATTTTAGACTTGATGTTTTTGTCTAGAAATTTAGATGTTGAATGCAGCCTAGTACTCCCCTCAAACTTAGGTGACCATAATCCTATAATGTGTTGCACACAGGGGATGTCTCCCCAAAAACAAAATTTGTAAATCTAAGTAAAAGAAGCTTTGTAAACTATGTCCCAGCAAATCTTTGTGCAGATCCAGAACAGCAATGCTGGAGCAGGTTTAGTTTTATAAAAGTCTGTGATACATATGCAACTACTGAGAAAAAACACATTCCCTGGTTAAATGACTCCATTAGGAAAAAGACAGGTTATGGAAAAAAGGACAGTTAATCCAGCTGACTGGGATTGCTTTAAAAAACAACGTAATAAATGCAAACTTCTCATTACAAAAGCAAAATGAACATACTATTGTGGAGTACAGTTTAAGCATGGGGCTAATGCTAGCTGCCGCTCCTTGAAGAGCTCAGGACTGTGACAGGGAGCCCCTGCCACTCTTGAGGACTGACCTTTTCTTAAATCTGTTGCAACAGTTCTTCTATTTCTTAGACTAATCTATTCTTTACAATTTCTAGTCCATAAGGTTGGCCACCTATGGAAACCCCCTTCCCTTTCTTGACTATGCTACAGTGTCCTCTTTAATTTTCCTTTTCCCTCTCAGGTCCTCATACAGGGAGGTTATTATTGTGACCTCCGAGCTGATATAAAACAACAGGCTGTGTTCCTCGTTGTTGGATTTAGTATGCAATGGCACTATGTCATAAAATACTTTAATGTATATACCTTATGTGTATAAAACCTGTAAATGTTAAAAACACAATGGCACTAGTTTTTTTTGATAAAGGTAAAAGTTACTAGGGGACCGTATGATAAAAATTAAGTTAGTTGTGCTATTTAAAATGCATCTAAATTGCTGCAAACTGAACAAGTCTGAAATTTCATGGTGATCTGCATATATACCACAATGCTTTGCATTATGGAAGTATGTGTGATGATGTGTTTCTTTGAAACTTGGTTTATTGTCAATGCCCTTTGGGGTAACCCTTGTTTCAGTGCTTCTGCATGGAGGTTCTTTGTCTTTAGCTTTTTTTTTTTTTTTTTTTTTTTTTTTATTTCAGCCCCCCATCACCCAGGCAAACAAGGCCTGCATAGGGCAGGCTAAATCTCAAAAGATAAGTTACATCAGAGATCAGTAAGTCAGTAGGTGCTGGCTACGTGCTGAGGAAAGACTTGCATAGTCTGTTGCTACAAACTGATGTACTGAAGAAGGGATATGCCATTGCTGAAGGTTATCTACTGCATTTTGAATACACATCACAAAGAGGTTGTGTATTGAACTTGAAGTTCGGTGTCTGGTTATCCCACAACCTCTCCACAAGGATAATGTACAATTTAGGGTAATTATGGTTATTACTGTTACGCTAATTACTGCCTTAGCAGGGGCTAAGAAACCCCCTTAGATTGAGCTGTCGTTCTGTTGGTCTGAGTCTGACCCTCATGAGTGAAGAAGTCCCTGTTGGTGTCTCTGCTTATAAGAATAATCACACTTTATTCATTATTTTATGCATCCATCAGTCATACGAACAGTCTAGCAAGGGTTTTACTACAGCAGCAAGAGATGAGCTTGCAGATCTGAAGGGAAGGTAAAGGTCCTTAGTGGCAGATGAACACCAAAATGCCACACTACAAAACTAAAATTGCAAATTCTTCTCAACCAAAGGATTACAGGAACATAATAAAGGAGCTAGAAAATCCAGCTAAATCAGGTTCCAAAATTAAACTAATGGACGAAAAAGGAGAAATTTCAGGTCCCATAAAAGCTACTGACATACTAAATAACTACTTTTCAACTTTGCCAGACGTTGTGATTCCAAATGTGACACGTAAAGTTCACAATACTGATGAGGACGTAGCTCTGTTTTTTTTTTTTTTTTTAAAAGTTTTTAAGGCAATACAGGTTTACATTTCCATCTGGGAACAAGTGACCACCAAACAGTGTGGTTCACAATAAACACAGCCAAAGAGTCAAGCCATACAAAAACAAGAGTATTGCACTTTAGGAAGGCTGAATTTGGGAAAATGAGAGAGTGCCTTAGAAAAGCACTAGCAAATGGGCAAGAAGGAGGGGTGAAGGAACAATGGGGAATAATCAAAACAGACATCACAGAGGCAACAAGCCTTTGTGTGAAGCAAATCAATAAAACAAAACGAAGGAAAAAAACACTATGGTTCTCAAAAGAGGTGGCAGGGACAGTTAAGGAGAAGAGGATAGCATTCAGGAAATACAAGGAAACACAGAAGAAGCAGGACAGAGAACTTTATCAGTTAAAGCAGAAGGAGGCAGGGAAGGCAGTCAGAATAGCAAACGCACAAATTGAGGAAAAGATAGCCAACTCTGTTAAGAAGGGGGATAACACTTTTTATAGGTACATTAGGAAGCGAAGAAAGACCAAGAAAGGGATACAGAGACTTAATAAAGGGAAGGGAATGTGGGCAGAGGGTGACAGTGAAAAAGCAGGGATACTGAACAAATATTTCTGCTCAGTATTCACAATAGATGAGGAGGGGGAGGTGCTTAAATCAAACAAGAGAGAAACTCTGAATAGGGGAGCCGATACCAGTTCTTTCACAGAAAAAAGGGTTTTGAAAGAACTCTTGAAACTGAGGGTGGACAAAGCAATGGGGCCTGATGGGATTCACCCAAGGATACTAATAGAACTAGTAACACCACTGACTACTCTCTTTAACAAATCATGGGAGGATGGAGTGGTACCTGAGGACTGAAGGAGGGCAAATGGGATTCCACTTCACAAAAGTGGGAGCAGGGCAGAGGCAGGAAACTACAGACCAGTTAGTTTGACTTCAGTGGTAGGGAAAATGATGGAATCACTTCTGAAGGAAAGAACTGTTGAGTACCTAGAGGCCAGTGGGGCACAGGACCCAAGGCAGCATGGTTTTACAGCAGTAAGGTCATGTCAGACGAACCTAGTAGATTTGACTGGGTGACCAAAGTAGTAGACCAGGGAGAGGCTGTGGATATGGCCTACCTAGATTTTAGCAAGGCATTCGACACAGTCTCACACAAAAGATTAATATACAAGTTAGCCAGCCTTGCAGTGGGTCCCAAGGTGGTAGCCTGAATAAAAAACTTGCTGTACAACAGGACACAAAAGGTAATAGTAAACAGAGTCCACAGTGAAGAAAGGAGGGTAACTAGCGGGGTACCGCAGGGTTCGGTACTGCAACCGGTTTTCTCTAATATCTTTATAAGTGATATTGGAGAGCACCTGGAAGGAAAGGTATGCCTTTTTGCAGATGACACAAAGATCTGCAACAGGGTTGATGCACAAGGTGGGGTGGAAAGAATGAAAAGGGACTTGGCAAGATTGGAGGAATGGTCAAATACGTGGCAGCTCAGATTCAATGCAAACAAGTGTAAGGTAATGCATCTGGGAAACAAAAATCCAGGGGAAGAGTACACAATGGGGGGGTGAGTTAATAACAACAAGAAAAATCGAAAGAGACCTAGGAGTAATTATATCAGATGATCTAAAGGTGGGCAAGCAATGTGAGAAGGCAGTAAAGAGGGCTGGGGGGATACTGGGATGCATAGGGAGAGGCATCAACAGTAGAAAACAGGAAGTTGTTATCCCTCTCTACAGACAATTAGTGAGACCCCATCAGGAGTACTGCGTGCAATTCTGGAGACCCCATCTCCGTAAAGAGATAGACAGAGTGGAGGCTGTTCAGAGGAGGGCAACCAAAATGGTGCAAGGTCTGCACCAGAAGACTTATGAGGAGAGAGAGACTAAAGCAGCTTAATATGTATACCCTTGATGAAAGAAGGAAGAGGCAGGACATGATAGAAACTTTCAAGTATCTCAAGGGAATTAACAAGGTACAAGAGTGTAGTATCTTTCAGAAGAAGAGATGTGCAAGAACAAGGGGGCACAATTTGAAGGTAGAGGAGGAACGGCTCAGAGGTAATATTAGAAAGTGTTTTTTCACAGAGAGAGTTGTGGATGCATGGAACAGCCTTCCTGAGGAGGTTGTGGAGTCAGGAACAGTGGGAGAATTCAAGAATGCATGGGATAGGCATAAGGCAATTCTAGCGGGGGGGGGCAGGAGGAAGTAAGCTGTTGATTAACTAGAATCTGCAGCTTATCCATCAGGTAGGGAAATGGGCAGACTGGGTGGACCAAGCGGTCCTTATCTGCCATCAAATTCTATGTTTCTATGTTTCATATTCTGCAAAAGAAACTGGGTAAACAGGACATAATCTCTGAGATACAACAGTTCTAGAGCACCTTAAGTCACAGAATATATAATAGATTCCAGCCAATTTCTGCCAGTTTCCCATCTGACCTATGTACAATTTTCAACTAAGTGATGAAACTTCCTTCTTTTCTGTCATTTCAAGGTCTCCAGAACACGACACCCCCCAATTCATGGAACAAAATTCTAATGAATATTTATCATGTACATGACCCAGCCGAGGACATAGCTCTTGAGCATACAATCCCATGGTTTTATTTCAGGAAGACAGAAACAGAGAAACATAGAAGTTGACAGCCGATAAGGACCGCAAGGCCCATCCAGTCAAAGTAACAGCTTTGGAAATTAAAGAAAGTAAATATCTAAGAATAATACTAAATATCAGGAAATCTTATGGCCTTGATAATATCGAAACAAAATTCCTGAAAGATGCAGTAAATGTGGTATCATCCAAACAGTAAAAGAAGGTGAGAAGACTTTCTATAGATACATTAGTGAAAGGAGAAAGTCCAGAGGGGGTATTGCTAAGTTCAAAGGAGATAAGGGGGCGCGTGAGTAGGAGGACCATGTAAAAGTATCTATCCTAAATAGATACTTCTGCTCAATATTTACTGAAGAGAAGGTAGGGCAGGGCCCACAGCTCAGCACCATGGACACAGGGGAAGGGAGGTGAGCACTAGTCCCTTCACAAAAGAAGGGGTCCTACAAGAGCTCGATAAGCCAATGGTACCTGATGGCATACATCCCAGGATACTAAAGGAGCTAAGGGTGGAACTAGCAGAGCCATTATCAGAACTGTTTAGTGAGTCTCTGAGCACAGGAGAGGTCCCAAAAGACTGGAGAAGGGCTCATGTGATCCCTCTCCACAAGAGTGGTAGCAGCGAGGAGGCAGGGAACTACAGACCAGTCAGCCTTACCTCAGTAGTGGGCAAGATTATGGAGGCACTCCTTAAGGAAAGGATAGTGCAACACCTGGAATCCATATGAGCACAGGATCCAAGACAGCATGGGTTTACAAAAGGAAGGTCCTGTCAAACTAATCTCACAGATTTCTTTGACTGGGTAACCAGAGTGGTGGACCAAGAGGGAGCAGTTGCTGTCGCCTACCTTGACTTCAGCAAAGCTTTCGATACTGTTCCACATAGAAGATTGGATTAATAAGCTGTGTAGGCTCAGGGTGGGTCAGAAGTTGGTCAACTGGGTGGCAAATTGGTTGATGGGCAGAAAACAGAGAGTGGTGGTAAGTGGTATACAGTTAGAAGAGATGCAAGTCACAAGTGGGGTACCTCAGAGATCAGTCCTGGGGCCAGTCCTCTTCAATATCTTCATCAGTGACACTGCAGATGGACTGGAGGGTAAGGTTTGTCTGTTAATAGATGACACCAAGATCTGCAACAGAGTAGATGATCCAGATGGGGTGGGCAGAATGAGAAGAGATCTGGATAAACTAGCAAAATGGTCAGAAGAGTGGCAACTGGGGTTCAATGCAAAGAAGTGGAAGATCATGCACATAGGGAAGAGAAACCCTGAAGTCACCTATAAGTTGGGAGGGGAGTTGCTGGCAGTCACAAGGGAAGAAAGAGACTTGGGCATCATCATCACTGATGACCTGAAATCATCCAAGCAGACCACTAAAGCAGTAGGTAAGGCTAGGGGGATGTCAGGGTGTATTAGTAGGGGTATCACAAGTCAGAAGAGAGGAGGTAATAACTCCTCTTTACAAGACACTGGTTAGGGCTCTCATCTGGAGTACTGGGCGGCAGTACTGAGGCCACACCTTCACAAGGACATAACCAAACTGAGGCAGTCCAGAGAAGGGCAACCAAAATGGTGCAGGGACTGGCATCAGAAAACATATGAGGACAGATTAACAGAGCTCAGTATGTATACCTTAGAGCAAAGAAGGAGAGAGGTGATACGATCGAAACATTCAAACACCTTAAGGGCATTAACAAGGTGAAACAGTCAAACATGTTTCAATATAAGAAAAATAGCAGGACAAGAGGACACAGCATGAGATTAGAGGGAGGCCGATTAAGGGGTAATGTGAGGAAGTTCTTTTTCACAGAAAGGGTGGTGGATGCATGGAACGGCCTACCTCAGGAAGTGGTGAATATGAATACAGCGCAGGGCTTCAAACAGGCATGGGATAGGCATAAGGGAACAATACAGATGAGTATGAAGAGATAGGCCATTGACAGAGCAAAGGCCGATGGCGCATCTATAAGGTAGAAAAAGAAATGGTCAGACTGGATGGGCCTTACGGTCCTTATCTGCCGTCAACTTCTGTGTTTCTATGTTTTTATGTAACCATTTAACTATAGCATGGTACAGGGTGTTTTTCAGATAGCTGGAAATGTGCAAAAATAGTGCCCATATTTAAAGATAGTGAACCAAATATGCTTTCAAATTGCAGACCAATGGGGGTGTGTGGCCTGACTGAGGAGAGAGATGGCTGCAAAGTTCAGTGGCTCCGGGACCACCCAGCCCTTGGCGAGCGTTTTTGATGCTTCATATCTCGTTGCAGGATAATAATTTGATAGATCTTCATCTAACCATATGGCATCTGTTAAAAAATCGGCGAGGCAGCAAGCTCTACTAAGATTCCCAACAACTAAACTGAAGCAAGAGTCCAGCCCGACTTGTAATCTTACTTCAAATATGGCATCTACATCTAAAGCGGGCCCCGATGAGCTCAACTCTGATACAGCAGAATCACCCGAACAACAATCACCCGGGTCCATGGCAACTCTCCTAAATAACTTGAAGTTCGATATCACCAGCCAAATGCGTGCAGGCTTTGAAAATATAGGCTCACAATTAACTCATCTCCAGCAAACTGTGAATGGCCTGAGCGACACACTTAAAACACATTCAACCCAGAGAGATGAGTTGGAGCAACGGGTGAGCAATCGGGAGGATGCCCATCAACATACGGAGCATAGCTAAAACAAGCATTGAGAGAGATCGAAACCCTAAAAGCTACTTTGGACGACCACGAAAATAGGGAGAGACGTTGTAACATCCGCATTCTGGGGATGCCTGAGGGATCTGAGGGGAAGGACTGCGTAACCGTTATTAAAACCTGGCTGAAAAACAAGCTGCACCTACTGGATGACCCTCCACTAGAGATCCAACAAGCCCATAGATCCCCAGGCCATAGACCAGGTCCTAACGATCGCACCCAACATTTAATCATAAAGTTTCTCCATTTTCCGGACAGGCAGCGAGTGCTGGAGTTGGCCAGGGAGGCGGGCTGAATTCAGGAACAGGATCGGGTGGTGAGCATATTCCCGGACCATTCAAGGCGGTTACAGGGAGAATGGCAGGCCTTCACTGGTTCATTGTAAATTACACAAATTAACTGTCAATTCTCACTGCTTTATCCCACCTGTATGGTGATCTGCCCACGCAATAAAGAAAGCCGTTCCTTTACAGATCCTGAAGCAGCTTTACATTTTGTGGAACAGGAGCTGATGCCTCGGCAGGGCAATGTGGAGGGAGTCCAAGATGCAGGAAGATGAAGATTTATTTACTGGACCTGAAGTAACTTATTTATGGCTATAGTAAACTGGTCATACAGTTATGGTCTTGTGGTTAAGTAACCTATGACAGGAGTGCAAGGGCTATGAACATTAATATGTGCGATAAGTTGGGGCTTAGAGGGGTTCTAATGATAGGGACAGGGAGCTCCACATTGAAAGAATAGGCCGGAAGGCGAGACCTGCAGTGGAGATAATTCCAGCCTATAAAGGCTGGGCCTCAAAAATCCTCGGCCACGATTGTTTTGGGAGCGACCTGTCTGCCCTTTGAGATTCACGCTCATAATTCTTAGCCCTGGCGACTACGTGGGTTATGACCAGCAGAGGGCAGTGACTAAGTGTGATCACTGCCAGTTCAGTTACTTTAATTTTATGCTTCCTGGTTTTATGGAAAGCTAGTTGTTGTATATTATAATCATGGAGTTTATTCTAGCAGTGAGTAAATAATATGGTTGGGGGGCGGGGAGCGGGATTGGGAGACTGTCTTGTATTTCTGGTGCTCTAATTTTTTTCTTTTTCTTGTTTCTTGACTGAAACGGATGGATGACTTGAACAAAGGGGCCCTTGTATTTGTGAGGGAGGAAGGGCAATGGTGTTCAATCTCTGACAGCATAAGAGGAGAAACGTGAGATCAGGTTGGACCTCCACTCTGGGGGGTGCATCTCACATTTTTCCCCTCCAAGGGTTTCTGGTACTTAACCTTTCATCTACACATTTTGGATGGTTATTAGGTTTTAAAAGCACTTTAGTGGATGGTTTCTTTTCCCGCCCTTGGAGGGTTTCCTCTACCCATCCATATAAATGGATTATCGGAGACGCTCGTTAATAGTTTGGTTGGGTGGTCCCACCCTGGTACATCCACGAAAAGTAGCGGGACTTAGTGTTCAGTAGGTGTATTACACCAGGAGGGGGGGGTTAGTATATAGTAGGACACTCTTGTTTGTTAGGAGGGATTGTTAAAATGGGGGGATTGTTGAGAAGTGCTTGGTTTTGTTACTCAGAAAAGGAAAAATATGCTTGGCACACTGGCTCATGAGAGTGGGGTTGAAGGCTTTTACATAATATTCTCTAACTTTATTAAATGTCTTTTCTGAAGTGTATGACATGGAATGTGCGAGGCCAAGAGGAAGCGTGTATGGTTCTATTTTAAAAAACAACAGGGAGATGTCCTTTTTATGCAGGAAATTCACCTAAATAAGGCAGAGGCTCAGAGATTGGAGAGGGCATGGGGGGAATATTATTGGTCGCGACTTTTACCTCTCGGGTCTGTGGGGTGGTGATCTGGTTTCACCCACATCTAAGGGTAGAACTCCATAAGACAATATCGGACCACCAGGGAAGATATGTCTTAGCAGACATAACGGTAGAGGGCTCCAGATACACCATGATGTCAATATATGGACCTAATATTGATGATCCGGGTTTCTTTAATCATTTAACAGTTACCCTGGCTCCCTATCCAGACAACTTAATGGCAGATAAAGGGGAGATATTGCTGATGGGTGATCTGAATATGCCAGATGTTAACTGGAGTGCAGTTGCAGCAGCCACTTCTAAGAGTGGGGTTATTCTAGATGCCCTACAGGGGGCATGCCTTAGACAACTAGTATTGGAGCCCACTCGAGAGGGAGCAATCTTAGATCTGGGTTCTCTCAAATGGAGATGGAGAGATCACAGATGTGAAGTGGGTAGCCATCTGGGAACTAGCGACCATCAAACAGTATGGTTCACAATAAACACAGCAATAGAGTCAAGCCATCAAAGACAAAAGGTACTGGATTTTAGGAGGGCTGACATTGCCAAAATGGGTGAGTGCCTAAGGAATGCACTAGCAAATGGGCAGGAAGGAGGGGTGGAAGAACAATGGGGAATAATAAAAACTGCCATCACAGAGGTAACAAGCCTTTGTGTAAAGCAAATAAACAAAATGAAACGAGGTAAGAAACCACTATGGTTCTCAAAGGAAGTGGCAGTGAAGGTCCAAGAGAAAAAGAAAGCATTCAGGAAGTACAAGGAATCACAGAAGGAACAGGACAGAGAACTGTATCAGTTAAAGCAAAAGGAAGCTGGAAAGGCAGTCAGAACAGCAAAGGCCCAAACTGAGGAAAGATAGCCAACTCAGTTAAGAAGGGATAAAACCTTTCATAGGTACATCAGGGGCGAAGGAAGACCAAGGGAGGGATAGTGAGGCTTAATAAAGGGAGGGAGGGTGGGCAGAGGGTGACTGTGAAAAGGCAAAGATACTAAGCAAATATTTTTGCTCAGTATTTACAAAGGAGGGGGTACCTAAAACAAACAGTAGAAACACTCTGGATACAGAAGTTGATACCAGCCATTTACAGAAGAAAGGGTTCTGAAATAGCTCTTAAAACTGAAGGTGGACAAAGCAATGGGGCTGATGGGATTCATCCCAGAATTCTAAAAGAGCTAAGGGTAGAACTAGTGACACCACTGACTACCCTCTTTAACAAATCATGGGAGGATGGGGTGGTACCTGAGGACTGGAGGAGGGCAGATGTGATTCCCGTCACAAAAGTGGGAGCAAGGCAGAAGCAGGAAACTACAGACCTGTTAGTTTAACCTCAGTGGTAGAAAATGATGGAATCACTTCTGAAGGAAAGAATTGTTGAGTATCTAGAGGCCAGAGGGCACAGGACCCAAGGCAGCATGGATTCACAGGAAGGTCATGCCAGACAAATCTGATAGATTTCTTTGACTGGGTGACCAAAGTAGTTGATCAGGGAGGGCTGTGGACATGGCCTACCTAGACTTTAACAGGCATTTGACACAGTCCACACAAAAGATTAATATACAAGTTAGCCAGCCTGGGAGTGGGTCCCAAGATGACAGCCTGGGTAAGAATTGGCTGGAGAATAGGACACAGAGGTAATGGTAAATGGAGTCCACTCTGAAAAAAGGGGGTTAGTAGTGGGGTACACGTGGAGTTCAGTATAGGACGGTCCTCTTCAATGTCTTTATAAGTGACATTGCAGAGGATTGGAAGGAAAAGTATGTCTCTTTGCAGATGACACAAGATCTGCAACAGAGTTGATGCACAAGTGGGGTGGAAAGGATGAGAAGGACTTGGCAAGGTTAGAGGAATGGTCAAATGTATGGCAGCTTAGATTCAATGCTAAGAAGTGTAGTAATGCACCTGGGAATCAAAAACCGGGAAGAGTACACAATGGGGGGTGAGATACTAACAACAACAAAAATGGGAAGGGACCTGGGAGTAGTCATATCAGATGACCTAAAGGTGGGCAAGCAATGTGAGAGGGCAGCAAGGAAGGCTGGGGGAATACTGGGATGCATAGGGAGAGGCATCACCAGTAGAAAACAAGAAGTTATTATCCCTCTGTACAGACAGCTGGTGAGACCACATCTGGAGTACTGCGTGCAGTTCTGGAGACCCAATCTCCATAAAGACATAGACAGGATGGAAGCTGTCCAGAGGAGGGCAACTAAAATGGTGCAGGTCTGCACCGAAGACATATAGAAGAGAGACTTAGGAGCTTAATATGTATAACCTCGAGGAAAGGAGGGAGAGGGGGACATGATAGAAACTTTCAAGTACCTCAAGGGAATCAACAAAGTCCAAGAGGGTAGCATCTTTCAAAAAAAGAGGTGTGCAAGAACAAGGGGGCACAATTTGAAGATAGAAGGGGGGCAGCTCAGAGGTAATTTAAGGAAGTATTTTTTCACAGAGAGGGTTGTGGATGTATGGAACAGCCTTCCAGAGAAGGCTGTGGAGTCAAAAACAGAGGTGGAATTCAAGCATGCATGGGACAGTCATAAGGCAATTCTAGAGAGTGGGGGTAGGAAGAAGTAGGCTGCTGGTTAACTGGGATCTGCAACTTATCCATCAGGTAGGGAAATGGGCAGACTGGGTGGGCCAAGCGGTCCTTATCTGCCGTCAAATTCTATGTTTCTATGTTTTAATCCTAGGAGGCGACTATAATACATATTGGGATCCATCTCTTGACACCTCACATATTCGCTCTAGACTCCCCCCCTCGAAGTTCTTTAGCATTAAAAGACATGGCGAGGGACAGGGCCTTAACAGAAATTTGGAGGCACTTTTATCCAGTCAAGAGAGAATATTCATATTACTCGGTTGCACATAGAATCTTTACAAGACTGGACTATTTTTTGGTATCATCAAATGTTTTGAGATGCTCAAAATCCCCGCACTATGGTCCAGTTTGTGTATATGACCACGCACCCCTGTTTTTTGAATTGACTAAGATGGGGGGGAGCCCCTTCCAACCAGGCAGTGGAGGTTGGATCCTATACTGTTAAACTCCTCAGACTGTAAGGCCCATATTAGGGAGGTGATTAAGGACTTCAGGCTCCATAAGAATATTAGTGACACATCAGCAGCCATAACTTGGGAAGCCCTAAAGGCAGTAATTGGGGGGAAACAATATAATTTGCAGCAAACCTGAATAAAGAAGCTATGATGCAGGAGAGGGAGTTAGAGACACGGGTTTTGCAGCTGCAACGTGAAATAATGCAGACTAACTCCCTGCACAGAGTGCCGGAACTAAATACTTTAAAGGGGAAATGGGAGACATTGAGAATAAAAGGATAGAGAGGGATATACTGAAGGCAGGGGCTAGAACCTACTTTGAAGGGGATTCGGCCGGTAAGTGGTTGGCTTGGAGGGTCTGCTCAAAACAAGCAGAAAGGGTCATTGTCTCACTTGAGACTAGAGACAGTACAGTCACCTCAGACTCGCAGTGCATTAATGAGGAATTTCAATCCTTTTATCAGGAACTTTGTAAGTCTGAAGCCCGAAAAAGTGTTGATACCACTGCCTTTCTAAATAAAATTAGTCTACCCTTGATCAATGATGCAACTAGGGAGCACATAGATAGTCCCCTCTCTATTAATGAAATAAAGGAAGCCATCTGGGATTCAAATCTAGGGAAGGCACCAGGACCAGACGGGGTGCCTATGGAATTTTATAAAATATTTTGGGACGACCTTCACTGGTTGCTGGGGGAAATGATTAAAGAAGCTATGATATTGGGGGCTTTGCCACCTACCCTTCAAATGGCCACAATTATTGTAATCCCAAAGCTGGGTAAGGATCCTAAAAAATGTAGCTCGTATAGAACTACTTCATTATTAAACACAGATTATAAAATAATAGCAAAAATAATCGCTAAACGCCTGGAAGAGGTTTTGCCCTCTTTGATACGCCAGGACCAGTGTGCGTTCGTGAGAGGGAGACAAGCTAAACATAATCTGAGGCGTACTCTCAACATAATTCACAGCTGGTCAGGCAGGGGAAAGGTTCCATACAGAGGCCTTCTGGCACTTGATGCCGAGAAGGCCTTTTGATAGAGTGGAATGGGACTTTATTTTTGCCACGCTGAATAAATATGGTTTTGGCCCACTTATTACGAATTAGATTAAACTGCTCTACTCAACCCCAAAGCTCAAATTTTCTCTAATGATGTTGTGTCCCCACCTTTTCTACTCACTAGAGGTACCTAGACAGGGGTGCCCCTTATCTCCCCTACTATATGTCTTAACTATGGAGGTGTTGGCTTCTGCTATTAGACAAGACCCTAAAATTCAAGGTTGTGAGATTGGTGGTAAAGACCAAAAAATATCCCTATTTGCGGATGATATTTTGTTATTCATTAAGGACCCAGAAACAGCACTCCCGGCTTTGACCAACTTATTTGTAGAATATGGCCCTCTATCAGGACACAAAATAAATTGGTCCAAGTGTGAATGGCTCCCTCTGGGAGAGACAAAAAATAGCATAATGATACAGAAATATAAGATAAATTCTGCCCATTACATAAAATATCTAGGTGTAGCTATTCCTAGCAAACTAACTTCTCTTTTCCGTCTCAACTACATACCCCTACTAAACAAGATTAAGGACCAGTGCGAAAGATGGAAAGGTTTCCCATTGACCCTAATTGGTAAGGCAAATCTTGCTAAGATGTTTATTTTGCCCCAGTGTCGATCTTTTCCAGTCCCTCCCGGTGTAGATTCCAAATTATTACTTCAGGTCTCTGAAAGGAGCGATTGGAACTCTCCTCTGGGGTTTGAAAAGACCCCGTATTCGCAAAGATTTTCTATGGAAGTCGATGTCAGAGGGGGGACTGGGGCTTCCTAATCTGACCATATATTATTTAGCTGCTCAAATTTCTGCCCTGCAAGATGTATATATGAGAGAGAGGGAGACACGAACCTGGGTGGTGCTGGAAAGTGTGGGTAATTCCCTAAGTCTGACATCCTCCACCTTCACCTCAGTGTTGAATGGTAAATCTTTACAAAAAATTAATAATCCTTTTTCAAGAATTACGATTAGGATCTGGCTAAAGGCTCATGAAATAATGAACTACTCTCCCGCCCTTTCTCTGGATTCCAGTATTAGGGGGTGTTTGTGGGAGGAGGAGAGAATTCGGACCCCACAGATGAGGACTTTTGATAGATGGGATAGAAAAAGTCTGCTGTATTTGGCACAATTATATGAGGATGGATCTATAATCTCCTACCCAGTACTGCCGAGAAGATATAATTTATCCCCCCAAAGTTTTTTTTTTTACATACCTTCAGATTTGCTCTCAACTACAGGCATGGGACCCGAACAGAGTATTGCTCTGTTCCCTCTTGAGGAACTCTTATGGCAGGCAACATCCGTGACTAAAATAAGGGTCATGACTGTAGCTTATAAATCCCTTCTGCTCTCCTGAACCTGGATCTGAGTTTAAAACAAAGATGGGATAAAGATTTGGGGGATGACACCATGTCGCTAGGTGACTGGCAGATGATCCTGAGAAGGGGTATGCAGTGTTCTATAAATAATAAAATTAGAGCTATCCATTATAACATATTTCATAGAGTATATTTCACTCCAGTAAAAGCTTATGAAATTGATCCGGACCGTTCAGACAAATGTCCAAAATGTCAGGTAAGACGGGGTAGCTTTATACACCTGTTATGGGAATGCCCTGCCATACAATCGTATTGCGAGGAAATTGTATTTATTATGCAAAATACCTTACATGACTCACAACCAGTGGGGGTCCAAGAAGTAATATTAGGTCTCCCGGGGACATCTTCGGGGGTAAAGGTCTCGACCATCCCTTATGGGCCTTGGGCATGGCGGTGGGGAAGCAGATGATTGCCCAGCATTGGGAACAAGATACAACTCTGACAGTGACGGAGTGGGCACAAAATCTTCTTCAGTGTATGAAACTGGAGCATACCCAACTCTGGGCATCAGGGAGATTAAAGAAATTTACTAAGATTTGGGAGCCCCTTGAAATTGCTATCTCCCAGAATTAGTTCCCCACGTTATAAGGTAGAATAACTAAGGAATCTCGGGGGTTTTCTTGGTCCGCTTCTTCTCTCCATTGTCTCTACCTCCTCCCTTAGAAAATTTATCCCCTCTGGTCCTAATTTTGGGTCCAGGTACAAGGCCAGCTTTGGCCTCACAGAAAAAAAGCAACCGGGCCTTTTACACGCACATTCCAGGAAATTCTAACTGCTTCTCTGAATAAACAAGGATACTGAGATCTCCAGAGTCAAAGACTACTATGATAACTATGTGCACATCTAAGTATTAATGGAGAGTAGTACATGTTTATAGCTCGGATATCAAGGTCAGTAGAATTGTTAGAGGGATGTCTGTATACTACAAATGGTACTATACATATAAATTTGGAGATATGTAAGAAATGATTGTAACTTTGACCCCCTATCTCTCAGGGGTAGTTCCAGTGTGTCATCCTACAATAAATAAAGTTTGAAAAAAAAAAAAATTTGCAGACCAATAGTACTTTGTCCATATTTTCCAAACTTTTGGAGTGAATGGTCTACAAACAACTATATGAGTGTTTAGAGAAGTACAGTACTCAAAGTTGACAAAATTTCAATCTGGCTGCAGGGAGGGTTATTCACCGGGCATCACACTCACGGACTTCATTTCCAGGTGGCACATGTGTTGGATGGAGGCGAGTCCACGGGTGTGGTGTTCGACGACCTGTCTAAAGCATGTGATTTAGTAGACCACAAAAGTTTGATTGCCAGGATGAAACAGACAGGACTAGCTTCTCCCCCGACAGGCTGGTTTGCTTCCTACTTAAGCCAGAGTAGGCAACAGGTTGTAGCAGATGGTCAGTTATCAGAACTGGGATAGTTAACATAAGGCATGCCTCAAGGTTCTATATTAGGGCCACTGTTATTTGATTTATATAAATGAGCTTCCAAACTACATCAAAAATATACAAATTAGGCTTTATGAGGATGACATTGTTCTACTGGCTTCAGCAAAAGACCATCAATCAATGGTAAACAAACCACAAACAATTTTTTACAGATTACATAATTGGTTTTGTGAATAAAGATTGCTTCTTAGTCCTAAAAATGTAACAGTTATGGTATTTCAAAACAAGCAATCTAAAACTAGTTTGACAGATGTTCACGATGTAGGTATTCTTACTCTGAAGGGTTCAAAATTAACAGTAACCAATCGCTGGCCCGGTGGCATGGAGGGTTGAGG
Source organism: Neoceratodus forsteri (assembly GCA_016271365.2). NCBI lineage: Eukaryota > Metazoa > Chordata > Ceratodontiformes > Ceratodontidae > Neoceratodus > Neoceratodus forsteri. The sequence goes on along the minus strand of CM057449.1, from coordinate 910,060,609 downwards.
TGCTGGACGCCACACCTCGTGCCATGCCATGGCCCGGGTTCGGTGATGGACTCAGGTTGCCGGGGGTCAGCAGAGGAAGGGGAGGATGGAGCATCCACAGGACAGCTCTCCTCTCCCTCGGGAGGGATCCAGGGTTGCTTGGTGTCCTGGCGGCCTCTGATAGAGATCGGGGGTACTGCAGGTACACCAGCCAGTGTAGGGGGTGGAGCGTGGCAGACACCAGCAGGGCAGTCATGCGCAGGCATCATTGTATGCTGCGCTCCAGAAGAGGAAACTACTAAGAAAATTCCCGTCCTCGGGGATAGGTGATGGCACCTCCGCCCCGCCAAGCCACACTCCAGCACCGGGCTTCGGTTCCCTCCAGGCCCGACCGCACAGCCGGCACATTAAACTAAAGATAAAGTGCCCTGGGCGGATAGGGCGACCCCACCTCTGGGGGTGCAGAGCCAGGTGATCTGCCAGGCTGATGTGGGGGGGGGGGGGAGCTTCAGGTAGGAGGTAGAGTTTGCGGTGGTGGAGGATGCCGGAGAGTGTTCCCCGATGGTCAGAGCAGAAAAAATGTACAAAAATAAAAACCAGTAACCAATCAGTACGAGTATTTGGGAGTTATATTATATAACTCCATGACATTTGAAATCCACATAAACACTGTAACCAGGAAAGCAAATTCAAGAATTGGGGCACTAAGAAGAGCGGGCTTCATGGTTACATGTAAAATGTGAAACACTAATACAGATAATCTTGCCTATTCTGGAACATAGGAACTTGGTGTTTGCAAATCAAAAGTCACTTGACAGAGTAAATTTAACATACCATACACTGGCAAGTATTTGTCTCACAATATTCTCATACAACCATTCACTATCTCATGTATAAAAAATTAAAATGGGGTAGTTTGATAGTTCGATGAAAAAACAATGGCTAGCTTTGAGCTTCAAGGTAAAAAATGGACTGATTAAGGGAAATTTACATTTTGGAAATGAGAAAAATGATAATAGATACCCCTTAAGGGATGTTATCCATAGAGGAGTAACTATTCCAAAAATATGGAGTAAATATGGACAAATTACAATGTTGCTAAATTGTGGAATGAAGTACCTCCAATAACAAGAAATATGCCTAAACTAAGCACTTTTGTTCAAGTTGTAAATGTGGATCTGACCGAGACTTGTATGTGCATGAGATGACTGAACGAGTTTATCTGTCCACATTTCATACTACGAGATGTGATTAATTGCTTGTTTTGTTTTTTGGAAAGGTGAAGGGATTTTTCCTTCATGTTTTGATTATGTTGTAATGTTTCATACTGTTCTAGATGTGACGGGTGGAAAAATGTGAATTGACAGTTGTTCAATTTGCCCCTAATGTGTGTGTGCTATTCTTGTAAGTCAGGGCTAACTACAGAACTAATGTACTCCAGGATTATATGTAATTATTTTGTTAAACTCTGAAGCTTGTATGTTTTATGCCAAAGCAGGACCACTTTGTAAAATGGGCCCCTTGGACCTAAAAAGTTTATAAGCCTGCCGAAAAATAAAATGTCGTTACTACTATTAATTAGATCCTTTGCTCCTCTAATTTCTTCAACAACCTTCTGTGTGGCAGAGTCAAATGCCTTGCTGAAGTCAAAACACAGTAAATCTACTGCTTGTCCCTTATCCACCACCATTGTTACCCAGTCAATGAATGCGATCAGGTAGAACTGACAAGACCTCCAGGGCACAAATGCATGCTGCTTACTATCCTGGACCCCATTTCTCTCCAGGTATTTCAGTGGGTCCTCTTTTACCAGTGTCTACATTCAGTTTAACTGCAATGAAGGTAAGACTGATGGGCCTGTAATTTGCAGGTTCTTCTCTGTCCCTGACCTTATGGAGCAGCACCACATCCGCTATCCTTCAATCCCTCAGAACAACCCGATTGAACTTCCAGTGACGTCACTGAACGGATGGCAGCTTGAACTCAGAGCTTTGTACATACCCACTTAACATTAATCCTGGACAACAAACTTACACATTCAGATCAAAAATGTGCCTATTCTGGCTATCACTATGGCCACCAGGCAGCAACTACTAGAAGGGTGTAAGTGCACTGAAGGTGGATATATCTATGGCTCCAAATGGGCTGCATCCATTTGTGCTAAAGGAGAGGGGGCAGGTTCTGACAGAGCCACTGACATGGTGCTTCAATAACTCACTGCACACAGGGATAGTACCCAGGGACTGAAGGGCAGCAAATATATTTCCCACGCACAAGAGCGGGAGCAACCGGGTAACTAAAGATCTGTCAGTTTATTATCCATAGAGGGTAAGCTACTAGAGACCAAAATAAGTCAGAGGCTGGGAAGATTCCTGGGTGCAAAAAGCCTTCAGGTCAAAAAACAACATGGTTTTTCAGTGGGTGGCAGTCCCGTCAGACCTCATCGATGTCTTTAATTCAACAATGATGGTTGTGGACAAGGGACAGGTGGCAGACATATAATATTACAGGAACTGTGTGCACCTTTTAAAGTGGGTATTGATATAATACCCTATCTAGGGTAAGGGTAAACAGGGGGAGAACAAGAAGCAAAAGGAGAGAACTTAAAATAAATAAATAAATAAAAAACTTGTCTAGGGTTAGGTGACAAAGGGATAAGCTAAATAAAAAAGAGGAATGTTAGAATTCTTAAAAGAAAAGAAGGAACCTTAAGAAAACCCCACCTAGGTAAACCAACAAGTGGAAATGGACACAAAAATGGAAACTCTAAAAACACCCTATCTGGGGTAAAGGCACAAGTTTAGGGAGGCAGTATAGCGCAGTGGTTTAAGGCTCTGAGCTGCAAATCTGGTGACATCCAGCAGACCAGACCTGGGTTTCAATCCCACAGCTTCCACTTGCATACTGTGTGATCCTGAGCAAGTCACAACTTCCCTGTGCTCCCAGGTCGCACCTGTAAAAAAGCTTTCAGCTTAGTGCACTACTCCTTGTTAAACAACTAAAAAAAAAAAAAAGTTCTTTACCAGATCACAAGCAGTGTATTATTAGGAATGTTGGGAGTGCTGCAGTGCAGTGGCTGTGAAGCAGTGGTCTTCAGGAAGACCTTTTGCAGACTGAGGTGCTGCCTCATTTGTTTGCACCTCTCTGGGCTGAGAGAGGTGGTCATTAGTCCGCAGGCCAAGTTGGCTAGGATTCAAATGACTTCTTCTCCCACCCACAGGCCACTAAGTCTACCACCATTGCCTCAGACTGTGCCAAGGAGGAGGGCCGGCTGGACAGTGGTGGACTTTGGGAAGGTGGGGGTGGAGGTTCAGGAGCACATTCCTCAGCCAGTCCCCCAAGTAACTCTTCTGCTGCTCAGGCAGAATGGGACTGTGAAGAGAAGGCATCTGATGTAGCATCCAGGGAGGATGTGAGGGTCCTCCATAACAGAGGCCACAAGTGACAGTGTTCTCACTGGGGCTTGAGGTCACTGATGTGAAGACTGATCTGGTCATTTGGTCCGATCATTGCACAGTGGAGTTCTGGTTCACCTCCACCCCTGTTGATGGTCCGCTACCGCCCTTTAAAAGGGTTGCACCCAGAGGAACTGATGGTGGAAATTAACTTTTCTGGTGTGAGTGTTGCTTGTGTGATGGGTGCATGTGAGGTGATGGCAGCCTATAATAGTACTGTCTCAAAGGCGTTCAACCTAGTCGCACTGATCCGTATATGACCCAGGTCTTTTCACTTGAGATCCTCATGGTTTGATGGGACTCTCAGGGGAAATGAAGACCAGGGATCAGAAGTAGGAGTGTTATTGGCAGAGGATTCGCAAACTGGCTTTGAGAATTCACTATGGTGAATATCAAAGGGCAATCAACCATAAGAAGACAGTGTTCCTGTCCAGGGAGATTGCTGCAGGGAGGAACAGACCATCTTTGCTTTTTTGAACTGTAGCTAGGCTAATCCATCCGGCCTGTCTGCAGCCAAAAAGAACAGTTTCAGTTGCTCAGTGTGAGGAGTTTGCTCTGTTCTTCTCTGACAGGTTGTCCTCCATTACGGCTGGGATCTCCCTAACAGGGCGGATGCAGTCCGGCAGTGGTGAGCCATGCATTTTCAGAGGCACTCTTGTTGTCTGAGGTAAGTTTAGGCCAGTGGGGGTGGCAGAGGTCATTGAGGTAATTTCCAAGCTGTGATCTTGAAGCTGTGACCCCCATACTGTGAACTGGACTCGGGCCCGACTCTTCTCTTAATGGGATGTATGGAGTCAGTTGGTCCAGTGTTCACTGAGATTGTTTGGTGTTTGCTTTTGGAGGGACTTTTTGCCTGACTCCTTGAAAGAGGCACTGGTGAAGCCCCTCCTAAAGAAACCATCTCTCGACCCTGACGTCTTGGCGAATTATGGACCAATCTCCAACCTCCCATTTTTGGGTCAGGTTGTTGAGAAAGTGGTAACTCTGCAGCTTGAGGCACACCTTGTGGCCTATGATATCTATGAGCCATTCCAGTCCAAATTTAGGTCAAGGCATAGCGCCAAAACAGCATTAGTCAGGGTGCAGAATTATCTCCTCAGAGTGAGAAACAGAGGGGAGTGGTCAATACTCATTCTCAAGCTCTCCTCAGCTAATGACAATGTGGACCACATAGTGCTGCTGGATTGCCTAAGGGAGCTCTGTGGACTCACTGGCACTGACATCAACTGCTTTGAGTCCTTTCTCACAGGCAGGATGTAGAAGTCAGTGATGGGGAATTTCTCCTCCTGTCTGAACCTGCCTTGTGGAGTTCCCCAGGGCTCAATCCTGTCACCTATGTTGTTTGCAGTGTACATGCTTCCCCTTGGTGAGATCATTAGACAGTACAGCTTGGGTTTCCACTGCTATGAAGATGATACCAAGCTGTACATGTCTTTTACTTCCAGGACGAGTGATGCTATGGAGGTGCTAAACGAATGTCTGGCTGAGATCCAAGACTGGATGTCCTCTAGCTGGCTGAGACTCAACCCTGACAAAACAGAGGTACTGGTGATTGAACCTGACTGCCAGCATGATGAGGGTGGTGCTGGGGTGGGAAAAGTGTTATTCCTGGGCCCTACTCCATTGGCAGCTTCTACTAAGGTGAAGAACCCAGGCATCATCCTTGACGATGGATTGACACTTGACGCTTAGGTTGTCATCTGAAGTGGCCAGGCACCCCTGCAGTACTGGTATCCCTAGACACAGAATAAGCATTTGGTAGGGTCTCTTGGCCCTTTCTGTTCAGTGCATTAAGAAAACATGACATTCCAGGAGCATTCATCAACTTGGTTAAGTCCTCTATACTAAACCACCTGCAAGAATATTCTGTAATGGGGTGTTTTCAGAAGCCTTTCTTCTTTGCAGAGGAGCCAGGCAGGGATGTCCTCTCTCTCCCCCCTTCTTTTTAAACTCTCCCTGGAGCCTCTAGCCTATAAAGTGCAAAATTACCCTACTATAAAGGGAAGCCACCTTGGAAGGGAACAATGCAAGTGTTCTATGAATACAGACAATATATTCATGTACATTACAGAGCCCAGGATGTCCCTGCCTGTAGTACTCAAAACTATTTCAGAATTTAGCAAACTGTCAGACTATAAATTAAATGTGAGTAAGACCATGGCTATGCCACTGAATCACGATGTGTTAAAGTCGGAGAGTACAACTTTAGGTCTACAGTGGTCATCCCACTCTGTGAAATAACCAGGTACTGTTATACAAAAAAGCCCCCAAAAGTGAAAAGAGGAAAACGTATGCAAGTTAGCAGCCAAAATCCAAGCATATCTAAACAGGTGCACTAAACTGCCGTTCTCCCTAATTGGCCGCATTAGTGTGGCAAAAATGAATATCCTGCCTAGACTGCTCTACCTTCTTTACATGTTGAACATAAGAGTCTTTAATTTGTAGTTTAACAAATTCATACCATGCTATCAAAGTTCATTTGGGATGGAAAAGTTGCTTGAAGAACATATAACAAACTACCAGCACTCAAAAATAAAGGGGGCTTGAAAATGCCAAAATTTCTACATTACCACCTGGCATCACACTGCAGTAAGTACTTGAAATGAGGTCAGGATGATAAACAACAAGAGAGATATAACCCTCAGTGGCTGTAAATCGAGGAAAGACAATGCACAGAGCAGCATCTCTCAGCCAGGGCTATACTGCACTGCAAGGTAAAGTCAATACCTAGAACACTGTGGAACATGCCAATAGACACCTCTGCAAAAGTTCTTCGACAACCCTGTGGGCAGTTAAAGCTTAATACCTATACAGATGCAGGCCAACTCAATCTAAGGAATCCAAACATCTGCACAAGAGGAAAACCAGCAAATGGACAGCCTTGGAACTCCCTGCAGATCCTCTCAGTAGACGACCTTTCCCTAGGAAGAAGGTTAATCCCGCATAGTACATTCCAAACAAGACACAGATTATCAGGTAATAATACATTTAAATTCCTACAATTACCCCATGCCATAACATGCAATTCAGGACCCACACCGTGGAACACTGTGTCACAAACACACTCAGCAGGTCAGGCCCTGTGCTCCCACAGTGCCAAACTCCGAGCACAATAGTGTGAACAGGTAACAGACAGGGTAACCCTCCTGTCTGCTTTTGGGTCTGAATCACCTTTAATCTCAAGTTCTGGGGAGATTCAAACTGTAAACCTTATGCTAGCGTACTCAAATGTACAGGCTCAGATACATACCCTCTTCAGGGATTGCGGTACAATCTTTTGCCAGGGGTACCAAGCCAGGCTTCCAAAATGAACCCTTAAAACTCTATAAAAGACCTTAGATATATTCGTACCTTTTCCCAGTTTAGTAACACCATCAAGCTGTTTAAACAATTGTCAGATTTAACCATCTATAAGTCACATGCAAAAAGAACTGGCAGACACCCAGGCAGTCTTTCAAATAATAGGTACTTTACTAAAAGATGATAAAAATATGAAAAATGTAAACACAGAACAATATATCGAAGAGCTCACAATCACATAAAAGAACAAGGGTAACGTGCCAAACAAACTCTACCACAATACAATTAGACCTTTTCTATCTAAGGTATTACCACTGTAAGTACCTTCAAAGTTAGATAAGAGACCTGTCTTTCTTGAGTCCCAAAATGATAAGTCATATTCCCCAGTTACTAGGATACATTTCACCTCCATCTCCCCACCCACTTGGTGAGTCATCTAGCTCCTCCTTTTTAGAATTAAAAAAATACAAACGATGATTTCCTGTCAGGAGATATATTAAATAATGTGACATCGGCAAAACTCATTTCCCAAATTATGAGTCTTTGATCAGCCAGTTCCTTTGAAGATTTACAACCCTGCAATCCCTCACCTAGGTGTGAGATAACCATGTCCTGTCCTGTAATAAAATGTATATTTTAGTTTTCCAACTTCAAAGCATGTCATAAAAAGGCCATAAAATGCAATTTCTCAAGGAAGTTAATTACATTACAGAGATCTCCTGGTCAATTTAATACATCCTGTAGCTTCAGTGAAACCTGGTTTTGGGGGAGAGGGGGCATCCATGGAAGCAGACTTGCATACTATATTTGTATATTACAAATATCATACAGCAATCATAACCAGCTGACCAAGCGTCACACACTGCACATTCAGCAAGCCTAGCTCCAATAAGCGAACTACTGTAGCTCATGGGCCTAATGCCATCTCTACTTTGTATAAGGCAATCAACAAAGCAAAGCAGGGACAGAATGCAGAGGGTAGTGGTAAACGGAGTTAAATTCGAGGTGGGGGTGACTGGCGGGGTACCACAGGATCAGTTCTGGGGCCAGTAATAGTCAATGTTTTTGTCAGTGACACTGCGGATTGACTGGAGGGGAAGATATGTCTCTTTGAGAATTACACAAAGATCTGCAATAAGGTAGAAAGTCCAGGAAGGGTGGAAACATGAGAAGAGACATAGCTAAGCTGGAAGAATGGCCTAGAATGTGGCAGCTTAGATTCAATGTGAAAAAGTGCAAAAATCATGCACTTGGGGCACAGGAACCCAGGGGAAGACTACATGATGGGCAGAGAGTTGCTAGAAACCACACAACAGGAAAGGGATCTGGGGTGATCATATCAGATGACTTAAAGTGGCCAAACAATGTGCCAATGCGGTGGGGGAGAGCCAGTGGTATGCTAGGGTGCATAGGGAGAGGTATCACCAGCAGAAGAAAGAAGGTGGTAATGCCACTGTACAGGTCATTGGTGAGGCCCCATTTGGAGTACTGTGTCCAGTTCTGGAGGCCACATCTCTGAAAGGACATAGATAAGGTAGAGGTTGTTCAAAGGAGGGCAACAAAAATGGTGCATGACCTACACCAGAGGTCATACAAGGAGAGATTGGAGGAACTCAATATGTATACCATGGAAGAGAGGAGAGAGAGGGGAGACACAATTGAGACCTTTAAGTACCTGAAGGGAATAAATAAGGTACAGGAGGGCAGCATATTCCAGATGAAAAGATGTTCTAAAACAAGGGAACATGACTTGAGACTGGAAGGGGTAGACTAAGGGGCAACGTGAGAAAGTACTTCTTCACGGAAAGGGTGGTGGAGGCATGGAACAGCCTGCCAGCAGAGGTGGTGGGGGCAAAGTTGGTGGGGGAATTCAAGACTACATGGGATAGACAGGTGGGAACCCTGGTGGTTCAAAAGAATAGGTGATACCATAGATCAAGTAGGATCTGTGGCACTTTGTGTAGGTAGGGAAAAAGGGACAGACTGGATGGGCCTGGTGGTCCTTATCTGTCATCAAATTATATGTTTCTATGTTTTCTAGATGGAGAAGAATCAGGATCCTACTGGAATCAAACCCTGCCCCCGTTAACAGGGAAAGACAACAGGAGCGCATATGGGAGAATCTACATAAATATATGAAAACTGAAAACCTTAGACTCATGCAGTTTAAGATATTATGGAACTTATACTATACTCCAGTTAAGTTGACCAACAGGGGTCACCTCAACTCCAAGGAATGCACAAGCCATGAGGGAAAAAAGAGGGAATGAGTTAATGCCAACCTCTCAGAGAAGGTATTAAAAGCAGAATAGACCCTCTGTTGGGTCTTGAGGAAACCTTCACCCCAGAAATATGCATACTGGGTGACCACGTAAAGAGACTGCTGGGAGCCCAAAATAATCACACAGCCCTAATCTCACTGACAGCGAAAAGAGTCATCCTGGGTCATCAGATGGATTCAGAGGTGCCATCTTACAAAGAACTGCACAATGATATCTTGGAGACACTGAGAAATGAAGAAAAAACTACTGCCAATGTGAACAACAGATTTCACACTTATCAAAAGTGATGGGTGAAACTACATACACTGCTGGAGATAACAGTGCAATGAGTAAGTAATATCTTGTTACCAATACTGTCATGATTAAACTAAAGTAGGTTTGACAATGACAAAAAGCCAGACTTAGGTGATATACAACACATCAGTGTTGTACCTTGTGTGAAGAATGTGACGTTGTGTATTGTAATGTTATGTCTGTTACAGAAAACTTAAAGTACACTAATAAAAAAAAAGAACCAATGGTCACTGCCACTGTTGTTTTTACTTCAGAATCAGCTGGTCTACATGGAAATGCAGCTGAATGGCATTCAAATCGGGCTATAGTAGGGATTCGAATGAGCCAATGTCAGTCAGGACCACTGACATCAAGAACTGTATCATACACATGCATCTTACATGTGTATTTGAGAGGCGGTACATGTGGCTGACATGTCACTTAGGAAAATGGAGAACAGAATGGGAACTAAACCTTGGTGAACTCCCATATCTATTGGGAGGAGGGAAAAGGAAGTGGCCCTGACTACATAAACAGATTCACCATGGTTTGAAAAGAACTGAAGCAGATGGTATCCTACTGGACAAACCTGGACTGAAGAGCTTGTTCAGAGTGTGTGTGTGTGTGTGTGTGTGTGTGGGGTGATGGTAGAATGACTCAGTCAGAAACCAGACTATAATGGTCAGAGGAAGAAAAAAAACAGTTAAAAAGCTGGTTAGGAAGTGAACTGTGAGACCTTGGCAACAGAAGGGCAGAAGGAGTTTGATCTGTAAACCACTGGGGTAGAGGTATCACCCTATTGCATAAAGGGGTAACAATGACACATTTTATCTTCCAAGTCTGGGGTACTATAGAGGAGAGAGAAAAGAGGTTCAAAAGGAAGCTGACAGGAAAGCAGTGATGGGTAGGGGCAGGAATACGAGTGCCAGGTTGAAGGCATCAGAGCTACTCTGGGTTTTGGAGGGCCTAGAGAGAGTGAAAGGGAGAGACTGGGGAGAAACCTTTTGTTGTTTTGCAATTTGGATGATGAGGTGGAGACATTGTGTGCAAGGGTGTGGTAAAAAAATGGGCTCGTCACAGCTGGCAAAATACCTGTTGATAATGTCAGCAACTTTCAGGGGAAGAAAAGTGGGCATCATGCACTCTGCTAATGGAAAGGACAGTGAAGACTGAAAAATAACAGCATGGGAATCGGCAGTGAAGACAGGTTCAGTACACTTCTGACCTACGTCAGTCAACTGGAGAGTTGGAAAAGTTCAAACTTGCATTAGGTTTATAAAGTTCTACTGATATAGATGTTTAGTGATCCTTTTTTTCTTATTAGAATTTCTTTCAAAAAAAGCCTTCAAGTCTTAAAATATCAATCAATTTCTGATAACTGTACACATTAAAACCATCATCATTAACTGCTTCGCAAGCATACTGCAGGTGCCAGAAAATAATTAATACACAGAGGTGAACACATCCTTCTTTAAGCTGATATCCCACTGTGTTACTGCTGGGCTCTCCTCACAGCCCAACAGAATGTCCTTGTTAGTCATTAACATAAGAGACTGAACTCCGTAAGTAAAGGCTGTCCAGTGAGTAACATGCAGACTAAAATAAAATTAAAAAATGTATCTGGCATAAAAAATGCATTGCTCCAGACAGCTGAGTTATTGATTTGTTCCCCAGTGAATAAGGTTTGATAACCTTGGTTAATTTTAACACATGGCATTTAAGGATGATGTACCATGCATCTCAGAAAAAATGTAGAATTCTAAACTGAGCAGGTTCAGTGGTGTGGGGACAATGCACTGCCATGCTGCCAGGGAGACCATGGTTAATAAAGGGAGAGTCCCTGAATCCCATACGGAGGAAGAAGTGCTTCCTGGAGGTGAGATGCACAGATCTAAGGGAGGAAAGAGCAGGCCACACAGCATACATGCTGGTGCTGCTCGGACAGTATCTGATGGAATAGTATGCCTTTGGATACAACTGAATTTCTCAGATACCAGGTACCACTGTAAACTGCTGGTATCCAGCTATTGGATCCAATCAGCTAGGATTCAGCTGAACTATACGATGAGACTATCTGGGATCCAAGGCAGACATACAACCTCGGATCAGAAAACTGAGACAAATAGATGGACTATCCATCAGATCCCATTAGGATAGTCAAAAGCACTAGCTGAGCATCACTAGGTCATGCACCCCCTCCTAGCAGATAAAGAAGTGGCATTGGTGTTACTTGTGAAGGGAACTGCTCAACTGCATCCTGACTGGAAGAAGGTGCAGACATGCTGTCCCAACTGTTGAGATGAGAACAGGAAGCAACAAAGGGACAAAAATGCCCCCTCATCCCAAAAAAAAAGACAAGAAAAAAACTCTCTATCAACTAATTAGTTAATACTGGCAAAGATCTGCTTATATATTTACCTTGATTAGGAGCCGGTTATAGGGCTGTGTTTGACTTTTAGAACTGTTAGAACTGTTTAGCTCTGCTAAATTATTTTACCTAGATTAGGAGCTGGTTGTAGGGCGGTGTTTAAACTGTTAGAACTATTAGAACTGCTAAATTATTTTTACCTAGATTAGGAGCTGGTTTCTAGGGCTGTGTTTTAACTGTTAAAACTGCAAAGGGCTGTAACTATGTTTTTAACACCACCCCAATATGGCTACTTGGAGAAGTGTGCGGTGGGGTAGTATTCCATGGGGAGGAGACTGGGCCAAGGGGGAACGCCCAAATATGTATGGTGAAGGGCACTGTGGGTGGCCTCCAGCCACCAGGGCAGGCATCTTTGGAAGAGCTGTAGGGTGCAGTGGATGTGGGGCAGCAATAATACTAAATTGGGCCCGGAGGGGGGAGGGTGCCCACTCCGTAGGCAGTTATTGCAGATCAGGGGACAGGCAAACTGGGTAAGGATGCAACTGGAGGCACTGAGGGGTGCGATGGAAGTGACTGGGAGGGGTTGTGGGCAGCAGGGGGGAAGTAAGGGTACGAGACTGGGATACGTTTCATCAAACAGGCGGAATTAACTTATGGAGCGTGGACTTGTAGCAAGGGGCGCAGATGCCAGGGAGGAAAGCAGTAGAGAAAACTGTTCAAATCATAAGAGGAGGGAGGGTGACAGGAGAAGTGGGGTTGGCAAGGGGCAGCCTAGAGGGGCGGTCAGTGGGAAACTGGGTCAAAAGCATGAGGTTAGCATTGAGTGTTACAATAAGTTTGAGCCATTACGCAACTTTGAAGGAGAGGAAGGGGCGTGTGGAGATGAGGGGATATGAATGAGGCTGGAGGGAGAGAACTGGGAAACCGGAGAGGGATAGGGACTGAGAAAGGAAACTCAAGCAATCGATCTAGCAGGGGAAGCGGTAAATCAAAGGTCAAGCAGGGAGAGGTGGGAAATCGGATAGCAGGCGTGGGTAGCTGAGGGCACAACTGGAGGGAAAGGAGGAGAAACAGAGTCAAAGAAGGGGCACCCTTCAAAGGGGAGGGTCTGCACCAGAGAGGGGTCTCTAGGTAAGGGGGAACTGCAGGGGGCACCGGGGGGTGAGATTGAGGAGGAGGCTGGAGAGAGAAATAGGAATATCACCATGATCAGTGCCATAGGTAATGATGGGGTAGGGAAAAAGGAGGAGCCTAAACAGGGTGACTGAGGAACTTGGGCATAAAAAGTACAGCAAGAAGGGAGGAGACAAGGGTTCTCTCACAGGAGGCAGGAGGACATCCAGGGGAAAGAGAAAGACGGAAAAGGGGGGGGGGAGGTTGGGTCAGGAGCACAAAAAGGAGGTAAACAAAAGACTGAGGGGGACACTAAGGTACTCCTGCTGGGGGACTCCATGATTAGGGGTATTCACTGGGCAGGGCAGGGGGATGAAAAATCCAGGTGAGTTAAAGTAGTGGGTATCTCTGGTCTGACGGTGCACAGGGCAAAGTTCCTGGTATATGAGCTAGCAAAGGACTGTGGAGGATCACCAGACTTCCTGGTGCATCTGGGGACAAATGATATAGAGGGAAATAGTGTACTGGAAATCTAGGCAAAGTTCCAGGAACTGGCCAGAGTTTGCCAGGATAATACATGCACAGTTTCCTCCTCGAAAATCTTGCCAGTACCAAGAGCCACTGTGGAAAACAAAATGAAGATCACGGAGGTAAATGACTGGCTCAGGCAGTGGGGGAAAGAATGGGGGACTAGGGTGTTGGGATAAAGGACTGTACGCCAGGGATAGGCTTCACCTAAATCCGATAGGGAAGAAAGTCCTAAAACAGGGGATGGCGGATTTCATTCCGGCTAGGTGGGGTTTAAACTTGTAAAGGGGGGAAACGGGGGCCTGACCTGACCATACATTTCACGGGTGGGCCTGGTCTTCATCCGCTGGGGAGGGTTGTATGAATGCCTAGGGGAGAAAGGTTCCATTGGTGAGGATGGAGGGAGGACGTATAAAAGGACCAGGGTGGGCATGCTAAAGGGGGTAGGGACAAGGGTTGTGGGGTGTTAAATGCCAGGAGCCTGGGGAACAAGATGCCGGAGTTCCAGGCCTTGTTGGTTGAAAGAGGGGTAGCTGTAACAGCGGTCACTGAAACTTGGGCCACCCCTAGCCACGGCTGGGAACTTAATGTGAGTGGGTACACAGTGCTTAGGAAGGATAGAAAGGAGGGCAGAGGGGAAAGAGGAGCTATGCTCATTAGGGATAACATAGTGATTATTAGGGCAGAGGAAGCAGAGGGAAATGTGGAGGCCTTATGGGTCACTTTGCGAACCCCCGCAGGAAGGAAGATTAAGATGAGAGTGCTATATAGGCCCCAGGGCTGGTGGAGGATCTGGAGGATTGTCTGCTGGATAGCATTAAGGGCCAGTGTGGACCGGTAGGGGAAGGAGTGGTGTTGATGGGGGACCTAAACATGCCAGCTACTGACCGGGGAACTATGACATCCACAGTGGCCAAGGGGCAGAGGCTGCTGGATGGCTTTCAGGATGTGTTCCTCACTCAGCAGGTGTTGGAGCCAATGAGGGAGAGTCGTGTCCTGGATGTGGTTCTTGCGGACAGGGATCTAGTATGGGACCTGGTGGTGGAGGATCCCCTGGCAGGGAGTGAACATGACACGGTCTAGTTTCGGCTAAATTTTGGGGGTAAGGGGATAGTTCCAGGACAATAACTGTTGATTTTAGGGGGGCAGACTTTAAGGGCATGGGAGAGATTCTCAAGGAGCATTTGAGAGAGATTACACCAAGGTTGGATGTAGAAGGTAGGTGGGATGTCATAAAATGGGGACTACAGGAGACCATCAGGTCCTGTGGGTAAAGTGCAAGGGAGAGAGATCTCGTAAACCATGCTGGTGGTCCAAGGAGGTCCAGGAGGCAATAAGGAAGAAGAGGGCTGCCTACAGCAGATACAAGAAAACAAGATGGGGTAGGGATAAGGAAAACTACCACCTTGCAGCCAGGCAAGTCACCAGGGTGGTGAGGGGGCCAAAGTCAGAAAAGAGCAGAGGCTTGCCCAGGGGATACGGGGTGGGGAAAAGGGGTTCTTTAGGTATGTTGGGGAGTGGAGAAAGATCAAGGGCCAGCTCGGCAGATTGAGGACAAACAGGGGGTGGGTGGAAAGTGCTAGGGAACAGGTGGAGGTATTGAATGATTACTTTGCCTCAGTGTTCACTAGGGAGGGGGCTGGGAAATTTACAAAGCAGGAGCTAAAGGAGTTAGACTGGGCAGCAGGCAGGATTGCTGGAGCACCTGATAAAGAACAAGATGTTGGGGGAGTATCTCAGGGGTATCGCATCAGGATGGATCTACTAAAGGGGTGGGGGAGGGACCGAAGATGCTATCCCCATCGGCTGGGTGTGGGCAGCCCTTAAATCCCTTAATAAGGACAAATCTCCGGGGCCGGATGGCATACATCCCAGAGTTCTGTGGGAGATGGCAGATGTTCTGGCTGCACCTCTGGCGGATCTCTTTAACATGTTGCTAGAGACCGGGTGGGTGCCTAGGGATTGGAGGATGGCACGTTGTGCCCATCCATAAAGAGGGATCGAGGGAAGTGCCGGGAAACTATAGACCCGTCAGTTTGACGTCGGTGGTGCGGAAGATGATGGACAGTATACTCAAAGAACGACTGGAAGGGTTCTTGGAGGAGATGGGATATCAGGACAGTCAACAGCATGGGGTTTGTGCCAGATAGATCGTGTCAAACTACCCTTGTGGAATTCTATGAATGGGTAACATCAGACCTCAACAGGGGGAGGCCAGTGGATGTACTGTTCTTGGACTTTAGCAAGGCGTATGCCTTGGTCCCTCAAAACGGCCTACTGGAGAAACTGAGGGGGATGGGGGCAGGCCCACTTGGTGGTCAGATGGATCGGGAACTGGCTTGCTGGGTGCATTCAGAGGGTAGTGGTCGGCGGGGAGGTCTCATCTCTTGGGGGGGGGTTACTAGTGGGGTACCACAGGGCTCGGTTCCTGGGCCACTCCTGTTTAATGCCTATCTCTCTGATATCAGGAAAGATATTGGATGTGAAATGAGTCTCTCTGCGGACAACTCTAAGCTTGGGGCAGTGGTACAGGGGGAGGAGGGGAGGTTGGCCCTGCAAAGGGACCTGAATACTCTGGATAGGTTGGCCTGCACCTGGAAATTAAATTTTAACTCCTCCAAGTGTAAGGTGCTGCACCTTGGGTGGGGTAATCCCAAACATGGGTACACCCTAGGAGGGGATAAGTTGAAGACCACGGCAGGGAAGAAAGACCTGGGAGTCCTGGTGGATGTCAACATGAATAATTCAGAGCAGTGTAGGAGGGCTGCAGTCAAGGCAAACAGGATGCTGGGCTGCACTGCAAGGGGGATTACCTCAAGGAGCAGGGAACTGATTCTGCTGCTGTACAATGGCCTGGTTAGGCCACACCTTGAGTACTGTGTGCAGTACTGGCGGCCGTACTTAAGGAGAGACATCCAGCTCCTGGAAAGGGTTCAGAGGAAAGCAACCAGAATGATCCGGGGACTGGGGAGTTGACGTATGAGGAGAGACCGGAGGACCACAACCTGTTCTCGCTGGAGGAGAGGAGGGATAGGGGGGCATGACTGAGGTCTTCAAGTACCTCAAGGGAATCAATAGGGTAAATCAAGATGCAATTTTTAGGCTGAAAGAGGCTGGAATCACCAGAGGACATAGTTGGAAGCTCGAAGGTAAACGGATGGGGGGAAGGAGGAGGCGGTATGTCACTGAGAGAGTGGTGGAACCGTGGAATGCGCTGCCCCGGGAGCTGGTACTAGCTTCTACGGTGGAAGGTTTCAAGACAGGGTGGGACAGGTATAGGCAAGGTATGAAGCAGAGGTTGGCGTGTCCGGGGGCTGGGATGGTGGGAAGGAGAAACAGGAAAGGAGGCAGGGAAATGGCTTTGGTACCCACCCAGGGTTCTGAAGCACGAGCAGACTCGATAGACCATAATGCCTACTCTCTGCTGGCATCTAGTATGTTAGCTTGCCAAAGCATGAAAGATGAGATTTTTAATAATTTACGTGTGTGATGGTACAAAACAGGTTAACTGTCATATACAATATCTAAAAATCCTTAAAAAAAAGATCATGAAAATTTGAAGTGTATCCAAATAATGTCCATAAAATTTTGAAAAAAGTCTTTACAGAAGTTTTTTTTTCCCCAACCCATCACTGAGTTTGCATTAATGCATACGGAGACCACACTGAAAGGAAGCGAGACTGTGTCGACATGGCTTGAGACTGTGCTGATGTAAATTTACTTCATGTCAAAGTACACTTGCTTTGCTTTGACTGCATCTCACTTTGAGCTGACAATCACAACCGTAAAGACAGGTTACTCACCTGTAACAGTACTTCTAGGAATGGTACATGATGTACATCCACACTTCTGGCAGTGTTCATTTCCCCTTTAATTCCTGCTGGAACGTCTTCAAGCTGGTTCCTCCCATCCACGCAGATGGTAAATCCTTCACCACCACCCCGTGACATCAAATCTTACCCGCTGGAAGCAAGACAGGTGTGCCACTTGCCAGGGGAGGTCGGATGGGTCAGTGTGGATGTACATCATATACCACTCCTAAAATTACTGTTACAGGCGAGTAACCTGTCTTTCTAGACACGTGGATATGATGCATGACCCACACTTCTGGCAGACTCCTAGCACTTCCCTGGGAAAAGAGCACGAGGCACACATCCCCTATTTAGAAAATAGAGATTGGAGAACTGAGGCCCCAAAATCAGAATCCCGGCGTTACGCAAGGTCAATGTGGTAGTGGGAAATGAGGGTGTGTGTTGACTTCCAGGTAGCAGCCCTGCAGATTTCCTGGATAGGAACATCTGTGGAAGCAGCCACTGAGACAGTGGTACGATAGGTGGAATAAGCCCATAGCCCTACGGGAGGCTCCCTACCTGCCAACCTATAGCAGAGGTTGATTCAGGAAACCAGCCACCTGCCAGTCGTCTGTTTAGCTGCCTATCTGCCAGGTGCAGCTTTAGCATAAGTGACAAAGAGCTGGTGAACCTCTCACCAAACTCCAGCAGTGCACTCCTTGTAATAGGCAAGTGCTCACTGCAGGTACAAAGTATGGAACCTGTGCTCGGCCTCTGAGGTGTGATTGGTGAAGTACAGCAGGAGACTGATCACTTAGTTAAGGTGAAACTCAAGCACAACCTTCAGGAGGAACTTCGGGTTAGGGTGAAAAACAACCTTGTCGCTGTGGAAAACCAGGTAAGGAGACTCCACCAAGAGCACCTGGAGTTCACTGATCCTTCTGGCTGATGAGGTAGCCACCAGGAAGGTGGTCTTCCATAACAGGTGAGACGTGTCCACCAACTGGTGGAGGTGACAGAGTCCAAGGTGGCATTGGACATCTCCATGTGAGTAAGGTGTCCTTCCATCCCTGGCCCGAACAGGTCGGTGCCCAAGAAGGGGATATTTGACAACTTGTGCTGGGTATCTGCCGAATAAATGGAGATCCACAGCCATGTGCCACCACGGCAGACAGGGGACCAGAAGCAGGAGTCGCTGATGTCCATGACTGTCTGGAGCTGCTGTTTGACCACTGCTCAGCCCTGGTCCCGGACTTGCTTGACTGTGGTCTGTAAGTCAGCCGGGAGTTTGGGAAGCAAGTCATCGAGAGTGCCAAGCAGGGCATGAGTGAAGCGGGCCATCAAAAGGGCCGAACTTGCCAGCTGAAGGCTGAGCGAAGAGGCCGCACAGACCTTCTTGGTCATGTGAGCCAACTTTTTGGATTCCTTGTCCATGTTCCCGACATTGCCGGTATGCCGAAAGACCAAGTCGACTACCAGACCCTCAGTTGAGGGATGCTTGATGAAACCCAACAGAAAACCCATAGTGACCGCATACTTGCAGGCCATATGGGCCGATGGCACAGGGCAAGAGGCAGGGTGCTGCCAAAGCTCCAGAGCGGAGCCAAAAATGGCCTCGGAGACTGGGAAGGCTACCCCTGGGATGTCCCCCCCCCAATCAATAATTTTGGTCAAGGGATACTTGGCCCATTTCTTGATGGGCTCCATTGGGATCCTGGTGCAGTCTGAAATCAAACAATGCAATCCCCTGAAAGAGGTGGGACCATACTCCGTAGACAAATCCTCCCCTGACTCAGCGTCCAACAGACAGGAACGCACGGAGGAGTCCTCAGACTCCGAGGGTTCATCAAAAAGCAGTCGACTGCCACAGCCATCGCTGACCCTACAGGGTCTGTCGGGAGTCATGGTTACCAACAGCCGACGAGGAAGCCTGGGAGCGGTACCTGCATCCTTTGGAGGGGGCCTATCTGCTTATGAGAGCGCTCCACCTGGATGGGCGGAGAGGCCAGAACAGGCCAGATGGAACCGGCCGAGCTGGAGTAGGCTATGGCCTCGGTGGTGGAAGTCATGGAAGAGTCAGGGTGAGGGATGGAATCGGCTTAACCCTGGTAGACATGAGCTGATGCCAAATGAGTTCTTAGTAGCACCAGCGCATTTTGAGTTGGAGCCTCTCCTCCCTCAAGGAGGAGGAGGAGGAGGAATGGTGGTGCTGACTACCCAAATGCCAAGATTAGAAAAACCAATGTCGGCATGGGCTGCTTGACTCTGGACTTTATGATCGCAACCTCGACCGTCGGGGAAGCCAACAGCAAGAATCGGATGGAACCGGCGAAAACAGAGGATCCTCCAGGGTAATGGGATCCCGATGATTAGTGACTGGGTCAGCATGCTGGTCTGACCCACCCTGAGATGTGACAGGTAGGACCGGAGTCCTAGAAGTGAGGTATCCACCTCATCCTGCGACAGCACATTGACTGACTCAAGAAAAATCTTGGCAGGTTGGTCAACAGGCGTCTAGACCGACTGGCCCGACGGGGAGATTGTGGAGCCAGCTGCCTGGACGGAGGGATCGACCATAGCCAAAATCTCCTGAGAAGTGCAGAATCTGAGGCTAAAGAGCACTTGTGATCCCACGATTGATGACAAGACTTCTTTTTAGTCTCCTTTTTTGAAGATTTGGAGGATTTTGTGCCCTTAGAGGGGCCCTGCCCAAGGGTGGGAATTGACTGGCACAAATCCCTAAATGCCCCCATGAAGGTGGAGCCAAAGGAAAGTGGCACAAAGGTTGAAGCCGAAGGGCATGCTCCACGCTCTTCAAAAGCCGCAAGTCGATCTGCAGACCCCACAGCCATGGAGCTCGTCCGATGGGCCTCTGTTGACCTAATGAGAGGCTACTCCCATCCATCTGGGCACCCTAAAAGTAGCTGAGCGTGCCGGTCTTGAATGCAAGGTGTGACATAGGCCACAAGCCTGGGGATTGTGATCATGGCCTAGGTAGTAGATACACTATGGTGTGCAGGTCTGTCCGGGACATCTCCTGCCCGCACTTGCATTTTTTGAAACCGGGCACCGACTTCAAGTCGTTCATGCTGAGGATTCGAAAAGGATCGAACTTCACTTGAAGATGAGAGTCATTTTGTAAAGTTTCGAAGCAAAGGGCCTACTCAGCGCGGAGAACGGTAAGGAAGGAACCTTCTTCTTCCAGCGGAAAGGAAGATCTGATGTCATGGAGCGGTGCCGAGGCAATTACCACCCAGGTGGGTGGGAAGAGCCAGCTTGAAGACGTTCCAGAAGGAATTAAAGGG
Source organism: Neoceratodus forsteri (assembly GCA_016271365.2). Taxonomy (NCBI): domain Eukaryota; kingdom Metazoa; phylum Chordata; order Ceratodontiformes; family Ceratodontidae; genus Neoceratodus; species Neoceratodus forsteri. The sequence continues at coordinate 910,040,215 of CM057449.1, read as the reverse complement.
GAAAGGAAGACTGCCAGATGTGTGGATCGTACATCTTATCCACGGCCATAGAATTCTACATATATACACATAACTCTGATTATACCAGAGGCAGAACTAAATATGATGTAGCTTGAAACATGAAAAACTGTAGGCAGAAGGCCTGATGGTCTATCGAGCCTGCCCAGCAAGGTGGTACATGCTTCCTAAGGTTCACTGACCAACTCCCCCTTCAACGTGACCTTCCCAGTTCTCTTAACCAGCCCTTTATACCTGTCCCAACCTCTCTTAAAATTTGACCACCATTTTTACACTGACCAGATCCTTGAGCAGTCTGTTCCACCCATCTACCACTTATTCCATGAAAAAGTACTTCCTAACATCCTTAGACATTGCAGTACATTTATAGTTTCCTACACATATATATATATATATAGATATATAGATATATATATATATATATATATATATATATATATATATATCTATCTATATATATATATATATATATATATATATATATATATATATACTATATATATATATATATATATATATATAGTGATATGCCTGACTGAAGATATCATATTTATCTTCACGAGGCCAATGATATCTTGATGTCATTGGCCCTAGTGAAGATAAATATGATATCTTCAGTCAGGCCATGTCATGTTCTGTTTATACAACTTATGTGCTGGTCCCCCAACAGGACCCCCAGATATGTTTTGCCCCCACTCCCCGCAGAACTGACCACATTGGATACTTACAACAATACTGCACATAAGTTATAAGGCAGGAATAAGAGCGCCTCCCCCCTCCCCTGCATTGGTCCTGTCATAATTGGTAAAGAAATGATTATTAAAAATCCATTATTTGGTTGATTGTTATTTCCCCCCTGGTCTCACTGAGGAGTTGTAGTGTATGTGTAGCTTGACCAAAAGGGTTTTCAGTGAGTAGCAGGCAGACATTTAAAAGAAAACACTCTCTTTTGTAAATTAAGAAAAAGCTCTGGTGGCTTTCAGACATTTATTAAGTTGTTGAAAATATGATCTAGTTGATCCTGCCATTTTCCCCTTCATTAAAACAGTTTAATTCCTGACGCCTTATTAGAAACACGAAGTTATTGACGGGTACGTCTCGACATCATCTCTTTCAATCATAATGCATCATTTTTATTAATTTTCCTGACTTCAGCAGAACAGGCTGCAGTTAAAACTGAATAGAGAGCGAGAACCGGTATTCGGCAGCTTTCAGTGAAGTGAGTAAGCGCCGAGCGAGTGTTGCTATAACCGCCGCGCTTACTTTCACTTCTCTGAAGCTGCCGAGAAGCCAAGTTCCTTGCTCACTATTCGGTTTTAACTGCAGCCTGTTTTTTTAGTTAGCAAGTCCAGGGGAAATTAATAAAAAATGAATGCATTTGTATGATTTTGAAGAGACAGTGCTTTGCTTTAGATGGATGTCAGGTACCCGCAGTAACGTACTGGAGCTGCTCCGTGACACTACAAATGAAGGACATCGGGAATTAAACTGTTTTAGCGAGACTAGGGCGAAATGGCAGGATCAACCAGATAAGTTTATTTTTTTTAATTAAATATGGTTTTAAACTGGTGGCAGGGTCAACCAGATGTAAGAGTCGGGTCGGTAGGGGGATGGGGGTCAGGTCATTAAGAGCAGAGCCTTATAACAGCTGTGTTTCTTGAGGGGCCAATAGAATTTGTTACAGATTACATACAGAAGTGTAAAGATATCATGATGACGTACAGGAGTGTAAAGATATCATGATGACGTATAGGAACATGAAGATAACAGTGATATCTTCACTGGCTTCTACAGATATTACATTTTATACTGCAATGTATCCCAGCACATAAGTTATATAAATATATATATATATTTATATTTATATACACACACACACACACACACGACTAGAAAGGAGGTGGATCAAGCCAAAATACACAGACATATCCCCAATATTCAGATTTATGACAGCATGGGGGAAACAATATATCTAAGACATTTGCCCAAAAATGTTGTATATTACTTTTGTCTCATTTAACCATCTCCCCACCCCTTGCATGGGGCCTCCCATTGAAATTAGCTTAAGTAATTTTCAAATTTTGACTAGATAATATCGTAGCTCCCCACACATCTTCAGCTCCTATAAGCCAGCTTTTCAAGGCTAGCTGCATTGATCAATGTAGAGAACCCAACTTTATAACATGGTGGGGTACAGTATTTCCAGTGTTGCAGTATCACCTGCTTGGCCATCACTAACAATAAATAGAGAAATCTGAAGTCTCCGGGGGGGTACTCCTCTAAGGACATCAAGTCTGGAGGGATGCAGGCCTCTACTGGCACGACGGTCTGCATCTGTACGGGAAGGGAACCAGGATCCTAGGTGATAGGAATAAATGCTTCATTGGCAAGCATTTAAACTAGCCAAAAGGGGAGGCACTAAAAAGAAGCATGGAAATCCAGCCCCCCCTTACAAAACAGGGTAATTAGTGAGGCAAACACTAAGGTAGAGAAGGCGAAAAGGAGCCTGACAGGGTCAGTGGAGAAAAAGGCAAAGACAGTAAGGACAAGGATGGGGCTAAAAAGGGGAAGGCCATCAAAAAATGGAGGGCGATGACTACTAATGCACGTAGTCTGGGTAACAAGCTCTCTGAACTAGTGGCGTTGATGGAAGAGGGCCACCTGGATATTGTGGCAGTCACAGAAAAATGGTACACAGAGAACCATGACTGGGATGTCAACATACCAGGGTACACAATCTACAGGAGAGACAGGGAGGGTAAAAGAGGAGGAGTAGCTCTCTACGTAAGGGAAGGAATCAAAGCAATGGAGCTAAAGGGTAAACGGGGAGGAGAGGAGGCACTATGGGTCACCCTGGAGACAGGAAATGGCACCACAATCTGTACAGGGTTGTATACAGACCCCCATCTCAGGGGGAGGAAATGGACAAGGAAATGATAGAAGGCATCCTTAGAATGGCAAAAAAGGGGGAGATATTGTTGATGGGGGACCTGAATATGCCAGATGTTAACTGGAGCACCTTTGCTGCAGCCACATCCAAGAGCAGGGTAATTCTCGATGCCCTACAGTGGGCATGCCTCAGACTGCTAGTGTTGGAACCTACTCGGGAGGAAGAAATCTTAGACCTGGTACTCTCAAATGGGAATGGAGAGATGATCTCAGATTTAGAAGTGGGTAGCCATCTGGGAACAAGCGACCACCAAACAGTGTGGTTCACGATAAACATAGAGTCAAGTCACACAAAGGTGAGGGTACTGGACTTTAGGAGCGCTAAGTTCGCAAAATGGGGGAGTGCCTCAGAAAAGCATTAGCAAATGGGCAAGAAGGTGAGGCGGAGGAACAATGGGGAAAAATCAAAGATGCCATCTCAGAGGCAACAAGCCTTTGTGTGAAGCAAATAAACAAAATGAAGGAAAAAAACACCATGGTTCTCAAAAGAGGTGGCGGGGAAGGTTAGGAAGAAAAAGATAGCATTCAGGAAGTATAAAGAAAAACAGAAGGAGCAAGACAGAGAACTGTACCAGTTAAAGCAGAAGGTAGCAGGGAAGGCAGTCAGAATAGTAAAGGTCCAAACTGAGGAAAAGATGGTCAACTCAGCTAAGAAGGGGGGGATAAAACCTTTTACAGATACATAAGGGAGTGAAGAAAGACCAGGGGAGTGATAGTGAGTCTTAATAAAGGGGAGGTTAGGTGGGCAGAGGGTGACAGTGACAAAGCAGAGATATTGAGCGAATATTTTTACTCAGTATTCACAAAAGAAGAGGAGGTACTAAAATCAAATAATAGAAGTACACTGGATAATGGGGTCAATACCAGTCTATTCACATATGTAAGGGTCCTGAAAGAACTCCTAAAACTGAAGGTGGACAAAACAATGGGGCCTGACAGGACTCACTTCAGAATTCTAAAAGAACTAATGGGAGAAAACTAGTGGCACCACTGACTACCATTTTTAACAAACCATGGGAGAAGGGTATGGTTACCTGAGGACTGGAGGAGGGCGGATGTGATTCCCCTTCGCAAAAGTGGGAGCAAGGCAAAAGCAGGAAACTAGAGACCTGTTAGTTTGACCTCAGTGGTAGGGAAAATGATGGAATCACTCCTGAAAGAAAGAACTGTTGAGTGCCTAGAGGCCAGTGGGGCACAGGACCCAAGGCATCATGGATTCACAGTGGGAAGGTCATGTCAGATGACCAAAGTAGTAGTAGTCCAGGGAGCGGCTGTGGACGTGGCCTACCTAAACTTTAGCAGGGCATTTTACACAGTTCCACACAAAAGATTAACAAACAAGTTAGCCATAGCCAGCCTGGGAGTGGGTCCCACGGTGGTAACCTGGGTAAAAAATCAGCTGGATAACAGGATGCAAAGGGTAATAGTAAACAGAGTCCACTCTGAAGAAAGGGGAGTTACTAGCGGGGTACCGCAGGGTTCAGTACTGGGACCAATCCTCATATCTTTATAGGTGACACTGCGGAGGGACTAGAAGGAAAAGTATACCTCTTTGTAGACAATACAAAGATCTGCAACAGGGTTGATATGCAAGGAGGGGTGGAAAGGATGAGAAGGGACTTGGCAAGGCTGGAGGAATGGTCAAAAGTATGGCAGCTTAGATTCAATGCCAAAAAGTGCAAAGTAATGCACCTGGGAAACAAAAACCCAAGGGAAGAGTACACAATGGGGTGGGAGGCATTAACGACAACAAAAATGGAAAGGGAGCTAGGGGTAGTCATATCAGATGACCTAAAAGTGGGCAAGCAATGTGAGAAGGCAGTAAGGAGGGCTGGGGGATACTGGGATGCATAGGGAGAGGCATCACCAGTAGAAAACAGGAAGTTGTTATCCCTCTGTACAGACAGTTGGTGAGACCCCATCTGGAGTACTTCGTGCAGTTCTGGAGACCCCATCTCTGTAAGGACATAAACAGGATAGAGGCAGTCCAGAAGAGGGTAATCAAAACGGTGCAGGGTCTGCACCAGAATCCATGAAGAGAGAAGAATAGAGCTTAATATGTATACCCTTGAGGAAAGGCGGGAGGGGGAGACATGATAGAAACTTTCAAGTACCTCAAAGGAATCAACAAAGTTCAAGAGGGTAGCATCTTTCAGAAAAAGAGATGTGCAAGAACAAGGGGGCACAATTTGAAGATAGAGGGGGGAGGACTCAGGGGCAACATGAAGTAGTATTTTTTCACAGAGAGGGTGGTGGATGCATGCAGCAGATTTCCTGAGGTGGTGGTGGGGTCAAAAACAGTGGGGGAATTTAAGAATGCATGGAACAGACATAAGGCAATTCTAGTGGGAGGTAGGAGGTAGTAGGCTGTTGGTAAAACTAGGACCTGCAGCTTATCCAGTAGGTAGGGAGATGGGCAGACTGTGCAGGCCAATCGGTCCTTATCTGCTGTCAAAGTCTATGTTTCTGTAATAAAGGCTACAGATCTAGCTCACACCAAGCACAATCAGATTGGAACTCCATTCCGGTTTGAAAAGACTGACTCTAACTATTATACAATTCAAGGCAAAACTGACCGATTATCTTAAAGGATTGGAATGCAAAGGTCTACTGACCAGCAAGGGGGCAGAAGGTGCAGTTGAAGTAAGGAATACTAAGGGGGGGAGACCACAAAGGGGTAAGGATACAGGGATGGGGAGAGGGGCATTGAAATGAGCACAACAACTGAGGGGAAGGAACAGGATGAAATAAAGGTAGGAGCATCAGAATGTAGGACAAGGTAGCGGGCAATGGATGCTCTAGGAACACAAAAATAACAGTCTTCGCAGACTCAATTATTAAAGGTATTAAGTTGGGGAAGAAGGGAGGATCCACACAATAGGACAACAGCAGCTAGCAGATCAGTGTCAAGGAGCTGTTAAGTGAGGTAGGGGGAAACCAGACCTGGTGTTGCTACTAATGGCACCACGACTTAGTGGGAGTAAGGTGGTTCAGGAGATATTCAGGAACATAGCTGGGTTGTGCAGGGAGTCAGTAAACATGTTGGCTTCTTCTGAAATAATACCAGTCCCCAGGACTAGTACAGACAAAAAAGGGGAATCACTGAATTCAACGAAGGGCTGGCGAGTTGGTGCATAGAGGAGGGGCATGGCTTTATAGGAAAAGGGGGACAAACATGGTCAAACAAGGGGCTATACAGCCATGACACACTACACCTTAGCTGGGAAGGGAAAAGAACACTAAAGGATAAGCTGGGGTAATACATGGCAAAAGAACTGGGTTTAAACTGCTAAGGGGGTGACAGAAAAGGGGGTCCAAAAAGCCTCCCCCAGGAATGGCAGGAGGGGTGGGGAAAAGGGTAAGAAACATAGTAAGGGAAGTGGACAAAGACCACCCAGAGAAACAAATAAAAGAGGGTACTGAAGGAACAGGTGGACAGTGGTATCACTGAATGCACGCAGCACAGGGAACAAAATGGCAGACTTACATGCCCTCTTAACCAAAGGTAAGGTGGACACAGCAGCTATTACTGAAACCTGGACCACATCCTATCATGATTGGGACTGCTCCATCTCTGGGTATAAGCTTCACAGATGGGACAGGGAAGCAGGAAAAGGGGGGCCGGTGTTGTGGCCTACATCAGTGAGGGGACAATGTGTGCATGGGAAGAGGAGGTGGAAAAGGGGAACAGTGAAGACTGCAGCTGCAGTTCCAGAGCAACAGAGGTAGGAAGATGAGGTTAGGGGTGGTCTATAGACCGCCTAACCAGGGCGAAGAGATGGACAGGGCGCTGTGTTCACAGCTGACAGACATAGCAGGGAGGGGGGAGGTAGTAGTAACAGGGGACTTTAACCTGCCCAAAATAGACTGGGACACTCCAGTCACATCCTGTGCCAGAAGTCAAGTGATCCTTGATGAACTACAGGATGGCCTCACGACTCAATTGGTGACTTGTCCGATAAGGGGAGAAGCAATCCTGGACCTAATGCAGATCCGTGAGCAGATGGCTCCTCGCTGAACAGCACAAACTCCTTTAAATATCTGGGTGTCATTCTTGATCAGTCCCTAGACTTTGATCTACACATTACTACCACCTGTAAATCAGTTAATGCCAAAATTGGTAGTGCCTATCGAACTAGATATGCCCTGACCCCATCTGCTAGACTTGCTGTGGCCCAAGGCTTTCTTCTCCCAGCCCTTTCTTATGGTTCAGTCACTTACCACTCTGCCTCTAAATCATCCCTCCATAAGTGGGATACCACCTACAACAGCATCTGCCGATATGCTTCTGCATCTCCCCGCTACAGACATCATTGCCAGCTCTACAGTGACCTAAATTGGCTGTGCCCCTCTGCTCACAGACTACAGGCTTTTGGTTCATTAATTGACTCCGTTGTCAGATCGGGCCTCCCACCATCCCTCTCATCCCTATTGGTCACACAGCCTCTCCTATGGACTGCGATCGACTGACCAAGCCCTTTTTCACCTTCCCAGACTCAGATCTAACTTGGGTTCTCACGCCTTTTTTCACTTGGCCCCTAAATACTGGAATTCCATACCCCAAGCTATTCGACAAACAGCTACCCATGACACCTTTAAGAAACTTCACAAAAAGCACCTTCACTCTATAAACTCCTGCATCTGCTTTAACCCGCCTTAGCTCCACTCTCCTTCCTACACCCTTCCTCCCCTGCTCTGCTTTAGTCTGCTTCTCTAGTAGTCTCTCTTCTCCACCTCCCCTACACCCACATCCAGGTCATCTCCCTCCCACTTCTCTCCTCATCTCTCCCGCTCCTCTTCCTCTGCTCTCTCTCTCTCTCTCTACTCTCTCTCCTCCCTCTCCCCCCTCCTGTCCCACTCCATTTCTCCCACCCTTGTTAACCACCCTTGTGTAAACCTTACATAATGTCCTAGATGTATGCCCCTATTGTTATACCCATGTTCTTATTTATTGTGTTACCTGTCATACTGTTTATGCAACTTTATCATACCTTTTAAACTTCCTCGCTTGTTACTGAATCTATCTCCCCATTTCTGTGAGTTTTTTTTTTTTTTTTGACTATGTATTGTACTGTTTCATGTGCTGGGACACATATGACTTTGTATTTCTAAAACTGTATTCTCCCGGGTCGTGCCTGAAAATAGGCATCCCTATGCCTAGTGCACCTACCCGGTTACCAAAAGCAAAATAAAATAAATAATGCTTACTAATGGGGAGCACATTCATGAAATTGATATCAGAGAACCCCTGAGTGGAAGTCACCACAGCTCAGTGTGGTTCAAGCTAGATATAGGAAAGGAAGATATCCAAACAGGGACTAGGGCGCTGGACTTCAGGACAGTGAACTTTAACAAAATGAGGGAAATGATTAGGGAGCAACTAGGGAGGATAGACGAGTGAATGGAGGTGGAAACACTATGGAAAACCATCAAGGGAGCTATTCAAAACACTATGGACAACTGCATAAAAATGAGAGGGAAGAAGCGGGCAAGACTGCCTAGCTAGTTCAGTGGCGAGGTCGCTAGAACAATAAGGGAAAAGACGGCAGCCTACAGGAGAAGCAGAAGAACTGCCAGGGTTGAAGATGAAGAGGAATTCCAAAGGCTTGCAAAACTAGCAAAAAAGGGAGGTACAGAAGGCCAAAACACAGAAAGAGCTCCAGATAGTGGAAGGGATAATGAGGGGGGAAAAGGCCTTCTTTAACTATATAAAAGAAAAAAGGGACAAGAAGGATGGCATTGTCAGACTTAAGTGACAAATGGGTAGAAGAAGACAGGACAAAAGCACAAGTATTAAATAAATACTTCTGCTCTGTCTTTACGAAAGAAAAGGATGGACCACCAATGCCACAGGTGGGGATAAGAAAGGAGGGAAACGTGGCAGATCCATAAGGGGTCACTGGGACACAAAGAGTGAGGGAGGGACTGAGGGCACTGAAAGTGGATAAATCCCCAGGATCGGATGAAGTACACCCCAGGGTACTCAGGGACTTGGCCAAGGAGCTGGCAGGCCCGATGACAATTCTATTTAACAGTTCCCTGAATTCAGGAGTCGTGCCAGGGGAATGGAGAACAGCAAATGTAGTGCCACTCCACAGAAGTGGACCCAAGGAGGATCTGGACATCTACAGGCCAGTCAGCCTGACCTTGATAGTATGCAAACTTATGGAGACCATACTGAAGGAGGGACTGGTGAGGTACATGAAGGAGAATGGTCTGCAAGATAGTAAGCAGCACAGCTTTGTGGCTCACAGAGCCTGTCAAACGAATTTGGTAGAGTTCTTTGACTATGTCACAAAGGCGGTGGACAAGGGTCAGGCAGTCGAAGTCATTTACCTGGACTTTAATAAAGCCTTTGTTTCGGTGCCACACAAAAGGCTGATAACAAACTGAGGGAACTAGGGGTGGGAGAGAAATTAGTAAGATGGGTTGAAAACTGGTTGGGGGGCAGGACACAAAGGGTGGTGGTAGTGGGGATAGCCTCCAGTACAAAAGAGGTCACCAGTGGGGTTCCCCAGGTGTCGGTTTTGGGCATGGTACTGTTTAATATACTGTATTTAAAAGCAACATTGGGGAGGGCATTCAGGGCAAAATGTGCCTATTCGCTTATGACACCAAACTCTGTGGGAGGGTGGACACCCAAGGAGGGGATACAAGAGTTAAGAAAGGACCTAGCCAGACTGGAGAAATAGTCAGGGATGAGGCAATTGGGACTGAATGCCAAAAAGTGCAATGTGATGCACACTGAGGCAAGAAACCCAAGAGAAGAGTACTACATAGGAAAAGTACAGGTAGCCGAGTGGGAAGAAGAAAAATACCTGGGGGGAGTAATTACTAGTGATCTGAAGCAGTCCGCGCAATGTAAAATGGTGGTGATGAAGGCCAACCGGATGCTGGGATGCATCACGAGGGGATTCAGTAGCAGGCACAGAGAAGTTATTCTGCCATTATACAGATCTCTGGTAAGGCCTCACTTGGAATATGGAGTGAGGTTCTGGCACCTGTACCTAAAAAAAGACATTAAATTGCTGGAAGGGGTGCAGAGGAGGGCGACTGAAATGATCAGGGGATAGCAGGACAGCTCATACGAAGAGAGACTGGGAGTCCTGAGGATGTCCTCATTGTAGGAGAGGAAGCAGAGAGAGGGGGATATGACAGAGACCTTCAAGTACCGGTTCTACGTGTTAATAGTGAAGACTAAATAGCGAGTCACATACTGGCGAGTGCTAGTCGCTGAAAACAAAATAGGTGATCGGCACTATACCGAGTAAAAAGTTGGCAAACACAGACATAACAACAGGGTCTGCATTTTATGCAAGGGGCTCTGCCCCCCCCCCTAAAAAAAAAAATATATAGATTCTCAACTGCAGGGTGGGTGGACATTGGGGGAGGGAGTCAAACACAGGAGGGGGCACCCACTGCAGGGGTGACAACCTGCGGGTGAAGGAACAACATGGGGAATGGGAGGATCGACCCCAAAAACACAAGCAAACCTGGGGAACAGGAGACTGGAAAAATAAAAACCAAGCAAAGCAACCCAGAGCTAAAAATGTATATTCCCCCACTCCATCTCAAACCCAGGTCCATGCATACTGCAGGCGGTGACCTTAACCGCCACACCATGTGGCCAGCTCAGCAGCAATCCACTCACCCTACCTACCAAACCTGCCACTGCTATACTCGCTAACCCCCTCACCCTCGCTGTTCTGTCCTCCATACCTCGCTATTCTTCCTCAGTCACTGTACTTGGCGGGTGCACAAATTGAGTCGCTCATTTTGAGTCACTCAATTTGCAGTGCCCATATCACAGGATACCTCAAGTACCTGAAGGGAGTAAACAACATAGAGTGTGAGGGTTTCTTCAACAAGAGGAAAAATACCACCACCAGAGAACACAGCTTGAACCTGGTGGGGGGAAGATATAAGAGGGATGTGAGGAAGCTATGCTTGGAATTTGCCAGAGTCAAGCAAAGCCGAAAAGAAAAGGCAAAAGATGTCTTATTTGTTTTTTAAACCTCACCTGCAAATTTTTCTTTTGTTCTTTCCTGTGGGGTTTAATCAGGGAAGCGAGCGGTGACACAGAGCTGTATTCAGATAAATAAGTATTCTGTAAATGTTCCCGCTCCATGTCCGCCCCGCTTTCCCTATACATGCAGTCAGCATTAGAAGCGCTGCACTTGCGGTGCCCTTCTGAAGTGCTACGAGGCTGAGAGAAAGACACCCTTCGGAGCAGTTAAAGTGGAAGAGCTGCTGCTGAGCACTGTCCTGTGCGCTCCGTGGACAGTTTTATTTGCTGCCTCCCATTGAGAAACATAGACTCTGATGGCAGATAAGGACCGCTAGGCCCATCTAGTCTGCCCATTTCCCTACCTACAGGATAGGCCGCAGATCCTAATTAACCAACAGCCTATTTCTTCCTACCCCCCACAAAAATTGCCTTATGTCTGTCCCATGCATTCTTGAATTCTCCCACAGTTTTAGACCCCACAACCTCCTCAGGAAGGCTGTTCCATGCATCCACTACCCTCTCTGTGAAATAATACTTCCTCACGTTGCCCCTGAACTGCCCTCCTTCTATCTTTAAATTGTGTCCCCTTGTTCTTGCAAGTCTCTTTTTCTGAAAGATGCTACCCTCTTGGACTTTGTTGATTCCACTGAGGTACTTAAAAGTTTCTATCATGTCCCCCCTCTCCCTTCTTTCCTCAAGGTTATACATATTAAGCTCCTTTAGTCTCTCCTCATAAGGCTTCTCTTGCAGACCCTGCACCATTTTAGTTGCTCTCCTCTGGACTGCCCCTATCCTGTCTATGTCCTTGCAGAGATGGGGTCTCCAGAACTGGACACAGTACTCCAGATGAGGTCTCACCAACTGTCTGTACAGAGGGATAACAACTTCCTGTTTTCTGCTGATGATGCCTCTCCCTATACATCCCAGCATAACCCCAGCCCTCCCTACTGCCTTCTCACATTGCTTGCTAACCTTAAGATCATCTGATATGATTACCCCCAGGTCCCTTTCCTTTTTTGTTGTTGTTACTACCTCCCCACCCATTGTGTATTCTTCCCCTGGGTACCTGTTTCCCAGGTGCATTATTTTGCACTTCTTTGCATTGAATCCTAGCTGCCATACTTCTGACCATTCCTCCAACCTTGCCAAGTCCCTTTTCATCCTTTCCACGCCTCCTTGTGTATCAACTCTGTTGCAGATCTTTGTGTCATCTGCAAAAAGGCATACTTTTCCTTCCAGACCCTCTGCAATGTCACTGATGAAGACATTAAAAAGGACTGGACCCAATACTGAACCCTGCGGTACCCCGCTAGTAACCCCTTTCTTCAGAGTGGACTCCATTTACAATTACCTTCTGTGTCCTGTTGTCCAGCCAATGTTTTACCCAGGCTATCACCCTGGGTCCTACTCCCAGGCTGGTTAATTTGACTATTAATCTTTTGTGTGGGACTGTGTCAAATGCCTTGCTAAATTCTAGGTAGGCCATGTCCACAGCCCCTCCCTGGTCTACTGCTTTGGTCACCCAGTCAAAGAAATCTATTAGACTCGTCTGACATGACCTTCCCGCTGTGAATCCATGCTGCCTTGGGTCCTGTGCTCCACTGGCCTCTAGGTACTGACTATTCTTTCCTTCAGAAGTGACTCCATCACTTTCCCTACCACAGAGGTCAGACTGACAGGTCTGTAGTTTCCTGCCTCTGTCTTGGACCCACTTTTGTGAAGGGAATCGATCCGCCTTCCTCCAGTCCTCGGGTACCACACCATCCTCCCATGATTTATTAAAACGAGTAGCCAGTGGTTTCACTAGTTCCCCCCTTAATTCTTCTAGAATTCTGGGGTGAATTCCATCAGGCCCCATTGCTTTGTTCACCTTCAGTTTTAGGAGTTCTTGCAGAACCCTTTCTTCTGTGAAAGGACTGGGATCAACCCCCTATCAAGAGTGCTTCTGTTAATTGGATTAGGCACTTCCTCCTCTTTTGTGAATACTGAGCAGAAATATTCGTTCAGTATCCCTGTTTTTCACTGTCCCCTCTGCCTACCCATCGCTCATTTTATTCAGCCTCACTATCCTCCCTTTGTCTTTCTACGCTCAGCTGATGTACCTATAAAAGTTTTATCCCTCTTAACCGAGTTGGCTATCTTTTCCTCAGTTTGGGCCTTTGCTATTCTGACTTCCCTCACTGCTTCCTTCTGTCTTAACTGGTACAGCTCTCTGTCCTGCTCCTTCTGTGTTTCCTTATACTTCCGGAATGCTATATTTTTCTTCCTGACTTTCACAGCCACCTCTTTTGAGAACCATGGTGGCTTTTTCTTTCATTTTGATTTGTTTATTTGCTTCACACAAAGGTTTGTTGCCTCTGTGATGGCAGTTTTGATGATTCCCCATTGTTGCTCCACACCTCCTTCTAGCCTGTTTGCTAGTGCTTTTCTGAGGCACTCTCCCATCTTGCCAAAGTCAGCCCTCCTGAAGTCCAGTACCCTCACTTTTGTATGGCTTGACTCTGTAGCTGAGTTTAACGTGAGCCACACTGTTTGATGGTCACTTGTTCCCAGATGGCAACCCACTTCTAGATCGGAGATCCTCACTGCCCCCGTTTAAGAGTAAAAGGTCTAAGATTGCTCCCTCACGAGTGGGTTCCAAAACTAGCTGTCTGAGGCCTGCCACCTGTAGGGCATCAAGAATGGCCCTGCTCTTGGATGTGGCTGCAGCAAATGTGCTCCAGTTAACATCTGGCATATTCAGGTCTCCCATCAACGGGCCCTCCCCAAGGGTAGGAAGGGACTGGCATAGACCCAAGAATGCCCCGGTAAAAAAAGCACCAAAGCCCAGTGGAACCAGCAAGGACGCCAACAAAATTTAAATACCTGTAAATTTTCTTTCTCCAATGGCAGCTCTCTGGGCTTCCATACAGATGGGCTGTACCTCCTGATGAAGACATGCAGGCAGGAACTCAGAACTCGGCAGCTAGGGATATTCACCCCTCCACTTCCTGTTCTCACCAGTTCTTTCTAAAGTAGTCCAAACGTGGCAATACTATATGAACTTGGAAACAAAAATGAGAAAATTATGCAATACTTGGCCAAATGGCCAACTTTATGCATTCTGGGAGGGAAGAAGCCTGGATACCAGACGTCGGAGAAAGGAAATTTACAGATATTTATATTTCGTTTTCTCTCTCCTAAGCTGGTCTCTGGGCTTCCATACAGATGGGATATACAAAAGCAGTACATCCCCAGATATCCCGGGTTGGAAGAATGTAAATGTCCTTAAGGGTCCACCAACGCCTGAAGAACTCGGCGGCCAAAGGGCTCCTCCACCAAGGCCGTCACATCCGGCTTGTAAAATTTTGTGAACGTGTGAATGGATGACCATGTGGCTGCCATGCACAGGTCTGCTGGAGATGCTTCTCTGAAGTCCACCCACGACGTGGCCATAGCCCAGGTTGAATGGGCTTTCACTGGGCCAGGCAAAGGTACTCCAGCCTGATCACAGGCAGTGGTTATGACAGAAAGGATCCATCTGGCTATAGAGTCTTTTGAAGCTTTTTTACCCATATTTTGACATGAAGTTAGAATGAACAAACTAGAAGTTTTTCATACAGAATCTGTTCTTTTAATGTTCATTTTCTCTGCTCTTCTGGGATGAAGCATGTGAAACTCCTTTTCTTTGTCATTTTTTGGGTGCGGGCAGAAGGAAGGCAGAATCAACTCCTGGTTGCAATGGAATGGAGACATTGCTTTTGACAAAAAATCTGGATCTGTTCAAAGCATCAGAGTCCTGATGAAAAACAGTATGCGGCTCTTCAGTGGATAAGGCTCCTAACTCGCTGATTCTCCTGGCTGAAGTAATAGCTATGAGAAAGACAACCTTTATTATGAGATGCATGAGGGATGCCTCCTTAAGAAGCTCAAAAGGAGCCTTGGTCAAAGCTTTGAGAACCAAATTAAGTCTCCAAGGTGGTACCACTGGTTTGATTGGAGGGCGTCTTAATGTTGCTGTCCGTAAAAACCTCCTGACATGGGGATGTGAAACCAAAGACTCCCCTGAATCCACTAACAAGAGTGCCCCAGAGCGGAAACCTGAATTTGCAAGGTGGCCGGTTGCAGTCCTCTGTCAAACCCATCTTGAAGAAACTGCAGTAGGACAGACAATGATACTGGTTGGTTCTGCATGTGTTTGGATTGAAGCCAGAACAAGAATGTCCTCCAAATTCTATAATACACTTTAAAGGAAGAGGGGCGACATGAGTGCACCATCATTTCAATCACAGGAGCTGTGTAGCTTAGCTCTTTGAAAGTTTCCCGCTCAATCTCCAGGCTGAGAGGGACAGGTTACGCAGACTGGGATGCAGTACTGGACCCTGATGGAGAAGGTCCAGGCTGATCCAGAAAGTTAGAGGTGGTTGTCTTGTCAGACAAATCAGAAGCGGGAACCATGGGCAATGAGGCCATCGGGGTCAGACTAGAATCAGCTCTGACCAGTCCAGCACCACTTTGTGGAGGACTCTGAATAGGAGCAGTATGGGGGGGAAGGCATACAGGAGACAGAACTGACCCCAGTCTAGGGAAAAGGAATCCTGAGCCACCGCTAGTTTGTCCTTGGCCAAGGAGCAGAATTGCTTTACATTGGAGTTTTGCTGGCAGGCGAAAAGATCTGAGTATTGCCCCAATGCTCTGTTAAGATGCAGAAAGCACTGTCCTTCAGTTCCCATTCCCCTGGTAGAACATCCTTGCAACTGAGCCAGTCTGTGGTGACATTTTCCTGTCTGGGAATGTACATTGCCCTTATGCTTGCCAGGTGGTGGCTGGCCCAATGAAAGAGAAGAAGGGACTCCCGAAGCATTCTTCTTTTTTTTTTTTGTGATCCTTCTTTATTTCACAGGGGTCTAGGGCATCTCTCCGGGGTACCCCTTGACTCTTTCTACTCCCTACCTGAAACCTCCTCATAGAGTTTTAAACTTTAATTTCTGGGATTTAATCATCATTTAAAGTACTGGGGCAGTTTTAAAGACCATCCTTTGTTCTATATGGTGGTGAGAGCCCATAAAGAACCGAATATAATACTGTACTGTACTGTGTGGCTGAAATTCAAGTGGCGGAGCTGTGAGAAAGCCTCAGTTTTCCATTGGATTTACATTTAAAATAAAACAGTGGTGGCAGTGAGAGTGCCATGATATTTCTGGACAAACTGTGAGGGTAGAAGTGAAAGTTCACCCTCCAAATTTTCCAATATCTTTAATACTTTCAATATCTGAGGCATATGGTAACTGTGTATCAGTTCTTGGATAATTAACTGCCTAAATTAGAACTGTATAGAGGACTGTACTGCTAGTTTGGTATTTTAGTAATTTATAATTTGAATGTGTTTGGTGAGTGTTTGGGTGTGTGTGTGTGGTTGTGGCAATTTTGTTGATGGGGAGGTTTTGAGGGTTGAAATTGTGAGGGTTGTATTTAATTTGTGGGTTTTATTTGGGGTTGGGCGATATGAAAAAATTACTCACCTTAGTAATGTTGTTTCTTCCAATGGAGTCTTGTTGTATTCTGACATATGCAGTTAGGTCCTGCCTTTCAACTGCCCCGGAGAACAAAGAGTTAAACTTTCCATGGCCAGCATGGAATGTTCACCACAAGCTCGGTTGAAGCCCCTGTCTGCTGTTGTTTAAACTGCAACCGTCAGATCTTTACGAGCAATACTCACTAGAAGTTCTGTGTGGAAACTCTAAAACTCACACTAGCCAACTGGCAATTATATCTATATAAAAGGGTTTTTGGTTTCAAAAGGAAGACTCAAGTCAGGAAACCCAAAAACAAAACACATCCAAAACACAACCACTCACCCAAACTAAAAGAAGGTGAAAAAAGGACACCCCTAGGGTGCCAACACTGCTCCTGCCCACCCACATCCCAAAAACCAGGTTCTGAGAGGGAGGGGGTCAGAATACAGCAAGACTCCATTAGAAGAAACAACATTACTAAGGTGAGTAATTTTTTCTTCAAACAACATGAAGTCTTGCTGTATTCTGACATATGCAGACTACCAAGCAGTACCTCCATGGAGGAGGGATAGAACCTACTTTGGAAACAGGCTCTGAAGTACTGCTGTGCCAAACCGAGCATCACTCCTAGCCTGGATATCCAGAGAGTAATGCTTGGTGAATGTATGGACTGTTTTCCTGGTGGCTGCTTGACAAATCTTAAGAGAGAATATCTCGCAGCAGCCAGGGAAGCAGCTGTACTCTCTAGTGGAATGAGCCCTCAGGCCTGAGGGGGGAGTTCTACCCAGTTTTTCATAGCAGAATTGTATACAAGAAACAATCCACCTGGCAATAGATCTCTTAGTGGCAGGTTTGCCCTTACCAACTTCTCCATACGTAAGGAACAACTAGAGGGATTCAAACCTGTGACCTTTGGTATGCTCTATGTAGTAGCTAAGGGCTCTTTTAACATCCAAGCTGTGTAGCCTCCTCTCTCCAGAGGAGGAATGGTCAGTGAAGAAAACAGGGAGAGATATAGACTGGTTGAGGTGGAAATCTGAAACTACTTTAGGCAAAAACTTTGTTAGTTCTTAGGACCACTTTATCTCTGTGGAAAGAGATGAAATCAGATTCCACTGACAGGGCTTGCAATTCACTGATACGCCTGGCAGAAGTAATGGCTACCAAAAACACAGTTTTCCAAGTCAAGTACTTAAGCTCTGCAGAGGACAAAGGCTCAAAGGGGGGTTGCATAAGCTGAGCAATGCAAACATTAAGGTCCCAAGCAGAAGCAGGATCCCTAAAAAAGGGGGGGGGGATTGGTGTGAAGCAATCCCTTGAAAATCTTACAAAACACAGGATGGGATGATAGAGAGGAAGGCTTGCCTACTGACAAGAAAGCAGAAACAGCTGCCAAGTGTACTTTAAGGGCAGCTGGTCTGAGGCCTAGGCCATTAAGATGGACCATACAGTCCAGAACCGTAGGCAACTCAGCAGAGTCTGGAGAAATATTCTTCTTGGAACACCAAATGCTGAATCTTTTCCATTTGGAATTGTAAGTCTTTCTGGTGGAAGGCTTTTGAGAAGCCATAAGGATATCCAGAACCCCCTGGGAAAGATGCAAATCTGCAAACTCTAACTCTTCAAGAGCCATGCCTTGAGATTGAGAGACCGAAGATTCGGGTACCATATCCTCCCCTGAGAGGATGTCAACAGGTTGTAATTCCTGGGAAGAGACAGGGGAAGGTGGACTGCTAGGGACAGCAACAGGGGATACCAGGGCTGTCTGCCCCAGTCTGAAGCAATCAGAATCACTCTGCATGGTTGTGACCTTATCTTGACTAACACTTTGAACAGGAGAGAGAAGGGGAAGCATACAGAAATTTCCCTTCCCAGTTCAGAATCAGAGCATCCAGGGGGACTGAGCCCAAGACTAGGGGTCTGCAACAAAAGAGAGGAAGTTGGTGACTGTCTGGGGCTGCAAAAAGATCTATCTCTGGAGTGCCCCATCTCGAGAAAATCACTTTCAAAACTAGAGGATCTAGGGTCCATTTGTGATGGCCCTGGGATATTCTGCTCAGAGCATCTGCTAGAAGAAAAAATTACTCACCTTAGTAATGTTGTTTCTTCTAATGGAGTCTTGCTATATTATGACAATAGCAGTTAGCCACAGCACTTGAACTGCCCCAGAGAGGAAAGAGTTAACTCCATACAGGATGGAGTTCTGAGCGCGCTCCTCTTAGAAGCTCTATCTGGCTAGTTTCAAATAGAAACTGTCAGATCTTTACGGAGCCAAACACTCACTAAGAGTCTGTGTGGAAAAAGTAACCTACACTAGCCCAATGGCTACCTATTAGTAACAACAACTACAACAATAACAGCAACAACAACCAAAATCACCCTGACAAGCACTACTAGACCCCCTTCCCCAAAAGACTCAAGTCCAGGAGGGGGGCCAGAACACACAAACCAATAACAATAAAACCTAATTTCCCCAAATCCTAAAAGAAAAAGGGGGGAAACACCTATAATGGCATGACACAGTGCTTGCACTAATTTGCCCACACCCTACCCAAGTAGAAGTTCTGAGAGGGGCAGGTTGGGGGGGTGGTCATAATATAGCAAGACTCCATTAGAAGAAACAACATTACTAAGGTGAGTAATTTTTTCTTCAAACAACATGAAGTCTTGCTATATTATGACAATAGCAGACTACACAGCAGTACCTCCATGGAGGAGGGACAGAACCTACTTAGGGAATAGGTTTCAAGCACGGGTTGTGCTAAACCGAGCATCTCTCCTGGCCTGGACATCCAGGAGTAATGCTTGGAAAGTGTGAACTGTTTTCCAGGTTGCAGCTTGACAGATTTCCAAAATAGAATATCTCTAGCAGCCGCTAGAGATGCAGCTGTACCTCTGGTAGAATGGGCCCTCAAACCTGAGGGGGTTCTCACCCAGTTTTTGGTAGCAAATTGATACAAGAGACAATCCACCTGGCAATTGTCCTCTTAGTGGCAGGTTTTCCTTGCCAACCTCACCATAGGTGAGAAAGAGTTGGTGGATTCGAACCTGTGACCCTTTGGCTCCAAATAGTAACTCAATGCCCTCTTAACATCCAAACTGTGCAATCTCCTTTCACCAGAGGAAGAATGCTCAGTGAAAAATACTGGAAGGGAGATGGATTGGTTAAGACGGAACCAAACCACTTTAGGCAAAACTTCTGTTAGTCCTGAGGACTACCTTATCCCTGTGAAAAGAAATAAAATCATTTTCTACTGAAAGGGCTTGTAACTCACTCTATGCCTAGCAGAAGTGATGGCCACTAGAAACACAGTTTTCCAAGTCAAGAACTTAAGGTCTGTCAAGACAGAGGTTCAAAGGGGTTGCATTAACTGAGCAATGCAAACATTGAGGTTCCAGGCAGGGCTGGTCGGTCCCAAAAGGAGGGTTGGTATGGAGTAACCCCTAAAAACTTGGAAACACAGGGTGAGAGGAAAGGAGGAAGGCTTTCCTGCTGAAATAAAAGCAGAGACAGCTGCCAAATGAACTCTTAAGGTAGCTGGTCTGAGGCCCAGAGAATTAAGATGGACCATGTAGTCCAACAAAATGGGTAAATCAGCAGATTCTGGGGCAACATGCCTCCCAGAACACTAGATGGAAAACCTTTCCACTTGGAATTATAAGTGGCTCTAGTGGAAGGCTTCCTAGAGGCCTTTTAAATATCAAGGACACCTTGAGAAAGGTGTAAATCAGCAAATTCTAACTCCTCAAGAGCCAGACTTTGAGGTTGAGGGATTTGAGGTTCGGATACCATACTCTCCCCTGGGCACAGGTCAGCAGATTGTGAATCCTGGGAAGGCACAGGGGAAGGTGGACTGTTAGTGATGGCAGGAGTGGGTACCAAGGTTGCCTGGCCCAGTCTGGTGCAATCAGAATCACCTTGCAATGCTGGGATCTGACTTTTACTAACACCTTGAAAAGAAGAGGGAAGGGGGGGAAAGCATACAGAAACTTCCTTCCCAATCCAAAAGAAGGGCATCCAGGGGGACTGAGCCCATCACTGGGGGCCTGCAACAGAACAGTGGAAGTTGGTGGTTGTCTGGGGCTGCAAAGAGGTCTATCTGAGGGGTGCCCCATCTGGCAAAAACTGTCCCCAGCACTCGAGGATTCAGGGACCATTCGTGATAGCACTGAGAAATCCTGCTGAGGGCATCCGCTAGGACACTGTCCTTCCCTGGCAGATGAACTGCTATTAGAGAAGTGTTCAGGGAGTAAGCCAGAGACCACAACTTCATTGCCTCGGTGCACGAGGCCGATGACCGAGTGACCCCTTGCTTGTTGATGTACCACATTGTTGTGGTATTGTCTGTTCTGACCTGGACTACTTTGTTCTGGACAGATGCAGAAAAAACTTGAAGAGCTAAAAAGACAGCTCTGAGTTCCAGCAAGTTGATGTGGAGCAGAGATTCCTGGGGGACCACACTCCTGTGTGGAAAGGTCGCCCAGGTGTGCTCCCACCCAGGAGGGAGGCATCCGTGAGTGAGGGTGAGGAGTGGAGATAGGAATGAAGGGGACCCCAGTCTTAAATTGCTCTGATCTTGCCACCACTGAAGAGCTAGGATCAGGGTTCGGTAACTGGAACCAGTTTGGTAAGGGGGTCCCTCCTTTGGGACCAAAAGGCCCTCAAATGAAACTGAATGTCTCTCATTTGAAATCTTGCTCCTTGCACTACAGCTGTGGAGGCCGCCATGTGCCCCAGGAGCTGCAAAAAGTGTCTTGCTGGTCGAGAGACCTGCAGGGGGAAAGAGGAGGCCAGGGCAATCAACTTCTCTACCCTTTCCAAGAGGAGGAAGGCCCTGGCCAGCTTTGTGTCCAATTCCGCACCTATGAAAGTAAGTACCTGAACTGGTTCTAGAACTGACTTTGGTAGATTTAGCAGGAATCCCCGGGAGGTGAGAAGCTGCTGGGTGACTTGCAAGTGGGATTTCACCTGTTCTGGAGACTGTCCTACAATGAGCCAGTCATCCAGGTAAGGAAAAACAGCAACCCCTTGCCTTCTTAAATGAGCCACTGCCACGGCTAGACATTTCGTGAATACCATTGGAGCAGAGGTAAGACCGAAGGGCATTGCCCTGAACTGGTAGTGACCTGAGGAAAGTTCGAACCTGAGGTACTTTCGGTGAGAAGGCCTGATTAGGACATGAAAATAAGCATCCTTGAGGTCCAGGGAGGCTAGCCAGTCCCCTGGCCTCAGTGAGGGCAATATCATTGCCAGAGTTAACATTTTGAACTTTGGTTTCAAAAGGTGTTTGTTCGGATATCTTAAGTCTAGGATGGGCCGCCATTCTCCTGTCTTTTTTGGGGTAAGAAAGTATCTTGAGTACAGACCCCTGCCCTAGTGTAAAGGAGGAACCCTTTCCACTGCTTTGCAATTTAACAGGGCAGAGACCTCTGCTTCCAGAGCAAGGGTCTCTAGGGGGCTTGCAGGTGGAAAGTGTCTGGCCCTCATCTTTGGAAACTGTTTGAAGCTGAGAACCAGACCCTGGCTTACTACTTCCAAGACCCATTTGTCCGAAGTTAGGGACACCCAGTTCCGACTGAAGTAAGCCAACCTGCCCCTACTGGTACAGGAGAATCGGCCCTGGGCACCCCATCAGGGTGCCTGCTTGGCAGATGCCTTAGGCTGAGGGGTGGGGACGCCTTACCTGCGCCTGCCTGCTCTGCAAAAACCCTCTGAGCAAAAGCAGAGGAGGCTTGGGATTGATAAAAAGGCCTGTGGAAAGGCCTGCCCCTACCTCTGGGTGTGTGCCTCTGGGGAGTGGCTTGCCGCTCCTTGGCCTGGGCACTTTTGTAGGTAGTTCTGTATTCATCCATCTTTTTCATATAGTTCTCTGTCTGCTCCCCAAACAGAGAATTTCCTACCACAGGAAAATCCATAGCCTTAGACTGAGTGTCCTGTGACAGATTAGTGCACCTGAGCCATGCCAACCTACGGAAAGCTACAGAAGTGGCCATGACCCTAGAGGAAACATCATTAACATCAACAGCAGCATGAAATTGAACTTTAGAGGCTTCACTGCCATCAGCAGCCACCTGTTCCAATTCACTAGCCAGCTGGCCATGGGCTTGTTTGGCTAACTGCATAATTGTATCCCATCTAGATTTCTGATATCTAGCCACATAAGCCATATAATTTGCCTGCCTGAGTCCCAAAGAGGCTGCCAACACTGCTTTTTGCCATGGCATCAATCTTCCTAGAATCTTTATCAGGAGGATGTGAAGCCAGGGAATGTTAGCCTGTCACAGGCTGCAGCCTGTACCACTCCTACATGACTACACTGCTCAGAAAGGAAGTCTGTATCAGGGCCTGATAGAGTATACCTCCTGTCCATCTTTTATCAACAGGAGGAACAGAATTTGGATTTTAAAATTTTCATTGTTTGCTTCCTAAATGACTTATGCAAAGGAATAGACAATCTCCTAGACTCTTGAATATCCATCATTTCAACATAATCAGGCTCCTCTTGCTCATCCACAGCCTCTTCTAAGGGAAGCTGGAGGGTTTCAGCAACTTTCTTATAAAAAATAAAATGAGATGGGGACTCAAGACAGCATAGGGGGAGATTCTAATGGTCTGTCTGGAGAGATGTCCGGTTCAATGGGCACATCCAGACCCTCCCAGCCACATACATACTGTTCATAATCCTCCTCCCCCTCCTGTGGTTCATAAAATTCCTCAACATCATACTCTTGAACCACTGGGACAGGACGAACCAACCTTTTGCCAACTGATGGTGGTTCGGACGGTCCCTGAGACAGTGACTGGACAATTTGTATGGCTTTTGCTATCTCTGCAGCAGTTGGAGAGGCAATTTTGGACTCCAGACCTGCTGATTTCCTAGATTTTTACTGGGGCTGGTTCCACAGAACCAGCTTTTCTTTGCCCGAGGAAGTCTCGCCCTGGTCAGAGGGCACTCCCTCTGGTCCAGTTGGTACGGGACCGGGCTGGCCATCCGGGTCAGTGACTTTTTGGCCTCTTGTTCCTGAGCCTGCCCAATCTTTTTTCCAGGGTGGCTGCAGAGAATTCTTGCAAATCTGGCAGTCTGACTGGAGGTGGTCAAACCCCAGACAATAACACATGTGGGTGTGTGGGTCAGCCTTGGCAAGGCTTCCCACAAGCATCACAGTGTTGAAACCAGTGGCCCGGTTTTTCTTTGGGTTTCTAGACATAATGTCAGCCTAACCAAAAACTTGCCCTTTTAATGGCAGTGCCAGGCAAGACACCCTTATCGGTTCCTAACCGTGTCACGGGTATTTGAAAAAAACAAAATTAAAAGTCCGTTCTTTTTAGAACCGATAAGAACCGGGAACCGCACTCTAAATTCACATACAATGCTTTAAAAGTATTTTAAAAGTAAACCGATCGGTTCAGAACCGAACCGATAAATAACAATTTCCACACAGACTAAAGACCTGTACTTACGGTTACCAGATAGAGCTTTGAACCGAAATGCGGTAAAATAAAACACTTTTCCCAGTTAATTTTAACCGAGAAATACTGATTTTAACCGAGAAATGAACCGAGCTGAAGGAGAGATCTCCGGAGCGACTGTTCAGTGAGGCGGAGTAAAGAATCTGACAGTTTCTATTTGAAACTAGCCAGATAGAGCTTCTAAGAGACGCCAGCCAGAACTCCATCCTGTATGGAGTTAACTCTTTCCTCTCCGGGGCAGTTCAAGTGCTGTGGCTAACTGCTATTGTCATAATATAGCAAGACTTCATGTTGTTTGAACATTGTCCTTCCCTGGGAGGTGAACTATCATCAGAGAGGTTTGCAGGGAATAGGCCAAGGACCACAACTTCATTGCTTCTATGCACAAGGCCGTAGACCGAGTGCCTCCCTGCTTGCTGATGTACCACATGGTGGTGGTGTTGTCTGTTCTGATCTGGACCACCTTGTTCTGCACAGATCTGGAAAAAGCTTGCAGTGCCAGAAACACTGCTCTGAGTTCCAAGAGATTGATGTGAAGCAGAGATTCCTGAGGTGACCACAGTCCCTGGGTGGTAAGATCCCCCAAATGGGCTCCCCAGCCCAGCAGGGAAGCATCTGCGGTGAGTATCACTGAATGAGACTGAGTGACAAAAGGAACCCCTTGTCTCAAATTGTCCTGATCCTGTCACCATTGCAAGGCTTGGATCAGGGTTCGAGTCACTGGCACTAGTTTGGTAAGGGAATCCTTTCTTTGGGACCAGAAGGCTCTTGAGTGGAACTGAATGTCCCTTATCTGGAATCTTGCTCCTTGGACCACTGCTGTAGAAGCTGCCATGTGGCCCAGAAGCTGAAGGAGATGCCTTGCTGGTCGAGACACCTGAAGGGTGAATGAAGAGGCCAGTTCCATGAGGGTCCTTGCCCTTTCCAGGGGAAGGAAGGCTCTTGCCTTTACTGTATCCAGCTCTGCCCCTATGAAAGTGAGGAGCTGTACAGGTTCGAGAACTGACTTTGGAAGACTGAGAAGGAATCCTAAGGAAGTGAGCACTTGCTGGGTCACTTGCAAATGTGACTTGACTTGGTCTGGAAAGTGACCTACTATGAGCCAGTCGTCCAAGTATGGGAAGATGGAGATCTTTTTTCTCCTTAGGAAGGCAACCACTACTGCCAGGCACTTTGTGAAGACCCTTGGGGCTGATGTTAGGCCAAAGGGCATTGCTCTGAATTGATAGTGGCCTGAGGGCAACTCGAACCTGAGGTACTTTCTGTGAGAGCACCTGATGGGAATGTGAAAACAGGCATCTTTGAGGTCCAGGGAGGCTAGCCATTCCACTGGCCTTAGAGAGGGAAGGATAATTCCCAGAGTCACCATTTTGAACTTTGGCTTTAAAAGGTGTTTGTTCAGATATCTTCGGTCCAGGATGGGCCACCATTCTCCTGTCTTTTTGGGGGTTAGGAAGTACCTGGAGTACAATCCTTTGCCCTTGTGTAGGGTGGGAACCCTCTCTATAGCTCTGAGAGCTAGGAGAGAAGAAACCTCTGCTTCTAAGGCAAGGGTCTCTGATAGATTCGCAGATGGAAAGGATCTGGATCTCATCTTGGGAAATTTTTTGGAGCCGAGAACCAGCTCCTGGCTTACTACTTCCAGGACCCACTTGTCTGATGTTAGAGACTTCCAGTCCTGGACAAGGTAAGCCAGCCTGCCCCCATCTGGTATGGGAGAATCGGCCCGGGCAGACCCATCAGGGTGTCTGCTTAGCAGGGGTCTTAGGCTGAGCTGTGGATGCAGGCCTGTTCATCCCCCGTCTGCCTCTCTCTCTAAAGAACCCCCTCTGAGAGAAAAAAAGAGGAGGCCTGAGCTTGGTGAAAAGGCCTTTGAAAAGGCTTGCCCCTGCTTCTGGACTGCTGCCTTTGAGGAGTTGCTTGCCTTTCTTTGGCCTGAGCACTCCTGTAAGTGGTTCTGTACTCATCCATCTTTTTCATGTAGTTCTCTGTCTGCTCCCCAAACAGAGAATTACCAATTACAGGAAAATCCATGGCCTTAGCCTGGGTATCCTGTGAGAGGCTAGTACATGTGAGCCAAGCCATCCTCCGAAGAGCCACAGATGTAGCCATGACTCTTGATGAAACATCATTGGAGTCCACAGCAGCATGAAATTGTACTTTAGATGCCTCAGTCCCATCTGCAGCCACCTGCTCCAGCTCCTTGGCAAGCTAGTCGGGGGCCTGTTTAGCCAGAGCCAGCACAGTGTCCCACCTGGACTTCTGGTATCTAGCTGTATAGGCCATATAGTTAGCCTGCCTGAGTCCCAAAGATGCTGCCATGTATTGTTTCTTTGCCATGGCATCAATCTTCCTGGAGTCCTTGTCTGAGGGGTGTGATGCCAAGGGGATATTTGCCTTATCACAGGCAGCAGCCTGCACTACCCCAACATGGCTGCATTGCTGGAAAAGGAACTCCGTGTCTGAGCCTGAGAGAGTGTACCTCTTGTCCATTCGTCTGTCCACAGGAGGTATAGAATTAGGAGACTTAAGAATTTTATGTGTCTGTTTCCCAAAGGATTTGTGGAGGGGAATAGACAGTCTCCTGGACTCTGGGATGTCCATCATCTCAACTGAAGGCAGTATAGCGCAGTGGTCTAAGGCTCTGAGCTGCAACTCTGGTGACATCCAGCAGACCAGACCTGGGTTTGAATCCCACAGCCTCCACTTGCATACTGTGTGACCCTGAGCAAGTCACTTAACCTCCTTGTGCTCCCAGGTCGCTCCTGTAAAAAAGCTTTCAGCTTAGTGTGCTATACCTGGTTAAACAACAACAACAACAAAATCAGGCTCCTCCTTATCCTCTACTGCTTCCTTCACAGGGAGCTGGAGGGTCTCAGCCACTTTTTTGTAAAACATATAGTGAGAAGGGGACTCAGAAAGCCTAGGAGGAGAAACACCTGAAGGTCTGTCTGTGGAGATGTCCGGGTCAATAGGCACATCCAGACTTTCATAATCACCATAATCATCCTCATACCCTCCTTCCTCCTCCTCCGGTTCAAAAATTCTTCCAAAGTGTAATCCGGAACTGGGGGAACTGTCCGAACTGAACCCCTGCCAGATGGTACCGGTTTGGTGGGAACCGAAGTAAGTGATTGCACTATCCTTATCACCTTGGCTATCTCATCGGCAGTCGGAGTATGAATTTCTGGGTCCGAACCAGACGATTTATCTTTTCTTTTCCTTTTCACCGGAACCGACTCCTCAGAATCGGCTCTCCTTTTTCCCGAAGAAGTATCACCCTGGTCAGAGGGCACTCCTTCTGGTTTGGTCGGAACCAAACCGGGCTGGCCATCCGGGTCAGCGGACTTCTCAGCCTCCCTTGCCCTCAGTCTACCTAATCTCTTTTCCAGGGTAGATTTGGCAGTCTGAATCGAGGTGGCCAAACTCCAGATAATAAACACAGGTGGTGTGGGGATCAGCCTTGGCAAGGACTTCCCTACACACACTGCAGTGTTGAAACCCAGTGGGCTCGGTTTTTTTCCTGGGTTTATCAGACATGGCCAATCCTATCCAAAACGTACCATTTTTTCGGCAATCTGCCATGAAAGACTCCCCTATCGGTTCCTGACCGTGTCACGAGTCTTGGGAAAAAAACGTAATAAAATCCGTTTTTTTTTTTTTAGAACCGATACAGACCGGTTACCACACACTAAATGAATTACAAACTTTTTTACCTCAAACTGATCGGTTCAGTCGAACCGATCCACAATTTACAAGTTCCACACAGAAACTACCTAGTACTCACGGTACCACAGACAGAGACTTGAACTGACTGAGCGGTAACAGCAATTCGGTAGAAACCGACCGTAAAAAACGACACTTCAACCGACTTTTTTGAACCGAGCAAAGGAGAAATCTCCACAGCGACTGTTCAGTGAGGCGGAGTAAAGAATCTGACGGTTGCAGTTTAAACAACAGCAGACAGGGGCTTCAACTGAGCTCGTGGTGAACATTCCATGCTGGCCATGGAAAGTTTAACTCTTTGTTCTCTGGGGCAGTTGAAAAGGCAGGACCTAACTGCATATGTCAGAATACAGCAAGACTTCATGTTGTTTGAATGGATGTTTTTGGAGATTTGGTTATTTGAGTGGGATTAGCTGAAAATGTGTTTGGGACAGAAACCCTTAAGATGCAGCTACTCGGGTGGCTCCCTCCGTGACCTCCATCCCTTTGAGCTTCCAGCGCTCCCAGTTCAGGCCTTTAGGAGCTGTAGAGCCTTGGGGATAGCTAAGAGAGGAGGGTCCGGGGGTTGCACTCGGACGGCTGCCAGAGTGTCTGGGAATCGGGTGGTGAAGGCAAGGAGACACCCTGGGGTGAAATGGGAACTTGAATGGGGGTTGCCATGTGGAGTTCCCATACCGAAGGGCTCTACCATAGAGGGTGGGCAGATGACGAATCCAGCTGCCTCACCTCATCCTACTTGGGTTGTGTTAAGCAATGCCAGGTCAATGAGAAATAAGACTGCCATAATGGAGGATTTAATATCCTTGGTTGACCTGGCTTGCATCACGGAGACTTGGCTGGATCAAAATGCTGCTCCTATTTTGGAGACGGCAGTACTGGATGGGTACTCCATGATACACACCCTGAGAGAGGATTGCAGGGGCGGTGGTGGCCTTTGTTTTAAATCTAGCCTGAACATCACGGTGCTAACTCTAGGTCCTACAAGGTCCTTTGAATGTGTGGCCACCCGGGGAGGCATGGATGAAGGTTTCAGGGTTCTCCTGCTCTATCGTCCCCCGGAACAGATGGGGACTTTCTGAAGGACAGCGAGGAGCTCGTCGCTGACCTGGTGTGGGAGTCCCCAAGGTGGTTGATTCTGGGGGACTTCAATGCTTGGGTCGATGGCGGGCTCTCGAAATGTGGAAGCAATCTTCTTATGAGCATGGAGGCCTTGGGCCTGACATAAAATGCAACATCTGTAACGCACTCGGGTGGCCACACATTGAATTTATTTTTTTCAGTATGTTTGAATATTACTGACCTCTGTGTTGATCCAGTGGTTTGGTCATATCATAGCACCGTGAGGGTTCATATTTAGGCCCCCCAAAAGATGGTCCTGCCCCTGTGGAGATGGTCCGGTACCACCCATTAAGCGGAGTTTCCTCTACGGGATTGTCGGCGGCGCTGGACCTATTGAGTGTTGGGGCAGCTTGTGCGATTAGGCTGGAGGAAGTGGTGGCAGCCTATAATGGGGCTGTGACTACGACCTTTGACTCAATCACACCCATTCGTGTCCACCCCTTGTCTACTCGCCGGAGACCTCCTTGGTATGATGAGGTTCTCCGGAGTTTAAATTCTAAGGGACGGAGGTTAGAGAGGTGCTGGAGGAGATCCGACTGGATGGAGGACAAATTGTCCCTGAGGTCACATTATGCTGACTATCAGGGGGCAATCTCCTGAAAGAAGGCAGAGTTTCTTCTAGGGAGATTGCTGCGGTAAGGAGCAGATCAGCTCAACTCTTCCATATGGTAGACAGACTTTTACATCCTATCTGTCTCTGTGCTGGAGGCATAGGTTCTAGCACTAGGTGCGAGGAGTTGGTTCTGTTCTTCGTCGACAAGGTGTCCTCGATCAAGGCTGAGGTCTCCTCTAGTATCTCTCGAAATGGATGCGGTGTCCAGCCTGAGTTGTGTCGAAACACTCCTCCTGTCTGGGATGAATTTGAGCTGGTTGGGATAGAGAACGTGAATGGGATAATCTCAAAGCTGTGGCCTACACAGTGTGATCAGGACCCAGGTGAGGTCCAACCCACCTGTTGGTTGGATGTTTGGACCGGTGGTTGCTGAGGTGGTCTGGAGTTCATTGAGGAGTGGGGTCTTCCCATTGTCCTTAAAAGAAGCTCTGGTTAGACCCCTTTTAAAGAAGCCCTCTTTGGACCCGGACTGCATCAGCAACTACAGGCCGTTCTCAGACCTCCTATTCTTAGTGAAAGTTATAGAGAACATGGTGGTCATTCAATTTGAGAGACATCTTGCATCTTCTTCTACTTATGAGCCTTTCCAGTCTGGATTCTGAGTGGGGCATAGTATGGAGACTGCCCTGGTAAGGGTGCTTAATGATCTCCTGATGGCGAGGGACAGGAGAGCCCGTACCATCTTGGTTGTCCTGGACCTCTCTGCAGCGTTTGACACTGTGGACCATGAGATGCTGCTTGACCGCCTGCAGTTCTGGTGTTGCCTGTCGGGTAATGTCATCAATTGGTTCAGGTCATACCTGACAGAGTGCAGAGTGTACAAATGGGACTTTTCTCATCTAGCCCAAAGTCTCTGAGCTGTGGGGTGCGTCGGGGGTCAGTCTTGTCGCCCTTATTGTTCATGGTGTACATGCTGCCATTGGGGGACGTTTATCAGGCAGTACGGGTTGTGTTTTCACTGCTGTGCAGATGATACCCAACTGTACCTGTCCTGTGCACCCGATGTCCAGGTGTCAGACTCCGTATTTAACAGCAGCGAGGAAATCCAGTCATGGATGACTCACAACTGGCTTAGGCTCAACCCAGACAAGACTGAGGTATTGGTGGTGGAGCCAGATCGTCGTGGAGGAGGGGAGGATGGGTGGGGGGTCTTCCCCTAATATAGTGTTGGAGGGTGTTTCCGTTGTCCCCTCTAGACAGGTGAAGGATTTGGGTGCGATTCTTGATGATGGCCTGACACTTGATGCCCAGGTGTCGGCTGTGATCAAGAGTGTTTTTTATCATCTTAGGAATATTGCCCAAATCCGAGCCTTGATCCCTCCTGAGGACCTGCCCACACTGGTACATGCTTTCATAACTTCAAGGCTGGACTACCATAATGCCCTGTACCTTGGGTTATCTGAAGGCAACCTCTGTAGGCTACAGCTGGTGCAGAATGCAGCAGCGAGACTTTTGACTGGGGCAAGGAGATGTGAGCATATTACCCCGGTCCTCCGTGAGCTGCACTGGCTGCCAGTAAGGTGAAGGATTGTTTTCAAGATAGGGCTCCGTACCTATAAGACCCTGCATGATGGGGGTACTGCCTATCTGCAAGATCTCCTGGTCCCCTACTGTCTGAACTGGATGCTCCATTCTGCTGAGGAAGGCCTCCTTGGGGTTCCCAGGGTTAGGTTGCAGCATTCGGGAGACAGAGCATTTGCGGTGGCCGCACCAACCCTGTGGAACTCCTTACCTGATTATTTGAGGGGGACTCCCTCGACGGAAGCCTTTAAAAGGAAACTAAAAACATACCTGTCCCAACCAGCTTTTACTGATTGATGCTGCTTTGAATAGATAGATGGGAGTTTATCTATCTGTATTAAAAATTATTTTTATTATGTGTGCGTTTTTGTTGTTTTAAAAAAAATAGTGTTTTATATTATGGTTTTATTGTACAGCGCTCAGAGTCCCAGGAATTGGGCGTTTGATAATATATATCCATATCCATCTAACTTATTTATCTAGGCTCCCACAGGGATGGCTCCTCCTAGCTCCATGACTTAACCAGCTCCCCCGGATCACCCCTTGGGGAGGGCCCACCCACCAGTGGTGGCCTATCTGAGTTCAGAG
Source organism: Neoceratodus forsteri (assembly GCA_016271365.2). Classification (NCBI taxonomy): domain Eukaryota; kingdom Metazoa; phylum Chordata; order Ceratodontiformes; family Ceratodontidae; genus Neoceratodus; species Neoceratodus forsteri. The sequence continues at coordinate 910,008,707 of CM057449.1, read as the reverse complement.
GGATAGCTGCGGATGCTGGTGGAGCTGGAGCCCAGGGAGGTAGGTCCAGTGATGGGATGTGGGCGGTCTCCGGGCCCCCTTCACCTCCACTAGATTACCAGAGTGGTTTTTAATTTTTGCAGTTTCTCCCCTTGGAGTGTGTCCGTGCAGTGGCGTCCATGGTGCCAACACCCGCTGTCACTCCACCCTCAGTAGTCGCTAGCACCACATGTTCCAGTACTGCCCCGGCCACCACCAGGAGCCACATAAGAGCCGCACTGTCCCGAATCACTCCCTGGGAAGGGAGAGCAGTCCTCCGGACGCTTGATCCCTGCCATCTCCTGCCAACCCCCCCTTTCCCTGAGTCCGCTCCTGAACCCGGGTCGCTGGCATGGTGCAAGTTGTGGTATCCACTGCCTCAACCCTCAGTGCCACTGGGCCCTCCCAGAGCATTCTTGAGCTTCCTGTGCTGCCCCGATGGTCGATGTATGCCATCACTGTCTGACTGTCTGTTAGAATCAGCACATCCTGACTGAGGACTTGCTGTTAGAAGTGCAGCAGGGCTAGGTGTACTGCTCTCATCTCGAGGACGTTTATGCTGCACCATGTTTCTATTAGCGACCACTTGCCTTGAGCTGACAGCTGATCCAGGTGAGCCCCCCAGCCCGAGGCTGGCATTGGTCATGATTCGGATTTGGGGTGGAGGGCCCAACTTGCAACCCCTCATAATATTGGTCCTCTGTGTCCACCACTGGAGGGAAGTTTTTATCTGTGGAGAAATTGGGATCAGTTGGTGCTTGCTGTGTCTGGACTGGGACTACAGTCTGAGTAGGTGTGCTTGAATGGGCCGCATGTGCACTAGAGCCCAGGGGACTGAATCCACCAGCGACACTAGAGTACTAATTAGCTGTATGAAGGTGTGAGCTGGCAGTTGAGGAGCTGCGGGAAACTTCCTGATAAGCTTCAGCATGTCCCTGAATTTCGTTTCCAGGGGAAGACCTTGTCAGCTTGTCTCATGAAGTCTGCCCCCAGGTGATTCAAGGTCTGGCTCAGAGTCAGGGAGCTTTTTCTCCAGTTGATGATAAAGCAGTGTGCTGACAGGCACCGGACTACCTCCGCCACTGCTTGTACTGCTTGGTCGAGCTGAGGGGCCTTGATGAGAAAATCGTCCAGGTGAGGGAAAAGTTGTACCCTTAGTTCTGGAGGTGAGCTACGACCGTTAACACCTTGAAGAATGTCCTTGGGGCTGAAGAAAGCCTGAATGGCAGTGTTTTAAATTGGAAGTACTGCTCCCCCACCTTGAACCTGAGATATTGCCTGTGTAGGTCTTAGATGGGACTATGCAAATAGGCATCTTGTAAATCGACGGATGCATGGAAATCCTCTTGTTGTAACTGCCTGATTGATGACAAAGTTTCTATCTTGAAGGGTCTGCTGTGGACAAAACGATTCAAGAATTTGAGGTCTAGGACTGGCCTGAATCCCTCTGTGCATTTGAGCACAATGAAGAATAGGGAGTAGACCCCCAAGTGAACTCTACGGGGGGAACTTGCTCGATAGCCCCTGCCTGAAGAAGGTCTGCAATGGCCTGTAACATCACCTGTCTTTTGGTGTGGTTGCCTGAGATAGGGGAGGGCACCACATGAAGAAGCAGGGGCTTGGAGTCAAATTCTATTAGGTAACCCTTGCTGATGATGATGTCTAGGACCCATCTGTCTGACGTGGTTTGGACCCATTCCTTGAGAAAGTTTGAAAGTCTGTCCCCTACTCGAGGATGGGCCCGGATGTCTTCATTGTGACTTTTTGCTGCTGTTCCCGGTGTCTCTAGTGCCACCTCCACCACCAGATAATCCTCCCCTGAAGTTGCACTGGTTACAGGAGGAGAACCATGTTCTCTTGCCAGAGAAATTAAGAGTTTTGACCGTTGTTTTAACCCCGGTCATGAAAATTGAGTCTGGGGCCTGAGGACCACGTCTATGATTTGCCAGTTTCTTGACTGGGGCATGTACACTTTAGCTGTCTCCCCGGATTCCTTCACTGCCTCCTTAAGAGCTGAGCCAAACAGGAGATTACCTTCACATGGAGCGTTCACCAAATGGCTTTTCGAGGAGGTGTCTGCTTGCCAGGCCCGAAGCCAGAGGTTGCAGCGAGCCGAAGTTTGATAAAACATGGTCCGAGCGGCACACCTTACCACCTCCTCTGACACGTCTCCTGCATAAGCTGATGCCAAACCCATCAATTGCAGCTGCTGAATAATAGCCTTGTTCTTCTCTGGGCCCTCAGCGAATTGGAAGGCTTATTCTGAGGCCCAGGACAGAGCAGCTCTGGCAGAAAAAAGATTGGCAGTTGCCACCTTGAGAGAAGTTGCTGATGCTTGGAAGGCCTTTTTGAGTGAGGCACCCACTTTCCTGTCCACTGGGTCCCTGAGAGATGTCCCTCCTTCGGCTGGAATGACCATCTTTTTGGTGAGGTTTGAAATCAAGTGGTCGATTCTGGGGCAGTCTAGCTGCATATCAGACTGTTTCTTGTCAAACTTGAGGAGCTTAGTGATCCACCAGGGCACTGGATAGGTGCCCTCTGGACCTTGCCATTCTTTCTTTAGCAAGTCCTCTATGGCTGGAGGAATAGGAAAAGCTGTGACCAGTTTGGAGGCAGACGCCAGGCAAAAAGCCTGTTTCAGCTGTGTTGGAGCCACAGGGGAAGATCCAAGGTGACTCTTGGCTATGACCTTTTTTTATGAAAAAGTCTAGGTCCTCCAAGTCAAAGTTTCTGGATGGGGAGTCATCCAAGCACGAGGATGAGTCCATTGGCTCCCCTCTTCTGGAGAAGAGGAACTGGAGTCTGAGAAGTCCGGGGAATGCTCCCTGTGATGCTTCCCCTTGTGGGTGCCCCTAGATCTGCTCTGAGAATGAGATCTTTTTGTTCTCTTGTGGCAAGAGGAATGCTGATCCTCCTGGTCTGAGAATCTGTTCCTGTATCGAGATTTTTTCTTTTTATCGTAGTGATGCGAGGACAACTGCCCCTCTTTGGATGAGGATGGAGATGGGTCCTCTTTCATTTTGCCTTCTTGTGAGGTCTCACATCTGGTGACCCTGGAGGTTGCCAGTCGAAGCATGAAGGGTCCAGGGCAAAGGCCCTATTTTGCTTGGCTATGAGGTCTGGGGACAGAGAGGGGGTTGTGAACTGCTGGGTCTCCCTGGTGGCCGCTGCTCTCTCAGACCTGGTTGCTGCTACTCACGCAGATCTGTCTACTGGCTACCAGTCTGAGCCGTGGAATGGGAAGCCTCCATCATGTCCTCCCCCATTTGCAGATGCTGCCGTCTCATATTTTATGCAAAGCAAACCAGCTAAAGTGATTAGTAGAGGGGACTTGTAGCACTGGCATTTTCTGCTCTTGGAGGGCTTGTCTGAGTCGATGACACAAAATGGCACTAACCCCCTTGAACACAGTGCCTCCCACCCCCAGGGGCTTCCTGCTAAAATGCTTGGAGGCTGCTGATATAATGCTGAAGCACAGATGAAAAACTGTTGCTGGCCCTTTAAAAAGAAAAAAAATACTTGAGCTGGTTAACTTTGGTGCCTTGGCTGTTCTAACGTTGAAAAAGTTTGCTGTCCCTTTATGCTGAATTCCCATGGGTTTTGAATTCCTGATGCTGCTGTCTCTGTGTGTGTGTGTGTGTGTGTAGCGCCTGCGAAGGGGGGTGCCAGCTTTCCTGAAGGCTGTGATGAAGCTGAGCAGTGCTGATCCTGACTTGAAGTGCTCGTCGCCAAGAGCATGGAACGTCAATGAGCAGCTGTGGGAATGCTGCAGGCCCACCATCGACAAGCGGCTGAATGGCGCTGCAAGTCAGTCGTCGATGAGATGAAAAAGCTGTGCCACTGAGCGTTTTGCGCTCCCAATGCAATTTTCTATGCCTCCAATTGCTGTGAAAGCAGCTTAATAGGAAAAAAACCTTGTCCCAGGGGTAAAGTGAAAATTGTTACTATGAACCCCAAGTCATGGGAAAACTCAGCAGTGAACATGGGGCCTGCATGTGCAGCTTGCAAGGCTGAGACTGGAACCCAAACAGGAGCGCTGAATAAACGCTTTGTTTCCTCAGAAATCCAATAGAAAAAGAAATTAAGACTTACAGTCTGCTGTCTTCAGCCCTGCCACATGGTGACAGAGGTCTGCTGCAGAGTACCTGCCGTTTGGAAGGCAGGAAGTAAACTGGTGAGAACAGGACGTGAAGGGGTGGATATCCCTAGCTGCAGAGTTCTGAGTTCCTGCCTGCATGTCGGCATCAGGAGGTACAGCCCATCTGTATGGAAGTCCGGAGACCAACTTAGGAGATAGAAAGAGCCTGTGGCCGCCTGGGCACCAGCTTCCTCAAAAGCCGCCAACTGTTCGGCGGTCCCCGCAGCCACAGACACCACCCAAAAGGCATCCTTGGAATGAACAGGAGGATCCTGCTTGCCCGGACGACCCAGCAAAAGTCGTGCATACCAGTCCTCCTGGGTGGAGGGGTGCAACGTGTGGCACAGACTGCAAGCCTGGGAGTCATGTTCCTCGCCCAGGCAGTAAACGCACGTGGCATGTGGACCCATGCGCAATATCTTCTGCCCATGTGGGCAAAGCTTGTAACTGGGCGCCAACTTAGAAGCTGTCGAGTCTATGATGCCAAAAATGGTGAAACCACAAAGCAACCTGAAGACCAAGAAGTAAGTCTGAAAAGGAAAATAGGGCCTACATGAACACAGAGCGCTATGGAGGGAACCTGTATCTTCCAGTGGAAAGAAGGGCCCGAAGTCATGAGGCAGTGCTGAGGAGGATACTACCTGGGAGGATGGGAGGTGCCAGCTTGAAGACCTTCTGGCCAGATTTAAAGGGGAATGGAATTCTGCCAGAAGTGTGGATAGCACACCATATCCATGCCCCTAGAACATTTGTATCCCCTGTCTCAGAATAATACTGTACCAAGTAACTCGTATAGTACAGCATGTTAATGGATAAAAGGGTGAAGTGTGTCAGAAGAGGAAAGGGGACCTGGGACTGTATGTACTCAGTTTGGACCCGTTTTTAAGGAAATTGGATATTCCAGAAACAGTAAGAAGGGTGCGGATCTCAGCTGGTGTCCGACAGTTAAAAACCCTGGCTTATGCAGCCAATGTCCATCTTTTCTGCAGGATAAAGAACAGGCAAACAGACAAAGTTTGTAATGAATCAATATTAGGGAATTTCTGGCCCTATGGTTAATTATCAGAAGAGTCCACGTATGTGCATCAATCCACAACATACAGGAGAAGTACAAGAAGTGGCCAACATAAGATTTTTTTTATTAAATTCTGTGTTATTCCTAAGAATTTTCTTTGCCCCTGGAAACATGACATTAAAAAATTGGGACTTGTGTATACAATTGGGAAGGGTAAAAGTCCAGAGATGGAAAAAGTGGCCATTTTCAAAGAAGAAAAGGGTCTTTCTTATGAAGGCTCTGCTTTCAATTTTGTTTTAATCTCAGTTATATACTGTATACCCTCTCTCTACATCTTTGAAATCTCAGGTATGTGGTCTTATCTTTCAGTCTTTATAGGGCAGTCATTTCAACCCTATTAAGTGCAATGTAACATATGCAGAAATTAAACTTGAGGGTATAAATATGGTAAAACAGACTGGTTAACATACTACCTTTCTGAACTATAATATTATGCCTTTACTAACATCAGAAGGGCATAAGTAGTTCCCTTGTTAAGGCAGCAGTTACAGTCATGGATAATCCACTGGCAGACTGGTAAGCCACAAATTCCCACTACTAAGGCATATCCTAGTACCCAGGAGTACATACGGAGCCTGCTAACCAAACTAGACGATTGTGTGTTTTCTATGAACAGGTAAAATCCCTGTCCAGGAAACTACAGTAAAAAACAATACTGTGTGAAAGTTGTATTACACAAGTAGATTTTAAGGAATGCCCAGAAGGTGGGAGGGTTGCAGTATTACAACAATTAGTTAATGAAAGAGAGTTGCCTCCAAACCTGGGATATTCTCTGGCTTTGCTACCTTGGAAAACTGCGTGTTAAAGAGACTCAAAAAAGAAAAAAAATATATCAATTGGGTATGTTTATGGGAATTTTCAATCACAAGAGTGTGATGCACATTTATGAAACATATACAAACAGAAGAGAGAGAGAGAGAGAGAGAGAGAGAGAAAAAAGTGCCTCAGCTGGGACTTGAACTCAGGGTGCCCAGAATACCATTCCAGTTGCGCTACCAGCTGCGACCCCAAGGCAACTGGGAACTGGATCATCCTGGAGCACATTACTCTTTCTCCAATGCTTAACCTGGTGCTGTACAGATAATTACATTTTCAATGACAAGAGTGTGGCGCGCACATTTATGGAACACATACAAACAGAAGAGAGAAAGAAGTAAGTGCCTCAGCTGCAAGTGAACCCAGGCCGCCCAGAATACTGTTCTGGTTGTGCTATCAGCTGCACCACCACGGCAACTGGAAACTGAGCCATCCTGGAGGACACATTACTCTCTCCAGTGAACAACCTGTGAATGAGGATATTTTGATTTTAGGTATGTTTCCCACGGGGTGGGAAAATTTAATACAGATACCATTTAAATACCACATATGTCAAACTACGTGTACACACACCCTTCAGAACATGCATACCACACACATAAGGAACCACTGAAGTCGATAGAAATTATGCTCAAAGGTATTTATAGCAAGGAAAGTCAGTCCTTGACAGGTCAACATTTTCTTGCCTTACAGAAAAACTGCACTTGGGCATATAGATAAAATCTGAGGCAGAACAAGCTTGGTTCGGATCTGTTATTTTGATCCTGAATTAATTATATTGCCTTTTTGTGTAAATATGATATCAGGATCTGCAGGGGGACAGTACTGCCTTCTTCACAGCGACCTGTATACATTTAACACTGAATAAATGACATACAAAAGTTACAGATCTGATACACACAGGTACCCATGCCCAAGGGCTCCACTGGTAGTGGGCAAGCTGCCCGCTCTTCCATGGCCTCTCATCCAATTTGGGCGGTGTTATGCAATGCCAGGTCAATAAAGAACAAGACAGCAATTATTGCTGATCTTGTTGAAACATCTAATCTGGTTTGCATCACCGAGACCTGGCTGGATGAGAATGCTGGCCCAGTATTGGAGTCAGCTGTTCCAGCAGGGTACTTGGTGATACACCGCCCGAGAGTGGATCGTAGGGGTGGGGGTGTAGCCATTTGTTTTAAAATGGAACTGGGCCTTGTAGAGGTTCCAGTGGGGGCCACTAGGTCCTTCGAGTGCATCATGGGTGCAGGTGTGGGTAGCAGGATTCTTCTCATCTACCATCCACCCAGAGATGAGAAAGTTTTCCTGCAGGAAGTTGCAGACTTCATGGTCGACATGGTGTTGGAATCTTCCAGGTGGTTGGTCCTGGGGGATTTCAATGCCTGGGTCAACGATGAACTCTTGCATTTTGGTCAGAACTTCCTCCAACTGATGATCTCATTGGGCTTCACACAGGTAGTTACCGCTGCAACCCATATTCAGGGTCACTCCTTGGACCTGGTGTTCCTCCTGGGGATGGAGGCCGCTCACTTGGCGGTGGAACCAGTCGGATAGTCAGATCATCACTCTATAAGGTTCAGTTTTGCAGCTCCCCCTGTGAGACCCGCCCCTTTGGAGATGGTCCGGTACCACCCTTTGAGGGGTGTTACCCCAGAGGGTCTGATGGCGGTGCTGGACCCATCAAGTAGGCCAATGGAATGCTCAGACCCGGGAGACCTGGTAGTGCAATATAATAGTGTGGTACTGAGGGCCCTGGATTCCGTAGCTCCTGTCTGAGTTTGCCCTCTCCCTCTCCACCCTCGGTCCACTTGGTTTGATGGGACTTTGAGGGAGTTGAGGAGAACTGGATAAAGGTTGGAATGTTGTTGGCAGAAATCTGGCCTGGAGGAGGACAGACTTAGGTTGATTGTCCATTATTCAGACCATCAATCAGAAATCTCCCATAAGAAGGCAGAGTTCCTGTCCAGGAAGATTGCTGCAGCAAGGAATCAACCGGCCCATCTCTTTTGGACCGTGGACAGGCTGTGCAATCCAGCCTGCCTTCGGGGCTGGAGAGCTTTTTCACAAACTAAGTGTGAGGAGTTTGCTCAATTCTTTGCAGATAAGGTGTCCTCCATCAGGTCAGAGATCTGCTTGACTCGTTCAAACAAGTATGGCAGTGGACGATGCGAGGATGCAAGCACCCGGACTATCTGGACAGATTTTGACCAGCCAGCAATTGGAGACATTGTGAAGATTGTTCGAGATCTGCGACCGACTTACTGTAGTCTGGATACTGGTCCAACTCGCCTCCTAGTGGGATGTATGGATGTCATCGGATCGATCCCTGCAGAGACAGTCTGGTGGTCACTGGACCAAGGGGTGTTTCCGGACTTCCTGAAGGAGGCCATGGTGACACCCCTTTTAAAGAAACCTTCCTGTGACCCAGACTGTCTTGAGAACTATAGACCAGTCTCTAACCTGTCCTTTTTGGGCAAGGTTATCGAGAAGGTAGTCGCGTTACAGCTCGAGAACTTTCTTACTACCCACAAAGTCTTTGATCCTCTCCAGTCCGGTTTCAGGAAGAGGCATAGTACCGAGACAGCACTGGTTCAAGTACTTAATGATCTCCTGGTAGCGAGGGATCGGAAGAGTCATTCAATCTTGGTCCTCCTTGATCTCTCAGTAGCATTTGACACTGTGGATCATGGGGTATTGCTGGGATGCCTGCAGCTGTTTCATGGACTGTCTGGGACAGTCCTCAGATGGTTTCATTCTTTCCTTACAGGCAGGACTCAGAGGGTGGTGTCAGGGTATTTTCCTTCGGCCCCCTTTGCCCAGCTCTGTGGAGTGCCACAGGGTTCTGTGCTGTCCCCCATGTTGTTCACGGTGTATGTGTTGCCGTTAAGAGACATTAAAAGTTGTCATGGGCTGAGTTTTCACTGCTATGCAGATGATGCTCAGCTCTACGTGTCCTTTGTATCTGAACAGAACAGAGCAGTCTCGGTCTTTAACAAGTGCCTCGCTGAGATTCAGGACTGGATGAGTGCTAACTGGTTGAGACTAAATCTGGATAAGACTGAGGTGTTGGTAGTGGACCCAGGTCAGCGGGTAGAGAAGTTGACTCCTGGGCAACAATCTGACCTTGTGCTTGGGGGCAACCAGCTGAGACCTTCTGAATGGGTGCAGAATCTGGACATTGTGCTTGATAACGAACTGACACTAAAAGCACAGGTGTCAGCAGTTGTCAAGTCCTCATTTTATCATCTAAGGAACATTGCCAGGATAAAGCACCTTGTTCCGCCTGAGGACCTTCCTATGTTGGTTCACGCCTTTGTGTCCTCTTGTCTTGATTACTGTAATGTTCTATACCTAGGGTTACCGGGGGTGGATCTCCGTCGCCTGCAGCTGGTGCAGAACGCTGCAGCCAGGCTGCTGACAGGGTTGTCAAGAACTAGCCATGCCACTCCTGTGCTGCGCGAACTGCACTGGCTGCCAGTGTGCTGGAGGATCACCTTCAAGGTCACACTGCTGACTAACAAGACCCTACACAGACAGGGACTGGGTTCCTTTTAAGACCTCTTTTGGCCTTACTCCCCCCACGCCCACTTCGCTCCGCCAACAAGGGATTGCTAGAGGTTCCCAGGGTCAGTCTTAAAACATCAGGTGCTAGGGCTTTTTCTTTTGTAGTCCCGACCCTGTGGAACTCTCTACCTCGTCTTATTAGAGAGTGCCTGTCCACCAAGGCCTTTTAGTGCTCATTAAAAACTTATTTATTTGATTTAGCTTTTAAAGACACTATTTAGTTTTATTATTTTTTTAAAGACTGTACATTTGGTTTTATATTGTATATACGCTTTGGTTTTCAGAAAAGAGCATTATAAATAAAATTTGATTTGATTTCAGAACACAAACATTACATGAAACAAATGCAGTCAGAATAAATAAATGAGAAACAGAGAACTGTATCAGTTAAAGCAGAAGGAAGCAGGGAAGGCAGTCAGAATAGCACAGGCCAAAACCGAGAAAAAGATAGCCAACTTGGTTAAGAAGGGGGATAAAACCTTTTATAGGTACATTAGGGAGCGAAGAAAGACCAAGTGAGGGATAGTGAGGCTTAATAAAGGGAACGGTGGGTGGGCAGAGAGGGACAGTGAAAAAGCAGGGATACTGAAAGAATACTTCTGCTCAATATTCAAAGAGGAGGGGGAGGTACCTAATCCAATCAATAGAAGTACTCTGGATAGGGGGATCGATACCAGTCCACTCACAGAAGAAAGGGTTCTGAAAGAACTCCTGAAACTGAAGGCGGACAAAGTGATGGGACTTGACGGGATTCACCCCAGAATTCTAAAAGAACTAAGGGGAGAACTAGTGACACCACTGACTACCCTTTTTAACAAATCATGGGAGGATAGTGTGGTATCTTAGGACTGGAGGACGGCGGATGTGATTCCCTGTCACAAAAGTGGGAGCACAGTAGAGGCATGAAACTACAGTCCTGTTAGTTTGACCTCAGTGGTAGGGAAAATGATGGACTCACTTCCGAAAGAAAGAACTGTTGAGTACCTAGATGCCAGCGAGGCACAGGACCCAAGGCAGCATGGATTCACAGTGGGAAGGTCATGTCAGACGAATCTAAAACATTTCTTTGACTGGGTGACCAAAGTAGTAGACCAGGGAAGGGCTGCGGACACGGCCTACCTAGACTTTAGCAAGGCATTTGACAGTCCCACACTAAAGATTAATAAACAAGTTAGCCAGCCTGGGAGTAGGTCACAGGGTGGGTAAGTATGTAAATTTTATTAAATACAAGTGTATATTCAAAAAGACAGATGCTTTTATAATATTACAAAATACAGCCTCTCATTTAGAGATAATTTTACCTTCATTAATTTTCTTGAAAATACATTTAAAATTTCACAGTATTACATACTCCCAAATAAAAATGTATAGCAGCATAAGAATATACCATATTATTGCCCTCAACAAACTTGTATACAATATCCTCTTTTCTCATACCAGAAATGTTTCTGGTCAATGGATCAATTCATTTTGCTAAGGTCGAATAACCTTTTACAATCGAATAACAGATGAATGGTAGATATATAACAGTTATCACAATTACACTTCTGTTACTCTTTCATTTTTCTCCACGGTATCATTTGTGCTCTATAATGCATGTGAATATCAGATCTCATTCTGGCAAGAATTTTCTTATCCAGGGAATTTTGGCACCATACCAGATGGTCTTGCTGACCAGTTTTCAATTTTACAGAATGATATAGTATAGAGCGGCTCCATGGCACGAGGCGAAAGGGTTCGCTTAGTGCTGGGTGACCAGGTTTGCGCCCGAGCCTGGTACCAGGATGGAGACTGGCAAGGGAGGGGTTCCATAAGCGTCCATGGGTGGATTTGCCTGGGAACCTGCAGGCGGATTGGTGGTGAGCTTAGGATCTGCCGCCTCGACATGCCCATGGAATACCAGTGAATACCCTGTGTGCTTACACAAGGCTGAGAACTGCGGGGTAGCCGGGCACAGAAAACGGAAATTACGCCCCGTTCCGACCGGATGATGAGCACCATGGCCCCTGCCACCTAAAGCCCTGGAGCCAGCCTGCATCCAGCCCCGCAGCATCTGGGATGCGAAGTCAGCCGTAAGACCATTCCCCCTCGGAAGAGAGGGACCCTCCCGGCATAGGGATACGCCAGGCTACCCAAGGTAGGCTGCAACTGGGGCTGGGAGTAGGTGGCAGGAGGTTGGAGGGAGGCAGGAAGGCGCTGGCGCTCTGAAGGAGTGGCTGGTCGGGGTGTGGGGAGGCACATAAAAAAAATGATACAGTATAAACAAAGTAGAAGCTACAATCTTTGCAGCATCCCTCTGTAATTCATTATCTCTCCATCTAGTTTTTATTTGGTCTACACAGGAATCTATGGCAGTTAATGACCTATTATCAAATAGGGAGTTCATTCCACTCTTTTTTACTTCAGTACCCAAATTATTAAACCAGGAACCATACATTTTCCCTTCACTATGATATATTTTTGCTTCTGTCCAACATGCATATCTCAAGACAATGCTAGGATGTTTTACTGTTCTTTGCCAGAAATTCAGAGACCTAATTTTAGCTGACAAAACCAAAGACATCATACCTCTCTCTGTTCTCAGATGGGCACCAGACACTGCCACTGGTAGCCCAAGGATACTCCTGATGAACAGATTTTGGATTGATTCTACAGCTGACACTTTCTCCTCAGTCCCCCATACTTCCGCTGTATAGAACATGACCGATTTTGCTTTTGCAATGTATGCTTCTTTCATAGCTTGAAAAGAACTGTCAGCAAAAGATTTTCCAAATCTGTTCAACCCCAGTACAATCTGCATCCCTTTACTTTTATTATGCTCTCTATGTTCTTACCATTTTAATTTATTGTTTATTAGTCGTCCTAGGAAATTATACTCTTTTACTTCTTGGAATTTAGCATCATCAAGTTTCCATGAACAGCTTTTTTTATAAACTTTCCCAATCCTAATTATTTTAGATTTTTCACAGTTAACTTCAAGAGACAGTTTCTTTAGAACCACTGCTACAATATAATTCGCCTTCTGTAGACTGACTGCTGATTTTGGAATAAGTACAGCGTCATCTGCATAAGCTAAAATACTCACATTAAAGCCATCTATGTTAGGAGCATGTGTATCATGTTTTTTTTAGTTCCCTTATAATTTGATCTATGTAAATATTAAACAAGGCCAGAGCCAATAAACAGCCTTGTTTCACTCCTCTATTTACCTGTATTTTTTGCGTAAGCTTTCCATTACTTATGTATCAGTTACTTGAAGATGTATTGGTATGTAAAGTAATAATTAGGTCCAGGTGTTTTGGATCTATTCCCCAGGCTGCTAACATTTTCCATAATGTTTCATGGTTAACACTGTCAAATCCTTTCTTTAAGTCAAGAAAGCATCCATAAAGTCATCCTTTCCTTACCTTAATCTATTTACATGTCAAGTAATCCAAAATAAATATATTATCTATTGTGCTTCTCTTTTTTTCTAAATCCAAATTAATTTTCTGACAAAACAACCCTTATTTCCATCCAATCAAGAAGTCTTTCCAATAACACCCTTGAAAAAATTTTAGCTGGTATACAAATCAGGGAGATTAGTCTATAGTTCACCGGCATTGCTTTATCACCTTTTTTTAAATATGGGGACAATCTCTGTTATTAACCATTCCTGGGGAATCTTTTTGTTTGTCATTACATACTGGAAAAATATAACCAGAATTTTGGCCCACCAGTCAATATTTACTTTGAAGTTTTCTGCCGGTAAACCATCTATTCCAGCTGCTTTATTATTTTTTTGATTTATTAGGTTTCTTTATTTCTTCCATTGTCAGTGCATCCCAGTTTCTATTTTGCTGTATAACCTCCATTTCAGTAATAGCTGGCGTTAAATCTATACTTGAGCAATTTGCCTGTTCTCCATAGAGTTTGCTATAGAATTTTACCCATCTGTTTGCTGGAATTATTGCCTTTGTATTACTAGCTATTTTCCTTTCGCCATATGCAATAAGGGTCAAGCTACTGTGCCTATGCTGTGTGACCTCCTTTGTGTGGTGAGACAGTACGGATAGTAGAAGCTAGCACTGATAACTGTCTTTTTAATGAAAAAAGCACTTGTAGCTTGTAACTTGGGGCAGAATCTATTCAGTGCTACATATAGCCGGTGTGTAAATTGGGGTCAAGAGCGAGTGAAATTTTGGTACTGAGCTTTACGTGACAGTCTGAAATAGGCTTCAGTTCAACCAGGCAGCATAAATTCAGCAGCTAAAATAAATATCTCTATAGCCTGTGGGACACTTGTGGGCTTCGAGGGAAGTGGGATTAGGGAGAGTACCTCTAGATAAATCGCTCAGCAATACTTGAATTTAGGGCATTAGTTGAGGCTTTTAATTCCTTTTTAATTTGTTTTATTCGAGTAAAGCTGTATCCCAGCAACCAGACTGACTTCCGGGTGCACGCTATTTAAACATATGCTCCACGAGCAGAGCGAAGCGCAGCAAGACGCGTGCAAAGACATGCGACGCGCATCTGCACGTGTCTGCAGTGTCCGCAGTGGTAGCAAGTGTAGCCGTGAGTAAAGATATCTTGTTATATTTCAAAATAGAATGTGGAAACTTTTAAAGTGGTTACTGAAAGTAAATTCCAGTATTATAAAAAGGATACTAGAATTACTGACTTAGAGGGGAATGTAGCTGTAAAATGCCACCAGTGTGGAATGTTTACATTTGTAACTAAGGATCGACCCGATATGGGCCCTATTTGTTCTAAATGTCTTTACATAACTACATTACAGAAGGAGTTAGCAGAAATACGTTTTAAAATAAATGATGTCATAAGTAATCAAGAAAACATTAGGAAGCCCATGATTAATATGTTAAACCCTGTACCAGCTAGTCAGCTTAAAGAACAGGACAGATTACTGGGAGGTAAGGAGAAGATGGTAAACCTAGAATCTGTACCAAATAAAACAGTTGCACAAACCATTATTGGGGAAGGAGGAACTAAAAGGAAGGAAACTGATCTTTAGTGGTCTGATGATGATAGTTTCGAATGGTCTACTGTTACTGGGAATAAATCTAAAAGAGGTAGAAGGGCTATGGATTGTTCGCTACCACTAAAAAAATCAGTATTCTATCCTGAGTGACTGAGATGACAGCATTATTATGGAGGATGTTCCTAATATGATTAACGAGACAACTTCAAATAACAGTTCTGATTCTGAAAGAGGCACAAATCCTGAAATAAGTGACATAAACATCAAACAAAATCCATTAACCCAAATTCCAGTGAATTCTCATGTTATGGAAATCAATGCCCATGTTCAAATCCCCCCTTCTGATATAAATACAGCTATATCTGAGTCCCCCATGCAAAATCCTTTTTATAATGAAGTAACACAACAAGTTTTTGTACTTGAAGATTCTATGATACAGCAGATTGATAGGCATATTTGTAACCCTGACAAGCAAAACAGAACATCTAGTAGCTTTAGAGGAGCCACTATATCTGATATTACATAAATGACCACTGATATATTGAGGAACTGTGGAAATAAAACCTATTGTAATTATTCACGCCGGTACAAACAATATCAACAGAAGTAAACTGGAGGATATTAAGAAAGACTTTGTTAACTTAAGTGATAGATTGAAAGCAAAAAATAGTATTATTTCCTTTTCTGAGATTCTGCCAGTTCCACATGTAACAAATGCAATGACAAATAAAATTAAATTGGTCAATAGTTGGTTGCGTAAATGGTGTCTTGATAGAGGCTTTAACTGTATTACACATTGGGAGGAATTTAACGATAGGCAACATCTGTTTGCATGGGATGGATTGCACTTGCGAAAAAGAGGTAGTTTGTTGGTCAAAAAATTATTGAAAGTTATTTCTAATATTTTAAACTAAGTCATGGGGGAAGGGTAAATTACAAAATAATATAATTAGAACAGAGGGTTGCAATGTTCTTTTTACTAATGCAAGAAGTTTAAATTTGGTCAAAAAACTTGAAATGGAAGTCTTAATGTCCCTTTATAGTCTTCATATAGTAGCAATAACTGAAACCTGGTGGGACCATGATTCAGATGGTACTATGAATATCTCTGGTTATAAGCTCTATAATAAAAATAGGGACGGAAACAAAAAAGGGGGAGGTATATGTATTTATGTGAACGAGTCCATCAAATTTGGTAGTATTAATTCTCTCCTGGGTACTAAAGAAAATTTAGAATCAGTTTGGGTTAAAATCACACCCTTAGGTAGATCACCCATCATTTTGGGTAATTGTTATAGACCACCAGCTGCTAATCAAGAATAGAAACACAGACTTTGACGGCAGATAAGGACCGCTAGGCCCATCTAGTCTGCCCATTTCTCTACCTACAGGATAGGCCGCAGATCCTAGTTAACCAACAGCCTATTTCTTCCTACCCCCCACAAGAATTGCCTTATGTCTGTCCCATGCATTTTTGAATTCTCCCACAGTTTTAGACCCTACAACCTCCTCAGGAAGGCTGTTCCATGCATCCACTACCCTCTCTGTGAAATAATACTTCCTCACATTGCCCCTGAACCGCCCTCCTTCTATCTTTAAATTGTGTCCCCTTGTTCTTGCAAGTCTCTTTTTCTGAAAAATGCTACCCTCTTGGACTTTGTTGATTCCACTGAGGTACTTAAAAGTTTCTATCATGTCCCCCCTCTCCCTTCTTTCCTCAAGGGTATACATATTAAGCACCTTTAGTCTCTCCTCATACGGCTTCTCTTGCAGACCCTGCACCATTTTAGTTGCCCTCCTCTGGACTGCCTCTATCCTGTCTATGTCCTTGCGGAGATGGGGTCTCCAGAACTGGACACAGTACTCCAGATGGGGTCTCACCAACTGTCTGTACAGATGAATAACAACTTCCTGTTTTCTGCTGCTGATGCCTCTCCCTATACATCCTAGTATACCCCCAGCCCTCCCTACTGCCTTCTCACATTGCTTGCTAACCTTAAGGTCATCTGATATGATTACCCCCAGGTCCCTTTCCTTTTTTGTTGTTGTTACTACCTCCCCACCCATTGTGTATTCTTCCCTGGATACCTGTTTCCAGGTGCATTATTTTGCACTTCTTTGCATTGAATCCTAGCTGCCATACTTCTGACCATTCTTCCAACCTTGCCAAGTCCCTTTCATCCTTTCCACGCCCTTGTGTATCAACCCTGCTGCAGATTTTTGTGTCATCTGCAAAAAGGCATACTTTTCCTTCCAGTCCCTCTGCAATGTCACTGATGAAGACATTAAAAAGGAGTGGACCCAATACTGAACCCTGCGGTACCCCACTAGTAACCCCCCTTTCTTCAGAATGGACTCCATTTACAATTACCTTCTGTGTCCTGTTGTCCAGCCAATGTTTTACCCAGGCTACCACCCTGGGTCCCACTCCAAGGCTGGTTAAATACAATAAAGCTCTTAATGATGAAATATTGGAAATGAGTGTATTGGGTGATTTGATAGTGATGGGAGATTATAATTACCCAGGAATAAACTGGATTGATTCAGGTGGTTGTGATGTTAAAGAAAATGATTGTATAGATCTTTGTATTAACATTGGGTTAAAACAAATTATTGACTTCCCAACTAGGGTGAAAAATCTTTTAGATCTATTATTAACTAATATAGATGATGAACTAGAAAACATAAATATAGGATCAGCTCTGGGAAATAGTGATCACTGTACTATCAGATATCACTTAAATATTGGCAGACATGCTTTGAAATCTTTAGTCACAGAAAAAGACTACCTAAGAGCAGATTTCTCCTTAATCTGTTCTATGTTGCAAAATATTAATTGGGATACAGCCATTGGTTCAGAATCTATTCAACAAACTTGGAATAATTTTAAAGCATTACTATTAGAAATAGAAGATATTTCTGTACCTATTAGAATTAAATATAATAACAAAGGTACAATATCAGTTTGGATGAATAACAAAATACAAAAAATAATTAAAACCAAACAGAGGCTGTTTTATAAATTCAAGTCTAAACCCTTTGAGGAAAAATGGGACAAATATTTGAAATTACAAAAGTTGTTAAAAAAAATCCGATCACAGAAAATGAAATTGGAATTACAAATAGCTAATACAAATAATAGAAAATTATTATATTCTTATATTAATACAAATTGCAGAAATAGGGTCCAAACTGTGGGACCAATGAAGGATAACAAACAAGTAATAGATGATAATTCAGCTGTAAACAAATTTAATACATATTTTTGTTCAGTTTTTGCCAAAGGGTCAAATTCCATAATACCCAACATTATAAAATCTGAAGAAGTACATCTGCTAGAGGATGAAGTCATGAATCTTTTAACACAGTTAAATATCTATTCCAGTGTAGGACCAGATGGTATAAATACTATACTTCTCAAAGAGGCTAGTAAATTTTTGGCCGCCCCCCTTACTCTACTTTTCAACATGTCAGTGGCTCAAGGATGTATACCAGATGATTGGAGAAAAGCACTGGTTGTACCTATTTATAAGACTGGGGACAAGGGTAGAGTTGATAATTATAGGCCAATTAGCCTTACTTCTCATTGCTGTAAATTACTGGAAAGATTGATTAAAAACAAACTGTTGTTGCATTTAGAAGATACAAATCAAATTGATATTAAACAACATGGTTTTGTCAAGGGGAGATCCTGTACTACAAATTTGATTACTTTTTATGATAATACTGTATTAGTAAAAGTCTGGAAGCTGGGATTCCATCTGATGTGATCTTGCTGGATTTTGCCAAAGCATTTGATAGAGTAGATCATGATAAACTAATTATAAAACTCATTTCCTTAAAAGTAAATAGTTATCCGATAAATTGGATTCAAAATTGGTTATTTAATAAGAGTCAAAGGGTGTGCTTTCGGTGGAGGGAAGAGCGTCTAGTGGGGTGCCCCAGGGTTCTGTGCTGGGACCCTTATTATTTAATATTTATGTTGCTGATATGAATAAAAACATTAAATCCCATTTAAGCAAGTTTACAGATGATACAAAATTGGGTAGTGAAGTAAATACCTTGGAGAAACACTTCCAATTGATTACTGATCTTGCAGAAACTGAAAAATGGGCATATGAAAATAATATACGATTTAATATAGACAAATGTGTAGTTCTGCACATAGGTAAAAATAACCCTGGATATTCTTGTATCCTAAGCCAAACCTTAATTAAACCATCTAGTTGTGTTAAAGATTTGGGAATTATGGTAAATGATGCTTTACATCAAATACTCAGTGTAGAAAATTAGCACATAGTACTTAGTCCCTACTCACAAAAATATGATGAACATTTACCGGTAGATCAGAACATCTTATTTTATCATTATATAAGAAAAAATTACTCACCTTAGTAATGTTGTTTCTTCTAATGGAGTCTTGCTATATTATGACAATTGCAGTTTGTCCCACCATTAGAACTGCTCCGGAGGTGAAAGAGTTAACTACCATGCCAGGCATGGAGTTTAGAGCGCGAGCTCAGTTAGAGAAGCTCTGTCTGGTTATTTTCAAACCGAAACTGTCAGATCTTTACGAACCAAAACTCACTAAGTTTCTGTGTGGAAGCTGTAACCTACACTAGCCAACTGGCTACCTAAATATTACATCTATTCCTGGTCCCAACACCAAGACTCAAGTCAGGGACCAGAAAATAATAACATAAGATAAAATAAAACACAACACCCCAAAACCCCAAAAGGTGGAAAAAATAAATGGGCATAATAAGTGCCAACACTGGACTGCCCACCCCATACCCAAGTAGAAGTTCTGAGAGGGGCAGGCTGGGGAGGTCATAATATAGCAAGACTCCATTAGAAGAAACAACATTACTAAGGTGAGTAATTTTTTCTTCAAACAACATGAAGTCTTGCTATATTATGACAATTGAAGAATACACAGCAGTACCTCCATGGTGGAGGGAGAGAACCTACTTAGGGAATAGGCTCTGAAGCACGGCTGTGCCAAATCTAGCATCCCTCCTGGCCTGGATATCCAATGAGTAATGCTTGGTGAAAGTGTGTACCGTTTTCCAGGTAGCTGCTTGACATATCTCCAAGATAGGGATGTCTCTGGCAGCAGCTAGAGACGCAGCTGTACCTCTGGTAGAGTGAGCCCTCAGGCCTGAAGGGGGAACCTTTCCCAGTTTTTGATAACAAAATTGATACACGAGACAATCCACCTGGCAATGGATCTCTAGTGGCAGGTTTACTTTTCCCAACCTCACCATAAGTGAGAAAGAGTTGGAGGATTTGAACCCATGACCCTTGGTACTTCTATATAGTAACTAAGGGCCCTCTTAACATCTGTTGTGCAGCCTCCTCTCACCAGAGGAGGAATGGTCAGTGAAGAACACTGAAGGAGACAGATTGGTTAAGATGGAAATCTGATACCACCTTAGGCAAACACTTCCTGTTAGTCCTAAGGACTACTTTATCCCTGTGAAAGGAAATAAAGTCAGTCTCCACTGACAAGGTTTGTAACTCACTTATGGCCTGGCAGAAGTGATGGCTACTAGAAAACAGTTTTCCAAGTCAAATACTTAAGCTCTGCAGAAGACAGAGGTTCAAAGGGGGTTGCATCAACTGAGCAATGCAACATTAATTCCAGGCAGGGCCGGTCCCTGAAAGATGGATTAGTATGAAGTAATCCCTTGAAAAACTTGGAAAATACAGGGTGAGTGAAAAGAGAAGAGGGCTTTCCTGCTGAAATAAAAGCAGAGACAGCTGCCAAATGTACTTTCAGGGTAGCTGGTCTCAGACCCAAAGAGTTAAGATAGACCATATAGTCCAAAACAATGGGTAAATCAGCAGATTCCGGGGGAATATGCTTCTAGAGCACCAGATGGAAAACCTTTTCCATTTAGAATTATAAGTAGCCCTAGTGGAAGGCTTCCTAGAAGCCTTCAGGATGTCAAGAACACCTTGAGAAAGGTGTAGGTCAGCAACTCTAACTCCTCAAGAGCCAGGCCTTGAGGTTGAGGGATTTGAGATTCGGATACCAAACTCTCCCCTGGGCACAAGATAACAGGTTGTGTTTCCTGGGGAGGCACAGGGGAAGATGGACTGCTAAAGACAGAAGGAGTGGGTACCAGGGCTGCCTGGCCCAATCCGGAGCAATCAGAATCATCCTGCAAGGCTGGGATCTGATTTTCACTAGCACCTTGAAAAGGAGAGGGAAGGGGGGAAAGGCATATAAAAACTTCCCTTCCCAATCTAGGAGAAAGGCATCCAGGGGGACTGAGCCCATCACTGGGGGCCTGCAACAAAACAGTGGAAGTTGGTGATTGTCTGGGGCTGCGAAAAGATCTATCTGAGGAGTGCCCCATCTGGCAAAAACTATCCCCAGTACTTGGGGATCCAGTGACCATTCGTGATGGCCCTGGGAAATCCTGCTGAGAGCATCTACCAGGACATTGTCCTTTCCTGGGAGGTGAACTGCTATGAGGGAAGTGTTCAGAGAATAAGCCAGAGACCACAACTTCATTGCTTCGGTGCACAAGGCCGAAGACCGAGTGCCCCCTTGTTTGTTGATGTACCACATTGTGGTGGTGTTGTCTGTTCTGACTTGTACCACTTTGTTCTGAACAGATGCAGAAAACACCTGAAGTGCTAGAAAGACAGCTCTGAGTTCCAGCAAATTGATGTGGAGCAGAGACTCTTGAGGGGACCACACTCCCTGGGTGGAGAGGTCGCCCATGTGAGCTCCCCATCCCAGAAGGGACGCATCTGTAGTAAGGGTCAAGGAGTGAGATAGGGGGATGAAGGGGACCCCTAGTCTTAAATTGCTCTGATCCTGCCACCACTGAAGGGCCTGGATCAGGGTTCGAGTCACTGGGATCAACTTGGAAAGGGGATCTTTTCTTTGAGACCAAAAGGCTCTCAAGTGAAACTGAATGTCCCTCATCTGAAATCTTGCTCCTTGCACTATAGCTGTGGAAGCAGCCATGTGACCTAGGAGCTGTAAGAAGTGCCTTGCTGGTCGAGAGACCTGCAGAGTGAAGGAAGAGGCCAGGGCCACCAGGTTCCTTACCCTCTCTAAGGGCAGGAAGGCTCTGGCCTGCTTTGTATCCAGTTCTGCACCTATGAAGGTGAGTACCTGAACAGGTTCCAGTACTGACTTTGGGAGATTGAGCAGAAAACCCAGAGAGGTGAGCAGCTGCTGGGTAACTTGCAGGTGTGATTTGACCTGTTCTGGAGACTGGCCTACAATAAGCCAGTCGTCTAGGTAGGGAAAAATAGCAATCTTTTGCCTTCTTAAATGAGCAACTGCTACTGCTAGGTATTTTGTGAATACCCTTGGGCAGAGGTGAGGTCAAGGGCATTGTTCTGAACTGTAATGGCTCTGAGGGCAGTTCAAATCTGAGGTACTTTCGGTGGGAGCTTCTGATTAGAACATGGAAATAGGCATCCTTGAGGTCCAGGGAAGCTAGCCAGTCCCCTGGCCTTAGAGAAGGTAAAATTATTGCCAGAGTCACCATTTTGAATTTTGGTTTCAAAATGTGCTTGTTCAGATATCTTAGGTCCAAAATGGGCCGCCATTCTCCTGTCTTTTTTGGGGTAAGGAAGAACCTGGAGTACAGACCCTTGCCCTGGAGTAGGGGGGGACCCTTTCTACAGCTCTGATAGCCAGGAGGGTTGAGACTTCTGTTTCTAAGGCAAAGGTCTCTAGAGGGTTTGCAGGTGGAAAAGATCTGGCTCTCATCTTTGGAAATTTTTTGAAGCTGAGAACTAGACCCTGGCTTACTACTTCCAGGACCCACTTGTCCGATGTTAGAGACTCCCAGTCCTGAACGAAGTAAGCCAGCCTGCCCCCTACAGGTAATGGAGATCCGGCCCTGGGCACCCCATCAGGGTGCCTGTTTGGCAGGGGCTTTAGGCTGAGGGGTGGAAGCAGGCCTGCTTGCACCCCGTCTGCCTCTGCCTCTGAAGAACCCCCTCTGAGCATAAGCAGAAGAAGCCTGGGTTTAGTAAAAAGGCCTGTGAAAAGGCCTACCTCTACCCCTGGGGGTCTGCTTCTGAGGAGTGACTTGCCGATCCTTGGCTTGTGCACTCCTATAAGTTGTTCTATATTCATCCATTTTCTTCATGTAAATCTCTGTCTGCTCCCCAAACAGAGAATTCCCTACCACAGGAAAATCCATGGCCTTAGTCTGGGTATCCCAGACAAACTAGTACACCTGAGCCAAGCCAACCTACGAAAGGCCATAGATGTAGCCATGACTCTAGAGGATACATCATTAGAATCCACAGCAGCATGGAATTGCACCTTGGATGCCTCAATACCATCAGCAGCCACCTGCTCCAGCTCCTTGGCAAGCTGGCCAGGGGCCTGTTTGGCCAAAGCCATGACAGTGTCCCATCTAGATTTTTGGTATCTTGCCACATAAGCCATGTAATTTGCTTGTCTGAGTCCCAAGGACGCTGCCATGTATTGTTTTTTAGCCATGGCATCAATCTTCCTGGAGTCCTTGTCAGGAGGATGTGAAGCCAGGGGAATGTTAGCCTTATCACAGGCTGCAGCCTGAACTACCCCAACATGACTGCATTGCTGTGAAAGAAAGTCTGTATCAGGATCTGATAAAGTGTACCTCCTGTCCATCTTCTTGTCAACAGGAGGCACAGAATTAGGAGCTTTTAGTATTTTTATTGTTTGCTTCCTAAATGATTTATGTAAGGGAATAGATAATCTCCTAGACTCTGGGATATCCATCATTTCCACAAAATCAGGTTCCTCTTGCTCATCCACAGCTTCCTCTAATGGAAGTTGGAGGGTTTCAGCAACTTTTTTATAAAACAAAAAGTGAGAAGGGGACTCAGAAAGCATAGGGGGAGATTCCAAAGGTCTGTCTGGGGAGATGTCCGGTTCAATGGGCACATCCAGACTCTCTAAGTCACATTCACACTGATCATAAACCTCCTCCCCCTCCTCTGGTTCATAAAACTCTTCAATATCATATTCTTGAACCGGTGGAACCGGCGAACCGACCTTTACTAGACAGTGGCGGTTCGGACGGAACCGGAGAAAGTGACTGTACAATCTGTATAGCTTTGTTATTTCTGCAGCAGTTGGAGAAGGAATTTTGACTCCAAACCTGCTGATTTTTTTAGTTTTTGCTGGAACTGGCTCCTCAGAGCCAGCTTTTCGCTTGCTCGAGGAAGTCTCACTTGGTCAGAGGGAGTATTCTCCGGTTCGGGTTGGCACCGAACCGGCTGGCCATCCGGTCAGCGGACTGTTTTGGCCTCCTCGCCCTGAGCCTGCCCACTCTCTTGTCCAGGGTGGCTGCAAGGAATTTTTACAAATCTGGCAGTCTGAATTGAGGTGGTCAAACCCCAGACAATAGATTGTTGGTGTGGGCCAGCCTTGGCAAAAGGCTTCCCACAGACACTACAGTGTTGAAACCCAGTGGCCCGGTTTTTCTTTTGGGTTTCTCAGACATGATGCCAGCCTAACCAAATAAACTTGCCTTTAACGGCAGTGCAGGGTAAGACTTTATTTGCCCCAACCGTGTCACGGGTCGTGGAAAACCGTAATGAAATCCGCTTTTTAGAACCGACAAGAACCGGAACCGCACTCTAAAAGCCTTAAATGCTTTCTTTCAAAAAGTTTCATAGCCTGATCGGTTCGAACCGAACCGATAAAATTTACAAGTTCCACAGAAATAAACCTATCTATTACTTACAATACCACAGACAGAGCTTGAACCGATCGGTTTATGGTTAAAATAATACTCATGGGTTGAATTTAACCGAGAAAATACTGTTTAAACCGAGACATGAACCGAGCAGTAGGAGAAATCTCCGGAGCGACTGTTCAGTGAGGCGGAGTAAAGAATCTGACAGTTTCGGTTTGAAAATAACCAGACAGAACTTCTCTAACCGAGCTCACGCTCTAAACTCCATGCCTGGCATGGTAGTTAACTCTTTCACCTCCGGAGCAGTTCTAATGGTGGGACAAACTGCAACTGTCATAATATAGCAAGACTTCATGTTGTTTGAAAACCTATGTTCGGCCTATTTTAGATTATGGCTCCCAATTTTGGTCCCCATATTTAAGGAAGGATGTAAACTTACTGGAAGGCGTGCAAAGAAAAGTCACCAGATACATTCCCAGATTAAAAACTAAGCATTATTCCCAGAGATTACAGGAGACTGGTTTGCATTCACTGGAGGCAAGAAGGCAAAGAGGTGCTCTTTTATTATTATGTAAAATAATACATAGTAAAGACGGCTTAAAAACTTTTAATATGCATTATAGCAATACAAGAAGTGATCTTCGCTCACATAATCAGAAAATAATGGTTGAAAAGACCAACACATTTAAGAAGGATTACTTCTTTACTGTTAAAACACCATTTCTTTGGAACAAACTTACTTAGGGTACAATAGATAGTACTAGTCTGGATATATTTAAAAAACTATTTAGATTGTATGTATTATAACAAAAACTTACTGGTATAATTATCCCACTTATGTGGGAGACACATATAATGGGCTCCTAAGCCCCCTTATGTCAATAAAAATCCTAGTAATCCTAGAATTGCCTGCTGTCCTTCTGTAATATTGCATCTTGTAATTTATCCCACAAATAAGACTTGATATTGTATTTTTTTAGTTCTTATAATATTTCTAAATTCCCTTTTTAATGCCAACAGCCCCTTGAATAGTAACATTTCCAGATGTTTTATTGCTAGCCTTCCAGCTCTATTAATATCTGATTTAATGATTTTACATTATCAAACCAAGGTGCTTTATCCCTACCATAGGTTTTTCCTGTATTAGATTTCTGATTTTGAGACTGAACAATGTTCAGTTTAAGAATTAGTTTAAATTTAAAGTTCCAAAACTTCCTGTCCCCATTCTATATCGGAAAGCAGCAACCGAACTTCCTCACTGTTTTGCAGATAAGCAACTTTTTCATGAACTAATGGGTTCCACATGATTTTTTTATCACTGTAAATAAAGAAGTTATTTTACTGCTCTTGCTATAGCCTATTTCTATTACTTTCATATTCTAGTTGTACTATAACGTATAAATGGTCGCTACTGCAATGTTTACCCACTTTTAAATATTCAATTAAGGGTGTCAATAAATGCATAGCCCAGAGTTGAGCCTTTTCCTGATACCATGGAATACAAAGTAAAAGTACCCTTTAAGTTATCTTTAGCACAACCATTAATCAGATGTAAAGTATTATTACTTAGCCAATTTAGTATAATCCTGCTTCTCCCATTTACAACAGTATCCTTGGAGCATCTATCTCTTATTCTCAGTGCTTGATCTATTTCCTCTCTAATCTGTTGATTTTCGACCAGATACAAATGACATCCAGTTCGAGCATTTAAATCTCCCATCCCCAATATTATCATGTCACTAAACTTATTACTTAGGAACAATAAATTCTTTTCTATATCCTCTAATGCTTGGAATATCATTTGAATGGACATTGAAGGTTCCAGGTACATATTCAATATACACAAATTATAACCCTGTTCCAAACACAAAACAGTTATGAGACAGTGATTTTTAAAAATAAGAGGGTCTTTCTGCATTTTTACATTGGTAGATATTAAAGTCATGATATCACCCTTATTCCGACCACAATTATTTTTGTTTTTTAATCCCTTTAACTCAAATTTAGCATATCCTTCTATAGCTATCTCCTGCTTATTACCCATCCAGGTCTCCTGCAGGAGTATAATATCATATTTCTTAATCTCCTCCATTCATGATTTATCATCAATTTTATTCATAATTCCTGCAATGTTCCAGGATGTAATTGTTGACAATTTCTCAGTATATAGGTTATTTTTTGTTTTCCGCCCCATTTTTCCCCTTCTATTTGTCATTCATGGGAATAACCTTCCAGTGTTTCCAATTCCGCAGCGTTCACAGAGACTATAGAGTTGACATCTTCTATATCTATTAAGCTTCTTGAACATGAGTCTAGCACACAATTATTATTTATTCTTTCCCCTAAGACCTTTCCTCTAACACACACACACATATATATATATATATATACATATATATACACACACACACACACACACACACACACACTTCTCTGGTTTACCATTTAATGAGTATTCCTCTGTCCTGCTCCTTTGTATATATTCGTAAAGCAAACCTGGGGTGCCTTTCTTATTTTATTTCCATCTTGTTTTTGATTACCCTGTCTAGTTTCCTGATTTACATCCAGACACACATGACTATCTGACAGCGTGTCATTTATATGAATACCATTATCCACCAATAATATGCAACTGTCCAAAATTTTCTCAACGATCTTACTGGAATTTACCACCAAACAAATTTTTCCTTTTGCCAGCTTAACTTTGTACCTATAGACCGAAGATATATTTTCCCATCTTAGGTCTTCCTTTAATATGGGCTTTAGTATGTTATATGCTGTAATTTTAAGAAAAGGGATTTCTCTTCTTGCCATCGGGATTCCTTTTATAAATAATGTATCTCATTTCTTTTCATCCTGTTTCCTTGTGTGCATCTTAGCCTCCTTGTTCTTATTCTTATCCCTACCTTCTTTTCTGGAGTTAGAATTATTTTGTTTGCCCTTTTCATTCTTGTGAAAGTTCTCTTTTCCTCCCTTTTACTACTTTCCATCTTTCCTTCGGTTTGACTAGCAATCAAACATTTATCCCTTTGCTTTTCCAATCCTTCCAACAATATGTTTAACTTCTACTATTTCCTTCTCCTGCATTGCCACTGTAGTTGCTTTAATATCCTTTTAAACTTGGTATTTATACTTGGCATAGAACAGTAGAAGACCAATAGTTCCATATAAACTGTCCCCCACCGTAGTGGGTCCACTTTCATTGCTCCCTAAGAAAATATTTATCAATTCCTTTTTTTAAATTCTTCTAATGTTTTACTTTCCACCACTTCTCCAGGCAATGTATTCCATACTCTCCCTGTCCTATTAACAAAGGAATAGTATATACCATTTTTTTTTACTGTCTTAAGTTTGATTTGTTTATTATGACTTCTCAATCCCCTCAACCCTTCTTTTAATTTTATACCCATTTCTTCTAACAACTCATGATCATTTACTATTCTATATCATCATGAAGCCTCCTCTTGTTCTTCTTTGTTCTAACTTGTATAGTCCTGTATTTTGTAATCTTTCACTATATTCATATTTATGTAAATTCCCTATCATCCTAGTATATCTCCTCTGCACTCTCTCCACTCTCCCCACTTCCCTCCTTAAATATGGATTCCATAACTGGGTGCCATAATCCAAATATGGCCTAACGGAGGACCTATATATTGGCACCATGCATCCCAATGATTTATTTTTAAAGGTACATTTTATGTTTCTTACCATATTATTTGCTTTTTATATGGCTATTGTTCTTTGTTTATCACATTTTAATTCTCTATCAATCATTATACCACAATCCTTTTCCTCTAAAACTCTTTTTAGTTCTTTACCATTTAATATATACCCCTTTTTTCTACTCTCCTTTCCTAAATATATTACTCCTGATTTCTCTAAGCTAAATTTAATTTCATTTTGACTTGCCCATTTTTCCACTTTTTCCAAATCTTTTTTCATACTTTTCTGCTGTCCTTTTGTTCTTTCTGGACCCCCCAGCTTGATGTTATCTGCAAACTTCACTAGTTGATTAACAATACCTTTATGCAAATGACTAACATACAATGAGAATAATATGGGGCCCAACACAGAACCCTGCGGTACCCCACTCCTCACTCTCACTGACTCAGACATCTCTCCCAATATTCTCACCCTCTGACTTCCATCCCTCAGCCAATTTTTTACCCATACAACAATTCTACTATCGATACCTATTTTATTTAATTTATTAATCAAATTATCATGAGGCACCTTGTCAAAGGCCTTTTGAAAGTCCAAAAATATTATATCCACTGGTATATTATTATTTAAATCTTCCTTTATCCTTTCGTAAAAGCACAAATGATTTGTACCACACGCCATATTTTTTTAAATACATGTTGTTTTTTATCTGTAAATCCTATCAACTTCATACTTTCCTCTATTCTTACTTTTAATATACTTTCAACCACTTTCCCAGAATTGCCATCAGGCTCACTGATCTGTAATTTGACACTATTGATCTTCTTCCCTTTTTAAATAAGGGCACCACAATTGCTCGTCTCCAATCTTCTGGCACCTCACCAGTCTTTAAGAATTTATTAATTATCCACACCAAAATTTCTAATATTAATGGTAATACTTCCTTAATATACCTTGGATGTAACATATCTGGTCCTGCAGATTTATATATTTTTATCTTGTTTATTATCCTTTCTACTTCCTCTTTAGTAGTAGCCATATCCTGATTTTGTTGGTTCTTATCCACTTCTACCTTACTTACATCATTTCCATCCTCAAAAACTGACCCAAAATATTCATTCAGTTTGTTTGCCATTTCATTTGGATCATTAGTCTCTTTACCATTCACCTCTAATGGTCCTACTCCCCGTTTACCTTTCCTTTGTTGATTTATATATGCATAGAAGCTTTTCCCATTGTCTTTTCTATAAGCCAAATTTGCTTCTAATTTCCTTCTTTCAAAGTTTATAATTCATTTAACTTCCTTTACACAATCTCTATAATATTTTACAGACTCTATTGTTTGTAGTATTTTCATTTTTTTAAATGCCTTTTTCTTTTTTAGGCAAGCTTTTATTACTCTACCAGTACACCACAAGGGTTTTCTACCTCTTTTATTATATAACTTTTTATCAGGTACATACTTTTTTTCTAGATTTAATAGCTTATTTTTCAATTCTTCCCATATTTATTTTACAGTTTTTGTTTCTATATTCCACTTCCAATTCTCAAGATTCTTCCTAATTTTTTTTACAGTCTGCTTTATTATAATTTTTTGCCACCATTTTCCCTTTAATGCATGTAAATTTGTTTTATTTTAAATTCTACTATAGCATGATCGCTATTTTCTAGATGTTCTCTTATCTTAATTCCTTTAACAATATCAGATCTATTCATCAATAACAAATCCAAAACATGTCCTCCTCTGGTTGGTTTATTAACTAATTGTTCCAAACCCACTGTTTCCATTACTTGAACAAAATTTCCACTGTTCCCATTCTTACTACTACCATTTTCCCAACAGATATCTGGATAGTTGAAGTCTCCCACTACAACATCATCTCCCTCTGTTGCTATCTCTCCAATTTCATCATTTAATATTTTGTCTATCTCCTTACTACAATTTGGCAGCCTGTATTAAACTCCAAAAATATTTTTTTTATCCACTCCGCTTATTACTTAAATCTGTAATGATTCCATTTTTTTCCTTTTCGTTCTCTTTATAAATACTGCTATTTATTTCTTTTATATAAGCAGCTACACCTCCTCCCCTCTTATTTTTCCTAGAATTTGAATACAATTTATATCCCTCAATATCTTTATTCCAATTTATAGCCGGATCCCACCAAGTTTCTGTTATCATACATATATCTATATTTTCTTGTTTTAACATAACTTCCAATTCAGCCTTTTTGTCGGTATTTAAGCTTCTTGCATTTAACAACCATATTGATGTTATCTTTATTTCTTCTAAGTTGTTGTTTCCTCTCTTCATTTCTCTTTTTTATTTTTGATACACTATCATTCCTTCTCCCCTTCTCATTTAGTTTAAATTATTGTCCACTATTTTTAATATCCATCCCCAATTTTTTACTCAGATGTAACCCATCTCTACAGTAATAAGAAGGTTCACAGATATACTCCTCCCAATGTTTGATACACTCCAAATTGTTTTGTAAAGTCCATTGTCTCAACCAGTTGTTTAATTTCATTATTTTCTCTACCCATTCCTCTTTGTACCGGCAATATTTCTGAAAACTAATTTTACCCTTTAAATCCTCTGCCTCTAGTTTTATCTCTTCAAACTCAGTTTGTATCTCATCCATTTTTGGGGTTTTTATATTATTCACCCCAAGTGCAGAATCAACACTGCAGTCACATCCCTTACTCTAACAATGTTCTTTAACATTCCTTTAACATCTATCTTTGCCCCTGAAAAATAACTTCTTGTTACAATCTTCTTATTGTCTCTGGATGTAGATCTCTCCGTGTATTTCAATACTGAGTCTCCCAAGATGTAAATGCTTTTTTTTTCTGTATAATCCATAATATAATTTCCTTCATCCATCTCAGTATTTTGTTTCTGTCTAACTTCAACATTATTTTCTCCATCTTCTCCCTGATTTTCGCTGTTATACAATCCTAATTCTGTATTATCTACTCCAATCTTTTTTTCCGGTTCTTTCTTTCATCAAGTACATTATTTACTACTTCATCTCCAATATTAATTAAACTCCTTGTTTCTGTAAATTCGTTCTCATTTGTTGTTTCTTTATAGCTAGCTTCTAAGTTCCCTTCCAACTGTCCTATCTGCAAATCATTCTCTAATATAATTAAAGGATCAAAACTATTTGAGCTTGCTGTAGAGAAATTCATTGCCCTTCTTTTTAAAGATATTTTCTTTTTTGCTTTTCTTTCTACCGCCACCCATTCTCCATCCTGATCTCTTTCTCCTCTTCTTTTTTTTTTTAATCTTTTTAAATTTTATCATCTTGAAATTGGTCATTGTCTCTTTCTTTGCTATTTTCTTGTAGTTTCCGTCTACACTTAACTAATTCTTGTCTGAGTTTCTCAATACTTTCCTGTAATTCACAAATCTTACTACATTGTTCACAGGTATACATTAAAACTTCATTTACCACTTCAGTGTTTATCATTTTACAGACTAAACATCGCAAACCCAATATACCACCTTCTATACTTACAATATTAGTATCTATATTATTGTCAGGCTCTGCTTCCACCCCTAACTCTGTCTTAATTAGTCCTCTTCAGATAAGTATTTCAGTATCCTAATTTAGCTATTTACTTATTCTATCTATATTACCTCTCCCTCTTCCTCCGATCCGAAGCGCTGTGAGCCTACAGCACCTCTGCTCGCTGGGCGTCTGTATTTAATCCTGCACAGCTGACATCACGTTGCTATGTAGCGCTAGATTCTGGTGTGACTGCCAATTACCTTCCTGTTGGGCCAGACAGTGGTATGAGCCACCTTTCAGCCAACACTTAAGAAAGCTTAAAGAGCCCTCTCAAAGCACCCAAACACTGATGCCTGTCTGAGTTCCTATCCCTCATAACTTCAGGGGAACAGGAATGCCTCCTCACAGGTACAGATTACCTTGCCCAAGTTTTAATTTACCCAAAGCACTGTTTGTTCTGTTGCACAAATTAAAACTGGCACTTGCCTCTAACACACACTCTCACTTTTTGTTTTTTGCTTCTTTTTTTCTATACTCACTGTCTTTATTTTTTATTTCCTTATTACCATCAAATTGGTGTTCTATCTGTGTAGTTTTATGTATATCTTTGTGAAGGGTTCCTTCTGTTTGGGGATGTACGTCTCTAGTTCCTTCAATTTTATCTGTTAACAATTCTTCTTTATTTCCTTCTCTTAAGGCTGACAGAATTTCTTTCAGGAGAAAGTTGTTCTGAATAAAAGCTATTTATACATCATTAAGCTCTTTCTCAAAAGTACGCTTCAGCTCCATAAATGGGCACAGGCCCCTTCAACTGAATTTCCCTCAGTGCGCGTTTCCAACTCTTGTTTTGACCACAGACAAGCTCCCTCCCGGCTTCTAGAGGGTGGGTCTAATTTCTAATGCCTGAGTAAAAATGGAGTTAAAAATTCCTTGCAATCCTTAAGATAGTGATGATTTACCCCTTCTGCACTCATAGAGTTAGTATTATCTTCATGTTGTATAATGGCACTCATACCAAGGTCTATTTTGTGAGGTGCTCACTGACTAAGTACTTTACGTACTGGTGAAGTCAACGCTTTAATTGTTTTGAGCAAAAGCGGTCTTCATTTAATTCCCTTCCCCTACCATCCAAAATAGGCGAGGAAGTTAACTGCAGTCCCCTATTTTCCCTAGTGGGGCAGCTAGTATATTCTGTGATTTTTCTTTGGAGTTATGGTAGTATCCTTTTGAGTTTTTTTTCGTGTAACTGTTTTTTTCTCTACCTTTTTCTGTAACTTTGTTCCTGTTTCTTAGTACCACTGTTGTTTTATCCTTTATTCTAGCACAGAAAATAGGGTATTTGAGTACAGCACCAGGGGTATTTAGTTTCCCCTTAACTAAATATTGGCACTTATCTAATCACTATCAGTAAGTCACAGCAAATTTAAAACTCTTAACTACTTAGCTAGTGAATATAATGTGCAAATCAGGCAGCAATAAATACAGCTTTACAACAATAGTCCATATGATTATTTTCACAAAATATCAGATTTCTAAATTGAGAGGTTGTAAGTAAAAATTAAAATACATACAAAAATGTCACTCTCATTTATTGTGAATCTCAATAGCAATACATAACAGTATTAAATTAAAATTTAGAGATTTGCAAGATTTAAAATCAAACAAACAAAAAAAAACTAGTAGCCTTGTTAATGGCCATACTCATAGTTTGTGCAAAAACTGCTGGAAAAAAAAAAAAACACTGGCAATACCCCTTCCTTCTCCTTTTTGCTGTGGGTTTTATTTGTAGCAAGGTCCGGGACCCACACTTCCAGTTTTCAAGTATCCTCTATAAAAAAAATTAAAACTGGCTTAAAAATCTGACTAAAAAGTTAAATATATTATACCTTATAGAAAAATGGTGGAGGGAGTTTCAACCTACTTTATCCCATGAGTTCCTTTATTAACTTTAGAAAATGTGTCACCCCACTGTCCATTCCTGCTATATTAGGTGAAAAAAGGGCCCAAACCCACTTTTAACAAGAAGTTAGCCTTTCCTGTAGAGACATAAAGTTAAAAACAGCCGAGCAATATTTAGTATTTAATAAGTACATTTATCCTAGGATTAAAAGTAATACTATCTTAACGTCCAATTTATAAAGGAAGGCTTGCTTACTTGTCTTTACAAATCTTTGAAAGCTGTCAGCAGATGGATAACAGATGAGCCGATTCTAACTACTCATTCACATAAACTCTGGGATTAGCACTTAAAGCACACACCTCTCAGCTATAACCGACTTAGAATGGAGAATGTGAGTCCTGAACACCACACATGCGTATTTAAGCTGTGTGTCATGTGACTCAGCTTGCTACAGAATGCAAAATTTAATATTTGAATAAACTCACCCCAAAAAAAAAATATATATACATACGCACACACACACACACACACACACACACACACACACACACACACACGTATAATGTATAATATATGAAAAGAATCGGCTCACAACTTTCAACGTGCCACGTTCACTATTATCTCAATTATAAAGAGCATGGACTCTCTCTATAGCTATCCTGCTAACCCCACTTTTGTTGCATTAACATATAGATAAAACTTAAAACACTGTCTTTAACTATCATAATGAACGTCAGACCAGTTCAAGCAATCATAATAGCTAGTTCTTAGTGCAAAGCAAGCCCCTATTCCATCCGAAGTTGCCGTCTTTCAATTTGTAACTAACCATGAGTCATGTCGTGTCGCCAAGCTCCTTCTTCCCGGCGGGTACAGCAGACCTGCAGTACCAGTAAATTGGCGATACAAACGATATAGGCTGTTGCTTGCTCTCTCCATGATTAGCCTGCAAATACTGGCCTTAACCTCGGGGCACAGACTTCAAATCCACTACCTCTAGGTTTCCACTTTCTCCTCTACTATACCCAGCATACAGCACATAGTAAACAACAAACTGGTATGTGGTTTGCTATATGGCTCCCTGCTGGTCCTGAAGAGTCAGTGGTATCAGGAAGAAAAACACCAGCATAGACCCTCCGCCAACTGTCTGCCGCCGTCAGCCCCAGCTTTCCGAAGACCTTTTCCTCACTTCAAGGATCCAGTCATACTCCCTATAGAAGCAGAGAGAAAAAAAACAGGGGGAGCAGACAATGCAAACTGGGGGAAGGCTAAAAGAAATTCTGTTAAGACTGCATTTGTGTTTCTCCTCAACGCTCAGAGTGAATACCTTTTCCTCTGGCAGCCTGGGTAAAAAAACTAGCTGGACAACAGGACACAGAGAGTAACAGTAAACAGAGTCCACTCCGTGGAAAAGGGGGTTACTGGCAGCGTATTGCCGGGTTCAGTACTGGGACCGGTCCCTTTCAATGTCTATCAGTGACACTGCAGAGGGACTGGAAGGAAAAGTATGCCTCTTTGCAGACGACACAAAGATCTGCAACAGGGTTGATACACTGGAGTGGGTGGAAAGGATGAGAAGGGACTTGGCAAGGTTGGAGGAATGGTCAAAAGTTTGGCAGCTTAAATTCAATGCAATGAAGTGCAGTGTAATGCACCTGGGAAACAAAAATCCAGGGGAAGAGTACACAATTTGGGGGGGGCAGGGAGAGAGGTACTAACAACAACAAAAATAGAAAGGGACCAGGGGGTAGTCATATCAGATGACTTAAAGGTAAGCAAGCAATGTGAGAAGGCAGTAAGGATGGCTGGGGGATGCTGGGATGCACAGGGACAGGCATTACCAGTAGAAAACAGGAAGTTGTTATCCCTCTGTACAGAGAGTTGGTGAGACCCCATCTGGAGCACAGCGTGCAGTTCTGGAGACCCCATCTCCATAAGGACATAGACAGAAAGGAGGCAGTCCAGAGGAGGGCAACTCAAATGGTGCAGGGTCTGCACCAGAAGCCATATGAAGAGAGACTAAAGGAGCTTAATATGTATACCCTGGAGGAAAGGAGGGAGAGTGGGGGCATGATAGAAACTTTTAAGTACCTCAAGGGAATCAATCAATCAAACTTTATTTAACCAGACAAGTTTACATCGTTGAGCACGCTCATTTTCAAGATGGTACTGGACACAGGATGAATAAGGTTACATTACACAACAGTTCATAATACAGAGTGATACAGGATACACCAACAATAAAAGCTGAACTAAATCACATATAACAAGTACAAAAACACATATTTAGAATGCGGCATCTACAGGTGGCAGGCTGTAGAATATAAAGGAAGGAGAGGATGGAGGGACATGGTGGGAGGGAGGGAGACGGAACAAAAATGGGGAGAAGGAGGAGGGCAGTCAACTTGGTGAAGCACCCCAGGGGAGTTACCACGGGGATGGAGGGAGAAAAAAAAAGAGGGAGTTGCCATAAAATATTCCTGGCCAACAGGGGGAATAAGAAGGCCAGGGAGGTCAGGAATCATAGGGTACTGCCCAGTCAGGGGGTACTGCTTAGCTGAAGCAGTCACAAACTGTTTTCAGATGTCTGTTGAGCAATTGTCTGAAAATACAGGGGCCAGGCAGAAGGGACAGTTTAAGTACTTTTTGCAAGTTATTCCAGAGTGCTGGTAGGAAGAAGCTAACAGCAGATGAGCCAAAATGTGTCCATGGTAGTTTAAAGAGGATAAGGGAGGAGTTGCTTAGTGCGTAGCCACCTTTTGAAGGTTCAAACTGGTCACAGATATGGGGGGAAGTTTATCAGTCAAAGCCCTGTAAAACGACATAATGGCATTAATTTGCCTCCTCATGAAGAGGGATGGCCAATCTAATGCATGATACAACAAACAGTGATGAGTCTGCAGTGGTGAGCCATGAGTAAATCTCAAAGCACGATGATAGAGTGTATCAAGCCTTTGGAGTGCATACTGGGGCAATGACTGTACAGGAAGTCAGCGTAGTGAATCAGGAGAAGGAAGGTTGTTTGAACCAACCGCGTTCTAGCTTCCAGGGTAAGTAGGCGTCTTATACGGTAAAACATAATGAGACGTTGCCTAAGCTTTTTTGTTAGCTCATTTAAATGAGCACCAAAGTTAAGTTTGTTATCCAGCCAGATTCCCAGGTAAATTTATCCACTAACTCTGTTAACCAAGAAGAGTGGTAATCTGCATGGTACCAGGAGTTCCACTATTGAGGGAGGGGGGTGGAGAGATAATCATGGCTTTTGTTTTTTTGGCATTTAATAAGAGCTTGAGATTTAATAAATTATGTTGGAGGATGTTACATCCAGCTGCAACTCCTTGTGAGCAAGGCCTAGAGAGGGGTTGGTTGTGTAAAGGACTGTGTCATCTGTGAAGAGGCAAACGCTTCCTGCAAGCAGTCCAGAATCTATACGGTTGATATAGAGCGAAGAGGACAGGCCCCAGGATGGAACCTTGCAGGACGCCTCAGGGAAGTATTTTTAGGGGGAAGAGTTCACTTTGAACTTTAACTTGTTGTTTACGATTTGTGAGGTAGGAATGAAATCACTTAACCGGAGTGGGGGCTAGACCAAGGCTAGCCAGAATGTCAAGTAAAATGGAATGATCAACCATGTCAGATGCGTTGTTGAGGTCAAGGAAGAATGCGTAGAGTCCAGGGCTTTCAGCCAGTCATTTGACACTTTGGCCAGGGTCGATATGGTGCTGTGATTAGGTCTGAAACCAGATTGGACTGGAATCAACAAAGTCCAAGAGGGTAGCATCTTTCAGAAAAAGAGATGTGCAAGAAGAAGGGGGCACAATTTGAAGATTGATGGGAAACTGCTCAGGGGCAACGTGAGGAAGTATTTTTTCATGGACAGGGTGGTGGACACATGGAACGGCTTTCCTGAGGAGGTTGTGAGGTCAAAAACAGTGGGGGAATTCAAGAATGCATAGCACAGACATAAGGCAATTCCGGTGGGGATTAGGAAGAAGTAGACTGTTTGTTAACAAGGATCTGCAGCGTATCCAATAGGTAGGTAAAATGGGCAGACTGGGTGGGCCAAGCAGTCCTTATCTGCTGTCAAAGTCTATGTTTCTATGTTTAATAAAAGTAAGCCTATTACATTTGTATCATAGATTCCAGTAGTTTAAAATGGATGGTTTTAAATTTAAGTGATCTGTGTTCAAACCTAGTAGCAATAAAGAGGGCTGCAAAGACAAATCTTGATTGGGATCCAGTGGAAACAAAAAACATTGCTGCTTCTAGGCAAAACCTTAAATAACGAGGGTGGAGCAAGCCCAAGACAAAGCTTATGAACCTGTCTTTAGGGGAGAGATGATCCAATTCTTTGACAAGAGCACAGTAGCGAGTTGTCCTAGATAGTCAAGTGGCATATCTATAAATACTATTGTACACTGAATTCAATCTAGCAAACAATTTTTCAGTAACTCAAGAATAAAATAAAATACCCATAATCCAATTTTGAGAGCAATAAGCTTGTTGCTAATATTTTTTGTGATTCAGGTATGAGAAACTGATTAATCCTACAGAACATTTCAAGACTTTTATGTAAAGTTTCAATCAAATAATTTACAAGTATCTTAAAAGTAAAACATCTGACAAGACAGACCGCTAAGTAACAACAATAATCCACACTTTCAAGAGCTTCCCCTGAAAAGGTCGAGAATTTGAAAATCATAAGGTATAAATTTACTTAATCTTGAGAACCCCAACAATTTTTTTTTTTTTTACAGCAATTTACTTTTCAAAAACCAGTCATGCATTTTTTTTTTTGCAGTTAATTTCTTTATCCTCCTCTGTCCCAGGCGGCTCTCCATCATGTCTGATTCCCCCAGCCCCATTCCCCACTTGTAGCTTACCTTCCTCTTCCTCCATGGCTGGCCAGTCGAGCACCAACTGCCAGTGGCCCCCCCTCCCTGGAGAAGGAGAGCATTCCCTCAGATACTCGATACTTCTCCCTGTCGACCCCAGTTGCCGTGCTCATTCCCAAACATGGGTCACAGCGTAGCGAGTAAGGCATCCAGCGCCTCAGCCCTCCGTGACACCGGGCCGGCACCAGTCATACATATTCAAAAAAAAAAATAAATCAGCCTGCAAAATCTTCTTTAAATCCAAAATACTATTTTACCTGAACAAAAAATAACTGCATTTGCATAAAGTAAAAGTTCAGAGAAAACGCAAACCCTGAGCACAGAATTCACAAAGAAAATAAAAGTGGTCCTGAAAGTGACCCCAGCGGAACACCACATTTAATCAATTTAATGCATTGCTGATTTTCTTTTCTCAATAAAAACTTCCCATCTCCTCTTGAGAAGTGCCATGGGATCTTTAACATCCACTTGAATAACCACCAGAAAGACAGACCGCATCTTGGTTTAACCTCTTATCTGAAGGAAGGATGTAAAATTTGAAAAAACATTTTTTTTTTTTTTTTTAGAAAATAAGAATTTACTGCTGTTAGAGAATAGTATGTTAACTGATTAAACTGAA
Organism: Neoceratodus forsteri; assembly: GCA_016271365.2. NCBI lineage: Eukaryota > Metazoa > Chordata > Ceratodontiformes > Ceratodontidae > Neoceratodus > Neoceratodus forsteri. The sequence continues at coordinate 909,969,852 of CM057449.1, read as the reverse complement.
AAGGCCCAATCAGCTCCATAGTGTTCATAGTGCCTCCCAGTTTTATTTTTGATTACCAAGGAAGCAAATATAGTTGATCTCCTCTGAAGCTTGTAATGGGATGGACATAAAGTGAAGGAAAATTAGACAAAACAGTGCAGTGGAAAACTGTTACTTTTACAGTGAGTGTAAAATTGATAAGGTGTGAACTCTGAGTGTGGGACAGGTGGGTATTTCGCTGGCAACATCATAGTAGCCAAACACGAAATTTGAGGCTGCTTTTTATCCATATAGGAGGCAGCAATTCCATATCACACTTAAATATTTCTATCTATGGAAAGGAACTTCAGACTTACCTGAATGTTGTCAAACTTTAAGCCAGGCATAGTGAGTTTTTCCTTGTCTACAAATACAGTGCTGTACTGCTGGGTAGCTATAGAGATCAAAATCTTCATTGTTTCTTCAGATGGAAGCCACGCATCATACCTTCTGTCCACCTCGCTCATGTTCAATGCTGTGGCAAAGGGATCATCACTTCCAGCAAATGCTGCTTGGATCTGCGAAAATGGTTTAGGTGACTGGGGGATGTCCACTGATGATGATGCAGCTGGGTTTCTCTCAGAGGGGCTACTCCCAAAGAAAAAGACAGGAGTTGCGGAGTCATGGGGACTTGTTTGTACTGGAGTGGACTGTGAAGATAATCGTTCTGGCACTGGAGTTCCAGCATTAGGATTACTAACAGAAATAAAGGAAGACGTAGTGAATGAATCAAAAAAATCAGAAGCTGAAGGGTTTGAGGCACCTCCATCTCCAAAAAATTTGCTTAGGCTGGGACTTGGCTGGACCACAAGAGTATCAGCCTTGTTAGGAGTCTCAAGTCCACCGCCAAAACTTGGTGATTTTACCAGCTGTGGCTCATAGTCACTAGCCATCAGTGTGTTAAGCTGAGGTTTCAGCGGGTTACCCTGACTAAAAATAGTGCATACTGGGATAGGCTCATCTTTTGGAGAAGGTTTGGATCTAGCAGGTTCCTTATCTATGCTTTCATCATAGCTGTCTACTATCACTTTAATAGCAGGTTCATGTGACACTTGTGTCATAACTTTGGCCTTCTGTTGTTCCTCCTGAAGAGACAGCTCGTTTCTTGACATTTCTGATTTGTCTGCATATACTGGTGAACCTTCAGGTTCATTCTTGCCAGCCAAACTCTCCTCCTCTTCTCTATTAACTGACACTTCTTTTCTGTGGTTCTCTTCATCCCCTGACTTACTTACAATGTCCTGCAGGCACCCAAGCTCACCTGTATCATCTTCACTATTGTTAGGAGAATCTGAAATTATAACACTCTCCATCATCTGCTCATTTAGTTTGTCCATAAAGGAGAGGGGTGAATCTTCAGAGATGTCTTCATTGTCTTTAGAACTAAACAAATCTCCACCAAGATCAATATTATCTCCTTGAAAAAGTGTTTCTTGTTCCTGGCTCAGTTTTTCTTCTGCCTGTATTGTATATTCATTCTGTTCATTTTTAATGGCATCAGTAATGACAGATGAATCTTCTTTGGGATCCAAGGGTGCTGGTTGAACATCCTCCATTGCTCTTTAACAAACAAAAAGAAAAAAGTATTTATATAAAACTCTTAAGATTTGTTTTTTTGCACTGTATTTGAAACTGACTGATTTTAATAACAGTATTACACTAGGCATAAATACCTGCTTCAATTCTGTCTGAAAAGGGGTAGTCATAGAAATCTATTTCAAGCCATGGAGCAGCATAGTCTGAAATAAATATCAATATTTAAAAGAAAGAATATCTTACAAACCCCAAAGTCTGAAAATGGAAAAGTGAGCTAAAAGGGATAGAAAATAGGACAAGCATACTTGTTCTTCTTGAATAAAGCAAAGCTAAGCTCCTCAGAACTGCTGTTCATGCAGTGAGTTTGCTATACCTCCATCTATAAAACATGCCCAGTTTAAATATCTCTTATGCTCTGTACACCTTTAGTTTGTATTTACATTTCAACACTTCTGAGAGTTTAGCAACTAATGTACAAGTATCTTTATTAATGTTTTTTCCTGCAATGCAATAATTGTTAAGAAATAACAGCACATTTCCACTGTTGAATTACCACTTCCCCCACAACTCCCTTAATTAGTCCTTTACGACCGATAGCTTGTCACATTAACTCTTCAGTTTGAAAATGTTTCCATTCCCAAATATAACAAATACCCATCTTCTACTCACTGCACACCAAATACAAAAACCAAAGATCTTTAGGACGAAAGCAATAACATTCTTTATGAATAAGGAAGCCATTTAGGAGGCACCATTTTGGACAAAGCTGTATCTGAAAGACATGCTGCCTACTACATAATGACACTGCAAATGCTTAACAGATATGCAGTCGTTATAGGAGTGCTTCATCATTTCTTGACAAGTCATCACAACATCTGTGAAGCAAGCCATTTAACAAAGTACGTCAACATCTGACTTTGTTAAATTAAAGTGGGAGGATGAATGTGATTTAAAGAAACAGAGCATTTAATTCTCTGTTTAAGAACTCAGGATTGGGTTCAGTTATTTAAATAACAAAAACAACCCCCCCCCAAAAAAAAACAGCACAATATGGGTGTTAACAGGTGCTCTATTTTGTAGCATTAAGGAGATAAAGCAATACTGGAAAGGCACTTGTGTAACATATACTGCTATGAAACAATCTGAATATTTTTTTTTTCACAGATCTTAAAAACAGTAATACATTTTGTGTTTAAAGAGCTAGTATCAACAATTACAGCAGTTTGAAAACATTATTTGTTTTTTTACAGCTGTTACCTAGCACGAGCAGTTTACGTGGAGTGGCTTTCTGTTTGCTCATTTTTATGTTTGCCATGCGCGCACACGCAGTGAACATTTTGTTACCTGAGTGGCTTTTGAGGGGTGTGACACAGTCAGACCAATGCAGAGTGGTCTGCAAAGGGCATGTCAGTGTCATACCCATCATCAGCCAGGCTGGTCATGATATTGTTCTGCCTTGCTGGGCGGAAACTCTGTGTAGTTCAAAGGAAAGAGCCAACCCAATCATAGGTTGGCTCTCTCCTTTGATTTACATAACACCACCAGCAAGCACAGCTGACCTGTCATGATCAGCCTGCTAAGGTTGAATTACACCATGCAAAAAAGAAAATCTTCCATCGATGTGTGTTGCTGCCGCTACCCTTACTGTCCTCCCACCAGACCCCATCGTACTCAGCACCCACTATCCCCCCACCAACAAACATAACAATAACACTGGGGGTGCTCAATCCCCTGGATTGCCACCTGAAATAAAGAAAATCATTCCTCAAAGTTTCAGAAAACTGTCCATTGATGTCTGTTGCTGCAGCGCATTACTGCACCCCCACCCGACCTCCCACTCAGCAACCAAGCCCTTGCTTACCTATCTGGTTGAATGCCATACTTCTTTCTGGACCACAGACATGTCTTCACTCTTCAGCCCAGGATCACAAACTGAGGAAATCAGGAATGCAGTTCAATATATTTCAGTAGGGTTTTGAACTTACTAGCATAACTTGGTAATTTCTGAATATTTTTACCCCAAATTTTCAACATGCCTTTTTTGAGACCCCACCTCATGAACAATGGCAGTGAGATTAGGCAAATCTATCCTGAAAGGTGATTTTGCGTCAGGAGTTGAAAATTTTCTCATCCTTATTCATGTGGTGAGGTCATAAGAAGGCTATGCTGAAAACATGGTGTAAAAATATTAAAAAAAACATCAAAGTTATGGGCCTACATTGAAATTTATGAAAGCAGGCTCATAACTCAGGTAATTTTCAATATTTTGACTCCAAATATTCAACATAGCAATTTCTTCAAAGCACCTCATGAATGTGGCAACTGTCATTTTTCAAATCCTGGCCAAAATGTGTTTTCATACTTGTAGCGCAAAATCACCTTTAGGGCAGGATTTGAACATTTCTCCACCCGTGTTCACAAGGTGAAGGAGAAAAAAAAGGTAGGTTCATAAGAAGTCTATGTTGAAAATTTAGGGTTAAAATATAAGAAAACAAAGTTATGAGTCTATGTTGCATTTATTCATAGTACACTTGTAACTGTGGTAATTTTCAATACTTTCACCCTAAGTTTTCAACATAGCCATTTTTTCACACCACCTCGTGAATGTGACAGCTGTTGTTTCTCAGATCCTACCCAAAATATGTTTTAACACTTGTGGCGCAAAATGACATTTCAGCAGTTGTTTTACAAATTACACCTGTCATGCTCAGAAGGAGTGGTCACAAAGATTATGTTGAACATTTGGGGTAAAAAATGTGAAAAGCCAACTAAGTAACGAGGAAACGAATTGTTCAAACATTTACTCATAACTTTATTTTTTGAAGATTTTGGCTCCTAATATTCAACATATCCCGTGTTACCCCACCTCCTGAACAAGGCAAGTGCAATTTTTTAAATCCCCTCCAAAACTTGTTTCCACAGTTGCATAGCAAAATCACTTTTCTGATGGGATTTTAAAAATTCCACCTGTCTTGATTATAACATCAGGTCATAAAAAGACTACTGGACATTTGGGGTCAAACTGTGAGAGTCACTTAAAAGTAGATACTGCCTCTCAGCTACCCTATCCTGGGTAATTACATACTAATAATGTGTCAAAGCAGGACACCACTGAAAATGAGACACTATCTCATCTGCTCTATCCTGGGTAAATATACAGTAAAAATATGTACAAGACCCAGTACAACTGCAATACCAGCGGTGAACATTTAGCACTGACAAATGTTTGTTTAAAGTAGACAGCTGTTACTTACAGTATTATTTATCAAAAAATTTCCCTTCTTCAATTTGCTCGCTTGAAAGTTTTCTACCTGATAGTATTAGGTGTGATATGAACAGCAGTACTTTATCCCAAGTTTGAAATACCTTGTTCTAGTCCCCTTCATGCATCATCAACAAGTGACTATAACTCGCTGTGACATCACAAGAAGCTGAAATGGCAGCAGGGGATTGACTCATCTTGGTCATGTGTGAAGGCACCATCAAAGAGGTCACAATGCTGGTGAGGTAAGAAGCGGAACAGAATTCAACATGTCAGCCTTCAATCAAGAGTACTGTTCCGCACATCACACCTAGTATCATCAGGAAAAAATTTCTTCTAACAAAAGGTAAAAGAAAAATAACTTTAGATACAAAAGTTATACTTGACTACTTTTACAAGCTAATATTAATTTCAGGCAGTGTACTAGCTCTTTTAAGGGAAATAGCCAGCACTAAGACCAAATACCCAAGTGTTGTCCCAGTTTGCACTTTGTGTGCAAAAACATTTCTTAAAAACTTATTGTTTACTGCAGTATAGCAGCTTGTATCAGAATGATTCTGTTGATTTCCAAGCTGACATTTTCTGTTAACTACAAATCCCAGAATCACCTGCAGGCTACTGAATTTCCACTGCTGCTGCAGCGCAGCTCTGATGTCAGATTCAGGGGATTCTGGGATCTGTATTTACAGAAAATGTCAGTTTTCAAGTCAACAAAATCAGTCTGATACAATCTACTATAGAATGATGATGCTGCAGTGTCAGCAGGGCTCAGATGGTAGCACATCCGCCTCTGGACCAGAAGGTCGTGGGTTCTCGTCCCACACCGGGATTGAACTTGCACCTAAAACGCTGGCATCTGAGTGCAGTATTAGGGGGATGCTGTACTGCTGGGGTGTGCCATCGTTCGGATGAGACATTAAACCGAGGTCCCTTCTACCCAACCTGGTGTTGTCCTGGTGGGTGTCCAGGTGGAAGTAAAAGAACCCAGGGCACTCTTCGCAAATAGTAGGGGACATTCCCGGTGTCCTGGCCAACATTCCTCTTCCCGTAAACCGGTTCATGCAATTATTCAGGCTGTGTGTCGGTGTTGATGTGTGATATGGCCGCCACTACACATTCAGTCACTTCACTACCAGTCCAGCATTGCTTGTAAAGCGCTTTGGGATACACTGTGTATGAAAAGCGCTATATAAATGTTGATTCTTCTTCTTCTGAATAAAACCGATTTTCAACCAGGATCATCAGACTAGGGACTAGCCCTATACTGAACTGTTGTCCAGTACATATGGCAAGTTATACATAAATGAAAACATGTGGACACATTTATATACAAAAAAGGTTATCCTGGTAACACACTAAGATAACTACAGTAAACGGCAAGTAAACAAAAGTTTTTGCACACAAAGTGCAAATCGGGACCAGCCCCAAACATGGGTGTGGTGCTCTTGTGCTGACTGTTCACATTTAAAGGGAATATGAACATACAAATTTGCTGGCAGTTAAAGGCCTTATGGTCTATTGAGTCTGCAGCTAGCAACTCTTATACTGCAGCTGCCCTTCCCTCCCCTCTCCTGACCCTCCCTCTTACCCTATCCCATCCCCTTTTGAAGCAGTCCACTGTTCTACAGGATACCACTTCCTTCACCTTCTGCTTCATTTATGGCCCGACTGAGTTCTTTATGAGCATTTGGAATTTTTCTAGTGCAATGCAAGAACTGCAATTTTACTTTTAATTACACCGTGCCACCCCCTGAAGTACCATGCTATTTTCTCAGTTATTCTGCTGCGCTGCAGACTATTCCGTCACATGCTTGCCCCACCAGTGCTAGATGACTCATCAGCATGCCTCTGTCATCCAAAATGCTATCTGCAGTGCAAATACATGAAAGGCACTGCTGTTGCTTAATGTGTGTGTGATTTTCAAGTTATTCACAGCAGGAAGAGCATATTTAGGGGAGATAGTTTGTGAAAACAAGAAAAGAAAGTGTATATGTGTGTGTGTAGACATATAATATATATATACACACACACACACACACACATATATACACATATATATGTAATAGATATACCACTCTGAAGTGTGCGGTCACGCTCTGATATACGCACGCCTTGGTGTGCATTGTGCGGCCGAGTGTGTCAACCGCCCAAGGTGTGCATATATCAGGGTGCGACCGCACACCTCAGAGTGGTTTATCTATCTTATAAAATGTCCAAATTGTTTTGGAGGGGGGTAAAAGTGCAGGTGTGCGGTCGCGCTCTGATATACGCACAGTCATGTGATGCTCATCATCCAATAAAACTACAACAATTTCCCTACCCATTTTATAAATATATAGATATATATACACACACACACACACACACACACACACATATATACATATATCTCTGCTGTAGATTCTCTTGTGAGACTGCCAAAAGCAGTGTGACAGGGGCTGTGACATGTGAGAGACGTTCGATAAACTGAGTGTGCTGATGTTCTTGTGCTGTATTGATTCCCTGGGGTGCCTAAATTAGCAGGGGAGGAGGTGGTGTTTCTGCTGGGCACCAGGAAGTAGTCACAATAGTGGTAGTTCTACAACATACACCTAGAACTACACACTGGTGGAGCTTGGGGCTAAATAACTTTTTATGCAGTGGGTCCTTGTGTGATTAAGAGGGGACTCATGTGCTACTTTTTATTTATTTTAAATTGTTTACAAGAGCTGAAAGTTAGGGCGACCACCCCATTACTTCCAGGTTGCGGGACAGTATTAAGCACCTGAGCCTGGCGAGCACCTCTACTCTGCTGCAGATTCTCTTGTGTGACTGCCAAAGTGGTGCGACAAGGGGCTGTGGCATGTGAGAGACATCCGCTAAACCGAATGTGCTGAAGTTCTTATGCTGTATTGATTCTCTGGGGTGCCTAAATTAGCAGGGAGAAGGTGGTGTTTCTGCTGGGCACCAGGAAGTAGTCACAACGGGGGTAGTTCTGCAGCATACACCTAGAACTACACATCGGTGGAGCTTGGGGCTAAATAACTTTTTATGCAGCGGGTCCTTGTATGATTAAGAGGGGACTCGTGTGTGTTACTTTTTAGTTATTTTAAATTGTTTACAAGGGCTGAAGGTTAGCGTGACCCCACCCCCCCAGTTACGTCCAGCTTACGGTACAGTATTTAGCACCCAAGCTTATGTGGCATGCGCTAGGCTGTTCGCAGAGACATGCGCGTCTCTGCGTATGTTTTGCATGTTTGAAGGGTGGAGGGAGAAGAGGCCACTATGGACAAACGAGTTTACACATCAACAGTAGAGCGGTCAAGCATCAGTATAAGGTACCAGTTATACTGTCTTACAATCACAGCTCCAAATGGATAACTATATAGTTACTTTAAAAACTGGGGAACTTGGAAGAAGGTGTAGAGAATATCAAAACTTCTCTCTAGAGGAATGTATGGGCCTTACAGAATATGTGTGCAGGCAGTGTAAGGAACTGAAAATAAGACTGCTTGGTCTAGAGTTAGAACTGAAATGTTACAAACAAGTGCCTGTGGCAGAAAGTCGCATTAAAGAGCCCATGGCTGTTCAGGAAGAAAGCTCTCAGAAAAGAGATAGGGAGTTTATAGAAAAGGACAACAATTGGGAGATAGTCGAGAGGACCAGTTTAAACAAAAAGGGCAGGAGGGCAATGAACTTCCAACTACCTGTATCAAACACCTACACACCACTATTAACATTAGAAGACTCTAATGACACGGGTCAAATACAGCTTGAGACAGCAGAAGGAAATACTGACCCGACGGGGACTGTTGAGGGAAGATTAAACAATATAAGAGAGGCAATACCTGTTCAGGACATTAATGTTCAGATATCAGAAAATTCAGTGGACAACATGGAGACTGAGTCAGACGGGGGAGTCAAACTGGGTATTTATAGTGGGAGACTCAATGGTAAAACATACAGATGCCTATACAACAAAGGACAGAAAGGAAACTGTAACCAGTACGTTTTTACCAGGAGCAAGCCTGGGGGATGTAAGACAATTACTGTCTAAGATTGTTAAAAAAACACAAAAAAAAAATATGATAACCCATTTACTGTATATTGATTCATGCTGGAATTAATTATTTAAAAACATGCAGGGAAGATGAATTCTTTGTAAATTTTTTTACAGATAAAGAAAATAATTAATTAACTGAATGAGGTGGTAGTTTTTTCAGAGATCCTTCCTGTACCAAGGGCAGGCGAAAGGTGAAATCTAAGATTATAAGAATAAACAACTGGCTGAGGACGTGGTGCCTCCTAGAGGACCAACTATGCATTAGGACATGGGAATTTTTCGATGGGAAAAACATCCCTCTATAATAAAGATAAACTACACCTAAACAGGTAAGTGAGTAGGGAGTCGGGACATATATTCAAAGATCACATTAATCAATATTTAAATTAATACATGAGGGGAGAGGGGCCCCACTGGATGGTAGAATACTAGTTACAAAAAGATCTCCAGTAAGGAAGGAAGGCTCAAAACCACAATAACTGGAAAGACAAATCTGTAAGAGAACAAAAGGGAAATGAATCTGATAATGGTATAGAAAACAATACAAGACAGGGTATAAATTTTTTGCTGATTAACGCAAGGAGTTTAACCAACAAGATGGATGAACTGAAGCATATATTAGTGACTAAGAAGACTGATGTGGAGTAACAAAAACATGGTTGAGACCCAGGGATTGGGTAGAAAGTATCAAGGGATACAACTTTATTCAGAAATGCCGCCATGATAAGAAAGAAGGGGGAATAGGTCTCTTTATTGCTTCACACCTCAATGCGCAGGAACTTAAGAGTGGAGAGGAAGAAATGGACAAAGTAGAGCAACTATGGGTAAAGTTTAGAACAAGGAAGATAGTACCAACAGTTGGACTATGCTATAGGTCACCAAATTTAAGTGAGGCAGAAAATCATGCCTTTATAGAAGCATTACAAAGAAAAGATATGAGAGAGGATATTATTCTAATGGGGGACTTTAATCTTCCAAGAATTAACTGGGACGTGGTACAGGGCACAATTCATTTAGAAAATAAATTTACTGAAGTAACATTAAGTAAATGTCTTTAACGGTATGTTAAATAATGAACTAGAGAAGGTAACACACTAGACCTAATCCTTATTAATATTAATGAAGGATTACATAAGGTGTGGATACTAGAACCATTAGGGTCAAGTGACCACAATATGGTCCATTACTCCCTTAATGATCAACTTCCCAGGATCTCAGGAAAAACTACAATAAGAGACTACCAAAAGACAGACTATACAGGTATCAAGCAGATATTAAAAAGTTGGGATAGGAAGACGGAAATGAAAGACCTTGATTTAGAAACTACATGGTGGCATACACATCACAAAATACAGTACTGTATGGAGGAGAAATCTGTACCATTGATAAATAAATATAATCAAAAAGGTTGTATACCAAAATGGTTTTATAGGAGATAATAAAGGTTAGTTAACAAAAAGAATAAGTCCTATAAAAAATATTGACTGTCCCCTAATCCACAGCGCAAATCAAAGTATTTAATTTTGGTAAAAAAATGTAAAAAGGAAATCAAAAAGGCTAAAGCATAAGCGGAATTAAATCTAGTAAAAAATACCAATGGGAATTATAAACAGTTCTACAGTTACATAAGTAGTCTGAGGAAGGGACGGAACCAAATTACAAGTCTAGAAGAAGGAGATAACCAAATTGATAATACAGAAGAAATTGCTTCAAAATTTAATACATATTTTACAAGTATGTTTAAGGAGGAGGGAATTAAAAAAAACAAAACAGGAAGGTGTGAAAGAAGACTGGGAATGTGTACGAACACAAATGACTGGAAGGCAGGTGTTCAACAAATTAGTGGCCCTGCAAACTCAGAAATTATATGGTCCAGATAAATTCCACCCGTGCTTTTTTAAAAATATAGCAGTGGAACTCGCTGGCCCACTGACCCTACTATTCAACTGGTCACTGGAACAAGGAAAGACTATAAGAGAGTGGAGAATAACACACAGAACCCCAATATTTAAATATGGTAATAGAACAAACGTCGAAAATTATCGACCAATCAGCTTGACCTCAGTGATAGGTAAAATAATGGAAAGTTCTATAAGGGCAGTATTAGAAGACAATCTTAGGGAATTAGGGGCAGTGGATATGACACAGTACGGATTCATGCAGGGTAGATCATGTGTAAGTAATCTTTTGGATTTCTCTGAGCCAGTTAGCCAGGCACTGGATGGGGGTTACCAGTGTTGTATCTTGATTACAGTAAAGCACTTGATTCTGTGTCTCATAACATCCTGTTAAGATTGCTTAAAACAGATAGGAATAGAGGGACAAATAAATTCATGGATCGAGTCATGATTAGATGATAGACTCCAGAGAGAGTAGCTGAGGGGCTTTTTGTCCGAATGGGGTAGAGTCACAAGTGGTGTGCCCCAGGGGTCCATCCTCAGACCCCTGTTTTCCATATTTGTGACCAGTATGCAGGTCCATGAAGGTGTCTGGCTATGAAAGTACGCAGACGACACAAAGATTGGGGCAGTTGTTTTTTTGTATAATCTTTTTATTATGTTTTCAACAAAGATAACATTACACATCTTGACATCATACGCAATACAAACACCGACACACAAACTAATAGATGCAATCCATGATACATTTCAGTTCCATCTTTAAAATCACATCATACTTTCTTTCCACAAATCCATATTGTCCTAAAACCACACATTATATAAAAAGAGAAAACAAACAAAGTGTTTTCGAATGCAATTTCATAATACAGCCATCACTAATTGATAGGATTTCTCATACTTGGTCCACCCTTCACCCTGTTATTGTCCGTCCTATCCCAGACCCAAACGAAGGGTAGCTTCCTCTTGAGTACTAAGTGAGGCTAGGAAGGGGGCCCACTCCCTGTAGAATACTTCTTCCCTGTCCCTGATCATCAGAGTCAGCCTTTCAAGCACTAAAGTCTGAATACTCAGGCTGCGCCACTGCTGGATGGTAGGCACTTCACAGATCACCCATGTAATCTGTATGTTATGCCTTGCTAGTATTACTAACACTCCACTCTACTCCATCTCGGAAGTACTTCCCACTCCCCTTCTTCTCCTTGCATCATTCCGAACAACCCCATAATTGGGTCCACTGGTAAGGGGAGACCCCCTCCCATTTTAGAGATCTCTCCCAATACCCCACTCCATAATGTCTGTAACACCTTACATGCCCAAAAGCAGTGCATGTATGTTCCCTTTTCCTCCCCACTCTGCCACACGGGAGAAATCAAGTGGTGTATCTTATGAACTATTACTGGGGGGTAGTGCAACCTACTTTGGATCCCACACTTGACCTGTCTCAACATGTCAATATGGTGTACCGTGCCGTCAATGCTAAAATTGGCGGAGCTTATCGCGTGTGCCACTCCCTCACTCCTTCCGCAAGACTTTCTGTTGCAAGAGGTATTCTCTTACCTCAGCTCCAATATGCTCTGCCCTCCTCTTGCTGCAAACTCTGCTACACTCCACAAATGGGACACTGTCTACAACAACATCTGTAGATTCGCTTTAACTGCCCTAATGCCTACCCATCATTGTCTCCTTTACGCTGGCTTAAATTGGTTGTCACCTCAAGGATATTCGAGCCTACTCCCTGGGCTGCTTTATCGACTCCCTGTCTAGACCTCCCTGCCCTGTCTATCTTGCCAACCTCCTGACTCCTGCCTCACACACCCGTACCCTCAGGTCTTCCTCTGTTCCCATGCTCTCCACTAGACCTTGCATGACAAAAATGGGTGAACAGGCATTTGCCCATTTTGCTCCCAAATTCTGGAACTCACTCCCCCTTATGGTGAAAACTTCAGCCTCCCATCGAGAATTCAAAAACTCACTGTTCACCCACCTTCTAGCCTCTGGCCAATGCAAATGCTCTTAATTTGCTTTGTCCCACTACAGGCTGTCGGGTCTGACCCTGAGTACTACACTAATGTTCTCCCATGCAATATGCTTGTCTAGGTGGCTATGAACCTTGATGTCTTTACTGTCCTCAGCTGTCTTATGGTACCCTAATTGCTTTATTTTATGCAGACTGGGTGGGCCAAGTGGTCCTTATCTGCCGTCAAAGTCTATGTTTCTATATGTAGAGTGCACCGATGGGGATTCTTCGATAAATTGTAGTACTCTACGAACGCTGTGTATTATTTTGTAACTTATGTATACATACGATGCCAAACCTATGTACATTATATGTGATATTCAATGCTGTACAGAAGAAAGAATCCATTGTCTTTCAATAAAAAAATTATACAAAAATAAAGAACAGAAACCTATTAGCAAACTACAAACAACTCCCCAACAAACCTTCCCCCCTCCCCCCAACTTTCCTTCCCCTCTTCCCTCCCTCCCCTTCTGCTCCGTCTCTGTCACCTCATCTCCCCTTTTTTTCCTTCCCCCAAAATAGCAAGAACGGAACTTAGAATTAACAAACAATCTTTCCCTGATCCCAGTCACATCCCTCCTCCTCCCTCCCTGCTTCTCCCTTGTTCTGGGAAGTACCTATCATGTCCCACTACTCTTTGTGGAAGAGTCTATGGGCGCTTATTCCAACCTCTCAGTAATTATAACAGAAAATATTGTGGAGCCATCCATGCTTGGCTATCTGAGGGAGTGGGAAACACTCGAAGCCCTCCCCAGGAGGAGCCCCAGGTGGCCCCCGGCCGCCAGAGGTAGGGGGGAAAAAAAGGAGAGGCGGACAGGCAACCCCACCCTTAGGAGTTGTATACACACAAGCTCTTAGCCCCTGGATGTAAGCATTGGGGGGGCCAGCATGACAGGGATGAAGAGCAGCCCGTCAGGAACACTCAGTTTAGTACCCCCAGGCGCCCCCATCTCCTCCCACTGTGCTAGGTACAGGTTGACTGTCATTACGCTTTCTTCCTCTTTTTGTATCTGCTGGAACCCTTCCTTTAAATGTAATGATGTTACGTAGGGCCAAACTTCACGGCAAAACTGCTAACTGCAGGTCCCACCCTTCACAAGCCCCTCCCGCCCCCCCACCTGCTCCGACCAACACTGGAGGGCCTCCCCAGGGCCAGTCTCCTCCTGAAACTGAAGAACAGTACAAACATTTATAGGTAAAAGTCATTAATTAAGTGTATAGACAGCTCTACAGCTGAATAACGGCCCAATGAGGCTTTTGTGCCCAACAATTAAATGGATATTCTGTCAAAAGCAGTGACTAAACTTCATGTCAAAATTGTGCTCGTCTGAGGTCAGTCAGACCATGACAAGTCCCACTAAGTGTGCTAAAACCCAATCGATGTCTCCATATCACACGATCATTAATAATCCATGAGTCCTCTGTTTATTTTTGCAAGTTCACATACGAGTACAGCAAAACAACAGACTGCATTTAAAGTTTTAACTACAGTAAATCATTAGCTGTTAGCATTGTGAATAAGAATGAGTTATAGTGCAACACTGACAGAAGAACACTTTTTGAAACAGTTTCCCCAGCTTCTCTTGTTAGACTCCTTCATTCTGCATAGAGCACCTATCTTTTGATAAACTGTTTTGATGGTTTTCTTAATATGAGCTGCAAAGGTCAAATTAGAGTCCAGTAGGACTCCTAAATATTTTGACTCTATAACCTGTTGCAGCATTATATCATCCAGATCAAATAATTGCAATGGTTTACATTTATTTAACTTTGGTTTCAAGCTGAAAAGAATGCACTGTGTTTTCTTTGTATTTAACATCAAATGATGCTGTATTAGCCACTCATTTAAGGCAGAAAAGTCATAATTCAGGGATGCATTAATTTCATCCACTGATGCTGAACTGGTAAAAAGAATATCATCTGCATACAATAACAGACTAGACCAGGAAGGAATTTTGGATTTAGGGTCAATATATGATGGAAACAACAGGGGTCCTAAAATGGACCCCGAGGGACCCCTTGCTCAAATATGTGTGTCTGGGACAGCACACCACCAGAGTTAACCCTCAGTGGGCGGTTTGAAAGATAACTTTGAAAGCACATACAGGGGGTTTCCGCCAGGCCAATGTCCTTCAGTCTTTGGAGCAGCATGGCATGGTTAACCAAATCGAAAGCCTTCAACAGGTCTACAAAGACTGCACCAGTTAGCTTGCCGATGTCCACAGATCTTTATGGCCAGTAAAACAAGCCTATGAAGTACCTGTACTGAAAAACTTCTGAAAGCCATGCCGTTCAGGAGAGCGGAGTCCATTGGTTACGAGATATTCTGTAAATTTGTCAGTTTACTATTTTTTCTAACATTTTACTCAATGGGGACAAGACTGATATTGGACAATAATTTTTGGGATCCTGCAAGGAACCAGACTTAGGTATTGGTTTGATCACCGTTTGCTTCCAAATATGTAGGAATTCACCAGTAACCAAAGAAAGATGAAAGATATTAGTCAGAGGCTGATAAACAAAAGCAGCTATAAGTTTCAAAAATTTGGGCTCAAGCCCGTCCAAACCACCGCTTTTGTTTACAGGTATCTGCCTCAATAACTTATAAACTTGATGAAAACGAGTTTTCAGATGATAAAAAGGTAGAACAGTATGTTCAATTTGAGTAGTATCCATCTTAACAGAGGGAACATTGCAATCCGAATAAGTGGCAAATTTTGAAAAATCTATGAATTTAGACAAAAATAGATCACAGATTTCTTTGGGGCTAGTTAAATCTAAACCATTATTTTCAATAGTTTCAGAAATGAATCAAGATGAAAGCTGGCTGGGCTGCTATCTGTAGCTGTGCAGCAGAGACTTTTAAATTAAAGTTGTTTTTTAAGCGTTTTTAATGATTTATAGAGTTTAAGAGACTTTAAGTATTTCTGCTTTAGCAGTTTTAGTTTCTTTTGGCACTGTGCACTTAATTAAAATTAATGAACTTTAACTGCACACAAGGAGTTGTGGATTTCCCTGAGGTTTGTAACTGGTTTGATAGTAACCGGCCTAAGCAAGAGAAGAAGAACTTCTGCTGTGAGCTATATGATTCTGGCCAAGAAGCAGATCCTCCCTCCCTTTTTCAGAGGTCACTTGCCGATGGGAAAACTGATCAGGCTTGTCTGTTCGGTCTGAAGGAGCTGCAAGAGCTGAAGTGGCACATTGTCTCTCATGGACTCTGTGTGAGTTGAAGTGGTAGATTTTCTTTGCGTGGACCTATGTGATTCTTGTGGCCTGCTGTGTTGTTTCCCCAAAATTGGTGGATTGACGTTGTCGGTATCCCGGTCAACTATTGCCATATCTGACAGGAAGTTTACATTATTGCCCATGTGAGTCCTGGGCCGAACACCACTATTGTGCAGTTCTGCAGCGGGATACTGCTGTTGCTGCCTGGCCAGTCGGTGATTGGTGGGCAGATGCTGTAAGAGGCCTGGGTGGCTGAACTGACCGGCGTGAACGAGGAGCATTGGTGGAGAGCTGAAGCTACTTGGCGCTCTGTGGACTCTGCGATGCTTGCGTGATTGTGCTGCTACACCCCTGCAGTCGGCTGATCAGCGTCATTGGGAGTAACCCTTTCGATTATTGCCACAACCAGCAGGGGAGCCTGTTCTAACTGAACAGCATAAATTGTGAGTACTGTATCTCCTGGTGCAGTTAAAAATTATATTTTGGACAAATGAATCGGATGCCTTCTAGTGTTGCAATATTTGGGCTGTGAGAGAGCCATTTGCTGGTCAAAGAAACCATCTACTCATCAGTTAGATGGGAGATGAGAAGATAGCGCAGTGGAGGGGTTGGGGGGGGCTACACGAGCGGGTACCAGGGAGTCTTTGATTTGGGTGGTGAGGTTCAGGGGGTGCCCTGGGGCAAAATGGGAAACAGAGAGGGGTCCTCCCTGCCTGATCCCCATATACAAGGGCTCCACCTTTAAGGGTAGGCAGGAAACTGCTCCAGCAGCCTTCACTCATCCTACTCACGCTATGTTATGCAATGCCAAGTCAATCAGGAACAAGGCCGTAGTAGTAGCGGACTTGAATTCCTCAGCAGACCTGGCCTGCATCAGAGAGACTTGGCTGGACAAAAATTCCCCGCCCACCACAACCCAAGGAAGATCGCAGAGGAGAAGGTGTGGCATTTGTTTTAGAGCCAGCCTGGGCCTCACAGTGCTCATGGTGCTATCAGTGTGTTCTACTGAGGCATTTGAGTGTGTTGATGCATGGAGGGTGGGGTGGGGTGTCTTGGCATGGGCTACAGGACACTCTGATTTACTGCCTCCCAGTGGGGAGGGGGAGTTTCTGAGGGAGTGCAGAGATTTTGTCACCAGCCTGGTGTTGGAGTCCCCAGATGGTTAATTTGGGGATTTCAATGCCTGGGTCGGTGGTGAGCTCTCACCATTTGGCCGCAATCTCCTGCAGATTATGGAGGCCCTGGGCCTGTCGCAAATTGTCACCTCAGTGACCCACTCGCGCAGCTGCACTCTGGACTTGGTGTTTACTCTGGGTCTTGGGGTCAATAACCTCAGGACTGATCCGGTCACTTAGTCAGATCAGAGCACTTCGGAGTTCACGTTTGGGCCCCTGGAAGGTCCGGCCTCTGAGGAGATGGTTCCTGTATCACCCTTAAAGGGAATTGACACCAGCAGGACTACAGGCGATGCTGGACCTATCGAGTGTGGAGACTGCGTGTGCAATCGGGCCGGAGGAAGCAGTGGTGGCCTATAATGGGGCTGTCAGGGCGGCCTTCGACTCGATCACAGACGTCTGTGTCTGACCTGTGTCTACTCGACGAAGGCTCCCCTGGTTTGATGGGGAGCTTAGGGAGTTAAAGACTAAGGGTTGGAGGTTAGAGCAGTGCTGGAGGAGTTATGGCTTGATGGAGGACAAACTGGCCCGGACACATTATGGTGTCTATCAGGGGGCAATCTCCCAAAAGAAGGCTGTTTTTTTTTGTCTGGGGAGATTGCTGCAGCAGGGACCATACCAGCTCAGCCCTCGTCTCTATGTGGGAGGAGCAGGTTCAAGCACAAAGTGCAAAGAGTTTGCTCTGTTGTTCACCGACAAAGTGCCCTCTATCAGGGCTGTGGTCTCTTCCAGTCCCAGTCAAAGGGATTGCGGGGTTCTCCCTGAGCCGTGTCAGGGCACCCCTCTTGTCTGGGCTGAGTCTGATCTGGTTGGAGGAGGTGGTTGACATAATCTTGATGCTGCAGCCAACATATTGCGACCTTGATACAGGTCCAAACCGTCTTTTGGTCGGATGTGTGGACCTGACAGGGCCTGTAGTTGCTGGAATTGTCCAGAGTTCACTTCAGAGTAGGGTCTTTCCTGTGGTCTTGAAAGAGGCGTTGGTTAGACCTCTACTGAAAAAATCCTTGATGGACCCGGAGTGTCTCAGCAACTATAGGCTGGTCTAGAGAAAGTGGTGGCCATTCAGCTAGGGATGCGTCTTGCCTCCCCCTCCTCCTCCTCCGCTTATGAGTGTTTCCAGTCTGGATTTGGGTCCGGGCACAGCACAGAGACCGTGCTGGGGAGGGTGCTAAATGATCTTCTAATGGTGAGGGATGGGGAGAGCGTACCATCTTAGTCCTCCTTGATCTCTCGGTGGCATTTGACACCGTTAATCACGAGGTGCTGCTGTACCGTCTCCGGAACTGGGTTGGGCTAACTGGAACAGTCATCAGCTGGGTTAGATCCTTCCTCACAGACAGGGTGCAAAAGGTGACGATGGGGTTAGCCTCATCTAGCCTGATGCCACTGTCCTGTGGTGTTCCACAGGGGTTGGTCCTGGCACCCTTGTTGTTCACGGTGTATATATTTCCATTGGGGGACATTATCAGGTGATATGGGCTGGGTTTTCATTGTTATGCCGATGATACCCAGCTATACCTGTCTTGCACACCTGGAAACCAGACGGTGGGCTCAGTGATTAACAACTGCCTTGAGTAGAGCCAGAACTGGATGACACATGAACTGGCTATGACTCAACCCGGACAAGCTGGAGGTACTAGTGGTGAAGCAAGGTCATCACTGTGATGGAAGGGGACTTGGGGATCCCTCTGGGCTAGTCCTACGGGTTCCCCTTGCTCCCTCCAATCGGGTGAAGGATCTGGGCGGGGTTCTTGATGATGGCCTGACACTTGAGGCTCAGGTGTCAGCTGTCAAAGAGTTTGTTTCTATCACTTGAGGAACACTGCTCAGGTCCAAGCCCTGGTACCATCTGATGACCTGCCCACCCTGGTGCATGCCTTTGTCACATCCAGGCTGGATTACTGCAATGCCTTGTACCTGGGGCTCTCTGGAGACAACCTTTGCTGGCTTCAGATGGCGCAGAATGCGGTAGCGAGGTTGTTGACTGGCATTTCAAAATTTGACCATGTCACACCTGTTCTCCGTGAACTACACTGGCTGCCAGTGAGGTGGAGGATTGCCTTTAAGGTCAGGTTGCTGACTTATAAAGCCCTGCACGGGGTGGGGGGAAACCAGCTTACTTGCAAGACCTGATTCCTCATTGCCCGTCTCGGGCTCTCCGTGCCTCCTCGTGGTTCCCAGGGCTAGGCTGCTGCAACCTGGGGACAGGGCATTCTCAGTTGCGGCGCCAGCCCTGTGGAACTCCTTACCTCACCATCTGCAGGAGGCGCCCTCAGTGGAGGCCTTTAAAAGGGGCCTAAAAACGCTGCTCTTTGAGCGGGCATTCAATCTGATTTGATATATTGAATTACTGACTACTACTTGTTTTGTATTTGTGATTTTCAAATTATTAATTTGTTTTATTATAATATTGCTAAATGCTGAGTGTGGGATAGGTGAATTGTAGAAATGTTTGTCTCTTCTTCATATGCTAACTTTAAAAAAATATGTTGTTATTATTGTTAAGTGCTCCGAGCCTTGGGGGAGGAGCGCTATATAAATACAGTTTCTTTCCTATCCTAAGTTGTAGTTTTAGTAGGATCAGTTAATGCTTTGACTGAAGTCCAAAATTTTTTGAATCACCCAAAGAACCATCTCACGAGTGGCAAAGCTACTAGTAAGATAGTAATAGACCAATGCCCTCAAATGAAGATAAAAATCATATGTTAAGTCAGCCCATGTCATATCTGATTTATACAACAGGTATTTAGGTCCATTTAAGATGCTGTATATTCAATCAAAAAATGCATGGAATCTTGCATTTTACTTTTTTATTGAAAGAGTTTTACCAGGAAAGGCCTAATGAGTCAAAAAACTCATTTCCAGTGGTGCTTTTGGGGAAATTTAAGAAAATCGGTCACTGAGCATACTCAGAAATTTATTTTCACATGTGAGAATAACTTTCTAAGCATGCTCAGTAACCAACTTCATTTATCTAGCTCATAAGCCCAAGATAACATGTTTATCTTAGCAAATTTATTTTCACACTTGTCGTATGAAATGTGTATATATAGCTATATTATGTACACGGACACATACTCATTCTTTGCAAAAAACATTGTTAATGCACCAGTCAGGATTCAAGTTAGCACCATCAAAGTAGGTAAATGTGGTCTTTGGGTTTCCAAACTTAACCCCTCACCCCCATACTCTAAGGAGCAAAAGGAAAAAAACATTAGGGTTTGGGGTCTCCGGAGTTTTGGCAAATCAGTGGTAGAGTCTTCCTTGTGGTCGTCAACCCTAATGCTCTCCCCTCCTCCAAGCCAATAGCCTCATGTCTGAAGCACAAGGTACAGCTCCAAGCAAGTGTCTCATAGTGATACACACTTCAATGGTAGAGAAGTAGGTCTCACCACATGTTGCCAACACAATTTGATGTAGGAGATCACTTCTGTTGTTCTTTGCTCAGGGAAAGAGGTGGGCATTAGGGCTGACAACCACAAGGAAGAGCCCACCATTGATTTACCAAGACTCTGGAGACCCCAAACCCCTGTTTTTTCCTTTTGCTGCTTTGGGGGGTGGTTAGGGTTGGAAACCTTAACACCACATTTCCCTACTTTCATGATATTAACATAAACCAAGACTTTTACAAAGAATTTCCTTTCTTTTTGAGATAGTGGAATCGTGTCCTAATTCACATGCAGATGTTCAGGGCACTTTGGGCCCTGCACCAATGTAAGACTCCATCCGCCTACAGAAGTGAAGGGCCCCTGAAGACCCTGCACATCCATGCAGTGATGGATGTCAAGAATTCATTGGGCTGTCTGGTGGGCAGCAAAAGCGCAGGGTCCACTGGTCCCTGTGCTTCCTTGTGGTCGCAGATACAGACAGCCAGGGCAAAGAGTTCATCTATCAGTCAATGCACAGGGCCCTTAGCCACCCACGGGTGCAGAGGTGCAGGACCCTATGCCAAGAGGACAGCTGTCTTTATTATATGGTACCAGGCCTGTGTGGACAACCCTGCAGCTCTCATTTCCTGGTTGGGGGAGTGTGATGTAACAGTAGAATCCCACCCCATCCTCACGGTATACTTTTGTTTGACAGAAACTCTGTTGCCTGACTTTCAGAATCCCAATGCCACATTCTCAACACACGGTTGCCCGACACTTAAATTGTGCCTGTAGCGGAGTTTGTTATATTAATTAAGGTGGGTGCAGAGGACTAAGCCACCTGAAACATGAAATACACTCCACCACAGGCGAAATTTAAATGTCAGGAAATTGTGTGTTGGGAATGTGGCATCGAGATTCTGAACGTCAGGAAACAGAGTTTGTCTTTTTTTTTTTCTTTCCATAGACACTTTTATTGGCAACCAGGGGCGGTGGGTACCTCATCCCTGATAACTCCGACCCCAGCCCAACTGCCACTGCCCCCCGAGTCTTCCCAAGGATTAATCCCTGTGGTCGGGCTGAGAAGGAGCCCCCTCCTGGAGCACAATCCAAATCCTGGACGCAGTGGGGAGGACCATCCGCACAGAGCCAGGTCACAGAGCCCTGGCTGCCATTTTTCTATTTTGTTCCTTTGGTCCCTCTGGCATCAGCTGAGCATGCATGGGGCACCCGCACCCACACCCACCGGCCACGTGCCAGTCCCTGCATCGCTTCCAGCCCTCACCAGAGGCGAATCAGCAGGCAGGATGACAAACCCTCCCTCCCTGAGAGAGACAGCAGTCCCCTGGATGCTCAATCCTCACTCACCCTGCCAACCCCAGGTGGCCCCGGCTTTTCCTCAACCTGCCGCTGCTGAGGCGAGGTGTGGCGTCCAGCGCCTCAACCTCCAGAGCCACCGGGCTGGCGAGAGTTTGTCTTTTTTTTTAAACTTTTTATTTAAGAAGATTTTCAGATATAACGCAAACAATACAATACACTAGGTCATGCAAATCATGTAACATATTTCACATAGTTAAATCATGAAAGTAGAGGCTGGTCAGATCCCTATATCTTAAGACAGGCTGCACATTTCATACTGTAAAAAATCATAGACTTGCTTAAAAAGTGAAGATCCCATATAGTGATTAATATGAAGGAGTTCTAAAGAACACATAATATGCTTTTCGGAAAATTATAAATAAGAGAGGAAGGTATATATCTAATAGGAGATCTATACTCCCCTTATTTGTTTCCTGGGGTATGTGGGCCCGGGAGGGGGGTTACAGTTTCAGTCTTTCATAGTAAATCCACACTCACCCCATCCAGTTGGGTCACAGAGCTCGACCCCAAGCTCAGTTCACCGGCACAGGATCACAAAGCATAGCTGCTGTGGTCAATACTGGCACTGGTAAATGGTATGGTAAAATGTTATTCATGTTACAATATGAAGATAATGCTCCATTGAGTAACAAGACTCATTTACAAGGAGGTCCATAGTGCAAAGACAATAGTTACACATACAATAGATTTTCAAACAATTTACACAAACATATAATATAAATCAATATTAACGCATCAAAGACACATACCATTTCATTTCACAACTTAAATTAAGATGTGCAAACACTTCAATACATTACAACCAAAGTATCTTAATGAGATTATATATTATGTACACACATATATATATATATATATATATACACACACACACACACACATATAAATAATAGAGATTTTTTTTATTTTTACCGCACATTTTCAAAATAGTCATTTTATGACATAAACATGACATGCAGCATTTATAGTATACTGCCCAAAATGTCAATTCACACCAGAAGTGTGAAATAATGTTTCATCCAGAATTTAAAATAGGATACCTGTCATGTTTATGAGATGGTGTGGAAAAATGGCTATGCTGAAAGTCTGGAGTCAAAAATATTGAAAATTTGTGACGTTATGAGAGAATGTTGAAATACTGCAACATACATGTAAAACTCGACATTTTATCATATACGACACCACACTTTCAGCATAGCCTTCTTATTAACCCACCTCATGAATCCAGTAGGTGAGGATTTCCAAATCTCCACCAAAACGTCATTCTGCTCCACTGAAATGTCATCCCGTGTCACAGGTGTGAAAATACATTTTGGCCAGGATTTGAAAAATGACAACTGTCATGTTCATGAAGAGATGTGAACAAATGGCTATGTTGAAAAGTTGGGGTGAAAATATTTAAAATTACTTAAGTTAAGCCGGCCCAGTGGCACTGAGGGTTGAGATGGTGGACGCCACACCTCGCTCAACGCCGGCGACCCGGGTTCGGGAGCGGACTTGGGTTGTCGATGGGTTGGCCGGGGGGAGACAGGCTTGAGCGTCCAATGATAGCTCGCCGTCACTGAGGAGGGACTTGGCAGTTGCCAGACACTTGCATGACCTCAAGCGGAGGCTTGAGGAAATGCAAGCTCCAATTCAGGAGATGAGGGGTGGCCAATGAGCAGCAAGGACATCAGCGTTTTGCGCCTTACGTCAGGGAGCCACTCACTGCTCGGGGAGGGAGAAAAGCATGGAAAATGCCTGCCACAGCCGGGAAAGATGGGGGGCCAGGCCGTGCCCTCGATGTGCAGAATCGGCCCAGCAGCCCTCGGCCCAGTGAAGTGATGTAAGTACTGGGGCGTTGGCTCCCCGCCACGCCCACCGGGGGTAAACCGCGCTCCTGGGGGCTTGAGGGTCTGTCTGGGTAGGGTTCCTGGCAGTGGGATGTCCACTTGTCCTCCTGAAGGGTCGGAAGTGGCAGGCAAGGGGAGAGATAAAGAATGATTACAAAAAAAAAAAAAATTACTTAAGTTATGAGCACAGCAAAATTTCAATGTATGCACATAACTTTGCCATTTTTATATATTGTGACCCCAAATTTTCAACACAGCCTTCTTATGATCCCACCTCATGAACAGGGGTGATGAAAATTTTCAAATTCCACCTGATACATGATTTGACAAAGCAATCGCAAAATCGCCTTTTGGGTCAGATTTGCATAATTCCACTGCCAAAGGTCAAAAGGTGGGGTCCCAAAAAGGACATGCTGAAAATCTGGGGTTAAAATATGCAAAAATGACAAAGTTATGAATCAAAAAGTTCCAAATCCTATTGAAATACACTGAACTGCAATTACCTCGTTTTCTCATACCGCAGTCGCCAGTTCGATCAGCAAGACGTGTCTTCAATCAGAGAGTGGATCTGTACCATGGGACATGTTCAGGTAAGTGAGGGTGTGTAGGGTGGTGGGTGCTGAGTGGAAGGTCAGGGTGGGGTAGGTGTGTGGGAGTGAGAACGGTGAGGGACCATTTTCTTTTCTTTTTTTTTTTTTATACAGGTTAAAAAAAAACAAAAAAACGAGGGGCAGTTTTTTTTTCTGGGACATTTCAACACTGGGGACTGGGCACCCCAGTGTCGAGCTGGTGCTGCTCTACAGCACCAGGGGGTCACCACGATGCTGCCATGTACATAATAGAAATGGGGGCGAGGGACCTGAAAGGGAAGGCGATCAAGAGAAACGGTACCAGAGGCGGGCACCTTGGCTCACTTATATAGTAAAAAAACAAAACAAAAAAAAAATATATAAGCACTGATCTGTAGGGGAGGGGGGAGAAAGAAGCAGTATCAAGGGTTGCCACCCCAGTCTGCTTTAGAAATTATTTAGATAGATAGATGGATAGATAGGTAGACAGGAGAGAAGAAAGAGTGGTTGAGAGATCAATGGCTCACTGCTGGCGCTGCAGCCAGTAGCACGCTATGTCCCGCTGTTCTCATATAGAGAATGCGGGTGAATGGATCCTCTCGCTAAATTGGGCACCCTGGCTTTTGAGGTTCCCAGAAAAGGTATTTCTGGCAGTTTTTGAAAAAAAAAAAACACCAAAATCTAGCTAAATGAGTTCCATTCAGGTGTGTGTTTTTTGAAAATACATAATTTTTATGTATTCTCAATGTTTGCGAGTTTAAAAGGAAAACAGTATGGCGACCAGCACGATCAGTATTTTTTCCCACATGATCAGTATTTTTTTCCGCATGACAGGTAAATCATGAAAAACAAGCACTCGCTGTCATTTTTTTACCATTCGAATTTCTCAGTTAACTAAAAAAATTCTTAAAACTCTGGAGCCCTATAATATTTTTTCCCTGAAACCTTTGAAAGGCACACCCTTTATTTATTTATGTATTGAGTTTTGGTAACCGGGTAAGTCCACTGAGGCAATAATCCCTTTTTCAGGGTCGACCCGGACAATTCAGCCATAGGATTACAATACAAGCTAGGTGCGTAATAATGTATATACACCAGCGGTAACAAGATAACAATGGTACAAACATTCATCGCAACACGGTTCACATTCATTAAAATGCAGGTAAGATACAATATTTACAGCAGATATCTAGATACAATAGTTACATTAGTAGATACATAGTAAGATGGTGAGCCAGGAGAGTGTATAATAATCAGGAGAAGAGTGGCATGGGGGAGGGGAAGGGTTTGTGAAAAGGCAGTGGAAGAAGATAGGTGGAGGAGAGGGGAAAGAAAAGGATAGGGGAGCTGGAGAGCAACAGAGGCACAAGGAGTAGACAAGAGGAATTAACGGAAGCAGGAGCAGGTCTTAGAGGCAGAGAGACAGGTAAGTAGTTTTGCTTGGAACTAAGGTAGGGTAGAACAAGACAGCCCAGAATGGGGCAGAGAGTTCCAATCAGATGCAGCCGCGAAGAAAAAGGACTTGAGAGCAACTGCTAGACATAAGTTAGGCTTAGAGAGGAGGGGGAGAGAGGCCGATCTAAGTGCACGAGCAGCTTGTCTAAGGTGGATTGCTTCTCTAAGTCACGGGGGGGGGTAATTCTATGGACAAGCTTATGCAGAAACTGTAGAGTGGAGAATCTTAGTTTAGACTCATAGGTAAGCCAGCCCAATGATGAGAGTACACTGCAGTGATGGTGGCGAGCAGGTACCCCTAGCACAAACCTTCCCACCCTGTGGTAGGCCTGAGAAAGGAGAGACAGGTTGGTAGCACTGGTAGAGAGCAATAGTGGAGCACCGCAGGTAAGGAGTGGAAGAAAGGATGAGAAGGCTATCTTCATACAAGAGGCAGAAGTAAGGAAGGGGAGGTTCCGATATAGGAGACCTATTTTACGATTTAGAGTTTTTATTAGGATGGAGAAATGGGCATTAAGAGAGAGAGAATGATCGAGGGTGATGCCCAGATACTTGAAGGTACTGACAGATTCAAGGGTATCCCCATTGAGGGAAGTAATATTAAGGGGGGGCAGGGTGTGGGAAGCGGACTATAGGTGTGAGAAGAGCATACGTTTTGTTTTTTTCGTGTTAAGGACTAGTTGCATGCTACTAAACAATTTTTCAAGGTCAGAAAGGTCAGATGCCAGGTCACTGTTAATCCTGTCAAAGTTAGAGGAGGAACAGTAGATAATGGCATCATCTGCATACAGGTGCACAGATGCCCCACCACAGTATTTGGGTAGATCATTGATAAATAGGGAGAACAGCAAAGGACCCAGGATAGAGCCTTGCAGTACCCCATGTGTAGGATGAAGGTCTGAAAAAGAGCCGTCCCATTTGACTCTTGGTAATGACAGGAGAGGTAGCTTTGGACGGTGGACCCACTGGAGGGCACCAGTATCAAGACCAAGGACCCCAAGCTGCTGAAGTAGTAGATCATGGTTCACCAGATCAAACACTTTTGTGAGGTTGGCATGACCTCTTCAACCCTGAAAATTTAATGAAAAAATTCCACACTGTCTAGGCTGTAGGTGAGAGCAAAAAATATGCACTGTTAAGTACAAGGAAAACGGTTTTTCCCGGTTTTTGACGCTCCATATCTTGAAAGCGGAACAAGATTCCATCACAAAACTTTTCAAATCTTAAGACTCTGACAGCCTGACTTCGCATGACAAACTTTGGGCTATCTTGTCAAATGACGCCAAAGTTATTAAGATGCAAAAACTGGGCCTTTCACATTAATCAATCAATCAATCAAAATCTTTATTTATCCAGGCGGGCATCATTGAGCAAGGCTCATTTGCAAGGTGGACCTGGTCATGAATACATCAAAGTACAGTACAGAAGCAGGTATACGAAAAGCAATAATTTACAAGGAAGAAAAAGTATATACAGCGTATACAGTACAATACAAGGTTGAAATAAATAAAAAAACAGCATTATTTTACAGTTGAAGAAGTCAGCAGATGTACAATCAACCACAGGCATACAGGGCTTATAAGCAGAGATCTTCTGAGTGAGGCAGCCGGCAACTACACATATAGGGGAAAGAGGCCGTGTATGGGGTGGCAGGTTAGAGAGGTAAAGAAGAGGAGGGATATATTACCGACGACTGGGGGGAAAATTGAGCTAAAACCACAGAAAGTGATGGTTGTGCTGTGGTACTTGTTTATTATGATAATGACGGAAGAGGGGTAGATAACTGAGACACTACTATGGATGGGGTGGGACTTTAGCCAGGCTGGAGTGGACAGGGAAGGGCGGGTGCAGCCGGAAGAGTTAATAGGGAAAGAGTGAGAGCCAGGGGTAGAAACATGGCGAGCGTCAGGATGGAAAGGGGGACTTGCGGAATTAGTGGGCTATCAGTGAGGAAAACATTTGCAAGGTGCTTTCATGTAGTGGTCGTTGAGCGCCTTGAAGATATTCAGGCTAACAGGGCAGCTCAGCTTCAAGTTCCTTTGTAAACCGTTCCACAATGTGGGTAAAGAGAAACTTAGAGCAGCTTTGCCGAAACGAGTTTTGACCCTTGGAACTTGGAGGGCAATAAGGGAATAGCTCCTTAGAGCGTAGGTGCCTAACACACTCCGGGTAATACAATCTGAGACATATGAGGGGAGCTTGTTGGTCACCGCTCTGAAGGCCCAGAGGGCGGCGTTTCTATTCCTTCTATAGTGAAGGGAAGTCCAGCCTAACGATGAGTTCAGGGAGCAGTGGCGTGTGTGGAAAGTGGAAGGCCAGTAATTAACCTGATAGCTCTGTGGTAGAGGGTGTCCAACTTAGCCAGTGCAGAGGCAGTGCAGTGGCTGTAGAGCAGGTCAGTGTAATCTATTAAAGATAGGAAGGTAGCTTGAACCAGTTGAATCTTGGCCTCCTTTGTGAGCAGGTGGTTAATTCTGTAGAATAGTCCTAATCTTTGCCTTAGTTTCTTCTGTAGTTCTTCGAGATGGTCGGCAAAGGAAAGTTTATGATCGAGCCAAACTCCTAGATATTTGAATTTAGCTACATACTCTAAGTGTTTCTCCAAGAACAGTGGTACATTAAACAGCCTACTGAACCCTAACTCAATGGGCGTTACTGCACCCCATGATATGCATATACATACATATGTGTGTGTGTGTGTGTGTGTGTGTGTGTGTGTATATATATATATATATACATATATATATACACACACACACACACACACACACATATACACATACATACATACACACACACACACACACACACACACACATTAAGAAGAGCAAAACTCCATTAACGTTTAGTTCATAGCAACAGCGAGCCTGATAAGAAAGTTGAACTTTGCATTTCTCAACCGGGAATCGGGTGCTGCTAGTCATCGCCGGCCCTAACTCTCACCCTATCACATGTGGAAAGCAGTTGAGGAATAGGGAGAAATGGGGAGAGTTAGGACCGATGTCCCCAACCCAGCACCCCTGATTCCGGGTTGGGGTGGGCCGAGGGTGCAAAGGGCTTCAACCTCAATATCAATTTCTTGTCGCTGTGGAACAACCCCAACTGATGCATTAAACTGAGTTTTTGCTCTAATTTCCATTTTTGAGAATGATAATGAGAAATAGTGAATGTTATGCGGCGGTGGGAGCGCCGGGCCCGTAGTCTTGTCACATAGTAACACAGCCCGCAAATGCAAAATGGTAAATGCGATGGTGACGCAAGGAGAAATAGCACAGACAGAATGTTAAAAACAACGCACACACAACCGCAAATGAAAACGCAAAGGGTAACGCACATGGTGGCAGAGATGTGAATGGTAAGTGAAACGGGTAGGAACCGCAAGCAGAAATGGTAATGGTAACAGTAATGAAAGCGCACAGGCTGGTTCCCCAAGAGCTGCATAGAGAAAGACAGTGAGTACAAAGAATGTATGCAAAATAATGACTCTCGGAACAGAAAATGAGGACTTGGAATAGTAAATTGCTTATATCTCAGGAACCGTACGACATAGAAAAAAAAAAGTAAAAGTCATATGAATTATCACTTTCCTGGCTAGTTTTGTACTTAGACTCCATTGAGGGGGGCTAAGCATTTTTCTGACGAAAAGTCCGTATCTCGCACCGTTTCCAAGATCGGGCCCTGAAAGGCACGGTGAACGCCGTAATGTTATCCTATGGGGGAAAAAACAGAAGTTCGAGTGCCATAACTTTGCCTCCTGTGATATTTTTTTTTTTTTACCAAACCTGAAAAGCACATCTGTGGGTTGTTGGCTGTGTTCCCTGCAAATTTCAGCCCAAAAGACTGAACCATTATTTTGCAGCAAGGTGCCAAACGATTGCTGCAATGCGTCGTACGACGTAATGTGTTCCTATGGGAAAAAGCATCAACTTTGGAGTACGTAACTTTGCCGCCATGTAATATTTTTTCAACGAAACACTGAAAGGCACATCTGTGAGATATCGGCTGCGTTCCCTCCAAATTTCAGCCCAAAACTCCAAACCGTTCTTTTGCAGCGGGGTGCCAAAGAATTGCTGTCATTTTCCCACTGCCTAGAAAAGTACTGTCGCAATTTGTGAAAGCTTTCGCAAATTCATTCGACAGTGTCGCAAGTGCGAAAGCACTTTTTCCAGAAATGTGAAAAACATATTTCGGGGGTGTTTTACCCCAAAATAAAAGACATGGCTAGCATCCTCAGGGTCCAACTAGGTGAATACAAAATGAATTAGGTTGCTAGAGGGTCCCAAATTTAAATGCCAAGCATTTTTCTGATCACCAACCGAAAACAAAATGGCAGATTTGCGACAGTAAAAGGGCCATTTGCGAAAGTAAAAACTGCATTTGCGACACTGTCGAACTTTTTGTTAACTTTTCCCATTGACTTATAATGGGAACTTGTTTTTTGAATAACTTTTGAACCATTTTTCACGAAATTCAATTCATTTGAAATGAAATGAATTTGAAATTAATTCATTTTTTCACGAAATCTTCGAAAGGCACATCGGGGACCCCAGCCGCACGTTCCCTGAAGATTTTGGACCGGTCGCGCAAACCGTGCGACCTGTAGGCGCGACCGTAGAATTCCCAAAAAGCGTAAATGCAAGCGCAGATCACGCTTAATAACTCCGCAGCCGTATATCCGACTGGTACGAAACTTGGCAGATCCCAAGGTGTATGGGTCTTGATTGTGTATTCCAAATTTCAGGCAAATCCGTCACACGGTTGCAAAGTTATTAAGGTGCAATATTTTGAGTTTAACATGTAAATGGCTCCTCAACCCTAACTATGGTAGCACTACCGTGCTACCATAATATATAAACATTATATTTATATATTAGAGGCAAAAAACTCAGTTTAATGCAACAGTTAGGGTTGTTCCATAGCGAAAAAAATGAGGAAATTTGGTGTTAGGGTTGAAAACTCCCCTTGCACCCCGTCAGCCCACCCTACCAACCGGCACTGGGGTGTGCATTGGGGTCGTTGGCCCAACTCTCACCCCATCACATGCAGGAACGAGCTGAGGCATAGGAGAATGGGGTGAGAGTTAGGACCGGCGACTACCCACGCACCCGATGCCGGTTTGGGGGCTGAGGGGGCAGGGTTTTTTCAACCCCAACACCGATTTCTCACTTTGTCACTGTGGAACAACCCTAACTGATGCATACAGAGTTTTTTGCCTCAATTTCCTTCTTTGAAAATGAGGACTATAAATAGTGAATGGAATGCTCCCACCATGTGATTTTTGAGACATAATAATGGTAACAACAGCATAAGCATAGCCGTAACGATTCACGCTATGGTGACAGAAAGCGTAAATTGTAAAGCAAGCATTAATAGAAATGCATGCGCAAAGTGACGCCAAAGCAAACAGTGACGCAAATGGAGACGCAACTGGTAATGCGCACAGTCACAGCACCACTATTGTAAATGCAAATGATAACTGTTACAGCAACAATAATGCCAAAGGAAACAGAAACTGAAACGCAAATGCGTATGGAAACGCAAACCGTAATGCGCATGGTGACGGTACTGCAATTGTAAATGCAAATGGTAATGGTAACAGCAACAATAATGCCAAAGAAAACAAACGCAAGCGCGTATGGAAACTCAAACCGTAACGTACATGGGCATGGGAACGCAACTGGAAACGCAAATGGTAATGGTAAGAACAACGATGATGCAAAACAAAAGACAAATGCAAACGAAAATGGAAGGGCGGCTGGCAACAGAAATGGTAATGTGCATGGTGACGCTAAGCGAAAGACAAACACAAATAGTAGTGGCGCCACAAATGGTAACAGTAACGCAAACACAAAGGGTAACACACACGGTGGCGTACATGGGAACACTAATGCAAATGGGCATGGAAACACAAGTGTAAAGCCTACGTGTAACAGTAACTGGAGCGCACACCATATTTGTCCCCAAAAGCTCCATTAAGAAACACAGTGAAAACAAAGAAAGTATGCATAATAATGGGCCTCGGAGCAGAAAACAAGCAGTTTAATACTAAAATGGTAATATCTCAGTAACCGTATGACGCAGAAAAAAAATGAAAATTTCACAAGATTCATGAGGTTCCTGGCTAGGTTTTCACTAAATATTGTCACGAAGAAAAATCTGTATCTCGCATTGTTTCCGAGATATGAGCCCCGAAAGGCGCGACGGATGACACCATGTTAGTCTATGGGAATAAAACGTCAACTGTGGAGTACCGTAACTTTGCTTCTGTGCAATATTTTGTCACCAAACCACCAAAAGGCACATCTGTGAGATGTTGGCTGCCTTCCCTTCAAATTTCAGCCCAAAAGACCAAACCGTTTCTTTGCAGCAGGGTGGCAAATAATTCCTGTCATTTTGGCCATAGTCTAGAAAAAGTAGTGTAAGTGATCTGTGACACCTTTAGCAAAGAATTTAGAAAGTGTCACAAAGTGCGACACTTACTCAGAAATTTGAAAACATATTTCTGGGGTGTTTAACCCAAAAGAAAGACATGGCTAGCATCCGCAGGGCTCGAATAGGTAAACACAAAAAGAATTAGGTCCCTAGATGGTCCCAATTTTAAATGCCAAGCATTTTTGTGATCAGTAACTGAAAACAAAATGGCAGATTTGCGACACTACTAGGGCCATTTGTGACATTAAAAACTGCAATTGCGAAAGTGTCGAACTTTTTGTTAACTTTTCCCATTGACTTATAATGGGAACTTGTTTTTTGAATAACTTTTGAACCATTCAATATTTTTTCACAAAATCTTCAAAAGGCACATCGGGGACCCCGGCCGCACATTCCCTGAAGTTTTTGGACCAGTCGCGCAAACCATGCGACCTATATAGGCGAGCAAAGAATGCGCAAAAAAATGTAATTGTGCGCACGGATGTTACTTAATAACTCCGCAGCCGTATATCCGACCGGTACAAAAGTTGACCAGATCCCAAGATCTATGGTTGAATGGTGGCAAAGTTATTAAGGTGCAAAGTTTCACCATTTAACCTTAAAAGGGCTACTCAACCTTAATTATTGTAGCACTACCTGTTACTAATATATATATATATATATATATATATATATATATATATATATATGTGTGTGTATGTATATGTATATGTATATATATATATACACATACACATACATATAAACACACACATATCAGGGTGTATGCTGGAAATTGAAAACTTGTAGTTTTTCTAGGCAAATATCTACTAAAATTTTGTAGAGAAAGCCCCCAATCTGTAGCAAAATGCAAACATTTAATTTACACACACACACACACACACAAGCAACAAAATGTGGTGATCTGGACCACAGAAAAAAAACAGCCAAATCCTGACATGATTAGCAAAATGGGATTTGGTGAAACGCAGCATAAACTCTGTATATATGGTTTGCAGAGACCCAGAAAAAAGAATAGTTACCTACTATAACAGTAGATCATTGAGGGAATCTCCTGCACTGAGCCACATCATGGAACTGTAAGCTGCCGGCATCAGGACCACCCAGAAACCTTTTGCAGGCTTCGGCTGCCCACGTCGACACACCTCTTCAGTGCCTATATAAAGCTGGCCTCCCCAACATGTTTCAGTTCCTTTCCAGAGTCAAGTGCGGATGATCATCAGACCAGCAGGGACCAAAGCAACCAGGGCAAGGAAAGGTAATTTTATTTTTAAGGTGCCCAATCACCGGAGGCTCTGAGCACTGTACAGTAAAAACAACAGTTAAAGAAATACAAGAATCATAAATACAGTAAGATTTCTAAAAACAGTCTTAAGATACTAAATAAAATTAATAAAACAGGTCAGCAGTTCCAAATAAATCAACCAGTGGCTGGGACGGATCATACAGTCTCATTGGGAAAGGCCAGGCGGAATAAGTGAGCCTTAAGCCCCCGCTTAAACTGTTTGACCATCTGGGCCTCCTGGACAACAGATGGTAAAGAGTTCCAAAGGGTAAGCCCGGCGACACTAAACACACAGTCACCTGAGGTATTTAGCCAGACCTTGGGAACATCCAGGAGGCCCCTGGTCAAAGACAGTAGAGAGTGGACAGAGGTGTCTTGTTTCAGGAGTTCAGCCAAGTAGCCAAGGCCCAGCCCGTATACGGCCTTACAGGTAAGCAAGCCCACCTTGAAGACAACCATCCACCTAATAGGCAGCCAGTACAGAGCTCGCGGGACCGGGGTCACATGAATGGACCTGGGAAGGCCCGTCAGCAACCTGGCCGCTGCATTCTGCACCAGCTGTAACCGGTGGAGGGTCCCTCCAGTGACCCCAAAGTAAAAAGAATTACAGTAGTCTAATCTGGAGGTAACAAAAGCATGCACCAGTGTCAGCAGGTCATCAGGTGTAACAAGGGGCCTTTTATCCTGGCGATGTTCCTCAAGTGGTAAAAAAACACTCTTGACCACAGATGACACCTGAGCCTCAAGTGTCAGTCTGCTATCCAGGATGGTTCCATGTCATTTGCCCGCAAAACTTTTAAGTGCAGTCATTTACCGTGTTTACATTACAGCGCGATCATTTTTCTCGTATGGATTTCTCAGCATTTCACTGTTCAGCGCAGTTAATGTCTATATTAATAGTGCAACAGCACAAATCAGAAATGTCTGCCTGACACTACCTCCTTTCTCTTTTGCCCTCTGCCCTAACTGATGCCCAATATCTACACAGCAGCAATCACTCTCTTTATTGCTAAACATCACACACTATTGCTTCCACATTCCTCAGACGTGTCCTTCAAGTACAATTTTCAGAATACTCCCGTAGTCCATGACCTGAACCTTTTCTCTCTCACAGTGTACTTGTTATTAACTTTCAACCCTCCCTGTCCCAACAGTCTGCAAATTTTTCAGAGATGGGACAAGAGGGCCTGACAGCATCTATCCACCCCTCCCTCAGGATCCGCCCGAGGTCTACCGACCTGTTGAAAGACTAAGCCACAAACAAGGAAGAAGATAAAGTTCAATCTGTGCCAAAGATATGGTCATCTTTTAGCTTCCACGAGTTCTCTGCACCACATAAGTGTGCAAACTGCACTTAGAGCACCCAAATTTTATACCTTCCTTTTATTTCTTTTTGTTCCTGCCTCTTTCGTCCATTATGTGTAAAGTTACCTTTGCATAGTGTGGGCTAATATGTAAACAAATCAGGATGCTGCCAGCGTTACACGACTGTGCTGTGCCGAAGTGAGCTGTTCAAAATACGCTGACTTTGCGGTGTGCTTAGACGTACTTTGCGATGCAATGATTTTCACTGTGTTGTTTTTGCTTAATTGTTTGTGCTCAGATGTTTGTGCTGAATTGACGTGATACCATCCAGGATCACACCAAGATCCCGTAACCTCGGAGAGACTACCAATGGAGCAGACCCCAGAACAAGTCCAGTGTTTGATCCGGGAGCACTCCCATTACATCCGCGACCTGGTTCGATCACCAAAACCTCCATCTTGTCTGGGTTCAGCCGCAACCAGCTGGAGGAGATTCAGTCATTCATTTTGGCCAGACAGGTGTTAATCATGTCCACAGCATTGGGTGTTCCAGGGGTAAAAGACACATACAGTTGGGTATAATCTGCATAGCAGTGAAATTCCACAATGTACTGTCGAATGATCTCACCTAGGGGCAGCATGTATACTGCGAACAACATCGGCGACAAGATCGAACCCTGCGGCACTCCACATGACAGGGGCATTAGGGAAGAGGAAAAAAATTCCCCATCACTACCCACTGCACCCTGTCAGTGAGGCAGGATTCAAACCAGTTGATGACAATACTGGTGAGTCTAGAGTACTCGCGGAGACGATCGAGAAGCACAAAGTGATAAACAGTGTCAAAGGCTGATGACAGATCAAGGAGTACGAGAACTGACTGTTCTCTATCTCTTGCCCTAAGGAGATCATTATGCACCCTAACTAATGCCGTTTCCATGCTGTGTCTGACCCTGAAACCCGACTGGAATGGCTCATAGATTTCAAAGGACACCAGGTGATCCTCGAGCTGTTGCACCACGAGCTTCTCAACAACCTTACTCAAAAATAGAAGGTTGGAGATCGGACAGTAATTCACCAGGCTGTCCGGGTCGAGAGATGGTTTCTTCAAGAAGGTCTCACCACAGCCTCTTTCAGGGTTGTGGGAAAAACACCTTCTGACATCGAGCACTGGACAAGCCTAGTGAACACCGGGCCAACAGCCTCAATACATCTCATCCAGAAATGAGTTTGGGCTGGGTCCGGTTCTCAGTATGCATGCTTTAGTTCTAAGACCACCCTAGTGACCTTGGCCACTTCCACCGGTTTAAACTCCTCCCAAACTGATGGACTGCTTCTATTCCTCTTGACCCCACCATTGCGAGGCACTGACAGAATCCCCACATGGATAGACACCCTGTCAGAGAACAACAGAGCAAACTCATCACATAAAGTGGATGAAAAGGGTTTTTTCGGGTGCAAACAGGCTGGATGAATCAGCCAGTCTACCGTCTGAAAAAGGTGGTCTGTTCTTCCCTGTAGCAATTTCCCTGGACAGGAATTCTGCCTTCTTATGGTTAATTGCCCCCGGTACTCAACGTAATGAGCATGCAAGACAAGTTTGTCCTCCTCCGACTGGGTCTTCCACCAGCAATGCTCCAATTTCTGATTCCTGATCTTCATCGCCTTAAGATCTCCATCAAACCAGGGAGATTTCAAATGAGAAGATCTGGGTCGTATACGGACTGGCGCTATGGAATCAAGTGCTTCGCTTACCACCTTATTGTAGGTGGCCACCACCTAGCTGATGTCAATCGCACATGCGGCATCCACAGCAGATAGATCATTCACCGCCAGCAGTCCCTCTGGGGACAGCCCCCTCAAAGCCCTCTGACCATCTCAAAAGGGGAGGGCCCAAACTGAATTTCACCGTGCAGTGATCAGACCAACTGACCTGATCAATCTTGAGGCAGTCAATCTCAAGACCCAGATGGAACACCAGGTCGAGCATGTGGCCGTGGAGGTGGGTTGCAGAAGTAACGGTTTGTGCTAAGCCC
Source organism: Neoceratodus forsteri (assembly GCA_016271365.2). NCBI lineage: Eukaryota > Metazoa > Chordata > Ceratodontiformes > Ceratodontidae > Neoceratodus > Neoceratodus forsteri. The sequence continues at coordinate 909,933,009 of CM057449.1, read as the reverse complement.
AATAATGCCATTAACTGGAGGAAGTCGTAACTGAATTGCAAGGATTCAGTTATGACCTCCTCAGGCCAGAACCACATCAGGTACACAGGAGAGGATATGGAAACCTATGTATAGATGCCATATGGGGTTATCAGAGGAGAAACAGCCTGTGGCAGAAGGCAGTACAGTCATCCGTAACCCAACAAGGGGAAAAGGAGGTAGGGACAGCTGTGGTTCAATGAAGCAAAGACTATTAAAAATCTACTTTTACAGTAGGTAACTATTCTATCTTCTTTGAGGCTATTTCCCTCCATTAAGCCACATCAAGCAATGATTCCCAAGCACTAAGAGAGGAAGGCAGAACTACTCACCATGAGTAAGGAGGCCTTGCAGAACACGTAGGCCAAAGTCGGCATGTCTACAAGAGACGATACCCAGACTGTAGTGTTTAGTAAATGTATGAATAGTACTTCAAGTGACTGCAGCACAGATATCAGCAGTGGACACGTTCTGAAAACAAGTCAGTGATGTAGCCATCCAGGAATGTCCTTAAGCCACTTTTCTGGTGAACTCAGCTGCGCAAGTGGTCATTTGCTGTCATGGCCACTAAATGGTTAAACAAACTGCCTGATACACTGCTGAATCTTCTCGTTTAAGAGATCTTTTCAGTCTGCATTTGCAGTTCAAGCAACTCCAACCCTTAAACTGTTTTATTTGGTTTCTCTCCGTATATAATCTGTGACTTTTTATATAACGTTCTGTATGGCTTTCTTCAAACCTGTATGTAAATGTTCTAGACTACCTTGAAGCTATTGTCAGCCGCCCAACATGCTGTTCTTCCATTCTTTGGAACTTTCTCACCAATTGAAACACTTGTAACTGTGATTTATAAATTTATCCCATTACTTGTACATTATGTAACTGTCATTCTTGTGAAACCATTTTACCTTTCATGTTACCCTCAACTGTACCTAAACTGCCTGTGATTGTACAAATATGTCCTGATTGTAATGTCTGTATTGCTCAATTTCCCTGAATTGTTACTACTCTTCATTTTACTGTTGCCTGTAACTAACCCCAGGCCGCCCCTGAAAAAGGGACCAACATCAGTGGGCCTACCCGGTCCCCCAAATTTTTAAATTAAAAAATAAATAAAAATAAAAAATGTTCTGTCTTAAGTGCTCTGACCCTGACTCGACTGAACTTCCTCTGGAACTGCTACTGTACTCGGTTATGCTTTTTGTGACTATGTATTTGACATAGAACCTTTTGTAAATGAGCAGTTGTGCTCAGTGTTAATCTCCAAAGTTTTCTTTCTTTTTTTTTTATTCACATTTTTCCTCCTATGCCCCTCTCACTGGCCTTCCTTCCCGTCGATCCTCCCAACCCCATCACCCAGCTTCTCCAAGGACTTACCTCTCTCTGAGACCCTCATGGCTTGCCCTTTGTGGTAGAGTGGGGGGAGTTATGGAATCAGACTCGGTAGAAGCCCAAGTCACCAGTGCAGGGTCAGTGGAGGTTGGTAATCATCCTGACAGCCAGGGTGTTTTTCCAGCTTCGGTTCCCCTTCGTATGCTGTTGCTCTACTCCTCCCCATAGGGAAACCGGCTTTTTTCCCTTTTTGTTTTTGTTTTGGGACTAGTATGACATGCAGTGTTATGCATCCCTCCCACCCTGTGTCCTGTGCGCCCTACCTCCCACACACCTGTAGATGGCAGCACTGCATCGGGACATGGTACCCTCTCTCCCCCTCGGGAGAAGGAGAGCATCCTATGGGACGCTCAATCCTCCTGGCTGGCTCCTGATGACTCAGGCTCATTCCTGACCCGAATCACCAGCGTCACGAGCAGTAGCACTACCACTGCGCTGGCAGGTCAGCATAATCTCCAAAGGTTTCAATAAATAAATAAAATGTCATGCTCCACTGCCAGTGCCAAACTCTCATTGCTTCTCTACAGAGAGCATATAAATGAACTCTACCTTGTCGAATGATGTAATATATCACTGACATATTGTCTGTGCAAATCAACAGCTGATTCCCCAGAAGGAGGGTGGCGAAAGCCTATAGGCAATGCAGAACAGCCTTCATCTCCAGAGTGATGGTGTGAAGCACTGTATCTAGAGGGCCCTACTGGCCCTTGGTTCTGAAGGGGCCCAAATGAACATCCCAACCTGTCCCCGAGGTGTTCATAGTCATCATCAGCAGGAGGGAATGGAAGTAGAAATGGAAACCCTTTCTCCAGGTTGAAGCGGTCTAACCACTGGAGTAGCGAGTGACAGAGAGGAGGCATGACTTGTATGAGGCCCTCCAGTTCATCTGAATGCTGAGACGTTTGCGTTATGAGGAACCACTGCAGAATCCTCATATGGAGGCAGGCTAGCGGAACTATTAAGATGGCAGCTGCCATCAGATCATCAGTCTTAGGAGACAGTGGGCTAAGGCTGACACATATTCACTGTAGACAAGCTGTGTCTGTGCAACTAATGCTGTGGCACAGTTTGAGGGCAGAAATGCCCAACCAAGACTTGAGTCCATAATGGCTCCTAGCATGTACTGAAGCCTCCAGAGGTAAGGGCTGACTTTTGCTTGCTGACCAATATACCCAGTTGGTCTAAAAACTGTCCGGTCTGAAATAGTGTATATACTACTGCTTCCCAAGATGGTGCCTTTAATAGCCAACTGTCTATATAAGGGAAGACATACAGACCCTCCCTGCGGAGGACCACTGCCACTGCTGCGAATACTTTGGTACAGACACATGGGTGCAGAGCATAAGCTGATGGGCAAAACATGAAATTGGTAGAGACAGCCCTGCAGCATGAATCGCAGATACTATTTGTGAGACTTCCTGATCTTGACATGAAGTTAAGCATCCTTCATGACCAATGCGAACATCCAGTCCCCTTTTAACAGTAGGGGCAACAGGGACTATAGAAATATCATTCTGAACTTCTTGTATTCTATGCACACGTTCAGGCCCCTTAGGTCTAGTACAGGCCTTAATCCCCAGTCCACTTTGGAAACAGAAGAAAAAATGACTTGTCATACTAATGTTGTTTCTTCTTAAGGGATTCTTCACGGCTGCTTCATCCAGAAGTGGGGACATTATCAGAGCCCTGAGAAGAGCTGGACTCAAGCAACTTGTTGCCGACCCCACAAGAGGGGGCTCTATCCTGGATTTAGTCCTGACAAACAGTAAGAAGATTACAGGGGTTGAAGTCAGGAGTCATCTGGGGTCAAGCGAATATAAAACTGATTGACTTGAAATCAGTGCAAAGGAGGACCTTAATCACTTGAGGACCATTGAGTTCAAGAAAGCAAATTTCACAGAGATGAGAAGTTGCCTCAGGAAGGCACTGGAAGAAATGCCACCTGGGGGAGCAGAGGAGAGTTGGAACCACCTTAAAGAGGCATTAAACAAGGCGGCAGGTAGGCTGCATAAAACTAGTCAGCAAAACCAAAAGGAGAAGAAATCCAATTTGGTTTAGAAGGGAAGTGTAAGACACAGTAACGGAAAATAAAAAGGCATTTAAAAGGTACAAAGCCTCTAAAAGGGATGAGGACATGGATCTTTATAGGATCAAATTGAGGGAAGCAAGTAGAAAAATCAGAGCGGCCAAGGTGCAAGCAGAAGAAAATATTGCACAAGACATCTCGGGAAGTTCCAAAACTTTCTTCAGATATATTAGTGATAGGAAAAAGAACAAAGGAGGAACAGTCGGACTCAAATCGGAGGGAGGGGAGATGGTAGAAGGGGACATCGAAAAAGTGGAAGCACTGAACAAATACTTCTGCTCGGTATTTACAAACAAAGCAGATGGAGATGGATCCACCTTAATAGCTGGAACCATACAGGCCAAGGGTGTTGACTTAAGCCCATTTACGGTAGAAAGGGTTATGAAAGAACTAGCAAAGCTAAATGCAGACAAGGCCATGAGTCCAGATGGGATTCATCCAAGGATGCTAAGAGAAGTGCTAACAGCACCTCTGAGGGATCTCTTCAATAAGCCTCTATAAGAAGGGGTAGTTCCTGAGGACTGGAGGAGGACTACGATGCAAACGGATGCCTAGCCTGTCCTGGTCACAGGAAGAATAAACACTTACATTAAAAAAAAAAAAAAAAAAAAAAAAGAGATACAGATCTAGCTGGTTTGCCTTTGCCAGCCTCACCACAGGTAAGAAAAAGCTGGGTACTTAGACCTGACATCTTCTGTCCAGTCCAGGCAGTCAGTCAGGATTCGCTTTAGGTACAGGCTATGCAACTTTTCTTCACCTGGGCCAGAATACTCTGAATAAAGTACAGGGAGCGTAACTGACAGATTCAGGTGGAATTCAGATATCATCTTGGGAAGGGATTTTCTGTTGGTTCTAAGAACTATTTTATCCCTGTGAGGAATGAAGTAATTTGGCTCTGTACACAGGGCTTGTAATTCACTTACCCTCCTAGCAGAGGTCACTGCAACCAGGAATATGGTTTTCTATGTAACATACTTCAGATCAGCAGTTTCCATAGGCTCAAAGGGAACCTCCATTAGCTGGGCACGGCATATGTTGAAGTCTCAGGGTGGGACTGGGTCCCTCACTGGTGGGTACAAGAGGTTTATGCATACTCAGTAGCAGTACCTTGCGTAGGGCCCCATTGTTGGCTAAGGTAAGTACCTGGTTTCTGTCACTGTTGCACTAACTGACTGGGTATAGCTAAGGGGAAAGCACAATACTGAAATAGGTTACAATGTTTGTATAAATATTGTTGTGCGTCAGGTATACAGCTAATTATTATAATTATAAATTGTAATAAAGAAGTACTGCAACAAAAAATCTGGAATAGGTGAAACACCCTATCTAGGGTAGGGGTAATAAAAAAGGTTTAAAAAAAAAAGCGTAACAAAAACACAGGGCAGAAAATAGATATGCTGGGAGTGGTGCAGAACAGTGGTTGTAGGGCAGCAGTTTTCACAGAAACTTTCTGGAGTCTGTGGTGCTGCCTCATCTGCATGCACCTCTCTGGGCTCAGGGGTGAGGCTGCTCAACTCCAGTCCACGTTGGCTAGGATTAGGGTGACCTTCTCCCCTACCCAGGAACCACTAAGTCCAGCACCGCTGCCTCAAAGGGTGCCAAGCAGGAGGAGCGACTAGACTATGGTGGGCTCGGGAAGGGTGAGAGTAGAGGGGCCAAGGTACATCCCCCTATGGTACAAATACACAAATCGTATGCCATCCCGGTGGAGAGGACTGTCCCAGAGAGGCACTCATGGAACTGACCAAGGGGGATGTGGGGGACCTCCATAACGGAGTCCCCAGGGAGAGTGGCAGAGGACCACATAGGATAAGGAAGCAACTCCTGGTTGGGGACTCCATTGTTGAACGGGATAAATTTGGGTGTAGGAAGGGAGGGGGAAGTTAAGTGCCTGCCTGACACCTCGGCTCGGAGGGATGGAAAGCAGACCCTGAGGAGCGCTAGTGCAGAAGGACAGGAGGGAAGAGCTGGATGTCACGGTCCACCTAGGGACAAATGATCTGGCCAGGGATGAAGTTAGAATAGTGCAGGGGGAGTTGGGGAGGAGTTTTGGGCAGGTAGCATGCTCAGTGACCTTTTCTGAGGTACTATCTGTTTACAATTGGGGGCTAGATAGGGTAATCCATATCAGGAGCTTCATTCAGTGGTTGACAGAGTGGTGCAGAGGGAAGGGATTTGGCTGCACTACGGACTGGGGACCCAACTAGCGGGATAAAGACCCATACAAGTGAGATATCCTGCATCCATCCTGAAGGGGGAACACAAGTCCTCAGTGAGCGGTTTAAATGTTACACAGGTGAACATTTAAACTAGCAGAGGGGGGTGGCAGAAGGAAGCAGGGAGATGTAGACTCTCCCCCCCCCCCCCGAGCTGAAGTAGTCAGTAGGGAGAACCATAAGGATAGCAAATCTCCCAAGGGTACCTGATAAGAAGAAAAACAAAATGGTAGGTATGAATAGAGATGGAACTGAAGGCACAGTGGGTAAGGAACGAAGGGAAAAGGAGGGGCTGGCAAGCAGGGTGGCTGCAGTATGTGGAAGGCCACGTGTGCAAATCCTAGAAGTCTGAGGAATAAGATTCCTGACGTAGCGGCCATTATGACTGAGGCTAATCTAGACATTATTGCCATTACTGAGTCATGGTGCAATGAGACCATGACTGGGATTTAGCCATAACAGGAGATACGCTGTTCAGGAAGGGCAGGGTGGTTAAGAAAGGGGAAGGAGTTGCTCTTTATATGAAGGATAGCATAAAAGCAACAGAGATGCAGAGAACACAGGGAGGAACAGAAATTCTGTGGGTCACCCTAGAAAAGGGGAATGGAGCTGCTTTTCGCACTGGAGTGATCTACAGATCCCCAGCCCAGGGGGAGGAGATGGACAAGGTTCTGGCAGAAGCCATCCAAAAGATGGCTAATAAAGGGGAGGTGCTGCTGGTGGGGGACTTCAATATGTCTGATGTAGACTGCAGCATCCCGGCTATAGCTTCAGGTAGGAGTAGGGACATCCTGTACTCCCTGGAGGGGGTGTTCTGTGCCACCTGCTCTGAACCCAGTTTCTCCTTCCAGCTGAACTGGTCTGGGATCAGTTATTGTCACATATGTGTCTAACCACAGGCTTGCTAGGCAGTAGCCAGCATAGCGTAGTGGTTAGTGCAATAGGCTGTGATTCTGAATGTCTGAGTTTGAATCTCACTTTCCCCTAAAATTCTTTTGACCCCCCAAATTTCACTGGTGTGCTGATCCATGGCAGCATGGAGTTGGTAACAGTAAATCTACACTAAAGGGAGTTGGTGCTGAAAAAAAACTAAGTGCAACAAAGAAAGCTCCTCTACAGCAGTGAAACTGGCCCCAGACCAGCTTGCACGCAAACTGGTCTCTGACCAGTCTTCAGAGGAACAAACTTCCTGCAGCAGCATTCCTCAGGCAACTATTAGACGAGTCTACTTGTAAAGGAGCAATATTGGACTTTGTGCTCACCAGCGGGGACAGTATTGCAGGTGTCACGGTGGGTGACCACCTGGGGAGCAGTGATCACCATATGGTGTGGTTCAATATAAGAACTGTGTCAGAAGTGAACAACACAGAGGCAAGGGCCCTGGATTTCAGGAGGACTAATTACACAATGATGGGAGAATGCCTCAGGGATGCCTTGGCAGGGTGGGAGGACTTGGGTGGAGTGGAGGAACAGTGGGCAAAGCTAAAAGGGGAGCCATAGTGAAGGCAACAAACCTCTGCATCAGGCAGGTAAACAAAAGAAAAAGGAAAAGGAGATCTCAAAAGAGGTGACTAGGAAGGTAAGGACAAAAAAGCTAGCCCTGTGTTCAGGAGGTATAAGGAAACAGAGGGAGGAAGATAGAGATGTGTATCAAGAGAAGCAGAGGGATGCAGGGAAAGCAGTCAGGAGTGCAAAAGCGCAAATAGCGGAGAAGATAGCACGGGCAGTAAAGAAAGGGGACAACATTTTTCAGGCATACAAAATCGCACATACCCCCATAATGCAAAGCATCACGAGCTGTATATGCAAATCACCATGACATTGTAGGCTGGTTCAGCTTTAAGCAGGCATGCATGGTGCTGAAGAGCCTCTCACACGATCTGCAAAGGGTGCAAACAGAAGACAGAGACATGCGTTTCATCCCAACCAGGACTCATCAGTGTGCCTCATCTGTATGACACTCCAAGGGAAATCAACCAGCTGCCCTACGTTGGTCTTATGGGTTTAGGTCATGGTGAACTCCCCCAAAAAACTAAACAAACCAAAAGACAAAGAACCTCAGTGCAAATGCACTGACGCAAGGGTTACCTCAAAGTGCATTAGTACCACTTCACAAAAGTGAGAGTAGGGAGGAGGCTGGCAATTAATGGCCAGTAAGCCCGACTTCAGTGGTGGTGAAATTAATGGAATTGCTACTGAAAGAAAGGATTGTGGAATATCTTGACTCCAGTGGCTTACAAGATCCAAGGCAGCATGGATTCACTAGGGGGATGTCATGTCAAACTAATCTTATATTTCTTCGACTGGGTGATCAGGGAAGTAAATCAGGGTGGAGCGGTGGATGTGGCCTACCTAGATTTCAGTAAGGCCTTCAACGCTGTTCCACATAGCAGTATCATAAACAAGCTGGGCAGCCTAGAAGTGGGACTAAAAGTGATAAACTGGGTAAGAAATTGGTTGAAAGATATGTGACAGAGGGTAGTGGTAAACAGAGTTCTCTCAGAGGAAGGGAGGGTGACTAATGGTGTGCCGCAGGGATCAGTACCGGGACCATTCCTCTTTAATATCATTATAAGCGATACCGCAGAGGGACTAGAAGGGAAGGTATGTCTTTTTGCAGATGACACAAAAATCTGCAATACAGAGGACACTCCGAAGGGGTGGGGGGGGGATGTGGAAAAAATGAAGAGAGATCTAGGTAAGCTTTAGAAGTAGTCTAAAAAGTGACAACTAAGTTTCAGTGCAAAAAAGAGCAAAATCATGTATTTGAGGCAAAGAAATCCAGGGTCAGAGTACAAAATGGGGGGAGTGGTAGTGGTGACCACCAAACAGGAAAGAGACCTGGGTGTTATATCTGATAACCTAAAGGTGGCCAAACAGTGTAACAAGGCAGTGGGGAGAGCCAGTGGGATGCTAGACTACATACGAAGGGGAATTACCAGCAGAAAGTGGGTGATGGCAATATTGCTGTATCAATCTCTGGTGAGACCCCACCTAGAGTACTGTGTCCAGTTCTGAAGACCTCATCTCCGAAAGGACAAACAGTTGAGGCAGTCCAGAGGAGTGCAACTAAAATGGTGCAGTATCTGCATTGAAAGCCCTATGAGGAAAGACTGAAGGCCCTCAATATGTACAGACTGGAAGAAAGGAGGCAGAGGGAGAATACTGATAGAGACTTTCAAATACCTCAAGGGTATAAATAAGGTTCAAGACGGAAGCCTTTTTCAGTGAAAAGGATGCACAAGAAGAAAAAATTACTCACCTTAGTAATGTTGTTTCTTCTAATGGAGTCTTGCTATATTATAGACATTAGCAGTTTGTTCCAGCTCTAGAACTGCCCCGGAGGGAAATGGTTAAAACCATTCCAAAATAGAATTTTGGCACGAGAGCAGCTCTATCTGTGTCCTTTCAAACTTGAACTGTCAGATCTTTACGAGCCAAACTCACTAAGGTCTGTGTGGAAGCTGTAACCTACACTAGCCAAATGGCTACCTAAATAATAACAACCATTGATGGTCCCAACACCCAAGACTCAAGTCAGGGGACCAGAAATACTAACACCATTCTAATAATATGAAAATGGAACATAAGTATAATAAAACACACACACACATACAAACACACCCCAAAGTCCCAAAGGGACAAAATGCTAACAGGACATAAGTAGTGCCCACACTAAGTTGCCGCACCCACCAAGTAGAGGTTCTGAGAGGGGCAGGTTGGGGAGGTCTATAATATAGCAAGACTCCATCAGAAGAAACAACATTACTAAGGTGAGGTAATTTTTCTTCAAACAACATGAAGTCTTGCTATATTATAGACATTAACAAAATACACAGCAGTACCTCCATGGAGGAGGAGCAGAACCTACTTAGGAATAGGCTCTGAAGAACAGCTGTGCCAAACCGAGCATCTCTCCTGGCCTGGACATCCAGGGAGTAATGCTTGGCAAAAGTGTGTACCGCTTTCCAAGTAGCAGCCTGGCAAATCTCTAATAAAGGGATATCTCTGGCAGCAGCTAGAGACGCAGCTGTACCCCTGGTAGAATGAGACCTCAAACCGGAGGCTCTGCCCTTCTGATAAAATTGGATACAAGAGACAATCCACCTGGCTACTGATCTCTTAGTGGCAGGTTTGCCTTTCCCAACTTCACCATAGGTAAGGAAAAGTTGGAGGATTGAACCTGTGACCTTTAGTGCAGCTCTATATAATAACTAAGAGCTCTCTTAACATCCAGGCTGTGCAACCTCTTCTCACCGAAGAGGAGTGATCAGAAAAATACTGAAGGGAGATAGATTGATTAAGATGGAAATCTGAAACCACCTTAGGCAAAAACTTCCTATTAGTCCTAAGGACTACCTTATCCCTGTGGAAAGAAATAAAGTCAGTCTCCACTGACAAGGCTTGCAATTCACTTATCGTCTGGCAGAAGTGATAGCCACTAGAAAAACAGTTTTCAAGTTAGGTACTTAAGCTCTGCAGAAGACAGAGGTTCAAAGGGATTGCATTAACTGGGCAATGCAAACATTAAGGTCCCAAGCAAGGGCCAGTTCGAAAGGGAGGATTAGTATGGAGTAACCCTTAAAAAACTTGGAAAACACAGGATGAGAGAGAAAGGGATGACTTTCCTGCTGACACAAAAGCAGACACAGCTGCCAAATGAACTCTCAGGGTAGCTGGTCTGAGACCCAAGGAATTAAGATGTACCATGTAATCTAACAAAAGGGCAATTCAGCAGATTCTGGGGAAATATTTTTCCCAGCACACCAAATGGAAAACCTTTTCCATTTAGAACTATAAGTAGCCCTAGTGGAAGGCTTTCTGGAAGCCTTTAGGATCTCAAGAACACCCTGAGAGAGGTGTAAATCAGCAAACTCTAACTCCTCAAGAGCCAGGCCTTGAGGTTGAGGGATTTGAGGTCCGGATACCAAACCCTTCCCTGAGCACAAGTCAACAGATTGTGATTCCTGGGGAGGCACAGGGGAAGATGGACTGTCAGAGACAGAAGGAGTGGGTACCAGGGCTGCCTGGCCCAATCCGGGGCAATCAGAATCACCCTGCAAGGCTGAGATCTGATTTTGACTAGTACTTTGAATAGAGAGGAAAGGGGAAAGCATGAGGAACTTCCTCCCAATCCAGAAGAAGGCATCCAGGGAACTGAGCCCAGCACTGGAGGCCTGCAACAGAACAGAGGAAGTTCTGATGATTGTCTGGGGCTGCAAAAGATCTATCTGAGGGATGCCCCACCTGGCAAAACTATCCCCAGCACTTGAGGATCCAGGGACCATTCGTGATGGCCCTGGGAAATCCTACTGAGGGCATCCGCTAGGACATTGTCCTTCCCTGGAAGATGAACTGCTATGAGGGAAGTGTTCAGGGAATAGGCCAGAGACCACAACTTCATTGCCTCGGTGCACAAGGCCGAAGACCGAGTGCCCCCTGTTTGTTGATGTACCACATTGTTGTGGTGTTGTCTGTTCTGACTTGTATCACCTTATCGTGGACAGATGCAGAAAAAGCTTGAAGAGCTAAAAAGACAGCTCTGAGTTCCAGAAAATTGATGTGGAGCAGAGATTCCTGGGGGGACCAAACTCCCTGAGTGGAAAGGTCGCCCATGTGGGCTCCCCAACCCAGAAGGGAAGCATCTGTAGTGAGAGTCAAGTCGTGAGAAGGGAAATGAAGGGACCCCGCTCTTAAATTGCTCTGATCCTGCCACCACTGGAGAGCTAGGATCAAGGTTGAGTCACTGGGACCAACTTGGAAAGGGGTCTCTTCTCTGAGACCAAAAGGTTCTCAAGTGAAACTGAATGCTCTCATCTGAAATCTGGCTCCCTGCACAACAGCTGTGGATGCAGCCATGTGCCCCAGGAGCTGCAGAAAGTGTCTTGCTGGTCGAGAGACCTGCAGAGTGAAGAGGCCAGAGCCACTAAATTCCTTACCCCTTCTGGTGGAAGAAAGGCTCTGGCTAGCTTTGTGTCCAATTCTGCCCCTATAAAGGTGAGTACCTGGACTGGTTCCAGAACCGACTTTGGTAGGTTTAGCAGAAAACCCAGGCAGGTGAAAAGCTGCTGGGTGACCTGCAGGTGAGATTTTACCTGTTCTGGGGACTGACCTACAATGAGCCAGTCGTCTAGATAGGGAAAAACAGCAATCCTCTGCCTCCTTAAGTGGGCCACTGCTGGACACTTTGTGAATACCCTTGGAGCAGAGGTAAGGACGAAGGGCATTGCTCTGAACTGGTAATGACCTGAGGGCAGTTCAATCTGAGGTACTTTCGATGGGATCTTCTGATTAGGACATGGAAATAGGCATCCTTGAGGTCCAGGAGGCTAGCCAGTCCCTGGCCTTAGGGAAGGTAAAATCATTGCCAGAGTTACCATTTTGAACTTTGGTTTCAAAAGATGCTTGTTCAGATATCTGAGATCTAAAATGGGCCACCATTCTCCTGTCTTTTGGGGTAAGGAAGTATCTGGAATACAGACCCTGCCCTGATGCAGGGAGGAACCCTTTCTACTGCTCTGAGAGCTAACAGGATGAGACCTCTGTTTCCAGAGCGAGGGTCTCTGAAGCACTTGCAGGTAGAAAAGTCTGCTTCTCAACTTGGGAAACTTTTTGAAGCTGAGAACCAGACCCTGGCTTACTACTTCCAGAACCCACTTGTCTGAGGTTAAAGAAGCCCAATTCTGACTGAAGTAAGCCAGCCTACCCCCCACTGGTACAGGAGAATCGGCCCTGGGCACCCCATCAGGTGCCTGTTCCAGGAGCTTTAGGCTGGGGGTGGAGCAGGTCTGCCCACCCCTCGTCTGCCCTGCCTCTGAAGAAGCCCTCTGAGCAAAGGCAGAGGAGGCCTGAGTCTGGTAGAAAGGCCTGTGAAAGGCCTACCCCACCCCTGGGGCATGCCTTTGAGGAGTGGCTTGCCGCCTCCTTAGCCTGGGCACTCTTGTAAGTAGTCCTATATTCATCCATCTTCTTCATGTAATTCTCTGTCTGCTCTCCAAACAGAGAATTTCCCACCAGGAAAATCCATAGCCTTAGTCTGGGTATCCTGTGACAAACTAGTACACCTGAGCCAGGCCAACCTACGAAAAGCTACAGATGTGGCCATGACCCTAGAGGAAACATCATTAACATCCACAGCAGCATGAAACTGAACCTTAGAGGCTTCAATGCCATCAGCAGCCACCTGTTCTAGTTCACTAGCCAGCTGGCCATGGGCCTGCTTGCCAGTGCATAACAGTATCCCATCTAGATTTCTGATACCTAGCTACATAAGCCATATAATTTGCTTGCCTGAGTCCCAGAGGCTGCCATATACTGTTTTTTGCCATGGCATCAATCTTCCTGGAATCCTTGTCAGGAGGATGTGAAGCCAAGGGAATATTAGCTTTATCACAGGCAGCAGCCTGAACTACCCCAACATGACTGCATTGCTGAGAAAGGAATTCTGTATCAGGGCCTGACAATGTATACCTTCTGTCCATCTTTTTATCTACAGGAGGCACAGAATTAGGAGCTTTTAAAATTTTAATTGTTTGTTTCCTAAAAGACTTATGTAAAGGAATAGACAATCTCCTAGACTCTGGAATATCCATCATTTCTACAAAATCAGGCTCCTCTTGCTCATCCACAACCTCTTCTAAAGGAAGCTGGAGGGTTTCAGCAACTTTTTTATAAAACATAACATGAGATGGGGACTCAGACAGCATAGGGGGAGATTCTAAAGGTCTGTCTGGGGAGATGTCCGGTTCAATGGGCACACCCAGACCTTCCCAGCCACATTCATACTGTTCATAATCCTCCTCCCCCTCCTCTGGTTCATAAAATTCCTCAATATCATAATCCTGAACCACTGGGACGGACAAACCGACCTTTTACCAGATAGTGGTGGTTCGACGGACCCTGAGACAGTGACTGGACAATCTGTATGGCTTTGCTTATCTCTGCAGCAGTTGGAGAAGGAATTTTGGACTCCAGACCTGCTGATTTTCTTGTTTTCTTTACTGGAATTGGTTCCTCAGAACCAGCTTTTCTTTCCCGAGGAAGTCTGGCCCTGGTCAGAGGGCACTCCCTCTGGTTTGGTTGGCACCCAACCCGGGCTGGCCATCCGGGTCAGGACTTTTGGCCTCGCTCCCCTGAGCCTGCCCAATCTTTTTTCCAGGGTGGCTGCAGGGAAATTTCACATACCTGGCAGTCTGACTGAGGTGGTCAAACCCCAGACAATAAACACATGTGGTGTGTGGGTCAGCCTTGGCAAGACTTCCCACAAACATCACAGTGTTGAAACCCAGTGGGCCGGTTTTCTTTGGGTTTCTCAGACATAATGCCAGCCTAACCAAAACTTGCCCTTTTAACGGCAGTGCCAGGCAAGACACCCTTATCGGTTCCTAACCGTGTCACGGGTATTGAAAAAACGTAATAAATCCGTTTTTTTAGAATCGATAAGAACCGGGAACCGCACTCTAAAATAGTAACTTTTAGTTTTAAATGAGTTTTAAACCCACTGATCGGTTCAAAACCGAACCGATAACTTACAAGTTCCACACAGACAAAACCTTCATTTACTTACAGGTTACCACAGATAGAGCTTGAACGAACGGTTTTGCAGTTAAAATAAAACTATTCTCGGTTAAATCCAACCGAGAAAACACTTTTTAAACCGAGAAATGAACCGAGCAGAAGGAGAAATCTCCGAAGCGACTGTTCACTGAGGCGGAGTAAAGAATCTGACAGTTCAAGTTTGAAAGGACACAGATAGAGCTGCTCTCGTGCCAAAATTCTATTTTGGAATGGTTTTAACCATTTTACTCCCAGGCAGTTCTAGAGCTGGAACAAACTGCTAATGTCTATAATATAGCAAGACTTCATGTTGTTTGAACATCGGGTTATGCAATGAAGCTGGGGGGGTTAGAATCATGGGAAATGTAACAAAACACTTATTCACAGAAACATAGAAACATAGAACATAGAAGTTGACGGCAGATAAGGACCGAAAGGCCCATCCAGTCTGCCCATTTCTTTTTCTACCTTATAAATGTGCCATCGGCCTTTGCTCTGTCAGTGGCCTATCTATTCATAGTCATTTGTATTGCTCCCTTATGCCTATCCCATGCCTGTTTGAAGCCCTGCACTGTATTCATAGCCACCACTTCTTGTGGTAAGCCATTCCATGCATCCACCACCCTTTCTGTGAAAAAGAATTTCCTCACATTCCCCTTAATCGGCCTCCCTCAATCTCATGCTGTGTCCTCTTGTCCTGCTATTTTTCTTATATTTAAACATGTTAGACTCTTTCACCTTGTTTATGCCCTTAAGGTGTTTGAATGCCTCGATCATATCACTCTCTCCCTCCTTTGCTCAAGGGTATACATATTGAGCTCCGTTAATCTGTCCTCATATGTCTTCTGATGCAGTCCCTGCACCATTTTGGTTGCCCTTCTCTGGACTGCCTCAATTTAGTTAATGTCCTTGTGAAGGTGTGGCCTCCAATACTGCACGCGGTACTCCAGATGGGGCTAACCAGTGTCTTGTACAGAGGGATTATTACCTCTCTACGACTTGATACTGCTACTAATACACCCTAACACCCCTAGCCTTACCTACTGCTTTAGAGGTCTGCTTGGATGATTTAGGTCATCAGTGATGATGATGCCCAAGTCTCTTCTTCCTTTGTGACTGCTAGCAACTCCTCCCAGCCTATAGGTGGCTTCAGGGTTTCTCTTCCCTATGTGCATGATTTTGCACTTCTTTGCATTAAATCCCAGTTGCCACTCTTCTGACCATTCTGCTAGTTTATCCAGATCTCTTCTCATTCTGCCACCCATCTGGATCATCTACTCTGTTGCAGATCTTGGTGTCATCTGCAAACAGACAAGCCTTACCCTCTACTCTAGTCCATCTGCAAGGTCACCTAATGAAGATGTTGAAGAGGACTGGCCCCAGGACTGATCCTGAGGTACCACTTGTGACTTGCATCTCTTCTGACTGTATACCATTTACCACCACTCTCTGTTTTCGCCCGTCCAACCAGTTTGCCACCCAGTTGACCAACTTCTGACCCACCCGAGCCTACTCAGCTTATTTATCAATCTTCTATGTGGAACAGTGTCAAAAGCTTTGCTGAAGTCAAGGTAGGCGACATCAACTGCTCCCCTTGGTCCACCACTCTGGTTACCCAGTCAAAGAAATCTATGAGATTAGTTTGACAGGACCTTCCTTTGTAAACCCATGCTGTCTTGGATCCTGTGCCCCTATGGATTCCAGGTGTTGCACTATCCTTTCCTTAAGGAGTGCCTCCATAATCTTGCCCACTACTGAGGTAAGACTGACCGGTCTGTAGTTCCCCACCTCCTCCCTGCTACCACTCTTGTGGAGCGGGATCACATGAGCCCTTCTCCAGTCTTCTGGGACCTCTCCTGTGCTCAGAGACTCACTAAACAATTCTGCTAATGGCTCTGCTAGTTCCTCCTTTAGTTCCTTAAGTACCCTGGGATGTATGCCATCAGGTCCCATTGCCTTATCCACCCTGAGCTTAGCAAGCTCTTGTAGGACCCTTTCTTTTGTGAAGGAAGTAGTGCTCACCTCCCTCCCCCCTATGTCCATGAAAGGGTGGTGGATGCCTGGAACAGCCTTCCTGCGGAGCTGGTGGGAGCAAAAACTGTAACAGGATTTAAGAAGGCATGGGATAGATATAAGGAAACCTTAGAAGCAAGGAAAGGGTCGTGGGGGGGGGGCCAAAGATCAAGTAGGGTTTACGGTGTGACTGTAGGTAGAGAACATGGGCAGGCAGACTTGGTGGGCCAAGAAGTCCTTATCTTATGTCAAATTCTATGATTCTGGCCAGCCTAGTGGTGTGGAGGGCTGAGGCGCTGGCGCCTTACCTCCTGCCACACCGGCGACCCGTGTTCGGTGATGAGCAGGAGGTTGGCCAGAGGGGAGGGCTGGGTGAGGATTGAAGTGGCCGCCTTGCAGCTTTCCCCTCCCAGAATGGGGAGGTGAGCCCTCCTGACCTTCGGCTGCCACCATGTGGAGGCATGATGGTAGTGCGGGCAACAGAGGGGGGCTAGATTTTGGGCCAGGTGGAGGGATTGGGGCTGTTTAGGCCAAGGCGTCATGCGTGCCTTCACGCACACACACACACGTCCTTGCACTGAGGCTCCAGGGATGTAAAGGGAGAAAATCAGGGTGAAAAATCACCCTTGGCATCAAGTGACGACTGTCTCTTGCAGGTTCCACACTGGTGGTTGGGTGCCCGCTTCAAATCCTGTGGCAGAGGATGGCGGCAGCAAGTTAAGTCCCAGAGGGGCCAGGTGATGGGGCTGGGGGAAAGTCTGAAGGGTATCGTTGAGAGCAGAGAAACACGGGATGGAAAAAAAAATTATATGTTTAGGTCTTTAAAGAGCACTTTTGAAAATGGGTTCCGAGACAAAAGACATTTCCTTACCAGATGATATGTATGCCGATACGTGCACCTTTAAAGTTGAAGGCTAAAGCCCAACGGCTGCAGGGATACTAGGTACTGCAGAATTGTAAGCAACTCTGTCTCTGTTTTTTTTCTAAGGGCACACCAGTAAGAAAACATCTTCCATTTAGAGGAATAAGCTTTGCTGATAGCAGGTTTCTATAAAACCCTAAGCACCTTCACGACTTTTAAGAGATCCAGTCTGGGAAATTCTAACTCCACAAGAGCCACATGCCCTCAGGTGTAGAGAGCTCTGGGGTTCGGAAATGTTATTCTGCCCTAGGAAAAAGTCAACAGATTGTGAGTGACACGCAGACTGGATTTTTTAATTTTTTTTGTAAACTTTATTTTATGGAATTTTTCAATAATAAAGGGACTACATGTACAAACAAAGAAATACATATGAATAATAAAGGCTTCAAGCCATAGATGGTCAACACATTTAACATAGGGCATGCATACATAGGTAATGTACTCAGATATAGACCATCCACCCCAGTGATAACAATAGGATTTAAAGTCTGCAGGAGTAAATTCATAGGGTATAACACTCTCACTCAAGGAAACAAATTAAAATATTGCTTTGCCGATATTTCTCCCAAAGGAAATATTTCCTCATGAGAAGGGATATGCCTTCAGAAAACATAAAAGTCTGGAGAGCACTGGCGTTCAGCATGGAGTCGTCTTTACCCAGGGATCTAGCATGGGATCAAAAGTAAATCATTCTGATACTCCTCCAGTACCGCTTCAGGGGACTCCGATCTCATCTAGGCTGTCACCTTGTCCAGATAGCTAGAAGCCACTTCAGGATCTGTGAAAACATGGGCCTTTTGGTGGTTAAGTAACCTAAAGGCAAGCAGGAAAAAGTAGTTGTGCTACCACCACTCCATAAAGGACTTTTTAATGGTCTGCAATTTTTTCTTACTGTCCTAAGCTGGAGAAGAAAGGTCAGGGAAAGATCCCAATCTACTACCTTCCCACATTATGTCACGTAAGCAGCAGCCTGCTTGCAAGAGGGAGATTCTGGCCTCCGGTTGGGAGAGAGTTGCGACTGCTGTAAGCGGTTTATCCCTGGACCCTCTCCGTGGTCTGGAACGCATCGTGATCGCAAATGCCTGCACAATTTAATGACTCTGGAGTCTCTTAACAGAAGTTTCAAGTCATCGAAGATAATTTTGTCCAGTTAATGGATTAATTCCACCCATCTTGCCAGTCTAGGTAGATATCTAACAATACAGACACTGTGCTGTTTGCGACCATTTTCTAATGTTTCCACATTGGCCCTCAGGAAGCAAATGTCCTGGATAAGACCTGTGTTGGTTTTAACCTGCTGCTCCACCGTTGCAGTTAGGTCTGTGATTGCCGTCTTATTATTGGAGATCTTCCCATCCAGCTCGGCAAGTTTCAGTTCAAGGGAAGCAAAGCGTTTATTTGTTTCATCGCTGGTCGCTGCAGTTTAGAAAGAATGGAGATGATTGGTGAAAAGTTTGGGGTACTGGACATGATTGGCCCGCTATAGGGCACTAACGCATCAGACCCTGGAGAAGAAAAGTAGTTATGAAGCCCCAATGCCTTGGGCATCTGTTGTTTTTTCAAACCCCTGTTGTCCATGGAAGAATACTCAATTGGATTCTATGTCTGGGGTGACTGAAAAAGCAGCAGGAAATAATAACTAAATTAAATTGAAGAGGTACAATGCTGAGCTACATATTATACATCCACCATCTTGGCTGCTTCACAGTGCCCCTGGCTGATTAGATTCTTGTCGGACAGGACGAGGTGCACCGAGTACTAGGCCTGTCTGGCCAAGTCTAGTGCTATCATGAGCACTGTTGCAGGTTCCCTCCTGAGTTTCAGGAGTACTTTCTGAATGAGTGGAAATGGTGGGAAGGCATACAGAAACTTCCTTGTCTAGTCCAGTACCAGAACATCCTCTGGGACTGTTCCTCTGTCTAGTGGTCTGCAACAACACTGTGGGACCACATAATTCTCCCAAGATGCAAACAGATCTATACTGGGAGTGCTCCACTGTCTGAACACTGTGACCAGAACCTGTTGGTTTAAGGTCCACTTTTGATTTCCTTGGCTGTTACTGCTTAGGGAGTCTGCATGGACACTGTCTTTGCCTGGCAGATGCACTACAGATACATTTGCTTCTAAGGAATATGCCAGGTCTCAGATCCTCACTGCCTCTGTACCTTCTTTACTTTTATGAAAAATTGTGTCCTACCCAAAACTAGCTGTATCTTCTGTTCCAAACATATACTACTGTCACTGCTACCTGCTGATACTTTGTATATACTGTATTATTGTATTTCACTTTATTTGTATTATTACTATTTTCTTGTGTGTTGCATCCCATGTATATTGTCCCTTGTTCCTTGTTAACAAACCCAGGTCCACCGCGAAAATTAGCTTGCTCAATGGTGATCGCCTGGTTAAATAAATAAAGACTTTGAAGTTCTGAGGATCTTATTTCTCCCTGCTTGTTTATGTAGTACATTGTCATGGTGTTGTCTGTCCTGACTTGGACAGTCCGACACTGTAGCTGGGAGGAGAAAGAGTGCACTGCTAACAGTACTGCTCTGAGCTCCAAGAAGTTGATGTGTTCTAGTGACTCCTGTGGGCTCCATGTGTCACTCACTGAGGTCCTGTAGGCGGGACCCTAAGGAATGAGGCAACTGTATTAAGATTGGTGATTGCTGAAGGAAGATAATGTCCTCTGTGAAGCTGCTTTCTTCCTTCCACCACTCTAATGATTCCACTATTGTTTTTGTCACCGTCACTAGCTTTGAAGGTAGATACCATTTTTGGGACCAGTTGTCCCTTAAGTGGTACTAGTTATCTCTCATTTGGAACCTGGCCCATAGAACCACAGCTGTAGATGTGGCCATGTACCCTAGAAACTTCAGGAAGTCTCTTGCAGGTCTTGGATGTCCTGCTGTGAAAGACTGTTGTTGCTATCAAAGCTGCAACTCTAACCTGCAGGAGGAAAGCTTTCCCCTTCAAGGTGTTTAGCTCTGCTCCTGTGAAGTCCAGTACCTGACACAGGCTGTAGCTGCAACTTCTGCAGGTTTATCAAAAAGTTGCTTTTACTGACTGAATTAAGCAAGGCCCCAATTTTTCTGTGGCAATTTGGGTCTAAATTCTGCAGCAAGTCCCCCTTTTGCTGCAGAACTTCTGTGGCATTAGTTTCCTATTTTTGTGGAAATTCTGCGGCGGCAGTTGGGGGCTTTGGTAGCAGTCAGCAGGCCCCCCCTCCCCCCAAGGGTAGGGGAAAGATGTTCGTTTTTGGGCTGGGACCTACAAATCACAGAAGGCTGCCAATAAACTAGAGAAGGTTGCCAATTAACTCCAGAGTTCTTAGTATTAGAAAGTAAAAAATCCACCCCTATCCATCTTAGCCCCATCACCCTCCCCACCCCAGCCTGAGAGTCCCCGGGCCACCAAATTTGAATGAGTAATACTTTTAGCGGCTACCATACTGCACAGTGATCCTCATCATTCTAGTTTTACCACTAGGCCAGAATGCTAGTTTCTCATTCCAGTAGTGCTTTGTGTGGCTGTGGCAAAGTACTTCTGGGACAAGAAAGCGGAATTCAAACCCGGTGGTGAAATTAGATGGATGAGGATTGCTGCACGGTACAGGACCTGATAAAAATATTTCTCCTTCAAATAAGGGGACTCAAGGAGGTTTTCAGGGTGGGGTAGGGAGGGTGGTAGGTCTGAGCTGGATGGGGGGATTTACTTGTTTTGATTTTTAAGGTAAAGCCTTAGCAGACAAACTAATGGACACGGGCTGTTCCAAAATGCTTTTCAGATTTTTGTTTTTAAGTTCCATGGAATTCCAAAAAAGAATTCTGCACAATTTAACATAAACTGCAGAATAGTGTATTGGGTTTTATATGATCCATGGAATAACCTCAGTTTACAGGATCCATGGAATAATTTTCCTTGGTCAGAGTCAATGTAAACTGCAGATTTGTTTTACTCACAGTTTATACTGATTCTTCCCTTTTTTATTTTTA
The DNA here is from genome assembly GCA_016271365.2 of Neoceratodus forsteri. Lineage (NCBI taxonomy): Eukaryota > Metazoa > Chordata > Ceratodontiformes > Ceratodontidae > Neoceratodus > Neoceratodus forsteri. Next base: position 909,911,811 of record CM057449.1, on the reverse strand, counting down.
TTATGCTTTATCTCATCTGCCGGACCCCTAGGTCCAATCTACACACTCTCAGCCCCGCCACACACCCCAGGACGTAACTCAATCTCAAACACCCCCGGCTTACCCCCTAGGGGTGGGGCCACCAGGGGGGCCCCTTCCCCCAAAGGAGACTGAACAGTAGAACAGGAACGAGAGCCTGGTCGGTGGTGCAGGGTCTGCAAAGTGGGGGCAGACATCACTGTGTGGCGGTGGAACCTCAATTTTACCATTTTCTCCCCTGGGAGATGTATCGTGCAATGACGTTGGGGCAGCATGCTGAATGTCTGATATGTCTCCCAAATGCAGTCAGTCCCAGCTGTCATACCCCAGGCTGCCATGAGGGGTTACCCAAACACTGACAAAGTTCCCCAAGCCTCCCTCCAGGAGGACAGCAATGGCTAGGACGCTCGATCCTTCTTCCCTTGGCTGGCCCTCCAACTTACCAGGCTCGTCTGCTACACTGGCGGGCCAGCTAAATACTGACTCTTCAGTCTTGTCTTCTCCGCTTTGCCATCAATGTAAACTTAGTGCTGGTACATTGCTGCACATGTTCTGGTCCTGTCCTCTTGTCCAACCACTATGGACAGAAGTGGGTCTTTGATTCAGAATGACCCTATGATTTCAAATAACATTCAGCTAAATACATGCATCTTGGGTCATTTCGAAATGAACACCCACTGATTGAAAGATCAAAAACACTCCCTTCTTTTAATAGATACATCCATTAGACATGTTATTCTGAAATACTGGTTGGAGGACACAATACCTACCATACAAGAATGGAGAAGTAGCATACTAGAAAATTCTCAGGTTAGAAAGATTAGCATAGTCTTTAAGAGCTAATCAATCTAAAGCTATAAAAAAGTGGGACACCATATATAGGTTATGTACTACAGATCAGACCTAGAGCTTGCCATAACACCTCGTTTATGGGTACAGACTCTCTAAGTATATTCATAGGCTAAAGGTTAATATGTCCGGCATGGAGGGATCCCTCACTGACCTCTCATCTACTTGATCATTTCTCATATCTTATCTCTCTTCTTTCCTCAACATCTTATTCCTGATTCTTTGGTTATTCATGTTTTAGATTACTAAACTTTATTCTGTTTTCCAATTTCTCTTTTAGTAGTTTCACTTAACTGTTATTGTCTTTTACAATTGTTTCATCATTACAAAACATAATAGGTGTTGCCATACTGTTCTTTCAGTTTTTTTTTTTTTTTTTTGCATATTTGTTTACGCCTTCAACCCAGCCGCCCTTTCCTTGGTGGAAGTCTCACCCTCCACTGCTCCCCCAATCTGCTGTCCATTGCCCCGCCTGCCTGTCCTGGTGTGTCCACTCTCTGCCGGGGGTTCTATTGGCAGAGATACAGGAGGGAGGGAGCAGGGTACCTTCTCACGGTACCTCCTTGCATCTTGGCCAAGCGACAGGGTGCCAATTCGTGGGATTCCCAGCTCTGTGGCCAAGGGAGGCAGGCCGGCATCATCCAGCTGGCACGGGTGGCCATTTTCCTTGTTTCTGTGTCCCCGCCCCTGCTAGATGCATGCCACGTCGTCCTCGAATCTTGCGCGTGCAGCATGTGGTCACCCACATCGCAAAGCGCAATACCAAAATCGGCCACAAGGAGCTGCTGAAGGGCAATGCATCCACAACCCTCCCCGTGGGAGGAAAGCGGCCGAAGGACACTCTTGATCCCTTCCTGACGGCCTTTGATCCAGATGTCTTGGGTGCGAACCTGGGCCGCCAGCATGCCAGGCGATCCCCTAGAGCCACGGAGCAGGCTAGAGTTATTAAGTTTTGTAAACTGTTATTTCCTTTACTTCAAATTACACTAAAAAATAGTATAATGAAGTCCAAGAGCTAAACTACAAGGACCGTGGAGTCTCATAAAAAACAGAGAATTGCACAATACCCCAGGAGTTGAAACAACAAACTCATCACTAGAAAAGACAGGGGTCAGCAATAAAAGGCTGTATTTATAAAGTGCTTTAATCAAACAAATTTTTAAAAAACATAGAAACAAGCTCTCTCATAACAACATAGAGAACGCAGGCATTGAGTGTATCACAAGGTGCTACATAGACAGACGCCAGGGCGAGTGACAGAAAAACAGACATATAACAAGCAAATCTGCAGAGTTAAACCAACAGTCATACCACTCCAAAGCTGGAAAAGCTTATATATGCATAAGCTGTAGAATTCACAACGCATAGAAATGCCACATAACCGGCGATACCGGAAGAGATAGCGGACTAAGCGTCGACGTCACGCTTACGTATCGACTACCACGTCTTCTTCAGAGCGTGAGTTGGCTGTTCTCTGTCCCCTTAAATACAGAGAGCTGTTAAAGAGATACACCCTATGCAAACATATACCTCCATATACCTACAGATAATAAGATAAAGTAAACAATACATGACTGAATTACATAAACGCTAGTGAATTTAAAAAGGGGGAAAGAGACGGACAAGTCATAATTCCCATTTGACATGGCTAGAGCACGAACAAGTCATAGCCAAGTATACTACATAAGTGCCACCATATTCACCAGAACAGTGAGTGCCAAAACAGAGAGATTTAATTTTTATAAAATATATATCCATATAATAATAGTACAAATAATGGAAACACAAAAAAGGGACAGAGCCGGAAAAGTCATGTCCCCATTTGTGGACAGAGCTCGACACAAGTCATATCCACAAATACTATCATTAACTATAAAAAACTGTATAGAGGAAGTTCATCATTTAAGCTATGAGGTACCATCGTATTCAGTTCAAAAATCCCAAACGCTTCCCTTTGTAGAATTCTTGAATTGAAGTCTCCAACCCGAAATCCTACTTCCACTTTCTCCAAACTGACAAATCTCAATGTAGCTGGAGATCCATGTTTCACTTCAAGATAGTGACGTGCTATCGCATATTCCATGCTAGCATTCCTAATGGCTCCTTTATGTTCTCCTATCCTCAATTTTAAATTTCTTTTAGTTTGACCTACGTAACATAATCCACAGGAGCAAGTCAACATGTAAATTACCCCTTGAGTGTTACAATTAATAAAAGATTTTATCTCATATCTTTTACCTGACCGAGGATGATGAAATGTTTTAACATCAGATGTGTTGGAACAACGTACGCATCTCCCACACCGATAGTTACCTTTTATAAAAGAAGGTAGCCAATTTTATTGTTTATTTTCATTTGCACATGGAATATATGAATTCACCAACAAGTCCTTTAAATTATGTCCCTTGGTGTAGGAGATCAAAGGGTGATTTTGACCTATTTGTTTCAGTCTCACATCAGAATTGATAATGTTCCAATGTTTATGTATAACGTGGCCTATCTTAGGAGCCAAATGATTAAATTCAGTAGTAAAAATAAGTTTATCCATTTCCTTCTGATTTTGTACATTAGAGTTTAATAAAACCTCTCTCTTCATATTGTTCACAGAATGTAGACTTATCAACAAAACTCCTGGTTCATAACCTCTTTTTCTAAACCTGTCTGTGATATCCTTTCTAGCTTCACAGAAAGATTTGTTATCAGAGCAAATACGTTTAGCTCTGATATATTGTCCCTTTGGGATGTTATTAATCACAGATCTAGGATGACAGCTATCGAAACGCAGCAGGGTATTTCTAGACATAGGTTTTCTGTACAATTTCGTTGAAAGATGCTATCCATCTTCTCTATCAATATATCGAGAAAAGGAATATTGTCTCTGCTTTTGGCATAAGTAAACTTAAGATGTGTACTGGTGTGATTTATATACTCAATAAAATGTTCCAGTTCAACATCAGAACCCGTCCAGATCATCAGACAATCATCTATGTAACATTTCCACAACCTAATGTGTTTCAAAAAAATTTTATTGGAGGGATTGTAGATATTTTTCTCCTCCCATTCTCCCATATATAGATTCGCCAGACTAAACTTATTTTTACTACTGAATTTAATCATTTGGCTCCTAAGATAGGCCACATTATACATAAACATTGGAACATTATCAATTCTGATGTGAGACTGAAACAAATAGGTCATAATCGCCCCTTTGATCTCCTACACCAAGGGACATAATTTAAAGGACTTGGTGGTGAATTCATATATTCCATGTGCAAATGAAAATAAACAACAAAATTGGCTACCTTCTTTTCCAAAAGGTAACTATCGGTGTGGGAGATGAGTACATTGCTCCAACACATCTGATGTTAAAACATTTCATCATCCTCGATCAGGTAAAAGATATGAGATAAAATCTTTTATTAATTGTAACACTCAAGGGGGAATTTACATGTTGACTTGCCCCTGTGGATTATGTTACGTAGGTCAAACTAAAAGAAATTTAAAATTGAGGATAGGAGAACATAAAAGAGCCATTAGGAATGCTAACATGGAATATGCGATAGCACATCACTATCATGAAGTGAAACATGGATCTCCAGCTACATTGAGATTTGTCGGTTTGGAGAAAGTGGAAGTAGATTTCGGGTGAGACTTCAATTCAAGAATTCTACAAAGGGAAGCTGCTTTTGATTTTGAACTGAATACGATGGTACCTCACGGCTTAAATGATGAACTTCCTTTATACAGTTTTTTATAGTTAATGATAGTATTTGTGGATATGACTTGTGTTGAGCTCTGTCCACAAATGGGGACATGACTTTTCCGGCTCTGTCCCTTTTTGGTGTTTCCATTATTTGTACTATTATTATATGGATGTATATTTTATAAAATTAAATCTCTCTGTTTTGGCACTCACTGTTCTGGTGAATATGGTGGCACTTATGTAGTATACTTGGCTATGACTTGTTCGGTGTTTAGCCATGTCAAGTGGGGATTAGTGACTTGTCCGGCTTTTTCCTTTTAAATTCACTAGCGCTTTATGTAATTCAGTCATGTATTGTTTACTTTATCTTATTATCTGTAGGTATGGAGGTATATGTTTGCATAGGGTGTATCTCTTTAACAGCTCTCTGTATTTAGGGGACAGAGAACAGCCAACTCACGCTCTGGAAGAAGACGTGGCAGTCGATCACGTGGCGTGTGGCGTTGTCTCTTCCGGGTCTCGCTGGTTGCGGCGTGCGGTGTGCAGCATTTCTATGCTAGAATTCTACAGCCTGCGACATATAAGCTTTTCCAGCTTTGGAGTGGTATGCCTGTTGGTTTAACTCTGCAGATTTGCTTGTTATATGTCTGTTTTTCTGCCACTTGCCCTGGCGTCTATGTAGCACCTTGCGATACACTCAATGCCTGCTCTCTCTATGTTGTTATGAGAGAGCTTGTTTCTACGTTTTTTAAAAATTCCTTCGAATTACACTACTTAGTCTGTTGAGTCTCTATTAAATTTAGGTATTAAAGAAGATAAATGTATTATTTTGTTGGATGTAATGCCCAATTCTCTTGTGTTTTTCTATGGTATATGTTACAGGTCCATATGAGAGTCTTATGAGAGACTTTTATTTAATGATTGTATTTCTCTGTACTGTCTATGTTATAAAACAATAACAATTTTACTGAGTCTTCAGTATAAACTACAGAATAATACTCCGCAGTTCATGTAAACCGCAGAATAATATTCCACAGTTCATGTAAACCATGGAATAATATTCCACAGTTCATGTAAACCGCAGAATAATATTCCACCGTTCATGTAAACCGCAGAATAATATTCCACAGTTCACGTAAACCGTAGAATATTCATTAAATTCTGCAGCAGTCTCCATGGCCGTAGAACTGCGGAAAAATCAGGGCCTTGGAACAGAGTACCTTGCCTCTTGCTGTTTTCCCCAAAACTAGTCAATCATCCAGGTAGGGGAAAACCACAATGCCTTATTTTTTCAGATGTGCTGCCACTACAGCCAGGCACTTTGTGGAAGCCCTTGAAGCCTAGGTGAGACCAATAGGAGAGCTGCAAATTCATATTGGCGGTTCCTCAGCTTTAATTGGAGGTACTTTTTAGTGAGGCAGTCTGACTGGGATATAAAAAAATGTGTCTTTCAGATCGGGGGATCCCAGCCAGTGACCTTTCTGCAAAGATTGTATCATTGTCCTTAGTGGGACCATCCTTTTTTCAAATGCTTGTTCAGAAACCTGAGGTCTAAAATGGGTAGCCATTTTTCTTGTGAGTCAGGAAGTATCCTGAGAATAGTCCCCTGCCCACTGAGAGGCAGGGACTTTTTCTATAGCTTTTGATATTAACAGGTTGGTTTTTGGTTTTACTTCCAGTACCGCAGACTTCTTTCTGTGGGAGAGTGAGCTGGAAAACCTCTGTGTTTCTGCAGGTTTGGAATGTGTCTGAACTGCAGACCCCCCCCCCGGCCCATTACTTCCAGTACCCACTTGTCTGTGGTAACGTTTACCCATTCAAGGAAGCAGTGTGCCAGTCTTCCTCCCACTAGCAATGGTTGGGTGATCTGGGCAGAATTGTCAGAGGCATTGTTTTGGCTGGGGCTTAGGCACTGGAGCTGCAGCATTATGCTTAGAAGCCCTTTAGCCCCCCCTTCCCCTACTGTAATCTTTTTGTGACTGGCACTTAAAGGGGGTGTAAGAGACACAGGATCTTGGGAAGTCCCCCCTGCCTCTGTCTCCCCTTCCATATGACCTGTAAAAGGCAGAGGCCTTTTCCTTCTTATCGTTACTTTTGAAAGTAGTTTATGTTCATAACTTCATGTAGGCCTCTTTTTTTTTTTTCTTATTTCTATTTATACTCCTCCCTCACGTCAGAACCCTGCTCCATCAGGAGATGCTCATGTGTCATCCCTGCTTCGCCTCCTTACCCGATTTCCGTGGTGGACCCCAATGGAGCTCTGGCTGTACCCCCCAGGTTGGTACAAGGTGGGGCCTGTACACCCCTAGACACTTCAAGTTTCGTCGGGTCCCCGGTGGTTCAGGCAGGAGGAAACCATTAGGGTCTGCACTGGCACTCCTTCTCGGCGTTCCGGTGTTGTTTTTTCCCCTGTTCTGGGAGCGTGGTGTGTGCCCGACATCAAGGCGTCACCGCCAACGTCCACCACGCCCCAATCCTCTCTGTCTCATCTGTCATGTGCCAAGCCTGGCCCCGGAGAAGGCGAGCTATCCTACGGACGCGCGAGCTTTCTTCCCCCAGCAGGCCCTCCACCTCCCCAGGCTCGTTCCCGAATAGGGTTACCACCTGTCCCGATTTTCGCAGGACAGTCCTGATTTGGGAAGCTGTGTCCTGCAAAAAAACATGAAAAATACTACTTGTCCTGACATTATAGTAGAAAAAATATTTTCTTACTTTCCTCTAAATGTTGCAAAAAAACTATAATACCTTTATTAAAATACCTTAAAATGATAAGAAACACTAGAAACAACTAAAAACCACAACACTTAATCTTAATTCTGATTATTTAGTGAAAACAAGTCTGTTGTATTGGTCGAGGTTACATATTGTCCTGTGAAAAATCATGTTTCAGTAAGAAATGTCCCACTTTGGGCTTCTTAAAAGGTGGTAACCCTGTTCCCGAACCTGGGCCAATAGCATCGAAAATTATAGCGCTACCGCTGCACCGGTGGGCCCATGTAGGCCTCTTTTGTTATCAACTAATGAATCACTATAAAAGGAGAAACCCACGGTCTTGTTTTGTGTATCATGGAAAAGGATGGTAGTCCTCAGCTAGAAAAATCTACACTGCATGAGCCAAAACTCTTAACAGTCACTGATGTCTACCACAGTGAGGATATTATATTTTGTGGCAGCAAAGACTGATCTTGCTGTCAATTGGGTCCTGTGCCAAACCATCTTCTGTTCTTTCTGTCAGTGCCAAAACTGTGTTCCAAAGTGCTCTGTGGTACTGTACTATATGTGGATAAGATGCCTGCCTGATAAGCACAGAAGTTGTTGTATAAACCTTTTTTTGCCATAGCATTCAATTTTCTAGAGACTTGTTCAGGGGACTGCACAGATAGAGTGATTTTTGCTCCCTCACAAGCAGCAGAGTGGACTACTCCATGATGATCATGATGGGCATACAGATATTCCACTTCCTACTTGTCCACCTAATGGTTTCTCTCAATATTTTTATGAATGGCTGCAGCTCAAGTGGGTGCAGCCATGATTTTTGCTACAGACTTCTTAAGTGGTTTATGTATGCGAAGTAACATCTTTCTTGGTGGATCTACTTCTAACATGTCCATAAAATCAGCATTCTCTTCATCCTTCTCCGTTTCTAGTGGTATCAACCACCTGTCTGACAAATTAGGAAAAAGATAAGCAGTCCTCAGTTTGCCTTGGATAAGGTTCAAAATCTTGCTTAGGTGTGCCCTCTAACTCATGGGGTCACTTCCCTCCATATACACATATTCTTCCTCCTCCTCCTCCTCCACAGGCAAACAGTTTGAAGCTTGAGCCTGGGGAGGGGGGAGGCTATCATCTTATTCAAATTTCTCATGGCCTGGATTGCATGGAAAAATGATCACATTTTTGATATGTCTCTGTGCCATCTGCCTGCTCCTTTCTCAGTGCAACAGGAGTGTCAGTAACATTTTCTTTCAATTTCTTTTTGGCAGACACCATTTCCAGTGTCTGCTCTAAGGCTCTTTTATTTTTATTTTTTTCCGTGACTGGATTCAGTGTTTTCCCTTTCAGACACCCTGATATCTGAACCACCGTTACCAAGCCTTTCTGATGACTGTGCAGCTCTATCTTTTTTCTTGCCACCTTCTACACTATTTGCTGTTGTACATGAGGAGATTGTCCCTTGTGATGCGTGCTTTCCACCAGAGCTGGGAACACACTTAGAGCTTTTTTTTTAATTATTTTTGGGTGACACAGAGGCAGACTGAGAAGGTGTGCTGTTTTTTAAAAGTTTTACTCTTTTTGATGAGGTTTCTGGGCATAAAGTATGGCAGGATTTATAATTTGTACAGTTATGCTGTGAACCTAAACACTTTAAATAAATTCACGACAGCCCTCACCATGAGCTGGAAACAACTTGCACAAGTTTCTGATGGTCAACAAGGTCTCTCTGACGTACCAATTTGAGAGAACTTTGTAATAATAAAAACGATTCCCAAAAACGATGCAGTACAATAGTAAAATAGTAATGTTACCCCTAGGCGGTGCTATCCCAAGGGATACTACCCCTGCCTATGTGACTAGGCGTAGGTTGAGGGGCCTGAGCTCAGTGAATGGGTGCCTCCACCCGGGGGGTAGGTTTATGGGTAGCGTAACTGCTCTGGGTACAGCCCCCTGGGACACCGATACCCCTGCAACCCCTCTAGTGGCCTATACTGGTCAGCAGATAAACAATCACAGTTAACATCAGAATAGAATATTGAACCCCCTCTTGCCACACTTACCACCAGGGCTGATCAGCGGCACTGGCCCTGGAGACCCTCTGTAAAACAAGACCTGCAACAGAATAGTGCAATGACAATACAGTATCCCCTCCACAAAGGTACATAACAGCCAGGTTAAATGCAAAAAGAACAGGATCTGATTTACTCAGGAGATGTGAATAAGGGTGGGGCAGCAATCTAGTATTTGATTTCAGATCTGATTTAGTCAGATTAAACATGCATGCACTAAGAGTCCCTCTGGCACAGTCACACACACTCTGGGTACCCAGCTGTTATGCAGGCTAGCCTGAAGTGTTGCCCGGGGTAGACCGGCGTTGCAGCTGTTGTTGGGGACCTTAGGAAAGAAAAACACAACATGCACTTTAACCCACAATTTGTAATCTGGAGCCAGATGGCTCAGTCCAGAATGATTAACCAAAACAATGAAATCAGATGACACACACTGATTTGAGCTCTGTTGCAGGGAGCTACCCTGATGTTTACTCACGCTACCCAGACCAGGAGGCAGGGCTAACGAGATGAAGACCTCAGGATGGTATGCTGGTTTACCAGGGGAAGCAGGGCCCACACGACACACCGTGGTGGTTGATCCTGTTCGATGGCATTGAGCAGAGCGCCAAATCCCAGAGTGGGTCTTTTGTCGGATGAATCTCTGTGGCATGAGCAGCAATCTAGGCCGAAATGGTGAGGCCCAGCCCAGGTGAACTGTTTGGATTTCAGTCCAGTTAGATGCTGGATGCAGCTTCCAGCTAGCGTGATGCATTCAAGGGTGTGGGGAACTGCATCACGACCCACGCTACACATTCAGCACAATTATAGTAAGAATAGCTAGGTACCACAGTTCAGATGACAGTCCGGTTGCGATTAACAGTGTCTCTGCCCAAACCATATGCTCTATGGTGTTCTCATAGTCCTGACAGGCCGACTGCTCCAGAAGTAAGTTTTCGGTCCACACCAGGTGAAATTCACTCTTTCACAATTCAGGATTCCGGTCACAGTAACAGCAGTTTCGGATAAAGTCCGAATATTAGATTGCAGACTTCTTCAAACGAGGAGATGGTACCAGGCAGGCCAGACACAGCCTACCTGCCAAATCCCCTGTGCTACCACACAGGAGCAGCTACTTGAATTACTCAAGCCGTTCACTCTCTCAACTCCAGCTCCACACTGACTCACTGCTGCAGGCAGCTCTGGGACTTCCCAGTGATCCAAAAGGTTCGGTTGGTTGATCCATCTGTCTGTCACTACAAGGGCTCCCCCTCTAGGCCCATTTAGGTGCCAAACAGTAAAAAATGAAAATTACGTACCTATCGTAACTCTTGATCTTTCTGTTGTCTTCATCATTCATCACTATGTGGGTACTGCGCCGGAGCTAGGACCCCATGGGAGACTTTTCTTCTTTTTTTTTTTTCCAATGGGCGGAATTGATGCAGAGGTGGCGCCGCCCTCGAGGCCGATGTTCCATATGGCGCTCGCAGGTTGACCATTAGCTGCCATCGACTCTGCCCTAGCCTCAGTTCTGAGAAGCCGGAGAGTGTAAGAAAAGGGATGGAGAGGTGGGGCAAGGGAACCCAATGGATAGATAAAAGGAAAGGATATAAAAACCAAAAGGAGAAATAAACGACAAAGAGGACAGAAAGGAGACGACTAGATTTAGGGGATTGGGAGAAAGGGGGCCCCAATCTCTGGAAAAGGAAGTAGGGATGGGAAGGAGGAAGGAGAGGAAAAAAAAAGGGGGGGAGGAGAGGATTACACCCCTGGCAAGCTGGATCTGGATCCCTAGTATCTGAGCAGGTTGATGGCAGACAAGGACCGCCTGGACCACCCAGTCTTGCCTATTTAAGAGAGAGGCTGCCAAGGAGGTGAAGCCTGCAGTTGAATAAGCAGCAGTAGCTGCAAGATGAGCGAGAGACTTTTAGGGAAAGAAGGATTTCCAGGTAGACAAGGGCACATCCTTCCCCCCCCCAAAAACAAAGGGGAGAACCCCTTAAAAGGTAAGGAGTGATTAATCCAAAGGGACATCCAAAATAAGGAAAAACATGGGGTTTTGAGAACGGGGGGCATTAGGACTCTGCCCCGTCCCTCCACCCCCACCCCAGATTAAAGGGAGTGGGGAGAACAGCCAAAGGTGAGAGAGAGAGAGAAAGGACACCCCCACCAAAAAAAAAAAAAAAAACATAGGAAATAACTCCTCCCTGTGTGTCTCCAGGGTCCCCTCCCTCCTGACCACAAAGGAAAGGAAAGAGAGGAGTTGGAAAAACAGGGAAACACACAGGGGGAGGGGGAGCCCAGAGACTGAGGCCCCAGAGGGAAGGATTTAGTGATGAATGATGAAGATACAGAGAAAGATCAACGATTATGGTAGGTACATAATTTTCGTATTTTATGTGTGTCAATCTTCACCATTCATCACTATGAGGGTGAGTTCCAAGCCCCCTGAAGAGGCCCAACGTCCCTAAGGGACTAAGTCCCTTAGCCTCAGTGGGGACACACTGAGGGGAGAACCCTTACAGGCCTGGGACTGGTCCAGGTGAGACGGGAAACTCCCAGTGGGAGAGGGAAGGCACCCCCGAAAGCTACTGTCTTGCCCTATGGGAGAAAAGGTGGGTTCTCCAGTAGGCGGAGGAAATCACCCTACTCGGGGCCATGGGTGACAACCGGGATAAGCAAAGCCATGCTGTCTGCCTAGTGCAGATCACTGTCCCTATAACTCCGGAGGCTACCTCGTTGGTGTCGTAAGATGCCCTTGCTTTGTGCTTTGTTCGCTCCAGGCCCTGAGCAGAGAGGGCGATGGCTTGCCTGGTTTCCTCCATGTCAGGCATTGAGGCTAGGAACTGTCCTAGCCTGGACCACAAGAACCTGTCATAGGAAGCATAGTGGGCCTGATGTGCAGCTATGGAAAGAAGGATCCGTGCCGAATAGAAGGTCCCCCCCCCCCAGAAATCAAAATCCGCAGAGTCTGAGTCTGGGGGTCAGTCACGGTCCTGGGCGTGAGGCCCAGAGGAGGTGTCCAGGCACGTCAAACCCGAAGGGGAATGAGGCATGGTACCTGGAGACCCGGGGAGTAATACTTTTGGTGTGGGTCCCTTGGGGCCGGAACAGTGGAAAAGGGATGCTGCCAAAGCCGATGTGACGCCTCCTGGAAGGGGCCAGGCCAGGTGGGAACCACCAGGTTGGCCGCACTGTACTCGCCCAAGAAGGCGCACGTCACATGCTCAGGATTGCTCTCAGGGGACAGGGTGAGATGGAGCTCATCAAGCATCCTCGCAAGGAAGCGCTGATACAAGGAAAGATCAGACGCTGGGGAAATGTGGACAGATAGTTCCTCTCCCGCCAAGGAGAGGGATGAAGAGGCTGACAAGCCCGGTGATTCAGGGTCTGGCTGCATGAAAGCATGGTGGAGCAACTGCTAGTCCATGGCACTAAGGTAGGTAGGGAGATGTGCAGCCGAACCTCTGAATTGTTCCCAGGTCAAAGGTCCCCTAGGACCAGGAATACCTTGGATAGCAGGAGATGGAGGCAGAGGCATGGGGGCCAAGCTCCTAGCAGTAGGAGAACAGCCTCTGCCTCGGCAGGGGGGCCTAGCGGAAGCTCCCAACTGGGAGTGAGACTCGAAGGTCCCAGCAGCTAACAACCATTCAACTGGGTTGGAACGGCTAGAGTTGTACCCAAGGGAAGAAATTCCCTAGTGAGGTGACTGGGACCGTGTGAGTCCAGAAGGACGGCCCCATACCTCCACAGTTGAGGTTCCTCTCAAGGAGTGTTCCAGATAAGGGCGAGGGTCAGCACTACAGCTCCTCCCAGAACCCCTACGGGTCCCAGGGAGGGGCTGCTGCACCAAATCCTGACCCTTCAACACTTCAGACTCCGAAAGAGCCCTCTTCCTCGTTACCACTAGCCTAGGTAACTGACAACTCTTGGCAGACTCCGAATAATCTACCCAGGGTGCAGAACCCTCCCCCTCCTGGGGTGCTCCGGGCTGTTCCAAACTTGGACTGTCCAAGCACACCAAGGAAGGGGGTGCCCCAACTGATGGGGCAAATGCACCAGTGGCTCCGGGTTGCACATCAGTGGCCACCTGGACCACTGCCAGCTGCTCAGTACCACTGACCCCAGAACCGACCGGTAACGTCCGACCCACAGTGGGGGCTGATGTGCTGGACACCGAGGGATCAGAGGATTCCAAAGAATCCGAAAGCCAATCTGGATCAGACCCCGAGTCCCTTTCCAAGGAGGTGGACAAAGAAGTCCAATGCTAGACCACTCCCCGATCCCTGCAGTTCCTGGACCGTGGTAGCACCACACTCAGCAACAGCGCAGCACTGACACCAGAGCTAAAGCGCTTTTCGCCTGTTGCCTGAGTCCTATTCAGCACCTGAACGGTATCAGAGTTGGAAACAGCGCAGCGGTCCTAGAAACAGAATCCATGCCTCCCATGGCACCGCCCTCATCCCCGGCACTGCAAACAGCGCTAGGAGCAAAAGCAGCACCAAGAGACGGCCCGGTGCTGGCTGCGGTGCCACCCGGGCCTCTGATGAAGCAAGTGGCAACGAAGCTAAGGACGGCGCCGAGGACGGTGTCAGCCTGGGCCCACAGGCCCCAGGACGCAACACCAGGAGAGCCTTCACCTCCGAAGAGATGACTGCCAAGGCGGTGCCTCCTCCCCGTCTCCTAAGAGGGGTGGACTGGGCCTCCTACACCGAAGAAGGAGCTCCCACTGCGGCAAGACTAGAAGAGGTGGAGGCCCTCTCCTCCACAGTCTGTATAGGTCTGGGAGGGGACCCAGAGGAAGGGTCAAGAGTCCTGACCTTGGCCCGTCAACTGCGAACCTGCCCCCCCCAATGTCGGCAGCGCATGTCCGACTTTAAACACGTGCAACTCAAGAACCCGACGGTCCATAGAGAAGCAGGTGTCATAGTTGTCCATGTCGTGGGCCGAGGCAGGAAAGACAACAGTCATGCTGGTCCATCACGGAATAAAGGTGGACAAAGGGGCACCAACGCATTGGTGGCTGCCCCACCTTTGATGACTTCTTGCCCCTGGAACGAGACATGACCATGCGGTAAAACAACAGTAAACAGTACTCAACGCCGCTTTAAGTAAAACGAAATGGTCTTACCGGCAACCAGAAGCGACGTCAAGTAGGGCGAAACAGAACCAAGACAATTCAACAAACTGGCGAAAACTAGGCCGCAAAATGCACTTGCTTTCAGTCTCCACACGAGGTCTACACTCGATGGTGGGAGAAGAAGAAGAAGTGAAGCTAGGGTGGAGCCAATGGCAGCTAATGGCCAACCTGCAAGCACCACGTGGAGCGTCAGCCTCGAGCACGGCGCCACCCCTGCATCAACTCAGCCCATAGGAAAAGAAAAAAAAAAATTCTTCTACGAGGTCCTAGTTCTGGTGCAGTACCTACATAGTGATGAATGGTGAAGATTGACACCGATAAGATCTACAATTCCTACATAAATTCACTCCCATAAAACCTCTTGGGGCAGTCTCTATTTTAAGGTCCCCAAATGTACCGAATGGTCCAAACTGGCAGTCCAGAACCAAAATGGTGGCTCTTAGCAAAACAGTCCATGATGCAAAGGAAGGCAGGTTAGATAAACTTCTACATTATTATTATTATTAAGGCAGATAATCAACAATCAATCACAGATCCTAGTAGGGCTTCCTCTGCGCAATTAACGATGGCAGAATGAAGCGATTGTAACACAACCCAAGCAGGACTTGAGCCTGAAACCACACGGCCCCTCCCAGATCAATTATAAACTATGACACAGATACCTCTTAAAGAGAAATGGCAAGGAGGCTAACAGGGCACTCGCACGTAGATACTTTTAAACTGTTAAAAACACAGAACACCAGCCTGCCAGTGGGCATTGGGCAAGCCCAGGAAGACATATTAGGAACCCCCATTTGTAGGGGGGTTACAGTAAAAAAATGGCTGTTGTACTGAGGAAACTGTGTCAAAGGTCAAATCACACCTCCTATAACAGGAACAGATTAATTAAGATGAAAGGGCACAGACAGAAATAGAAAGGTAAAATACTACATTCTCTGTAAACTGTATAGTTAAAAACAGTACACCACTGATAAAAGCAAAAGAAGAGTATGATTAAGTAGTCAAACAGATAAAAATAAAAACAGTGCGGGGCGCTATGGAGCACACCTACCGACTAGATGTTGGTCAGATCAGCTCTCTAACTAACGAACATTTCAAACTATAAAAACTTAACTTTCAGGTGGAAAAAACAATTTCAACTAGACTGCAACATATTCTACAAGCTGTGCTGTATCTTCCAACTCCAGTTTTGTACCAATGGGACAAACAAATAAAGGTCCTGCAGGCAATTCAAAATCCAGGCCTGCTGAGTCGGAACAGCATGAGGCAGCCAGTCAATCAACAACAGAAATGGAACCCCCATGGAAAGAGCTCCAGAGATCTATGCAAGCCATAGACAACAAAGTTGAGTCCATATTGACTCATTTCGCAGAGCAACACAACAAAATAATGGAAGCTGTAAAAACTGCATAGATGGCGGAATCCACCGCAACAAAAGCTCTGGCCGCAACGAACAAAATGATGCAGGAAAATGTGCAACTAAAATATTACCTGGAGGCCCTAGAAAATGCCCAGAGGGCCTCAAATGTAAGGATTGTGGGCCTACCAGAGAATTGTGAAGGAGATAATCTCCTATACTTTATTCAGGGATGGTTGCCAAATACCTTGAAGTTGGGTCCAGAGCTCAGAGAGGACAGTGTTCTATAAGCCTACAGGATTTCCCCACGATCCGCAGCAGCGCATAACACCATGCTGCGTACGGCACTATTAATCACTGCAGGCCCAGGAGTCCGGGAAAGAATTTTACAGATGGCAAGAGACTCAAACCGGCTAAATTTCCAGGGGACTACGGTACATCTTTTCCCCGACCTAACATACGCCACTAGGATTCGGCGTAAAAAGTTCGATGGGTTCAGGGCTAAGCTTTGAAGTCTGGAAGTAGCCCACTCTCTACTAATGCCAGAGTGACTCCGGCTTTACTATGGCAGGCAGACTTATCAATACATGGACCCAACTGAGGCGGGAAAGAAGACAGAGGCCATAGCTAAGGAATTCGACCAGGCAGGATCTCAAGATTTGGAATCGGAGGAAGAGGAGACATGAATCTTCATGGCTGTGGACATTATGTTTCAGAATCAGGACTGTTAATCAGGTTTCCTGATTCAAATTTAGTACTAACTGTCATATGTTTAAAGTTTAAACTTTATCTCTAGTATTAAAAGTTTTAATAATATTGGGGTCAGACACGATATAAAAAATTATTTATCTTTGAATATTTTGGGGCTTTAAGTAGCTTGGTCTAGGCCTCAGTATAAGGGTTAAAATACAGTATACAAATAGGATGCTGGGATGTATAGGCAGGGGCATCACCAGCAGGAAAAGGGAGGTCATAATTCCGCTATACAAGACACTAGTGAGGCCCCACCTGGAGTACAGTGTACAGTTCTGGAGACCATACCTACGTAAGGACATAGACAGGGTAGAGAAGATTCAGAAGAGGGCAACAAAGATGGTGCATGGATTGCATCACAAGTCCTATGAAGACAGGCTGAAGGAACTGAACATGTACTCCCTGGAGGAGAGGAGGAGAGAGGGATATGATAGAGACATACAAGTATCTTACAGGGAGGAACAGGGTGCAGGAATACACTATTTTAAGCGAAAAGATGTTCCAGGACTAAGGGCATGGGATGAAGTTGGAGGAGGATGATTCAGAGGAAACATGAGGAAGAATTTCTTCACAGAACGGGTGGTGGACAAGTGGAACACCTGCCAGAGGAAGTGGTGGGGGCTGAAACAATCACGGGATTTAAGAATTCATGGGATAGACATAAAGGAATTCTGGAGGTCACGGGTAAGGGGCAACAGACTTCTAGGAAAACATAAACTGAACCGTACAAGCTCAAATGGGCAGACTGGGTGGGCCACAGGCCCTTATCTGCTGACACTGTCTATGTAACTATGAG
This sequence comes from Neoceratodus forsteri, assembly GCA_016271365.2. Classification (NCBI taxonomy): domain Eukaryota; kingdom Metazoa; phylum Chordata; order Ceratodontiformes; family Ceratodontidae; genus Neoceratodus; species Neoceratodus forsteri. Next base: position 909,894,432 of record CM057449.1, on the reverse strand, counting down.
GGGAACCAATTGTCCAACTTATATTTACATTTCTAAGGAGGCTCTTAATAGTGTTCAATAATGTAGCAGCTATTTTTCTTTTGATGTTGTTTGGAAACAACTAACTGTTGCTAAAAAGGAAATTTGTTTTTTCTTTATATGAGTGGATGTCCGTTCTAGGACAGCCACATCTGACACTACTGAATTTCTGTAGGAGAAAATGTTTGGAGTGGGGACCACATCAACACTGGTTGTTGTGCTTAACTGTTAGAAGAATTTTATTATTTTATGAAGGGTCACCCAAAGTCCTGTAGGGTGCAGCTTATCTTGGTATACCATTTTATTTTGGACATTAGTGTGTAAGGAATACCCCCACATTCAGAAACAAGAGTGTAAAGATTAATGAATACTGTATACATTGGATGTATCGTCTTGACAATCTATGATTTCTTGCATGAAATGTCTGTATCTTGTTGTTTTCATTCAGAAACAATAAAAACAAGTACAAAAAAAATAATAAAAACAGTAGCCAAGTAAGATAGTCTCCAGTTCCTGGGAATCAAACAGGAACCAGAGAAATCATAATTTACTGAAAACCCAAGCTAATGGCAGAGTAACTGAAAAAACGGACTAAAATACACTTTTTAAAATAACTGCAAAATAAAAAAAACCAACTGGAGAACCAGCTGTTACCACAGATCACTACGGGACAACTGCTCTCTTCAGGTGGAGAAACAGACCTGAGCAAAGGCCAAAGTGGAATGCGGATGCAGTTTGAACCTACATTCCAAATTCTACAATTTACGTAGGTTCTATTTCGGAGGCGTCACTCGCGGTGGAGATAACTACATTAAGTGTAAACATTTAAGTGAGGGATTCCTGGGGTTAGAAAGTACTGGGAGTAGAAACTGATTCATTTCTGCTTCTATGACTAATTCCACAGCCCTTTTGCAGAGGAGGGATTGAACCTCCACCAGCAGAAGGGTGAGATGTCCTGGAGGATGCTGGTTTGGCAACAGGGTAGTAACTGGAGGAACAGTAAGGAGCTCTACAGCACATTCATACTGAACCGCCTCCAGAACCCAAGCACCTGTAGTGAGCTCCCTCCATGTTGATAGAAAGAATGAGATTCAGCCTCCTATCAAAACCTCCTGGGGTAAAGAGGCCAGAGGCAAGGGATGGAATTCAGAAGGTGCCAGTAATATTTTGACCTTTTGTACTCCGGCAGGGGCACCAAAGAGCAGGTTTGTGGCCTGGGACATGCAGGGCTGAGGCCTCTGTGATTCAAGACTGGTGCCTCTTGAGTCGCAGTGGCCAGGATGGGCATATGGCTTGCGAAAAGAACCATAACTCTTCCTCTGGGTTTGGAATTCAACATATGCAAGGACTGGAGAGTCATTCTTGACGTCTATAGATCCCACAAATTATTTTCAATGTCATTACTGAATAACTGCTTCCCCTGAATGGAAGCATTCATTACTGATTATTGTGTATCAGATGATAAAAACCCGCCACCCAAAGCCAGGAGTGGTGAAAAATGCAAATTCCAGAGGCAGCAGCCCTAGCAGCATCATCAGAGGCATCATATGCTGATCTAAGTAGGTGCTTATCAGCCTCTTGCCCATTACCAACTGTTTGCTGAGCCACTATTTTTTCCTTGCCCTTTAGCAACTTTTCAGCCAGAGGGGCCACTGTCTTCCACGGGCAATTCTGATATTTAAGCAAAAAGGCATGACATGGGTGTGTGTTATTGTGTAATAATGTCACGCCTTGGTTGGCTGAAGCACGGGCCACAGGCGAGTGCATTCCACTACCAAGTGATGCTCTTACAATAACACACATCCTAGTACTGTATGCTAATATACAATAGGCTCATTTGTAAATAAAAAGAAAAGGGGAAAACCTGACTTTTTTATTGGATGCATGCCTATAAGAAAAAAAAAGTCCACATTTCCTGTCTGTGGTGAATGCCAAAAATGCCATGAATACAGGAATGCCGAGAGGGGAACGGAACTAGGGTTTAAAAATGTATATTTGTTCTGTGCACTTCAGTTCTGATTTTCCTGGTGAGTACTAAAAGGAGCATGGCAGTGTGTAGGGTTGCTATTGACAACCTTCACTAGTAATTATCAGTCACGCGACCGGCAGTTTCAGTTTCTGTGGTTAACTGTGGTGGTTCACTTAAAAAAGAAAATAAAAATCCAGTGTGAAGTGTTGTGTTTTCCGGAAAAAAAGATTTTGTGTTTGATTACAAGGGAAAGAGTAGAGACCGGACTGGACAGGCTCGGCTTGCAGTAAAGGACCAGGGACTGAAACTGAATGCCATGCCCTTATTTCAGGCCGTGTTGAGCTGGCTTGATCGCGGTGGCAAGCAGCGAGGAAACCATTTTCAGTTACGGCTTTTTTTTCTTTTTACTTTATTGTAAATGTCGTAGTGAGAATTGTGTCGGAGACACATAGAACACAGCTGAGTGTTGTGCTTTCGCATTCTATAAGATGAAAAGCAAATAAATAAATAAATAAATTTTGATATATAGGAAATGGCTGTTTTTCATCAGGGAAATGTGAAGCCATGTCGGCTTCGAAGCAGACCAGCAGGGAGGGATATTCATTTCTATAGTGTGGTCACCTTTGTGCCTGCCCTATATACAGTGATGTTATTGTCTAATAACATCACTGTGTCTAGGGGTCAGCAGCCAATCAGGTTGCTAGAATATTTCTTGCCATTGTATACTGTAATTAATCATATACATTATGCCTGATGGTTTGCAATTCTTGACCTAGTGTAGCAGAGGCAAATGTACTTTTACTAATTACATTCAACTTCCTAGACTCCTTATTAGGAGGGAAGGAGCTCAGGTGTTTTGGTACTTTAGATTTGCCATGTGCTGCTATAAATATTACAGAGTCTGTTTCAGGCTGTGAAGAATAATACTGCTTTGCAGCAGGGGCAGGATATTGTTTATCCATTATTCTGGGAACTGCATGCAATTGTGCAGGCCTATGCCAGGCAGCAAAAATAGCATCCTCTAGAGCAAAATGCACTGGAGGAAATTATCACTGCACGAGAGGCAGAAACTTCCAAGACCTCAAAGATTTTTCTTGGAAGAATCCTCCTCCTCCTCCTTCTCAGCCTGAAACCCCAGTTTGGCATAAACCTGTTTAAGGAAGGCATGAAGTGAGGCATCTTTAGGGGGGAGCTCTAGGTGTATTCACCACTCTCCTTTCAGAACGGGACGACAGAGTGGAGCTTGAGCCAACCACATCTATTGTCTCTTCCTCCTCTTCCACTGCCTCCTCCTCTGTGTGTTCTGGATTACATTCCAGCTCATCATCAATGTCCACTGATACAGGCAGAGGGTCAGCAGGATGGGGAGAAACATGAGGAGGAGGAGCTGATGATGGGCATCCCGTCGATAGCAGCTTGTCTGAGCCCGGTATTTATGCAGGGGCAAATCTGGAAGTGTTGACGGTAAAGCTGTCGACAGACCAGCCGAAGGTGTCGACGGTGCAGGCATTAAGGGCAGTGGCAGTAGATGCTAAAATGGTGCCGGCATTGAGGGCAGCAGTAGCAGATGCTGAAACAGCTCCAACATTATTTGATACAATGATTGCACATCGATGAAGTCCAAATGGGTTACTGACAGCTGAGACTCTAATGGGACTGTGCCCAATGGCAGAAAAGGCTGAGAGTCCCCAAGTGGGGAGGATGAGATGCCATCGGACCCTGATCTTGGTGTCTGTAAGACAGTCAGAAGGTGTGCGGCAAGATCCATAGCTGTAGTCGGGGCCCTGTCTTTTTCTATGGACTTTCCCCTCTGTAGTTGGTGAACAGAAACAGTCTAGAGAAGCGTCTTTTTCCTTTCTGCAATTCTCCTAGTCTACATGGAGGTGTTTACCCAACAACTCCGATGACTGTCTTTTTTCTTTGATGATAACAGGAATGTCTGGAGTTGACCACGGAGACTGACGGACTAGCAACAAGCCGGGAACAGGAGTAGGTGATGGAGAAGCCGCCTTCTCCGTATCCTGTTTTTCCATGTCATGGATCAAATTAAAGTTTTCTAAAGCTTTCCTATGTCTCCTGGTTGCCTGGTTACATACAGACTAGGCAGACTGTGCTGCTTTAATGTCGTGATTCATACTACTGCAATGGAAACAAACGGAGTAGTCAGCGACTTTATACATTTTTAACATCGCCACAATAGTGATAGCAGAACAGCGGTTCTTTGTTCATTTGCAGCATAAAACAAGTATAAAATAACAGAAGAATATAGTGACAGCGACATACTTGTTTGATGTCATTCTTCAGCAATGGTGGACTAATGGGCGTTTGATGGTGGGATGAAGAACTAAGGCATGCTGGGGACACCAATGTTATATAGGCATCAATGTGGCAAATCGATGTGAGCGGCCCCAGCCTGCAAACAGTTTTTGAATGGTCCCGACTCCGACGGCTTTCAGTTTCGTGATGTGGCTGAATGGAGGGAGATTTATATATTTTATTTGAAAATCTGTGACTAGGAAAGGTGCACTATGCAGAGGCTCGTTTCCAGGTGCAACCTGTGGGAATGAAATAGGGGATACAAATATGAAGCACTGACACAGTTCCTGGTTACAATAAAGTGCAACCGGAAAACATACATATTTTTTTAATCTTCAAAGATCAAACTTAATTTATTTTTCCAATTTATTTACCTAGAATAACCCATCTGAGACGGAACATCTCGTTTTCAGTGGGATCCTGCTCTGACAGTTTTACAACTGAAAGAGCTATAGCACTAGGGGATCCAATGACTCACTCCAAGTTACCATGAGTCAGAGGCTGATGCAGGATTCTAACTGGAGTTCTGGTTTAATGCTCACCAGTTGTAAAATGCTAAATACAAGTTTTTTAGTTATTCAACTGTCAACAAAAAAGTGTTTTTTAGAGCTCTATACTTTCTCTTACTGGGGAGCAGTCTGAACTTGGATATATAAGCAATTAAGCATGTATGAACCCCCTGAGCCCCTGTATCATTGCACCTGGTACAGCAATTTGCACTATAATTTATGTAAGGCATTTGTAATTTTGTAGAATTTGTTTACTTTGCTGCTGTCCTTCAGGACACCATTGTACAGAAGATGATGCAATCTCAAGGGGTACCCTCCTAGAAAGAAAGGGACCCGTAATAACACAGTAATTTAGTTCCATCAACTCCTCCTACCCACTTCATAAGTAGGGACCAACAAGTATGCTATGCAAACATATTGAAATATAGAGATTTTCCATCCACAGGGTTTTATTTAACTCTAAAAATTGATTTGCGTTTTGCTCACAAAAGTTCTAACACATTGTGAAAATGCATAGCACTTGCCTCACTGTGTTTAACAAACATAACACTTCTAGAAAACCTATATAAATGCTTTCTGTACAGTTAGTACTGTCCCAAGAAAAAAACTGCAATCAATTATTTAAAACCCTGTATCCAGCCTATTTTTTTTATTGTGAGAGTCCTACATCCACAACAGCCAAGAACCACAACAGTCAAAATGTTTTAGAGCCCAGATAAGCATTAAGAAAACCAACCTCCAACTTAAGAAAATGTTTTAATTCAAGTTTCGCCCCCCAAAAATAATTTTAGTTTAAACTGAGTATATGTTCACACAGTTGTAATTCCTTCAGAATAACCTGTCTCCTTCCCACCCTTTTGCATGCTGCAAAATGAAAAAGATCACCGTACTCAAATGGCTAACAATTTTCCGTGGTCAAACTGGTCAACATTTAGCCTCACCCAAGCTTAAAACAAGGAATTTCTTTTCTTAGCAGTGCTTTGTTTTTCTATGCCATGTTTGCAATCTCAGCTGATGAGTGACTGCCAACAGAAGGTGGATACAACACGTGAGTAATGAATACTCCATAAGGACCTCCTCAATCTGAGCTTCCTAATGGGCATTAGCTCAAGTTCCTAGCATGGGACTGGAACACACAGCCTTCAGCTCTATTGGCCCCAAAGGAGAGCATGCAACCTACTTAGCTACCGACACTAGCTGTTCAAAGGCACAGCCCTGGATTAAAACCCAGGGTTTTCAGATATCCGATTCCTGGGAGTGTTCCAGAAGAAGAAGATTACAGGGAGTCCATATGGTGAGCAGGATAAACATAATCCAACTGGCCCAAAGCACCACCTCCTAGGGCCCAGGAGATGGAGACAAGAGGGACGAAGGGGAAAACAGCTCCCAATTGCACGGGAAGGAACCAGACAGAGTAAAACTAATAGAATTCATCCAGTGAATGAAAAAAGGGTGCTCAGCAACTGTCAATCCGAGCAAACAGTCCTCCCTCTGCCCTCCCCCTAACCTGATGGCAAGTTCAAGTTTACTGACAGGAAAACTCCATTGAGGGGGCTCATTTACAAGGAGGTCCTGGTGGACAACATATACTTAAATAATTTTGACAACAAAGCAAAAAGTGATAGTACAATAAGGGTGTGGGTATCTACAGCGTGATTATATACAGTATTATTTACACGTTAGTATATAGAGTGTTATCTACTAGGACAGCTAGCTGTAAGATTATATACAAGCGCCAACACGCACCCTTTTATACACATTTACAGGTCTGCATTCATCTGTATACGGCACATATACATTTGCATATTTTAGTCCTTGATATACATAAGAATAGTGTCACAGGCATACACATCGGGTCAGGTTTCTGGGCCCAAGGGGCAATATCTTCACATAGGATAGGCACCTAATCAGTAGCATTCCTGAGTACCATGCAGTACTTGGCAGGTATATGCAGGTGGGTGACAGTGTGGTAAGGGACAAGTTGACTTGGGGGTGGAGAGAGTGTGCTATGTAGGTATGCTGGGGGCTGGGGGGTGAGGATAGTGGGGGCACTGGGATTGTAATGGGACAAGATTAAGGAAGCCAAAGGGGGAGCAGGGGTACTCAGGATAGGGCATGCGCAGCAATCTCCAAATAGATGGGATTAGCTGCGAAGGTGTACAAGCATGGGGCAGAATGAGGAGAGGAGGGGCACTGGGAAGGGAGAGGTGGAATAAGTTAGCCGAGGTACCCCGGTTAGCGGCATGTACAACAGTCCCTAATTTTGTCTGCGATAAGCTTCCTGAAGCTATGCAAGGGTATCAATTTTTGCAGCCTGAGGTAAAGCTGGGATGTGTTCCATGTTAGGAGAAGGGCATGGCTTATTGTCATTTCCCCAAAACTGGTCCATGCACAGGGAACTTCTAATGTAATAAAGTTGTTGCTACATAACAAATATGTGCTGGTTGACTGACTAAAGAGAGTGACGATACATTGGGGAGCTTTGCCAGAGAGCTTTATAGAGTGAGAGAGTCATCTAGCACAGAGCTCACAGTGGTGGGTACGTCTGTGGGCACTGGAGATGAAACGGAGTGCCCTGTGATAGAGGGTGTCCAGTTGAAGGGGCAGTGAGTCTGAGCATTGGCTATCGACAGTGTCCGGTAGTCTAGGAGAGGCATGAAGGTTGACTGAACCAGGCGTTTTCTGGCATCAGTAGGAAATAGGTTTTTATTCCTGAAGAAGAACCCTATGTGTTGCCGTAGTTTTTTCGTTAGCGATGAGATGTGGGCAGCGAAGCTGAGGTGTTGGTCAAGATCACACCCAAGATATTTGAAGTTTGTGACAGTTTCAAGGTCATCACTGAGGAGCGTTCTTATTGGGGGCAGGGAAGCTACTGCTTTTGCAGTGGAAGTGAGGTGGTTAGAAAAGAAGCACATGACTTTGGTTTTGTTTGCATAAAGGAGGAGTCTCAATTGTGCGAAACTGAGTTGGAGGAGATTGAACTCAGCCTGAAGGTCTGCCTGAACTTTGGTCACAGAAGGCCTGGAGATGTAAATCACTGTATCATTTGCGAACAGATGGGTTTTAGCTTTGGCGAGTTTTTTTCCGATATTGTTGATATACAGCATAAAAAGCATAGGGCCAAGGATTGATCTTTGTGGGACCCCCTTATTGCTAGGAAGTAGTGGGGATAGAGAGCCGTCTGCCTTCACCTGCTGGAGCCTGTCAGTTAGGTAGCTTTTGGTAGGAGTGCAGGTCCAGTGATGCCATAACAATGTAGGGTAACGAGGAGTAAAGCATGGTCAGTGTCAATGACTCAGTAGGTAGCACACTCGCCTCTGAGGCTGGGAGATCAGAGGGCTGTGGGTTCAGTTCCCACATCTGGCACTTGGGTTAATATCCCAGTACTGACACTGTAGTGCAGCATGAGAGGGGTGCTGCACTTCTAAGGTGCCGTCTTTCGGATGAGACGTTAAACCGAGGTCCCATCTGCCTGGATTGGTGGTAGTTCAAGTGGATGTTAAAGATCCCATGGCACTTATTGAAAAGAATAAGGGGAATTTTTTATTACAACTGAAGAGCAAAACAGATACACAATAGTATCTACAGCATACAAATCATAATATAAAACAAGAATAAACAGAAATAAGTATTACATCATACATTCAAAATCTATCAGTGTTCCAGTGACCAAAAAAAAAAAACACAAATGCCAGCTCCTCCCCACCCAAAGCGTAGGAAAATAGATCAGAAAACATTAAACATATACAAAATAGTGTTACTGCACACAAATCATAAACAAGAACAAATAATACACAAAAATAAATATCCGCAGCAGATTTTCAGCATAAAATCTCTAGTATTAGAGGCCCAATAGGGCATGAATTACTGAATACCCCTTAAAAAGCAGGGGAATCTATTTAGAGCAGAATAGGCACCATATACAAAACTGTATACAACATTCAAAATCATAACCATAGGGGGGTTTTTAATGCTTACTATATCCCCAAACCTAAGGGAAACATCATGGCCAGTCCCCTTCCGGAAACAAATACTAGAGCATACAAACAAAATGGAAGAATTAAATCAACTATAATGGCACCTACCCTTAACCCAGACCCACTAGAGGAGCAGGGACATTCCACAATAACCTTTACCCTGTATCAAGCCAGGTCATTTTCCTCCACCAAAGTTTATACAGTTCAGGATGCACTTTCTCCTTTTCCTGTAGTCTCCAACTAAGTACTGTTTTCCGAATGCTAAGGACAACCTGATATTCAGTTTGTAATTGTTGCCTGAGTGTTAGGCCACACTGATCCTGCCACAGCTGAAAACCAATATGACCCATTAACAGGCGAGTTGTGACTGCATCATAAATAACCCAGGAGCCCGGAAGAACCCCTCCACCCAAATCTCAGATGAAGAACCCTGAAAAGGGTTCAGATGCCACACAGCATGAAAATTGGACCAGAAGGAAACAACAAAGGGACAATCCATAAAAAAATGTTGCATCGTTTCAACCACCCCCATACAAGTTTCCTCCCTGGGACAAAACCTCTCTGAGAGTTCTTTATGCCTCATGTTACCCTTCACCCCCAAGCTTTTGTGAAGACAAAGCCATAAAAAATCCCACATGTGCCTAGGAACTCTCTTACTGACTAATAATTGCAGCTTAGAATGTTGTTCAGAAATAGGTAAATCATGAAACCAGGGATCCGCAAAAAAGAAATCTTGCAATACAGTACAGTAAAATTGTCGTCGTGATTGGAGAAAAAAGGATTTTTTAACAATATGCCAGGATTTCAATTTCTGAAACATCACTTGGAAATGACTAGCCAAGGTACACAGCCTAACCTGACAAGCCATAAAGGAATCAGAATCCCAGTGCCCGAGAAGGAGATCTATACCATCAGCCACCCACGTGGACCAGATCTTAGTATCCCCTCTAAGCAATGGAACTAGATTATAAAAAATAAAAATACTATGCAGGAACACTACTGGATTTAACATTCCCAAACCCCCTTCACCAATAGGTAAATAAGTAATACCCCTCCTCACGGGTTTAATCTACTGCCCTATTAACAAAGAAAAACACACCATAAAGAGATGATTCCAAAGAAGGCGGGGACTGCAGCTATAAACAAAAATATGGCAACAAAAGGTCTTAATCCATAAATCCGTTTAGCTTTAGACATGCGGCCTTTATTCCAGAGCATCACTCTGTTACGAGCCACCAACAATTGCCTATCCCAATTGTACCTTTGGGCATCCACACCCCCGAAATAAACCCCAAGAATCCTCCTATACCCATGATCAATAGGCATGTCCCAAATCGAGCCACACTAGTGGCCCCTACCCAAAGGCAATATCCCACTTTTAAGTTTATTGATGGAGGAACCAGACATGACAGAAAAGTTGTAACAATAAACCCATGCAACAGCGAAGCCCTATCTGATAAGAAACCAAAACTAAATCATCCGCATAACTATAGAGACTTTCTGTAGATCCATACAACCTACTGACAACCCAATAATATCCTCCGTTCTATTTAAGGCATGCAAGAAGGGATCCATGGAGAGCACATAAAAGTAAGGGGCTAAGTGGACACCCCTGCCTAACTCCTCTATGCACCTCAATTTCCCTTCCCAACCAGCCATTTACGCTCGGCAGTAGAGTGATGCCCTTATAGCAAGTTTGTAACCAGCCCACAAATTTTAAGAGAAAACCATACCTCCGCAAGGTCTCCCAGAGATAATTATATTCCACCGGGTCAAAAGCTTTGGCTTGATCTAAACAAACCAGATGCCCAAATATTTCCCCAGATGCTCCCTTAGAAATAAGCTCCCTGAGAAGAATCAGTGCATCCTGAACTCTCCTATGAGGTACACCACTAAACTGTGATGGATGTAATAAGGAACCTAAAACCCCCCATAAATGAATACATAAGTTTTCATCAGAATCTTATAATCTGTATTTAAAAGAGACAAAGGTCTCCAGTTAGCCAAATTCCCATGATCCCCCTTATTTTTATAAAGCAAGAGTAGCACACCCTGTAGCATGCTCTGAGGAAGAGCCCCAGCTTGCAACCCGGCATTCAATACCTTACACAGTTCAGTACCTAAGACTTCCCACAGGATTTTATAAACTTCATGAAGTAACCCGTCAGATCCAGGAGTAATGCCTGACTTTAAAGACCAAACAACAGTTTTTAATTCTTCCATCATAATGGGCTGCACCAAAGTAACCTGCTCATCAGGAGGCAAGACAGGAACCAGTCTGCTAGCAAACCAATCACAAATAGAGGCCTCTGAAAGCAATCTACTCCTAAAGGAGGCAGAAGAATAAGTATGTATAGTGTCTAAAATGCCATCAGTTGTTGTTACACACCCACCCTCGCAGTATTTAAATACAACATACCTCGGGATTCTTTAACAAGTTTCTGAGCTTCAAAAGGTAAAGTGTCCTGCTTCTTACCTCAAACCCCATATTTATGCTTCCTCTCCATATCCTGCAAAACCTGAGCCTGTAATCTAGCCAACTCCACTTTCAACCCCTTAATTCGATCCAGGCAGTCAGATCCCAGATGCTGGTGAAAGGTAGACCAAAAGTGAAGCCGGCCTCTGAGATAGCGAAGCCCATCATGCTTCAACCTCCCATTTAGTCGACCTATAACTTTAAAGTAGGTTTTAACTTCACCTTTGGTATCCTCCACCAAGTATTTAAATCATCGATAAGAACAAAACAGACTGTCGTGCCAAAAAGGGAATGCAGCCCACCAGCCACACAAGGTATATCTAGTAATACAGTATTCAATTTCCAAAGGCCCGGCCCCCTGCAGACTTCTGGCACATCACATAAAGCCAGTCTAAGCATTTTATGATCTGATGTAGCCACCTCCTGTAAAGATTGTGACTGCATAGCAACCCCAGGAGAAAGGAAAAATAATCAATTCGGGATGCTCTGGAATCACAAAAATAGGTATTTCCAAACCCAGCAGTAGTAGGCCCAAAAGCATCAACCAGACCAGTGTCTACCAGAAGTTGAGACAAACTAGCCACATCACAATACACCTTCTTCCTACTAGCAGAAGGGACCAGGGAGGGTAATGAACAGTTAAAGTCCCCACCAAGAATAACTAAAGAAGAGGTGCACAGAAAGGGGTAAAGAGATTTAAAAAGAGAGACCCTATCGAATTTAGATTGTGGTGCATAAACATTTATTAACCGCAAAGGCAGAGAACCCCATTTAATATCCAAAACTAAGGCCCTGCCTGCCAAAATTTCTATATGCTGAATCACCTGAATGTGTGAGAGAAAAAAAACAAATCCCAACCCCACTGCACAAGTCCCTCCCTTGTGACCAAAAACAATCCCCCCACATTCAACCAGTAGTGGCGGCCACCAACTCCTCAGGAGAGTGCAGACAAACATCCTGAAGGAAAACACAATCCAAATTCTCGTGTAAAAAATGAGAATAAGTGCTCTGACGCTTAATAGGAGATTTAATGCTGTTTGCATTTAAGGTTGCCACCTGAAAGTGAAAGGGAGCCATGAAATGCATAACGGATAAATTCACTTTACCTTACTGGATGCTCTTGCTATTCTACCACTTTTGCAATCTTGAGGCCTAGGGTCTGAATGGGTGTCAGCAAGTTCCTGAGGCTTAGGCAGAGGGGGGAGTGCAGAAGGCTGAACCATTTCTGGGACCACCTCTGGATCCTCCACCAAAACCTCAAAAATATTAGGGTCGGCTATAGAAGGAGTTGAAACAGGTACAGCGGGTTTTTTAACCAACTTGTTTTTCCCTTTAACGGACTTCCCTTTTTTCCCCACTAACCATAATAAAACCGTCACCTGAGGGGCCTAAACCAGATGGCAAAGGAGGAGCAAGACTAGCAACCCCTCCAATTTCCAGCTCAGACACCTTGGAAGCCCCAGCTGCAGATAAATCTATGCTATCAGCAACCAAATCAGGCTCCTCAGTCAAGGCTGTCTCAGCCGAGGGGGAAGGGGGGGGCAGCCACAAAGGTACTGGGAGACAACCTTCCCCCAGAAGAGAGGCCGAGCCGCACAGCCACCCGGATATAATGATCCTAAACCCCAAAATCTGCTTCAGCTGGGTTTTTAGCAGCCAAAGGGCAAGATTCAAAAGTATGACCAACCTCATCACAGAGATTACATTTAGATGTTTGAAAGCAATGGGCACTAGGGTGACCAATCTCCTTACAATAAAAGCACTTCACACGAGGTGCTTATGTGAGTCCTAGACCCACACTTAAAACAGACTCTGGGTTGACCTGGGTAGAAAAGGAAGCCCTTATCTCTGCCCAGGAAAAAACAATTAGGAAGATGTATTAAATCGGAATCAGTTGAATGGAGTTTTACCTGAAATTTCCACCCCCCATTCCACAAATCCTCAGCATCCAGGATAGGAACAGGATTCCCCTGGATATCACATTTTTTAGACAGCCAATTTACAATATCTACAATGTTAACCCCTTCGATTCTGAACAAGATCGTAATGACCCTAAAGGGCTGTTTTGAAAGAGGCAACACAATAAAGTCTGACCATAAAGAATTAGTCTTCAGATTTAAATAGCGGCTCCAGAAAAGTTCCAAAAGTGCAGAGGTACGGAAACTTATTTCAAAAATAAACACCCCAGGAACATGAATCAAAGCATAAACTTCAGAGGGGGAGAACCCCATACTATGTTTCAAAAGTGTCTTCCCAACATAAAACCTGTCGGGGGGATTGTCTCTGGGTCCCACATAGCGCAAACGGATGGCGTTGTGCCATTTAGCCAGTTCTAAAGGTTGCCGAAAATGGCTAGCATAGGAAGGCTTCTCTATGGGCTCTGCAGCTGGCCCCTGCACTGCAGAAGAAGAAGAAGAAGCCACATCTTCAGCCTCCGCATCCAACAACACCCCCAAGGGGAGGCCAGGATTAGAAGCAGCCTGAGGGATAGGGGAAACTGGGGAGTCATCACCCAAAATAACAGAAGACTCAGGTAGTGTAGACACTGTACTTATCTGGGCATCCTCCCATATAGCTGAAGCTCCGTCATCCGGCTTCCATTCAGCCCCCGATATCGGAATCCAGCCCACCCTTCACAGCACTCTCTCCAGAGACCAGGTTGCATCCACGAGGACCCCCCAAGCCTAAGAAGTTGAACTGCCACCCGCAATTTGCCTCTCTGCAGCTGAATGGAGCTTGCTGGGCCCCGCTGTCTCTGAAGCATTCGGCGAACCTGTAGATCTCTTCCGCTTCCTGTCATCCTCCATGGCAAGTTTCCGATGCTCCTGTGCCAACAAATCGCTCACCCAAAGAAGTTCCTCCTCTAAACAACGCTGTTTCTCAGCCAAGCTCAGACCCGATACTGCAGGAGCGTCGAAGGGACCGCTGAGTCGGGTGATGTGCTGGCCGCCTCGTGGGTGCATCCCAGCCGCCACTTCAGCGGATCCCTTCAAAGTAGGTACAACATGTACTGCTGGGCTGTGGGCTAACACAGCCCCTTGCAATGCACCTTCCTCCTCCATAGCTGGGAACAGAATGGCTGCTTCCCACAGCGACAGGGTCCCCCTACTGGCAAAGAGTAGGAGAATTTCCCCGGTGTCCTGGCCAAATTTCCCTCATTCACTAAAAATACCACCAACAGCTTAATCTGGTTCAAAATCAGTTGGCATTCATCTGTATCCCTCTCCCCCGGGTCGTGCCTGAAAATAGGCAGAATTTGTCTAGTGCACTTACCGGTCAACAGAAACTAAATAAATGGCCCACAGTGTCGAAGTCGAGAAAGACTGCACCTGTTACTTGTTTTTTATCCATTGCAAGGAACCAATCATTAGTGACAGAGGCTAGTGCAGAGGTGGTGCTGGGTGCAGGTCTGAAACCTGATTGGGCAAGGTTAATTTGGTCAGTTTTCTCAAGGTAACTCCATAGTTGAGCATTCACAAGTTTTTCAAGGAGTTTGGAGAGGAGGGGAAGGATGGAAATAGGGTAGTAGTTATTTAGGTTCGTGGGATCACCAGATTTGAACAACGGGAGGACATGCGCCATCTTCCAAACTTTTGGGACACTACCGGTGTGGATAGAGAGGTTAAATAAGTGTAAAAGGGGGCTACTAAGTATTGAATGTCGACTTTAATGAAGAATGGGCCAATGCCGTCAGTGCTAGCTCCTTTGTTTACGTTTAGTTCAAACAGTAGGTCCTCCACTTCTTTGAACTGGAACGGGGAAAAGGAGGAATTGTGACTGGGGTGTGTTCCAGGGGTCCTTGGGGCGTTGACGGTAAGTGACGCTGCTTTTGAGGTATCAAAAGCCATGTCTCGTGTGGCAGTAGTTTATTGAGACTGGTCAGGATATCCGACCTATCTGAGATGTGGCAACCTTTAACTGTTAATGTTTTGGGCAGGGAGGAAGAAAATTTATTACCCTCCGCTGACTTAATGATTTGCCAGAATTTGGCCGAATTGCCCGTGGTGGATTCAAATGAGGATAAGTAATAACTGAATTTCGCTGATCTGACTTTTTTCATACAGTCATTCCGGCAAGCTCTGAAGGCTGCCCAATCAGCTGGAAGATTAGTACTTCTGGCTATTGCCCAGAGGCAGTCTCTGCGAATTAAGGCAGCTTTCAGCTCTGGAGAAAACCATGGGCATGAGAACTTGCAAGCTCTGTGTTTGAAAAAGGGGGCATGCCTATTTATGATGTTACAGAGGGTGTCATTATTGAAGATGGATGCAGCATAATTGATGCTGGAAGCCAGGTAGAAGTTTGTCCAATCTATGCATCTTAGATCTGAGAGGTAGTGTGAGAGACTGAATTTGCGAAAGCTTCTTGACCAGTTGAACTTAGGTGGAGTCTTGTGCAACAGCTTCCCTCTAATGCAAGCCACGGCACAGTGGTCACTTAAGTCGTTGTGGAAAGCTGTTGAGCGTGTGAATTTGTGCGATCTGTTAGTGAGTATTAGATCCATCAGTGAGCCGGCAGAAGGAGTTTTGGGATTTGGGCATGTGATATCAGAGATCAGCTGAGTGAGGCCGGTTTCATCGCAGAATGTTTTTAGTTGTAAGCAGTTTTTATAGTTTTTAAGCCAATCCAGATTTAGGTCACCCATTAGGATGATTTCATTTTGTCGAGCGCCCATGATAGTGCGCAGGTATTTCAGAAGTTCCATGTCCCTAGAGGGTGGCCTGTAGCAACCTATTATGGTCAGAGTTTCAATGGGGTAGAGTGTGAGGTTCAGAGTTAAAGTTTCAAATTCATCTGGTATACTGGTCAGGGTGAAACTGGCTACTGTAAATTTATCCTTAGTATAGATGGCTACGCCCCCCTCTCCCCAGTTGGTCTGTCACTGTGAAAGAGATTATAGAAGTTGATGGCTATCGCAGCATCAGGGTTGGATTTATTTAACCATGTTTCAGACAATACCAATATATCAGGGTCTGTGTGGGACAGCCAGGCTTGTATTAGGTCTGGTTTCCTTAGGAGGCTGCAAACGTTAATGCGTAGGCACTTAAGCCCTTTAAGGGATGCAAAAGCAGTTGGTGAGGGTATTGGTTGCATTGGGCCCAGGTTTAGTTCAATACTACCTGAGCTGATTAGTACTAAGAAAAGTATCGTCATGAACCATCTGCAAGCCATGTTTGTTGCGCTGGTTTTTGAGCACCTGGGCTGGGTGCGGGTGTGGTGTGGTTGGGGAGCGCGGTGTTTCCAGAAGTAAGGAAACGAGGCATAGAAGAGCACCGAGGACTGGATAAGTCAGGGGTATAGGGAGACAAGTGATATGACCAGTTTGATGGAGTTAAGGTTCCATAATGGATTCAATGAGAGGAGGTGGGGTGGTTGGGATGGTGAGATAGAGGGGTATTGCTGGGGTAGCATTGTATTGGGGGTCCACGTGGGACCATGGGAGGGGGAGTCATTGTCTGGAGGCAGTATGGGTTGGGGGGGAGTGGCAGGTGAGTGAGACTAGGTAGCAACAGCCCTGTGAGTGGAGACATGCTGTGGCTGAGGTGCGATTAGCAGGTTGAACAGGTCAATGTAGAGTGAAGATTGAGGCAGAGGGGCCAAAACTTAGTCTGCCATTTTATCCCTTATGACCTGAGTGGGTGTTCCCCTCTAGCAGGAGTCTGAACTGCAGCTAGATGGAGCTTGGTGGGATTTGCTTTGAGTGGGATTGATCAATGGCGCAGGGAGATAGGGATTGGTTGTGATCAATAGTAGAGGGCAAGGGGTGGTGGGAGGGGCAATGGTATATTTAATTAAGGCTGGGGGAGGGCCGAAAATTCAAACCAGCCTGTCGGTGAACCGGCAGGCAGAAGTCATAACCAAACCCCAGCAAGCAAAGGGACCCGGGCAGCCAATAAGGGCTAGCACCTGGGAGAGAGCAGCCAACTGCTGCCAATAGAGAGAAAAAAAAAAAACAAATACAGGAGGTGTCTGCCAATCGCAGTCAGGCCTGTGAATCTTGGTTTCCAGTACCTTGGTCCAGAGCTTGTGGCGGCTTGCTTGGGGGGGGGGGGGAGTGCAGCCGACCCTGGATGCTGGCCATGAATTGGGCGGAGGATGGCTTTGCCCGAGGGGCATCTGCTGAAAGGGAAGAACAGGGGTTAGTTGTAGGCTAAATAGCCACTGGCAGGCGGCAGATTAGCCTAAATGGTGGCAGGTTAACAGGGTAATATAAAGAGAGTAACACTGGTAGGCGGGGCTAGTTGGGGAGTAGACAATCCCTGGGGGTTGCCTGTGCTTAAGGCCAAATAGACAAAGATAAGAGCTTGGGGTAAGATGGCATTCTAGAAGACGACTAGCACAGTTTGCAACATTTAACTTAACAGTAAATAAATAAATAAGCAGTAATACAACACTGGAGCATTTAGAAACACTTACCACATAATGCTAGGGGTAAAATAGCAATAGCGCAACTACAAATTCCCTCAGCCGCCCAAGTTACACAAACAGGCTAGAGGGTCAAGCTTACAACAGAAAGCTGGTGGTGAAATAATTTTAAAAGAAAAATTCAAACCAGCCGCTTGTCGGGGAACCGGTGGGCAGGAGCTACAACCAAGCCTCAGAAAGCAAAGGGACCTGGGCAGCCAATAAGGGCTAGCGCCTGGGAGAGTGCAGCCCATTGCTGCCAATAGAGAAAAAAAAAAAACCCAGAAGGAGTCCACCAATCGCAGTCAGGCCTGCGAATCTTGGTTTCAGTACCTTAGTCCGGCGCTTGTGGCGGCAGCTTGCAGGGGCTGATTGTTTGCCTGGATGCCTAGCTGCGCTGCAGTGGAGGACAGATTTGCCGGAGGGGCATCTGCTTGGTCTGGAGCTTGTGGTAGCTTGCTTGGGGAGTGCAGCTGGCCCTGGATGCTGGCTGCGCTGCGAGCAGAGGATGGCTTCACCCGGAGGGGGCGCCTGCTTGGTCTGGTGCTTGTGGTGGCTTGTCTGGGGGGAGTGCAGCTGGCCCTGGATGCTGGCCACGCAGCAAGCGGAGGATGGCTTCACCCGGAGGGGGCGTCTTCTTGGTCCGGAGCTTGTGGTGGCTTGCTTGGGGGGGAGGGAGTGCAGCCGGCCCTGGATGTTGGCCATGCTGCGTGCAAAGAACGGCTTCACTCGGAGGGGGTGACCACTTAAAGGGGGTTCAAGACCAGACTAAACCTTAATTCCTTACAAAAGCTGTGCACCAAGATAATTTGTTAGCTATGAAACCTAGAAAATGATGGTGGCATGAAGGGAGCTACCTGCATTTGCCCTCTATGCAATGTGCTAGTTTTGCATTCACTATGGAGCCAGGTAAGCATTAAGCCATGACGAAGGAGGCTTCTATGGGGAATAATGCATGTTTTTTTGGGGGGCATGAGGCCAAAGGCCAAGTGCCTGCAACCACCCAACCATACATTAATTCCCCAGTAGAAGCCTCCTTCGGAGTGGCTTAATGCGCTTGTAACAAGATAAAGTTACACTATTTATTAGGTAATGTGGTGAAAAAATTGCAAACAAAATCAGTTTTATGCATGCAGTACTTTACTGTTTTGGAAACGACATCTACAACACCACGTTATTGACTTCGGCTGCTGCAGTAACATTTGGTTATGTAGTTATGCTGGAAAACATATACAGCAACTGTCTGCTTAGTTATATGGTGCATTAACATTGTCATTTACTTGTACAAAGTTACAAGTGGTAGATTTTTTTTTTTATAAATAATTCGGAAATACACTCGTGCTTCCTCTTTTCAATGCCATCTCTGTGTTCGCCTGCATTGAGGGATTTTACACAGGGAACTTTGCATAACTAAAAGGGTCTGGATCGTCTTATCAAGCTACGTGATCTGCGTGCTGCGCTTTGTTATCCACGCTAATGAATTTGCTGTTACCCCACATATGATCTGTACATTTTTCAAAAGTATGTGTGTTTTTTTGCATGTTTCTAGTTTTAAACTTGGTCACTTTGTACAGTACTGTGCTACGTTTTCTCTATAACTATTGCTACGGTCATCACTGAACAGTGGGTGGGTTACTGAAAAAGTGTTTTTTATACACTTCAGCTACATAGCGCTTGTACAGTGGTGACAGATGATATTTCAAGTTGGAACGGGCATATCTTTTTTTTCCCAAACGCTATGTGTATCCATTAAGCACACTTTTGCTGTGGTTACAATATACATGTTGGAGCGGGCATTATCAGTGATTAATGTCATCTCCAACTTTGGTCACCTGTTATGTTTGCTCCAATCCATTTTTGCTGCTATTTGTGATCAGTTATTTGCTGTAGTTCATTATTGTCATGTTACAAAAGACATTTCACCCCCCCGAAAAGACAAAAATGGAAAGAAAACTTTAATGGCAGGTGGCAAAAAAGAAAGAAGGGTCATTATCTGAGGAAACCATTAAAAATAACAAGCATTTATTTCAAGGTGGCCCCAGCACAGGTGATTCGGTTGCCGGAAAAAAAATGGCTGCAGCGTCTTCTGATAGAAGCAATGACTCCCAGGTTGGCGCTATCTAATTAAATCTTTAATCCCAATTTCTACAAGTAAAACAGCCTGATTGCAGACTTTACCCGAAATTGGAGTGCTTATCCAACAGCTACAGAATGTGTGCCTAAATACAAATGAGCACCTGGGGGAAACTCCTCCAAGAACAGAAAAACTGTACGAAAGCTTTGCCACTGACCAGGCCAAGTCTGACAGCATGGAAGAAAAAATTACTCACCGCAGCAATCTTCTTTCTTCCATGGGGTCATTTAGCATCAGTAACTTTTTTGCACTTAGCTGGCTAGGTGCAACTGCCCCGGAGGTGTGCCTTTAAGACAGATTTAATGAGCGTTGGGCCAAGCCAATCAAAAAACAGGAGGGGTGTGAACTGAGTGAGAGCTGTTGACTGCTTCAGAATTTTTTCAAGGAAAAATGATGGCAAATATCCCGAAAGAGTATTAACAGGATTCAAAAAACATGCAAATGTCCAAAAGTGGAAATAGAAACAACAGCAACACGAGGTAAAAACTCATCAATAAGAAATGCCAAATTTGCTAAAAGGCGACATTAAGAGCCCTTCTCCAACAGGTGAACCGGGGAGGAAGGGTGGGAGCTTACTGATTCTAAAGGACCCCATGGAAGCAAGAAGATTACTGCGGTGAGTAATTTTTTATTCTTACCCCAGCAGTCCTTTAGCATCAGTAACTTTTTTGCAGACTACCAAGCAGTACCAAGTGGGAGGTGGGCAGAGAACCTACTTAGGAAAGAGGCTCTGCAGACCTGCCCTGCCAAATTTGGCATCAGATCTGGTCTGCACATCCAAACTGTAGTGTTTCACAAACTTGTGCACAGATTTCCAGGTAGCTGCTTTGCAGACATCCAGTAGGGGAATGTACCTTGCTGCTGCAAGCGAGGCTGCAGTGCCGCTGGTGGAATGGGCCCTGAGCCCCACTGGAGGTTGTTGACCAGCTTTCTTATAGCAGAATCGAATACAAGAGACCAACCAATGAGAAATAGTTCTCTTGGTAGCTGGTCTTCCTCTGCCTACATCCCTGCAGGTGAGGAACAACTGAGTGGAAGAGCCTCTGGACTGTCTAGTATGCTCTAGGTAGTGAAAGATGGCTCTTGTGACATCCAAGCTGTGGAGCTTTTGCTCGCCAGGAGTGGATGGCTCAGTAAAGAAGACAGGCAGAGTAATGGACTGGTTCAAGTGAAACTCTGAAACCACTTTTGACAGAAATGTCCTATTTGTCCTGAGCTCAACTTTATCATTTTGAGGGATGATGTAATTCAGCTCGGTGCACAGGGCCTGTAGCTCTGAAATCCTCCTGGCAGACGTAATGGCTACCAGAAGACAGTCTTCCAAGTTACAAACTTGATGTGGGCCGTGGACATAGACTCGAAAGGGGGATTCATGAGCCCATCTATGCAAAGGTTCAGGCTCCAAGGAGGAACAGGCTCCTTGGTTGGAGGCTGGAGGTGCAAGAGGCCTTTGCAAAACTGTTTAAAATTGTCATGGGAAAAAAATGATTTCTTCTTTCCCACCGAAAGGTAGGTGGAAATTGCCGCCAGGCGTAGCTTGAGTGAAGATGGTTTCAAGCCTGACGCCTGTAGGTGTACCAGGTAGTCTAGCAGTTGAGGGTCTGAAGCTGATAGGAATTCGACCTTTTCACATCTGCACCAGAGGGAAAACCTTTTCCATTTGGTTGCAGAAGTCTTCCTAGTGTTCGGTTTTTTAGCCATCCTCAGTATCTTAAGGACCTGTTCAGAGTACTGTGAGGATGGAAACTCTAACTGCTCAAGAACCAGGCTTTGAGGTGAAGAGAGTGTATGTCTGGGTACTGCACTTCTGTCTGAGGAAGGGTCAGCAGGAAGCAAGTCGGGGGCAGGCGAATGGGCCTGTTGCAGGACATTGAGAGAAGGAGAGGGTATCAGGCTTGCATGGGCCAGTCCAGAGCCACTAGGATCATGGATGCAGGCTGCTGCCTGAGTTTCAGCAAAACCCTGAATATCGGGGGAAAGGGAGGAAATGCATATACGAACCTCCCTGACCAGTCCAGGATTAGGGCATCAAGAGGAAGTGTTCCCAGAACTGGGGGCCTGCAACAGTACTGAGGAAGCTGAAAACTGAGAGGTGAGGCAAACAGATCCATGTCTGGTGTCCCACTGCCTGAACACTGTGGCTAGTACTTGCTTGTTCGGTGTCCATTCGCTCTGACCTTGACTGATGCGGCTTAGAGCATCCGCCAAAGTACTGAGTTTGCCTGGGAGGTGAATAGCTGAGAGGCTGACTCCCAGGGAGAAAGCTAGAGACCACAGCTTCAGAGCTTCCAAACAGAGTATTCTTGATCTGGTACCACCCTGCTTGTTTATGTAGAACATTGCAGTGGTGCTGTTGGTTCGAATCTGAACCGCCTGCCATTCTATGCCGGGAGCAAAAGCTTTGAGAGCTAGTAAGACTGCTCTGAGTTCCAAATGATTTATGTGCAACTGTGACTCTCTGGGAGTCCAGCTGCTGCTTACTGAGGCACTGTCTAGATGAGCTCCCCAGCCCAACAAGGAGGCATCTGTGGTGATCACCTTTGTGGAAAGAGGAGCTTGAAAGGGAACCCCTGCCTGCAACTTTGCAGGGTCCTTCCACCACAGCAAGTTTTGGAGGAACTGCTCAGACGCTGGTATTAACTTCGAAAATTTGTTGCTTCTCTAAGACCAGCAAGCTCTGAAGTAGACTTGCAGAAGTCTCATCCTGTACCTGACCCCTGGGACTACTGCAGTCATAGAGGCCATATGTCCCAGGAATTTGAAGAAATGTCTGGCTGGTCTTGGCTGTCCCTGGGCAAAAGAATCTGCCACTGAAAGGAAAATACAGGTTACTCACCTGTAACAGGAGTTCTAGGAATGGTATATGTTGTTCATCCACACTTACTGGCAGGTCCCTTGCCGCTTTAAATCTTGCCGGAAGGTCTTCAAGCTGGCTCCTCCCACCCACCCGGGTGGTAAAACTCTCGGCTCCGCCCCATGACGCCAGATCTGGCTCGCTGGAAGCTCAGGTTGTGCGTCGAAGCCGGGGAGGTCGGTTGGGTCGTGTGGATGAACAACATATACCATTCCTAGAACTCCTGTTACAGGTGAGTAACCTGTATTTCTAGGGACATGGATATGTTGTTCATCCACACTTATTGGCAGACTCTAGCAGTTCTCGGGAGGGAGGAGGCAAAGCGCACACCTATAAGGGAATAAAGACTGGAGAACCGAGGCCCCAAAACCAGCATCCGGCATGACTCAAGGTCGATGTGGTAATGGGTAATAAAGGTGTGCTGACTTCCAGGTAGCAGCCTGCAGATTTCCTGGATAGGGGCGTCCCTGGAAGCAGCCACCGATGCAGCAGTATGAGTAGAATGAGCTCTTATCCTCTGGGAGCTCCATGCCCGCCAACTTATAGCAGAGATCTATGCAGGGGTGACCCACCTGCTTATCGTCCGCTTGGCTGCAGGTCTGCCAGGTGCGGCTTCAGCGTAGGTGACAAACAGCTGGCGAACCTCTCCCGAATTTCAGCCGTCGCTCCTTATAATAAGCGGCGCCCTTCTAGGAGTCCAAAGTATGGAGCCTGTATTCGGCCTCCGAGGTGTGATTGGGGTAGAACACCGGCAGAGTCAACACCTGGTTAAGGTGAAACTCCGACACCACCTGGGAAGGAATTTGGTGGGGGCGCAGGACAACCTTGTCCCTGTGGAAGACCACGTAAGGAGACTCAATGCAGGCGCCTGGAGTTCTCCCATCCTTCTGGCTGACGTGATAGCCACCAAGAAGGTGGTCTTCCACGACAGGTGAGAGAGTTCACACCTGTGCATTGGTTCGAATGGCTTGCCCATGAGCTTTGCCAGTACCAGCAGTAAATCCCACGGAGGTGGAGGTTCTCGCACCGGAGGGGAAATGTGATCAAGGCCTTTGAAAAAGCGCCAGACCACCTTCTCCTGTGCCACCGACTGCTCCCCGGCCCGCGCCCGGTAAGCAGAGATGGCTGCCAGGTGCACCTTTAGGGTCGTCGACCTAAGCCCTTGACTAGAAAGGGACCATAAATAGTCCAAAATGCTTGCCAAAGAACAGGAGGAAGGGTCCAAGCCCTTGCTCTGACACCAAGGAAAATCTCTTCCATTTGAAGGCATAGCATTTCCTGATCGTCTCCTTACGGGACGCCTCAACAACATTGAGGACCTCGTCGGAAAGACCCAAAGCCTGGAACTCTAGCTGCTCAGGAACCAGGCCATCAGGTGCAGGGATTGAAGGTCCGGATGGAACACCTTCCCCTGACTGACTGAGAGCAGGTCCGGGCGAGCTGGAAGCTCCTCGGGAGCCTGGAGCTGAGGCTGAGGAGATCTGGGTACCAGAACTGGCGGGGCCAGTCTGGGGCTATCAGAATCACCTGCGCCTTGTCCCTCCTTGCCTTGAGAAGCACCTTGTGAATCAAGGGAAATGGGAGAAAGGCGTAAAAGAGCCCGGGTCCACAGCCTCGAGAAGGCATCCCCCTGCAGCGAGCCCTGCTGAGGGGGGCGGGCATGAAACAGTCTCAGCTTTGCATTCTTCCTGGAGGCAAACAGGTCCACCTGAGGTGTGCCCCAGTGGGAGAACAGATCTTGTACTACCTCCGGCAGGAGAGACCACTCGTGAGATGCAGCCCCTATCCAGCTCAGGGCATCGGCCAGGGGTGTTGGGAGGCTGCTGCCACATGAATGGCTAGGAGATCCGCCTCCAGGCTGCGCACGAGTGACCAAATGTGGAGAGCTTCCTTGCATAGAAGCATGGGCCGCGTCCCGCCCTGGCAGTTCAGGTAGTACATGGTCGTGGTATTGTCCGTCTGGACTCGGACCACTTGACCCCGGAGAAACGGAGCAAAGGCGGTGAGAGCTAGGTGGACCGCTCGGAGCTCCAGCAGGTTGATGTGGCATCGGGACTCCCGCGGAGGCCAGAGGCCGTGCACTCAGTGTTCCCCCAGATGGGCACCCCAACCCATCAGAGAGGCATCGGTCGATAGAGAGACCGTCGGCTCGGGGCGGACAAACGGGATGCCCTCCTGCAGATGAGATGGAACGGTCCACCACTGAGAGCGTTCCACATCTCCTGGGTCACCATCACTAGCTGGTCCAATTGATCGCAGCGTTGTGACCACTGGCTGGCCAGTCCCCACTGAAGGGGGCGCATGTGCCAGCGTGCCCAATGGACCACGCTGGTACAGGCCGCCATGAGACCCAGGAGGCGCAGGAAGTCCCGGGCAGGGCGCGATTGCCCAACCAGAAATGACTGGGCAAAGGAGGTAAGAACCTCGGCCCTTGTCCCGGGAGCCATGCCTGGTCTTCAAGAGAGTCGAGCTCTGCCTCGATAAACAGAATCACCTGCTCGGCTCGAGTTCCGACTCTGGCCTCGCTTGATGAGAAGGCCGACCTGAGAGCAAACCTGGAGGGCCAGATCTCTGGACAGCTCCACCTCTGTCTGGAGGGGCTGCTATCAACCAATCGTCCAGGAGGCTACAGGACCCCTCGGCACCCGCAGGAGAGCTGTCACCACTGCAATGCATTTGGTGAAGACCCTGGGAGCTGGAGACAGGCGAGAGGGCATGGCTCGGGAACTCAAAGAGGATCCCTCCGCGCAGCGAAGGAATCTCCGATGTGACGGACGGATAGGGACGTGAAAGAATGCGTTCTGCAGGTCCAGAGAGCAGAACCACACGCCGTGTTCCAGAGATGGTATTATCTGCGCCAGAGTGACCATCCTGAAGGTTCGAGACCTTAGGAACTTGTTCAGGTCGTGTAAGTCGAGAATGGGGCGCCAGCCCCCCGTCCGTTTCGGAACCAGGAAGTACCTGGACACGAACCCCGGGTCTGAAGGGGGGTCCTCTACATCTCTGATCACCTCCTTTTGGAGGAGGAGGGCGATGTCGGCTCAATGAGCCGACAGTGAGGCTTCGGACCCCGAGGCACCCCCGAGGTGCGACAGCTCTGAAGGGCGGGGCCTGCTCGAATTCTAGAGGCAGGCCTTTTCCCACCACCTTCAGGTACCCACCCGTCCGTGGTAATAGCGACCAGGCGTGAAAAGGAAGTGTCGGAGCCATCTCCCCACGGGGAACCAGGGGTGAGGTGACGGGATGGGGCGACACCTCAGCCCGTCACTGGGCAGGCTTGGAGGAGGGACTGGCTGAGGGACCTCCTGGGCCTTCCTCCCTGCTTCCTGTTGGAGGAAGCCGATGGCTGAGTTTGGGATGCCAAGCCGAGCCTGCTGGCTGGCATTGCTGGGCCCAGGCGCACCTTAGTATGGGGCGAAGAGCTTAGGCTGTGGCTTGGCCTTTGTCCTGCTAGCGGAAGAGACAGAGTCCAAGGTAGCATTGGACTTCCGATCCTCTGCAGGTGACTTCCACCCCAGGGGTCGAAGACGCCAGTCCCCAAGGGAACATCCGCCAACTTGTGCTGGGTATCCGGTAAAGGTGGATATCCTCAGCCAAGCCAGACGACGCATGGCCACTGCGGCTGCCACCGACCTGGCACATGAGTCCCCAGTGTCTAAAGCAGTTTGGAGCTGCTGTTTGGCCACTGCCCTGCCCTGGTCCCGCACCTGCCTGACCGTAGTCTGCAGATCCGCGGGAAGATGAGGGACGACCTCATCCAGGAAGCCCAACAGGGCATGAGAAAAATGTGCCATGAGGACGGCCGAACTGGCCTGACGAAGGCTGAGAGAGGACGCAGCATAGACTTCGCCCGGCATAATCCAATTTCTTGGATTCCTTGTCGGAGGTTGTCCATCCTAGCATTCCGCGCCGGCGCTGTCGATAACCAACCCCTTAGCAGAGGGGTGTTCCAAACCGGACAGGGAACGGTAGGGACCGCATACTTCCTGGCCATCCTGGCGAAGCACAGGGCAGGAAGCAGGGCGCTGCAAAGCTCCAGGCGGACCCACTATGGCCTCGGCCACGGAAGAGCCTCGTGGGGAATCCCTCGGTCCAGAATCTCCGTGAGGGATACCTGGCCCGTTTAGTGCAGTTCGAGCTTCATCCGGTGGACTCCGAGATGAGCGAAGCAACCCTAGGAAGGACGAAGGGCTATCGTCCACTGACTGTCCTCCTGAGGACTCCAAGTCGATTCGCTTGGAGAAAAGGGAGGAATCATCCTCGGACTTGGAAGAGTCCTCGAAGAGCTGCCTCGGGCCTGAGCCACCCTCCACCTGCCGAGGTTTATCGGGAGTGAGGTGACAGACACCCTATGGGGCAAACCCGAAGCCGACCGAGAACTTTGGTCGGAGCCCCAACTAATAGCTGTGGAGGCGGAGGTTCCACCAAAATCGGTGGGGCAGCTGGAATTGGCCGAACAACGGCCTGGAACAGGCTCTCGGCTACAATGAGGGGTTGTTTCGGCGGCTCGGTGACAGCCACTTAATGGCGGGGAAGGCGACTGGGTATTGTTCAGTCAGAAGAACTGTTGCCACATGAGTTCCTCATACCTCCGGCGCAACTTGCAGAAGCCTCCCTCGTCCGAGGAGGAGGAAGAGGAAGAAGCGGTGGCGCCCGCTTGCAGCGGTGCTGAGACCGAGACCGCCTATGGCGGTGGGACCAGCTGGACCGCGAAGATGTCGGACCGAGAATCTCGGCTAGGCGAGGCGGTGCGGGAGGTGTTGAATCTCCCTCGGTTCGGACGATTCCACCGAAGGCTCCGGAACCGGAGGCACAGACGAGCCGACGGGATCCTCAACTCCCACCGGGGGAACCGGGGAGAGGGGTTCTCAGCTTCTCCAGCCGACAACCCGTCTAACGGGTCGAGAAAAATCTCGACCGCGTCGGCGGGAGTCTCGGTCAACTGGCCTGACGGGGACACCGTGAAGCCAGTGGCCAAAGCTGATGGGTCGACCGAAGTCGACTGTCGACCAGGGGAAGGGGATCTTTCCCGCTCCCAAGAGCGTCGACGGTGAGACTTACTTTTGCTCTTTTTGGACCGAGAAAAAGGTCCAGAAGAAGTTGGACCCTCACCTTTCGTCGAGAGGGTCAGACAGAGCTCCTTAAAAGAAGCCGAATACGAGGCACCGAGAGAGAGCGGGACAAATGCCGCAGCTGAGGTAGAAGCAGCTCGCGCTGCCTCCTCTTCGAGGGCGATCATCTGCTCGAGCTGATCCGCCGAGCCCACCGCCGCGGACACCGCCAATCGGGCCTCTTTAGATTTAACCGGAGGAAATCTTTTCTCGGGACGCCCCAGTTGTAAATGGGCAGCACGGTCTTCGTGGACGTAGGCCGAAAAGGAAGAGCACAGGTCGCAGGCCTGCGGGTGGTGCTCAAGGCCCAAGCAGTAGACGCACGTGGAGTGCGGATCCGTTCGAGACATCTTCTGCCCGCAAGGGCATCTCCGGAAACCGGGAGTCGATGTGTCCATCGCAGCCGCGAGGGAGAGAAGACCGAAGTCTTTTTAGCAAAACTTTTTTATTTTCGAAGATTCGAAGAATTAGGAACCAGTCTTATACGCAGAGCGTTAAGGAGGGAACCTGAGCTTCCAAGCGGTAAGGAAGATCTAGCGTCATGGGGCGGAGCCAAGAGTTTTACCACCCGGATGGGTGGGAGGAGCCAGCTTGAAGACCTTCCGGCAAGATTTAAAGCGGCAAGGAACCTGCCAATAAGTGTGGATGAACAACATATCCATGTCCCTAGAACTCTGAATTCTTTCCTGTGGGAGGAAAGCATATCCCTTCTGAGTGTCCAGCTGGGTCCCTATGAAGGTGAGCAGCTGGGTGGGTTCCGGGTGAGATTTCTTGAGATTTACCAGGAAACCCAGAGACTCCAGTGTGTGTTCTGTGAGGGAAAGATATTTCTTGACTTGGCAAGGAGACTTTGCTACTATGAGCCAGTTGTCCAGATAGGGGTACAGAGTGACATCCAGTCTACTGAGATGTGCTGCTACCACTGCGAGACACTTGGTAAAGACTCTTGGGGCCGAGGACACACCGAAGGGCATTGCGGTGAACTGATAGTGACCCAAAGGAAGTTTGAACCTGAGAAACTTCCTGTGATATCTCCTTATGGGTATGTGAAAGTAGGCGTCCTTTAAGTCAAGGGAGCCCAGCCAATCGGCCTGCTGTAAGGACTGTATGACCAGTGACAGAGTGACCATTTGAATTTGGAGTTATTCAGATGTTTGTTTAAATATCTGAGATCTAAGATAGGTCGCCACTCCCCAGTTTTCTTTTGTGCCAGAAAAAAACTGGATAAAGGCCCTTACCCTTCTCATGGGTGGGGACCCTCTCCACTGCTCGTAAAGCCAGAAGGCTTTGTACCTCCATTTCCAACAGTGGTATCTGTGATGGTGAGAGAGGTCTTGACACCTGGGTACACTTCAGGTCTGGCAGCTGCTTGAACTGTAATGACAGACCCTTCTCCACTATCTTCAGCACCCACCTGTCCGACATGATGAGGGACCAGTGCTGAAGATAGTGAGAGTCTGCCTCCAACCGGAAATGGGGAGGCGACCTGGATACTCACATCAGGACTTAGACTGAGAGGCAGATGGCTGGGTAGAGGTGGCTCTTCTTTGGCCCCTTCTGCCCCTGCCTCTGAAAGACCCCCTGTATTGGCTAAAATCAGATGGGGGATAGGGACTGTAAGGCCTGGGAACAAAACTTCTGCCCCTACCGCCCCTGGGACGGGATCTCTGAGGGGTGGCGAGTTTAGGCTTGGATGAATAGCTCTGCCAGGAGGCCTTGTACTCATCAACCTTTTTCATGTAGTCAGTGGTTCTGTAATCAAACAACATATATTGACCACAGGAAAAATCCATGGCCTTGTTCTGAGTGCCTGTGGTCAGACTGGTTGTTCTAAATCAGGCGAAGCATCTCCTAGATATGGCATGGGCCATCGCCCTAAAGGCTGCATCATTACTGTCATCTGCCATGTGGAATTCGTACACAGTAGCTTCCAAGGCAGTTTTTGACATATCTACCAGCTCCTGCACCATAGAATCTGATCCGTTGTGGGCAATAGCCTGGACAGATTTCCAAAGGGCTTTCTGATAATTGGCTGTGAATACCATGTAAGAAGAAAGCCTGAGAAGCAGGGAAGCTGTGGCATACATTTTCTTTGCTATAAAGTCAATTTTCTTGGAATCCTTGTCAGGGGGAGAGGGCAACAAGGAGACTCCAGCTTTCTCACAAGCTGCCTGCTGCACTATACTCTCGTAGCTAGGGTGTGCTGACAGGAACTCTGTACCATTTTTAGACAATTTATATTTTCTCTCAAGCCGCTTATCAACCCCTAGTACTGAAGTGGGGTGTTGAAGCACCTTCATGGTATTTTTTCTAAATGCATTATAGATAAGGACGACCAGGGTCTTTGAGGATGAAAGACCCTTAATCTCCCTATAATCTTCATCTTCATCGACATCCTGGTTGTGCTCCTGCGTAGGGAGGTCCAGGGTAGCCAGCATATTTCGTATAAATGTAAACATAGAGGAAGGATCCTCGTGGTCACCCGGGGGATCCCCAAGGCGAGGGTTCGGGGACTCCTGGGGCTCAAAGACCTCAAAATCCATGTCAGGGACATCATAAAATTGATCATCATCTGCGTCACCCTCACAGTCTACAGAAAAGAGAA
This sequence comes from Neoceratodus forsteri, assembly GCA_016271365.2. Classification (NCBI taxonomy): domain Eukaryota; kingdom Metazoa; phylum Chordata; order Ceratodontiformes; family Ceratodontidae; genus Neoceratodus; species Neoceratodus forsteri. The sequence goes on along the minus strand of CM057449.1, from coordinate 909,864,061 downwards.
CTGTGGAAGAGTGCTTACCAGCCCCAGTAAAGTGAGGACCCATCTTTTGAAGGGTCTGAAACAGTTGCTATGCTTTTTCCATACTTTGCACTGACAAAGAACCTGCGCAGTTTGTGAGTGTTTTGTTTTTTCTGTATGCTTTAAGCTGCCGGTTGCCTCACTTCTGGCTTTCCCAGGAGCATATCTGTCTTGACAGAATTTCTTTTTAGCCACTTCATCAGAAGCTTGATCAAGCTTCCTTTTTCGTCACTCTTATTATTTTTCAATTTGTGAAGAACTTCATCTTTGGAAGCTTTATTTTTTGACTGGGATCTGGAGGGTTCCTCAGCAGATCTGCTTTGGTATTAGTACTTTTGAATGGCCCCTCGTCGAAAGCCTTTGATTTATCCTCGGCCATAATTAATTATCGAAGGTTTGTCTGCTATGTTCACCAATTTAAGCAAAGCAAACCAGTTCTGGACCTATGAACTCAGTGCAGGTTTCTGTGAAAATGCCTCCGGCCAGTCCTGCCTCAGTTAATAAACTCTGTCTATTACCAGTGCCCTTTTTTTTTTGGTTGTAAAACTGGGTTCTATACCAGTGAAAATCTTAAAAGCCAGTAATACTCAACTGCGCACAGGTGGCTGCTGGACCCTTACAGACAGTCCTGACACAGTTGATACCAAAGTCCAGTAATAAAACAAAAAAGGTTTCCTCGTAATTGCCAATCTAGAGAGAAAACCCCCAGGCACTGTTTAAGTTTGAAATCTACTGCAGGTGCCTCGCGGTAAATCCCGTGAGGTCGGAGGTAAAAAATAAGGCAACTGTCCCTAATTCGACGGTTCCCACAAGAATTTAGCCAAAAATGAAGGAAACAGTCGAAAATAAACACCCACGATAAAATTAGGCTTTAAAGTAAATAGTCGCAGTAAAAATAAAGTCTAAATAGCGCCGTTGTGCTAAAAATAACAAATTTGCACAGCGCTAATGAAAAAGTAACATTTTTCACTCAGCACACTAACAGAAATAATTTATGAGGAAAACTTTACCCAGATAAGCACTAGGAGGATGTCAACAAAGAAAGTTGGGAGACACCTCAGAGGCAATATGCTCAGTCCAGCGGAGAAAACAATTCTGAAGCAGTCAACAGCTCTGACTCAGTTCACACCCCCTGCTGTCTTTTGACTGGCTTGGCCCTACACTCATTAAATCTCTCTTAAAGGCACACCTCCGGGGAAACTACACCTAGCCAGCTAGGTGCAAAAAAGTTACTGATGCTAAAGGACTCCTGGGGTAAGAAGGTACAGTTAAAGAAGTTAAAAAAAATGTTGAAACTCTACATGCTAAAGTACTGACAAGTGACACGGTGGCTTCTGGTAATACAAGAAATTGTGAAATGCTTTAAGATAAAAAAACGTTCATTTTGTTGGGACACCTGACATAATTTTTTTTTTTTCCCACTTGCACTTTTTGGTCCCCTACTTCTCCAGTTCCAGTCCCCCCTGCAATTCAGGACCACTAGGCCCCTCCTGATTCCTCCTATCCTCCAATCACAGTCACTCACCTCCATGGAGTCTTGGCTTCACCCCCAGGTGGAGCCAGGGTGGGGGGAGTCCCCCTAGAAATCATGTTGCATCAGGCAAGGGCTCATGTCAGTGAGGCACAGAACCTGGATTTGTGCCGCGGACCGTCTTCATCACAGAGGTGCTGGGATCGCGGTAATTTATCCCGTTACTGTCCCCAGGAACATCGCGTGTAGGACGGCAAGGCATGTGCACAGAGCATGCCATCATCACGATGTTCCTCCCTCCCAGTCCTTCGTTCTTCTCCAAGCGCAATGCCATCTGTGTGCACCCAGGTGGCACTGTTGCAGCGGAGCATGAAGGCCCCTTCCCCCAAGAGGAGGAGAGCATCCTGTGGGACACTCAATCCTCCACTCCCCAGCCGTCCCCCACCAACCCAGGCTCACTCCAGAACTTGGGTTGCAGGCATCATGAGTGGTAGTGCTACTGCTGCGCCAACAGGCCGGCCTGATACAAACTGCCTTTCAGTTATGTCAGGTAAGCTGTGCAGACATGTTGAGGCATTTTTTTAATACCCAATCTAAGCCAAAAGATAATCTTCTGTATATTTTTCCCTGGTGGCCATTTTCATCAATCAGGCCAAAGCCTTTGATTCATTGTTCCATTCACTGTTCCTGGATATGTTGAGCTCTGCTAGCCTCTCAGCTCCCGCTGTTGACTGGTTCCATTCATAACTCTTGGATCATCAACAGTCAGTAGGAGGCACCCACTCCCCAACCTCCCTATCCAGGCCGGGTTCCCATAGGGCTCCATTCTGGGGGGTCCAATCCTTTTCTCATCTTCTTAAATGAACTACCCTCTGCCTGTGCCAACTCTCATTCACATGTATGCAGATAACACAGATGTCTACACCTCTGGTCCCTCAACTGCATCTGTGGAAGTCTTGCTCTAGCAAGACTTTCATAAGGTTCTGTGCTGGATCCAGTCCAACGAACTCCAGATCAACACAAAAAAACTGTCTATAACCTTTGGTACCAGCCAGAAACTGTCCAAGCTCACCCCCTCTCCATCTTCTCCACAATGGATGACACCATGATTGATACAGTCCCAACTTTCAAGCTCCTCGGTGTGCGACTGAATAGAAGACCTGACATTTTGACCCACACTGACGTCATCTATGTTAAACTCCACCACAAACTTAGTGCCTTGTACTGCAATAAGGAATGCCGTACTACAAAGGTCCACCACGAGCTGGTCACCAAAATGGTTCTCCTGAGTTTTGACTATGCAGATGTTATCTATGGCATCTCCCCTTCAAGCTCCCTTGACAGACTGGACACCCTCTGAAACACTTTCTGCTGCTTTGCTACCAACTCACCCTCCTGTACACACAAATGCTTCCTGTATTTCTCCCTATCCATCCTCCCTCTCACCTCATGTCACCAGTCCCACTGCGCTTCCTTCACCTCAAAATACTTGTTTGGGTCACTCCCCTCCTACCTATCGAGTCTCCTCTCCCCTATCCCCTTCCCTCCTCCTCCTCCTGCTCCTTGAACTCTAGGGACCAGCCCACCTTCTCCCTTTTCCACCCACACTCCTCAGTTGGGAAATCTGCTCATGCCGCCTCCCCCTCCATCTGGAACCATCTACCCTCCTCCATCCATCTCTCCCCTTTCCTCCATTAGACGCTAGCTAAAACTTCTCCCCCCCCGCTCCTTCCAACCCTCTTCCTGAACCCTTTCTTATCATTCCCTGCACAATGCACTACCCCTTAACTGTCCCTTCCCCCTGAACTCATAGTTCTGGCAATTTCAGTGAAGTTTAACACCTTGTTTTGACTCCTGCTCTCTGCACCAGCTCAGCCTCCCTTCATACTGACACTATCCACTTTTTGAGTGTGCTTAATTTGCACAGATGGTTTGTATGCTAATTTATTTGTCCTCCATATGCAATGTTTTGTCATATTGTCTGTACTGCACTCAACTTATGCACTTTATACGTCACCGTCCTTGTAACCACATCACCTGACTGGCTGTACTTCTTTGTAACTGTGTTCTCCCCTTCGCCCCAGGTCACACCTGGAAATTAGCCTCTCCTGGTTACCAATTTTTAAATAAATAAATATTGTTAAGGTCTATAGGGTCTCAAGTAAACAAAATAAAAAAAGAAATACAAATGGAAACTTACAAACAGCAGCAAAAACAAGCAATACAAACCAAATTGCAACTACGGTATCGTATGTGTTCTTGCATTTGAAACCAACAGGGAACTACGTTGAAAATAGCCAGATTCAATGGAAATACAGAATACAAGGACATTAAATTTAAAATGTTTGCTGATACATGTTTTGTGTCACAGCAAAAAAAATTCTCACCTTTAAAAAAAAGTTTTTGAGACAGGTGGAACTTTTTCACTCATGAAACCAGTCCAAGTGTCGTGTTCGACTGGAGGGAAACACCTATGTGTTCTTCTGTGTGGACCAGTTTTTGGAACTCCTAAAAACAAAAAAAAAAAAAATCAAAACCTAAACCTTCTTCAAGTACTCTCAGTGCGGATAATTCCTCTGAAAAATCTGGGCTTTCTGGGAGGTTGGAGGCCTCCTCTGTTGATTTGGTTATTGCGAATGTGCTTGCATCCAATCTGAAGAAGCCCCCATAATATAATGAATTTTGGACTGGAATATGAACAGCCTGCAATTTGTGACATCATTATACCAGATGTGTAGTTAGATTTTGTTCCTCTGGTTGATATGAGGTTTGCAGGGGTGTTAACACAATACTGAGAGGTGTGCTACCTGTACTGTAGCACCTTCACCTTCATATGCTCCATGTGGGATTCAGAAAAAGCCACTAGCTGAGCTAGAAAATGTTAGAGAAGTGTAAATAGCACAGGTCTACATGGAAGCTCAGTTACACGATACTGAACACTAGATGACCAAATTGTCGTGAAGGAACACAGGGTCAGATGGTGGAAGGGTTAAATAACAATGTTATTTTCTTTCTCATATTCATCCCTCCCCACGAAGGCAAATTCCTTCCTTAACTGGCTAATTTAAGCCATCATTGTAACATGGGATAACAAATGAGGCTAAAATGGAGACACACAGTGGTTGAAATGCATCAGGTGACCAAAATGGAGCGAGGATTAATCAAGCAGTAGAGCCCGCTGTTGGAGTGCTGAGACTCGCCACTAGAGAAGCAGTAAGTGATGGGTGAAATAGCGAGGTAGTACACACAGATAACCACTACAGTAAGCGCTGCAGAACAGTATAAAATGAGGAGATCTCCCACCCACCCCCAGTGGCCATTGTAATCGCACAGTGATAAGGAGCGAGGTAGAAAGATGGATAATTGCATTACCACTTTTTAGTTGTGTGGAGTGAAAGGAATAATTCGTTGGGTACATGATGAGTATGGGCATAGCGCAGAACAAAGTAGCAGCACTGCAGCCTCGCTGAATGTACTGACCGTGAAGCAGTTAAGCATGGTGCACAGGAGTAGTGAGAAAGTAGTAAAAGACATATTATCAGAGGTAAAAGAACAGAAAGTAGTAGCAGAGGAAGAAAAACCATTGCAAAGTAAAGACATACAAGAAGAACAACAAGCTGGAAGGGTAGGGGGCAAACATGGGCAGAAAAAGAAAAACATTGTGAATGTAGAACAACAGGCACAAAAAGGCAAGGGACGGCATGTAGTTCTTAGCGAAGAGGAGTTAAACATTCTAGAGAGGAAAAAGGTGCAAGTGAACATGCACAAAAATACTGCGTGGGCCTGTAATGTCTTTACGGATTGGCTGAAAGCAAATGACATTAACATAGATATAAAGTTCTATGGGTCTGTCCGGATGGAGCAGAGAAAGCATTATAATGTTAGCTCTTATATCGCTATTTGGGTGGGCCTACATAGGTATATAAGCAGCGTTGATGTGAAGAGACACTTTAACATCATGAGTGATGCAGAATTCATAGGAGCAAACAATGTCTTTGTAGCCGTGCAGGGTTTTATGTAACTGATTAACAGTTTTTTTCTTGGGACAATACTAACTGTACAGAAAATATTTATATAGGTTTTCTAGAAGTGTTATGTTTGTTAAAACACAGTGATTCAAGTGCTATGCATTTTCACAATGTTTTAGAACTTTTATGAGCAAAACGCTAATCAATTTTTAGAGTTAAATAAAACCCTGCCGTGCTCAAAGGATATAGACAATCTGGGCAAGATGTCACGTGCCACCAACCTAAAATCTCTGAAGCAGACCTAATAAAGATTCGGTCCTCCGAGAAACTCAGTCCAGAGTCTCCGTATGGGCTCATTCGGAGACTCTGGTTTGAGATCCAGCTGGGGCTCACACGCAGAGGGAGAGAGGGGCAAAGACAATTGAAACAGAACTTGTTTGTCATCAAAGAAGGCGAGCATCAGGGTTGAAAAATCCCCAAGTCGAGTCCGGGGCGCACAAAAAGCAACTAGGACTTGACACTACAGCCCTTTTAAGCCGGCCGGACTTGGCTATATTTACTTCCCCAAACGACCTCAAAGTTTAAATAAATGACAAGGCGGTGTGCACTGGCCCTTTAAGTGAATGCCTCCCCTCTGTTCTCGTGATCAAGGTGCTGCTGTGTACCGTAGACTGCTGCCTCGGCTGGTGTGGCAGCAGCCTGCTCGGGGGGATCTGTGGCACCCTGCTGGTAGTCTGAGCTCCTGTGCTCCTCTTCACGCCACCTCTCTCTCACAGCAGCCAATTAAGAAGCGCGACGTGGAATTGGCGGTTTGACACGCAACTGCACGCACCGCACAGAGAGAGAGGGGGAAAGAGCAGTCGATATCAGAGTTGTGTGGACGGTGGTAGCCTAACTTGCAGAACAGTTATATTTAATCGAGCAGACTGCAGAGCGTGGATCTGTGTAAAAAGGAGCCAGGAGTCCGCTGGCGGTCGCCGTTCAGAGCTGCTGGTCTGGAGAAACAGTAGAGCCGTCGGAGCCCTAAGCCTATCGTAACTAGGTACTGCCTCGCAAATCGGTGCCGATCCTGAGGAGAAGAGGAGAGACTTCACTAGAGCTAGTAGAGGAGAGCAGTGAGACAGTGCAATGACTCTAGGAGAACTAAGAGAGGGAATCAGGATTCATTGGGTAAGGGTGTATCTCCCTCCCCTCCAAGAATTGTTAGCAACAGCCCGTTTATTTAGAAGGAGGATCCATCTTGTCGTCAGTCATCTGACAGGAGCCTGGAGGTAAGGAGTTTGACACGGGGGGGGGGCCGCTGAGCAGACTGGGTGCCAAGATAACGCCATTACATAATAATTGGAGCCCCCCATTATTTAAAAATTAAATCTGACTTGTTTAAAAAAATAACCAGAGAGTCCCTGTTGTGTTGAGGAGTGTGTGAACTGTGAGTGCATTCATGTGAAGGAGAGGGAGTGGGGATAAAATGCATTTCAGCTCTTTCCATAGTTCTGCTGACCAGAGCTCAAGGAAGTCATAATATCCACAGGCAGGGCACCAGTGGGTGAACAAGAACAGAAAAGTATTTCTGGTGGCTAGCAGTCCCTCCCGCCCTGATCCATCAACTGATATAATAAAAGTGTTCCTGGTTGCTAGTGGTCCCTCCTCATCCGATATAATAAAACATTTTCTGGCTCAGATTGGGGACGGGGAAGTGGGTGATGTGGCTCTGCCTGTCAGGCTGGGGGGGTCCATAGACCACCACTAGGGACAGTTTAGTTTCTGACAACCCAGTGAATTGGGATGGGGACCACTAGCTACCAGGGAGATGGCATTAGTGTTACATACATAGATACATAGAAATGTGATGGCGGAAAAGGACCACCAGGCCCACCCTAGTCTGCCCACTTGTCTAGTTCTCTGCTAGGACATGCCTTCCCCCTCACCCGCCCCACCTCAACAATTCCTTGTGTCTATCTCGAGCTCTTTTGAAGCATTCCACTGTTTCCAATCAACTTCTCAGGGAGTGTGCTTATAAAAAATGGGAGACTATGGCTTTTTAGTTAAAAAAAAAAAAAAGATGTACAAAGTATTGGAGTGTACCCAGAGACCGTGTGTGTCTGCCTTACAGCACTGCTTCAGCGATCTCAATATAAAAGGAAAGTGGGGGTTCACTGGTGCATGCTGGATTGTGAAACTTAATTTAGAGCCAAGCATATAGTCTTGAATCCAGCCTGAGAGCTGTGAATAATTTGGCTTGTAGAGGGCTACCTGTTGCTTCCTGTAAGAAATGACGAAAAATTTGCTTTAGTAAAAATGTAGTGGGGAAAAGAAAAAAACCTGTGACTTACTAATGCCTGCCACGGACTTATGGACCAAAAGTAATATAAGTCCTGGACTTACGGCCTCCCCAAAAATTTTTCAACCCCTGAGCATGGACAAGAGTTTCTTGCACTTGCCTTTAATAAGAAAACAAAAAATCATGGCCAAGTGAACGAGTTCAATAAACAAGCTCTCAGAGGTGTACTGCATAGTAAACCTGGACGCAGAGACTGTGTTGTCTCAATGTACAGAGAGTACATAGAGAGATGTCTTGTGAACGCTCCAGCTTTGTATCTGCACCCCCTAAAACTAGATCATAAGAGTGCACAGCAGAAAGCGTGTTGGTACAGCAGGCAACCAATGGGTAGAAACTAACTAGGAGAGCTCATGCCCCAAATTTCCGCCGATGCAGAGCTCAGTGCCCGGTATACGAGCCACAGCATTCGCAGCACAGTGGTACACTTACTTGTTCTGTTCCTGAATGTAGCATTGTTACAGGAATAGAATTTAGAATAGAACTACTGTAACGCAGGTTAATTTAATTCTTTGCTGTTGTGCTGCTATTGAATTCCCGATTCTGCCCGCTCCTTTTCTGAACCGATTCCCCCCCCTTACCTATTTAACCCGCGTCTCTCTCCTTTCCTGCAGAGCCGTACCCCCCTTCCCCGAGGAATCCGGAGGTCGTGAGGGCCACCAGAAGCTCTCCCCTGTATCGCTGGAACAGGATCCCTGCTGTGAAGCTGCCCAGGTACTGAGTTCAATCCTGGGAGCAGCTCGCCTGATTGCGGCCGTTGGTCCGTTGTGAAAGCGCAGGTTTTGCCCCGCTGAACGCTATGCGTTCAGCTCCCCACCGCCCCCACCACCACCCTTGGTCGGCACTCATTTATAGTGAGGATTGGTCACATGATTGTGAAAATAACCTATCAGCCCACTTCACCAGCTGCAGGTTATACCGGATCACCTCTAGTGGCCACTCTTCCCAACCACCTATACTTCGCCCTCCCTATATTAACAATGCTATCCCTGTTACTGCCTGTCCTCATTACTTCTATGAACCTACCGCTGGCTCACCCACCCAGAGAAACCTAATCTATATTGCAGCATCACTTCCAATCATCCCAGCGTTAAGTATTATGACACTAAAGTACCACCAAGCCCCCCCACCCAAGCTTAAATGACCCTACCTGCCCCTACCCACCCCCATCTCTACTAACAATCTCATTCACACACAATACACGCTGTACATCTGCACTCCTTCCTCTCAGAACACAGCCCCCTACCCCCCGTTAGCTCCCAGTCAGGCTCCCAATCACCCGTCACCCTGTTAACCAGCGTCATTTCCAATCTCCCTGTCCCCACCACTCACGTTAACAGACTCACAGCTTCCCAGTCTCTACATCACTCGCCCAAACTTCACAGGTTAGCTCTTCTGTGGCACACCCACCTCCTATTGCTACTATCTGGTAATATTCACCCCAACCCTGGACCACCCCACACAGCGGTCTCATCTAGCAGCCCACATGGTAGTCTCCTGCTGGCTACTCTTAATATATGCAGCCTCCCAAAAAAAAAAAAAAAAAAACTCACCCCCATCCAGGGCTGGATTGCCCAGCACTCACCCGACATCCTAGCTCTATCTGAGACATGGCTCTCTGATAGAATACCCAATGGAGCTGTCTCCCTCAGTGACTACACCATCTTCTGTGCAGACAGGACTAGCAAGACAGGTGGTGGCTGTGCCATCTATGTTAGATCCTCGCTAAACACCATAGCGGTACATACTCCGCCACCCAAATATGGTGCCCAAACCCTCACAGTCAAACTCAGCCTGGGCCCCAAAACCATCCACATCACAGTGGCTTATATCCCCCCTAGCAACCAAAAACTCGCTTTTGAATCGATCCTCCACAGTATCTCCCACCTCCCCCCCCCAGGAGTGAAGTCATCCTACTGGGAGACTTTAATGTCAATTGGCTATCAGCTGCCTCATCCAACTGCAAGACACAGCCCTTGCCTACGATCTTACCCAAGTCGTCAACTCCCCAACCAGAATGGATCATAGAACAGGGACCTCAACCCTTATAGACCTCATCATCACTAACAGGCGTCAGAATCTCTCTCAAGTCACTGTGCTCCCTGACTCAATTAGCGACCATTCCCCTGTGACCTGCTGGTGGTTGGCTAAAATCTCCCCTGCCCCCCCAAAGACACCATACATAGGCGACTTAAAAAAGGAAACCTAGCGCGTCTCAAAGCTCACCAAGCCTCCAGCGACTGGTCCCCCATTCACACCGCTCAGTCTGTAGACATGGTACTCTCCTACTTTATAGCCATCTTCAATGAGGCCTGTGACATTTTCGCACCCTTCACTAAACAAGTAGTGAAAACCAGATGCACACCTTGGATCTCACAACTACTACTTGACCAGCTTCACCCAGGGACAACCTATGGCACAAGGCCCTAGACTCCAAACTCCCACAGGATAGGCAACTTTACAAAGAGGCCCGTAACAAATGTACCTCGGCTATACAGCAAGCCAAAGCTGCATACTATCAACAAACCCTAACCTCCTCCTGGGGCTCCAGTAAACAATTCTGGAACAATATCAAGGAACTCAGTGGGAAATCACACTCCCCTACCCCTGCTCAACTCATAGTAAATGGGGATTCCACACAGGACCCTATTGCTATCGCTGAAGCCCTCAACTCTTCCTTCTCGGACCTCTCCATATACTACTACCAAACTTCTTCAACCCCCCCCACCCACCACCCCCGACACCTCGAACAGCAACAACACAACACCCTTTAGACTAAAAGTCATCTCCTGCTCCGAGGTAAAACGCTATCTCTCCAAAGCCCTGGCTAACGTTCGCTATAGCAATGACTCCCTGGATCTCAAACTCATTCGGCTGACCTTGGATGTGAAACTACCCCATCTCACAAAAATTCTCAACCTGTCACTATGCCTTAGTTAATTCCTTTCAGCCTGGAAGAGATCCGTAATCACCCCTATTCTGAAGGGCCGCGGCCCCACAGTCACAAGCAACTAAAGACCAATATCAATCCTACCACCCCTCTCCAAAGTCCTTGAAAAGATAGTATCTGATCAGCTTACTGACTACCTAACCAAACACAACCTACTTTGCCGAGAACAGCATGGATTCTGGAGGGGCCACAGTACCGTCACCGCCCTTATTGAACTCACCTCATTCATCCATGAGGCCCCAGACCAAGGCTCCGTGGCTGGGGCTATTTATGTGGATCTGACCAAGGCTTTTGACTGTCAGTCATGAGCTACTGCTCCATGCCCTTCCACACCTCAACCTTGTGCCTGAGGTCACTGCCTGGTTCAAAGACTACCTCTCAGGTGAACACAACAAGTCAAGATCAACATAACCCTCTCCTCATGCAAACTAGTATGCTCTGGTGTCCTGCAGGGGTCCATACTTGGCCCCCTACTTTTCCCTCTCTTTTTAAACTCTCTCCCAAAGTCTTGCAGTGGTCGCTTGCTACTCTACCCTGATGATGCTGTAGTGTTCTGGAAACACCCTCAGCCTAGCTCTCTCCAACTAGCCCTGCAGGACTTCTTTAGGGAGCTAGAATCATGGTTCTCTGAACACCGCCTTATAATCAATTACAAAAAAACAAAGTCCATGCTCTTTGCGCACCGACAAAGCCCCCACTGTCATGCATCCCTACTAGTAAAAAAAACTCTCATGGCTCTCCTCTAGAACAGGTTTCATGTTTTAAATATCTCGAAATCACATTAGACACCTCCCTCTCCTACCATAATCACATACAGCTTATCTCCTCTTCTGTCAACGCTAGATTGGGGATACTTTACAGGCTTAAAACACTGCTTACCTCCCCAGGCCATGCATCTTGCGGTCTCCTCCTCTATCCTTTCCTTGGTGGACTACGGGATAGTCATTTATGGATCTGCTGATCCAACCGCCCTACGCTGCATCAACACTGCCCTTAACAAAGCTTGCCGCCTAATCACAGGCTGTGACAGGTTAACACATACTTGTGAGCTTTATACACTGACTAGTTGGCTTAACTTCCAAGGAATGCTAAAGTACCACACCTGCGTCCTTGCCAAAAAAATACAACTCCAGCTAACACCCATCGGCCTCCACCCGATTATCAGCGCAGCCCCCTACAGGCGGACTAAAAGGCTCACAGCCAACACTTCCCTCCTTGTCCCCCACTGTAGAACATCTCTTGGGCAAAGATCATTCCGCTACCACGACCCACTATGGCTTATTAACCTACCGCCCCAATCTCCATTACCCATAGTCTCTCCCTATTTAAAACAGGTCTCAAAACACTACCTCTTTGACTCGACATTATGTGACTTTTTCCTTTGGTGCCAGCCCTCCTCTCCTGTCCCTTACACTCCTTCTCCCCTGCCCAGATATTTGACTCGGGGTCACTCTAGATCCTACGAAACTGCATCCTGCACTTTTCTGATACAGGACATCTTGTATGTCCCTAGTTACTGTTACCATCTAAATAAGATTAAGCTATGACTGCATAACCCTGTACTGTTACTTTAATACTGTATGTGTATGTTTTTCATTACTGTAAGTGTATTTCTTTTTTACTTTGTAACTGACGTGGAGCCTTTGCAAAAGAGTCTATGACTCAAAGGATTGTAATTCCGATTCTATTCAATAAACAAATAAACAAACAAACAAACAAACATATACTTTCTGAGGCTGGTCTCACATCAAGAGAGATCATGTCTGTAACTGGACATCGATGCAAGACCAGTCTAAGACGCTACTGGTCTCCATCTAACAAAGAGAGAAAAAAGTGGTCCACTATATTATCATCGCCCGACAGTAGTAGCGCAGTGGAGAGAGAGAGAGAGAGAGAGACACACCGTCTGGAAAAGAAACATAGAAACATAGAAGTTGACGGCAGATAAGGACCGCAAGGCCCATCCAGTCTGCCCATTTCTTTTTCTACCTTATAAATGTGCCATCGGCCTTTGCTCTGTCAGTGACCTATCTATTCATAGTCATTTGTATTGCTCCCTTATGCCTATCCCATGCCTGTTTGAAGCCCTGCACTGTATTCATAGCCACCACTTCTTGTGGTAAGCTATTCCATGCATCTACCACCCTTTCTGTGAAAAAGAATTTCCTCACATTCCCCCTTAATCGGCCTCCCTCTAATCTCATGCTGTGTCCTCTTGTCCTGCTATTTTTCTTATATTTAAACATGTTAGACTCTTTCACCTTGTTTATGCCCTTAAGGTGTTTAAATGTCTCGATCATATCACCTCTCTCCCTCCTTTGCTCAAGGGTATACATATTGAGCTCCGTTAATCTGTCCTCATATGTCTTCTGATGCAGTCCCTGCACCATTTTGTTGCCCTTCTCTGGACTGCCTCAATTTGGTTAATGTCCTTGTGAAGGTGTGGCCTCCAATACTGCACGAGTACTCCAGATGGGGCCTAACCAATGTCTTGTACAGAGGGATTATTACCTCCTCTTCGACTTGTGATACCCTACTAATACACCCTAACACCCCCTAGCCTTACCTACTGCTTTAGAGGTCTGCTTGGATGATTTCAGGTCATCAGTGGTGATGATGCCCAAGTCTCTTTCTTCCTTTGTGACTGCTAGCAACTCCCCTCCCAGCCTATAGGTGGCTTCAGGGTTTCTCTTCCCTATGTGCATGATTTTGCACTTCTTTGCATTAAATCCAGTTGCCACTCTTCTGACCATTTTGCTAGTTTATCCAGATCTCTTCTCATTCTGCCCACCCCATCTGGATCATCTACTCTGTTGCAGATCTTGGTGTCATCTGCAAACAGACAAGCCTTACCCTCTAGTCCATCTCGAGGTCACTAATGAAGATGTTGAATAGGACTGGCCCCAGGACTGATCCCTGAAGTACCCACTTGTGACTTGCATCTCTTCTGACTGTATACCATTTACCACCACTCTCTGTTTTCTGCCAGTCAACCAGTTTGCCACCCAGTTGACCAACTTCTGACCCACCCAGGCCTACCTAGCTTATTTATCAATCTTCTATGTGGAACAGTGTCAAAAGCTTTGCTGAAGTCAAGGTAAGCGACATCAACTGCTCCCCTTGGTCCACCATTCTGGTTACCCAGTCAAAGAAATCTATGAGATTAGTTTGACAGGACCTTCCTTTGTAAACCCATGCTGTCTTGGATCCTGGCCCCTATGGATTCCAGGTGTTGCACTATCCTTTCCTTAAGGAGTGCCTCCATAATCTTGCCCACTACTGAGGTAAAACTGACTGGTCTGTAGTTCCCGCCTCCTCCCTGCTACCACTCTTGTGGAGGCGGGATCACATGACCCTTCTCCAGTCTTCTGGGACCTCTCCTGTGCTCAGAGACTCACTAAACAATTCTGCTAATGGCTCTGCTAGTTCCTCCTTTAGCTCCTTAAGTACCCTGGGATGTATGCCATCAGGTCCCATTGCCTTATCACCCTGAGCTTATGGCTCTTGTAGGACCCTTTCTTTTGTGAGGGAGTAGTGCTCACCTCCCTCCCCCTGTGTCCATGATGCTGAGCTGTGGGCCCTGCCCTACCTTCTCTTCAGTAAATACTGAGCAAAGTATCTATTTAGGATAGATGCCTTTACAGGGTCCTCCTCCTCACATGCTCCCTTTTCTCCATTAAACTTAGCAATACCCCCTCTGGACTTTCTCCTTTCACTAATGTATCTATAGAAAGTCTTGTCACCTTCTTTTACTGTTACGTGCTAGTGTTTCCTCAGTTTGGGACTTTGCCTGCCTTACTGCCTTACCTGCTTCCCTTAGGGCAGTTTGGTATGCCTCCCTATCTTCATCCGCTGTGTTCCCTTATATTTCCTGAAGGCCAGCCTTTTGGCTCTGACCTTTTCTGCTACTGTATTTGAGAACCAAAGTGGTTTCCTTCTTCTTTTGCACTTCCTTTTCTGTCTAACACAATGGGATGTTGCTTCAAGTATTGTATCCTTAATGCTTGCCCGCGTTGCCTGTACCTCCTCACCTGTGTTTCTTTTTGCCAGGGCTAGCTACTCTGTTGGCCATCTTATCAAAGTCAGCTCCTCTAAGTCCCATATTTTGTCCTTGGAATGGGACGATTTAGATGTAGTAGCCAAATTGAACCATACCATGTGATGGTCACTGGCCCCCAGGTGGCCTTCTACCTGGAGATCTGTGATCCCTTCTTTGTTAGTCAGTACTAGATCTAGGATAGCCCTGTCTCTTGTGGGTTGCTGTACCAGTTGTTTGAGGCCCTCCCCCTGCAGGGAATCCACTATGAGTCTAGTTCTGCAGATGTTCCTGCTGGTATTGACCAATCTGTATCTGGCATGTTGAAGTCTCCCATTATCAGAACCTCCCTTTAGCTGTCATGTTTTGTATATCTTCTAACAGTAATGTGTCTATGTCCTCCCTCTGGTCTGGGGCCTGTAGACAACCCCAGTTCTTATGGCTGTCCCATTTCCTGTTTCAGGGTGACCCACAGTTCTTCTGGCTCCTTATGTGTATTCTGAATTTCTGTAGCTTTGATATTTTCATTAACATACAGGGCCACTCCTCCCCCTTTTGCACCTCGGTCACTTCTAGACAATACATAGCCAGGTACTGAAGTCTCCCAAGTGTGGTTACTGGTAAACCACGTCTCACTAATTGCTACTATGTCCAGTTTAGCCTCTGACATTGTGCCTGCAGGTCTGGGATCTTATTTCCCAGGCTGTGAGCATTTGTGTACATGATTTTCCATTGGCCAGATTTTGGTGTGTTAGTTGTTGGGTGAAGTTTGGCATTACCCCTGTGCATCGTGTGGGAGACAAACCTTTTTCTTACCTGGTGATGCAAATGAGCAGCAAACAGCGCTGAATTCCTGTTTGACCACTAGCTGAGGGGAGGGTGTTCTTCCCATTCGATGTATGGGGTGCTGCCCCTCTCCCCATTTGCTAGTTTAAATATTCTGCAAAGACGTCAAACTTCTGCCCCAATGCACTGACTCCCTCTTTAGTCAGATGCAGTCCATCAAATTTAAAGAACTTTCGCTCCCAGAACTGTTGCCAGTTCCCTACAAATCTGTGTCCTTTTTCCTGGCACCAGTCCTTGAGCCACGTGTTTAGCTCCCCTATCTCCCCTTCTCTGACCTTCTGTCCATCTGCTCCCTTCTCCCAGACTGGCAGGATCTCAGAGAAGGAGATGCCAGACGAAATAGATGATAGTTTGTCACCCAGCTTAGTCAGGTGTTCCTTGGTCTCCACAACTGACCGGCTGGCGAGATCATTAGTCCCTATGTGTACTAGGACATCAATGTTTTCTCCTGCTTTGTGAACAATTTTAGCAATGCGGTCAGTGTCTCTCCATGCTGATGTACCTGGGAGACATCTGACCATCACCCCTGGCTGGAGATGGGTATCAACTCCTCGAATCATGGAGTCTCCTATGATCAGAAGTTTTTTGGATTTCCTTTTGTGCTTGTTTAGTTTTGGTTCCTGATTTGGGTGAGTATTGTTGTGCTAGCTCCTGTGCCGCAGTGTCCTGCTCTGCAGTGTCTTCTGCCTCTTTATTTGATTTCAGAGATAGAGGCAGATACCTGTTTGTAGTGTTTATATGGTTTTGGAGGTAATGTGTTGGAGAGCAGAGAGTGATGGGGCACCTGATTTGCTCCTCCTAACCACCTGCCAACCTCCTGGACCAACTACCCTCTGAGTCGAGGTTTTTCTGTTGGATGCTGGGGAAATGGCGGGTGGTTCTTATAATGTATTTCCTCTTCAATATGAAATTTGAGGCGTGCAATCTCTGCCCATGCTGCCCGGAGCTGAGACCTAAGATCTCCAAAGGCCCAGCATGTAGGACAGTGTCCTAAATCCTGTAAGACTGTCCTTCTGAAAATTGTTCCACAGTACCTGCAGTTAATGAAATCCATTCCAAATAAGTTGCTGGGTTTGTAACCTAGTCAGAGTAATTAGAAGGAAAAAAAAAAAGGAAAAAAATGCAAGTAATGGTTTAATTGTGCTTTGTTTAACTTGTTATAACAAGTTAAATTACTAGTGCCCCTGTAAATGAGATCACCTTGTGGAGGCCCCACTGATCCGCCCCTTCCTGCTCTGCCACAGGAAATGTCACAACTGTGGTACCCTATAAAAGGAGTGTAGCATGGGGTGGGTGGCTGGGCCCTTCCCCTGCCTAAAAAGAAGAAGAAGGAAGTGGCAGGACAGCACAAACTGGAGAGGACAGAAGAAATAGTGAGAGTAGTACTACAGCAACGCTTCCAAAGTCATTGGGAACAGCAGGTACAAGAGACCAGAGTACCAACAGTGACCTACCGGACCCGACCCCGACAGCTACCTGGAGTCTGTCAGGAAGCAGCAACACTGACGAAGCTGGCAGTACATCGTGCAGACACAGAGAAATGACATGGAGCACAGGAGACCTAGCACACCGCGTATGTCAGTACAGCACAAGCAATCCATTTCAGCTCCAGAATTTTACAATCAATCAATGGGCCGGTAACTTTTTGTTATCAAGCACCGAAAGAGCGAGTGAACGAGGGTGCCAAAATCGGAACTAGTAGAGACCACAGCACTGATAAGTAGACAAACATGTGACGGCCAGAAAACGTAGGAAGACATGTAAATCAGGCAGACCGCGATCCGAAAAGACTCAAAATAGTGGCAAACCATACAATAGAATGCAAGTTTCTTAAGTTTTGTACATGTTGATATTAACAGACACCGAATTAGCACAGTAATCTTCGAGTGCACAGTAAAAACGAATCATGTTGTGTTTGTAACAAATAAATGACTGCAATATTAATAAATGTTATTTTTCAAAGCAAAGTACGTGTCAGAAATTATTGCACCACTCAGTCGATGTGTACCAATATTATAAGAGAACGCTTGTCACATAATGACAATATTGTTCAGCGCTACCCGTGTTACAAGCATATTAATCCCCTCCAGCGTAGGGCTCTTCCGGTGGATTAATGCCCAGTGGGTGGTTGGAAGCACTTGGCCTGTGACCTCGTGCACCCCCCCCACACCCCAACTGGGCATTAATACACCAGTAGAGCCCTCTTCTGTCTGGGATTAATGCTTAAATATATCAACTTGCCCCACAAAAATGGGGTTGTACTGCTGCTCTAATTTAAAATTGCACATTTTTCCCTTTTTTTTGTTGCAATGACACTGCGATGAGTGGGACGAAATGCTGGTTGCATAAGGATTTTATTAATTAATCCATAAAAAAAAAAAAAAAAAAAGTAACCTTTTCTCATGGTTTATGCCAGAACATGGGATTGTGACCACTCTGCAACTTAAAGTTAACATATATGTATTTTGAAATTCAGCTACATAAAACCAATAAACTAAGTAAAAAATAAAATCCCTTAGAAACTTAAGGAGATGATAAGACTTTGAGGAGTGAACCACACTGCCCTGCAAGCCAACCTGTTGAAGCGAATAGATACATAGAAATTGCCGGCAGATAAGGACCACTAGGCCCATCTAGTCTGCCCACAAACCACCCCAAAGGAGCAGAGGCAGCTACTATAGAGATTCCAACACCCCAACCACACGGTGCCGCGATACAAAAAACGAAGCGCAAATCTGAGTACATTAAAAAGCTAGATGTCATTGTTCACCTTGGGACAAAGACCTGGCAAAGGACAGGGTAGGGGTAGTGAAGGGAAATTTCAGCGAGCTGGTGAAAGGCCTCAAGAAGGTGGTACACAAAGTGGCTCTTACAGAAGTGTTATATGGCCGGGGAGAGGACAGGACACTGCACCAGGCTTTTAACAACTGGTTGAACGCATGTTGCATAGAGGAGGGCTTCACCTACATTGGGGACTGGGGGCCAACCTGGGAGGATATGTGCCTCTATGGGAGAGAAGGTCTGCAGCTTTCCAAGAGGGAGACCACAGTCTTAGTGGGAGGTTTAGATGCTACTTGGAAGAGCATTTAAAATAGCTAGGGGCAGCGTTTAAAATAGCTGGGGGATGCCCTCTAAAAACCAAAGGATGCAACTACTGCCCCCCTCCCCCCAAACAGATGAAGAAGCAGGAAGGGACAGCCAGAGGGGATTACACTCCCCCAGAGTGGGGGGGGGGGGAGAAAACAGGGGAAGGGACAATACAGAGGATGAATGTGGTATAAAGCAGTAAAGAAAGAAAGAAAGGAGTAAACAAGACAGATAACAGAGAAGGTTAACAAAGATAGAGGGAGGTCGGGGAAGCTTCAGAGAACAGCACAGGCAGTGTAAACTAAGGAAGCAGGCAGGGAGGGAGGGAGTAGGGTACGGAGAGCCATGTGCGCCAATGCAAGGGTCTGAGAAATAAAATTCCGGATTTGGAGGCCATCATGGTGGAGGCCAGCCTGGATTTGGTTGCCATAATGGAGTCACGAAGCACTGACAACGACTGTGACTTGGCCATACCGGGCTACTCTCTGCTCAGGAGAGACAGGGAAGGGAGGAGGGGCTGCAGGGATTTATTTAACTTTAGAAAATGGGCATCGCAAAAGTCACATGCTGATTGGCTAATCCCCCTGCCACGGTGTTGTTATTTTTTAACACTTGACAGCTCTTACAAGTTCCCCTTTCCACCGCTCTTTACTGCCTCGTATCCTTGTGCCCACCGGAAACATCTTGGCAGTCACTTCTGTTTCACTCGCTTAGCGAGACACTGATACAAAGGCCCCCCACGCAACTCATTCCTCCTCCGACCAGTCCCTACACCTGTTACACATGCAGTGCAATCAAAACCCCAAAAGCATTTTTTTTTTTTTATCTTACAAACATGACCGTTGCTGCCAATCCCATCCTACAATCAGCCCCCTGATCTCGCAAGAAACGCTAGACGACAGGCCACTCCATCTCCGGGATTCACTGCAGGAAAATACCGCTTCAGTCCACGACGCCACCGTGATACAAAAACAAGCAACTGACGCTTACCCCAAAACAAATTATCAGCAAAAAAATCAAAATACCTCATTTTGTTTTATTTCCACACTGCATCAGCAGACTCGATTTATATATTCCCTGTCCAATCAAGTGGAAAAGACTCCACGTAATTCTCGCTCCACCGCTACCATACGCGCCCCGCTCATACTCTATAAAACAAAAATTTTTTTTCCCTACATAAACGGTACTGCGATGTGAAAACCCGTGCGATTTGCGACTTTTCACAAAAATACCAACAATAAGAAAACACTGCACTGTGTAAGTAATAATACAAAAAAACTGACTTCTCATAACCAGCAGCACCCTCTAGTGGCACTACCGAACTATTTTACACAACCATCCATTTCTGTTCATTTTTTTTTAAATATCCCACCTTTTTTTATAAACATTATTTAAAAAAAAAAAAAAAAAACAATGTTACCCCATTTTCTAACTGTAATAATACCCTCAGGATAGGCGTTATGGGATATAACAGACCTTCCCAGGGGCTATAAAGAGCCCCTCCGCCTGCGGCGTTGGGCCTCCCCACCCTGGGCGGTCCATTTATATCCAATAGCATCCCACCTAGTAAGTATTACTATAAAATTGATTAACGCTTTGCTCATAAAAGTGCTAAATCTTTGTGAAACTGCATAGCTCTTGCCTCACTGTGTTTAACAAACATAGCACTTCTACAAAATCTATATAAATACTTTCTGTACAGTTAGTATAGTCCCAAGAAAAAAAAACTGCTAATCAATTATTTAAAACCCTGGGTTGTACTATATTTGAGGAAGTAAATCAAGACCACAGAGGTATCGGGGCACCTGGAGGAAAAAGAAGGGCTGAAGGTGCTGTGGGTCATCCTGGAGATGGGTACTGGCACCGCTATCCATACAGGGGTGGTACAAACCACAGGGACAGGAGTTGGATAAGGAACTTGTGGAAGCTATCATCAGTATGGCAAGTAAAGGAGATGTACTACTAGCTGAGGACTTCAATCAAACAGATATGGACTGAAGCCTTTCAATTTCAGCTTCTGCAAGAAGCAGGGACTTCTTTGACTCCCTACAAGGGGCTTTTCTCAGGTACCCAGTCAAGGAACCCACTAGGGATGGAGCTGTGCTGCATCTGGTGCTTACAAACAGGGACAGTACTGCAGACATCACAGTGGGCAATCCCCCAGGTACCAGAGATCATTTTATAGTGCAGTTTAACATTAGGAAGGAACAGAGGTATACCACATGAAGAAGTGAGTAAACCAGAAGGAAAAAGAGACTTATGGTTCTCTAAAGAAGTGGTCAAGTTGGTGATGGAAAAAAAGGGTGGCATTCAGAAGGTATACGGAAATGCAGAGACGAAGACATGGAGGTATACCAAGTAAAAAAGAGTGAAACTGGAAAGGCAGTGAGGGGAGCAAAGGCACAGACATAGGAAAGGACAGCCTAAGTGACATATGAAGGGGTTAAGGCTTAAGAAAGAAGAGGAATGCAACAGGAATGACAGTGAACATAAGGAGGGTGGCACAGGGAGACTGCACAGATGAGGATCAAGGAAAAAAAAAAAAGGCATCCTGAACAGGTACTTCTGCTCAGTCTTCACAGTGGGGGGAAGGGAATGGACCACAGCATCACACAGAAGGGTACTAGCTGCCCCACTGTTGTTCTTATTCAACAGCTCACTGGAAACAGGCATGGTTCCGGAGGACTGGAGGAGAGCAGAAGTGTTCCCTCTTCATACAAGCAGCAGCAGGGGGAAGTCTAGCAAATATAGCCTGCTCAGTCTCACATCAGTGGCTAGTAAATTAATGGAAACCATGTTAAAGGAAAGGTTGGTAGAGTATCTTGAAGCCGATGGGTTAAAAGAGCAAAGGCAGCATAGATTCATTTGGGGGTGGGGATCTAATTGATTTTTTCTATTGGGAAACCAGGGGACTAAATCAGGGGATGGTAGTAGACATGGCCTATCTGGACCTTAGCAAGGCCTCTGGCACTGTGCTTTCTGCACAGGAGACTGATAAAGAAATTGAGCAGCCTCAGTGTGGAATCCAAAATGATGAACTGGGTAAGGAACTGGTTAACGTATAGGTGGTAGATGGTTGTGGTTAACGGCACTCACGGAAGTGAGGGAAGAGTAACCAGCTGGGTGCCACAAGGCTCAGTGCTGTGATCGGTCCTCATTAATATGTTCATAAGTGACACTGTAGATGAACTGGAAGAGAAGGTATGCCACCTTTTTAGCAGATGACACCAAAATCTGTAACAGGGTGGACACTTTCGGGGGGTGGGAGAATGTGCAGGGACCTTGGGAAACTCAAGGAATGGTCAAGACCATGTCAAGTTAGGGTTCAATGCCAAAAAGTGCAAAGTCATGTACCTAGGGCATAGGAACCCAGGAACTAAGTACAGGATTGGGGGGGGGGTGATAGTCACTAAGCAGTAATGGGACCTTGGGGTTATCGTATTGGATGACCTCAAAGTGCAGGGCAGTGTGACAAAGCAGTGGGTAGGGCCAGTGTGATGCTGGGATGCACAGGAAGAGGCATCTCCTGCAGGATGACAGAGGTGGTGTTGCCACTGGATCGCTCGCCTATGAGACTCCACCTGGAGTACTGTGTCCAGTTCTGGAGGCCACACCTCAGAAAGGGCATAGGCAGGCAGTGCTCCAGATAAGGTGAATGATGGCCAATTTTACTCATCAATGTTTGAATGTGAAATACACTTTAAAAATATTTCTGAAGTGTACCAATACTCATCCCATCCCTTGGAAATGCTCCATAAATACTGCAAATAAAGCTATTTTTCCAAGTTTAAAACACTTTTCTTCATCAAAATTCTATTTTAAATCACCTAATGTCAGAAATGGCGAGTACATTACTCTTTAATACCAAGGTTATCTGGAGCATCTTAGACAGGGTAGAGGCAGTCCAGATGAGGGCAACTAAAACAGTGCAGGAGTTGGGAGAAACTGAGGGAATCTCAACATGTATAGCCTGGAAGAGAGGAGAGCAAGACGGGAGATGAGAGAGACCAACACGTACCTCATGAAGCTGAACAGGGTGCAGTAGGGGAATATTTTTTAAATGAGAAAGAGCACCAGGACCAGATGGCATGTGATGAAGAGGGGGGAGTGTTTAAGAGGGATGTGAGGAAGCACTACTTCACTGAAAGGGTGTTGGATGCCTAGAACAGACTGCCAGTGGCAGTGATGGAAGCGAAAACAGTAGGGGGTTCAAGCATGCATGGGACAGACATAGGGGAATAGTAGTAAATAGGCAGGATGGAGGGAGGGTCATCAGAGATCAGTTAGGATCTGTGGTTCTGCTGACAAATTCAATGTTTCTATGTTTCAAACAAACAAACAACTCAAAACTAGTCCAGCTCACTAATTTACCAGCTCAGGACCTTCAGGCTTTAAGGTCTGTCGATCCCCTAAAATAGACTACTTCTATCATCTACATACATTTACGTCCTCTGCTATTGCACAATCTTCTTTGTAGGATACACTGCTGTTTTAAGTTGACTAAATGGATTTTGAGTGTCCCACTGTTAGTGAACACTTCTGCCCAGGAGTTTGGTATACCAGGGTACACGTGCTCTCAGCACCCTCAGTTTTCCCACATGCTGTCATAAAGCAGTCCTTCCTTCCTCCCTCCCTCTACTTTCCTGAACCCGTCAGTCTCAGTTAACCTCTCTAAGCATGCCTAGTGTCTGCTCCCAACTGTTCATATATCACACCGCACAATGTGATACAGTGTGTATAAAAGGTACTAAAGAAAACCAAATCCCGTCCTTTCCTTAATATATCTTATAAGGACAAATTCCTTTGACGTTTTAGCAGCCCTAAGCACAGGTAAGGGGGACCTCATGCAGAGAGCTTGTTTTAACACATAGGAAAAGTTTGACCTGACTAAGGCTGGCTAGGTAGCTGCATGCACAGGGTTCAGCGACAGTTCTGATATACATAGCCAATGCATTTCAAGACTGTACGGAACCCTGCACAAAACCCTATTAACTCCGGCTCCTCTAAAGAAAAGGGAACATTCAAGAACTCACTTAACAGAACCCCAGGTTCCACAGCTATTTGCACAGTACACACCCTAGAGCACTAGGTCTGACCAATACTAATTACCCTCCTGAATGGTTTGCCACCAAAATTATCAAGACACCATCATTTATTGTTTTGAAATTATAACCCAAGAGGTAATATACAAAATGCTTTTCAAATTATGAAGATTACTACAACAGTATGTGATAGCCTTATGGTTAAAAATGAACTACTAGATAAGGAAACTGTTGGTAGTGTAACCCCCCTACAAATGGGGGTTCCTAAAATGTCTTCCTGGGCTTGCCTAATGCCCACTACCAGGCTGGTGTTCTGTGTTTAGACAGTTTAAATGTGCTTGGATGAGATTGCCTTGTTAGCCTCCGTGCCTGTCTCTTTAAGAGGTATCTGTCTTGTAGTTTATAATTAATCTGGGTGTGGGCCGAGTGGTTTCAGGCTCAAGTCCCACCCGGACTGCATTACAGACGCTTCATTCTGCCATTGATAATTGCGAAGAAGAAGCCCTACTAGGAACTGTGATTGTTTGCTGATTATCTGCTTTAATAATAATAATAATAATAATGTAGTTTGTCTAACCTGCCTTCCTTTGCAGCATGGACTGTTTTGCTAAGAGCCACCATTTTGGTTCTGGACTGCCAGTTTGGATCAATCGGTACCTTGGGGGACTTTAACATGGAAACTGTCCCCAGAAGTCTTGTGGGAGTGGATTTCTGTAGGAACTGTAGTTTTTACTGTTTAGCCTAAATGGACCTGGAGGGGGAGCCCTTTCTGTGACAGACAGATGGATCAACCAACCAAACCTTTTGGATCACTGGGAAATCCCAGAGCTGCCTGCAGCCGTGAGTCAGTGTGGAGTTGAGAGAGTGAACAGCTCGGGTAATTTGAGCAGCTACTCCTGCGTGGTAGCACGGGGAATCGGCGGGAAGGCTGTGTCTGTCTTGCCTGCCACCATCTTCTCGTGTGAAGAAGTCTGCAATCTAATATTCGGACTTTATCCAAAATTGCTGTTACTATAACCAGAATCCTGAATTGTGAAAGAGTGAATTTCGCCTGGTGTGGACTGAAGACTTGCTCCTGGAGCGATCGGCCTGTCAGGACTTTGACAGAACTGTAGAGCATACGGTTTGCGCAGACATCCTGCCTAATTGCAACCGGACTGTCATCCAAACTGTGGTACCTAGCTATTCTTACTATAATTGTGCTGAAAGGTGTAGTGTGGGTCACGATTTGGTTCCCTACACCCTTGAATGTGTCACACTAGCTGGAAGCTGCATCCAGCATCCAAACGTACTGAAACCTGAACTGTTCACCCAGTCTGGGCCCACCATCTTGGCCTAGACTGCCGCTCATGCCGCAGAGATTCATCTGATGAAAGACCCGCTCGGGGATTCGGCTCCCTGCTCAACACCATCAAACAGGATGGACCACCACAGTGCATCGTGTGGGCCCTGCTTCCCCTGGCAAACCAGCATACCATCCTGAGATCTTCATCTCATCAATCCTGCCTCCTGGTCTGGGTAGTACGAGTAAACATCAGGGTGACTCCCTGCAACATAGCTCAAATCAATGTGTGTCATCTGATTTAATTGTTTTGGTTGATCATTATGAACCAAGCCATCCGGCTCCGGAATACAAATTGTGGGTTAAAGTGTATGTTGTTTTCTTTCCTAAGGGCCCTAAAAACAGCTGCAACGCCGGCCTACCCCGGGCAACAGCCTAGCCTGCATAACAACTGGATACACAGAGTGTGTGTGACTGTGCTAGAAGGACTCTTAGTGCATGCATGTTTAACCTGACTAAATCAGATCTGATATCCAATGCCAGATTGCTGCCCCACCCTTGTTCACATCCCTTGAATAAATCAGATTCTATTCTTTCTGCATTTAACCTAGCTATTGTGTGCCTTTGTGGAGGGGATACTGTATTGCCACTGCACTGTTCTATTGCAGGTCTTATTTTACAGGGGGTCTCCAGGGCCAGTGCAGCTGATCCAGCCCTGGTGGTAAGTGTGCCGAGAGTGGGTTCAATATTGTATTCTGATGTTAACTGTGATTGTTTAGTTGCTGACCAGTATAGCCCTCTAGAGGGATTAGAGAGGGGTATCGGTGTCCTGGAGGGTTGTACCCAGAGTAGCTACACTACTCTTAAACCAACACTCCGGGTGGAGGCACCCGTTCACCGAGCTCAGGCCCCTCAACCTGCGCAGAGTCACGCAGGCAAGGGTAGTACCCCTTGGGATAGAGCCGCCTAAGGGTTACGGTAGCATGTTGTAGAGTATAAGATTTTATCTTACAAAATTGAAATCAGCAACCCTACCATCTATTTTGTCCCAGAATACGGATGGAAAGCACTCGAGGAATGCAGTCATTCGCTCTGGGACAGCCATTTTGCTTCTGAATCTTTGGATGTCTAAAAGTGCTATTGGAGGTGGAGAGTTTAGATGGAAGTCTAGCATTTTGGCAAAAATGACAAATGAATTTTTTCTTCAAAAGGATAACACTCTTAGCAAAACCTTAGAAAGTCAGTGAATTTTGATCTGCTGCTTATGGAACCATGGGAGGTGTTTGTCTACCTGAACAGTGGTATTTGTAGTTGAAAAAAATAAATAATTTGCAAAGCTCTATCTAGTGGCTACATATATCCTGATGAATGCCTGTTGTACCCTCCATAAGCTGCTTTCATAAAACATACCTGCTGCCAGCTACAACTGCCACAGAGTGTCAAAGAGGAGATAAAACTCTGCATACAGTTCTTGGTTACTGTACCATGTCTCGGCACCCAAAAGCTCTGGATAATTTTACCAAACCAGTGATACTAATCTGAAATCAGTTCACTATGTTCCTTTATTGAGACGCGAGGCTGAGCCACTTAACTATGCCTTCAACCAATGTGACATCAGCATGAAGGTCACAGTGACCTTACTATTTCCCATATTTAGTTGTTAAAGGAGAGGGCTTGTCATATGTTCCATATTGATTGTCCTGCATCACCACCACCACCGATTAGCAGATATGGCCACTGTTCACAACTGTCCACCTCCCTCTGCACTTAGAAACAAAGGCCAATTACAGTAATCATAACGATGTTAGCCCATAAGTCTCTGTTACCAACAATAATACTTTCATCGCTACCAACATCATATGATCCAAGTGTACTGAACACTGTGATGGACAGCAATAAATGTATACATTCCCAAATCTGCTAAGGGAGGGTGGGGAAGTGAAAGTTATACATAATGTGGCCGGTATATGAGGAATCTGGTAATTTCCAGAACCACCAAAATGCCACAAGCCACACAAGGGGTCAAATCCAGGAAACGCACAGATTTTAATAAAGTTCTTGCATTCTGGCAGTTATGGATTTTACTGCTTGTGCAGGTACCTGCATGCTGGTAGTTCTGGAAAGCACACATACTCACAATGAAATGGACAGGAAGTTGTGGTTGTTTCTAACAACCCCAGAATAACCGGAATGCCAGAACACACATGAACAGTAAATTCCAGAACCTCTGCATTTTCGACACAGTCCAGTGGCTAAGATTTTACTGCCTGCATGGGTTCTAGCATTCCAGAAGTTCATACGTGCTATATGTGTCATCGAGGCACATGTCAGGAAGCATAGGAAAACCAGGAGCAGTTTCAAAATTAGCAAATAATGTTTTCTTTTTCTCAGTAACGGCAAACTAAAAAATAAAAATTATTCAGTATATTTATTTACAAAGGCAGTACAAACAGAGAAAACCAAGTCCTTCTGAGGGTATCTCTTAATTCGAAGTTTCAGTCTCTCACTCTCTTTGTCTCTCTAGCAAAAGCATTGCTGCTCTTATTATAAGTCTTTGCCTGGGAACCTCGTTAAGAGAGCTTGCTTCTCACAGAATGTTCTTGTAAGTTTCATTCCTTGTAGGCGCAGCAAAAAGAACCCAGAACTGACCTCTTGTTTACAGCTCTGCAAAAGGCTTAAAAACTACATCTCAGGTTAACCAACTGGGTTCCAATTAGCTTTGCAATCATTTCAACAGTATAACTACACGTATATACAGTTTTAAACAAAGGGATCACAGTTTCACATACAGTTTTACACAGAGATTCAAACATATTTTTTATAACTGCAGATATGCAAGGGGGAAGAAAAGACAGAAACAGCAAGGGAAGGCAGAGAGATAGTGAGAGCTGGAGAAGTGCAAAACTGTTGGAGTGATCAGTTCCTAGGTCTCACAAGAAAATTTGGTTGCACAACCAGACAGACAGACGAGAGACAGAACCGGAGAGGACAGAAGAGATCCTTGCATTTAAACTCTTTCCGCATAACAAATGGGGCAGGGCCTTACTCCACCCTCCCACAACAGAATATGTCTATGCAAAAGCTGTACTGTTGGGCAATACATTATCAGACTGTTTACACTGGATGATGCTGTTCTGCTCCCATCACAGCCTTCAGCAGGTTTAGACTACACTGTGACAGCAGCAGTGCAGCAGGATTGTGGGTAACAGAGAGGATTATGGGCTAGCATGGTGCTGCATGTGTTCAAATCAGCACACTGATTAAATCAGTTTCCAAGTACATGAGGCAGTGGAAAATTATGAACAGTGGCGGAGTCTCCTATCAGGGGTGGATGTTGCTGCACCTGCAATAAGGCATGTGTAAGCAGAAGTGCCATGAAAAATCTTCCCCTTCCCCAGAAAAAGAAAAAAAAAAAAAGTTTCCAGCTATAGTTACTTAAAAGTTAGCATATCTGTTAAATTTGCTTTTCACTCAAAAGAAACATTACAATTAAAATGAAGCAACTCCATTCATCCGTTTACACCATGAAAAGCAAGTCTAATAACCTCAGGGGATGAAGGAGAACTGTAGAGACCTCGATGGATGTCCTGCATCCTAAGATGGGGGACAGTAAGCTACAGGCCTATAAACGAGTACCTTGGACCAATTTTTTTTTCCCCAATTGTTTAACCAGGAGTGGCACACTAAGCTGAAAGCTTGTTTACATGTGCGACCTGGGAGCACAGGGAAGTTAAGTGACTTGCTCAGGGTCACACAGTATGCAAGTGGGGGCCATGGGATTCAAATGCATGCCTCCAGATTTGCAGCTCAGAGCCTTAAACCACTGCACTATACTGCCTCCCCAATTTGCCTAAGCCTTGTAACACATGAGGGCTACACAGGAAATTCTGGAGTGTCAGATAGGCAGTGCTAACATTTGGCTTTTGGAGCTTTCCAAGGGGACAGAGGGCAACCACACTGTCCTTTTCTGGAAAGAATGGCTGTCGGAGCAGTCTGGATTTCAGCCTTGTCAGAGTGATACACTGTGAAAGCCTACAGTTTACAGCTGAGGATAGTAAGCTGAGGATATGAACCCCCATACTTTATGATGGCAGCACAGGACACTGTAGGGAAAAAGAACAGAATCCTGGGGCTGACTAAGAACAAATGTGTTCTTTCATGACACTTAGCAAGAAGGACTTACCTGAAGTCACATTTGATTGAGTCAGTTTTTAAAACTACTATTACAGAAAAAATATATTTTTTCTCTCTGAAGGCAAGTGGCCAAGCTTGTATTGGACTATACAGTCACAATTTACAGCAATTTTATTTCACTGCTGCTTTTCAGAGTGATATTACGCGCATTGTTGTACTAACTTGATTACTTCACTGTTCCTCCTTTACCACCTCCTCCCCAACCGAAATATCTGTGAACGAGTCGGCAAAAGTGTGCACTCAATCAAAACTTTATTTGCTTAAGCACATTTCTTGATTGCAATTCAATGCACTTTACATAATTCAAAAAATATAAAACAAACCAGACAAAAACATACAAATAAAAACAAACATTAATTTGCAGTAATAACATTAATTACCCATATAAGCTTGGTTAAATAAAAAGGTCTTGAGCTCCCATTTTATGATGTCCACTGTTTGGCTCTCTCAGATAGGATGAGGGAGGGAGTTCCACAGGATTGGGGCTGCAGACGAAAAAGCACAAGCCCCTGATGTCTTTAAATGAATCCTGGTCACTCCCAAAAGACCCTCATCCACGGTACGAAGGGAGTGGTGGGCCAGTAGGGACACAGCAGATCTTGCAGGTAACCTAGCCCCTGACCAAGTAGGGCTTTATAGGTCAGCAAACCGACCCTGAAGGAGATCCACCACCTTACCAGCAGCCAGTGCAAAGAGCGCAGCACAGGTGTAATAGGACACAATCTAGGTAGACCAGTCAACAACTGGCCACCGCATTCTGCCCTAGCTACAGGTGGCGTAGACCTATCCCCACTAACCCCAGGTACAGGGCACTGCTCTAATCCAGTTGTGACGTCACAAAGGTGTGAACTAATGCCGGTAGATCAGCTGGGGTTATCAGGTGTTTCACCCTGGTGATGTTCCTCAGATGGTAAAAAGAGGTCTTGACCATGGCCAACACCTGTGATTTCAGCATCATGCCGCAGTCCAAAACAACGCCAAGGTTCCTCAACCAATCAGAGGTAAGCAACTGGGAGTCACCGAGCCTAAGCCCTGAGACTTGACCAGATTGCGACCTCATCCCCTGGTGACCAGGTTCCAGCACCAGTACCTCAGCCTTATCTGGGTTCAAACTCAACCAGTTCACCCTCATCCAGTCTTGGACCTCGTCCAGGCAGGTGTTCAATACTAAGACTGTCTCCTCCTGCTGCTCAGGTGTAAAGGACATGTAGAGCGGAGTGTCATCTGCATAACAGTGAAAACTCAGCCCATACTGCCTTATTATGTCCCCAAGCGGTAGCATGTACACTGCAAACAACATGGGGTACAAAACAGAGCCCTGCGGGACCCCACTCGGCAGGGGCATGGAAAGAAAAAACCCCAGACACCACACGCTGCGACATGCCTGTGAGGTAAGATCTAAATCAATTGTGGACCATATCAGTCAGTCCACAAAATCACCGCAGGTGCTCCATCAGCACCCCATGGTTCACAGTGTCAAATGCTGCCAAGAGGTCGAGGAGAACAAGAATGGAATGTCTCCCCTGATCCCTCACCACCAGATCATTCAGCACCCAAACCAGGGAAATCTCAGTACTATGCCTTTTCCTAAATCCAGACTGGAGAGGCTCATAGATGTTGTAGGCTATTAAAAAAGTCTCCAGCTGAATGGCCACCACCTTCTCAATAACCTTCCCCACAAAAGGAAGGTTAGAGACAGGGCTGTAGTTTGCCAAACAGTCCGCGTCTAGTGCAGGTTTTTTAAGGAAGGGCCTTACAACCACCTCCTTCAGGGGCTCCGGCACCCCCTCCCCCCCGAGAACATTGGACTATCTTAGTTAGAACCGGGCCGATGGCATCAACGCACCCCACAATGCGGCACGTTGGTCCCGGGTCCAAACTACAGTAGGTTGGCCGTAAACCCCAGATGACCCTCACCACATCTACTACAGCTACCTGGTAGAAGTCGGCCAGACAGACTGAGTGCCATCGACATCACACCCTTCTCTGCAAAACCTATTCTAGGGCACTGGCAATCTTACTGGCAAAAAAACAGAGCAAACTCGTCACATCTTGACTGCAAAAAAGCTCCCCTGGACCAAAGACAGGCTAGATTACAAAGCCTACCCACAGTGTGGAAGAGCTGAGCTGGTCTGTTAGTTGCTGCAGCAATCTCCTTGGACAGGAACTCTGCCTTCTTGCAGGAGATTGCTGATTGACAGCCCCTATAATGGGCCATCAATATAGGTTTGTCCTCCTGCAAATCAGACCTCCACCAGCAGTGCTCTAACCTTCGATCCCTCCTCCTCATCTCCCTGAGAGTCCCATCAAACCAAGGTGACCTCTGGCGTGAGGTGAGGGGTCGAACACGGACAGGTGTGATAGAGTCGAGGGTCTCAATAATTACCCTATTATAGGTCAGAACCAATCCTCCCAGCTCCTCGCACACACTCATTGAGCCTCATAGATCTAGTACCGTCATCAGACCCTGTGGGGTCAACCCCCTTAAAGGGCGGTACTGAACCATCTCCATAAGGTACGGTCTATTTGCGAGGGGGGGGGGCTCGAATGAGAACCTCACGGTATGGTGGTCTGACTATGCAACCTGTTCCACCATAAGGTCAAAGACCTTAATTCCCAGCAGGAAGACGAGGTCCAACGAATGGCCGTGTATAGGGGTTGCAGAAGTAACAACCTGTGTCAGGCCCAATGAACTCATCAGTTGGAGGATGTCTTGACCAAACTGTGAGAGTTCACTGTCGATCTAGGCACTGAAGTTCCCCCAGAATATTCCATCTGAAGGACTCCAATACCATTTCAATGATGAAGTCCGTGACTTTCCTGCAGAAACTCCTTTCCATCTCCAGGTGGCTGGTAGATGGTAAGGCTTCTGCAACCTGCACCTGCACACCCTTGAATGGCTACACATTTGAAGGATCTCGTTCCTACCGAGAGGGCTGCAAGGTTCAAGTCAGACTTAAAACATATTGCCACACCCCCACCCCTACGATCCTCTCTCAGGCAGTGTTCTATCGAGTACATGGCCCGGAACAGCAGATTCAAAAACTGGGACGGCATTTTCATCCAGCCAGGTCTCAGTGATGCATGCCAGATGAGATGTTGCAACAAGATCAGCAGTAATTGCCATCTTGTTTTTAATAGATCTGGCATTGCCCAACACTGCCTGAGAAGGATAGGTCAATGAGGCTGGTCCGATTCACCTGCCCACCACTTGGGGAGCCCTTGGGTATGGGCACCAGGCAAGGAGGACCCCTCTCCTGGACCCAGTTTGCCCCAGGGCGTCTCCTGGTTCCCACCACTCCAATCCACCACCCCCTCCACCATATTCCCCCCACTAGCCCCCACAAATCTCCGCTTCCCTCTACTACGCACTATCCCCAGGGCTTATATACCTCAGGTGACAATGGGGGACAGTCTATGAAGCAAGTAACAGATAGTTTTTATCACTGTTCATTTAAAGAGCAGATCTTCGGAAAGGGGAGCACCTGTGGAAAATGACCACAGAGTGTCAAATATAATTCAAGATACCACTACCTCAGGGCTCTCACACCTAAGGATTTAAATCTTCAGGCTGGACCAGAGATATACAGAACCTCGAACCCTCTCACCAGTCAAGGACTGTTCTCAGGGCTCCAGATAAGGTGTTTACTGGCCTATTTTACTCATTTTAGGAAATACTCTTCAGAATTTTTTTTTAATGAATACCAGTATTCACCCAACATTTGTAAATACTCCACATGCCAAAGAATAGTGCTTCATAACATAACTGGTGATTCAAAAGGAACAGTTTTTTGCCATATTTACAGCACCTGTATGCATCCCACCTTTGTTTTACTCACTATGTTTTAAAACTGGTGAGTAAATTCCTACCTGCCAACATTATTTGGAGCATTGTTGGCACCTGAAATTCTTATCTAGAAAGAAAACGACATTTTTTAATAAACGTACTCCTCAGTCCACTCTAGCAAGACGTTTGTACACATCTGAATTTCATTTTACTCACCTCACTTTCAAAATGAGGAGTACAGGTACTCATCCCAGAAAATCTTATCTAGAGCCCTGACTGTTCTGGTCCTGCCTACAAGTCCTGGCTCCCTGAGTTTGACTTTGAGCCCGCAGTAACCTTTCCAGACAGGTTCACAAACAGTGCTGTGTATGGGCCTTCGGTAAGGGTCCTCTCATGACCCATTACCCACCAACACAATCCACAGTCCGCCTGATCAACCCTTTGAACCACTCCTGTCGCATACCCCCAGGGCCTTTCCTTTACATCACGAATCCCTTTCATACAAGCAAGTAAACAGTTTATTTTTGGTACCTTATCTTTTCAGGCTCAATGTGCCTTACAAAATGTAAACATATATATAACAGGATAACAGACATTTAAACTACTTCTAATATTAAAGGGGAACAGTCAGTACCAAGGGGCTGATCCCTGTGTGCGGCTGCGCTGTGTGTGCAACACACATTCTGGTTTACTTATTGTGTGCTGTAGTACAGTAGATTGTATCAGACTCATTTTTCTTACTTCTAGGCTGACATCTTCTGTACCTACAAATCCCAGAATCCTCTGCAGCTGAAATCAGAGCAGTACTGCAACAGTGTGAGATTCAATAGCCTGCAGTGCATGTTAAGAGTTTATATAAGTTCTGATCTTTTGTTTGCTGGTCCCACAGTTCTTCTGGGGCTAAATACAGTCACAAAGGACAGTACTTAGGCCCTGGAGAAAACAGAACCAGAATACATCCGATCAAGGATAATAAAAGCTCTATCATGTGCTGCAGGCTACTGAATCTCCCACTGCCTCAGTAAAGCACGGATTGTAAGGTGCAGGGTAGTCTGTGATTTGTAGTTACAGAAAATGTCAGCACAGAAGTAAGCAGACTTAGTCTGATACAATCTACTATACTACAGCAAGCAACAGGGAAACCAAAATATTTCTGAACACAAAGTGCACATTGGGACCAGCTGCATGCTTCAGTGTGGGGCCCTTTGTGCTGACTGTTTTTCTTTCATTCAAGCCAATCAAATATTTGAAGTTTTGCTAAAATATAAGTACCTATTTTTGCATAAATTCCAACATACAAGCTGACCCGGTGGCGCAGAGGATTGATGCGCTGGACGCCACACCTCGTGCCATGCTGGTGACCCGGGTTTGGGAACAGGGGAGAACCACGGCTCCATGAGGTGAGCGAGAAGGTCTCAGGCAGGTGGTAGAGGTGGGGGCAGTCTCCACAGCCAAGTGAGAGTTCACAAAAGACTCATGGCAGCAAAGTTATGACATCTCAACCAGCTGGTAGGAGGAAGAGAAACATGCCACACCAGCCAAAACCACCAGGCTTGCTGTAGATCCCTTACAGTTTTACCACAGATAAAAATGTCCTACAATCCTAAACAAAATAACTGTTTCTTGCTCAGTAAATAAAAGAGAATACTTTATAGCTTTGCCAGTTTTGGCATTAAATTCTGCTCTGCTGCTTGTCTTTCCATATGAACGTGTGTGTGTGTGTGCGTGTGTGTCTCTCTCCTCCTGAACATATCCTCAAAGATGATGAGCTAGTGACAGTCTACCAATCTACCAACCCCTCCACCTTCTATCATCCCCTGACTGTAAGTTCCCATCCTCCAACCCTCTGCTCCTGAGCTCTACAAATATTGTTATACTGTGGAGTTTGTTTCATAATTCTCTGCACCCTTTCGCACTTCCCTTACTTTGACCCCCATTCTTCCACCTCCCTGTACCATGCCACCTATCCTCTCACCACTTTCCAATTCCCCATCACCCACTTTCTTTTCCTAACACCTGTGGCCCCCAATGTTGCCTTGCTCCTCGTCCAAAGCAAACAGCTTAGACTCAACAACACACTTCTGATCATGTTCTCCAGTGATAAGCTCAACCCTGTGCCCCCTCCCAAGGGGTCTACAGAGCATTCTGGGCAGAATAAAATAGTTCAAAGCATTAAAAACCCACTACCCCACACACAATATCAAAGTTAATTTACTTCCATCAAATACAACCCATTCTGACAGGGTTCTCTCCTCTCACCCCCATCACATATTGGAAGCTGACACACTCCCAGATGCACTTACTGACCATCCTCCTACCCCCTCAGAAACTGACTTCTGCTCCT
This sequence comes from Neoceratodus forsteri, assembly GCA_016271365.2. Lineage (NCBI taxonomy): Eukaryota > Metazoa > Chordata > Ceratodontiformes > Ceratodontidae > Neoceratodus > Neoceratodus forsteri. The sequence goes on along the minus strand of CM057449.1, from coordinate 909,828,698 downwards.
TCTCTCTGTCTTGTACAAATACCTCTGCTGAGCATGATGCATTTTCTTATACACTCCTCTGGTTCCCTAGTTTCCACCTCCATCTGCTCCTCCTCAGACATTGTCCTGTAATGTTTTGATGATGTGAAGTGAGGAATGGGGCTGTTGGGCACTTTGTTCTTTATTCAACTGTTTTCCATCGGACTCCTGACCTGCTCCTCCATTCTAGTCTTGTACTGGCTCCTCCAGCCATGTCTGCTGCTCCCCTTGCTATCTTGATCAGCGGGAGATCTACGTAAGGCGTGATCAGAGAGTCCCGTTGACAGTCACTCAGATGGCTCGAGGTGCATAAGGTTTTACCCATGATTTTTGTCTTGCCCACTAACTGCATGACACCAGAGGTGATTACTATACCATGGCACCTGCACTGCCTCTCCCTGGCTGAGTGCATTGCTTGCTGTCTGGCAGCACTTCCACAGCCCGACCCCCGACCTTATCTCTTCTGCCAGATTCAGTTGTAGGGAGACAACCTGAGAAGTGATGTGTGTGTGTGTTGCTGGCAGCAGGACGAGGAGGTGACTGAAGAACAAAAAACAATGGCATGGTTCTGCACATCATGTGTGATCAGGCAGGGATGATTTTGTCTCTGGCAAAAATCACCTCTCACTGCCCCAAGATGACAGAGGTCCTCACTACACTCACACTGGTGTGTGTGTGTGGTGGGGTTTGCGGAGTACCAGCAACACAGCCACAATACCAAGGATCCCCATGTACTACAAGAGGTGCTACAGAGTGAGCAGACTCAACCCTCCCAGCCTAGAACTTGTGCATGCTGCCTCGACAGCATGTCCAGATCCCTGCCAGCCCACAGCAAGGGAGCAGGAACAGAATTTGGTCCCTGGCCTATACATGTGGCAGTGCAATGAACTACCGACCTGAGTCAACGAACTTGCCATAAATAAGATTTGAAAATTGTGCAGGCTGTTCTCCAAATGTGGCCACTTTACATTTATATAATAACCACAGACATACTGCAAAGTGTAAAAAATGTATTTATAGGCAGCCTCTCCCTCCTTGATCCTCACTTGCAGTACATAAAATGCCTAGCAGCTCATTCTCCACTTCATCAGCAAAACATTGTCTTTTTTTGGGAAGCAGCATCCAACTACCACTTTGGCTCTTAGCTGGAATTTATGAGCACAGCCCTGTCAAGTAATTATTTATGTACTGTATATACTAGAAAAAAAAAAACAAATGCTGGTTAATTTAGACAATCTGGCAGGCAGTTCCTTAACATAAGCTACCAGCCTGAAGGGAGTCAGCCACTCTTTAACTAGCCCTGCTCACCTGTATTGGAGATGGTAACATTGGTAAGTACACAAGCTGGGCAACTGAAACGTCTGTGGGGGCCTCCGAGTGTAATTTATTTGTTTGGGGGGGGTGGCCCCCCAAGAAAAACTGTTACAGCTGTTCATCGTCACGATTGTTGCAAATGCTCCATTTAGTGGGATGTCCAATCATCTACCCCACCCACCTCCACAACGTGTTTCAAAAATTATTTACTGGGGTCGCTGGGTTTCCCTAGTGGCTTCAACAGTCCTGGCCCTCCTGAAAACTTACATTTTATTCTCTGGAACTGTAGCTTCTAAAAGAAGCAACATCTCCTAACATGGGACTGGTGAGCATACCTCTCAACCATCCCTAATCTTCAGAGACACCGCTGAATTTCCTCCATCTCTCCTAAATTTAGCATTCCTGTTCCTGAAGAGTACACACCTGAATCATCAAAAATATTACCTGCAATTAGTGCTACAGTCTAGTTCTCATTAGGAAAATGCTATTTACACCAAGCAGAATATTGTACGCTGCTAGTACTGTTTTTCAGCTGTGCCCCTGATTTTGGCCATTTAAATGTTTAAGCCTTGCCCTTGATTTGCGAGACAGAAAGCCGAGAGGTATGCAGGTAAGAACCGCATCCTTTGGCAAGCCTTTCAGTGCAGTCAGATCTACAACGATACTGGCATGCTAAGGGAAAAGACAGATAAGCTCACCTGAAAACTGCTACCATTAACTTGTATTGCTTAAATGGGAAAACACAGGAATTTAATTCAGGTTTCATAGGAAAGTGTGCAATAAAAATAAATACAGCGAAGTGACACGGACTTTATGAGGGAACTGTCAAACAGTTCCTGTAGCCCTGTTATTATCGTAATATATCAACTAACTCTAAACAAGTTAAACCAGGAAGCCATGTTTACAAATCTTCTAATACAGTCATCTCTTGTGGGTGAATGAATTTGCAATGTGTGATATCTGAAACAGCAACCCGACTTTGGCTCAGTAGCCGGTTACCAAGATTTCGCGATCGACACATCATTACAAATTCTGTTACCTAATTCTTCGCATGAAAGGGCCGGTTAGCGATGCATTTCAGACCAGACATCACTCCTCTTACCTTCCTACAGCGGCTCGTGGGACTATGACTACGCATGCTCTCTCCAAACAGGAAATAACATGTACGGAAGCCTGCTAATGTCAAAACAATTGGAGTTCACTGAGCCGGTCACTGTTTGTGAACGTGTTTAACTTTGAACCTCATCTAAATAGTGCGGGCGATATCACTGACAGCGGGCACGATGGAAGATGATGCACCAGTTATTTATGGTCTTGAATTTCAGGTTTGTGCTCTTATTTTAGAAAACGGGCATTCAATTGGGGGACGCAGCTTCTATCTAGCTGGCTATCAGTTTATGTAGTGGAGCGTGTCCTGGAATAGGCAAAGGAACAAACATGCTGCAACTAACTACTTTTATTTTACTGTTACTTCGTTTCTGTTTGTTACTAAACAGCACTTAACGTATTAGCGATTACATTCTCTGTTATGGAACTCCTGGTCCCAGATGTACTTGGTTCCTGCTACCTAAATTCAGCGTGTGTCAGCCACCACTATACACTCCCTCAACTGAGGCTCTGGCTGGCACTATGTTATGTGAGTTAGAAAGGGCCGGGCATAGACTAGGGATGAATTATGAATAACATCTGTTTTTAAGGATAAGGTGGGCGTTTTGCTCCCCAGAGGGTTCCCCTCAATATTAAACACACTACAGTATGGTATTCCCTAAACCATGCAGTGCAGTTGTTCAAATGGGTATGGGTAAAACTCGGATTGGTAAAAAACAGACCAGGTGCAAGTTGAGTGGTCCTGCTGTTCTTACTGTTATAGTCCATCCATTCTGGCTGGTCTGGATTTCATGTACATTAATGGGTGTAGGTGAAATCTGGAGTGGCAGACTCAGACAGGATCAAAATAGTTAAATGCCCGGTCCGGGTCTGGTGGTCTGCATTTCACCCATACCCTCACCATAGATTAAATCGCAGTTGACAGACCAGAATGGTAAAAAACGGACTGACTGGTCTTGCCAGAACAGCTGGACCGCCCAGGTTGTGTCCAGTAGGGGTTGTCCAACTGGACCAGCAAATCCGATTTTTACCGTATTGTTTCTGGTGAGGTTTGGCGGTCCAGATTTTACCAAGTCCCATTTGGACTTCAGGCTGGACAGAAATAATACTACACTGCAAGGTGTTCATGAAGTAGTGGCATTCAGATAGTAAAAATGTTGATACAACCAGATTTGCTGGATAGTCATAAAGGTCTGAGATCTCTGACTATCTGGCACCTTCTGGTTGCCTAAGTAAACAAAAACAGGCCCTGGTATTCTGTGGCAGCACCCTCCCTCTCCCAGTCCTATAAATATAACTCTCCTCAGGTCCCTGGTGTCCAGGGGCACCCCCATAAATGTAACACCAACTTCTCCAAAAGGGGGCTTACCTTCACTCAGTGTCCTGGAGCCCTGGCCTGCTGCCTTCCCCTACTCCCTGAGCTCTCCGTCTGATGCCTCGGCTGCCAAGCTGCACTTCGTCCTTACTCACCCATCCCCCATGAACTTCCAAATGGGGCATGGGAGTACAAACCAGCACAAGCAGTCTTTCCATCTTTGCATCCAGCAACAGTGCACAGCATCCTCCTCCCTGCTCATCCGGCCTCACAGACTCCACAGTTGGGTTCAGGGAATATGCAGTCTGCCTCCACCAGTTTGTGCCATTTGCATCTACATCTGTGCAAGCCAGGGAGATGCTCAGTAACTCTTGCTTGCCCGCTCTCACAAACACCAGTTTTGCAGTGGCTGGCAAGCTAGATGGTCTTACTTCCTCCCAGCCCCACAGAAACAGCGATCAGTTCCAGGTGGCATAAATAACAACAGGGCACTAAGGACAGCAAACCACAACAAAAAATAAAATAAAAATTCAGTCACCCAACCTCCACAAACTGCCAGCAGTGTTGTGGAGTACAGACCATGACATTGCTCGAGGCAGACAAGCCCCATGAGTCTTTGTGACTGGGGGGTGGGGGGTGCCACGAGATGACAAGGATTTGTTTTCCATCACCGAAACTTGGATCAGAGTCAATGTTGCACAGTCCAATCGGAGATCTGACCTTGAATTGGATCATGAATCAGAAAGTGCAAAATCCAGCTAATATGAAATCCCCTAAAATGATCAGATTTCAATGTATCCGATTTTTTTTTTTGGTGGGGAGGATAGTTTTCTAGCAGCTTTATTAAGCCGTTATCAGTCTTTACTGAGATTCACTGTATTACATATTTGCACATACAGGAACCTCAGTCTCCAAAGGCTTTCCTTGTTGGCACTGTATAAACTGGTCAGAGTCTGACTGCGGACTTAGAAAAAAGAGAAACATAGAATAAAAGATGGCAGAAGGAGACCAAGGGTCCATCTAGTCTGCTGATGTGTTCATTGGATCTTCTCAGATCCCAGGACCTTACCCCCCCCCCCGCCTAATGCCTCCTGCTGCCCCTGTTGTTTTTAATCATGTTTTAGCCTTGTCCCACCCACCCCAGCTTGAATGATGTCACAGACTTTGCTTCTGCTATCTTAGCTGGTAGTTTATTCCACAACCTGAGTCAGTACCTGTAGGATCCCCTTGTATTAGGTTGTACCCTACTCTTATTTCTCCTGGGTCACATGCCCCTGTTATTCCTCATAAACAACAGTAGATGAGGTTATATCTCGAATCAGAACCTATCCTACTCTATATAGAATTTACTCGAGTCTTCCACCTTGCTGTTAGGGTTTAAAAACATATTTTTATACCGTAGTGTCTATGTCAGCTGGTGTGCAGGGAGTAGCATCATGGTAGGGACTTCTTCTCAAACATCTCTGATTGTTGACTTCCAGGGGCCCTTCACCAGCAGACAAAGGTCACCCGTGCCTGTCTGATGTTATACATTCTGGCCCCTGCTGCTAACTCCCATGGGGCTATACAGGCAATCCTGGTCTCTTTCTCTGCAACCCACTCCCTAATCCTCCTGGGCAGGGTGGCTTCCTTATTTTCTTTACTTAAGGCCATTTTGATTTCATTTGTCATTGCCGAATACAATGGCAGGTGCTTGGGATTCTTTAGCAGACACTTTTTTCCTAGAGCCCTTCCTTGTCACTCATTTTGGCATCAGCTGAAATGTTTCCTGGAGAGTCCGAAGGAATAACAACACTTTGGTGTAATCATAATCAACTTTTAAAAAGATGCAAGTAGCTGTCTGTAAGGTACTGTAGCTGTCCTGATAAGCAGCTGCACCGTGGTGATGTTTTTTAGTTCAGTGCGTGGCTACCAGTGTGGAAGTGCTTATGCAACAGCATTTTTTTTTTTTTTTAATCACATCCTTATTTCTCTCTTGCTGCAGTATGTATGGCAGGGGCATCCTGCCGACGGCTCCCCCTGCCTGGAGGGCAGCAGGCTCACTCGCATGATGGGGAGTCTAGTACAGTTGCTCCCCAACCCGCTGGGAAGCCCCCCATGCCTTCCCAAGCCGATACCAGACCCCCCCAGCGCGATTCCATGACAGACCTCCAGGCAGTATAAGTGCGGCTATCAAGCTGCTCTCTCGCACCCAGCCTTTTTCCTCCATTAATGGCCCTTTGGCGTGCAGGCATGCAATGACGTAAAAGGCACAATGTGCTGACGTCTGCCGCACTCCACCCCCAAGTGCACAACTGTGGTAGTGTCCCCAGTCGTCACCAGGGGCCACTACAAAGCGATGGGATCCCTCAACCCTTCCCATGGATGGGAGAGCAGTCCTTCGGTTGCTCGATCCCATCCCTCCCCTGCCGACCCGGGTGCGTTTCCGAACACGGGTCGCCAGTGTGGTGTGAGGTGTGGCATCCAGCGCCTCAACCCTTAGTGCCACCGGGTCAGCCATGTGCAACAGTATTTAAGTTACCTTGGCTTGACTCATTCCTGTGGATTTCTACCCTTGATAGAGGTGCCAAGAGAAATGTTTCTCTAGGCTAAAGGAAATGGTAGCTAAAAGAGCCACACCAGAGGCATAGTGCCAGAGGAGGAGGAGGAATAGGAGCAGGACATGAAAACGTACTAGACAAAGGTGTGTGTGGGTGTGTGTGTGTGTGTGCTGTTTATGTAGAGCAGTGAGAAGGAGTCTGGCAGCCCCCCCATTGCCACAGGTAAAAACCTTTTAATTCAAGGTGTCGCTGCCAGTGGGGAAGTGCTTGTGCAACTGTATTTGATTTATTTTGACTTTACCCTTTCTTCTGGATTTCCACCCTCAGTTTAGGTGCCAGGGGAAATTTTTTTTCTAGGCTAAAGGAAATGGTAGCTAGAAGAGCCAAAAGACCAAAATGTGGCGTAGTAGAACCCGCCTCCTCCAACTTATGGAATATATCCAGTAACATGGGGGTGAGAAAAAAAGCCCTGTGGGGGGAACCAAGGTTATTGGGTTAGCCTTCTCTCCAGGCTTTTACAGTTACGAGGCTAGCTGTTGATAAGTTTGGCAAAATTCAGAATTTGGTTCTGTAATCTAAGTTTCAAAACACAGTGAACTGTAGCAACCAGTGATCTTTGTTGTGTGTGTTGTGATTCTCTCTGTTTGGATGTGGTTGTGGCTGCTCCAGTTTTGAAGGAATGACCAGAAAATGTTGAAGCATTGAGACCCAGATGGGACAGTAACACTCTTAACATGAAGGATGAACCAAGAAGTTGTCAGAATACAGGAGAAGATGAATTGGATCAGGATGTTTGTCCATGTGCTGCAGTTGGTTGAGGAGGACTTGAATAGCACACCAAGCTGAATTTGTTGTGTAGTAGAATACGTGGCGTTCTTTATTCTGTCAGTTGTTTATCTTGGCAAGGTGAGAATAGAGTGATTTGATGATGTTTTCTTGAGGCAGTTATTAGTCAGATGAGTTGCAGGATGGAGGGCAGAAGAGGATGAAATAAACTGTCCAGATCATAAAAATCCAAAGACAGTCAGGGTCATGGCTTCTTGTAGATCAAGATCAAAGAAAGATCTGAAAACTCCATCTTTAAAAGGCCCATGGGAATACAGGTTGTAATCTGTAGGCTTCCTCGTTGGAGGATCTTGAGGGATGGGTTTTTCCGTCCTTGGAGAAAAGTTTTGATTGCTGGACAAGATAAGTAAGAACGTGTTGTATCAGGATGGATGGACATAGTGGTAGATTGAGTACCAAAAATATATTGTTGTTGCTGTTAAGTGAATCTGTGAGAGCAATAGAAAACAAGTGCCAGAACATGAGGAACTAAATACTGAAATGGACCGATGTTTTAAAGGGTGCAGAAGGTGGTGAATTTCTTCCATGCTACACTATAGGCAGACTGGGAAGATGTAGCTAGAGAAGACCACATAGTAGTAGACGTGTGGTTCATATATACTGCCAAGTCATTTGCTGCTGTTGGAATGGTGGAGGATGCTCTTGGTTGGCCAGCGAATAACCAGCTCAGAATTCTTGAAAATGCAAATGAGAAAGACAGTCATCAAGAAAGTTAGATGCACCAGGTATATACACACAGTGTGTTCTGAAGTGGTGAGTTAAAGAGGTCTATGTCAGTCATCTCAGGAAGTTCATTATGGAATGGGAGGTTGATTGCCCTTTGTTAATGATAGCTACTGTTGCTCGGTTGTCTGAATAGAATGTTACAAGCTGATTGCTCCATAGATTTATTTTTTTCATTGTATTTTCAAAAGTTTCGCCAGGAAAGACGCACTGAGCTAATAACCGCTCGTTTTCAGATGCGCCCTGGTGGGGAAAGGGGAGGAGAAGTACAAGAACAAACAAAGCAATACAATTATACAGTATGTAAAAGCTAACAATTTGAACAATAAATTAAATAATACATTGAGACTAAGCAATAACAATAGGGATTAATGCATGGGGTATTACAGAGAGCTTGCCCAAATGGGTTAAAAGGAAGTACATGTTTAAGTGCAGAGGGAGTATAGCGGTGTAGAGGAAATAAAAGGAGGAGAGTAACCAGTTGTAGTCAGGGGTATGGAGGGGGAAAAGAGGTGGGGGAGGGTGGATAAGGGGAGGGAGGAGAAAAAAGAAGATGTGCAGGAGGTGAAAAAGGAGTTAAACACTGAGGCACCAGAAAGAGGATCGGAAATGAGAGAGTCACCCACCTTGAAGACAGGATTGGAGGACTAGGTTGGGGGGAGGAGGGTGTGGGTGACCTTCCAGAACTTGGAAGGGTGACTAAGGTTGTTCTGGAAGGTGGAGGTAAAGTACTCAGCTTTAGCAAGCCTGGTGGTTCTAATGCAAGCATTCCAAAGGGCACGGTACCTGTTAAGGTCATTCAGGGAGCCAGAGGACTTATGAGTATTCCAGGCAAGATCACGTGCACGAAGGCAGGCCAGTAATTTGGCTGAGCTCCAGGGGAGTTGTGAACCACGGACCCTGGTTTTCCTGATTGAAGCACACAGATCCCAGATTGACATGAATTTGGAATTAAAGTAGTTAAGGGCAGAGTTGATGTTACTGATAGAAGTGATGGAGGACCAGTCAGTAGCTACCAGGTACACATGGAGCAAGGACAAATCCAGTGACTGGATAGATGTCACCACATAAGTGCAGGTGCAACAGTGGGATAGATTTCACATAAGGAGGAAGTAGAACGAAAATATGGGACGCCCTCTGTTTTGGATGGCCAAGGACAAGCAAACCTGGAAGGACAAAATATAGCAGCTTATCGAAAAGTTGGAGTGGCATCAATGAAGACTTTGAAATTTGAGTTGGGAGATGGATCTTTATAAAACATTGATATGCTATTCCAGTTCATGAGGATGTGAGACCACATGGCTAAATCTGGATGGGCAGAGGCCATGATGAAAATTTGGTAGTTTAGAGCAGTGACTGAATGGGCTAGATCAAAAACATAAGAAATGAAGTTCGTGCCTTGAGGAGTAACTCTCATTACGAAATTCTGGTCACTCAATAACGATAGCAGTTCTTCTTTTGTACAGAATCATTTTGTTGAAAAAGACAAGATGAGATCCTAGATTCATTTTAGTTTCTCAGACATGAGACTGGCTTCACTACTGAGCGAATCTTATTCGATGCCTAGAAATTCCAAGGTTGTAATGGGGCCTTGAGTTTTATCGTCAGCCAGAGGGATGATGAGTGGTGAAAACAAATGAGAAGCAAGTAATACTAGGAGCAGGCGGTGAATCTATAGTGTTGACGAGAAGAAAGTTGTCCAGAAGATACAGCACAAATGGGCATCTGTACACATTCAGAAGAATTCAGCATAGTGAACGAGAAAATGTGTCAACAGGCTAGGGCTGCTTTTACATCCAAGGGTTAACTGTACTGCAAATTAATATTGGTTTCTCCAAGATACCCCATATACATGCCATAGGGAAGGATGTATAGCAGGGTATTAAATAACTGGTATAGCATAGCAAACTGCTACGCAAAATAGGAGGTAACGCTAACCATTTCCAGAAATGCATAGCAGTAGACTGTTAACCAGTTTTTGAGTAAGTCCATGGCACAACAGACTACATTCATAAAAACAATATATAAAATACACCATTGCCTATTTTTTTACCTTTTGCTAATCATTCTGTGCTAAGTGCTCTGCATTTTTACAGCTGATTAGCACTTTCATACAAAGAACTGTTAATCAAGTTTTTCAGCTTATTTAATACCCTGTATAGGTAATAGTTTAAAGGAATTTGTGATATCTGCCTTAGTTAACCAAGCACCAGGTCCAGCAGTTGTTATGAATTTGATTGCGTCATTGATTTGTGCAAAGGTACTACTTTATGTGACATGGAGCCTTTGTAAATGAGTCTTGGACTCAAAGGTATTTTCCGAATATGCAATAAATAAAATAAATAAAAGATTAAAGAAGTAATGCTTGAATTCGTAGTTGTCTTAGGGGATGCTCGAGCAATCTTGAGGCGTTTCTTTCTGAACTATTTTTGTATTGCTATTGCAATTGGACTGATACAGAAAGAAGGGGAAGGAGGAGCTGCAAAGGGGCCAGTAAGAAAGTTCCTTAGCCAGTACATCATTGGCAGCTTCAGGCTCTGATGTAGCTGATTTAAGATTGGACAGATGATTGAAATGGTAGGAACAAGGCATAAACAAGGTGCAGGGGAGAGACATCTTCCAATGCAGGAGAAGTACAAGAACGAGGGAGCATGACATGCAATTGTAAGGTGGCAGGTTAAGAGGAAATGTGAAGAAGTTTTTCTTCACAGATAGGGTGGTGGAAACATGGAATGGTCTGCCACAAGAGGTGGTGGGAGCAAGTACTGTGGTTGGATTTAAACATGCATGGGACAGGCATAGGGGAACTCTTAAAACTGAAGGTGGACAAAGCAATGGGCCCTGATGGGATTCATCCCAGAATTCTAAAAGAACTAAGGGTAGAACTAGTGACACCACTGACTACACTCTTTAACAAATCATGGGAGGATGGGGTGGTACCTGAGGACTGGAGGTGGGCAGATGTGATTGCCCTTCACAAAATTGGGAGCAGGGCAGAAGCAGGAAACTACAGACCTGTTAGTTTAACCTCAGTGATAGGGAAAATGATGGAATCACTTCTGAAGGAAAGAATTGTCGAGTACCTAGAGGCCAGAGGGGCACAGGACCCAAGACAGCATGGATTCACAGCGGGAAGGTCATGCCAGACGAATGTAATAGATTTCTTTGACTCGGTGACCAAGTAGTAGATCAGGGAGGGGCTGTGGTCATGGCCTACCTAGAACTTTAGCAAGGCATTTGACTCAGTCCCACACAAAGATTAATATACAAGTTAGCCAGCCTGGAAGTGGGTCCCAAGATGATAGCCTGGGTAAAATTGGCTGGAGAATAGGACACAGAGGGTAATAGTAAATGGGTCCACTCTGAAGAAAGGGGGTTACTAGTGGGGTACCGCAGGGTTCAGTATGAGACCAGTTCTCTTCAACGCCTTTATAAGCGACATTGCAGAGGGACTGGAAGGAAACGTATGTCTCTTTATGGATGACACAAGACCTGCAACAGAGTTGATGCACAAGGTGGGGTGGAAAGGATAAGAAGAGACTTGGCAAGGTTAGAGGAATGGTCAGATGTATGGCAGCTTAGATTCAATGCTAAGAAGTGCAAGGTAATGCACCTAGGAAACAAAAACCCAGGGGAAGAGTACACAGTGGGGGTGAGATACTAACAACAACAAAATGGAAAGGGACCTGGGGATAGTCATATCAGATGACTTAAAGGTGGGCAAGCAATGTGAGAGGGCAGTAAGGAGGGCTGGGGGGATACTGGGATGCATAGGGAGAGGCATCACCAGTAGAAAACAGGAAGTTGTTATCCCTCTTTACAGACAGCTGGTGAGACCCCATCTGGAGTACTGTGTGCAGTTCTGGAGACCCAGTCTCCGCAAGGACATAGACAAGATGGAAGCTGTCCAGAGGAGGGCAACTAAAATGGTGCAGGGTCTGCACCAGAAGACATATGAAGAGAGACTAAAGGAGCTTAATATGTATAGCCTCGAGGAAAGGAGGAGAGGGGACATGATAGAAACTTTCAAGTACCTCAAGGGAATCAACAAAGTCCAAGAGGGTAGCATCTTTCAAAAAAAGAGGTGTGCAAGAACAAGGGGGCACAATTTGAAGATGGAGGCGGCTCAAAGGTAATGTAAGGAAGTATTTTTTCACAGAGAGGGTTGTGGATGCATGGAATGGCCTTCTGGAGGAGGTTGTGGAGTCAAAAACAGTGGTTGAATTCAAGCATGCATGGGACAGTCATAAGGCAATTCTAGGGGGTGGGGGTAGAAAGAAGTAGGCTGCTGGTTAACTAGGATCTGCAGCTTATCCATTAGGTAGGGAAATGGGCAGACTGGGTGGGCCAAGCGGTCTTTATCTGCCGTCAAATTCTGTGTTACTATAGAGGTAAAGCAGAGGGAAGGTTAGAAGCTGTAATCAAGTGCACGGGCTTACGGGCAGACTAGATGGGCCTAACAGTCTTTATCTGCCGACAATTTGTGTGTTTCTATATAACTGCATGAAGACCAGTATGGAAAGCATATGAAAGGCCCTATGATAAGCCTGACATCTTCTATCACTACTTAAGCAATTAGAAGTACAGAAAGGAGAGAAAGAAAGAGGTTGAGCCCCCCCCCCCCGCAACACACACATTTTTCCCGTTTTGGGCAGTGGAGTCCTTCTAGCCTGTGTCCTTTGTTTCACCCCTGGTCTGGCCAGACAGGGTCACTTGTGCATCTTTTTTGTTCTGTCTCCTCTGTTGACTGTAACATACTCCCTTTCCTCATTAGGTGAGTGGATTTCCTGGTACCAGTACTACAGCGTTGTTCTCCATACAGAAGCAAAAAGGAAAAGGATAGGATGCTCAGATGCAGAAAGCCATCAGGGGGGCGGGACTGATAAAAAGACAGAGGAAATGGAGCCCCGACTAAGAGCATAGTAAATTTTAAAAGAAAAAGACAGAGGAAGTGATATAATGTAGGCAGAATCAGTGATGCAGTAGCTAGATTATAGTGCCATCTTGTGGCAAAAGGTAAACAGTGCGGCAGAATTACTGGTATATTCTAGAATTTTCATGACAATTGATCCAGACAGCATGTACCACACTTCTAGTTAACTTAGCAAATGTTTCTTAGGTGTTTGCCTATTATTATAGGGGCCCAGTAGCACCCCTTTGGTTAGAGTTGAACCTCAAATTTTGCACATTAATATCATTGGTTCTCTTTGACAAAATGAGCGGAAGGTTTGTATGTGTTGTCTAGGAGGCAAGGTCTTGGTGCATGGACATTTTTGTAATGGCAGCTTGTGCAGTTTCTGAGATCAGCATGTGGCATTTAAAAAAAACTCTTTTCCTATACTTAACATTGTTTTTTCTTTTTTTTTTTTGCTCTCGCCTACGTGGAAAGGATTTTTGCCCCAAACTTGCAGGGCACATGTGTCGTGTCCCAAGGTGGTGCCTTTGACAGGTCTGGTGAAAAAATATCAAAGTGTTCCACAGTTATTAGGCTTTAAATGTTAGTGTTTTCCAACCTAAGCATGTGCAGTAGGGTTTTTCCGATAATGTTATGTGGTGAAAGCAAAAATTTGATGCTGCAAATGCTGTTTTTTTTCTTTCACCACTGAATTAGCAGGATTTTTGGTGCCGTGACAACCGCCATCTTGTTCAGTTTTTCCATGAACTAACAAACGTGGAAAATACAAAAAACTGCTGACATTTTTAAAAACAAACGTCAGAACCTAGTTAAACAGGACCCGTTTAGCCTGATTGTTTGTTTTTTTTAATATGTGCCCACTAATGTGTTTTATCCCAGGTGCCCAGCTTAGTGAGAGGTGTATCTCCCCTACATTCTCTGTATGAGAACAGAGGAATTTCTTGACTTCTGAAGCCGCAGCCGAAGTCGTGCTACTGGCTGCAATGTTAGCTGTGGGATGCCCTTTTCACTGGTGTCTAATGCCACCCCTTACCTGCCGGTCGCTGTCCACATAAACCAAATAACTATATTCCCTGGTGTCTAGTAGCACCCCTACCCTCCGATCGCCACCTCCCAATTTTTATTTTAGTCCCCTCCCACAGCCCATTGTTTGATTGATAGTGCCGACATCGGGGGGGCAGTCCCCATGTTGGCATTACAGGCCCTCCCTCCAGCAGTGTGGGACACTGAGGAGCCCACCCCCAGTGTTCCAAAATTATTTATTTACTTGTATCCTGTAAAAAGAAAAAGCCCCCCCAATGTCTTTTTTATTTTTTAAACCTGAAAAAGAAAATGTCCCTTGTCATCCCTGCCATCCCTCCCCATCCCGACCCTCCACTGAGCACCTCCCACCTTACCCTATAATTACCACCGGAGTCGTGGCTGTCATATTCTGTGGACTGAGACACGTCTGCAGTTTTCAAAGCCGAACCGTGAACTGAGGAATCAAGGTGAGTGCTATATAATTTATTCCAGTGGCATTTTGAATTGATGTTCGTAACTTTGCCATTTTTAGGAATTTTTTCACCAGATTTTCAACATGACCTTTTTGGGACCCCACCTCATGAACACTGACACTGTCATTTCGTTTATCGAGCCAGAAAGGTGATTTCATGGTCACTACGCAAAAGCACCTTTCGGAGCTGAATAATGAAATTTCATCACAAGTGTTCATGAGGTAGGTTCCCAAAGAGGCCATGTTGAAAATTCGGTGAAAAAAAATTCCCAAAAATGACCCGAGTCATGAGCGTTCAGTGAAATTTTTCTATGCATACGCGTAACTTTAGTAATTTTCAATATTTTGACTCCAAATATTCAACATAGCCATTTTTTCGCACCACCTCATGAACACTACAGCCGTCATTTTTTACATTGTGTCTGAAACGTGTTTTTTCACCTGTGGTGCAGAATGGCCTTTTGGAATGGATTTGAAAATTTTCACTTGTGGGGTTTATAAGGTGAGTTCTTAAGAAGACTATGTTGTAAATTTGGGATCAAAATATGAAAAAATGACAGAGTAATGTTTGTTGCAGTTTCGCTATGACCGCTTGTAACTTTGAAAATTAGAAATATTTTGACCCCAGATTTTCAACATAGCAGTCTTATTACCCCACCTCATGTATGTCACAGGTGTCATTTCTCAAATCCTGCCCCAAATGCATTTTCGCACCTGTGGCACAGAATGGCGTTGCGGTTGCACAGAATTACATTTTGGCAGGGATTTAAAAATTTTCTGTACTGGGTACATGGAGTGGGGTAATACGATGGCTATGCTGACAATTTGGTCACTGTTGTCCTAGAAGTGGAAGTGCAGGGCCCAGAGGTCCCTGTGCTTTCTCAGCTACATACTGTACATATGCGCATCTATGCAGGCCCTGCGCTCCCACAGGCAACTAAGAATACGATTATACTATCTCAGAAAGTAAGGAAATACAATGCAAATAAACTTCAATAATGCTCTAGTTGGGGTCGCAGCCACAAAAGTAGGGAAATGTGGCATTAGAGTTTCCAAACCTAACACCCCACCTTCATGCTGCGCACACCTACAAGCGGCAGATGTGCCTTGGGGTTGTCAGCCTTAATGCTGACCACATTCTTCTTATGGAATGGGTTGAGCGTTAGGGCAAACAACCCTAATGTGGTGGTGGTGGTGGTAGTAAAAATGTTTATTTTTATACAGGAAAAAAAGGTCACAAGTTGTGCATCATTGGGTCAAAATGACCCATTTTCAAGATGGTCCTGGCACACTCCCGACGCCTGTAGGTGTGCGCAGCGTGGCGGTGGGGTGTTAGGTTTGGAAACCGTAACGCCACATTTCCCTACTTTTGCGGTTGTAGCCCTAACTAGAGCATTAACGCATATTTTTGCAATTTATATATTTATAGTAATATGGTATAGTTTTAATATTGAATAACACTAATTCTACTAAATGCATTATCTGTTTATGCTTCATGCCATATTACTATTGTGTACATTCTAGTACTTTCCGTGAAGATTGATGTTCTGTGGAGTCTATGGGAATTGGGACGTGGAGTTTTTCCTATAAAGTAATCACTGCTGATTGGGACTTGAATCAGTTGGTGTCTGGTAACCACAGAGAAAAGATTGCTTGCTTGAGGGGGCTGGCCTGCTGGTGCAGTAGTTAGATTTCCACTTATAGCAGCTGGCGAACCGGGTTCAGGAGTGGACCGGGTGCCAGAAGGGCAACTGGGGTGAGTAGTCTGAGCATCCAGGGTTGCTCCAGCTCCTCCGAGGGAGGGGTTCCTTGGCCCGGGGGTGGCCTGACCTGTGGCATCAGCCAGAGGTATCGCAGCCCTGGTGCCCCACCAATGGGGAAGGATGCCGGTGCAAGCTGTGGCATCGTGTGGCACGTTGTGCTTGGGGGGGTGTACTTTCAAAATACACCGTCCAGAGCAACACCGACGTGAGGGTCCAATAGAGGGTCCTCCCCCCAGCCAGCCACACTTCCACACAGGTCCTCCGGTGAAGACTTGATTCCTTGGTGCAGGTTGAAGGCACCCCCGGCACAGACCTTGGCTGGGCAGGTAAGCCAGCGCTACATGGGGGAAGACTGGTGCGGGTAGTTGGCGGGCAGGGGAGTTGGGTACATCTCCAAGGGGTGGGAGAAAAACGAAAAAAAAAAAAGATTACTTGCTGGAGGTACTGAACGTTGGAACCTTGACTTGTGGAGAGATCTTGTTGGCACCGATTGCATTATAGAGACTTCAGACTTGCCACCCAGTATCCCAGAGAGGTTCCACAGTGCCAGAATTTGAATAATGTTACTGTGATTGTCCAGTCTTTTACTTGTTTTGTTTCTTCAAATAAATACACACATGCATACTGCGATTTCCTTGAGATTTGCCTGTCTGTGTGCTTCCTGAAAATGCATGCCATGATAGGTCTGTGATCATAAACTGAACAAGCTGATCTGCTGGATGCGTCAATCATAACTGCTGAAGGTGATGGATATGAACTGGAGTAGATGGATGAGCTAAATGTCATTTGTGTCCTAGATTTAGAGTGGAGTTTTTTTTTGTTTTTTTTTTACAGTGTCAAATCAATTTAGAATGGGCATCTCCAAAGTGACTACAAATACACAATAGAGGAGCGGGCTTGTTGGCAAAGCTGTAGCATTACCACTTGTGACACTGGCAACCTGGGTTCAGGAATAAGACTAGGTCATCGGGGTCTGGCTGGGGAGGAGAACTGAGTGTCCCAGATGACGCTATCCACCTCGGGGAGGGGGATGGCTGGTCCTGGCACTATACTGCCACCTGAGTGATGACAGGTGATAGTGCATTTGGGATAGTATAGCCTTGGATATGGGATATCTGAAGCCATCACACTCCGCACAGTTGCATGGGTAAGCTTGTATCAACACTGCTTCGGCGTCCCACGTAACTGGAAGACAAACCCCTGGGCAGCACACCATGATTGACATTACCCCACAGATCCCACACCAGTGGCAGGGCACTCTGCTGGTGGAAATGCAGTAGGCGTGCGTGTATTTATTTGAAGAAACAAGTAAAATAAAATAACAAGTAAAAGACTGGAATATCTCAGCAACATTACTCAAATTCTGGCACTGTGGGACCTCTCTGGGATACTGGGTGGCAAGTCTGAAGTCTCTATGAAGCAATCTGTGTCAACAAGATCTCTCCACAAGTCACAGTTCCAACCTTCATGTCCCATAAATAGTTGTGCTCATGCAGCATCACAACATGGTGTTGTACTAAGAGCCCCTGATAAATGCACCCCCCCCCGATACAACCCAATACCTATCATATCCCCAACCCGCACCCCAGCTAGGATGCGGCATCTGATTCCCTCACATACATCCTGCTACTGCCTCAAAAAAAATACGATCAGGGCCATATCAATTAGCTCTGTGATAATCCAGTTTCTTCTATACCCAAGCAACCTTCTCAAGTAATGCCCCTTATCAATACTCTTGCCAAGAAACAGCTTATATTTATGCGGTATTGGTTAAAAAAACTCATAACGCTGCTACTCTTATATTCAGGGAACAAAGAAATGAACCCAGGCCCCACTTCTCCTATCACTTCCCCTACAGACTTTGCATCAGCGCCAGGCCTAAAAATGATGCTGATCAGCATCTGCAGTTTCATGAACAAAACCAATTTAGTAAAAGTTTGGATTACACACACAGAAACCCTGATGTTTTAGTAGTGACAAAAACCTGGTTCAAGAGCAGCATTACGGACCAACAAATAGCGCTGCCATCTTATAACACCTTTAGACTGGATAGGCAGTCGGGTGGGGGAGGAGGTAATTATTTATGTAAATTCCAAATTCATTGCCACCGAAATCCTTGCTATTACCAGACCCAAGGAATTCAAATGTCTGGCCATAAGACTCTCCATGCACCCATCCAAATCAATCAACATCATTGGCTGTTACAGACTGCCAGTGAGGGGTGTAGAACTACTGCCAACCCTCAGAAACATCATAGTAATCGACTAATGAATCCATAATTTTTGGTGACCTAAATATGGACTGGTTATCCCCTAGAGCAAATATACTAAAGGACATGTGTGATGAGCTGGGTGTCACGCAGCTACTCTCGGACCCTACAAGATTCAATATCAAAGATAGTGCTAAAAGCTCCATATTAGATTTAATACTTACAAACAGACCACATAAAATTGCGCAGACAGCCGTCTTCCACAATGATCTTAGCGATCACAACATTGTCATCTGTACAAGAAGCCTAGAAAAATTACCATCCAACTCCACATTCATCACAAAGCAAAGTTTCCATAAATTCAAACCCAAAAGTTACCTAGCAGAACTCCGAGATACAAACTGGCAAAACTTCTACCTGACTACTTCACTGAATGAGGCTGTTAATATCCTTAATACTAACTTAACAAACTTGGCAAATAAGCATGCCCCGTTAGTTAAATGTAGGGTGAAAAAAGCCTTGTATCCTTGGCTTACGTCCGACCTGAAAGCAGCTCTGACCCAAAGGAGTAAACTATGGGCTAAGGTGGGGCATTCTAAAGCTTCAGCAGACTGGCTGGCCAAGGGTGCCAAGGATAACTCATCCAAGATCTGGCAAACCATCAAAGCTGTTGAAGGACAGAGAACCCCACCTGCAATCCCCATCAGAATTATGACACAAGGTGCCACAATCTCCAACCAGGGCACCATTCTAGAAAAATTTAAATGAACACTTCACGACAGCAGGCCTAGCGTTCGACTCCTCCCCAGCTACCGGGCTTGTTGACTGCTCACCACCCAATGACACCCCCTTGGACCCTCAGACTCAGAACTCCTTCTGTTTCTCACCAGTGACTTTCAAGCAAGTCGAGGACCTATTAAAAAAAAAAAAAAATTTGATATGAAAAAAAATGCAGGCATAGACTGAATAGAGTCTTTCTTCCTAAGGCTAGGGTACCACTTTCTGACTGCCCCCATAGCACATATTTTCAACTTATCAATCACATCTGGAACAGTCCCATCCTGCTGGAAAACGGCCTTTATACTACCTTTGTTTAAGTCAGGAGACCCCTGTGACCTTAATAATTACAGACGATTTCCATCTTGCCCATCCTGTCGACGCTCCCAGAAAAGTTGGTCAACAGTCAGCTCAAAAAATCAAATTTATTTAACCCCCTCCAATTCGGCTTCTGGCAAAACCATAGTAAGGTGTCAGCTCTAGCCAAAGTGACACATGATTGGTTCACTGCCCTGGATAATAAAACCTACTGGAGCCGTCTTCCTAGACCTAAGCAAGGCCTTCGACATGGTTGATCATAACACTCTGTTAGCCACACTCAAAGACCCTGGTTTGAATAACTGCTCACTAAACTAGTTCACTAGCTATCTTACTGGTCGAATCCAACGCATCAAAACCAATGGACTTCTTTCTTCTTCCCTACCAATAATGAGAGGTGTACCCCAGAGATCCATTCTTGGACCCCTGTTATTCACAATTTACATCAAATCCCTTAGTGACAACATCCACAACTCCAAACTCCACTTTTTCGCGGACGATGCCGTCCTTTATACATCCAAACCCTCATTGTCAGACGTCGTCGCAGAACTACAGTCTGATTTTAGTCAGTTGGAACAAAACCTGCTAAGATCAAAATTATTATTAAATGCCAAGAAAATTAAAATTATGTACTTTTTACCCTCACGTCCCCCAACTTCTGTACGTGGACAGGCCACACTGGTGCATATACTAAACTTACTAGGAGACTCACTAGTCAGTTGATCAATTCAAATACCTAGGGGTATGGTTAGATAGCAAACCATCCTTCGCATACCACATTGAATCCCACATTAGGAAACTGAAAATAAGACTGTTTTATTTATTTATTTATTTTTTACAGAAACAAACCCCTTTTTCCCTTAGATATTAGGAAAGGCTGGTTCAAGCCACCTTTCTTCCCTTACTCGACTATGTGGATATAATTATAATAGCACAGTAAACAACCTACATAAGCTTGATATCCTGTTTCACTGTGCAGTCCGCTTTATAACTAACGCACCCTACAGAACCCACCATTGTGCCCTTTACGCGGCTGTAGGCTGGGCTTCCCTGGCTGCAAGAAGGACGCTACACATTAGTATCTGGCTCTTAATTTCAGAACAAAGTCCCTGCCTACATCACCTCCCCTTTTCATTGTTTTCATAGCTCCTACACCCTTAGAATAAATGCTTTCATACTACTAAAAGTACCCAAATTCCACACACTTTATGGTAAAGCTGTGTTTATCCATGTAATCCTGTCCACCTGGAACAAACTACAAGCCACACTAAAACTCCCCGAACCGGTCTCCTTCAATGTATTTAAAATCCTGGCCAACAAAGCTCTTACGGAAATTTGCCACTGCCAAAGCACCTAGTAGCCCTCCCAAAGGAGAAACCATTTTAGTCTCATGAAGCACTTGAATGTAAACTTCTTTCATGTTTCCCCCTTTTCCCCTTCCCTGCCTGTTAGCTTAGTTCCTGAAATGTATATAATTTAACCATAATTCCACTCCTACTGTACATTGTTTACCTGTCTCAACACTGTTCGAACCTGATGTATCACAATTGTACTGTGTTGTGTTGTGTTGTATTGTATTGTATTGTAATATTGTGTATACTTTGTACCAAGTTGTCCTACCAGGACCTCCTTGTAAATGAGCATGCGCAGTGGAGTTTTCCTACAAATAAACTTGAAGTCTCTCAGCAACTCTGGATCTGTACCATCAGCTGGTTTGGAGGGACCCGCTGACCCTGCCCGCGGGGGCTGTAAAGAAGACTGCAGTGGGGGTGCTAATGAGCACGCTGGTGTGAAACGTTTTTGCTCGAGCCCCATCCCGTCTGAAATAAATTGCCATAGAAATTGTATATTCAGCAAACTTTTATTGGGCAACTTCGTCCTGAACGATACTAGTCGCTGTTATAAATGAATATTTGGTGCCAAATTCTACTAATCTGCAGCGGTCAGCTAGCAAAAATGCAAAGAAACAGCTGCAGGCTCCTACTGCACCAGAGAGTCTAGGCCCAGTTTCGCCGTCGGCGGCAGAAATGTCCGGCCTGGGGAAAATGGTAACCAAGCAGGTACTGGCAGCCCTCAGTCCGCGTCTGGACAAATTGGAGGCTAAGTTGGAGGAGATTGCAGAACAAAACGCCTCCCACGCTGCCAAACTCACTGAAACGGAATCACGAACCTCCACCCTCGAGGATGCCACCGGTCTGCTGCCACAGAAAATGGTCCATTTAGAAAAGTAGCTCGCTGACTTCAAAGAACTTTTCCAGTGGCTCAACTTGCAGCTCCGTGGGCTGCTGGAGGGCTGGGAAGGCATGGATATAAATAAATGTTGCTCCTCCACACTACTAGCGTTGTTGGGTTTGCAGCCCAAAGCAGGGTGCTACAAACTGGGGCGGGCACATCGTGCTGTTATGCCTAGGCCAGTGGCTGGCCAGCCACCTAGGCAGATTGTGTCCAGATTCCACAACTTCAGGGATTGGCAGGAAGTTCTGAATGCCTATTGAGGGATGAAGGAGGTTCTTTTTGAAGGCCACAGACTGTATATTTTTCAGGACTTTTCTCAATGCCTCCAAAAGGAAAGAAAACCCTTCAATGCAGTCATGGATATGCTGAGAGAGAGAGAGAAAGGAAGGATTTTTATTTCTCCTATCCTGCGCTTCTCAAAATAAAATATGAAGGGGCGTCCTACTATGTACCTTCTGGGAAGCTGAGAAGGCAATGGGATTTGTGCAAGAACTACAGAGGAAATTAGCGACCTGAACTAGATGGGTGGGGAGCCTAATGCTATTTTGCTGCTTATGGTTGGAGACTGTGCCATATTTGCCATTGACCTGATATTGCCACTGATTTTGCTGTGGGACTGAGGTGGATGGCCTGACGTTCCACTCTCTGTACTGACTCTTTGTGACCCATGACAAATCTGATAAATTTCTTTGACTGGGTGACCAAAGTAGTAGATCAGGGAGGGGCTGTGGACATGGCCTACCTAGACTTTAGCAAGGCATTTGACACAGTCCCACACAAAAGATTAATATACAAGATAGCTAGCCTGGGATTGGGTCCCAAGATGACAGCATGGGTAAAATTGGCTGGAGAATAGGACACAGAGTAATGTAAATGGAGTCCACTCTGAAGAAAGGGGTTACTAGTGGGGTACCACAGGGTTCAGTAATGAGACCGGTCCTCTTCAATGTCTTTATAAGCGACATTGCGAGAGGATTGGAAGAAAAGTATGTCTCTTTGCAGATGACACAAAGATCTGCAACAGAGTTGATGCACAAGGTGGGGTGGAAAGGATGAAAAGGACTTGGCAGGTTAGAAGAATGGTCAAATGTATGGCAGCTTAGATTCAGTGCTAAGAAGTGCAGGTAATGCACCTGGGAAACAAAACCCAGGGAAGAGTACACAATGGGGGGTGAGATACTAACAACAACAAAAATGGAAAGAGACCTGGGGTAGTCATATCAGATGACCTAAAGGTGGGCAAGCAATGTGGAGAGGGCAGTAAGGAGGGCTGGGGGATACTGGGATGCATAGGAGGCATCACCAGTAGAAAACAGGAAGTTATTATCCCTCTGTACAGACAGCTGGTCAGACCCCATCTGGAGTACTGCGTGCAGTTCTGGAGACCCAGTCTTCGCAAAAGACATAGACAGGATGGAAGCTGTCCAGAGGAGGGTAATCTAAAATGGTGCAGGTCTGCACCGGAAGACATAAGGAAGAGAGACTTAAAGAGTTTAATATGTATAGCCTCGAGGAAAGGAGGAGAGGGGACATGATAGAAACTTTCAAGTACCTCAAGGGAATCAACAAAGTCCAAGAGGGTAGCATCTTTCAAAAGAAGAGGTGTACAAGAACAAGAGGGCACAATTTGAAGATAGAGGTGGCTCAGAGGTAATTTAAGGAAGTATTTTTCTCAGAGAGGGTTGTGGATGCATGGGCAGCCTTCCGGAGAAGGTTGTGGAGTCAAAACAGTGGTTAATTCAAGCATGCATGGGACAGTCATAAAGGCAATTCTAGGGGGTGGGGGTAGGAAGAAGTAGGCTGCTGGTTAACTAGGATCTGCAGCTTATCCAGTAGGCAGGGAAATGGGCAGACTGGGTGGGCCTAGCGGTCCTTATCTGCCGTCAAATTCTATGTTTCTAAGAGCTCGGACCTTCTCTACTCGCTATCGCTGGCCCGATTGTTGCTCCCCACCCCTGAATCTGTGGGCATGTTGGGTATCCATGATGATGGACTGCGCTGGTTTGGAGCACCCAGGACTCATCGAGGGAGGTCTGGATCGGCAGGAGAGGCCTTTGGTGGGACGGAAGATCTTCCTGGTGGACTGTTGAGAACCACTCACTTTCCTGGCTGGTTCCTTTTTCCCTGAATAAAGATTTCCCGAATGGACCCTCGATGTATCAAGGTAGGATCGGGGGTGGGGGGGGACGTGTGTGGTGTTCAATTTGCATGGCCCTCTTCCTGTCCTCTCAATCTGGCCCTGGTTGACCCGGCTTCTTTTGATATAATGGACAGCATAAATGGCACTCAGAAATAGTCAGTGCTATTGTTTGTTGCTCCTTTATTTTTTCTGGGTGTGTCTTGCAGCTGTGGAACTGGGGTGGGCAGAGGCTGGTGGAGGCAGAGGCTGGGGGGGCCATGGAGGTATTGCAATTGGGGATTGTATACCCTGCTATAGTATATATGTCTAGCTGGAGTCTAGCATCTGGGGGAGGCGGGGGCCTTCAGCCTGGGATCGTGGTGGCAGGCGCCTCTCTTGGGGAAGAGGGGTCAATGGGTCAGGGGATTAATCAGAGAGTTCCACGAACGTGGGCCACATCTGAGAATGTGGCAGACTCCAGCTATTTCCCTGTTTCAGGGGATTGCAGCATGATTATGTTTGTGGTGACTGGATCGCACCTACCCACCTTTGTTTCAATATAATTTTCCTGTTTGTGGAGGCTTTCTTATAATGTTTCCATAAGGTGGGATAGTGAGCTCCCTGAGGGGGTTGAAAAATTGGCCAAGGGTGAGGTTGGCTAAAAAGCCTGGGGTTTAGATGTGGGCAATCTTATGCTCGAGATATTAAAATTGGGGGCTATTGGGTATTCTAGTGCTCATGGTTGAATTTTAAGACTTGGTTGATTGCTGGATTTTACGTGATATTTGGTTTCAGGGGGACTGGGGGAGGCCAAATACGTTTACTGTGGGGTTTATAGTTATTCTGCCTACTATGTAGCACACCAGAGCAACTGGTCTGTTATTTTTGGTAGTGGTAGAAGCCTGATAGTTTCTAGAAGTTTTCGAAGACGCGTTGGAGGCGAAGAAATGAAAGACTGGTGAGGCAGGATGGAGGGGAATTGTTGATTGTTTTCTATGTTCCATGTTTGTTTTGCTTTTGTTATTGTTGTTTCTGCAGTCACAGTCTATGGTCCATCACGTTGGTGGTGCGGGTGGGGGTGGATTGGGGTGGGTACTTGCTTATGGGAGATACATGGGAGGATCTTGGTGGCAAAATGGAAGTGACACCTCTCTTTTTATGATGGGGTCGTCCTTAGACATCACAGTTGTTTCATGGAATGTGAAGGGGTTTTCCTCCCCTGCCAAGAGAACTAGTATCCTTACTGCCCTTAAAAGGCAAATTGCCACCATTGCTCTTTTACAGGAAACACCCCTTTCTGACAAGGAACACACTAAATTGGTGCATGGCTGGGTGGGCGCATGCCATGCAGCCTCTTATAACTCTCATAAAAGAGGGGTAGTGGTGTTAATCCATAAGCAGTTTCCCCTGCAGGTCCGCTGGGTGGTGGCTGATCCCATGGAGGGGTGGTATATTTTTGTAGAAGTGGAAGGATTGGGGCAGCAGGTCACTTATGGTAGTGTCTACCTGCCAGCTGTATTTGATTCCCTGTTTTATCAATCTTTGCGGGACGTGTTGACACAGGAGCAGTTCCCAGGGTTGATTTTTGGGAGGGGACTTCAGTTTGGTTATGTGTCCTGCCTTAATCACTCGGAGGGGAGGGGAGGAGGAGAGATTCTAACGTAGTGAGGCAATGGCAGCTAGGTATGTGTGGTCTGGACTTACTGGATAGTTGGCATACAGCGAATCCGGGAGCCAGGGAATATACTTTCTGTTCCAATCCCCACAAGACTTGGTCCCGTCTGGACTACATATACATGCCTAGGGTACAGTACCACAACGTGATCCGGGTGTGGCAGGGCCCTATATACTTATCAGACCATGCCATGGTAGGACTCAAATTGAGGGAGGAGGAGGAATGGCTTGGTCCACCTCCATGGAAATTCCCCACCTATTTGTTGCCGTGACAAGACTTTGGGGACTATTTGCAGGAACAATGGAGGGTATATAAAGAGGCCAACCATGGCTTGGTGGGACATGCCAAGGTCTACTGGGATGTGGGCAAGGCCTGCATGAGGGGGACCATTATTAATTTTGTAGTGAAATATAAAAAAGAAAAGCAGACCAAGAGGATTGATCTAGAAAAACAAATAAAGATATTGAAACGCAGGGTGGTTGCAGGAACACCGGAAGAGACTTGTAGGGAGCGCACTGCTGTACGAGAGGCTCTAAATTTATTTTTGTTGGGAGAGGCCAGGGCCTCCTGTTTTTTTGCCAGAAAGAACTTTTTCGAGTGGGGCAATAAACCTGGTTAATTTCTGGTTAACCTGATTCGGGGTAGGGGTGGACTGATGCATATTCCATTGATTAGGAACAGACAGGGAAACCTAGTGCGAGGTAAAACAGAGATACAGGATGTATTCTGCAGTTTTTATCAGCAACTGTAAAAGGCAGAATGCGGAGGGACGGAGGAGTTAGCTGGAATTTTCCTAGATAGGCTGGAGATACCCCATGTGTCTGATGAGCAAAGGGAGGGGTTGGTCTCCGAGATCACTCGAGAGGAGATAGGTAGGGCCGTTGCAGGATTGCAGAAGGGGAGGAAAGCTAGTGACCCTGATGCTTTTAATGTGGAATATTATAGGATTATGAAGAATGTTCTGGTTGATCCCCTTTGGGAGCTGTTGAAGGAGGTGTGGGTGATGGGGATTCTACCCACCACCTGCTATGAGGCTACTATTTGTGTTCTGTTGAAGCCGGGCAAGAATCCCACCGACTGCACCTCCTATCGCCCTATCTCCCTCCTTAATTTTGATCTGAAAATCATTGCTAAGATATTGGCCAACTGCCTGGACCAACGTTTGCATATGCTGGTGCATCCAGACCAAACCGGTTTTGTACAGGGACACTTGTCAAATCATAACACCTGTAAACTCTTTAATGTATTATGGAGGGCCTCTCGGCTTCCAGGCTGCACATCTGTGCTGTCTATGAAAGCCAAGAAGGCCTTTGACCATATCGAGTGGGGATACCTTTTTGAGGTCCTGAAAAGGTTTTGTCTGGGTGACGCCTTTGTGGACATGGTACAAGAGCTGTACTGGGCTCCTGAGGCGTGCATTTTGGTTAATGGGTCGACCACACACAAGTTTTCACTCTACAGGGGCACGCGTCAGGGCTGCCCCCTGTCCCCCCTCCTTTTCACCCTGGCCATAGAGCTGCTGGCGATTTGCATTCACACTACTCCAGAGATTATGGGGGTTATGGGGAAAACTGGGTGTGAACATAAAATCACATTATATGCTGACAGTCTCCTCCTATATATCACAGAGCTTCATCAGTCCATGCCTGTGTTGCTTCGGGTGATCCCTGAGTTCACTGCTTTTTCGAGATACAAAGTCAATCTGATGAAATCAGAAATGCTGTCCCTGGTTTGGGGAGGGGTGATCAAGGGGGTGATTCCTGGCGGCTTCCGGCAGTGTCCACTTCTTTTAAGTATCTGGGGATAAAGGTGGTGGAGGGGACCTATGCTCCTTCTATCGATTAAACTACTCTCCATTGATAAATGTAATAATAGGGGACCTAGAGAGAAGGAGGACGTTGCCCATATCATGGTTAGGTCGCATAAATCTGATAAAAATGAACATCCTTCCAAGGATATTATACCTGATGCAAATGCTCCCAATGGGGCTCACACAAGTATATTTAAAGTGACTTGATGATGCCTTCTCCACCTTTCTTTGGCAGGGGAAGCGTCCTCGGATGAGTCTCCTCCATCTCCCTGTGGACAATTCCGGGGAGAGGGGACTAAATTTTCCTGATTTGAGGAGCTATTATGTAGCTATTCAGCATAGATACATTTCCGATGGGTTAGTAGACCTGCGGTAGCTGGATGGTTGGACTTAGAGGAGATGGACTCCCTGGGACGTTTGTCAGCTTATCTCTCTGGGAGGGGCTGACAGGGATATCTGTGATTGGATGCCCCTAATCCCTTAATGATATGGGTCTTGGAGGCCTGAAGGTCCATCAGGTGCCGCAGAGGGGCATTGGAAGACGAGACCCTATTGGTCCCAATTGCAGGGAATCCCTTTTTTCTCCCTAGTATATTGGATGGAAAGTATAAGGTGTGGGAAGCCTGAGGCGTGGGGTGTCTGGGAAATCTACATAATAGGGAAGGGGTGCGCTCTTTTGCGGACCTGCAGGGGACTACCTACGTATCCCACAAACACTTTTTAAGATATCTACAGGTCAGGGCTTACTGGAGGGAGCTGGACAGAGACCCAGAAGAAGCCTCAGCACTGGCCCCTGTGGAGCAGCTGATATACGCCATTCGAGATGACCCTACAGCGGTGATCAGAAAGGCGGTAAGACAGAATAGGCAACTTGTACCAGACCTTACAGTGCAGAGTAAAGTGTTGTGGGAAAGAGACCTTGGTATCACTGTTCAGGACGAGGATTGGGGCTGTTTGCTACAAACTCACATGGGGATTTTGCTTTGTAATAAATGTAGAGAGTCACAATTTAAGTTTATTCACCGCCTGTACTGCCCTCCACAAATAGTCCATAAATATCCTCTGAGATTATCCCCTTTATGTGGCAGATGTCAAACTGTAATTGGTACGTATGTACACTATTTCTGGACTTGCCCAGTATTACAGAATTTTTGGAGGGCAGTAGCAGCTGATATATCAACAGTGGTGGGATATCCAATACCTGTAGCGCCAGTAACTTTATTATTTGGGATGGAAGACTGCAGGGAGCAGGGATGCAAATTTTATCCTCGATGGATTGTTATTGGTATTTGCTAGACACTGCATCCTTAATACTTGTGTATTGAGCACAGTACCCATGATCCAGGCATGGAAGAATTTGGCGATACAGGCTTTGGCCATGGAACGCCTGTCCTGTGTTCTCATGGAAAAGGAGGACTGTTTTGCCAGGGTTTGGTAACCTTTCCTGGGCTCTCTGTTCCCTGCAGAAGCTCGGGCCCTGAGAGAGGGCATGGCATAATATATACTGTCTAGAAGCATCAAACTTCTCAGGTCCTAGGGTCCCCTGGGTTGTCTCTTTCTCATCCCCCCTTCCTGTGTCTCCTGATATGAAAGTCTCCCCATCCACCTATAACACTGATTTCTGTTTTCATAGCTTCTAGGATTAGCCTATCCTGAGCCTGCTAGCTCAACCTACACACCACTCTTTAACCTTACAGTGGACTATATGATGGGCTCTAATGTAATATGACAGTGATTGTGATTGCTTGCGATTAATTGTTGGATTGACCTTGTTTCTGGTCTTAATGTTTTGTCATGTCTTTTTTATTCTTGGAATATTAATAAAAAAATGAAACAACAAAAAAAAAAAAAAGGGAAGATGCCCAGGAGTGACAGTAAGTCCCAAAGGAACTGGGTTACGGGGGGGAGTGGTCCGGAGCCACAGCCTGCACCATAGAGAAATAGCATGAACAAAAAAACAAACGTAATACAGTACACAAAGGTGCAAAGCAGGCTGTTTCATTAAAGTTATTGCAGATGGCTCTTTCAGCAGAAAATATAGTTTGACACCGGGCATTTGAGATTCTTGGGAGCATAAAAAATGTGCTGAGAAGAAGAGGTATGAGCAGGAACACGATACTTGTGGAAGACCAAGAATTGTGAACTGTAAGGGGGCATAAAGCAGCAAAGTAGTAAAAGGATCCACAAATGGAACAAGTTAAGGCTCTTTAACTGATGAAATGCTACAGAAAAGCTTGTTGTCGAGCAAGTCCCAGGAAATATTCGAGTTGTACTTTGATAACTATGCTGCTGCCTTGGCTGAAAATGCTTTGTGATAATCGTAGAAATAAGTACCACCATATCTGATTGCACAGTCGACAACAAGATAGAGGTAAGAATCCAGCTGCTTACGCCTGAATGGATGAACTTCACAAACAATTTCCAGGTAGATACTAAAAGCCATGACAAATTCTGCTATGGTCAGCTTCTTCAGCAGCAAGGATCTTCTGCTTTTAGAACAACAGAAATACCCCAACAAGAAACTGTTTAATAGTTTTGTCAGGTGAGACAAGGAGGGCTACAAGGTTTGCATCCTTCCCTTAGATAATGTCCTTCCTGATGTGGTTGGTACCAGTTGGATTGGACATGCAGTGGTTGGAGTGGGAAGATGTGAAGCTAAAGTGGCAGTACCTGTTGTGGGTATGATTGTGGAGAGGCTGGAACTCGCAGAAGAACCTGGAGAAGGCAACACCAGAGGAGTGGATCTGATACCAGCTGTGTAGTAGCAGCAGTTTGTGATAAGGTAGTCTGAGATATAGCAAGAAGAGATTCAGGGGGAAAAAAAGTAAAGGCCTTGTTGAAGGTCCTGGATCTGGAGTTTAAGATGATCTGGTTTGCAGAGCAGCAACCCTGGAGTCCAAGTTCAAAATGGCTGAATTGACTTGGAGAAGTAAGTCACAAAGTTCAGAGAACTGGGATGTAGTAGGAGCTGTAGTTGGAGCTGGAGTCAGAGTTTCAGAGTGTGGTGTGACAGTAACTGGGTTAGCAGACATGATGACTATGTATAGGCTGAATAGCTCTTGCTTCTGTGTAGATGCTGAAAAGAGGACCAGCAAGGCTTGGATTGCAGCCACAAGTTAGGAACGGGCCATCCTTTTTTCTTGTGCTACGATTTGGCAGCAACCTTTCTATGAATGGACAGAGCAGGGTCCTAATCTTGGTCTGAAGGTCCGGAATGGACTTCATTGTTGTGGGACATGGCAGTAAGAGACAACAATACGGTATGAATAGGAGAGGTTATGGTGTAGAGCCTATCAGAAGGAGATAACCACTATGGGCAGATGACCCCGGACAGCGTCCCAAGTAATGTTCAAAGATGGGAGCCGGTTCCAAGTACAGGCTAGCCTAGGCACATGTCCAGACGATAGTGCTTCCAGTGGCCATTGCACTGCTGTTATGTCACTTATCCCAGGGACCCTGAGATGGGATAAGATGAAGATGATGACAAATGGTAGCGAGAAGTGCTCTGAACCAGCACCCACCAGAGTGCTTTGTAGGAGGTTCGGTGGGAGAGCAATGCTGTGTAGCACCTGGGCTGAGGCTGCATTAGAACTCGGATGACTCCATCAGGAAAATACAGGTGGAGGGAGCTGAAAATTTACAGTAAGAAATACGGAGACAAAGAGGCAAAGAGCAATTATACCAGTAGGAGACACCCAGGGAACACACACACAGTTGGCAAGGCAGGAGCTGGGAATGCAGCAGAGGCACTTGCTAGCAGGGCAGGAACCAACCCCAAAGGCCAGCAGTAACAGACAAGCTGCACAGCCCCCCAAAGAAAATAAAAAACAAAACAGGATGAGCAGCAGGAGGGGAAACACACCCGAGTGGTGAACTGTGAGAACACACAAAGAGCATTCAGCCACAAAAAGGAGAGTGACAAGCCTTGGGGGGAGTAGAGAAAGTAGGGAGTACTAGGAACAGTGGAGCCTCAAGGAGAGGAAAAAGCAGAAACAGAGGAACGGAGGAGCCACAAGGAGGGGGACAGAGAAGCATATCATAGGAGGTCCTATAGTAGAGCAATGCTGTGTAACACCTGGGCTAAGGCTGCATTACAACTTGGATGATTCCATCTGGAAAATACAGGTAGAGTGAAACTGAAAATGTACAGTAAGGAGTAAGGAGACGAAGAGACAAAAAAATAGAGAAACAAGGTAGGAGTAAGGAAGCAGCTATCTGGTGTAGAGAGGCACAGGAACAAAGCAATAATACCAGTAGGAGACACCTAGAGAACACACACACACAGTTGGCTAGGCAGGCGCTATGAGCACAGCAGGGGCACTAGCGAGTAGGCCGGCAACCAAGCCCAATGGGTAACAGCAACAGACAAGCATTGGTAGTTGCAGCATGAGCCCCCCCCACCGAAATGGGCTGGCATCAGGCAGCAGGAGGGAAGCACACTCGAGTGGAAGGGAGCCATGAGAATGACACAAAGAGCAGCCAGCTGCAGAAAGGAGAGTGGCAAGCTTGGGAGGGGACAGAGAAAAAGGAGTGTTGAGCCACGGATGGAGGACGCGAGGGGTAAAGGAAGAGCAAGAGAGGCAAAAAAGAGCAGGTGAGCTTTGAGAGACGTAGCAAGAAAGAGGGGAAAATGAGAACACAGAAAACAACTTCAAAATAACAAAGTACAACAGCAGGGAGAACAAGGAAGCGAGTGAGCAGGGAGCCAAGCAACATGGAGGCAAGGGACCACGTGTGAAAAGATACTATGCAAAGGTTGTGTGTGTGTGCGTGTGTGTGCGCGCACATGCATGTGCTGTTTATGTAGTACCACAGGCAAAAACCTTTTAATTGAAAGTCAAAACATAAAAATACCACTGAAGAGGGAAAAGGTGTAGGGACCTGAATGTTAACTTTGAGCTGACCTAAGGGTGCATGCCTCCTGCTGTAAGATCCGGTGGAGGTAGGTAAAACATCTAGTCCCTCTGGGGCTTGTGCAGGCCCCATGTGGGACACTCTCTCAACATGCAGTTTTGGCACCTGTGTACCAGGTTTATGGGAACGTGCTGTGCATTTTCAGGGCAGCCATTCGGAGTCCCTAACCAATCTAAAGGGGAAAAAGGACATGCTGTCCTCTTGTGAAATGTAAACCTCAGTGTGAAGAAAGTCTTAGAGCTGAGTTTGGCTATCAGAGTCCTGTCTCTGGCTATAAGAACCCAGATTTAAACTATTAAAAATAGGTCCAGTACCCGGCTGGTTGCTTGCAGCCCCTAAATTACATTAGTCTCTCTACTCCCCAAGAGTTTTAAAGTCCTATTAAAACTCTTGGGCAGTAGAGAGACTAACAAATTGGACTTTTGTGTCTACAGACCACTGTGATTTGGAAGAAGATCAACTTGTCAATATGTTCATGAAGTTAAATTAAAATGGATCTACTGGGTAGACTTAATGTTGTGGACCTTTAGTATATTGTTGGGAATTGTTTTGCTGTTCACATCCTTGCTTTGCAGCCCTCCACCATCCCCGAGAGCATCCGTTAACCTGGGAAGGTATCCCTTGTGTTTGGAAGGTCAAGTAAGTGGTTTAGTGGGTTGTACGCTCCCCTCTCCCAGAGTTCCATCAGTATACCCCTAGATATGGGGGAAGGGGTTATACCCTCTTGCAGCTTAATTTGAATGCATAATGTTTTGCAGTTCAAGTAGCTATGCAAGGGTTTAAAAAGTTAAATAAGATGGCCTTTATGTGCGAACTGAAGACTGCTTTGGAAGGACCGCTTGCAGCATGCTGTATGGTGAATCTGTGGGTTGTGGTATGCTTACAAAGTCTTTCGTCAATAAAACAGCTTTGCACATTTTCAGAAAATTGCTGCTTATCAAGTTTGTACTGGTCCTACACCATTTTAGTTGCCCCCTTTGGACTGCCTCCACCCTGTCTATGTCCTTTCTGAGGTGCAGCTTCCAGAACTGGACACAATACTCCAGGTGGGGTCTCATAAGCGAGTGATACAGTGGCAACACTACCTCCCTCCCTCCTGCTTGAGGTGCCTTACCCTATACATCCTAGCATCCCACTGGCCCTACCCACTGTTTTGTCACACTGCCCTGCTACTTTGAGGTAATCAGATGTGATAACCCCAAGATCCCTTAACTGCTTAGTGACTTTCCAGTACCTCCCAACTCAACCTGCACTCAGCTTCTGGGTTCCGATGCCCTAGGTTTATGATTTTGCACTTTTTGGAACTGAACCCCAACTGACATGCTCTTTACCACTCCTTGAGTTTCCCAATGTCTCTATGCATTCTCTCTCCACCCCCTCCTGAGTGTCCATCCTGTTACAGATTTTGGTGTCATCTGCAAAAAGGCAACTTTTCCCTTCCAATTCTTCTGCAGTGTCACTTATGAAGACATTGCAGAGGACTGGTCCCAGTATTGAGCCCTGCAGCACCCTGCTGGTCATTCTACCCTCATTAGAGTGAGTGCCTTTAGCCACCATCATTTGTCACCTATCCACTAATCAGTTCCTCACCCAATTCAGCACTTCGAATTCCACCCCTAGGCTTCTCAGTTTCTTTATCAGCCTCCTGTGCAGCACAGTGTCAAAGACCTTGCTTAAGTCCAGACAGGCCACATTCACTGCCCTCCCCTTATCAATTTCCCTCATCACTAAGTCGAAGAAATCAATCGGAGTCATCTGGCATGACCCCCACCCACCCCCGTGAATCCATGCTGCCTTTGATCTTGTAGCCACGGGATACAAGATACTCTGCCAACTTTCCTTTTACAGGGTTTCCATTGATTTCCCCACCAGTGATGCAAGTCTGACCGGTGTAAAGCTGCTAGCCTCCTCTTTGCAGCTACTGTTATGGAGCAGGATTATGTCTGCTCCTCCAGTCCTTTGGAACCATGTCTGTTTTCAGTGAGCTGATGAACAAAGCAATCAGTGGGGTAGTTAACACCTCCCTAAGTTACTTTAGTACGCTTGGGTGTATCCTGTCCAGTCGTGTAACCTTGTCTACTTTCAGAGCTACAAGTCCTTTCAGACTCTTTCCTCTGAAAATGGACTTGTGTCTATCCCACCCTTTGTTCCTGCTGTTCTGTGGTGGTCCGTCCTCCCCTCCCTCCACAATGGAGACTAATCAGAAGTACCTGTTCAGGATGTTTGCTTTTTCTTGATCCTTTTCTGTGCTGTCTCCCCTTTCCACCCTCCTTATCCTGTCTATCCAGCCCCTTGCTTTCCTCTTCTCACTTATGTCCCTGTAGAAAGTCTTATCTCCTTCAGCTATTATTTTCTGTCTGCAGTTTTTCTCTTCTCACTGCTTTTTCTACTCTTCTCTGTTTTGCTTGATATGCTTCCATGTCTTCCTCTTTCTGCACTTCCTTATAGCATCCGAATGCCCAGGGTTACTACCTGTCCTGATTTTCGCAGGACAATCCTGATTTGGGCAGCCATGTCCTGCGAAAAACCACGAAAAATACTGCATATCCTGACTTCTTATAGTGGAAAAAATATTTCTAACTTCCTCTTAATGTTGTAGAAAACTATAATACCTTAACTAAAATACCTTTAAATGATAAGAAACAACAGAAACAACTAAAAAACTACTACACCTAGTCTCAATTCAGAATATTTTGAGAAAACAAGTCTGTTGCATTGGTCAAGGTTTTATCTTGTACTGCAAAAAATCATGTTTCAGGAGGAAATGTCCCACTTTGGGCTTCTTAAAAGGTGGTAACCCTACGAATGCCACCATTGTTTCCTCAGCACCATGGCTGCTTCCATTACCATAATGGTCTCTTTTTCCTTCTGCTTTTGCTCACCTTCCTTCACATAGTGGTTGGTTGCTTTAATTATGCTCTTCTTATTTTTCCTCACTGTGTCTCAACCCCTCCCTGGCAATACCCCCCACCATGAGGCAGATTTTGAGGCAGTCTCCCATTGCTTTAAAATCCACTCTCCTAAAGTCCAAGGCACTTGTCCTCATGTGGTCTGCCTCTGTTCCCATCTTAATGTTAAATCACACTGTACAGTGATCACTGGTAGCTAGGGGACTGCTCACTGTGATGTCTGCTATGCTGCCCCTGTTTGCAAGCACCAGGTCCAGCATTGCCCTGTCCCTAGTGGGTTCCTTGACTAGCTTTCTGAGAAAAGCCCCTTGTAGTGAGTCAAGGATGGCTGTGCTCCTTGCTGAAGCTGCAGTTGGAAGGCTCCAGTTCACATCTGGTAGACTGAAGTCCTAACTAGCAGCATCTCACCCTTACTTGCCATCCTGATGATGGCTTCCCCCAACTGCCTTATCCAACTCTTCTTCCTGTGCTGGAGGTCTGTATACCACCCCTGTACAGCTAGTGGCCCAGTACTTGTCTCCGGGATGACCCACAGCACCTCAAGACCTTTTTTTTCTTTTCTTCCTGATGCCCCTGTACTTCCATGACCTTGATTCCCTCCCTCACATATAGTACAACCCCATCTCCCTTCCTTGTCTCTCCTAAACAGAAAGTAGCCCGGTATGACCATGTCCATTCGTGCCTGTCAGTGCACCACGACTATGTTATGGCCATCAAATCCAAGCTAGCCATTGCCGTTGTGGCCTCCAGGTCCGGAATATTTATTTCCCAGACTCCTTGCATAGACGCACATAGCTCTCCATACCTTACTCCCTCCCTGCCTACTTCCCCCCCACTGTCTGTGCTGTTTCCTGAAGCTTCCCCTGACCCACCTCTTCCCCTTGTTACCTTTTCCATTACCTGTCTGCTATTCTCCTTTCTTCTTGCTTTCCTGATTTTATACCACCCTTTCCTCTGCCTTGTTCCCACCACTGTCTTCTTGCATCCCTGCCTTAGTGGAGCCTACTTCCCTCAGGCTGTCCCTCCATGTTGCTTTATCATCTGAGGGGAGCAGCTATTGCCTCCCTTGGTCTTACAGCCTTCTCTCTGGCAGCATTTAAACCTCCCACAAAGGACTGTGGGTCCCCCTCCTGGAAAGATGTGGGCCGTGTACCATATACTTCCAGTCTGACCCCAACTCCCCAGTGTACCTGAAGCCCTCCTCCAGGCACCATGCCTTCACTCAGTTGTTAAAAACCCTGGTGCACAGTGTCCTATCCTCTCACCAGCCATTTACAGGTAACACCTCAGCAAAAGCCACCATGCATGCCACCTGCTTAAGGCCCCTCCCCAGTTCCTTGAAATTTCTCACTACCCCTACCCTGCCCCTTGCCAGGTCATTTATCCCCAGGTGAACAATGACATTTAGCTCCCTCAAATCTCATGCTGCCCTAGCGATCCTCTGGATCTTCTGTCCATCCCTACAAACCGAAGGACCTCGCAGGCATTTCACCTCCCTCTCCCTTTCTCTCCTTGCTCCCAAGTTTATGCCCCTAACAAGAGTCCCCCACCAGTAGCTGCTTCCTCCTTGGCTGGAGGCCTCTTCCTCCCTCCTTGTTATCTCCCCTTCTGAGTGCCCCCAACTTCCTCCCTTCCTGCTGCTATGGGTGCCTCCTCCTGGCTGCCCCATACCACCAGTACAATGAATGAATTGTGCAGTGGTACAGGCTAAGTAGTCTATACCCCTCCCATTTTCCCCATCCTTCCAGAGCCCAAGTCCAACCGTCCTTCTGCCTAAGCATCCTCTGGTCCTTTGGGGGAGCGGTGGCAGACTTCGTGGCCCCTGGGTGGGGCAGAAGGTTCTCTGCACCCTTGCCAGTTTGACCCGAAGTCCAGCAACCTCTGCCCTCAACCCAGATGGGTGAGTACAAATGGGGCATCACCCCAGTTTCCAGAAGGTGGCCCAAAAAGCTGTGGCTCCACAACCGCTGCAATGCACCACTCCCATGCTCTTTCCTTCTTTTACCTTAGTGTCTATTGAAACCTCTCTGTATGTTACCGCCTCCTTTCCATGCCTGTTGAAGTCCTTCCTCTCCCTTTGCTTGTCTGAAATGAATTTGATGCATTACCCTACATGGGATTTCTCCTCATCCCTTTTTTAACCCACCTATCTGTGCCTAACTCACTCTGGGTGTCTCCCACTCCTTGCCCACTTGCCCATACTTATTTGTTACCCTACCCTGCATAGGGCATCTCCTGCTTTCCCTTTTCAACCCCCTTTCCTGTACCTATCTTATCCTGGTTCGTACTACTTCTTACCCACTAAATGTTCATCCACTCTATGTAGCTACCTACCCTTAAGCTGACTGCTTCAGTATACCAGAACACAGCAGTGTGCTAGCTCCTACCTTGGCTTAGTGTTTCTTCTGTGGACTGCAGACTATCTGTGGGTGCCTGCAGATGCCTTAAGATAGATGTTCCACTCCTTCGCGGTTCTACTCATGCGCTGGGACATGAGTGTGATGGGGCACACTGGGCAAAGGAGTCTTTTTTTAGTGCTTTTATTAGTAGACACTAAGCCTCTGGCAGATCCACCCCCATTCACAAACCTGATTCACATGGCTTTCTTAATCTACTCACCCCCAGGATTAATTTCCTTAGCTAGGTTCCCCATACAGCCTGTTACAAATTTAAAGACAAATCTCAAAGTACCCCAAACATTGACTAAAAATTATTTTCTTCAACTTACCCACTTACGCTGCTAATTTAAATATGAAGAAAATATATATATATATATCTTTAAGTTAAAACTGAGTGCTTACTCTCCTCTCTGTCTGCAATTCCAGCACTTCTCTTGGTTTTCTTTTGTAGGATCGGAATGTGGGGTGGAGTTTCAGATAGAATCACTGACTGTGTGTTATGCATAACAACAGACATCCAGATTTGATCATTTGTTTGCCTTTCATTTCATTTTTATTTTTTATACTTGTAGACCAGATGAGCAAAATCTGCCTGTTTTCACAGGTGACAAGTCATATCTGAAAAACAATACGATACATATTGATAACACAATAATTCAGAGCAAACAACTCTAACCACATAAAAGTGCAAGTGCAATTCACTGAACGCAAAAACAGATACAGTCATTCTTGAGCAAAAAGCCACTGTTTTAACCTTTTTTTTAAAACATGGTACAGAATTATTTTCAACGATTTCAATATGAATCTTGTTGAAAAAAAAATGTTGACGCTCTTAATAACAAAGATCTCTGCCCAATAGTCTTTTCGAATAAGGGAATTTTAAAGGTAAATTTGAACTGGGACCTGGTAGAAAGAGCATGTAGAGCCCTAGGAAACTTTAGGGAAACAGAGGGAGGGAGGAGTCCTAGTTTTACTTTATATAAAAAAAAAATACCCATTTTAAAGCAAACTCGATTAGTGAGTAAGATTTATCATATAGATCATATCGATGAGATCGATGTGGCATATTTAGCCAAAATCTCAGGGCAGAATGATATATAACTTGAAGACCATTTAAAACACTACTACTGGAAAAAGTATATATTAGAATACCATAATCTAATACTGGGAACAAAAAACTGTGGACCAGAAGTCTTGTAGATGCGAGAGTCAGAAATTGCTTGGTCCGATATAAAGAACCCAACCTTTGGTGTAAGATTTTCCTAAGATTTTGAATATGTGGCTCGAAAGTAAACTGACTATCTAGTATTACTCCTAAGTATTTAAAAACTGAATCAAGTTCAATAACTTTAAATCTTAAAAATGGTTGCGAAGGAATTCTCAAAAAAAACAGACATCTGAATCTGATCATCTGTTTGCCTTATATCTTAAAACTGGTTGCTAAGGTCTTAATTGACAGGGCTAGCAGTTGCTGGCTCATGTTTTCTTTTTTAAACTTCAGGTTTATTGAAGATCACATGAGGTAGTTTACATATAATAACATCAGATAGAGGCATCATCTGCATTGTCAAACAGAATTGTTCCATGTGGCACACAGAGTAGAATATATCAAAACAGTCACAAAATTCTGATGAGACAGATATGATGCCTCACATTGTCTAAAACTGTAAACACAACAAACAGAATGTAAGCTAGTCAACTATTAAACTGAACTGCTTGTCTCTGTCTTTTTTTCAAGTGCCATATAATGTCGCCAGATTCATAATTTGAAAGTTAACCCATGTCTGGAGGACTCCTAACAGGTGGTGTTTAGGGATGGATGTGTCAGTGTCTCAGTCAGCCACAACCCCAGCGTGTGTACGCACGTGTGTGTGTGTGTGTGTGTGTGTGTGTGTGTGTGTGTGTGTGTGTGTTCTGTTACGCTTCCGACTTGGACCATTTTTCCACAAATTTTTCCCTTGTTAGCCGTAAGGTGGCCGTTATTCTTTGCACACTCCCAGTGGCATTAACTGTGTCCCACTATTCACCCAATGTGGGTGGCTGGGCTGATAGCCAGTGGGAAGTGATTCCTTTGAGGGCTGCCACACACATACTTCGGAAAGCATCTCTGTGGCCCCTTGTCTCCACTCTCTTCAGTGGGGAACCCAGAACCCAGATTAGAAAATTTAAAGGATTTTCTAGGCCCTAGATCCCACTCAGTTTGGTTTGGATCTGGGACCAGAATCCCTGCACTTTGGGAAATTGCCAGAATATGTGGTAGTGGCTGCCCCTTTCACCACATCCTGTCCAGCACCTGTCTGTAGCTCCCCCCCCCCAAAATGAGCAGTAATATAATGAGGATTTTCACTTGGAATTCCCACTGGGTGGGGGATGCTGTTACCTTTCACCCCTCTTTCAAGAGGTTATCCCAGTCTGGGTCTGCAGTGGATTTGCCTGTCTCCGCTGCCCACTTTTCTTTAACTTCCATGAGGGCTGGGTTGCTTGCAGATTGCAATACTGTATAAGCTAGTGTGATGTCCCCTATTATAGCAGTTAGTGGACATATTTCGTTCGGGGTGCTAGTGATAAGTCTAATGTTTCTGACCACTGTCGGAGATTGCCTTGTCCAAGGATTAGTAATGCTCCTCAGCAAGGCAGGGGTCAGTTTAGCTGTTGGTAACATAAATATTGGTGCGGACAGTCCCGCCCTATTTTCCAGGGCACACTGCCTGAGTCCAGTCTCTGTTTTATTATTATAACTACCTGGGCTGCTGAGTAGTAATGTATAAAGTGAGGTTCCCCCCAACCACCTTTTTTCTTTAGGGAGGCAGAGAGTATTTAAGCGCACCCAGACTCTGCACCCTTACCACAAAAATGTAATTGTCAGTTTCTTAACCCATATTCAAAAGATGCATAGAGTTTTGAGCAGTAGGCCTGGAAAAGGAACATGAGTTAAGGAAATAAGTTTGTTTTTAAAACTTTTAGTCTACGTCCTAGTGACAGAAGGAGACTGATCCACGCTTGCAGGTCCTTAGCAGTCTCCTGTAGCAAGGACAAGAGATTAGCAGGTAAAGTTTTGCTAGCCTAGGGGTAATTTTGATGCCTAGATATCTGAATACGTTTCTCGGGGCCCATTTGAAGGGCAGTGCATTGTGAAAATCTGGGGGGCATACATCTGTAATTACAATGGCTTCAGACTTGCTGTAATTGATTTTGAACCCTGAGATGTTACCAAAGGTCTGCAGTTCCTCTAGGAGAGCCAGAATTGACTGTTGGGGATCTCTAACAAAGAATTGTCCACATAAAGCAACATTTTTTGTTCTAGCTGACCCACTCTCACTCCCAGATTAGCCTGTACTGCTGCTGCCAGGGGTACAGAGTACAAACA
Source organism: Neoceratodus forsteri (assembly GCA_016271365.2). Lineage (NCBI taxonomy): Eukaryota > Metazoa > Chordata > Ceratodontiformes > Ceratodontidae > Neoceratodus > Neoceratodus forsteri. The sequence continues at coordinate 909,787,930 of CM057449.1, read as the reverse complement.
GCAAGGGGGAGAGTGGGCAGCCCTGCCAAGTGCCTCTTGTCAGTGGTAATCTAGTGGACGTGATTCCATTCACCCTAACTGTGGTTTCTGTGGAAGACTACAGAGCTGATATGCAGGTTAGAAACTTGGGGCCAAACCACATCCTCTCCAGGGTGTGGAGGAGGAGATAGACCTGGTTAACCTGATCAGAGGCTTTTTCAGCGTCCATAGAGATGGTCAGCTATAGAGCATTCACAGAACATTGTGCGATGAGGGTATTAAGGAGGCACCAAATGTTATTGTGGAGGTTCCGCCCCTTAATGAATTCCATTTAATCCGGGTTGATCAGATGTTGCACCACCACTGAACCGTGGACATTAAAATGGCTGTAAATATCTTAAGGTCAGCTGGGAGCAAGGAGGTAGAACAATGTGACTCACATGCTGTTTGGTCTGTCCCTGGTTTTTAAAATTACAGACGCCTGAGCTCTGTGCCAAGTTTCTGGTGTCCCCCCCCCCCCCGGTAGATTCAGAGAGCTTTAAAAGCTATTGGATCAGCAGTTCCTTGAAAGACGTACAGTATTTAGCTGTGTAAAACCTTCCATGCACAGGACAATGCCATTTTTGAAGTTTTGTATAGCTCCCTGTATATCCTGGTCTGTTATGGGCTGCTCTTTTGAGGGCATTTGCTGCTGCATGAGGATTTTGAGGTGCAGTTTTCTTAGTGATTTTGTGAGGTTTCACAGATGCCTTTTTCACATAGTATGCCATTGCCATCCATGCTTCAGCTGTTGAAGCTGCAATTTGTTTTGTAAAAAAAATCTGTCATAGTCATTTTTATTTATGTTTTATCAGCACTGTGTCCTCCAGTTTTCTGTGTGTGGCCACATCCCCAGAATGATGTCATGCAAGGGAACTGTCAATGTTTTACATACAGCACCAAGGAATTCTGGGTAAATTTTAATGTTGATGTAAATGTTAGTTACTCAGAGGTGCAGTTCCTTATTTTGGTGGTGGTGACAGCACCTAATATGTAGATGCTAGGCATTGTGGGTACAATAAGAAGTTGTTTTCCAGTTCCCTTACTGTGAGGTGCAGTCTCATATTTCTGTAGTGGCTTCAACAATAAAAGCTCTCATATGTTTATTTTCAAAACAAGGCATTGTGCATATAGTATCTAGCTGACAAGATTTCTTTACTGAGACATGTAGTCTCCTATGTCGGTACTATAGATGCCTGCAATACCAAGACTGACCAACAGAGGTCATTGTTTTAAAACAGTGCTTTAAAACTTTGTTTCCCTTGAGTGATGGCATGCTGGGGGCTTGCAGCACTGAGGAAAAAAAAGGGCGGATTATGCAAATGAAGCAGACCAATGAAATAAAAGCATTTATTTCATGGAAAACAGCACTTTTTGGCAGTTTGAATGGTAGGAGATTGAATCACAACTCCTACAGGTTACTATGGTTTACTACCCCCATTTGCTATGGCAAACCTCACAAAATCGCTCTAAGTAATCCATGATCTTAAGCACATGGTCAGGGCCATTTTCCTGGGAGTATAACCTACTGTAATATCAGCAAAAATATCTGCTATTTCTGCAGCATTTGCCATGTCATGGCCCAATTGGAGTCTGGATTGCAGTTTAAGTACAGCTATACTTGCTGCTTCCCTTCTGATTTGCCAGGCTACAACTTTTCTTGCCTGCCCTCCCTCGTAGAAGTGTTGTTTAATGTATCTTAATTGCTCCTCGATTTTACTTTCTTGGAACTGTTGTAGTTTTTCCTTATTCTGCTTGATTTATATGAGTGTGTACACTTTACAGTAGGCGCTCAGTGACAGTTCAGTCGGGGGCCAGCAGCGGAGGTGTGAGGAGGGCTGTGATGGTCTCTGGCTCTGTCTCGGGATGGGGGAAGGGGCGGGGTGATCAGCACTACCTGCTGGGATGGGGGGTGGAAGGGGCCACTGGATCACCAGTGAGAGGGGTTATATTACATGTTAAAATTACAGGGACATCGGGGATTGGGGCCACTGGACCACTGATGAAACAGATTACATTACATATTAAAATTATGGGGACATCAGGGATCGGGATGGGGGGGCACTGGTCCACCAATGAGAGGGGTTATAGTACATGTTACAAGTACGGGGACATCGAGGAGGGGCAAGCTTCTGGACCACCAATGAGAGGGGTTGTATTAAATGTTAAAATTATGGGGATATCGGGGAGGGGCCACTGGACCACCAATGAGAGGGGTTATATTATATGTTAAAATTATGGGACATCGAGGATCGGGAGGGGGACCACTGGAACACCAATAAGAGGGGTTATATTAAGTGTTACAATTACAGGAACATCAGGGATCAGGGAGGGCGGTCACTGAACCACCAGTGAGAGGGGGATTATATTACATATTACAGTTACGGTGACATCAGGGATCGGGAAGGGGGCACCACTGGACCACCAATGAGAGGGGGTAGATTACATGTTATAATTATGAGGACATTGGGGATTGGGGAGGGGGCCACTGGACCACCAATGAGAGGGGTTATATTAAATGTTACAGTTATGGGGACATTGGGGAGGGGTGACTGCGGTACATTGCCACAAACAGGCAACTCTCCCAGAGGAGAAGTTTCTAAGTACCCTTAGACTAGCCCTGGCTGTTCTAAGGGTACTTAGAATTTCTCCCCCCGGGAGAGATCTGAGAATCTCACATTTGGGGATGTAGCAGCTTGCATCTGCCACATGCCCACTAGTGCCAGATTACAGCCCATTTTTGAGCGCAGGGGCAATGGAAGCCCCATTTGTGGGAAGGAAGCCTGTGGTTGTATCAGGCTGCTTTTGTGAGTAGCTCTGGGGCAGTTTTTGAAGCAGGGTGCCACTTACGCCATTTATGTTTGACGCAGGCACCTTGCGTCAATCTCAGGGCTTTGACAATAGAGTCCTGTGTCATTTGCATCTTTCAAATTCCAGAAGAGCTTTGTGCCATTTTCTTCAAAGATTTTAATTTGCACTGGGGCAAAGAGCTGAACCTTCACTCCCTTTTCCAGCAGTGCCTTCATCACTGTCAGAATGCAGTGCCATTGTCCCATCTGGGCGGGGATGAAATCATAGAAACATGGACTTTGGAGGTGAATAAGGACTGCTTGGCCCACCGAGTCTGCCCATTTCCCTACCTACTGGATAAGCTGGAGATCCTAGTTAGCCAACAATCTATTACGTCCTACCCCCCACAAGAATTGCCTTATGTCTGTCCCATGCATTTTTGAATTCCCCCACTGTTTTTGATCCCACGACTTCCTCAGGAAGGCCATTCCATGCATCCATCACCCTCTCTGTAAAAAAAAAAAAAAAAAAATACTTCCTCACATTGCCCCTGAGCTGTCTTCCCCCCATCTTCAGATTGTGTCCCCTTGTTCTTGCACATCTCTTTTTCTGAAAGATGCTATCCTTTTGGACTTTGTTGATTCTCTTGAGGTACCTAAAAGTTCTATCATGTCACCCCTATCCCTCCTTTCCTCTAGGGTATACATACTAAGCTCCTTTAATGTCTCTTTGTATGGCTTCTGTTGCAGACCCTGCATCATTTTAATTGCCCTCCTCTGGACTGCCTCCATCTCATCTATGTCCTTGTGGAGATGGTGTTTCCAGAACTGCATGCAGTGCTCCAGATGGGGTCTTACCAACTGTCTGTACAGAGGGATAACAACTTCCTGTTTTCTACTGGTGGTGCCTGTCTCTATACAACCCAGTATCCCCCCAGCCATCCCTAAAGCCTTCTCACGTTGTTTGCTAACCTTTAGGTCATCTGATATGACTACCCCCAGGTCCCTTTCCATTTTTGTTGTTGTTACTACCTCCCTGCCCATTGTGTACTCTTTCCCTGGGTTTTTGTTTCCCTGGTGCATTACTTTGCACTTCTTTGCATTGACTCTAAGCTGCCATACTTCTGACCATTCCTCCAACCTTGCCAAGTCCCTTTTCATCCTTTCCACACACCCCCTTGTGTATCAACCCTGTTGCAGATCTTTGTGTCATCTGCAAAGAGACATACTTTTCCTTCCTGTTCCTCTGCTGTGTCACTTATAAAGACATTAAAAAGGACCAGACCCAGTACTGAACCCTGTGGTACCCCACTAGTAACACCTCTTTATTCAGAGTGGACTCCGTTTACTATTACCTTCTGTGTCCTGTTGTCGAACCAATGTTTTACCCAGGCTACCACTCTGGGACCCACTTCCAGGCTGGCTAATTTGTTTTTTAATCTTTTGTGTGGGACTGTGTCAAATGCCTTGCTAAAGTCTAGGTAGGCCATGTCCAGAGCCCCTTCCTGGCCTGCTACTTTGGTCACCCAATCAAAGAAATCAATTAGATTCGTCTGACATGACCTTCCCGCTGTGAATCCATGCTGCCTCGGGTCCTGTGCTCCACTGACCTCTAGGTACTCAACAATTCTTTCTTTCAGAAGCGATGCCATCATTTTCCCTACCACTGAGGTCAAACTGACAGGTCTATAGTTTCCTGCCTCTGTCTTGCTCCCACTTTTGTGAAGGGGAATCACATCTGCCCTCCTCCAGTCCTCAGATACCACACCATCCTCCCATGATTTGTTAAAAAGGGTAGTTAGTGGTGTCACTAGTTCTCCCCTTAGTTCTTTTAGAATTCTGGGGTGAATCTCGTCAGGCCCCATTGCTTTGTCCACCTTCAGTTTTAGGAGTTCTTTCAGAACCCTTTCTTCTGTAAATCATGATCCAGATACAGGCACTTGTCCCCAAAGGTGATCTCCATCTTTTCCTAGGGCTTTCTCAGGAATAACATTTTGCTGCGGTAGTTAAGGAATTTCATAACAATGGAGTGGGGACAAGCCTCAGCTGATTGTGGTTTTGGCCCAAAACTTGGTGCACCTGCTGTAGGTCTAGGGAGGTACTGGCAAGCCCAAAAGTTATTTTAGCATGGAGGCCACAAAATTGGTCACTGGACCTGTTTCCAGGTCCTCCGGTAGTCCGTAGAAATGAACTTTATTGTGGCAGGACCTGGATTCTAGGTCATCGAGCTTTGCTGATGTGCTTTTCTCTTGTTGAAACAGCCGTGAAGATCAGTCTGGGTGATCTTCAGTAAGACACTGCTCGATCTCTGTTGTTTGGGTCGCAATTAATTTAAGGTCTGCTTGTGTGGCTGAAGTAGTCTCCTTTAATTTAGCAAGGGTTGAGCTAATTAGTTTGAGTTTTCCAACTAAAGACTGCAATGTGATTGTCACATTTTTGTCCTCGGCGTCAGTCTCTGTCACGCGGTCTGGTGAGCTGCTCAGTGCCCCCTGCTGAGACCTCTTAATTTTTGGGCTTTCCGTGATTAAATCTTTCAGTTTCTGCTGAGTTGACATCATCACTGCATCTGATAAGTACTGTGTTTGATATTTGGAGGGTCCCCTGGGAGGATTAAAGATGATTTAAACTCTGCCGGAGACCAGAGGGAAGAAGTTCCACTTACACACAAGCGGTGATGTCACCAGAAATCCACTGGCACATGTTTTCTTTTTCAAGTCTGTTTCTCTATGGGTAAAAAGATATAGAGGCTCATGTGGCAATGTTGTCTTGTTTTCTCCTGGTTATTGTGGACCAAAAAGGCAGTTTATTAAGAGGCCTGTGACTTTCCTATTGTAGCACTATGCAGGCAACTGTGTGTGAAATTTATCTAGTGGTTATGTGCCATTTAGTTTGCCACCCCCGTTTGTGGTATTAACCTGAGCAGATGCATTGTGTATCGTATACAGTAGTAAGACTATGAATCAAAATAAAAAGGTCATGTAGATAAGCTGAATAGAGTCCTTGCACACATTTGACTAACAGGGTAGTCCATTTGGGGTTGCATCTCATTACAGGAGAGCACAGTCTATGTTATTATAAAGGTCACAGTGATTGCCCGTCTTTTGACATCGTAGACCACTAGGTGACCGCTGACAAACTGTGGGAGCATGGTGCAGGGGTGGGGGTCAGGCTGGTGCTACTGTGCTTGCATGGTTCCAGTTGTTCTTCTCAAATCAGGGGTAATCGGTTGCGATGGAGATAGTCCAGTGGCAGCAGATATCCCTGGATTGTGTTATGCTTCTGGTTTTAGTCCTGTTTCTAGTGTTGTTCTCTGTGTATATGCGCTCGCTGTAGGAGACCATTAGGAAGTACAGTGTTAGGTTTCAGTGGTGTGCAGATGCTGCCCAGCTGTTGCTCTTTTTTCATCTGACCAGGGCTCATCTGTTCTAGTGCTAAATAAATGCCTGTCAGATATCAGTTCTTGAAAGACCTCTAATTGGTCCATGCATAACCTGGAAAAACACAGCTGCTGCTAGACTTCCCATCCTTTTCTCATATAGCTTTTTGTCCTCCGAAGTTGCACACCCAGTGCTAAGATCAGGGTTTATCAGCCCTTAGAAATCTTCCAGCCCAATCAATCACTGCCTTCACGGTCCCTTAGGTGGGATTTCCTGCCACTGCCGGCATCTTGGTAGCCTTATGGTTTTTCTGGGGGGTTTTTTGTTGTTTTTTTTTTTCCAATAACTTGAATTTGTGTTCTATGTGCTTAGCTCCACTCCCCATTTTTCTTCCCACAGGCCTGTGGATGTCTGCAGCAAGGAGTCCATGCATGCACATTCAAGCTACTGTGAGGCTTAGTGCAGAATGAGCCAGCATCTTCCCTCCCCAGCTGCTCCAGTCTGCACTGCCAGCCATGTGAAACAGGTGTTGGTAGTGTGACAGAGTCAATCTCCCACTCTCTCCAGAGGAGTTGTATCCTCCTCCACTGATTCCTCGGGCTTATCTACGAACCTCTGTAGCTGACATCAAGAGCAGCAGCCCTGCCATTGTGCTTTTTGACCAGCCGGCTGTCCGAGCAGTTCTAATTTAAAGCAGCAGAACAACAAAAAATGTTTTATTCAAAACAGATAGTTTCAGCTGCAGTTAATAAATACATTAGCACACCTGTCAAATTTACTTTTTTGGTGCCTTCCATGCTGCACACCTTGAGTGTTTTTTTTTTTTTCTCATTCCTAACAATTGCAGTACCTACAGTGCTATTTCTAAGCCAAATGTTGTGGCCATCTTTTTTTCCCTTTTTTAGAAAAAAATGAAATAGAAGCCTTTGTAAAATACTGAAATTTGGTTACAACTTGATGTTACCACCAGATGTAAGTGGAAGAGGACTAGAATCTTTTTTATAGTGAAAAAAGGTAGGGTAAAATGTTTGGTCCAGTTTCAGTGCACTGTTGCTTTATACTCGGGTTCTGTAACCGATCTGAAGGGAAAGAAAAAACACTTATTCAGCACTGAGAGGTGGTTGTAGTGTAGGAGTGGAGAGAGGGAAGGGCAGTTTAGAGGCAGGGTTGGAAAGGGTCTTGTACCTGTTACCTCAAAGCCGTCATGGCAAGGCCTTTAGATCACTCCACAGCCTTGCTGCTTATAGGGTTTATTTCCATGAGTGATGGTGACAAAGTATGTCAGTCAAAGGAAAAGGTCAGGGATATATGGGGCAGAAAATCTGCAATAAACTTGAATTCTGTTGCAATTTTTTCTTCTCATTTTTTCAAGACCAAGAAAAAGACCCAGAGCTAATCAGCTGTCAAGTTCAATTTGACGTTTGGATTTAGCTTGGCTTCATAGTGCTGTTCCTGTTTTGAAAAGTAATATGAATTCGACCATCACCTCATATAGTTTTAGTAATAGAAAGTTTTGTGCAGAATAGCCAGTGAATGGTTGAGCAGTGCCATCCACTGCTCATATTTCATTAACTAGGATTTAACCTATACAGAGGTAAAAGGCTAATTTAATTTTGCTTTATAATCTGCTTATCTGTATTCGCAGCTGTGTTTGCCCTGATGTTGGGTGCATAAATAATATTTCTCCTATATTGAATACTTCATCGATGCTGCATAAATGGCCATCACACTCTTCATTCTACTTACACCACTTGAACTCCCTTGCTCATCATCTGTTGTCTTGAAAAGGGTATTCCAAGGGGCCTTTCTCCACATTAGTAATGGACTCATCAGCATCAGTATCCCCACCTTTCCGTAATGGACTCCTGATTAGGTTTACTGTTCACTGTTTTGATGAAATGTGGTATTGTGCAGAAATGGAATGCATGAAACTTTTTATTGGCACCCATTACATTTTAAAGATGGGGTGGGCAGTTCAGGGTGTTGGAAGCTTGGCGGTGCTGTGCCAATTCAGCAGACAGATGCATTTTTGTACAGTGTATTTATCCAGGGTAGGCCAGATGAGATGCAGCACTTCATTTCACAGTGGGTCCTAGTCCTTACTCTTTTAAAGCTGTGGGTACAGAAGCATTGGACTTTGTCAAGGTCACACAATGAGAAGTGGGTTTGTGGTAATTTGGGTTCCTGACTGATTTATAAGACACAGGGAGCCGAGCATTTTACTACCATTTTTGCCTGATTTGTTTCCACTTTCTAATTTAGGAATTTGTTTGCTACCCTGCATGGTTACAGCATGTTGGTACATAATTACAAAAATGACAGCATCCTGCAATGCTACCAGCCTTGGTTTATGCGCTTAAAACCTAACTCATGTCCTTGGGCCAGTAGTCTACCCCCCCTCCCAGATTTCAGAAGATGACTGCCCCTATTATTGCTGCCCAACTAGCCTGTGTTTTAAACTGTTTTCTCACCACTGGGGGTTTCTGGCCTTCTAGAAACATATCATAGTAATTCCTTTACACAAAAGTGGTCCCTCAAATTCTCCCAGCTTCATGGGCAGTGCTAGCCAATTTCCTGTTCCCTCCTCCCCTATAGCTGAGGTGGGCACACTGGCATGTGTTTTTGGAGGCACGCACCTGCTACAGAGTCCCTAGGCTCCCTCCTTTCGTGCCGCTCTCAGTCCCATCCTACCACCAGGCCGCCACCTGGTGTCAGTCACATGGAGCAGCCAGCAACCCTCCCTCATGAAGAACTTCACCTCACTGTTGTGTAATAGCCCGATTATGTATTGTAAATTGTTGTCCTATGTTCTTGACGTGGAGCCTTTGCGAAAGAGTCCTTGACTCAAAGGTTGTATTCCAATTATCTAATTAATAAATAAACAAATGAAGAGAGGAGAGGAGTCCTTCAAATGCTCTATCCTCTCCTCTCCCCCCAGGCGGCCCAAGATAGCTCCCGATGATCCCAGGTCACCGGTGTGGCGGGCAGTAGTGCTACCACCATGCCACTGGGCCAACCCTACACTCTAGTTTTGAAGCATCCCACTCGTCATCCACCTTCCTCCTCAGGTTCACTGACTTTACCCTCACCAATATGGATCATAGTTTGCCTACTGGTGTCTTATTTTTTGACTTATCCTAAGTATTCGACTTGGTAGATCACACCCTCTTCTAGGTTAGACTTGCTGCTTCTGGCCTCTCTTCCTCCTCTGTCTCTCTGTTGCTTCTCCTTCTATCTCTGGTTTCTCCCAAACCATGTTTACTGGCTTAGCCCTCTCTGACCCCAGGCAAGTTGGTAAGGCAGCCCTGCAAATCACTGTGCCTGGCTGCCTCCTTTTTGTCATTTTTGTTAATGATCTGCCACAGGCTGTAAATTCCTGTAACATCCAGATGTATGCAAAAGGCACCATACTATTTACCTCTGGTAAAACCGCTGCTGTCATTGTGGCTGCCCTGCAATCAGACTTCGATAACCTCTTCAACAGGTTTTCAGCTAATCGCTTAGCCCCTAACCAGTCAAAAACTGTGTCAATGCTATTTGGATCCAAAAAGTACCTGTTGAGTGGTCCGTCCTTGGACTTAAAAGAAACCCTGATGGTGTCACTCTGAAATAAGTGTCTGAGTACAAATACCTTGGTATCCAGTTTGGCCAATACTTGAACTTCTCCATTCACATTCAGTCTTTGGTGTCTAAGTCCTTAAGAAATCTTGGAGCCCTCTATAGGGTAGGTGACTGCCTCTTCCACAGTCTGAAAAAATCCTTAATTGAATATCTGATTCTCCCTATAATTGACTTCTGCAATATATTCTGTGATCCCCTCCCCCCGTGCCACCTATCAAACTTAGACTCTTTACTGAATGCCCTCTATAGGCTCATTCTCTGCTACTCAGTATGAAAACACTCTGTGGTCACCTAAACTGGCTTTCGTTGAAAGACAGACGTGTTCAGCACCTTATTCTCTACTACTGCAAGTTTTGATTGGACAAACTCCCCAGCTACGTGAGTTACCTTGCTTACCTCATCTGCCACTTCTAGCCACAACCTTCGCTCCAGCCTGGGTAGCAGACCTCTTGTTTCTAAGGGTAAACAAACCTTTGGTCAGTCAGCTTTCAGTCACAAACTCCCACAGGTATGGAACTATCTGACCTTGGGAAATAGCCCACTCTTCAGTTTTGTCTCAACCAAACTCTACCTCAAAAATGTAATTGCCTCGTACTGTGACTGTGCCTGACACTGACCTACATTTTTCTCAGTATGCTCCAAATTTTGATTGTCCTGTAGCGTGACAGAGCTGGGAACTTTAAACCATGGGTCGAATTGGACCCACTGGTGTACCAAATGTGGGTCTAAAGAGGAACCATGAGGGTCAAAACATAATGAATGGCAGATTTTGAACCGTTCATGTTCCCCGTCCTTTAACTATTCTTATAGAGTAAGTGCAACAATTTGGACCCACTGGCAAAGGGAAGCGGGGTAATTTCTGGGCAGGATGCAACTTTTGCCCTTTTGGTGCATCTTAGCACTGTCCCTGGTCCTGCCAATTCCATTGTTGTGTACACATTTCATAATTTTTATATAATTGCATTACAGTTTTTTGTATTTACACACTCTTTATTGTAACTTTTGACTTTTTTTTTGTATAACTATTGTATATAAATTTTGTATTTATATATTTCTTCCTTCCTCAACTACCCCCCAGTCACATCTGTAAATGAGATGATCCTTGTATCTCTCTTTGTTTACCCAATGAAACAATTTCAAATAAAATAAAGAACAGTGTAAGCAGTAGAGGTGGGGACTGAAAACAACATCAGTATCAGTTGTGTACATTACAGGAGCTTGTTTCAGGAGTTACACGCTGGATGGCAAGAAAGGCAGTTGCACACGGCAAACTGTTAAAGGTAGGGTGTTGCTCCCCTGCCCCCTGAACTACCGCACAGCGGGGTGGGGAGCCAGGGACAAGGCCACAGTTTGTTTCAGCGCTGCAGAGCACCTATTAAGAATGCATCAGAAGCACTGCTTGTGGGAAACATCTCCCCAGCCCCACCAGACAGCAGAGGGGGCTGGGGGGAACCAAACTAACAAATAAAAACTTTTAAAGCCACTCCCAACCCAGTCCTTGCCTCCAGTGGGTTGAGAGTCAGGGGACAACATGGCACCCACTGGGACTACAAGTCCCATGATGCATTGTGCCAGAGTGACATTTCAGACACAGCTCCTCCTGGGTAGCCCTTAGAACGGAGCTTCCAATGGAACTCCTGTTCCCCCAAAGTGCCCCCTGGACATAGCGACCACCAAAAGGGACCAGGAGGGTCCTAGCTATGCAGCCAGATGCTGCCAACATGTTGTACTTTTATTTATAATGGACTTTGATGAACAGTACTGTCTGGGGGTGGCCATCTTTGCCGAGGTCTGCTTGAGGACAGTGTGGAATCCTATTGGTAGCTGCAGTACATCCAATCAGGACATGGAGCGTGAGACTGAGGTGGATCAATGAGGTCTTGAGATTCAAACTAAACATTCTGGGGTTGACCGTTTGACCCCGGTGGGTTGTTGCGAGAGTTTTGAAGAAGAAACAACAGATTTTGACAGCTCCTGCTGCTGTCACAGCCAAAACTGAAGTAGTTTGTGCCAAAATGAACTGAGAACTGCAAAATTTATTGCTAATGGTCTGGTCCCAGAGACAAGGGGATTTACCTCAACGTGGACTGAACTGGTGATAGTTGGCAATCCAGATATCGACTGCTGAAAGAAGTAATGTATCTGAGCTTGGGTGAGGTGACAAAATCCACTGCCTCACTGTCCTGACACTAGAGACTATGATTCCTGCCAGGGGACCTAAGCTCTACAGTCCTGCCTGCCTGTTCAACTGCTGGCCTACCTGCTAGGTGGGAGAAGACAGGTCCCCCTGTGGGGTGAAGACAATGGCCTGCCTACTGCCAAGGTGGGTGAAGACCAGTCCCTCTGTGGGGTGAAGACGACGGCCTGCCTACCTGTCGAGGTGGGTGAAGACAAGTTCCTCTGTGGGGTGAAGAGGATCATCGCCTGCATCCACGCCAGTTCTTCCTGTTCTTCCAAATTGCCTGCAAGGGGAGACATCCTCCAACTCCTGCATCTCCTATTCACCAAAAGGTCGTGAGTAATGGGTTTTACCCAACCAAATACTTTTCTAACTGTTCAGCTAGCTAGCTAGTTAACTTTCCATCTGGGCTTCCTGCGCTACCTTAGCTATGCCCACAGCCATTGCTACAGCCAGGACAAACTATATTCCTACACCTCCGGTATAGTTTGTACTTTGCATCTGCAGCATCCAACCTTTGCAACGGTGCTGTACCCAGTATCTACTAGTCACAGGCCTGCAACTCCTCAGTGTGCACACAAGGTAGTTGGGAGCTCCCAGAGGGACTGTGGGGTTAACTGGTGCACCAGTGGAGGGAGAGGGGCTGGGACAGGGAATACTGGGTTGTAATGTACTGTGGTATTTGATTATTCTGCCTGCTTACCGTTTTTATTCTAAGGTTTTGTTGAATGTTCTATTACCCTTTGCTCCCCTTGTCCCTTTCCTCATCATCCAGTCCAAAAATAAACTCCCTTGTTTATTTTACTACAATTGCTGGATTATTTGCATTATTGTGTAGTGTAATATTTGCATGCTTATAGTGATAAGTGGGGAGGGGAGTATATGTTGTTCTACCTGTTACCAAGGGCTGTATTTCATTTCCTCTGGGGAAGCACCCTGGCAATACGCTGCTATAAGGATCCCCATAAGTGGAGGTACCGCACCACTTGCCAAGCTAATTCTAATCACAAACCCAGGTGCCAACCTATATCCCTTAGGCAGCTCCACTTACGAGTGGGCGTGCAGGTAGAAGGGTACAAGTGGTTACAGACATATAAGAGTCAGTAATTGAAGGTGCCAGTGGGCTTGATACTTGGTTTAGAGGTGGGGATCAAAAACAGGTCAATGGATGGTACAGGTACTACCATTTAGATGAAAATACTTCCAGGTGGTAGAAGTTAACAGTAAATACTTCTCAGTCCTAACAATTATTTGGACCCCTACCGGTCAGTCCTTGGTACTTCACAGATAGCCCATATACTTTTGTGTCATAATTCACAGCTGTGACATCAGAAATCCTAAATGATTTTTTAGACTGTCTGTGTCACTCAAACAATCTGAGATGTTCTACCTACCATGGAACATTATGAGGCAAACAATGCCTGCATCGTTCACATTCGACTGACACTGAAACAACCTTATTCATATGTGATAGTTTTAAACTCTATTATAACAAGCATTTGTCAATGCCGAATGTTGTCGTGCTGGCATTGGCAGTGGGAGTGGCGGAGCTAGAGACGCATAGTGCTGTGATTTTGTTAATGTGTCCCAAAAGGTGATTTTGCACAGCGAGCACGCCGTTGTGTGCCACAGCTGTGGAAAGATGTTTTGGGCAGGCTGTGAGAAATGGCAGCTGGACTGTTGACAAGGATATGTGCACAAATGCCAGTGGTGAAAATGTGGCATGAAAATATTGCAGATTGACGAAGTTACAAGAGTGTGTGGAAACTGCGCAATTCACGCATGCAGCACAGTCATTGTATGGACTTTCGGCACCAAATTTTCAACATAGGCATTTTAGGACATCTGCTCATGAATAGTGTCACTGTCATTTCCTCAAACTGTCCCGAAAACTGATTTCACACAGGAACCGTGCAATTCTGTGCCGGACTTGCGAAAGCACATTTCAGCAGCTGTACTGTTCATAAGGAGGTATGGAAAAATGCCAGTGATGAACAGCTGGAGTGAAACTTTTACAAATTTACAAAGTCACAAGCATGCGTGCAAAATGTGCAATGCACACTCGTAAAACACTCATTGTATTGACTTTTGTCCCCAAATTTTCAATATAGGCATTTTAGGACATCTGCTAATGAACAGTGTCACTGTCATTTTCATCATGTGTCTTGAACACGGACTTTTCACAGCGACTGCGCTGGAACTGCGAAAACAGATTTTGGTCAGGATGTGAAAAATGACAATTGCACTGTTCATTAGGAGGTGCAGAACAATGGCATTGTTGAAAATCTGGAGTGAAAATATTCTAAGTTTGCGAACGTACAAGCGTGCCTACAAACTGCGCAACGCATGCTCATAACACAGTCATTTTATGGAGTATTGTCACCAAATTTTCAACACAGGCATTTTAAGACCTCTGCTCATGAACAGTGTCACTGACATTTTCGTAATGTGTCCCGAACACTGATTTCGCACCGCGACCGAGCTATTCTGTGCCGGAAGTGTGAAAACACATTTCGGCCAGGATGTGAAAAATGGCAGCTGTACGGTTCACAAGAAGGTGTGATAAAATGCCAATGTTGAGAACCTGGCGTGAAAATATTGCGAATTCGCTAACTTACGAGCGTGCGTTGCGCAGTTGCTACGCACACTCGTAAAACAGTCATGTTTTGGTTTCTTCCCTCCAAATTTGCAACATAGGCTTTTTGAGAGCTCCCCTCATGAACAGTGGCACTGTCATTTTCGTTATTTGGTCCCGAAAGGTGATTCTGCGCCAGTGACTGCGAAATCACCTTCGGGACAATGCTGCTCATGACAGTCTGGGGTCATGAGGAAGGGGTTCAAAACCCCCTATATTGAAAATTGGGGCCAAAATCGCAAAATGCCTGAGATATGCATCAAAGTTGGAAAAACCCTATTTATTCCATTATACAGCTTACCGGCATTTCCTCAGTTCGCGGTCGGCTTTGAAGAGTGCAGACGTGTTCCTGGTCCACCGAAGATCATCGCGCCAGACTCCAGAGGTAAGTATGGGGTGAGGGGGTTTAGGGAGGCAGGGTGCACAGAGGGTGGGTGCGGGTGGGGGCAGGGGGCGGAGACTCTGACGACCGTTTTCGTTTTACAGGTTAAAAAGAAAAAAAACATCGTGGGACAGGGTTTTTGCAGGGATTGTACCGCTGGGGTGGGCTCCCAGTGTGCCACCTAACTGTTTGGGGGTGTCTGTAGCCGACGAGGATTGAGCACCTCGTCGGCAAACAACACAAGGGGAGGCATTTATGCCAGCGAGGATTGGCACCCCATCGGCACAAAGAAGGGTGGGGGCACAGAGCCGAGGGGATGTTAGGCACCCCCGGCGATTAAACAATTAGGGGGGTTCTTTATGCCGGCGGGGAGTGGGCTCCCCGTCGGCACTGAAGGAAAGAGGCGGAGTAAGTGCTGAGGGGGATTGGGCACCCCCTCGGCATATCACAAATGAAGTGCTTTATACCCGTGAAGTGGTCTCCCGTCGGCACATATAGGGGGCAGGGTCAGCCGACAGAAGTTGAGCACCCGAGTGACATTTAGGCGGCCAGTGTGCCACCATGTATAATGTCAGCGAGCATGTCAAAAAGGTCCACTCGTCTGGCGAGCTTTGCTCGGATTACAGGACCTTTTCTTAGATCTTCGCCACGTATATCAATAGCATTGTGTGGCGCCGGCATGCAGGCTGATTGGGGAATGCAGGACACACCTACTGGTGCGTGCCCTGCATTCGCCCAACAGCGACCGCTCCTCCAAATCCCCACTGTCCCAAGATGTTGGCTATGCAAGCGCGCCAACATAAAAAGGATCTGGGAAATGGAGAGTTCCGATTGGTTGCTGTTATCATGTTAACCTTGCATTAACCATTAATTAACATAACTTTTAGAGCCGCTTCACATAAGCATTGTTTCTTAAAAAAGAACGTAAAAGGGGGAGGAACTTATTTTAAAAACACTGAGTCACCTATAGTACTCCACTAACACAACTCACTCCCTCACTAATGCATAGAGTTATGTTGTATACACAATTATTTTACATTTATGCACAAGTCATCTCAGTAGTACTGTACCTTGATGCAGTAAATGCACTGTGCTTTTTCTGATTACTGCCAAGATGCTGACCTCTGACATGCTAAAACCATGTGGTACTAAGATGCTAAACTTCCTCTCTCTTTCTGTCTATCAGCTTCTCTCTCTCTCTCTCTCTCACTCACACATTCTCTCACTGTCCAACCAAGCTGCATTTTACTACCAAAATTCTGCTCCCTCACAAAAAGCTAAAGCTGAGCATTTACTGCCAAGATGCTGGCCCCGGAAGAGTAAAAATGCATGGTGCTGAGACTAACTCCGTTCCTTTCTCTCTCACTCTCCTCCCCCCTCTCTCTCTCACTTTTACTGTTTTTAGCCAAACCATAAACCAGTCATCAAGACCACTGAGCATCAGGCAGTCGGATTACCTTTTCTCATTACCTCCTGCATGTTATACCTGTTAATAAACCATGGTGGAGTAGTTATTAATTTTTTTTAAGTCAATAGTTTTGCAAAGGTTACCGTGGTAATGCTAAGGGCACCATGGCACCGCTAATCCAGGGCTTAAAATGAAGTTTCCCAACCACTAGCCAGCAGAGCTAATGACTGGGAAAATTCTGTAGCCCAACAGACTTTTTCACTAGCCCAGCTGGTGTGCTTATTGAAATGTTACCTTCTCCAGTAGAAGCCTGCATGGCTAGGTAAAGGAAAATCTTACTAGCCCGATACAAAATCTACAAGCATTTGACTAGTGGGCTGGTGTCCGTTTCGACCCCTGTGATCATATGGGAATTTCATTGATAATTTCTGTGGAAGTGTGTATCAGCAAGTGCACTCACTATTACAGCACGGGTGTATAAATATAAATGTTGGACCTTTGTTTTGCACTTCAGTGAAGATCTGTGGCAACATTCAGCGAGCACACCGGAGATGGTACAGTGAAATGGGCTCAGCGTGAATGTGCTGACACTCTGTTGATAGCGTTGCCATAGCAAAGCTCAGTGAGCATATCCACTAATGTTCCCACACTGCACTGAGACGATGGTGGAAGAACTACTTTGTCAAACTTTAACCTTCGGGTACTTCTTAACTGAAAATTAGAAGAGGTACAGAATTTTTAATTTTGCATAGTTTTTATAATAGTAATAAGGTATTCCCAGAGGTTATGTTAATCTCCTCCTGTGGGTATGTGGCACTCGGCTGTGCCTCATGCCACATTATGCCCCCAAAGGTGATTAACTAGAATATTAACACAATCCTTGTTCATGCTTTATTGCTTGTAACAGTGTTTGATACTATTTTATACAAATTAAATAATAGTCAAACTATAAAATGCAAGGTTTGCGGTTCCATCGCGGAGCTTCTGATGACATTTGCAAGCCATGTGGGCTTTGCTTTTGTAATTTATGTCACCAGAAGACCAAGATTGATTTACAGCCTTATGATTCAGTGTCTGTTATTTGTTCTATATGTGAACTATGTAATGTGTAACGTGAAATGTTCTATTGCACAAAAAATAGTTCTATATATATATATATATATATATATATATCTGTATTTTTTTTTACAGGCACGTGCTTTAACACCGCAGGTTGCAGAACCAGATGCCATACGATTTTTGGTTGGAACACAGTCCCTTAAGTATGATAACCAGGTAAACACTACTGTCTACAGAGAGTAAAGATGTAGTTTGCTGATATTCACTGCCATTCTTTCTTGCTAGTAGTCCTGAAAAATGGAAGGGTTCTGTCTTGATGCAACTTGAGCCACCAAACAATAAATGATTACAAAAGCCACATTAAACTGACCTTCTTTTAGCCCTAAAGTAAGATTCCCTGTTTGGACACTCAAATTCTGCTTGAGATGTTTGATCAGAGGAGCAAGGGGTCCAAAGATGAACCAGGGAGGTTCCAGGATCTTAAAATAAAATAAAAAAAAGTTCTCTACTGAAATGTGTAATTTTTTTTTTTTTTTTTTATTGAGGGGTGGGGTCCGACTCCAGCAGAGAAGAAAAATCACTGTTGATAATGAGCAGAACTCCTGTTACATGCAGAATAAATTATTAGCACTGTGGTATATGTTTTGCTTGTTAATCATCATGAAACCAGCATGAGTTTTTACTCATCTTTATTGTGCAGTCACCTTAAACACACTGCTCCAGCCAAGCAAACTTCCCATAACACCCCACACTCTAGGGGCTGTCTACAAATCATCAGCTTCTTATATTTACCTTAGGGACCGTCTAATAAGTATGTCAAATTCCTATAACATCACATCTTCCTCACTTAAAGAAAAGTTCTATATTATTTTCAAACTGAATTATTGGATTACAGTAACTTGGCTGAATTATTATCATTATTATTTTAACTTCTTACAAGCTGAGGTTTCTAATTAAACTAAACCTAATCTTGAGAGGAGAGGTCGCTAGTACTAAACTCTCTAGTGAGTCTTTACCACTCACTCCACTGTACTTATCTAACAAGTTTCAATCAGTCTCTCTGGACGTCGAATTTCTCTTTTGAGTCTCGCTTCCTTCTCTGATGACCTTTCAGTGGATGCACACTGCTCTGAATCGTCTTTGCTATCAGTCTGTTTGGTGTTGTTTTGACTGACTGCTGTGAAAGTTGGTAAGTCAACTTCAGTCAAATTGGCATCTTCAACCTTTGGCAGAAGTCTTAAATCCCCACGATTCTACCTCACCTCCACTCCTCTTTCTGTTTCAATCTGATGTGACCTCGGTGCAATTTGTGCTTGTACAGTGCCCCTTTGCAGCCACATTCCTTTGTCGTAGTCTCCAAGGCGCACTTGATCGTCAGGCCTTAAATCGGATAAGTTTCTTGCTCTCCTGTCATGTAACTGTTTTTGCTTTTCCTTTTGTTTTTCTTTGCTTTGTTTCACCTGTACTGAGTCATGAGTCTTCAGAAGCTCTTCATGTATTGGCAGATTTGTCCTGATCCTCCTTCCCATAAGCATTTGCACTGGAGAAAGCCCACTCTGTAATGGTGCACTTCTGTAGATCAGTAGGCTTTTGTAAAAATCTTCTTTTCCATCATGTGTTTTCTTCATGAGACTTTTCACAGTGTTTACTGAGCTCTCTGCCAGTCCATTTGATCTTGGAAAATTGGGACTAGAAGTACTGTGTATGAATTCCCATTCATAGGCGAACTGTTTAAACTCAGCACTGGAAGACTGCGGACCATTATCCGTGAACACTTCGTTTGGAACACTATGTCTTGCAAAGATTAACTTCCTGCAGGTGATTACAGCTTTACTGTTAGTTGTAGGCAGTGTTGCTACCTCTGGATAATTTGAGTAATAATCTGTTACAACTATATTGGTTTTACCATTACAATCAAACAAGTCAGCACCTACTTTCTGATATGGTCTGCCTGGCACTGGATGAGGACATAACGGCTGGCTTGGCTGCTTTGGTCTGTAGGTGAGACACAGTTCACAGGTTGCAGTTACTGGGCAATCTCTTGATTCATTCTCAGCCAATACATTACTTCTCTCTCTCTTCACTTGCATTTTTCTTCTCCTAAGTGCCGTTCATGTATTTTGCGTAACATTTCTTTGTGAAGTTTTCCTGGCATAACAAATTTGTTGCCTTTGAAAATAATGTCATTGACAACAGATAGGTCACTTCTACACGTCCAAAAATCATGACTAGACAATGGACAGGCACTTTTCTCCTTCAGCCAAACTTTTAATATGGTATTTCCCAGGATTCTTATTGTTTCATCTGCCTCTGTTTCTCTTCTGATCTGCTCTTGTCTCTCGTTGGACACAGGAAGAGAGGTCACTATCATGTCAGCATGTGCCTTTATTTCTCTGTCTGTTTGACTTTCCAGGCTTTCACTCTTGTCTACAGCACGTGAAAGTGTGTCTGCAACGTACATGTACTTTCCAGGACTATAGATCAACTGAACATCGTACTTTTGTAATCTAATTAGCATTCTCTGTATTCTCATTGGACAGTCATTTAGAGACTTGGCCATTATAGCTACTAGAGGCTTGTGGTCTGTTTCCACTGTGAAGGCCTGACCATACACATACTAATGAAATCACTCACAAGCGTAAGTTATTGCTAGTAACTCTTTTTCTATTTGGGCATACCTTGTCTTGGCGTTCGTCAGGGCCCTGGAAGTGTATGCTACAGGTTGCCAGATTCCTTCATAATTTTGCAGAAGTACTGAGCTCAAGCCAAACTGTGAAGCATCAGCTGACATTCTTGTTTCTTTAGCAGGATCATAGAATCTTAACACTTGTTCTTCTGTAATAGCCTTCTTCAGATTTTTCCAGCTTTGCTCATGTTCATGTGACCACATCCATTCATTTTTCTGCTCCAACAGCTATCTGAGTGGGGCTGATCATGCTGAAAGTTGAGGGATAAACTTCCCTAGGTGGTTAATCATCCCTAAGAACCTCCTGACATCATCTTTGCAGCTGGGCTTTTGCATATTCACTATTGCAGATGTCTTCTTAGGGTCAGGTTTAATGCCCTGATCTGTAACAATATCACCCACAAAAGTCAGTGCTTTTACACAAAACTCAGCATTTTTCTTTGTTGAGTTTAAGATTTGCTTTTCTTGTCAGATCCAGCACTTGTCTCAGTCTGAAGTCATGTTCATCTTTTATGGAACTCCACACAATGATGTCATCCATCATGGTTTCAACACATGGAATGTGCTCAAAAATCATATAAATTATTTTATGGTAAACTTCTGGAGCGGACAATATCCCATACGGCAGATGAAGAAATCTGTATCTT
Source organism: Neoceratodus forsteri (assembly GCA_016271365.2). NCBI lineage: Eukaryota > Metazoa > Chordata > Ceratodontiformes > Ceratodontidae > Neoceratodus > Neoceratodus forsteri. The sequence continues at coordinate 909,767,129 of CM057449.1, read as the reverse complement.
CCTTCTGGAGTAAACATGCATAACTTTGAACTAGCCTTATCTAGCTTCATTTGCCAAAATCCAGAAGAAGCATCCAGTTTGCTAAACCATTTAGCACCAGCAAACTGTGACATTATCTCTTCTCTGCTAGGTAACTTGAAATGCTCTCTTTTTATAGCTCTGTTTAAGTCTCTGGGGTCAAGACATAGTCTGAGCTGGCCATTTTTCTTCTCAGCTGTGACTAAAGAGCTCACCCAGTCTGTAGGTTCATCAGTTCTCTTGATTACACCTGTGATTTCCATGCGGTTCAGCTGTTCTTTCAGTTTGTCCCTCAGTGCGAATGGCACTGTCCTGCAGGGGTGTATTACAGGTGGCACTTGGTCATCTATGTTTATTTTGTGCTCCCCAAGCAAACATCCTAGACCTTTGAACACATCGCTGTACTCTGTAAATAACAATTCACATTTAGCTTCAGCTTGTGATGTCATGACAAACACTCTTCTCACTAAATTGAGTTTCTCACAGGCACTTATGCCTAGAATTGGTTGCATATCCTTCTCTACAATTAACAGAGACACCTTGAACTGCTGGCCTTTGTGCTTCAGAGCTACCATGCAGCTCCCTTTTACTGGAATATTCTCTCCTTTATAACTAGTTACTTTTATCTTGGCTGGGTGAATTTTAGATTTTACATGCAGAGTTTCATAGTCTTGCAATGAAATCAGGTTCACCTGTGCTCCTGTGTCAAGTTTGAATGGTATGATAGTCTCATTCACAGTTAAAGGTACAGTCCATTCCTTTTTTCAGAAACACACAGCTCTACGGAATCTACAAAGAACTCTTCCGGCTCATCTTCTTCGACAGTATGAACTTTATTTTGTTCGCTTTTCATTTTGCAGCATTTAGCAAAATGGTTATGTTTGCACACTTACTGCAGGACTTCCCATAGGCAGGACAAGCTTTGGAGTTATGGTTATTTCCACATCTACCACATGTTTTTTGATTAGGCTGCTGCTCCTTCTGCTGCTTTGTTTTCGAAAAATATTTCTTGTTTATCTCAAGCTTCTTTAGTTCATGCACATCACCCTCATATTCTTTGTTCAGCTCTTTAGCCTGTGATTTGGTAGTTTCAGCAGCTCTACACATGTTTATAGCTTTGTCCAAAGTTAAATCTTGGTCTCTAAGCAGTCTTTCTCTGATCCCATTGTCTGTGATTCCGCATATAATTCTATCCTTAATCAGTGATTCTTTCAGATCTCCAAACTCGCACGTTTTTCAGTGCAAACGTAACTCTGTTAAATACTGATTAAAGCTATCACCCTTTTTCTTGTCACATGTGAAAAACATATATCTCTCGTAGGTTATGTTTCGTTTCCGTACAAAGTACTCTTCAGATTTTTTTCAATTGTACATCAAGATCCATGTTTTCGCCCTCATTGAACTGGAAACTGTTGTAAATGTCTAACACATCTTCCCCGACTACATGTAGAAAGATTGAGGCCTTTGTTTTGCCATCTTCGCTTTCAGCACCACTAGCAGTTAAATAAATGTTAAACCTTTGTTTAAATCTCTTCCAATTTTCAGCTACATTTCCAGACAATTGCATACCCGACGGAGAATTTAGTTTATCCATTTTTTTTTCTCTCGTTCTTTTTCTCCAGACCGTCTTCTTCTAGAGTTCTTTTTTATGTTCTTTTTCATCTTTTCAGGTTTTGATATCCGCTTCTGACATTGCTTGTTAATAATCATGAAACTGGCATGAGTTTTTACTCATCTTTATTGTGCAGCCACCTTAAACACACTGCTCCAGCCAAGCAAACTTCCCATAACACCCCACGCTCTAGGGGCTGTCTACAAATCATCAGCTTCTTACATTTGCCTCAGGGACTGTCTAATAAGTATGTTAAATTCCTATAACATCACAGTGTATAGGAAACTATTATTTCATCAGGTTTACCTGTGATGTCTCGGTACCAGGGTATATAGTCACCAGGGTCGTATTCCCAGAGACAAGGATTTGGCAAAAATAGTTCTTGAGAATAACTTCTTTAGGTTTGATTGCAGTTATTATATATATAAAAAAAAAAAAAGTACTGCTTGGTGGTCTACAATGGCCCCATTGTAGGCCAACTTATTCAAGGATAATTTTGAATATGTGTACATTCTGGATCCAAATATGAACCTCTGATATAAACACATTGTGGTGTACAAAAGATACATAGATGATATGCTCTTTCTGTGCTGGGGTACATCATCCTCCTTGCAGACATTTCACAAATACGTACTTGAATTCTTGCAATATAAACCTGAAGTTTTCATTAGCCATTTCACATGGGGAAAAAAAACTGTACTTGGATTTAGACATTTTTTGAAAGATGGAGGCTTAGTAAGTAAACTTTATTGTAAACAACAGAAAGAAACAGGACTTTGAGGAGAGAGAGAGTGCACATCCTAAAAGAAATACCTCAAGATACTTCATATGGGCAATTCTTACCTGCAAAAACAGAACTGTTCAGTTATGGATTATAAAAAAGAACAAGAGATCATGTCCCTGAGATTTATCAATAGAGGCTGTCAGCAAATATTGTGCAGAATGCAATACAGAAAGCAAGTGTGAGAGTGACCAGCTCTGCCACAAGCTAAACCTAAACAAGTGATGGGTTACTTAGGGTAGTTTCTTCAACTATCTTTGGAAAACTAGTGGAAAGCATCAGAAAAACCATTGGAATATCTTAACATCTACTGAAAGGGGTAGGGGATTGTTTACTTACCGTTCAGTTATAATGGCAAAAATAAGCAGTGCAGTAAAAGATAAACTGGTCCAGTTGGACATGCCAAAAGAAAAAGAGAGCAGAATTTTCAGTTGCGGGCCACCGCCATGGAACTTCCCATGTGCTGTGTGTGCCCAGTGTTCTGATACAAAGACAATTACTCAATTCCAGAACGAACATGAAAATGAAATTATCAAAATCCAAGAGCATATCAGATGTGGCATATGGTATACATGCTGCATTACACGTGTGTTTGTATATATGTGAGCAAGACCTCCAGGGACCTGCTTAAATGCATCTTTGAACATAGATCAGCTATTAGATACAAAGGTGAGATTCAAGTGTGGCAAGGCATTTTGTAACAGAAAACCATCAGGTTTCCTCGCTGGGGTGCCATGGAACAGAAAAGGTTGAGAGTCCCAGGAGAGGGGGGGATTGGGAACGCCTCCTACTTACCATGGAGGCATTCATAGGACATAGAATTTAATGGCAGATAAGAACCGCTTGGCCCACCCAGTCTGCCCTTTTTTTTTTTTTTTTTACCTGCTCATCATCGCAGAACCTACTTCATCTCTGACTCCATTCCCCTCCCTTGCCTCACAACTAAAATTCCCTTGTGCCTAACCTATGTATGCTTGAAGCCAACCACTGTTTCTGCACCCAGTACCTACATAGAAACATAGAGGTTGAAGGCAGATAAGGACCGCAAGGCCCATCCAATCTGCCCATTTCTTTTTCTGCCTTGGCTGAAAGACTCTTCCAGACATACACCACTCTTTCAGTGACGAAGTACTTCCTCACATCTCTCCTGAATTTACCCCCTTCCAGCTTCATTGTATGTCTCTTTGTTCTCATGCATCTTTTCCTCTCAAAAATATCCCCTGCTGTATCTTATTTAACCCCATGAGGTATTTTTTTTTTTTAATTTAGTATGTGTTTTATTTAATTCCAGATGGCTGCCAAAGGCTCAGCCATCACTTTGGTCCCCCATCTCACCCCCAGGACTTAGGTTTCTAGCATGTCCCCAACCCTCCCCATATCCAGGTTGTACATATTGAGGTCCTTCAGTCTCTCCTCCTAGGGCTTCTGATGCAACCTCTGCACTATTTTTGTTGCTCTCCTGTGGACAGGCTGCACCCTGTCTATATCTTTTCGGAGATATGGTCTCCAGAATTGGACTCAGTACTCCAGGTGGAGTCTCATCAATGATCTGTGAAGTGGCAACATCACCTCCCTCCTTTTGCTGGTAATGCTCTCCCTGTGCACTCCAGCATCCCACTGGCCCTACATACTGTCTTGCCACACTGTCTCCCCACCTTTAGGTCATCAGATATGATTACCCCCAAGGTCCCTTTCCTGTTTGGTGATCGTCAGTACCTCTTCTCCTATTTCATACTCCACCTCTTGTTTTCTGTGCCCTAAGTGCATGATTTGGCATGTTTTGCATTGAAACCCAGCTGCCATGCCCTTGAAATCCATCTGATTTTTCTGACATGACCTGCCTCTCATGAATCCGTGCTACCTCGGGACTTGTGACCCGCTGGATTCATGATATTCCACAATCCTTTCTTTTAGAAGCGACTCTGTTAGCTCTCCTCCCCCCAAACTGATATCAGATGGACCACTCTGTAGTTGCCAGTCTCCTCCCTGCTACTACTTTTAAGAAATGGGACTATATCAGCCCTCCTCATTTCCTGGAACCAATCTTGTTTCCAGTCAGTTGCTGAATAGGGCTGTCAGAGGTGCAGCGGGTACTTCCCTGAGCTCCCCCTTACCTATGGGTGTACCTTATCTGGCTCCATAGCTTTGTTCATTGTCACATTTGCAAGTCCTTTCAGGACTCTCTCCTCTGTAAATTGACTTGCTGTGAAGACTGAACAAAAGTATTTGTTCAGAATATCTGCTTTTTCATGATCCTTTTCTGCATAGTCCGCCTGCCCTTCTTAATCTCACAATCCCTCCCCTCATCTTCCTCTTTTCACTTATGTACCTAAAGAAGGTATCGTCCCTTTAGATACTCCTTGAGCTATTTGTTTCTCAGTTTGCGCCTTTGCACTTCTCACTGCTTTCCCTGCTTCTCCTGCTACACATTGTGCCAGAATGAGGATTTAAAACAGGCAATTCCCTTAGGTGTTCTATTTCACTCTGTCCTTTCTCCTTTTTGTTCTGACTATCCTTTCCTTTCCCTATCAGAGTGGCCAACCTGATATCTATTTTCTATTCTTTTCTATCTCCTATTTGTTAAAATGCCTGTGTTCCCATTTAAAAGCAGCTCCTGAAAAATAACTGGTGCCTTAAAGAAAGAGCAGTGGTTCCCTGCTGCTGCTAGCAGTATGTTGAATTTGGTCCCAGCTGATGTGTGTTTTGAAATGATTGTTTAACCACCAGGAGTGGTTTCTTATAAAGAGGACATAGGTCTGAAGTGGATGCAGAGTTACAAAGAATGTACAAAATTTGCTCCATTGTTTCATGCTCCTGTGTCTTGCAGCAAGTGTGTAGACTGAGCTAACTCAGTCGGGGGAAACACAGAAAAACACTCCCTTAGAAACAACTGAAGGGAGTTTAAGTACATAAAACCCCTGTGATGCCCATATAAAGAAATGCTGCAGGTATCAGGTACAGCAAAGAAGCTAGCTTTGCTGTCAAGCAAAACAGGGCTGAAAATGAAATGGGAACCGATGGCTGAAAGTTTTCAGCCAACAGCTGTTTTACAAAGCTAAGTTTGGTACAGAAAATGTTTATTTCTCTTAAAAAAGCAGTAGGTTCCTAGTGCTTGCAAGAGTAAACAGATAAGGAGTGCGCCCTTTTCTGCTTACATTTTTCAAGCCTAGTGATAGCTACTGAATATTTTTCTTCTGATTTAAAATATTACAATGAGCCAGAAATAAAATAAAAAGGGTCATTACCTGATGATGTTTCCAGAGGTCCTGCTATAGGGCTGGCAGCTCCTGAAGTGACTGTATTTATGGGAGAAGCAGTCAGTGACATCACAGTAGGGGAGGAGTCAGCTCCCAAGTGTGATGTCATGCCCTGTAATTAAGGATTTATTTAGCCTTTTTCTTCAGAAGAGAGACTCCTTAAGAGCCTGTATGATGGATATAGAGACTTGCATTAAGCTAGGCAGGCTAGGACATTGTTTTATGAAATTTAGAGGTTTAAAATAAAGTGTTCCTGCTAATTGATGTTGTCATCTGACCTCTGATGTCACGTCAGGCTGCCATAAAGGTTGTCCACCAGGGGGCTAGAGATAGATAGGAGAGAGAATATGGAAGATGGTCAGTTGCTTTCTGATCAGAGACTGAGCAAAGCTAAGAAGAGCTGAGTGTGGAGGTTTACACTGTCAAGAAGGAAGGTCTCAGGAATTCTTTTGATTTGATGCTTAATGGAGAAAAGAGTGATGTCCTGATGATTTACATTGGTGTGAAGAATTAACACCCTCTTATTTTCCTTTTTGTAAATATCCTTTATTTTCTTTATTTTGCTTTTTGGACAATAAATTGACAAACGCAGAATATGCGTTTTTTATGCACTATATTACAGTTGTCTGTCTAAATCTGTTATAAAGAATCCTCGCTACCACACACATCCCTATCCCTTTCCCTCTACATCTCCTTAAACCAGTGATCCTCAGACCGTGGCTCTTCAGCTCATCACCTGTGGCTCTTTTTATTTGTTTATTTAGATCTAGGATTACAATTACCTTTGAGCCAAGGTTCTTTTACAAAGGTTCCACGTCAGGAGAGTACATACATGCAAATAGTTCCTGCACTATACAGTATTAACCAACCAGGATGCACTATAATATCACTGCATTGTACATCAGCAGGCATTATTTTCAAAGTTTATTGCAACTTTCCTTGCAAGCTGCGTCCTGTCAGATTGTGCAAATGTTAACCAATGTTTAGTAAATTAAATAAATGAAATGAAAAAAATGTTCAGTAATTGAAATATTTTCTTTTACCCTGGAGTGTGTTTGCCAAAATTTACTAGGAAGTGTATGTTGTGGCTTCTTGGCTAATGTGACTGCTCATGTGGCTCCTGAGCCAGTCAGGACTGAGTATCACTGCCTTATACCTTCTAAATGCTAACCTTTTTCGCCTTTACCTCTTCTACCATTTCCTTGAAGAATCATAGCGATCTTTTTTTTAATCCTGTTTTTGCTTTCCTCCTTTGCACAGAGGTTTGTTGTCTTCACTGTGCCTTCACTTAATGTAACCCCCCCACCGCTAGGCTGTCTCCGGCACCCTCATCTTTGTGTGATTTGCTTCTGCTGCCGTCCTTATGTTGATCCACACTGTACGGTGGTCACTGGTTCCCAGGTGGAAACCCGCATTGACATCTGCAATACTGTCCCTGTTTGTGAGCACCAGGTCCAGTATTGCCCTATCATGAGTGGGCTCCCTGAGTAGTTGCTTGAGAAACGCCCCCCTGCAGGGAATCTAGGATGTCCCTGCTTCTAGTTGAAACTGCAACTGGAAGGCTCCAGTCCACATCAGGTAGACTGAAGTTCCCCACCAGCAGCACCTCCCATTTTTCTGCCGCTGTCCCATCAATGCACTTAGCATTCTGTCCCATCACAGCACTTAACAGCTAGCCTGCCTGCCTTTGATCCCTTTACCTCAATCCCCCTGATATCCCTACCCTACCCCTTCTAACCTCTCAGAATGTTTCCCCTAGACCTCCTCCCCCCCCTTCCCCCACGCACGTTATCTCTGTACAAGGTCTTCTTGGCTGATTCTCACAGTCAGCATTTCTGGACTTAACTATCTAGGTTATTGTGTGTTTTGTATAATTTGCTTAATCGCATCCTTGTATTGTCTGTTAGCCTTCCTAATTGTATGAATATCCTCTGTATTCTGTGTTCTCTCCTGACCTTACGTGCAATGTATCTGTTAAATGTTTCTTACCCCGTGCTTTCCTCAATTCATAATGTATGTATTAATCACTATTCAACGTGGAACCTTTGTAAAAGAGCTCTTAGCTCAAAGGTACTTATAATCCAAGATCTTAATAAAAAATAAAATAAGTAAATTGTGCTAATGGCATCCACCAGTGCCCTTTCCAGTGTCTCCCCCTCTGCTGTAGGTCTGTAACCATGCCAGTGGAAACAGTGGCTCTGGTTCCTACTCCAGGGTAACCCACAGTACTTCTAGTCTGTCCTGAATTCCCTGTGTCTCTGTTGCTTTTACACTGTCCCTTACATACGGCACCAACCCTCCTGCCTTCTTTCCCACTTTTATCTTCCTGAGTATAGCTTGGTATTGCTATATCCAGTCATGGTTTTCTGTGCAGCACAACTTGGTAATGGCCACAATATCCAGGTCTGTTTCCGCCACACGGCCTCTAGGTCTGGAATTTTATCTCTTAAACTTCTTATGTTTGCACACTTGATATTCCACACTTTGTTCCTACTTAGCCTGCTACCCTCCTGTTTTCCTTGTGGGCCTGCCTCCTTTCCCCCTATCTTTTTACAGCTCATGTTGCCGTCCCCTTTGTTTTCTACCACATTGCTTTTTACTTCATTTTGCACTCTGGAGGATTTATCTCCCCTCAAGTCCTCTCTTGTTTCTGCTTCAGTCTCTTGGGAGGGGGAAGCATATGCCTCCCCGATTACTTCAGCCACCCCACCAAGTTAGCTTAAGTGTTCATCAGAGTAACATCTTAAACTGTTAGCTGAAGACTTTGGTTCCCCTCCCAGACAGATGCAGGCCATCACCCCTGTACAGGCACTTATCCTTCCAGATTGGTCCCCAGTTCCCAGTGTAGTCAAACCCCTCCTCTCTATACTATTCCGTCAACCACAAATTTAAATTCCTGGTGCAGAGAACACTATTCTTCCCGCGGCGTAGACAGGCAGCACCTCAGCAAAAGCCACTAGGCATGCTACCTGCCTAAGACTGCTCCCAGCTCCCTAAAATCTCCCTGCACAATCCCAGCCCAGTCCCTAACACTCATTATTCTCCAGTTAGACTATAACATCCAACTCCCATTCCTGCTCTGCTGCCCTAGCGATCCTTAGGATCTGCTTTTTATCCCTCTGAGCAGAGGCACCAGGTAGACCTCACCTCCTTCCCACCGTCCCTCACTTCCTTTTCCCAAATCTACCCTCCTAAAGATTGAGTCCCCCAATAGAAGTTGCTTTCTCCTCTGCTGTGGTCTACCCCCATCTTGGGGCCTTCCCTACAGAGGACCCCCTCACCCTCCCTGACCACTATCATGGGTGCCTCCTCCCAGCTGTCCCATCCTGCCAGAGTGATTAATGATTTTTGTATTGTCACAGACTGAGGATTATGCCCCCGACCTGCCACCCCCACCCCACCCTCCTGGATACCACCATGGTCCAGCTAGCCCTCCACCAAGGCATCCTCTGGGGCAATGGTGGAAGACTTGGTGGCACTTGGGTGAGGGAAGAGAAACATAGAAACATAGAACTTGATGGCAGATGAGGACCGCTTGGCCCACCCAGTCTGTCCATTTCCTACCTAATGGATAAGCTGCAGATCCTAGTTAACCAACAGCCTACTTCTTCCTACCCCCACCCCCTAGAATTGCCTTATGACTGTCCCATGCATGCTTGAATTCCACCACTGTTTTTGACTCACAACCTCCTCGGAAGGCCGTTCCATGCATCCACAACCCTCTCTGTAAAAAATACTTCCTTACATTACCTCTGAGCCGCCCCTCTATCTTCAAATTGTGTCCCTTGTTCTTGCACACCTCTTTTTCTGAAAGATGCTCCCTCTTGGGCTTTGTTGATTCCTTGAGGTACTTGAAAGTTTCTATCATGTCCCCCCCCTCCCTCATTTCCTCGAGGCTATACATATTAAGCTCCTTAAGTCTCTTTTCATATGTCTTCCGGTGCAGACCCTGCACCATTTTAGTTGCCCTCTTCTGCACTGCCTCCATCCTGTTCATGTCTTTGCGGAGATTGGGTCTCCAGAACTGCACGCAGTACTCCAGATGGGGTCTCACCAGCTGCCTCTACAGAGGGATAACAACTTCCTGTTTTCTACTGGTGATGCCTCTCCCTATGCATCCCACTATCCCCCCCCCAGCTCTCCTTACTGCCCTCTCACATTGTTTGCCCATCTTTAGGTCATCTGATATGACTACCCCCGGCTCCCTTTCCATTTTTGTTGTTGTTAGTATCTCACCCCCCATTGTGTACTCTTCCCCTGGGTTTTTGTTTCCCAGGTGCATTACCTTGCACTTCTTAGCATTGAATCTAAGCTGCCATACATTTGACCATTCCTCCAACCTTGCCAAGTCCCTTCTCATCCTTTCCACCCCACCTTGTGTATCAGCTCTGTTGCATATCTTTGTGTTGTCTGCAAATAGACATACTTTTCCTTCCAGTCCCTCTGCAATCTCGCTTATAAAGACATTGAAGAGGACCAGTCCCAGTACTTAACCCTGCGGTACCCCACTAGTAACACCCCTTTCTTTAGAGTGAACTCCGTTTACTATTAACCTCTGTGTCCTATTCTCCAGCCAATCTTTACCCAGGCTACCATCTTGGGACCCACTCCCAGGCTGGCTAACTTGTATAATAATCTTTTGTGTGGGACTGTGTCAGATGCCTTGCTAAAGTCTAGGTAGGCCATGTCCACAGCCCCTCCCTGATCTACTACTTTGGTCACCCAGTCAAAGAAATCTATTAGATTCATCTGACATGACCTTCCCACTGTGAATCCATGCTGCCTTGGGTCCTGTACCCCTCTGGCCTCTAGGTACTCGACAGTTCTTTCCTTCGGAAGTGATTTCATCATTTTCCCTATCACTGAGGTTAAACTAACAGGTCTGTAGTTGCCTGCTTCTGCCCTGCTCCCACTTTTGTGAAGTGGAATCACATCTGCCCTCCTCCAGTCCTCAGGTACCACCCCATCCTCCCATGATTTGTTAAAGAGGGTAGTCAGTGGTGTCACTAGTTCTACTCTTAGTTCTTTTAGAATTCTGTGATGAATCCCATCAGGCCCCATTGCTTTGTCCACCTTCAGTTTTAAGAGTTCTTTCAGAACCCTTTCTTCTGTAAATGGGCTGGTATCAACTTCTGTATCCAGAGTGTTTCTATTATTTGGTTTAGGTACCTCCCCCTCTTCATTTGTGATTACTGAGCAAAAAATTTTACTATCTCTGCCTTTTCACAGTCACCCTCTGCCCACCCCCTCTCCGCTTTATTAAGCCTCACTACCCCTCCCTTGGTTTTCCTTCGCTCCCTGATGTACCTATAAAAAGTTTTATCCCCCTTCTTAACTGTGTTGGCTATCTTTTCCTCGGTTTGGGTCTTTGCTGTTCGGACTGCCTTCCCAGCTTCCTTTTGCTTTAGCTGATACAATTCTCTGTCCTGCTCCTTCTGTGATTCCTTGTACTTCCTGAATGCTTTCTTTTTCTCCCTAACCTTCCCTGCCACCTCCTTTGAGAACCATAGTGGTTTCTTACATTGTTTTGTTTTGTTTATTTGCTTCACACAAAGGCTTGTTGCCTCTGTGATGGCAGTTTTGATTATTCCCCATTGTTCTTCCACCCCTCCTTCCTACCCATTTGCTAGTGCATTCCTTAGGCACTCACCCATTTTGGCAAAGTCAGCCCTCCTGAAGTCCAGCACCTTTGCCTTTGTATGGATTGACTCTGCTGTGTTTATTGTGAACCATACTGTTTGATGGTCACTAGTTCCCACATAGTTACCCACTTCTAAATCTGTGATCCTCTCACCATCTCCATTTGAGAGTACCAGGTCTATGTTTGCTCCCTCTCGAGTGGGTTCCAATACTAGTTGTCTAAGGCATGCCCCCTGTAGGGCATCTAGAATGACCCCACTCTTAGAAGTGGTTGCTGCAAATGTACTCCAATTAACATCTGGCATATTCAGACCCCCCCATTAGCAATATCTCCCCTTTTTCTGCCATTCTAAGGATACTTCCTATAATTTCCTTGTCCATGTCCTCCCCCTGAGATGGGGTCTGTGTACAACCCCTGAGCGGATTGTGGTGCCATTCCCTGTCTCCAAATTGACCCACAATGCTTCCTCTCCTGCCTGTTTACCCTTTTGTTCTGTAGCTTTGATTTCTTCCCTTATGTAGAGAGCTACTCCTCCTCCTCTTTTACCCTCCCTGTCCCTCCTGTAGATAGTGTATCCTGGTATGTTTACGTCCCAGTCATGATTCTGTGTGTACCATGTTTTTGTGATTGCCACGACATCCAGGTGTTCCTCCTCCATCAAGGCCACTAATTCAGGAAGCTTGTTACCTAGACTACGGGAATTAGTACTCATTGCTCTCCATTTTTTTGATGGCTTTACCTCTTGTAGCACTATCCCTGTCCTCATTGACTTTGCTTTCTCCATTCACCCCTGTCCTGCTTCCTACTGACCTTTGTACCTTGGTCTTTCCCTCAGTTAGTACCCTGTTTTGTAGGGGGAGGCTGGGAATTCCCTGCTGCTTATCAGTGCCTCCCCCCTTGACTAGTTTAAAAGCTTGCCAATGAAGCATTTAAACCGATTGCCCAGAAGACTTGTTCCCTTCCCGGACAGATGCAGACCATCCTGCCAGTATAGGCTGGTATCCCTCCAGGTGGAACCCCAGTCCCCAATGAAGCCAAACCCCTGTGCTCTGCACCATTTATTTAACCATCCATTGAATTGAATGGTGCGAAGTACCCTCGCCTCACCCTTGCCATAGACAGGCAGCACCTCCGAGAAGGATACTGTGTGTGCTACTTGTCTTAGGCCCCTCCCCAACTCCACAAACTCCTCCTGCACTGCTCTAATCTCGTGTTGAATCAAGTCATTTGTCCCTAGGTGGACAACGATGTCCAGATCAGTCTCCTGTGCAGCTGTGCTATGGTCCTGAGGATGCAGTTCCTGTCCCTCCAAGCCATGGCACGAGGCAGGCAACTTACTTCAGTTTTCTCTGCTCCCCCCAGTTCTATCCCCCAAATGATTGAGTCCCCCACCAGGAGCTGCTTCCTTTCCTTGTGGTGTCCTCTGCCTCCTTCCTGTGGGGCTCTCTTGTGACAGTTGTCCACAACCTCCTTAGTCTCCTCTGTGGATGCATCCATAGGGGAACTATGCTCCATCAGAATGGTGTATGGATTGTGGAGTGGTACAATTGACTGGGTGTGCCTCTGTTCCTCCACCCTCACCCTCCCTGAGCCCACTGTGGTCCAACTGCTGTGCTTTCTTCGCAACCTGTGAGGTAGTGATGGTGGCTCTGGTGCTCCCTGGATGGGGGAGGTTCCCTTACTACTGTCCAGTGTGGCCTGAAGATGGGCAACCTCCTCCCTCAGGGCAGAGAGTTGTCTGCAAATAGGGCAGTATATCATCCTCCAGAAAGACTCCTGGAAGACTGCTGCCCCACAGCCATTACATTGCACTACTCCCCACATGTCTGTCTACCTTGTTGTTTATCCTGTTTTTTTTTTTTCTTTTTTTTTGGTGTGTGATTGTTTTGTTATTTATATATATATATGTATTATTATACAATGTGTATGCTTATATTGTCAGTACAGTGTGCTAGAAAGGATATGACAGTGTTATGCACCTCGCCTTCTTGAGGAAATGATGTCAGAACACTAGGTACAAAGGAAATGTTATCAGGGGTGGGTGAGATTTGGGCCTAAACTGTGCCCTCACAAAACAATCAGCTAAAAGGTCTGACCCACCGCTTGGATGAGTGTCGACCTTCCTGCCAGCAAGGTGCCCTACACGACAATTTGACAGAGAAAATATCTTGCTAACCAAACAGAGAAAAATCCAAACATCCGAGTCGGACACAGGTAAACCTCCCCAGCCCCAATACAGCCTGGTGATTTGTGCTCTGAAAGCAGTCAGCCCCAAAACAAGTCAGCTGTGCACAAGGACAGACACAGTAAACAGTATTTCAGTCCCTCTGGGTTTAAACTCCCAATCTGTAAAGCACTGAAAACAATAATAACAATTGTAACAAGTAAAGTAAGGTACACCTCCCTCTGTTGAGAGCAAGACTGTCTTTCCTGATAATTCTAAGTTCCTTATTTCACCTTTCAGTTAGAAGTAGCCTCCACCTGAAGAATATTAGCTTTTCTGATGAATCTGCTACAAACCGAAGAACAACTGTAAATTGTAAAGTATGGTTCACCTCCCTCTGCTGTGAGCACAACTTGCTTTCTTGCAGATCCTAAGTTCAGTACTGCAGCTTTCAGCCAGAGGTAGCTTCACCTGAAGAATATTAGCTTTTCTGATGAATCTGCTATACACCACTTGCTTATACTAAAGTTGTTATCAGGTCTGTAAGACTCTTCCAAAAGCTGTTGGTTGATAAGTAGCTGTGATGTAAGCACTTCCTGACACAGTCTGTCCTGGCCTTTTAAGGCACACAGAGATAAACACAAAAAACAGTTTCTACCCCCTGGGGCACTGTCTGGAGCAAATACACAGCCTGTAACCTGCACTCACTACAGGACTTAATGTCACATTCTTAGCCCAGCTTTTCTGATGAATCTGCTACAAACCAAAGAACAATTATAAATTGTAAAGTAAGGTTCACCTCCCTCTGCTGTGAGCACGACTTGCTTTCTTGCAGATCTTAAGTTCAGTATTGCAGCTTTCAGACAGAGGTAGCTTCATATGAAGAATATTAGCTTTTCCCCCGAATCATAGCCAGCTCAGCCCGGAGTTCAGCAACCTCCTCCCTCAACCAAGAAAGTTGCGTGCAGATGGGGCAGTACCTCAATTTCCAGAAGGACTCTCTGAAAACTGCCAGCCCACAACCACTGCACTGCACCACTCCCAACATTCCCAATCTTTCACTTACTACGGTTACTTGAATTTACTTTGTATCCTTATCCTATATAAGATGTTTCTATTTTTCCCCTTTTTTGTTTTACTTAACCCTTTTCTTTTGTGACCCTAGATAGGGTGAATTTAAGTTTTCCCTTTTTACTTTTCTTACCTCTTTGAACCTTACCCTCATAGGGTACACTCACACCACAGGTGATTCTAGTTTCTCCTTTTTACTTTGCCTTTTACCCATTTGTACCCATACACTAGATAGGGTGTTTCCTCCTTTCCCACGCAACAGGTAGTTACTGTTTGTATGACCTGTTTCCTCCCTGCTGTTACCCCCTTACCTTCTCTTTTTTCCTCCTATTAAGGCAGCAATGAGTAAACAGGTACTTTACCTTTTAACGCACCTTACTGGACCAGCAGAGCTCCCTGCATGCCTGCTGTTGCCTGCAGATGCTACCGACACCTAAGATAGCAATCTTGTTCCACTGCTGTACTGACAGAGACTTTCAGATACCGCAAGGATATAAATAAGGTTCAAGAGTGATGCCTTTTTCAGAAAAAATGATGCACAAGAACAAGGAGTCATGCGATGAAGTTGAAGAGGCGTAGAATCACGGAAAATGTAAAGAAACACTTCCTCACAGAAAGGGTCGTGGATGCCTGGAACAGCCTTCCCGAGGAGGTGGTGGGAGCGAAAACTGTAATAGGGTTTAAGAAAGCATAGAAAACAGTGGGGGAATTCAAACATGCATGGGACAGACACAAGGCAATTATAGTTGGGGGTTGCAGGAAGTAGGCTGTTGGTTAACTAGAATCTGCAGCTTATCCAGTAGGTAGGGAAATGGGCAGACTGGGTGGGCCAAGTGGTCCTTATCTGCCGTCAAAATCTTTGTTTCTATGTTAGGGTCTACGGTATAACAGTAGGTAGGGAACATGTGCAGACTAGGTGGGCCAAGCAGTCCTGTTTCTGCCGTCAAATTCCACGTTTCTATGTTTCTTCTGCTCTGTTCCACTCGTGCGACGACACACAAATGTGAATGGGATATGTTGAGTGGGTGACCTTTTAATGCAGGTCCCAGCTCCTGCTCTCTTCCTGCCCACCTCTGATTGGGTGACCGAGTCACATGGTTGCCCTTTCTCCATCCCTTGTAGCACTCCCAGATTACAGTGGTGCCAATGCACTCCTTCCTATTTGGGCTTAAGAGCCCAGAAGAAACCAAAGAGCCCTGTGAATTGCAGCTGTTTTGTTTTGATGTTTTTTTTGTCTGCTCACAGCAGCACAATGCCACCTGACCTCCTTAACAGGTGCTACACCTCCAGCTTGCACTAAAAATCACATTCTGCATAGAAAAAACTAGGAGATTTAAGCACAAGATTGGGATGAATAAGGAGGTGGACTGGGGTCTTATCTCTCTATCTGCCAAGATCCCAGATACTGCTGTTACTATCCCAGGTTTCTCTATCAACAGACAGGATCATGCAAAGAGGGACTGTGGTGCTGCCATCGTCTTTCTTCTTGCATCCAGTTTGAACCTGTGCTGTCTGTCTCCTCCCCTTCTGCCTATAAGATTCTCCTCCTCAAACTTTCCCTCCTCTTTTCAGTACTCATTATAGTCACAAATTCCTCAACCACTCCCTCCTCGACTGGGTCCCCTCCGCACACCCCCACTGTATAGTGGATGCTGGTACCCTTCCTAATGTCGTCAATGACCACCATATGTCTACTGTGAGCACAAGCTACATTGTCCCAAAGCTCCCCCCAAATTCATACAGGTCCAATCTTTCCAATCTCTGGACCTGTCCTTCTTTCATAGATTCATAGGTTCGTATACAAGCAAGATGGACAAATATTTCCTTATATACCTCGGCAGCCCTAATTGTTATACCCTAAAATTTTGTTTTGGCTACAGAATCTATACAACTTCATTTTAAATTCAAACATTGTTCTGCTAACCTCAATGCCAAGGGAAGGCTATTCCATATTGTCACATCTCTCTCTGTAAACCACATTTGTCTTTTCTTAATGCGGCTCACACCACCTTGGAGCTGGAGTGGTTCTGCAATCTGTATTTTTAAGTTTAAGACCAATGCTGTCCCAAATTCCAAAATTGTTAAATGCCTTAAAGACGAGACAAAGATCCCCTTGCATCCTCCTATTCTCCAAAGTATGCAGATTCAGTCTGTTGAGTCTCTCCATGTACTCCAAACCCAGTAATCCTCTTATCATCTTGGTTGCTCTCCCCCTGTATATGTTCTAATTGCTGTGTATCTTTTTTTCATGTATGGAGCCCAAACCTGTGTACAGTAGTCCAAGTGTGATCTCACACGTGAACTATACAAGGGCACCACCACTTCCTCCCTGTCCCTGCTTATTATATGTTTATTTATACATCCCATGATCTTAAATGTTCTCCTTGTAACTTCCTCACAGTGCCTGCTAGTGTACATATTATTAGTGATTATTATTCCCAAGGCTCATTCCTCCGTAACCATCCTTAGAGTTTGCCCCGCAAATTTATAGTCTGCTTTAATATTGCTAGAACCTAAATGCATAACTGCACATTTTTTCACATTAAATTCCATCCTATGTTCATGTCCTTACTGTTCAGTCTGAAGTAATTTATTCTGGAGAAGTTCTATTTCTTTTTTTTATTGGAAACCACAGAGCCCAGGTTTGTGTCGTCTGCATATTTTGCTAACCATACTTTTCCAATACACTGTAGTGATGATATATATGTGGAATTGCAAAAAACTTTGTTAATGCTCCATATAGGGTCAGAGCAACAAAAGTCGGGAAATGAGGCGTTAGGAAAACTCTAACACCCCACCCTCTCAAACCAGCTGGGAGAGTAGGTGTGGGGTGTGTCTTGGGCTTCTCAAGCCTAACGCTCACCCCGTGCCATCTGTAAATAAGGTCAGATGTGTAGACTTTATGAGAATGGGGTGAGCTTTAGGTTTGAGAAGCTCAAGGCACACCCCACACCTGCTCTCCTGGCTGGTTTTGGAGTGTGAGGTGTTAGAGAAACCCTGACACCTCATTTCCCAACTTTTGTCATTTTGATCCTAACTGGAGCAGTATTGAAGTTTTTTGCAACTTATTTCCTTACTTTTTGAGATAGTATAATAGTATCCTTATTTTACTGTGGGAGTGCAGGGCCTTTCAGACCCTGCACTCCCATCCCTCCGTAGACGTGTATATGTATGTAGCTGTGGAAGCAGAGGGCCCTCTGCACTTTGTTTGTAAGACAACAGTGACCAGTTTGTCAGCTTAGGCATCTTTATTACCCCACCTCATGTACATGGTACAGAAAAGTTTTGATTCCCCGCCAAACGTAATTCTGCTCAACTGCAACGCCATTCCGCACCACAGGTGCAAAAACACATTTTGGGAAGGATTTGAAAAATAAGAGCTGTGACATACATGAGGTGGGATAATGAGAAGGCTATATGGAAAACCTGATGTAAAAATATTTAACATTTCCGAAGTTACGAGAGGGTGTAGGTAAATTGCAACGAATGGTCATAACTTTAGCTTTGTTTCATATTTTGACCCTAAATTTTCAACATAGTCTTCTTATGACCCCACCTCATAAAGCCCATAGGTGAAAATGTTCAAATATGTGCCAAAAGCATGTTCGACACACGTCTTGACGTGTTTGGACAGGATAAAAATGTAACTATACTGTTCATGAGGTGGTGTGAAAAAATGGCTGTATTGAAAATATAAAGTCAAAATATTGAAAATTACCAAAGTTATGCGCATGTATAGAAAACTTTCAATGAACGTGTGTAACTCGGCCATTTTTAGGAATTTTTTCACCAGATTTTCAACATGATCTTTTTGGGACCTACCTCATGGTCACTGGTAGTGAAATTTTATTATTTGGTCCCAAAAGGTGATTTTGCCCAGCAACCACGAAATCACCTTCCAGTGCTGATTAACAAAATGACAGTTGCAGTGTTCATGAGGTGGGGGCCCAAAAAGGCCATGTTAAAAATTTGGTGAAAAAATTAAAACAAATGGCAAAGTTATGAACATAAATTCAAAACACCATTGAAATACATTATACGGCACTTACCTTAATTCCTCAGTGAGAGTTAGGCCTCATGACCCCATGGCACACCCCGGTGTCTGTGGAGGATGGGAGGTGGGCTGGTGGTGGTGGGCGGTTAGGGGCTCAACCTTTACTTCTCATTTCCCCACTTTTGTTGCTTTAACCCTAACTAATGCATTAAACGAAGCTTTTTGCAATGAATTTCCTTACTTTTTGAAAAAGTGTAATATAACTAGTAAACAGCTTGTGATGGTGGGCCCTGCGCTCCCACCAAGCTACCCATTTCTGCATAACGATATTGTCTGTGGGAGCGCAGGCCCTCAGGGCTCTGCGCTCCCACTTACACTGAACTATGGAGCCATACAGCAGCCTTATAGGGCAAGGAATCCTTTATGTAACACTAATTTGCCAATATCTCAGGAACTGTAGCAGCTAGGAAAAAAATTCAAGTGTCGTTATCATGACAGTGAAACCTCCTCGCAAGCGAAGTCAATGAAATCCATATCAGGCATCATTTACAAGCTACGGGCACTGAAAAGCACTGAAAAAGCACCCTTGGAACACATTGCAAATATCTCCATAACCGTAGAAGGTCGGAAAGAAATTCCACTGCTGGTGTAATGTATGATTTCCAGACTTGTTTCTTCAGGTTAGTTCACCTAAAGGTGATCTAAGCTGCAGGTAGCGAAAAATCCATATCTCACTTCGTTTTCGAGATACGGGCGCCGAAAGTCGCTATGGGTGCCGCAGTGTTATCCTATGGGAAAAATAAAAACTTTGTCATACCATATCTATGGAAACGATTAACTTTTCAACACCTAAATAGCATAATTGACATCTCTGGGGCATTCCTTTAATACCCTGCAAGTTTCAAGTCAAAAGACCAAATCGTTTATTGACAGTGCAGTGGCAAGGTTTTTAAAATCCTAGTTCACGAGGTAGCAAAATCCCCGACTATGAGATAAATCCCCTTTCATGAGCTGTCAGAATCCCTGTCCGCGAGAAATCCTTGACTGTCAGATTTCAGTTATCTGCTCACAAAGTGACGGTCAAGGATTTTGCTACCTCATGAAAGGGGATTGCTCACAGACTGGGATTTTGTCAGATCGCAGACTAGGATTTTGTTAGCTCACAAAAGGGGATTTAAAAACCCAATCCCCTTTCGCGAGATGACAAAATCCCAGTCCGTGAGCCAATCCTCTTTGGCGAGGCAGCAAAATCCTTGACCGTGAGTCAGTTCTCGTCTGTGAGAAGGGCCATCTGGTCACAAAGTGACGGTCAAGGATTTTGCTACCTCACGAAAGGGGATTGCTTGTGGACTGGGATTTTGTCAGCTCATGGAAGGGGATTCAAAAACCCAATCCCCTTTTGTGAGCTGACAAAATTCCAGTCTGCGTGCCAATCCTCTTTCGTGAGGTTGCAGAATCCTTGACCATGAGCTAATCCGTGCCCAAGAGAAGGGCCATCTGGTTACAAAGTGATGGTCAGAGATTTTGCTGCCTCATGAAAGGGGACTGGCTCGTGAACTAGGATTTTGGCAGCTCGCGAAAGAGGATCGGAAGCGAGTTGCAAAAGAAGAATTTCAAAATTTGAAATGCCCATTTTTTGGCCAAAATGAAGCAAACCAAAGTATAGGTTTGTAGAGGGCATCACCCTGAACAAAACCCAGGCCTTATTGTAACAAGAAGTCACCCGTGGAGGAAGCTACGACATTTTGTTTGGGGAAAAAAATGAAAACAAGATGGCAGCTCGCGGACAAGGAATTTTTCCTCACAGACTAAGATATTTTAAATCTCCTTTTGTGAGCTGACAAAATCCTTGACCATGAGCCCAATCCTCTTTCACAAAACATGCATGTAAATCTTGGCGTGAACTGAGCATGCTCGGAACTCAAAAATTTAAAATTAAATAACTTTTGAATGGATTAATATTTTGTCACCAAACCAACACTGGATTGTTCTTTGACCCAAACTCTTTCTGCGTTTCAAATTTCAGTCCAAAACACCAAACAGTGTGGTCGCAGTACGATGGGCAAAAAATGTCAAAAGTGGCGAAAACCATGTTTTTCAGCGCTTCACTGCACAGAAACCGTAAGTCTGACCAAAATGCAACGTGGCAAATCAAGAGACCTACCGTACCAGACATTCCAAATTTCATGCAAATCCATTGAACAGCTGCAAAGATATTAACATGCAAAAACTGGGGTTTAACATTAAAGTGCCTACTCAACCCTAACTATAGGGGCACGACCGCGCCCCTATAATATATAAATGTTAAATAGACACAGACCCAACAAAGAGCCCTGGGGCACCCACTGGTTACAGCGGTCCAACTAGATATTTCATTCTGCCCTGGTGGCTTCTGATTGGTTCCCCATCTCATTTGCCAGTAACATCAACATGACTCTCAGATTCTTTTACTCCAGGTTCTTGTTTGTTTGGGATCACTGTGCCACCCCTGAAAAAAAATAGGATCTGAGGTTCTCACCAGCCCTGGATCTTCACTGAGTTACTGGCCTGTCATCGAACACATGATTTTGCCCTGCTGACTTAAAAGTCCACTGATTCCCCATTTGACCATACTAGTTACAGGGTCTTTCACAACTCCTGTACCAGAGTTACTAGGCTTGCAAAGTCTGATTACTTTGCATCCATACTCCAGAAAACCTTAACCACCCCTCTATGTTCTGGAAGGTCACTCATGACCTTTTCTTCCCTCTGACCCAGCCCCACTGTCATCCTCAAGGTGAGTGACACCTGACCCCTGTCTCCGACCCTGCCACTGTCACCTCATCTTTCAACTCCTTTACATCCTGTGCCCTTTTCCCTCCTTTCCTCTCCTTCCTCCTCTACCCCTTCCCCCTCTCCCCTGAACTCCCCTCCATCTGCCACCCTACCATTTTCCCCCAACACACCCTCTGCTTCTTTCAAAGCCCTCTTGGCTCTAAACCCTCACAAAGGTGGGAGCCCTGATAGTTTTGAACCCAAACTCCTGTCTCTTTTCACTTCTGCCACTGCTGTCCCTGCTACATTTTAAACCTCTCTTTCACCCTTGCCTCAATCCCTGACACATGGAATCTGGCTACGGTCATCCCCCCTCCCAAAGGGGGTGACACTGCCTCCTCTGGTAACTACCACTGTAGCTCCCTCTTCCCTACTGTGAATAAACTCCAGGAATACTGTTTTCTGTCCCAGCTCTCCTCTTTCCTTGATTCCTCCTCTTTCTTCACCCCCCACCAGTCTGGTTTTAGGAAGCCCCATTCCACCTTCACTTCCCTCCTGCATCTCACTGACTCCATCCTATTTGGTATGTTCAGGGCTTGGTCACTGCAGTCATTTTTGTCGGCCTGTTCAAAGCCTTAGACACTGTTGCCCACACTATCCTTCTGGACAAGGTAAAGGCAGCAGGGCTGTCTGGTCACTCAGTTGAGTGGTTCTGCTTCTTCCTTGATGTCAGGTCTCAAGCTGTCTGTGTTGGCGACACCATATCCCCTCCTCTCCCTATCTGCTGTGGCAATCCCCCAGGATCCATTCTTGGCCCTATTCTGTTCTCCATATTCCTGACAGGCCTCCTGTCTGTCTATTCCTCTGTGTCCACTCACATGTATGCAAATGACATGGTCCTCCTTCCCTCTGAATCCTCTGCCTCTGACCTTATGGCCCAACTCCAACTGGACTTTACTAAAATCCATCACTGGTTCCGGGCTAATCATCTATTCCTCGATGCCAAGAAAATGGTCTCCATGACTTGTAGCACAAAGCAGAGACTAGCTAGGCTAACCACCCCTCCCCTCCTTCCATATCTTTGATGGCATTGCATTTGAGGATGTTACTTTCTTTGAATGCCTTGGGGTCTGTCTGGATTGTCACCTTGAGTTCTCTGTTCATGTGGAAGGCATCCACCAGAGGCTTCACACAAAAGTGGATGCGCTTTACTGGAATAAAACGAGTATTCATCTTCCTGCCTGTAGAGAGATTGTCTTGAAGTTGGTTCTCCCTGTTGTCAACTGCGATACATTGTTTCCAGTGCTGCTCCTAAATCCACCCTAGCCAGACTAGACCCATTATTTCACTCCTTCTGCTGCTTTGCTGTCACTCAAATTTCTCCTTTGTGAATTCACTACTCACTCCTGCAGTTGTCCCTCATCCTATGCTATATTTTACTGCCCTACAATTCCCTCCCCCCACTGCCCCCGCTCGAATTAATTTACCCCTGCCTTCCCGTTTCCTCCATCCTTCCCTGCTGAATGAAGCAGCACCAACAGTGCTTCATCACCCTTCAAACTGCTGCCATTGGCATTTTAATACTGTACTTAGCAGTGTCTTGTTCATACTCCAGTTGTGCTCCAGTTTGCACTTATATTACGTGTTGCTCTTCAGATGCTTTGCCTAGCTCGTCTTGTTCTTTTTGTTGCTACTTACTAGTTTAACTTTTAGTTTTTGATTTATATAACAGAGTATTTTAACTTATTGCTGTACTGTTTTCATTCCTACTCCCCGAAGATGCATCTGGAAATGAGCAATTTCAGCTCAGTATATCTTTCCTGGTAAATCTTTTGAAAAGTTTTGTGCCTTAAATTTATTTGTCAGATGGTGTAACTCCCTTAGCTCCTACCTTCTAATAGCAGCAACACACAGATGTTTATTTTTGTAATAAATCTCCAGAAATATATTTTTTCTTCATCATTAATACAAAATGAGCATAGCAATGCTTTCTGCATAGCAGAAATATATTTTATTCTAATTATGCAAAAAATTTAGTAATTTAATTTTTCCCAAGTAGGAGACATGTATGATACAATTTAAACACTATATCAAGTAGATCAAAATGCACTATGTGTCCTAGGAGCAGTTTGGGGTTCTTATTTAAAAGTATTGATGCATGTGTGGTGGCAACTTTTTTAGAAAGTTGTCTCGATAGAGACAGCCACACAACCATCCTCCTTATCGGTGATCATGGCAGACTGCCAAAATGGCTGGGGTTCCCCCTACAATCTAAAGGGATCTATAGCAGGCCAGTCTCACAGGGCTCAGTTCAGGATTAGGCCCTAGAGCATCTGATGTCATGACTCATGCCCATTGTCTTACATCTGCTTTACCAGTCCATCCAGGAGCAGATAAAGAAGCGCTCCAGAGTGTTTACACAGAACGATACATCCGCATGGGAGTGGCAGTTCTGGAGTTGAGAGCATAGCATTAGGAGGGATCCACCTTTGCATGGTAGTGGTGAGTTAAAAACTGATAAAAATGTAGCATAACAAGTTGTTAATAAGAAATGTTATATTGGGTTGAAAAGGGCATTTACACCATTATGTACAGGTATGTATGCCCAGAATGGGTGTGCACACTGAAACCACACGAGTATACTTAAAACTGATTTAGTTTATTGATGGGAACACTTCACTTGAGAAAGCTCTGAGCCAGTGTGTGAAATGTTGGGGTAGTGGTGTATGCTAAAGCCAAGCAGTGTTTAAAAAAAAAAAAAAAAAGGAAAATAAATTAGAAGATTTAAAGATTGCAAGTTGCTGTGGGTATCCTATTTCAACCTCCTGCAAGCCAGGTAAGGAACTATATCAGCGCTGGAAGGTCATGAGGTAATTGGCCACTAGCTAGAAAGGAGAGTGGCAGTAATTACCTCATGAGCTCCCCTCAGCAGTATATATTTTATTTATCCATTTAGTTTTTGTTGACCTGGAAATGAGGCGGATTAAGGTGTTGGTGGTATTTTTAGTGAATGGGGGAAAGGTGGCCAAGACACTGGTGAAATTGCCCTACTCTTCCTGTAGTGGGAACTCCTGGCCATTTTGGCAGTCTGCCATGATTACCAACAAGGAGGATGGTTGTGTGACTGCTGTGAGTGTAGGGAAGATGACTTTGTAGTTGAGGCACAGGTCAGGAAGCACAGGATGACCATAAGCAGCTGTAAAATTCACTGGTAACCTACTATTACCAATAACAGAAAAATTAAAAATAAAAATTGTTTAGTATAACTGTTTACAAAGGCAGTACAAACCGAGAAAATGAAAGTCCTTCATCTGAGAGTATCTGTAATTCCAAGTTTGTCTCTCCTTTTCTCTCCAGCAAAAGTATTGCTGTTCTTTTTATAACAAGTCTTTGCCTTGTAACTTGTTAAGGAGACATCCTGTTTTTCACAAATATTCTTGTCAGTTTTTTTGCAGATCAGGCTTGCAAATAGGACAGGGTCCTAACCTGGCCTTCTGCTGACAGCTCTGCAAAAGAGTTTGCAAACAAGCCTAAGACAAGCTCACCTGCATCTCAGGATAATCCCCTAAATTCCAAATAGCTTTTTGCAATCATTTCAACAGTATAATTATATACATTTCAAACCAAGGGATCCTAGTATCACTTACAGTTTCACACAAAGATTCACATATTTTATAAATGCAGACATGCAAGGGGGAGAAAACACAGAAACAGCAAGTGAAGGCAAAGAGATAGCGAGAGGTGCAGAATCGCAAGACCGTCAGAGTGATCAGTTCCTTACTCTCATGAGAACATTTCGGTGTGCAACCAGACAGATAAGACAGAAAAGGAGAAGACAGAACAGATCCTTGTGTTTAACTCTTTCTGCATAACAGTTGGGACAGGGCTTTATTCAACCCTGTCACAGACCTCCTCTCCTACGATTTCTTTTTCAGTGGTCCCAGCAAATGCAGTCATGGAGAGCACTGAAATGGGTATGAAAGTGGATGCATCTGTTCAGGTACCCACTGGCTCTGCAGTGCTTGCCCACGTGGAACTACAGAGTACTTACAGCATAGAGGAGTAAGAAGACATGCTTAACAAAGAATTAGAAGAGACAAAATGCCACTTTCTTTCCTTAGTGGCTGAAGAAGAGGAAACATTTCAAGCCTGCCACCAGAAACTTATACAGCCCAAGCAATGTACCAGTAGTGAAGATGCTACACTAGTCTCCAGCAAAGACATCCCATCACAGCTGTTTTCACAGGCGCAGACTGACAGTCCAACATCAAAGGAAGAGCCGCTGACTGATGCTGTCAATGTACAAATGCCGGTGGAAACTCTGGAGGCTAACCCTATAAGTCTGCAAAGGTTTTCTGAATCTAGATAAGTTTGCTTCCCATAGCGTTCATCATTTGACTCTTTTTTTGTATCATTTTTTAATTAAATTTGTTCTTAATACAACAAACAGTATCAACACAACAAACATTACCATAATATAAAACAAAAACACATCTTAATACAGCTATTCTGACATGCTTACATTATAGCCCATATCGACTCATTTTGATACAATTCTTATAAAAAAAGGTTGATGAAAGAACATGGGCTTGTGTCAACCACCACATTGTGATCAAGAGTAACAAATACAAACACATATAGTTATCACCTCAAAAGACTGGCACAACCTAAAATAACACAACACAACAAAACACAACATAAAATAACATAAGGCCCATTCACCCCTCAATCACCCGTCTAATCTATTGATCCCATGTCCAAACCGTCCCACACCCCTTATATAGTTTATTATATTGTTACCATGGAGAATACATAGTGAGCCAAATGACCATCCCTTGCCTTACCCCGATGGAGGACTGTGCCATGCTTCCCCCAGGACTCATTACAGGGGTCCGGTCCACCCCTATTCCTTAACCTCCTTGGCCTTGCATTACCAAAGCTCATTCCACTGGACCAAGTGTTCTTAGCACTGGATCCCACAGCCTCATGTAAGCTTCTCCTCCTTAGCCATAAAAGATAATCTTTCCAATACCAGTGCCCCAAATATCAGATTCCGCCATTGAGTCAAGGTGGGCACATCTCCAGAGACCCATGTATTAAGGATGCACTGGCGCGCCTGTGCCAGCAACACCTGTATCCATCTCTCCAAGGGTGACCAGTCCTCTTCCCCGGCCTCCTCCATCCCAAACAATAGTGCCACCAGTGACAGAGGCACCATCTGCCCTTTCAGAGCACTAATCTCCTGCGCTCCATCCTTCCAAAACGTCTGGAGCACTAGACATGACCAAAATTAATGTATGTATGTGCCCAGGACAGTGCCACATCTCCTGCATATTGCAGAGACAGCTGGATTATATTTATTCACTGCTACAGGAGGGCGGTAGAGTCTATGAATGAATTTGTATGCTGACTCCTTATATTTATTACAGATCAGCAGCCCTTGATGCATGGCCCCTACTTCTACCCACTGCTCCTCTGATAATAGTCTACACAGGTCCTGCTCCCACAGTCTCTTGGTACTCACAGACCTATCAGGAAATTGCATCCTAAGAGTCTGAGCGGCCTTCCTTATTGTTCCTTGGGAGTCCCTTTTAACTTGCTGTATCAATGTCTCAATTTTATGTAATTGGGATTCTGGGGCTATTTGGCTCTCTATCTACTGTATATATTTCTTGGCTTGAAAGTACTGGGAAAGGTGTGTGTTTGGGACTCCCAACCCTATCTTCAGTTCTTCAAAGGAGCACACAACCCCTCTTGTCCTCAGATCATCAAGACAGCTGATGCCACACCTCTCTCACTCCCTAAATGAGGGGTCCTCCAGTCCGGGCAGAAAAAAGGGGTTTCCAGCCAGAGGTAGGACAAACGATTCTCCTCCCTTATGTGTGAATCTTTTCTTAATTTACCCCCAGCTGTCCAGTATACTACCCACCAGTATATCATCCTGTCCCAGGGCATTATACGCCTTCTTCACTCCCTCTGCCAGAAGTGCTGAAAGCCGCCCCTCATACCAAACCTCCTCTAAATCAAGCCAGCTGGCCTCTCTAGTCCTATAAACCCAGTACTTCAATATTCGTAGTTGTGCTGCCAAAAAGTAAGTCTTGACATCTGGGTAATTTAATCCACCCATGCTCTTATCAGCCTTGAGTCTGTTTAGACTAGCTCTGGGCCGTCTGCCCTGCCATATAAACCCAGTACATGCCTTCTCAAATCTGTTAATATCTCTTTCTGAGAGACAGATTGGCAGCATTTGCAGAGGGTAAAGAACCCTGGGCAAGACATTTATCTTGTTCAGGTTTATATGACCTAGCCATGAAATGGGCAGTGCTCTCCATCTGTGTAATTCTTCCATAATCGATTTTAGCAGAGGTGATAATTTAACTTGTATAGGCCAGACAGATCCTTTCCTATTCTGATGCCCAAATACTGTAGGGCTGAATTTACCTTCCTTAATCCCCACTGTTTTTCACCCCTTCCATTACCCTTCCCCAGAAACAGGATCTCCGATTTCCCCAAATTAAGCTTTTAATCTGAGAAACTTGCAACCTGATCTGTGATTTCTAAAAGGGGTGGCATTGAGCTCGATAAGTCTGTAACATACAGGATCATATCATCAGCATAGAGTGTAATCTTGTGGTGAAGCCTGCTCCTACCCCTCACCCCAGTGATTTTCAGCTCTGCCCTTATGGCTATGGCCAAAGGCTCCACTGCCAAAGCAAACAGAAGGGGTGAGAGGGAGCACCCCTCTCTTGTTCCCCTGTGCCGAGAGAACTGGTCCAAGAGGTGTCCATTCACCAACACTGAGGCCCTAGGATCTCCGTAAAGGGCACTAACCGTTTTAGTATGATTTTCACCTAGATCAAAGCCGTCAAGAGCACCAAAAAGTATGGCCATTCAGTCCTGTCAAACGCCTTCTCGGCATCCATGGAGAGCACTGCTGCGTCCCCATAGAGCTGAAAAGGACGCCGCACGACATTCAGGACTTTCCTAATATTATGATAGGAGTGCCTACCCTTGACGAATCCGGTCTGGTCCGGATGTACTAATTCCGGCAACAAAGTCTCCAACCTGGTGGCCAAGATTTTGGCATATACCTTGGTATCACAGATAAGCAGCGATATCGGCCGGTATGAGGTGCTATCCCTGTGATCCTTACCTGGTTTGGGTATCAGGCAAATGATCACCTCACTACATGTTATGGGCATTATGCCCTTTTCCTTTGCCTCCTTAAACACTTCCCACAGGGTATCTCTAGCTTCCTCCTTAATTGCCTTATAATATTCAATAGGTAGGCCATCTGGTCCAGTCACTTTCCCAGACTTCTATTTCCCTATTGCCTTATCAATCTCCTCCTTAGTAATTTCCTTGCCCAGGGCCTGTTGCTGCTATTCCGAGAGCCTCGGTAGTCTGTGTTTGTCCAGAAATTCCCTCATACAGTCTGCCTCCCTCCACATTCGGTGTTTATATAACTGCTCATAAAAGTTCTTGAAGAGCCCCTTCATTCCTTTATCTCCTGTGACTATCTGACCCTGTGGGTTTCTAATCCCCATTATATGTGTCGGGCCTCACCTACCCTTGATTAGATTTACCAAAAGGGGACCAGGTTTGTTACCCCTCTCAAAAATTTTGTGTTTCACATAAAATAATTGTTTCCTAGCCTTGTCTAATAACAAGCTATTAAGCATGCCTCTTGCAGTAGCTAGGGTATTGTTTCCTCCCCCCCCCCCTGCTGCCTCACATTCTAACTCCCTAACTGTCTTTTGCAGGTCCCTCTGTTTTTCTAACTTCTCCCTCTTATGCTTTGCCATATAACTTATAATGGCACCCTGCATGAAAGCCTTGCTGGCATCCCACAACGTTTGTTTAGAGCAGTGATACTCAGTCCTGACTGGCTCAGGAGCCACATGAGCAGTCACATTAGCCAAGAAGCCACAACATACACTTCCTAGTAAATTTTGGCAAACACACTCTAGGGTAAAAGAAAATATTTCAATTACTTAACATTTCTTTCATTTCATTTACTAAACATTGGTTAACATTTGCACAATTTGACAGGGTTCAGCTTGCAAGAAAAATTGCAATAAACTTTGAAAATAATGCCTGCTGGTGTACAATGCAGTGGTATTATAGTGCATCCTGGTTGGTTAATACTGTATAGTGCAGGAACTGTTTACATTGCTTACTGGGAAGAGCCACAGGTGATAAGCTGAAGAGCCACATGAGGCTCTAGAGCCACGTCTGAGGATCACTGGTTTAGAGGGTGCCGAAGGGCCATTCATTTCCATAAAAAAAATTAATTTCGTCCTTCAGGTACTTCTTGAACTCCTGAGATCTCAACATATAGATGGGAACTTCCATGAGGGCGCACCCCTATCCTCCCCCATCAATCCAAAGAATACAGTAACCGGAGTATGATCAGACAACTGTATTGACCCATGTTCCACCCTCTCCAGTTTCATGTACCATCCCACACTTGCATAAATGTGATCTATGCAAGACCAGGTTCTATGGGGGTTAGAGAAAAACGTGTATTCTTTCCCTCTGGGGTTGGCTGTTCTCCACATGTCCACCATATTTAACTCTGCTATACCCTCCCTCCATTTCCTGATGCAAGGGTCCCTCCTCCCTTTCCCTAAAGAGTGGTCTAAGTTAGAGTCCGGTGTGCAGTTGAACTCTCCCCCCAGGATCAGATTCTCGAACTGCTCTCTGATCAGGATGTCCAAAAATATCCTGATAGAATTTAGGGTCCAGGGTTGCCAGCGCATATACACTCCCCAGTGTAAACTTCTTACCCTGTAACATACCTGATACAAAAACATATCTTCCCTCCCTAGGGTCCGTCACCATCTTAGTAACCTGAAAAGGCAGATTTTTTATGTATTAGTATCGCTACACCACGCTTGTGCGAGCTATAGGAAGAAAAATAGCATG
The DNA here is from genome assembly GCA_016271365.2 of Neoceratodus forsteri. Lineage (NCBI taxonomy): Eukaryota > Metazoa > Chordata > Ceratodontiformes > Ceratodontidae > Neoceratodus > Neoceratodus forsteri. The sequence continues at coordinate 909,736,909 of CM057449.1, read as the reverse complement.
AGCCCTCCCACCCTTTCTGCAACTTAGCATGCTCTGCAGGGGTCAGGTGGGTCTCCTGCAAGAGAGCACTCTGAACCTGGGCCCTATGGAGTGACGTCAAAATTGCCTTCCTCTTAATTGGGGAGGAAAAGCCCCTTACATTCCAGGACTGAATAGCCAGTTCATTCCCTACTGCCATTGTAAAATCATTTCCTTCCCTTTCTCAGCCTTATTACCAGATATAATATTCCCCTCAGGCACAGATTGATACAATGGGTCCTTCAAACAAAAAAAGAGAAAATACAACACACACACATAGAAACCACAACTTGCAGCAGGTGTAACTTCACCCAAAAAACTATAGAGCATGGGAACCAGTAACAGTATAACATAACCACACTGTAACAGCCTCACCACCTCCCATTCTCCCACCGTACCCCTCCCCCGGTATTCAGATTGACTTCCATCTCTCTTTCCACATGTTCTCTCCGGCACCCCCCCCCACCTTTCCCCTCGTCGGATATTTCGAATGCCATTAATCCTGCAAATGGCCCAATTCCCCATCATCTGCTGTTGAGCAGCTCTCTTTCTCTCTCTCTCTCTCTCTCTCTCTCTCTCTCTCTCTTTCACCCCCGACTGTCCCACTGTGGGCTCTAAGGCTCATTCCAAGATCAGCAAGCATATTACCCTCTCATCTTGTCACAAGAAAAGAGAGGAAAAAAGAAAATGAAAGTATCTATTAAATACTGAGCCACTGTATAAAATTAATAGGAGCTGGTATCAGGACAGCTCACCCACGAAATAAATTCCCTATGGATTGTATGGTTTCTCCCATGTCCCACAGTGCCGTTCCTTGCTAGACACACCCCACCAGCAGCACATAGAGCTGGCACCCATTATCCGTCTCAAGCCCAGCACCCCCATACGTTTTACCCAGCAGTTGTCCCTTCATTAGCCTAGTATCCCCAGGCAATTTGCCAGTCAGGCAGTTCTTCAGCAACCTAAAACCAGAGTTAGGCCATCAGACGGAGCAGCGTGATGAAAAAAACACCGCCAGGCCTTCCGCCGCCAACCCCACCCCCTGCCCGGCCTACCTGCATTACTCCACAGCGCACCCTCAATGGTGGATATCTTCAGAGTTCTCATTCCTCACCTAATAATTGTTGCGCTTGATGCGCAGTGGCCCCCACAGGTCCCTATGCATGGACATTCCCCAGAGAGAGCAGAAAGGTATTTGTGCCTTCAAACCGAGGGCGGATGATGTAGCTGCTCCATAGCCCCGATTTCAGCTTACAAGCAGAACGCGGCTCCACATCCCAAACAATGCAACTGGAACATTAAACAAGGCTCAGAAACAAACACAAGGGGTTATCCCACTTTAAACGATAATCCAAAGAAATTGGTATAGCATACACTCGAAATCCATTTCGCTTTAGCCAGTCTTGTTCTTCAGCCAATCTTTTTCTTCAGGTCACTCACAAACATACTCGCCTTATTGGCCTCCCAAAATGAATAGGTGGCCCCCTCATGCTTTATTTTCAGGGTTGCAGGGTAGACCAAAAAATTTTCCACTTTCATGTCCTTTAACTGTGCTATAACATGGTTAAAAGCTCTACATTTCTTTAACAGCTGCGCTGAATAATCTTGTGCAATAAAGATCCTGGCTCCCTCCACCTGTACCAACCGCCTCCTGCGATATGCCCTCAACACCTCTTCACGATCTTGAAAATTGTGGTATCTGATGATAATGTGCCTGGGAGGCTGACCTGAGCTTGGCCTTGGCATTACAGTGCAATGCGCTAATTCTAGCTTGTGTTTTCCACCTTTATGCTGTGTATCAAGCAACTTTGGTAGCTGTTTGGCACAAAACTGGAGGATATTTGGACCTTCACACCCTTCAGAGAGGCCTCTCACCCTCAGATTCAATCTGCGGTGATAATTTTCGTGATAAACAAAGGCCTCCCTGAATTATTCCAGCTCTTTTTCTAACACAGACAGTCCGTCAGGTAATGGGTGCACGATATCCTTCACACGCGATGTCCGCCCTAACACCTCTGTCAGTCTTTCGCCATGCGAGGCCATTCGCTCTGCTGTTTCTTGCATTTTGTCCTCTATATTTTCCAACTTCTCAAGCCTTGGATTTCAGGTTGCTAGCACCTGTGTGGTCAGCTCCCGGCCCAGTACTGCCAACTCCGTGGCTGAAAAGGAGATCGAGCCTAACGGTTCTGGCACAGGTCCTGTCGGCTGCTTTTTAGCGTCTTTCCCGGTGTTTCTAGTTGTTTTACTAGCCGCGTTCGACAGATACTCATCCATGATAGTAAATACTACTGAATGCTTAGTTATAGGCTTCCTGCTCTCTATTTAAAACTTGCTTTTTTTAAATTTTATCGGTCTCCGGGGTCAAGAGCTCGAGGAAAACACGTCTTAACTGCTAGCTGCTCATTAGTGCCCCATTTGACTTTTCTGAAGCATTCACGTCCTCATTGCCTAGTTCAAAGCAGAGTATAGCACAGTGGTCTATGGCTCTGAGCTGCAGATCTGGTGACATCCAGCAGACCAGACCTGGGTTTGAATCCCACAGCTTCCACTTGCATACTGTGTGGCCCTGAGCAAGTCACTTAACCTCCTTGTGCTCCCAGGTCACTCTTGTAAAAAAGCTTCCAGCTTAGTGTGCTATACCTGGTTAAACAACTAAATACAAAAAAAAAAAAAATTAAATCGAAGCCAAAACCAGAGCTTGTTAAACATGCCAAATATAGGTCCCCTGATAAAAAGACGCAGAAAGAGTGCGTTGGCCATATTTTTCATCAGCCTGATAGTGAGCAGCCGAAGTTGTCATATGGAAAGCTGTCCTTATCTGGAGTCATATGCATGGCCTAAGACGAGGACACTCAAGACATCGTGTAGAGAAGCTCTTTCCTGCTGCACAGCCATGGTGGCGGAAAGTGCCTTCCTTGCAGCTGGATGGGTTTGTGGTCCTGACTGTGTCTCATGGCACCCTAATACTGCATATGATCTTAAGTCTACTTCTGCCTTGCACACAGGTGAACTCTCTGCACAGACTGTACCTTAAAATTTGACTTGCCAAACAGTTCTGTTGAGACTCTGTCTGGTCCTGGAATGGTTGTTTCTTTTTCCCAGTACGTGCCCTCTCAGTCTTCAGTTGGAGTCCTTGGACCTTGGGGAGAGGTTCTTGAACAAAATGCTGAGACAGTGGGAAATTACTTTGAAGCAGTTGCTGCTGTGCTTATTGGCAATAATATTGATGCGTTTACTGTACCCCTTCCCCCTCCAAGCATTCATTCTTGGGCCTCTGGGGACAATGACATGTTAGATGGCGACACTGTTCAACAGTCGGAAACTGAACACTCTGATACTGACTCTGCACCAGTTCACTTCTGAAAGAAAATGAGTCAGGCATTGAAAACATATGTCTAGGCTGGTTGGGGCGAGCAAAGGCAGTACGCTGTACATCTGAAGTACATTGGGGGTCTGAAGGTACCACCTGACAGGGTTCATGTGATCAAGAACCTCTTAAAAAAAAAAAAAAAACATTTTTTTTTTTGCATATGAACTTTATGCTGTTATTCCAGTTTTGAGCGAGACCATGTTTGATGTCAGCTTTAAGGCTTTGAAGTTACTTGAGATAGTTTGGCTCAAAATGATAAGCTTAAAGTTTCTGAGCTGTGGTCCCTGTTTATGGTCATCCCGTTGTCCAAACCTGATATCGAAACTATAACAGTATTGTTCTGGAATGAGGGAGTAGCAGTTTCAGATATTTTATATTGGTTGTGCCAACACTGCGAAGTGTTGAATCTCCCCATTCCTATCATTGACTCGAAGCAGTTTGGGCAGGGGCGTGGACATTTAAGGTGAAATTGTGACAAACAAATACAGGCATTTGCCACCTGCTAAGCAGTTTTTTTCCCAGGATGGGAGTGGGGTATGTGCTTTTATCCTGGGCATCCCCACTCCTGCCATAAATGTGGTTCATTACTGCATCAGAGTTCTGCCTGCAATACTGATAGGTGCAACATGTGTTTAGAATGTGGGCATTTAAGACAGAATTGTCCTAATGCTTTCAAATGTAGTTTGTATGAGGAACAGGGACACTCTTAGAGGCAGTGCCCCCGGGTTTTGCATAATAGGTTTAACAGCCTCAGTCAGGAGGACCTTATTGATACAGGTCAAGCCCGGGGGTCAGCCAAGGCTTCTGCCAGATGAGAAGCTGAGAGACATCATGGAAAAAGCAGCAGGACAGCTACTAGTTCCCCTTTCTTCTGAGCCAAGTACGGTCCCATAACACCTCTCATGTAATCCAGTGGCAACAGAGCCACTCCTGAGATATTTGAGCCTCTGTACACTGACCAGACCTCCTCACCTGCTCCACCAAGTGTGGCAGTAGAGGCTGGAAATGTCCCTGCCACTGAACTAGTTCTAGCACTAACCCCTTTGAAACAGAGAAAGGGTGGAGAACTCTGTCTCTCCAGCATGGAGGGCAGTGCCCCCACCCCACCCTCCAATAGAGGAAGACATGCTAGAGGTCATTACAATGAAAAACAGAGGTAAGAGAAAATTGAAACCTAGACCCCCCCACCATAACCATGAAGAAATTATTTTCAGCTCTACCTAAAGGGTGTCAGTGGGGAAATACAGAAGAGGAGGAAGGAGATTTGGAGGCTTCCTTCATTTCCTCCTCACTTCAAGATGTCTCCTCAGATTGCAAGGATTGTATCCCGGACAATGCAACAGCCAAGAAAAGCCAAAGATGCACCAGGTCTCAGACCAGGAAAGGTCCCCCCCCTCCTTTGATTATGTATTTAGGGACTACACTCTACCTGGTAACACTAAATGTGAAGTGTTAAAGGGGAACTCTCATCTAGCCCACATTAATGCTGTGGGACATAAAAGTTCCAATTCATCAAAACAGATTTAAATGGAATTTTTAAGCTACTTACTGTTTTGTAGGTTTAGTTTCTTTCTGGTTGATCCTATGTCCCCTTGCCGCCATGCCAACCACAGTGTCCACCGTAGCCAGCCCTCTGATGACGCAGACTGTGGGATAAGCTGCTGGGACATCTTTGTGGCAGAACATCGGTTTAAATTTTTAAAAAGTAGAACAGCAGTTCTTCACCCAATGAAGTTGGTGATTGCCAGGTGACGATGACATAGTGGCACTGTGCAAGTAAAGTGCACTATGCCTAGTTCTTTTATAAAAGAAAGACTTCCACCGTCGTAGCACCCCCTTTCCATTGCTTCTATCAGTTTTACTGGGACTGCTGTCCTTTCCCATATACAGTCACTGTTGCTACCTCTGAATCCTGTGCCCACTGCCGCTCGTCCTATTCTTCCACAGCCATAGAAGGGCTAGGAAAGATGAATGTAATTCTGACCTTCTAGACGTGGAAGAAGTGGATATTGAAGAACAACCTATTTATGGGTTTGACTCTAATTCCACTGTCTCATCATGAAGTGAAGACACTGGTTTTTGCACCCAGGTCTCCCTTGAGGATGCCTCAGTCATGCATTACTATGTCTACTACATGACAGTCTAGGCTTTACTGCTGAGGAAGAGGACTCCACTAAATGGAATCTGTATGAATTCCTGGAGGTTCGCACATCTTCCTCCATGATCACTTCTCCAGTTTACTCTGCTTTGGAGGATACTATCATGGCTGTCTAGCACTGGCCCAGTACATTGCGGTTGTCTCTCGAAAGGCAGATTAACAATATCCTGCCCCTTTTGCTAAGGGTTTTTGTACCACCCAGCCTGGAACTGACTGTGGTCATTATGGACACTCATCATAGATCCTGGTCTCTCTGTCATGTGAGCTGTTTGCCTGACAAAGAATTCAGAAGGGTAGACATTATGGGCAAGTGGACATATGCTTCATCCTCACTTGACCTCAGTATTGTCACTTACCAGGCTTATTTGGTTAACTATTTAAATAGTTTGTGGAAGTCTTTGTCTACTGTGGTACGTTAACTGCCCAATGGCTCAGCTAAGCCTGAAAACTAGCAGGGTTTTGTGCAGTTTGGAGGCTGGTAAGCATTTACTGTGGACTGCATATTATGCCTCTGATGCCTCTGCTCCTGCAGCTGCATCTGGCATCTGCCTTTACTGCTGTTCATGGCTTTGTGTTTCTGGTTTTATTTATTTATTTATTTAATTTTATTCATTCATTCATAACTTCATTCAGTTATTCGGAAAGTACCTTTGTGCACAAGTACTTGTTTACAAAGGTTTCCCGTCAAGGTCATTATAATATAATTATGGTACAATAAAAACAACATTAAGCAACGTACAGTGAGATACAATCCAATGACAATAACAAAACAGCAAACCAAATCACCAGATAAGATAAAAGCTACAAGCAGGGTTATGTGCTGTTACAACAGCATTGTACAGATAAAGATGACTGCAGAAATGTTTTGAAATGCACAAGGCTGGGAAGATTAAACAGTAAGTCAGGCAGTTCATTGAGCCAACCAGCAGTCCTTACTGCAAAGGAGTGCTGACCCAGTTTTGTCTTCCGGAAGGGCAGTTCCAGCGCATTCCTAGACATGCTTCTGGAATTGTATCTGTTAGCAATATGGTAGAAGAAGTTTCTTAATCTTTACCTCTCCTAATGCTCAATCAGCCTTAGACTACTTCCTTGAAAAATTTATTGGTTCCCAGGACCTACATGCACCTTGTGTCACTCGACGAATTAGAGGCACACAAACTAAGTGGCTAACAAAGGATCTCCTAGCTCAGCTTCGTAACAGGGACAAATGCTGGTATCGCTTTAAGGTCTCGGGTCTGCCAGCAGATCTCAGTCATTACAGGGCACTGAGAAATTCCTGTAAAAGAGACATCCGTCTAGCAAAAAGCTCCTTCTGCAAAGAATCACTTTTTAATGCAGGAGGAGACTCGCGCAAATTTTGGTCTGTCATTAAAACTGTCCTTGGTTCTGATAAACCTTCTCACTCCAATGATATGCTGCTGAATGGAGTTCATTGCAACAACCCAGTGACTATTGCCAACTCTTTTAACCATCATTTTCTGGACCTGTCTCGATACCTTGACCCCCCTAGCCATCTAGCATCCTCTCCCGTGTGAGATACACTGCTCTCTAAAGTCCACTTCTCCGGTTCCGGATTGTCACTAAATCTGAAGTCCAAAGTTGCTACACTATCCCTGACAAAACCAGCCCAGGTGCTGATGGTCTTGAACCTCTGCTTCTGAAGACTGCTGCCCGCTCAATAGCCTCACCTCTAACTAAAATTTTAACTTGTCGCTATGTCATGGCATAGTTCCGAGCATTTGGAAGATAGCCAGGATAACACCAATTCTAAAGAAAGGTGATCCTAAAGAGATGGCCAACTACCGACCTATTGCCATTCTCTCGGTGCTCAGTAAAATTCTCGAAAAACTAGTTGCTATGCAAACTATTGAATATCTCCATAAACACAACCTCCTCTCTGGATCCCAGCATGGATTTCATAAAGGTCATAGTACCTCCACTGCCCTTCTGACACCCCACAAATGATATTTACACAGCCAGGACTCCGGTTCTCCTGACTGGTACCACTCTTCATTGATGTCACCAAGGCTTTTGACCTTGTTGACCACACCTCCTACTTTATGAAGCTTACCTCCCTGGTTTTCTGAGAACCAGTGAACTGGTTTTGAGTTACCTAACAAATCAACAGCAGGCTGTTGCTTTAACTCTGCCCTATCCGACCTATCGTTCGTACAAACTGGTGTCCCACAGGGATCCATACTTGGTCCACTGCTCTTCTCGATATTCGTGAACGACCTCCCTCAACAAGTATCTACTTGCTCTACCCTGCTCTACGCCGACGACCTTGTACTCTACCATAGCGCTAAAAACGTACTGGACTTAACAAACTCTCTATCCAAAGAGTTCCAAAATATTCAATCCTGGATTTCTGCTAATCGTCTCATTCTCAACGAAGCAAAAACTCAGGCAATGCTCTTTGGCTCTCCAGCCAACCTAAAAGCTAATCGGAACTCCTTCAAAATAACTTGCTCCGATAATTCCCAGTTAGTAAACACCTCATCTTTCAGATACCTTGGCATTCTTCTTGATGACTCCTTGGACTTTGATCTCCACATTACCATGACTTGCAAATCAGTCAATGCAAAGATCGGAGGAGCATACCGTACGAATTATGCCCTTACCCCATCAGCTAGGCTTGCTGTGGCACAAGGCCTTCTTCTCCCATCCTTGACTTATGGCTCTGTCGTCTATCTTGGTGCTACAAAGACCTCCCTCCATACATGGGACACCACATATAATAACATCTGCCGCTATGCGTCTGCCTCTCTCCGGCTCAAACATCACTGTCTGCTTTATGCTGACCTTAAATGGCCTAGTCCGGTGGCCTATCGCCTCCATTCCTATGGCTCCTTGATTGATGGTACGATACGGGAAGGCCTCCTAATTCTCTTGCCCTACACTACGCCTCAAACCCTTTCTATGGTCTCCGGTCACTTGACCAGACACCTCTTTATATCCCTAGAAGCAGGACCTTAATGGGAACAAGCTTTCTCCCATGCAGCTCCTAAATACTGGAATACTATCCCTCTAGTTATTCGTCGTGCCCCAACGCACACCTGTTTTAAGAAGCTCCACCGTCAATACCTACTCACAGCAAGTCCCTGCACCTGTTTCCAGCCACCATAAACCAATTACCTGGCTCAGCCGACACTTTTCCCATTTGCACACTGCCTGCTACTTCTCTCCAATCTATCCTCTCCTTCTCTACCCCCTTCCCTCTGCCTCCCTCAGTCACTGTGCTAGCTTGGACTTCCGATTAGTTACCGACTAAGGATCTACAGGAATCTCCTGACCTGAGCTGCACTTATCTCATTTCTTCTCTATGATCCTGTTTTCCTTGTTTCTATACCACCTACTCTGCTTGCTTATGTACTTTCATAGTCTATTTAATGTTTGAGATGTTTTGTACTTTTCTGTCTAACTATTGTACTGTATGGTTTATGTGTGCTGCGTCACACTGATGCTTTGTATGTCACTTGTATCCTCCCGGGGTCGTACCTGAAAATAGGCATTTCTATGTCTAGTGTACCCACCTGGTAAACAAAAGCAAATAAATAAATAAATTAATGTGGAGAGGAGGGTGTGAGTTCAAGCAGTGACTTTTTTGCTAGCAGACAGGTTTGATACTTTATTCTGTTTGCTAGAGGGAACCAATTTGTTTGTGTATGCAAAGAGCAGCTATGAGTGCATTTATCAGTCCCTAGCACAAATTGACAGGCCTTGTTACAGGTCACTCCTCCCTATCCATCCCTGATTATGTCCTCCTCCGCCAGGACCATGACAAAAGGGATGGAGGAGTAGCAATTTATGTCAAGCAGCCTCTCCAGTGCTTAATTATCAAGAGAGAATCCTGCCCTTGCTCTCATGAATTGTTACTCTCCCAACTCAACCTCCCTTCTTCTCTACCTATCTATACTGGGGTGATCTACGATTCCCCACACCTAGCCCAGGACGCCCTTATCTCCTGCGTGTCCTCCCTTCCTCCCTTCGCAGCATCTGGTAAACTATTACTGCTTCTAGGGGATTACAACCTTGATTGGCTTACCCCTCTGCAAAAGCAGCCACATCCAAAATTGAGTCTCCCAACCTTACACAATTAATTACAGAGCCCACTTGCTACAACCAACGCTCCTCTAACCATTCTCTAATAGATTGGATCCTTGCCTCCCATCCACACAGAATATCCACCACTGGTGTAATGGATGCTGCCCTAAACGATCACTGCATTACCCACTGTACCAGAAAAGTTCAGCTCCCGAAATATGCCCCACAATATATTAATACCCGGCCACTAAACTCACTGAACACCAACTCTCTCTTTCATGATCTACAATTTTCAGACTGGGATCCAGTCTACACTGCACCCAATATTGATTCAGCCCTGTCCAGTTTCCTGCAGATGTTTAAACAGGCCTGGGACTCCCATGCCCGCTCTCCAGCACCCTAATTGCCCTCTGCAAAGCCCATGGTAGGGTCTGGTCCCTCTGTAAATCCACACTGACCTCCCCCCCCCCCCAAACCAGACAGGCTTACAACACGGCAAGAAATGTCTGCACCAAAATGATAAGATGAGCCAAGGCAGATTAAGTCCTGCCTAAATACTGCCCTACCTTCCTCCTTCTGGAAGGTGGTCCACTCCCTTATAGACCCCCCTCAGACCTCCACCCCTATTCTCAAGCTAAATGATCAAAGCATGTCTGACCCCATCAAAGTAGCAGAAACCCTGAACAACATTTTCACCACATGTGCCCTTCCTGAACAGTCCTCTCCCTACCTCCAGGTCACTGCTCACTCCCCCAACACCCTGCCCAAAACACTTTCATCCTGACTTGCACATCGCCCGAAGAAGTACTAAACACCCTGTACTCTAAACATTGCCATATCTAGCCCAGATGGCATCCACGCCAAGCTTCTACACATTTGAAAACTCGCTACAGCAGTTCCTCTCGCATACCTACCAAATTTGTACTTCGAGTCTGGTAAGGTCCCCCTAGCATGGAAATCAACCAGTGTCATCCCTCTCCACAAGGGTGGCAACCCCTCAGTCCCCAGAAACTATCATCCTATCTCCCTCCTCCCCTCTCTTGCCAAGCTGCAAGAGTCTTTTGTCCACACCAGACTAATTGACTTTCTCAGGTCCACAAATTACCTCTCCCCATACCAATCTGCGCTCATGAAGCACCTCTCAACAATATCTTCCCTCCTTCATGTCACTGGACATATCCAATCTGCCTCTGACCAAAGCCAACTAACTGCTACTATTTTTGTCGATTTGGCTAAGGCCTTTGACTCTGTCTCCCACCCCCTGCTTCTTGACAAACTCATGGGAGCCAGACCCCCTCCCTTCTCCGCAGGACAGTGGTTCGAATCCTACCTCAAAAATAGGCAACAGTCAGTCAGGATTGCGAACTCCACGTTTCTCCATCCTTGCTGGTGTTCCCCAAGGATTGATCCTAGGTCCAGTTTTATTTTCCCTTTTCATCAATGATCTCCCCGCATTCTACATAAGGTCCTATATACATATGTATGCAGACGACACTTTACTTTTTGCATCCGTCCACTCTCTACTACAACACAAACTATAACAACATGCAGTCTTGGTTTCATGCAAATGATCTCAAAATAAATACCTCCAAAACTGTTTTCATGACCTTCATGTCAGCCCAAAAACTGGTAAGAACACCCAGCCCCCCTGTATCACCACCCTGGATGGAAACACACTAAACACTGTCTCTTCCTATAAATACCTAGGAGTATGGCTAGACCCCCTGCTAAGATACTCAACCCACATAGATGCCATCACTTTGAAGCTCTACACGAAGCTTGGTCTTCTTTACAGAAACTGTGACTCTCTCCCACTACCTGTTAGACGCACACTGCTAACAAAAATTATCACTCCCTTCTTTAATTACTCAGACATTGTGTACAACACCACCAACTCCATCTTGTTGTCCAGGCTGGACTCCTTACCCCACGCTTTTTGCCATTTTACAACAAATTCCCCTTTCAGAACACACAACTGCACACTTCTTTCCTCCCTAGGGTTAGCGCCCCTGTCCCACTGCCATTTTTGCCACTCTGTTTCTTTTATTTCCAAATTTTGGTTCAACCTACTGCCCCCTACATGGCCAAGAAACTAACCCCTACACGTTTTCTCCTTACTCGCTGCACTCTAGAGACTCCCGCTTCTTCTCCCTCCCCAAACCATCCTCATCAGCTGACAAATCTGCCTTCTCCTACCGTCTCCCCTACCTATGGCACCAGCTTCCCCAGCCCCTCAGAAACTCACCCTCGCGCAACTTCATTCAATCTCAACTTCGTCAGCTCCCCTTCCCCACCTGAAACTGCAACTAGTCTTCCTTTAGTCAAATGAACATGGTTTAAACTTCAAAACCTCTGTACTGTATATTATTGTATTCATGTAACTGATTGTAAATAACTATATATGCAACTGAATGTAAATAACTCCTTTGTACAAAATTATGTGACAGTATGTAATATTCTCACGTATCTATTCTATTTATGTGTACTGTTTGCAACTCCCTCCCCCTACCCTGGGTCACACCTGGAAACAAGCCTCGGCTCAGTGTGCTTTTCCCAGTTATCAAATGTTTCAATAAATTAAAAAAAAAACCAAAAAAACATGAATTCTGTTTAACACGGAGTTGCTTGCAACTGAGTACATGGTGAGACCATAATCTGTTACTGACAGAATTGAAGTGGCACACAATCAGACATTTGGGGCTCAATATTCGGAAGTGTGCAAAGTGGAGCACAAACCTTGTGATTGCCTGGGAGCCCAAGGATGCTATATTCAGTTGAATAGTGCACTGGCACCATTCAACTGATTATAGGGCCATGTCAGTGCAGTGCTAAGTCAAGTAGCGCTGCCCTGACATGGATCCTGAAGTATGCTACCAGAATGGATAGCGTCTAAGTACTGTCTGTAATATTCAAAGGGATCCATGCAAATGAGCCCATTGGGCATGCAAGGCGCTAAGGGGCCAGTTGCATGCCCATTATGGGCTCATTTGTATGGGTAGTGAGGCAGGTTAGTGCAGCACCACCTCCCCCAATTTCCCAGTCCCAGGGCTGTGCTGTGTAGGTATCCCAGGTGCTAGTAGCCCCCCCCCCCGATTGCCAGCCTGTGATATAAATAAAGCATCCCTTGTGCTAGTATTTCCCCCTCTGATCGCCAGCTTGTACTATAAATAAAACATCCCTGGTGCTAGTGGTCCTCCCCTTCAATTGGCAGGTCTGTAATAAAGCATCCTTGGAGGCCCCCCCTCAGCCCACAGCCTGTAAGATATTTAAAACATCCCTGGTGCTAGTGGTCCCCTTTCCCTCCCCCTCACCAGTCCAGAATTAAACAAAAAACCCTCCTTGGTGTCCAGTGGTTCCCCCCAGCACTGATCCACAGCACTGACACTCGACATTCCATACTCCCTGGCATGTAGCGGCCCTTCCCTTCCGCAGCACAGTGCACCCTCCCCTAACTCACCCTATCAGTATCCATGGTGCTGGGGTGCATATGGCGACTGGCATAGCCCTCCTCACACCTCCTCAGTCGGCCACCATATGTCCAGGTAGGAAGTGCACCTCTTATTTGTAGGACCAGGGATGCTTTATTTATATTTCAGACTGGTGATCGGAGGGGGGCCACTAGCACCAGGGATGCTTTATTTATATTACAGGCTGGCGATCAGGGGGTGGGACCACTAGCACCAGGGATGTGTTCACATTCTTACAGGCTGGCGATTGGAGGGAGGGGCCATTAGCACCAGGGTGCATTGCTTATATAATACAGGCTAGCAATCAGAGGTGGGGATCACTAGCACCAGGGATGTGTTCATATTATCATGGGCTGGGAAATGGGGGGACTACTAGCACCAGGGATGCTTTATTTATATTATAGGCTGGAGATCGTGGGGGGTACCACTGGCAGCAGAGATGTGTTTGCATTATTACAGGCTGGTGATTTGTGGGGGCCACTAGAACCAGGGATGCTTTATTTATATTACGGGCTGGCGACCAGAGAGGGGCACTAGAAACAAGGATGTGTTCACATTATAATGGGCTGGTGATCGGGGGGGGGACCACTAGCACCAGGGATGTGTTCATATTAGTATGAGCTGGCGATTGGAAGGGGGGGTGCCACAGGGGGTTGGTGTGTTGCCCCAGCAGACAGCTGGCTAGGTGGTGGCAGTACCTCTGGCAGCCACTAGGATTGCCTGGAGTAAGTTGGGGTTGTGCTGTGCAAAAGGAGCACGCTAAACCCTTTTGCGCAATGCAAAACTGATGAATATGGGGTAGCATGGCTGCTCATGGCAATGCCCCTCCCCTTGCCAACACTCGTACATTATGTTTTGCACAGGCGCTGACCCTCTTTGCCCACTCAAAGACCCTTTTTGAATATGGGGATCGGGGGCAAAATCCTGGTTTGCGCAGGTAAAGACCCATTAGCCCCTGCGCAAACATTTGAATATCAGGCCCCTGGTGTCCACTGTGAGGTTAGTGCGGTTTCTATACAAGACCCCCAGTCTCCTGTTAACTGTCACTACCAAGTTGTCCATATGAGGGGCTAAGGGTAGGGTATCATCAAGTATCACCCCAAGGCATTTAAAAACTTTCACCTGCTATATTTTTAGGCCTTTGGCATTAAATATGTTTTGGGGAGGTGGGGCAGGGTACCTTTTTTCAGTTATGGGCAGGTGAAGAGCATTGTTTAGTTTTTGTTTTTTTTTTGTAGTTGAGGATGAACTTGTTGTCAAGGAACCAGTCTTCATCAGATTTGAAATTGCGTTGAAGGTACTGATGTTCAACAACTTGTTGTTAACTCCCCTTTTTATTGCCAGAAATTATTTGGCCACATTGTGGCACTTATGTTGATGGACTTGCCATCATCAAAATGACACTTCACTCCTTGAAGTCCCTTACTTCCCAGCCCTCATGTGCACATAGTGGTGGTTCTTTTTGCAGGGGCTCTTGCTCCTCATGTATGCGGGGACCTAGTCAGTCTGTACTCAGACCTCTGCCTGCAAGCCTTTGCCCTCAGGTGCCCATTTTAAGGTCCTTAAAGGTCCAGGTGCTGGCAGTGCCCCCATGACCTTCTTCTGACTTCTTTCTGCCCCTGCTTGGGGATTCAGGCAGGGGCGGGAACACTTTGTTTCTGAGATAATGGCAAAAGAGCACATCAGACAGGTGGGTACCCAATATTATTTGAGAGGGTCATATACTGGAATTGATTGCAGCTCTTCAGTCCCTCTTCTGTCTGGTTCAAGGAGATTGTCTATGTGCTCTGGACATGCAGAATAAATACCTGCACATCAAAATTTGACACAGCCATCAACATTACCAGAACTTCCTTTTGGAGGGCTGGCACTACCAATTTCACATCTCGCCGTTTGACTTGTCCTCAGCACTGGTGTTCTTCAAGTGCCTAGCTGTGGTGATTGCAGCCTTACACTGAGTAGTCCTATATGTATTCCCTTACCTGCATGATTGACTAATGCTGTCTAGGGCAGTGGCTCTACAGACTTTGTACCAGACTTGCCAGTTATTCGAGCAACTGTGTCTCACAGTCAATAAACTCAAATTAGTTCTGTCCCCATGCCATCACCTTCAGTTTATCAGTGCTGTCTTGGACATTGTTCTGATGCAGGTGTTCCTTCTGGGTTCCCATTACAACAGTTTGATGGTCCAGGAAATACTGGTTGCTTCCAATGCTCAGCTCCCTGTGAGATCCATTCTTCAGCATGCATCCACATGAGCATTTCCCATTGGATGCTTCATGCCCTGTGGGCCCAGGCTTTTGAATCTCTAGAATGTTGTGGTTATGGATCCCTTACCCAGCGCTATTTACTGGTGGCCATACTGCTCCCA
This sequence comes from Neoceratodus forsteri, assembly GCA_016271365.2. NCBI lineage: Eukaryota > Metazoa > Chordata > Ceratodontiformes > Ceratodontidae > Neoceratodus > Neoceratodus forsteri. Next base: position 909,721,481 of record CM057449.1, on the reverse strand, counting down.
TCTGCTTTAGAGGTCCTCATTTCACCACCCATCATGGCAGGAGATCCTCACCACAAATGTCTCTGGGATGGGTTGGGGGCCCCTCTGGCTGCACAGAAGACTCGGGGTGTGTGGTCCCCCTTGGACCATTCTCTCCACATTAACATTCTGGAGATGAGACCTGTTCTTTGCCTGTGGGCCTTTGGCCCTCACATTCCAGGCCATACTCTCTTGGTATGAATGGACAATGTTTGTGTCATGCACTACTTCAACAAACAGCGTTTCAAACAGTGCTCAGGAAGTGCCATTTGCTGTGAGCTGTTGAGCTCTGTGGGGAGTTGTCCTCTGGGCCATCTGGCTCCTTTTTGATTTTGTCTGTAACAAGTGATTGTTTCTGGGCTACTCATTTTGTAAGTAGCCGAGACTGCCTATCTGTTTCTGTCCTGGGGACTGACAGCCCCTGCTTCAGTTGGGAGATGCATTCTGCTGAAGTGGGAATGGCTACAGCAGAGCGTGTTTCAGTTAGTGCTTAAGGAGTGTTCCATTTGCTGTGAGCTGCTGAGCTCTGTGGGGAGTTGTCTGTCGTGCCAGCTGGCCCCTTTGGGATTTTGTCTGCCACAAGTGATTGTTTCTGGGCTACTCATTTTGTAAGTAGCTGGGCTTGCCTATCTGTTTCTGTCCTTGGGACTGATAGCCCCTACTCCAGTCAGAAGCTGCATTTTACTGAAGGGGGCATTACTACAGTGGAGCGCTTTTCACACAAAGCTCAAGGAGTGTGCCATTTGTTGTCAGCTGTTGAACTCTATGGGGAGTTGTCTGTTGGGCCAGCTGGCCCCTTTTGGATTTTGTCTGCCACAAGTGATAGTTTCTGGGCCATTCACTTTATAAGTAGCTGGGACTGCCTATCTGTTTCTGTCCTTGGGACTGACAGCCCCTGCTCCAATCAGAAGCTGCATTCTGCTGAAGGAGTGTGGCAACAGCGGAGCACTTTTCAAACAGTGCTTGAGGAGTGTTCTATTTGCTGTGAGTTGTTGAGTTCTGTGGGGAGTTGTCTGTCAGGCCAGCTGCTTTTGGATTTTGTCTGCCACAAGTGACGGTTTCTAGGCTACTCGTTTTGTAAGTAGCTGGGACTGCCTATCTGTTTCTGTCCTTGGGACTGACGGACCCTGCTGCAGTCAGGAGCTGCATTCTGCTGAAGGGGGTGTGGCTTTCACCTCCATCTTCTGTATTTTAGCTCACTGCACAAGCGGTCCTCCACTGTGGTCCGAATGCTTAAAGACCATAGCATAAGAGCATCTTGGAGTCTGCCTGGAGTCAGCTGTGAGGAAGCCATTGGACCAGTCATGCTGCTCCCGATAAGGCTCAGTACACTAATCCCTTGTATTTCTGTATGCCTGCTGATCTGTAAAGGCCTGCACTGTGCATTTGTTGCAAGTGCCTTTCAGTTCTATATAGGAGTTCTATGAGGTCCATGCATCTATTTATTTATTGAAATCTTGGAATTACAACCCTTTGAGTCAGAGACTGTTTTGCAAAGGCTCCACTTCATAGTTCAAAAACAGATACAACAGGTAGAATAACATAAGAACATACAGGCAGGTGTCAAAAGAAAGTAATCGAAGTGTGCGTCAAAGAACAGGAACATCATAAGAATGTTTACATATCACAAATGTATCATAAGCACATTTACAAATCACAAAATTAAGACAACTTGCACAGGGTATATCAGTGGTTATGTATTGATTCAAGCAAACCCAGCAGGCAACATTGCAATTGAAGGGAACTCAAAATGTAAACGGGGAGAGGGAGGGAGCAGGAGCAGCCAGGGTGGCTCTGTCAGTCCAGAAAAGAGAAAGGGCACAGCTAGGTAATAGTATGAGAAAGCTATGGGCAGTCACAACAACACGAAGCAAGGAGATGTTGCCTGAGATTTAGTTTGAAGGTACCCAGTTTTACTTCCGAGTAGATCACACATGGCAGATTATTTAGCTAGAGAGGTGCTCTGTACACGAAGGCCCTCTGCCTAGGGAAGTTCAACAATGAGGTACTAGGAAGGGGGTTTTGGGGGCACTTCTGGTGGCTTGATTTATGGGGGCAGGAGAAAGAAAGTGTTGAATGGCCGGAGGAGAGAGACCAGAGGTAATCTTTTTGGCTACAAGGCAGGTATGATAGTGTAGTCTACCCTCAGAGTGTAGCCATTGTGCTTGATAGGTTCACACACACTTGTGACGTACTATCACAGCCAGTGACCAGTCGACATGCTTTATTCAAGGCTACCTTGATACGATTTAGGACAGAGTTCGCTGCTGACCCGTAGATTGTTATACCATAGTCTGCCAGAGATAGTACAGAACTTGACAGCCAAATGGAGGGCTTCAGGAGGCAGACATGACCTATGTCTGTAGAGAAGGCCAATTCTGGTCTTAGCAGCACAAACCGAGTTTATGTGATCACGGAAGGAGAGAGAGGGATCAAGGGTGACACCAAGATATTTGAAAATTTGTACTTCTTCTAAGGGCAGTAGCTGGCAGTTGAGGGTGTCTAAGGGAAAATCTTTGGACTTGTTTTGGGCATGGGCAAATAGCATCACCTTGGTCTTCTTATAGTTGAGGATTAGTATGCGGCCCAAGAACCAGAACTCAGATTCAGAGAAGAGGTTCTGTAGCTCGATTTGCAGGGGGTAGGGTCAGGGTAGCTGCTGAAAATGACAGCGTCATCCGCATATAATATCATCTGCCCAGAGCAAATAAGAGGGAGGGTGTTCAGAAATAAGCTAAACAGTAACAGGCCAAGGATTGAGCCCTGGGGTACCCCCAATCAAACATGAAGACTGGAGGAGAGAGTATTATTGATTTTTACCCGTTGCAATCTCCCACTTAGATAGTTTGCAAACCATGTGGTGGCTTCCTGAGAAAGGCCTAGAGACAGAAGGGATTCAACTAGGCGGGCATGGTTGACTGTGCCAAAAGCCCTGGTTAGGTCTATGTACACAGACCCAACTAGGTGACCATGGTCAAGTGCCTTATGAATGAAATCAGTGTATTCTAGTAGTGCTGTGGTTGTGCTATGGCCCTTCCTGAAGCCGTGTTGCTGCCTGCAGAGACGGTTGTGGTTTGATAGATGTTCAGTAAGCTGATCTAAGACAATTTTTTCGAGGGCTTTGGAGAGGGGAGGAAGGATGGAGATTGGCGATAGTTGTTGTAAGTTCTGTCAGCATTTTTAAATGTTGGCGTCACCAAGGCTGACTTTCAAAGTGTAGGGAACTGGCCAAGGCAGAGGGACAGATTGAGGATTTTAGTGAGGGGGGATAGGTTGTTGTCAAGAGCAAGGTTTTAGGTCCAAGGAATCACTACTAAATCTGGATTTTCCCAGGGCCCTAGAGAGGTAAGACCTAGCTTCATGAGGGGTGATGGTCCTAAAGCGAAAGGGAGGAATACCAGACAAGGAGGGGGAGGTGGGGAATGGGGGATGTCATCAAAAAAGTCACGAGGAAGAACTCCGCTAAGATTGGAGAAAGCAAAGTTTAGGGTGTCAGCAATAAGTTGAGGGTCCTGGATTGGGACTCCATTGATATTCAGTAGGGGGGATATAGGGATTTACCATTAAGGTCTTTAATATTATCCCAACACTTCCTCCCTGCCCCCCAAGTGGACGAGAGACTGGCTTGGTAGTGGGCTGCCTTGGCACGATGAAGTTCCCTTGTGCAGAGTTTTTTGGCAGCCCGGTAGCTTTGTCTGTCAACCAGTAGACCAGATGCAGTGGTTTTGTGCCACAGATTATCCCAGGAATGCATGCGGTCAAGAAGCGCCCGATTAGTCCAGGGAGTCTTTGCACCTTTAACAATCCGTTTCAAGAATGGGGCAAATATGTCACACTCTGTATTAAAGGTAGAAATTAAGAAATCCAGGGCACTGTCAATATTCGTGGCAATATTGAGGGGTGTCCAGTCACAATTTAGGAGGTAGTTTTTGAAATGATTAAGAGAACCTTTTCTGAGAATGCACCGGTAAGAGATTTTTGGGGGTGGTTTGTGTAAGCTGCTTGACCATCGGCAGAGAATGGAGCAGTGGTCACTCAATGAATTTGGTAATACTGTGACTTCAGTGAGACGTGCAGGGCAATTGGTAAGGGCAAGATCAATGAGGGTGCTGTTCCCAGTCTTATGGTTAAGACTTGTAGGTGATGTAACAACCTGGGTAAGGTCAAGAGCTGCAACTGCATCCTTGTATTGAGCTGCAGAGGGGGCCAGCCAGTTTACATTGAAGTCGCCTAGGGCGATGATCTGTATTATATAATGGCAAGAAAGAATCCTGGCTTCTGATTGGTCAGTTGGCCATCACAGCAGGGATGTTATCCTGGCATAGCATCCCTGCTGCTGATTAGAATGATTAGGATCATTTGTTGCTCTGTTATTATTTGCATCTTCTCTGAGAAACATTATTTACTACCAATTAGTAATAGCTCACAGGTTACCTAATTTTTAATTTAGTTTTAGTTAATTATAGTTGGAATTATTTACCTAGGTTTTTTAATGTATCTAAATTTACCCTTCTTGTGTTCTCTATTATTTATTTACTACTCCTTTTAATGTTTTGGTTTCTGTCTCTCTTTTGACTTTTTCCTTCTTGCTGTTTTTATACTTTCATTTTTCTATGGTGTTGTTTTCTTCCCTATGCTGTTAGCCTCTGTGGTGTTTTTCTCTCTCCTCTTTTCCTTTATCTCTTTTCCACAGTCTACATTGCACTCTTCCTTTACCTTTTCTAGCTGTTCCCTCTCCTCTTCCCCTACTTTCCCCTCTTCCTCTCTTCCTACTCTCTTCCATTTCCCTTGGCATCCTTGGTGTCTAATTCTCCATGCTCCTTGGCTACACCATGAATCTCTCTGGCACTTTTTAACGCTTCTCTCCCCCGTTCTCTCTCCTCTAATTGCCTGCCACCCCCCCTCCTCCAAGCATCATCCTAGTTCTTTTAAGCTCTTTTTCACATCGCTACTACTGTTGGCCGGTGACATTGAACCTAATCCTGGCCCCTTCACTAACTCATTCTTAGAACTTCCCAAAGGTTTAAAAGTTGCCCATTTAATTATCCGTAGCCTTCTCCCAAAAATTGACCACATACAGCCCATCATGCTTAATATACTGCCAGATGTTCTAGTTATAGCTGAATCTTGGCTGTCCTGCAAGATACAGGATTCTGCTGTAACTATACTTGGGTACACTATGGCTAGGCGAGATCGCACAAAGAGGGGTGATGATGTTGCAGTTTACAGTTCCACCGGAATTCAATTTATGACTGCTCTTGTTATTTCCTCCCCCTGTGCCTATGAGCTGCTGCTTCTTAAACTCTCTTTTCCTTTTTCTGTGCCCATCCTTAGTGCAGGGGTTTGCTGTTGCCCTGGCATTTCCCCTGCCTTACTTACTGAGCTTCTTTCGACTATCCGTTTGTACTCTTCCAGGGGTGAGCTATATATTTTTGGGGACTTTAATATAAATTGGCTCTCCCCTAGCACAAAAAAAAATGTTCAAATTGTAGAGTCACTTTATTTGACTTAGTTGATTTCTTACCCACCCATCTAAATTTTAAATCTTTAAATCACTCTCTGTTAGACTGGGTTCTCTCATCTCATCCACATCGTGCTGTGGATGCCGTAATCCTGCCTGACACCCTCCATTACCATCAAATGGTTTACTGTGTGCGTAAGATTCATTGTCTTAAGGCCCCCTCTAAGTTTATCCATCTCAGGTGCTTTATGTCTCTGGACTTGTCCTCTCTCCTAGATGACCTTATGGCTACTGATTGGACTCCAGTCTCATCAGCTGATAATATTAATTCTGCCCTATGATACTTTCATTCCAAATTTTTGGCTGTATGGGGTTGTCATGCTCCCCTTCGGAAATCCAGACTATGGGGCGCTCATCTTCCTTGGATTATAGGTGAGGTGATGACTTGCCTGGCATTCTTTTAAGATCACTTGCTTCCCTACTGCTTGGGGTCATTATTGTTTCCTTTGTAATGCCTGCAACAAAGCCGTAAGACTTGCTAGGTTTGAATATTTTGCTTCTACACTTCAGAACAACTTTAATCATCCCTCCAAGTTCTGGAATGTTATCCACTCACTTTTCTCCACTCTGACCCAGTCTCCCTTCCCCGTTCTTAAGGTGGGTGACGCCCTCATCTCTGATCCTTCTACTGTTGCCTCTCCCTTTAACCCCTGCTTTACTACCTGTGCCCTTTCTCTCATCTCTTCCTCCCCTTCTTCCCTTTCAAACCCCAGGAAATCTTACTGTGTTCTGACAAATGCAGTATGGTCTCACCATAGGACTGCCCCGGAGCTGAAATAGTTAATAGAACCAATGCAAATGACTGAATGCTAGGCCCGAGCTTGTTTTTCAAACCACTGTCCCTGGGTGCACATCCTGCAACCGTCAGATTCTTTACTCCGCTTGCCTCAGTAAGACATCTCCGGAGAGCTCTCCTTCACTTTACCTGAAGAGTTTTATTTGTCTTGGTTTTTTGAAGTCCATTTATTTATTTCGAGTTTTGAAGCACTGTCCTTGGTTCACAGGTAAACTTAGTCTAGATCAGAGTGAATTTCGGTGAGTTTTTCAGTTCCTTATTGGTTCTTTTAACCGAGAAGGAACCAATACTGTTTACTTTATTTAAACATTTTTCTGAGATTTTACTCAGTTATTTCTACTGTCCGGTAAGGTGGTATACGCTTATTTCAAGAAATTTAAAAAAGTTACCGGGTTAGTTCTCAGTTCATCGGTTTAATAGACCGATAAATGTCACAGACCAAGAAACAAATGGGCCCCACAGGTTTCCAACATTGTACAGAGTGCGGGGAAACCATTTGCTAAAGCAGATACTCATTTAATTTGTGTATTTTGCTTGGGGTTTAACCACCTCAAGGAGGACTGTGAAATTTATAAGAACTTCCCTTAGTCGATGCTTGAGAGGCGACTTAAACGACTGTAGGAGAAGATGTCCAATAAGGCTGCTGACCTAGCTAAGGATGAACTGGCTACCAGCCAAAATGAACTGGAGGAGCAACCCACTGACCAGGGTGACAGTCCCTCGTCTAAAAAATGTCCTGCTGATTCGGCTGCTAACCCAGCAACCGCAGGAAAGAGAAAAAAGTAGGAAATGTATACAGCGGTCGAACCGCAACCGAAGAAGGTATCAGTTCTGACTGCTAAAGAGATAGCAAACACTATCAGAATTATCCAGGCACGCAAATCGATTACTCCAGTTCTGGTTGAGAAGCGTCCGCGTCTCTTTACCTCTGGCACTACTTCAGTTCCTGGTTCCTTGGAACATGAAGAGGAGTCTTTTGTGGAGGATGAAGAAGAGGATGATGATGATGAGGAGGATTACAGGGAACCGATTGAACCGGATATTTCCCTGGATCCTCATTGTGCTGACTCCCATGACAAGGGGAATGAGGACTATACCTCTCATCTTGCCTTCATTAAACAAGTAGCCCAGTCCCTTGCTCTTCCTACCCAAGAGTCAACTGACGAGGAAGAGGAACAGGACTACATGGAAGTGATGGATGTACCAGTCTCTAAAAGACTGTTACTACCCATCCATAAATCCCTGAAGAAGCAGGTTAACAAGGTCCTGCATACCCCTACTTCTGTGCCACCGGTTGACAGAAAGGTGGATAAGAAGTATTGGGTGGCTAAGGGCAGAGCAGAGTTCCTGTTCAGGCATCCTAGCCATGAAGGAGTGGTGCAGGCTGCTGCCTGTGATAAGGCAGGCATCTCCTTGGTATCTCACCCTCCAGACAAGGATTCAAAGAAGATGGATTCCATTGCTAAGAAAGTGTATTTGGGATCCTGTCTGCTCATCAGGCAGGCTTCATACATGGCCTATGTGGCCAGATATCAGAGAGCATTGTAGAACACTGTGTTAGGATCACAAAATCTGCCCCAGCCCCTACGGCAGCTGATCTGGAGGAGGCTGCAAAGAGGGGTATAGAGGCTTCAAAAGCCCAGTTTGGGATGGCTGTGGACAACAATGACACTGCAGCCAGACAAATGGCGTCTTCTGTGTCACTCAGGAGGTTTGCTTGGCTCAGGACTACTAACCTGACCCAGGACACACAGTTCAAGGCTTTGGACTTTCCATGTGAGCTTCAGCCTCAGACCTATCCCCAATATCAACAGCAGAGAGATTACTTTAGGGGCAGGGGCAGAAGAGGTGGCAACCGAACTAGCCCCAGCACTCAGACAGCATCCCAACCTAAGCAGGCTCCCTGAGATGTCTGCTCGGGTCGCCTCCCCAACCCAGGTTGGGGCAAGGCTGACCCACTACCTCCAGGAATGGCAAACCATCACCACAGACAGGTGGGTCCTGGAGGTAGTGGACCAGGGCGTGGCTCTCAGCTTCAAGCTTAGGCCAAAGCTAAGAGCAAGGGTCTTCAGACCATCCTCCCCATCAGAAACAGTGTTACTGGAAAGGGAAGTATTAAACCTTCTATCTTTGAGAGCAATAGAGCCAGTTAGGACTCTATTCAAGGTACTTCCTCACAATAAAGAAAACAGGGGAGTGGCAACCCATACTGGATCTGAGGCACCTAAACAGGCATCTGGTAAAGCCAAAGTTCAAGATGGTGACCCTGACAACAATCCTTCCAACCATGAGACAAGGGGATTGGTTGGCATGTCTAGACTTAAAGGATACGTATTTCCACATCCCCATAAGACAGTCCCACAGAAAATTCCTCAGATTCAGACTGCCATCAGGCCATTACCAGTTCAAGGCAATGCCTTTCGGACTTACTTCTGCTCCAAGAGTGTTCACAAAATGCTTGGCTGTGGTTGTGGCGCACCTCAGGCGACAAGGAGTGGTAGTCTTCCCTTATCTGGATGACTGGCTAGTCATAGGGCAATCATCTCAACAGGTAAGAGAGTTTCTGGCACTCACATAGCAACTGGTACAGTCACTGGGGTTCCTGGTCAACCTGAAAAGTCAGTGCTGCAGCCAGTACTGCTCCTGGAATTCATAGGAGCCGAGCTGGATTCAGTCAAAGGAAAGGCTTTTCTTCCCCAGATGTGGGCAGACAGCCTGGTACAGCTAGCAAGCACTGTCAAGCTTCAAAGCATAAGGCTGGCCAGGCATTTCCTGCAGGTGTTAGGCCATATGGCGGCTTCAACAGCTACAGTGTCAGGTGCAAGGTTTCAGATGAGAGATGTTCAGTATCACCTCAGACTGTACTGGCACCAGAAAAAAGATTCAGTATCAAAGCTGGTTCCAGTCACACAAATGCTCTTGCAAGCACTTCATTGGTGGCTGGACATGGACAACCTCAGGCAGGAAGTGCCATTTCTGCAGGAAAAACCTTCCTTGGTGCTAACCATGGATGCTTCTCTACTGGGCTATGGGAACACTTGGAGGAGCACACTGCTCACGGCACATGGCTTGAACAATAGTCATTGCTTCACATCAACCTACTGGAGCTCAGGGCAGTCTTCCTAGCACTTCAGGCATTTACCAGTATGCTGCAGGGAAAGGTAGTACAGGTCAGGAGAGACAACACGACCACAGTGTACTACATCATCAAACAAGGAGCCACAAGGTCAACCTCCATGTGCACAGAAGCCATGAAGATTTGGAGTCTGGCTTATTCCCTGGAAACTGTCTTGTCAGCAGTCCACCTGCCAGGAAAGAACAATGTACTGGCAGATGCCCTGAGCAGGATAAATCAGAACCACCACGAGTGGTCCTTGAACAAGCAGGTGTTGCAGGTAGTGTCCAAAAGGTGGGGCACTCCAGAGATAGACCTGTTCGCAGCCCTAGACAGCTACCAGCTTCCTCAATTTTGCTGCAGGCCCCCAGTGAAGGGCTCAGTCCCACTGGATGCACTGATCCAGGATTGGGCAGGGAAGTTCCTGTATGCCTTCCCCTTGCTGCTGAGGGTCCTGAACAAGCTCAGATCCCAGCCAGCTGCAATGATCCTCATTACTCCAGACTGGGTGAGGCAGCCATGGTTCTCTCTGGTTTTGGCACTATCAGTTGCCGAACCAATCAACCTCCCCAGGAAGCACAACCTACTAACTTCTTCCCAGGGTAGTATCCTGTACCCCACCCTTCGGTCTCTCAGGCTCAAGGCCTGGCTGTTGAGGACCTAGAGTATGCCAACTTGCACCTCTCAGAAGGGGTCATGGAGGTCCTTCGGGTTTAAAAGAAGCCCTCCACTAGGAAGACCTACACGTCCAAGTGGAAGAGAGTTTCTATTTGGTGCCAGAACAAGAGCCTGGACTATTCTTAGGCAGGTTTGCCAGTTGTCCTGGATTATTTAACCCATCTGCATTCCCTGGGTCTGAGACCATCCAACCTGAAAGTGCATTTGGCAGCTGTTTCACCTTACCTGTCAGCAGGCAAGGCAGTATCTGTGGCCTCGAATCCAGTGTTCAGGAAATTCCTCAAAGGGTTGTTACGTTTGCTCCCTCCACACAGAACACCCACTCCAGTGTGGTATCTGAACACAAGTATTGCACAGCTCATGCAGCCACCTTTTGAACCTATGGCTTCAGCTGATCTCAAGTACGTAACTTGGAAGACTGTGTTACTAGTTGCTGTTACTTCAGCCAGAAGGATTAGTGAGTTACAGGCCTTGTTCATGGAGGCTGGCTACATCACATTAAGTAGGTATAAGATGGTCCTTAGGACCAATAATAAGTTCCTCCCTAAGGTGGTTTCAGATTTCCATATCAACCAGTCCATTACACTACTAGTCTTTTTCACTGGCCATTCCTCCTCAGGGGAACGTACAGTAGACTGCATAGCCTAGATGTAAAAAGGGTTATTGGCTACTACTTGGAGTATACAAAAAGCCACAGGGGGACAGGTCCCAACTCTTTTTGACCTATGAGGAAGTAGGAAAAGGAAAACTAACCACGAAGAGATCCATAGCTAGGTGGATCATAGCATGTATCCAATTATGTTATGCCAGGGTGGGCAAACAGGCCCCACAGGAGCTTGGGGGCCCATTCTACCAGAGGAACAGCTACATCAATAGCAGCTTCAAGGGATATCCCTTTGCTAGAAATCTACAAAGCAGCTACCTGGAAAACAGCTCATACATTTACCTTACTGCCTGGATGCCCAGGCTAGGAGTGATGCCAGGTTTGGCACAGCAGTCCTGCAAAGCCTGTTTCCTAAATAGGTCCTCTGCCTGCCTCCAAAGGCACTTCTTGGGTAGTCTGCATTTGTCAGAATACAGTAAGATTTGCTGGAGTTTGAAGAAAACATTACTTACCATAGTAATCTTGTTTCTTCCAAGGGGAATCTTACTGTATTCTGAGCTCCCATCCTTCCTCCCCTGCTAGGACCTACAGGGCACTGCATACTGTTTGTACAAATGTTGGAAACCTGTGGGTATCTGCTACTTTCTTGAGCATCTGTTGACTTGAGTCTTAGGAGATGCCCTTAAGAGGTGTTTGTCCCCTAAAGGGGGATTGAGTTATTCTTTTGTTGATATTAGATTAGTTAGCTTCTGCACGCTTCGTAAGAATTTGACGATTGCAGGAAGTGCAACCAGGGACAGTGGTTTGAAAACTGAGCTCGCGCCTAGCATTCCTTCATTTGCATAGGTTCTAGTAACCATTTCGGCTCCAGGGCAGTCCTATGGTGAGACCATACCACATTTGTCAGAATACAGTAAGATTCCCTTGGAAGAAACGAGATTACTGTGGTAAGTAATGTTGTCTTCTCCCCCATCTCTACCTCCTCCCCCTTTTAGTCTCTCTTTTTCCTTCTCTTCTATGTCTTCCTCTGCTACCCTTAAGTAGCTTGCTCTTAATTCTCACAAAGGTGGTAGCCCTGGTGGCCTTGATCCAAAACTACTTCTCTCAGCCCGTATTTTCATTTTGCCTGTCGCCCTTCTCCTCAGTCTTTCTTTGTCTTCCGCTGTTGTACCTGATGCCTGCAAACGGGTTACTGTCATTCCTCTCCCTAAAGGTAGTGAAGCAAAAAGAACTGGCACTGGTCTATGCTGCAAAAAGATTTATTTACAAAAAATCCACACAAGTGATAAAACATTTTCAACAAGCACAGAGTACTCGCATACAAGCCCAAAAACAGCACCAGTAAATGGGGAAACAGACTCTTGATTGGTTTCACCCAAAGGCTTCTTCAGAAGGCGTCTAGATGCTAACTGTCAAGGCTACATCTTAAATAGTATAGTCAGTTATACAATCAATTAAGTGATAACATAAGTTTCAAGTTTCAAGTTTATTGCAGGAAAGACTGCATTGAGCAAGCTCATTCACAAGGAGGTCCTGAGTCATAAGCATATACGATACATAAGTACATAGTTAGGAGATATACAGTGAAGAACAAAAGGTGGATAATTATATACATTTAGGAGGTATATACAATGGGCATTTTTGTACTACAATGCTGTAAAATTCAGAGTTGGCCTAGTCTTATATTATGTAGCACTTTTGATTTATACCATGGAGGGCCAGTGAATACTTGTGGAGCTGATTAGGTGTTGAGGTCTAGTTGCATCTACATATGTCTTTTATTTTGGAGAATGCTAATGTTTTGAAGGAGTTAGTTGATATAATATTGGTTAGCTTCAGCATGGGTTGTAGTTGATTCCAAATCTTTGGTAGAGAGTATGAGACAGCCCTTTGTCTGGCTACAGTTCGTGTCATGGGCACATCTAGTAAGACAAGGTTGGATTTCCTTAAGGAGTAGGTGTTGTGTGAGATATTTATAAGTGACGTCAAATATGCTGGCAGTTTGTGAAGTAGCAGTTTGAGGGTCCACATGCCAACATGGAGGAGACGTCTGGTGGTCAGGGATGACCAACCAACTGCTGTATAAAGATCACAGTGGTGGGTCCTATACGCCGAGTTGGTAATAAAGCGGATAGCACGGTGGTATAGTATGTCTAGTTTTGCTAGGTTCAGGGTAGGGGAGGATATGTAGATAATGTATCCGTAATCTAGCAGGGGAAGGAAAGTTGCTTGGACCAGTCTTTTACGGATTGCTAGAGAAAAGAGGGCCCTATTTCTGTAGAAGAAACCCAGACATGTTTTAAGTCTCCTTAAAAGATCCTCGATGTGGTCCTGGACCATATAAATAGTGAGTTAGCAATAAAAAGCATGCCATAAATTTGAGTTAGCAGTAAAAAGCATGCCATATATTATCAGGGGTCAAGTCAAAGAAAAAAGCAGAAACAACTTCTGAAGCTTTGATAATGTGTCTTCATGAATTTTCTCTGTGTCTCTACATCTTCATTTTTCTTTTGCCCCAGTGAATGTGGTGATCTCCTGCAAGCAAAAAACTGTTAGCAAAAACATAAGGGAGAAAAAAGGTGTAAAAAATACATGTTCATGACAAAATACAATAAGTGATATTAAAAAGGATCAAGTAAATCAACAGGCTCTAAATTCATTCTCAGTTACTCTTTCTAAGTGGCATATAGTCTTTCTTATCATTGAGGCCAGAGGGGATATAGAGCTCCTAATTGTATAATTCAGAGTGCTTCCCTGTATAGGATCAAATCACTTGTTTCCCTCTCTCTCTTGCCTAACCTGACTCTCTCAATGCCAGTGAATTTAAACTGATGGACATTTGCATTTGTTTGCACATGTATGTGGTTGTAACATGGCAATAATTATTACTTGAAAAAACACTCACTCATTGGTTAAAATAGACCAGCTGACTCTGTTTCAAGCATGCATTAATTCCCTAGATATGCCCTGCTGTGTAATACCAGCAGTAGCCAGACGTCTAAAAATATGTTTGAATTTCCCACCCACCGGAAACAGTAGATCTCCTCACGACTCCCAGTACTATAAAAAGGCACAAGTCTGTGTAACTCTGGTAGCCATGAAAGTAAGACCCAGACCAAAAAAAGAGAAGAAATTACCAAAATACATAGCGGAACGTCCTGTGGAAATAATGTCCCTCTCCAAATATCTGCAAACAATGCATTCAACTTGTTTTAGTTAACAATAAATGCGGCACTGAATTGTAAGTATCATAGCTCGCCCAAAAAGTAATTGCCTCTGTGGTGTTTCCAGTATAAGGTCAGAAGAAGCATGGAATTTCCATCGTTGTTGTTATACCAAAATATTAAATGAAAAATAGTTGTAGTAGTTAAAAAGTGTTTCTAGCAGCAAAAGTTGTTTAAATGCCATAAAACAAAGCAAAATACATGTTCTATATAATGATTAAGAGTATGCAAATCTGAGTAGTTGTCCCACAGTGCTTAGCATATGTTTGATCGTTATTTACGGGTAATGTGGACACTTGCACATAATGTTTAACAACGTCTTCAATTGTGCAATAGTTAATTGAAAGTGTAAAACATAAAAGGAGTGTGTTTTGACGGAATCATTATTATACCACTAGCAATATAAATAAGTATGGCTGAAAAATCATCCTTATTGTTGTGTTAATATGCCTATATTGATATAAAGAATACAAACATCAAACAGTGTGTCTGTAATTTATTTCTGCATTTGCAACAGGTACTAGCCACGTTACAAGTGCATTAAGCCACTCGAAAGGAGACATTTACAAGGAATTAATGCATGATTGGGTGGTTGGAGCACTCTGCCTTCAGTCTTGTGTACCAACCCTCCCCCCAGCCATGCATTAATTCCTTCTAAATGCCTCCTTTCTCATGGCTTAGTGCTTACTTAGCTAAGGCATTTTTCAGATAAAGTTTTTCTTTGCTCCAAATATGCTCACCAACAGGCAATTTAAAACTGCGTGTTGTCTTACCCACATAAAATGCCCCACAAGTACATGTTGCCAGATACACTATGCAAGCTGTGTTACAATTAATGAAAGCACATCTATTAAATGGTTTTGTTGCATTCACATTTGTGAAGTTAGTGGTTTTTAGCATAGAGGGGCAAAACTTACAACAGCCACACTAGAAATTTCCTTAAGGCAAAGGGGGAAACCACGAAGAGGCTATAGGGGCTGCTTCCTGTGTAGGTTGCAAACTGTGCACTAACTTGTCACCAAGACTAGTACCTTTCTTGTAAACCATTCTTGGCAATTCCTTTGTGTAGTTCTGAAGCACAGGATCAGACCTAAAAATAGTCCAATTTTTATTAATGTTTCTCACTGTCTGCAAAAAGTGGTAACAAAATTAAAATTGTTGCTTTCTTTCCTTTGTTCAGACTGTCTTGTAGGAAGTAAAGTTGCCCTATCCATGAGTGGCACTACCTCCTGTGCCCTAGTTCTTCTGAACAATCATAACCCCTGGCCACAAACCTATCCACAAGCTTATCACTATGTGTTTCATAGCCACCAAAATTACTGCAATTTCTATGTACCCCCATGAACTGGGATTTCAGAATATTCACATTCGTGTGTCTGGGGTGACATCTGGGGTGACAGCTGCTATAATGTAACAATATAATGTAACAATGTGTTACGATCTGTACTTTTTCTAAACAGATCTGTACTAAAAGCACCATCTTCCTGTTTGTTAATCATCAGATCCAAAAAAGAAATACTGTTTTTATCTGCATGAACCGTAAAACGTAAATTCGGGTTACTTTGTTTAAGATAGTTAACAAAGTCACTTAAATCAGCCCTGTCACCCCTCCACACCATAAAATGTCATCTATATATCGTTTATAGATGTCAGTCCTATCAAAATAAGGATTGACATCGGAATCATAGACAAATGCTATTTCCCAGTTACCTTGATACAGATTAGCATAACTGGATGCAAAAGTAGCACCCATAGTTATACCTTTTGTTTGGAGCCAGAATTCATCCGGAAAGACAAAAGAATTGCAAGATAGTACACAAGAGGCACATTTTGATAATAAATCCTTAAATTCTGTGTTGTAAGTACTATTGATGTCCAAACTCTGACGCAGTGCCTCCAGACACCCCTCATGAGGGATATTCGTATATGATGACACTACGTCCATGAATACCAAAAGCCAGTCCCCCTCAGCTTGCATATCATCTAGTATGTTAAGAATGTGCCCTGTGTCTCCAATATATGATGGAAGGGCCTGTACCAAATCTGTTATATGCCCATCTACAAATTTGGAAAGCGGCTCTGTTAAAGAGCCGATTTCTGCCACAATAGAACGCCCTGGTGGGTGTTGTATATGCTTGTGTATTTTTGGTAACCGGTAGATTGTGGCACGAATAGGATGTTCAACCAATAAATATTTTATAGACAAAATCTGGAATGACCTTATTGTTTCTACTAGTTATCAGTATCTTGTTTAAACTTAACTGTAGGATCTGAGTATAATTTCTTATAAAATGAGGTATTAGATAATTGATCATAAACTTCTTTAACATAGAGACCAGTGTCCATACTGTTGCCTCTTCCTTTAACTCCTACTTTACTACCTGTGCCCTTTCTCTCATCTCTTCCTCCCCCTCTTCCCTTTCTCCCTCATCTATACCTCCTCCCCTTTTAATCTTTCTTTTTCATTATCTTTTATCTCTACCTCTGCTATCCTTAAGTCCTTGCTTGCCCTTTATTCCCACAGAGGTGGTAGCCCTGGTGGCTTTGATCCAACACTACTACTTCTCTCAGCCCATACTATCGTTTTGCCTATCACCCTTCTCCGCAATCTTTCCTTCTCTTCCGCTATTGTACTTGATGCCTGGAAACCGGCTACTGTTATTCCTCTCCCTAAAGGTGGTGATCTCTGTTCTCCTGGTAACTACTGTCCTATCTTTCTCTCCTTCTGTTGTAGCTAAACTACAGGAACACCTTGTTCTGTCTCAACTCTCCTCCTTCCTTGGCTCCTCTTCTTTCTTCACCCCCTTTCAGTGTGGTTTTAGGAAATCCCACTCCACTTCTACCTCCCCCCTTTGGCTCACTGACTCCATACTCTCAGGCATGGATTGGGGTCTGATCACGTTTGCCATTTTTGTTGAGCTTGCTAAAGCTTTTGACACACTGGCTCACCACCTTTTTCTGGACAAGGTTAAAGCAACGAGTCTTTCTGATTCTGCAGTCAGCTGGTTCCATTCTTACCGTGTTAGTAGGCCTCAAGCTGTCTCAATAGGTAGCTCAATTTCATCTCTGCTCCCTATTTGTTCGGGTGTCCCTCAAGAGTCTGTCCCTGGTCCTGTTCTCTGTTCCATATTCTGATATGATCTCCCCTCCATCTGTTCTTCTGTGTTCATTCATACCGTATGTATGCTGATGATACAGCACTTTTTGCATCTATCTCCTCTTCCTGTGATCTTACCTCACAGTTGCTGCTGGATTTTGACAATATTTGGCACAGATTCTAGCCTAATCAGTTAACCCTGGAGGAACATTACGTTCCAGGGATTATAGGGAACTTCGGCAGACTGGATGGACCTCTGGGCCCGGATATTCAGAAGGGGTGCAACCCACTGATGCGCCCTGGCGTGATATTCAAACAGGGATTGAGCCTGGCACAAATCCCGATGTGCCGGAGTGCATCAGTAACGTATGCGGCGCAGGTGGGGGTATGCCTACGTATTACCCGCACATCCCGATATTCAGCCCGGGATGTGCCCAGTCCATGCATGCGTTAACCCTACTTGCGCTTGCACACAGGTGAGCCCCCAAAAGGAACAACGGCTGGCCACTCCATAGCTGAGCTGCTGCATTGCAGGGGCGCAACACGCCAGCTGCCACCTGTGCTCCGGCTGCGCCCCCTCCCCCAATGCCCGATCGCAGGCATACGTAGTGACTTTAACAGTCAAATATCCCTGGTGGTCCGGTGGACCGCTCGCAGCCCGATTGCAGACATATGTTGTTAAAATAGACGTCCAATATCCCTGGTGGTCTAGTGGACCGCTTGCAGCCCGATCGCGGGCATTGGTATGAAATAAACATGTCCAATATCCCTGGTGGTCCAGTGGACCACCTTCCACGGGATTGTGGACATAGTGTAGCAAAGAAACATTTAAATCTCCTGGTGGTCACTGGTACCCCTTCCCCACCACCCACTGAGACCGCCCTGCTCCCCCCCTGGTCAGCGGTGGGCGGCCCCACCGCTTGCCTGGCCACGACTGACATCATACAGTATGCTGTGGCTCCATGGTTACAGTTGTGAGTTAACGGGCATGCAGTTCATTTCATTATACAGTCCAGATATGGAATGATCCATTCACATATCTGACTGTTGGTATGGGAGGGCTGCTATGCCCATTGGCTCACACTGTGGACCAAATGGGCGACAGCCCTACCGTGATGTCAGTTGGCAGGCGGTGGGCGGCAAGCAGATTGGAGCTGCTGCCCGCTGCTGACTGGGGGCGGGGCAGTGGCTCAGTGGCGGGTGGGGAGGTGGGTACCGCTGGACCACCAGGGATAATTTAAAATGTTTTTTAGACACTTATGCCCGCGATCGGGCTGCGCGTGTCCACTGGACCACCAGGGATATTGGACATGTTTATTTTATATTAATGCCCGCACTGGGCATTGGGGCACTTTTATGGTGCAGGGGCGAGGTCCTCGAGCGGCTGCAGCTCGGCAGGGCGCAAGCAAGTCGCGATCGGTGCACCTGCATGCAATGAGGCATAATGACATGCAAATGGCTCCATTTACACCTTGCATATATTATGGACTCATTTGCATATGCACTTTTGAATATCGCAGTCGATGCGCCTAGCGCAACGGAACTTGTGCTAGCGCATCCCCCTGCTCCACTCTGGCCACTTGCGCTGGCATAGTGCCACTGCGCCATGTGCACTGCGGGTCGCCAGGGTGCGATATTCAACGATGCTGTGCCATGGCGCAGCTCCGTTGAATATCACTCTGTCAGCGCCCCTGCACAGCCACGTTGCGCTGCACCCAGGCTTGCACCACAAGCTGGCGCAGTCTGAATATCCGGGCCCTGGTCTTTTTCTGCCATCATTGTCTGTGTTTCTATTTCTATAACCCTCAATGCCAAAAAAACAGTCACTATGACTTTTGACACCCATCAGAGGCTTTCCAGACTCATCCCTCTCCCTTTTTTCACACCCTGGATGGTGCTTTGATTGTGGATATATCCTCTTTTAAGTACCTTGGAGTTTTGCTTGACCATCATCTTGATTTTTCAGTCCACAGCGATGCCATTCAACAAACGCTCCACTCCAAAGTTGGTGCTCTATACAGGAATGAAGCAAGTGTTCCTGTGCACCAGGAGATTGTTTTAAAGATGATTTTCCTGATCTTTGATTATGGTGACTTGGTCTATGGTGATGCACCCAGATCCTCCCTTGCCAGACTGGACCCCCCCCCAGTCTATCTGTCGTTTTGCTTCAGATTGTTCCCCTTGTACCAACCACTTTTCACTCTTCTCTGCTCTTTCTTTTCCCTCTCTTTTTTTGTTTTTTATGCCAGTCACCTTTCCTCCTACATTACATCCTGCCTAACCTCTCCCCCTGTTTCTAGCTATCCTCTCCACAGTAGTACTTCACGTTCCCTCCTTATTCCTACTAGAAAAACTACTGCAGGTCAATCTGCCTTCTCTTATTGTTTCCCTAAGCTCTGGCCCTCTATGCCCCTGTCAGTTCACTCTGTTTCTTTTGCTTTCTCCTTAAAGGGATCATAAACAGGGGGTGATACCTAAACAAAAGCAGAAACACAGCAGCTAGATTAGAGGCTCACGTGTAGTATAAGTTCTTTGCCTCCAAAATCGGATTTTAACCAATTTTAACATTCTGGAAAGGTTCCGATGATGTAAACAAACCCCAGCACTAAATTCAAAACTAGCGCGCTGTATGTTCCTAAAATGACCACAACGTGCTGATGTCACTTTAGCGACAGCTCTCCCTGAGCAATTATACAGGCTGCAAAGAGACATTTAAAATACAATGTTACCATTACTCCGACAAAGTGTTTCTCTGGAAAAATAAGTCTGACAACGCGCTCCTGTGTGATATAAATCTGCATAGGGATGTTATGAATGAGCAGTGTAAATAACTGACTGAGTGCTTCTCTGTGAAAATAACTCTTTTCACAGAGAAGTACTTTGTCAGCATTATTTGCACTGCTTATTTATAACGCCCATGCAGCCTTATAATATCACCCAGGAGTACATTGTCAGACTTATTTTTCCAGAGAAGCACTTTGTTGGAGTAATGGTAACATTGTATTTTAAACGTCTCTTTGCAGCCTGTATAATTGCTCAGGGAGAGCTCTCGCTAAAGTGACATCAGCACGTCATGGCCATTTTAGGAACATACGGCGTGCTAGTTTTGAATTCGGTGCAGGCATTTGTGTACATCGTCAGAACCTTTCTAAAATGTTAAAATTGGTTAAAATCTGATTTTGGAGGCAAACAACTTACGCTACAGGTGAGCCTCTAATCTAGTTTCTGTGCTTCCGCTTTCGTTTAGGCATTACCCCTGTTTATGTTCCCTCTCTAAAGTCTCTTCTCTGTGACTTTTTTCTTCTTCTTGCAACTGTCTTTGACTCTCTTACTCTATATCGCACTTTATTCTCACTCCCCTGATAGTTGTGCTTGTTCTGTTCATGGTTCATTACTTATAATGCATTACTGTCACGACCAAGTCTCAATTTATATCTGATTTGCATATCTTTATACTATTGTTTTATTCGCTTACTGTTTTGTCCTACTGATTATGATTCTTCCACTTCCTCTTTCCCCCAGGATACATTTGGAAATGAGTTGATATCAGCTCAGTATGTCTTTCCTGGTGAAACATTTTGAAATAAATACAGGTACAGTAGAGCTCACCAGGATGCAACGAGAATACAGAAGAATTTTTAGTAATTTCAGGAACTGTGCAGTTTCAATGACAGTTAATCCTTTTTGTTATGAAAGAAATCTGTAACACTGCATTGCATCTGGTCGGATTCCACTGTGCGTACTCCTGCTCCCTCTGTAGAGAAGCCATGCAGGTGTGGGAGTGGGCCCTAGCAGATGACATATGCCTTGTTTCCATGTTTCTTCCCAGCTCTCTGAACGTCCTCCTGGACTCTCTCACAGGTTGATTGCCCACTCATACAAGAGGGAACTCCTGGATCTCGTGTTTGCAGACCTCTTTCACTTGTTGGGGTTGTCCTGACTTGGAACTTTCTGTGTCCTCACCCAACACAAAACTGCTACATTTTTGTTCGCTTGGAGTTTTTTGGTGGGGTACGTTGTCTGTGTCCTGAAGGGAGGTTTCTGTAACATGTCCTCTAGTTCTTCTAATTCAGCAGGTATTGCTTGAAGCTGTGGGGAAATGGTGCCACACTGATACTGGTGGCCCCCTTCTAGCCCAGACAAATTTGGTTTCCTCTGCTCTGGCAGATTGCAGTAGCACCACTTGCCCAGCTCCCTCATCAAGTGAGTCTGCTGTCTCAGGAATAGAGCTGTCTGTTGCACCTGGACCTTTGGTCCCTGTAGCTTCATGCCTGGCTTCTGAAGATGTAGAACTGTCCCGCTGCAATTTTGGAAGTTCTACTGGCATCTTGTAAGTCATCCACCTGGCACACTTACTCCCTGAAATGGAAACATTTCGGTCTTTCTTGCTTTCTGGACCCACAATCATTTCCAGTGCAGCCTGTGTTGGACTACAGTATCTCCTGTCCCTGTCCACCTCAGCCACCAAACTCTTCTATGAAGGAACACATTTAGGCCTTTAATGCCTCCATTTGGGGAAAGAATGTGGACCAGTTGGAGGTGTCACACAGTTCCACAGAGGTCTCCTGCATCTCCATGCCCCAGTATGTAGGCTGCTTCTGGTGTAGGTCCTTAACCTGGTTCTAGAGTTTCTTACATGCTGTAGGTTCCTTTCGAACTGGCTGCCACTTGAAATATGCACTTCTTTTCCTGAAAAATGCTTTTTTTCTGGTGGCTGTTAGCTCTGCTGTGAGAGTTTTCGATCTGCAGATTTTAGTTGCAGATCCACATACCTTGTGTTTCAGCAGGATCGGGTTTCAGTACATACCCATCCTAGGTTTCTACCTAAGGTCATCATGGGTTCACTAAACCGACAATACTGTACACCTTCCTGTGTTTTTTAGTTCTCTCAGAATGCTGGCGGTTATCCTGCATTCTGTCTGCCATAGAGTGTTATGCTTCTGTTTGGGTCATAAGTCAGACTACAGAAAGACTTTTGCAGCTTTTGTTTCATTCACCCCAAAAAGGGTACTCTTTCTCAAAGCAGTGCTTTTCTAAATTGCTGACATCCTGCATTTATTTTTGTTACTGGAAACATTTTAAGGAGGTTCCTGGTCTTGCCTGTGGCATGGCCACTTCTCTGGCTTATTTTAGTTCAGTCTCAGCAGCTGACTTATGCTGTGCTGCCACATGGAGTTCTGTCCACACTTTCAGTAAATACTACAGTCTGGACCTGGTGTCCCTTAAAAAGGCTTTTTGCCATTTTTCAAGGTCTGGTCTCTTAAGAGTCTTACAATCCCTGTTCTGTGGCCTTCCATCTTCTACAATTTTGTACTGCTTGGGAATCATTCCAAAGGTATGGCTCTGTAGAGGAAGAAGTATTTGAAGAAGATTGTTTCATTACTTACTAATAACAGTAGATTTTGAGAGAATCTCCTCTACAGATCCACAACTCACCCACCCACCCACCCCTTCTGTGCTTCAGTTTCCATACTTTGGAAGAAACAACCATTATTGCATAATTGGTCTCCTCCTTTTCTGTGCCCTTTCAAATTGACTTTTTCATTCCAGAACTGCCACCTCTCCTGTTGGCCCAGTTGGAGTTGTGGTGTCCATTCCTGTCAGTATGGTACAACTCTAAGCTTATCTCTAGCCAAAAACTGAGGAAGTATGGGTCTGCTCATGTTTTATAGGTGGCACCAACATATGTCAGTGTGGTCAGCCACACTTGGGCAAAAGTTTCCAAGTGGTCCAGATGCTGATGGCTTACAGTTCCAAAGGTGTGGCTCTATAGAGGAGATTCTCTGGAAGATCTACTGTTGCTAGTGAGTTACTAAACTGTCCTATTTTGTTGTATTCTGTGATTTTGCATTCTGCCTGTGGCTCTTTCAGGGATACGCTTACCTGAAAGCAAATGCAGAGAAATACTGATTTCAGTCATTGTGGCTGCTATATACCTAGACAGTCCTACACGGCTGGTCTATGTGGCATTTGCAGAAGCACATTCAACTTTACTAGATAGCATGTAGTGTGCAGAAAGAAAATACTACTAAAATGCTCATTATTGTGTTAAAAATAAGAGCTGTTTGTTTTGTTTTTTCCTCTGTGGAAAATTGCATATTTTCTAAAGATTAGTAGACACGAGTGCATCACTTGCTGCGCAGCCTAGAAAATGAGCTGTCAGAGTCACTATGGGAAAATAACTGTTAACTGCTCTGCAAAAAACATACAAACATGTTTTCCTTTCCCAATAGAGATATCAGTTGTCCAGCATGCGTAGTAATTACTTAGTCTGAACAGGCAGTGATTTTGGTCTTTAGCCTTAAGAAGTGGGTAAAAAACAGTTTGGAGTCTGTACTTTGTTGAACAGCTGCGACGTCTCTGGGAAAACCTTAAAATATATAGAATTATGTATGGGCAACTATGTACAACAAAGCTGTGTTTTCATCGAGGGGTTCTGAAGAAGCTGTAGACCTCGAGAGTGAAGCCTTTACTGTGTACTACAACAACTATTTTGACCTGTGAACTGTACTACAAATGACCTTTAAGTATACTACAACTATTTTTTTTACATCTGAACCACACTACTACTTTTTTATCTTAAACTATACATCTTTTTTACTTTTGAACATACTAAATTAAATGTTTTGCAATTAAACTTTTTGTTGTAAGTTTTCCATTTTCAGACAGAGAAAAGCAGAATGTATAAGAAACTTACTGTTGAACTGTACTACAGCTCTTTAACCTCTGAACTGGACAATTCTTTTGACCTTTGAACTTCAACTGGACTGCAAGTTCTTTTACTTTTGAATTGTACTACAGGTTTTGAACTATAGTAAAAGAAAATTGAGTCAATTTCCACGTGTAATTAGACCTAGTCATATACTATTTAATATTTAGATTATAGGGCTGCGCGGTCAGTTCTACATTAAACTTGAAATTTTGCACTTTAATAACTTCGAAACCATTCAGGCAATTTGCATTAAATTTTGTATGCACCATCAGAGACCAAGGACCTCGTGCAAGTTTCATTCCAGTGGGATGCATGGGTGTGGAGATACATAGTGTGAAAAAATGTGAAAATTTGCATGGTTTATTTTCTCCATTTCTTTGTCATGCCGCAGTGCAAAAACGGTTTGGAATTTTAGTCTGAAAATTTTAGGGTAGAAAGGTCTTGTGTCAGAGATGTGCCTTTTGAAGATTTGGTGGACAACTATTAATCCTTTCCAAAATTATTTATTATTTTAAAGTTTCCCATTGTTTTCAATGGAGATTTCACTCTGCAGTTAGATGCCCCGGTCGAAAAAGGATCCTTTGTCGCAAATGGGTAATCCTTTGTCACAGATGGGTCATCCTGTGTTGCAAATGGGAAATCTTTTTCTGTACTGACGCCACCTTGTTTTCAGTTAGTGAGGGAAACAAAATTAAATAACTGAAAAAAATTATGTGGTTTCTATAAACCAACACATTATCTGCTAATCAGGACCTGTTTCAGCTGATTCTGGAGTTAGTTTTTGGAGAATCATTTGCAAATGTGTTTTTTCAACACTTTATAATTCTGTTTCATGTCTTTTTTTCGTGCTCGGGAATCCTTTTTCGTAAATTGTGAAACGAGACTCAGAAAAGGATCCTGTTTCACAATTTGTGAAAAAAAGACATCCTTTTTCCCAAATTGCAAAAAAGGACATGAAAAAGGATCTCTGATAGCCATCCCCATTAATGTAATACATTTTCCTGGTGTCTAGTGGCACTCCCCAACTTGTGCCGAAACCGGAAGTACACTGCTGCTGACTTCCTGTTTTTCGGCTTCATAACCAGACCCACTAGCGAGTGGAGCACAGAGTGCATTTTATGCTGGAGTATTACAAACCTCTGGTGAGAGGTGGTATCCCTATACAACATATTTGTGACTGAAAGTGATAGAAATCATTTTTAAAATCTGTAAATTAACAAAAAGGTTTGTCCTGGTATCTTTCTAGCAGAAATATTGTCTTGATAGCAGCCACTAAGGATTGTGGAGGGTTATACCCTGGTCCCAACACACCTCGCTAACAACTAAGGTGCTTAATAGCTTGCTGTGGGGCACAGGAACACCTGAAGCAGCCTAAAACGGCTGGATATAGCTCTTAGCAGTAGTAGACTGCTGTTTTACTTGTTTTGCACTGTTTCTGTGCCTGCGCCGAAACCAAAAGTACACGGCCATTGACTTCCATTTTTTGTTTCATAACCAACCCTCTAGTAAGCGGGGCAGAGTACGCTGCAGAGACGTGATGCATAGATGCTTGTTGTGCATGTGTCTGCTGTGTCCACTGGATACGCTGGTAGAGCTGGCCATCATAGCACGACAGGGAAATCACCTAATAAATAAAGTGAGTACACACCTGACTGCAGAATGCAGGGGGAATATACAAAGTGTGATCAATGTTTGATGTACTGTGAAGGGAATCTTGGGGTAAAGTTTGTTTGTGATAAATGCCTCCTAATATCTATGCTGCAGTAGGAAATGGCACTGCTGTTAGGTACTAAACAAGTACCTACAGAAATAAGGGAACTAGAGAGTTTCATTGATCAAATGGAGGAAAGACTATGTCCTCTCCATTATCCCACTTCTCCCTCTGTCCCTGCCTCCACTCTCCTATTTGAGGAGAAGCCACCAACTCTTACTGACAATGATGGCTGGGCCTTCGTAACCAAACAATCTAAAAAGAGGAGGGGTGGTCAGATTTATAACAGTGCACCTGTTGAAACTTATAATAGATTCAACCTTTTGGAGGATTCTGAGGCCATCTTACACCATGTCTCTTCTCCTGGCTTACCACCCTCAAAGCCAACCGTCCCTAAAAAGCCATCTGTTCCCAGACCTGTGTCCACTCCCCCCAAATCACCTTCTGGTAAAACCTGTACAACTAATCCTCTGTCATGTGACAAACCATAATCTTCCTGTGCCCCACTCAACACCAGTGTTACCCTCTAGTACCCCTACCCCCCAAGACAAGTATTTATACTAGGAGACTCAATCATTAAACATATTGACAGAGCTGTTTGTAACCCTGATAATGTAAACCGCACATGTTCTAGTTATACAGGTGCCAAGGTATCATACATAACATCAGTAATACCTAATATTCTACACCAAGCAGGAGAAAACCCACTTGTTATTATCCATGCTGGAACTAATGATATTAACTGTACTAAATTTAAACAACTTCAACAGGATTACATATCATTAACTAATTTACTAATCGAAAAAGGATGCCCTGTTTGCATTTTAGAGATCCTACCTGTGCCAAGGGCTACACCTTTTATTACACAAAACATTAAATCAATAAATGAATGGCTAAGGAAGTGGTGTCTCAAGCAGGATATCCCTTGCCTTACACATTGGGAAACATTTCAGGATAGAAACTCTCTATACTGCTGGGACGTTCTCCACCTCAGACGCAGTGGAAGCTCTTTACTGGGGAAGAGTGTTACTGCTACCATAAATCAATATTTAAACTGAAATCTAAGGGGGAGAATGGGTATGTACCCAGGTCTCTAAAACAGTAGCAACAAAACCATTCTAACACATGTAAATTTTGGCCCTTAATGCAAGATCATTAAATTTAGTTAAACTAACAGAACTTGAGGATAAATGCAGAATCTTAAATTTAGGTGTTGTAGAGGTTACAGAAACCTGGTGGGACTTAGCTTCCACATGGTCAAGGGTGGGGTATGTATTTATGTTAGAAATGATATCGCCTCTTATGAAGTACATCACCCTTCTACATCAGAAAGCATTTGGGTTAAAATTCAATTAAAAGGTCATTCATATATCACTGTTGGTAATTTATACAGACCTCCATCAGCAGACCTGGACTGTACATCTAATATGCTTAAAGAGATTTCCACCTTCTCCGATACTGAGGATGTTGTTATCCTAGGTGATTTTAACATGCCTCACATTGATTGGGACTCCTTATCAGGTCCTTCCAGTGCAGAAAAACTTTTAATTGACACAGTAATCAATACTGGGTTACAGAAACTTGTCATGGAACCCACTAGGGGCCCGAATATATTGGATCTATTACTTACAAACATAGAAACAGAAATTAGTGACCTTCATATCTGGAATCCATTGGGTACAAGTGATCATTCCTCTTTTTTATTTGAGATTCCGCAAGATACCACAAATGTAAGAAAATCCACTAATATCAAAATTACAATAAGCTAACTTTTGGATATTAATAAACAATTAGCCAACATTAACTGGGAGTCACCCTCTATAACTTACCAACTGAGCAAGCCTGGACAACTTTTAAAAATAATCTGTAACCTAGAAACCCTTTATATTCAAACTAAAAAGAAATATAACAATAAAGGTAACATTCCCCATGGTTTAATAACACTAGTAAAACTCAAATTAATCGGAAAATTAAACTCTTCAAGAAACTCAAAAATAGTACTCAACCACATAAAACACATTGCTTTATAAATATAGGTCAGCAGTTAAAACTTTAAGACAATCCATTAAACTTGCAAAAACTAAACTTGAATTCAAATTGGCACATACAAAAGACAGTAACAAGGCTCTCTTTGCATGTATAAATAATAAAAAGGGTAATTCTAGGGCCATAGGGTCTCTAATAAACAGTGGAGTCAGATTATCATCAGATATCTACACTGCCAACTATTTCAATAAATATTTCTGTTCAGTATTTTCCAAACAGATTACAGCTACCCCAGTTCATCCCTACTCTTATGGTTCCTTTAAAATTATAACATCTGATATCCCACAAGCTATAAAAGAATAAGGAAAACTACCAGTCCAGGACCTGATAACGCTCCACCTTTGGTTTTTGATCGAAACCTCCCAGGTCATCTCTAAATCCTTATCTATAATTTTAATAAATCATTGCAAGAAAACTCCATACCCAACGAGAGGCGTATAGCAATCGTTTCCCCTATATTCAAGAAGGGCAACAGAGGAAACATCCAGAACTACCGCCCCATTAGTTTAACCTCTGTAGTTGGTAAACTTATGGAAAGGCTTGTCAAGACTAAAACTGAACAAGAATGCATAAGATTAAAAATCCAAGATACATTACAATATGATTTTACACCAAATCATTCGTGTACAACACATTTGATATCCTTTTATGATAACATTAGTACACAACTGGATATAGGTACTCCCACTGACGTGATACTACTTGACTGTAGCCGGGCATTCGATAAAGTCCCACATAGGAAACTCAAAGCAAAAATGTTTAAATTGGGCCTATCCCCTGACTTAGTAAGGTGGACTTCTGACTGGCTGGCCAACAAGACACAGAGGGTTAGGATAAATGATGTATTGTTTGACTGGGCACTGTGTCGAGTGGAGTCCCCCAAGGATCAGTTTTGGGACCCACATTATTTAATCTTTTCATAAGCGACCTACAGCCAGTGCCTAATAATTATATGTCAAAGTTTGCTGATGATACCAACCTAGGGGGTAGGGTCAATAATCAAGACAATCTAGCATCTCTAGTTTCTGACTTGGAGAAAATTGAGCAATGGGCCAAACAGAATGATATGTATTTTAATCAGGACAAGTGTGTTGTTATTCACTTTGGAAATAATAACCCAAACAATGTTTATTATCTGAACAAATTACCACTCAAAACATCCAAATGTGAGAAGGATCTGGGCATATTTATTAACAACAATCTTACACCTTGGGATCACTGTACAAAAACCACCAACATGGCAAATAGACTTCTGAGGCAATTCATGCGAACATTCATAAACTGCTCTGAGCAATGCCTTGTACCCCTGAATAGGACTTACAACAGACCTTACCTGGACTATGGGTCTCCCTTTTGGAACCCTTGTCTCAAAGGTGATACAGCTCGGCTGGAGCAGGTCCAGAGGAGAGCCACCAGAATGGTACCCAGGTTGCATACCTTGATTAACCTTCAAGACTTAAATCCACTGGACTTCATTCACTTCAAATCAGGAGATTAAGAGGTGACATACCCTAGTCTTTAAATGACTTCAGTCACCTGACCTTATGAAGCAATGTGGGCTATCATATTCTAACAGAAGAATAGTTCCAAGGCTACATAATAAACAACTAGTGGTAAATTCCTATAAAACTAATAAATAAAAGAGGTAATTTCTTTACAATCAGAGCTCCAAGAATATGGAATACCCTACCACAGGATCTGATCGTCTCAGGAAATATCATTACTTTTAAAAACAAATTTGACGATTGGATTATGGAAAATTATTAACAATTCTGAAAAAGACCCATAATGTGTGGGGAACAGTCTGGATGGGCTATGGCCTTCTTCTGTTCATTTATACCAAGTTATACCCTCCGATTGCTGTCCCCATTTTCATTGCTATTTCCCTAGTATCTAGTGGCACCCCCCACTCTCCGATTGCTGCCCCCATTTTCATTGCTATTTCCCTGGTGTCTAGTGGCATCCCCACCCTCTGATCACTGTCTTAATTTTTACTGTTGTTTTCCTGGTGTCTAGTGGCACCCCCCACCCTCCGATCATTGTCCCTGTTTTTATTGTCACTTCCTTGGTATCTAGTGGCAACCCCATCCTCCAATCGCAGTCCCCATTTTCATTGTCGCTTCTCTGGTGTCTAGTGGCACCCCACCCACCCATCATTTCTCCTGCTTGAAAATAAAGAACTGTTCTCGTGTGTTTTGTTTTTTTTCCTGAAAAAATAAACGTTTTTCTAGGGACGGGACATGTTGTTCTGTCCACACCATTTGGCATGGTCCTTTCCCTTAAGAAGTGCTAGAAAGTCTTCAAGCTGGCTCCTCCCAGCCACCCAGGTGGTATATCCTCGGTGCACCCTATGACGCCAGATCTTCCTTTCCGCTGAAAGAAGCAGGTTCCTCCTTTGCGCTCCCACATTGTAGGCCTAGCACTTTTGGATCCTTTTTGGATCATTTTAAAATGTCTTTACTGTTTTGGTATTTGTCTTTGAGCTTCCCAACCACGATGGATGACAAATCTGTGCCCAATTTCGCGGTGCCCATGCATGCAGAAGATGTAGCGTGCCGACCCCCATGCTATGTGCATTTACTGCCTAGACTCTGAACACATACCCAGGCCTGCAATATATGTCAGTATTTTCATGCGATGGTCCTTGAGGATCGCCACCCACCTTAAGTTGGTCCACCCAGAAAAATCCATATCCACCGGGTCAAATCTAAAGATGTCTGTTGGGTGGTCTCATGGGGCTGTGGTGTCCGGCTGACCAGCTAGAACAGCTTGCAGCCTTCAAGGAGGAGGTGGCTTGGGCCGCCTCAATCCTCTTCGGCTTCTACCGTGCCACTCCAATTGGGCTCCACTTTTTGGGCTCCTTCAAGGAGCTGTGCCAGTCCTTCCCAATGAAGGGTCAGGGTCCTTGGATCTCGCAGCCTCGATCTCATAAGGAGAAGGAGGAGTCGAAGAAAGAGGAGACTCCATCGCCAACGCTCGTGGGACTGGGAGCGTTCTGGTCTCATGACTCTCAGGCTTTGACCATGGTGGTTGAAACCACGGCCTTGGCCGCTGGCTTCATGGAGACTCTGTCGGGCTTTGGCGCGAGATGCCGGCCGGCGATGCAGCCGAGATCCTCTCAACCCAGTCGACCGGTTGTCATCCTAAGAGGCCGGTAACTCTCTCTTTCCCCCCAGGACTCCAGTCCTGCCTGTGACCTCATAAAGGGCAGATCAGTTAGCTGATCAGATCCCCCCGGTCACTGACCCAGGCCAGGAGGAGCTGCAGCATTCCCTGGCTCCCTCCCGACATCCCCCGGCGCGGCCGTGGTTGAGGTCTCAGTCCTCCTCTAGTGGGTTTAGCAGCTCCCACTGTCATCGTCATGAGAAGCGGCGCCGCCACTATTCCTCATCTTTGTCCTTCTCGGGTGAGAAGAGGCTTCGGCACAAGTTGCATTGGTGCTAATATGACCTTATGTGGCAACAGTTGATGCCAGCCGCACGGGTTTAATCCCAGTTTCACACCAGTTGTCACTTTGATGTCGTCCAAGAGGCCAACATTGACTCTACCTGTGGGATCCGTCGAGACCGTCCCTCCCCCAGTGGAGCTGGTTAAGACCATTTTTTTTTAACTCTCTTTATACTCCGGACACCCGAGGAATTCTCTCCAACTGCCTTCCATGATCTGACTCTACTTCCCAGTCTGAAATTCACCATTACCAGGCCACTCCAGCCCAACAGATCCCTCAGCTCTGAGCCCCCCAAGGTGGGACCGCCTTACACCTTGGTGCTCTATCTATAATCCAGTGTGCCGGGCCTGGAGTCGGGAAGATCTGGATGATGAGCCCAATGCCGGGAGTGTAGCCAAGGCATAGGAGGCACCTTCACCTATCCCCAAGGCTGGGTATTTTTTCCCTCTTTTTAACCCCCCAGGAGCGCAGCTGTGCAATGACGTCATCATGGCTGCCATGGACATCCGCCATGCTCCTCCCACACATTTGTTGCTCCTGCACTAGTAGTACCCCCGGTCTCCACCAGGGGGTTCTACTGCACCAGAGAGCCCTGGATTCCTCCTCAGGAATAGGCGAGCAGTTCTCCAGACACTTGATCTTCTCCCTCCCCTGCCAACCCCCGGTGCCCAGGCTCATTCCCGAACCTGAATCGCTGGCGTGGCGCAAGGCGTGGCATTCAGTACCTCAGCGCCACCGGGCTGGCCTCTGTTAAGACCATCTTGGTTTGGCCGAAGCCAGACTCTCTGCCAATTGTGATGGAGCTGCTGCCCAAGCAGCCGTTGGCCAGCGTTCTGACCAAGGAGTCTCAGCTGGCCAAGGGGCTTCTTCATTGGCTGTCAGTCACCATTACACCTGACCAACTGCGGAGGGTTGATGGTGACTTGGGCGGTCGGCTGCTTTATGCGGACTCCTCTGAGTCCAAGGATTCCTCACTGCACTCTCGCCCAGTCGACTGAGGAGTCTGTAGGGAATCTCTGACGGAAGAAGGACCACTTCCTTCCTGGGCTTCCTCCGCCTCATCTCTGAGTCCACAGGGATGA
The DNA here is from genome assembly GCA_016271365.2 of Neoceratodus forsteri. NCBI lineage: Eukaryota > Metazoa > Chordata > Ceratodontiformes > Ceratodontidae > Neoceratodus > Neoceratodus forsteri. The sequence goes on along the minus strand of CM057449.1, from coordinate 909,689,429 downwards.
AAATGGAGCCCGTCCAGAAGCGGGCTCACTATCCCTTACAGAGATTCTGGACAAGGGGACTCTCCGATGGAGCCTTTCCAGTGGCCAAGGCCATTGTCAGACTAGTCCTGGAGCTTTGGCAGCACCCTGCGTCCTGCCCCACGCCTCTGTCTGGATGGCCCGCAGCATGCAGTGCCCATGGTAACCTCTCAGGCTTCATGGAGCACCCTCAGTCGAGGCTGGTGGCTGACTCTGTGTTTGGTGCTCGGTAGTATCAGGCATGTCGATGCCGCGGACAAGGAGTCCAAGAAATTGACCATGTGGCTAAAAAGTCTATGCTGCCTCATCGCCGACCTCTGTCAGGCAAGTTTGGCCATCTTGATGGCACACTTCTCCCATGCCCTTTTAGGCTGTTTGGATGAGGTGATTCTCACCTACCTGCCGACCTCCAGACCATGGTCAAACAGGTCCGAGATCAGGGCCGGGCTGTGGCCAAGCAGCAGCTGCAAACGGCTCTGGATCGGGGAGATTCCTGTGCCCGTTTGGTGGTGGCTGCAGTAGCCATGTGCCGTAGGGCTTGGCTGTGAATCTCAACCTTCACGGCAGACACTTAGTACAAGCTGGCGGATGTTACTTTCTTGGGCACCGACCCGCTTGGGCCCAGTGTGGAGGGTCACCTCCAGTGCATCGAGAAGTCCAGTGCCACCTTGGACTCTGCGCAGAAGGATCCCAAGGACTTCAGGCAACAGAAGCGAAAGCCTTTTCGGTCCTCCACTCCTGTGGCAAAACCAGCATCAGGCTGGCCAGCAGGCTAAGTTCTGGCAACCCAGGCCCAAGTCAGTGGCCTAGGTGGTCCATAAGCCTGGAGAGAAGGGACCCAGTGGTGCCTCATTCAGGTCCTCCTCCTCCAAGCCTGCTCAGTGATGGAATAGAGCATGCCACCCTCATACCCATCATGCCTCTCCTGGGTCCTCCTGTGGGGGGTCGCCTCCGCCACTTCCTTTAAGCGTGGTCCGCTGTCACCATGGACAGGTGGGTTCTAGAAGTGGTCAGTAGGGTCTGCCTCTGGAATTCGAGCAGTACCCTCCAAGCTGTGCCCGCGCCCCATGGGAGGACTTGGTATCCACAGACACTCGGTTGGCTCTTCGAGACAACATAGCCCAGCTCTTCTGCAAGGAGGTCGTGGTAAGAGTAGTGGATCCTCTGAAACACCCAGGGTTTGTCTCCTGGTACTTCCTGGTGCCAAATCAGATGGGGTATGGCACCCCATTCTAGATCAGCACGACCAGAACAAGTTCCTCAGGTCGTGCACCTTCAGGATGGTACCGCTGTCTCAGATCATACCATTTCCAGAGCTCAACATATGGTTTTGCTCCCTGGGTCTTCAGGACACGTTCTTTCATGTCCCAATCCATCTGTCCCACCAAAGGTGCCTCTGCTTTCGCTGCATATATTCAGGATCAAGTGGTCCAAGCCCAGATGGACAACACCACGACCATGTACTACCTCAGCAAGCAGGGGGGACGCACTCCCTGCCTTTGTGCAAGGAAGCTCTCCATGTGGCAGGAGCCTCCAGTCAGCTGGCGGACACCCTCAGCCAGGTAGACGGGCATCTCACGAGTAGTCTCTCCATCCGGAGGTAGTTCACAGCCTGTTCTCCCAGTGGGCACCCTCAGGTGGACCTGTTTGCCTCCAGGAGAGTGCAAAGCTGAGGCTGTTCTGGTGTCCCCTCAGCAGGGCTTGCTGCAGGGGATGCCTTCTCAAGGCCTTGGACCCCAGGCCTCTTCTTTGTCTTCCCTCCACTTTCCTTGATCCACATTGTGCTGCTCAAGATCAGGAGGGACAAGGCACAGGTGATCTTGGTAGTTCCGGACTGATCACGCCAGTTTTGGTACCCCAATCTCCTCAGCCTCAGCAACAGGCTACGAGGTGTCTACCACTTCATCAGGACCAGCTCTGTATCAGTCAGGGAAAGTACTCACCTGGACCTTCAATCCTTGCACCTGACAGCCTGGTTCCTTGAGTGGCTTCCAGGCTTTGGGTCTCTCCGAAGATGTCCTCACTGTGGTGGAGGCATCTAGAAAGGAATCAACCAGAAAATGCTATGCCTTCAAATGGAAGAGATTCTCCATTTGGTGTCAGGGAAAGGGGCTGGACCCTTTCACCTGTCCGGTGGCCAGCATTTTGGACTACCTGTGGTCCTTCTCCAAAGGGGGACTTTGGTCAACGACCCGTAAGATGCACCTGGCAGCCATCTCTGCTTACCGGGCATGGACTGGTCAGCAGTTGGTGGTGTAGGAGGAGGTGTTCTGGTGCTTTTTCAAAGGCTTAGATCACATTTCCCCTCCGGTGCGTGAACCACTGCCACCGTGGGACATTTTGCTGGTTTTGGCAAAGCTCATGGGCAAGCCATTCAACTGATGCACAGGTGTAAGATGTCGCATCTGTCGTGGAAGACCGCCTTTTGGTGGCTAATATGTCAGCCAGAAGGATCAGTGAGCCCTGGTGCTTTCAGTGGAGTCTTCATCTGGTCTTCCACAGGGACGAGGTTGTCCTGTGCCCCAACCTGAAGTTCCTCCCAAAGGTTGTGTCTGAGTTTCACCTTAATCAGGTGATGACCCTTCCGTGCTCTTCCCGAGTCACAACTCTGAGGCCAAACATAGGCTCCATATTCTGACCTGAGGCGAGCCTCATTTATTACAAAGAGTGCGCGGCTGGGATTTGGGGAGAGGTTCGCCAGCTGTATATCACCTACTCTGAAGCTGCACCTGGCAGACCTGCAGCCAAGCAGATGATTGACAGGTGGATCACTTCCTGCATCTTCGCTATAGGTTGATGGGTAGGGAGCCTCCCGGTGGGCTAAGGGCTCATTCCAGCCGTCATACCACTGCATCGGTGGCTGCTTCTAGGGGCGTCCCTATCCAGGAAATCTTCAGGGCTGCTACCTGGAAGTCAGCACACACATTAATTTCCCATTACCACATTGACCTCGAGTCACGCTGTGATGCTGGTTTCGGAGCCTCAGTTCTCCAATCTCTGTTCCCTAAATAGGGGATTGTGCGCCTTGCCTCTGTCCTCCTGGAGAACGCTAGGAGTCTGCCAAATAGTGTGGATAGAATAACATATCCATGTCCCTAGAAACACAGATTACTCACCTGTAACAGTAATTCTAGGAGTGATATATGTTGTTCATCCACACGGATCCACCTGACCTCCCATGGCTTAGGCGCACAACCTCTGTTTCCAGCAGGCAAGATTCAGGCCATAGGATGGAACCGAGGATATACCACATGGGTGGTGGGTGGGAGGAGCCAGCTTGAAGACTTTCCGCACTTCTTAAAGGGGAAAGGAGCATGCCAGATATTGTGGATGAACAACATATACCACTCCTAGAACTACTGTTGCAGGTGAGTAACCTGTGTTTCACCAATCTGACCCCCAAACCCACCTCCCACTTAGTAGCCACCCACCCCACACCCCCCAGTACGCCCCCACTCACCTTCACTTACCTGAACAGGAGACAGGGCGAAGATCCACTCTCTGATTGAAGACACATCTTGCTGCTGGAATCGGCGACTGCAATATGAGAAATTAAGGTTCAGTGTATTTCAATGGGGTTTTCAACTGTGATGCTTAACTTGGCCAGTTTTGCAGATTTTGAGACCACATTTTCAATATGGCCTTTTGAGGACCCCACCTCATGGACACTGCCACTGGAATTTCACAAATCTGTCCCGAAAGGTGATTTTCATGGTATGACCTCTACTGTCTAGGATGCTGCCAAAGTTACTTAAATTAATTTGCCTTCCCTCACTTTCAGCTACTTGACGCTGTATTGTATTCTTACTTTGACTGTTACGTTATTTACTCATGACTGTAATTTATTCTTACCCATGACTAATGTCTATTATGTAACGTATTATTGCCCTGTCTACTTGTTTTTCTTGTATTGTTCCATACCCTCCCGGGTTGTGCCTGAAAACAGTCATTGCCATGGCTAGTGCACGTTACCCGGTTAACAAAAACTAAATAAATACACCTTTGGGCATGATTTGAAAATTTTCACTGCCTTTGTTCATGAGGTGGGGTCGTAAGAAGACTATGTTGAAAATTTGGGGTCAAAATATGTAAAAATGGCAAAGTTATGTGCATGCATTTAACTTTAACTACACTCGCTCATAACTTCTGTAATTTTCAATATTTCCACCCCGAATTTTCAACATGGCTATTTTTTTCATTACCTCATGAACATAACAGCTGTCATTTTTCTACTCCTGGACAGAATGTTTTTTCTCAGCTGTGGTGTGGAATGATGTTGCAGTGCTGCGGAATGATGTTTCGGCAAGGATTTGAAAATTCTCAGCCCAGCGTTCATGAGGTGTGGTAATAAGAAGGCTATGCTAACAATTTGGTTGATATTTTGGGTGAAATGTTTCAATAGTAACATATGTGTGCAGATCTATGGTGGGATGGGAGCGCATGGGCCTCCAGGTCCTGCGCGCCCACAGACAATCAATGCATACAATTGTACTGTCTCAAAGTAGGCTCTTGCAAAATTATTAATGCACTGTTAGGTTAGTGACAAAAGTAGAGAATGTGGTATTAGGGGTTTCCAACCTAACACCACACCTCCCTGCAGTCAGCAACAGGCGTGGGTGTGCCTGGGCTGTCAGCCCTAATGCTAACCCCATTCTTATGTACTGTACTCGTCTCAGCTTATTTACTCATGAAATGGGATGAGCAATGGGGATGACAACCCCAAGGCACCCCCCATACCTGTTGCTGCCTGCAGGGTGGAAGGTGGGGTGTTAGGGTTGGAAACCCTAACACCATGTTTCCCTACTTTTGTTGCGTCAACCTTAACTAGTGCATTAACAAAGTTTTTGCAAAGAATATATATAATATAATATAATGTATGGACAGTGTCTATTAGCCCCTGTTTTCAATCAGTTTATAACCTGATAATCCCATTGTTATGACATCAGTATGCTGTAAACCTTGTTTAACTATGTCATAATGATGGGATTACATGATAGAATGTCACCACCTGTCAAAATTGTTAGAAAGGAAAGGTGATCTGCTGCTTGGACATTTGTTCAAAACACACACATTCCATTCAGACAGTTACAGACCCGTTGCAGTACAGATCGCAGTGGCTAATTTCAGCACTTCCGTTGCTCATCATTCAAACCAGGAGGCATTCATAGCCAAGCAGGAGAACAAACGCACATTGGAAAAAACTGAATTTTTCCCCCTCACATAGCTAGTTTTTCCATACACTATAAAATACAGTGCCTGAGTAACTGTGGTCAAGCCACGGACGTGATCACCTCTCGCAGTTGCGCTGTCGAGGTTTACTTGGTTGTCCTGGCAACTGCTTGAGGTGATTACATCATGGTTAACCACTGTTACTCAGGCATTATCCTCTATATAGTCCCCTCTGTTTATTACTAAGGACCACTGTGTCTCCCTAAATCATCTTCTACTGCCTATCTGCATGTGATGTCACAATCCTGTCGATTAATCCCATTTCGTTGCCATGGAAATGATTATGATGTCACAAACACGATGTTATGAAGTCACCTGTAGCTCAGCAGCAACACCCAAGGAAATCTAAAGGACAAGTATCCTGTTTCCATGCAAATGTCCTTAGTAATGAAAAATAAGGTGATAATAAAAACAGGAAATCTAGGCCTAAATTGAAAATGATTTATAATCTCAAGTGTTTTCCCAGATATGTCGTGTCTCTTCTTTAACAGATGTCATTATTCTTTTCCAGTTTTGTTGTTAAATTCCTTTTCACATTTTGTCCAAAGTTCAGTCATTTAGATATGATGCCTCCAAAACAAACATAACTCCCGTTTGATTAATAAGGTCAAAAGAGCCCATAGTAGTAAATTAAAATAATGTAATAACTGGGTATCATTTTCTCCCATAGCAAACCCGGGTTATAATTCACCGTTATAACCCGCAGGTTATAATGGCAAACATGCACCGGGTTTCCCCTCACTCCATGCATGTGTCTGCCTCCACTCACACAGCCCGCCGACACTTGCCCACACTCGACTCTGCCACCATCACTCGGCGGTAAGTAAATTTATGAAATGGCTTGTGAATTTCAAGGCATCTGATTGGATGCTACCAGTGTGTTAAAGTTTCTAACACACACAAGCTAGATCAGGTCATGCCAGCTGGGCACTGATTCTAGAGAAGTGCCAATATAGAACGCTTTAAAAAAATCAGCCATCTTGCATTTGCCACCACACAGTAAACAGCAGATAAGCTACTAGTAAAAAATACCTGATCACGATGTCTGTACCAAACTTTGAACTCAGCTTTTCTGAGGAAGATCTCATGCTGTTCCTCCAGCCTGAAAATGAACCTGATAAAAAGAAGCAGTGGAAGTTCAAAATGAGTGCCGCTGTGCTAACCTTCGTCACTGAGCCAATCAAAGTAAGCGGTTTGAAATTTAAGTGAAACTCAGCTGGACAACCTTTGAGTTACAGAAAATGAAAAAAACACAGTAAGAGCCACCAGTTGGGCACTGAAAGTAATAGGCGAGTGGGCAGCGGCAACAAAAACAACAATAAATTGGGCAACGGCAAGCAAAACAGAGCTAAATAAAATTTTCCGGACATTTTATGCCGAAGCACGGACGACCGCAGGGTAGGAGTATGCCATCTCCAGCTTCTGCGGTCTCTGTGCAGCGTTAGACACGTGGGTTCTGCGACTGTGGACTGATCGATGAATATAATAACAGACAATGAATTCAAGTCCAGTAATTCAGTGTTCACAGCAAAATGAAGGCGTATAGACGCTCACAAAAAGACACTTCTCAGCACCATGAGCCTTTAAGTACTACAGACTTACACAAATTGAGGCATTCAATGGTACTTTGTCCCCTAACCGTGCCTGGCTTAGTTAGGAAAGTGTGGACAGACATTCAAATACACATGGCCAGGCGTGGGAAGGAGGGACTACGACATCTCAAGCCTGAAAACTTCACTGTCAAAACTGATGAGAATGGCCTAGAATATGTAATGCTCAACTTTAATGAGCACACTAAGAACCATTCCACTCCAACAGAAAATGACAAACGAGGGCACAGAGGCTACATGTACTCGCAACCTGGCAATCCCCTGTGCCCTGTTCACAGTTTTAAAAAATATATAAGCAAACTGCCTATTGACCCAAAGGCACTGTATCTCTACCCTTGCAGGTTGCCCCAAGAAAAGCTAAATGAACTGCCAATATGGTACTCATCGGAGCCTATGGGGCTCAATTACCTTGCAACGTTGATGTCCCGATTTAAGTGAAGAAGCGAGCCTCAGCCAGCGCTACACTAATCATTGCCTCTGTGCAACAGCAGTCCAGCTACTTTCCAATGCTGGCTTAGAAACATGGGAAATAATGTTGATAACAGGCCATCGCAATGAATCCCATCTCCAGAGTTACTGGAGATCCACTCCGGATGACAGAAAAAAATGGTCACATATCCTAGGGCTGAAAAACCAAGAAACACCAGAGCAGCATCCTAACCAGCACAAGTTCTGCCTCATAGCTCCTAAACATGAATTCTGATCACCGGATCTGAAAAGCAGGTAAAGAGAACACAATTGACGACATCAGCAACAAACCAACAGTACAAATACTTGAACAGGAAAACCCACCCACCAGCATTCAATTTCATCAGCAGCAAGAGAAGCTTGGAAGTTCGGGTCATCAGAACAGAAACGCTGAGTGCCGCCACAGGAACAGGAGGGAGCAATCCAAACCTGCAATTTGAAGGAATCACAATGCAGCAGTGCAACCTCACCTTTAATGGACCAGTTTACTTGGAAAATAAACCTGGTACACAATGAAATGCATTTAGTACTGCTATAAAATAAAATTGAAAAATCTTTCAAATGAAATGTACACCACCATTGTGAAAGTATTTTAACTTAAGTTATGTGTTTGTAACAAAAGTTTACATGTTGTTAAAAAGTTTGCAGTTTAAAATGCAAATCTTCACAATATTACTTTAATACTATGTTCTTAAAGGAAAGTAATCAATAATTTAGAAATGCAATAAAATAAAAAAAGTAACAAAATGGAACTACTTTTTCCGGGCGAGGATTTTCATCCAATAAATATAATTTTTGAAATTAAATAGATTTTGACTAATTATTTAAATCCCCAAACTTCACAAGCCATTTCATAAGCACAATAAGCCACTTCAGGTGTGTTAGACACTTTAACACACGGCTAGGAGGCTGGACACACTCGACCAGCGGCCTCGTGCCTCACTACGCCTCCTAGCCATGTGTTAAAATGTCTAACACACACCCTGTCATGTCTTATTGCTTACGTAAAACAAACAAAAAAAAAAACAACTTGCCTCTCAGCAGTCCAGTTTGACTCCTCAATTAAATCTTTAAAAAAAAAAAAAAAAAAAAGATAAAAACAAAAGTGTTTAGCAGCCGCCTGGTTGCGCCGGCGGCAGATTGCTGACAGCGCTTCATCGGGACCAAACTGCAGTTGTTTATTTTATACAATGCTGTGGCGAGAAAACTCTCCCCAGCAATTATATAAAATAAAACATGGGATTGTGTATTTAACTTGAGTTTTATACACACACACACACACACACACATTCCTCGATGTTGGATGCTTAAACCCTCGAGCTTCTCTCTCGGGATTTATGTAGCATCCAACAATTGGGTGTAAAAACTTGTTAAACACACAATTCCATGCATTATTCTATATATAATAACTGGTGACTCCCTATAATGAGTAGATATCAAGTCCTGATAAAATGCCGTAATAACCCGCGGAATTCTGTAATATCTCGATAACGGGGTATTACAGCATTTTCTTCCTCATGTTGTCACTTCAGTGATGCGGAAAGAAAGTACACTGTATTTGTGTGACTGTGGCAGCTTCTCAGAGACATGCTCGCTCACACAAAAGAGCTTATAGTTTTTGTCTCTGTCAAAGCCTTGCACCAGTTGTTATAAAAAAATAATGCCTGTGCAAGATTTGTCTTATGAAGATTTTCACACACCCTAGGTGTGTATATAATCTCATAAACTCCTTAAGCTTCACTCGCAGCCTATTGATTGTTACACACCTCAGGTGTGTGAAAAATTCTCATAACACACACCTACACAGCATTATTCTCTTTAATTAATGGGTCGCGTTTATTCCCCTACAAATAGCCGTGTATTAAATGCCATGATAAACGAGTGTTAATTACGGCATTTAATACACGGTTCTTTGTGTGACAAAAAGCGCGAGCCGAAAGCACTGCCTCGCGAACCACAAGCCGCCGTTATCTCTGCCAGCAAAAGCCCATGTTTTCTGCCCAACTCCCTTAACAACATCACTCTCTCTTCACTGTTATCGTCCCCGTTCCTCTGTAGGTCAAAGGTCAGCATCTCAACCAGTCTGATAGCAGCAAGGTCGGGTCATAGCAACATCCATGAGGGAACCACCAACTTTAAAAATTTACAGTTCATTTCAAATAACCCAGTTAATGTTACTTTTTAGTTATTCAGCAGTTATTTTAAATGAAGCTGTTAAACTCTGGCAACGCACCATGAAGGTACCCCTCTTTTTTTCTCTTTTCTCCACCGGGCTCACGGTATAAAATCTAATGTGCGAAAAAACACCACCCTTCAATTAAATAAACCCAAAGTATGGGTGCAGTGTATGACTTCCGAATTTTACAACACTCTGGGTGTTGAATGGTTACATAAACCCTCAGGCTTGCCCTCTGGTTTATGTGCCATCCAACAACTCGGTGTGTGTAAAATCCTCACACACAGCACCCCATACCTTATCCTATATTTCATTTCTCACAGAACTAAACACTTATTCCCCTTTGACTTCTAATTTTAGGTTTGCACATAAATGTAGGTTATTCTGGAATTTTTGAGGTACATTTAATTATGCTGCATACTGTTTGAGCCCTTTGTTTGAATCTGCTGTAGAGCAAGCCATAGTTAAATACCCCATTTTGGTCCACTATTTTGGTCTCTGCTTAGGCCCTGTTTTCAAATAAGAAAATACTCCAGTGTCTGGCTGCCCCCAAGGCCCAGTAGTAGCACTCTGCACTACATGCAGACAACCTGAGTTTGGGAATGAGCTTGGGTCACCACGCTGAAGACAGGTTCCTTTGTCTGGGGAGGGTGTCAGTGACTGCCAATACTACAGTGACCCCTGCGGCACAGCTATAGAGCTTGCTCTACCACAGAGCAGCCAAGCCCTAGGAGGAGGTAAGCCCACAATGGGAGAGGTGGGTGAGTGGGGAGGGGGGGTGTTGTAAATGGAGAAAAAAAACACTTCCATCTAAATGACAGTCTGCGCCATGGGGATTCCCCTGGGTCCTAGTGTCTCCTGGCACTGGCTCCTTGTCCACAAAGTAAACTGCCTCAGAGGGGAGGATGGCCCTCCTGCTGGAGCCCCTGCCACAGTGGGCAAGCTGTGTGGGTAACTGGTGGGTTGCCAGGGTCCGGGAGAGCCAGAGGTTCCATATCTGATGGGGTACATCCCTGGTATCAGAGACAGAGAGGGGTAGGTGAAGAAAAGAAGACTTGTTTAATAAAATAAGACTTGGTAGAGTACCTAGATAAGAATGGTCTGCAGGATGACAGACAACATGGGTTTGTGGTGGGAAGGTCATTCCAAACAAACCTAATCACATTTTTTGACTGGGTCACTAGGGAACTTGACAGGGGCCATCCAGTGGACCTCCTCTACTTTGATTTCAGTAAGCCTTTGATTCGGTGCCACATAACCGCCTGCTGAAAAGGTTGGAGGACCTGGGTGCAGCCAAGTACATAGTCAGTTGGGTAGGTAATTGGCTTTGGGACAGAAAAGAGAGAGTACTGGTCAAAGGGGTGAGGTCTGATGAAGGCATGGTCACTAGTGGTGTGCCCCAAGGCTCAGTGTTGGGACCAGTCCTATTTAATGCCTTTATCAGTGACATCAGCATACGTATTCAGGGCAAAATTGCCCTATTGAGAGACGATACCAAATTTAGGAGGAAGGGTTGACTGTGAGGAGATGGTTTAAGGACCTATGAAAAGACCTACAGAGGCTGGAAAGAGGGTTCAACTTCTGGCAGCTGAAGTTCGGTGCAAAAAAATGTAAGGTAATGCATTTTGGTAAAGGGTACCCAAGGACAGAGTACCACTCAACGGAGTTCCAGCTCAGCTCCATGCAGGATTAACGGGACCCTATGTGTCATCATAAGCAGCACCTTAAACAGACAAGCCAATGCAACAAAGCTTATAGCAAGGCCAACAAAATGCTGAGATGCATAGGGAGGGAATTCGACAGCAGGAGGAAGGAGGTAATACTGCCACTCTACAGGTTCCTGGAAAGGCCCCATCTGGAGTACTATGTCCAGATTTGGAGTCCAGATCTGAAAAAGGATATGAACAGTTTGGAGGCTGTTTAGAGAAGAGCGACCAAAATGATCCAGGGCTTTCAAGGGAACTCGTACGAGGAGCACCTGGAAGCAATAAATATGTTCTCATTGGAGATGAGGGAGAGGGGCGATATGATTAAAACATACACGTTCCTAAGAGGAATAAATAAGGTGCCATCCTTGGACCTGTTCAACAGAGTCTCCGACTCTTAACACTAGAGAGCACTAATGGAATTTGGGGGGTTTCAAGGGAAGCTTAGGAAACACTATTTTACAGAAACAGTTGTGCAGCCAAAGAATAAACTGCCAGTTGAGGTAGGGGAAGCAAAGTCTGTGACATCATTCAAGCTGAGGTGGAACAATGCTAAAACATGATCAAAGGCAACAGGAGCAGTAGTTGGCATTAGGCAGAAGGGGGGTTAGGTCCTGGGATCTGAGAAGGTCCAAGGAACACATGAGCAGACTAGATGGACCCTTGGTCTCCTTCTGCCGTCTATTTTTCTATGTTTCTAAAACCTCTATAGAAAAAAAAAAAGAAAACTCTCCAGTTCAAAAATGGGACAGAATGCTAGTATCCCCTCCAGACATGCCAGCTATCTCTATTTTCATGTGACAGTGTAGATATCTAACCTGTTATCTTGTTAAGCTTGAACTTGCCTTTTGCAGCACATGTAATTTGTTTTTTAATTGCAATTTCTGCCATTGTTGGCATTTATCCTGGTTGTTCCTCAACTTTGCCCACCTCTTTCTGCTTTCATCTGCCTCAACACTACCTGTTTATTTGTTTTTAATGATATGTTCCTTCCTATCTCCAGCTCCGGTTCCTCAGGCAAACGCCAAGGCACTTCCCATTGCACTGTGCTCTTTACCAAACTGCCGACCTCCACAGAACCTTGATTATTGCCCCCCCCATAGGGTTGGGGTGGAATTGTACCCCCAAATCTGCATGTCTTGTCAGGCAGCATGTCAAGGGGTGGTTCAGAGCTCAGGTATACTGCAGGGGGCATAGGCTCGGTTGCTGTGGCCAGTTTCTTGTGTTTCTCCCAGTCCCAGGATGTCAGCACGCGTAGTGCGTCATGTGGAGGTGCACTAAGTAGCCCCCCAGCAGACGTCCTTCCACTCCCTCTCCATAATGGTACACTACCATTAGTGGTTACTCAGCACCTAGCAAAGACAGCGACCCTCTCTGGAGAAGGAAGAGGTAAAGTGTGTCCTGTAGAATGCTTAATCCCCACCCGATTGGCACCCAGTGTGCTGGGCTCATTCTGAACCTGGGTCTCAATTGCGGGCAGTAGCCCTACTGCTCCTTCGATGGGTCAGCCCTTTGCCTAATTTGTTACTTCCTACCTTCTCATCAGTGGAGTAACTTTGGTGTAATAGTTGGGGGACACAACCATGAAAGAGTTTTCAGTAAGTTATTCAAGACTGCAATGATGAAATGTTGGGGACCTGTCCCCATCCCCTCTAAAATTACTCCCTGCTTCTTATTCTGCACTTAGCTGCCACCTCTGCTCCACGCTGTCTTGTTCCCTTTCCTTTATCTACCAAACAGAGTGTTGGCAGGCCAATCTCTCTGTAATTCTATGCTGGCTATTCTAAATCTTCAGCCATGTGAGAACCTCTTATATCCATGACAGGGTCTCTCATGTAGCATTTGAAAAGTTTCACTTTTACACAGGGAATCTGTCTCTTCTTTAAAGAAGAAAAAGCATTTATTTTCACTTTAAACTTATTATAAGTCATCCATCTAGTTAGTTACCATGGCTTGATTTATTGTATGTAGAATATGTCCCCAGAGCCACTCTTTTTTGTTGTAGCAGTATGGTTTCATGTGTTTGGCTTCGAGCGAGAACAGTGAAGTGAAGCTGAGCTGTTCTGACTCAAGCTGAAGGCAAGTGAAACAACTCTGATACAGCAAAGAGTGGTGACGGGGGACATATTAGTATATTATTGATCGAGTGCAATCAATAACATAATTTAAAAAAAAAGTTCCCTGAACGTGCCCATTTCGAAGGGCACCTACGTGTGAAACACTGTTCACAGAATAAGAGTGTCACACGCACTGAGGAAAGGAGCACTCCCTCCGTCTATAAAATAGGTTATAAGGATGCTTGGAGTGTTTCCTTGTATGTTCTTAGAGTGATAGAATGGGGTGACAGAACTGCTCTCCTTCAGTTTGCAGTCCTCTCATTCTGAAAACATGCTAGGAGACACTTTTACAGTCATAAGACGCACTCCAAGCATCCCTACAAACATATAAAAATATTAAATCACCTTTGAACCCATCAGTGGAATGCCTACAAAGCTAGCGATTCTGGGGATGGGGAGTGCTGGGCAGGACAGCAGACTAGAAACGGGATGTCTTGGTCCTATTCAGTGTGGCTCCCAGCAGCTTGGGGAAGGGGACTGTTTTGTGGCATTGTCCAGAATAGTAATACAGACTCTAATGAAGGTGTGTCCCAAACACTGAAAAGTTAGGGTTGGATTCACAAAGCACCCAAACCTCTTGCAGCTGCGGGAAAAACCTGGTGCAAGTGGGTTGCCACTTGTGGAGCCGCAGTATTTCCTGCAGCTGCAGTATTCACAAAGCTGGAGCCGGTTTACGACCGGCTCCTCGAATAATAGTAGCTTGCGGTCGGTATTTCCATAGAAATCCCCACAGCTGTGAAACCAGTGGGACCAGCTGTAACATCCTTCTGCAGCAGCAGTGGATGTGAATACCAGTCTTCACAGCTGCAGAGATTTCGGTCCACAACTGGAGTTGCGGAGTGGGATTTAGTCTTAATCATACTGGTTTATTGTTTCTGCAGTTTTATTTAAATTTCTAAAAATGTTTTCACATATGTGCTGCATTTTGCACAGCACTTGGCACTTAAGGAAGCCCCAGACCGAGGAGCAGTGGATATCACCATGGAGCTGCATGTGCAGTTTGTGAGTAGAGAAACATGAGGCAGTGTGACTGCTGTATGAACTGACTTTGATTTCTTTGCTGCTTTAATTCTGCACAGCATGTAGCACCTTAAAACTTCTGTAAGAAGTAGCAAACAGGAAAAGAAGAGACTGGCAGAGAATCTGCATTGATGGTCCCGGTGGTGGGGGGGTCTAAAAGCTGCTGCACTGAAGAAAAAAAAAAACCTTAAAAAATAAAACGCACTTTATTTTGGGTATGAAATAAGACTGTTCTGAAGCAGCATCAGGATTGTAAATGAAATTATGCTGTAGCGCAGTATCAGAAAGCCTGATTTGTACAAGATTGAAAGTGAAAACTTGGGTTTTGGTATGAAATAAAACACAAAGAACATACAAACCAGCGTTGGATTCAGTACCTGATTAACAATGGTGACGATGGCGCTGCGGCACCAGGCTCACACTTGGAAGGGGGCCCAGGGGCAGCTGCAAGGGACGCCGTCATCACTGCATCACTAAGTCTATCAGTCAGACTCAGCCAGTCATCATGTCACACACTGACATCATGTGCCTGTGTGCATGTGATGCACGCCCGCCAACGAATCCACTTGGCAGCTGCACACTGAGCTGAGTTGAGCTGAGCAGGTGTAGACTATAGTTGAGAGAGCGTGGTAAAACCACGCGAAAAAGAATATCCAGCCCTGCTAATTGAGGGACTTAACTTCATCACTTGGTCAGTCATTATCAGCCATGTCACTGATATGCCTGTGCACAGGGCACCGTGCGCACAGCGCACGCCGACGAAGCCACCCTGCAGCCAGCTGAGCAGGTGTAGGGAATAAGAGCGAGTGTGTGGGTAATCAGTAAACCCCAGCCAGCCCAGTGGCGCTGAGGGCTGAGGCACGGGGACGCCACACCTCGCACCACACCAGCGACCTGTGTTCGGGAACAAGCGTGGGACACTGAGGGTTGGCAGGGAGGAGCTGGATTGAGCATCCGATGGACTGCTCTCCGTCTCTGAGGAGGGGGGGCGCCTTGCGGTCGGCGCACGTCTGACCCCTGGTGGAGGCTGGGGCTCAATGAAGCACTGCCGCCAGAAAAAGGGGGCGGGAGCATGGCAGATGCCTGGCGGGGACGCATGTTGGTGCGTGTGTGTGCCTGCCGCTGGCATCATTGCACGCTACACTCTTACAAAGGGAGAAAATGGAAAAGACCCTGGTGGCTGGTCATTGCGGCTTGATGGCTGTCCCCTGGTGCTTCGTCTCCCGAGGTAACACCCTAAACTGGATCCTAATGGGCGGATGAGTAGGGGGTTCCCCGTTGCCCTACCATGGGGGTAAGCTGTGGGGGTTACAAGGGTGAGGGCCTGAAGGAGTGGAGGCCAAGAATGGCAGCTGGATGAGGGGCCAACCAGGGCCAGGGGAGGGAGAAAAGAAATAACGAAAAAAAAAAAAACAGTAAACACCAACCAAAGAATTGCCTCAGTGAAAAGAGGGACTTTTACCTGCCAGAAGTTTGATGCAGAGTTAGGTTTATTCTGGAGGTAGGAAGCGAAAAAAAAAAAATAATAAAATACAAAAATCTAACTTTATTACATTCAGAGGCACCAGAAACATTGGGGGTAGCAGTGAATAGTAAATTGGTTGTGGGGCAGGGTGTTGATTTGTTGATTATGTACAATATTCCTTTGAGTAACACTGGGGATATACAGTATTAAAGGAGCACAGCTCAGTTTTACATCTTTGTTACAGAACCTAATGAGGCTGTTAACATTCCTTTTCTAGGGGGAGAGAGCAGCCTTGTGATTTCCCTCACAGAGTATAGATGTATTTATTTATTTGCGTTTGGTATCCGGGTTAAGTGCACTAGGAATAGCAGTACCTATTTTCAGGCATGACCCGGGAGGGTACAAGGATTACAAATGAAAACAAAATAGTTTTTAGAGTACAACAATAGGTGGAAAACAGCAGGTACAGGTCCAGTACAGTTTTCAACAAAAGTACAGTGTATACAAATCAACAATAGATAACAAGAAATAATATAAAAGCAACGAAATAGCAATTGCAGGTTCACCCATTTTTAGGGATACAAAATGGGAGAGATGGCTAACGAGGTACAACGTACAGTTCAAATTGGAGACGAGTTAGAAACACACATGATCAGCTTGAGCAAAACCAAAGGATTAGAGGTCCAAGGGGGGTAGTGGAGTGACAGTTCCGGGGAAAACCAGGCAGAGAACAGGGGAGTATATACTATGCTTAGGACAGGGGACAGAAAAGTAAGGGAGAAAGGGGGACACGAGAGAGAAGGCGGGAGGGTGGGAAGGTGAGGACATGAAAAGGGTAATGGAAGACAGGGGTCAGGTAGAAAAGAGAGGTGGGGAGCAAAGGCAGTAGAAGGTGGCGATGAGGCAGCCAGGGGGTGGGGGATAGGAGGGTCTACGGAGAATGAAAACAGGCACATAGGGTTGAGCCAGTAGATGGTCACGGTGCATCCTCTTGAAGCAGGCATGGGTCGGAGTGAGACGAATTGCTTGGAAAAGAGAGTTCCAATACTTTGGTGCTGCATGCGGAAAGCCCACGTTCCCATTGCAGTTTTGCATCTAGGAATGTGGAGAGGTGCTTGGTCAGTGGATTGAAGCCCATAGAAAATGGCTTGTACATTCAGCATAGAAGCTAGGGAGTGGGGAAGTCCTGATCTGAGAGACTGGAGATGATGGACTATGGGGAGGGCCATTTTAGGTCGGCATAGAGCTGACAGTGGTGCTTGAAGCGAGGGGATGCAGAGGCATATCTGCACATATTATTATAGATTGTAGCAGTGGAACATTGTAGGGAGAGTGAAACTGAGACTGAGAATGAGAATGGAAGGAATGGGTAATTGAGTCAATAGGACATTGTGTAGGGGGCTTGGGTTCAAATCTCAGCACTGGTGACAAGTGAAATGAGTTTCCTGTTCTGAAGTCACCTCTCAGTGGACCAGAATCCATGTCTTAAACAGCATGCACTGAAAATGACATGTTACGGGCAGAGTGGGGCATAAAAGGCGCTCTGGACTGAAGGACTGTAGAGCCTGAGTTACTCTTACACTAAGAGAAATGAGGATCTGTGCAGCTGTGTCTAGAAGGTAATAAAGTCTAGTGGTTAGAGCACAGAACTGTAAAACAGGAGGGCACAGGTTTGAATACTTACTCTGTTATGCATTGAATCTGAGATGGTATATTCCTTAGACTTTGTGAGTTTAATAGAAACTTTGCTGCAGCAAAGGCACATCGAAAATGAATTAGGGTCTCTAATTGATATGACAAATATATTGTTATATCATATTGTTATATATTGTCACATATTACATTGTTAAATTTTGCTGATTCAGAAAATAGTTAAATGGGCTATTTCTATCTTATCTGTATAAAGGGAATTTGGGAAACCTAGAAAATAAATAGAACACATGAAAATGGGAGCCCACAAAACTTTTGGCACCAGGCCCACAAAAGATTAAGCCGGCCCTGGTTGGATTCACTGATTTACAAGTAGCGTAAGCAACCCCTACTTGATCTATGACCGTCTTGCAAGAAAACCAACTGCAGCCTGGCCTGGAGGTGCTGGGGTAGCGTGTTGCTTAACCACATACAGTCGGTTCCTTGGTTCACACTGTAAATCCAGCTGTCTGCCTTGGATCAGAGGAGTTTTGAAATGCTACGGAGGTTGCTTTCGCAAACTCCAGGGGAATAGTGCTGCATCATCACTTTGCAGCAACAGCTCTTCAAGCACGTAATGGGAGTTTTATCAGAAATTGGGGCACACTCTGTCAACTAGTGCAGCCAAAACCGAGTCTTGTATTTTTGTTGTGTTCTTCTAGTCCAATATTGACACCCATGCGTTTCACCTTTATGGTTTCTTCATGGGATTATAATTTTGCTACTAAAATGATAATGTTGGTGTCCTTAGAAACATTATTAAATGACTAATTTCATTTTAGTAAATTATTTTTGTAGCAAATAAATCATCTTCTGAAGAATCCATGAAGGTGAAACGTCAGGGTGTTCCTGTTGCTGGAATAGAAGAACACAAGCAAAATACAACAAGACTTTTGGTTTTTAGTACACTTGCAATACAATGTCCCCACCCCCATTCTGAGAAAAACTTGGACATCATTATTGGGATTAGTCCACATAACTCAGTAGTGATATAGTTTGCTGTTTCCTGCAACAACTTTGGACTTGGCAGGAAATGGGAGTTGACTGGTGCCCCTGAATGTCTCAGCAACATTTAACCCCCCAACAAAGGCTGTGTGACAATGAGCCTGTTTAGGGAGGGTTGGGAGGAAAATGGAATTACCTTAGCCAGCCATAGGGTGATGGCTTCTGTACTTTTGAGCCTCACTTGCTTGCAGGCAGAGGTTGAGTATTCGCAGTAGTCTGGCATGTTTTATTTATTTTTTGTTGACCGGGTAAGTGCGCTAGACAAATTCTGCCTATTTTCAGGCATGACCCGGGGGAGAGGGATACAGATGAATGCCAACTGACTTTGAACAAGATTAAGCTGTTGGTGGTATTTTAGTGAATGGGGGGAAGTTTGGCCAGGGCACCGGGGAAATCCCCTACTCTTTTTGAGAAGTGCCATGGGATCTTTTAACATCCACCTGAACTACCACTAGAACAGGCAGATGGGACCTCGGCTTAGCGTCTCATCCAGAAGACGGCACCTCAGGAGTGCAGCACCCTTATGCTGCACTGCGTGTCCAGTACTGGGATATTAACCCAAGTGCTCGGTGTGGGCTAGAACCCACAGCTCTCTGATCTCCTGGCCTCAGAGGCGAGTGTGCTACCCACTGAGCCACTGACACTGCCTTTTGTCTGGGAAGTTGCTGGGGAGGCAAGCTTCTGGGGGATTGCTGAACTAAGCATGCAGGATATACACAGTATGGAAAAAAGGACAAAAGCGCATCACAGCAATACTTAGATGGTGTACATCATATATTTTTTTTCCATACAGCTTTTTTCCCATGGGACAGCTCCAGCGGGCTATCAGCCCTGTCCCTATCACTCCCATCCGGCACCCAACCCCCCCTACATTCCTCCATGGATTGCCTCCTCGTGGTGGGGCAGGAAGAGGAGGGCCGTCCTCCCCCCACCTGGAGACTCTCATCCAGAATTGAGATGGTGATCAGGTGATGATGCATGAATGGAACAGGAGGCAGGGCTTCATGAAGCCTGTGCCTTTCCATTTTCTCCCTTTACCCCTTACAGCAACAGAAACATAGAAACATAGACTTTGACGGCAGATAAGGACTGCTTGGCCCACCTAGTCTGCCCATTTCCCTACCTAGAGGATAAGCTGCAGCTAACCAACAGCCTATTTCTTCCTACCCCCCCCACAAAAATTGCCTTATGTCTGTCCCATGCATTCTTGAATTCTCCCACAGTTTTAGACCCCACAACCTCCTCAGGAAGGCTGTTCCATGCGTCCACCACCCTCTCTGTGAAAAAATACTTCCTCACAGTCCCCTGAGCCGTCCCCCCTCTATCTTCAAATTGTGTTCCCTTGTTCTTGCACATCTCTTTTTCTGAAATATGGTACCCTCTTGGACTTTGTTGAGTCCACTGAGGTACTTAAACATTTCTGTCATGTCCCCCCCTTCCTCCTTTCCTCAAGGGTATACATATTAAGCTCCTTTAGCCTCTCCTCGTATGGCTTCTCCTGCAGACCCTGCACCATTTTTGTTGCCCTCCTCTGAACTGCCTCCATCCTGTCAATGTCCTTGCGGAGATGGGGTCTCCAGAACTGGATGCAGTACTCCAGATGGGGTCTCACCAACTGTCTGTACAGGGGGATAACAACTTCCTGTTTTCTGCTGGTGATGCCTCTCCCTTCACATCCCAGTATCCCCCAGCCCTCCCTACTGCCTTCTCACATTGCTTGCCAACCTTAAGGTCATCTGATGATTATCCCCAGGTCCCTTTCCATTTTGTTGTTGTTACTACCTCTCCCCAATTGTAATCTTCCCTGGGTTTTGTTTCCCAGGTGCATTACTTTGCACTTCTTTGCATTGAATCCAAGTTGCCATACTTCTGACCATTCCTCCAACCTTGCCAAGTCCCTTCTCATCCTTTCCACGCCTCCTTGTGTATCAACCCTGTTGCAGATCTTTGTGTCGTCTGCAAAGAGGCATACTTTTCCTTCCAGTCCCTCTGCAATGTCACTTATAAAGACATTAAAAAGGACTGGACCCAGTACTGAACCTTGCGGTACCCCACTAGTAACCCCTCTTTCTTCAGAGTGGACTCAATTTACAGTTACCTTCTGTGTCCTGTTTAGCCAATGTTTTACCCAGGCTACCACCCTGGGACCCACTCCAAGGCTGGTTAATTTGATTACTAATCTTTTGTGTGGGACTGTGTCAAATGCCTTGCTAAAGTCCAGGTAGGCCATGTCCACAGCCCCTCCCTGGTCTACTACTTTGGTCACCCAGTCAAAGAAATCCATTAGATTCATCTGACATGACCTCCCGCTATGAACCCATGCTGCCTGGCTCCTGTGCTCCACTGGCCTCTAGGTACCAACAATTTCTTTCCTTCAGAAGTGATTCCATCACTTTCCTACCACTGAGGTCAAACTGACAGGTCTGTAGTTTCCTGCCTCTGTCTTGCTCCCACTTTTTGTGAAGGGAATCACATCAGCCTTCTTCAAGTCCTCAGGTACCACACCATCCTCCCATGATTTGTTATAAAGGGTAGTCAGTGGTGTCACTAGTTCTCTGCTCAGTTCTTTTAGAATTCTGGGGTGAATTCCATCTGGCCCATTGCTTTGTCCACCTTCAGTTTTAGGAGTTTTTCAGAACCCTTTCTTCTGTGAAAGGACTGGGATCGACCCACCCCCCTCCAGAGTGCTTCTGTTATTTGAATTAGGCACCTCCCCCACTTCCTCTTTTGTGAATACTGAACAGAAGTATTCATTCAGTATCCCTGCTTTTTCACTGTCACTCTCTGCCCACCCACCATCCATTCTATTCAACCTCACTATCCTTCCCTTTGTCTTTCTATGCTCCCTGATATACCTGTAAAAGGTTTTATCCCCCTTCTTAACCGAGTTGGCTATCTTTTCCTCAGTTTGTGCCTTTGCTATTCTGACTACCCTCCCTGCTTCCTTCTGCCTTAACTGGTACAGTTCTCTGTCCTGCTCCTTCTGTGTTTCCTTATACTTCCTAAATGCTATCTTTTTCTCCCTAACCTTCACCGCCACTTCTTTTGAGAACCATAGTGGATTTTTCTTTCATTTTGATTTGTTTATTTGCTTCACACAAAGGCTTGTTGCCTCTGTGATGGCAGTTTTGATATTTCCCCATTGTTGCTCCACCCCTCCTTCTAGCCTGTTTGCTAGTGCTTTTCTAAGGCACTCTCCCATCTTGCCAAAGTCAGCCCTCCTGAAGTCCAGAACCCTCACTTTTGTTTGGCTTGACTCTGTAGCTGAGTTTATCATGAACCACACTGTTTGGTGGTCACTTGTTCCCAAATGGCTACCCACTTCTAGATCTGAGATCCTCTCACTGTCCTCATTTGAGAGTACGAGGTCTAAGATTGCTCCCTCATGAGTAGGTTCCAAAACTAGCTGTCTGAGGCATGCCACCTGAAGGGCATCAAGAATGGCCCTGCTTTTGGATGTGGCTGCAGCAAAGGTGCTCCAGTTAACATCTGGCATATTAAGGTCCCCCATCAACAGTATCTCCCCTTTCACTGCCATCTTAAGTATGCCTTCTGTCATATCCTTGTCCATTCCCTCTCCCTGACATGGGGGTCTGTATACAACCCTGTGCAGATTGTGGTGCCATTTCCAGTCTCTAAGGTGACCCACAGTGCCTCCCCTCCTCCCTGTTTACTCTTTTGTTCAGTTGCTTTTATCCCTTCCCTTACATAGAGAGCTACTCTTCCCCCCTCCTCTGCCCTCCCTGTCTCTCCTGTAGATTGTGTACACTGGTATGTTAACATCCCAGTCATGGTTCTCTGTGTACCATGTTTTTGTGAATGCTATGATATCCAGGCATCCCTTTTCCATCAAGGCCACCAGTTCAGGGAGCTTGTTGCCCAGACTATGGGCGTTTGTACTCATTACCCTCCATTTCTTGATGGCCTTACCCCTTTTTGCCCCATCTCTGTCCTTATTGCGTTTGTCACTTTCTCCATTTACTCCAGCGCTTCTCCCTATTGACATCTCTGTGTTGGTGTCTACCTCACTTAGTACCCTGATTTTTTTGGGGGGGGCTAGGATTTCCCTGCTCTTTTCCAGTGCCTCCCCCCTTGGCTAGTTTAAATGCTTGCCAATGAAGTATTTAAACCTATCACCTAGGATCCTGGGTCCCCTCCTGGACAGATGCAGACCATCACGCCAGTATAGGTCTGTATCCTCCAGGTGGACCCCCAGTCCCCAATGAAGCCAAATCCCTGAGTTCTGCACCAGTTTTTCAACCACTGATTGAATCCCATGGTGTGGACCCTAGCCTCATCCGCTGCATAGACAGGCAGCACCTCCGAGAAGGTTACCGTGGTGTGCTATTTGTCTAAGGCCCTCCTCATCTCCACAAATGCTTCTTGCACTGCTCTGATCCCTTTCTTAGCCAGGTCATTTGTCCCTAGGTGGACAATGACATCCAGCTCCCTCCCCTGTGCAGCTGCTCCTGTGATCCTGAGGATTCGCTCCCTGTCCCTCCAAGCCATGGCGCCAGGCAGGCACCTTACCTCCCTCTCCCCTTCCTCCCCCAGTTCTACCTTCCTAACAATGGAGTCCCCCCCAGGAGTTGTTTTCTTCCCCTGTGGGGTCCCATGCCACCCTCCTGTGGGTCTCCTTTGTGGAGGTTCCCAGCATCCTCCTTGGTCTCCACTGTGGGTGCCTCCATAGAGGAACCACACTTTCCAGAACGGCATAGAAATGTGGAGGTACAACTGAGGGGCTGCACCTCTGTTCCACCACCTAACCTCCCTGAGCCCACTGTGGTCCGACCACTCCTCTTTCTTGGCAACCTCTGAGGCAATGGCAGTGATCCTGGTGGTCCTTGGGTGAGGAGGAGGTCCCACAAATCCTGGCCAACTCAGCTTGGAGATGAGCAACCTCCTCCCTTAGCCCAGAGAGGTGCCTGCAAATGGGACAGCACTGCATCCTCTAGAGCGTCTCCCGGAAGACTGCTGCTCCACAGCCACTGCACTGCACCACTCCCATCATGTCTTTTTCTGGCCCCTAACTGTTGTTTGGAGTACCTCTTACCTCTGTTTGTTTATTTTCTTTTTTTTCTTCCCTACTTTCCCTACTTATTTACTGCCTCTGTGCCCTTTTAGCTCCTGATCTTCCTGTTCTGAGACAAAAGTTCCTATCTTTCTCAGTGTGTCCTTACTTGCTCAGAGTCAGACCTCCAGCAGCTAGGGGGGGCGAGAGCTATCTTGCCCTTCTAGGATGGTGAGTCTTAGGTGGCTCTGTGATCACTCACTTCCTGCTCCCAAACAGGAAGTTCCAGTTGTCAGTTAAGTCCTGTGCCTATAAAAGTAGAACTGGTTTGGGGGAGGAAGAGGGCAATATAGTTCAGTAGAGAAGTTTTAGTTATCCAGTAGCTCCTTCCTCCTGGCGTTCTGTCTGTTCTCTGGCTAAAAGCTATCTAGAGCAGTGCTTAAATCTGGTTTTAACCTGGCTCCTTCTAGCTAAGCCACTCCCCCTACTTTGCAAATCTTTCTACACTTAGTTAATTTCCCAAATAACAATTCCCTTCTGACACCTGTGACAAGCCCCTAGATAAGTACACAGATAACAGATAACAATTTACTTCAACTACCTCTGACAAGCACTCTTTTTTTTTTTACCCTAAATTGAAGGTCCCAGTACAAGAGTTCTAGTTCTTAGTCCCAGTAGAGAAGTTTTAGTTATACCAGTAGCTCCTTCCTCCTGGTGTTCTGTCTGTTCTCTGCACAGCATATAAGTGTGTATGTGTGGAGTTATGTGCATGCTACAGACCCACGTCCTCTCCCTTTCGGTGCTCAGACTGTGACGCTGCCACCCGGTCTTTACCAGATGTCAGCCAAGGAGCGAGATGCCATCCCTCTCTATCTTTGGGAGAGGCGAGCAGTCCATCCAGACTCTGAATACTCTCCTCCCTTGCCAACCCCCGATGCCCTGAGCTTGTTCCCGAACTCAGTCACCAGCATGGTGGGAGGTGGAGATACATACGCCTAGCCTCTGTGCCACTGGGGGGCGTGTACATCATATTACATGTGCTTCCTGGCAGGCATAATTTCCACACACTCACCGAGATTCTTTGTGAAGTTTTACAAACTTTCATAATTGGTGGTCATGTTCATGACATCCCTAGCTGGTTTCCATTTGTTAATGTGCACATACTTTATGTGACATGTTTATTGCACATTTCGCCATTGAGAATGTTGTGACAGCCATAGTATGAAAGTCTGTCTCACATGCTTTTGAGCTCTTCTGTGCAGTGTGTGGAGTGTCATGTAGCACTGAAATGTGATCCCCAAGAATCTATAGCTTATAGAACACTTATTTATCTGAAAGTCAGTTTATTTTTTGCAAAAGAACTCCTCATTAAAATGCTCTTATTAAACTATATTTGTTTTAAAAATTCAACAGAGACATCTGTTGGCTTAAAAAAATACATACTGTGGCTCGATATTCAGAATCCTGCATGCGTCCAAAAATGGACACATTTAGAAATTCTGCCTGTGTCAAATTTCAGCACGTGTAGAATTCAGTAAATGGGTCTAGTACTTATGTCCAAAATCGAGATCTGGACATGTACTGAAAAACAGACCCAAACTTTCAAAAAGTGACATACTTTTGAAAATAACCCCAAGTTACTTGAGCAAGGCTTGGGAAGCTCTGGGATGGACACAACAGGAATACATCAGTGAGATTCGTTACCGCAACAAATTAAGAAAATCTGACCCTGGGTTTTTATCTGGAACACTAATGTGTGTCTACATCAGTTGGATCAAATATGTCAACACACTTAATTTTGAGTCTGCTAAAGCTCCATGTATCTTGAAAACAGCCTGCTATGGATGCTGGGGTTAGAAGATCCAAAGATAACTAGGAAATTAACCCTTCAAATCGTATAAATTGGTTGTAAATTTCCCCAGAATGCCAAAGAAAGTTTTCACCAGCTTGAGAAATTGAGGGTGCCCAATTCTGCAATTGGCTCAGGTCAGGCTGCTTGAGGGTTTTACCTCCAAGACCTTGAAACAGGGGGACTGTGCAAATTATTTGTTTAAACAGGCTGGACCTAGGTTGCACTTTTTACTAATGTTACAGAATAAAAATACACAAGGGATTTGGTAAGCGTATATACCATGATGGCAAGACTGATAGTGGAATATACCTGCCAGTTTTAGCACACGGATTGTCCAAATCAGAAATCAAAATGATTGAAGCTCCACCTCTAAAAGGACATAAAGAATAATATGGGTAATTTCTTATGGTGGCTTGGAAGAAAAAAAAGATTTCAGTCTGTAACTGTGAGGCAAAATCAAGTGTGCTATACCCTCTTTGTGCAAATTAAAGATTCTGCCCACAACTTCCCATCTCTTCCCACCTGAAAGATTGGTTATAATCTGCGAAATAAGTTTACATATTTTCAAAGTGGATGTATGAAAATGTAACCGTTACATACCATGGTGTTGAATTGTTTTTTTGGAATCGTTTATAATCTTAAGTACAGGTATTTGTAGTCATGATTTGATATACCCTTTCATCTTAAGCTCCATAGTTACCACCTGTCTGTGCGCCATGTATTTGTTAAGTGCAAGACCAAATTTACAAATTGATGTGCGTTAATTCTAATGGTATTTCTATATATTTATTGCAGCAATTATCTAGCTAATGTGTGTTTAATGTGAAAACTTTAGTGGTTTTTGTCAAATCAACGTTAATGAAAAAAAAAAAAAACACTAGGGAAATTTCAAATCCTGCTCTGGTCAGTTTAGCTCAATATCCGTTAAAGGTAAAAGAATGTGGTACTACAAAATGTGGGCATACTCTGGTTACTTTACTGGTGTAGCTTATTTAAAATACTGTATAAATATTTTTCAAACATTTAATGAATTAGTGTTAGTCTGAGTTATATAATTTATTTTGAATTTTTTTATTGCAGATTCACATAATAGATTTTGATGATGAAAATAATATTATTAATAAAATGTTGTTCTTCACCAAGTCGGAGTAATCTGGCAAATCAGTGCCAGTCCTGCAGACAAGGGTGTACTGGCAACCTGTTACAACAGAAGTAAGTGTTTTATAATTGCTATGTAGTAATGCTGCAGTCTATTTTTTTTAATGTTTGTGCATTTGGTATATAATCTGCTGCCTTTATTAATTTTTTATTTATTTATGCTTTTTCACACTACCCGCTGCCTTTACCTCAGCCTGGGTCATGACCCCCACCGCTCCCACCCCCACATTAGTCGCTACTCCTTGATACCCCCGGCTTACCGCACCAGAGCGGGGTTGCGGCATGGGCTCCAAGTGCTGCAAACTACGGGATAGGTCAGGGAGTCGGCCCGGGAGCTCATCGGAGCGGAGGGGCAGGCTTCATCCAGGCATCAGGCAGCAGTATTTTTTTTCCCCTGTTTTTCCTGGAGGCAGGGATGTGCAGTGACGTCCAGTGTCCGCCCCACCTCCCTGAATGTTCTGGTGCTGGTTGCTGCGGTACCCCAGGCCTCTGCCAGGGGTCTGTCAAGCACAGGTCACACTCCCCTCCCTCCCCCCTGGAGAAGGAGAGCAGTCCTTAGGATGCTCCATCCTTCTCCCCCCAGCTGGCCCTTCAATGACCCGGGTCCATTCTGAACCGGGTGCCGGGCGTCATGGAATGAAATCAAGCCGCTGTGAACAGGCCAGCAATCTGCTGCCTTTAATTTGACGCTTCATTTCCTGTATGCATAGATATTTATTGGGATTTCACTTTAAAGTAGTTTGTGATACTCTGTATGAAAGGTATTGTATAAATATAAAATTGTATTGTACACATACACGTGAAGAAGGCAGAAGAGGTGTTGCTCTATGTGCAAGTATGCAGCCTGTGGACGTTCAGAAACATTAACTAGCTTTGAAAAAAGACAAGACATGAAACAACGAATCAAAACATTGCTTCTATATTTCTGAAAAAAATATTTCTTCAAACCAATTTTAAAACACTGTGTCGATTCCCTTGGCCTTAAAACATTTCATGGAAATGAAAACTGTAATAATGATATAGTTCAAAGGCCAGTGCTGCTCTAAGATCATATTTGGTGTTAAATATCTGGGTCTGAATCTCAGTTGCTAGGTGTGGAGTCACAAAACAGGGTGCGAGTTGCATCGCCATTGGGACTGCACACCTAGCAGCTATCTGCAGAAGTCTGACTTAGGTGCCAGGAGAGCAGTTCCCCCAGGTGACTAAGTCTGAATGCAAATTATGTGCTCCGGATGCTAGTGTACATAAAAATAGTCTGCAGACAACAACACCTGACTAAAAACATCCATGCATTTCTGTGGATGTTATGCCTAAATTGTTCCCCACCCTTTAACTTGTACTTTAAGTCCCTCTTGTGGGGCAAAGTATTGCATTGTTATCCTTGGCCTCATCTGGCTTTCTGGTCATCCAATGCCTTCCCCACTGTCCACCCCAAAAGCAATACCTGGTGTCCAGTGCATCCCTCCCAGCCCTGTTCCCGCACTTGTCTTGTTCAATGTCATGGACATTTGCCAGTCTTCCTCCCCAGTTGACTGACTCGGTGTGAGTCATGCTTTATTGACACCCTACCTTCTGCCTGTAAGAGTTCTACGCGACCGATGGTTGCTATGTTTTATTGATGACACTGTGTGCCATTTTCATAGCCACCCTGCACCCATCCTGTATGGTTGCAGAGGGTTAATGACCCTAGTCTGCGACACTCTATGGGGTATCTCAGAGGGTAAGCCCAGTCAAGGGACTGGCACTAAATTGTTGGTGCATCAATTTTGGGACAGTCTATCGTGACTTTACACGAGAAAGGGTCCTGAAGGAACTGGAAGTAATAAGAGCTGATAAAGCAATGGGGCCAGATGGGGTGCACCCCAGGGTCCTTAAAGAACTAAGAGAGGTGGTGGCTGAACCTCTGGCTATCCTGTTCAGCCAATCACTGGAAACAGGGGAGGTACCCAAAGACTGAGGACAGCAGATGTAGTCCCCTTATACAAAAGTGGGAACAAAGAGGAAGCAGGGAACTACAGACCAGTCAGCCTCACCTCGGTAGTGGGAAAGATCATGGAAGCACTACTGAAGGAGAGATTGGTGGAACATCTGGTTGTCAATGGACTACAGGACCCAAGGCAGCATGGTTTCACCAGGGGAGGTCATGTCAGACCAACCTCATTGAATTTTGACTGGGTGACTAGGAGGTGGATCAGGGAGGGCAGTGGACATGGCCTATCTGGACTTCAGCAAGGCCTTTGACACTGTGCCACATAGAAGACTATTACACAAACTGGGGAATATGGGTGTGGGCAGGACAGTAGTGTGGTGGGTAGGTAACTGGCTGGGTGGCAGGACACAGAGGGTGGTGGTAAATGGCTGTCACTCCACAGAGGGAAGAGTGACCAGTGGGGTACCACAGGGATCAGTGCTGGGACGGTCCTATTCAACATCTTCATCAGTGACATTGTACAGGATATAGAAGGCAGAATTTCACTGTTCGCTGATGACACAAAGCTCTGTAACAGAGTAGACACACCAGAGGGTGTAGACAGAATGAGAAGGACCTGCAGAAACTTGAAGAATGGTCAAGGTTTGGCAGTTGAAATTCAATGCAAAGAAGTGCAAGATAATGCATATGGGGTACAAAACCCTGGCACAATATATCAGTTGGGGGTGAGGATAGCATGCACCAAGCAGGAAAGGGATCTTGGGTTGTCATCTCTGATGACCTCAAGGTAGGAAACAGTGTGACAAGGCATCAGGTAAAGCAAAATAGGATGCTGGGATGTATGAGGCAGGGCATCACCAGCAGGAAAAGGGAGGTCATAATTCAGCTATACAAGACACTAGTGAGGCCCCACCTGGAGCACAGTGTACAGTTCTGGAGACCATACCTACGTAAGGACATAGACAGGGTAGAGAAGGTTCAGAGGAGGGCAACAAAGATGGTGCATGGGTTGCATCACAAGTCCCATGAAGACAGGTTGAAGGAACTGAACATGTACTCCCTGGAGGAGAGGAGGGAGGATATGATGAGAGACATACAAGTATCTTACAGGGAGGAACAGGGTGCAGGAAAACACTATTTTTAGCGAAAAAGATGTTTCAGGACTAGAGGGCATGGGATGAAGTTGGAGGGAGGACGATTCAGAGGAAACATGAGAAAGAATTTCTTCACAGAACGGTGGTGGACAAGTGGAACACCCTGCCAGAGGAAGTGGTGGGGCTGAAACAATCACGGATTTAAGAATGCATGGGATAGACATAAAGGAATTCTAGAGGTCAGGGGTAAGGGGAAATAGACTACTAGGAAAACAAACTGAACTTACAAGCTCAAATGGGCAGACTAGGTGGGCCATAGGCCCTTATCTGCCGACACTGTCTATGTATCTATGTATCTATGTATCTATGTGACAGATAATCAGGCCTCTAGAACTGAAATTCTCTCCCAAAAAAGAATTGTCTTGGTCCTCTGTTATATGATAGGTAGTTTGTCCAGGTATTGGATCAGCTGTCAGTCAGTTATCTGTGTTAAACTTTTCTGCATTCTGCTATATTATTATTTTTTTTTATTTACATTTTTATTTGGCATGAGGGTCATTTTCATGCATTTAAAGAAGTTGTACATAGTTAGGTTATTTAGTAGACAATCATACAGTAGAATCTATTAATATACATCTCCAGGTAAATCTGTTAAGACAGATTTCATTGAGCAGTGCAAGTCACCCCAGAGTCCTCTGTAGGAGTCAATAAGCAGCATCCGGTTAGGTAAAGTACAGTTATATGCATATTTTTTCTGTTCAGTGTTAATTTAACCTTTTCCAGCCAGATGTATCTATGTATCTTAGTTTAGTTTAATTTATTGTTCTAGGAATTACTACCTTTGAGCCAGAGGCTCTTTTACAAAGGTTCCACATCAATTAGGTACAGTACAAAAGGTTACATAGATAACACAACAATTTGTGTTGTGTCAAGAGCAAGAAAACATATACAAATACATATCAAATCATTTGTGCAAAAGGACATGAGATATCAATAATCACATTATTATTACAAGAAAGAGGTCATGTCAGATTAGGAGAAACAAAATGATTTGGGGCTTGGGGGACAGGACCTATGAAGAGAGGCTCGAAGAGCTAAATATGTACACATTGGAAGAGAGAAGGGACCGGGGGGACATGATAGAGGTCTTCAGGTACATGAAGAGGGTAAATAGGGGAGGAACAGTCAGGGTGCTTCGAAGGAAGGAGGAAGGGGCCACTAGAGGGCATGGGTGGAAGCTGGAGGGGGGAAGATTCAGGGGAGAAAGGAGGAGGTGCTACTTCACTGAGAGGGTGGTGGAGCCATGGAATGCACTACCTAGGGGCTGGTGGAGGCAGAGACAGTGGAGGGGTTCAAGAGGTGGGACAGGTACAGGAAGGGTTCTGGAAGCAAAATCCAATGCAGCAAGAATATCCGGAACTGGGAAGGGAGAAGCCAGAGAAGGTGAGGGGGACAGCAAGGTCAGCACCCAGGGTGGGGGCTGACCAAACGAGCAGACACGAAAGACTGTTAGGCCTATTCTGCTGGCATTTTAGTATGTTAGTAAATAGGGAAAAAGTCCAGAACAGAGAGGGTAAGTGAAAGGTGTGGGGAGCAGACAATAGCAGGAGAAAAGGTTTCCCAAACATGTCTTTATCAAATAACGGAACAGGGTGGGTAGTGAGAAAATAGGAGGTTTAATCAGGGCAGTCACAGGAGCTGGAGGTGGCAAGGTGAGAGAACAGCTTTGATTTGAAAATACTTAGAGAGGTGGAGGCAGTAATATGACTGCTGAGGGCATTTAGCCAGCTGGGGGCATGATAGGCAAATGATCTTTGTCCCTGAGAAGTCCGGCATTAGGGGACTTGGAGAGGCTGGTGTTCTGATCCTCTGGTAAAATGGTGCTAGCGCTCGGGCATAACAGGTCTTGGATACAGGGTGGAGTGAGGCCCGAGTGGATTTTTGCCATCAGGCAGGTAAGGTACTTTATCCGGGTTTGAGAGTTGCAACCAACCTGAGTCAGCATAGAGTTCACATGTGGGTACGTCGATGTGCACCAGTGAGCAAGCCGACAGGCCTTATTTAGGGATGTTGTAATGCGACCAGTGCTGTAGTAGTGGCAGATCCGTATATAACTAAGCCATAGTCAATGACTGAGATGACAGAGGATTGGATGGCAATCCTCAGTGCAGAATGGGTAAGGAGCTGTCGGTTCTGATACAGAATCCCAATTCGTTGATTAATAGTTTTTGCTGTACTATCAATGTGACTTGCAAAGGTTAGGCCTTGATCAAAGTTGATTCCAAGATATTTGAAAATTGGCACTTGTTCAAGGGTATTTCCCAGGTATGTATTAATGGTGAATGGGACTTGCCGTTTCTTGTTTTGCGGGTTAGAGAAGAGCATGGATTTAGTTTTTTTGTGGTTTAGAACCAGCTTATGTTCAAGGAACCACATCTCAACTTTGGAAAAAGCATGCTGAAGGTTGAGGCGTAAGAGGTTCGGATCTTTATGAGTGGCAAGAATCACGGCATCGTCGGCATAGAGGATTATTTGTTCAGGGCAGGATTTGGGGAGGGAGTTTAGGAAAAAGCTGAAAAGGAGGGAGCCCAGGATGGATCCCTGGGGAACTCCTGAGCGAACCGGTTTTGAGTCTGAGAGAACTCCGCTACTTTTACAGATTGAGAGCGCTGAGCAAGGTAATTTTTTACCCAGTCACCAGGACCCTGTGAGAGCCCTAGGGATAGTAGTTGTTTGATAAGTAGGCCATGGTGTACTGTATCAAATGCCTTGGTTAAGTCAATGTAGACTGCTCCAGTTAGGTTTCCTTTGTCCATGGCATTGTGGATTGCTCCTGAGAATTCAAGTAGGGCATCTTCAGGGAACAAAGTCAGGGTAGTTGGTCAATTGATACATGACCAACTTTTGCTACTTGGTGTCAAAGGCTTCTGTTCTATCCCCCAGTCTGGCCACCATCCTCTCCAGCCCATATATTTCCCTCACCAAGTTATGCCACGCCCCTTTAGTGGGTGGTTTTTCCATGCCCCAGAGTCTGGTTATCACCTTTTTAGCTGCCAATAGTAGTAATGTGGTTTGTAGATAAGTGAATTTGTCAACTTTTAATCCATAAGGTATTATGGCAGTCAAAACATAGATGGGCGTAAAGAGGTCTGGGGTGTCATAAATCGCTACCAGCTCCTGAGTAACCTCCTGCCAATAAGATCTGAGCAAACTATACTCCCATAGTATATGTGCCTGATCTACCTGAGTGGCTCCACAGTTCCTCCAACAAACTCCTGTAGGGTCTCCCATAAACCTGGCTACTACAGCAGGAGTGCGGAAAAACCTATACCGCAACTTCCAAGCATATTCCTTCCAGTAAGAGGATCACGAAACCTTCATCATTGATGGGGAAGCTGCCTTCCAGTTTGACTCCAGGACATCAGTCCTTAATTCCTTAGACCACCTAACTCTTATGGTTTCCGTTGAGTCTCTAGGTTTCTCACCCAGGGCCTCATAAACACTACTAATTTGGTGTTCCATCCTTGAACTCTGCATTTGTGATTGTATTAATTTTATAATTAACGGGGGGTTCTCAGCTATTGCCACAAGAGCCTCTTCTGAAGGCTGTAAATATGATTTTAACTGCATATATTTCTAGAACAAGCTATGTGGTAGCTTATATAGGGATTGGAGGCGAGCAAATGAGTGTATGCCACCAGGTCCTATTAATTGGAAAACATGTTTGAAGCTATATCTATACCACTGTAACATGGATCTATCTATATTATTAGGAGGAAAGGAACTGTTGGCAGCCAGAGATCTGAGAAATATTTCTTCCATGGGGGAGAATTTTTTATTTACCACGTATATCCACTGTTTGAAAACCTCTGCAGTACACTGGGTATTTTAAGAAAGATGAACACTTTGGGGGATGTCCAGAAAGACAATCCATTAAATCCAGCACGTCACTCCAGACTATCTCAAATTGTTTCCAGGGCATATCATAATTAGGGTTTAGCCAGGAGAGGAGTACTTTCAGTTGTGATGCCCTGGCATATTCTTGGAGGTTGGACAGGTTTAAGCCTCCTCATTCTCTAGGTAGTAGTAACAAAATATACCGAATCCTAGGAGGTTTTTCTTTCCAGATAAAGCGGGAAATAAGTCTGTTCCAGGTCTGAAAATAAGTATGGGTTGGCATTACAGGCAGAGTCTGTAGGAAAAATAAAATACGAGGAAATATATTTTGTTTAATCGTTTCTGTTTGAGCCAGAAAACTTAAAGGAATATGTATCCATTTAGCAAGATCCTCAGTTAATTTGTTGGGTTAATGGTTCAAAGTTGGCAATATCTGCATGAATCGGGTTTTTAGTTAATCTAATTCCCAGGTAGCGTATGGACTGTTTATACCATTTAAAAGGGTAGGCCGATTTTAATGGTTGCATGGGAGTGTAATCAGACAGCAAAACTTCCGTTTTTTGTTGGTTAATTTTGTATCCCGAAACCTTTCCAAAGTTCTCCAATTGCTCCCACACCTTGGGAATTGATGTTTCTGGTGAAATCAGAGAGAGAGGAATGTCATCCGCAAATAATATTTTGTATGTTTTGCCTCCCATTGGTATTCCCTCAATTTCTGGATGCATTCCAATCGCCTGAGCCAATGGCTACAAGTATAGGCGAATAACAGGGGGGAAAGGAGGCACCCCTGACGTGCCCCTCTCTGGAGGGGAAAGGGGCTGGAAAGAGAGCCATCCAATTTTAGGTATCCCTTAGGAGTTTTATACATATTCTGTAATTGCTGAATCACTTCTTCCTGTACTCCAAAGCGGGACAGGGTTGTCCAGAGAAGAGGCCAGGCAATCCTGTCAAATGCCTTCTCGGCATCAAGCCCCAGGAGTACCATTCTGCGATATTATAGCAGTGTAAATAAAAATGACAAGATGGCAAGTGGTAGCTGTGTAGATAACCTCAAGATATCATGATAGCTTTTTTTTTATATATATAATCTTTTACCGTCAGGGCTTTGGGGCAGCCAAGCTGTTGTCCTTCTGCGGAGGATCTCAATCTGCCCTTTCAGGGCTTCATCAAGCCTGCCCCAGTGCCCCATTTTCCGTTTTCTCCGCCCGTTATCCTGGGACCGCAGAACACGGTTGCGGATGCGCTCTGCGGCTCTGGTGACAGACCCTTCCTCTCACTCGGCCTAATCCCTTGCTCTCTTATTGGCTTGGCGCTGCCACCCAGCCTCCACCAGGTGGCAGCCAAGAGCCGGGGAAGCCCACATCCCTCCCAGGGAGAAGAGAGCTGCCTTGTGGCAGCTCAGTCTAGCTCCTTGCCCTTCACCCCCCTGGCCGACCTCTGGTGACTGAGGCCCATTCCCGAACCCAGGTCACTGGCGTGGGAGGAAGTAAGGCATCCAGCGCTTCAGCTCTCCATGCCACTGGGATGGCACAGATATCATGATATCTTAATGTTAGTTTCATCAGTTCCTATATGTGTATAGATTTATTATGTGCAAAACACTACATTCATTCATTTACTAGGATTGAAATGCAAAGAGCACAAAAGTAGGAAATTGGAAAATTGGGGTTCAGAGTCCCTGGAACCATGCAAATCAGTGGTGTGGTGTTCCTAAGGGTTTGAATGATCATGCACTGCAGGGTTGGTATTGCTTTAATATTGGCACTCTTCTTGCAAGCATAACTGTGCCATTTAATTTGTGTGACAAGAAAGGGACAATATTAGTGTAATGCTATCCCTGCTTTGCATGATCAGTGAAACCCCAAGGAACACCACACCACTAGTTTGATACCAGTGACTTTGAACCTTAATTTTTCATTTTCTGTAGTTTTTTGCAATTCATTTTGGTACTTTATGTAAAAGATATCTAAAATCAGTTTCATGCTGACATTCTGTGTGCCAGACCTGAAGCTTTTTTCATGCAGAGCCCTTCAGGCTGAATAAGAAGCAGTGGTCCCATAGGCTGGGGGCCAAACTATTAGTTTGCTTTGCGCAAGGCCCTGCGGACCCTACTGGATGAGCAGGGGAAGAGGGGGGAGCAGGAAACAAGGGGAGGCAGAGGCCGAGACCAGGAAGGGGGACAGGGAAGTGGGGTGGGATAGGGTTAGGGAAAGGAAATGTGGGCAGGGAGGTAGATGAGATGAGAGGGCTGGCGGACAAGATAAGCATGGGAAGGGGGGAAGGAAGGATGGAGGCATGGGCAATGTGAGGGAATCTCCAGGTGGGGAATACAAAGGAGGAGAAAAGGCCAGACCATGGGGGGAGGCAACGCTGGGGGTAAGCATGGGGAAAAAGGAAGCTTGGGTTACATAGAAGAGGAGTTGCTCTGGGTGGTACCCACAGTGGAGGAGAATATATAGGAGTAGGGAAACCATGGCAAAGGGTGTCAGGAAGGGGGGGTGATAATTCTGGGGACTCGATACTTAAGGGAGTACGATGGGTTAACAGACATACTAGGAGGAACAACAGGAAGGTGGAGTGCGTGTCTGGCATGACTGCAGGGAGGGTGGGAACAGTCATACCAAAATATGTGGGACAGGAGCAGAGGAAGCCACGCATAGTGGTCAGTGCCGTAGGAAGGCATTTTGGTGCTGTGGGCAAGAGATAAATTTTCCGCTCCCCCCTCCAGAAAAGAACCAGGGGACTGGGGGCCACAAGGCCCCCAGAAGCTCTGACAGTTTTACATGCTCTGTGGTGAGTTTTGGGGTTTTTCTTGAAGAAATAACATACTTTTGTTACATGTTCCCTATCCCTGATTTCAGGGAATTGCTCCCATGGAATCTGAGATGTGGGAGACGCTGGCTGGCTGGCATCAGAGTGTGCAGCCGCAATTGTTGTAGACAAATGGCTGACCAGTGCAATCAACCATTCCTCAGAATGCTTTGGGTATTCTGAGGAAACGTAAAAGAAGGTGGAGAGCTGAGCCTGGTGGGGGACAGGAGGGGGGAGGACAGATTGGGGTGGTGGGGTCCAGGAGACGCCCTGGGGCGAAATGGGGCCAAGATAGAGGTTATTCTTGTCTTGTTCCCATACCCAAGGGTTCCGACTTTAGTAGGCAGGAGCCGAGGTCTTCCCAGACAGCTCATCCAACCTGGCAGTGTTATGCAATGCCAGATCTATTAAAACAAGACAGCTATTATAGCTGATCTTGTTGGGTCAACTGATCTGGCTTGCATCACTGAGACCTAGCTGGATGAAAATCCAGGCCCTATACTGGCTTCGACAACACCAGCCGGGTTCCCGGTGATACACCATCCAAGGTTGGATCGTAGGGGCGGGGGTGTAGCCATTATGTTTAAGACTGAGCTGGGCCTTGTGGATGTGCCATTGGGAAGTACCAGATCCTTTGAATATATCCTGGGAGAGGGTGTAGGTTGCAGAATTCTCCTCGACTACCGTCCACCAGGAGATGGCGGAGAATTCCTGCAGGATAGCAGACTTCATCTGTCGACACATGTTGCGGTCCCCCAGATTGATAACTCTGGGGGACTTCAATGCCTAGGTCGACGATGAACTCTCGCATTTTGGTCAAAATCTCCTCCAGTTGATGACGTCGTTGGGCCTAACACAGGCAGTTACCTCCTCAACCCATATAAAGGGTAATTTATTGGATCTGATCTTCCTTCTGGGTATGGAGATTGCTGATTTGGAGGTGGAACCAGTCAGCTGGTCTGACCATCACACTATAAGGTTCAGTTTCAGGGCACCCCCAATAGGTCTGCCCCTATGGAGATGGTTCAGTACCGCCTTTTAAGGGGTATTAGTCCCAGTGACCTAATGGCGGTGCTGGATCTAGCGGGCTTGTCTAGTGAATGCATGAGTCCAGATGATCTCGTGTTAGCCTATAATAAGGCTGTGGGAGATACTCTGG
The DNA here is from genome assembly GCA_016271365.2 of Neoceratodus forsteri. Taxonomy (NCBI): domain Eukaryota; kingdom Metazoa; phylum Chordata; order Ceratodontiformes; family Ceratodontidae; genus Neoceratodus; species Neoceratodus forsteri. The sequence continues at coordinate 909,652,014 of CM057449.1, read as the reverse complement.
ACAAGATTGCTCCTGTTCGTGTTCGACCTCTCACCCTTCATTCAAGGAGCCCTTGGTTTGATGGCTCCTTGAAGGAGTTAAGGAGAGTTGGCCAAATATTGGAGAGAGCCTGGCGGAGGTCCGGCAATGATGCTGACAGGCTTAGGTTGATGGCACATTATGATGGCTATCAATCAGAGATCACCCGTAAGAAGGCAAAATTCCTGTCCAGGGAGATTTCTGCTGCACAGAATCGACCGGCTCAGCTTTTCCGGACCATTGACAGATTGTGCAATCCAATCTGTCTCCAGCCCAGAGAAGCTTTTTCTCAGCTAAGATGCGAGTAGTTTGCTCGTTTTTTTGCAGATAAGGTTGCCAGCATCAGGTCTGGCATTGGTCCGACCTCTCCTACAAGGGATTGCAGTGGTCGACAGGAAGTGTTATGCATCCGATCTGTCTGGTCAGATTTTCACCGGCTGGAGTTCACTGACATTGTGAAGATCATCCAAACACTGCGACCAACCAGTTGTAGTCTGGATCTGGGTCCTACACCCCTTTTAGTAGGGTGTGTAGATGTTATCTGCCCGATCCTTGTTGACATTGTCTGGAAATCCTTGGGGGGGGGGCCTTTCCTGACCCCCTCAAGGAGGTGGTAGTTCGACCACTCCTTAAAAAACCCTCCTTGGACCCAGACTGTCTAGCTAACTACTGGCCTATCTCTAACCTGCGTTTTGTTGGTAAGGTTATTGAAAAGGCGGTTGCGTTGCAATTGGATGAACATCTTACAACTCACAATGTCTATGATGCTCTCCAATCTGGTTTTAGGAAGAAGCATAGCACAGAGACTGCCCTTGTCTGGGTGTTGAATGATCTCCTAATGGCTAGAGATCGAAAGGCATGTACCATTCTGGTCCTTCTCGATCTCTCTGCGGCATTTGACACTGTAGACCATGGTGTACTGTTGGAGCACCTGCGGATCTATTGCGGGCTGTCTGGAACAGTCCTCAAATGGTTCCAGTCTTACCTCACGGACAGGTGTCATAGAGTTGCCACTGGAATTTATTCCTCTGGCACTCACTCTCTGCCTTGTGGGGTACCACAGGGTTCCATTCTAATACCCATGTTGTTTGCAGTGTATATGCTGCCACTGGGAGATATCAGGCGATATAGTTTGGGATTTCACTGCTATACAGATGATACTCAGCTGTATTTGTCTTTTCCGTCCGGGCAGGATGATGCTCTCTCCGTGCTAAATAACTACCTTACTGAAATCAGATTTTGGATGAGTTCCAGCTGGCTGAGACTGAATCCGGATAAGACTGAGGTGTTGGTAGTGGACCCAGGTCATCCGTGGGGCGGGTTTGGGGGCTGGACAACCATCAGGCTTATTGCCTACCTCTGATCAGGTACGTAACCTGGGCATTATTTTTGACGATGGTCTGACCTTAAAATCTCAGGTATCAGCTGTCGTCAAATCCTCTTTTTATCATTTGAGGAATATCGCCTGGGTGAAACACCTGGTTCCACCGGGTGATCTTCCAACATTGGTCCATGCCTTTATCACTACCCGTCTTGATTACTGCAATTCCCTCTACCTAGGGCTACCTGGGGTTGATATACGCCACCTGCAGCTGGTGCAGAACGCGGCGGCCAGGCTTATGACTGGGACTTTTAGATCCAGTCATATTACGCCTGTGGTCCGCAAAACTGCACTGGCTGCCTGTTAGGTGGCAGATCACCTATAAGGTTGGTTTATTAACCTTTAAAGTCCTACATGATCAGGGACCCGGCTACCTGAAAGATCTCTTGGTACCCTATTGCCCCCTCTGTCCTCTCCACTCCACCAGCGAGGGATTGCTGGAGATTCCCATGGTTCGATTGAAAACATCAGGATCTCGTGCTTTCGCTTTTTCAGCACCAACCCTGTGGAATTCTCTACCTCGATGGTTAAGAGAATGTCCAACCGCTGAGAGATTTAAAATGGAGCTAAAGACTTATTTATTTAGTTTAGCTTATCCTAGCTATGGTTGATTTATCTATGTTTGTTTTTAAAATTTATATGTATGTATGATCTCTCTGTACAGCGCCTTGGTTTGAAAGGCACTTTAGAAATAAAGATGATTTAATTTGATTTGATATGCATGCTCATTGCCGACATCATATTGTGGACGTTAAGACCTGGAAGCAGCCATGCCGACCCGGTGGCACTGAGGGTTGAGACACTGGACGCCACACCTCACACCACGCCAGCGACCAGGGTTTGGGAATGAACCCGGGTCATCGGGGATCGGCGGGGGGGGAAGGAGGATTGAGCATCCCAATGGATGCTCTCCTCCTTTGGGGTGGGATTCCAGGAGTGCTTCTCGCACCCGACACCCCTGAGGGTCGGTGGGAGCACTGACTTTCAGGGCTGTGGCAGCTCCATGGCATTGGAGTCGGGGGGGGGGAGGATGCTGTCAGGCACTTGGTAGCATTGTGCGTCAGCATGTCGTCTACCTGAGCCAGCATCCTTAGGGGGTAGAGGGGAACAGAAAAATGGAAAATACCCCTCTCGGTCCTAGATGAAGACCGATCAAGTGCCTCCTAGGAACCATCGACTTATGGGTAGACCCCGCTGTGTCAGCTCTCCTCAAGTAAGGTCGAGGAAGAAGGGGCGCTTGCTCGCCCCACCCAGGGGGGATAGCTGGGCATCAAGGAAATACAGTGGAGAGACTGGGTACTCTGGGGCAGATTCAGTGTCGGTGGTCTGTGGGGGTTGATCAGTGGTCCGAAGAAGTGGACAGGGAGGGTAGTACTGGTGAATAAATGAAAGTTGGAAAAAAAACCAAAGACCTGGAAGCAGCCCACTGATGTTAACATGTTTCAAGTGGTGTGCTTATTCTCTGCATTTTAAAATTAAACGAAAAACATGCCATGCCTATGGCTGTCAAGCAGAGCTAGTGAGTCTGTGAGTCAGGGAAGGGGGGGTAGCACTTTTCTTATATACCAGAAGTTACACCGTGGTAATCCTGGGCAACAGTTGCTGTGGACCTTTAGCACCTCTTCAATCTCCCGAAGAGTGAAGCAGCTTGGCGCTGCTTGTCTGTGAGATGGGTGGGAGTTCATGCTGTGAAGTGGAGACAGGACTCTACAAGTCAGCATTTTTCAAAGGGGTACGGCAAGCCAGCTGCATGGTGGTGGCTTGCCTGTAGAAGGAGAGGTTCCAACTGATTTTGTGAGAACTTACAGGCTGTTAGGGGTGGGAAGAGAGGCTGATCGAGGGGAGGGGGTCCAGCCCCGAGAGGGTGCTCTGATTGAAGGAGGCTAGTGCTTGTCTAGCACAAGCATAGAGTGGCTCATGGGGACATATACAGGCACCTCAGTGGTACAGTTGCAGTCTTCGAGTGCTAGACACATATACCTCTGAGATGTCCCACCTACAACCACCCATCCTCACATAGGGGGATGTACCCTCCTGAGCCCACTTACTCACTCACCCTCGATGGCGGGCTCCACTACCCCTGTAGTGGAATCGCCACCACCTAACAGATGGAAAAGCCTCCACTCCCCTGACCATTCTCCCTTCAGATAGACTACCTCCAAAATGCAACACTGCGTGACCACACTTCTAGACCATAACCAGATTCCGCTCCCAACCATCCTCCGTGTGGCTTGAACACCCTCCTCTCCACAACACCGACCACACTCCTCACCTTAGCCACCTACCTTTCCTATAGCTGAACCATCTCCCTACACCAAGACCAGACCCCATGCCCCGAACAATCCCTGCAGTTGAACCAACCCCACATACCTCTAAACTGTCACTGATTTTCGGGGACGTCCCTGATTTTGCATCACAATTTGCATTTGTCCCTCGTAAAGTTTGTGTTTTTATGGCAGAGAACAGTGGTGGTTAAAATCACAAAATAATGTCAAACATTAAAGTTACAGACTTGTTCTTCAGAAAATGCATCTTAACACAAATCCCATTTTTCTGTCAGCTTTCTGTGAGTGAATAGTGCCAATCTTTAACATGTGTCCCTGATTTGGGGTCTTTGTCCCTGATAGTCTTGTCCCTGATTCATGAGTTGAGAGGTATGCAGCCCCAAGTCAAGCATCCCTCCAGAGGACCACTATCTCTGTAGTGGAATCATCCACCAAACAATATTCTGATTGTATCCAATCCCCCCACTGCAGGAACCCCCCATAGAAAAGCCCTCCCCCATACATGTGCCTTTGCCCTTCCACCCCGGTTTGGGGAGGGCCAGGGAGTGGAAAATTCACATCATGGAACTGCTGCTGAGGTGCTGTCCGGGTCGCATAGTATAACTTCTGGCATACAAAAAAAGCACAGCTCTTCTGGTCCATTCCCTCCCTCTCTCTTTCCCCAGTTCAGACTCATATGCTCTGTTGGCAACCACGAACATGGCCAGTATTATTTTATGTAATTTATAAGTGCTGCGGAAACAGGCAGATGTCAAGACCCAGAATTGGCCAACTGACATCCACGGTTTGGGTTTCACTGTCAGTCAGTCTACGCAGTGTTCTAAATTATTAATACAACTGCCGTGTTCATGGATTTAAGCTAAGCAGACCTAGTGAGTTGGGGACACAGATAAAAGGAGGGGAAGGGAGCTTTCCTTGACTGCCAGAAGTTTTACTCTGTGACCCTGTATGGCACTATAGCAGCTGTTCTCTGCTGTGGATCTTCTGCTTCTTGGCCCTCTCCTGACTGGCGGGGCAGCTGCAGGGGGTAACTTGTCTGACTGTGGGGTGGAGTCCTGCTGTGGTTGGGGATGGGATACATTATGTAGTAGTCCCCCCCAAGTGGCTAGGCGGGGCCCTGGGGGAGGGGAGAAGGCCCAACAGGGCATGATAGTGTGCTTGAGCACCCCCCAGGGCCATTTAGTTAGCCCCAGTGAGAGACAGTGTGGGGGCGCTGTGGTGCAGTGCGAAAAGTGTCATTAGGGAAAAACATTCTGCCTAGCTTACATCACTTTTCAGTATGCCTCAGCTGTGCAGCCCCTCTGCCCAGTAAATAACCCCTGCATCCAGCACAGCCCCCTCCAGTACAGCTGAGCCAGTTGTTTGCTCCAGAAGCATCCCTGTGGACAGAAGCCACACTGCAAATCCCCTGCAGAACAGATTCCCATCAGTTCCCCTCCACAGCCCAAGCCAATGTAGATACATACAGGAACATACATGTAACTGTTAATATTACATGTTTGTGATCCAAACTGTCAGTTTGGATCGCAGACATTTATCAACTGTGTTTCCCTTCAATATAAACTCTGCAGACAGTTGGGGGGGGGGGGGTATACACTCCTGCCCTTGTAGCAGGACTGCCATCATGCGGGTGGGACGGACCAGTGAGAATACCTGTGTTAGTGTCTACCTTTCATATGTGAACCTTGGTCTTTTAAAATGTGGGAAAACTAGGTCAAATATGTGTGGGACACACTATTTAATCTTTGGGCTAAAAGAAGCTCAGAGCATTGTGGAAGTTTGTTCGAGCATGTTCACAAATCACTTCACAGTGTTTGTTGTTCACGGAGCATTGGGCAGCAGGGATGTGTGACAGGGTGTCTTCAACTATCGTCGGCACCGCTAATACTGCTGCAAACTCAGAATCCAGTGGGCTGATTTGTTTGCACCCAAGTCAGATACGGGTCGGGAGTCGGGAGAAAACCTGTTCTGAGTATCAACACAGTAAACAGAGCAATAAATGTGTTTCCATTTGCACCACCCGACCTGCCAGCATTGCAGAGTCAAGGCAAGGAAAGCCAAAGCAGATCCCTCGGATATCCCAACCTCCTGAGACTATATCGCCGCCCCCTCCCTCCACGCTACCACCGCCACCACACACCACCACATAGATCCAGATCCCATCTCATCATCTGACTGACTCACTGAAAATAACATCACATGCAGAAACTGGATTTATTCATCACTTGAGTGACGAGTCTGACTACTAGTTTTGAATCATAAATGTCTGCACTCACTGTCTCTCGTGTCGTGACTCGACTCTCTCCTCTCTCAGACAGACTCTCTCTGCACTTGTCAGGTCTGCAGGTCAGGTCCAATCTATTGTTTATTTTAGTCTCCTCCTAGGACTATAAGAATAATATGCTGCTCTAGCTCAACAACTTGCTCCACCACTCGCCCGGAACCACTTGTCTACAACATAAACCACCTCTCACTCAGTGCCACACGCTCGGCGCTGTGCCCGTATCTTTTATACTAATGGGAAGGGCAGTGCTGGTCCACCCACAGTTTCTCTTTCTCAGCACTACTACTTTGCCACATAGAAACATAGACTTTGACGGCAGATAAGGACAGCTTGACCCATCTAGTCTGCCCATTTCCCTACCTATAGGATAGGCCGCAGATCCTAGTTAACCAACAGCCTATTTCTTCCTACCCCCACAAGAATTGCCTTATGTCTGTCCCATGCATTCTTGAATTCTCCCACAGTTTTAGACCCCACAACCTCCTCAGGAAGGCTGTTCCATGCATCCACTACCCTCTCTGTGAAATAATACTTCCTCACATTGCCCCTGAACCGCCCCATCTTTAAATTGTGTCCCCTTGTTCTTGCATGTCTCTTTTTCTGAAAGATGCTACCCTCTTGGACTTTGTTGATTCCACTGAGGTACTTAAAAGTTTCTATCATGTCCCCTCTCTCCCTTCTTTCCTCAAGGGTATACATATTAAGCTCCTTTAGTCTCTCCTCATATGGCTTCTCTTACAGACCCTGCACCATTTTAGTTGCCCTCCTCTGGACTGCCTCTATCCTGTCTATGTCCTTGGAGATGGGGTCTCCAGAACTGGACACAGTACTCCAGATGGGATCTCACCAACTGTCTGTACAGTGGGATAACAACTTCCTGTTTTCTGCTGCTGATGCCTCTCCCTATGCATCCCAGTATACCCCAGCCCTCCCTACTGCCTTCTCACATTGCTTGCTAACCTTAAGGTCATCTGATATGATTATCCCAGGTCCCTTTCCTTTTTGTTGTTGTTACTACCTCCCCACATTGTGTATTCTTCCCCTGGGTTCTTGTTTCCCAGGTGCATTATTTTGCACTTCTTTGCATTGAATCCTAGCTGCCATACTTCTGACCATTCCTCCAACCTTGCCAAGTCCCTTCTCATCCTTTCCACGCCTCCTTGTGTATCAACCCTGTTTCAGATCTTTGTGTCATCTGCAAAGAGGCATACTTTTCCTTCCAGTCCCTCTGCAATGTCACTTGTGAAGACATTAAAAAGGACTGGACCCAATACTGAACTCTGCGGTAGCCCACTAGTAACCCCTCTTTCTTCAGAGTGGACTCCATTTACAATTACCTTCTGTGTCCTGTTGTCCAGCCAATGTTTTACCCAGGCTACCACCCTGGGACCCACTCCCAGGCTGGTTAATCTGACTATTAATCTTCTGTGTGGGACTGTGTCAAATGCCTTGCTAAAGTCTAGGTAGGCCATATCCACAGCCCCTCCCTGGTCTACTACTTTGGTCACCCAGTCAAAGAAATCTATTAGATTCGTTTGACATGACCTTCCCGCTGTGAACCCATGCTGCCTTGGGTCCTGTGCCCCACTGGCCTCTAGGTACTCAACTATTCTTTCCTTAACTGGCAGTAGCAGACTGTGCAACCATGTGACCCCCCCCAAAAACACTTGCTGGTCCTCCCTGGTCTGCAGAATAGATCTGTGCCCCTGCTGGCAGCCTGCTGTAATTACAGAACCAAAAATGGAAAAAAAATTAAAGCAGCAGCGCAAAGCTGCGCAAGTCAAGTACAACATGAGCTTTAGTGGAAAAATGTGCGCCCCTCGGAGGCTTGCGCCCAGGGTGGGAGAACCACCTTCACCCTTTCCTAATGGGTACTGATAGTGGTTCATTTGGGACCAATGACCTGGCAGGGTGCGAGGTGCATGTGGTGCAGGAAAGTTTCAGGGAACTGGGGAGAATCTGCAGTGGGGTAGGGAAAACAGTAGCATTCTCAGAGGTACTATCTGTCCCAAGAGCCAGTACTGCAAGGAAGCTGAGGATTGTGGAATTAAGTACATGGCTTGGAGGTTGATGTGAGGCAAATGGGTATGGGCTTGTGGGAGACTGGGGCAGGACATGGGAACACAGTGACCTATATGCACAGGACAGGTTGCATTTGAGCAAAGAGGGCTCAAGGGTCCTGAAAGATAACCTGGAAAGGTACTTGACAGATAAAATACATTTAAACTGATAAAGGGGGGGGCAGTAGAGGGCACAGCACTTGGGACCAGGCGAGGGGGGCCACCGGGCCTCCCCTCCAGGAGGGAACCTAAAGGAAGGGAGACGGCAAAGTGAGGGGATAGCAGATATAAAGGGGAAGGGAGTCAAAAAGGGAATAGATGAAACATGGGGCAGGGGTCAAGATGGAAAGTGGTCTCCTTGAATGCTAAGAGTCTGGCAAACAAGACAGCAGACCTACAGACGTTGATGGCAGAAGGGGAAGTAGAGATAGCTACTGTCACAGAGACATGGGCAACCCAGTACAATGACTAGGACCTCGAGATCCCAGGGTACCAATTGCATAGAAAGGAGGGAGAGAGGGGGAGGAGTAGCACTGTACATAAGGGATAGGATAATGTGCACCAGGAAGGAGGGAGCAACTGAAGCCTTATGGGTAGTGCTACAGAACACAACTGGGAAACCGATTCGAGTGGGGGTGGTGTGCAGACCACCAGCACAGGACATGGAGCTAGATAGGGATCTGGGGGAACAGATTAGGAGGGCAGGACGGAGAAGGATCACTATACTCCTAGGTGACTTCAATCTGCCAGATGTTGACTGGGGCAACCCAGCTACTTCCTGTGACAGGGAGCAGGTCCTCCTGAATGCTATCCAGGAGTGTTTTCTGACACAGGGAGTCATGGAGCCAACAAGAGAGGGGGCCGTACTACATCTGGTGCTGTCAGATGGGGAGCATGTCCAGGGAGTGGAAGTGAGGGGGATCCCCTTGCAGACAGTGACCATCGCCCAGTGTGGTTTTACATTATCATGGGGAAGGATGAAGTCAAGACAAAAAATGAGAGTGGAGGATTTCAGGAAGGCAGACTTCACTAGAATGGGTAACATGCTGAAGGAGCACCTGGCAAAGCTCGAGCCGCAGATGGATGCGGAGCAGAAATGGGCAGTCATCAAGAAGGGGTTAATAGAGGCCACTGACACCTGCACAAAGATTAATAAAAAGAAATCCAGGCGTCAGAGGCCCAGTTGGTATAACAGGAGGGTGGCCGAGAAAGTAAAAGCAAAGTGTGAGGCCTTCCTGAAGTGCAAGCGTACCATGAAGGAGGAGGAGGACAGAGAGGCTTATGCAGAGAAATCTCCTGAGGCAGGGAGAAAGGTCCAGGCAGCCAAGGTGGATAAAGAGCTAAGATAGCGCAGGGGATTAAGGAAGGGGAGAAGGATTTCTTCCAATACATTAGGGAGAAAAGACGCAGAAGGGATGGGATTGTAAGGATAAAGAGGGAAGGATGATGGGCAGAAAAGGGAGAGGATCAGACAGAGGCTTTAAATGAATACTTTTTCTCGGTCTTCACTAAGGAAACAGAAGTGCCCATACCACAGGGGAAGAATGGGGGGAGACCAGGGGGTGGACTACGAAGGGGAGATTGGTGTGGACAGGGTTGTAAGGTGGCTAAGTGAACTGTGGGTGAACAAAAGCACCAGGACCAGACGGTTTGCACCCAAGGATCCTGAGGGAGTTGGCAGGGGTACTAGCAGCCCACTTATGGACCTGTTTAACACCTCCCTGGAGGAGGGGTGTGTTCCACAGGCCTGGAGAACAGCTTGTGTAGTTCCATTCCATAAGAGCGGTCCCAGGGACGAGCCAGGTAACTACAGGCCAGTCAGCCTGACCTCCATAGTGGGGGAGATAATGGATACCATTCTAAAGGAAAGACTGGTGTCCTTCCTTGGGGAAAGTGGTCTCTGTGACGGTTGAATATGGCCCTGCCACATTTGTTATGCAGAAAGAGTTTAAACACAAGGATCTGTTTTTTCCGCTCCTTTTCTGTCTCTTGTCTGTCTGGTTGAGCAACCAAATTTTCTTGCGAGACCTAGGAACTGATCACTCGGATGGTTCCACAATTCTCCACCTCACGCTATCTCTCTGCCTTCCCTTGCTATTTCTGTCTTTTCTTCCTCCTTGCATATCTGCGGGTATAAAAAATATATGTGAATCTTTTATATGGAAATGTCACTGATACTGGGATCCCTTCGTTTAAAACTGTATATAGTTATACTGTTGAAATGATTGCAAAGCTATTTGAAACTCAAGGGGTTTAACCTGAGATGCAGTTTTTAAGCCTTTTGCAGAGCTGTCAACAAGAGGTTAGTTCTGGGACACCATGTACTGTTTTGCTGCACCTGCAAAGAACAAAACTGACAAGAACATTTTGTAAACCTAAAAGAACATTCTGTGAGAAGCAGGCTCTCTTAACGAGTTCCCAAACAAAGACTTATAAAAAGAGCAGCAATGCTTTTGCTGGAGAGACAAGGAGAGTGAGTGACTGAAATTTGGAATTAAGAGATACCCTTAGAAGAAGGACTTTTTTTTTATCTGTTTGTTCTGCCTTTGTAAATAGTTATACTGGACAAATTGTTATTTTTTATTTTGCTGTTATTGAGAAAAATAAAATGCTATTTGTGAATTTTGAAACTGCTCCTGCTTTTCCTATGTTTCCTGACCTGTGCCTCGATGACAGTCTCCAGGGTGACAGGCAGCATGGGTTTGTCAGGGGGAGATCTTGTCAAACCAACATGATTGACTTCTTTGACTGGGTTACGAGGTCGTTGGACAGGGGACAGGCGGTGGACTTCCAGTGCCTAGATTTCAGCAAGCCATTTGATTCAGTGCCACATGGCAGGCTGATCAGCAAGCTGAGGGACCTGGGAATAGGGGACAAACTGCTGGGGTGGGCCAAGAAATGGTTGCAGGATAGGAATCAGAGAGTGGTGGTAGGGGGGAACTATCCGGACCTCGGCCTGTAACCAGTGGGGTCCCACAGGACTCAGTATTTGGACCTGTGCTGTTCAACGTCTTTATTGGTGACATAGCAGAGGGGCTCAAAAGTAAGATCTGCCTCTTTGTGAATGATACCAAGCTCTGTGGGAGGGTGGACACAGTGGAGGGGAGACAGGAATTAAGGGAGGATCTGGCTAGGCTAGAGAATTTGTCAGGCATCTGACAGTTGGGTTTCAGTGCCAAGAAATGCAAGGTCATGCACCTGGGTGCCAGGAACCCAGGGCCAGCTACTGGCTGGGGGGAGTACAGGTGGCAATCTCAGAGGAGGAACAGGGCCTTGGGGTGATGGTCAGAGGAGACATGAAACACTCGGCACAGTGTCACAGGGCAGTAGCCAGAGCAAATAAAATGCTAGGCTGCATCTCCAAGGGAATAGCCTCTAGGAGGGAGGAAGTCATCTTGCCACTGTACAGGTCACTGGTGAGGCTGCACCTGGAATACTGTGTGCAGTTCTGTTGCCTGTATCTGAAGAAGAAAGCAACTGGAGAGGGTCAAGAAGAGGGCAACCAGGATGTTCCAGGGTATGGGGGACAAAACATATGAGGAGAGGCTGAGTGAGCTAAACATGTACTCTCTGGAGGATAGGAGAGAGAGGGGGGACATGATAGAGACCTTCAAGCACCTTAGGGGAATAAACAGGGTAAGATCGGAGGGCATCTTTAACTTAAGGAGGGATGGTACAACAAGAGGGCACAGCATGAAGCTAGTGGGGTTAGATTTAAGAAGGAAATGAGGAGGCACTTTTTCACTGAAAGGGCGATAGGGTAGAATGAGTTGCCAGAGTAGGTGGTTGCAGTAAATACAGTGGCTAGTTTTGGAGGGGCGGAGATAGAGTGAAGAAGAAAATTAGGGTAGGTGTTCCTGGGATGGGGAAGGGAGAGGGTACTAGGTGAGGGATAGTTGACTCCAGTGTGGGGGGGGGGCAGCTCCAGGGAACTTATTAGAGCTGCACACTCTAGCAGACCAGCTGATGACCTCTGACCGGGTGCGGAACCTGGGCATTATGCTTGATAGCAAGCTGACGCTTAAGTCTCAGGTGTTTGCCATTGTCAAGACCTCATTTTACTATCTGAGGAACATTGTCTGGGTAAAGCATCCGATCCCACCTGATGATCTTTCTACCTTGGTCCACGTTTTTGTGACCTCGCGCCTTGATTACTGCAATGCCCAGTACCTAGGGCTACTGGGGTGGATCTTTGTGCCTTCAGCTGGTGCAGAATGTGGCTGCTGGGTTGTTGACTGGCGTATCAAGATCTTGTCGTGTCACACCAGTGCTCCGCGGACTGCACTGGCTGCCAGTGTGGTGGAGGATCACCTTCAAGGTCGGGTTACTGACCTATAAAGCCCTACACAGACAGGGACTACAGTACCTGCAAGTTCTTCTCTGCCCCTACCGCCCCCTTCGTCCTCTCCACTCCACCAACGAGGGATTGCTAGAGATTCCCAGGGTCTGTTTAACAACTTCAGGTGCGAGATCATTTGCTTTTGCAGCTCCGACGCTGTGGAATTCTCTACTTCACTGGGTGAGGGAGTGCCTGTCCGTTGAGGCCTTTAAGTCTGCACTGAAAACTTATTTATTTGAATTGGCATTTTAATGATACTTAGCCCTGCTGTTTATATGTTTTATAAGTGTGACTTGTTGAAATTGAAATGTTTTATCTGTAATTTTTGTAAAACGCTATGATCTATGGAATAGCATTCCATAAATAAAATTTGCTTGAGTGCAGACTTGATAGACCATTATGGCCTGCTTCTGCTGGCAAATTCATATGTTTGTATGTTCATACACTTAGCAGCACACCTGTCAGGCAAGCGTGAAACTTGCCAATGGGGTGTTCATGAGGAGGGGTATTAAGTCAAGAAATACTAAGTCCTTGTGCTTACTCAGTGTGATTTTGTAGGATTTAGGGTTATTGTCTGGCCATTTTGTTTTCAAAGAACCATCACTTTTTTATTTTTTAATATTTTTGTTACTAAATTCTAGGGTTGGGTTGGGATTTTTATCCCCCAACACACACACTTACAAACACCATATTGGCATTTTTTCTGAATTTTCTCTACGTCTGTTTTTGGACACCCCTTTTCTCCTTAAAAAGTCTATGTCCCAATTTTGAGACTTAAGGCTTTTTCCCCCTTGTTTTTTTTCATTACCTGCAAGATAAGGAGCTAGTTGAGGGACAGTGGAGGATCGCACCATGGGCCTTTGAGGAATCACTATGTGGGAATTGGAATTGTGGGGGTGTCTGTGCTAGATGGCGGGCAAGAGTATTTTGTTTTCTTTGTTTTCCATATAGGATGAGTGAGAGGAAGAGGGCACTTGGCCAGTGGGTGTGTGCGTTGGGTGGGGGGGTTGCCAGTTGGTGGGATCCTGGGGACAGCAGGGTTGGTAGCTTACCTCTCTTATGGGATCGGTGCTCAGAGGTGGGGGGTTCTGCTATACACCAGGGGTTTCTGTTATGCTACATCGGCAAGTGATCGGAGGGTGGGGGTGTCACTGGACACCAGGGAATAATTACATTTTATGGGACGGGGGCACTAGACACCAGGGAATAATTACATTATTATGGGGATGGGGGGCCACTAGACACCAGGGAATCATTACCTTATTATGGGGCCGGTGATAGGAGGGCAGGGGGGCACTTGACATGAGGGAATTCTTATATTTCACTGCGGCAGACGATCTGAGGGAGGGGGGTATTAGACAGTGTACACTTGAATTTCCCACTAATGATAGCTAAGGAACTGTAGAGAGCTGTCAGTGGGAGATTCAAGAGGTGACGTCAGTTCCAGTCACAAACATAGAAACATAGACTTTGACGGCAGATAAGGACCGCTTGGCCCACCTAGTCTGCCCATTTCCCTACCTACAGGATAAGCCGCAGATCCTAGTTAACCAACAGCGTATTTCTTCCTACCCCCCACAAGAATTGCCTTATGTCTGTCCCATGCATTCTTGAATTCTCCCACAGTTTTAGACACCACAGCCTCCTCGGGGAGTCTGTTCCATGCATCCACTACCCTCTCTGTGAAAAAATACTTCCTCACATTGCTGGCTGAGATGGAGTGGCTGCGGCAGGGCAGAGCAACGTGGTCACAAAATAATTGAATTCAAGTACAAAAATTCAATGGTAACAATTGTGCTTTTATTGCGACTCTGCTAGTTGAAATCCCTGTGTGTGGTAGATAAGTCCACTTTTTCATTAGGTTGGGGAGTCCCTCTTTAAAAATGACAATGAGAAGGAAAAGGCCTTAATCTTCTACAGATCATACGAAAGGGAAGGTAGAGATGGGGGATACTTCCCAAGAGTCTATGTCTCTTATGCACCCTGTGAGTGCCAATCACAAAGAAGTTACTATAGAGGAAGGGGAAAAAAAGCTTCCAGGTGTAATGCTGCAGCTCCAGCGCCTTAGCCCCAGCCAAAACAAAACCCCTGGCAATTTCACCAGGTCTCCCGTCCATTGCCACTAGGAGGAAGACTAGCAAACTGCTTCTAGGAATGGGTCAACTTTACTACAGACAAGTGGGTACTGTAAGTACTAGGCCATGTGTTGTATCTGCAGTTCATATACATTTCAATCATGCAGAAACACAGTTTTCCAACATACTCTCCTACAGAGAGAAGTTTTCTGGAAATGGAATTAAAAAAAAAAACTGCTAATATCAAAAGCCATAGAAGAAGTGCCTTCCTCCCAGTGGGGCAGGGGCCTGTTCTCAAGATACTTAGTGACCCACAAGAAAAATGGGGCATGGTGACCCATTTTAGATCACAGGTTCCCGAACAAGCATTTGAACCAAGAAAAACTGAAGATGTCAAAGTTTATGGAATACAGATATGTAAAACCAGAAGATCAGTTGGACATACATAAATTATTTTTTTTAAAAAGCACATATGAACATTCCATGATCAAATGATTGGTTGTTAGAATATACAGACAAAATCTGAGGGCAAAATGCAGTAAAGAGTTATGAAGTCTTATTTCAGAAAGCTAGCAGCTCTAGAACATTTTGATACAGAATACAGTAGTTATATTCGATGAGTTCAACAGATCATTTTCTCATCTGTTGAATCTATCGGTATATGGCTTAACAAGGTATCAGTGCCTCATCTTCTTAGCTCATTTAAATGAGCACATTCAAGGGGAATTTGAAAAACTTGGAAAAAGAAACATTCAGGATGGTCACATTAAGGACAATGATACCATCTTTGCAGAAAGGTCATTGACAGAGATCCCTGGATCTGAAAGATGCCTATTTCTATTTTCAGATCCCAGTAAGACAGTCTCACAGAAAATACCTCAGATTCAAGCTGGGGAACCACCAATACCTGTTCACAGTTCTCCCATTTGGTTTCTCCTCAGCTCCAATGGTTTTCACAAAGTGCTTGGCTGTGGTGGCAGCACATCTAACAAAACACGTTGTAGTGATTTTCCCCTACCTGGATGACTGGTTAGTCTCGGAAAACAGAACAAAAGATAAGGTGCTCAGTTCAGTTGATGAAAAGTAACTTACAGAACCTGGGATTCTTGATAAACCTGCAGAATTCCTAGCTAGAGACTATTCAAATACTGGACTTCATAGGAGAGGAGCTAAACACCCTGCAGGAGAAAGCTTTCCTCCCGCAGACCAGAGTTACAGCTTTAATAGGAACAACAGTTTTTCACAGCAGGTCAGCCAAGAGCAACAAGACACTTCCTGCAGTTACTAGGGCACATGGCCACATCCACAGCTGTGGTTCCATAACCCATATTCCAAATGAGAGATACCCAATAACAACTGGTCTCAAAGATGGGATCCACTTTGAAAGCTAGTGCCTTTGACAAAAGCACTAGTGGAATCATTAGAGTGGTATAAAGAAGAAAGCATCCTCAGAGCGGGCATTCACTTCCTTCAGCAATCAGAACCAGTTGTTCTTATTACAGATGCCTCACTCCTGGGGTTGTGTACCCACCTGCAGAACCCATGATGAATGGCACATGGAGCCCACAGGAGTCACTAGAATACATCAACCTTCAGGAGCTTAGAGCAGTGCTGCTAGCAGTGCAGTATTTTACCTCCCAACTACATGGTCAGTCTGTCCAAATCAGGACAAACAACACCACAACAATATACTACATAAACAAGCAAGGAGGAACAAGATACTTAAACCTGTGCTCAGAGGCGATGAAGATGTGGGACTGGGCATACTCCTTGGAAGTAAACATATTTGCAGTGCATTTGCCAGGCAAAGACAGTGTCCTGGCAGGTTCCCTACACAGGATCAGCCAGGGAAATCACAAATGGGCCTTAAACCAGCAGGTTCTAGCCACAGTGTTCAGAAGGTGAGGCACTCCCACTATAGACCTGTTCACATCTTGGGAGAATTATCTTCTCCCACAGTTTTGTTGCAGACCACCAATCAGAGGGAGAGTCCCAAAGGACACCCTGGTACTGGATTGGACAGAGAAGTTTCTGTATTCCTTCCCATCATTCAAGTTCATTCAGAAAGTACTCCTGAAACTCAGGAGGGAACCTGCAGCTGTGATCCTGATAACGCCAGACTGGGTCAGACAGGCCTAGTACTCAATGCTTCTGGTCCTGTCCAGCAAAAATCCCAGCCTGCCACTTAGTGACACTCTGCTGACTTTGTCCCAGGGCAGAATAACATTTCGAAACCTCAGGACCCTACACCTGAATGTATGGTTCTTGAGGAGTTAGAATTTTCTGGATTGGATTTTTTAGAAGAAGTTCTGAAGGTCTTCAGGGGTTCAAGGAAACCTGCTACCAGGAAAGTGTATGCCTCAAGTGTAAAAGGTTTACTTGCTGGTGTCATAGGTATCTTAGGTAGTTACTGAGCAGAGAAGACTTTCGTCCATTGCACTCGCTTAGGCCCTAGTTGTGGTAACTCCTAATTTTGTTTGCTACACAGTATTTATCCAGTTCCCTCTTGAACTCAAGCATATTCTTACTTGCAACCACCTCTTCAGGGAAGTTGTTCCAGACTGGAATTACCCTAACACTAAACCAATGTCTTCTTTTTATTGTCTTAAAATGTTACCCCTTTAACTGCAATGCGTGCGTCCTAGTGTTATACTACTGATCCCTAAGTGTAAGTCCCAGTTTCCTCCTTAGGTTGGTGTCTTTAAGCGATCTATACACCATACACAGATCTCCTCTCAGTCGCCTATACTCCAGTGTGTACATCCCCAGCTCCTCCAGTCTGTCTTCATAATCTTGGTCCCTAACATATGCCACCAACCTTTTTGCCCTTCTCTGAACCCCTCCAATCTCTTTGACATCTGTCCTAAACCCTGGTGACCAGAACTAGGCACAGTACTCCAAATGCGGTCTCACCAGTGAACCGTAAAGAGGCACAATCACCTCCCTCTTCCTACTCTTAATATGTTTCTTGATATTATTAAGTATACCACTAGCAGTCCTTATCATGTGGCTACAGTGTTGATGGAACTTGAGATCATTAGTCACTTTAATGCCCAGATCTCTTTCTTTGGTGACCTTCCCCAACTTATGTCCATTTAGAACATAATCTGTTTTATCATTATTTTTCCCAAAGTGCATAACCGCACATTTATTAGTGTTAAAGGATAACTTATAATCACTCGCCCAACTTTCCATCTTAGATAAAGCATCCTGCAGCTTCAGTGCATCCTCACTATCTTTGATGCTAGTACCAATCCTGGTATCATCTGCAAATTTGGTCTCCCAAACGTCCCCTCCACCAGTCAGTGAGTGAGTGAGTGTGTGAGTGTGTGTGTGTGTGTGTGTTCATATATATATACATATATATATACATATATATATATTAAACAAGGCCCCAGTACTGATCCCTGGGGAACTCCACTTTCCACATTTAACCAATCTGAATATGTACCCTTCAAATAAACCCTCTGCTTTCTTTCACTCAACCATGCTTTTACCCAACATGTAATATACCCAGGTATATGGTGTTCTATTAAGGCATCCACTAATTCCCAATGGGGGACCTTATCAAATGCCTTTGAAAAATCCAAAAACACTACATGCACAGAGGTGCCCTCATCCAATGCCCTACTCACATGCTCATAGAATTCCAGGAGATTCGTGTGGCATGATAAACCTCTCCTAAAACCATGCTGTGCATTATCACAGTCCCCTGCCAAGTTCATGAACTCCACTATTTGGTCCTTAATAATGGTTTCCAACATCTTCCCCAAGGCAGCGGTCAAGCTTACAGGCCTGTAGTTGCTCCGTTCTTATTTTGACTTCTTTTTATAGATTGGGACGTTTGCTTTTCGCTAAACCTCGACCACCTCCCCTCTATCCAGTGATGTTTGGAATAGTGCTGTTATGGGTTCTGCCAATACTGCTGCCAGCTCCTTGAGGACTCTAGGATGGATCCCATCTGGTCCCTGAGATTTATTGGGGTCCAGATGCATCAATCTGTCCTCAATATCCCCTCTATTCAAAGTAATTCTATAGCCTGCATTATACCAATGGTCCCTAGTACCTTTAGATTTATCATTAAAGACCGATGAAAAATAAGTATTGAAATGCCCTGTCATAGCCTGGTTGACATCAACTAATTTCCCTGCCTGATCCTTAATAGGCCCCACAGTAGTTTTACACCCCTTTTTGTTATTAGTGTAAGTAAAGAAAGATTTATGATTATCCTTAACTTTTGTGACCAGATTTAACTCATATTTTCGAATTACTTGATTAACTGATTTTTTAGTTTCTTTTAACAGTTTTTTTATAAACCACCGAGTTTTTTGCACACCCACTTTTCCTGGCTTTATTATAATGCTCTTTTTTCATTTTAATCAATCTTCTAATTCTAGGGGATAACCATAAGGGAATTTTACCCATTCTGTTATATTTCTTCCTGAGTGGTACGTATTTATTAACCAAACCTACAGTCTTCTTCTCCAAGATTACCCAGTTATCATTTAATGTTCTATTTTCAAACTCTTTCTGCCATCCCCTCCGTGAGTTCCCTCCTTATTTTACTGAAATTGGCCTTTTTAAAGTTCCGAACCTTGGTTGAACCAAAACTCATAGTATTTACTCCCTTAAGCTCAAAACTAATCATACAATGGTCACTTGAGCCAAGTGGGGAGGTAACGCTACAATGTTTAATCTAGTCCCCCAAATTACTTAACACCAGGTCTAGTGTGTTATCCCCCCTTGTACTACTCCCTATATGTTGATCCAGACCCGCTAATAGAAAAGAGTCCAGGTATCTTAACTCATTTGGCGTCCCTGCTACTTGCTTTGTCCAATTAATGCCAGGCAAATTAAAGTTGCCTAAAAGAATAATACTTTCAATAGACTCTAGGGAATCCAAGAAGCTAAGAATAGCCTCAGTGTTCTGTGGGGAAATCGAGGGTGGTCGATACATAACCCCAATTTTGATTTTTGTGCCATCTAGTGGCAATACCTTAATCCACAGATGTTCAATTCTGGTACTTAGGGAACCTCAATAGCTTCTGATTTTATTGTATCAGATACATATAAGGCTACCCCATCACCTTTTTTACTTATTCTGTCCATATGATATAGATCAAATCCAGGTATCTGATGGTCCCAGGTATCCTCAGGTGTCCACCAGGTCTTAGTTATGACACATATCTGGATTTTTTCTATTTTAAGCAGACATACTAGTTCATTAAATTTATTTGTAAGGCTCCTGGCATTAAGGGACAGGCATTTCCAGTCCTGAAATACATTAACCTTCTTAAGATGTTTGGGGATGCCTCCTGATGCCTGGGAAGCTTGGTGACTACCCCCTGCCCCCTTGGTACCTAGTCTAAATGGTTCGCTACCTGTAGTTGTATTTCTCTAGCCAGTAATCTACTACCATGTCTGTTTAGATGCAGACCATCATTCCCAAATAATCCTGGGTCCCTGAAGGTGTCCCAGTGGTGGATAAATGTAAAACCCTACCTATGGCACCACCTTCTCAGCCACCCATTGAGCTATCTAATATCTCTCTGTTTGGCTACCTCAGCTCGAGGGATGGGAAGGATTTCTGATATCATAATGTGGCAATCCTCCAACCTCAGGGCCTCTCCAACAGCCTCAAAGTCCCTTTGAATATCCAGGTGTGCCCTTTTCCCAACATCATTAGTACCAATGTGTAATACCGTGACTGGATTTAGGGTATTGTCCAATAATCCTGGCAACAGTTTACGGACATCTCCTATACCTGCCCCTGGTAGAGCACTAACGGTTGTAAACTCATTCCTACCCTGACATAGTATTCTATCGATGTTTCTAACCATGGAGTCACCAATGACCAGGAGCTCCTTGTTTTGTCTATTAACTCTCAGTAACTCTTGCTTGTTGTTCCCTGCTGTTACTTTAAGCCTTTCTCTAGGCACATTGTGGTGTGAATCTAGTTGGTCAGTATTGTCGCTAACTGCCTCAGTACTGAGGATGTCGTAACCATTGTGAATGTTAATCTGCACGTTTCCACGAATGTTTCTTCTTCCCTTTTTACTGTCCTTTTGAACCCTACACCAGTCTTCCTCTTCCTTAGAGTCCATGTATTTCTTAGCATCAAGTTGTATGTCTTCCCCTTCTGCATATGCAGCCTCAACTGTCTGATCTTCTTCATTTTGTTCAACACAATCATGCATTGCTGAATCAATAAATTTCTCTAGTGAAGATACCTCTATCAGGATTTCAATCAAGGTGCATTTATCACAAACAAACTGATTGATCTGTTCTCCTTCCTCATACATTTTACATTTGTGGCAATAATTCATACTGGCATATAGTAGTCCCTCTCTGTCATACCCTTATTTTGCTCCATACTATTACAAGATTCCCCCAGTTGCCCCTACCTACCTTCCTTGTTTGCAACTAACTTAGTGCCTCTTTCACCCGACTGATGCAGACAGATGCCGCTGGCCTCTGTCCATGTCGCCTCCGCTCCGCGCTTGACTCCACTTGCTGTAGCCAAGCGTTATGTAGCGCAGTCCAGTGACATTGCCCCTGTTACTATGGCAACCGTCCCGAGCGCTCCTGATTCTGAGGCAGACTGTGGGAGTAACCTGCCCTTAAAAGATCAGGTTATAACCCACCTCGCAGCAAAAACACTTCTCCAAAGCCCACACAAGTGAGCCAGTCAGCTGCAAGCTCTTTGAGTAGCGAGGGGTTCCGGCAGCGCCACCAGGAATCCAAGTGCTCAAATCTACACTGTATAAATGCAGCTGAAGCTGCCGTTCAGTACACACGCTCCCGTAAGGATCAAAATCAACCCTTACTATAGACTCCGCTCGCTGTAGCCGAGCATTATGTAGTGCAGTCCAGTGACGTTGCCCCTGTTACTATGGCAACCGTCCTGAGTGCTCCTGATTCCGAGGCAGACTGTGGGGATAACCTGCCCTTAAAAGATCAGGTTATACCATACCTGGCAGCAAAAACACTTCTCCAAAGCCCACACAAGTGAGCCAGTCAGCTACAAGCTCCTCGAGTAGCAAGGGGTTCCAGCAGCGCCACCGGGAATCTAAGTGCCTAAATCTACACTGTAGAAACGCAACTGAAGCTGCCGTTCAATACACACGCTCTCATAAGGATCAAAATCAACCCTTACTCCAGACCCCAGAAAAAAACAGAGGTAGGTTTGCCTATAATTTTGGAATATCTAGTACACTTGCAAACAATTATGCCTATGGCCTTCAACTTTTAAGGTGCACTTAGCAGCAGTATCGGCATACATATCAGCTGGCAAGAGGAAGTCTCTGGGCTCTTAACCCATTTTCTAAAGTTTTTTTTTTTAAAGGCCTCAGCCATTTCTACCCACGAGTGAGGAACCCTGTCTCACCTTGTGACCTCAATATACGTCTCGTCCAGCTTAATGAAGCTGGCTTTGAGTATATGGAAACTGCTGACCTGAAGTATGTCACATGGAAAACCATATTGCTTGTTGCAGTGACCTCTGCTAGGATGTAAGTGAATTGCAAGCACTCTGTACAGAGCCAAATTACATCATTACTCACAGGAATAAAGTAGTAAAATGAACAGAAAATTCCTACCTAATGTGGCATCTGAATTCCACCTAAATCAGTCAGTGACGTCCCTCTACTCTTTCCAGAGCATTCCAATCCAGGTGAGGAAAAGTTGCATAGCGTGGACCTAAAGCGAGTCCTGACTATCTACATGGACCAAACAGGAGAGGTCAGGTCCCAGAGTACCCAGGTTTTTGTTACCTGTGGCAACAAATGACAAAGGCAAACCAGCTACAAAGAGATCAGTCTCTACTGGATAGTCCCATGCAGTTAGTTCTGCTATGACAATGCTGGTAAAATGCTACCGAGAGGCTTAAGGGCACATTCCACAAGAGATACCTCTGCTTTTGTGGCATCCTTAAAAGGCATTACATGGTTAGACATTTGCAAAGCAGTTGCCTGAAGAAATGTGCACACCTTTACTAAGCACTACTGTTTGGACATACAGTGCAGAAGGGATGCCAATTTTGGAACTGCTGTCTTGCAGAACCTTTTTCCTAATTGGATTCTGGACTCGGCGTCCCAGAGGTACTGCTACAGAGACTGCACAAAGTGGAAACATTAAAGAGGACCTTCCCCAGTCACTTTGACTTTCATGCATTAATTACCCCGTCTTGCATTGATTCTGGAATTGTATTTCATTACTGTCTGCTGCAGTTAGTTTTTGCATTCTGAGTTGCTAAAAACTGCGGGGTGTACCAGAGCTTCTATAGCAAGCCTGGTGTTGCTGTGGGCCCAGGGTTATACTGCTGACATCATTGTAGATCAGAGTCAGTTTCACAAAAAAACAAACAAACAAAAAAACATACTGACAAGGCATTTAGATTTTGGCATACTCCATTGCTAACAGGGTGTCTTGGGGAAGGGGGAACAGCATGTATTTATTTATTTTTTATTTTTATTTTATTTAAACAGCAGTTTGGAAAACCTTTGAGCCATAGGCTCATTTACAAAGGTACCTTGTCACAGTAAGACAAACCAAAATACACAGTATAGCAGTACAACACATAAGTATAACAGTAAATTAAGACATAGATACAAACAAGCTGGTACAGGTAGGATGGATGCAAACAATACCAGAGTTATGTCTCTAGCAGCTTAATAACAAGCTTTGTCATAAGTATTGAGTACGGCTTTGACTAGTGGCAGTTACAGCACCGGGTGTTACCAAGGTGGTTACGTATGGAAGCCTTTGAAGCACGATATAGTTGGAGCCTGGAGATGGAGGGGGCAGTGTGTTGAACAGGAGGGGCCCTAAAGCTGAAGGCTCTTTGGCCATGAGAGGTCCTAGCTCTAGGGATAACAAGAGAGGTTTTCCCAGAGGTCCAAGTATGAACTAGTGGGACAGAGCGGCGTATGATGGTGGTCAGTCCTGGTGGGAAAGCCCAAGGAGGGTCTTTTGTAAGGGTACAGGTAAGATATTTGAGGCTCGTCGAGATCAAGTACCAGTGCTTTAGCATACAGTAGACAGGTGTGTGTCATCTAGGTGCTCCAGTAATTAACCTGCAGGCCTTATTCAGAGTAGTCAAGATTTTTATGGAGTGCGGTCTGATCAGCAGCACCCATACCCGGCAGTCCATAGTCCACTAGGGACAGGATAGAGGAGGTGACTCAGTGAAGAGCCTCGGGGAGGCAGTGTTTATACCGATGTAAGATGCCCAATCGGATATTAGTGGCAGTGGCTAGGCAGCAATGTGTCCATGGAAGGAGAGGAGGGGTCAAAATGGATCCCTAGGTATTTATAGGAGCAGACTTGTTCAAGTGGGAATGAGGACCCAGAGTGAATGAGGAGTTTGAAGTTGCAGGACTTGTTTTGGGGATGAGTGAAGAACATGGTTTTTGGTTTTTTAAGATTTATCACCAATCTATGTTCCTTGAACCAGCCCTCAGCTTCAGTGAAGGACTTCTGCAGCGAGTCCTGGAGGGCAGTAGGGTTCTGATTTGAGGCAAAGATGACTGCATCATCAGCGTCAATAAAAAATGTTCCCGAGCAAGAGCGTGGAAGGTGTTAAGGTAAAGGAGAATAGTAAGGGCCCAGAATGGAGCCCTGGGAACCAGAAAGATGGGACAGATGTCTGAGTAGGTCCCATTAATTTTACACGCTGTGAGCGTCAGACAGATAACTGGTGCACCAGGAGATAGGCCCAGCAGCAAAACCAGAGAGACAAGGGCATCAAGAAGGAGGGTGGGGAGACAGTGTCGAAAGCTTTGAGAGCTCAATGAAGATTGCACCAGCCAGAGAACCAGTGTCTAAGGAGGAGTGAGAAAGTTGGAGAACTCTAGGAGGGCTGTGTTGGTACTGTGGCCGCTCGAAGCCATGCTGCTCAGGACAAAGGACATTGTAGGTGGAGAGGTAATCAGAGATTTGAGAGGCCACCACTTTTCCAAGGCCTTGGAGAGAGGAGAGAATGGAGATCGTTGATAGTTTCCAGCCACAGTCCTATCACCACCTTTAAAGATAGGGGTGACAGTGGCGACTTTCCAGGCAGTTGGAACCTTCCCAGGCAAAGAGAGTGGTTGATGAGGCATGTGATCGGGTAAGGACTCTCTCTAAGACCAGCCGTAGGGATACATGGATCCAGGGTGTCACTGCCTGTACTATACCTTGAGGGCAGTGACAAGGTGCGCCTAAGTTCTTGGGCAGAAACATGGCGGAGGAGAAAATAAGGGCGAGAAGATTTACGGCAGGTACTGGGGAGGAGGGTCAAAAAATTTGTAGGGAGGATAGGGCTAAGGTCAGTGAATGAGGTGTTGAGGTGGTTGGCTATGAGGGCTGGGTCTGAGAGATCACACATTAATGTTGATCTGGTGGGTGGGGGAGTGTGCCTCCCATTTAACTGTTTAATGTTATCCCAGAAGGTTCTGGGATTCCCCATGAGGCAGTGAGTGAGGACTGATAGTGCTCAGACTTGGCCTTTCTGATGGCCCAGTGCACTTGTTTCGGTGGCAGCATATAACCGCCTGTCATTGGGCCGCCAGTCTCAATGGCACGGTGCCATAGGTTGTCCCTATGTTTGAGCTGGTGGATCAAAGCTGGGGTAACCAGGGGCATTCTTCCTTTAGAACGCGGTCAACACTGGGGCAAAGATATCGGGCATTATTAAAAGTTTGGGTAAAGAAGGAGAGAGCTGTGTCGAGCTCAGAGTTGCCTGTATAGGAGACCAGTCAATTTGGGACAGAAGTTCCTTAGTTTTATCAGTCCACCAGGTATTAGACGCCGCATGTGGACTGTGCTATGGGTTTGGGGACTGAGTTTGACCAGTGGAATAGAATGGGGAGTGATCATGAGAGAGTCTGGGAGGACTTGTACATTGGGGATCCAATTAGGCGGTTGGTGAGTACCACATCAAGCAGGGTACTGGAGCCTCTCTTGGGGTTAGTCCTGGTAGGGTGGGTAACTTAGTTGCAGTAGGGTCTATTGCAGAAAGGAGTCTCGGGTAGAGGAGGAGGAGGGGCTGAGCCAGTTGACATTTAAGTCACCCACCAGAATTTGATCCGCGGAAGGAGGTAGAGAGGTAAGGTATTCTGTAAGAGGGAAGGCCATCGTTTGGTCCCTGGGGGCACGTAGGCAGTAGTCAGATAAAGGGGTCCTTTAAAGGGTCAGGTTAGTTTCAGCGTGGCGCCTGGGCCCCTGGAGTCAAGGATAGGAGTGGCAGGGCTAGTACGGGAGAGATTCCTTGACATAACAGCCGCAGTCACGCCTGCTCTCCCAACATGGTCGGACCGGAAAAGGGTGAAACCAGGAAGGGAGACTAGAGTCAGGAGGATTTTCACAGCCAAGTCTCAACAAGGTGATGACATCAGGGTTAATTGATGACCAGGCATTGTAGTGAGTCAAACTTTTTAGAGGCTACAGATATTCATGGAGACCATGCATAGGCCTGTGGTGCGAGTTGGGGAGCCATGGGAACCGGGCCAGGGTTTGATGAATGTTCCCTGACAGGAGTAGTAGCATGACTAACACCCTGGCTGGGAGATGGCGAGAGGTTTTCCGACGATTGACATGAGAGGGAGGGGAGGGGAGGCTAAGGGAGCAGGGGGTGGGCAGGGAGGTACAGGAGGGGAAAGCAAGAATAAGAAGACACCCAGATGTGCCTGAGGTGAAGAGAAAGCTAGGGGGAGGGCAGGGGGGACTGGGACACACAGATGTACACTAAGTACTGGTAGGTTTCCCTTGCAACATTGTTGCAACCGCATGGTACTGCACTGTGTGAGTCACTCCTCTATCCTACAGTGATGTCATAAGGAGCTAGCAGCCCAGCAGCTGAACAGCAAAGGCAAGTGGTAGCGTGGCTCAAAATCAAATCCAAATTATGGAAGGCAGAGTAAACCTTGGCCAGAAATAACAAATGTATACACCTTTTCAGGTCTAGTACTGCATATGATGACTACAAGCTGTAACTTTTTGGACCATCAGGGAAGGTCCTCTTTAAGTGAGTGATTCCTGGGGTTAGAAGAAACTTTTACTCGCAGTAGTAATGTTTCTTCTTAAGGGATCACTCACTATGTTTCACTCCATACCCTGCCTCCCCTTCCAGAATCCAAAATAGGTGCACACGAATCAGTTCCATTGACATTGTGGTTGCTTGAGCATTACTTTTGCAGTTGCTGCAGTTGTAAGTTTGTTGTTATTGTTTATATGGTAAACTTTATTAAGTCTGCTTCAGTGTCCTATGTAAAGGATTGCATTGTAAGTTCAGTCTGCAGCTCATTCAGCACTTCTTTAGTAAGCCATGAGTCACTATGGATTAATGTACTTGGACGTAACAACAAAGAAAAATTACTTTGCTGTTTACTATAGACCCCCAAACTCACCAAATAGTATAGATTTAAGTAAAAAATCAAGAACTTGGGGAAATGGTTTGAAAGGGTGACGTGGTTATGGGAGATTTTAACTACCCTAATATGAACTGGTCAAGTTTTTCAGCAAAGGCTTCAACAGAAAGTAGTTTTATTGACACATTGTTTGATTCATGTTTGGAACAATTAGTGAGAGAACCAACAAGGGGTACAAATACATTGGATTTAGTCCTGACTAATGTCACTGAGATGGTGAAAAATGTGAATCTTAGGGAGAGACTAGGTAA
Organism: Neoceratodus forsteri; assembly: GCA_016271365.2. Classification (NCBI taxonomy): domain Eukaryota; kingdom Metazoa; phylum Chordata; order Ceratodontiformes; family Ceratodontidae; genus Neoceratodus; species Neoceratodus forsteri. The sequence continues at coordinate 909,624,914 of CM057449.1, read as the reverse complement.
TGCTGACCACTACATGATAGAGTTCTCTCTCAGCTGCCATATAAAGAATGACAATAGAAAAATCATATCAAGAAATTATAATAAAGCACATCTCAATAAAATTAAAGAGGAATTTACACAGTGGTGTTGGCGAACAGAGTTCAGAACCAGAGGGGTAGAGGAAATGTAGACCATCCTAGAAAATAAACTTCTGGAATTGGACAGCAAATACGTACCCACTAGGATCCTATATAGTAAAAAAAGACAAAATGCTGATGTGGTGCATACCAACAGTATTAAAACAAATACACAGAAAGCAATTAACATAAAAGACCATGAAAAAGAATTGGAATGAATTTACCATATCTTGCTATAAGACCAAACTAAAGAAATTAATAACAAACAAAAATGGAGAGGAACAAATTAGAATTTCTAATTGCTCACACCAGAGACAATAATAACACATTCTATGCATATATTAACAACATGAAGGCCACCAATAACACCATTGGGCCAATTGTCACAAATGGAAAGGAAATAAATGATCCAAAAGAAATATCCCATGCTTTCAATAAATATTTTAGTGAGTTGTTTAGCAGTAATACAGTACAAAAAAATACTAGCTTCTTGGATGAAACCTCCATAATAAATGAAACATTCTCAACAACTGAAGTACTGGAATTATTATCCCAGATCAAGCCACATAAATCTTTTGGCCTAGACATGCTCCATCCAAAAATGCTATTGGAACTGAGGTCTTTAATAGCTGATCCATTTGCTTGCATCTATAACAATTCATTTTCCCTCAGGGAAATACCAATGGATTGGAAAAAAGCCGTAGTGATACCACTCTTTAAAAGGGGAATAAAAAAGAATTGTCCAACTACAGACCCGTCAGCCTGATGGCTATATTATGAAAAATAGGGGAGAGACTTATAAAGAATAAATTAGAGGAAGGACTTGCAAACCTTGGAATCCAAGACAAATCCCAACATGGATAAAAAAAATAGGTCTAGCATTACCAACATTCTGTGTTTTTATGGAAAAATAAACAAATGCATTAATGAAACCTACCAGCTGATAGTCCTCCTGGACTTTCAAAAAGCCTTCGATTAGATCCCCCATACAGAATTACTAAACAAAATGGAACACTGGGGACTAGACGGGTGTATAATCATATGGATACAGAATTGGCTTTGTGGTAGGACACAAGTGGAATTAAAGGTGTGCTCTCCGGTGAGGGTGCAGTGACTAGTGGGGTTCCTCAGGGCTCTGTTTTGGGTCCATCTCTTTTTTCACTATTTATTAGTGATATTGACCAAGGGATCAGCAGTTATTTGGTCAAGTTTGCTGATGACAGTAAATTGGGGAGACCAGTCAGCACTACCCAAGAGAAAAACAAACTAGTCCAGGACCTTCTTAAAGTTGAGCATTGGGCTAAAAAGAACAAAATGAGTTTTGGCATTGATAAATGTTCAGTTCTATAGCTGGGTAAAAACAACACTAACCAGGATTATTATATAAACATAGCCGGTATTAGGTAGGTAGATACGAAAAAAGATCTGGGGGTAATAATTGATAGAGAGCTTAAATTCAATTCTCACTGTATAAAGCTGGTCCATAGAGTAAATCATCTTGTAAATTGCATTAGAAAAGCATTTATTACCCGGAATAAACAATGCATCATACCCATTCATCAGACATTTATCAGGCCACACGTTGATTACTGCACTCAATTGTGGAGGCCATCTTTGAGAAGAGATGTGGATCAGGTAGAGAGAGAGAGAGAGAGAGTGCAGTCGAGAGCCACTAAATTGGTTTCGGGCCTGCAGCATGCAACTTACAAAAATAGGTTGTAAAACTTAGCGTTATACTAGTTGGAGCAACGAAGAGTCAGAGGGGATCTCATGATGACGTATAAAATACTAAATGACACAGCTAGCTAGGGAAATGGGGTTGGTGATTCAAGTTAAACCAGATGGTCTTAGGTCTCAATAAAAAGCAAATTATGTTGAAACACACTAGTAGAAATGGCAGACTACACACCTTCTCTCAAAGGACAGGTAGATGGTGGATCGCATTACCTGAGGACATTATGCTGAGTAGTAGCATAGATGTGTTCAAGCAAAGACTAAACAATTATCTTTTAGACAAAATGCGGGTTGGACCCTCTGATGTGGGTGGACAAACTAGATGAAACATAGAAACATAGACTTTGACGGCAGATAAGGACCGCTTGGCTCATCTAGTCTGCCCATTTTCCTACCTACAGGATAGGCCGTAGATCCTAGTTAACCAACAGCATATTTCTTCCTACCCCCACAAGAATTGCCTTATGTCTGTCCCATGCATTCTTGAATTCTCCCACAGTTTTAGACCCCCACAACCTCCTCAGGAAAGCTGTTCCATGCATCCGCTACCCTCTCTGTGAAATAATACTTCCTCACATTGCCCCTGAACCGCCCTCCTTCTATCTTTAAATTGTGTCCCCTAGTTCTTGCAAGTCTCTTTTTCTGAAAGATGCTACCCTCATGGACTTTGTTGATTCCACTGAGGTACTTAAAAGTTTCTATCATGTCCCCCCTCTCCCTTCTTTCGTCAAGGGTATACATATTAAGCTCCTTTAGTCTCTCCTCATACGGCTTCTCTTGCAGACCCTGCACCATTTTAGTTGCCCTCCTCTGGACTACCTCTATCCTGTCTATGTCCTTGCGGAGATGGGGTCTCCAGAACTGGACACAGTACTCCAGATGGGGTCTCACCAACTGTCTGTACAGACGGATAACAACTTCCTGTTTTCTGCTGCTGATGCCTCTCCTATACATCCCAGTATACCCCAGCCCTCCCTACTACACCTTCTCATTGCTTGCTAACCTTAAGGTCATCTGATATGATTACCCCCAGGTCCCTTTCCTTTTTTGTTGTTGTTACTACCTCCCCACCCATGGTGTATTCTTCCCCTGGGTTCTTGTTTCCCAGGTGCATTATTTTGCACTTCTTTGCATTGAATCCTAGCTGCCATACTTCTGACCATTCCTCCAACCTTGCCAAGTCCCTTTTCATCCTTTCCACGCCTCCTTGTGTATCAACCCTGTTGCAGATCTTTGTGTCATCTGCAAAAAGGCATACTTTTCCTTCCAGTCCCTCTGCAATGTCACTGATGAAGACATTAAAAAGGACTGGACCCAATACTGAACCCTGAGGTATGGGCATTCTCTCCTCCTTCTGTCCAAAACCCCAATATAAGACCCAGTATAATATCCAGTATAGTTTGGTGTTCTAAAAATTCTATAAACATTTTTCAGAAATCTTTTTTTGGTAGCCTTTTTAGCTATTTTTCACTAGCCGCTGCTCCACTCTGTCTTAGAAACAGATCTGAAGCAACGGCTAGAGTGGAGCTTGGATGCAGAGTCTGAACCTACATTCTAAATTCAAAAATTTGCATTGGTTCTATTTCTGGGGCATAACTCTCAGCCGAGATGACTGCGTAAAGTGTAAACATAGAGAGTGATCCATTAAGAAGAAACAAAATCGTTATGGCAAGTAATTTTTTCTTCTTGATCACTCATGAAGTCCGCTACAGGTCTAGTGCAATGTGTGTGATAATGCAGGGGTATATATATATATATACACACACACACACACGTGCACATACACACTATGGTATCTTGCACCCTTATATCTTACAATATACTAGTGCAGTGTTCACAATGGCATGTAACTTTATTCCTTGTACTTTATTTATTTACAAGGTTAAAACATATGTTTGAAATCTGTATTATGCTTTGGCATTAAATTCAGCTGGGTTCATGGGGTGGTGAATGGGGGTTGGTGTAGTTAGGGTTCAGGAAAACCCAACATCACATTTTCTTACATTTGTCACTTTAATCAAAAACTCAAACTTGTGCATTAAGATAATTGTTTGCAATGATATATAAAATAAATGATAGCTAAGTTTGGTATATAGAGATGTAATTCCATTGAGTGATCTAGTAAGGTCAATGGTGAATGCATTATGACCTCATTAGCCCCCAAGATTTAATCATTTCCCATGTACTCTGCACGTACCTATAATTTGTTTTATGTAATACATTATGATGGTAATTTTTAGCTGTGATCACATTTGCAGTTCTTTCCAGCTTATGTATCTGTTTTGTATTTTGGTTTTTTGGTCTGTGGTTTTTTTGTACTGCAGTGGTGTTTGCGCACTTTTTCAGTTGTGTGCATGTCATAACTGGGCACGGTTGTGGCTGCTCATCCTTTACTTTGGTGTGATCAGTGGTTAAGATGATGCTGGGAAGTGGTGGGGAGTTTATGGTCAGCAGCTGTGAAGGAGTTCGCAGTTGGTGGCAGTAACATTGAGGGCTTGCTCTGTGAAAAGCACTGGAGCATTGAGAGACATGGTTGGTTGGTGACAGAGGAGGTAAATGGTGTGTAGGGAGTGAATGTTTAGGGTAATGTTATGCTGTAGTTTGGAAAAGTTTCAAGTTTATTTATTTTATACTGGAAAGGTATGGGAGCAAAATTGCCCGTTTTCACAAACGTCCAGTTTTTCGAACAGTTACCATAAATTATTGGATACATTTACAAGTACAATAACTTAATATATACAGGGTGACAACACTGACATTTGATATGGACAAAAGGGTCATATATTAGTATGTACACTGGTAAAATAAGATATAGGCCACAGAGTGCAGAGGTTTAGACACAATTGCAAGCAGAGAGACCTGGTTAACATACTTTTGATACATTTTTAGACTTGGTGCGGGGAAACGGGATCAAGCCTTTCGTTATGTTACAGATAGAGTGAGCGTCTGGGTGTGGGAGGTACAGCCACCTTGAAAGCAGGTTCAGCAGCTGTATCTGTAGTATACAGTAACTTGTCAAACATGGCCTCCTGCACCCCTGTGGTACTGTCGCAAGGTATGAGTAGAGAGACCCTGGTGGGTGAAGGAAAGGGAGCTGACATCACTTTAGCTAGTGCATTGAGAGCAGTTGCAGGATTGTTTAGAGAGAAAGTGACTTTTGAGGGAGCTCTGAAAGGCACTGATGGACTTAAATGCCAGAATTGAGGGGGGGAGCTGGTTATAGAGCTTAGTCCCGGCATAGGTGATGGAATTTTGCGCCAGTGTGGTGTGATAGAACGGGATGTTGAAAACATTGGTCATAGGTCCTCTAGTCATGCGGGAGGGGTAGAACTTGAGGAAGAGGCTAGATATGCTATGGGGAAGTTTGTCAAGGTGGATTTTGTGAAGGAAGAAGAGTCTATTGATGTTGAACCAGTCTTCTAGTGAAGGCCAGTCCAGGGCCTTGTAAAGAGTACAATGGTGAGTCCCTCTTGGGAGCCCGGTAACAAATTGGATCGTGCTGTTGTAGCAGGAGCTGAGTTTGTTGAAGAGTTGAGAGGCAACAGGTGGAGCATAAATGACAGCTCTGTACAGCACAATAGGTAGGAGGAGGGAGCAGGCCAGGTGAAGTCATGTCGAGGGGATGAGGAACCACTGAGTCCTGTAAAGCAGCCCCAGCCTCTGGTGGAATTTATCAATAACATATGAGACATGGTTGCTGAAGGACAGGTGTGGGTCAAGGAAGATGCCCGGGTATTTAAGTTCTGTTATCTGTTCAGTGCTACCCCATGGTTGTCAGTGAGGGTTAGGTGATGGGAGGGAGGCTTCCTTGGTCCAGAGAACACCATGAATTTAATTTTCTTGGAGTTGAGAACCATGCCTTTGTCTGAGAACCAGGTGTGAAGTTTTGAGAATTCAGTTTGAAGGTATGTGATCATCACATCTGGGTCTTTGTTGCTGTAGTAGGGTGCAGCATCATCAGTATAAAGGACGAATTTAGTATGGAGCAGATTTCTGAGTGGTTATTAATGAAAAGTGTGAAGAGAAGAGGGCCCAAGAGAGAGCCCTGGCGAACTCCTTACTTAATGGGGCATGCAGTGGAGAGGTGGCCATCGATAGTGGTAATTTGAGATCTGCTGGAGAGAGAGTTCTCAAACCATTTCACAGCATCAGCAGACAGCTGCAGTTCTGACAGGGTGAGTAGAAGGAGATTGTGGTCAACCAGACCAAAGTCCTTTGTCAAGTCCACGAAAACAGAGCCAGTGTACATCCCGCTATCTATGGCTCCGTAGATGTCTGTGGTGAATTTGACAAGGGCTGTGTCTGTGCTGTGGGAGTCCCTGAACCCATGTTGGGCATGTGTGAGAATGTGGTGTTTGTTAAGGAAGGCGGTAACTTGGTTGTGAACCACCTTCTCTAGTATCTTAGATAGGTAGGCAAGGAGAGAGATAAGTCTGTAGTTGCTGACCTTGTTTCTAGACCCTGGTTTAAGCAATAGTTTGACAGTGGCAGTTTTCCAGATGTGAGGAAATGTGCTGGAGCAAAGTGAGAGATTTAAGATGTTTGTAATAGGGATAGCAAGAGAGAGAAAATAGTAAGCTTGAGCATTTTGAAATCTATCCCATCTGCAACTTTGCTAGGGCATGGATTGTTAGAGAGGATAAGTTTGGTAGTGTCTGAGGGTTTAAGGGCTTGGAAGTAGAAATTGGAGAAGGAGTTGCATTGAGTTTTGATGGGCTAGTGCCTTGCCGAGTCGGCAGTGACAATATGAGGGTTTGAAGTGGAGGGTATATATTTGTCCAGGTCCCAGAAAAATTTGTTAAAGATGTCAGTGACCTCAACTGGGTTACTGGTTAGCTGATCACCATGAGACAGAGTGATTGGTTCATTTTTGCTGACCCTACCAGGGACGTAGTTTAGGGTACCCCAAAGTTGCTTGGGGTTAGAATTTTCCCCTGGTTGCTTGTTGTGATGGAAGCTAACTTCGGCTGACCGAACAGTCAATTTACATTTGTTTTGCAGGGTTTTAAAGAGTGAGATGTTGGTGGGGTCTCTGTGTACTCCATGCCATATCCCTTTCCCTCATAAGCTTCAGTATGGCCGGAGTGATCAATTTGCTGGTGTGCCCGCAGACTCGGGTGTTTTCTTTAGTGGAGCGAAAGTGTCACATATCTCAGTAAAGACGTCTCTGAAGCAACACAAGACCTCGTTGATATCATCCATCGTTGAGGTGAAGGACCAGTCAACCTGTTGAAGTATAAGTCTTATGCCTGTGAGGGCACTGTCCTCAAGCCTTCTCGTGAATATAAAATTGGGAGGTTGCTTATTAAGGTGGGCGGCCCAGTGACAGAAGATCGCACAGTGGTCGCTTATGCAGTCTGAAAGGGTCCCTGCCTTAAGAATTCTGGCAGGGTGTGAGATAATTATCCAGTCAATCAGAGTCTGGGCACTGGTTCTGTAGTTGGTCCTAGTGGGAAATGAGATGATCTGGTGGAGTCCCAGATCGGTGATGACTGATTCGGCAGGGTCGGATTGGGCAGAAACCCAGTTAATGTTGAAATTCCCCATGAGGATCCACTCCCTGTTAGGGGGAAGGGAGTCATTGATTTCAAGGAGGGCATCGGGGTTCCCCTGTGGGGGAGATAAGCTGTGGTGATAGTTATGGTTTTGTTTGCCCCCAGACTCGGGTGTATGGAGAGGGTCTCTTATTTCGAAGGAGAAAACTTAGGGCAGAATATGTGGAAAGAAAACTTATTAGAGATGTAGAGCATGCAGCCCTACCCTTTTCTACCTGGCCTGTCCTTTCTGATGGGGATGAAGGCATCCAGCTCAATCTCACCACAGGAAATCTTGTCTGAAAACCAGGTTTCAGTGAGAGCTGTAATATCAAAGCTGTTTCCTTTTACCCAGGCCTGAAAGGCATCTTTCTTGGCAGGGAGGCTCTGTACATTGAGGTGGACTAGGCTGATGTGTTTGTTTCCTTTCGAAGGGTTACCTGGGGGATTGGAGAGGGTTGTGTTGCACATGATCAGAGAGCATAGTTGACTAGGTTTGGTGAAGTAGAGAGGGATTGGGGGTAGAGGAGACCTAGGAATCAAGTGAGTGAAGCCTAACTTCTGTTTCTTCAGCTACAGTGGTAATCGCGCAAAAGTTTGCCGGTAGTGTGGTATATCGAGCATTGCGCAAACACGGTACCCATTGAATAACATGTATACTACTAGTGCGCAATGATGCATGATGCACAGTAACCGTATCCTTTTCTGTAACTACCACTGTATATTATTCAGTTGCGGTACTGTGCGCTGCTGCAGTGATGCTAGGTGCAGTAGAGCGCAGGTAATGGTGACATCACCGAAAAGTGTGCTGTCTCTATGGCTGCAGAGGATGCTGTGAGAGGAGAGCCTTTGGAGTGACTCTTAGGAGTCAGGTCAGAAGCGAACGGAACACTGCGGTTCACAAAAACAACAGAAAGCAGCAGTGGGAGCTGGTGATAGTGCTTGCTTGGGTGGAGCTGCTGGAACAACAGCGTTGAAGTGGAGACAGCCTCAACAGCAGCTGGACTACAGTGTAATGACCTGCCTCCTTCAGTCTGGACCTCAACGGAGTCATCAACCATAGAAGAGCTATTTATGGAAAACCCACATCGTTTTAAGTAAACCAGGGTTATTGGGAGCAACAGTGGATAATTCTCACTAAGTTATTGATGGATGGTAGTCATCAAATGCAACTATTGAGCGGTGCTACGAAAATTTTAGAAGAAAGGGGGTATTGTGATCAAGGAGGTGCTTTAAGGAACTGTGAACTGAGAACCAAGATCTATATAAATCTGTTTAGAACATTTGAAAACTTAAGACGCCAGTGAAAATAAAGACTGTGTGAACATTCGGGTGACAATTAGATTTACTCACAAGTGAAATATCAAGTGGAACATCACAGTGCTATTTGGACTTTGGAAGGCCTGAATTATTGCCTGATTTACTGGTTTTGCTGAATTTTTTTTTTGTCCGTTATTATGTTTACTAGGAGTGGCAGAGAATTGATAAAACGAAGGGAAAAGAAGACTGAAGGCATAAAAATTGTGGATCTGAATCTTCATCAAGGGGATATGGGGAAGAAAAATGGCTGTGTTTATACACAGGATTTGTCCCTAGTTTCCATTGCAGCATCTTCGCCAAAGGTTCAGAAGGGACCCCCAAGAGTTTTTTCCTTTTGACCCCCCTCATATCATCTCCCCAAATTAAGGAAGAACTTTTTATTGACTTTAGACCTAATTGTGTTCCATTAAAAATAACCTCTCCTACTGCGATACCTAGTTTAAAGAATGATTCGTTGGTCGAGTTGGGTTATGATTTTCCCTCAGATAAAGGAATACTTTTAGGTATTCAAGGCCATTCGAGTTTATCTAGCCTATCTAGCTCACCTAATTTAAATTTGTTTCCACCCGTTGATAATATTATTAGTAAGAGCGAGGACACTGGTATCACTGTTAAATCAACTTTATCCTATGTAGAATCGGAGAAGCATAGTATAAAGGAAAATTGTAACAGTGCCAGTTATTTTAAACCTAATCAAAAATTTAAACTCCAGCAAAAAATAACTGATTTCTTTCATTTGAATCCTAGTTCTTCAATGGTTTCCACTGGGGACTTTTTTATCACTGAACCCAAATAAAAATAAACAAGGTGGGGTAATTGTTGTGACTGCCTAGGGTTTCTCAGAAATCAGAAAGTCTATATCTGGTGCGCATTCAGAGATATCCCTTCATCCTACGGGGTTAGATTTGTTTAGCCCCCCCTGAATCTTATGCCTCCCTAGACTCCCCTCTTTACTATCAGGATATCTCCAGAATTTTAGAGGGTTCTCCCAATGAAGTCTTTAGTAGAATGGATAAAGAGGTTGGGAAAATAGATATCAAGCCAGAAATTTTATCAGCCTGTCCAGACACTTATTTCCAAATATACGATTAAGGCATTAGCTCATCCTATAATGGCTAACATCGTTCTCCTTGAAGCTCTGAAAGATCTTAAATCACATGTAGAAAAACTTACTTGCCTTTTTAGTGATAGATTGTCCGAAATTAATGGAAAATTAGAGAAGTTTGAGATAGAGGGGGAAAAAACAAAACAAAGACCTTTCCTTTCTGAAATTATAACACAATCACTCTCTAATAAGGTTAAGAAGAAGAAAAATACGAAGAAAAACTTAAAAAAGGCTAAGACACGAGTAAATAAAAAAAAATAAGAATAAGGAGGGGGTAATTAGAGTAAGTACTGAAAAAATAATTAATAATTCCAACTTAATTCAGAAACCCCCTAGAAGAAATTATGGGAACAAGGAAGATTCAAATATAGCCTTAACAACCCCTATTAAAGAAGATTCTTTGTCTTCAGTCGTGAAGGAAGAGATCATACTTTTAGACACTCCACTAGATAGCTCAAGCAAAAAATTAACCCAGGCCTCTATTATGGTTGATCAGTTAAAAATGGACAAGTCGTTTATATGTATAAACAAAGAAGGTAACAGTCATATTTTGGAAACCTCTTTGGAGTCGGATTTAATTTTGCCTCCTCAGATAGATCATTTAATTATGTCTGGAACTGAGGTAGTCTTTAAATTTAACAATATTTTTTTTTTAAATTACGAATCAGATGTTTCATTATTTAATATGATTTATCCTTTATTTAAAGCGGAACTGGATTTGGAAGCAGCAGCCAAACATATTAAATTAGTCTATAGAGATTTATCAATTGATACTACACCATTTATGTATTACTTTCTAATATGGACACCGCCAAAGCTATATGGGCTAAACAGTACTTAATTAATAAACTGGACATAATGATTTCATCTCCTGTTAATTGGACTACAATTTGGAAATTTGCATATGGAACTACTGCCCCTAAAATGTGCACTAAGGATATTCTGATTTCCACTCTGATTAAATTAAACTGGAATTTTGAAAGAGATATTAATATACAAACATTGTCCATATTTGGCATGCATAAATTTGAGGGTGAAAAATACCGACAGGCTGTCTGCTTATATTCAGTCACTTTTTGCTATTTGTCTTGGTTGTGAAACTCATTCTTTGGATTTTGGGTCTGTTAAAAGAATACACCAATTTAAATTGGATTCTCAAGTGGATATAGAAATTAAATATATAAATTTCTATGATTATCTTCTCTCAAATAGTGGTAAATTGGATAGACATGGTATTTACCTAGTTGATTTATTGAATCTAGATTGTTTAGACTGTTTATCTCAGGGGAACTTGGTCAAAAAATGACATCCAATTATATAAGTAACTTCATCTGACTTTGAGACTGCTGAGGTTAAGAAGGAGCTAACTGAATTAAATAATACTGTTAATATCGCTACTTATAGTTTTATTTTATGGAACATTGCTGGTTTACAGTAAAAAATGGTGGACTCTTGTTGGAAGGACTATGTCTCCGAAGCTGACATTATGCTATTTCAAGAGCCATGGATCCTTTCAGACATTAATATTAATGGTTATATCCCACATCATATTTTTGAGATAAAAGATAAAAAATTTGGAAGACCGAAAGGGGGTCTGTCTACTTATGTTAAAATAAGAAAGGGTATTCGTATAATAGAGCACACTACATTTGGTAACAAAATTTTGCTTTGTGTGCTGTGCTGGGATTCCTTAACTTATTTGATAGTTAATGTGTATTTTCCACCTAATTTTCATTCAATCAATCAATCAATCAAAATCTTTATTTATTCAGGCGAACATCATTGAGCAATGCTCATTTACAAGATGGACCTGATAGGTCAAGATCAAAATAAAGTACAGTATAATACATAAACAAATACAGAGGAGAGGCAAAGATTTTTATATAAATAAATAGGTACAGTAATAAAGAACTATATACAAGCAAGGTAGCTAATGGTTTTGTACAACTAAACAATAAATCAGACAGGTTTGACACAAATAACTGTGGGTACTGGGATTGTGAAAGTGGTTAGGTGTGTTATAATTGGATAGAAACTTAAGGAAGTAGATATGGGGGAATAAAGAAGGGAATGGCAATGGATTGCAGGGTATAATGTAGCTAAGTTTAAAAGTATATAAACAGAGATAGAGAGAAGGAAAAAAGGGGGGTAAAGGGTAAGAAGGGACTAGGCTTAGTGGAAGCAGTTGCATATCTCAGGAAAGAGATTTGTGAAGAGTTTTTTGAAGGATGCTATAGGGATGAAGGTGTTCAGCTTTAGGGTCTTCTGTAGAGAATTCCAGGTAGATGCTAAAAATAGCTGATTGCAGACCTACCATGCCGGGTACAGACTTTAGGTAGCTTCAAGGTGATAAGGTTATTGCTTCTTAGGGCATATGATCTCGTGTAGCCAGAGTAAAGCAACCAGAAATATAAGGTGGAAGTTTGTTTTGACAGAGCTTTGTAAATCCATAATGCAGCATTTTTTTTCCTCCTGAGATGTAAGGATGTCCAGCCAACAGCATTATAGAGGAAGCAGTGATGAGTGTTGAAAGGAAGATCTGTGATGAATCTTAGAGCTCTGTGGTACAAGGTATCCAATTTACTTAAATAGGACATAGTGCAATGGCCATATAGGAAATCTGCATAATCGATGAGAGATAGAAATGAAGCCTGAATTAGTCTCTGTTTAGACTCTTTGGTTAGGTAATGTTTGATTCTGAAGAACAGAGCGAGCCTCTGTCTGAGTTTTTCAGGAGCTCCTCAACATGATGAGTGTAATCAAGTTTGTTATCAATCCATACCCCTAAATATTTGAATTTAACCACATAATCAAGATTTTCTCCAAGGATGTGTGAATAGTTGGGAAGAGTGTTTGTTGAGAGAGAGGAAGAGTATATATTGGTGGAAAAGAACATAGCCTTTGTCTTCTTGGCATTTAAAGTAGTTTCTTTTCAAGTAGTTGATGTTGCAACAGGGAGAATTCTGATTGTAATAACTCACAGGCCTTTGATGGCGAGGGATTACTGACATACAAGACAGTATCATCAGCAAAAGATGAACATTGGCAACAGTGAGGTTGGAATCAATGTTATTGATATATATAGCAAAGGATAGGGCCCAGGATGGATCCTTGCGGTACTCCTAGAAGTGGTTTTGAGGAGGATAGGACACCTTCATTTTCACTTGCTGTATTCTATCAGTGAGGTAGCATCTGAACCATCCAAGAGAGGTTGGATCCAGGCCTAAGGAATGCAGTGAGAAATCAGCAGCTCATGATCCACTGTATCAAAGGCTTTACTTAGGTCAAGAAATACAGCACAGATGTTGCTTTTTTGTCTAACTCAGTTTGCCAATCATTTGTTACTTTTGCTAATGCAGAAATGGTACTGTGTCTGGTCCTAAACCCAGATTGAGCAGAGTTAAGGAGATTATTAGCATCGAGGTAGTCTCTTAGTTGGATACATACCAGTTTTTCTAACATTTTAGACAGTACGGTAGGATGGATATAGGTCTGTAATTGTTGAGATCCATGGGGTCCCCTGATTTTGAGGAGGAAACACTTGTGCTGTTTTCCACAATGTAGGAACAGAACCAGTGGATAAGGACAGATTAAAAAGATGGGTTTGGGAACTGCAATGGCATGAAGAGCAATTTTTAAAAAGTAGGGTTCAGGAGTCTGCACCAGCACTTTTCTTGGTGTCTAGATATAGCAATAGGTCTTCCACTTGTTTTAATAAAATGGGCTTGAAGGAAAATGAAGAGGCAGTCTTCTGACCATCGCTCGACTGGAATTTAGGTTGTGACCGTGAGTAGATTTGCTGGGGAGGAGTCAAAAGCTAGGCCAGCTGTACTGAAATGATCATTGAATGCATCTAAAATTTCACACTTGTCAGTGATAACAACGCATTATGGTGTACTTGGGATGGAGGAAGTACAGGAGTCCTGCCCTAGGATCCCCTTGATGGTGCCCAGAATCTGGCTGGGTTAAGGTAGGGGGCATCAAGCTCGGCTGTATAAGGGCAGCCTTGGCCTCTCTCACTTTTTGGTGCAGCTGTTTCTGGCTTTTCTGAACTGAAGCCAGTCAAGCGGATCCTTGGTCTTTCTAGCCCTTTTCCAGAGTTTATCTCTGGCAAGCAGTACAGATTAAGATCAGCAGAAAACCAGCGGCAGGATTTGTTTTTATTCTAGCTTAGTGAAAGGTGCATGAATATTGAGGGCCTATGATAATGTCATTTAGCACCTTGAGAGCTGTTTCACAGAAGCTGTATGGTAGAATTCTTGCCATGCAAGAATAATATAGATCGTGGAGATATCCTTCGATGTTAAGGTTTTTATTCTTCTTATGAGGAATTTTGCAGGGTTGGATGGCTTGACTGATGATCTTATCCCTGCAATAAGGCAGTGATCACTTATATCACTGAATAACACTCCAGCATGTGAAAACAGGTGCGGTTTGTTTACCAACATAATGTCAAGTAAGGTGCTGTTACTTTTGTTTTTTGAGTTAATTCTTGTCGGTTCATTTATTAATTGAGTGAATCCATATGTGTCACAAAAAGATACTAGGGGAGCAGATGCATTGGAGAGCCAGTTTAAGTTCAGGTCACCTAAAATAATGGTATCCTCGGGGCCCAATTTAATTATGTCTCCCAAATGATTAAGGAGTTGAAGGCCGGCAGAGGGGGGCCTATAGCAGCCAACCAGTTGAAAAGCTGTCATATTGGGAGAGCTATTTTAAGGATAAACATTCAAATTCTTTGGGTACTGATGTTACACTAAGACAAGATGCAGAAATATTTGATTTAACATAGATAGCCACTCACCGCCCCTTGTCAGGCGGTCCGATCTGAATAGCTGGTAGTTGGGTAGATTTATTTCCCTGTCATGTGTAGCAGGTTTGAGCCATGTCTCAGAAATTACCAGAAAGTCTGGCAAAATGTGGGTGACCCAGGCCTGGATTAAAGAGATCTTTTTTAGGAGGCTGCATACGTTGATGTGAAGGAAGCTTAAGCCTTTCATGGAGGCTAAATCTGATGGGGCGGTAAATCCTTCTGGGGTCCTGGATTGATTTCAACATTGCCAATGCAGATCAGCAAAAAAATAATAGTTTAATAAGGGCTTCAAGAGATAGCGTAAGGGACCAAAGAGGTTTTCTCTTCTTGCTTGAGGTCCAATCGTTAGAGACGGTCCAGGATGGGTTAAGGCTTAGTAACTGTTCATAGAGTACCAGCTTGATGGACAGGTACAAGGGGCACTATACCAAGGTATGGGCATGGGCGTAAGAGATACATGAATGGTTGTGAACCTTTTGAGGGCTACCCCATGGATTACAATGGAGCAACAGTAGTGAATAGTTGAGAAAATGATAGGCATCCACTGGAGTGAGAGAGGAGATCACTCTGGCAAACCGATTATTCAAAGGGCATGGACTGGAAAGGTATCATCCTCAAGATATATTATAGGTGAGAGAGAAAGAAGCAGTAGGAGAAGCATCAACATATTCATGGTAACTAAGGGTTAATAATAATGCATGCAGTAGGGTTGTGTCCAAATTATTGGCTAGAATTTGGCTAAGAGGGAGATAAGAATTTAGGCGGAAGGTGTGTATAAAAGAAACACCGAGAGAGGGGGTGGGCAAAATTCTGACTCTCCCCGTACCTTGCTGGCTGTCTCCCGGCCTCCTGGTTCTCCCTTTGGCCTCGCATGATCGCGCCGCCGCTGGCCTCGGAGCCCCTGCGCTTGCTGGGTGCCTCGAGGCAGGTCGGCTAGAAGTGGAGGAGACAGAGGAGAGGACAGTCAGAAAAGCACAATTGCAGTAATCAAACGATTCTGCAAGGAGGTGCTAAAACTTGCACTACAAAAAGACTGGGGGCCAGCGCCTTAAGTCAGCCCACCAGAAATCCCACCAAAGACGTAGTCACATATTAAGTACAGAGAAACAACATAAAACCTAAAAATTTAACAGTTCCGGTAAAACAGCTCTTTTGGAGAATTACTGTCAAAACCCACTAAACCCAGGCAGTAATTTGGAGTGCAAGCTTGAGCAGAAGTCAGTGAAGAAGGTGGACCAATCGGAAGCAAGGCTTGGGTGGCGCTCGCTTCCGATTGGTCTCGCCTCCCGCAGCCTTGCTGGCTGCCTCCCAGCTCTCCTGGTTCTCCTTCGCCTGCTGTCGCCCGCCCGCTGAGCGGCCGGAGCCCTGCGCTTGCTGGGTGCTCGAGGGCAGGGTCGGGCTAGAAGTGTGGAGGAGACAGGAGGAGAGGACAGTCAAGAAAGCACAATTACAGTAATCAAAGCGATTCTGCAAGGAGGTGCTAAAAAACTTTGCACTCACAAAAGACTGGGGACGGCGCCTGAAGGCCTGGCTCCACTCAGAAATCCCACCAAAGACTGTATCACATATTAAGTACAGAGAAACAACATAAAACCTAAAAATTTAACAGTTCTGGTAAAAACAGCTCTTTTTGGAGAAGTTACTGTCAAAACCCACTAAACCCAGGCAGTAATTTGGAGTGCAAGCTTGAGCAGAAGTCAGTGAAGAAGGTGGACCAATCGGAAGCAAGGCTTGGGTAGCGCTCGCCTTCCGATTGGTCTCGGCTCTCCCGTACCTTGCTGGCTGTCTATTGTTGATTATGATCCTTGGGTACAGTTAGCATCAGAAATAGATTCTTTACACTTAAAACATTATATTGATATTACCATATTAGGGGGTGATTTGAATGCTCGTTATTGCTAAATTTGATAATCTAAAAATACTTCAGTCCCAGATTTATATGGGGGATCTTGAACCTAGGAATTCAGAAGATATTATTATTAATGGAGTTGGTATAGAAATGATGGAGTTTATTAACAAAGGCAACTATTGTATTTTAAATGGCAGAGGAACAGGAGACCAGGATGGAGCATTTACTTTTTTTCCTCAAATGGGAAGAATATTATACACTATTTAATAATCTCTCCGGAGGCCTAGGCTCACTTTCAGGATTTCAAAATAGTAATAAGACCTGAAAGTGACCATGTGGCATTGCTGGTGAGGACTGATACAATAAAAGATAATTCTGGGAGTAATATTGAGACTTTACCTCTGCCTTTGCTTTCTATTATAGGTAAATTTAAACTCAAATTGTATATTAAAAATAAAGAAAAAGCAGCAGAAGTTATATTTTCCCCGCGAATGAGTTCATTATTTACATTACTTCAGGATTCTTGTTCTCCACAATGTATAAATAACCATCTGGAAGAAGGATATCAGGAGATTAGAACAGTGACTTATTCCCACACTAATTTAATTCACTCCCCTTTAACTTGGTTTGATCAACAATGCAAGGATGAAAAGTATAAATTGGGTCTTCTGATTAAAAAAACTACTAAACACTCAGAAGAAATATAATTAGTTTTAATAAAGCAAGAAAGCAATATAAACAATTTTTAAAATATAACAAATTACGAGTTCACTTTAAAACAATGGACTCATATGTTAGAAGTAATACATAAAAAAGATTCAAACGCTTTTTGGTTATTGGTTGCAAGGGGAGTTAAATTATTTGAACGCTCATTGTCCGTTTATGTCCCTAAAGAAATTTGGATAGCCTATTATTCTAAACTTTTTTCTAGTGAGTCTGATTTAAATGACCACTTCAAATGGTCAGAAGGGTTGTTAGATGATACATCCTTACCTCTGCAATTTTCATGGTTAGAAGTTGAACAGGCAATTATCAAATTGGCTCATAGAAACATAGAATTTGACGGCAGATAAGGACCGCTTGGCCCACCCAGTCTGCCCATTTCCCTACCTAATGGATAAGCTGCAGATCCTAGTTAACCAGCAGCCTACTTCTTCCTGCCCCCACCCCCTAGAATTGCCTTATGACTGTTCCATGCATGCTTGAATTCCACCACTGTTTTTGACTCCACAACCTCCTCCGGAAGGCGTCCATGCATCCACAACCCTCTCTGTGAAAATATACTCTTAAATTACCTCTGAGCCTCTATCCTTCAAATTGTGCCCCTTGTTCTTGCACACCTCTTTTTTTGAAAGATGCTACCCTCTTGGACTTTGTTGATTCCTTGAGGTACTTGAACGTTTCTATCATGTCCCCCTCTCCTCCTTTCCTTGAGGCTATACATATTAAGCTCCTAAGTCTCTTCATATGTCTTCCGTGCAGACCCTGCACCATTTTTAGTTGCCCTCCCTCTGAACAGCTTCCATCCTGTCTATGTCTTTGCGGAGATTGGGTTTTCCAGAACTGCATGCAGTATTCCAAATGGGGTCTGACCAGCTGTCTGTACAGAGGGATAATAACTTCCTGTTTTCTACTGGTGATGCCTCTCCCTATGCATCCCAGTATCCCCCCAGCCCTCCTTGCTGCCCTCTCACATTGCTTGCCCACCTTTAGGTCATCTGATATGACTACCCCAGGTCCCTTTCCATTTTTGTTGTTGTTAGTATCTCATTCCCCATTGTGTACTCTTCCCCTGGGTTTTTGTTTCCCAGGTGCATTACCTTACACTTCTAGCATTGAATCTAAGCTGCCATACATTTGGATTCCTCTAACCTTGCCAAGTCCCTTCTCATCCTTTCCACCCTACCTTGTGCATCAACTCTGTTGCAGATCTTTGTGTCATCTGCAAAGAGACATACTTTTCCTTCCAGTCGCTATAAAGACATTGAAGAGGACCGGTCCTAATACTGAACCCCTGCGTACCCCACTAGTAACCCCTTTCTTCAGAGTGGACTCCATTTACTATTACCTCTGTGTCCTATTCTCCAGCCAATTCTTTACCCAGGCTGTCATCTTGGTACCCACTCCCAGGCTGGCTAACTTGTATATTAATCTTTTGTGTGAACTGTGTCAAATGCCTTGCTAAAGTCTAGGTAGGCCATGTCCACAGCCCCTCCCTGATCTACTACTTTGGTCACCCAGTCAAAGAAATCTATCAGATTCGTCTGGCATGACCTTCCCTGTGAATCCATGCTGCCTTGGGTGCTGTGCCCCTCTGGCCTCTAGATACTCGACAGTTCTTTCCTTCAGAAGTGATTCCATCATTTTCCCTACCATTAAGGTTAAACTAATAGGTCTGTAGTTTCCTGCTTCTGCCTTGCTCCCACTTTTGTGAAGGGGAATCACATCTGCCCTCCTCCAGTCCTCGGGTACCACCCCATCCTCCCATGATTTGTTAAAGAGGGTAGTCAGTGGTGTCACTATTTCTACTAATAATAAGGCCCTTGGTCCTGATTATATTCCGGGAGAAATATACAAAGAAAACATGACCTATTGGGGTCCTTTCTTTGTAGGTTTCTTTAACATTTGTCTTAGAAAAAGATATATTCCTCCATCTTGGCGTAAACATATTATCATTCCTATTCATAAAAAAGGATAATTTCAAAACCCTAAAAATTATCGACCTGTCAGTCTTCTTGATATTAGTAGTAAAATCTTTACTAGAATATTACTAAGTAGGCTTCAAAATTGGGTAAATAAATTTAGTCCCCTCTCAAATTTTCAAACAGGATTTCGCGCAGGTTTTTCATCACTTGATAATATTTATGTTTTAGCTCATTTAATTGAAAAATACAAATGATATAGAAAAATGAAACTGTACGTTATTTTTGTTGATTTAGCAGCAGCATTTAATTCTGTAGTAAGGAACATCCTTTGGAATATTCTTTTAGAATGAGCTATACCTATTAATCTGTTGATCCCAATTTTTTTGCTGTATTCTGAAACGTGTATGGCTATTAGATACGATAAAATGGGGAATATTTCTGAATATTTTAGTACAAATAGAGGGGTTAGACAGGGGGTGTTTATTAGCTCCACTCATGTTTAACCTCTATGTTGATTCTTTGTTCTGTTTTGACACATTATTTTTGGATTCCCCTAAAATAAACAATATATTTATAGTTTAGCTTATGCTGATGACATAGTTCTTTTTGCTTTATCTCAAAAGGGTCTTCAGATAAAAATTGACCAATTGAAGCAAAAATGTGATTATTTAAAACTTAATATCAGTCCTGATAAAACTAAGTTAATGGTTTTTGGTTCTAAACCAAGACTCAGGTTAGATAAATTACATTTAGAGGTAGTGACTTCATATTGCTGTCTTGGGATAACATTTACTTCCAATGGATCTTGGACCTTACACTGTATAAAAATCTAATTATTAAAGCCAATTGCGCATCAAAGGCCCTTCTTCGTTTTAATACTAAATACAGAGGACTCTTGGTGGAACCTGCTATTAAAGCAGGGGAAGCCAAGATTACTCCAGTGTTGTTATACAGAGCTGAAATTTGGGGTACTAAGGAAAATTCTAATCTTGAGCTCCCCTTATCTTATTTTTATAAAACAATTCTTCGAGTACCTCAGTCAATGGCTAATGTAATCGTAAGAGCCAAATTAGGTAGAATTCCCCTGGCGGACTTAATTATTTTAAGACTTTTATCATATTGGTTAAAGATTCTTAATAATAATTATAACAATTTAACAAAACTTTGCCTTTCTGAAAAACAAACATGGTATGCCAATGGTTTTTATTCACCATGGTTGAAAAGTGTAATCTCGATTTTACAAAAGATTAATTCCTTCCGTTTATGGAGAGATTCTCAGAAGGGTATCTTAATAATGGATTCTTATAGAGGGAAAATTAAAAGAAAAATATTTGATAAAGCTTTTGAAAAACAATTAAGATTGGTCAGGTTACAGAAACAAGCTCTATTGTTGGAGAAAAATAAAATTGATTCAAGGATAGAAAATTATTTATTATTGCCATTAGACCCTAATATTCAGAAAATAATAACATGAGCAAGATTTGAATTGATTATCTCCAAATTCATATATTTTAATCGTTCTACTATTACACTTAATAATAACATTAATGAATGCTGTTGTAACAAGGGGTTTAGAGAAACTCTATATCATATTATAGTACAATGCCCCTTGTATAAAAAAAGCAGAATTTTGACTTTAAATAACTTTTTAATGAAATATTTGAACTTGGATTATGATCCAGTATTTATTTTGCTCCATCCTGGGACAGTGACAGATGCATTATTGTGTGCTAATTTTTTTTCAACAGTAATTAGTTTTAAGAAATGGGCACATAGAAGAAGACTTCAAAATAAATAAAAAAAGGACATATATAAACATTTTTATAGTTGATATTTAAGATTGATTAGATATTACTATTTGTATTTATTGTCTTTTGTATTAAGATCGTAATGTCCAAAATCTTTTTTTAAAAACTTTTTTGGAAGAACAATAAACATGATTGATTGATTATTCAGCTGCAGTAAGTATCTGCAATAAGTGGCAGGAGATACGTGTCAGGCAGATTGCATCAGTAGCAAAATAATTAGGATAGGGCACTGAATAGTAATGTACCTCGGGTATCCTGTTAGAAATTATGTCTGGTCCCAGTAGTGAAGGATTGATATTAGGCAGAAGAGAAATGGAAGCCCTATAGTGTCTGAGAGTTATGGTGCAAGATCAAAAGGGCTAGAACTGTGAAGGCCCTCTAGTGGCTGCAAATCATAAGGAGTGAATGGAAAAACAGGGAGATAGCCAATCAGCGATTACAACCACCCCTATATAATAGAGAGTCCAGATAGGGTGGATGGGGAGACACCACATAGCGACGTCAGGAATAGCAGTGTGAGCTGGAGACATGCTGCGGTATTTCAAGAACGCAGCAGAAAGTTGGATGTAGCTGAGGTCCAAGTTTCAAGCAAAAGCAGCCTAAAAAAAAGAGCTACAGTTAGCAGAAAGAACAGAAATAATCACCGATGCTGCTAAGGTTGGGCTTCAGAGATCCCTGAGAGTCCGTGGGGAAAGCGAGCAGTAGAGAAACCTGCAGTAGCGCTTCACAGTAAAAAAGGCACCAAGTTCAAAATTCAAATAAAGAAAGGGTTCAGCAGTGACTGCATGGTGTCTGGTTTCATTACATTAGTTGTCCTTAGTGGTGGGCATCAGGGGGGATCTGCACCTGGGCGCGGTCTGCCCAAGTGAGGAGGGTAGCTGAGGAGAAGAGAGAGAGAAAGAATGTGGGTTAGGCAGATTAAGTACTGGTAGCTGTGGGAGGTGCAAACAGGAGGGTCAAAATACAGAAGAAGGTGAGAGAGCAATTTAGCAGCGGGGGGAGCAGGGGAGGAGGAGGAAGAGGGCAAGATAAAGAAAAAACGAAGTAGTGAACAGTTTACAGTCTAATCAACAGTAGTTTAAAACAGGTTGACCGACTCAGAGTAGCAGCGCAGTATCAAATAAATTAAAAACAAAAAAACAGGCTGACCGGTTGGTGCAGCGGTAGGGCTACCATTCGCATCACCAGCGACCCGGGTTCGGGAATGGACTCGGGAAGCTGGAGGGCCAGCCGGGGGGAAGAGGATTGAGTGCCCAGAGGCCACTCTTCACCTCCAGGGGTGGGTTGCATGTCCTGCTGCTCTACCGCCACCTGGGTGACCATGGGTGGAGGTGCAGCGAGACAGCATGCAGCAGGGTGGGAGGATGTCAGCTGGGAACTGGAGCGCTTGCACGTTGCGATGTGCTCCACCCCTTGGCTTCCCTAGTGTGCTGATGTCCTGAGGGATGGGACCAGAAAAGGAGAAAAGCCCTGCAACGGATGCCTGGCGACGGGACCCAGCTGCCCAAGAAAATCCATAACCAGGCTCCAGATGGGGCCTGTGCAGCATACCTGAACGCAGACTCATGACTGGAGGGGACTACTGTGGGGTCCTCCTCCCTGCCCACAGGGCAAACCTAGGCTGGATGAGACCCAAAGGAGATACCTGGTGAGGACCTACGGGATCCCCGAGGATAGGGTTCTGAGCGGTGAGTAAGGGGCATAAAACAGAGAATCTAAAAAAAAAATTGATCTTGAGAAGTTATATTAAATAAACTCTAAATTCCAGTTAAGACAACAGTTGCAATGGATGGCAAATAAGGTTGATCAAGGCTGAAGGTCTAGGCAAATCTCTATTCAGCAAGAAAGTCTAAGCAAATGACTATTAAGTATGTAAGAACAGCAGAAATTAAACTTGGTGTAGGCTGACTTAGTCAGAACAGGACTGAAGCATTCCACATAAAGATAAAAATTCAGCAGTAATTGAACTAAGCTGACACATGAATTAATTTGTGCTGCAGGGAGGACTTAAATAATTCCATACATTATAGCCTAGCTGTGTAGACTGTATAGTTTTGTCCTTTGAGGAATTCAAGGAATATGAATTCAAGTTCAATGTTATCCGCCTCAGCAGTGTGAGCTGGAGACGTGCTGTGATATTTCAAGAACGCAACCCGGGTATAGCTACGGTCTGAGTTTCAAGCAAAAGCAGCCTAAAAAAGAGCTACAGTGAGCAGAAAGAACAAAAATAACCCTCGATGGTGCTAAGGTAGGACTTCAGAGATCCTTGAGAGTCTGTGGGGAGAACGAGCAGTAGAGGAACCCTCGGTGGCGCTTCACAGTAAAAAAGGTGGCAAGTTCAAAATTCGAACAAAGAAAATGCTCAGCAATGACTGTGTGGCATACAGTTTCAGTACCTTAGTTGTCCTTGGTGGCGGGCAGCAGGGGAGCTGCCCCTGGGCGTGGTCTGTCTGACTGAGGAGGGTAGCTTAGTTGTCCTTGGTGGTGGGCGGCAGGGAAGCTGCACCTGGGTGTGGTCTGCCCAAGTGAGGAGGGTAGCTTAGTTGTCCTTGGTGGTGGGCGGCAGGGGAGTTGCATCTAGGCGCAGTCTCCCCGAGTGAGGAGGGTTGCTGAGGAGAAGAGAGAGCTATGGAAAACAGTAGATCTTCTTTAGGGGTATCTCAGTCATCAAGGTCACACCGTAGAAACTTCACTATTGGTGAAACAGGCTCCACACTGAAGATTTTCAGCAGTAGAACTGGAGCTGCCCACACTGTTGATGTTATCAACCCTATAAAGGCGTGAGCGGACCTGCTCCCTCCTCAGTTCTTTCCCACCATCAACTTGTTTGCATGGGTCTCCGTGGAAGCTCCGATGCAGTTTTGTTTTTTTCTTATTACTTTTATACTCTCTTTTTTTAATAAGAGATTAATTTATTTTGTTTATGTCGAGAGTTAATCTTTCAACCTCTCTCTTTTGTCGCTGCTGCTGGACACTCTCTCTGCGTCTGCTGTCTTGGGCCTAGCCATGAAGTCTCTGACTGTGAGCTCTGCCAGAAGTTTAATCAAACAACCCTCAGGCAATGCAAAAAGACTTTAAAAAATTTTCTAATGAAGCAACAGGCAGCCAGTTCTGGGCAGGGGTCCTCTGTGGTCCCAGCCTCTCAATTGACAGCAGGGTCGTCGAGTTCCCAGGCCTCTAAGGCCCGAGACAAGTTCTCAGGGAAACGTCGTAAAAAAAAAACAGAGGCTGGGACCACTCCCCCAGAGGCGGTCTCATTCCCTGATGGCCTCTCCTCCTTCTTCCAGGGATTCCACATCAGCTGTGGCTGCGCCAACGCATAAAATCATTGTCCAGGTTTCTGTGTCCTCCAGACCCATTCTGACAGTGCATCTGCTTAATTCACAGGGCGGCTGGTTGTCGACTTCTGGGTCATTGGCCCCTCCTCCGTCGACAGTGGGCTCATCGTCGATGTCCCACCTGTCAAGGCCTGACCCCTCTTCTACCAGGGCTACAGGCTCTTTGGGTTCACTGGATCTGTCAGATGGGTCGTCGATCACTGTACCATCGACCCCCTCCACCCCATCTCCGTCGACGCAACCTTCGACGGTCGTCAACCTGAACAAAATACTTACCAAGTTTACCTCGGTGATCGTTCATCAGTCGGGCGCATATAGGCCCACCTCACCAGTGCCGTCAACGGCATCTTCATCGTCAAAGTCTCCTCATAGGCCGCAGTAAGCTCACTGCAAGCTGTCTTCAGTGCCTCCATCATGTGACCTAAACTTAGAAAAGGTTGATGTCAAGGAGGAGTACGACCCTGACCTCATTCTTCCTGATGGAGGAAGAGGAGGAAGAGGTGGTCTTTACCTCAGACAGGTCCTCAGCCTCCTGTGTTAGTGAGGATTCTGTTAAGCACACTTCTAGGTCTCCTCCTGAGGATCCCACATTTTTCAATATGATGAAACAATTGTCCTCAGCCATGGGTTTCCATACTGAGGAGGAGGATGTCACCAGAAAGGATCTGGTAGACCTTCTGGAGATCCCAGAGTCTCCCCCAAAAATCACTCTTCCTATATTACCTGTCTTGAGGAGTGCTGTAACTGCAGCTTGGCATAGGCCAGACATGGTGCGAGCTGTGCTCCGCAGATCAGATAAGCTCTACCATGCCCCCGGGGGTTTCCTTTCTATGCTGCCCAGCCAGAAATCGATTCTGTGGTCATTAAGGCAGCTCATGACAGATCTAAGGTGCCCAAGCACATTAGCTCTCTTCCCCCTGATAGAGTCTCGCAGAATTAGTAAGTAAGCAAGAACTGACCTTTGGGGCAAGAGGGTTTATACTTCCTCCACCCTTGGGCTAAGGATTGCTAGTTACCTGTCTCATATAGTAAAATACCAGAATTCCAATTGGAAGATGGGCAAAGCTGCCGTTCAGGCCCTCCCTGATGGCACACAGAAGCAGGAGGTTCTCAAGTGCTTGCAGACTGCTGAGTATGTTAGTAAACAGCTCCACAGTGCCTTCTGTGATATCTCAGATACTATTGCCAAGGCTGCTGCCACAGGCATCTGCCTACATAGGCACTCCTGGCTGAGGATCTCTGGCTTTGCTGCTGATGTTGAGCACAAGGTGATTAATGCCCTTTTCAGTGGCACTAAGCTCTTTGGGCCTGATGTCTGGGACATCATTAATGATTTTCAGGCATCCGGCAGGGCTATGAAATTTATCCACTCCTTCTACCATATGCAGCCCAAGGGTAGACAGCACCCTCCTTTTCGCAAGGCCTCCAGTAGAGCTGGTGCAGCCTCTTGACCCCAAGGCAAACAAAGTGCCTCCACTGCCTTGCCTGCCCTGTCCAAGAAGCAAGAGATCAGTCCCAGCGGCTGGATCTGCCTCTGCTTGACTTCTTGCCAGACTCCACCCCTTCTGGTCACCGACCAAGAGGTGGTGGTTGGAGGTTGGTTTTCCATCCAACTAAACCAGTGGAGAACCATAACTTTGGATGCCTGGATTCTGCAAACTATAGAAAGAGTAAACACGCTGGAGCTCCTCGAGCAGCTTCCAGAAACCCCTCCTCTGCCCTCCACTTACTCCCTGGCTCACTTGTCTGTTCTCCAGGAGGAGGAGGTACAGTCTCTTTTGCACAAGCAGGCCATCTAGCAGGTACCCAGGCACCAGAGGACCATGGTTCTATTCCGGGTTTTTCCTGGTACCCAAAAAGACCAGAGATCTGAAGCCCATCTTAGACCTGAAGGACCTCAATCTGTATGTCCAGTACTGAAAGTTTTGGATGGTAACTTTGCCAGGCCTGATGCCCCTTCTCTAGGCAGGCGACCGGCTTTGTTCACTGGAGATGCAGGATATCTACCTGCACATCTCGGTCTTCCCTCCTCACAGGAGGTTCCTCTGTTTTCTGTTTCGGGGTGAGCATTACCAATTCAAGGTGCTGCCCTTTGGCTTGTCCTCTGCACCCCGGATCTGTACCAAGTGCTTAGCAGCAGTAGCTGCTGCCCTCAGAAGGGAGGGACGATATGTTTTTTCCCTTACCTGGACAATTAGCTCCTAAAGGCCCCTACCCAACCCAACCTTTCCCCACCACTCGTCTCCCACCTTTTCCTTTACTGAATTCCCCTGTCCTCCCCTTACTGTCCTATCTGCCCAACAAACTGTCTCTCACGACCCTGTTCTTTCCCCAGTGCTTCCAATCACCCCACCCAGCTTGCTTCCTACCTACCTGTCTACTTCTCTTCCCCTTTCTCTGCCTCTTGACATCAACTCTGACTGCTCTCTTCTCAGCGTATCACTTACAACTTATTCCTTAATCTACTTGTCTATACTATCCTTATTTTTTTGCACACTAAAAAAATGATCTGTTCATAGTAATTATGTATATACCTGCATTGTTTATTATATTTTGTTTCCTACTGTTAATTCAAATGTCTGTCTTAACTGTAACTGTACGTGTCATGACGTAGAACCTTTGTAAATGAGCTTCTAGTTCAAAGGTGTTACTCCAAGACGAATAATAAATAAATAAAAAGGCCCCATCCAGGGAACAGCTCCTGAGGGCTCTGGAGAGAACTCTCCAGCTGTTCCTCTGTTTGGGCACTACTGTTAACCTGCCCAAGTGAGTTGTAGTGCCATCCCAAAGACTGCAATACATAGGGGCGGTTCTAGACTTGGTGCAGGGGAAGGCTTTCCTGCCTCAGAACAGGGTGGAGTGCCTTATAGCCTAGGGCTCAGGAGGTGGCCCAGAGCCATTTGATTCCTGCCAGGGTGTACCTGAGACTATTGGGTCTAATGGCGGCTGCCATTCCCACTGTTCTTCTGGCCAGACTACATATGCACATTCTCCAGTGGACTCTCCGAGTGCAATGGGGCCAACACATGAACGAGTTAGATCAGTTGGTGCTGGTCTCCTTCCCAGTCCGAAGAGTGCTCCAGTGGTGGATGGACCCCTTGAATCTGCTGCAAGGAGTTCCATTCCAGATCTCTTCTCCACAGCAGATGCCTCTGGTTCAGGCTGGGGAGCTCACCTGGGTCCTTTTCAAACCCAGGCCTCTTGGTCTCAGGTTGAGACCTACCTGCATATCAATGTCTAGGAGATGTGGGTGGTTTTGTATGCCATGCAGGCCTTTCAGAACCACCTCATCCTTGGTCAGCTGCTGGTGCAGTCAGACAACCTCAGTGTAGTGTTCTACATCAACAAGCGGGGGGGACTCATTCGTACTCCCTATGCAGGGAGGCCATGAGAGTGTGGTATTGGGCATTAGATCGCAGCCTGACACTCTCGGTTGTCCACGTCCCAGGCATGCTAAATACTCAGGCGGACAGCCTCAGACAGACTCGGTCCAGCATGCACGAGTGGGAGCTCCTCTCATCCATCGCAGAAGAGTTATTCAGCAGGTCATCCAGTGCTGGTCCTTTTTGCATCCCCACTCAACACAAAACAGCTCAATTTTTGATCGCTCGATCCAGGGCCTGGAGTTTTCTGGTGAGATGCATTGTCCCCCTCCTGGAGTGGGAGGTTTCATTACGCATTCCCTCTATTCCCTCTAATTCAGAGGGTGCTCATCAAACTGCAGATGGAGAGGGCTAGCATGATTCTGATAGTTCCATTCTGGCCCCGCCAGGTTTGTTTTCCCCTGCTACAGCAGCTGGTGGAGGAACCTCCAATCCCTCTCCCCCTTTGCAGGAGCCTACTGACCCAGGCTCAGGGGACCTGGTCATCCCAACTTCAGGTCTCTTCATCTGCATGCTTGGCTCCTGAGAACATAGCCATCGCCAGATTTTGAGTCTCCAGCAGAGTGTCGGACGTCCTTGTGGCTGCCCGGAAGCCTTAAACTCATGCCACATGTGCCATGAAGTGAAAGCGGTTTGCCATTTGGGCTGACAAACATAATCTGGACCCTTTCATCTGTCCGGTGTACCAGATCCTGGACTACCTGATCTCTCTGTCTAACTCAAGTCTCCAGTACTCCTCCATCAGGGTGCACGTTTTGAGCTATTTCAGCCTTTCATGAGCCCATGGGTGACCATACTATAGCTCAGCTGGATGTCTCCTGTACCTTTTTAAGAGGCATCCTGCATCTGAAACCTCCAATACGCTCTCCTGTCCCAGTTTGGGATTTGAATTTTGGTTTGGAAAAATTGGCCCTGTCTCCTTTTGAGCCAGCCATAACTTGCAAGCTATGCTTTCTCTCTTGGAAAGCATTACTTTTAGTTGTTTTTACTTCTGCTTGAAGAATTTCAGTGCTTCAGGCCCTGTGGTGCAAGGAGCCTTATTTGATTTTTCACAAAGGCAGGGTGTCTTTGTGCACAAGTTTCTCCCTAAGGTGGTCTCTGAGTTTACACTCAACCAATCTATCCACCTTCCTATTTATTTTCCCGAGTGTGCCAATCCAGGGGAAGCACTGCTCCATGCGTTAGATGTGCACAGAACTTCGAAGTACTCTCTGCTCTTGACGAAGGAATGTAAACAGTTGAAACAGTTGTTTGTTTCCTTCACCCCAGGTAGAGAGGGCACTTCGTTTTCTAAGCAGTGTTTATCTAAATGGTTGGCAAATTGCATTGTGTTCTGCTACAAGTATGGCAAAAAATTACCTGGAGTGGTAAATGCTCATTCCACAAAGGGCATGGCAACCTCTGTGGCTTGTTGCCAAGGGGTTTCAGCCGCTGACTTCTGTGCGCCTGCCACCTGGAATACTGTCCATACTTTCATCAAGTACTACAGTCTGGACATTGCCTCTAGAGCCCGTGCATGATTTGGCATGGCTGTGCTGCAGGGCTCCTGTCTTGAGTTTATGGTTGGCCTTCCTCCCTGACTGTCTGTTTCATCTGTAACTGCTTGGGACTCATTCCTATGGTGTGACCTGATGACTAAGATACCCCCGAAGAAGATAGAATAGTTACTCAAGAACTTATCGTAACAGATCTTCAAGGGGATCTCAGTCATCAGGTCTGCTTTCCATTCCACCATTCCCCCTTCTTGGGGCTCTTTTCTGGAACTGTCTATCTGGCATATCCAGCATTTTATATAGGCCTGGGCACCTCTCTGTATCTCTCCTCGATCCCCCATGGCATGAGCTTTGCTCCCTTAGTCTCCGGGGGAAAGAACTGAGGAGGGATTGGGGCCACTCATGCCTTTATAGGGTTGATGACGTCGACGATGTCGGCGGCCCCAGTTGTACTGCTGAAAATCTTCCATGTGGATCCTGCTTCACTGATGGTGATGTTCCTGTGGTGTGACCTGATGACTGAGATCCCCTCGAAGATCTACTGTTATGGTAAGTTCTTATGTAACTGTTCTTTTAGCTTTCTTATGGAATGGGTTTTTGTAGGTTTGGTAATTGAAGTTTTGTGGTGAGAGTCTTAATGGGTGTAGCGACTGTCACAGTTGGTTTGGTAAGTATGTTAATTGTGGTATTAACTGGTTAATTTATTTTCAAATTCAGGGTATCCCATTGAGGGGTAGTGACTGTTGTGTCTCATTATTTGCCGATGACATTTTAGTAACAATTACTAAACCTTCCTCTTCTTTGCAGGAGTTACTTCGTCTTTGGGGGAATTTGAATGGGCAGCAGGATTTCGATTAAGTAAATCTAAAACTGAAGTTTTGGCATGCCATTATTCCCTGCCAGTTGAAATCAGAGAACTCCTCCTTGTACGGTGGACAAGGAATCGTTTTAAATACTTAGGAGTGGCATATCAACATTTTTGGAGCATATAGACTTGCTCAATTTTGAACCTACCCAGAAAATTAAAACTGAACTATTAGCCTGGTCCACCCTGCCGCCGTCTTACCTACGTCGCCTTGAATCAATTTGTTTAGTTATCTTGCCTTGAATTTTATTTTTTCTGCAAACAGTCCCTATCCTTTCTACAAGGGCCTATTTACATGAATGGTAGCATCTTACCCTACAATTTCTTTGGAATAGTAAAAGGGCTAGAATCCGTGCTTCTATTTTATACCAGGCCACTTCTCGCGGAGGGCTTGGTCTTCCTAATTATAAGTGGTATGCCCACGCCTCCCTGCTTCATATTCTTTGTCACTGGACAAATCCAACTTATAGGGCCTACTACAAGGATATTGAGTCAGTGCTTAATGATTTTTCAAACCCGAGTAAGATCTTTTGCTCTACCCTTCTTTATCATTTTTATGACCTAATGCGTGAGGTCTTGAGGGTGTGGTTCAGGTATTGGGGGAATTTACCAATGGAAGAACAGAAGCTGGTGACAATGATGGCCTGGGATGAACATAATCATCAGTGCGATGTTTTTCTATGCAAGTGGGCTAAATTAGGTTTGGAATTTTATCATCAGTTAATTGGTCCACAGGGGGGCTTGACCTTTGCGGATCTCCAAGCTAGCTACTCTCCCCACCTCTGATCATTACAGATATTTGCAGATATATAACTATCTTCATTCTTTGGTTTATGCAGATCGGCTTCCCATCAGTCTTGACTCTCCTGGCAATTATCCTGGCTTAGCAGAGTGTGGAGCAGGGCACCTAATAAGTATCTGGTATTTGATTATCCGGGAACAGAGGGCCAATTCTTTGCACTCTCACTCTGTGCTAGTGGGTACAAGATTTGGGTACGCCATGCCCTTGGGAAGAATGGAAAAGGTCTTCTTATTGAGTTTCACTATCACATCCATTCCCTACCTGTGAGAGTTTGCTTGGAGGTGCCGTTGCAGATTCTTGTGGTCAACAGCCCGGGTGGCGAAATATAACAGCCAGCAGGCTGCACTGTGCTGACGCCACTGTGGGGAATTACATGCCGACCGAGCCCATATTTTTTTGAATTGTCCACAGATCCGTTCTTTCTGGCGAGATATTTCTGTAGATATAAATAGGGTGTTTACTGAGCCGATAGCTTTGACATCCGATTTGGTCCTAATACATCATCCTCCCTCTGGTATATCTCTATCACTGTGTTGCACCAAGTTGCTCTTACTGCTAATTGTGTGTGCAAAGAAAGCCTTCACTAAGAAGTGGCATACACAATCTGTG
This sequence comes from Neoceratodus forsteri, assembly GCA_016271365.2. Taxonomy (NCBI): domain Eukaryota; kingdom Metazoa; phylum Chordata; order Ceratodontiformes; family Ceratodontidae; genus Neoceratodus; species Neoceratodus forsteri. Next base: position 909,593,500 of record CM057449.1, on the reverse strand, counting down.
CCTGGTCAACAGGATTGGTACAGTGTAATCAATTTTATTTATGGTCTGGAGCAAACCTCCTAAAAATTCTTGAATAAAGAAGCAATTCATCAAGAGGTTTGGAGTCCTTGGGTAACTTTTCAACTTTGAGTTAATCCAAGTTCTAGGGACATGGATATGTTGTTCATCCACACTTATTGGCAGGTTCCTTGCCGCTTTAAATCTTGCCGGAAGGTCTTCACGCTGGCTCCTCCCACCCACCCGGGTGGTAAAACTCTCGGCTCCACCCCATGACGCCAGATCTTCCTTACCGCTTGGAAGCTCAGGTTCCCTCCTTAGCGCTCTGCGTTTTCGACTAGTTTCTGAAATTTTCAGTGTCTCCGAATTTAATTGGAAGTTTTTCTAACTTCGATCTTCTTCTCTCGCTGCGGCGATGAATCATTCGTTTTCCAGCTCCCGGAGGCACCCGGTTAATTCCTCCAAAAAAGACCCGCACTCCACGTGCGTCTACTGCCTCGACTTGGATCATGATCCGCAAGTTTGCAAATTTTGCTGTGCTCTTTCGACCAGCTCACTGGAGGATCGTGCGGCCCGTTCGGGGCTCGGGCGACCTGAAACTTTTTCTGCTCCGGAAAATTCCTTGGAGACACGTCAGGCAGTGTCCGCGTCAGCTGTCTCGGCTGAGCAGCTCGATCTTCTCTCCTCCAGGGAGGGGGAGGCTGCCCCCCCTCTTCCTCGGTCATGGCGCTTATCCCGCTCTCCTTGAGTTCTCCTCATTCAGCTTTGTTCAAGGAGCTTCGCCAGTCCCTTTCCTCGAAGGGAGAGGGATCTTTGGGACCTGCTTCTTGGCCCAAGTCCAAGGAGTCGCAGGCTAAGTCCCATCGTCGGCGCTGGAGGGAGCGGGAGAGTTCCTCCTCCCCTGCTGGCGACGATTCGACTCGTCGAGGAGGTGGCTCAGGCCGCTGGCTTACCGTATCCCGTCAAGTCAGCCGGCCAGGACTCCCATCAACGTTGTCGAGTCTCTTGACCCGTCATCTGGGCTGTCTTCTGCTGGAGCCGCCATCCCTTCGCCGGTCCCCCCGGTGGAGGCTGTGGTTCTGCCTGTACCTTGGTCGACAGGCCTCAGCCCTTTCTTCCGAGCGAGGGAGGCGGGCGTGCCACTCCTTCCAAACCCGCTTCGGTTTCCCTGAGTTGAGGTCTCTGTCTGGGTCCTCCTCTGGTCAAGCCGCTCACGCCCGACTTGGCGTTCTCAATCGGGCACCGAGTTAAGGTGGCATTACCGTTTTTCCTCGTCTCCCTCCTCGGATGAGGATTGGCTTCGATGCAGATGGTGTCGACATTACGAGGAGTTCATGTGGCAGCAGTTGTTGTTGTCCGGGAATCAATCGACACCGATTCATTCCCTGCCCTGCAAGCAGCCGCCGCCCGATCGGCTGACTCAACCGCTCACTGCAGGTGAGGTGCCCTCTCTGGGGCCGGTTGTTCGTCCGAACCTTGCTGCCCCACCTCCCTCGGTAGAACCTCGGTCGGGTCACCACCTGTCCCACAGGTTGTCTGTCCCCCTCACTCCCGTCCGCCCTTGGTGGACGAAGAGTGACTCAGGCCTGAGGCAGCTCTTTGCAGACCCCTCGGAGTCCGAAGTTGACTCCTCTATGTTCCCCAGTCGGGAGGACCCGGGGTTCTCTCTGGAACGATCTGTGGACGACAGCCCATCGTCCTTCATGGGTCTGCTTCAGCTCATCTCGGAGTTCACCGGGATGCAGCTCGAGCCCGTGTCCAAATGGGCCTCTTATCCCCTGATGGAGATTCTAGACCGAAGGGGTTCACCCTCAGAGGCCTTCCTGGTGGCCGAGGCCATCGTGGGCCCGGCCTTGGAGCTCTGCGCGGCCTACTTCCTGCCCTGCGCCCTCGGCCAGGATGGCCAGGAAGTACTCTGTCCCTGTCGGTTCTTTGCCGGTTTCTCGGAGCACCCCTCGGCTGAGGGGTTAGTTACCGACAATGTTTTCCAGTGTTCTGGGAACGCTCGGGATGTGGATAGGCCCCCTGACAAAGAGTCCAAAAGGATGGACTATGTCGGGCACAAGGTTTACGCTGCGTCCTCCCTAGGCCTCTGACAGGCCAGCTCGGCTGCACTGATGGCACATTTCTCCCACGCCTATTTGGGCTCCCTGGACGAGGTGCTCCCTCATCTCCTGGCCGACCTGCGGATCACGGTTCGGTGGGTGCGGGACTAGGGTAGGGCGGTGATGAAGCAGCAGCTTCATACTGCTCTGGACTTAGGTGATTCCTGTGCCAGGTCGGTGGTGGCCACAGTGGCCATGTGCCGCAGGGTGTGGCTGAGGTTATCCTCTTTCTCATTGGAAACCCAGCACAAGTTGGCGGACATCCCCTTCTTGGGGACTGACCTTTTCGGCCCTGGAGTGGAGGGACACCTCCAGGGGACCGAGAAGTCTGATGCCACTCCGGACTCGGTCACTCCTGCCCGGAGGGACAAGGGGCAACCTTTGTGAGCCCTTCACCCTCCGGCCCCTGCCTTCGACCGCCCAGCACGAGAGGCACAGGCTTGCGCTAGGCGTCCTGACTCCAAGCCATCGTCTTCCTCTAAAAGGAAGCAGGGAGGTAAAGGCCTAGGAGCTCCCTCAGCCAATTCTTCCTCCAAGCCTGCTCAGTGACGGGCTAAGGGGCGCTGTCCCCGGCCCTGTTGCTCCTACCCGGGCTCCCGGGGAGACGGCTCCTCCCTTCCTCCACCTGGTCCGCTTTCCAGGACCTCTGGGTGTCGGAGGTGCTAGGGGAAGGCCCTGCCTCGGTATTGCGAGCAGGCACCACCCTTTCGAGCCGTTTCCCCATGGGGGTCTTGGAGTCCACAGCCTCGTTGTCGGCCCGCTGAGCCGACTTGCCTGGCCCTCTAATTAGAGGTGATCAGGAAGGTTGCGGATCCTCCTTCAGACCCTGGGTTCATATCCAGGTGTTTCTGGTCCCAAATGGACGGGGGGCTTGCGCCCCATTCTTTCCGCACGTCCGGATGGTCTCTCTGCCTCAAATATCCCATCCTCAGAACGAGGCGTGTGGCTTCTTTCCTGGACCTCCAGGACATACTTACACTTCGTTCCGTCCATTTCTTGGGAGACTCCTCCCTTTCTTAAGTGGGGGATCTCTTTACGAGTTCCAGGCCAGGCCCTTCGGTCTCCGCCCAGCAGCTTTCTGCGGCATTGAGGGGTCCGGGGGTAACCCCACCCGGATGGCGGCCTGACTGCAACCCTTCCAGGCGGAAGAGGGACGGTCCAGAGTTCTGTCCCTCTAGGTTGCTCTCAGACTGGTCTCCTTTTACCGGAGCCACATTGGAACTCGTGTCTTAGCGGGTGATCCTTCTTCAGGACGAGGCTCGACTCTTGAGTCCGAGCTCGGCTCCTGGCAGACAGGGCTGAGGTTCTTCCTCTCTTACCTAGTCAGGTCTGACTGGGCAGTTGTGCCCTGCCGGGACCTCCTGCACCTCCTGGGCCTCGCGGCAGCCGGCTTCGGCGTGGTCTGTTGGACCCGCTGGTTCATGCGTCCCCCTAGTGGGGACTGGCCAGCCAGCAGTCACAGTGCTGCGTTCCTTCGGACCAGTTCATGACTACAGCCCAGGAGTTAGGGGAACGCTCTCCCTCGGACCGTTCTAGCTTTTGCAGGAGAACATCCTGTTCGTCCGCCCTGAGTCAACGGTCTTCTCCGACCGATGCTTCTCGGATGGGTGGGGGTGCCCATCTAGGAGAATACAGAGTGCTCCGCCTCTGGTCCTCTCGGGAGTCCCGATGTCTTTCCTACCCGCTAGAGCTCCAGGCGGTCTGCTTTGCTTGCAACGCTCGCTCCATTTGTGCGGAGTCTGGTGGTTTAAGTCCAGGCGGACAACACCACTACCATGTGCTACCTACCCCGCCAGGTTCGGACGAGCCCCTTGCCTCTGCATAAGGAGGTTCTCCGCTTTGGGTCTTTCACGCAGCGGGAGGCGGTTTCCTAGCCATTCGATGGCAGAAGCCTCCAGCAGATGCCCTAGGCCGGATATAGGCTGCGCCTCATGAGTGGTCTCCCCTGCCGGAGGTAGCACAGGATCTTCTCCCTCCTTCCCTCCAGGAAATCTGAGGCAGACTGTCTCATGCCCACGCCCCTCAGCAAGGTTCGCTGTAGGGGATGCTGTCGAGGCCGTGGACCCTGGGCCTTTTCTATGCCTCGCCCCCATTTCCCTTGACCCACGGGCAAGGCGAGGAGGGACTCGGCGCAGGCGATGCTGGTAGTCCCAGACTGGTTTGCCAGCTCTGGTATCCAGCTCTCCTTAGTCTCAGTCCCAGGCTCCCAAGGCGGCTTCCAGCCCGCCCGGTCCTGATCTCTGTTTTCAGGGGAAGATTTTCCATCTGGACCTTCAATCCCTGCACCTGAAGGCCTGGTCCCTGTCGGCTAGGGCCAGGCCTTGAATCACTGGCAGGGTCCTCGACATTTCAGGCGCCCTGCCGGAGTTCAACCAAACATGCTCACCTTGAATGGAAGAGTTCTCCATTTGGTGTTGGGATGAGGCCTGGTGCCCTCTCCCGTCCTCGGCGAGCATTCCGGACCATCTGCGGTCCGTTCTTTTGAACTAGGAGCTTCAGCGGCGACCCTCTAAGGTGCTTCTGTTGGTCACCCCTGTCTTCCGGTAGCGGGCGGAAGGCGGTGATGGCGCAGAAAGGTGGTCCTGGCACTTTTCTGAGCCTCGATCCCCTCCCTTTGGGAGAGTATCCCCATTTCTGTGGGATCTTCGCTGGTTTGGGCTTAGCTCACGGACAAGCCGTTCAAACCTTTGCACAGGTGCGAGTTTCCCCACCTGTTGTGGAAGAACACCTTCTTGGGGCTTCTCTGCCATCCAGAAGGAGGGGAGAGTTCCAGGTGCTCCTTCAAATCTCCCTATCTGGCCTTCCACAGGGACAAGGTTGTCCTGCGCCCCACCCGAAGTTCCTTCCGCAGGCGGTGGCGGAGTCTTTCCCTAGCCAGGTATTTTCTCTGCTGGGGTTCATCCCCATTGACACCTCAGAGGCCGTATATAGGATCCATTGGGACCCTATTTAACGCTCGCCTACCCAGGGAGCGTAGGGCCGAAGTTCGGTAGAGGTTCAGCAGCTGTTTGTCATCTACGCTGAAGCCGCGCCTGGCAGACCTGCAGCCAAGTGGACTGACGAGCAGGCGGGTTACCTGCTGCATAGGTCTCCGCTGTGGGTGGGCAGGCATGGAGCCTCCCAGAGGGATAAGTGCTCATTTACCGCCCTTCCGCTGCATCGGTGGCTAACTTCTGAGATACTCCTGTCAGGATATCCATGAGGGCTCCTGGAAGCAGGCTATACCGTTCCCCTCCACATCGACCTTGGGTCACGCGGGATGTTGGTCGGGGCCTCGGTTCTCCAGTCTTTATACCTAAGTAGGGGTGTGTGCCTTGCCTCCCTCCTCCCAGAGAACTGCTAGAGTCTTCCAATAAGTGTGGATGAACAACATATCCATGTCCTAGAAATACAGGTTACTCACCTGTGCAGGAGTTCTAGGAATGGTAGTGTTGTTCATCCACCACCCACCCTGGCCTCCCAGCTTCTCGGGACGCGACAACCTGCCTCCAGCCGGGCTAGATCTGGCATCATGGGGCTGGAGCCGAGAGTTTTACCACCCGGGTGGGTGGGAGGAGCCAACTGAAGACCTTCCGGCAAGATTTAAAGCGGCAAGGAACCTGCCAATAAGTGTGGATGAACAGCATATACCATTCCTAGAACTCCTGTTACAGGTGAGTAACCTGTATTTTTGTTCCTTGACTCTTTTTTACACTATTTCTAGCCCTGGAGTGCTTTACATTTTCGACAAAAGTGTTTTGATATATTACTTTTTGACCCTGGTCCCCCCCCCCCTTTTTTATGTCTATAAGATATTAATGGTATTGATTCATTATGCGGTTTTGGTATTAACTGCTACATTTTGAGATGGACATGCTTTTTGATTTCCTATAGGTATGTAACCATATGAATCCACTGATCTTACTCTATAATACTGTGGACTATTACCCTTGATGCTACTTGTTTTTCAAAAAGTTTTAATAAAGTTTAATTAAAAAAAAGGTTAATTTATTTGGTAAATACTTGTAATTACTGTGGTAGCATAGGGGTTTAATATTGTAATTGTTGAGGTATATAGTTGTCTTAATACTCTCTTTATCCTCCTTTCTGGCTGGCTGGGCCCCCTTCCAGACCAGCTTCCCAACCTCGTCACCAGTCTTCTTCTGGACTTAATGCTGCCTCCTGTATCTGCCCCATGGCTTACAACCTGTGGTGGGGGTAGTGGAGCCCCAAGTGCCATGCTACAAGATCCAGTTCTTGGGTAGGCTGCCACGGAACCTACGAGGGGTCAGTCTTTCATGCTGCCCCAACTAGGCTGCTTTTCCTCTGTTTCTTCCCTGTCCCCTGAGATATTGACTTGGGGATGTGACACAAGCTTTCTGCATGGAGCTGTGCAGAGTATGTCATCAGACAGCCTCTCCCACCCTTTATGGTGCACCAAGTGCACTGCCCCTGTGGTCAACCAAGTGACAGTAACTCACTGGAGCTTGTTGTCCTTCCACCCCAGAGGAGGAGAGCATCTTCTGGAATGCTCAATCCTCCTCCCTCCAACTGGCTCCCGACAACACGGGCTCACTTCTGAACTCAGGTTGGTAGTGCTATTTGCACTAGAACTACTGCTGTGTGCTGGTTGTTGTATATACTTTTAACTGCTGTGATATATACTGCTCATTACTGTGGTATACACTTCTTTAATTTCTCTTTATTGAAAGTGAGGTGTATACTTTTATTTTCTCTTTTAATTGATAAATATACAGATAAATAGCTGTTTACAAACCTAATGAGGCACGTCCCATCCATGTATTATACTGTAAGTGTACTATAACACCCTGTGTTAGGGCTTAGTAGGTGCCCTAACGTTTTGCACCTTATAATGAGGTCTTTCCAAGATGGCATAGCATTAGGAAGGAAATAACATTGCTATTTTTGTGCATGCACGTTTAATTTTATAATGGTTTTTCTTTAACTGGATTTTTGTGAAACTGGGTTACATCACTTTTGTGACTCACAATCCACTTTCATAAGATAGTACGTACAGTTTTGTGAGCCTTAGTGGTCCGGAAAGTAGAAAAAACAAGAGAAGCCTTTGCACATGAATTACAAGAAAATGTATTGGAAGTTAAGTCTGGAACTTATGTGGTCAATAGTGTAGTATGTAAGTTTGTTTCTTCATGTTTTTTTTTGTTTGTAAAACAAATTCGTTTTTAAAAAAAATAGTGAAATTGGGTTGCTGCTTGTGAAAACGTGTCCTGCTTTCATGTCTCATGAACCTGCTTTTGTGACTCGTAAATCCACTTGTGTGAGTCTTAGTGGTCATAAAAGTGGGGAAGAAGGAACAGAAAACTTTTCACATCAAAAACAAGAAAATATGGTGGAAGTTCGGTTTGAAACTTATGTGGTGAACAGTGTAGGGTGTAACACTGATTCAGCAAGTGTTATTTTGTTAATTATTTTTTTAATATTAAGGAAGTTAGGCTGATGTGTGTCTCAAAATCAGGCCCTTCTTTCGCCACTTATGAACCTGCTTTCGCGACTTGCAAACTAACTTTTGTGGCGTAACACCCCACTCTGGTGACCATCTCAAAACAAGAAAACTGTAGATAGCTTTGTAAGACCATATATGTGTGAACATGCAGCTGCTTCCACTAGCCTAGTCTGCTACATGTCTGGTGTGATGCAGCTGCAGATGCTATACAAATGGAAAGATACTATGGGTTGGCTATCTTAAAGAGAAAGAAAATTAGTTGCAAAAAATTATGTTAATGTACTCGTTACAGTTTCTTAAAGTGACTCAAGTAAGGCAGTGCCATGTTAGGGTTTTGTAAACCTTAACTCTTCCCATCCCCAGGCACTGCCCACCGTGAACACCACTGATTTGAATGTCCAAGCACAATCTGGATTTCAAATACATGTTTTAACATCATCAATAAGCAGCTTAGTACAGGGAATACTGCTACACTCCATGATAAGCACTACACTCACTCGCTGTTGCTTCATGAACACACAAAGTCTGTTACAGGTCAGTGGCAATGTGTGTGATCATGCAGCTCTTTTCTGAGTGGCTCACTCACTCATGCCAAGTCTGTTACAGCTCCGGTGCAGTTTGTGTGATCATGTAGCTGAGGGCCGCACACAAAAGTCCACTTCAGGCTTGGCATAGTTTGACCATGCAGCTACTTGCCACTCGTGAAATTCACTACAAGTCCAGAGCAGTGTGTGTGTGTGTGTGTGTGTGTGTGTGTGTGTGTGATGTAGGTGCTTTTTGTGTGTAATTGTGTGATGATCTAGGTGCTACACACACACACACACACACAGATATATATATATATATGTATATATGCTCAATCACTCCCAGTATGGTATGTTGCAGCCTTGTGTCTCACAACATAGAAATGCAGTGTTCGCTGTGGGTTATAACTGTATTCTTCATACTATGTTATTTACTTATGATACACAAATGTATATTGAAATCTGGATTGTGCTTTGGTATTCAATTCGTTGGGGTTCATAAGTTGTTGCATTGGGTGGGCAGAGTTAGGGTTCAAACCCCCTAACATCACATTTCCTTTTGTCACTTTAAGAAGAAACCTTAATTTGTATATTAATGTTTGGTTTCTTTTTTTTGCATTGAATACAGATGCAGAATATAACTGCAAACAACTACGTTAATGCATCAGTTAGAGGTCAAGCCCAAAGATTAAAAAGTAAGGAAATGCAGTGTTAGGGTACAAAGTTCCCCAGAGTCTTGGTGAATTTGTTGCATTGCCCTTGCAGGTGGTCAGGAACTGTCTCAGCCCTGTTGTTAGCCCTCTCAAGATACCAGCCCATGCCCTGGAGAATGAAGTTGCTCAAGATCACCACTATTCCGATTTGGCTGCTCTCAGTAATGTTTTGCCTAGCTAAGCTGCATACTTCGATGAACTGTCTCGGGGCCTATAACACCCCCCCACCAGGTGGCTGTTTCATCTGCCTTTTCCCCTAGCTTAACATAGATGCACTTTGTGGCACTGTTTACCCCTCTGATGCTGTCCTTGTTTACCATAGTGACTCCTCCATCCCTTACGAAGAGAGCCACCTCGCCTGTTCTCCTGCCAGTGCCTATCTTCAGAATGGTCTGTATCCTCGTATACTGGTGCCCAGTTATGTTCTTCCTCCCCCCTTGTCTCTGTCAGTGCCACCAAAGTTCTGGCCTTCGAAGTGCATCTGGCCCTTAAGCTTGTCTGTTTGGTTGTGAGTGTTTTCCTTACATTGGCCTGCATGCAATTTTGGATAGTTGCCCCTCTATGCAGCCCCCAAGGAACTCCTCTCCTTACTGAGAAAAAAAGGCAAATTATACAGTCTTTATGTATTACTGGATTTTCCTAGTCACTAGCCCTGTTGGTTAGTAGCTGCAAAACTTAACTTTGACCACTGAAAATGTGTGGCAAGCCTAGTCTATCTGATGGAAGTTTGTTAAATGTAATAATGTCCGAGGGGAAGGAGTACAGAATGTTTAGGGACAAGGGTGAGGCTAAATGCCCTGGTTTTCCCCTGAGGAGATCAGTTTAAGTTCTTTAGTTGCATAAATTTATCACCTTTGCAAGACACAAGGAAAACATACACAAATAGAGTGCTCAATATTCCAAGCTGCTTGGAGGCAGAGACAGGTTCCGTAACAGAAATAATATGTATCCCCATCATAATTAATAATTAAACAACAGCTACAGAAATATATGGTATAAGTTTGGAAACTACTGCATACATGGCATCACTGATGAAAATGGCCCATTCCTCTGGGCTGTGACATCCATTCCCACAGAGCTCATCTCCATGGATTGTAATTCATACCAAGTCTCTCTGTGTATCCTTAGGTTCAGAAACCATGGAGCTTTAATGCTCAACGGTTCAGGGCCAGAGTACAAGATAACATGATTAATTTAGCTCAACTTTACTGCAAAACAAGCACTTTGAGTTCAGTGCTGTTCTCGTGTATATTGTCACTGGAGAAGCAGGACTGAACTTGCAGACTAAATCAGTCTTGTACCCCCAAAAAAGTGAGTCCCCCAGGTCACATATCACAATGAAAAAAACACAGCCCCTTTTCTGCAGGTAGTGTTATTAAAGGTATCCAAGCTAATTAGCACTGTATTTATTGGTCTCTACATAAATATACAGTATAACCTAAATTTTATATTCAGGTACACTTGTGACATCATCTGCGTTGAATATGCAGGGCTTAAAAAATGATTTACCCTAGTGGCCTTTATGTGTTATTTTTGTCCCTGTACTTGTGCATAGAGGGTGTAAAACCTGGAAGGCAGTTATCAGTAATTATTTTCTTTTTTTATTAATCAAATATGCCACTGGGGCATGAATGCGCTAAAAACTCATTTGGGCTGGTAAAATACACATGTTGTTAGCATATTTATTCTCTCGTTAACATTTTCCAGATAATGAGGAATTCTACACAGTTTCTCCTTTCTTGCCTGCATTATATCCACAACTCCATCTCATCTCTGTCTAGCTCTAGCGCCAGTCTTAAAGAAGATGGAAACAATATTATGTACTGTATTTCTAAATCTTTTCTTGTTCCTTTTAATTGGATCCACTCTTCTGATTTGCTTGGGGAGTTGTTAAAGAATTTATTTTATTACATCTTTATTGCCGCTAAGGTAGGCCTTGCATTGTTCCTCTTCACTGATCACTGCTGTCAGTTTCTAGGATTCCCGGGTAGTCTAAGATGCCAGTTCTACTATTCTGTGCTGATCACCTGTCTAAGATGCCATTTCTACTGTTCAGTGCTGATCACCCAACAGTGCAGAGCAGTGAAACTGACACCATAGACTACCCAGTAAGAACATTAAATAGCCAGAAGTAAACAGTGAAGAGGCAGACTCAGTAGTGCTAAAAAAGTAATAAGAAATAATTCCTTAATTAAAAAAATGAAAGCATATGCAAAGAGTGGATACCACTGGTGCCAGCATTGTTGAATTGCTCAGTTTATTGATATATTTATTAAAAACTGGTAACCGGGAAAGACACACTGAGCCAAGGCTCATTGCTAGGTGCAACCAGGGGAAGGGACATAGGTAGAGAGAGTATACAATATGTAGTCGTAACATACAGAGTATACATGGTAAAAAAATACAAAGTGTGGTAGAAAAATACAAAGTGTGGTAGAAAAATACAAAGTGCAGCAGGATTACAGTAATTAATAAATATGAGACATTGGTAGCTATAGTATATCAAAAGTAAAGCACTGGTACAAGAATACAAAGGCTAAGTACAGGATAGTATCATGGGAAAATTATCCATATCCAGGGCAGGAGCAGGAGGGGGCAGCAAGCAGTCTGTGCTGGCAGTTGAGGAAGAAAAGGGAGTTGGTAGCATACCTACCTCTGTAGCAGAAGGTCATGGCTTCCAGTGTCACACTAGGACTTGAGCTCATACCCCAAATGCTGGCACTCCAGTGCAGTTCTAGGGGGTACTGTACTGTCGAGGTTTGCTGTCCTTCAGATGAGATGTTGAACTCTGGTCTCTTCTGCCCTTCTCTAAACTGGTGGCCTGGTGGAAGCCCTTTTCACAAGAGATGGGTATTTTCCTGTGTCCTGGTGAGTAGCCCACTCCCAGTTACACCAGTTGAGGTCACTGTCCATGGCTAAGTGGTGGTGTTAATGAATAGAATGACTGTCGCTACACATTTACAGTCACTTCTGTACCAGTGTCTCTTTACATCTGTACCTCTGCAAATAAAGCCCATTTGGGATATATTTATATATGAAAAGTGCTAAATAAATGCAAATTCTTCTGTGCTATATGAAAGAAACAATGCTGTTTCTAAGGTATTTAAAACTGTTTGCTATCAGTTTGACACACACACACACACACACACTCTTACATTGATGTACCCGCTTGTCCAGCTTTATGCTGTACTGGTGTTACTGCAGACATAATATGGGTTTATTATTTGTGCAATGAGTACCAACACAGTGACACTTTATTATTATTGTAGTTCATATTGCATAGGCATTTCTGTGTCAAACTCCTACTTTCAACTGCTTGTAACTCAGCTATTATTTGACCTGAGGATCTAAACGTTTGCACATACTCCTTTTGTGGCAGGATCTGCAGATAGCAAATTTGTTGAGAATGGTCCAGTCGCTTATAAGTTACAGCATATGAAAACCTCTCAAGATATCCAAATTGATTTTTTTTGGGGCAAAACAAAAAAGGTAAGGGTTTGAAACATTTCATGTTTGTAAGATCCTGTCCAGTGGCGGATCCAGGAATTTACAGAAGGGGGGAGGCGCACTTTGCCTGGAAAATGAAACCTCACTAGGGGGCCTGGGAGCATGCCCCCCCCGGAAAGTTTGAAAATTTAGTGTGTGAAATGGTACATTGTGGTGCATTTTAGGCCTAGTTTCAATTCATGACACGACAAAAACAAAACCAAAAAACTTTGTGTTGTTAGAAGATGCTTTTCACAATGAAACAGCTACTGCATAAATTGCTTGCATTGGCTGACTCTCTCCAGCAGGTAAGACTCCGTTGTCTTGATTCACCTCTAAAAGTAGTTTCATTCAAATCCCCCCCCCCCCAGTTTTCCCTCTTGCATAGAGACAGATTCAAACAGTAGCCCTCTAGAGAACTGAGAACTGACACAAGAAGTCACCTTCCATCCTGTCACAGAATCCTGCCAGGACATTCCTTATAATGTAGGATGGTTGAGAGGTAATATGACCCCCTGCCAGTCTGCTCAGATGACATTGAGTGATGTGTATTTTTAATTAAAATTGTTATTTAGGATTAGAACTCAACTCAATTAAAAAAAAAACACTGCTGTAACAGGCTTGGTGACCTAGTTGTGTCCTGAAAATCTTATTAGTGTTCAACAAGCCCTCTCTGCTTCGCATTCCATACCTCTGAACCTTGTGTTACTGAACTATGGGCATGGGTCTGGGCTGGCACTTCAGATGTGGGACATGGGCATGGCCCTCCTACTGACACATCACCAAACATGTAAGTTAGTTCAGATTCAGGACATAAAGCATGCAGTATTGTCATTTGTCCAAATGCCGTTATGATTTAGGACAGTTAGAATATCTTGAATTTCTACTTTAACAAATGTACAGTCACAGTGATGCCCCCTTGGACTGACTAAAGCATAAGGATATATTTATCTGTCATGTCTATTTTAGTTTTTTGAACCATCATCCATCTCCCCAAGGTCCCTTGCTAGCATCTGTCAGCGGCCTTCATTTTCACTGTAGTTTTTTAAGAAAGTGCAATATTGGGCCCCAGAAATTAAAAAGGAAAAAAAAAGCACTTAGCTGCTCAGCATTGCAGTTCGACAATTTCTGGTGATCTAGCCGAGACTTGGCTAGATCACCAGTGTCTGCAAGGAAGGGCATCTATTACATGCTCAACTTTGCAAAGTTCTCTTGCAGGTTCTTGGGACAACTAACTTAATCCTTCCTTCCGAGCGTCTTGGCTGTAATACACTGGCTGTGACACACTGCTTGTAAATGCTACTTTTGGTGTTGGTTATCCACTATGTCCCCCCCCAGTCATTTGTCCACCACCAGCCAGTAGTCTCTCGCTACAAGCTCCATTTCTGACCTTCAGTTATTCATTATTATTTAATTTTTTCACAGCAGGTTTTGTAATATGCAGAGTGTACTTATAGCTTCAGCGTGCTGGAGTGGTCAGGAGTAAAACCGAACCAGCAGCACTGGGCCAAATGAGCTTTACTTCCGAAGCCTTCACTTCTTCCCAACAAAGTCAGCACCCGCGATGAGGTCGGAACAGTGGTTGTTGTGGTTGGGAAAATTAATTACTGAGTCACTACAATTCAAAATAGTTCTTCCCGTGGCTTAGTCTCCGTGGCAACCACCCCCATGCATGAACACCATGACACGCCTGCCCATTGCTCCTCTTTTTAGCTCTTAAAGGGACTGAGCTTCCCTCCATCCCTCCAGCAGCAGGAATTATTGAATCAAAGTAGCAGTTTCAAACTGAGCTGCAGTTTGTGGCTCATCAAAGGGGGTGGCGCGCGCACTTGCACCAAGGCTTGGATTCGCCACTGCTGTCGCAAAGATGGTGCGTTTTAGAACAAAATTTGTGAAAAGTAATGAGACTGTAATGAATTAAGAAAAGCTGGCCATGCATTTGCAGTAGCCTTTTTGTTCTTGCATTGTTGTTGCATTCTTGCTGACTCTGGGAACCCATCCTGGGTGTCTGCATACTTTTCAGTTTGCCCTGGAGTCAGTCAACACTCTTTTTTTTTTTTTTTTTTTAATTTTTTTTATTTTCAGGCTTGTGAAAGGTACCTGGTTGACAGTACTGGAAACAGAAGTCCTCTGAGACGTACTGCACAGGCCATCACATTGCAAGCATCCCCTCACTGCACCAACAATGTGTCTCAACCCTATTATGGAGAGACCACCATGTAGGTGAGAGGGTAGTTTAGACTCCATGCCCATTCATTCCTTGGCCTTTTATTTTAGGCTGCCAGCAAGCATGCCAATTAGAGCTAATTGTGTTAGTGATTTTGTAATGTGGACACCTGCCCACTGGGAGCTAGACTAAAACCACCATATCTCATTTCACATAGGATGCCGAACAGCCCACAGATAATAATGGCTTTCAGCTACTACTGACCTTGGCTGGATATGAACTAGTGACCTAGTGGTGAAAGGCTTCTTAGCCTTTTACTGATCCACTGAGCCATCTAGTTCCCCATACATCAGCACATTTTCTTTTTTTTTTTCTTTTTTCCTTTCTGTGCCTGCACCTGTACTACTCAACCTGCTTCAGGTCCCTCTCACATCCCATGGAGCCCCAACCCCATCATCCTGCCTTCTCCCCTGGCTTACCTGCTGTGCACGTATGGTATCTCCTCCTCATGGTGGAGGTTCTTGGGCTGGTCCAGGTCCCTTGGAAAGGCTACATTTGTGTGTGGGGGACCTGGGTCAGCGGATATTGGGTCTGTGAACTTCATGGAGGCCATCATGCTGCAACAGCTGAGGGATTTCTGTTTTTCAGTCCTTTCTATCCCTCTCGGTGATGCACACACTGAAGCTGATCTAACTGCATAATGTCAGTGTTGGTTCAGCTAGTTGCATCCCACCCTACCCCTGTATGCACTACCAGCCTGTACCATCACCACCAAGGGTCACCCAGATGATGATAGCATTGTGGCGTGGGTCCCCCCTCACTCCCCAGGGGAGGAGAGCATCCTCTGGGTTGCTCGATCCTCCCCTCTTGGCTGGTCTCCCGACTGTTTGGGCTCATTCCTGATCCCAGGTCGCTGGCATCATCAGTGTTAGCGCTGCTACTCTGCCAACGGGTCAGCATTAAGTCGGCACTTTCATAACAAAAAGAAAAGTTACCACCAGGAGCCCATTTCCAGTGATTTTCTAGTACTCCAACAGCCAGTCCCTTCACAAGAAATAAGGCAACCATGAACCCAGCCTTAGTAGCTCATTAGTGGCGCCAACAGTCTGCCCCCCCCACATCTGAACAAGACATCCTACCACCTACAGACCATCCTCATTAGTGTGCTTGTGGCCAAACACCCCACCCCAAGAAGAGGTATGCAGCCCCACAGCCCATCCCCAGTGGTGAGTTTGTCTTCCTTCCTCCTCCATGTATAAGTGGCCACTAGATGCCAACTCTGGAGCTGTTATAGACACCCCTTAGCACCCCTGAAAATAAATGCACTCACCAGAACCCGTTGTTAAGGCATGCTGCCCCCCCTCCCAATTATTCGAACAGTGGGTAACCAACTCTGCTGCTGGCGAATAAAAACACATTTATTTGAGGCACTGGGAAGCCCATCCATGGTGTCTCTGAAGTCCGCCCTCCTAACCAGCACCCCCAGTGGCTACACCCCTTCTCACAATCTCTGTAGCTCATTATCAGAAACCATGATAATGAAACAGATGTGCATCTCTTTCATTATTGCAGTTACCAATTTTTGAATTTCAGATGGCAGATGGCTGCAGAGGTAAGAGAAGGGGTTCTGTTGTTTGTCATCTGGGGAAAGGGTCACTCAAAGCCAGGAACTTCTCTTGGGGTAGGGTGAGGGTGTTAGCGCCATTGATTGCTAGGGACATGGCATGGAACATAGTGTGAGGGGGTGGCACTGGACACTAGAGACTGCTTGACTTTGAGCAGTGTTAGGGGTGCCATTGGATACCAGGGATTTGGTTTGGGGCATGGTGAGGGAAGTTATGACATTGGAAGCCAGGGATTTGGGTTGGGGTAAGGTGAGAGAGGGAGATGCCACTGAACACAAGGTGCCACTTAATTTGGGGCAGAGTAAAGAAGGGGATGCCTGTAGGTGCCAGAGACTTGGCTTGGGGCAGGGTAAGGGTTTATCACTGGATGACAGAGACTGATATGTGACATTGTGAGAGTGGAGGTGTACCTTTGTATGTCGGCGTACCTTATCCCAGTTGGAGTAATTTCAAATAAATAATTTCAGCCCATCTTATACATTTAATTAAAAATCTTTTGGTTCTGCCATTATGACATAATCATGATCTCTGGTGTTTAGTTGTGTATAGCTGGTACAGCCATTAGGTCAAATATAGTAATTCACTGTAGTGACTGACTTTGTATCCCATCCAACAAAAATGACAGCAACATGCTTCATGCCTCAAAATCATGTATCCTAATCCCCAATCAGAGAGGGTGGAAGAATGTTTGAACAGATCAACATTTATTTGCACTGCAACACTTTTCACAGTTTCTGATTCAAAAAATACCCAGACTATAACTAGATAGCAGGGGCACAATTCTCAGTTGTAAGGTAGGGTACACAAATCAATGTACAACCAGCCACCTCAGTGCACTGCCACATTTTCGGTCCATATAACAGTGGTGTTCTTAGTGGTAGGGTGGAGGAGTATGCTAGATGTTGGTGGCGCAAACAATATTTTTGTCTGCTAACATGCTGGTTAGCAACTCTAACCGGGTTGCAGTATGACATAGCACCAGTCACATGGTGCTATACTGTGCCGCAAGCTCATGGTTACTGTGCTGGTGCTGCTGCGGGAAGTACCCGCCCCCCCAACACTATTCATCTGACTGCCCTGTACCTGGAGGCCCGCTGTTAAATAGTTATGAAATGGGTCTCAAAAATAAAGAGCACTGATTGGCTGCGGTCTGGACCTCAGAACCCCTAGCTGGTATCCCAGCAGGACAGCATGGGAAGATGATCAACTCCTCTTTACCTTTCCACCATTGGGGATATCACTACTCTTTTCCCTACTGCTGTAGCTTGCCAGCTCATTCCCTCTCTCACTCTGAAACTGATCTGCATCTTTATTCCCACTCAATCTGAAACTGATCGGAGCCTTTGTTTAAAAAAAACGAAACAACAAAAAACAGACTTTCCTTGTTGCCGCTAACTACAGCTCCTTGTAACTAACACTGGCTCCCAGTCCTGAAGCCACTGGCTGTGGCTTCTCACGCTCATTCTCTCCTCCTGCAGCCACCTGCCATGCTCACAAAAAATCTGGTCACCAATGCTTCTCACTATTTAAACCTCAGCTGCCAAACATGAGAAGCTGTACAGCACATCACCTTCCCTCCCAAAACAAACACTATTGCAGTACTGATCACACAACCGAAATAGAAGCTGCCAGCATGCTCCAAAATGGAAACTGCCTTGATAATGCCATCTATGCACCTGACACTAACAGCAAGCAACCACCACAATTCAAACTACCGAGTGTGTATTTTTCTGAAATCGGGTAGGCTAGACAAAGTACAGCAACAAAGGTATATTGAAGCCATGCTTCACTCATTCTGCCCTTACTTTGTTTTTACCACTAAAATGACCCTGTAATTTTCATTTACCAGCACGCCACCTGCTAGCTAAAATCTACTACGTTGCAATCTCAACAGCACTACTTTTTTCTTTTTTTTTCTACTAATTAAAACAAACAAAAAAAACCTTTTTGAAAATAATGTATTTAGTAAAAATAAAACTGACGTATTTCATAATTGCAGTAAGGCACTGCAGTATGTGTGTTGTGATGGGATAACAGCACTTCTGGGGTGGTGGAAACACCCCACCTTTGGAGTCGTGCTTCAGCCCAACTGAAGCATGCCATTATCCCAGCACAACACACACCCCCTGCCATGCCTTATTGCTTAATTATGTTGTTGTCCACCACCAATCCTGACTGGTCCAGCTGCCCTCCCCACCTGGTCTCCATTCCTGAAGGATCCCTGGCATCAAGTAGAACCCATTCACCAGCCCATTCAGCACCAGTCACTCTGCTACTATGTCCTTTGTTAATCCTCGTCCTCCCGTGGCTCCTCATACATCGGACGCAGTTTCTCCAGTCCTACCATCTGCCTTTTGTAGTTCTAAAAGGAGGGAGCAACATGAAACTGTGTAGCTGACTTTGCAAGGGTTACCATATTTTGTGAGTAGCTCTGGGGGCCATTTGCATAGAGACTGCTGCCTCTTTCAGCTTACAGGTACTATGTGTCCTAAGACTATGCAGTGAAGGCGTGTGACTCCAGGTGTGTATAGTGTTGTGACCACTTAGCTCTAGTTCCTGTGTGACACTAAATGGGGCCTCAGTACTCCATTATTGATTTACTAAGAGTATTAAAGAAACAAAATTTGCCAGCAGATAAGGACCACTTGGCCAACCTAGTCTGCCCATTTTTGCCTACCAGTAGTATCACTGCAGATCCTACTTGATCTCTGGTCTGTTCACCCACCTCCCTTCCCTTTCCCTTTCTCTATCCCATACATTCTTTTTTTTATAACTCCGTATTTAAAGATTTTTTTCAGTTGACACACACTTAATACAGTACATAAGCAGAAGACTTACAAAGTACAAAACACATAACAATCAGGCTATTTATCAAAAAACATCATACAATTCATCTTAAAAACAGGTAAGAGGTTAGGAGCGATAGCTCAAATCATATACCCTGACCTAAGGAGGGGTCAAAATTTTATGAGCGTACAGGAGAACAGTTAGGAAGAGGAATTCAGGTATACCAGATCCATAATTCATTGCTTTTTGAGTAAGCCATCCCATATAATATTAGGGAATAAAATCCAGGCAGAAGAGGGCCAAGTACAGCACCCATCTTCTTCACAGTATTTTGAATTGCTCTTGTGCTTTATTTAGAACTGTTGTCAGTCTGTCCATTCTGTATATCTCTATTAATATATCCTGCCATTGAGCAATGGAGGGAGGTTCTTTCAATAGCCACTTTTTGGTTATGGCCTTTTTGGCCGCCAAAATCATAATTGATAACAATTTGGTCGAGTTGGGATCTCTAAATTCGGCTGGCCATTGAGATAGAAAAAAGAGATG
Source organism: Neoceratodus forsteri (assembly GCA_016271365.2). Taxonomy (NCBI): domain Eukaryota; kingdom Metazoa; phylum Chordata; order Ceratodontiformes; family Ceratodontidae; genus Neoceratodus; species Neoceratodus forsteri. The sequence continues at coordinate 909,574,086 of CM057449.1, read as the reverse complement.
AGGGATGAGCTCTAATTCAGGGGAGAAAAATAATGATAAAGCCCCCTATAAGTTCCCAAAAAAGGAGTGAAGTATAGGGCAACTCCAAAACACATGCCCATGAGTGGCAGGAGAGACGTCACACCCCCTCCAACACTGTGGTATCCCCTTTCTGGAATATTTAGCAGTCACTGCTGGGGTTCTGAAGAATCATACCATATTTTTCTATGTAAATTCCCTCCATGTGATAGCTGAGATCCCCATATATATATTGTGAAGATGTTTTTCCCAGAGCTCAGTTGAGATGGGTAGGTTAAGATCTGAAGCCCAGGTTTTTCTGATGTGGTCTGTAGAGTCCCCCTTCTAATGTGCTGATTGCCTCATAAAGGTATGAGATTATGTGTGCCAAGGGAGCTCTACCAACCAGTGCCAATTTCATGATCTCTATCAATTGGTGAGGGGGGTCTCATCCCATACATTCTTGAACCTCACCTCTGTTTTCACCCCCACTACCTCCTCAGGAAGACTGTTCCAGGAATTCATCACTTTTTCTTTTGAAGACGTACTTCCTTATTTCTCCTGAATCTAACCCACTCCAGCTTCTTATTGTGCCCCCTTGTCCATGAGCACCTTTCGCTTCCAAAAGATACTTCTTTCCTGTGCCTTATTTACCTCCATGAGGTATTTAAAGGTCGCTTTCATATCCCCCTCTCCCACCTCTCTTCAAGGGTGTACATATTTAGATCCTTATGTCTCTCCTCATAGGGCTTCTGATGCACATCCTGCACCATTTTGACTGCCCTTCTCTGGACTGCCTCCACTCTGTCTGTGTCCTTCCAGAGATGTGGTATCCAGAACTGGACACACTACTCTAGGTGTGGCCTTACCAGCAGTCTTACAGAGGCAAAACTATCTCCCACTTTCTGCTGGTGATACCCCTCCCTGTGTACCCCAGTATCCCACTTGCCCTCCTAACTGTCTTTTCACACTGTCTGACCACTTTAGGTCATCCAGTATGTTTACCCCAGGTCTCTTTCCTGCTTGTTGGTCCTCAGTACTGTTTCTTCCAATTTGTACTTTGCCTCTGGGTTTATGTGCCCCAAGTGCATTACTGTGCACCTTTTCTCATTGAAACCCAGCTGCCATACCCTTGGCCACTTCTCAAGTTTTCTTAGGTCTATCCTCTTTCCACTTCCCTTGGAGTGTCCACCCTATTGCAGATTTTGATATCATCTTCAAAGAGCAGGCCTTTCCTTCCAGCTCCTTTGCAATGTCACTTACAAACACATTAAAGAGGACCGGTCCCAGCACTGATCCCTGAGGAAACCTACTGGTCACCCTCCCTTCCTCGGAGTGAACTCCATTTACCGCCACCCTCTGGCACCTATTCTCTAACCAATCTTTTACCCAGATTACCACCTTTGGATCCACTCCTAAGCTACCTAGCTTGCTTACTAGCCTCCTATGTGGAATGGTGTTGAAAATCTTACAAAAATCTAGGTAGGCCACATCCACCTCTCCACCCTGATCTAATTTCTACGTTATCCAGCCAAAGAAATCTATCAGGTTCTTTTAACATGACCTCCCCCCATGAATCCATTCTGTCTTAGGTCTTGTAACCCTTTGCATTCAAGATATTGCATGATCCTTTCCTTCAGCAGTGACTCCATTAACTATTCCACCTCCAATGTGAGACTGATTGCCCCATAACTGCCAGCCTTTTCCCTGCTAACCACTTTTGTGAAGTGGGACATCTACCCTCCTCCAGTCCTCTGGCATCACTCCTGCTTCCATTGAGCTGTTAAATAGGACTGTCAGAGGTGCAGCCAGTACCTCTCTACGCTCCTTCAATACTCTTGCGTGCACCCCATCTAGCCCCATTGCTTAGTCCACTTTCAGATTAGTCAGTCCCTTCTGGACACTCTCCTCTGAAAATGGACTAGTGTCCACTTCCCTCCCTCATCACTTCTTTTGGACCCTCCCCTTCTCCTTACTCTGTGAACATTGAACAAGAGTATTTGTTAAGAATGTCTGCATTTTCCTGGTCCCCCGCTGCACAGTCCCCACGTCCTTGTTTAACTTTACAATCCCACCCCCGGTCTTCCTTCTTTTGCTTACATACCTAAAATGTTGTGTCCCCCCATCACCACCTGGGCTGTTATCTCTTCAGTTTTGCACCCTGCGCACCATACTGCTTTCCCTACTTTCCTGTTTGCCTTGATACGCCTCCCTATTCTCCTCCCTGTGCTTCTCCTTATATCTTGTGAATGGTACAGTTTTAGCCTTTACCTTTCAGCACCATTTGGAGCTCTGATGTACCAAGTCTTATGCGTTTCTGAAGACCTGATATCTAAATTCTCCTACTTACTTTTCTGGAACTTTCTTGAACATGCCCACTCCATTTGGAGGATAATCAATAACAAGCAGGTGTTCGACATTTGAAAGATGTACTTCACTCACCAAGAAGTAATATCAGTTCTTGTAGGTAGGTGCTTCCTTAGAATGTGCAGTTACTATAGATCCTTATCCAGGATCTCTCTTGCAGCCGGCCACACCTGTAGAAGTATAGCCACCAGGCACTAGGACCACATGGAAACTTTCCTAGCTAGCAGTCTACCAAGATTACACTACTGCATCCAGACAGGCACTTGCCTGACACCCTGACACCAAATTCCCCGGCACTTGTTTGCCCGACAGTTCCATTTTGCCTGTGGCAGAGTTTTTGTTCACGTTTTAGGGGGTTTTGCACTCCCCAGTGTGGGGTGCTTTGCCTCCCGTTCCCCTCATATTTCAAATTACAAACTCTGCCGCAGCCAAATTAAACTGTTGGGCAAACGAGTGTCGAGATTTTGGCATCGGGATGTTGGGTGTCAGGCAAGTGCGGTTCAGTGTAATGAATGGATACCCTCTACCAAGGGGGTCACCTACAACGAAGTCCATACTCTCATATAAACATGGGCGGCCTTGCGCCGTCCTCAGTTCTTTTCCCACCATCGATCATCACATGTTGGATTTCACGGAGACTCCATCAGCTTTAGTCTACCACCAGATCTTTGATTTTGACTTCTTTCTTTTCTCTCCCTAGTTAGCACATCACTTTACTTATAAAGTGATTTTCATATTTTTTTATGAAAAACGCTGACCTCGAGAAACTCTTTTGGATCTGTGCTTGCAAAAAGAAGGTCCCCAAGAAGGATGACCACAATGCCTGTGTCTGCTGCCTAGGCCTGGACTATGACATGAAGGCCTGTGAAATCTGCTATGACTTCAACCAGGCTACCAGAAGACCTTAGAATCCTTCCTGCTGGAACAGAAGGTTGCCCACATGGAGAAGGAGCTACAGAGGAGGCATTCCTCCGCTTTCCCAGCCCCATCCTCAGACGCTCATTCCTTCAAGGGCTGGGACAAGTCGGCTGGGAAGCACAGACAGTTGGAGAAGGACTGACCCAGGGAGAGATCTTTCCTGGCTCATTCACGGCCACTGCTCTGAGTGTTGGCTGTAACGGTGCTGTCCACTGCTTCAGCAGTGGCCCCTTCCCTCCACAGGGATCATTGTGGCAGTACCCTCCCCACCAGTCTTACCCTGGTGGGTGTAGGCTTCTCCGCATAGAGGACTTCAACATGTATTCCCTGGAGGAGAGGAGAGAGAGGTGGGGATATGATAGAGACATTCAAGTATATCAGGAGTATAAACAAGGTACTGGAGGGAAGCATCTTTCAGAAAAGAAGGTGTACAAGAACAAAGGGTATGATATGATGCTAGAGGGGGGTAGGCTCAGGGGCAATGTGAGGAAGTGCTTTTTGACAGGAAGAGTAGTGTGTGCTTTGAACAGTCTCCCTGCGGAGGTGGTGGGGGCAAAAATGGTAGGGGAATACAAGAATGCATGGGATAGACATAAGCATACTCTCACAATAGGGAAGAGAGGGTAACTAGGGTTTGGGGTAATGCATTAGGTTGGCATAGGGGGCAGACTAGGTGGGGCACATGGTCCTTATCTGCCGTCACCATCTATGTATCTATGGATCTATGTCAGTCTCTTCCTCAGCCCTGCCGACCATCCAGTCCCTGCTGTTCTGGACCCTATTCTCTATGGGCCATCAGACAAGGAGCTCTACTGGCCTGGCCTCAGCCGGAGTCAGCACAGTTTCTTTAGGGGTCCCGCCAAGTCCCCTGGCACCACTCAGAGTCTTTTTCATGGCCTTTACTTTGGCCTCAAGGTCTCAGTCTCCACTGGCATCATCCCAGGTTACCCTCTCATTGACAGCTACTTCCCTGATGACTACTCAAGCCAATTCCATCGCCCTCTCCAGCCCTGCCATTGGCCCCTGTGTTTCCACAGCTGGTGCCACTCGGTGTTCTGACACCAGTCTCTGTTGACTTTTAGTCTATGCTATACTCCCTTTGGGACTTCATGCATCGACTTGCCCTCCTTAGGGACCGGTGGCACAGTGGCCTACCATGCCCGTCTACCCTTGCACCTTTACATTCCTTGGCATCATGTCCTGCCCGTCCTTGTTCCTTGATGCCATCAGGGTCTCTTTCTGAGCCTGGTGATGAGGACAAGTACCATCCTGACCTTCTTCCTCCCGATGATGGCGAGGAGAGGGTTGAGGGGAATGAGGGGTCTGCAATCCCCTCCCACTCAGCCTCTGTGGTTTCCTCAGGGAGTGAGGACTCTACCAGGTATATCCTTTGGTCCTACCCCATGGCCCCTCCTTCATTTCTGTAATGCAGCAATTACAGACTGCCATGGAGTTTGAGACGGAAGAACAGGACCCTGCCAGGAGACGTCTGAAACACTACCTAGAGGTACAAGATTCTTCTCTCGTCATTCCTCTTCTTATGGCGCCATTCAAGGATGCCACCTGGAGGCATAGGCTCGTCTTAGTTTCTGCCATGCCCAGGAAGGCAGACAAGTTATACCAGGCCCCTGCGGGAAGCCATTCTTTGCAGAGCAACCGCAGGCAGATTCTGTGGTCATAAATGCTGCCCATGATAGGTCTAACAAACCTAAACATCTCAGCTCTCTTCCCCCGGATGAGGAGTCCAGAAAGCTGGACCTGACTGGCAAACAGACTTTCACCTCTGCTACACTGACCGTTAGGGTCCTAAATTATATTACCCATGTGGTCAAATTCCAAAATCAACTCTGGAGGCAGGCCAAGGAGGTAGCCAAGGCCCTTCCAGAGGATTCCCAGAGACAGCAATTGCTTCAAGTCATCCAGTCTGGGGCAGATGTCAGCAAGCACCTGCCACGGTCTGCTTACGATGCTACTGATGCCTCTGCTCGGGCAGCAGTTGCTGGCATTTGCCTTTGGAGACATTCTTAGCTTAGGGTGTCAGGCTTTGCTTAGGATGTACAACAGTCCTTCCTGAATGCTCCCTTCAGAGGCTACAAACTCTTCAGGATGGATGTGCAGGATATACTTCGGACCTGCAGGCCTCAGGCCAGACTCTGCGGTTAGTCCATTCCCTATACCATACCCAGCCAAGAAGTGGCCAGAGGGTGTCCTTTCGCCGTGCCGCCCATAAACCCAAAACAGGCACTAAACCCAAAGGCAAATGCATAAAAACATAGAAATGTAGAATCTGACAGCAGATAAGGACTGCTTGGCCCACCTAGTCTGCCCATTTTCCTACTTATTGGATAAGCTGCAGATTCCAGTTACCCAACAACCTACTTCCTCCTACCCTTCACTATAATTGCCTTATGTCTGTCCCATGCACTCTTGAATTCCACCACTGTTTTTGACCCCACAACCTCCTCAGAAAGGTGGTTCCATGCATCCTTCACCCTCTCCATGAAAAAATACTTCCTCACGTTGCCCCTGAGCCATCCCCCCTCTATCTTCAAATTATGCCCCCTTGTTCTTGTACATCTCTTTTTCTGAAAGATGCTCCCATCATGGACTTTGTTGATTCCCTTGAGGTACTTGAAAGTTTCTGTCATATCCCCCCTCTCTCTCCTTTCCTCAGGGGTATACATACAGTGCTCCCTCGCTATACTGAACCCCTCTATAAGGAGTTTCTGTTATAGAGAACACCAGTAATGGCTCCCATTGTTACCTAATTAGGCATATTAACACCTTGCTGTAGTGAACAATAGCTATAGTGAGCAAATTTGCTGGCTCCAGATGTGTTCCTTACAAAGAGGGACCACTGAATTAAGCACTTTTAGTCTCTCTTTGTATGGCTTCTGTTGCAGACCCTGCACTGGCTGCCTCCATCCTGTCTATGTCCCTGTAGAGATGGGGTCTCTAGAACTGTACGCAGTACTCTAGATGGGGGTCTCACCAACTGTCTGTACAGAGGGATAACAACTTCCTGTTTTCTACTGGTGATGCCTCTCCATATATCCCCCCAGCCCTCCTTACTGCCTTCTCACATTGCTTACCTACCTTAAGGTCATTTGATATGACTACCCCCAGGTCCCTTTCCATTTGTGTTGTTGTTAGTACCCCCCCCCCCACTGTGTACTCTTCCCCTGGTTTTTCTTTTCCCAGGTGCATTACTTTGCACTTTTTGCATTGAATCTAAGCTGCCATATTTTTGACCATTCCTCCAGTCTTGCCAAGTCCCTTCCAATCCTTTGCAACCCACCTTGTGTATCAACATTGCTGCAGATCTTTGTGTCATCTGCAAAGAGGCATACTTTTCCTTCCAGCCCCTCTGCAATGTCTCCTATAAAGACATTAAAGAGGACTGGTCCCAATACTGAACACTGTGGTACCCCACTAGTAACCCCCCTTTCTTCAGAGTAGCAGCAGCCCTAACTGCCCCTAACTCCACCACTGGGAAGGTCCCAAGGTAGGTGGTGCGGCCCCGGCCACAGGTGCTACCTCAGTATGACTTTTTACTTGACTCCTCCCCCCCCAACCTCCAGCCCTACAGGAGGTGGTGGTAGGGGGTTAGGCCTCCCTGCATTTCAACAGGTGGCAGGAGATTACCATAGATGCTTGGGCCTGCAGCTCATAGAGCATGGCCACACTCTAACCTGACCACATCCCAGTACTGTGGGGGGGAATTCATACGTTGTTGCACAAAAGGGCCATAGAGCCTGTTCCTGAGGCTCCGAGGGACAGGGGTTTTACTCCCATTTCTTCCTGGTTCCCAAATGCACAGGGGATATGTGGCCCATTCTGGACCTATAAAATCTAAATTTCTACATCCAGTACAAAAAGCTCAGGATGGTCACCCAGCAGGGCCTGCTGCCCCTTCTGCACCAGGGAGATTGGATATGCTCCCTTGACATGCAGGATGCATACCTGCATATCAGGGTGTGTGCCTCCCACCAGCAGTACCTCAGTTTCCAGTTCCAGGGGGAACACTTCCAGTTCTGGTCCTTATTCTCTGGCATGTCCTCAGAACCTCAAGTGTTTACTAAATGCTTGCCAGTAGTGGCGGCAGCCCCTAGGATGGAGGGAGGGACTCTGTGTCTTCCCTTACCTGGACAATTGGCTACTCAAAGCACACGTCTGGGGGAGCACCTGCTCCAAACCCTAGCACATACCACACAATTGTTCCAGGCCCTGGGGATCACTGTTAATCTGCCCAAGTCAATCTTGACCTCTTGCCAGTGCGTACAGTACGTAGGGGTGGTACCAGACACGGCTCAGGGTGTAGCCTTCCTACCCCAGGACAGGGCAGATCGACTTTCAACAGCTGATTTTTTTATAGCCAGATCCTTCCTCAGGCTCTTGGGCCTGACTGTGGAGGCTTTTGTCATGGTTCCTCTGGCCAGGCTGCACATGAGGTTTCCCCAGTGGACATTGAGGGCTCAGTGGGATCAACGCAGGGTGGACCTAGAACGACAAGTTATAGTCTCCTCTCAGATCAAAAAAGGTGCTGCTATGGTGGAGGGAACCCCACAACCTGTTGAAGGGGGGTTCCCTTCCTTATCCTCTCACCTCAGCAGATACTCACCACGGATGCGTCGGGGCAGGGCTAGGGGGCCTACCTGGGACCTCAAGGGATGTGATCCTGCATGGAAGTGGAGCTCCACATCAATGTCCTGGAGGTGAAAGCTGTTTTGTATGCTTTGCAAGCCTTCCAGACCCATCTGTCCCCGGGCCATCTGTTACTGCAGATGGACAATGTCAGTGTAGTGCAGTACATCCACAAACAAGGGGGGGGAACCCACTGTTATCCTTTGTGTCAGGAGGTGATGAGGGTCTGGTACTGGGCTCTAGAACACATTCTAGAACTGTCAGCCATCCATGTTTCAGGCGTTCAAAATGTCCTGGTGGACAAGCTAAGCCGGTAGCAGTCCAGGATGTACGAATGGGAACTGCTGACATTGGTCATAGAAGACCTGTTTCACAGGGGGTCACCCAGGGTTGGACCTTTTTGCATCCTCATTTAATGCAAAACTGATGCATTTCTGCTGACTTGCTCCAGGGCCTGGAGTCTTCTGGTGAGACGCATTGTTCTTCTCTTGGAAAGGGGGATTTTTCTATGTCTTTCCTCCCTTTCCGCTCATCCAGAGGGTGTTGATCAAACTCCAGCAAGAAGGGGACACTCTGATCCACATTGCCCCCTTCTGGCCTCATCATATATGGTTTCCCTTACTGCAACAGCTGGCTGTAGAACCTCTGATTCCCTTACCCCTGTGCAAAGGCTTGATATCACAGGAACTGGGGACCCTAGTCCATCCATACCTCAAGTCTCTGAACCTCCATGCCTGGCTCATGAAGACATAGCCAGGGCTCGCTTTGGGGTGTCCCAAAAGGTGGCTGATGTCCTGGTGGCTGCCAGAAAGCCTTCCACCAGGACCACTTATTCCAAGAAGTGGAAGTGATTTGCTCTATGAGTTGCTTCCCATCAGTTAGACCTTTTCATTTACCCAGTGAATTAAATTCTGGAGTACTTGCTGTCCCTGTCAGGTTCTTGCCTGTGATACTTCTCGCTTAAGGTGCTCTTGTATGCCATTTCAACCTTCTATGTGCTTGACGAGGGCTGTACAGTGGCTCAACTGGAGGTGTCCCCTACTTTCTTGAGAGACATTCTTCATCTGAAGCCTCCCATCCGCATCCTTGAGGCCTGGATTTGTGTTAGAAAAGCTTACTTTGGCTCCTTTTGAACCAGTTGTGACTTGCGAGCTACGCTTTCTGTTGTGGAAAGTGTTATTTTTAGTTACTTCTGCCTTAAGGATTTTGGAGCTGCAGGGTCTCATGTGTGAGCAGCCTTACTTGATTTTCCACAAAGACAGGATGCCAATCCAGGGGAAGCATTACTCCATAGTTCAGATGTATGTAGAATTTTGCATTACTATACACACCATACGAAGGACTACAGGAAGTCCTTGCAGCTGTTTGTTTCTTTCACCCCTGGGAAAGAGGGCATACCAGTTTCTCAACAGTGTCTGTCCAAATGGTTGGCCGACTGTATTACTTTCTGTTAGAGGAAGTATGGTAAGGACTTCCTGGGACCATTCATGGCCATTCCACAAGTGGCACGGCTACTTTTATTGCATGTTTCAGGGAATATGTCAGCTGCTGAAATCTGTGCTGCTGCCACTTGAGTACTGTCCATACCTTCACCTAGCATTACAGTCTGGAAATTGCTTCGAGACGTAGGGCCGACTTTGGCCTAGCTGTGCATCAAGGCCTCCTATCTTAGGCTTATGGCTTTCAGCCACCCAGACTGCTTTTTCCGCTGTCAGAAGTGCTTGGGACTCGCTCTATAGGTGTGGTCTGCTGCAAGAGAGATACCCTCGATAAAGAAAGTAGAGTTATGTAAGAACTTACTGTAACAGTAGATCTTCGAGGGGATCTCTTGCAGCAGGCCATGCCATCCAACCCTCCATCCCCCTTGGCCTTAGGGCTCCTCTGTGTCTGTCTCTCTTGCTCCTTGACAGTGTGCCTTCTGCTGTATTAGCTTGAGGGAACCTCCGACTCTTCCACGGTTGCCCAGTGGGAGATTTGCTGCATATGGTTTCCAGTGGGAGAACTGAGGAGGGCGCAGGGCCACCCACGTTTATATGGGAGGGACGGCATCAGCATGTAACATAGTTGTGGGCAGCTTTCTTGGTAGACTGCTAGCTAGAAAAGTTTCTATGTGGTCCTAGCGCCTGGCAGCTGTAGTTCTATAGGCGTGGCCTGCTGCGAGAGATCCTCTTGACGATCTACTGTTACAGTAAGTTCTTACGTAACTGTACTTTCCTTCACAATTTTGTGATGGAGTCCCTATAGACAATGGAGTGCTAGAGTCATTCAGATGCAAAGGGCATAAGGGACGGCAGATAAGAAAATGGCTACTTTGCCCTGAAATCCGTATATTGTGGTTCCCTTTGCAAGGCAACTTTGCTTAACAGAAACTGAAATGAGAAAGTCTATCATCAGAAAATTGAGAAAGTAACTACAGTAATGACACATCTAGAGAAGGTACCTGTCTACAGTGTAAACCAGTGATGTGGCAGACAGTACTACTGTATGTATTAGAAAATAAAGCCAGATTATTAATGTTTGGTGAGTGGAGTCTGTCTTTCCAACATCTAGCATTTGCTTGACTCAGACAGTACTGGAACAGACCCCTTCCGGTTGTTTTTACTTTTTGCAGGGTCCAAGTGCCACACTAGGTGTCATAATCTGAATCAGTAACAACCCCCAAGAGTTGCTTCTGAGCAACTGAAGTGATCACTGAGCCCTCATTTAGAAATTCCTATGGATTGTCACTCTTACCGACATTGTATTTTTTCCACTGTTTATTCGCATAGTATTCTCTGCTGTCCAGTATGAAATCCCCTCTTGAAAGTGTTATAAATGTCTGACCTCACTTATGAAAAGAAAACTGTACTAATACCTTTGGTACTTTAACAAAGCATATGCAAGCTGGAGTTGGGAGGGCACCAGTTGAAAGCATGCTGTAACTAGGAGTGTTTCAGGAGCAAAAGTCATCCCTATTTTGCTTCTTTTGTGCCAGTACTTTCAGCAATGCTAAATGCAGTGGTACGGCTTTAACAATGATGTGAGCTTTTTCAAAACTGTTTCATAGTAGCACTGGCCTCAGCTTCTGTGGTGTGGGCTAATACAGGGGCCCTTCCCTAGCGGTGGTGTTAGTCATAGTAATATAGTGAGAACACTAGTATTCTCCTCTCTTGCTTGCCTCTGGGTAAAGACTGTCTGAATGATATGAATAGCACTAGACAAATTAATTTTGCAGTTCGATAAATATAAAAGGTCAGTTTCACATTTTACCTTAGTCTGCCAGGTGATGGGTCACAATATTTTACATTTGTCATGTCTTGCCTTTATCCAGTTAAAATCTGCATCTATTGAACTGTGAAGGCATTGACTGACTATTGTTAGAGCACATAAACTGATTATGTTATCCTTTGACCTTTTCTTCTAGAACCAGACCTGGAAAATTTCAGTCAGTCCAATCTGACCTTGTGTGGTCAATTGCTTTAACCAGTATACGGTACTAAAGGATAATACTCTTGTGCTCCAGACTACTGACATGGGACCATGAGGTCTCGATTTACTAACTCACACTGTAAAATCTTTTTTGGTCAATTTACTTCAGTTGTAATTGCTGTTTGTATCTAGTTGATCTTCCACTCCCTCCCCCAAACACACACACACACACACACTGTGCCGGGTTAAAACAAATCCCATGATGCCCTGCAGCTGAGACTCTGATGACAGTTCAGTGGGACTCCAGTGCTGCACATCATCTAAACCCTGTATTTTTATGTTCTTCGTGCATGCAAGCGCAGACGAACATGTTGATATGAGAGTTGCTATAGAGGGGTGTGAGGGGAGCTCATCCACTGGAGAGCTCTGTTCAAGAGGCAGGTCTGTGGCAGGCGAATCAGTAGGCAGGCTGCCGATGACTCACTTTCTGTTTTTTGGGGTGGAGTTGGCAAGGTTTTCAAAGGACAGAGCCAAACAAATAGTGGCATGGCTCAGTCCTTTGATGTGTACGTACACACAGGGCCAGTCTTAACATCGTGCCAGGCGCTCCCTCCCACTGCTGCTGTCTTCCCCACTCCCTCCATTCCCGTTCAAGCCACCCCCCCACAAATCAGTCCTTCCCACTGCCGTTATTCTTCCTGCTCCCTCTGTTCCTGTTCAAGTCCGCCCCAGCAAATCAGTCCCTCCCAGTCCCTCTCACTGCTGCTGTCCCCCCTGCACCCTCCATTCTGTTTGACCCCCCTTCCCCCACAGCAAATCAGTCCCTCCCTCTGCTGCTGCTGTCCTCCCCACTCCCTCGTTCCTGTTCAAGCCTCCCCCCAGCAAATCAGTCCTTGGTCCCTCCCACTGCTGCTGCCTCTCCATACCCTCCGTTCCCCATCCCCCGGACACTGGGGAGCTCACTCCCAGTGTCTGAAATGTAAACAAAATTGTTCCTGTTAAGAAAGAAAACGCCCGATGACTTTTCAAATCTGCAAAAGACAATGGTCCTCGTTGTCTCCCCATCCCCTCCCCATCCCGTCCCTCCCTACACACCCACCTCCCCGCACCCCTTGCCCATACTTACCTCCGGAGGTCAGAGGCAGAGATCTTCTGTGGACCGAGACATGTCTACAATCTTGAAAGCTGACCGGCAAACTGAAGATTTCAAAGTAAGCCGAATAATGGAACTCAATGAGGGAGTTTCAGCTTAGGTTGATATCTCAGCTATTTTTAACAATTTTGGCCCCAAATTTTTAACATGGGGTTCTTGGGACCCCACCTCCTGAACACTGTCATTGTCATTTTGTTACTCAGTCCTGAAAGGTGATTTTGTGGTCACTGCAAGGAATCACCTTTCAGAACCTATTAATGAAACAACAGTGCCACTGTTCATGAGATGGGGTCCCAAAAAGCATACGTTGCAAATCTGGTGAACAAATTCCGAAAAATGACTGCATGATGAGCATGCATTGTGCAGTTTCTATGCACACTCCTAACTTCACCAGTTTTTAATATTTTCACTCCAGATTTTCAACATTGCCATTTTTTCACACCTCTTTACGAACAGCTGTCATTTTTCATATCCTGCCTGAAACATATTTTTGCACCTGTGGCACAGAATGGCGTGGTCGCTCTGCGAAATCACCTTTCCGGATGAGTGAATGAAATGACAGTGGCACTCTTCATGAGGTGGGGTGCCAAAAAGGCCATGTTGAAAATTTGGTGAAACAACTCCAGATAGTGGCCGAGTTACATCTGGTCATACAAACTTTTCTATGCACGCGTGTAACTTTGGTCATTTTCAATATTTTTACTCCAAATTTTCAATATAGCCATTTTATCACACCACCTCATGACCAATACAGCTGTCATTTTTCACATCCTGCCCATAATGTGTTTTCGCCCTGTGGCGTAGAATGCCATTTTCCCACGGATTTGAAAATTTTCACCTACAGGGTTTATGAGGTGGGGTGATAAGACTTGCCCAACATTTGGTTTCAAAATATGAAAAATGACAAAGTTATGGCCATTTGTTACCGTTTCAGTATGCATGCTAGTAACTGCAGAACTCTTAAATATTTACATGCCACATTTTTTTTAATTATTTGTACTTCTGCTCCACAGCCCTCTGTATCTGGAGGGAGCCTCAGCCCCTTCCCCCAATGTCCACCAGCCGACACTGACCAGCTACTCCCAGGGCTTATTCCTCTAGTGGGGTCAGCGGGACCCCCACCAAGACCAGATCCACCCACCAAGACCAGATCCAGTACAGGGGTCAGTGCCATAACTATTCAGGGGGCAGGACCTGCGAGCTTCCTCCATCATCTGCCGTGAGGTTCCCCCCCTGGTTTGTCCATTTCAGGGGTGGAGTGTGCAAGGACACCAGTGATGGTGCTGTGCATACTCCGGTGCGTGCACCCCGTCAGGCATCTGCCCCACCTCTGACCAGATGTCTGTAGCGTCAGTGTGCCAGCTCCTAGCCACTACTAGGGGCCAGGCATGCACCTACAACTGGTCACCCCTGTTCCCGGAGAAGGAGAGCTGTCACTGAGATGCTTGAGCCTTCTCCTCCCCTGCCAACCCCCAGTGACCTATGCTTGTTCCCAAACATGGGTCACTGGCATGGTGCAAGGTGTGGCATCCAGCACCTCAACCCTCAGCATAACAGCGCCGGCAATGCACCCCACATTTTAAACTTAGCGTGAGCTACTGTATTCAAATGCTGTCCAAAATATGACAGCTTGTCAAAACATAGTTCAGGCAGGGTTTTGGTGAGGGCTGTGGAGCAGGAGTACAGATTTCTCTTTATCAAGGTCAAGGATGCTTCTGAATTCCAAGATAGCAGTCACACTGGGCTAGCCATGAGCAGCATTTACAGCAGTGTTAGCTTAAGTGAATTTTAAAGTTGCTTTAAAGTTGATTTTATTTGTTTCATTCATTTTTGTTGTTTTGTTTTATTTTATTTATTATTTTATTTGCTTTAACTGTAGGTCCCTGGTAGTTCAGTAAGGGAACTTAAGTGAGATAGCTAGTTTAGGGCAGCATTTTGGGTAGTTAGTAAACATTTAAATTTTGAACCTGTTTTCAAGGCTACAGCATTAGTGATTGCCTAAACTGTGTCGGAGCATTTTTTTTTTATACTGGTGCATTACCTACCCGACTGCGGTGCTCCCTGTCGTTGTATTTCTCAATTTCTTCTGGCTATGCTGGCAATTTGAGTGCAGAAGAGGGGAGTGGATATTCAGAGAGTGGAGGAGTCCTGGAGGAGTATTGGATGAACTTTTGGATCAGGAGTAGTGACCCGAAACATCGACGAGGAGCTGTGGCGTCTGGACATGACCCGGATTAACATTGCCCTGCCCTTGGATCGGTCGATTTGCTTGTGGCAATCCCGGAGGTAGGGGCCTTCCTTGAACTTGGGCTCCATGGGTTGGTGCAGGGGGGCTCCTTATATTGCCTGCTGTAGTGGGGTGGTTTACTCTGGGGTGCCGCGGCCACTCAGGAAACTCTGCATTGGGCCTTCCAGAGGGCAGGCAAAACAGCGATGGTTCTCCTAGACAATCGGGGGGCCGGCTAGAGGGCCATTCTTGACCCGGTTGTTGTAGTGCTGGCTTTTACATCCCAGGAGACTGCCTACTTGGACTGGGTATCGGGGGTCCCCTTTCTAGCACCACTCTCAGTTGGTGCCCTTATTTTCTTTCTGCCTGCGGTGAAGTTATTTATGACAGAAAATTCCGGGAAAACTCCAGGAACATCTTGTGCTGAGAATAGGACTTGCCTACGACTAAGCTACTGTTGATTGAACTCTGGGAAGACTCCTCCTTACCAAGAATAGAACTCCCGCTTGTGACATCCTTCCATCGATATACCAGTCAGACTTTCTTTTTTGTCCACATTCTGTTTTCTACTAAGCAGTGAGAGTGCTTTATAGAGCTGCTGGTGGGACTTAATAAAGCTTTGACTTATTTTCTGAGGAGCTGGGGATTTATGGACTTACTAATGGACCCAAGAAGTTTTAAGTGACTTTTCCTTTTGTTACTTTTATTTTTATGCAGTTTTAAGTTTTTTATATTTTAAAGTTATTATTGTTTTTTGGTTTGATTATTTAGTTGGTTTACCTGTCTACTCCCACTGTGTGAGAGACAGTGTGAGGGTTTATTGTTTATTTATCTAAGTTTTTACTATTCTACTGAATTTTCTATTACTTGACAGGCAGTGAGAGTGCCTGTATCTCTCGCTAGTTCCCCAGGGTGTGAGAGGGCCTGTGGACTGGAAACATTTATATTGCAATATTATTCTTACAGACAGTGAGAGTGCCTATATGTGGTCCAGCCCCTGAGGCAGTAAGAGGGCCCGGGGAGCTGTAAATTTTCATCTGAAGACATTTGTTATCAGTATTTGTATGGATGATTTTATTGTTGGTTTTTAATAGGTGATGTTGCTATGTATTTATTGTATTTATATGTTATATGTGATATTTTATATTGTGCATTTCGACATGTAAAGCGCTTTGATATTTTGAAAAGCACTTTAAAAATAGTTATTATTATTATTTGGCTTGTTTCTCTATTTGAATTTTTATTTTTCATTTTCCTAGTACTTATTCATGCCTGTTAATTTATTTCTGCCAAGGCACTGAATTATTTCATTTAATATTAAGGAAGTTAATTGAGGGTTTCATTTAGGTTGATTTTATGTTATTTTATTTTAGTTGTATTAGTCTGCAGGTTAGCTAAGTGTTTGCTGCCAGTGTTAGGAGGTGTTGGAGGCCTGCTCCTACGGTCATGCGCTACTCACCCTCTGCCCTTCACGCCTTCTGCCCCTTTTTTCCTTCCTATTGCAGTTTACAACTTACCAGTGCTGTAGGGTGCTGGGTATTGCTCGCAAGGGGAGAAGGAGGGCAGGGTTAACAGTGGAGGATGGATGAGTGGGGCCAGCACATTGGGGTCATGAGATCCAGGAGATGCCCTGGAACGAAATGGAATCCAGAACGTGATCCCCCATGCTTGGTTTCCATACCCAAGGGCACCATCAATACTGGTGGGCAGGTGGCCCAGGCAGCCTTGGAGGTTCATCCAGCTCGGGCTGTGCTATGCAATGCCAGGTCCATTAAAAACAAGATATGGTGGATCTGGCTTGCATCACCGAGACCTGGCTGGATGAGAACTCTGGACCCATTTTGGAGGCTCTAACTCCAGCTGGGTACTCGGTGATTCACTGCCTGAGATTGGATCGCCGGGGGGAAGGGGTTGCGGTCTGTTTCAAGACCAAACTTAACCTCGTGAGGGTACCAGTTGAGGAAAATGAGTCATTCGAGTGTACCGTGGTAGCCGTGTAGGCTGTAGGATTGCCCTCATCTGCCATCCACCCGGAGATGAGAAGCGATTCTTTCAGGAAGTGGCAGACTTCGTCATTGACATGGCATTTGAGTCACCCAGACTGATAGTTCTGGGCAACTTTAATGCATGGGTCAGTGATGAACTGTCACAGTTTGGACAACACTTCCTCCAGTTGATGTCATCTCTGGGCCTTACACAGATAGTTACCACTGCTACCCATAAACATGGTCACTCCCTTGACTTAGTCTTTCTCCTGGGGATCGAGGCCTCTGATTTAGGGGTGACACCAGTTGGTTGGGCTGATCACTATACCATGGGGTTTAGGTTTAGTACCCCCCTTCGTAGGCCTGCCCCTGTGGAGGTGGTCAGGTATCATCCTTTACGAGATGTTGGCTCTGAAGGCCTGATGGCGGTACTTGACCTATCCAGTGGCAAACAGTGACCCAGATGCCCTCGTGGTAGCTTATAATATGCCTATCTCGGAGGCCGTGAATGTCATTGCTCCAGTCCGTGTTCGCCCTCTCTCCCTTCGCCCTTGGTCCCCATGGTTTGATGGGACCTTGAGAGACATGCGGCGACTAGGTCGAAGGTTAGAGCATTGCTGGCAGAGATCCTCCCTCAGTGCAACCACCTTAGATTGATGGAGCATTACCAAGCCTATCAATCTGCAATCACCCGTAAGAAGGCAGAGTTCCTGTCTGGGGAGATTGCGGCTGCTCAGAATCGACCAGCTCAGCTCTTTTGCACTGTGGACAGGATGTGCAACCCAGCCTGTTTACAAGTCCGAAGGGCCTTTTCGCAAAGAGAGTGCAATGAACTTGCTCGATTCTTTGCAACTAAAGTGGGCGACATTAGGGCGGCGCTCCAACCAGCACACTCTAAGGGTGTTGCTTTGGATCAGCATGAGGCTGCTGCTCCTTGGTTTTCCTGGAGCGCCTTCAGCCGACTGGCATTCATGGATATCATGCAGATAGTCCAGGGTGCATGCCCTACATGCTGTAGTTTGGATCCAGGGCCAACTTCCCCGATTTGGGGTTGTATTGATTCCATCAGTCTGGTCCTAGTACGGATAGTCTGGTGCTCCTTGGAAACAGGTGAATTTCTGAGCTCTCTGAAGGAGGCAGCGGTAACACCCCTCCTGAAGAAAGCTTCTTTGAACCCCGACTGCCATGCAAACTACAGACCAATCTCTAACCTCCCCTTTTTAGGGAAGGTGATTGACAAGGTAGTGGCCGTGCAGCAGGAGAACCATTTGACCATCCATGATATCTATGAACCCCTCCAATCCAGTTTTCGAAAGAGACATAGTACTGAGACAGCGCTGGTTCGGGTGCTCAATGATCTCCTGACGGCTAGGGACTGGAAGAATCATTCCATTCTGGTGCTTCTAGATCTCTCATCTGCTTTTGACATTGTGGACCATGGGATTCTACTTGAGTGTTTGAGGTACATTTGTGGACTATCGGATGTAGTCCTCAGATGGTTTACATCTTACCTCACTGGAAGAACGCAGAGAGTGGTTTCCGGGGTTTATTCCTCAGACCCAGTTTCTCTGTCTTGTGGGGTTCCTCAGGGCTCTGTGTTTTCCCCATGTTGTTCGCAGTGTATATGCTGCCCCTCAGAGACATTGTAAGAAGGTATGGGCTGAGGTTTCACTGCTATGCTGATGATACCCAGCTCTACCTTTCTTTTGCACCCGACCAGGATGAAGCTTTCTCAGTCTTTGATAACTGCCTCAAAGAAATCCAGGAGTGGATGGATTCGAGTTGGTTGAAGTTGAACTCAGAAAAGACAGAGGTGTTGGTAGTGGGTCCGGTGTGCCGGATAGGGGGGCCCGGGGCTGGTTCACCCTCTAGACATTGTTTCAGAGGGTATTTCACTCCCGACCTCTGAACAGGTGCGTAACCTGGGGGTAATTTTTGACAAAGGACTGACTCTGCATTCACAGGTGTCTGCCGTTGTCAAGTCCTCATTTTACCATCTGAGGAATATCTCCAG
This sequence comes from Neoceratodus forsteri, assembly GCA_016271365.2. Lineage (NCBI taxonomy): Eukaryota > Metazoa > Chordata > Ceratodontiformes > Ceratodontidae > Neoceratodus > Neoceratodus forsteri. The sequence continues at coordinate 909,555,373 of CM057449.1, read as the reverse complement.
GATTAGGCACCTTGTTCCATCAGGCAGTCTTCCTACATTGGTCCATGCCTTTGTGTCCTCGCATCTGGGCTATTGCAATTCCCTTTATCTAGGGCTTCCTAGGGTTGAAATCCTCTGCCTGCAGCTGGTGCAGAACGCAGTGGCCCGACTTCTGACTGCTACCTCCTGGTCCAGCCATATCTCACCAGTGCTGCACAGACTGCACTGGCTGCCAGTGCAGTGGTGGATTACCTTTAAAGACGGTCTTCTGACTTTCAAAGCCATACATGGACTTGGCCCAGACTACCTGAATGAGCTGCTGGTCCCTTATTGCCCTGGGCGATCGCTCCGCTCAGCTGGCGAGGGGTTGCTAGAGATCCCAAGGGTGTGCTTGAAATCTTCTGGGTCCCGTACATTTTAGTATGTGGCCGCTACCCTCTGGAATTCTCTACCCCATCAGTTACAGGAGTGCGTACCGTGGAGGGATTTAAAAAGGCCCTGAAAACGTATTTATGGACCCAAGCATTTGGAGTCTGATTTTATTTGTTTATTTATACTAGCTGTTTTTAACTTTAAGATTTGAAATGTTTGGTTTGTTTTTAAATTTTGTACGGCACTTTGGTTTTTAGAAAGGCGCCATAAAAATAAAGTTTATTGTTATTACTATAAGTAATTTCAATGGGGTTTTCAACTTAGTGGCATAACTTGGCCATTTGTAAATATATTTGCCCCAAATCTTCAGCATATGTTTTTGGGGACCCCAGTTCATGAACAATGCAACTGATGCTAGGTAAATCTGTCCTGAAAGGTCATTTTGTGGTTGCTGCGCAAAATCACCTTTCGGGCAGGAGTACAACATTTTCTTCACCATTGTTCATGAGGTGGGGGTGATAAGATGGCTATGTTGTAAATTTGGTGTAAAAATATTAAAGAACATGTAGAATACTGGATGGGCAACTATGCACAACCCGTGTGTTTTGCGGCAGAGGGGTTCTGATTCCCTCTGACCTTGAGACCAAAGCTTGAGAGGTCCATGGGAATCAGAACCTGAGGTGGCAAAACACACTGGTTGTGCACAGAGTTGCTCATCCTGCATTTTTTATAGTGTATAGTATTGTGTGAAATATATGTGTGTCAGTTTTTTTGCTTTCAATATGAAACTGACTCATGCAGTCTCTAGAGGTTCCAGAATGCTGTTCTACCACAATAGGGTTGAAGCACATTCCATGACCTTTGAACTGTGGTACAACTGTATTTTGAAAGGGATGAAATTCTATACAGAAAAAACACTCTACTGTGCACTATAAAGAAGTTATGAGCCTGTGTTGAAATTTGAAAACGCAGGCTCATAACTTTGGAAATATTCTCTGTTTTGAAACCAAATATTCGATATAGTCATTTCTTCACAGCACCTCATGACCATGACGGCTGTCATTTTTCAGATCTGGCAAAAATGTGTTTTTGCATCCTGAAAGGTGATTTTGCAGTCACTGCACAAAATGGCCTTTTGGGACAGGGGTTGAACATTTTCTCCACCTTTGTTCATGAGGTGGGGCCATAAGAATGCTACATTGAAAATTTGGTATGAAAATATTAACAAATAACAAAGTTATGAGCCTGCACTTAAATTAACAAACGCAGGCTCGTATCTTTGGTACTTTTCAATATTTTGACCCCAAATTTTCAACATATCAATTTCTTCACTGCACCTCGTGAATGTGACAGCTGCCATTTTTGGGATCCTGACCAAAATGATCTTACTTCAAGAGGACTCTTGCAGTAGGTAATTACATATAGGACTGATGCCGGCAGGTGGCAGGGACCTCACCGGAAAAATTTTGCTAGCAGTGCCTGGTGAGGACCGCCCCGTCGTCAGGTGACCGGCGTCAGGAGACATCGGTATAAAGGGGGACATCGGTATAAAGGGGTGGTTCCTGACGCCCGCCTTCCAGTTCTTTCCTGCCGTTAGCTGGTGCAGCGCCTCACGGAAAAGTTTGTGCTTTGTCAGCCCTATCTTCGTTGATTTTTTTAACGAAATAATTGCTTTTTTCGACTAATGTCAGTACAATCGTCGATGTATGTCGTCCCCTACACCCTCCGAGCACAAAAATAAGTGCAATTCATGCGGCGCCCAACTACCGCACGAGGACGGCCATTCCCTGTGCCTGTTCTGCCTAGGCCCCAATCACCCGGTCGAGAAGTGCCAGCACTGCCTCAGTTTCAATGCGGCTACCCGGAAAGGCGGCAGCAATCCCTGAAGCCCATATTCTGAAGAAGAAATGAGTTCAGTGGAAAAGGAGCTCAAAAACTGAGACAGGCGCCCACTTCCCCAGAAGGCCATCGAAGAAGAATGAGAAGGAGAGGCACGGACAAGGGTCTTCTACCGTGTCTCCCTCGGAGTCACTGGGACATAGTTAACGCCCCTCCGTGGGACCGCCGCCACGGCCGCCTCAGAGGTTTCGAGGGGGCCGGCCCGTCCGCCTGGCTCACTCAGGCCTTGCGGGCGCCTGGGCAGTTGGAGGCCTCCCCTGGTGCTGGGCCGCAGGCTTGCGGCCTACCACTGTGGGCGACTCCGTAGTCGGGCCGCTCTGGACGCCCTCCTGGAGAGGGCCGGTAAGACACCGACCCTTCAGGGCGGTACCGCAGCCCACACGCCACTGGACCAGGCTGATTCTTCTACTTGACCTGCCTCCGGTGATGGCTGTCATAGTCGGACGCCGGCTCCTCCGCGCCCACCGGGAGCCGCCTCTAAGCCACACGCCGCTCGTCTGACATCCGCTGGCGGCGAAACCAATGGACCCTCCCATGTCCGGCTGCACCCGTTCCTGCAGCCTTCACTGCCATGTGGGGACCCAGAGTCTCCCAACATGACCCTGGGGATTTTCTCCTCCATCCCGGGCTGCTGGGGATCTTCCTCCTCCGCCAGTCATTCCGCCATTTGGTGCGCGCTGGACCCGACGCCGGGTTTCGGACGCCGCTCCGACGCCGCCCTCCGACAGGCCCGACGCCAGGGCTCTGACGTTGGCCCTGACGCTGCCCTACCGACCCGGGAGACATCCGCTCTGGCTGGGCCTCCGGGCCTCCAATGTGACCCGCCTGCGAGGCCACTGGCCGCCATCTGCTCCGGCAGCCCTCCTGGCTCCTGGGTACCCTCCGTCCAATCCAACGCCGGCGTACCTGGGACCACAGTATCCAGTGCCACAGTGTCCGACGCCGGGTTTCCCGATGCCGCAGTACCCGACGCCACAATACCCGACGCCGGGCTACCCGCAGCCGGGTTTTGGATATGCTCCATATGGTTATAATCCGTATCCTTATCCCCCGCTTCCTCCTCCTCCACCGCCCTTGCGGCCGGTGGACCTGCAGGAGACTCTGGCCTCCTGGTGGGCTGAGGCCAAGGCTCAGCTCACCAAAGAGGTCGAGAGCCACCTTCTGATGATGGTGCCGTCCCAGGTTCCCATATGTCCGAGGCGGCACACTCCCTCACCACCTCCGGATTCCAGGGTTTTTCTGCCTGGATCCAGAGAAGGGCAGGACACGCTTCCCTAGGGACTTCCCAAAGGGTCCATTCCTCCCCCGGGTCGGGAAAGGGAGTCTTTTTCCCTCTTCATCCTCCTCTTCACCCTTGGACTCCTCGGATTCTTCCGATGGTTGCTTCGAGAGAGATGATGAGCCACGCTCTCCGTCGAAGCCCAGGCTAAGGACTCCTCCGAAGTCTCCTCTGGAGGATCCTTCTTTTACGGAGTTGCTTAGGAAAATCCAGGAGGTTCATCAGTGGCACTCCCTGGAACCAGATCCTCAGCATCTGAAACTCGCTGAACATCTGGATCTGCCCGTGGCAGCTCCTACCTTGGTGCCACCCTAGATAGAGCCTCACGCCGTCCTCGTTACCACAATATGGAAACAGCTGTCGGCTTTAGCCCCACTTCTGGAAGTCGAACAGGCTATATCAGGCTCCAGAGGGTGTTGATTTTTTTGATTCTCACCCTCATGCTGACTCGGTTGTGATTAGTGCCGCTCACGGCCGGTTGGCAAACCCCAAACATCTTAGCTCGTCACCATCTGATAAGGAATCACGCCTTCTGGACTAGTATGGGAGAAAGATTTACACTTCCTCCACGCTGGGGATCAGGGCCCTGAACTATGTCGGCCATATGGGGGACTACCAGAAGGCCATTCTGACTCAGGTGGAAGCCAAACTGGACTCCTTGCCTGACTCCCAAGTCAAGCAGGAGTTGGCTGATCTTGTCCGCTCTGCTCGTTTGGCCAGTCGCCACATGTTTCGTGCGACATACGATGCAGTGGACACTGCTGGGCGGAGCTCAGCTTTTGCTGTAGACCTACGGCGGCATGCTTGGCTCCATGTGTCAGGGTTGGTCCCGGAGGTGCAATCTGCTATCCAGGAAGCACCCTTATGTGGGTCGGTGTTTTTCGGGGGTGATGTCAACGACATCATCACCGATTTAAAGAGAAGGACGGCACTGAAGTCAGCTGATTCCATGTACTGTCCCCACTGCAGCAGCGCGGTCCGCTTGTGAGACGGAATCGCCAAAGGCTAACCACAGGAAGGTGGGCCACAAACGCCGGGCCCCCACAGCTGCTAAGCCCCCCCCGCCCAAAAAAGCAGCGGGTGCTTCAGCTGTGGCGCTGCCCCACACCATCTGACTCCTTTCCTCTCCCACTGCCTCCGGACTCCCCGGAGGAACCAGTAGGAGGGAGGGAGGTTTTCCCTCCACGTTCTGGGATGGGAGAGGATAACCACAGATTCTTGGGTGCTCCAGCTCATAGCAGAAGGACACTCCATAGAGTTTCTTCAGAAACCACCCCGCCACCCCCCTCTGAAGTCGTCGTATTCACAGGAACATCTTCTCTTGGTCCAGGAGGAAATTTCGGCACTCCCGATGAAAAAGGCAATAGAGCACGTCCCCCTTCATCTGCGAGGGACGGGTTACTATTCCCATTTCTTCCTGGTCCCAAAGAAGACAGGAGATCTCAGACCAATTTTGGATCTCAATTCCCTGAATCTTTTCATAGAATACAAAAGGTTCAGGATGCTCTCTTTGCAGAGCCTTCTGCCCCTCCTCCGGCTGGGTCAATGGCTTTGTGCTCTGGGTATGCAGGATGCTTATCTGCACATTCCCATTCACCCATCTCATCGCAAATACCTTCGTTTTGCGTTCCAGGGGGACCACTACCAGTTCAAGGCGCTCCCGTTTGGTCTATTCTCGGCCCCCCGAGTGTTTACCAAATGCTTGGCAGTGGTGGCGGCCCACCTGCGTACCGGGAGAGTGCAGGTTTTCCCGTACCTGGACGATTGGCTCCTGGCGGCCTCGTCCAGGGAGGAACTCCTGCGTTGTTTCTCCCTTACCCAGCAGGTTTTTGCCTGCCTGGGTATTACCAGCAACCATTCCAAGTCTCATCTGGACCCATCCCAGAGGCTACAGTTTATTGGGGCGATTCTCGATATGACCACGGGCAAGGCCTTCCTGCCTCCGGACAGGGCGTCCACCCTCCAGACCCAAATAAGTCTGCTGTCCGACCGCAGGACGGTCTCTGCGAGCTTGGTCCTTCGCCTTCTCGGGCTCATGGCGGCTGCTATTCCGATGGTTCCTCACGCTCGACTCCACATGAGGATTTCTCAGTGGACTCTACGCTGTCAATGGGTCCAGCTAATGGATAACCTAGATCACCCAGTTCTGGTCTCCTTGCCGATGCTTCGAGACTTGCAATGGTGGATGGTTCAAGAGAACCTGTTTCGTGGAGTTCCTTTCTTTCATCCTCCCCCCTCCCAGACTCTAACCACAGACGCCTCGGGCGAAGGTTGGGGAGCCCATCTAGGCCCTCATCGGACCCAGGGCTCCTGGTCCAAGCTAGAAGAAGTTCTCCACATCAATGTGCTCGAGCTTCGGGCAGTGTTGTACGCTATCCAAGCCCTTCACCAATACATCCTTCCCGGCCACCTAGCCGTCCAGACGGACAACATGTGCGTGGTGTGGTACATCAACAAACGGAGGGACTCGGTCCTACCCTCTTTGCAGGGAGGCAATGAGGGTTTGGGATTGGGCAATACAACACGACCTTCACCTCATGGCATTTCACGTTCCGGGAGTCGACAACACCCTAGGAGACAAGCTAAGTCGCTCTTCTGCTCTGACTCACGAGTGGGAACTGGATCAAGGGGTCCTAGACAATATCTTCCAACTTTGGGGAACACCACAGGTCGACCTGTTCGCATCCCCTCTAAATGCAAAACTTCCTGTCTTCTGCTCGCTCGTTCCAGAGCGAGGCGCTTTTTGGCATGATGCTCTGTCTTTAGACTGGAAGGACAGATTCGTCTATGCCTTTCCCCCAGTTCCACTTATTCCACGAGTCTTGCAGAAACTAGCTTCAGAAGGAGCATGAATGATTCTGATTGCTCCTTTCTGGCCCAAGCAAGTTTGGTTCTCTCTCTTCTACAACAATACTCAGAGGATCCTCCTCTTCCTCTTACTCTATCTCGAAGTTTACTGACCCAGGATCAGGGGACCCTGGTCCATCCAGGCCTCAAATCCCTTCAACTGCATGCATGGCTCCTGCAGACTTAGCCCAATCCCGTTTTGGAGTGTCTCCCAAAGTGGCGTAAATTATGGTGGAGGCTAGAAAACCCTCCAGCAGATCCACTTATGCCATGAAGTGGAAAAGATTCACTATCTGGGCTGCTTCCAAGAACGTGAAACCCTTTTCCTGTTCCGCGGGGCTTCTGCAGGAGTATCTACAGCATCTGTTTGACCTGGGTCTCAGTCATTCTTCTGTGAAGGTACACATGGCGGCCATTTTGGCCTATCATGTTCCCTTTGCAGACAAAACTTTCGCTCAATTGGAAGTCTCTAAGACCTTTCTCAGAGGGGTCCTCTACCTGAGACCCCCCATCCGTACTCCTGCTCCCCCTTGGGACTTGAACTTTGTTCTCGAGAAACTTACTCTCCCTCCTTCAACCTGCAGCTTCTGGATTTGAAGTCTTTCTTGGAAGACTCTTCCTGGTGGCCATTACTTCTGCTCGGAGGATTTACGAGCTCCAGGCCCTGATGTGTAAAATCCCATACTTGGATTTTTCACAAGGAACGTGTTGCTTTTCACACGAATCCTAAGTTTCTTCCTGAAGTAGTAGCTGAGTCTACTCTAAATCAGTCCATAGAGTTACCTGCCTTTTTCATGCAGTACTCTAATCAAGGGGAGTATTTACTCCATACTATGGATGTTCACCAGATTCTGAGACACTACACCAACAGGACGAAGGATCTCAGAAAGACTGATCAATTGTTCGTCTCTTTTGCTCACAAAAGGGAAGGCAATGCTGTTTCCAAGCAATGCCTATCTAAGTGGTTGGCTCATTGCATCACTTTTTGGTATGACAAATACAACAAAACCCTCCCGGGTCAAGTAAGAGGCCAGTCCACAAGAGGAGTAGCTGCCTTAGCGGCTTGCTTCAAGAATGTGTCTGCGGCAGACATCTGTGCTGCTGCCACCTGGACTTCCGTCCATACCTTTACTAAACACTACAGTTTGGATGTTGCCTCTCTCCGTAGAGCAGGCTTCAGGCTGGCTGTTCTGCAAGGCCTCTTATCTGGAGGCTTGCACAGCTAGAACTGCTTTTTGGAGTAGTTTTCCTTCTCCCGGTGCCTCTCTTTGTTCCAGACTGCTTGGGATTCAGTCCTGTATGTAATTACCTACTGCAAGAGTCCTCTTGAAGTAAGATAGTACAGTTACGTAAGAACTTATTGTAACGGTAGATCTTCGAGAGAGGCTCTTGCAGTAGGTAATACCTTCTCGCCCTCCATTCCCCTAGGCTTTTTCAGCTCCTTTTCCAGTGAGGGAAATATCTGCTCCTCTCTCGTCCGGCCTTTCTGGCCCGTGGCGGGAAAGAACTGGAGGGCGGGCGTCAGGGACCGCCCCTTTATACCGACGTCTCCTGACGCCGATCACCTGACGCGGGGGCGGTCCCTCGCCAGGGACTGCTAGCTAGAAATTTTTCCGTGGTGTCCTACCGCCTGCCGGCATCAGTCCTATATGTAACTACCTACTGCAAGAGCCTCTCTCAAAGATCTACTGTTACGGTAAGTTCTTATGTAACTGTACTTTTTTTTTTTACATCCCGAAAGGTGATTTCGCAGCCACTGCGTGAAACTACGTTTCAGACAGGAGTTGCAATTGTACTCTTCCATTCTGCATGAGGTGGCATAATTAGACGGCTATGTTGAAAATGTGGTGTAAAAATATTATAAAACAATGAAGTTATGAACCCGTTGAAATTTCACAATACCGCCTCGTGAACCCCCAAACAATGACACACTAGTGCAGATGACGCAACAGTCATTGACAAATGCTTATTTTAATAGGGTATAGTGCATATTGCAGCTTTTACACTGTTGACACTGTCTTGCTGATCCTCCTCCCATGTTGCTGATTTTTTAGCTAATGTAAAGGTGAAAATTAGACTGCTGTTTTAAAGTTATTGAAACATCCTGCGTGCATGTGCCATTGCACAGTTGGTTTTATATGCTGTCCCTCCATTTTGCTCATTTGTTCCCCATCCTCATACTAGCTGTCAGGGCTGCACCCTTCTTGCCCGGGAACCAAGTTACTCTTCTCCCAGACTCGCTTAGTCTCAGACTTTAAATAAAATCCAGGGGTCTGGCAGCCATTGACTCCTATAAAAATCAGCAGCCGCCACTAAACTTGATGCTTACATGGCCACTAGATTTTGGTTACCTACCATTTGCATTTGCATGAAAGGTTTACCATTACAGGACCTTTGGCTACTAAAAATGTTTTGTCTGGCCACCTGACTATCAACTGTGACATTTTTTCCTTCACTTTGCTTGGCCCTCAGCCTGCCCCTGAGTTATATTTTGGTGGGTTGGGGTGGGCTGGGGGGTGGAGATTTTGGGCTACAGACGTTTTAAGACTACTTTCTAACACTGTAGTACACCTTATTATTTTTGTGTGCATTGCCCCACTCTGTAATATAAATACACTGTTATAGGATGCCCAGGGTTTGACTGGACCCTTGTTTTCAGTGAACCAGAGGAACTCTTCTCAAGGCAGTAAAAGGTCAATGCAAAACATATGGAAGAAAGTTCATCTCCTATGATGGTGTAGTATTGTTTATTGTCATGGTATCTTCTACCAATCATTGCATTACCCCACTCTCCGTATTTCTTACGGTGGGCTAATTTATTTCAAGAAATGATTATTCTGGCTGGCTGTTCAGTGCAGCGGCAGTACTGCTGCTCATTACACCAGCCACCCAAGCCTGGGTCATCTGGAACTGACTGGGGAAGAAACGTTGAGCACCCTAGCAGATGCTCCTTTCTTCTGCATAGAAGGGATACAGATCCTTTCTGCTATACCTCCCCGTGGGTGAATATGGGGGGAGATGCAGTGGTGACTGGATGGGAGGGGAGCACGCAGTCCTCCAATATCATCGTGTACACGTTTGCATGCAGCTCTTGTCATCTTAGCGTAAGGTCCTCAAGAGAGAAAACAGAAGGCATATCCCCCACAGCTCAGTATGCCAGCCACCCATCACAACCACAAACCTCACACTCACCAAGCAGGGCACTTTTCCTAACAACCAAATTAATGAGCTCAAATCAGGAGCTGGCCAAGTCTGAGATCTCCACCATGAGGGGCAAGCAGAGGGGTTACGCAAGGAACCAAGTTAAGTCTCTGGAGAAGGTGAGGGGATAGGGCTGGGGTGCAGTGGGACCCTGAAAGTTGGCCAGAGGAGTGGTGGATGCTCAGGAGACAAACAGAAAGTAAAAAAAATATATATTTGTTTTAGAAGTAGTAAGGGTATTAGTTCCAGTCTTTTTCTGCGAGCTTAAATTTAATTACCAAAATAAGAACTCTGCTACCAATGGCAAAATATGGCACCAACTATCACTGGCCTTTTTTTTTTTTTTTACTATTACTCTGTTCATATTCATACCCTGAAAAAGGTGCATCCCACCTCTGCTCAGCTGTCTCCCAGACCCAACCTACCTTATCTGGTGCATACCTCATCTTCCAAAGGAGCCACAGAACAGCTATGATGGATTCCTTTGGGAGACAGCTCCCCTTACAGGTCCATCAAGTCTGGGAAGGGTGGCCAGTTGGGGCAGCATGAGAGCGCTGGCTTCATGCTGAAAGCTCTGGGGTTTTTCCATCTTAATGTATCCTCCACCCCAACACTCCTAGCATTCCAGTTTAAACAGCTTCTGTCCACCCACAAGCAGCTCCAACAGCACCACCATGACCTGTGGTCACCCAGATAGTGATATAGCAGCAGAGTGTGCTCTCCTCCAACCCCGAAGGAGGAGAGCATCCTGTGGGATACTCTTCGACTAATCATCCCCCCCCACAATGGCCTGGTCTCGTTCCTACACCTCGGTCACCAGTGTCCTGAGTGGCAGCTCTGCTGTTGCACCGAAGAGCTGCCTTAATGTTTGTGCTTTTCTGATGATAATTTATTATTCTTTTTGCAGTTTCTTTACCCTGGCTGGCCCAACTGAAGTGCAGCCACTTGTTTTCAACTGCGAGAAATGTGGCACGGGGGGGTTCAAATAAGTTGCCCAAGTTCAGATGACTTGCCCAAGGTCATGTGGAGTACTGTCTGTGATTGGATTTGAACCTGGGATTACCTAGTCCAATATAACCAGTGCTGTAGCAGTATAACCCTTGGACAACCTTAAGATAAAAAATATGGTAGGCATTCAGACACAAAGGGCAACCTTAGGAGGCATACGCCAGGAGCGGTCCAGCCCCTAGCCTTACTGTCTGCTGAGCTTCACTGATCTTCACCGACTAGGAGAGAGACCAGTCACAGACAGAAGCCAGATTCCAAGAGGCACAGAAGCAGCGATTCCTTGACAGCAGTTCTACCAGGGTGAATCCCCCTTGGAGTGCAGTCTGGGCTCCTTTCTCCATTGCGGCGTCTTCTCTCTTCACTCCCTCTGCTCAGACCCAGCCAGTGGCTGCTCTCTCCGCATAAGGAGCAGTTGGAACAGTTACCCAGAATTCCTGGATGTTGTATGTAAATCAGCATTTGTACTGCTGTACCCACTACTGAAATAGTGGTTGGCTAATACAAAGCTCTCAGCCAGAAGCAACAGCTCAGACACAAAGGGCAGCCTTAGGAGGCATACCCCAAGAGCTGTCCAGCCCCTAGCCTTACTGTCTGTTGAGCTTCACTGATCTTCACCGATAAGGAGAGAGAGACCAGTCACAGAGGGAAGGCAGACTCCGATAGGCATGGAAGCAGGGATTCCTTGACAGCAGTTCTACCAGGGCAAATCATCTTTGAAGTGCACTGTCCGGGCTTCTTTCTTCACTGAGGCGGCTTCTGTCCTCACTCGCTCTGCTCAGACCCAGCCAGCTGCTGCTCTCTCAGCGTAAGGAGCAGTTGGAACACTTACCCAGAATTCCTGGCTGCTTTATGTGAATCAACATTTGTACAGACTAAATCAGGAGAAACTCATTCCAGAAAATACGTAATGAGTTAAAGCAACAACAAAACTGTAAAATGGTAATCCCCTGGCAGGCTCATGATAACTTTCTGCTGATTGCTTTAATATTAAGTGGGGACGTGGAGATTAATCCAGGCCCCAAGAATACCATTCAGCTGAAGGTTGTCCATGACAGTGCCAAAAGTATAAGAAACAAGCTTGCCTTGTTTAGGGTTTGGGTAAATCGGCAGTTCCCAGATCACGTAGCATTAACTGAAACATGGCTTAATGGAACTATACAGGACAAAGAGATAGAACTGGAAGGATTTTACAGTCATCGCTTGGATAGAAACAACAGAAAAGGTGGGAGTGTATTGCTATATAGTAAATGGGAACTGGGACAAACAGATATACTGCACGGGAGAAGATGAAGGAATAGACTGTTTGCTCGTGAGACTTCCTCTGCGGACGTTAGTAATAGGGATTATTTATTCTGTACCTAGAACAAAAACCAAAAGCTTTGAGAACTTGGCTAAAGTTTTAATGGAACATACTGATGGGCTTAAGATAGTCTTTGTGGGTGACTTTAACTCAGCCTGGGGCTGCCCTAGGGGTCGAGCCCTGGAGCAGAGCCTAAGACTATTGGACGTCAAACAAGTTATCAATTCACCCACTAGGAAACATAGAAACATAGAAATTGACGGCAGATAAGGACCGCTTGGCCCACCTAGTCTGCCCATTTTCCTACCTAACAGATAAGCTGCAGATCCTAGTTAACCAACAGCTTACTTCCTCCTACCCCCAACTGGGACTGCCTTATGTCTGTCCCATGCATTCTTGAATTCCCCCACTGTTCTTGACTCCACGACCTCCTCAGGGAGGCTGTCCATGCATCCACAACCTCTCTGTGAAAAATACTTCCTCACATTACCTCCTCTGAGCTGTCCCCTCTATCTTCAAACTGTGCCCCTTGTTCTTGCACATCTCTTTTTCCGAAAGATGCCACCCTCTTGGACTTTGTTGATTCCCATGAGGTACTTAAAAGTTTCTGTCATGTCCCCCCCTCTCCTTCCTTTCCTCAAGGGTATACATATTAAGCTCCTTTAGTCTTTCTTCGTATGTCTTCTGGTGCAGACAAATAATAGTAAATCAAATGTTGATTTCCAATAATTGATTACGGAAATCATATTTATGGTCATGCAACCAATACACAAATAAAAAAGTGGAAGTTTTATGTAATAAATTTGCACACTTCGTCCTGTCAGCGGATAGAAGATCACATCACTGTGATTTAATAAGTGGGGTAAATTGGTTTACAGTTAGGAAAAAAGTAAAAAGATCTTAGATAAACCAATTAAGAAACACAATGTTAACAGGAAAACTAGTTTACCTATCTAGAAGATTACAAAAGTCAAGTCATACATTTAATCTCAGGAAAGAGGACAATTGAGAGATAAAAATATCAGCACCCCTCGTACAAAATACGGAGAGATGTCATTTTATATTCATCAGTAAAATACTGGAATGAACTAACTTTGCAAACTAAAAACCTACATGAAAACAAAAATAGATTTAATACATCCTTGAGGCAGGAGCTGACTACTGGATGCTGTTGTTATAATTGAGTTATCATTTTGCACATGTACACATGAAATGTTTTATACCCTGTCCTATGAATGTGCTGTTTTGATGTTCTTATTGTATTGTTATAAGTCTAAATGTTATGGAATTTAAAACTTATTATTAACTTGATATCAAGGAGTGCCTTATAGATGGGACTTGTCCCAGTGGTGTACGTCATTCTTTCCTGTGGAAAAATAAAGATTTTACTGCTACTACTACAACTGCTGTACCCACTACTGAAATAGTGGTTGGCTAATAGAAAGGTCTCAGTCGGAAGCAACACCTCAGACACAAAGGGCAACCCTAGGAGGCATACGCCAGGAGTGGTCCAGCCCCTAGCCTTACTGTCTGCTGAGCTTCACTGATCTTCCCCGACTAGGAGAGAGACCAGACACGGAGGGAAGGCAGACTCTGACAGGTGCAGAAGCAGGCATTCCTTGACAGCATTTCTGCCTGGGTGAATTACCCTTGGAGTGCACAGTCTGGGTTCCTCTTTTCTCCGCTGAGGTGTCTTCTCTTCTCACTCGCTCTGCTCAGACCCAATCAGCAGCTGCTCTCTCAGCATAAGGAGCAGTTGGAAAACTTACTCAGAATTCCTTGCTGCTGTATGTAAATCAGCATTTGTACTTTTGTACCTACTACTGAAATATTGGTCAGCTAATAGAAAGCTCTCAATTGGAAGCAATAGCTCAGACACAAAGGGCAACCCTAGGAGGCATACGTTAAGAGCGGTCCAGCCCCTAGTCTCACTATCTGCTGAGCTTCACTGATCTTCACTGACTATGAGAGAGACCAGTCATGGAGGGAAGGCAGACTCAGACTGGCGCAGAAGCATGGATTCCTTGACAGCAGTTATACCTGTGCGAATCCCCCTTGTAGTGCTCAGTCAGGGCTCCTTTCTCCACTGAGGTGGTTTCTCTTCTCCCTCGCTTTGCTCAAACCTAGCCAGCAGCTGCTCTCTGTGCATAGGGAGTGGTTGGAATACTTACCCATAATTCCTGGCTGCTGTATGTAAATCAGCATTTGTACTGCTATACCCACTACTGAAATAGTGTTTAGCTAATGGAAAGTTCTCTGCTGGAAGCAACGGCTCATACACAAAGGGCGATCCTTGGGGGCATACGTCAAGAGCTGTCCAGCCCCTAGCTTTACTGTCTGTTGAGTTTCACTGGTCTGCACCGACTAGGAGAGAGACCAGTCATGGAGGGAAGGCAGACTTAGACAGGCGCAGAAGCAGGGATTCCTTGACAGCAGTACTACCTGGGTAAATTCCCCTTGTAGTGCACAGCCCAGGGCTCCTTTCTCCACTGAGGCAGCTTCTCTCCTCGCTCTGCTCAGACCCAGCCAGCGGAGCGAACCACACCTGGGATGTTGCAGTCCCAGGATACATTCTGTTTAGGAGGGACCGAGAAGGCAAAAACGGTGGAGGTTTAGCAATCTATGTCAAGGATGAAATAAATGCCACTGAGATCCAGGGGACTAGCAACAATACTGAGTCCCTATGGGTAACCCTTGGCGCAAGAGATAAAACCCCATTATAGATGGAAATAGTTTACAGATCCCCATTACAAGAAATAGAAAGGGATAAGGAGCTTCTTGAAACAATCCCTATGATGACTGACAAGGGTGAGCTACTGCTTGTAGGAGACTTCAGTCTGCCTGATGTGAACTGGGTCTCCTACAAAGCCTCATCAGAAAAGAGCAAGGAATTCCTCTTTGTTCTACAAGAAGCGGGTCTAACACAGCTAGTAGATTCACCAACAAGGAAAGATGCAATCCTAGACCTTGTGCTAACAAACAGCACAAGGATATCTGATGTTAAATTAGGAATTAGGAATCGGTTTGTGTTCCAACGATCACAGATCAGTATGGTTCGCAGTCAACAGACAAGAAGTCACCAGTTACACTAGACTAAAAATCCTCAAGTTCAAAAATGCAAACTTCAGCAAGATGAAGTTCGCCTTTTCAAGCCTGTAGGAAAACGTAAAAGATGGAGACGTCGAGGAGAGATGGACAGCATTGAAGACATCATTAAACAATGTCACAACAAAAAGTATTAAATGAATACTTCTGCTCCGTTTCTACAAGAGAACAGAATGGTAATGGTCCAACACTAGCTTTGGGTCTCCACATTCAGGAAGCAGGCACAAGCCTCTTTACAAAAGAGAAGGTCCTAGAAGAATTAAATAAATTGAAGACAGACAAAGCTATGGGACCAAATGGAGATCATTCTCGAGTATTGAAAGAGCTTAGGGAGGAACTCGCCACGTCATTGGCCAAACTCTTTAATAAATCACTGGAGAGAAGACAGGTACCAGAGGACTGGAAAAAAGCCACTGTGGTACCCCTACACAACAGCAGAAACAAGGAAGAGGCAGGGAACTACCACCCTGTCAGCCTCACCTCAATTATGGGGAAAATTATGGAATTGTTACTAAAGAAAAGGATGGTGTCATACCTGAAAACCAGTGGGAGGCTAGACCCTTAGCAACATGGCTTCACAACTGGTAGGTCATGCCAGACAAACATGATAGAATTCTTTAACTGGGTGACAAAAGTAGTAAACCAAGGTGGGGCAGTAGATGTTGTATATCGGGGCAGTGCATTGTGGTTACACCCTTGACCTTGATTTTCCTGTCTTGAGGTTTACTTATTTACATAAAACAAAGACTTTTGAACTCATTTGAATGAATTTACCCTTATTTTTGTGGATGCCATTTGGTGCCTTCAACCTCTGTGAGCAGCACCGTGCAAGTACACTTTTTGGTTGTGTTCTGTTACTGTTGGGCTTTTCCCCCCTGTGTGTTGCACCACTCCTCAGCTCCTAGTGCAGCTCTCCTTGTCCCTGATTGTATATCTAGATTTTAGTAAGGCTTTTGAGTCTGTCCCCCACAGAAGGCTTATTAACAAACTGGGAAATGCAGGTGTGGGAGTGAAAATTGTTAACTGGGTGAGAAACTGGCTTCAGGGGAGGCCCCAGAATGTTGTAGTGAACAGCACCTTGTCGAGAGAGAGGATGGTTCCCAGTGGGGTTCCGCAGGGTTTGGTGCTTGGACCAGTCCTCTTCAACATATTTATCAGCAACATCGCAGATGGATTGGAGGGGAAAGTATGCCGGTTTGCAGGTGACACCAAACTCTGCAACAGGGTGGACACACAGAAAAGGGGCCATAGCGATGGAAGAATGGTCCAGAACTTGGCAGTTGAAGTTCAACGCCAGGAAGTGTAAGGTCATGCACCTAGGGAAAAGAAGCCCAGGAAAAAATTACTATCTAGGGGGTGAACAATTAGCCATCACAAACCTAGAATGGGACCTAGGGGCCATGGTATCCAGCAACCTAAAGGAAGGGAGACAATGTGAGAAGACAGCACAGAAAGCCAGTATCATCCTCGGTTGCATCCGAAGAGGGGTCACAAGCAGAAAGCGCGAAGTGATAATCCCACTTTACAGATCCTTGGTGATGCCACACCTTGAATACTGTGTCCAGTTCTGGAGACCCCACCTTAAAAAGGATATAGACCGTATGGAAACTGCAAAGATGAGCTACAAAGATGGTTCAGGACCTCCACCATGAACACTATGAGACAAGACTTAAAGAATTAAACGTACTCCCTGGAACAGAGGAGAAACAGAGGAGACATAATAGAAACCTTTAAATACCTAAAGGATATCAACTCAGTGCAGAATCAGAACCTCTTCCAAGAAAATAAGGAGGCACGTACTAGAGGCCACAACAGACATCCAATGGGAGAGAGATTTTGGAGCAGCATTACAAGTTTTTTTTTCACTAAAAGGGTGGTGGAGCCATTGAACAGGCTGCCACAGGAGGTCATGGATGTCAAGACAGTTAAGGAGTTCAAAATATCTTGGGGAAGACATAGTGGAATATTGAAATAAGGGAATATACTTGGAGGGGAGTAGGTCAAAAAACGGGCAGACTAGATGGATCACACAGTCCCCATCTGCCATCATGCTCTTATGTACATGGTATAATCAGTTGGAAACTACTCCATCTGCATCCTCCTTGAAGGGACATTATCAGCTTTTGAGCCCACTTTTATAGTGTCTGCACTGAATATGTCTGGAGGAAGCACTGTCATTATGGAAAACATTGATGGCAAGAGATTTTCAAATAACATCAAGATATTTCTTATTTTTGCTAAGTATGTTATGATTGGTCCAATTGAAATGCGCACAGCATGGGTCCACGAGCAGGAATGACATCAAGCTGCAGGTAAATTCATTCATGAAAGTGTTCGCAATTTGGTGTCACATAGTAGCAAAGTATTGCAGCTGCTACCATTCATGCCACTGATCTATTCAAAGTTATTCCCCTTGAAAAACGAATGCTCTAACACAATTTATTTTGTTTACAAAAGTTGAAGTCATGATTCCAGGCATGAGCAATAGTGTCAACTCTCAAAATGGGGTGGAGTCATCATTTACCCAACCTGTCATCATAATTGAAACACCTTCTTTCAAGAAACCATCCCTAAATTCCATGAGATCATCTTGGGTGTGCTGTCAAGGCCTTGCTCCATTCCTGTTATCATGTGAGTCTACTGCCCTTTGGGTTCCCTCCCAGTGCAGTCACAAGTATTCTGCAAAATGTACTTGACCCCCGTTTCCAGCGGTAAGCACATCATACTTGGCAGCTTTAATACTAATTGATTGTCCAGCTCCAGTCCCTCCCCCACCCCCAGTTTACGCTCAAATATCAAAGCCCTAAACCTCAGCCAATTGATCTCTTCCTACGTGTTCCAACTCCATAACTAACAACCATAGCACAATTGATTGGGTGCTGGCATCCTCAGAGAATCGAGGATCCTCCTCCTTCTCCTCTAGTTTCCCCAAATCTCTTTGCATTCTCTTCACCCCTTCCTGAGTGTCCACCCGGTTGCAGATTTTTGTGTCATCCACAAAGAGGCACACATCTCCCTCCGGTTTCTCAGCAGTGTGACTTATGAAGACATTGGAGAAGACCAGTCCCAGTACTGATCCCTGTGGCATCCTACTAGTCACTTTCTCATCCCTGAGTGCCTGCCGGTTACAACCAGCCTCTGCCTTCTGTCCTTCAACCCGTTTGATACCCAGCTTTCCACTTTCTCCCCAACCCCCAGGCTGCTTAGTTTCTCTATTATCCTCCTGTGTGGCACAGTGTCAAAAGGCTTTACTTTAGTCAGGATAGGCCACATCCACTGTCCCCCACTGATCCATCTCCCTAGTCACCCAGTCAAAGAAATCCATGAGATTTGTGTGGCATGACCGCGTCCCTGTTAAACTGTGCTGCTGGTGGTCCTGCTGTCCATTTACCTCCAGGTACTCCATCAGCATCTCCTTCAGCAGGATGTCCATTAATTTCCCCACCACTGATGCAAGACTGACTGGCCTATAATTGCTAGCCTCCTCCCTGCTGCTGCTCTTGTTCAGAGGGACCACATTGGTCCTCTTGAGTCCTCTGTAACCACCTGCCCCCAATGAAGTACTGAGTAGTATTGCCAGAGGGGTGGTTTGCACCATGCTCAGTTCTTTTAGAACCCTTGGGTGAATCCTGTCCAGTCCCATCACCAGTTTTTTTTTTTTTAATATTAAATCATATAGGTACTGTGATTAGCTGATTAAGACCAAAGGCAATATGATAGGTCCTGGAAATATCCGGATTTCTCTGGCACCAACCAGTCCATATTGAAGTCTCCCACCAATAATAATTCATCAGAGTTTGCAAATGGAGCCAGAGCCCGAGACAAAAAAAAAAAAAAAGGAGGAGACAGTGTATCTTAGTGGCTTCCAACTGGCTAGAGTTGTGTCTCTAGGCCGGAGTGAAGTTGGGCCTAAAGGTCTGGTAGGGACTGCTGCAGTGACACTACAATCGAGGGAGAGAGTCAACAACCAGGACAAAGCCCCTCTTTACCCTGTACTGCTGGCAGTGGAATCTGGTGGTGAAGAGGAGAGCCGGCCATGCTCACTGTTGTTTAGTTTGGCACCCACAGCTAGCCACTTCAGATCTGGTTGGATGTCGGTCACTCCCACTGTGTGCCCTTCCTGGACCTTTTCCATGACGTGAAGTACTGCACCGTTTGTCATGGTTTTAACCAGACTATGAAACAACATTGTAGGAAAGCTTTGGAGAATTATTCATAATAAATGGAAAGCGTTCTGCGTTCTGTGCCAGATTCTACCGCAGTGTGTCACATAACTCATCTTCTGGTTCACTTCCAGAGGATCTCCATTGATCTCCCATTGTGTGGCTACACGGTTGCCTCATTGTGAGCTGCCTTGGAAGAAACCTGAGAAGACTTGTTCCTTTGACTGTCACCACAGTAAGCACTGCAAAAAAAAAAAAAAAACTCACTCCGGATTGCAGTTGCTGTTGAAGTCTGGATATAAGGTTAAGGCTAAGGGCGCATCAGTGTCTTTTGTTAAACTGAAAGTGCCCCCTGACCATTGTTATTACAGCAAGGTCGGTATCAGGCTGTGGCTCTCCCCTCCTCATAAGAGTTTATGGCATTCGATGACCTGCACTGTTCTATCATCCCATGGGTTGTCAACTCTGCCTATAGGCGCCATTGATTCTCAAGCTATGGCGCTAGCCATGGTATCCAGATTGTTCCAGTGTCTGCTGCCCTACTGGTCATTGAAAATAACAGCTGATATGAGGCAACTCATGGGGTTTCATGCCAGCTATACTGTTTCTTCCTGCAATGAGGACACTGTGGTACGCAACCCTAGCTCTCTCCGAGGAAGCTTTTTTTCAGGCCCTGCTCTGTCTCATGCAAGAGACAGTGGGCTTTACTAATGAGGAGGAAGACTTCACCAAGAGGAACCTGTATGTGTTCCTGGAGTCCCCACCATGCCCAGTATAGCCATCCCTTCTATTAATCCTGCTTTGGAAGATGCTACTTTGTCTGCCTGGAGAAGGTACAATACTTTTCGTTCTGTGTTTCGCAAGGTGGACACACAATATCATGCCCATACTATAAAGGCTTTTGTATATCAAGCACCCTAAAATTGACTTGGTGTTTATTATGGCTGCTCATGACAGGTCTGGGGCACAAAGCATGTAAGCTCTAAAGTTCTGAAACAATAATACCCTTGTATAAGGCATACGTAAGAGTTCATCCAGACTCATCGCAGTTCTGGTCACCTTACCTTGGTAAGGATATATGGGTCTTTGAGCCATATGAAGAAAGACTGGTACATCTGGAGGTGCATAGTTTGGAAAGGAGAAGGGCTAGAGGTGATTTGTTAACCATGTCCAAAATAGTACATCATAATGCACAACAATGCACTGCAATCAGACATTTCCAATGCAACGAAGTTGGGCTCTTTTAAGTGCTAACTTTGGCAGCATTTAGTGGCCGAGGCTGCCTGTGACTGCTACCACTAGGCACTACCAAATTCTACCACACCTGCTCCTTGAGGGTATCCCCCCCGACCCTCACCTACTCTAATTACCACCCTCACTTGCACTTATTTTGCACTTACCTCTGGGGCCCTTCTGTCCCCCTCTCCTCCCCCATTCCCGTGCCCCTACTGCCCCATCCCACCCCACCTCCCTCACTTCTTCTCCTCCTCTCTCTCTTCCCTTATGCCTGTTTCACTCTGTATTTAGTAACCTAGTAACAATTAGACTCATGCATACGTTGTAAAATGCCTCTGCTGTATGTAAGATGCACCTCTGATCACTGTTAGTGTCATTTTCACTTTGTTATCTATAGTAATTTCCTGAATCTTTGTCTTCTTCTGTTTACACATAAATGAATTTACAACTGGTGACACTTGCAATGTAACTATTGTAAATGTTAACCTGACTATGTTATCATTCTGACGTGGAACCTATGTAAAGAGCGTCTGCTCAAAGCTCTTGAATCCAAGGTGTTAATAAATAAAATACAATTGCGTCCCATGAAAATACACTGATGACAAAACTGGACCTAACATTCGAAATAAAATACCATAATACAAGGGGGCATCACCTTCACATCAAATCAAAAATACGAACATATGAATATATGAAAAAGCCAGCTGAATAAGGTCATTAGATCTGTCTCATCTGCTTGTATCGCAGGGTCCTCAGCTTAAGCTACTGACTCTACCCCCCTCCCCAATCTGCCTTTTCCCTGTGTCCACCCCTCCTTTGGCCCTTATTTTCCCCTTAACTCTATCCAAATCTCTCTTGAAGCTGCCCATTGTCTTCAATGAAACCACCTCTTCCAGAAACAGATTCTAGCCCTCCATCACCCTCTCCAAGAAGTGCCTCCTAGCCTGTCTCCTTAACCTCTCCTACTCGAGACTACGTCCCCTCATATTTCAGTTTGCACTAAGCTCGAAGAGACCCTCCTTACTCACCCTATTTATTCCTTTCAAATACTTGAAGGTCTGAATCTTGTCCCCTCTCTCTCCTCTCCTCCAGGAAATACATTTTCAGAGCCTTCAACCTCTCCTCATACATACAGCCCTGCAGGCCCATGATCATCTTCACTGCCCTTCTTTGGACCATCTTCAGCAGGTTAATGTCCTTTTTAAGGTGTGAGCCCCAGTACTGTACACTGTACTGCAGATGCAACCTCACTAAGGACCTGTACAAGGGCAGTATTACCTCCGCTTGCCTGCTGCTGATCCCTCTGGCAGGGCAGTGTAACATTTTATTTGCCTGTGCTGCTGCTTTCCTACATTGCATAGAGTGCTTCAGGTCACTTGTGATCATCACTCCTAGATGCTTCTCCTCCTCTGATGCAGATACCTGAACGCCTCCCAGGCTGTACTCAGTCCCTGTGTTCTTGGTTCCAGTGTGCTTAACTTTACATTTCTTGGCAATGAAGCTAAGCTTCCAAATCCCGGACCACCTCTCTAGTTTTTCCAGATCCTCCTTTAGGTCTTGTATCCTTGTGTTGTGTCCTCCCTCCCACAGAGCTTGGTGTCGTCCACAAATAGGCAAACTTTGTCCTTAATATTCATCCCCAATATCATTGATGAAGTTCTTGAATAGCACTGATTTGAGCACCGAGCCCATTTAAATAAAACATTTAATACAAAGCCAGCCCAGTGGCATGGAGGGTTGAGGTGCTGAATGCCTAATCTCCTGCTGCATCAAAGACCCAGGTTCAAGGATGGACATGATTTGTTGGCGGCCAGCCTGGGGAGGGAGTATAAACCTTTGCGTAAGCTCTTTGCCTGCTGACAGAGTCTAGAAAATTGGATGTGATAGGCAAACATATGTATACCTCTGCTACATTAGGCCTCTGTATTACCAGTTGCTGTTTTTATATGATCAAATATTCGGCCAGCCTTTGAAAATCTCTTTTTGCCATTTTCGACAAGCTGCTTCAGAGTTCCACCAAAAAAGGATGGTAAGCCATTATAAAGTTTGGTTGCCCTAAACAGCAGGGAATTGGGGCCTTGCTTGGTATGAAAGAATAGTATTTGAAACGAAAGCATACTCTGAGAGTTAGTACATAACCTGTTAACAGTGTTTGTTTGGGAGTAGTTCAGTGACAATATCGGGTATTAATCCTAAATTTATTTACTGCTGAAAAAAATAGGCTTTATAATTAGATATTTCATAAAGGGAAAAATATCCCATAGATTGGTAAAGTTCGGAGTTATGTGTTGTTCTGGGGAGGCAAGTGACAAATTGATTATGTAATGATAAGTTATTTTGAGCTGGGTTAAAACCTTTTGTGAAGCTGAAGAGTAAATAAAGGAGCCATAGTCAAGTAACATGAACAAAAAATTGTTAGCCAACAGAAGTCTGGATTCCGGAATGAGGGACTGTTTTGTCCTGCACAACATACCCAATTTTTGATACAACTTCTTTAGTAGAGATGACACATGAGCCTTAAAAGAAAGACAATAATTAAGGCAAACACCAAAGTGGTTAAACTCAGAAAGTCTAATAAAGTTAAAATTAGTGGCCTTCCATGGCCCTGCAATGACCATTGACTTTGTCTTTTTTTGAGTTAAGCACTAATCTATGTTCATGGAACCAAGTATGAAGTGTGCCAGCACCCTACTGTAATTACACACCGAGGTCTGTTGCATCATCACCCTTGCAGTATAGAACTGTGTAGTCAGCATATAAATGGTGTTCCATGTGACAGCAAATTTCTGTGAGGGAGTTGGCTAATTGTGTAAATAATAGTGGGCCAATGATGCAGCCTTGGTGTACTCCACAGACTAGCTGACATTTCTTTGTACAAGCCCTCTGTGAGTTTGGCACAGTGCTAAATATGACCGCAGCTCAGGCTGTTCTTTTGGAACTCTGAGTGGATGATCTCATAACGCAGGAGATACTAGTAGCTTTGTACTCCTGGGTCTCTGCCAGGTGCATTCTAAGGTTGCTAGGCTTGATGGCATCTTCCACTGTGACAGGTTCTGTGGCATGTTTTTATATATGCATTCCAGAATGGTGGCTTTGTGCTGAGTTGGCCCAGGCAGTGCCCTGGATCATCTCATTCATGTCACGGAACCATTGCACTGAGACTTTTGCAGGCGGCGGGATCCCTGGCATCTCTTTATGGGAGCCCTGTTCTTTCATGTTACTCCACTGACTGTCTACACCACTGCTGCATTCTGGAGGGGACGAGGGGCATATTATGGGGGACCTTCATGACCCATGATGTCTGCTTCTCTGTCGAGGGCTCTCTCCACATCAGCAATCCTGACATGAAGGATATTCCACTTGGCCTCTGGGAATTTGCCCAATATATTCTGGATCATCCACTGCTAGTCCAGACAGACGGACAGACAATGAATGTGGCTGCTTTCCCTCAATAAACAAGGATGTCCCCACTCCTGTTCATTGTGCAGAGAAGCTGTATGGGTTTGGGAGTGGGCTCTGGCACACAGTGTATTTGTCATGGTGATCTTTATACTTGGCTCTGTGAATATTCTAATGGACTATCTCTGCTGGTCATTAGCGGGAACTCAGTATTGTCCTGTCGCAAACCTTTTGGACTGTTAGGGTCATCCTAAGTTTGACCTCTTTGTGTTCCCATGCAATGCAAAACTGCTGTGTTTCTGTTTGCTCCCTCCAGGACTTAGAGTTTTTTGGCGAGGAATGTTCTACTGTCCTGGAAGGGGAGGATTCTGCTTACTTTTCCTCCAGTTCCACTGATACAGAGGGTCATAGTCGAGTTATGTGTGGAGGGGTCAACACTAATTCCAGTTACCCCCTTCCAGCCATACTGATTTGGTTTGCTCTGCTTTGTCAGTTGATAGTGGAACTCCCTGTCCCACTCCCTCTTTAAGTGGGACTTTTGTCACAGGAATAGGGCTATCTGCTGTGCCCAGGCCTTCGTGGCTAGTTGCTCAAGATGTAGAACTCTATGGCTTTGGGGTTTCCTTTGCAGTTTTGGATGGTCTCTGTGGCAGGCAAGCTGTCTGTAAAGCACATGTACTCCCTGAAAAGGAAATAGTTTGGTATTTGGCTTGCTTCCTGCTTGCTGGACCCCTTCATGTGTCCGCCTGTGCAGCAAGTCTTGGATTACCTCATGTCCCTATCGGACTCTGGCTTTGTGTGCTCTTCTGTAAAGATTCACATTCTGGCTATTTCCTCCTTTCATGTCTTCATAGGGGGCAAGATGTGGCACAACATGAGGTGTCCCATAGAGTCCTTTAGGGACTTCTGCATATGCATCCCCTGTTTCTGTAGACCAGTTCCAGTTAGAGGCCTTAACTTGGTTCTGAAATCCCTTACAACGGATGCCTTTGAAGCGACTGCCACTTTTGAGATGTGCTTCCTTTCCTTCTTGGTCGACGCTGTTCCTCATCACCATTACTTTTGCCCAGTGAGCATCTGATCTTCAGGCTTTAGTGGCAGGTTCTCCATACCTTGGTTTTTGCCCAGATTGTGTATCTATACACTCATTCACAGTTTCTCCTTAAGGTGGTTTCTGACTACACCCCAAATCAGACTGTTCAACTCCTGTGTTTTTTCCTTTCCCGTCAGAATAGTAGGGAAGTTCTCCTACATTCACTGGATATCCATAGAGATTTACGCTTTTGTTTGGTCCACATGATGAACTGTAGAGAGTTCTCACAACTTATTTTTTCATTTGTGAGCTGGATGTTGGGTGCCCTTGTCTTGAAGCAGTGCTTTTTCAAATGGTTAGCATCTAGCATTTCCTTTTGTTACCAGCAGCACGGTAAGGCTTATCCTGGTTCTGCCATGGCCACATGACCTGATGCATGGCCTCAACTTGGCTCTGTGGCTTGTTTCCATAATGTCTCAGCTGCTGATATATGTGCTGCTGCTGCATAGAAGTCTGACTACACTTCCACTAAGCATTACCGTCAGAACCTGGTGTCCTGTAGACAGGCTGGCATTGACTTTGCCATGCTTCAAGATCTTCTGTCCTAGGGTACTATAGGTCCCTTCCATGGGGCCCTCCTCCCACTTTGCTGTATGTACTGCTTGGGAATTGCTATAAAGGAGTAGCTCTATGGAGGAAATGCCCTCAAAGAAGAAAGTTCCATTACTAGCCAAGTAACAGCAGATCTATGAAAAAATCTTCTCCATAGAACCACAGCTCACCATCCCACCTTCCCTGTTCTGTAACTGGCGATATACTCTCCAAAAGGATGGCCAAAGGCAACCCTGTTTCTTGGATCTCCGACAGTCTCCTTACCCTGATGCATACATGTGACTCTCTTTGGCACCTCTCTAATGAGACTGGCCACCCAACTGATAGGCAGAGATACAGAGAAGCTCAGAACAAATGCATGTGGGCACTACGCAAAGCCAAGGCCGAGAACTACAAAGCTGCCCTCACTGCTACCTGGGGCACAGGGTGCAAAATCTGGGATAACATCTAAGGAAATTAAAGAGATCCTAACACCCCCAACCAGATAGCGTGTGGATGTGCACCTGTTTTCTGACCCTTCCAGCATAGCCTTGGCCTTCAACCAAGCTTTCACCAATCTAAGCCATGTCCTCCCACCAAACTTCTTCGACCCGCCCCCTGACCAACCCCTCTTCCCAGCCTAACCCTCCCTTCCACCTATGGTGCATCACCCCCAGGACTGCAGAGCCTTATCTTAAAAGCGCTCTAAGCCGCGCTAACTATAGTAGTGACTCCCTGGATCTGAGGCTTCTCCAGCTCACTCTCCAAGAAGAACTCTACCCTCTCACCCATATTATCAACCACTCTCTCTGCCAAGGTAAATTCCCCTTCCCTCTGGAAATCTGCCTCCATTACCCCCATATTTAAAGTGGAGACCGTACTGACACCAATAACTACCGGCCCATCTCTGTCCCTACCCCATCCAAAGCTCTCGAGCGCATTGTCTATGACCAGCTCACTGACCACCTTAACAAACATGATCTTCTCTGTAAACAGCAACATGGCTTCCGCAAAGGGCACAGTACTACTACTGCCCTTCTGAAATTCACCACACACATCCACTCAGCATTAGACAAAGGCCACACCATTGGCGCTGTCTTTGTTGACCTTACTAAGGCATGCAACACTGTCAGTCACTACATCTTGCTAGTCACTTTCTCCAACATTGGCTTCTCATAGGATGCCCTACTCTGGTTCACTGACTACTTAACAGGCAGGTGCCAGCAGGTCAGAATCGGCACTGCCATATCTAATAGGCTCCCAGTTTCCTCGGGAGCCCTCCAAGGTTCCATCCTTGGTCCCCTTCTCTTCAGTCTATACCTTGACTCACTCCCTAGCACCTTCTCTTCTAGCCTACTGCTATACGTGGATGATGCTGTCCTTTATGCCTCCAGCTATGACCCTCTACAACTCCACCAAACCCTCCAGTCCTCATTCAACAAAGCCAAACTGTGGTTCTCTACACAGCGCCTCATACTGAACTACAAGAAGACCAAGTTCGTGATTTTCTCCCAGCCCTAAAGCACTAAGCAGAAACTCTGCCCGCAGATTATAACTGCTGATCTAACCCCTCTCGAGCAGGTGAACTCCTTCAAATACCTAGGCATCACCCTGGACCTGGCTCTCAACTTCCACCAGCACATACATCTCCTGTCCACTGCTCTTAGTGTCTGCCTTGGCCTGCTCTACCACTTTAAACACAGCCTCACCCAAGACACCCTCCAACTTGCTGTCTCGTTCTCTATGCTCTCCCTCCTCGACTACCGTATACTCATTTCTAGGGACGTGGATATGTTGTTCAATCCACACTTTGTGGTAGGTTCCTTGCCGCTTTAAATCTTGCCGGAAGGTCTTCAAGCTGGCTCCTTCCACCCACCCAGGTGGTAAAATCCTCGGCTCCGCCCCATGACGCCAGATCTTCCTTACTGCTTGGAAGCTCAGGTTCCCTCCTTAGTGCTCTGCATTTTAGGCCTGGATCCAAACTCTTCGGGTTTTCCGAAAATTATTTTAAAATTTACTAGACTACAGTCTTCATCTTCACTTGCAGCTGCGATGGACAAATCCACTCCCGGCTTCCGTCGGTGCTCTTGTGGGTAGAAGATGTACTGGACAGATCCGCACTCCATGTGCGTTTACTGCCTGGGTCTTGCCCACAATCTGCAGGCCTGCGATCTATGCAAATCCTTCTCGGCTTCAGTTTTAGAGGACCGCACTGCCAGACTACAACTTAGGCGTCCAGAAATGGTACCGCTGGTGAAGTAAAGAGGCTCGTTGGCCCAATGTCCATGGCCAGCGGCTCGCAGGAGCAGCTGGAGCAGCTGATCGCCTCGAGGAGGAGGTGGCCCAGGCCGCCCATCTTCCTCCTCTCAGCTGCATTTATCTTGCTTTCCTTGGGCCTCTACACTGCTTCTTTTAGGAGTTTTTCCAGTCCCTCTCACCAAGGGAGAAGGGTCATCGGGACATACCGGTAGGTCCAAGGAAAAAGAACCAAAAGGTAAATCCTACCATCGACGTTTGTAGGAGAGGGAGAGATCCCCTTCACTGGACCGTCGGCTCTCGACTTCGGTCGATGTTGTGGCTAAAGCCGCTGGCTTCACGGTGTCCCCGTCAGGTCATCCGGCCGAGACATCCGTCGACGCGGTCAAGATTTGTCTCGACCCATTGAACAGTTTGTCGACTGGAGAAGCCGACAACCCTTCTTTACCGGTTCCCCCGGTGGTAACCGAGGACTTGCCGTGCCTCCTGTGCCGAAGTCCCCAGTCAGGAACCCTGAACCAAGGGATGAGTGGGTTTCCCCTGCTCTCTGTTTGACCCACCCTCAGCGACCCTGAAGGTCTCAGTCTCGGTCCTCTTCCAGGTTGAGTAGGTCCCGCTGACATTGGTGATCTCAGTCTAGGCTCCGACGTAAGTTACACCGGCACTACGAGGACATGATGTGGCAGCAACTTTTGTTGACCGGTAACAAGCCGACTCCATCGCCTTCCCTGGCCATTAAGAGGCTGTCACTGGAGCGACTGAAGCAACCCCTCGAGGAGTCGACCCCGGCGCCGGTTGTTCAGCCGAAACCGGCTGCTCCGCTGATTGTGGTGGAACCATCGCCTCCTCAACCGAAGACTGGGGTCCCGACCAAGGATTCTCGGTCGGGTCAGGGCTTGCCCCACAGGTTGTCTGTCACCCTCACTCCCGATCGGCCTCGGCAGTGAAGGGTGGCTCAGGCGCTCGGCAGATGTTTGCAGACTCCTCTGATTCTGATGACGACTCCTCTCTGTACTCCAGGCCCATTGACCTGGAATCTGCAGGGGGACAGTCGGTGGATGAGAGACCATCCTCGTTCTTGGGTATACTTCGACTCATCTCAGAGTCCACTGGGATGCAGCTCGAACCCGTTCAGAAACAGGCCAGGTATCCCCTCACAGAGATACTGGACTGAGGAGATTCCCCTATGGAGGCCTTCCCGGTGGCTGAAGCCGTTGTTGGCCTGGCCCTGGAGTTGTGGCAGCGGCCTGCATCTTGTCCCACACATTCAGCCAGGATGGCTTGCAAGTACATGATCCCCACAGGTTCACTCTCAGGTTTCTCGGAGCATCCCTCTGCGGAGGGGCTGGTGACCGACAGTGTTTTCCAGCGTTCCGGGAATGCTAGGGACGTGGACAAACCACCCGATAAAGAATCCAAAAAGCTGGATTATTCGGGATGGAATGTTTATGCTGCTTCCTCCCTAGGCCTTTGACAGGCTAGCTGGGCTGTACTGATGGCACATTTCTCATACGCCCTTATGGGTTCCCTGGATGAGGTGATTCCCCATTTCCCAGCTGACCTTCAAACGATGGTCAAGCAGGTGTGGGATCAGGGAAGGGCGGTGGCTAAGCAGCAGCTCCAGACTTCTTTGGACATCGGTGACTCTTGTGCCCGGTCAGTAGCGGCCGCAGTAGCCATGCGCTGCAGAGCTTGGCTGTGGATCTCCACCTTCAAGGTGGACACCCAGCACAAGCTGGCAGATGTTCCCTTCCTGGGCACCGACTTGTTCAAGCCAGGGGTGGAAGACCATCTCCAGAGAATTGAGAAGTCCAATGCCACCTTGGACTCTGTCACATCTGCCCAGAAGGACAAAGGCCGCCAGCAGCAGCTTAAGCCCTTTCCCCCTTCTGCTCCTCCGGCATGTCCGGCCCAGCAGCACCAGCAACAGGGCCAGCAGGCTCACACTTGGCACCCTAAGGCCAAGTCTGCCACTTCCTCCAGTAGGAATCCTGGAGGGAAGGGTCCAGGAGGCGTCTTGGCCGGCCCTTCCTCCAAGCCTGCCCAGTGATGGGTCGTGGGGTGTCTTCCCCAGCCTCGTCACTCCTCCCTGGGTTCCGCCCGTGGGGGGACGACTCCGCCACTTCCTTTCCACCTGGTCCGCTATCACCATGGACCTCTGGGTGCTAGAAGTGGTCGGCAGGGGTCTGCCTCTGGAGTTCGAGTGGGGCGACAGGTTCCGCAGCCTCTCTGTCAGCTCGTCAAACTGACACTGCCTTGCTCCTCCAGAAGGAGGTGATCAGCAAGGTGGCGGACCCTCTTCCAGACCCAGGGTTTGTGTCCAGGTACTTCCTGGTCATAAAGCGGACAGGGGGCTGGTGCCCCATTCTCGACCTGCACAACCTGAACAAGTTCCTAAGGCCATACACCTTCAGGATGGTCACTCTGGCTCAGATAATTCCATCCTTGGAACTAGGCGTGTGGTCCGTCTCATCAGCGATTCCTCCGCTTCAGAGCAGAGGGATCTCTTTACGAGTTCCGGGCCATGCCCTTTGGCTTTTCTCCAGCTCCCAGGGTCTTCACCAAATGCATGGTGCCTGGATATCGTAGCAGTCACAGAAGCATGGTACACAGAGAACCATGACTGGAATGTTAAGATACCTGGGTACACAACCTACAGGAGAGACAGGGAAGGCAGAAGGGGGGGGAGTAGCTCTTTATGTAAGGGAAGAGATAAAAGCAACTGAACAAAAGAGTAAACAGGGAGGAGAGGAGGCACTGTGGGTCATCTTAGAGACTGGAAATGGCACCACAATCCGCACAGGGGTTGTATACAGATCCCCATGTCAGGGGGAAGGAATGGACAAGGATATGATAGAAGGCATACTTAGGATGGCAGAGAAAGGGGAGATACTGTTGATGGGGGACCTTAATATGCCAGATATTAACTGAACCACCTTTGCTGCAGCCACATCCAAAAGCAGGGCCATTCTCAATGCCCTTCAGGTGGCATGCCTCAGACAGCTAGTTTTGGAACCTACTCATGAGGGAGCAATCTTAGACCTCGGACTCTCAAATGGGGACAGTGAGAGGATCTCAGATCTAGAAGTGGGTAGCCATTTGGGAACAAGTGACCACCAGACAGTGTGGTTCATGTTAAACTCAGCTACAGAGTCAAGCCATGCATAAGTGAGGGTTCTGGAC
This sequence comes from Neoceratodus forsteri, assembly GCA_016271365.2. Lineage (NCBI taxonomy): Eukaryota > Metazoa > Chordata > Ceratodontiformes > Ceratodontidae > Neoceratodus > Neoceratodus forsteri. Next base: position 909,524,522 of record CM057449.1, on the reverse strand, counting down.
TTCAGGAGGGCTGACTTTGGCAAGATGGGAGAGTGCCTTAGAAAAGCACTAGCAAACAAGCTAGAAGGAGGGGTGGAGCAACAATGGGGAAATATCAAAACTGCCATCACAGAGTCAACAAGCTTTTGTGTGAAGCAAATAAATCACAGCGAAAGAAAAAGCCACTATGGTTCTCAAAAGAAGTGGCGGTGAAGGTTAGGGAGAAAAAGATAGCATTTAGGCAGTATAAGAAAACGCAGAAGGAGCAGGACAGAGAACTGTACCAGTTAAGGCAGAAGGAATCAGGGAGGGTAGTCAGAATAGCAAAGGCACAAACTGAGGAAAAGATAGCCAACTCCGGTAAGAAGGGGATAAAACCTTTATAGGTATATCAGGGAGAGAAAGACAAAGGAGGGATAGTGAGGCTGAATAGAATGGATGGTGGGTGGGCAGAGAGTGACAGTGAAAAGCAGGGATACTGAATGAATAGTTCTGTTCAGTATTCACAAAAGAGGAAGTGGGGGAGGTGCCTAATCCAATTAACAGAAGCACTCTGGAGAGGGGGATCAATCCCAGTCCTTTCACAGAAGAAAGGGTTCTGAAAGAACTCCTAAAACTGAAGGTGGACAAAGCATTGGGGCCAGATGGAATTCACCCCAGAATTCTAAAAGAATTAAGCAGAGAACTAGTGACACCTCTGACTACCCTTTATAACAAATCATGGGAGGATGGTGTGGTACCTGAGGACTTGAAGAAGGCTGATGTGATTCCCCTTTACAAAAGTTGGAGCAAGACAGAGGCAGGAAACTATAGACCTGTCAGTTTGACCTCTGTGGTAGGGAAAGTGATGGAATCACTTCTGAAGGAAAGAATTGTTGAGTACCTAGAGGCCAGTGGGGCACAGGACCCAAGGCAGCATGAGTTCACAGCGGGAAGGTCATGTCAGATGAATCTAATTGATTTATTTGACTGGGTGACCATAGTAGAAGACTGGGGGGGCTGTGGACATGGCCTACCTAGACTTTAGCAAGGCATTTGACACAGTCCCACACAAAAAATTAGTAGTCAAATTAACCAGCCTTGGAGTGGGTCCCAGGGTGGTAGCCTGGGTAAAACACTGGCTGGACAACAGGACACAGAAGGCAATTGTAAATGGAGTCCACTCAGATGAAAGAGGGGTTACTGGTGGGGTACCGCAGGGTTCAGTACTGGGTCCAGTCCTTTTTAATGTCTTTATAAGTGACATTGCAGATGTACTGGAAGGAAAAGTATGCCTCTTTGCAGATGACACAAAGATCTGCAACAGGGTTGATACACAAGGAGGCGTGGAAAGGATGAGAAGGGACTTGGCAAGGTTGGAGGAATGGTCAGAAGTATGGCAGCTTGGATTCAGTGCAAAGAAGTGCAACAATAACAAAAATGGAAAGGGACCTGGGGGTGATCATATCAGATGACCTTAAGGTTGGCAAGCAATGTGAGAAGGCGGTAGGGAGGGCTGGGGGGATACTGGGATGCATAGGGAGAGGCATCACCAGCAGAAAACAGGAAGTTGTTATCCCCCTGTACAGACAGTTGATGAGACCCCATCTGGAGTACTGCATCCAGTTCTGGAGACCCCATCTCTGCAAGGACATATACGGGATGGAGGCAGTTCAGAGGAGGGCAACTAAAATGTTGCAGGGTCTGCAGGAGAAGCCATACGAGGAGAGGCTAAAGGAGCTTAATATGTATACCCTTGAGGAAAGGAGGGAGAGGGGGGACATGATAGAAACTTTTAAGTACCTCAGTGGAATCAACAAAGTCCAAGAGGGTAGCATCTTTCAGAAAAAGAGATGTGCAAGAACAAGGGGACGCAATTTGAAGATAGAGGGGGGATGGCTCAGGGGCAGTGTGAGGAAGTATTTTTCACAGGAGGGTGGTGACGATGGAACAGCCTTCCTGAGGGATTGTGGGGTCTAAAACTGTGGGAGAATTCAAGAATGCATGGGACAGACATAAGGCAATTTTTGTGGGAGGTAGGAAGAAATAGGCTGTTGGTTAAATAGGATCTGCAGCTTATCCTCTAGGTAGGGAAATGGGCAGACTAGATGTGCCAAGTGGTCCTTATCCGTCGTCAAAGTCTATGTTTCTGTGTTCTATGACTTTCAAAAGCTTTATGTACTGTACCGTAAAGAGGATAGTCTTCACTAGTCCAGTGCAGCAATTGGCACACTCATTTGTCTATTGTTTCAAAAAGGCTGTGCAGAACCAAAAGAGCTGCAAGGTCCCTGTACTAAAACTGCATGCTGATTAACCTTCAGCTTTGTGGTAAAAAGCCTCACAAATATGCATATTTGGATTTTTGCTGGCAGCACTGTACTAAACGAATCTTGTATTACCCACTCTGCCTGCCAAGAGATCATGCTCTAACTGACCATCTCAGTGTTTATGTGCAGAAATTGTTTACATAGATACCTCCATGCCTACCCTGGCAGACTTGACTTCCTCTACCACACTTTCTGTCATACTGCCGTAAACTGTCCCCTTACACCCACCGCCATTCTTTAACTCTGATAGTTTTTTCCCTCCCTGGAGAATAGGTTGCTCCTCCCTCATATCTAGATTCTGGTTCTGCTACCTCCCTCGTCACCTCACCTCCTTCCAGTGCAGATCAGTTGTTTCCATAACAACTGCTCCAGGCTGTTTTACCAATCAAACTGATACTGAACCAGCTTCCCAGCTGAACTGATCCAGGATCAAGTTCCCCTTGTGGATTGATACAGGACCAGTTTATCAGCCAGACTGGTCCAGGATCTGTTTACCAAGCAAACTAATCTGGGATCCGTGTGTGTTAAAAATGTGTCTTTCCACAGACTTGAAAACCTGTACCTAACATAGCATAGCATAGTTGTTGGAGCACATGGCTGCTGGGAGCCAGGAGATGTAGATTTAAATTCCAGAAAAGTAAGTGTAGAAATGTTTTAAGTTTCCTTTTCCCTCAAATTTTACCAGAGTGTTGTCAATTCATGACAACTGGCAAATCTGAACTAAAGGGAGTTACATGCAATAAAGAGCAGCTCTTGATGTAGCCTCCCAATAAATTGACTTTAGGTCCATTTGACTGGTAAACTGATCCTCGAGCAGTCCTATGGGAACAGTCTGACTGTATCCCTCAGTCCCTACCCTCCAATTGACCTCCTACCTCAGAAAATTCTTTCAGTCCCCATTCTTTCAAGCTCTCTACCTGGCAGGCTGCCTTTCCTACAGACTCCCCATCTGCAACACACTGATGTATGCAGATGATCTGATCATGGGATCCCGCTCCACAAGAGTGGTAGCAGGGAGGAGGGAGGGAACTACCGACCAGTCAGTCTTACCTCAGAAGTGGGCAAGATTATGGAGGCATTCTTTAAGGAAAGGACAGTGCAACACCTGGAATCCATAGGAACACAGGATCCAAGACAGAATGGGTTTACAAAAGGAAGGTCCTGTCAAACTAATCTCATAGATTTCTTTGACTGGGTAACCAGAGTGGTGGACCAAGGGGGAGCAGTTGATGTCATCTACCTTGACTTCAGGAAAGCTTTCGACACTGTTCCACATAGAAGATTGATAAATTGGCTGGGTAGGCTCGGGGTGGGTCAGAAGTTGGTCAACTGTGTGGCAAACTGGTTGAAGGGCAGAAAACAGAGAGTGGTGGTAAATGGTATACAGTCAGAAGAGATGCAAGTCACAAGTGGGGTACTCAGGGATCAGTCCTGGGGCCAGTCCTCTTCAATATCTTCATCAGTGACATTGCAGATGGACTAGAGGGTAAGGCTTGTCTGTTTGCAGATGACACCAAGATCTGCAACAGAGTAGATGATGTAGATGGGGTGGGCAGAATGAGAAGAGATCTGGATAAACTAGCAAAATGGTCGGAAGAGTGGCAACTGGGATTTAACGCAAAGAACTGCAAGATCATGCACATAGGGAAGAGAAACCCTGAAGCCACCTATAGGCTGGGAGGGGAGTTACTGGCAGTCACAAAGGAAGAAAGAGACTTGGGCATCATCATTACCGATGACCTGAAATTATCCCAGCTGATCTCTAAAGCAGTAGGTAAGGCTAGGGGGATGTTAGGGTGTATTAGTAGGGGTATCACAAGTCATAAGAGGGAGGTAATAATCCCTCTCTACAAGACACTGGTTAGGCCCCATCTGGAGTATTGCATGCAGTACTGGAGGCCACACCTTCACAAGGACATTAACCAAATTGAGGCAGTCCAGAGAAGGGCAACCAAAATGGTGCAGGGACTGCATCAGAAGACATATGAGGACAGATTAATGGAGCTCAATATGTATACCCTAGAGCAAAGGAGGGAGAGAGGTGATGTGATCGAAACATTCAAACACCTTAAGGGCATTAACAAGGTGAAAGAGTCTAGCATGTTTCAATATAAGAAAAATAGCAGGACAAGAGGACACAGCATGAAATTAGAGGGAGGCCAATTAAGGGGTAATGTGAGGAAGTTCTTTTTCACAGAAATGGTGGTGGATGCATGGAACGGCCTACCTCAGGAAGTGGTGGCTATGAATACAGTGCAGGGCTTCAAACAGGCATGGGATGGGCATAAGGGAGCAATATAGATGAGTATGAATAGATAGGCCACTGACAGAGCAAAGGCCGATGGCACATTTATAAGGTAGAAAAAGAAATGGGCAGACTGGATGGGCCTTGCAGTCCTCATCTGCTGTCAACTTCTGTGTTTCTGTCCTACAGTATATCACTGTGCTGACGTTATCCATGGGATATGGTTGAGCTTTACCAGTTATTTTGCCCTCATCCAGTTGTGGTTGACTGTCAACAAACTACTTTTAAACTGTAGAAAGATGATTGCAGGACTGCTTGGTTCTAGTCCTAACCTTGGGTCAGGCACGCCTTATTTCTCCCTGCCCTGTATTGATGGTTCCCTATTGAAAAAAGTCAGTAGCTTCACATACTTGAAAATCTCATTGGACTCCCCACTGGATTTCTCCCTTCATATTACTGGGCATGACCTGTAGGGTAAGCCATAACCTCTTGCTGGCCTGCTGGCACAGCTGTTGTGCAACCACTTGCAATGCCCGTGACCCTAGTTGGGAAGTGGGCTGTGCAAGCTGAAACGCTGGCCAGTGTGAGGTGGACTGAGTGTCTGGTGGACCGCTCTTCTCCTCTGGGGGGCAGGGTTTGCAGTGCTCGATGCACGTCTGGCCTAAGGAAGTGCTGGGGGACAGGCCTCTGTGCTTGCCAATACAAGGGTGAAGGTGAGGGATGGCACCGACATCTTCCTGCGGGTGCATGGGCAGCTGTCTTGGCATCACTGCATGCCCTTCCCCTTCTGTGGGAAACTATATGGAAAAAGACCTCCAAGCCTAAGGACCTTCTGTCACTTGGCTTCTGACCCCATTCCCCACACCCACGGGAGGGCTTACCCTTGGCATTACCGCATCGGGGGACAGCTCTGCCACAAGGGGGCAAAGTTGTGGGGTTGAAAGTCCCGTAGTTAGTTCTCGCTGCTACCGGGGCACACTGGATATTACTGTCCCACGGAGTGGCTCTGCCATGAGGGGGTAAACTCATGGGGTTGGAAGTCCCATCGTGGAGTGGTGCTTGGGGTTCAGGGCCAAGTTGGCTGGGGAAGAAGCATCTGCCAGGGTGAATAAAGTATAAATTGTAAAATAAAGACATAATCTCTCTCCCAAAGCATATCTGGCCATTGTTCAAGAAGTGCTTCTTTCAGGCCTTACCTGTAGGCTGCCAGCATACCTTGGCATAAATAAAACAAACCTCTTAATGTGGGACATGATTTACAACAGTATTTGTCACTTTGCTCTGGCTTAACATGACTTACCCACAGTTGATTGCTCTACACTGGCCTGGACTGGCTAGCCCAAACTGGAAAGCATTGTTTTTCTTCTGGGCTGTTTTGTGGACAAATGGCTTAGATCAGCAACCCAAGCTGTGCTAGTTGACCAGGAGTTCAGAAGGTTGGATGTTACGGGCAAGAAAACTTGTGCCTCATTGTCCCTTGGCCTTAAAATTGCTAACTACCTGTATCAGTCTTACATAATTAAACGTCAGAATAGCCAATGGAAATATATCTGTGCCATGCCTGATGGACCCAGTAAAATGGAGATCCAGCAGACTTGCCCAGGGCCTGGAGGCTGGGAAGCATCTTCTGCATGTCAGCCTGTGATTCCTCTGATACTTCTGCCCATGCTGCTACCTTGGTCATTTACCTCACGTGGCTGGCTTTGTCACTGATTTTCATCGATCAGTGCCCTTTCTGTGGTGAGAAACTATCTGGCCATGATGTGGAGATGACGTTGAAAGATCTGCAGTCCTCAGAAATGATTCTGCAGTGTCTGAATGCACTTATCTGTTAGCCTTACTGTCGTGGTAAAGGTTTCTTTCATAGGCTCTACTCTTGTCCTGCCCATGGCTAGTCTCTTACCCCAGGCCTTATGTGCCAATGTACCCTTACTCCTCCACTGCTCCTCCCCAGTGCCATGCCAGGGTCACCAGGGGTGCAGGTGCCTGGAGCCTTCTGACACTCTTTTGCATCCTCTGATCCCTTTAAAAGATCCTGGGATCCTGATAAAAGGCCACATCTCCCTCTTCTAGCCAAAATGGAGGAAGATCACTACATTCAAATGGGTCTAGGGCATTGTTCAAGTGGAGCATACCCTGAAGCTGCTGTCTAGCCCTCCACTGTATCCTCACCCTCCCTGTCATTATTCTCCTCATTACCTGTCGATCCTGCTAGGCAAAATTCAAACATTGCTGCGTATAGCTCGTTCCATCCATGCACGTGAAACAGAGTTATTACTTTCAGTATTTTGGGGGTTCCAGTGTGGACAGGGGAATTGTCTCCTGTCCTAGACCTCAGGGAATTGAACCTGTAATGATGCACTCTTTGGTCCCTCTTCCCTCTGCTTCAGCAAGGGGATTGGATGTGTGCCCTGGATATGAAGGATGTTTACCTCCATATTAAGCTGCTTTGCAGTCACAAACAGTACCTCCGCTTTATGTTAGGGAGCTCTCATCACTTTTTTTGTGTCTCACTGTTTGGCTTGGCTTTGGCACCCCATGTCTTCACCAAATTATTCACATTGGTGGCTACGGCACTGCAGGTGGAAGGTCTGTATGTGTTTCCATATCTAGAAGACAGGCTCGTGAAACCCGATCCTGAGAAGCAGTCCTTCATACCTTGTTTTGGATGCACCAACTGTTTAATTATCTGGGCATCCTTGTTAAACTGAAATCAGTTCTGACCCTCTGTCTATGCCTTCAGTATATGGGCAGTGTTCTGGACATGTCTGTTATCTAAGCCTTACCTCCAGAGGACTGTGCCATTGCTCTAATTGCCCCGGGCACACCTGGTTCCTTCCAGTCTGTGATGGAGTTGAATAAGGCCCTGTCCCATTTGTTATGAAGAAGGAGTTAAATGTAAGAGTCTATTATGTTTTATCCTCTCCTTTTCTGTCTCTTCTCTGTCTGGTTGTGCAACCAAATTTTCTTGTGAGACCTAGGAACTGATCACTCCGACGGTTTCGCAATTCTCCGCCTCTTGCTATCTCTCTGCCTTCCCTTGCTATTTCTGTCTTTTGTTCCCCCTTGCATATGTGCAGTTATAAAAATATATGTGAATCTTTCTGTGGAAATGTCACTGATATTGGGATCCCTTTGTTTAAAACGGTATATCGTTATACTGTTGAAATGATTGCAAAAAAGCTATTTGGAACTCAAAGGGTTAACCTGAGATGCAGTTTTTAAGCCTTTTGCAGCACTGTAAACAAGAGGTCAGTTCTGGGTCATTATGTTCTTTTTGTTGCACCTGCAAGGAATGAAACTGACAAGAACATTCTGTCAACTTACAAGAACATTCTGCGAGAAGCAGGCTCTCTTAACGAGTTCCTAGATAAAGACTTATAAAAACAGCAGCAATGCTTTTGCTAGAGAGAAAAAGAGAATGAGAGACTGAAACTAGGAATTAAGAGATACCCTCAGAAGAAGCACTTACTTTTCTGTTTGTACTGTCTTTGTAAATAGTTATACTGAATAATTTTTATTTTTTGTTGCTGGTATTGAGCAAAAAAATAAAAACGCTATATGCGAATTTTGAAACTGTTCCTGGTTTTCCTATGCTTCTTGACCTGTGCCTCGATGACACAGTCCTTATGTCTCAGCAGGATGCCTTCTTTGATTGAGCTGTTGGCTATGGCCATTTTCACTGTCCTTCTGACATACTTGCATACGAGGATTCCTCAATGGATTCTTGTCCGGTGGGCTCAGCACATCAGCTTGAAGTTTCTTATTCTGGTGACGTCTCCTCTTCGTCATGAGCTTCTTTGGTGGTTGGACTGCTTCGACCTTGACAAAGAGTCTCTTTTTCTCCGTCTTATGCCCAAGATAGTTATGACTACAGATGCCTCAGACTCTGGTTGGGATGCTCATCACAAGACATTCCAGGCAAAAGATCTTTGGTCCTCTGTCAATCACTGTCTCCACAGCAACACTCTGAAGGTGAGGGCTGTTATTCTTGGCCTTCAGGCCTTTTGTTTTCTCCAGGGTCTGCCTGTATTGGTTTGAATGGACAGTATTTCTGTGATGCATTACATCAGCCAACAAGTGGATATTCACGCCTGTCCCCTCTGTAGAAAGCAATGAGAATATTGCATTGAGCCTAGAAACACAATAGTGTTTCTCATGGCCGTGTTTCTGCCAATCATCCTCAACATCCTGGTGGATCACTTTAATCTGTCCCGGCCAGTGTTCACAAGTGGGAACTTCTGGTCTTCAGTGTCAACAGCCTCTTGAAAAGATGGGTTTATCGGGAGTTGGACCTTTCTGCATCCCCACACAACACAAACCTGCTTTTACTCACTCACTCCAGGGCCTGTAGTTTTCAGGTGAGATGTTGTCCTTCTCTTGGAAAGGGAGATTCCTAAATGCCTCTTCTCCATTCCCCCTGATGCAGAGGGTTCTGGTCAAACTTTGGGTGGAACTGGCCACACTGATTCTGGTGGCCCCATTCTGGCCCAGAAACATTTGGTGCCCACTGCTACAACAGTTAGTAGTCCCACTTCTTTTTAAGACAGGGTTCCTTTCACATGGGCAGGAATCGTGGGTGCATCAGGATTGTCAATCCCTGCACAACAGTGCCTGCTTTTCTAGGCTGCAGAATTCTCCCACTTTGGGTTTCCCCTATGGTTGCTGATGTTCTTCTTGTGGCTCATAATCCTTCTGCTAGGTGCACATATTCCCAAAAATACAATTGTTTGATGATATGGTTTACCTCCTGTAGCCTGCACTATCTCCAGTGAATCATATTCTGCATTACCTCCTATCCCTTTTGGAGCTGGACCTCCAGTACTCCTCTCTGAAGGAGCAGTTGGTTGCTGTTTCAGCCTTTCATGCCCTCATTGATGGTAAATTGGTTGCTCAACTTGAGGTGCCCCACAGGCCATATAAATCCCTTAATCCATAGACCGGTCCCGGTGTGGAGCCTTGACTTGCTTTTGGAGACCCTTACAATACCTCCTTTGGAGCCTGCTGCTACCTTAGAAATGCACTTCTTGTCTTGGAAGATGTTGTTCCTGCATCCATTACCTTGGCAGTAAGAGTGTTTGAACTGCAAGCTGTGGATGCGGTGCCCTCTTATCTTACTCTCTACAATGATCAAGTCACTCTAAGGACCAGTCCTCATTTACTCCCAAAGGTTGTCTCTGACTTCACACTGAATTAGGGTATTCAATTTCCTATTTATTTTCCTTCCCCCACTAATAGAGGGGAATGGTTAATATTCTTAATGGATATCTTCCCTCCACTGAGCCACATCATGGAACTGTAAGCCGTCAGCATCAGGACCACCAAGAAGTTTTTGCTGGCTGGGGCGGCCCATGTCAACATGCCTTATCATCATCTATATAATGTAGGCATCCCCAGCATGCTTCAGTTCTTTCTCCTGCCATCGACTACTCGTTGTTCCACCACTGCTTAAGAACGTCATCTAACTCTGCAAATATCGCTAGCACTGCAACTTCTTGGTTTATTTTAAAACATTTATGCTGCTACCTAAAGAAAAGGAACTGTTGTTCTGATACTGTCGTTGCAGTGGTGTGAAGATCTATAAAGATGACAAGCATTCTGTGTGAGTTCGCTGCTTAGGCCTCATACACGATATTAAGGCCTGCAGAATTTGCCAGGGCTTTAACCATGCCATCTGGAGACATAGTGAGAAAGTCTTAGAGCTATGCACTGGTACTGGTGTGGCCCTGCCAGCCAGTCTGGGTGCAGCATTGCTGTAGACTGAAGGCAGTCACTTACCCAGTTGTAGAGTAGGAATCTATTTTTGGGATACCCCCAACATCAAGGGTGGGGTGGAGGGATCCAAAGGTGCAACAATTTAGAAAATAAACAAAAAGGAAAGGAATCCACTCTGTACCCAGGGGAAGTGTGTGAATCCAGCTTATATAATGGGGTCTGGCAGATCTGGCTTCATTAGTGAAACCTGGTCACATAGGTTGAGTTTTGTAAGCAGTGGACCATGATGGGGTGTGGTTGTTAGCTGGGAGCCCTGATAAAATTTGGCCGACTCTAAAATCGGTTGAAGGTCGTCGGGCTTCCCCTTCCATCTCCTCCAAGATTCACATCAGAGGTGTCGACATCGAAAACCATAACCAGATCCTAGAAGTGCTCAATTCACACTTCTGATCGCCGGTTTGGTGTTTGATTCATCCCCGTATGTCGGTCTTGTCAAGCCTTCTCCAGTCAGTAGCCCTCCTCAATCTCCACTCTTTCTCTCTCCACCCCTTTCAATTGCAACCCATCACTTTCAGAGAAGTAGAAGACCTCCTTACCAACCTGGATACTAGAAAGGTGGTGGCGTAGATGGGTTAGAACCATTCGTTTTAAAACTAGGACACTTCTACCTTACAGCCCCATACTCCACATATTTAACCTCTCCATTGACACAGCTACAGTTCTCTCCTGCTGGAAATCTGCCCATATCACCCCTATATTCAAATCTGATGACCCCTGTGATCTCAATAACTATAGGTCCGTCTCTATCTTGCCTGTCCTCTCCAAAATCTTTAAGAAACTCATCTACTCCCAACTAAAATACCATACCAAAACTCACTCTCTCCTCCACCCCTCCCAATCTGGCTTCACACTCAATCATAGCACCATCTTTGGCCCTTGCAAAAGTTACAAACGATTGGGTTACTGCGCTTGACTCCTATAAGGTCACCGGTGCCATCTTTTTGGATCTCAGCAAGGCGTCTGACACTGTCGACCATGACCTAGTTGCCAGTAGCTCCCTTAACCTAGGTGCCACCCCCTCAACTGCCCATTGGGTCAACAGTTACCTCTTGGGTAGATCCCAGAAAGTTAAGGTCGATGGCTTAGTATCATCCTCACTACCCATCACTAGGGGTGTCCTTCAAGGGTCCATTTTAGGTCCAGTCCTTTTCTTCCTCTATATCAATAACCTTGACGCTAATATCAAAAACCCCAAACTCCAATTCTTCGCAGATGATACAGTCTTGTATACGTCAAAATCAACCTTCACCGAGGTCAGAAACAAACTCCAAGCTGACTTTGTGCAACTTGAATCTAACCTCATTAATTCTAAACTGCTACTAAACTATTAATCTGATGTCGGTCATAGGGAAAATTTTTGAGGGTATTTTAAAAGATTATATTATAGAATATGCCCAAAAAACAGACTTGGTGGACCCAGTACAACATGGATTTACTACTGGAAGGTCCTGTCAGACCAATCTGTTGGAATTCTATGGAAAAGTCAGCAGGGCTATGGGGGAGGGTCAGCCTGTGGACGTGGTGTATCTCGACTTTTCAAAGGCCTTCGATAAGGTTCCCCACGGAGAACAGGGCTCTGTCTTGGGGCCTTGCTTGTTCAATATATATATTGCCTCAATGAGTGTTAATAATGGAGTCTGGGTTTCAAAGTTTGCTGATGATACCAGGGTTGGGTTTCCCATAAATAACCAAGATGATGCCACAAAATTACAAGAAGCATTAAGTATACTGGAGTCCTGGGCATCAGATAAAAAATTGTTATTTAATGTGGATAAATGTTGTGTTATGCACTTTGGGAAAGCGAATAAACAGATGCCTTATACACTTGGAGGACAAATATTGAGTATTGTGGAACAACAGAGTGACTTAGGTATTATGCTTACAAACGATTTGTCATTTAAAATATATTGTAATTCAGTTATTAAGAAATCAAGTAGTATACTACATTGCATAAATAAACATATTACATCTAGAAGTAGGGATGTTCTCCTGCCCCTCTATACATCATTAGTTAGGCCGCACCTGGATTAGTGTGCACAATTCTGGTCACCTAGTGGAAGAGCCGAGATAGTAGCACCTGAGAAAGTCCAGAGGAGAGCTACTCGATACATACAGGAGGTAAAAGGTCAAGATTATCAAAGGAGGTTAAACATTCTGGGATTATACTCTTTGGAGTATAGGCGTTTAAGGGGAGACATGTGTTTGATCTATAAATCAACCATTGATCCAGATTTATGGGAACTCCTAGGTTTGCGATACAGGGAAATTATTGTGTAATACCAGAGCACACCCTCTACAACTATTTGTGGACTGCCTAAAAACAAATAAAAGAAAATCCTGGCTCACATTCAGGGTTATTAATATTTGGAACAAATTGCCATTAGAAGTGGTAGCTAGTGATACTGTGAATATTTTCAAGAACAGATTGGATAGTTTCCTACTTAAACATAATATCCAGGGGTATTAATAAAATGGCGAGCAAAAGGACTAATGTCTACATAGCTCTGTACTTACCTATGAGACCTAAACGCCAAAAAGACTAAAACCATGTTCTTTACCCTTAATAACTCTGTCAACATTCCATCAGTCCCAACTAATGTCTCTATTGTCACCTCCCTAGGTGACCCCTTGAAATTGTTCCAAAATTCAAATACCTTGGAGTCTGGCTAGATAGCAAGCTTTCTTTCAATGCTCACATCGCTAACCTTACATGCAAACTCAAAGCCAGGCTAGGCTTTTTCTTTAGAAATAAATCCTTATTCCCAACCGAGATTAGGACTAAACTTGTTCAGGCCACCTTCCTGCCATTACTTGATTATGGCGACATAATCTACAATGCTACCTCAACATCCAATCTTCATAAAATGGATGTCCTCTTTCATCGAGCCCTACGGTTCTTAACTAACGCACCCTATCGAACCTACCACTGTGACCTTTATGCTGCTGTTGGCTTGATGTCACTCTCTACCAGACGCCTGGTCCAGTCTGGTATATGAACGCTTAAAATCCTTCTGAATAAGCTCCCAGGATGCGTATCTTCTCTTGTTCATACCTCTCACTGTTCATACTCCCTCAGGAAATTGGACCTCATCCTCCTTGATATTCCTGGGTCTCGTACTTCCTTTGGGAAATGTGCCATCTCCTCCACCCTCCCCTCAGTTAGGAACCACCTCTAGTCTGTACTTAAACTTTGCTAGCCTTGTTTCTGTCAAATTCTTCAAAGCTTTAGCTGGAATTAAACTAAAAGACATATGCAACTATAATTAAGACTTGCCTTGATTCACCTGGGTTCATCCTTAGGCAGCTTGCTAAACTCAAGGTGTGCTTTGTAAATATTTGTACATATTGTATGTATACAAAATGTGTCCATGTACTCTGTTATTATGTAGCATGATTTTATGTGTTCTGTACCATGATTGTATATACTCTTCTTTGTCTTGTATAGTTGTATCTTCCTGATTCATACTCTCAGGACCTCCTTGTGAATGAGCCTGCTCAACTAAATTATTCCTGCAATAAACTTTGACTTGTCTTGACTAAATGCATGGCCTGAAGTACGTAGTGAGACCCAAGGTGCTTGCACCAAGTGGCTTTAATACCTGGGGTGTGCATTTGTTGGCCACATAACCCACACCCTGAAGTGGATTATTGCACTTATAAAATGGGTTCCAATAACAGCAAAAAAAATTAAAGGTCATATACAAAAGTTTTTAAAACTAAAAGAGGTAGCACCATTCAATAAACACTGCTATAAAACCTATGTGTGTTCCAGGTTTTGTAACAAAAGTCAACAAATTAATGCATTTTAGTGTTGTTTTGTTGTGGCTCATTTCCCCAAGGTTGATGGATGCTGAGTCAGCATGCCTCTAGGCTGCTGATGTCATTTGGGGTGTGCCTATAAGGAAGTTGTATTGCTGCTAGTAATATAATGCTAGAAACTTCACTGCTGTTGGTCAGTGTCTGCTTTACAATAAGTTAGATTTAACAGGATCCTTATCTGCACAAATTCCTACTAAGGATGGATGTGCTAGCCCTGGTAAAAAGATAATTTTTTAAAGTGATTTATTGAGATTTGCCATAGAAAATTGGAGAAGTAACCAGTAGGAGTGTACTCGCCTGTACCCACATTGCCTCACTATGTAAATTATTATACAGGCTATTATTTTTCTGTGCTCACAACAGAAATAGGGAGACTACATCTCGCAGTAAAGACGTCTTATAGCTAGATATGGTATGCACAATGTCTTATTTTGAAAATAAACTTACAAGAGCTTATATTGCTGACGCCACTATAGAAATATAAGACTGCACCTCACAGTAAGGAACTTGGAAATCAGCTTCTTATTGTACCCACAATGCTTTGCTATGAACATTTACATATTAGTTGCTCACCATTACCAACATATGAGACTATACTTCTGAGTAAGGCACATTTAAGTCAGTGGTTTAAATTACCCATAATTCCTTGTTTCTGTATGTAAAACATTGACAGCTCCCCTTTATGATATCATTCTGGGATGTGGCCACACAGAGAAGCTGGAAGGCAGCCAGAAACAAAGCGCTGATAGAGCATAACAATAAAATGACTATTACATCTTTTTTTCCAAAAATAAATTGAAGCTTCAACATCTGAATCATTGCTGGCAGTGGCATACTGTGTAAAAAAGGCATTTGGAGAACCTTCCAATATCACTTTAACATCAGTGTGCTACTCTCCCTGACTTCTGCACAGGCAAAAAAATTTAATTTAAACTAGTATTGTGCATTACTGGCATTGCGCATGACACAACCACAATTAAACACCTTTTAGAGTCTTGCAACAGGCACAGTGTAAAGAGTAAGAAGTCTTTATAGACCTCAGCAATGTGACAGTCTCCCTAGCTTATGTATTGAAGAAAGAGAATAGCACCCCAAATGACATCACCAGGGCAGAGACATGCCGATTACCAAAGGGAACAGAATGTCTCAGCATCTAGCAGGGTTGCTGAAGCAGACCACACAATAAATAGCTATAAATTGTATGAAATAGTAGATTTTCATATAAATACTAGGCAGACACTGTTATAACAATATTTAATGAGTGATGCTAACAGTTTAATTTCTGTAAGTGTCATCGCACGTGATCTATAAGATACAACAGTTGAAAAATGTAAATAAAAAAAGAAAAGGAAGCTTGTAAAAAATGTACACCCTGGAATTTGGGGGGGGCACATAATAGTGATCTATAAATATTTCATGAGGTAGGTAAGGTACAGGAGGGGAGTAATTTTCAGAGGAAATATGCATGAGAACAAGAGGGCATGCAGTGAAGCTGGAAAGAGATATAAATTCAGGAGATGCGAGGAAGTACTTCTTCACTAAAAGTGGTGGATGCCTGAAGAGGTTTTGGGGGGTGAAAACAGTGGTGGAATTCAAGAATTTCTTGGATAGGCATAAGAGAATTTTAGCGAAAAGCAAAGGGGGAGGAAGTCTGAGATCAAGTGGGGTCTGTGGTGTGAGTATACGCAAGGGAAAAAACTGGCAGGCTGGGTGGGCCAAGCGATCCTTATTTGCCATCAGATTCTAATTGAAAATAAAAGCTATGGAGGAGATGCAAAGTGCGTCGAAGACAGCTTTACCATTGTCAACTGCTCCCTCTCTTCCCAGTTCATTGTTGACTTACCGTTCTTCATGGTTGTCGATGTCCATTGCTGATTCTTCCAAAAAGAAGAATAAATCTGCAAAGTCAGCAGACAAACACCACTACTCAGACAAAAACGAGGCACAGAGAAAAGGCTCTCTCTCCTCAAGGATCCTGGCCTCCTCCGAAAAGATGCAAGTCAGTTGACAAAGACAGGTCCCAGGCCTACGACTTTTGCTCTGATGCTCCCCTGGCTGTTTCTCAGATGCCAAGGTAGGGGTATTGGCATTGACTTAACTCCCCCGCCAGGGGACTCACAGCCGACACTGTCATCAAGCACTGTCCTATTGATGGTTCCACTGTCGTTGACCCCCATGGGGCCCAACGATGCACAGCACCTCTACCAAACAATGCTGGAGCTCTTTCAATGGCAAATGCCATTGCTTCCATTGTTGACACCAATCCTGCCAACGCCCGGAGAGCTGCCACTGTTGAGCTCACAGATGACTCGTGAGTTCCCTCTGCCTGCTGTCATACTGGGCAAAGATCATCCTTCATCCTTCATTATACTATTGACTGGTCCTTCTGCTGCATCACTCGGCCTGTCAGCCTTTTGCAGATGTTCATCAACAAGGAACTGGATCCAGAAAACATGGAAGAAGTGGAGAAAGAAATGTGGGAAGAGCTGGATCCCCTGGATGTGGTGGGTTCCAGTTCCATTCTGTCCTGTATTGAGGAGAGTGTGAAGAACACTCCCAGGTTACCTCCTGAGGATGCCTCCTTTCAGGTTTTCTTCAAGCTGGTTCAAGCCAAACTGGGGTTTGACCCTGAGGAGGAGGAGGATTCCCCTTAGAAGAATTTATATGATGAGTTCTTAGAGGTGTTTGTTCTTCCGTGCTGCCTTGATCCCTCTGATCAATTTGGCTGTGGAGGATGCCACTCTGGCTGCATGGCACATACCCTGTGCCCTGCATGCAGCTCCTCGAAAGGAAGGTAAACAATATCTTGTGCATACAAGCAGCCATTGTGGCAGAGGACCCCCCCCCCCGAATCCTATGCACCTTGGGACTCTCCTCCCATATCATTAACCCCTTGCTACTAGTCTGCTGCAGCAGCATTCTCTCTATCTGACTCTCTTTTTCACCCTTCCTACTTCAGTAGGGTGGCCTCCTACTGAAGTATCTCCACGCTATTCTTCCCCTCTTATTTTTCTTTTCCATCCCACGAGAATTATGTCAGGCACACTGCGTGCCTTCTGGTAATAAAATGTGAAAGGTACTCTCCCTTTAGAAAAATGACCCATAAGGGAGATAGTGAATAATATAGTACACACAGCAAATGTGTAAAAAAAAAAAAAAATGGGCCTCCATTCTCTTTTGATGATCAGTAGAGGAGCAGAGCGCACAGGACGGTGATGTTCCAGAGCAGTGCTCTCGGTTCCTTGTGCCAGCCCCTCTGTGAAAACGTAGAAGCCCACCTGACAACTACAGGGTGTAACGCTTAAGAAATAAAATACACATCCTCGTAGTTGTCTATTCCTTGCCAGCTCCTTGCTTCAAGAGCAGCAAGTGCCCCCTAAATAGTAGTACACCAAGGTCTTTCAGTGCAGGAAAGTGCTTTGTTTCGATGGAGAGTGTGCGAAAATACGCACAGTGCGGCGCTCAAAAGAGTCAAATTTAGAGATGGGAACACTGTGTCCCGAAGTACCCTGCCTTGCCAGGCTGCCTTCCGATAACTGAAAAATGGGCTACATTTATTTATTTAAGAGTTTAACCATGAGGGCATACTGAGCGGAGTACCACTCGATTCCAGATGTGTCCTGGGGGTAAGGGAACTTTGAGTACAGAAAATAAACAGATAGATGCATAAAATATTCACAGAACAGCAACAGTTTGCAGCAGTACAAGTAATGAGAGGGGAAAATCCGTGCGGACAGAGCAGACAATTTAGCATACAAATAAGACTGTGGTTGATTGCTAGACTGATGTGGTCAAACACCAGCCGTTACTAGGCAGAGCAAGCCCAGTATAGGGTTGGCAGAGTTGGCCTAAGTCTAAAGTGCAGTGATTGAGAGGCAAATCCGATTTGTAGCCCTGGTGGAGGGGGCAGAAAGACCAGATTTGGGGTGCGAGTCAGCCAAATGGGCCAAAAAGGAGAGGGCAGGTGGGCAGATTGTGCGTGGTACTGACAGTGAACAGGAGGCTTGCAGCTCTAGGTGCATGCACAGCTGGTGAAGTGGGCATAGAGGAGGGAATTTAGGCTCTGAGAGTTTGCGGTATGCCTAATAACGGAAGGCAAATTATTCAAAATTTTGGGCAACCGGTATTTGAAGACAGCTTGGCCTTTGGAGGAACCCATAAGGGGGATATGTAGGAGTTGTACTAAAATGTGGGCATAAAATGAATTATAGAGGGGAGCTCATAGCCCATTTGAAAAAGGGCACCTGTCGGCTTGAAATTTCAGCCGACAGGAGGGTAAAAGAATTGGAAGTTTTAAAAAATTCTTGAAATGAAAGGCTACTAGAAAATAAAATGTCCCCTGCTAAATAAAGGGTTTTTCTTTGAATGTTGTGTTTTTTTTGGTGCTAAAATGAAAATAGTAAAAACACTTTTGGTGTAATAAAAAAAGGTATATTTACTTAGAGTATCACAACCGTTGCCTGGCACTAAAACAAAGCACCCATGTAAGACAATGGTTAACATTATAAGGTATAAAATACAACTAAGAAGGAACCAGCTAAATAATAGCCTTGGGGAAGGTTAGTCCCCATTCTTACCTGATATAGTCCTAGCCTCTGAGTTTCTGTGTTCCCTTAGGAGCCAGTTGCCCCAGAATGAGGCTTATTTATCTGAAATTCTGACCTTCCGTCACTAAAAGTAGGAGGGGCTTAGCTTCTATAATCAGCAATTAGGCATTCAAGCCTTATAACAGTTTTTACAGAGGTAGAATTTGTTACTTGCTTAATGAATATAGTACATTATAATACAATGAAGGTCCTATGTGTCAGACCGCTCCCCTATTGTATCTATTAGTGTAGTTATGCAATTGTATAAGTTTAGGGGCAGATCAGCTGACCTCCTGGGCCTATATAAAGGTCCCTCCTGTATCCAGGTACAGCAGATCAGCCTTGGGAGCTGTACTGAGAGGACATATAGCTGCTTGAAAAGCACAGAGGAAGGTGGAAAACTGATTGCAAGTAATCCACTTTGAGGCAGTACTACCAGGAGGGTAGTGCTGAAGCTCGTGAATACCTTGTTTTATTTTATTATGTGTTAAGAAAATAAAATTCAACAGCCTTGTTTGTTTTAAAAACCTATTTCTTGTGCCTGTGTTATCCATTCCCACACCCGTCCACAGAGTGGTGTTAGAAGTGGGATATACTAGTTGTCCAGGTTCCAGAGGGGGATCCATTAACGGGTACCAGTCCTGGTACCAGGCTAACAAGCGGACATGGCAGACAATGTTGAAGAGAAGAAGATCAGGATGGCACTGAGAGCCCAGACAGAGAGGATGGAAGAGCCGCTGCATCCAGGATTGGACCTCGGAGCCCAGAGGAAGGCACCACCAGAGAAGGATGCCAGAAACGAGGGAACAGAGACTAGGAAGAGCCCCGAGAGGCCAAAGAGGAACCGCCGGAGAACATAACTGACCTGGTGAGGTGAGTATATGATGACTGCCCCTTCAGAGAAGGGTTGAGGAGACTGGCACCTGCTGACAATAAGATGAAAAAAAAAATCCAAAAAGCCAGCACTCCAGGAAAACACAGACCCATAAATTATTCAACTTAAGTTGTTGATTTATTGAAACACAGTGAGAGCCCCTAACACCTTGGCAATGAGCCTTCAAGGGAGCGTGTACCATAGTGGATGCAGTGCACTTTTAAACCATACAAAGTCATGACATCACAATAATCAGTAGACCCACCAAACAAAAGTGGTGATGTTCACATGTATATAGTATTTACAAGAAAACATATTCATAAGAATTTCTAAATAATGAGCAAATCTAGACAAATTTACAGGTAAATGACGATGTCAGACGACACCTGCAAGAACTCTTAGTGGCAGGGATCATAAAAGAGTCTTAGAGCCCCTGTGCTTCACCTATAGTGGTGGCTTGAAAAAAGACTGGCACCATAAGAATGTGCACTGACTAATCAAAAGACCTTGGCTGACCAGTACACTGTGCCTGAAGAGCAAGACACCCCTGGACAGCCTCACAGTGAGTAGATGGTTCTCTGGGCTGGACTTGCACAATGGATACTATCAAGTACGAATGGCTGAGGAAGACAAGAAGAAGACAGCTGTTATCTGTCCTCTTGATTTCTATCAATTTGAGTGACTGTCATAAGGGATATCTGGCACCCCAACTACCTTCTAGCACCTAATGGAGAAGGTGGTTGGGAATATGAATCTCTTAGAGGTCTTAGTCTACCTGGATGACATCATAGTATTTGGGAGGACACTGGAAGAACATGAAGCCCTACTACTACAGGTGCTCGACCAACTGAAGGGACATGGTCCAGAGCTCTCCCTGGACAAGTGTCAGTTCTGTAAGACTGCTGTCAAAATGTTGGGCACATCATATTGAAACAACGAATCAGCATTGACCCAGCAAAAGTGGAAGCCTTCACAATCTGGCTGAGGCCCAACAATTTAAAAATGCTTCAGTCTTTCCTGGGGTTCAGCAGATATTATAGGAGATTTGTGAAGGACTACTCCTTGGTAGTGAGGCCATTGAACAGCTTGACTCAGGGGTATCCTCCAGCCCGAAAGACCAAAGATTCAGGAACCAAACAGAGGTCACTATCCGAATACTGCAGGACCAATGAATCTTTTGGGGACAGATGAAATGCAGACTTTGAAAACGCTTTTCAAGGGATCATTCAGCAACTGATGGGAGCCCCTGTATAGGCTTTTGCTGACTATACCAAGCTGTATACCCTTCACATTGATTCCAGCATGGAAGGACTGGGTGCTGTACTTTACAAGAGCATGAAAATGGTATGGGTATGAGACCAGTTTCCTATGTCAGTCATGGTCTAAGCCCCTCTGAAAAGAACTATCCAGTTGGTAAGTTGGCATTCCTTGCACTGAAATGGGCAGTGACTGATCAGTTCCATGAATATCTTATGGAGCCAGGTTTGTTGTATTGACTGACAATGACCCAGTGACCTGTGTGCTAATGACTGCCAAGCTTGACACCATTGGGCATAGATGGATCTCCACTCTGTCTACTTACAGCTTCTGCTTGCAGTACCATCTGTTACAGAACAACATTGACGCAGATGCCCTGTTCAGATGACCACATCATATGCCACCCACAGAGGGGCCGTGGACCTTTGTATCCGAACATGGAGTGAAACCAATCTGCCAACTGATGGTCCCTGATGACCTGACCGGCCTGCTCCCACCAACACCAACAGGGCTTCGGACTTGCTTGGAGTGCATCCTGATGCTGTACTGAGGGTGTGCACCTGCTTTACCATACTGCTTAGTACTTCTTTGCCTCACCTCAGACCTTCAGATGTAAGACCTGTACAGTGGATAGATCCCAGTCTGCAGGACATCGTTCTAGCCAAAGAGAACGGCTTGGCCTCCACTGATATAAAATCAAATCTTTCAGATGTGCTGCTTCTCCTGAGGGAGTGAGACAAACTTTCACTAAAGAATGGACTGCTGTGTCAAATCACAAACATTTAAACACCTTTCCCCAAAGAGCAACTGGTTTTTCCCAGCAAGTATCAAAAAAATGGTTTTGTGATCATTTCATGAGGACATGGGACTCCTTGAAATTGATCGATTCTACTGGCCACTCATGGCTGTTAGTA
The DNA here is from genome assembly GCA_016271365.2 of Neoceratodus forsteri. Classification (NCBI taxonomy): domain Eukaryota; kingdom Metazoa; phylum Chordata; order Ceratodontiformes; family Ceratodontidae; genus Neoceratodus; species Neoceratodus forsteri. The sequence continues at coordinate 909,502,767 of CM057449.1, read as the reverse complement.
GAGAGACATTGTAAATGCTGCAACCTCCATAATACTGTACCCAAGAGGGCAGCTCCACTTATCAAAATCACCGATACTGGATCGATTGACCTTGTCTGTATAGACTTCCTTTCCCTTGAACCCAACTGGAAGGGGATCGGTAACATTCTGGTGGTGACCAACCACAACACCTGCTGTGTACAAGCATTCCCCACAAAAGACTAGAAGCCAACAACCATGGCTAAAGTTTGTGCAAAAAGTACTTTGTGCATTTTGACTTTCCCAGCTGCATTCACTCTGACCAAGGGAGAGACTTTGAGAGTCACCTCATCAAAGAATTTACCAACATTTTAGGCATCGAACAGTTCTGTACCTCTGTATCATTCACAGGGTGACCCTTAGCCACAGAGATTCAATATAACACCGCTTAATACGCTAGGGACATTGAACCCTATGGAAAAAGTCATACTGGAGCTGGCAGGTGCCTTTCTTAGTCCATGCCTACAACTGTACCAAAAATGACTCAACAGGATTCTCATCCTACTTCCTAATGTTCGGAGGGAAAGCCAGACTTCCAATATACTTATGTTTCAGGGTATCAGCTGACATTGCCTAGCCAGACATACGTGGACTACACCAAGAGGTTACATGCTGAAAGAAGCCTACAGGGTGGCCCAAGAAGCAGCTGGGAGGTCCAGCCTATCCATCAAGACCAGATATGACAAAAGAGTCCGAGAGCAATCTCTCCAGCCAGGGGACAGAGCACTTATCCAGAAATTTGGGGAGCATGGGGAGTACAGGCAAACAAATTGAGGACCGATGGAAACTGGATCCATATGTAATTGTGGAACAGCTTCCAGACCAGCCAGTTTATCATGTGAGAACAGAAAGAAGAAATGTTGTGGTCAAAACTTTGCACTAAAACCACCTTTTGCCAGTTGGTCAACTGTTGCTTTCACCAGCCAACATAGTACCTCGCTCACTGCCAAGGAGTTTTGACACCAGGAATGAGACCCAGACAAGAAAGAACCATACGCCTCCACCTGAACTGCCTGTTGCCCTTCCCCTTCCCGGCAACACAGTCTGATGTGCTGTACAGTAGCTCTGAGGGTTAGGAACCCTATAATTGTGTAATATCACGTGAATATCGGCCTGCACCTTTCCGCATGGAATTTCACCCTTCAGCGCCTGGAGGAAGTAATATGAGTAATTCCAGACCACTGAATCTGACAGCAGCACCATTCGTTCCTACTGAATTTGGGCCCACATTTATGGACTTTGCTCCGATCACAGAGGATGTTGGGATCCCAGTAATAGAACCCCTTAGGACATTAAAAGACTTGAACTTGTTCTTGGTGAGGACGCAGAATCCATTGATGATCCTGATCAAATCATTGCAGAGGGACTTGTGGCGCCTTGCTGTTCTGGGAGAGAAGTCAAACACCCAGATGAACTCACTTACATTGTCCCTGGCGTCCCCTCTGACCTCCCTGTAAATGTGGCGCATAAAAGGGTCAGTGTGCTACCTCCCTTTTGCTGCCCTCAAGCCATTTTTGGGACGTATAATTGTTTACCATGGTGAGAAAATGCTAATAGCAGTGTTTATTGCCCTGTGTTCTGTTAACGTAAACTGTTGATATCATTTAGATAGGATGCAGGTGTATTAGTTAGATATGTTTAGATAGGAATCGAGTGTATCAGACAGACTGTTACGTTGTGTTTAGGATGTTTATGTTTTTCAGGTCTTGATGAGGACAACAAGGATTTCAGTGAGGGTAGGATGTAACATCCTCCTAAACAGGGGCTTACATTTGTCTTTCTCTGGAGCATTGCTGCCATCTTCCCCTGCTCCGCTCTTTCACTCTGGCCCCAGTCCAGACTGCAGATGCAGGACCCAGGGCTGGACTGGACACTGTTATTTGTTCTGCAGGCTTGTTCAGCACCCCTCCCACTGTGACTAGTATGTCACCACCTCTCTTCGCTCAACCATCCCTCAGACTGCCTTCAGGGTCGGAGATCCCACAGCAAGGAGGTTGCTTAGTTTCAAGCAGCTCTCAAAGCTGTCCGAAGTGCAAGCACTCCTCCCTCCTAGGAGCATGAACTTTGGAGACTGCTTGAGCTCTGCGAAACAACTAAATTAGTACATCCTGTCCCTGTGAAACTGACATCAATTTGGAGACTATTTCAGCTCTGCAAAACAACTAAATTAGTGCATCTGCTCCCTATGAAACTGACATTAGTTTGGAGCTCAGCTCTGCAAAACAGTTTTGAATTACAAGCTGGTTCGGGATTTGTATGCATGCTTTTCCCCTTGAACTGAAAGCCAGGGGTTTAGCATAATGAATAATTCATGACATGCTACCCACTGAAGTTTGATTCTTGGATTCCTGCACAAGGGAGAGCCATGTGCAATAGAGCAGATTAGTCTGAAATTTCTGAGGAGAGTCTGAGAGAGATCTATGACTGATATTGAGGAGGGACTGAGAGAAATCTCTGAGAATAGAAGAGCGTTTTTGAATAGCTCCCAATTGCTATTCCTGTCTGACTAAAATGTTTGTCCAAAAGAAACTTGAGACCCCTGAAATGGGATTGATGCAGCTAGGGTGTCAAGCCTGCGCTATAGCACCAAATTAGAGCAGTGGTTTTCTCAAAATCTGCTCTGCATCTGGGAAGGTGGTGAGCCACTGCCTTCTGCTGCTGTTAGGATTTTATCCTGACTAGAGATTGAACCAGCTGATGTCCTGAGTGACTGCCCACCTGTTGGGGTGGGAGAAGGCAAGACCCCATGTGGAGTGAAAAGGATCATCATCGTCCAGAGCATCACAGCCTCACCCCTCACCACTGACCACTGTAAGCATGTTGGGTCTGCCGCACCTCGGATCAACTTACAGAACAGAGGTCCCATCATCTAAAGTCATCACGGCCCACACCTTTTGCCACTGGGAGTGTGTTGAATATGCCGCACCTGTATCCGGCCTGTGGAAAAAACATCCAGCCATTAGCTGCCTAAGCAGGAGAGACGTCCCAAAAGAAACAGCACCAGCATGTCCTCTAAAGATCATGAGTACTGGGTTTTACCCACAGAATGTATTATTCCTATTGTTTAGTTAGCTACCTAGATACTTTCTGGGCATTCTTGCATGATCTCAGAATGAAGCCTACAGCTACAGCTGATAGCTGGGGCAACTGTTTATTAAGCTCTTAAAATCACACTATTCCTCATCTCAAGCCTGTAATTGCTTCCACTAATCCCCTCCTACCCACACGCTAACCAGATAAGCACTTAATCCTTTCACCTGCCTATCCTCTGCCCTATCTTGCCCCTCTTTTTTTGTTTCTCTCTTGCTGGGGAACACTACCTTTCCCTTCCTCTTCCATCTTTCTCACCTCTCCCACTTCTCTCTCTCACTCGCTGTAGAGGCTGCAGCTTTAAATGAATCAGCAATTATACCCGCATTGTCTTTTTCTTTTTTCTTCACTGTTTTTGCAACTTCATGACTAGACTAGCACCATATGTCCATCTAACCTTTCCACATTTATCTGCGCATGTATCGAATCCATGTACACTGCTTCACCTTTGTTTCCCTTATGCATCCTCCTTGCCTGTGCCACTGCACCTCGGTTGTGCCTGAAAAAGGCACACGTTGCCAGTGCACTCACCTGGTCAACAAAGTTAAATAAATGAACTGTTTTACTGTCCATCCAGTCGTGTAATTTGCCAGTCAGCAGCTCCAGCTAACAACTGAATTTACATGATACCACACCGAGGTCCAAACATCACAGGCCTGCAAACTCTGCATCGGTGTGCACACTCAGACTGTAATTGGGAGTTCCCAGAGGGACTGTGAGGTTAACTAGTGCACCAGTGTGCGGAGAGGTGCTGAGACATGCCTTACAGTGGGGGTTTTGCTTCTAGTGGTCTAAGCAATCAATCAGTTAACCATGATTCTAATTTTAATTCATGTTCATCATCTGATTCCTTGTTATCTTTACCAGTAGTTTGTACAGTTTTTTGTGCTGCATTAATTCGGAATACCCTTCCTACTCATATAAAATGTTTACCCACTTAAAACTCTATCCTCTGCTATATCCCAATATTTCAGAAAACTTGATGTCTGTACTTGTTTTACTTAATATAATTTATAATGTGTTCTGTGCTTTTTATATGACAAGGGAGTTCGTTTTATTTCTCGAAAATGTTTTTGTGATTTTGTAAGTTACCATGCCTGACCTCAGGTCATACCTGAAAAAGGAAGGTATAGTACAGTGTACCTACCTGTTTCCAAAATAAATTAAATGAAACCAACTGCAATGGCGGTGGGGTGGGGGGTGGGGCATATTGCAATGCAGATTTTTCTTTTTTTTTTTTTTTGCAACTGGATTTTATTAAGAAATAAACTGAGTTGCACAGGGCAAATCATCAAATACATGTACAAAGGAAGTAGAAAATATGACAGCACTTACAAAACAGTACTAGACGCTCAAAAGTAAGGTACTCCAGGGCTCCCCATGGCCCCTGACATAGCTTTGGGGGTGCGGTGTCCCTCACTGCAATCGTAACATTCTTTAGATGCTATTTGCAGCATACAGGCAGGATATAAGACGTGTGTGTGTGTGTGTGTGTGTGTGTGTGTGCGCGGGGGGGAACATTCATTCTTCCAGACTCCATCACTTATCTTGGACCACCCACTCTGCCTGGTTTGCCTGTTCCCTTCTTCCATCTCATTACTCCTCCCATTCCCTTTCTGCCTGCCCATGCAGTCATGGGACAAAATGCGGGACATGCAGCATACTGTAAAGGACCCAGGAGTTCCACCTACGTGTGAAGAGTTCTGACCTTTTATTAAGACCAAATTGAGCCACCAGAGAGCAACTGTGCAATGGCAGAACCCTGTCTCTCTCTCCCCCCCTCACTCTGTGTCCACCATCTGTCTATCCTCTCTCTCCTCTCCCACCCTTTCCCCTGTCCTCTCCTCCCTTTCTGAGGTAGGTAGCGTCCCTATTGGATGCCCTAATCTACCTAAAGTACTGCAGGCCACCCTGGCTCCAGGCCTGAACCCAGATTGCCAGCATCATAGTACATAGCCGTGTTCTCCATTGGGCTGCCCACAATAATTTTTTTTTTAATACTCAACTGTTTTATTTTTGCTTTATTAGGGTGTGTTGTTTTCACACGTGTTAGTATGGAATTTGATATCCCATTGCTGTATGCAGGATTTGGCCGATGCTTTTGTCTGCATTCTACATTACTTTGACATTCACCGTACTAACAGTATCTAACTTGTTCTTTTGTGAAGTTTCATTTAGAGAAAAATAATTTAAAAAGCAGTACATAAAAATAACCTCAAAGGCAATGAAGAAATAATGTCTATAATAATCTTGACTAATCAGCATACCTTGTGTGTGAAGTCTTTTAGATTTAATGTGACATTCAAGAACAAAATGTCTGTATTAAAAAGGTACAGAGTTCAGGTGTAGGACTGAAATTTACACTCTCCAGTGTGACCAGTAGGCCAAGAATGTGTCTGGCTATAATTGTAGTTCATACATGGTCTCCTCCAGCCCCATTATTTAATTTACTCTCTTTATCCAAGAAGATAAATTTGAAGGCTCCTGTACGAGCCAAGAAATTATCACCTATTTAGTTGCTAAGAGCAGAATACTTTTTAAATGTCACTTTGCAGATCCCCCTCCTTGCTACTGCTACCAATTTATTCCTAGTCCAAGTTCTGTTGTGTATTGTGTTTGTGTCATGGTGACACTCTAATGCATTGGAGACAGGGCTTGATTTTAAAATAATGAGCCCTACCTAACATTTTCATGCAAATGTGCTGGGTGTCTTTGCAGGCACATTTTTTTACAGCTTTGAAAAGGACCATGTCAAGAAAAGCATTCAGGTAGTCTGTGGGCAGACCATCTTTTTTTTTTTTTTTTTGCTTTATTGAATGAGCAGAACTACCTGTTTGGGCACAGGACAGCTTGAATTGAGAGGTATTTACTTTGCAATTCTCACTGGCAGAGTCCTACAACATAAAATGTAACATATGAGATATACTGTCTGGTAGTAATTTTATGTGCAGTGTGCTTCCTTTTCTTGCTGTTCAGAATTATTCATGGAACATCTCAAATCGCAGCAGTCCAGTAGCCCTGGGAGGGGATCTTTGCAGTGAGTCACTGTCATGTTCCAAAAGTAAGAGGTTAAGTATAAACAATGTAGATGTAAAATCGGAGGTTTTGTAATGGGAAACCAGTTATTGGAACACATCATCCCAGATAATCATTCATTTTTTTAAAGAAAATTTCTTTCTGCTATGCATTTTTCACATACAGAGAAACAAGAACAAGACAACAATGACAACAAAGGGCTGTCTTACTCGAGTAAAGTCTCATCACATTAGAATAACATAGCATGGGTGGAGTACAAAGATTAGCACAAAAGTCAGCAGCAAAATGGCTTATGGTACAGAATCACTTCTATGGTCTAGCATATACTGGACCCGTCTGTTCCGGATGGTATCAAACTTAGGCACCACCAGATGGTTCAGTTTTGCCATTAACTTTTCCATCTCTTAGATTTGCAACATTATATCTTACCATTGTTTAACTGTAGGCATCTGCTAGTAAGCCAAAGTCATGTAGTGGACTTTTTGGCCGCTTCTATGCAAATATACAACAGTTTTCAAGTATTGGGGCCTTGGTGTCCTATGATGGGACCCATAGAAAGAACTAATGTGTCAAATAACAGTAAATAGTCCCCCCAAATGATGTGTAGGGCGAGAGTGAGCTGATTCCAAAATAGCTGGAAGTGGGGATGTTACCAAAAAATACGTCCGTGTGCAGGTGCAGTGGCTCCACAATTTCTGCAACACTCAGCTCCTTTGGTAGGATGGAATTTGACTGTGATATGGGTGGTACGGAAAAAGCTGACAGTCGTCTTCCACAAAAACTCTTTCCAAGAATGGGAAGAGGTAACTTTATGTATATCTGCAAGATACTTATCCCAGGACTGTGGTACAGTCTGGATGTAAATCCAGTTCCCATTTGGGCCTGATGGTATGTGTGTTCCAACCAGTTAACTATAACAAGGCGTGGTATAATTGAGATGTAAGAGAGGGAACCTGTTCCCCAGTTAAGACTCTAATAATCAGCTGATGGAGGAATGAAATATCCTGGGCCTTAAGCCACACACAAAGAGAGGTATTAACGTAGTTAGTCACCTGTGGATACCAGTAATGGCCAGTTTGCCTCAGTACAAATGTGTTTTGCAGTTTGGGAAAGAGGATAATGTCCCTGTCCCCATAAATTGATGTGGCATGGACAGGCAAGTCTTTCCCATCTCTGGTAGGCATGGACCACTGTGGCAGAGGTAAAGGCCATATTCCTAGCCAGAGGGGTAATTAGAAATATAGTAGGTTGCAAATTCTTTTGTAAATATACTTTATGCTATTTCGATGTGTTCCTTGTGTAATGGTTATCAGTAATGGCAGTAGTCAGACAGTCATGTTAGTAGAAGTGTGACGTATGAACATGCAAGCAGATAAAGACCTTGTGGTTTTGTCTGCTCGAGTGTGCAGTTCCCAGTGTATTTATAGAGGGAACTGCCCCTTCCTCTCCATTCCCCTCAACTTCCCCCTCTCAATCCACTCAACCCCACCTGCAGCTTTTCCCTTCACCCTGTCCCACCCACCCAATCTTGAAGCTGTCCATGATTTTTAAGGATACCACCTCCTCTGGCAGCTAATTCTACTTGGTCATCACCCTTCTGGTGAAAAGGTGCCTCTTCATCTCCTTCCAGAACCTACTCCGCCCCCCCCCCTTTGGATATGTCCCCTAGTGGTCATGTTCCCGCCAAGACTGAAAAGGTCCTCAGTACTTACCTTGTTAATGCCCTTAAGATATTTGAAGGTCTCAGTCATGGCTCCCCTCTCCCTCCTTTCCTCAGTAGAGTACATGTTGAGCCCCCTGAGCCTCTTGTCATAGGTTTTGCCCTGCTGTCCCTTTATCATCTTGGTTGCCCTTCTCTGGATTGTCTCCAGCAAGTTGATATCCTTCTTAAGATAAGGGCACCAATATTGCACACTGTACTCCAGGTGTGGTCTTATAGTAATCTGTACGGTAACAGAATTACCTCCACCTTCCTGGTTGTAGTTCCCCTGGCTATGCAGTCCAGCATTTGATTTGCTTTGGCTGCTGCCCTCCTGCACTGTGCAGAGTGTTTATGGTCACTTGTGATCATTACTCCTAGGTCCTTTTCTTCCTCTGACCTGGTTACCTGCGTGCCACCCAACCAGTATTTGGTCCCAAGAGTCTTCACCCTCAGGTGCATAACTTTACACTTTCAAGCATTGAACCCCAGCTGCCAAATGCCAGACCACTTTTCTAGCCAGGCCAGGTCCTCCCCGAGTTCCTGTCTTCCTCCTCTATGCCCACCTTCCCACAGAGCTTGGTGTTGTCTGTGAACAGGCAGATTTTAACCTTATTACCATCCGCAGTGTCACTTATGAAGATATTAGGCATGACCTGGAGGCTGAACATGGTGGATGTCTGAAGACTGAGCTCCCTGGGATCAGAATAAATGGCAGTAAATGCCACAGGATAGGGGGCGCTAGAGAGCACACCTTCGAAGTAGAAGCATTTTTCACAGTTCTCCACATTATAGATCTATAACATATATAAAAACACTTTTCAAGGCTAAATCTCAAGGATAAGTTGGTACCACCAGATAGAGGAAAACCCGAGGATCATAACGACGAATTTTGAGAGCATGGGATGCACAAATAAAGGAGGACTGGGCAGATCTAAACCTCTACCACCGACAGAGCAACAGGCCTTACCAGCGCCGACACCTTTAACTGTGGCTCCCCCGTGGAAAGCTCTGCAATTGTTGATGCAGGCCATCGACACAAAAGTCGAAGCTATACTCCAACGTATTGGAGAACAAGACATTAAAATAGAAGTTGCAACGAAAACTGCAAACTCTGCGGAGGCCCAAACAACTAAAGCCCTATCGGCTACTGCTAAACTGACACAGGAGAATTCCCACCTCCGATATAGACTGGAGGCACTGGAAAATGCCCAACGTGCCTCCAATCTTCGCATAGTTGGACTGCCGGAAGACGAGGACGATCCAGATCCACTAACCTTTCTGAAGGCCTGGCTCCCTGGGGCTTTGCACCTTGATCCAGAATGGGCCACTCGATTCCTCTGAGCATACAGGGTCTCACTGCATTCGGCGGCTGCACGGTAGAACTCTCCCAGCACAATTTTGCTGATCACTGAGGGTCACAACTCGGGTTATGCGTGCTGCCGCTCGTACAGCAGAGCACCTAAATTGTGATGGGCATACCGTGCATGTATTCCCCGATCTGTCGTATGCTACAAGGGCAAGATTCAAGCAATTCGATGGGGTTCAGACCCAGTTGAGAGGCCTGGGTGTGGTTCTCCCTCTGCTAATGCCAGCACGACTGAGAATTTTCTACGGGAACCGGACATATCAATTTACCGATCCATCGGAGGCCAGGAAAAGAACTGAATTGATCCGATGGGAGTTCAAGGCTGCTCATGGGTCTAGAAGGGAAGATCACAGTTCGGATGAGTCGGAAGAGGCAACCTGAGAAAATTAGAAGGACTATAATTGGTAGAGTAAAAAGCGACGTCTGTAGGCTATTATAAGATTCTACTGAGAAGTGTATAAAGTACTTATTCAGTTATTTTTGTTTCTCTCTAATGGGGGCTAGTGCTGAATGTTTAAACACGTTTTAGTACTGATTCATTTGAGGGAAGGGGTCATATCAGCGATCGTGCTGAGGAAAGCACAAGCTTGGACTACCTTTTTTATGGATGGACTGACCACCTAAGTTCTGTTGGGTGCAGCTATTTCTTTTATGATCTTGGTAACTTACTATATTGTTGGATTTCCCCCAAAATCCTTGATCTATACTGGTTAGACTGCCAGTTACTTTTCCATTGAATGGTTCCTGCATACTATGATGATGTCAGACAAGTGGCTGTAACTTTGTATTGTATTGATATAAATGCAATAAATAAAAAGCTAAAAAAAAAAAAAATACCACAAGATGCTGGGTTTTATTTGCATCTACATACCAAATTTCAACAATCAAAAAACTATGGCTACACAAAATTCCAATAAGAAACGGGAACTCTACCTTTTGAGTTAGCTGAATGATCTCAAGCTGGCACCCTGGAAACCCGAACAAGATCCCAGACAGTACCGACTGGTGGAGCATTTACTAAAAATACTGGAGGTACAAGTATGGCTACCTTATCAGGGATGATACAGACCCTACAACAGCAAATGCAAGCAGGTTTTACAAATGTACCAGCCCAAGTCTCACATTTGCAGACCACCGTTAACGAATTAGCTGAAGCTACTGCCTTGCAAACTTTGCAGCTGAATGACCAAGAGCAACATATCAGCGATATTGAAAATAGTCTCCGAGAAATGGCACAAGATAAAAAAGTACTAGTTGAAAAGGTAGAAGTGTTGCTCAGAAGTGAGGATGACCAAGAAGACAGGGCATGGAGATTGAACCTGTGAATCGTTGACTTGCTGGAGGGACTGGAGGGCCAGGACAGAGGGAAGGCGGTCCAGGCATAGCTGGTCAGTAAACTGGGGCTGGAAGACACTGCTAAGAAGGTTGAAATCCAGTGAGCCCATAGGACCAGCCCACAGCTCAAACAAGGAAATTACCCCAGCCACTATCTAATCAAATATTTATGGTTTACAGAGAAGGAAAAACTTAAGAACAGCCAGGACCAAGGGTCCAATTTCTATTGATGGCGGAAAGGTTTCTGTCTTCCAGGACTATATCAGGGAGCTACAAAATCACAGACAAAAGTTTTCTGTGATCAAAGCTCAACTATACCAATGTGGCTGGGAGTTCTCACTGTTGTACCCAGCCAAATTGAAAGTGACAAAATCGGGCTGCCCACTGAAATATTTCACGGATGTTGGAGAAGTGGAGCAATAGCTGCATGTTGAAGCAGCTGCAGTGGAGGGGCAGTCTGGCGTTCATACAACTGCCCCGACTCATCACTGGCTCGACTCTACTAATTTAGAAAAATGAATGTATGTTGGTTTCTTTTGGGGGCTGGTTAGCAAGACTGCATGCATGATCGCAAATGTCATTGAGGAGGACCTCGCTCCCCTGAAAACAGACTGTTCCCCACATATAACCCTTAACTGCTTTATTTACTTTTTCATCCTGTTCATTCTAGTTTGTTTGAGATGGGGACTTGGGGTGTCAGGAGACATTACAACTATGGAGAGTCTCATGTAATGGCCCACTGAACTTTCTAACCCTTGCTCGATGTTGGTTGCCCGTACGTGGCATGGCAGATATGGCCACAGGCTAGTGGCTCATCATTGTATTGAAATCGGCACTGGGAACCAATTCCCAACAGCCTGTTTCGTGGGTGTGTTTGGGCTTGCTTTCCCCATTGACAGCTAAGTGACAGCACCATTGTGATGAATGAAACTGACCAGACACTGACTTGAGCTGTCACTTCCAGTCACGCTTGTGCTGCAGCCCACACCCCCAGGTCTCCCAGCTCTCAGATTGGCAGACATCCCTGCTTTGAGTGGACTCACCTAATCTCTGTTCACTCATTGGATGCAGGTCTGCCTTGCTCTGTTTAAAGTCAGTCCATGTCCTGCGACTTCAAATTGCTGAAACCTGCTCTGTGTGTTGGGAAGGGGGAGAGTGAAGAATGGGTCTCACTTGGACTGTGCGCTTTGCCCCTGGGAGTACTGATAGAGAAGTTGTATACGAGCAGTCAATGTATAACCCATGGACAAATGCTAAGAGGAAAGGGGACATGGGACATCCTGTCGCCTCCTGAGTTGGCTACTTTGACCCGCCTTCCCAATGATTCTACTTCCCCTTTGTAGTTCCCATAGCAACAACGTCACACTTACTCGCTGATGCCTCGCTGAGACTTTTGGGGCAGAAGATGATGTGGCATCTAACATCGAAGTCTACTGATGTCATGACAACCTAGGACCTGTTTTGATTTTACTTTATCGTTCCCAGCATAAGTGGCCCCTCCTGATCCCAGCTGGGGCTGGGGGTAACGATGAGAGAGCAGGATTTTCTCTCTTGGGTATTGTAACCTGCAGAAGTGACTTACTTGTAGGACAATGTAAGTTATTGATACTATCTGTAGTGCTGCTAAGGGTTGCTGTTTCAAAACCATGGGGACCCTGGATGTGGGCCTGAGAGGGACTGGATGTGGGGAGAGTATTAGCAGTATTTCAGTGGCGGGGCGGCAGCAAGATTGCTGTAGTGCTGCTCTGCTCCCCGCTAGCTCTTTCTATTCTTAGTTTTCGATTTGAAAATTACTTTTGGAGGCTCATTTATCATTTTTATGAATGAAACCTCAAATATATTTGTTTAGCTGAGTTCTACAAGTTATTCTATGTTATCTTAGACTCGCCACGGCGTGTGGCTCTGCGTAGGTGTGGAGGTCACCCAGCGATGGTCTTTTTTCCTTTTTGATGGTCATGCTGGTGCGTGGGGGGGGGGAGGGGCAGCCCAGAGAGTCCCTCTATGGTTGTCTTACATATCTGTTTAAATGTTATTGATAGCTGCATATTGCCCAGTTAACCTGTTACAGTTATACAGTTGGATGCCGTCACATACATGAGGCTAATATATTAAAAGATGTGGTGCCCATATAGGTAGGACAAGCACCACAGGAAAAAGGGATAGCACACTTTGCTTTTGCAAGTTGTGTGTGGGAGGGCTACCAAACGACAGCTGGGATTAGAGGGGAAGGGAGGGGTTGGGGGAAGGAGGGGAAAGGGGGAATTTTTCTCATCAGTACAGTTCAATACTGCAGTTACAGAGTTGACCACAGTCCAGGTGCAGAGGTCTCAGTTAAAGTTCAGGGTTGTTGTTTTAAGAGGGAGAAAAAATAGGCTTCACATTATGGTTGATGTTGATTTTTTTAGAGTCATGCACAGACATACATTGAAAGTATCTCTACCATGTATTAGTAATGGATAATAACAAGCTAACAATATGCACTTGGAACATCAGTGGTCTTAAAACGCATACGAAAAGGTGGAAAGTACTGAGTCTAATCAGGGTACAACATGTGAATATAGTTTGTCTACAAGAGCTGCATATGTTGAGTAAAGAGGGATCACATAAGGCAAAAAACTGGGGTGAATGGTTTGGCTCATACTTCACTACTAGGACCAGGAGGGCAGTGATATTGCTCAGATCTAGGTTTCCTGGGATGGTGGTTGGTTCCTCCATAGATAACAAGTGTTGTTATGTGCTACTCCAATTACAGCTCAATACTGGGCAGAAGATGGCAAAAGACTCGATATATGCACCCAACTTAGACAATTCGGACTTCTTTTCGAGTCTGGCCTTGGAGATGGTTAGCTTTGAGGGCCCCTGGGTATTGGGGGGAGACTATAACTGTGTTTTAGATAATATATTGGATAGATCCTCTAGGACAGGAGGCCACCCCTCTAGGAGCACCATGGCCCTTAAGCCCCTGATGTCAGATTTTTGATTAGTAGACCCATGCTGCAATCTCAACCCCGCAGGGTGAGATTACATGTTTTATTCCCACTCTGTCAAGGTCTATGCAAAGCTAGACATGATACTGACCTCTCAAGAACTAGTGGGCTCTATTGATGCAGCGAGACACGAACCTATCATTATTTTGGACCATGCCTTATTGTTGGTGGGTCTGAGGGGATGGGGATCTCCGCATGCAAATGGGGCATGGGACCTGGGTCCCACTCTACTTAAGCAGGAAGATTTCTGCAGCTATATCAGGTGACATATTACTGAATATTTGCTAAACAACCCCATAGGTGATACCACAGCTGCCACTAGATGGGAAGCCCTCAAAGCTGTTCTTCGGGGAAAATTACCTCATACCTGTATACTGCACACAAAAGTAGGGAGGAATCCCATTATTTGGAGAAACTATAACAGCGTATAGCTGAGGCAGAGAGCACTCTCTAAAGTAATCCAGATCAAGGCTCCTACAATACCTTCCAGAAACTTAAATGTGAATACAGTTTGGCACACAGCGTTAAGACTGAAAGGGCACTCCTGCTGAATCAGGTGGGAAATTATTATGAGGAAGATGCTGGAGGAAAGAGGCTTGCTTGGTGACTAAAACAGAGAGAGGCTGCTAAGAATATTGCCCAAATAAAGGATAATCAAAGTGCCCTCCACACTGGAGACAGGGAGATAGGGGATTGTTTTCTGGAATTTTTTAGACACTTCATTCTTCTGAAGTATCCCCATCACTGGAACATTTTAATCATTTCTTCACAAAAGTTTCACTTCCCCAAATTAGTGAAAGGGATAAACTGCGGAGGGATGAACTGCTGCAGTGGGAGGAGGTGGAAAGGGCAGTCAGGCATTTAAATGGAGGTAAGGCACCAGGACCAGATGGTTATCCAATTGATTTTTTTTAAATGTTTTTTCACTGATCTTAGAGAGCCCTTAATGGACATGATAATTGAGTCCCTAGCAGTGGGAACACTTCCCCGTCATTATGGGTTACAACTATAGTATTTCTCTCCAAACAGGGAAAAGACCCCAAATTGTGTGCCTCTTATAGGCCCATCTCCCTACTGACTGCTAACTACAAAATTATAGCCAGAATGTTAGTCCAAAGACTAGAACAGACCCTCCCCTCAGTCATACACGAGAATCAATCAGGTTTCATAAAAGGTAGGCAGTGGAAGGTAAATGTAAGACGCATGCTTAATATAGTGTGGAAATGGGTGGGTAAACATAATAAAGACAGCCCTGGGGTCTTGGCTTTAGATGCCAAAAAGGCTTTCGACAGGGTGGAGTGTCGGTACCTGTTTGACACCCTTCGTAGATTCAGAATGGGAGATAGTATGCTCAGATGGATTAGAGCCTTATATAATGAACCATTGGCCCAGGTATTGGTAAATGGGATTTTCTCAGCCTCTTTTGCTCTGCCCAGGGGCACCGGGCAAGGATGCCTGCTTTCCCCCTTGCTGTATGTAATGTTTCTGGAGCCTCTAGCGGCTATGATATACCAAGATGAAAGGATCAGGGGCATTGTTACAGAAGGTCAGCACCGCATAGTGGCGCTCTTTGCAAATGACATTCTGTTGTACCTACAAGACCCTCAACTAAGTATCCCATATGTCCATACCATTTTACAACAATAAGGCACTTTGGCTGGGCATAAAATCAACTGGTCCAGAAGCAAAATTCTAGTTTTGAGTAAAGGAAATGCCATGCACCTGGTGACCTCCCCTTTAAATTTAGTCTGAGTATGGATTTTAAAATACCTGGTTATCAAGATTACCAACAGAATTCCTCACCTCTATAAAGAAAATTACATACGTCTCTTAAACGACATCTGCCTGGATTGTCAAAGGTCGGTGTGTTTGCCACTCATCCTCTATGGACATGTTAATACAGTGAAAATGAATATACTCCTCAGATGTCTCTATCTGTTTCAGAACCTACCAACAAGGGTCCCTGAAGGATTTTTCAGGCAACTAAGTAGTATGGTTACCAAATTTCTCTGGAAATCTGAAATGCAGTATATTGCAATTACACCTTAAAATGGGTGGATTAGCTGTCCCCAGTTTTAAATATTTCATTTGGGAGGCTCAGCTTGCATTTCTAGAGACCCCAGTGATAGGTTCTGAACCCACATGGAGACTGAGAGCAAGATAGGTGGCTTGATGCAAGGGGTACTACCAAGTGCTTTATGCTGGCATCTCACAAAGAAGTACAGCAAGGAGTCAGCCTGGTAGTGCTGAGGGTTGAGGCGCTGGATGCCGCACCTCATGCTATGCTGGCGACCTGGTTTCGGGAACTACCTCGGGGTGTCGGCACAGGGTGGGGGGGAGCAGGATTGAGCGTTGGCTCTCCTTTCCTGAGTAAGGGGTGGGGTTGCCCGCCCGTAGTCCTGCCATCACCGAATGGAGGTTTGATGCCGGCGCAGGCGGTTAGTGACGTGATTGGAAGGGAGGAGCATCCCAAACGGCGTGCAAGTGCGTTCCGCCACATGCACGCCCTGGGTGTAGGGGTTGGGAGAAAACCCGCAAAACCCCAGAAATTACATATAAAAAAACCCCCAAGAAGTACAGCATTCCTTTAGTGCACACTCTGATACGGTTGTGGGTGGGAGTACATAATTATATAGATCAGGTAAGGGGGCTGTCACCAAACACCACTTTACATCTCTGCTTCATAGATCAGAAAGGGTACAGTGTGTTCCTGCACCAAGCCTTGCTGAGATGGCGTAAAAAGGGATTGGGGATAGTGGGGGGCCTCTTTTATTGGGGTACTTGAAATTCTTCTCAGAAATTAGGGAGCAATATGGTATTCAACTGGGGGACTTCTTTGCCTACCTGAGGGTAAGAAATTATTTGCAAGATCTCACTCTGAGTATGCCCCCATTGAAGAGGCTATATATCGCCCACAGCCAAATAGCCCAAAGATAACCTCATTATATAGACTGTTTCTCAACAAAGCAACTGACCCCACAGTTAAGGCTAGAGATCAGTGAGAAAGGGATTTAGATGTTACATTTGACCCTGAGGTGTGGCAAAAAGCAATAAATCATGTTCACAGCTGCTCAGTCTCTAATGCGTTTCAAAGAGTTCAGCTTAACTTCCTCTACCAGGCATACCAGTTGCTGCAAAAGCTGCACAGGTTTAATCCTATGAAAAGCCAAAAACCAGGCACCGCAAGTAACAAGTGAAAAATTTATTAATCACGGAACTACTTTAGTTGACACAGCCACCCTACAGTACAAGGACGCAGCCTCTACCGATTTGGCTCTCGTGAGTGCGAGGCGGTATGATTGCGTCCTTCTACAGGTAACTTCGTCAACTAATGTGGTTGATGATAGTGGTCACTTATTACTATGATCTCTATTTAACTTTCCTGACTTATTTTTTGGTCGTTCGGCGTGATTGGAGCTGAGGTTGTTTTGTCTACAGGTTTAATCCTAACAGGTTCCAGATATGCCGCAGATGTCGACATCAAACAGGGGATTTTCTGCATATGGCTCTAGCCTGTCCCAAGGTGGCCCCATTTTGGGCTCAGATGCATAGAACCGTGCAGATTATCCTGAACACTCCTTTGCCATGCACTGCTCTCGAACTGATGTTGGGAGCTGAGGAAGGACCCAGACAAACTAGACACAGCAGATTATGGGAAATTGCTCTAGTAAATGCTCAGAAAACAGTTACCCAACACTGGGTCAGTGATACCTCCTCAACTGTTGCACACTGGATAAATAACCTGTAGCTATGTATGCATCAGGAGAGGTGTCAATTGACAGCCAATGAAAAAAAAGAAACAGGCAAGGCCAATTTTATCTCTACGGCACCCATTCCCAGGGGCTCTGGACACTTTACAATTAAAAACGTACTACAAAAATATAATTAGCAAAACCACATATGACCACATACAAATTATAATACTAAAATAAATACTTAATAACTCAAAATCAAGACAGAAAAGCCAAACTAAGATCAGTTGTCTAATAAAAAGTAACACATTAACAGAACCAAATCTCAAAGCTCAAAGTCCGGGAAGGCCAGTGAAAAGAGGTGGGCCTCGAGACAGCTCTTAAAAACCTCGACAGAAGGGGCCTCCCTGACAGAGAATGGAAAAGAATTCCATAGGACGCATGCGGTGACACTAAACGCCCTGTCACCAGATGTTTACAGCCTCGTCTGTGGAATAGTCAGGAGGCCCCTAGCTGAGGAACAGAGGGAGTGGACCAGGGTGGTCAGCATTAGGTCGTCGGACAGATAGCTGGGGCCAAGTCCATGTAGGGCCTTAAAGGTGAGTAATCCCACCTTGAAGATAAACTTCCACCTGATTGGCAGCCAGTGCCTTTCTCGCAGCACTGGAATGATATGACAAGACCTGGGAAGGCCCATCAGCATCCTGGTGGCTGTGTTCTGCAGTAGCTGCAGTCTGCGGAAGGTACCTCCAGAGACCCTGAATATAGGGCATTGCAGTAATCAAGCCGGGACGTGACGAAGACATGAATCAAAGTAGGGAGGTCGTCAGGCGGAACTAGGGATTTGATCCTGGCAATGTTCCTGAGACGGTAAAAGCCACAACATTTCAGAAAACAAGGGGGGCCCTAATGGCAGCAGAGAGCAGAGCTGCTCTGATGCTCCTATCCCCCCTTAAACCTTAGAAGAGAGTTGCCCCTTATGCAGTTTATGACTCTAGTGGACTGGGAGGGGGGCCGAGAGCTAGTAACCAAGAAATAACTATGTCCTTTACTCTTACTATTAATAGGCACACCTATGTCTTCCAGCCCGCAGAGTATACTCAAAACTATGTGGTGTTCCAAGAATTAAATTGACTGTATCATGTGTGTGAAAATGTGTAATCTATGTTAGTATGTCAGAATACATACAATACATTTTTGCCTGTGACATGTTGTATCAATTTTTGTATTATTTTTTTTTTAAGCCTTTTCAATAAACTATGTTGACAAAAAACTTATGAAGATGTTAAGCAACACTGGACCGAGCACCGAGTCCTGTGGGAACCCACTGGTCACAGGCATTGCTTCTGAAAATTCTCCCCAACTACCACCTTTTGGCTTCCGTCTTGCAACCCACTTGTGACCCATCCTGTAAGCTTAGCCCCCCACCCCACCCCCAGGTCGTCCAGCTTCCCACCCAGTCTCCTATGAGGCACCAAATTGAAGGCCTTGCTGAAGTCCAGATACAGGACATCATCTACCTGGCTCTTGTACACTGTCCTAGTTATTTAATCAAAGAAGTCAATTAGGTTAGTTTGGCAGGTCCTTCCTGACACAAACCCATGCTGCCTCACATCCTGTAGCCCATTTTCTTCCACAAAGCCAATCAGTCTCTCTTTCAGGATGGTCTCCATCGGCTTACCCACTGTTGAGGTCAGGCTGCTGGCATGTAGTTTCCTGGTTTGTCCCTCAGCCCACTTTTATGGAGAGGTACCACATTTACTGTTCTCCAGTCCTGGGGCATGTTTCTGGACCCCAGAGAGGTGTTAAACAAGTCTGGCAGGGGACCTGCCAGAACCTCCGCCAGTTCTCTCAGAACCCTCCTCGGGTGCATGTCATCTGGCCCTTGTGATTTTTCCGCCTTTAGAGTCCTTAGGCCCTTGTGTACCCTGTCATCTTGAATTGTGTTATCTGTGACTTCCCCCTTCCCAGTCCTATGTGGTACCAGTCCCTCCTTCTCCCTAGTGAAGACTGAACAGAAGTACTTGTTAAGCAGCTCCACTTTTTCTTCACTGCCTTCTGTACAACCACCCTTCTTTTTTAACCTGATAGCCTCATCCTTTATGTTTCTTTTCTTCCCTTATGTGTTGGAAAAAGGCTTTCTCACCTGTTTTTATCCCCTGTAGAAGCTGTACTTCTCCTGCAAAAACTAGTCAAATGAACAGCACTCAAAGCATGCACTGGAATATTGGCAGAAATTAAGTATAAAGTATTTAATGTGGCAAAAAGAGAAAAAAATGACTAAAATCCAAAGCTCCGGTGCTTCAGCCCTAACCAGGTCTTCATCGGGGCGAATCTAGTAACCGTCAGGTTCATCCCCCTTTTATACAGTGCACGTGTGTAGATTCCACCTTATGAAAATTCCACTCGTGAAAATTTAACATACAAACTCCATCCCAAATACAGTAGTACAATAATACACAAGTGGAATAAAACCTTACACAGTACTGTGTAGTAGGATGTAGATACTAGCAAGGACAGTAAATCAAGGACACCTGTGCACCATTAAAACTATAGCATTATATGCTGAACTTTAAGTAAATGCTCCTGTGGTTATACTTTTATAAGGAGCATTTCAAATGGGTAAAATTCCCCCTGACCAATACATTTTAAAAGTCACAACTTCCTCTCTAGCTGAACAGAAAATAAAAAGAAATGATAGGTAATAGTGAAGGCTGTAAGGCACCCCATAAGTATTAGAATACTAAAAAAAAGAGGAAGGTGGGGACACGGGTGGAGGTGGGGTGGAGGACACCCACAGTACAAAGGGACTGGGTAAAACAGAAGCAAAGGAAAGGAGGGAGAGAGGGGGTTGGAAATAAATAAACAAGTAATTGTAAACAAGACAAACAAGCATCTTCCCTTAAATGCATTATGAGCTTTTCTAAGGAATAATCACAAGAGACAGTGCTCCCACCAGGACAACTTATGTCCTTAAATATAATATAAATTAAGATCCTATGTTTATTAGGCGAACATTTTCTTTTTTTAACGTCCAGATATTTTATTAATACAAATTTGCAGCATCTTTACGCTTAGTTTAAAAGTCATCATATTTCCATGGCCTAGTACATCAATGGTACCCAGCAACAGATTAGAAACAATGCTAAATGTCCAAAGTATAATGTCCCAGCTGAGTATTGTTGGCCCAGAATAAATTTTGGTCATTTAAATATGTGTCTCAAAGAAGTCCATAACTTGCTAGGTAACGAGATATGTAACACCTGTCATCAGAAGAGTAACAGTGAAAAAGGGCCTTGTTGTAAAGTCTCAGCCAGGTGCTACAGACCCAGCCAGGGTTCAGGCTTTTCATTGTGTAGGCCGGGATCATCCTCCTGCAGCTTTAGGTCTTAGCATGTTTTTGCCCAGCCTCAAACAATTCATACCCCAAAGAGTAGAGACCCTGAGGACCTCTCTAGACAACTAGAAAACTATGGCTGCAGGTCAAAATTAACAGGACAGCATGGTGTGTAAGAGATGTGCACACAGAAAAGAAAAGACTGCTGCATAATAAACAATGACTTACTAAAAAAGAACTAAAAAGGCACAACATATAACTATATAACTTGAGTGCATTGCCTCCTCCCCTCCTATGCCTATACATCTGCTTGGTAATCTCTTTCTGACGAATCAGCATCTACTGTAGGCTCAGTTGTGCTTGATGCTAAGGGCTCCAGATTTCCAGGAATTTATCATGTTGCAACTTGACTCGACTGGTTATCCATTCCATCCTTTCCAGCTCTTCCACCCTGGATTTCCAGTGCTCCAAGGTGGGCGGGACAGGAGACAACCATTTTGAGATAATACTTTTGAGTGCTGCCACTAGCAAAATTTGACCAAAGCGTCTAGTGCCACTGGGGCATGTCAGGAGAGCAGGGAACCCCAGAACTAATTCTTTAAAGGTGAAGGGGATGTTAAGTTCTGTTTTGAATTTCTACGTGTATTGTCTGCCAAAATCCCAGAAGTTTAGAGCAGGCCCAAACTATATGGTAGTGGGTCCCCCTAATGTCACAACCGCACCAGTAATGGTCTGTATGGGTAGGATTAAAGTGTTTAGTTATTACTGGTGTTCGGAAGAATCTAAGTAAAACTTTCCACTTGAATTTGCGCCAGGAGGGTGACGCCGTGACCTGCCAACCCAGATTTAGTCTCTTGGACCATTGCACTGGATCAGTCTGGGTACCATCCTCTTGTTCCAACTTCACCAGCAGGGCCTCCAGTGAGGGGGCATCAGATTGTGTCAATATTGAGTAAAGCTCTGTGAAAATTGCCTCTAAGAATAACAGCATGATATAGAAATGTTTCAAGTCTAGTACATTCTCGTCTGATCTGAGGGAGAATGCCTGATGTCAGGATGTAATTACGGACCTGTAAGTATCTATAGTGGTCCTCTTTTCTTAGGGAATATTTAGCTTGTAACTGGGCAAAAGGGAGGCACCCGTGATCATCTGTACTCTGTAGGAAGGTAGTTAGTTTGTATCCCTCCCAATGAGCATAGCCAGAATCCAACCGGGGGGAGGGGGGGGGGAGACCCCTTCATGACGAATGAGGGATAGAGGACCTATAGCATTAGGAGTGTGGGTGATTTTCCAGAGACGTAGAAGGATATGCAGTGAATGTTTAACCCATGGGTTGTCAGTGCGTGTCCATATTTGTGAGGGCATTACACTGGTCAATAGGGTCCACAAGGCCCATCCAAACAGGTCTGCCTCTTCTATTTGGTGCCAGCCTGAGCTGGTTCACCACTTGGCCCAGGTGCAGAGGTGGGCTCCATGAGCGGCCAGGTAGAGGTGAATATTTTCTGATCAAATTAACTCAATAGTGGTATTATAATATATAAGGTAGTTTCGTTATTGTAACTTTTGACATTGCAGTCACCTAAGACAGTGCTTCAAGGTGACAGAGTAATACCACTATGACTTACTAAAGTAAATTAATAATAAGAAAGGGGAGAGAAAAAGAAAGGAAGATAGAAAAAAGTGCTATGTGGAACTGCAAATTGAAATTTATCTACGCTCCTTAAGGCAGGGGACTATATAAGGATGGGATAATTAAAAAAAAATAATGCTGATAATAGGGTAATCTCTTGTGCTGTCCTTTGGGGAGGATAATCTGCTTACTATTTGATACATTCATCTTTAAGCTTAGACACTCCTAAGCTATGTACAGTAATCCTCCTGACTATCAGTTACAAGATACCTATAAATCACGTGAAGTTTTTTTCTCTATAAAACAAATCAGCAATTACTACTCCCAGATCTGTTCTAATACATTGAGCGATCACTATGGGAAACCAGATCACCCTTATTGAACATATATAAAAATATCTCACAAGGTTGGAAAATTAAATCACTATTTTATAAATACAGAGAAAAATCAATTTCCTCATTGAATCCATTGGGGAAGGCTGTGTCTGATATGACAATAAATCTTGTGCCTTTTTATAAAAGAGTTCTCACTCTATCCCCTCTTCTGGGATGTCTGAGTATATGTTCCAGACCCATATATTTCAAACAATCAGGGTTACAGTTATGTTTCTCAGAAAAATGTACTTCAGGGGCATTAGTCTGGCTGCCATTCAAAATAGCCCTTGAATGTTCTTGGATTCTGATTTTTAATGGTCTTCTAGTCATACCAGTGTACCGTTGCCCACAGGAACATTAACATACGTAAACTATAAATGGTGTAGTGCATGTAATGAACTGCTTAATGTTTACTGTCTGATTGTTTGAAATGTAGTAATTCCCGTTAACATATTTACACGTGTTACATCTGCCACATTTAAGGAAACCTCTCAGTTTTTGTGTGAGCCAGGTTATTCCTTTCTTTCTAGTTGCAGTTGTCACAAATTGCCTTTTTGTTAATCTGTTCCCAATATTTCTGCCCTTGCTAAACGTGACTCTGAGTTTAATAGCAATACACGTTTTTAACACTGGGTCAGTTAGAAGTATGGGCCATAACTTGTGTACCAATCCACCAAGCCTCCTTGCTAGGGGATTAAATTCAGTGATAGAATTAACTAGTGAAGGTTCACTAACATTTCTGTAGTTCGATTCAGTCCTTCGTCTCTCTTGCTGTTCCTTGGAAATTAATAAATCTTCTTGGTTCATGATCTTCCTGGACTGAAAGTCTCCACCACTCATTCACACTAACGGGACTACGCCGGAGGCGCTAGGACCCCGCAGGAGCCAAAAATCTTCAGGAGGGCCGGCGCTGGGATAGGACCACACTTGCGTGGCACTGAGAGATTAGCTCACGACATATACGCTATCTTGGCATTGACCCTCCAGCTGCCTCAGTTCCTTTTCTCCTGCTGTCAAGTGCGCTTCGATGACAACGTCACTCGTCTGCCGGGAGTCAAGTCTTCGTCTATACGACAGCTGCTATAGCCATTCAGTATCCAATTAATTTACTACTTTTAGTTTTCTTTTCTTATTTAAAATAAAAGAAAAAAGAGGAAAAAATGAAGAAGAAGAGGAAGAAATTCTCAGCCTGCCATTAATGGAGTCGACCTTAGACGGTAGCGGTGATGGTAGGGAGACTTTGTTTGAAAGCTGTGATGGCAGTGGGGCTGTGTTTGGTCTGCTGCCCTTTGTGGAGGGGGGAGTCCGACCACGGGCAGTCCGGTGCTTGGGGGGGACAGTCTGCCCAAAGCACAAAGGGAGTGGGCCTGTTCCTGACCTCGATCGGGGACCCGGCTCCGCTCGACCTCAAGCTCTTCTTCCTTCTGTCAGTGGAAGAAGAAACAGTACAGCTCGAGGTCACCCTCTGGTACATCTGCACAGGGATCGTTAGTGGTGGCGAGCGGTAGGCCTGACCCGACTTTGGTGGGGTCCTCTGTGGCTCCATTCTTAATGGCCACGATCTCCAACACTGGGTCCTGTCTCTGTTCTTGATGGGGCTCCGGTGAGCAGTTTCGCCTCTGGGCCGCTCTTTTAGAGCAGGGGGTATGACGTCTTCCCAGTTGACTTGACCAGTGGACCCGGTTCTGGGGCCTCGGAGCCACTGGGCCACGGCTGGGTCGAGTGGGCAGGATGTGTGCAGTGCCCTCTCCAGTGCCAGCGCCATTGATGCAGACCCTGCATGCCTACCTCCCTTACCTTTTCCTCTGCAAGGGCTGGCATGGGTACCACTTTCCTTCTCCCCCTTTTTCTTCAGGTCTAGGGCCAGTGTGTCTGATGCTGTGTGTGGTGCGCCATGTGTGGTGCTGGCACCGTGTGTGGTGCCAGTGCTATGGGTGGTGCCTGTGCCGTGAATGGTGCCGAACTCCTCAATGCCGTTCCAGGTGGTGGCATCTCTCGTGATTCTGGCCTGGACCTGCCTTTTGGAGGTTCTTCTGGGGTAGAAGTGGATCTGGATGAGTCTCTCCCTGTCCTACTTTGCCGAAGATGCAGCGGATGACTCATTTTAGGGGCTGGAATGCAAGTCTTCTGTATCAGCAGAGCCTGTGATGGAAGATCTTCTTTTCAGTTTTTCCTCAAGGATATGGGGTCCACCATAACATTTCAGACTTCAACTGTGGACCAAAGCAGACTTCTATGTCTGGAGTTCCTACATTCCTCAGTACGAGTACACCCTGTGGAACACAATAAATTCAATGGTCGAGAGCCTCCCGGACTCTACCGCTCCATTGCTAGGGGCATATAATCAGCCTAGCCTAGTAATCAACTAAAAGTTTTGATAGACCCCTATGACACTGCCCCTAGGGTGGCTGCCATTGGCAGCAGGTTATTAACATCTCCTTGGCTGTGTTTATCAGTTTGGCCCTCAGGTTGAGGTCTGGAGGGCACTCGGACTCCTGCTGTCCCTCAGAGGGACAGTACCGTCCTCATTCTCGTAACAGGTAGTCCTTTCAAGGTGGATGCCTGGAAGCCTTTGTCAGGAACAAACTCCTCAGCTGCAAAACAAATTGCAGCAGAGGGCACAGGGCCTGAAAGCGCCTGGTACCATCCTCTTGGATTTGGTCCAGGTCCCACCTCAGCTGTCTGAGGTGGACACCTCTCAGCGGTAGTGGGGAGCACCTGATTTGGTTTTATAACTAGTGGCAGTCCAAGCCAGCGGATGTATGGGTCATCAGGATTGTCCGAGAGAGATAGTCTCCCAATTTCGCTGCAGTTTTCCTCAGACCCAAGCAGCAGCCCAGTCTGTTTGCCTCTCTGTCAGATCCTCTCTCCTTTGAGAGACCGGGCCTCAGAGTGGAAGCACTAAGGGAGGTCGACAGTGAAAATACGACCTCCACCAACCGACAGCACAATACCGATGTCGGTATTGTGCTGCCCATGCAGCGAGGTTTTCTGTGGGGCTGCACCCCCATGCGGGGCTCCTGCCCCGCACTCTCCCAGACTTACGCATTCTCAACTCCAGGTCGGAGTTGGTCTGAGGGGGGAGCAGAACACTGGCAGAAAGCGAGGCACCAAAAAAGGACCATTACAGCAACTGTCACCGTAATGGTCTTTTTTTGTGTTTCGCTGTCAGGGTGTCGACCTGAAGGGGTGCACCACCTCAGAGCAGTAGAAGCTGTTCCATGGCGAGTTGGAAGACCGGTTCCTACTTCCTTTGCTTGGTTCCAAGATAACAGGCGGTATGCACCCATTTCTCGACCTTGAAAGGTTAAACAAGTACCTGTTCAGGGAGGAGTTCACTACAACCTCAGTATTCAAGCCTTCACTTCCTGGACATTTGGCTCCGAGCCAGCCCATCTGGGCTGGAGTCTCGGGAATCAGTTGCCACAGCTTCTCAGCTGCTTTCTTCCAGGAGAGATTTTCTGATTCAGGGAAGGTGCTAGATTCACCTTCCCAACAACTCCTCTTCATAGGAGCCCTCCTGGATACCTCCAGGGTAAAGGTTCTTCCTTCTGGAGAATGGAAGAAACGACTTCTTCAGATGTCTCATTACTTCATGGAAAGTGACTCTGTCCAGGCCCTTTTCGATGCAGCAGATGCTGGAACTTATGCCTTCGTCCGCAACAAATAGTGGTCTCCGACCACACATCCACAGTTCTCCACATAAATGATAGAACCTCGGACAAAATTACTTACATGGTAGATGCAGTTGGTCTAGCCTCTGCTAGGTCTACCCTTACCCTCTAAATCCCAGATTGCCATCACCACGGTTGCACTCCTGCTCGGTTGGGGAGCTCCCTGTCAAGACCTCCACACTCAGGTGTGGAGCCTGGAGGAGGAGCATCATCTTCTCATAAATTTTTTAGAGAAGAGAGCTGTCTTATATGCTTTGCAAGTCCTGAAGGAGGCCTTTTTCCATGAAGTGATCCTACTTCGAATGGATGACAAAAATTGTGATGTTTTCATCAACAAGCAGGGTGGAGCATTCTCCTACCCTCTGTGCAGGAAGGCCATGAGGAGGTGAGAGTGGTGCCTTGAGCATGTTGCATCAGTTCAGTCATTGTGCAGTTGCTATTCGATGAGTGGGGCAGTCTGGACCTGGTCCTTTTTGCGTCCCCTCTCAACGTAAATCTGCCTCTTTTCCTGCTTCAGAAATCCAAACCCTGGTGTTTTCTGTCAGGATGTATTCACTGCAGTAGATAAGATGCTCCTGTATGCTTTCCTCCTCTTCCCTTAGTTCAGAGGGTGCTGCTCAAGTTGTAGCGAAATGGGGGCAGGATGATTCTCATCATCTCAGACTGGCTTCGACAGATGTAATTTGCATAGATTAACAGTTGGTCAGAAATTCCCCTGAGATGACTCCCTCTACAAACGGACCCTCTGACACAGGGACTTTGGTCCATCCTTCCTGCGTTCTATTTATCTCCATGCTGGGCTCCTGAGGAGATGAAAGTGGGAAGGTTTTAGGTTTCCAGACAATCATAGAAATCTTCTTAGCTGTGCATAGACCTTCCACCAGGAGGACTTACGCAGCTAAGTGGTTACCCTTCACCATCTGGTGTGCAAAGTTCCGTCTGGACCCTTTTGGTTGCCCACCAGGTAAAATCTTGGGGTGCCTCGTAGGCCTGCTGAATGCAGGTCTGCATTTCTTGGCAGAGAATGTTCACCTCTGCGCGTTTGCGGACTATCTTGAGCCAGTAGACAATATGCCACTTGCTCATTTACCATTAGTCAGATTTTGCTTCCCCCTACTTACTTCGTTTACTCCAGAATGAAGGAGAGCACTTCCTTTATCTCTCTGAATGTTAAGAGGGTTCTGCGATTCTACATTGACAGATACGCATCTGAGCAACTATTGTATCTTTCTGCATGCCTTGGCTGGGTCAGCCTGTTGCCATGAGATGTATTTCTGCTTGGTTAGTAGCATGTCTTCGACACTGCTAATCCATGGCACAGGTCAAGTTGGAAGACCGGGTTCACACCACTCTACTAGAGCGGTTGCCACTTTCCTGGTGGAGATTCGTAATGTACCCATTGCAGACATCTGCACGGTGGCGAGTTGGAGCTCAGTGCATACCTTTGTAAAGCACTATGTTCTGGATGTCCATGCCTGATAGTTAACTTTCTTCGGCAGGACAGTCCTTATGGACTTCTGCTTCTGTCCTGAGTGAGCTCTGTCTCCTACCACCTTACTCGGGGATTTTTAGCTCGGTACTTTCCCATTAGTGTGAATGAGTGGTGGAGACTTTCAGTCCAGGAAGATATGGAAATTACATACCTACCGTAATTCTTGATCTTCTTGGATGAAGTCTCCACCACTCAGTCACACGCCCACCCACCATCTCCTGAGCTCACTCATTCTGTTTTGGTCTTCACTTCCTTGTTGTTCAGGCTGTGAAAACATTATTGAATTGACCCTTCTTACATGGGTCATCCGAGCCTTCACATGCCTGGAAGTTAGGGTTAGGTTTTCTTTCGTTAGCTTATGCTGCACCTCCTCGGTCAAAAAGGTATTGAGGTGGTTGGAGGGTCGATGCCAAGATAGCCTATACAGTGCGAGCTAGTCTCATGGTGCCATGCATGCGCGGTCCCATCCTGGCGCTGGCCCTTCTGAAGATTTTTGGCTCCCACAGGGTCCTAGCGCCTCTGGCGTAGTCCCATTAGTGTGAATGAGTGGTGGAGACTTCATCCAAGAAGATCAAGAATTACGGTAAGTATGTAATTTCCATTTTTGCCTCTTTCAGAGCCTCCTGTATTTGAGCATAATAACCCCTAGCTAGAAATCTATGTTCCAGTTCTGATAATTGCTTAAAAAAAATGTCTCATCATCCAAGCAGTTTTTTCTGATTCCTGTCATTTCCCCATTGGGGATACAGTAGATGAGATCAGGTGTTTGAGGTGGGCACTCCTGGCATATAAAACTGAGTTGGCTGCTGAATCCTTACGGTACCCTGCAAACTGAATTTTTTCTCTAGATCTCCTGATTATTTCTAAGTCCAAGAATGTAATAGACTGATTATCCCACATGTGGGTAAATCTCAGATTCGGATTATTACAATTAAGATATTCAGTGAATTCTGAGACTATTTTCTGATCCCCCATCCCAGATAACTACAATATCATTAATAAATCTAAACCATAATTTAATATGGTTAAGAAAATATTGTCCCTTGCATTGAAAACGAACCTCTCTTTCCGGTTACCCATAAATAAACTGGCATAGGAGGGGACAAAAGTTGCATCCATTGCTGTGCCACAGTTCTGTAAGTAGAATTCTTTATTGAATAAAAAATTGTTATGGGTTAAACAGAATTTCATTGAGTTAATCAAACACTTTTTGAGACATCTGAATTATCAGGCAAATAGTGTTCAGTTTCTTCAAGCCTTTTGGCATGCTGACTAGTTGTACAGTACATAAGCTGGCCACATAAACTGTTATACACAGGTAGCTATAATTCACATCCCAAATACAATCTCGGAGTTTAGTCATCAGATCCATGCTGTCTCTGATGTAGGATTTCAAATCAAATACTTTCGGGTGAAGAAAACTATCTGTGAAAGTGGCCAAAATTATATGTGAATGAACCAATACTCAAGATGATGGGGCACCTGAGAGGAATTGATAAACTTTTGTGTGTTTTAAGTAGTATGTAAAATGTGGGGATTATTGGTTTTTCCACTTTCAAAAAAAGCTGCTCCCTGTTCTGTAATCCAGGAGCAACGTAGTGATAAATCAATAAACTCAAACAGCTGCTCTTGAAACCAAAAAAGTGTGATCTTTGGCCAGTTTCACATGCTGTAGTATTTGTCAACTGTTAAACGATCCCATTACCTTATTAATATAATCACTATCGTACATCAGGACAGTATTTCTCCCTTTGTCAGAATTCTTGAAAACTACCCCTTCTATCTGTTCCAATTGTGTAAGAGCCTTTTCCTCATTTCTATTCAAATTCTGTCTGAAATTTCTATTATTTTTGTACAATGTTTCAGTTTCACTAATAAATAACCTTTCAAATGTTACAATACCAGGGCTAAAGACAGGGCAAAATACAGATTTGGGTTTGAACTTAACTACGTTCTAAGAATTCACTCTGTGCCTCCAGTGAAGCAATTTCATGTTCAGTTTCTGCAAGAAGTTCAGTTAGGTCAGGTCAGTTAAGTCAGTCACATTTTCAAACCCTTGATTGTCTTGAGGCAAGTTCTCATTAGTAAATCCAAAAATGTTTGTTGTTGGAGGAGAAGCACAAGGAGCTGGGAGATCTCGTTCTCCCTGGTGTCCGAAAATAACCAATAGTTCGTTTTGAGCATCTCGATCTCCTGGCGATCCCAATAAGGCAGATGTTGATTCCTCTTTTGCATGTTCCATATACCCCATCCTAGGATCCCTTTGTTGGTTATATGCAAACGAAGTCTCAATTTTGGTTTCCTAATTAATTTGAAAACATCTACTTTGGCCTTAAATAGATGTGGAGCAGGGGTAGGAATAAACAAGACGACTTTCTTCAATACATTTTCTTGGTGTAATGTTAGAACTGTATTTGTTAAGTTTATGATTGAATTACTTTGTGTCTCAAAATCTCTGATTGGTGCTCACCTCTGCATTTTCCTCTTCCTCGTCATCTTGTTTTTTTGCTTCTATTTTTAGTTGTTTGTTTTTCTTCTTTTTGGCTGCTTCTGTTTGGTCTAAAATAAAAAAAGGGTATAGAGCCAGATACAGAAGGTTCTTCTTTGCTAGTTGTTGTTTAAGAACTGTCTGCTCCAGTTGAATCAATTTAGAATGAGACTTGTTTGGTGGGCTGTTTCCTATTAAGTGATCTCCCCCTCAGTCTTAATCTTGATCTAGATCATCCCCTGCTTCCTGCGCAGCCTGGTCTATCCCATTGATAAACCTCCTGTTTTTCATAATCTGCTATATCTATAATAATGTTTTTCTTTTTCCTTGCAATAAGTTATTTTTCTTATTTCTCAGTCTTTTTTGTATAATTTGTATTGAAACTTTGAAATTCACAAAGTCCTTTTAATTTTGCCAATTGATCTTGAACTTCCGTAATGTCCTTATTATTTTTTTCTTGGCAACGTGTATCTCTTTTAGTCAAGGCACTCATTAATTGTGCAGAACATTCAGATAAAGCAGATTCCCATTCAGCTTTAAGATCAGATCATCAAAATCTGATGTTGGGGTGATGTCAAGTCAGCGACCCCGTGGTGTAAGTTCTTGATCTAAATAATGCTCCAGGGAGATTTTATTATTATAACAGTTAAGTTCAGCTATTCTTAGTTTTTCTAACTTAAAAAAAACAAATCTTTAAGATCCTCTGATTCAGAGGTAGCTTCACTTCCCTGGGAGATGATGTTCTTTAGTTGTTCCCAAGGGCGGTTGATCATTTTGGCTGTCTGCAAACAGTCATGCATGGTGTCCTTTTCTGAATCTGTTTCTTCTGGTAAAACGGGTATAGCACTCAAATTTGTCTTAATTGCCTATTATGAACAAATAACTAGAAAAATGCACCATGGAATAGTTGCCACACTAGCCCCGTGAATCTCCACTTTGCGTTGCATCTCCCAACAAAACACCTACTGGTGTCCTCAGCTGCAAACTTATTGGTTAACAGCTTGCAACAAAAACAATAGAAGTTATGCTCAGAGAGTGGAAGTGGTGCTGTAGAAGGTGACCAGTCAGCTGTGCATAAACTAGTCAAATGAACAGCACTCAAGGCATCCACTAGAATACTGGCAAAAATGAAGTATAAAGTGTTTAATGTGGCAAAAAGAGAAAAGCTGACTAAAATCCTGACCCCGGCACTTCAGCCCTAACTGCATCTTTGTCAGGTGGCAGATCTAGTGGGCATCATGTTCATCCACCTTTTGTTGTAGTCCGTAAAGTTGATGACTACATTTGGCTGTGGCAATTACTGTGCCACAACAAGGGTGACAGTGAAAGGGGCAATCTTGATTTTAGATCACTCCTGTTGCCCTTTGCCCCCACTCAGTTTCTACTCCTCGGGGGAGGTTATATTTAGTTCTGAGGATGCGGGGGACACCTGTAAACAGTCATTTCAGGAGGGCACTTTGCTTGTACCTCCTGGGAAACCAAATGCCTGGTGCTGCAGTGCTAGGTGACATTTTGCCGACATTGTAATTGGCACCAACAAGATGTATGTCACTGCGGGTTGCTGGAACCACCTTTTATACAGTGCACATGTGTGGACTCCACCTCGTGAAAATTCAACATACAGATTCCTTGTCCAAATACAATAGTGCAATAGTACACAAGTGAAATAAAATCTTACACAATACTTGTATAGTAGATTGTAGGTACAAGCAAGGACAGTAAATCAAGGACACTATATGTACCATTAAAACTGTAGCAGTGGCTCCATGGTGCCGGGCGAAGGGGTTCACTCTGCACACTGGCAACCCGGGTTCACGTCCCAAGCCTGGGTACCAGGAGTGGAGACCGGCAGGGAGGAGTTTCAGAGCGTCCATTGGACACTTCCCTCCCGGGGGTTGGGTCTGTCATACAGCACCTAGGGGCGGATTAGTGCGACTAGGGGACATGGTGCCTCGACACCCCCCAGTACGTCCCCGCCCAGGGTTGCTGTGCTCACACATGGCTGAGAACTGCGGAAGGTGAGGGCTGAACAAGGAAAAAGGAGCTCCACACCCGACTGGATGGCGGGTGCCGACCCCACCACCACAAAGCCCTGGAATTCAGCACAGACTAACTTTGCAACACCCAGGATATGTAGGAGTAGCCAGTAAGGTACCTTCCCCCTCAGAAGAGAGGGACTCTCCCGACAAAGGGTTGCGTCAGTTTACCTGGGGGTTTGCAATGAGAGCTGGTGGCTGGCGGCAGGGGTTGGGGTTGGGACCTTGGCACTCTGAAGGAGTGGCCAGACAGGGGAAGCTCTGCTGGGAGGAGCATTAAAAAAAAAAAAAACAACTATAGTATTATATGTTGGACTTTAAGTAAATGATCTTATGGTTATACTTTTATAAGGAGTGCTTCAAATGGATAAAATTCCCCCAGACCAATACATTTTAAAAGTCACGAATCCCGCTCAAGCTGAACAGAAAACAAAAGGAAATGATGGGTAATAACAAAGGCTGTAAGGTACCCCATAAATAGTGGAATACTGAAAAAAGGGGAGGAGGGATGGGGGGGCAAAGGATGCCAAAAGTACAAGAAACTAGGTAAAGCAGAAGCAAAGTAAGACATCTGAGAAGGGGGGAGGAGAGGGGGTTGGAAATAAACAAACAAGTAAAAATGATCAACAACATGTCTTCCCTCTGCACATGTTCAGGTGGAACCACACCGTGTGGTGGTCACTTCCTGCAAGTGGTGCATCCACCCTGACATCCTGAACATGTGCACAGTTGGACAAGACCAAATCCATGACGGCGTTTCCCTAGTGGGCTCCATGACACCTTGAGTCAGGAATGCACTCTGGAAAGCATCCAGCAGTATTTGTTCCCTAGTGCAGGAGGTAGCAGGAATTTTCCATTTCATCCCAGGTAGATTGAAATTCCCCATTCTTACTAGTTCCCCCCCTGCTAGACATATCCATGATGTGGGACCCCAATACTCTGTCCAATTCCTCATCTTGAGAAGGCGGCTGATAGACCACCCCTATCCTTAGTTTCCTTCCTTTACGGATTGTACCTGTACCCACAAAACTTCAGTCTTACCCTCCGTCTCTTCCTGTCTAGTGTGTGTTATCATTTCCTTCACGCACAGCCCCACATTCCGCCCTCCCCCGCTTCCTGTCCCCTATCATTCCTGTACATTTTTTACCTTGTTACTGCTAGTTCCCAGTCGTGATTTTGTGTTGCCCAAGTCTCTGTGATGGCCACTATGTCCACCTCTCCCTCAGCCAACAATGACTGCAGTTGCACCATTTTATTTTATTAAATGTATTGTAAATGCCACATTCATGGTCACACAGGATAGTCTCTGGAATAGTGCTGTTTAAACTGCACTGTACAGTATGTTCTAGTCTACTTTTATGTTTTAAGAAATGTGTTAACTGTTTTAACAGTTAAACTAATAATTTAATTTGAATAGTGCATTTTCAGTTTCTATTTAACATGGAATGACCTGTAATGACTGATAATTATTTTATGACAGCAAGGCATCGCGCTGCATGCAGGTAGAAAGTTGCCCCCATGTTAAAAATATTGCTCACCTTGCTGTGATTTAGTATATAATTGAATATGCATGACATTTTATGCTTTCTTTTATGTTTATCCCATTATTAACATCTAATGAAATGTAAGCTAAAAAAAAAAGACATTGCTCACCTTGCCAGCAATATAGATTCTGGAGTTTTAATTAATCTGTGACGAATACTGATTATAGGGGCAGTAGAGAGCCCTTAGTTATCTACTGAGGGTTTTGCTATCAGCTTTCTGCACTGATGGTAAGACATCCTAAATCTTTCATTCCCGGTAGCGGTGCAGAACTCCTAGAGGTAGAGCTAGCAGCTAAGGCATCTAGATGCATTTTCTAGCAGCTGTTTCAGTAGTGTCAGTGGCTCAGCAGGTTGCACACTTGCCTCTGAGGCCGGAAGATTGAAAGATTTGCCAGTCTGTGTTAGCACTGATGCTTTAAATTGTTGCAGTACTTTGGTGACTGTAGGGTGTGTAAATGTGGATTGGCAGCGGGAGTTGCCCATCCCTTGAGAAAGCTCATTAGAGTGGAACATTGGGGGTGTTTTACACTGTGCTTTTCTGGCTTCACTTTTGTGTACACAACAAAAGGGTTGGATCTGAATCCAGTCTCTGTGGAGTGGGCAGTTTCTTGGAGCAGTGATGAGTGCCGTGTTACTTTGGGTTCTAGCCCCGCAACAGGGACTTGGGGTAAATCCCAATACTGACTCTGTAGTGCAGCATGAAGGGGTGCTGCACTCCTGAGGTGCTTTGTTTCAGATGAGATCTTAAACCGAGGTCCCACCTTCCTTTTCTGGTAGTTGTTCAGGTGGACATTAAAGATCCTATGGCATTTAGTTAGTTATTTCAAACATTTTACTAGGAAAGACAAACAGAGCTGATAACAAGTCATTTCCAGATGCATCCTGGGGTTGTGTGGTATGGAAGATTGTACAAAAGAAGGAAAAAAAAATAGTGATTAACCGAGTTGCAAAAATAATAGTCTGTACAAGCAATGTAATACATCTAAAGGAGCATAATCATAAATGTTACAAGGCAAAAACCACACAAGGAGCATGCAGTAGACAAAAATTGGGTTGGATAGGATTGAGGAAAATCACCCCAGTTGGACACAACAGGAGAGGTGAGCAATATGACCAGGGCAGTATGTGTATGGGAGGCAGATCGTATAAGGAAAGGGGTCATGGACAATTGTAGATGATAGTAGAAAAGTCAAAAAGAAGAGACTTAAAGGGACACATTCATGTTCAGTGGCTAATATAGTTTGAAAGCCCATGAAAAGCTCTTTTGAATGAGGTATTGGGCTTATCTGTAGCTGGAAGCACTCCAGAGATACAGATGACCGAGGCTGTTTAATAGTAATACGGCTTTGTAGTCATTTATTAAAAATTGTGATGTCATTGAGGAACAAGCTGTGCTTGACTCAATGTATAAACAGGACAAGAGATGCCAGGCACTCAAGGAGAGGTCAGTTGTTGCACTGAAAAGATAAATCTACACGAGATGAGCTGCTGTTCAAGCAAGTTTTATTGTGGTCACACAAGTAGGAAGCTCCTACAGCTGCAACACGCCTTTTTGCTTTGACCATAGTCTTTGTCAGGGGGTTGGGTTTTGACAACTGACATCTCCTCAAGTGCCTGGCATCTCTTCTCCTGTTTAGCGGTTGCTGAAAGTTGGTTGCTCCTGCCTTGCACCAAGTTCCCATTCCACCGTGGATACTGTTCCTGTTCTTTCTTGATTCAGTGTAGTTAGGCACAGCTTGTTGCTTAATGACATCACAGTGTTCTAAAAAGGACTGCAGTGTAGTTGAGCAGACTCCGTCATCTGTCTCTCTGGAGTGCTTTTAGCTAATGTACAGGTGAGCACAACACCTCATTTGAAATAGCTTTTCATTGGCTTTCAACTTATGATGGCTACTGGGCATGAATGTATCCCTTTAAGGGAGAAGAGACAGAATGAATAGACGAGGGAGAGAAAACCAAAGTTTAGGATAGCAATATGAGAAGGCAGTTTGACCACTAGTAGATTTCCTAGATGAAACAGAAAGGGAAAGGGAATCATTGCTATGGTGGGGGTAAGAGGAAGGAGGTAAGGTAGGGAGGAAGGGAACCAAACCAGAATTTGGATATAAAGGAGGTACAGTGGGAGAGACACCTCGAAAAGAAAAGAGTTTGTCTTGAAAAGAGTAGGTAATTTCCCCAGTGTTCTATACAAAATTTTCCTATTCAGTAAAAATACCATCAACAGCTTAACCTGATTCAAAACTGTCAGTTTTCAACTTTATTTCTCCCCTCTGGACAAGTCTGAAAATGGACAGAATTGCCTAGCCCACCATTCCTGAGGAACAAACACTAAATAAATAAATACTGTACATGGAGGACTAAATAAACTACTTCAGATAACCATTTTACTTGCTCGATTCAGCTTAAATTTACCACTTCAACAGTTAACCTGCTTCTGTATCACTGCTGCGAGTTGCAGGAAAAAAGAAAGAACAGGGAAGCCAAAAAACACACAGAGCAGCTCCCAGGATTTCTTCAGACCTAAGGCTGCATCAGAAGTGTTGGAAAAAGCTGCAGAGGGCTTCATGGCAGCGGAGTCAGATGGAGAAGGATCCACCAGTCAACTGGATTGCTGAATTAAAATTTTCAGTTCTCTGCACTGCAGCTTCAGACTGTTGAGCAGTGGGTGGAATTCCAAGGCACAGAGGTTGCTGAGACAACAGGTGCAGCAGGGAAAGCTCTTCCTATGTTAGCAGGTCTGTTAAAAGAAAACCAGATTCTGCACTGTCACCTAGAGCACTGTAAAAATGTAAGAGGGAGAAGAACATCCAGGTGAATAGCCTCTTGGAAGGATTCAGAGTAGAGGTGCCAGTCCCCATGATTATTACCTGACTGAGGAAGCCTTGGACCAATATATCACTCAATCAATCTATCAGTCAAAATCTTTATTTAACCAGGCGGGTACCATTGAGCAGAGCTCCTTTTCAAAGTGGACCTGGGAGGGCAAAAATACAAGATAACAGGGTAATACACAAAAATAGCAATACACAGGCTTGATCAACACAAGCATGGGCAATAAACTGTAAGGAAATACAGGATAAGTAACACAATATTTTGCAGATAGTAAACTGAGCTAGTAACAGTAATACAGATAAGGTCAGCAACTGTGAAAGGATGGGGTGACAAGAGCCATGGCGACTCGACAGGGACCCTGAAGCACCGAGACAAATAGACTGTGCCCTGGAACACTGTGGCGAATTGACTGGCCCCTTAGACACATGTAGGGGGATGGAATGGGGCAGAGGAGTAGGGAAGAGATGGAGTGCACATGGGTCGGAGGCCTAAGGAGAGGAAATGTGAACCAGGAGTGCAGAGGTGAAGAACCAGATGAGGGAAACTAGGTGGGGGGCAGGGTGAAGGGGAGAGTGGGTACAATATAAGGAACAGAGCGGTGGGTAAAAGATGAGGAGAGAAGAAAGGATGGAGGGGAAGGGAGAGGACCAGGCAGAGGCTGAGTACAAGGTCAGCAGAATGGGGGGTGAAGAGATGGAGAGAAGCGGAGGAAGGAAGGGAGGGGAAGGAGGGAGATGACCATGCAGAAACTGTGATCGGGATCCAGGAACAGGCCAAGATGAGAGTGTCTTATATGACTGTGATATGTATGACTGTATGTATCATGTGTATATATGACTGTCCCAGGGCTGGAAAAGTTCTACTCAGTTACACATAGGAGAGTGAATCGCTTTAGAGCAAAGAGCCTTTTTTAAGGATAAGGATGGTGCACAGGGTTCAGTGCCAGCTCCAATGCTGGTTTCACCTGTCCGCTCTCTCAGCTCCACAACTTTGATGTCTTGCCAGCTGCCGTAAATGTCTGCAATGGTCAAGAAATTTCTGCTGCGGACAATGAAGCCAAAGGAGAAATTAAAGGAAAAGCCTTCTGCAGACTCAGGGGGGCATAGCCACCAGAGGAAGCACAAGGTTTTCTGGTTGGCGGCTTCAGTTACCTGTTCCTGGTCTCCCCTGTAAGGAGACAAAGGTAACTGTAAGCATGCCCAGGCTGCAGCTGCGACCTCGGGTTCTACTGCTGTTCCCCAACCATCTCTGTGGCATCAAGGTTGAGGTCTGGCACTGGCTTTTCTGCTTATTGCAGATTTCAGCCAGTTCTGTTGTTGAGCTTTGACCTATAGACAGGTTTGTCATCGACCCTATTACAGATGTCATCTACACCTACAGTATGTTGTCAATGCTTCAGGCCATTCCATTGTTGTCATCAATGGCCTTGGGTCATAGAAACATAGAATTTGTTGGCAGATAAGGACAGCATGGCTCACCTAGTCTTCCTATTTCTTGCTCCATGTACTGTCACTGTAGACCTTACCAGATCTCTGGCTACCTCCCCCACTGCTTCCCTACCAATATTACCTTGTGCCTATCCCATGCATGCTTGAAGCCCACTACTTTTTTTGTCCCCATTACCTCCACTTGAAGAGTGTCCCAGGCATCCACCACTCTTTCAATAAAGAAGTACTTCCTTACATCCCTCCTAAATTCCCTTTCAACATCATTGCATGCCCTCTTCTTCTCATGCACCTTCTCCTCTGAGAAATATTTCCAATTGTACTTATTCACCCCCATGAAGTATTTATAGGTCTCTAGCATGTCCTCCTCTCTTACAGGGTGTGGGTATTAAGATCCATCAGTCTCTCCTCATAGGGCTTCTAATGCAGTCCCTGCATAATTTTAGTTGCCCTCCTCTGGACAGCCTGTACCAGAACAGAGTGTATCCTGGTATGTCTCTTTTAGCTATAGTACAGAGGCAAGTGATTCGGAACCAGAAGAATCAGCTAGGCAACCTTTTTTATGCCAGGACTGCCTGGAGCTCAAACCCTTGACTCAACCATGATGCAGTCCCAGATTAATTGGAATACAAGAAGACCAACAGTGAAACGGAGAAAGAAGATGGGGCGGTGACCAGATGACATCCGAAAGGCAGAACAGGGGTGGACAAATAATGACCAGGAATTACCAGATATATTGGGGCAGACAGAGATAGTTGAAGGTACAAAACTACAGGTAATTAACCTCTTTACACATGAACTAACTACTGCTGAGAAAGACCTTTTAAGTAAAGGACTGGGTTTTGCACGAACAGCAAGTATTAATAAAGTTCAGACTATTATTGACCTTAATTTAATGCGTAGAAACTTGAGCCTCAAGTCTTTTTACAACAAAAGATGCCCCATTACAGAAGAACCTGGAGGGGACAATTATAACAGCACTGTTTCATCTTAAATCTGAGTTTTGTCCCCCCCTACAATGCAGTTTTAAATGTCTTTAAAGAACTTGTAGAAAATTATTTAAATACCTTGTTTGAAAATTGACCTAAACTTATAACAGTTTTACAGCAAATGAGCGGGGCGGCAATTGAAGCACTACAAAATTATTCTAATTTAATCACAAAAGAGGCAGACAAGGGGGGATGTGTTGTGCTGATGAACAGAGAAGATTATGTGCAGAAGGTACACAGACAATTGAATAATGAGGAATTTTATGTAAAGTTGAATTTAGATCCAACCGTAGACTTTAAGTATTCAATTGACAGAACTCTAAAAGTGGCTTATGAAAGTGACTTTATTGAAGTCAAAACAAAAGAATTCTTGACGATGAATACACAGGTGAAAGCCACTTTCTTTGTACTACCCAAAGTGCACAAAACACTAGAGAACCCCCCCCCCCCGGCCGACCAATAGTTAAGCGGGACTGGTTCACTAAATGAACCTCTGTCACAGTTTATTGATTCATTTCTGTGCCTCTGTGTCAAAGATTTGCCGTCCTACTTACAGGACACTAAAGACGTGTTGAACCTGTTCAAAGATTTGCAACTGGGAGAAAATCCCCCATTAGTAACTATGGATATTGAGGCATTGTGTACCCACGTTCCCCACAAGGGAGCCTTGGATGCTGCGACTTTTTTTCTGAGAGGGGCCAGGACTCAAACACACCTACCGAACTGTTATTAAAACTGCTGGAATTTGTATTGAAATGTAAAGCTGTTGTTTTTGACAAACAGTTGTACTTAAAAATCAAGGGTATAGCTATGGGGGCCACAAGTGCCCTCTCTGCAGCTAATCTGTATGTGGGGGAATGGGAGAGTAAAGCTGTATTGTACCCCAATTTTAATCCACTCTATAAGAAATATGTTTATGGCGTCATTATATAGACAACATCATTATTGTATGGGATGTAAGTCAGGATGAACTGCATGATTTCGCAGTTTCTGCATAGTACAAATTCTAATTTAACACGTTTACAGTGAATACTAAGACTGTGAATTTTTTTATCTGACTTTGTCTAAATTACATGATGACACAGTGATTACAGATATTTATAGAAAAGCAACTGATGGCAACACATTACTTTTGGCATCCAGTTGCCACCCCAGGCACACCTTAGAAAACATACTCAAAGAACAGTTTTTGTGTGTTAAGTGCAG
Source organism: Neoceratodus forsteri (assembly GCA_016271365.2). Lineage (NCBI taxonomy): Eukaryota > Metazoa > Chordata > Ceratodontiformes > Ceratodontidae > Neoceratodus > Neoceratodus forsteri. The sequence continues at coordinate 909,462,493 of CM057449.1, read as the reverse complement.
CTGCAGCACAACAGAGAGTGCTAAAAGGGGAACTATTGATTTGACAAGGCAGCTCCAAGAAAGGGGTTACGGGAGGGAGACTATTTCCAAAGCTACTCATTATGCAAGCTTCAGAATCGTGAAACATTATTACAGCACATAGAACAAGATGCAAATATTATACTTTTATCATTTATTTAGAAAATGTTTCACCAGGAAAGACAACATGAACTGCAAGCAGCTAGTTTCCAGAAGCGTCCTGGGGGGAAGGGGTTACATTGTTGGGGGAGCAGCGAACATATAGCAATTCAGGAGGAGTGCAAAACAACATAGGAACATTACATTGCAGTGCAAATTACAAGCATAACAGAATGGTATCTGTAGTCGAGTGACCCAGACCAGCCGGTCAGGGAACAATCCTAGATAGAACAACTGAGAGGAGCGGGCAAACGACAGTACAGGAGTAATACAATACAGAGGCAAAGAGTACAGTGCGATAACAATAACAAACCAGTGCTGAGCTGAATGGTCTAGAACAACCGGTCATGGTAAGAATCCTTGAATGTTGCAGCAGTCAGAGAGCGGAGAACCCCCCAGAGGAGGCAGACCCAGTAGAAGTGCTATGGGAATAGGCTGTGCATGAGGTATGACGTGCTTAGGGGCCCTTGGAGGCAGGAAAGAGACCAGTGGGAGAAGGGAGGGTGAGGGAGGGGAGGGGGGGGGCGACCTGACAAAGAGTTCCCCTTCAGGATGCGAAGAAACCCTGCAAGGGAAACAGGCCAAGGTAGTAGGGGAGAGGGGACAGATGGAGGAGGTGTCGTTGTGGTGCTCGCGCTTCTTGATGCGCTCGTCCTTGTTCCATGGCTTCGTGGTGTTGAAGCTGCGGCTTTAGGGCTGATGTGCTTGCGCGGTCAGTGAGGAGGCTGGTGACTGGAGGTTTTTTGAAGCCATGATGATGTAGCCCGAAATCATCACAGCTTCAAAGAACTCTTGGCCAATCAGCTTTCTCTGTTTACGGTCCCAGTTCATAATATATATTAAATATATTTTTCACATGTATTTTGCATATAAATCAGATACTTCAAATCAGCCAATGAGATATTTTGCATATACTTCAGATATATGATGACAATATATGTTAAAATTTATTTACATGTATATTTGAAATATACATTAATGAATATGTTTAAAATGTATTTCTTTTCATATGGGACAGCACCACCCTTTCTGTGAAATAGAACTTCCTTACATCCCTCTTAAATCTTACCTCTGACAGCTTCCACTCATGACCTCATACTTGAATTTGTACTCCTGCTAAATAGTTCTTTGCAGTTCACCTTGTTTATTTCTATCAGGAAGATGACCGTCTCTAGCATATCTCCCCCTCTCTGCTCTCCAATGCGTACATGTTCAGTGCCTTGACACAATCCTCGTGCCCTGAATCATCTTGGTTACTCTGCATTCCACCATCTTCAGCCTGTCCCTATTCTTCCTTATGTGAGCACTCCAGAACTGAGCACAGTATTCCAGGTGCAGCCTCATCGGTGACCTATACAGAGGTAGTAACACCTCCTTTTCCCTGCTGTCAATAACTCTTCTGATATACCCCAGCATCCTATTACCTTTACTATAGGCCTTGGTACACTAGCTTGATTGTTTAAGGGAGTCACTAATGATAACTCCCAGGTCCCTTTCTTCTCCCGTAATGCTCAGTGTTACCCCTCCCCTCCCATCTAGTACTCTGTCCTGGGGTTTTTGTTCCCGAGGTGATAATCTTGTGGTTTTTGGCACTGAATTTAAACTACCAACCCTTAGACCACCTCTCTAACCTTTGTAGATCCCTCTGCATCTTCCTGATCCATTCAACATTATCTACCCTACCACAGAGTTTCATGTTATCTGTGAAGAGACACAACTTGCCCCAGATGCCCTGTCCAATGTCACTGATGAACATACTGAAGAGGACAGGACCCAGGACAGATCCATGTGGCACCCCACTTGTGATCTCCCTCACTTCCAATTTGACCCCATTCACCACCACCCTCTGCTATCTCTCCTTTAACCAATTTCCTACCCATTTAAATCCTTAGCCATGCCCATGTCCTCCAACTTCTTCAGCAATCTTCTCTGTGGCATACAGTCAAAAGCCTTGCTGAAATCGAAGTACGGTAAATCCACAGTATGGCCAATATCTACTACCTTTATTACCCAGTCAAAGGAAATTATCAGGTTGGTCTGACAAGACCTCCATGCCACAAACACATGCTGTTTACTATCCTGTAGCTCGTTGCTCTCTAGGTAGTCAAACAAGGTCTGTAATTCCCCATTTGCTCCTTGTCTGCCCCTTGTGTAGCAAGACAGCATCAGCTACCCTCCAGTCTTTTGCAAATTCCCATTTGAACTGAGCTACTGAATGGTGGAGAGTGGCGTGGAGGAAGGGTATATAGGTAGATGGGGTTGTGGTTAGTAGCCTTGTTTTAAACTGACTGAGTTTGTTGCATTCAATCAGGTCCGGAGGCAGATCTTTAAATAGCTTCCGGCCTCAGTAGTAAAGGGATCTCTGGGCTAGTGATGTGCGCTTAAAGGGTACTGTAAGCCCTCCCTTTGAGGCACATTTAGTATTAATAGCTAGTTGAGCAGGTTTGAAGACCTTCCTGTGTTGGTCCATGCGTTTGTGTCTTCCTGCCTTGACTACTGCAATGCGCTATACCTAGGGCTACCGGGAGTGGTCCTCTGTCACCTGCAGCTGGTGCAGAATGCTGCAGCCAGGTTGTTGACAGGTCTGTCAAGAACTAGCCATGTCACTCCTGTGCTTCGCGAACTGCACTGGCTGCCTGTGCAATGGAGGATCACCTTCAAGGTCGTGTTGCTGACCTATAAGGCCCTTCAGGGACCGGGCTACTTGCAAGACCTCCTTTGGCCCTATTGCCTCCTCTGCCGACAAAGGATTGCTAGAGGTTCCCAGGGTCTGTCTTCAGACCTCGGGTGCTAGGGCATTTTCATTTGCAGCCCCGACCCTGTCGAACTCTCTACCTCGTCGGATTAGAGAGTGCCTGTCCACTGAGACTTTTAAGTCCTCGTTGAAAACATATTTATTTAGTTTAGCCTTCGGGGACAATATTTAGTTTGTATTACTGCTGCCTATTTTAACATTTTGATATGTTTTATCTGATTGATTATTTTTTATACTGTTAATACTGTTACGCGCTTTGATATTTGAAAAGCGTGTTATAAATAAAGTTTGATTTGATATCTTTTAAAGGTACAGTAAATGCAAAATATATACCAACCATATTTATTAACTATAAAAATATATTTAATTACTATGTAAAACATATATTTAACATTTATTGTTATCATACCATGAGGATAAATAGTACATATATTCCAGATATTTTCCAGATGTATATCAAGCCAAACCCTATTTTAACTATATATGAAATATATTCCAGAATATTTATCGATAATATATGTTAACATACATTTATTGTAGGACTTAGAGTAAAACTACACTTGCATACAAATATAAGATTTTTTCATCAGAGAGTCTATTAAAACAATAAGTAAAACACAATTAGAAAATCTAATGTTTTTGATAGTATAACAAAAATATATGTTTAATATATCTATGCCTAGTATAATGCATATCTCATTGAATTATTTAAATACCTAACATATATGTGGAAAAATGTGTATATACATCTGAAATATGTTTGCGACATATTTAGGTATATTCAGATATAGTTTACATATTGACAAAATATAGTTCTTTTCCATATGGGGTGAAACAGTCTGCCAGCAGATGTGGTGGGCCTCAAGACCATAAAGGTTTCAAGCATGGCTGGGTCAGAGTGAAGGGTCTGGTGGTTACTCAGGTTGGTAACAGTAGGGATGGGTGTTGGGGGTGGGGGTGGACCGGGAGGGATAGAACCCTGTATGGGCAATAGATCCTGGAGCTGATAGGGAACAGACTAGATGGACCCATAGTCTTTTTCTGCCATTATAGTCTTTGCTTCTGTGTTTCAGCTACTCATTGCTGCCATCTTTGGTACTTTTGTTCTTCAGAACCTTTTTCCTAAATAGGTTGTTGACCCTAGCTCCCAAGTACTACTTGTAGTCTGTATTTTATATGACATTACAAATGCACTCTCGTTGATAGAAAACATTACTGTAGTAATTATGTTTCTTCTAGAGGGTGAGATTTTGAGTCGTACAAGCCCTTCCTCCCCTTCTAGAACCTGCATGAAAATAGTTCTTCAGGTCAAGTCAGAGTAAATGTTCCAGTGATCACATTTTTAACATGTTCTTGCTTGTGCATTTTTAATTTCAAAATTTGCAGTTTTTACCATTTTTCATACCATGATTTGTCATTTCTTATTACATTTATATTTCTTAATACAGATCTGTATTTGGAATTTTGGGCTACATAGCCATAGCAATAACTAGCAGGACGTCTGAGGTCATTCTGCCACTGTACAGATCCCTGGTTCATCCACACCTGGAGTACAGTGTGCAGTAGTGGTTACCGTACCTAAGAAAATATGTCAGTCTTCTGGAACTGGTCCAGAGGAGGGCAACTGGAATGATCCAGGGTCAGCAGGTTAGATTGTACAAAGAGAGACTCTCAGACTTCAGCATGTACTCCCTGGATGATAGAAGGGAAAGGGGAGGCATGACTGAAACATTGAAATACCTCAGTGGTATAAATAGGGTGACATCTGAGGATCTCTTCAGCCTTAGCAGTAACAAAACCACTAGAGGACACTTCTTGAAGCTAGTGCGAGGATAATTCAAGAGGAAAATGAGGAGGCACTTTTTCACCGAGAGGGTGTGCCTAAGTGGAATGAGTTGTCAGATGAGGTGGTATCCCTAAAGACAGTGGACAGCTTTAAGAGGGGTTGAGAAAAGTAAAGGCAGTATAATGTAGTGGTTAAGGGCACTGAACTGCAACCATGGAGAACTGGGTTTTAATCCCATCAGCCCCCACTTGCATACTGTGTGATCCTGAGAAAGTCACTTAACGTCCTTGTGCTCCCAGGTTGCACCTGGAAACAAGCTTCAGCTTAGTATGCCTTTCATGGTTAAACAATTTCACCTTTCCCCTTCCCCTTCCCTTTCCCCTTTCCAAAGTAAAGAGGAGGTTTGCAATTAAAAGTGGAAACGTGAGCGGACCCAATGGCACCGAGGGTTGAGGCGCTGGACACCACACCGGTGACCCGGGCTCGGGAGTGAGCACGGTTTGCCAGAGGTCAGCAGGGGTGGGAGAGCCTCAAGAGTCTGACGGACTGCTCTCCTCTCCTGGAGAGGAAGGGAAGGTCGTCTCGCTCCTTGGCTACCTCCTGGTGGAGGTCGAGTTGCAGCACCGGAGTTAAGGAGGCAAAAGAACGTGGCTATGTGGCACATGCGTGTGGCCATGAAGGGGAGGGATGAAAAACGGAAAAAGGCGCCCACAGGCTCTGTGAACCGTGCCTGCTAACCAGCGTCCCGCTTTGCCGCTGGTTTGCCGGAAGCCCCACTTTGGATTGGAAGTACTGGGCGGGGGGGAGGATGGCCCTCCCCTTCCTTGCCCCACCACGGGGGGAAATCTGTGGGGAAAATGGGGCTTGGTTGTACAGGGGAGGCGGTGGGCGCTCTTAGTTGGCAGGAAGGGGTGATAGTTGCCTGTGGTGCGCCGAGGAGGGGGAAAAAGAAGATGAAAAAAGTGGAAATATGGGGTGTACCCTGTCGTGAAGGGGATCCTAACTACAATGGGGGTGGCAGACCCCTCAGTAATCACTGAGAGATCTGCATTACAAGCAGATAACATACACCTTTTGGCCTTTTTCTGCTGGCATTTTTCATATGTTCACGTGTGTTAGTTGAAAGGTCACTGCTGTCCTCTTCTCTTCAACCATAAATCTGCTGTTGCAATGTCAGGTGGGACATGGCCTCTTGCAGAGTTTGAACTTTACCATTCTAAAACTGTATCTTTGGGGCAATACCTCAGGGATGAGATGCTGGTATTTGTATGACACACAAATACACCTGGTAAAAGAAACATCATTACTACAGTAATTTTTCTTCTACAAGGGACCCTTTCCTTCATTGAGTGTTCCACCTTTACCCTATTGATGCAACAATCCATGTGGAAAATCCTACTTTCAATGTGCGTTACATTATATTTCTTGGCAGTAAATTTCATTTGCCAAATACTGGATCATTTTTCCAGTCTCTATATCCTTTTACGTACTCCTGTTTCTCTCCTTATTATCTATCCTCCGACAGAGTTTTGTGTCATCTGCTGTCAGATCCACTTTCCCCTGTAACCCCACCCTCATATTACTCTCCTATGTATGAACATACCAACATATGAAAACTGCCAACAGAAAAAGGCCCAGTGGTCTCTCAAGTCTGCTCATATTGCAGAGCACTTAGTGGCAACTAAGGGCTCTGTCCCCTTCCTGCTACCTCCCCCTTTTTGCTCACCCCTAACCCTGACCTTCCCCTTTACCCTGTCCCACCCTCTTTTGAAGCTGTCCACCGTCTACAATGAGACCACCTTATCAGGGAGCTGATTCCACCCTGCAGCCACCCTCTTCATGAAGGAAATGCCTTCTGAACTTTCTCCTGAACATTCCTCGCTCATAGTTTTTGCTTCCACTAAGACTGAAGAAGCCCTCTTTGTTCACCTTGTTGATGCCCTTCATGTACTTAAAGGTCTAAATCATGTCCCCTCTTTCTCTTCTTCTCCAGGGAGTACATGTTTAGATCTTGCTTCAAGTGGATCTTGCAGCAGGCAATACCAGTAGCACTGAAGCCGCCAGGTGCCAGGACCACATGGAAAACTTCTAGTTAACAGTCTACAGCAGAGAACGGCCCCTACCAATGTAAGCACACTGATGTCTGCCTATTCTATAAAAGTTGCTGTCCCCCATACCTACCTCAGTTCTTTTCCCGCCGTCACCCCACGCACATTGGACCTCCACGGGCGCCTGCTTCAGTCAACCACTATTTTCTTTGTGCTTTACCCATGATTTCTTTCTTTTTTTTGTCTTTACACATCAAAGTTTGGTGTTTTTCTCCTTTTTGTTTGTCTTCTGCTCTAGCTTCATCTGCCGACTGGCCTACAGAGTGTGCCTGCGACAAGCAGATACTTGCCAAGGACAACCACTCTTTCTGCCTCCTCTGCTTAGGCCTCTACCATGACACCAAGGCCTGCAAGCACTGCCAGGACTTCAACCAGGCCACACGAAGATGGCACTTGAAGACCCTCCAGAGCCACTTGCTGCAGCAGAAATTAGCCGCGATGGAGAAGGAGCATCAGGCTAAAAGTTCTTCTACTTCCCCGGCCTCCAGGGCTTCATCGTCTTTTTCTTCCCAGAAGAAGAAGTCTAGTGGGAAGCACAAGCACTGGTACAAGCACTGGGACCATTCTCAGTCAGCCTTTCGCTCGTGGTCACCGCATAGAATGGCTTCCGCCTCAGGATCTTCCTCCCATGGGGGGGTTGGCCCCTCCTTCCTCAGCAGCCCCTACACACTCCAGGTTGCCGGTGGTACAGTTGCCCACCCTCGTCTTTGTCTCAGGTGGCAGCTTTTTGGGGCAGTGGTCTTATTCCACTGCCTCCCAGCCTCTGACGCTCAGTCCCTTAGTCCCCACGGGTCCTCAGGCAGGTGGCTTGACTGGGCTTGGCTCCTCTGGTGGCGGGTTTTGCCCGTCGCCCCGGTCACTGCATTGTCCCTGCCGGTCCCTGACTCCAGGGCCGGCACCAGCCCTTTCAGGCATTGCCCGGAGCAAACGCTTACCTCCTCTTCATCACAGGTGACTCCTCTGCCCCTGTCTTGGGGGAACTCTCCATCACAGGCACCAGCCTCTCCTCTGGGGTTTACGTTGGCTCCTTCTCCAGACCGGCGCCAGCCTTCACCTTCAAAGCCGGTGCCTGCTCCGCCGACACCCACACCGACACCTCAACCTTCATTGCCTCTGCCCCAGCCATTGCCTGCTGGCCCTCCTAGAGACCCCAGCCGATGCCTGCTGGACTGACGCCAGGGTAACCTGTGCAACCTCCCCCACCGATGTACCAGTACCCTCCACCTCATTATCATTGTCCACCATATAATCTTCCTCCTCTGGTGAGTTACAGTTCCTTGTTCACAGCCTGGTGGGCCTTTATGAAGGACAAGGACACACCTAGGAGGCCAACCTCTCGACCCCCCCTCCGAGCCCCCCCCTCCTAAGGCCCAGACTGGGTGGAACCCAGCGACTCCTGTACTACAGGGACATCTGGGAGTCATACCGGCACTTCCCTCCCACGTATGGAGGACCGTTGCTTACCGACGCCAGTCCCAGATAGTGACTCTTTGGGAGATGATTCCTCCTCCTCCTCCTCAGAGTCATTGAAAGACTCCAGGCACTCCTCTGATGTTCAGGGGCGAGCTAAAGAGACCACCAAGTCTCCACCAAAAGATCCCTGCTTCATGGACATGATATGCCATATCCAGTCCCTTATGGGATAGGATACCAAGGAACTGGACCTGGAATGCCATCACCTGGCACTTTACTTGCACAAGACAGAAACCCTTCCTTTGGTGGTTCCCACCTTGATCGAGGCATATGACGATGTTACCAAGGTGACATGGAATCACCCTTCTTCCACCCCAGCCTTAGCTAAGAAAGCAGACCATCTCTACCACACGCCAGTGGGCAAGCCTTTCTATGGCGAACAGCCCATGGCTGACTCGGTAGTCATGAATGCTGCCCATGGCCATACTAAGAAGCCCAAACATTTAAGCACCCCCCCTGCAGACAAGGAATCCCACCAGCTGGACCAGTTGGGCAAGTGGGTATACTCTTCCACTACACTGGCCACTCAGGCCCAGAACTATTTAGCCCATATGGTGCAGTACTAGAATGCCATTTGGGATCAGGCGAGGGATTTGGAGGCAGCCCTTCCCAATGATTCCACCAAAACACAGTTAGCCCAGCTTCTTAAGTCTGAATCTGACATAGGCACTCATGTCCTCAGAGCAGCCTACGACACTGTTAATGCTGCCGGACATGGGGCAGCGGTAGGAGTCTGCATTCATCACCATTCCTGGCTCAGGGTGTCTGGGTTTATGCTGGATGTGCAGGCCAAGATCATGGATGCCCCTTTTAGGGGCTTGGTCTTGTATGGGGAGATGCCCAGGATATCATCTCCTGCCTCCAGGAATTGGGTAAGGCCCTGAATTTGGTATACTCCATGTACCGCTCCCAGTCACAGTCCTCCCAGCGCCAGCCCTTTCACTGGTCCTCCCACCAGCCTTCCAAGGGCCAGCAGTCAAAGGGACCCTTTAAATGCAAGGCAACCAGCCTGTCTTCTGGAGCAACTGCACCTAGGGCCTCCATAGCGCCCTCAGCCACTCTGCCCACCCTCGGCTTCACTGCCTGACTCCTTGCCCGACCCTCCCCAGCAGAGGCCTTGGGGGAAGTGGTCGGAGGTCGATTCTCCCTTTACTGAGACCAGTGGTGCACTGTAACCTCAGATCAATGGGTGCTTCAGATTATCGACAGGACACACCTCAACTTTCTGGAACCCCCGAAAGCCCTTCCTCACCCTCCCATGACCCAGCTCACATCTCCCTCATCCAGACCGAGATTCAGGTGCTCCTGCACGAGAGGACAATAGAACCCATCCCCCAGGTCAAAGGGAAAGGGATTCTACTCCCACTTCTTTCTAGTCCCCAAGAAAACAGGGGATCTTCGACCGATCCTGGATGTAAGCTGCCTGAACCTCTACATAGAGTACAAGTGCTTTAGGATGGTGACTTTTCAGGGACTGTTACCCACCCTTCACCAGAGGGACTGGCCTATTCCCTGGATATGCAGAATGCCTATCTCCATATCCTGGTTTTCCCAGTCCACCACTGCTTCCTCCATCTCTGCTTTCAGAGGGACCACTTTCAGTTCCAGGCCCTCCCTTTTGGCCTTACCTCAGCACCTCAGGTCTTTACCAAGTGCCTAGCAGTGGTGGCAACAGCTCTGTGGAGACAGGGATTTTTTGTGTTCCCTTAACTGGACGATTGGCTGCTGACGGCCCCCTCCAGGGATTGTTTGCTACAGACCCTGAAAGGCACCTTTTGGCTCTTCCAGCTCTTGGTGCTAACTATCTGCCTGCAAAGTCTTGTCTCACCCCGAGCCAATGCCTCCTATATATAGGAGCGGTCTTGGACTCATCCCAGTGCAAGGCTTTCCTGCCAGAGGACAGGGCAGAACACTTGAGAGTGCATGCCGTCTCGTCTCTTCCAGTCGCCAGGTGTCGTAGGAACGTGGGATTTCAGTTCACAAAAACGGGCAGACAATCCAAATCAGGTGCATAAAAAATGCCCAGAGGCATTTATCATTTTATTTGCATTTATAAAATCAAAAATAAATAAAAGAAACATTTACAGAAAGAAAAGAACAGTGTTAAGTCAGCAAACCTACGTAGCCCGGGTATAGCTTTCTTCAGCTATACCACTTCCTAAAGTCTCCTCTCTGGTCTTAACTTAGCTTTAAACTAAGTGCAGTGTGAAAACACACACCTTCTGGTTCGGGGCACGTTGCGGCTCCGAACCACTAGTGCTCATTTAAAATACTTCTTTATCCTCATCGGAGCATCTTTGTTCAGGCTACTAAGCCTTCGGTACCATGGGGGGGGTTGGAAATTTATAAGGCAGACTGTTGTCATCTTACTAGGATCAATCTCATGACATGGGGCACCCTGTCACACCAGGTTCTGGCCAGAGTGTTCCATCGTCTACTGGAGCACATGGCTGCGGCCATAGCTATGGTTCCTCTGGCTCACCTGCATATGAGAGTTCCCCAGTGGACCCTTTGGACCCAATGGCACCAGCGCACCGATGAATTGGAACAGCTGGTGCTAGTTTCTGACCCAGTGAGACAGACCTTGGAGTGGTGGCAGAACCTTGCCATCCTCCTGATAGGGGTTCCTTTCCTCTCAGTATCCCCTCAGCAGATTCTAAGCATGGATGCTTTGTTGCTGGGCTGGGGAACTCACCTAGGAGACCACCAGACCCAGTGAGATTGGTCCAAGTCAGAACAGCATCTCCACATCAACATGCTGGAGATGCTGGCAGTTCTTTATGCTCTGCAGGCCTTCCAGACCCAAATGCTTCCAGGTCCACTACAGTTGCGGATGGACAACTTGTCTGTAGTCTTTTACATCAACAAAGAGGGGGGTATTCACTTTTTAACCCTTTGTCAGGAAGCCATGAGAGTCTGGTACTGGACCATCGAGCATGACCTGGAGCTCTGAGCCTTCCATGTTCCAGGCATCCAAAATGCCCTGGCCTACAGTCTAAGCCAGTCTAGATTGAGGGCACACAAGTGGGAACTCCTGCCTTTGGTGGCTGAAGATCTCTTCGATAGGTGTGGACACCCAGAACTGGACCTTTTTGCATCCCCTCTCAGTGCAAAACTGCCACCTTTCTACTTGATCGATCCAGGGCCTGTAGTTTTCTGGTGCGATGCATTGTCCCACTCCTGGAAAGGGAGGTTCCTGTATGCCTTCCCTCCCTTCCCACTTCTGCAGAGGTTTCTCCTGAAACTCCAGTTGGAGGGGGCGAAGATGATTCTCATAGCCCCCTGCTGGCCATGTCAGATTTGGTTCCCTCTACTTCAGCAGCTGGCAGTAGAACCTCGATCAGGCCATGAGAGCCACCTGTGTCATGAAGTGGAAGCGCTTCCCTCTCTGGGCTACAGCTCACCACTTGGATCCCTTTACCTGCCCGGTGAACCTGATTTTGGAGTACCTCCCCTCCCTTTCAGACTCCGGTCTGGGGTACTCTTCATTAAAGGTGCATCTTTCTGCCATCTCTGCGTACCATGCACCTATAGAGGACAAGGTTGTTGCCCAATTGGACCTCTCCCGCATGTTTTTGCAGGGCATTCTTCATTTGAAACCTCCCATTCGGGACCCTGTCCCACCTTAGGATCTTCTTTTTATTTTGGAAAAGCTCACTCTGCCTCCCTTTGAGCCGGCAGTGAGTTGCGAGCTACACTTTCTGTCGTGGAAAGCGTTGTTTTTAGTTGCTATTACTTCTACTTGGAGGATTTCTGAGCTCCAGGCTCTGATGTGAAAAGAGCCTTTTTTTTTCACAAAGACAGGATGACTTTGCTTACCAATCCTAAGTTCTTGCCTAAGGTGGTGTCGGAGTTTACGTTGAACCAATCCATACACCTTCCAGTTTATTTCCCTGAGTATTCTATTCAGGGTGAGGCCTTGTTGTATACTCTTAATCTTCACAGGGTGCTACATTGTTACACAAACTGCACCCAACATGTTCACAAGACTGATCAGTTGTTTGTTTGGTTTACCCCTAAGAGGGAAGGGGCCCCCATTTCGAAACAGTGTCTAAATGGTTGCCAAATTGCATTGTGTACTGCTTCCGTAAGTATGACAAGCCCTTGCCTGGGGCGATTAAGGTCCACTCTACTAGAAGTATGGCAGCCTCTACCACCTGCTTCAGGAATGTGTCTGCTGCGGACATTTGTGCAGCTGCCACTTGGACTTCGGATTACACCTTTATCTGGTACTACAGTCTGGATATAGCCTCCAGACACGGGGCCAATTTAGGACTACCTGTCCTTCAGGGCCTTCTTTAATGAAAGGCCTTCTGCTGTTTGTTTTTGCCTCCTCCTAGCTGACTTAGGTCAGTTCCGGTACTGCTTGGGATCTCAGTCCTACCTGGTGCCTGCTGCAAGAACCCCCTCGAAGCAAGATAGTACAGTTAAGCAAGAACTTACTGTAACAGTAGATCCTTGGGAAGAGTTCTTGCAGCAGGTGCTGCTTTCCCTCCCTCCTTCCCCTTGATTGTTTCTTCTCCTTTGTAGCTTTGCTGCTTTTTCCCGGCCTTGAGGAGCTGCCTCGGTTTTCCATGGTTTCTTTCTGCGCCGGGGTCTGCGGTGGAAGAACTGAGGTAGGTCTGGGAATCTGATGTCGGTGAGGGTGGTTCCCGCTGTAGACTTCTAGCTAGAAGTTTTCTGTGTTGTCCTGGTGCCTGGCGGCTTCAGTTCTACTGGTGTTGTTAATGTTGTTTTTCAGGTAAGGACACCAGCACTGCACATTATACTCCAGGTACGGCTGCACCAATGATCTCTACAGAAGCAATATGATTTCCTCACACCTGTTAGTTATTCCCCTGGCAGTGCAGCCTAGCATTTTGTTGGCTTTCACTGCTGCCTTCCTCCAGTGTGAGGAGTGCTTCAAGTCATTAGTGATTGTCACCCCCAGGTCTTTTTCTTCCTTAGATTTGGTTACCAGGACCCATCCCTGACTGTACTCAGTCCTCGAGTTCATAGCGCCTATGTGCATGACCTTTCATGTCTTTGCATTGAGCCCAAGCTGCCATGTTCCCAACCACCTCTCAAGATTGGCCAGATCTTCCTTTAGGTCCTGTATCCCTTCTGCTGCAGCCACTCTTGCATAGAGCTTGATATCACCTGCAAACAGGTAAATCTTGCCTTTTTTGCCAGTTCCAGTGTCATTAATAAGTACAGTAAAGAACACCGTACCATGCACTGAGTCCTGTGAGCTTTCCTGAAACCTGAGAGCTCCCCCCACCAAAACCACCACCACCCTCTGGGTCCTGTTCTTCAGCCACTTTGTCACCCATCCAGTGAATTTCTCCCCTACCCCTAGATCCTCCAGTTCTCTGATCAATCTCCTTTGGGGCACAGAGTCAAAGACCTTACTGAAGTCCAAGTAAAGAATGTCAACCACTTGGCCCCATCCCCCTGTATTGTCTCCCAGTCAAAGAGATCTATCAGGTTTGTTTGGCAGGCTTTCCCATCCATAAATCCTTGCTGTTTCTCATCCTGTCTCTCATCTTGGAGACTGTTTTACTCAAGAAAACCTACCAGCCTTTCCTTAAGGACTGCTTCCATGAGTTAACCCATGATTGAGTCAGGCTGACTGGTCTGTAGTTGCCCGGATCATCTCTGGGACCACATTTATAGAGCAAAATTACATGCACTATTCCCCGTTTCAGGGGTACTACCCCAAATTTCAGCAAACTACTGAACAGATCCGGCAGGGGGCCAGCAAGTTCTGCTGCTAGTTCCCTCAGCACTCTGGGATGGATAGTGTCCGGGCATGGGGACTTTAAACCTTGAGAGTCGATAATCCTTTCTTCACCCTGTCCTCACTGCTCTTTTCTTCTGTACACCCCACTCCTCTCTTCCTCCTCCTTTTCGATACCATGTCATCCCTCTCCTTTGTAAAGACAGAGCAGAAGTATTTATGTAAATCTTACTTCGAGATACAGCTCTTGCAGCAGGTTACACCATTAGGACTGAAGCCGGCAGGCGTCAGAACCCCACGGAAATGTTCTAGCTAGCAGTCTTCAGCGGGGACCACCTCCGACGTCGGTCCCGCCCCCGACATCAGGCGTAGTACATAAGGAGGCAGTCCCCCCATAATCCTCAGTTCTTTTCCCGCCGTCGACATCGCCAGTATCGGCCTCTTTGTCTCTTTTTCTAGCGTGCGATGACCATTAGAACTACAACGATTTTTGTCTGCCTTTTGACTTTGGATCAACTGATGTCCTCTCCAACAACTTCTGTAGAGGGTCACCATACGACGTGTGCCTGCGGCAAACAGATCTCCTTAAGGAACCACATTCGGCCTGCATGCGCTGCCTAGGCCCGGAACACAATACCAAGACCTGCTCCTTCTGCCAGGGCTTCAACAGTCACACCAGGATCCGCCGCCAGAAAGCCCTTCAAGCGTTTCTCTTGGAGGAGAAACTGAAAATTATGGATAAAGAACCTTCCTCTCGGGGGGAGGTGTCGGGTAAAACCCACAAGCACTGGGACAAGCACCGGGAAAAGGAAAGATCCAGGTCTCCTGCGAGGGTCTCGGACTCCCGAAGCTCCGGCTCGAAATCGAACCGCTCTCCCTCCAGGGCTCGGTCGCAACCTCCCCCGGTTCAGGTCAGATCTTCCAGCGGCTCCTCTTCAGCTTCTGAAGACTTCCAGGCCGTCGGCCTCTTCCACTCCATCTAAGGCCTCGTTGAAGTCTGGGGAGCGCCATAAATCTTCTTCCCATCGGTGGGACACCGACGACAGGTCAGTTTCCCAGCCTCCGCATGGTTCGGATCCGGTTCCCTGTAAGACCAAAGACCTGACGTCCCTCAAATGGATGTTGGACCCGACATCGGCCCACCTAACTTTGGCCAAACTCCACCGGCGCTCTCAGGAGCCGGCGACACCTAAACAACCATCGCCGGTCAGGCGTTCGCCTCTGAGGACGTCGGCCAGGGGACTGACGTTGGCTACTCCCGAGAAGAGGACCGAACCACTGTCGCTGACGGACGCCGGTCAGAAGGATTCATCTGAGGAGGACGCCACACAGCCCAAGGACCAGGTGGGTGACACCGGAGATGCCGGGCTCCCACGGGAACCTTCCCCGGAGCGGGAGACCCCCCGGGGACCCGACGCCCGACCCCGGCGACAGGCCACGGCGCCAGACCCATCGTCAGGTATGAATCTGGCAGAGGTAAAGAACTTACCTTCTGGTGGGACACCGTCAAAAGATGTGGTCACCACACGTCCTCCTCCGACTCCTTCACTACGCCCCCTCCTCCACCTAAGGGGCCCGTAGGACGATCACCAACCCCAAGGAGCAGACACCACCTCCTCAGGGCAGATCTTCAGAAAGGAGAAGACCTCCCTCTAGATCCCTCTCAGGGTCACCCAGTCCCAAGAGACCCAGACGACGCCGGTACACTCCGTCTGGGGAGGATTCCAGATCTGGCACTTCGGGGTGCTCCAGATCACCTTCTCCTATCAGCATTCCCTCTCCGGACCCACAAGACCTACCCAGGTCTCCTCCGGATGATCCCTCTTTCGCAGAGGTCATGAGGCTCATCCAGGAGAACATGGGGTGGGATGCGGAAGAGCTCAACCCCGAGAGACAACGCCTTGCTCGCTACCTTCAGCAGAAAAACCCGAAGCCTGTGGCAGTGCCGCCCTTGGTGGATACCTTTGCGGACGTCACCAAGGCCTCCTGGAAATGTCCGCACTCCACCCCTGCAGTGCCGAAGAAGGCTGACTGCCTATACAAGGCCCCTAGGGAGGACCAGTGTCTGGCAAACCATCTTCTGGCTGACTCCCTGGTCATCACTGCTTCGCATGACTGGTCTCGAAGACCTCAGCACTTGAGCACACAGCCACCGGACCAGGAGTCCAAGCAACTGGATGTCCTGGGTAGGCGCACGTACGCGGCCGTGACTTGCGCCATCAGGTCACTGAATTACCTCACCCACATGGTTCAATTCCAGAATGCACTGTGGGAGCAGGGACAGGACCTGTTCGAGAAGATGCCCGATGGCGACCACAAGGAGGAGCTCTTGAACCTCCTCCGCACAGGTTCGGATGTGGGGACCCAAGTGCTCAGAGCCACATATGATTCTGCAGACTCTTCAGCCAGAGCTGCAGCCTCAGGCATGTGTCTCCAGAGACACTCTTGGCTCCGTGTCTCCAGCTTTACCCCGGACATCCAGAAGAACATCTTAGATGTCCCTTATAATGGCAAGGTCCTATTTGGTGAAGCCTCCGAGAGAGTAATCACCAAACTTCAGGACGCAGGGAAGGCAGTCCGATCTGTACAAGCTATGTACAGGTCTCGGTCTAGTTCCTTTCGTAGGAACCAGAGCCGTTTCCGTGGCCGGCTACAAAGGCAACAGCAACGTTCCGTCCGACAGCAGAGGGGCACTTTTACCCGCAAGGCCCAGGCCAAGTCATCCCCCAGGCAGAGGCCAACGATTTGCAAAGTCGGCCCAGCCTGTCGGATCTAACACTGCCACAGCATGACTCCTTCCCAGCCCCCGGCCCTCCTCAGGATCAATGGGAAAAGAATGTCAGGGGTCGTATCGCATGCCACTGGCCAGGGTGTCAATCGATCACCACCGACAGGTGGGTTTTGCAGCTGGTCAAAAAAGGCCATTATATAGAATTTGTAGGCAGTCCACCTACAAGACCTCCCCTGCTCTCCCGATATTTGGGTCAGCATGCCCTGCTCATACAGCAGGAAGTGCTCGCGCTTCTGGAAAAGGAAGCCTTAGAGCATGTCCCAGAGAACCAGAGAGGACTAGGGTACTATTCTCAGTTCTTCCTGGTTCCAAAGAAAACAGGGGACCTCCGTCCAATACTGGACCTCAGCGACCTCAACCTTTTGGTCGTTTACAAATGCTTCCGCATGATGACCCTTCCGGGTCTAATTTCCATGCTAAAGAAGGACGCATTTCTTGCATACCTGGACATGCAGGACGCCTACCTGCATATTCCGATTGCTCAAGCGTACCGGAGGTTCCTGCGCTTCGAGTTTCAGAGCCGCCATTATCAGTTCCAAGCTCTTCCCTTCGGGCTGTCATTGGCACCTCGTGTATTCATGAAGTGCATGGCGGTCTTAGCAGCGTCTCTGAGGAGACAAGGCCACTATGTGTTCCCATACCTGGACGACTGGCTTCTCATGGCGCCCTCCAGGGAGGCACTGATGACGGCTATTCACTGCACCCAGTCCCTTTTCCCATCACTGGGTATTCTCATCAACTACGAGAAGTCACTCCTGGTCCTGTCCCAGAAACTGCAGTTTATAGGTGCAGTTCTGGACACCGTCAGAGGAAAAGCTTTTCTTCCCTCGGACAGAGCGGAACACATCAGATCCCTCATCAGGGACTTGTCAATGAAGAAGACTGTCCCAGCCAGACTGGTCCTTCGCCTGCTTGGACACATGGCTGCGGCCATTGCGACAGTCCCGCTGGCACATCTCCACATTCGGGTAACCCAGTGGATGCTTCAGGTGCAATGGGACCAAAGGCAAGACCATCTGCAGCATCCAGTCCGAATCACGAAAGTCGTCATTCGGGATTGGCAATGGTGGCTAAATCCAGGGAACCTCTCTGCGGGGGTTCCCTTCACAGCGCCGTCTCCGACTGTGACCTTCTTCACAGATGCCTCAGGGCTTGGGTGGGGGGCATACCTGGATGGTGTTTGGTCTCAGGGCCTGTGGACAGCCCAGGAGTCTCATCTCCACATCAACATATTGGAAGTGAGGGCAGTCCTTTATGCTCTGCAAGCCTTCCAGTCTGAGATTCCATTGGGTACACTCCTGTTACAAACAGACTATACCGCGGTGATGTATTACCTCAACAAACATGGAGGCACTCACTCCTACCCACTTTGCAGGGAGGCCATGAGAGTGTGGGAGTGGGTATTGCAACATGGCGCAAACCTAATTGCAGTACATGTCCCGGGAGTGGACAACACTATCGCAGACAGTCTGAGCCACTCTCAGGCCAGGGTCCACGAGTGGGAACTTCTACAGGAGGTGGCAGAGGATCTGTTTCACAGATGGGGCACTCCAGAGTTAGACCTTTTCGTGTCCCCATCCAACGAAAAACTGCCCAATTTTTGCTCGCTAGATCCAGGGCCTGGTGTTTTCTGGCGAGACGCGTTGTCCCTCTCCTGGGCGAGCAGATTCCTCTATGCCTTCCCTCCTTTCCCGTTGATCCAGAGAGTTCTCTTAAAACTTCGCAAGGAGCAAGCAACACTTATTCTGATCGCATCCTTCTGGCCCAGACAGATTTGGTTCCCTCTTTTGCACCAGCTATCCCAGGAACCTCCAATTCCTTTGCCAGTCAGCTCCCGCCTATTGTCTCAGGAGGCAGGTTCATTGGTCCACCCAGACTTGCGCTCATTGAACCTGCACGCTTGGCTCCTAGAGATATAGCCATGATGTGATACGGGGTCTCGCAAGAAGTGGCAGACGTACTCTCTGCCACCAGAAAACCGGCAACGTACGCCATGAAATGGCGTAGATTCTTTTTGTGGGCTCAAGCGCGCAGCTTCCCGCCATTAGACTGTCCAGAAAAGCTGGTTCTGGACTACCTGCTTTCCCTCTTCCACTCCGGACTGGCTTACTCCTCGATTAAAGTGCACCTTTGTGCAATTTCTGCTTACCATACCCCCGTAGGCCATCGGATGGTGGCCCAGCTGGACACTACTCGTGCCTTCTTAAGGGGCGTCCTTCACCTTAGGCCGCCCGTCAAAGATCCAATCCCTCCTTGGGACTTACCTTTTGTCCTGTAGCAGCTTACGCTGCCACCTTTTGAACCAGCTGCAGATTGCGAGCTACGTTTTCTCTCTTGGAAAACGTTAATTTTAGTTGCTGTTACTTCGGCTAGAAGGATCTCGGAATTGCATGCTCTTATGTGCAAAGAGCCTTATTTGGTTTTCCACCAGGACAGGGTATCCCTAAGGACAAACCCAAAGTTTTTGCCTAAGGTGGTTTCAGCTCTCACCCTTAATCAGGATATCGATCTACTAGTGTATTTCCCAAGGTACTCTAATCGAGGAGAAGCCCTTCTGCACACCCTTGATGTGCATCGGTGCCTCAGATACTACCTGACCAGAACCAAACAGCTCAGGAAGTCGGACCAACTTTTCGTCTCCTTTGCTCACAGAATGACAGGAGCTCCTGTCTCCAAACAGTCACTCTCTAGGTGGCTCATCCAGTGCATCACTTTCTGTTATGACAAGCGCAATAAACCCTTACCGGTCGCGGTCAAGGGTCATTCCACAAGAGGGGTGGCTACTTAATTTGCGGCGTTAAAGAACGTCTCCACCTCAGCTATTTGCGCTGCAGCTACTTGGAGCTCTGTGCATACCTTTATCAGGCATTACAGCCTGGACATCGCATCAAGGCGAAGAGAGGGGTTCGGTCTAGCCGTCCTTCAGGGACTTCTGTCCTAGGCTCGAGTTATATCAAGGTCTCTACCTTTCCTCCTCCCAGTGGTGTATGATTGCCACTATTGCTTAGAAATCAGTCCTAATGGTGTAACCTGCTACAAGAGCTGTATCTCGAAGTAAGATCGTACAGTTACGTAAGAACTTACCGTAACAGTAGATCTTCGAGAACAGCTCTTGCAGCAGGTACCTTCCCGCCCACCATCCCCTTTCTTGGAGGTAGGTTGTAGTCAAGCACCCATCTTATGGGATGGGACATTCCTATTCATTAGTCTTAGCCAGCTGGTGGCGGATCCTCGGTCTCCTCTTCTGATGTCATCCAGCGGCCGGGAGTCTCCGACGGGAGAACTGAGGATTATGGGGGGACCGTCTCCTTATGTACTACGCCTGACGTCGGGGGCGGGACCGACGTCGGAGGCAGTCCCCGCTGAAGACTGCTAGCTAGAACATTTCCGTGGGGTCCTGGCGCCTGCCGGCTTCAGTCCTAATGGTGTAACCTATTGCAAGAGCTGTTCTCGAAGATCTACTGTTACGGTAAGTTCTTATGTAACTGTACTTTCCTCTGTCTTCTACCCACCCTCCCCTCTCTTTAGCTGTCCAGTACTTTCTTGTCTTTTTTTCTCTCCAATGTAATGAAAAAAAAGCCTTTTTCACCTTTCTTAATCCCTTTTTCTAACTGCAATTCCTTCCTGGCCTGGGCCAGTCAGACTGCTTTCCGTGTCTCTGTGGCACTCATATGGTACTCCTCCGTGTCTCCTCATCTTCTGAATCCTACAGAACTTCCTGTAAGTGATCCTTTTATCCCTGACTGCCTGGACTACTTCTTTTCTAAACCAGTTGGGTGTTTTGGCCCTAGAATTTTCCCTTTCAGCAGGACACACTCATTTGTGGCTGCCGCTATCCCTTCTTTGATGATGGACCACTTCTGGTCTACCCCTATCTCTTTATTGAGGCTAGCCAAGTGCCTCCTTAGCAGATCTAAGATATGTGGCGAAATGTCCTTTTTCCACTCATCATTGCATCCTACTTCAAAATCTAGATTGGGATTCCCTTGCAACCCGCAGGAAAAAACGTGTAGGATATAAAGCTTATATGGAGTATGGGGGGAAAGATAAGCAAGGAGGAAACTCCCATGATGTCTATTTCTTATAAGTACAATCTGAGGGAATTGAAGCACAGATGTTTAAAAGTTCCTCTAGAAATAAATATTTACAGCAGAATGCAAATACGTTTTTATTTACCAAAAATATGGAATGAGATAGATTCAGAAATTAGGTCTATTGATAGAGTAGGTCAATTTAAGCACTCTCTAGACCTATTCTGGAGAGACAGATGCACTTGTTATGGCGATATTATGTGATTTTTGATATGACTGTTTGATTAGTCTGTAGACTGTTTTTTATTTTTTTTCCTCCTCTCCTCTCCTTCTAATTCCAATGTCTCCTCTCCCAGATCTGATATTTGTGTAAACTGCTTTATACTATAGTTCATATACATTGTCTTGTCTATTTCATGGTAAATCCAATTTTCAGGATAGAATTTTTTACCGAGATTTATGGTATATTGTGTGTTTATGTCTTTTGTACGCATTGCTTGGAAACACCAAGTGAATGCTGTTTTTAAGATTGTTCCTGTAATATTTTATTACGTGTTGATTTGTGTTTTTGAAATTGTGACCTGAAACAGGACAACTTTGATAAACAGGGCCTCTGGTCCAGAAAGTTATCTACCTGTCAAAAAATAAAAGTTTTTATCTATCTATCTATCTATCTATCTATCTATCTAGCTATCTATCTATCTATCAGTCAGATCCCCCATCTTCCTGAAGTCCACCCTTTTGAAGTCTAGGGCCTTGATCTTGGTCTTAGCCTTCTCCCTACCCATGTCTAATCTTAACCACACCATACCGAGATCACTCCCTCCCAAGGGCTCATCAACCTGAATGTCCTGAACATGGTCCCCATTTGTCAGTACCAGATCAAAGATTGCTCCCTCCCTGGTGGGTTCCGTGATACCCTGGGTCAGTATTCTGCTCTGCACTACATCCAGGATTAAATGTCTCCTGGCACAGGTTGTGGCAGGATTCTTCCAATCCATCTTAGGCAGATTGAAGCACCCACAATCATTACCTCACCCTTGCACAGCGCACACCACTGCATGAGGTATTGCTGGGAGGGGGTAGGGGGTTTAGGGGCATGATGCCCTCTGCTTGCCCCAGGCAGGGAACTGGAGGGTATGGTGCATACCACCTGTCCCAAGCCAGGCGTTATGCACCATGTGCCCCCAAGTCCTCTGTCCCCCAGGCAGGAGACTGGCAGGGGCATAGTGCAAACCTCTGGTCCTCATCCACCAGTGGCATGCACCACGTCTCCCAGGCCTCTTCCCCCTCGGCATTACCTCAGGCTAGTGTTAGCCCCCTCAGAACATCTCCCCAACACATTATTGCACAGTGACATTCTAAAGTGTGTCCTCCCAATCCTCTACAACCCGGCCTAGGGCATACCCTTTTTCTGCAGCCTGGTCGGTTTTTGCAGCCTCATCAGCCCCTGTTTGTCCCTTGCTGTCTGTATCTGCACATTCCTTCTCCAACACCATGACTGCCCCCCAACGAAACACACACGCTTCACTCCACTTGCATGACATAATGCTGGAGGGCATGGGGCTGGGGGACATGATGCCCCACAGCCCTTCCCACCCCCACCCTTGGCAGAGGACTGATGGGGAACATGGGGCAAACCACCTGTACCGGTCAGGTGGTATGCACCATGTTCCCCAGTCTCTGCACCCCCGTGGTAGGAGACTGGTATGGGCATAATGCAAACCAGTGGTCCCCATCCACCAACAATATGCACCATGTCCCCCAGTCCCTTGTCTCCATCCTGTCATTACCCCAGGCTGGTGGAACACTCCCCCATCCCTAGAGAACAAGTAAGTTAAATAAAATTTCAATAACATACATTTAAATAAAACATGACACCCCCCTACTATCATGAGGCAGCACTTTAATTTGATGCCACTTGTTCTGGCAGAAATAAGGGACAGGATAAATGAACAGCTATGAATTTATTTATGGTACAGTATGTTTTAAGTTTATTGAATCACATGGTGTAATACTAGGGCTGATTTTCGATATTTGTATTTGTGTGTCTGATATCTGTATAGGTACAGTATTTGTATTGTCTGACATTAGTACAGTATCTGTAAAATATTTAATTTTACTTTTCAGACTTGTTTGTGTAAAAAAGTGCAGTATTTATGTGAGTTTTTGTTGTTTCCCATATACTATAGTGTTTGTTTTGCACAGCCCTATGCTGTACTTTGTGCCTTATCGTTATGTTGTTGGAAAAAAAAAAGTTGTTAAAAGAATTTGACTGCTGTCTGTTAATTTGTCAATATACAGTGGTTCAGAACATAACGTGGGTTGTTATATGAGTGCCATCATTACCATGCCATAAAAATTGGGGAGGTAAAATAAATCAGTGCTAAATAATAGAACTGAGTTCTGTGGTACAGAGCTATGGTATTAAATATGTGGTGGGGAGTGTGGGATGGGATGGGATAAGGGAGAAATGTAAAGCAGCTGATTATCTGTTTTCTGTTTGGCATGCTTGGTGGATGTGTCTGGTATGGTTACAAGAGTGACATTACGTGAAATACAAACGTTCGTGCTATCAGATACAACTTTGTGTTGGGTATTGCTTGTAAATGTGTATTACATGTTGTCAGTGACTCAGCAAGCATACCAAACAGAACAAGTGCAGACAAGGAATTACTGGAGTTTCCAAAGGTGTCCCTTAAATTCTCTTGGACCCGCGCTTTCTTTTTTGAGGCTCCCATCCTCTGGAGCTCCCTTCCTCCCTTGCCATATGTGAGAGATCCCCACATTGAAGTCGTTTAAGCAGGAACTTCTGTTTAAGCAGGCATTCTCCCTGAGTTAGTCATTTTAACGTAATGATTAAGGATGCATTATTTATTATTTGCTATGTATTTTTAGTATGTTTTATGTACAGTGCTATGAGTCAAAATGAGAAGGTGCGATTTATTATTATTTATTATTAGGATTCACTACTGTGGCACCAGCGACCCGGGTTCGGGAACAGACTTGGGTGTCGGAGGGCCAACCGCGGAGAGAAGTTCGAGCGTCCGCCGACTGCTCGCCTTCTCTCGAAGGGAGGGTGGGGTGAGAGACCGGTGCCTATTGACCCCTGGCGGAGGCCAGGAGACAGCAGTGCATCCAGCTCTGCATTCCAGGTGAGTGTGACAGGCGCCGGAGTACACCTTGCATCCTGCATGTCACGATCCTGGGGGAAGGAAAACAGAGGAAAAATGGCGCTCAGGCTGGTTGGGTGACGGCCTCCTGGACCCTGGTCTCTGGGGACTCCCGTTCCACAGAAGACTGCCTCAGCAGCACCCAGGACCACCGGATTGCTGGTGAAACACTTTGCCTCGCAGGAGTGGGATGTACCCGATGAAGGGAAACATCGGGGTACCCTGGGGTGGCTGCAGTGTGGGGCGGTGGGTGGATGGGAGGATCCCCGGGGTTCGAGAAATAGGTCTGTGTGGGCCCGAATGAGACTGCAAGGGGGCCGGGGTCACAAAAAAAATATCTAATATTTTTATTTATATAGCACAATTCCAGTATCAAAGCACTGTACATAACATACCTATTATAAAACAATTCAATAAAATCTTACAAAATTCAGCTTCAATTAAAATTTCTCACAATCCATAAAACATCAGATGCTGAAAGCCTGTTTAAATCGATGTGTTTTTAAGCTGGTTTTGAAGCCCTCCACGGTCCTGCACTCTCAAATCTGACGAGATAGAGAGTTCCACAGGGATGGTGCCACAAACATAAAAGCCCGGGCCCCTGATGTTTTCAACCGCACCCTGGGAAGCTCTAACAACCCCTCGTCAGTTGAGCGGAGAGGACAGCCAGGGCTGTAGGGAACCAGGAGCTCTTGCAGATAACTCGGTCCCCTTCCATGCAGGGCTTTATAGGTCAGAAGACCGACCTTGAACATGATCTGCCACTGTATAGGCAGCCGGCGCAGATTGCGCAGCATGGGAGTAATATGACTGGAGCGCAAAGTCCCAGTCAGTCATGCTGCAGCGTTCTGCACCAGCTGCAAGCAGCGGATATCAACCCCCGGAAGCCCCAGGTAAAGGGAGTTACAGTAGTCAAGGCGAGAGGTCCCAAAGGCATGTATCAACATGGGCAAATCATCGGATGGAACAAGGTGCTTAATTCTGGTGATGGTAAAAGGAAGACTTGATGACTGCCGACACCTGCGCATGCAGTGTCAGCCCATCGTCAAAAACCACCCCCAGATTACGCACCCATTCAGAGGTAGGCAGTTGTACACCATCAAGCTGAAGCTGAGAGGGTAAACCCACCACTGGCCTCTCTATCCGGCACCCCGGATCCATCACCAACACCTCAGTCTTCCTGGAATTCAATTTCAACCAGCTAGACTTCATCAAGTCATGGATCTCCACCAGAGAGCTGTTAAACTTCGAGACTGCACTATCCTGGTAGGGTGCAAAAACAGATAGAGCTGTGTATCTTCAGCATAGCACTGAAACCTCAGCCCATATCATCTTACAATGTCTCTGAGGGCCAGCAAATACACTGTGAACAACATGGGAGACAGCACTGAACCCTGAGGAACCCTGTACTGCAGAGAGAATGGCACAGAAGAAAAAATCCCAGATAACACCCTCTGAGACCTGCCAGCTAGGAAAGAATGAAACCATCTGAGAACTGGACCAGCCAGGCCACAGATAACCCTCAGGCGCTCAAGCAGAACCCCATGGTCCACAGTGTCAAATGCTGAAGAGAGATCTAGAAGCACCAAGATGGAACGGCGCTTCTGGTCCCTCACCATCAGGAGATCATTGAGCACCCAAACCAGAGCAGTCTCGGTACTATGTCTCTTCTGGAAGCCTGACTGGAGAGGATTGAACACATCGTGGACGGTAAGGTGCTTCTCCAGTTACAGCACAACCACTCTCTCAATCGCCTTCCCAACAAAGGGAGGGTTAGAGATTGGTCTGTAGTTTGCACAGCTGTTTGGGTCCAAAGAAGCTTTTTTAAGAAGCGGTGTCACCACTGCCTCTTTCAGGGAGCTAGGGAACTCTCCCGAATCTAAGGAGCACCAAACAATCTTAGCAAGGATCGGGCCGATGGACTCCATACACCCCAATAAAAGGCGTGTAGGGCCTGGATCCAAACTACAGCATGTTGGCCACAAATTCTGGACAATCTGCATGATGTCCTCTATCTCCAGCCGGTCAAAAGTTATCCAGGAAGACCGAGAAGAAGTGACCATACACCAACCACCACCAACCCCCATAGAGGGCGCTGAACAAATTTTGGCCCTGATGTCAGCCACCTTATCCGCAAAAAATCAAGTGAACTCCTCACATTTAACTTGTGAAAATGTTCCTCGAACCTGTAGACAGGTTGGGTTGCACAACCTGTCTACGGTTCGAAAGAGCTGAGCCAGTCGGTTTAGAGCAGCAGCAATCTCACTGGACAGGAACTCTGCCTTCTTACATGTGATCGCTAATTGATAACTTTGATAATGATCTATCAATCTAAGGTGGTTGGCTTAAAGGGTCGATTTCCGTCAACGATGCTCTTGCCTTTGTCCTACACATCTCAACTCCCTCAAGGTCCCATCAAACCAAGGGACTGAGGGCGGAGAGAGAGAGAGAGAGAGGGAGGACGAACACGGACTGGGGTGATAGAATCTAGAGCCTCAGTAATAGTCTTATTATAGGCCAGAACTGGACTCTCTGGGTCCTCGCCTGCCCTTGAAACTCCCGATAGATCTAACACCACCAGAAGACCTTCTGGAGTTACACCCCTCAGTGGGCGGCATCTGACCATCTCCACAGGGGTAGGCCTATTGGGGGGGCTGGAGATTGAATCTTACTGTGTAATGATCGGACCATATGACTGGTTCCACCACCAAGTTGAAGGACTCGATCCCCAGGAGGAAGACCAGATCAAGTGAGTGACCTTGATTATAAGTAGCAGAGGCAACTACCTGTGTGAACCTCAACGAACACATAAGTTGGAGGAAATAAAATCTGAATGAATGAATGAAAAGATCGAAAGTCACCCAGTGGCAGATGGAAGAGCATTTGTTGCTCCATTGGACGTCCCGTTCATGGCCTGATAGTGCACCAGAGTGTGCTATAACATATAGTATTGTTTATTGTGGCAATAGCCACCACTGTATGTACATGTTAAATAATAGCAGCACCAGGACAGACTATTGAGGCACCCCACGGGGGGCTATCTATCAACCAGTCCCCAATCCATCTAGTTAGCCCCTCCCCCAGTCCAGGAACAGCTGCTTTTTTTCACTAGGCTCCTGTATGTCACGGAATCATAGGCCTTACTGAAATCCAGATACAGGATGTCAGCTGTTTGCATTTAAATTTATTCAATTTGCTGTGCATTTCAGTAGGACTGTTAAAATTACTCACTTTGGTTCTTCTCTCACTATTGTATATGTTCTGAGGAATTACAGGAGGTGTGGCACAGGGACTTGAGACAGAGAAGCAGCAGGTAACACATGTGTAGCCCTCATTTTGTAGCTTTTGCTTCTGGTAGAGAAGCTCAGATACCGAAAGCTGTGATATGTGCTTTATTTATTGAAAAGTTTCACCAGGAAAGGCGCACTGAACAACAAGTTGCTCATCTCATGGTGCGTCCTGGGGGAAGGGTACAGGAGAAATTTACAAACGTCAAGTATACATACGTAAAACTTTCATACATACAACCAACTAACATTATTACAATTTAAACAGTGCATCTACTCAGTAAACATCATAGCAGGTTACAAAGTCCTGAACATAAGGTAACGTTCAAATAAGCAGGTAATGAAAGTATCATCATTGACAACACAAGGGAACAGAT
Organism: Neoceratodus forsteri; assembly: GCA_016271365.2. Lineage (NCBI taxonomy): Eukaryota > Metazoa > Chordata > Ceratodontiformes > Ceratodontidae > Neoceratodus > Neoceratodus forsteri. The sequence goes on along the minus strand of CM057449.1, from coordinate 909,434,816 downwards.
AAGTGCATCCCATTAGGGTGTCAGCATTAGCCGATGGGGCTAAACTACAGCTGAGTAGTTAGCAGGTGGAAATGGAACAGAGCAGGCAAAGGGCAGGGAGATTAGCTGCAGGTACAATTTACAGAGTGAAAGTTGTTTAGGGCTAGAGAGATGGAGTGGGGGGAGGATGAGAGGCAAATCTGAGGGGAAAGGGCATTGCATAGCTTAGGGAGACAATCTAAGAAGGCCGACTGGCCTACAGTAGTCGACTGATGAGGAACTACCAGTAAACGAGAATCATAAGATCTACGGGAATGATCTGGTGGAGGTAGGATGGATAATGAGAAAGCGAGATATGGGGGGAGCATCCCAAACCAAGATTTAGACACAAACTTGGTGCAGTGGAGAAGGCGTCAATTTTCTAAAGATAAAAAGGACAGAGAGTGGTAGAGGTTACATTGGTGGATGAGAGGGGAGGAGCCCAGAGCAAAACGACAGAAGGAGTTAAAAAAGGGTGTCCAGTCTGGCTAAGGTAGACTTGGGAGCAGCACTGTAGACTACATTGCAGTAGTCAAAAATAGGTAGAATCATCTTCTGGATTAATTCACTCCTTGCCAATAGCGGGAGGCAGCTTTGGTTCCCGTATAAGGCACCAAGCTTGGGGCGCAGCTTCAACAGGATGGAGTACTCATGTCCAGAGAAGTTGAGGTGTTGGTCGAGCCAAATCTCCAAGTACCTAAAGGGTGAGGTGGCATCCAGGATGGTCCCGTCAAGGGTATGGAAGGAGGGGAGCCTAGAGAGTCTCTGCCTAGTGCCAAAGGTCATAGAGACAGTCTTCTTGGCATTGAGGGAGAGTTGATGAGAGTTGAACCAGAGCTGGACTTTATTGAAGTCCAGTTGAAGTCTGGTTTCTACATCAGTAGGAGACTGACCTGATGTGAAGATGACCGTATCATCGGCGTACATATGGTTAGAGGTGGATGAGCAGGCTGATGGTAGGTCAATAAGGAATATAGAAAATAAGATAGGGCCCAGAATGGACCCTTAGGGAATGCCAGTGTTGATGGGGAGGGAAAGAAGAGTCTGCAGTTCTGACCGACTGGGTCCAACCTACGAGGTAAGTCTTGAACCAGTTAGTGGCAGATTCGGTGAGGCCAGCCAAGGAGAGGGTATTTAAAAGGAGGGTATGGGAGACTGTGTCGAAGGCATTTGCAAGGTCGACAAAGATGGCAGATGTGATCTGGCCTCTGTCCATCCCTGTGAGGATGGAGTCTGTGAGCCTAATCAGGGAGGTGGTGTTGGAATGATTCTTCCTGAAGCCAGACTGGAACAGAGTGAAAAAATTAGAGTCCTAGAGACAGGCAGAGAGCTGAGATAGAACCAGATGCTCTTGTAGTTTAGCGAGGATAGGTAGGAGAGAAATGGGACAATAATTTGCAGGAGTGGAGGGATCGCCACCTTTTGGCAGGGGGAGAACAGTGGCATGCTTCCATACTGATGGGATGGTAGCTGTAGCGAAGGAGAGGTTTAGGAGTACTGATAGTGGAGCTGAGATAGCTGGAGCTAATAAGTACAGTAACTTAGGGTCCAAACCATCAGGCGAGCTGCCTTTGGAGGGATTGAGAGCATAGAGTGCAGCCAAAGTGTCTGAGGGTGAGATTTCAGAGAAGGAGAAGGACTATGGCGATAACGGGTTGTCTGCGAGAGGAGGGTGGGTCAGCAGGTAGGGGAGATGAGAAGGAGGAATGGAGAGATGAAGCACAGGAGGCGAAATATGAATTAAATTTGGTAGCAACATTAAGGTTATCAGCAACTTGAATGTTGTTTATCTTGAGGAGAGGGGTGGGAAGGGAGATGGGGGGAGAAAAAGGAGTGGATTACTTCCCAGAATTTAGATGGGCTGTTGATGTTGGTTTGGAATATAAAGCAAAAGTATTCAGATTTCAAAAGACGAGTGGCTATAGTGCACTTATTACGCAGTGAACGGTAGATATCATAGTCACGAAGGAGACTAGTGGCTTTGTGCATTTTCCAGGCATGATCCCGGGCACTGTGACATGCCATGAGTTCAGGGGTGATCCAAGGGAGGTGATTGCCCCTGACCCTGGAACTCCGCAGTGGTGCATGTTTGTTCCAGCACTCTAAAAATGTGTCTTGAAAGTAACTGTAGGCATCATCAATTGAGTTTGCTGTTCCCAGTTTGTTTGGGCCAGGTCATGCAGGAGGGGAGCGAGGTTCATTGATTTATATGAGCTGTATTGTACATTTTTTTGGGGGGGGTCTTAGTCCTATGAATTTTGCATATAATAATGGTCATGTGGTGATCACATAGGGCATCAGGAAGTAGTCCAGATTTAATAATCCTGTGGGGGTGAGAGGTGAGGGCCCAATCAATTAGGGAGCGATTACCGGTCTTTAGGGACAGAATCCTAAAAGAAGACAATTGAATGAACATATCGAACTGAAACAAGTTTTTACGTGAGCTTGAGAATGGGAATGAACTCCATCATGCTCACTGAATCTAGCAACATAAAATCTGCTCTCCCAAAGTCCAGAGTCTCCTGCTCCACCATGGAACACTGGTTTGTTCTAGCTAGCCAAAAATACAAAAAGGGGAGGATGACCCTGAACCCATCTGGTGTCTGTCTCACGCCTAGCTCCCTGGCATGTATCCAGTGGTATGGATGGAGATGAAATGCTACAGTTCCAGAAACCATGACAGCAATGCAAGCACACCCTGGTTTGCTTACTTTAGGCTCAAGACTTCCTCACACAAAGTGCAACAATACATGAATCATCATGTCTTTGTTTGCTCCTACTCTGCTTGGCCATTCCTCACCACCAGAGTCCCCCCATCCCCAGCCCTATCACCTGCCATCTCTGGGACTTTCTCTTAACTGTCAGTCAGTGCACCACAGTTTGCCTCCTGTTGTGGATCCCTTAAGGGTTCCCCAAGCTCTGAAGTCCTGGATGCAACTGGGAAGCCCAGTAGGCAGTGCAGAGCCTGTGGGAGGATGCCACTTCATTATGCATTCAGCCAGCAGCATGTTTCCAGTCCCCCTCACCCCCACAGGTGCCTCATGGGCAAAGACTGCCATAGATGTGAGCTCACAAGCATGATAATGTTGCAATCAGGAGGTGCCTGCTCTCCCACTTGTGGCTTCAGCGTGAACTGCCACCTGTGGTCTCTTAGGCGGTGGTGGCACAGTGAAGCACACAGACCTCCCCCCTCTGGAGTAGGAGAGCATCCATAATGCATACTGAGTCCTCCTTACCCCTGCTGGCCCCTGACATCCCAACCTCACTTCTAAACCCAAATTGCAGACGTTGCAAGGGGTAGTGCTACTGCTGTGCTAACAGGCCAGCTTATGAGTCAACATTCTTGCCGGCACTTCCTTTATATTCTCTCATACCACTTGCCTTGTTTCTCAGGCAGCAATAGAAACAGGAAAGGATGTAAAGTGTGCAACAGTGGACTAAATAGGTGCATGTTGGAAAGGGGGCTCACCCCTGCTATAAATGCCAAAACTCCAAAGGCACCATGCATCCACTCATACCAATTACCCCCTGACAAAGCCTGTGGTGGTGAAGCGCTGGAGCGTTGTTCTCACTTGGTGACTGGGTCCAATTGGGCCATTTGTATTTGGTAGCCCTTGGCAAATAAAAATGGTCTCTGACTGGTAATCAGTGTGAGTGGCTGCATGGTGTCTTTGGAGCTTTAGCAGTAGAAAGAGGCTGGACCCTCCTCTCCTAGAGGGTGGGGTGTATTATTAAAATAACCCTTTTGCAAAGTGCCATTCTGATTGGTGGAAAACAGAGTAATAAAACACGTTTCACTATTTTCCCAAGTTTTCAGTCAAGAAAATAACAGATCTTCTTTGAGGATATCTGTTTCATCAGGCCACATCTTTGGAACATATCGCCATCAGGCAGCAAGACCACTCAGAAACTTTTGCAAGCAGTGCCACCAGGGGCTGCCCACGATGGTATAACATGTCAGTGCACTGTCGTCGAAGCACAGGTCAGGAAGCATAGGAAAAACCAGGAGCAGTTGTAAAATTTGCAGCAAGAGTTTTATTATGAATAATACTAAAATAAAAAAATAAAATTGTTCAGAATAACTGTTTACAAAGGTGGAATAAACAGAGAAGATCTGTCTGAGTTTTTCTTGAATCTCTGCGTGCCTTGCAAGAAATTGCAGCTTTTTATTTATAAGTCCTTGCAACCCCCCTTCTTAACAAGCATCCTGTTTTTTCTAAAATGTTCTTGTGTATTTCAGGCAGGTGCAGGCAGGAACACAGTGTCCCAGAACTGAGGCCCCTGTGCAACAGCTTCTGCAAAAGGCGTAAACATTGCATTTCTGGTTAACCCCTTGAGTCTCCAATAGCTTTTTGCAATCATCTCAAACTTTAATTATATACATTTCAACAGTAACACTATATCATTTCTAAATAAAGTGATCCCAATATCAGTTACATTTCCACATAATGATGTGTGTTTATTTTTGTACCAGCAGATATGCAAAGGGGAAAAGACAGACACTGCAAGGGAAAACTGGGAGACAGTGAGAGGCAAAGAACTGCAAGACTGTCGGGGTGATCATGTCCTAGGTCTCACGGGAAAATTTGATTGTGCAACCAGACAGACAAGAGACAGGAAAGGAAAGAACAGAACAGATTCCTGCATTCAAACTCTCCATAACAACTGGGACAGGGTCCTATTCCACCGTGTCACATGCACGTATAAGAGTAGGCGGACCTTCCTCTTCTCAGTTCTTTTCCTACCATTGCACCTGCTCGTCAGATGCCATAGGGAAATGCGGTCAGTTACCATGCTGCTGTCTTTTCTTTTTAGCTGCAGTAATCACTTTTTAAGTGATTAGTCAATGACCTGTATGTTGGCAAAAGAGCCATCAAAGTTATTTCATTATTATGAGTGCGGTGATAAAATATATGTCGGCGACTCCCACGCCATCTGTGTTTATTGCTTAAAGTGGACAGTAAATCATTTATAATTGGCAGCTGTTAATAAAGTTCTTATTCTAAGAAATTATATGCGCCCCCCTAAATTATCTATGTTTAACTGTACCTGAATAAAAAGTGATGAAAAAAACTGTATTTTGCATTGTTTTGTTTTTATGGGCAACATTTTGTTACAGTTCTCTCCATAGAACCAGTAATGTGGAGTTTTTACCATGTCACAGTTTGTGTATAGAAGTCTATGCATGGTTCTGATAGGACAATAACTCATGTTTAGCATTATGTACACAAACTGTGACATAGTAAACACTCCAAATTACGGGTTCCTTGAAGAGAACTGTAACAGAATGCTGCCCATAAAAACAAAAGAATGAAAAAGATAGTTTTTCTTATCACTTTACAAACAGCTGCCATTTAGCACAAATTTTCTGTCCCCTTTAAGCCCTGCCATGACGTCACTGCCTGCCAAGATTTGAAAGTGCTTTAACTCTGTGATAAAGCAACACCGCAAAAGCGCCTTAGAAAAGATTTTACTAAAGAAGCAACTTGCCAGTACGGAGAAGCAGCTTACAGAACAGGCTGCTTCAAAGCAGCTTCAGGAGCTATCAGCATCTCCAGCCTCCTTGACCACTTTAGAGTCGTCCAAATCAAAAGATAAGTCCAGCCACAAGCACAAGTGTTGGGGGTTTTAACCTCCTTATGGGATAGCATGGTGGGTAAGTGGCTTGTCCCCAGGTAAGGCTGAATACTGCTATTTTTGTTTGTTCTCCTGTCTTTAGCTTACCTTTTTACCTTAGGTGGCCTGCCACCATGCTTTATTTGGGGTGTATTCCCCTTTGTTTGAACTGTTGACTTTTATCTTCAGATGTTAGTTATATATTTGTAAGTTGAATGGAGCTTATTTTTCAGCTCAAGTTTTTCTTATCTGTTTTGTACTGTACACAGTACAAGCTGATACCAGGAAGGCATGGTTTTACATCTCCTTCCCGGCAATCCTGGAGGTGGAGATAATCGGAGACTCTTGTTAGAGACTAGACTTTTTGAATCTAACCCATGCAACTCGTGGGCTCTTATACACAACAATGGATATGTGTATTGCAATACTGCAAACCGTTCAGTTTTCCCTCATCTAAGTTGTATCTATATTGCACCAATCTACCTTTTACCAGCATTTATTAAGAGGGGTGGCGCCCTCATTGAATAATTTTCTTTTCTATTTGAATGCTTGGTATTCAAGCATAGCTTGTATGTATAATTATTGTATAACAATAAACATAAAGTTTAAACAAAAAAAAAAAGCATCAGGGAAAAGGACAGATTCTCTCCGCTCTGCTCCAGGTCTTCTCACAGGCCTGATACAGGTATGGTTTCTGTGCTGCTGTCGACTGCTACAGCAACGACACTTTTAGCCCCCGCACATTGACCTCCCACAATGGTTGGGGTTAGGTGTAGATGCCACTGGCTTGGTGACCCCCAGTGTTCCATTGATGGTTTCACCTCCACTGTCAACCCCCCTCATCGCACCCCTTACTCAGCTGGGTGCTGACACTCAAGCAGCTCTCATCACATTCTCCGAGATGATCCTCCGACTACTGCCTGGCCTGCCCTGCACTGTTTCACAGTCAATGGGGATACCAACACCTCTCCTCTCGATGATGCAAGTCCTTCTGTGTCACAGCAACCTCTTTCACAGCAGCCGCTGTCATCACCGGACTGCTCCCTCCTGCCCGTCACCACATGTGACGATGCCTATTAATATAATCCAGGTCTTATCGTGCAGGAAGAGGAGGACCTTGAGGAGTCAGCTGAGCTACCCTGTGAAGAGGGTGCCAGCTCTACCATCTCGATTTGTAGTGAGAACTTTCATTCACACACTCCCAGGTCACCTACAGAAGACCCTTCTTTTCTTTCCATGATGCAGAAACTTCAGGCTGCTATGGAGTTTGCCCTGGGGGATCAGGATACCAGCAAAAAAGAATTTACTAGATTTTTTGGAGCTCCCTGAATCTCCCAGTATAGTTGTGCCTTCTCTTTTACCAGCTTTAGAGGATGCCTCTTATGCTGCATGGCACAGGCCCAATAATATCCCTGTAGTCCCTAGAAAGGCAGATAAATTGTGTCTTGCCCCATCAGCCAAACTATTTCATGCCACACTGCTTGAGGTGGACTCAGTAGTTATTACTGCAGCCCATGATAGGCCTAGGGCACCCAAACACCTTGGCTCCCTCCCTTCCTGACAGAGAGTCTCGGAAGCTGTATGTCCTAGGGAAACATACGTAAGCCTCAGCATCTTTGGGCCCTTGCACTACAAACTACCAGGCCCATATGATGAAATATCAAAACCCCCTCTGGCCTAAGGTCAAGACTACTGCCCAGGCCTTGCCTGACAGTGCAGAGAAGCAAGAATTACTTAAACTTCTTACTCCATGTGCTGATGTAGGCAAACATCTCCTTCGAGCAGCTTATCATATCTCAGATGCCTCTGCCATAGCAGCTGCTCCAGTGATCTGCCTTAGAAGATACTCATGGCTCAGAGTGACAGGTTTTGCCTCTGATGTCCAGCAGGCTGTACTAAATGCTCCTTTTAAGGCCCCCCAAAGTGTTTGGACCTGATGTGCAGGATGCTTGTAGGGATCTACACGCTTGAAATAGAACCTTCAAATTTATTCACTCCCTCTACTACACCCTGCCTAGGGGTAGGTTTCCGGGTCCCTGCCATCCTGTGGGGGGGTCAGAAGTCAGCATCCCCCTTGAAGGCAGCAAGGTAAAGGAAAGGGATCAACATTACCAACTCCATTCCACTCTCCAGGTGCTCACTTCAAATCCCCTAGAGGCAGTGGAGCAGGTGGGACAGCCCTCACTGCTACAGCCTGACCCTACAAACCAAAAGAATTTGGGCACTCACAACTGATACAGAAAATCAACATATAAACTCTGTAAGTCAATACTTATCCATGCATCCTTTATTTATTGTCAACATACATAAAAGACCAGATGCCCTGAGTCGCCTGACATGTTTCGGATCCACTGATCCTTTCTCAAAGGCGAACTACATAGATCGAGCCCCCTCTTAAATAGGTCCAAGGTTTATGACATCATACTGGCATCACAAAGTACCATATTCAAAAGGGCTCAAACGCAAACATTTATTTACAAGTAACAAAGTGAAAAGTGCACTAGCAAATGCAGTGTGACACTATCTAACAGTAATATTGAAAACATTTAAAATACAGTATAACCAACTGCACGTATATATCTGTAGTAATAATCTAAAATTGAAACTTAGCACATGGTTATAAGTGGCCATCAGATAGTTATAACCAATGACAAAAATTCAAGTTATAATTAATTTTGATCCCCCCAAATGGTCATTAATTTAAAGAAGTAAAGAAAAGCGCCAACATTAAAGGATGCTTAGTCCACAGTCACTATCAAGAAAAGTCACTTACAGCTTGGTTAGACCGTAACTGTAGTGGGTGTTATCCATGTAGAAACATAGCATTTGATGGCAATTTGCCAGCCCGGTGGCATTGGCACTGGAGGGTGAGGTGCTGGTTGCTACACCTCGCGCTATGCTGGCGACCTGGGTTGAGGGGAGGGAGGGTTGTCGTCCCACTCATAGACTGCCCTCTGGTGTTGGCCAGAGGGCAGTATTGGTAGATCCTGTCAAATGAACTTGATAGAATTTTTTAACTGGGTCACAGGGGTGGTAGATCAGGGAGGCTCGGTGCATGTAGCCTACCTTGATTTCGGGATCTACCTCCCATCCAGTACTCCGCTGTACCATTTGTCCTGCCTAAGTGCACGATCTTACACTTTGCTGTATTGAATGACAATTGCCGCTCTTTAGACCACTCCTCCAATCTCCCCAGATCTCTACACATCCTTTCCACCCCTTCCTGCATGTCTTCTCTATTGCAGACCTTCTCGTCATCTGCAAATAGATTCATCCTCTCTTTCAGACCCTCCGCTATATCCCCTATAAAGACATTAAACAGTAGTGAGCCCAACACCGACCCTTGGGGTATGCCACTGATGACCTCGGACTCCTCCAAGGGTGTTCTGTTGACCAATACCCTCTGTGTTCTCCCCTCCAACCAGTTCTGCACTCATCTTATTACCACCTCCCCTACCCCCAGGCAGCCCAGTTTGTGCAATAGTCAGCTGTGTGGCACCGAGTCAAATGCTTTTCTGAAATCAAGGTAGGCCATGTCCACCAAGCCTCCCTTATCTACCACCCCTGTGACCAGGTTAAAGAATTCTGTCAAATTTGTTTGACAGGATCTACCCTTGGTGAACACATGTTGCCTTGGGTCCCGAAGCCCTTTTGCATCCAAGTATTTGTTTATTCTGTTCCTAAGCAGTTTTTCCATGAGCTTGCCAACCACCAATGTCAAGCTCACTGGCATGTAGTTGCTCACCTCCCCCCCCCTTGTGCAGTGGTACTACATCCGCACATTTCCAGTCATCCAGTACCACCCCTGATTTCAAGGAGGTGTTGAACAGGGACTTACCTCCAGAGAACACATATTGAGGTCCTTTAGTCTCTCCTCATGTCTTCTGATGCATCCCCTGCACCATTTTAGTTGTCCTTCTCTGAACTGTCCTTTTTGAGCTACAGCCTCCAGAACTGGACGCAGTACTCCAGATGAGGTCTAACCATTGATCTGTACAGTGGCATCACTACCTCTTTTTTTTCTGCTGGTGATACCTCTCCTTATGTACCCCAGCATCCCATTGGCTCTCACCACAGCCTTTTCACATTGCCTGGTCCCCTTTAGGTCATCAGATATGATCACCCCCAGGTCCCATTCCTGTTTAGTGGCCATCAGATCCACCCCTTCCCCCATCATGTACTCCTCCTCTGGATTTCTGTACCCTGAATGCATGATTTTGCATTTCTTAATATTGAATCCTAGCTGCCATACTCTTGACCACTCTTCGTAAGTGCTGTATCTATTGTAAACATGTAGCACAATTTAATTCTTTTACAAATCAACACAGTGATAAAAGTTTTGAAATCAGACAATCAATCAATCACCTGTGACGTTTCAGGGGTAATCTGTCTGGCAGAATGCACTTGTGGTGCATTTTATGTAGGGAAGACAACTAGAAGTTTTAAGATTCTTGTGGGAGAACACTGTAGAGCAATAGAGAGGATGTCACACATGCAACAGCAGCCCATATAAAGCGGGCTAACAATAAATCTAAAGCTAAATTAATGTTTAAAGCGATTGATAAAGTTTTCCCAAAGCCCCGTGGAGGAGACTTTGACAATTTGGTCTTAAAAAGGGAAGGTTTCTGGATCATTAATTTAGAAGCTACATAATGCCAGGTCTAAGTACAGGATTTGAATTGAAACCTTATTAAGCAATAAGGCATGACCTAGGGTTATGTTAATGGTCTGTTAATCACCTTCTAGGGGTGTACTGTGGCATGAGGTGTAGCCGAGTGCCACATGCCCCTAGAGGGTGATTAATTGACTATTAACATAATCCCTGGGAGTGCATTATTGCTATTATAATAACAAATGTTTTTAAACAGTGTTAAACCTTGTTCAGCATATGGCTAAGCTCTACATGTATGTTAATAAAAGATTAACATAAGGCTGTTAGAATGTTTGCAGCCCATCAGAAAGCTTCATTTCTCAGACCCTTTATATAATTTGAAATAAAGATAGTTACTGTATATGTGATTTTCTATAATTTACAGGTTCAACACAGTTAATAGGATGCTTTAAATGACAGTGGAAGGGCGTTTTCATTGATGTGATTATCAGCTCTGTTATTCCGGAAGACGATGGACTTCTTTAAATTAATGACATTTTGGGGGTCAAAATTAATTATAACTTTTGAATTTTTGCTATTAAATATAACTGTTTGACCCCCCATTATAACCATGCACTAAGTTTCAATTTTAGATTATTACTATAAGTATATAAGTGCAGTTGATTATATTGTAAATGTTTTTAATATTAATGCTAGATAATGTCACATTGTATTTACTAGTGCACTTTTCACTTTGTAAGTTGTTGTAAATAAATGCTTGTGTTTAGTCCTTTTAAATATGATATTTTATGATGCCAGTGTGACGTCATAAACCTTGGACCTATTTAAGGGGGGTCTCAGTCTATGCAGTTCACCTTTGAAAAAGGATCAGTGGATCTGAAATGTGTCTGGCGATTCTGGGTGTCTGGTCTTTTATGTATTTTGACACTAAACAAAGGATGCATGGATAGGTATTAACTTACAGAGTGTGTGTGTAAATTTTTCTATATCGGAGACAAGTGCCCAATTCTTTTGGTTTGTGGTGAAATGGTTTATATTGAGAGCATCACCTTCCTGTGCAGGGTTTTTTTTTTTTTTTATGTTGTACAGCCTGACCCCCAAGTCCTTTCCCCAGCCACTTTTACATCCAAGAGAGGCTGTAGGGGGTCGCGTTTCCCTCCATTTACCCCACTGGAGGATGATCACCTCAGATGCTTGGGTTCTAGAAATTTTAGACAAAGGCCATGCTCTGGAACTCTTAGACTATCCTCCAGACTATCCACCTCTTCATACAAATTACTCAGTAGAGCATCTTGTTCTGTTACCGGAGGAAGTTCACTCCCTCCTCCAAAAGCAGGGAGGCAGTATAGTGCAGTGGTTTAAGGCTCTGAGCTGCAAATCTGGAGACCTGGGTTTAAATCCCACAGCCCCCACTTGCATACTGTGTGACCCTGAGCAAGTCACTTAACTTCCCTGTGCTCACAGGTTGCACCTGTTAACAAGCTTTCAGCTTAGTGTGTCATTCCTAGTTAAACAATTGAAAAAAGAAAAAAAAAGTGAACCATCCAACTGGTTCCTCAAGAACAACGGAATACCGGCTTTTATTCGAGGTACTTCTCAGTCACCAATTTGATGGGCGATCTGCATCCCATACATCTCATGGGTCTCAGTTTAACCCCTCCATATAGTACAAAAAGTTCAGCATGGTCGCCCTCCAGGGGCTCCTTCCTTTTACTACAGAAAGAAGACTGGCAGTGTTTCCTAGATATGAAGCATGCCTACTTCCACATCAAAATCTGGAAAACTCACTCAGAATATCTGATATTCCTCCTTGAAGGGAACCATTATCAGTTCAGATTATTGCGCTTTGGCTTTTTTCGGCACCGTGTGTTTTTACCAAATGTTTTGCTGTAGTGGCAGCTGCTCTTCACAAGGAAGGCCTCTATGTGTTTCCTTGCCTAGACGACTGGCTTCTCAATGCTAGCTCCAGGGATTGGCTCCTGCACACTGTAGCTCAGACCCAGAAAATGTTCAACATTTACCGACTGACAGAACAAGGGGAAGAGGAGGGACCAAAGTTAGGCGACAGAAGCACCACTGGAAGGGAGGTGGACACCAGTCCATGTAAGGATGAAAGAGTCTTAAAGCAACTCGCTAACCTGAAATTGGACAAGGCAATGGAGCAAGATGGGATGCATCCCAGAGTATTAAGAGAACTCAGGGAGGTGTTGGCAGCACCACTGACAGCCCAATTTAACAGTTCACTCGAAACAGGTGTGATACCAAAGGACTGGAGGAGGGTAAATATGTAGTCCATCTCCACAAAAGTGGGAGCAGGGAGGAGGCTTGCAATTACAGGCCAGTCAGCCTGACCTAAGTGGTTGGGGAAACTAATAGAATCACTACTAAAAGAAAGGTTTGTGATATATCTGGAATCCAGTGAAGCACAGGATCCAAGGCAGCATGGATTAACAGCAGGAAGATCTTGTCAAATAAATCAGATAGATTTCTTTGACTGAGTGACTAGGAAGGTGGATCAGGGAGGGGCAGTGCATGTGGTCTACCTGGATTTCAGCAAGGCCTTCAACAGTATCCCACATAGGAGGCTAGTAAACAAGCTGGGCAGCCTGGGAGTGGGTCCCAGCATGGTAAACTGGGTCAAAAATTGGCTGAGCAGTACGATACAAAGGGTGGTGCTGAACCGAGTTCAGTCCTGGGGGGGGGGGGGTGACCATTGGGGTCCCACAGGGATTAGTGCTTGGACCAGTCCTCTTTAATGTCTTCATAGGTGACATTGCAGAGGGGCTAGAAGGGAAGGTGTGTCTCTTTGCAGATGACATGAAGATCTGCAACAGGTTTGACACTCCAGGTGGGGTAGAGAAAATGAGAAGGGACCTAAGCAAGCTTGAGAAGTGGTCAAAGATATGGCAGCTAAGATTCAATAAACACTAAAAGTCCAGCACTACTTACCACAGACCAAGGCCACACATAGTGTAATTCCAAAGTACTGTTTTATTGAGGCAAAAAATAGAAGTGCTGCCCCCCTAACATGCACAAGCCAGGGAGAGAAGGCTGAACCCCACTAACTTCAGGTTTGACATTCCGGGAGAGGTAGAGAAAATGATAAGGGACCTAAGCAAGCTTGAGAAGTGGTCAATGGTATGGCAGCTAAGATTCAATGCAAAGAAGTGCAAAATCTTGCACTTGGGGCACAGAAATGCAGGGGAGGAGTACATGCGGGGAGGGAGTTACTGACGGCCACCAAACAGAAATGGACCCGGGAGTAATCATATCTGATGAGCTAAAGGTTACCAAATAATGTGAGAAGGCTGTGAGGAGAGCCAGTGGAATGCTGGTGTGCATAGGGAGAGGTGTCTCCAGCAGAAGGAAGGAGATGGTGATGCCACTGTATAGAACATTGGTGAAACCTCATGTAGAGTACCGTGTCCAGTTCTGGAGGTCACATCTGCAGAAGGACATAGACAGAGTAGAAGCGGTTCAGAGAAGGGTGACAACAATGGTGCAGGGGCTGCACCAAAAGTCGTATGATGGAAGACTGGAGACTGGGGGATTCATACTAAGATTCATATTAAGATCTAGGAGCTTAAGAGAGGCTTTTGGCCCATATATGCTCCTGGGTTACGCATAGTATGTTAGATCCTTTCCGTAAAGCAAATGATGATCTAGTTTACTTTTGAATCGATTCTTATCTTTGCATAAGACTACTTCCTCGGGAAGATTATTTCAGGGGTTAACCACCCTTTGTGTATAAAAAACTCTCCATGTTTCAGTATTAAATTTTGCACTTTTTAGTTGTAATTTATATCCTCTTGTGCCCATATTATGAGATTTAAGGCTTAGGTTTAGTTCTGAAAGTAATGCTAGATCTTTCACTAGGTTGTAACATAAGAACAAATCTCCCCTGATCCTTCTAGCGTGAAGGGACATAAGATTCAATTTAAGTAGCCTGTCTTCATAGGGTAGGTTTTTGCAGTCATAGAGCATTTTTGTTGTTTGTCTCTGGACTTTTTCTAATATATCCCTGTTGGTTCCCTTAATTAGTCCCCACAAACAGCTCCCATAATCTAAAAGTTGTCTTATATAAGTTCTATATAGGGGCATAATTACATCTGCCTCCCTACTTGAAAAATTTCTTTTGATAGTCTAGAGGACCCATTTAGCCCTAGCTGCTTGTGTCTGGCAATGTTTTTCATAAGTCAGTTTGTTGGATATTATTGTCCCCAGATCGTTCACCTCATTGCTCTTTTTTAGTGGGACAGTATTCATATAGTAGGTTGCTTTCCTGTTATGTTTTCCCATGTGCATCACACTGCTCTTGTCAGAGTTAAAAGGCATACCCGCATCATCTGCTCACTGAACCATACTATTTAGTGCTGATTGGAGTTTGCATTATTATTATTAGAAACCACACACGCAAGTTTTGTGTCATCAGTGTATTTGCTGACCCAGACTTCACTATTATGTCCCAGTTTAGGTATGAAAAGTTGGAATAAAAGTGGGCCCAGTACAGAGCTCTGTGGTACTCCACTAGTTACCTGGACTGTAGATGATAGATATCCATTAATAATGACCTGTTGAGTTCTGTCTTTTAGCCAGTTGAGTGCCCACCCTATTATCTGCTGATCAATGTTGAGGTCTATCAGTGTTTTAATGATTTCCTTATGTGGAACCTTATCAAATGCGTTTGATAAGTCCAAATAGATGCAATCGACTGGGTATCACTGATCCAAAGCGTACAAGATTTTCTTATAAAAACTTAACTGATTCATAACACAAGATCTACCAGGCCTGAACCCATGCTGGGTATGATCAAGAAGGCCTCTGTTGCTTATATTCTTATACATAATATCTTTAATAATAGATTCAAGAATCTTGCCTATTACCGATGTTAAACTGATTGGTCTGTAATTACTGCAGTCAGTTTTGGAACCCTTTTTATGGATCGGAATTACTATTGCAGTAAGCCAGTCAGGTGGCATGATTTGGTCCTGTAGGGATTTCTTATATAACATGACTAGGGGTGTAGCAGTACTTGGAGACATTAATTTTAACATCTTGGCAGAGATATTATCGGATCCTGCTGTTGAGTTTTTTAGTGCTTTGATCTTTTCAATAATCAACGCTGTGGTTATTTCGCCCTGTACAGTAGTTCTGTCAGGTATTGTACCTATATAATCTGAATTTGTCGCATATAACGTACTAAAATAATTATCAATATGTATTCCCTGGAAGGGGGGTATGATAGAGACTTTCAAATACCTCAAGGGTGTAAATAAGGTACAAGAGGGGTAGCATCTTTAAAAAAAAAAAAAAAAAGATGTTCAAGAACAAGGGGCCATGATATGAAGATAGGGAGGGGGTAGACTCGGGGGTAATGTGAGAAAGTATTTTTTCACAGAAAGGGTGGAGGATCCATGGGACAGCTTGCTGGCAGAGGTTGTAGGGGCAAAAATGGTAGGGGAATTCAAAAACGCATGGGACAGACATAAAGGAACTGCAGCGATAGGAAAGAGAGGGTAAACTGCAGATCATTTAGGATCTGAAGTATATGAAACAGGTAGGGAAGATGGGTAGACTAGGTGGGCCAAGCGGTCCTTATCTGCCATCAAATTATATGTTTTTAATACCCTGAATATTACAGTCAATGTACCAGAATCAGTACTGACACTTTGTCAATGCCTCCAGTACATTAGGTCAGTGTTAGATACCTCTCTCGGAATGGCCTTTCTGTCAGAGGATTAGGCCAACCGCCTCATTGCTCAAGCCCACTCAATTTACTCCAGTTATGTCACCGCCAGGTCATTCCTACGCCTTATTGCTTACATGGCAACATCCATTGTCACAGTCGCCTTAGCCAGTCTGCACTTGCGCGTCCTCCAGTGGACCCTCAGGGTGTAATAGCGCTAACTGGTAGACGACTTGGACCAAACAGTCCTCATCACCACACCTCTTGAAAAAACATTGTTATGGTGGATGGATCGTGGCAGCCTTCTCAAAGGCACGCTGTTCCTCCCTCCTCCCCCCCTTCCCCTCTACATATCCTAACTATGGATGCTTTAGGCATGGGCTGGGGTGCACACCTGGGCCCTTATCAAACACAGGGCACCTGGACTCCATTGGAACGCACCTTGAACATCAGTGTGCTGGAACTCTGTGCTGCCCTAAGTGCCCCTTGTACATTCCTCTCATATCTGTCTCCAGGTCCTCTGTTAATACAGACAGACAACACCACTGTGATCCATTGCATCAACAAACAAGGGGGACTCATTCCTACCCACTGTGCAGAGAGGCCATGAGACTGTGGTATTGGGCCCTGGAATGAGGCTTCACCTTCTCCACCATTCGTGTTAGAGGCATCTGAAATGTCTTAGCAGACAAGCTCTGCAGATCCCTGTCAGTGATGCATGAGTGGGAACTCCTGACGTCTGTGGTAGAAGATCTTTTCACAAAGTGAGTCTGACCAGACCTGGACCTCTGTATCTCCACACAATGCAAAACTGCCAAGTTTCTGCTCACTCAAGTCAAGGCCTGGAGTTTATTGGCAAGATGTATTGTCCCTTTGCTGGACAGGGAGGTCTCTGTACGATGTCCCTCCCTTTCCTCTCATCCAGAAAGTGCTCCTCAAACTGAAACAGGAGAGTGCAGCACTAATACTCATAGCCCTCTTCTGGCCTGGACATATTTGGTTCCCACTACTGCAACAACTAGTAGTGGAACCCCCAGTCCCATTACCACTCCAACACGATCTTCTGACCCAGAACAAGGGTACTCTGATTCATTCTGACCTCAGGTCCCTTCACCTTCACCCCTGGCTCCTGAAAACGTAGCCATCGTTTGCTTTGGAGTCTCCCGACAAGTGGCGGATGTTCTGGAGACTGCTAGGGAACCCTCCACCAGACACACCTATGCCCTCATATGGAAGCAGTTTACCTTATGGGCCACTTCTCACCATCTGAATCTTTTTACATGACCAGTTAATCAGATTTTGGAATACCAGCTCACAGTATCGGATGCAGGCCTCCAATCCTCTACCCTTAAGGTGCATATATTGGCTATATCAACCTTTTATGCACTTGTTAATGGATGTCTGGTGGCTCAAATGGAGGGGGCATTCTACACTTAAAGCCCCCTACACAAAATGCAGTGCTCCCATGGGACCTTAATTTTGTTTTGGAAAAGCTTATGTTGGCTCCTTTTCAACGAGCAATGAGCTGTAGCCTGCGCTTTCTCTCTTGAAAAGCATTATTTTTTGTTGCCATTATATAGAAACATAGAATTTGACGGCAGATAAGGACCGCTTGGCCCACCCAGTCTGCCCATTTTCCTACCTAATGGATAAGCTGCAGATCCTAGTTAACCAGCAGCCTACTTCTTCCTATCCCCACCCCCTAGAATTGCCTTATGACTGTCCTATGCGTGTTTGAATTCCACCACTGTTTTTGACTCCACAACCTCCTCCGGAAGGCCGTTCCATGCATCCACAACCCTCTCTGTGAAAAAATACTTCCTTAAATTACCTTTGAGCCGCCCCCCATCTTCAAATTGTGCCCCCTTGTTCTTGCACTTGTCTTTTTGAAAGATGCTACCCTCTTGGACTTTGTTGATTCCCTTGAGGTACTTGAAAGTTTCTATCATGTCCCCCCTCTCCCTCCTTTCCTCGAGGCTATACATAGTAAGCTCCTTAAGTCTCTCTTCATATGTCTTCGGTGCAGACCCTGCACCATTTTAGTGCCCTCCTCTGGACAACTTCCATCCTGTCTATGTCTTTGCGGAGATGGGTCTCAGAACTGCGCAGTACTCAGAATGGGGTCTCACCAGCTGTCTGTACAGAGGATAATAACTTCCTGTTTTCTACTGGTGATGCCTGTCCCTATGCATCCCAGTATTCCCCAACCCTCATTGCTGCCCTCTCACATTGCTTGCCCACCTTTAGGTCATCTGATATGACTACCCCCAGGTCCCTTTCCATTTTTGTTGTTGTTAGTATCTCACCCCCATTGTGTACTCTTCCCCTATGTTTTTGTTTCCCAGGTGCATTACCTTGCACTTCTTAGCATTGAATCTAAGCTGCCATATATTTGATGATTCCTCTAACCTTGCCAAGTCCCTTCTCATCCTTTCCACCCCACCTTGTGCATCAACTCTGTTTCAGTTCTTTGTGTCATCTGCAAAGAGACATATTTTTCCTTCCAGTCCCTCTGCAATGTCACTTATAAAGACATTGAAGAGGACCGGATCTAATACTGAACCCTCGGCACCCCACTAGTAACCCCTTTCTTCAGAGTGGACTCCGTTTACTATTACTCTCTGTGTCCTATTCTCCAGCCAATTCTTTACCCAGGCTGTCATCTTGGGACCCACTCCCAGGCTGGCTAACTTGTATATTAATCTTTTGTGTGGACTGTGTCAAATGCCTTGCTAAAGTCTAGGTAGGCCATGTCACAGCCCCTCCCTGATCTACTACTTTGGTCACCCAGTCAAAGAAATCTATCAGATTCGTCTGGCATGACCTTCCCACTGTGAAACCATCCATGCTGCCTTGGGTCCTGTGCCCCTCTGGCTTCTAGATACTCGACAGTTCTTTCCTTCAGAAGTGATTCCATCATCTTCCCTATCACTGAGGTTAAACTAACAGGTCTGTAGTGTCCTGCTTCTGCCTTGCTCCCACTTTTGTGAAGGGGAATCACATCTGCCCTCCTCCAGTCCTCGGGTACCACCCCATCCTTCCATGATTTGTTAAAGAGGGAAGTCAGTGGTGTCACTAGTTCTACCCTTAGTTCTTTTAGAATTCTGGGATGAATCCCATCAGGTCCCATTGCTTTGTCCACCTTCAGTTTTAAGAGTTCTTTCAGAACCCTTTCTTCTGTAAATGGGCTGGTATCAACTTCTGTATCTAGAGTGTTTCTGCTGTTTGTTTTAGGTACCTCCCCCTCTTCCTTTGTAAATACTGAGCAAAAATATTTGTTTAGTATCTTTGCCTTTTCACAGTCACCCTCTGCCCACCCTCACTCCCCTTTATTAAGCCTCACTATCCCTTCCTTGGTCTTCCTTCACTCCCTGATGTACCTATAAAAGGTTTTATCCCCCTTCTTAACTGAGTTGGCTATCTTTTCCTCATTTTTGGGTCTTTGCTGTTCTGACTGCCTTCCCAGCTTCCTTCTTTAACTGATACAGTTCTCTGCCCTGCTCCTTCTGTGATTCCTTGTACTTCCTGAATGCTTTCTTTTCTCTTGAACCTTCACTGCCACTTCCTTTGAGACATAGTGGTTTCTTACATCATTTTGTTTTGTTTGTTGCTTCACACAAAGGCTTGTTACCTCTGTGATGGCAGTTTTTATTATTCCCCATTGTTCTTCCACCCTCCTTCCTGCCCATTTGCTAGTGCATTCCTTAGGCACTCACCCATTTTAGCAAAGTCAGACGTCCTAAAGTCCCGTACTTTTGCCTTTGTATGGCTTGACTCTATTGCTGTGTTTGTTGTGAACCATACTGTTCGATGGTCGCTAGTTCCCAGATGGCTACCCACTTCTACATCTGTGATCCTCTCTCCATCTCCATTTGAGAGAACCAGGTCTAAGATTGCTCCCTCTCGAGTGGGCTCCAATACTAGTTGTCTAAGGCATGCCCCCTGTAGGGCATCTAGAATAACCCCACACTTCAAAGTGGCTGCTGCGACTGCACTCCAGTTAACATCTGGCATATTCAGATCACCCATCAGCAATATCTCCCCTTTTTCTGCCATTCTAAGTATACTTTCTATCATTTCCAAATACGGCTTTCTTAGTTAGATTTCATTTATTTTAAAGGCACGTCCGGGATTTGAACCCAGGATCTCTCACACCCGAAGCGAGAATCATACCCCTAGACCAACGAGCCACTTAAAGGTTGGTTATAGTTTTTTTTGGTTAACCAGGAGACACACACTAAGCGGAAAGCTTGTTTACAGGTGCAACCTGGGAGCACAAGAAAGTTAAGTGACTTGCTCAGGGTCACACAGTATGCAAGTGGGGGCTGTGGGACTCAAATCCAGGTCTCTAGGTTTGCAGCTCAGAGCCTTAAACCACTGCACTATTCTGCTCGAAGATTTCAGAGCTGCAGACTTTAATGTGTAAGCCTCCTTACTTGATTTTTCACAAAGACTGGGTGTCTGTGCACACTAATCCTATGTTTCTTCCTAAGCTGGTGTATGAGTTTACTTTGAATCAAACCTTCTAGTTTACTATCCAGAGCATGCCTGTCCAGGGGAAGCGTTACTCCACACTTTAGATGTACAGTACATAGATTCCTGAGCTACTACCTCAATCGCACCAAGGCTTTCAGAAAGACCTCTCGGGTTTTCATTTCCTTTGCCCCTGGGAAAGAGGGAGCCCCTGTGTCTAAACAATGCTTGTCCATATGGCTAGCAAATTATATCACTTTTTTTATTACTGGAAGCACAGCAAGGAGCTTCCTGGTCCAGTTTGTGGCCACTCTGCTAATAGGATGGCTACTCTACTGCTTGTTTCCGTTATGTGTCTGTTGCTAACATTTGTGCAGATGCCACCTGGAGTACTGTCCACAGCTTCACCAAACATCACAGTCTGGACGTCCGCTCTCGTAAACATGCAGGCTATGGCCTTGCAGTCCTCCAAGGCCTCCTCTCCTAATTCCCCCCCCCCCATCCTTTTGGTACCGCTTGGTACTCGTTCCAAAGGTGTGGCCTGATGAAAGATATCCTCAAAGAAGATAGTACAGTTACCTGGGAACGTACCATAACAGCAGATCTTTTGAGAGAATCTTTCATCGGGCCATGCCGTCCCTCCTTCCCCCTTCTAGACATTGCCACTGTCTCCATAACTCTTTTTCCCACCCTCTGCTTCACTTGCCTCACAGAGGGCTCCATATTCTCCTGGTTCCCTGAAAGCCTGTCCTCTGAGTATGATCTCTGGCAGGGAACTGAGGAGAGAGGCTGACCACTCTTATTTATTTATTGAATTTTGTTGACCCGGTAAGCCCACTGGGCCTAGAAGTCCCTTTTTCCAGGGTGACCGGGGATACAGATGGTAAGCAACTGAAATTGAACCAGATTAAGCTGGTGGTGGTATTTTTAGTGAATGGGAGAAATTTGGCCAGGACACAGGGGAAATTCCTCTACTCTTTTTCGATAAGTGCCATGGGATCTTTAACATCCACCTGAACTACCACCAATCTAGGCAGATGGGACCTCGCTTTAACGTCTCATCCGAAAGGCGGCACCTCAGAAGTGCAGCACTCCCCTCATGCTGCACTACAGTGTCAGTATTGGGATATTAAACCAAGTGCCAGATGTGGGAACTGAACCCACAGCCCTCTGATCTCCCGGCCTCAGAGGCGAGTGTGCTACCTACTGAGCCACTGACACTGACACTTATACACACACTGATACCTGATGTCATCGTGGGCGGCCCCTGGCTGCACTGCTTGCAAACTTTTGCATGTGGCCCTGCTGCCTGACAGCTATATGTTCCAAAGATGTGGCCTGATGAAAGAGATTCTCTCAAATATCTACTGTTATGATAAGTTCCTATGTAACTGTACTCTCTCTCATCTTGTATTACTCCAGTCCTAGCAGCACCAGCATTGGTGAGTAATGGATAGGGTATTCATTTTATTTTGCACCCTTTTGGAAACTCAGGGTGCTGTACAGTCAATGAACAGGGATATCATATGAGGCAGATAATACATTCAAATTTATGAATAAATGCAGAACTAAGCCAATACTGAAAGCAATCTCATAATGCTAGAATAAAAAGCAGCAGAAAATTTAAAAAAAAAAAAGAGATTTCATGCTACAGGGCCAGGGCAGTCCAGAGTGGGACCAGGATATGGAGCACGCCCTCATGGTGGAAGCTAGTTAAAGCACAGTGCTCAAGGTGGCCCCGCTGTGACTGCGTCGCTTGACACTGTGTAAGGGAGACTCATGTATGTTACTGCCCGTTGCTAAGGCTCCACTAATTGGCTCTGCCTCTACCATGCCTGCTATTTCTGCTGTCCTAATGCTCTCTCTCATACTCTCGCTGCTGTGCCTTGTGGCTGCTATTCAGACACATGCAGAACCAGGTGGGCAGTGATTCCAGCTCACACCTGCTAGTGGATGGTGGAAGAAAGAGCCCCCTGAATAGCAGTCTCTCTCTCTCTCTCAGCCTACTATGATATAGTGTCACTTTTATAAATAAACCGAGACATAAGGCAGAGCAAAGTGTTCAAGGGCAGCTGTCCCTCTGTGTGGCACTGTACTAAATAAGGTTAAAAAATGCAACATCAGTTGCTGTTTAATGAAAATATTACAACAGATTTGTGAATAGATCCCTAGATAGTTAAAATAATGATCAGTTTAAAAATGTTACAAAACATTTTTGTTTAGGAATTATGACTAATGTTTATCTTGATTCCCTCGTCCGTTAGAAAGACCTAAGATGTTTTTCCATGTAGAAAGTCAGTATTAACTGTATGTATATATATATGGGTAGAATTAGGTATTAACCAGATTTACACTTGATTGCATTCGAGTTTGCTTGCCAGTGCAGCAAGTGAGGTGAAGTAATAGGCAGCAGGCACATCAACCTACGACCTGTCAGTTTCACTCAAGCAGATATGTAAGGCTGGGGATGGCTGTTTATATAGTCCTGCTCAAAACAGAGAAGACTGACAAGCAAATTGAATTTCAGAAAGATGATTCATAGTGCTGGGCCAATGCAGGAAATTCCAAAATAGTAATAAATGGGGATCTATAACATTCCAGCATCTTAAAACAATACTGGACCCCATTTCTGCTGAATTATTTCTGTTGAAGCTTTGTATAATTGATTTATATTTCAGAGGTGGCTTCTGTAAAGATTTTGGTGTCAGAGGCCAATTAGGTTTTATTCAGTATTTGCTGGAAGCAGTGCAAGGGGTGGACACTTGCACATCTCTGAGTGGTAATGCAGGCCAGTGGGACTATAACCACTCTCCTGATCTAATTCGGATTAAGTCTCTGTTGGGCTGTTTTTAACTGCGGGTCACTGCTCAGAATCCTTTGTCAACATCCCTTTCAGAATTAGAGAAGTTTCTGCTCGAAAAATGGCCAGAATATTTCTGTGCAGCTCTACTGCTCTCTTATGGAATCATGCCTAGATATGTTTCTGCTGCTCTTAGGAAGGCTGTGTGGCCCCTCAGTGCAATACTGATCGACAGACCATGCCAAATATACTAATATTACATCTGGTCAGTGTGGTACAAGAAAATGCATGGCACAGTAGCCTGTGAGACACAGTGCAGTAAAGGGTTCGATTAAAATGCAATTAAATTAGGATCTGACACATGGCAGACATATATCAAGAGACTGTAGCACTAAGCTTCTGACAGAGATCCAAAATTGGGGTTTTGGAAATTAATTCCATCCCATATCAGAGTGAAGATGTTCATTTTTGGTAATCAAGCCTAATCTTGTAAATGTATTCTACTGTTCTTTTTTAGTCATTTTAGGATTTGAAAATAAATATGGTCCAACAATGATTATTGACTAGGTTACTGGGTTTTAGTAAACTTACTAGATACTTTGAATGCACGCTGCAACAGATTTTGCATTTCATTTCTAAATAGCAGGTGTTTGTTATACATTTACACAAGTGCTGATGTGTGTTTGTTCTATAGAATTTATACCACATGTAGTGATGTGTTGACGCTATCTTCTGTTGTTTAGCTTCAGACAGTAAAGTCATGACATGTGCGGCTGTGTGGAGGATGCCTAAGGAATTGGAATCAGGCAGTCATGAATCCCCTGATGATTCATCAAGCAACCCTCAAACCCTGGAGCTACTCTGTCACCTTGACAACACAGCCCATGGCAATATGGCCTGGTAGGATTCTGCATATTGATTCAGCATGTTTTATGCACACACTGAGAAGCCTGAAAAATAGACTTGTGCTCTGGCTATGTGTAGATTCAAATGTTAAACCTAGACTTTACATCTTAAGACTGTTTCCTACAATAATATGTTATTGTTTAGCTTTGGATATAATAGAGGTTTGATAAATTAAAGGTATTTACTCTAGGTAATGCCACAGATATAATATAACACATAAGAAAGCACTTCTTCTCACAGAGGGTGGTGAATAGATGGAACGTTTGCTAAGAGTGGTAGTAAATGCCAAGACTGTGACAGGTTTCAAGAAGGCATGGGACAGCTATAGGGAGTTGGTGAAAACTAAGCCAGAGAAGGGAGTAGCGGGTAGGGGATGCATTACTAATGGGCATTCAGCATAGACACAGCCAAGGGTAAGCTGATATGGCTCAGGTAGGAAAATGGGCAGAGAAGATGGACAGTTAGACTTTTTCTGCTGACACTTTTCCATGTTTCTGTGTAATAGCATAATTATTTGTTCTTGTATTTTTTTGTTAGGTGCAAAAATATTAAAACATAAAATGATTTATGTGTAATTTTTTCAATATTACAGTATTACAGTGTTCCAGTATCCTTGTTCCTGCCATTAAGTCTCACTTCAGGGCACTGGGGTTTTTTGTTTGAAGTGTGAAAGTTTATTAAAGTTTTTACAAGCATACAAACATACACCACTGGGCATGTGATGTATACACTCAGAAACATAAGAAGTACATCCTATACGTGCCCAGCCCCCTCCCTCCCTTCTCTTCTCCTCTTCCGCCCTCCCACCCCCTTCTCCCCCTCCATTGTCCTACTCTCCCCCTCAAAGGCTTTGTCGTTGGGTGTTAACCCATGCGAGCGTACCTTTTAGACTTTCATACACTCTTCTTTCAGGAGGACAGGTTTCTGCAAGTTACCGGGAGCTGGAGGAAGTGGTAGCCCCTGATTGGAGCAAATAATATGGAGATTCTCCCAGGTACTCTTACAGCGGTTCAAGGATCCCCACAAGCTAGCCTTAAGTTGCTCAGCCCGGAGGTTAAAAAGAAGTTCTTGAAGCCATTCTGTATATGATATTTTATTCTCATCCAACCAGTGCCACAGGACTAACTTTTTAACTGACATAGATATCATCCCCGTGTGATATCTCCTGCTACGGACTGGAATCTGGGAATAATCCCCAATAAGGCAGATTTCCGGGGTAAACAGGTCCTCCAGCCCCAGCAACGAATCTGCCTTGCTTCATACTGCATCTCACAAATCTTTGATAAGAGGGCAATCCCAAAAGATATGCCGCAGGGTATCTTCCTGTAGCTGGCACCTATGACACAAAGGGGAGGCTGTTTGCCCCAGTCTAGCCAACCTGACTGGGGTCTAGTACATATTGTTTAAGCTTTGAAACTGGGTCAACCTTAATCTCTCCTGAGGAATATATCTATGTATATCTCTCCAGATGGCTCCCCGTTGCCCTGGAGTCAAGGGAAATTGGTCCGACCAGTACCTGGGGTCCACCAATTGGGCATCCAGAGACCTCTTTACTAGGGCCGAATAAAGGAGGGATGTAGCATGCTGCTTGTTGACCAACGGGGATAGTGAGTGAAACCACTACCCTGTGTCATCCCCACTCACCAGGGAGGATGATAGGTGTTGTAGCTGGAAAACTTTAAACACCTGCTTAGGGCCAAGCTGGAACTGATGCATAATCTGGCCGATTGATTTACATCTGCCTTCCAGAAGGAAGTCTCCCACTCTGGCCTCCCGGATTTGAGGTATCCACCCCATTGGTATCATCCATCCCCAGATCTTGAGACTGGGGTTCCCTACCACCGGTCATATACCGTCCCTGTTATAACAGTACCGTAAGAACGTACAGAGCTGGATGAGGGTCCTAAGTGAGTTAGCTAAAGGTGTCAAAGTCAGGCTACATGAAAGAGTCATAAGGGGGATGTGTTATAGTGCCTGTGGGGAAATACAAAGCTATCTCAAATAAACTGCCCCAGTATATCTCTGTCTGTTTACCTTTTTGCTCTCTGGGGAAGTATGCCCTGAGAAGCACCTCATATATCTACCTTTATGTTTACAAAGCAAAATCTCGCTTTGGCAGAACAGCCATCAGCTTTGTGCTTCCTCAACTGTGGAACAAGCTGCAAAAAACTTTGAAATTAACTCACCCCATCAGCCTAGCAGCTTTTAAATCTCTATATCTACATCATAATAAGGAGTCCTGTGCCTGTCTACCCTAAATAGTGATTCGTATAATTCCAAGTACATTCTAATTACTACTGTTAAAAGACTGATCACATCTATAATCGACTCTTCCCTCTCCCCTTTTTCTGCCCCCAATATCTGTCCCTTCCACATTGCTTTGACCCTGGTTCCAGCTCTAAATTCTCCATGCTGTCTCACTATATATCTTTTTATATCAGGTTTTATTTGTGTTCAGTGCACCTGATATGTATATTTCTTTACTTGTATGAAAAATTGTGTCCTACCAAAAACTAGCTGTATCTTCTGTTCCAAACATATACTACTGTCAATGCTACCTGCTGATACTTTGTATATACTGTATTATTGTATCTCACTTTATTTTTATTATTATTATTTTCTTGTGTGTTGCATCCCATGTATATTGTCCCTTGTTCCTTGTTCACAAACCCAGGTCCACCTCGAAAATGAGCTTGCTCAACGGTGATCGGCTGGTTAAATAAAGACTGATTGATTGATTTATACCCTCCTTATGCAGTAAATCCCTTTCAAGAATTAACCAGGAAGGGACATGCAGCAATGAATCTAACTCTTCTTGGGGCAAGAGCAGTCTGAGATATTTAGCTGCTTGTCTTGCCTAGAAATAAAAGGCAAAATGTGGGAGTCTCAGCCCTCTGCACTCTCTATAAGTTGTTAGCTTGTTAAATGCTCGTCTGGGAGGTTTCCCGAGCCATAGGAACAAGGAGATAATGGCATGTGTCTTTCTTGAACCATTCCATAGTAATTCTGAGATTGAGCATACTGATGGGGGTAAAAAACCCTAGGCAATACGTTCATCTTCATGAGACTGACTCTTCCCCATAAAGATATCAGGAGGGCCTGCCATCTGTTGAGATCCTGCTGGATCTTCCCCAGAAGGTTCTCTAGGTTAAGTTGCCACATTACCCCCTCGCTTCTGGCCAGGTACAATCCCAGATATTTCGAAGTACGGGGACTCCATTGCAGCCCTACATGTTCAATATCCCTTTTAACCAGCTGGAGATTCAATGGGAATACCAGAGTTTCCCCCCATTAATTTTGTAGTTAGAGGGGGAACTATACTAAGCGATGGTCTCTAGAGCTGCCGGGAAGGACTGGTTGGGGTGCAAAAGGTGCAACAGCACATCAGCATACGCCGATAGCTTAAACACGTGTTAGCCCACAGGAATACCCTGAACCACTACATTGTCCCACAAACGGGCTAATAAAGGCTCAAGGTAAATATTAAAAAGAAGAGGGGATATTCAGCAGTCCTGCCTGGTGCCGGAATGGAGAGGAAACTTGCCGGAAAACACCCCATTACAGTATATACGTGCTGAAGGATTCCTGTAGTGAGCGGTGGTCCAATCAATAAATTTGGAGGGGAAGCACATCCTCCACATCACTGCATATAGAAACTGCCAGTCTACTCTATCAAGTGCCTTCTCTGCATCCAGGGAAAACAGGCCAGCTGAGACTCCAGAATCCCTGGACGTGGAGAAGACGTGCACTAGCTTTCGCAGATGATCCGAGGATACCCTTCCCTTCATGAATCCTACTTGATCTGGGTGTATAAGGGAGGGTAATGCTTCACTCAACCTACCAGCCAATAGTTTAGCCAGGATTTTGACATTGCAATTTAACAGTGAAATGGGTCTATAACTTGTAACCTGCTCGGGATCTTTGTCTTCCTTAGGCAGTACAATAATTAAAGCTTCAAACAGAGATGGGTCCAGGAGATTGGAGTCTAATATCCACCCAAACAAATGGGCAAGCCAGGGGGTAATCTGTTTCTTAGAGTTTTATAGAAATTAGGGGTGAATTCATTGGGTCCAGGGGCCTTGTCTGATTCCAGGGATGCAATGGCACACTGGATTTCCTCTTTGGTGACGGGACGTACAAGCCTCTTCAGCTAGAGTCTGTCCAGAGTAGGGAGGTCGGTATTGTCCAGATAGTCCCTGACCTGTTGAAGCTCAGGAGGATGGAGCATCGGGCTATAGAGATTTTTGTAGAATTCAGCAAACTCGTTGGTGATGTCCTTAGGATTCACCTGCAGAGCCTGGTCGGCTTGGGAGTGGATGCATTTAATGCACCTGGCAGATTCGGCTTATTTGAGGCAGAGAGCCAGGAGATGCCCGGCTTTCTTCCCTTGATCAGTATACCTGGTGCCAGTTTTCAATATCGCGTATTCCGCTTTTTCTCGGAGGAGACGAGCATATTGGTCCTGCAGGCCCAGCAACTTGTTCCTGTGAGCCACTGTGGAGCTCGGAGATAGAGAGGCCTCCATGTTACTAATTTCCTCCAGAAGAGCCCAGGAAGTCTTATGCCTCTTCTTCTTCTTCTTCTGGGAGGCTATCTTAATTAAATGGCCTCACAACGCACACTTTAGTGCTCCCCACTCAAAATCCGCCTTGGGAGTAGATCGTAAGTAGGTGGCTGTGAAGTGCTGTATCTCCTGGGCAATGGCTTCTACAACTTTCGAGTCCTTAAGTAGCTGATTATTCAGCTTCCAGATACTTTCTTTCAGGGCAGAGACTGTGAATGATAAGGAGCAACCCATGACCGAGTGGTCGGAAATGACCCCTGGTTCAGTATCACTCTGCACCAATCCCGGTAACAACACATGGCTAAGAAGGAAATAGTCATTTCTAGAGGCGGTCTGGTGGACCATTGACTTATATGTGTAATCCCACCCTCCAGATGGAGGACCCTCCATGGGTCATACAATCCCAGGTAGTCTTTAAATTCCCGTATGGCCCTCTGAGCAGGGGAGAGACCCTTACTCCTACTATCAGATTTATACAGGTCTGGATTAAAAGGAAGGTTCCAGTCCCCTCCTAACAAGATGGAGAAACCAATAAAGGGGGCCAGCACATTGAGGAGCTCCGTAAAAAAAGCTGGGGTTTCGCATTGGGTCCATAAATGGATCCCAAAACCACCTCGGACCTATGTAGAAGCCCTTTGACAAATATATAATCTCCCTTCCGGGTCATATACTATCCGCTCCCCTACAAACCAGACTACATTAAAATGAATAAATATTTAGATTTCTCTAAATGTAATTTGCACACTATTTGGCTTAAACTTCAATCTAAAATAAATTATTGTATAATACATTGGGTACCAAACAGGATTAAATATAAATTTAAAAATAACAAAATAACCTCCGTCTGGTGGAACAAAACCATAAAGTGAAGTTTAACAAGGAAAAAGAAACTTTACAGAAAATATAGAAAGAACCAATCTATTGAAAATTTGGCAATTTTTAAAAGAGCCGTTAACAAAAGCAAAAGTTTAATAAGGAAAACAAAAAAACAATATGAAGAAAAATTAGCTCTAGCGGCCAAGGACAATAAAAAAAACGTTTTATAATTGAATTGGTTCTTTAAAAAACAGTACTTCTATTACTGGACCCCTAATTACTACTGAGGGAGTTATTACTGATGAAGTGGAAATGGCAACAGAATTAAATACATACTTTACAAGTTTTTTTAATAAAAAAGATAATATGGTATCTTCTTGCTATGAGTCTTCTGATGTATTTAGACCATTTACTCAAAAGGATGTAATAGAAGTCATTAGAAACATTAAATCTGATAGTTCTGCTGGATCGGATGGAATTCCATCTATTTTTATTAAAAATACTGTAAGTCAGCTTAAGGGACCATTGACATATTTAACATCTCTGTAACAACAGGTTCAACTATCCCCGTATGGAATCAAGCAATAGTTCTTCCTTTATGTAAAAAAGGGTGCAGGAATTTGGTACAGAACTATAGGCCTATAACCCTTACTGCAATATTTTATAAAATACTGATTAGACTCTTAAAGAATAGAATAATGGATCATTTATCTGGCACTGGACAAATTGACCTCACACAACATGGGTTTGTGAAGGGGCGATCATGTCATACGAACCTTCTAAGTTTTTTTGAACCAGTAAGTGAAGCTCTGGACAATGGCCTTGCAGTGGATATAGTTTTCTTAGAGTTCTCTAAGGCTTTCGATTCAGTTGCACGTGGAATATTAATCCAAGAGTTAATAAAAACAAACATACATCATTTAATAGTAAGTTGGATTAAAGCATGGTTGACTGACAGGAAACAACACATGTCTTTGAAGGGTTATTTATCCACATGGGAGAGTGTTACCAGTGGCGTACCTCAAGGATCTGCGTTGGGGCCTGTACTTTTCAACATAATGGTTTCTTCTCTACTACCTTTAAACAATCAATGTTGGATGGTAAAATACGCGGATGACTAAGCTCGGTGGCATTGTAACTGATCAAACTTCTGCTCAGAAATTTCAAGAAAATCGTACATATCTAGAATCATGGTCTATTAAAAACAAATTATTATTTGATGCACAAAAATGTAAAGTGATGCATCTTGGGAAACGAAACAAATGTTTTACCTATATGTTTAACAATACAATATTACAAACAACTGATAATGAAAAAGACTTGGGGGTCACCTTTTCTAGAGACTTGTCCTTTGAATCTCATACTACTAATATAGTAAAGAGGCGCAATCAGATTTTGGGTTGCATATTAAAAAACATTAAAAGTAGAAGTGAAAAGGTAATAATCCCTCTTTTCTCAAGTTTGGTTAGACCACATCTTGAGTATTGTTCATCTGTATGTGGCCCATCTTCTGTCAGAGGTAATAAACTAAATGAAGGTGTGCAACGTAGAGTTACCAAAAAAATCAAAGTAGTCAAGGAACAGAATTATGGTTGTAGATTAAAAAATCTAGGACTTTTTTCTGTGCAGTACAGGAAATTAAGGGGGGATCTGATACTGGTTTACAATGCCTTTAACAATAACAGAATATTTGAAACTATAGGACTATGTAGGAACCCATCTATGACATTTACAAGATCTCATAATAAAAAATTGAGTGGAACACAAAATAGGACTAATAAAATTAGTCAGTGGTTCACTCAAAGAGTGATATCAACACGGAATACGCTACCCAAAGATATTGTTGAAAGTAACTCTGTAAGCATTTTTAAAAGAAAATTAGATTTACATATGGGTCACTGCATATATTCTTCCACCAGTGAGTGGTGGCAAGCTCAGAAAAGGCCTACTGAGTTTGTAAACTACCTATGAACCCCTTGTTACCAGAACAGCTACCCCCTGGCTCTGCATGTTGCAGCAAGCGGTAAACACTTGTCCCACAAATTGCCTACGCAACAGAGTCCCTTCCTGCTCTAGCAAATGGGTTTCCTGTAACATAATGATATCCCCCTTAAGATGCCGCACATGCTTAGGGACCTGATACCGCTTAATTTTGTTCATAATCCCCCTCACATTTCACGAGAGTACCCTCTTATTATCTGCCATCTGCTATTCGGTAAAATGAGCAATTCAGAAAGTTCCTTCAGAAACT
This sequence comes from Neoceratodus forsteri, assembly GCA_016271365.2. NCBI lineage: Eukaryota > Metazoa > Chordata > Ceratodontiformes > Ceratodontidae > Neoceratodus > Neoceratodus forsteri. Next base: position 909,403,074 of record CM057449.1, on the reverse strand, counting down.
CCTCCTCCTCTCACCATGGTATGCCCTAATGACCAAGCCACCCCCCCAATCCCTCCCTCCTCCCAAAAATTCCCTCCCAGTAGACATAACCCCGCAAACTATCCCCTCCACCCCCCAGGACCTGACAGGGTGCCTTATCTTAAAACATACATTGGACATCCCTTTGCATAGCATTCCGGTATGTGATGTCCCTTCCTGCATAGCCGCCCTCCCGCCCCTCCATCTCCTTGTAACAGGCACAAAGGTTAAACTTCTCCCTATAGTATATACCAGTGCCCTGCAGCTGGGGAGTACCCCCCCCCAGCCTCATCTTCAGTCGTCCCTCCCTTAAGCTGCCGGGGGTCCTTGCCAAATCACAGACCACTCAGCCCAACGAGAACTTAATATGGGCAGTGAGGCCTATTACACTCCAAGGCCTCAACTATCCTTGCCCAGTGATTGCTAGAGGCGGTGTCCCTCACTTCTCGGCAGTTGCCGAGGGAACTTCCAAATGGATCATCTAACTAACCCCAAGCCAAAAAGTGATGGGTGAGCAATGCCCAGCCCAGACGAGGAGGCCCTACATCGACACGCTCCTTGAAGCTTGGTAACTGTGTGGGGGGGTTCCCTCCCGGCCCCATAGTATATCCAGGCAAATGAAACTGCCTTAGTGGCAGCTGCCCTACCCCAACTGAGTATGCTAAGAATATCGAACAAACACCAAGAAATACAACTTTTAAACAGTTCCCCAGGCCAAAGTCCATAACTTCCAGAAAAGGCTGAGCTTTGAAACTAGGGCTCAAAACAAACATGAGCAAGGAGTCCGTCCACCAACTGGAGCAAGTCTCTCACTCCGAAAAGGTCTAAGGAAGAGGAGATAAGTAGAAGAACCCCACCCCCCCGTCTCAGTGAACGGAATCCAGAGCTGCAGGGATCATACCCTCAAAATAAATCAGGTCCCCTTTTGACCCATGGACACACAGTCAGAGCAGACAGGAACAATAACTCTCCAAATACAAAGATTGTTACTTCTCAAAGCCAGGCTGAATCCAATAGGGGTCTCCCATTTTCGCCATCAGCGATCCCGAAACAGATCAGGCAAGGCAGACTTGAGAGCCGCCTCGGCTCCTTTCGGTTCCTCAAACGTACTCCAGCTACCATCCAGCAGGACTTGAAACTTTGCTGGATGCCCCATCCAGAACTTGATATTCGCTACAATAAGCTTGGTGACTATACCATGGAATGCTGCCCTGCGCTGTCGCACTGAAAGGGGTAAGTCTTGGGTTACACTAATCGGGGAACCCTCCCTCTATACCTCTTTTATTTCCTTGAGCTTGGCCATGAAGTGCTACTTTTCTTGATAGTTTAGAAACTTGAAAATAAATGCTCTTGGGGGGGGGGGGGCCCAGGAGGAGGCATGGACCACAATGCTCGATGTGCCCTTTTAATTACATATGCAGGCCCAAAAGGCGATTGGCCTGCCAGTTTTGCCACTAACTTCTGCATGAACAGTACTGGATCTGCACCTTCTTCCTTCTCGGGGAGCCCAGTAATCACCGCATTGTTGTGGCGGCTCTAGGTCTTCTACCTTGGCTTCCAACTTGGAGATGCGTTGCCTAGAAGCCGCCAAGGTGGGGTCAATTGTCTCCATCTTCCACTCCAGAGAGAAGAGATGAACCTCACTATCTCCCATTCACCGAGAGAGGTCCTCTAGAGCTCCTGATAGAGCTTTAACATCAGAAGAGAGAGCTAGAGAGAGCACAGGTCATCCCAAAACGATGAAACTCCTCTAAAAAACGCTCCAGGGTCAGCAACATTTGCTCTGGTTGACTCACGGCCAGTTGCACTGATGGCCCTGGCTGGGCCTTTGACTTCTTATTGGCTTTTTCAGGTGTGGATGACGATGTGTGGTGTGGGAGAGCCGACTGTCTCTCCACTTCCACGCTGCTCCAAACTGCAAAGGAATGAGCTCAGCAGATGCACAAGACCTAGCACGCTTGATATATTTTATTGCGCACCTCAAAAACGCTTAAGCTTAGTTTTAAGAACTTAGAGAGGGTAGCAGGAGCATATGGAGAAAGCAGCTACACTGCAGGTTGCATCACTTGATTTCCAGGGCACTGGGCTTTTAAGCATCACTGCTATTCAGCAATGCCAGTGGAGAGGAAGTAGGATTGGAACAACAGCAGGCTACCCTCATAACTCTCTCCTTTCAGAGCTAACATCTTTGTCATCAGAGACTTCCCACAGTGTTAGGACAGTTCATTTGTGATTTTCTTTCCTTAGAGGCCTTTTCATTGCTGAGGAGAACGGGAGTCATGGTGTGACTTGACAGGGATCTGGAAACTTGTTATAGCTTAGCAAAAATTCCTGCTGCCTCTAATAATACTAGAAGTCGGGCTGTTCTCTACTGGGACATTGACTTTCTAAGTTAGCAATAACCCATGACCGGGTATGGGGTTTTAGGCATTTAATCAATGTCTCTGGTGCGTTGTGAGGCATGAGGCCACAGGCCGAGTGTCCTCACAGCACCTGAGGCGTGGATTAATTGCCTATAACCCCATACTCCGTCGTGGGTTATTGTGCTTATAACATGGGTTATGCTGGAAAAACAAAAATATATTCATAAAGGTGTTTTCTCCCTGTTTAAATAGGGGAAATGTGATTGTATCCTGCAAACTTGAAAATTAGTCCCCACCACTGATGCAAATGTGATTGACTTTATGAACATAGAAATGTGAGAAATACACTCCTGACATGAGTTCTGACATTTGTATATTTGTAAAATTAATTACAAATGCATGTATCACTTTCCCGTTCTGTCTGTCCCACCCACCCCGCCCATGCAAACTGCATGCCTGAAACCTTCAGAGAGAGAGAGAGAGAGAGAGAGAGAAAGAGGACAGTGCAGGAATTCTGAATTGACTGTCCTGGTGTCTCTCTCTTGCTGTCACAGTGTTTGTCTCTCGTGCACAGAGGAGGAATGTACAGGTGGGGGGGCAACCCTCTCTCTCTCTCTCTCTCTCTGTCTGTGTCTCCCGTGTTTCTCTGTTGTTCAGCCTGTGTATCACAACCTGCAAGTTGTCTCCTTCTGTCTGTCCCCCTTCCCCGCCCCAAACTGCATACCTGAAACGTTCACTGAGAGAGCGAGGATGTTGCAGGAAATCTGAAGCTCTGACCTGCTGTCACTACCTGTCCCTGCTGTGGGCTCTAATTACCACAATGCAGCTCTGCTTGTACCAGGGCAAATTCAGAGTGAACAGCACAGCTGCAACCAGACAGCAGTATCCTGCTGAGCTCACTCTCTTAACTTCTCACTCACACATCAGAACTCTATCACTCTCAGAAGTCGGGGGCACTGACATTGCAAATCGCGCTCTGTCTGTCCCAGTCCATGCGGGTGGTAAGTGATGCTGGGCGGGTGGGCAGTGATCAGACTCTGCTGGGTTCCTATTCTCTTTCAACTCCCAGGACTGCCTCCTAGTCACAGTGCGAGTGTGGCTGCTGAGCGATGCTGGGTGGGCGAACGAGTGGGCAGGGAGCCGCTGCCAACAACCTGGAAACAGTCCACACAGTCCCACTTCTCACAATGACAGGACAGAGAGAGCTGGGGGGGGGGGTGAATGGCTGCAAGGCTGTAAAGCCGTGTCAAAAATGTATGGCCGGGTGGATGCCAACAAGGTGGAAACAAAAGGGACTGTGGGAAAAATTAAGTATCTCTTGGTCACTTTGCACATACCTCACTGTCTCCCCTGCCATCCCCATTCCATAGAACACGGACTGCACAGACAGGAGAAAGAGGGGACACTGCAACAATTCAACATTGGATGCCCTGATCTACCTGTCATATACACACCCACACACATACTCTCTCTCTCTCTCTGTCTCTCACTGTCTGTGAGCGATGATGTACGGGTAGAATGTGTAACTTTTGTTGCCCATTTCTACCCTACCACAGGTAATGGAGTGACAGGCAGCCACCAAGTTGTTCTATTTCTCCTGCTGGGGCTCTCTCACTTTAGTAGATTTTTAATGGCTGCCTGTCACTACTCAGTGTTCCCACAGCTAACAAGTTCCGCTCTGCCCAGGGATATTGCTGGCTGGCTCTCTCACCCCAACTGTGGATTAAATAGTGAATTTAAGCGACGGTCAGGTGATGCTCTTTGGCCAGTGATCCTTCCCCCTTCTATCTACCCGTGTTATAAGGTGTTGCTATTGCTTTACATTTTTACTGTTAAGATGTTTTCATTTTTAGATAGAATGCCATCTTTAATTCTTTTAATTGTGGTTGTGGGACATAAGGAGAGAAACCCATCCCATTTAGAGACTAGTTCATATTTTCGTAATATTTCCTCACTGTTTCCAAGTATTACCTACTATACATTATGCAGGATTTTTTCTCAAAGTATCAAAATAATGTACCTATGTAGTACATCATATATTCTCCCCTCATTGTAATGCTGTCGTTTTTGGAATAAAGCTTTGTGTATAAAAAAAATGTTGGTAGGGTTTTCTTAGAACTTGGAGCCAAGAAATATAAAATAGGTGGCAGAAGTACCCAGTGTGTTTCCTGGTCCATGGCTAGCACTAGTACTAGCCTCACAAGTTTTTTACTACTGCACTTTTGCACCTTATCATGATGAACTTTTGTTTCTACCAATGTGCATTTCTAAAGTAAAGCTTCCTACAAACTGCAGTACTCTGTTGTGCTCACTTTTCTTTTGAAGTGTCAGGGTAGTAAAAGTAAAGCAAATGCCGTAAACTTGATTAGCTAACCGTGGTCACTTGACCATACAAATGTGCCAGCAAATAAACGTCCTTGCAATCTGTCTAGTCTGCTCAAGTGTGCAGTTCCCATTATGTTTACAGAGGGAACTGTCCCCCTCCCCATAACCTCTGTAAAAGACTCCCTCCCCCTTCTTCCCCCCCTACCTGCAACTTTCCCTCTCACCCTGTCCCAACCTCTCTTGAAGCTGTCCACCGTTTTTAAGGCTATCACCTCCTCTGGCAACTTATTCCACTTAGTCGGCACCCTCTCGGTGAAAATGTGCCTCCTCTTCTCCCTTCTGAACCTTTTTCCCCACCACCATCTTTAGGCTGGTACCCCTAGTGGTTTCCACTAAGGCTGAAGAGGCACTTGGTGCTCACCTGTTTATACCTTTGAAGTACTTAGAGGTCTCAATCATCACCCCCCTCTCCCTTCCGTCCTCAGGAGAATACATGTTGAGCCCCCTGAGCCGCTTCTCATAGGTGTTGCCTTGTTGGCCCTGGATCATCTTGGTTGATCTTCTCTGGGACTGTCTCCAGCAAGTAGATATACTTTTTAAGATAAGGGCATCAATACTATGCACTGTACTCTAGGTGTCATCTCACAAGGGACCTATACAGCAGCAAAGTAACCTCCTGCGTCGTTCTGCTGGTGATTCCCCTGGCTGTGTAGCATGGCATTTGATTTGCCTTGGCCAGGGCCTTCCTGCATTGTGCCAAGTGTTCCAGGTCACTCTTGATAATTACACTCAGGTCCTTTTCCTCCTTTGATCTGGTTACTTGCACACTACCCAACCAGTATTTGGTTCTTGGGTTTTTCGGACCCAAGTGCATAACTTTATACTTTTTAGCATTGAGCCTCAGTTGCCTAATGCCAGATAACTTCTCTAGCCTAGCCAGGTCTTCCATGAGTTCCTGTCTCCCCTCCTTCAGGTCCACCCTCCCACAGAGTTTTCTGTCATTTATTATCAGACATATCTTACCCCTGATTCCATCCGCGATGTCTCTTATTAATATGTTAAACAACACCAGGCTGAGCACAGAGCGCCAGTCACAGGCCTAGCTTCTGGATATTTCCACCCCCGCTACCACCTTTTGGCTTCTGTCCTGTAGCCAACTTCTGACTCAGCCAACAAGCTTATCCACCACTCATAGGACTTCTGTCTTCCTGACCAGTCTCCTGTGAGGTACAGAGTTGAAAGCCTTGCTGAAGTCCAGATACAGGATGTCAGCCGTTTGGCCCTTGTCCACTGTCCTGGTGACCCAGTTGAAGAAGTCAATTGGGTTCATCTAGCAGGACTTACTCGACACAAACCCATGCTGCTTCACTTCCTATAACTCATCGTCTTCCAGAAAACTCACCAGTCTCTCCTTCACGATGTTCTTCCATCAGTTACCTACTATTGAGGTCAGGCTGACTGACCTGTAGTTCTCTGGTTCAACCTTCGACTCACTTTCATGGAGAGGCACCACATGTGCAGTTGTCCAGTCCTGAGCTTGATCCCTGATGCCAGCGAGGCCCTCGGGAAGGAGGCAGAGGGCACCACAGGGAAAGGAAGCAGCTTCTGGTGGGGGACTCAATTATTAGGGGGATAGAACTGGGGGGAGCAGGGAAAACTGAAGTAAGGTGCCTGCCTGCCTGGTGCCATGGCTTGGAGGGACAGGAAGCGCATCCTAAGGATCACGAGAACAGTTGCACAGGAGTCTGAGCTGGACGTCATTGTCCGCCTAGGTACAAATGACTTGGCTCATCATGAGATTAGAGCAGTGCAGAAGGACTTTGTAGAGTCGAAGAGGGGCCTAAGACAAGTAGCACACACAGTATCCTTCTCAGAGGTGCTGCCTGTCAGTGGCATGGGTGAGGCGAGGGTACTTTGCAACATGCAGTTTAGCGAATGGTTGAAAAAATGGTGTGGAGTACAGGGGTTTGGCTTCATTGGGGACTGGGGTTCCACCTGGAGGGACACCAGCCTATACTGGCAGGATGGTCTGCGTCTGTCCAGGAAGGGAACATGTCTTTTGGGCAATCGGTTTAAATGCTTCATTGGCAAGCTTTTAAACTAGTCATGGGGGGGAGGCACTGATAAGCAGCAGGAAAATCCCAGCCTCCCCCTACAAAACAGGGTACTAAATGAGAAACAGACCAGGGTAGAAAGGTCAGTGGGGGATGCTGCTATAGAAGGTAAAGCCATCAAAAAATGGAGAGCAATGAGTACCAATGCCCGTAGTCTGAGTAACAAGCTTCCTGAATTAGTGGCCTTGATGGAGGAGGAACATCTGGATATCGTGGCAGTCACAGAAACATGGTACACACAGAACCATGACTGGGACATAAACATACCAGGATACACTATCTACAGGAGGGACAGGGAGGGTAAAAGAGGAGGAGTAGCTCTCTACATAAGAGAAGGAATCAAAGCAACAGAACAAAAGGGTAAACAGGGAGGAGAAGAAGCACTGTGGGTCAATTTGGAGGCAGGCAGTGGCACCACAGTCTGCACAGGGGTTGTATACAGACCCCCCTCTCAGGGGGAGGAAATGGACAAGGAAATGACAGAAAGTATACTTAGAATGGCAGATAAAGGGGAGATATTGCTGATGGGTGATCTGAATATGCCAGATGTTAACTGGAGTGCAGTTGTAGCAGCCACTTCTAAGAGTGGGGTTATTCTAGATGCCCTACAGGGGGCATGCCTTAGACAACTAGTATTGGAACCCACTCGAGAGGGAGCAATCTTAGACCTGGTCCTCTCAAATGGAGATGGAGAGAGGATCACAGATGTAGAAGTGGGTAGCCATCTGGGAACTAGCGACCATCGAACAGTATGGTTCATAATAAACACAGCAATAGAGTCAAGCCATACAGAGGCAAAGTACTGGACTTCAGGAGGGCTGACTTTGCCAAAATGGGTGAGTGCCTAAGGAATGCACTAGCAAATGGGCAGGAAGGAGGGGTGGAAGAACAATGGGGAATAATAAAAACTGCCATCACAGAGGTAACAAGCCTTTGTGTGAAGCAAATAAACAAAACAAAACGATGTAAGAAACCACTGTGGTTCTCAAAGGAGGTAGCAGTGAAGGTTCAAGAGAAAAAGAAAGCATTCAGAAAGTACAAGGAATCACAGAAGGAGCAGGACAGAGCATTGTATCAGTTAAAGCAAAAGGAAGCTGGGAAGGCAGTCAGAACAGCAAAGGCCCGAACTGAGGAAAAGATAGCCAACTCAGTTAAGAGGGGGGGATAAAACCTTTTTTAGGTACTTTAGGGAGCGAAGGAAGACTAAGGGAGGGATAGTGAGGCTTAGGGTTGGCGGAGGTGGATCTCCGTCACCTGCAGCTGGTGCAGAACGCAGCAGCCAGGTTGTTGACTGGGTTACCAAGAACTTTCCATATCACACCTGTGCTGCGCGAACTGCACTGGCTGCCAGTGCGGTGGAGAATCACCTTCAAGGTCGCATTGCTGACCTATAAGACCCTACACAGTCAGGGACTAGGCTATCTGCAAGATCTCCTTTGTCCCTACCGCCCACTCCGCTCCACTGGCGAGGGATTGCTAGAGATTCCCAGAGTTCGTCTTCAATCATCTGGGGCCAGAGCTTTTTCTTTTATGGCCCCGACCCTGTGGAATTCTCTACCTCGTGTGATTAGAGAGTGCCTGTCCGTGGAATCATTTAAGAGGTCTCTGAAAAGCCACTTATTTGCACTAGAATTTAGATAGATTATTTTATGGTAATTTTATTGTTTTATGTCATTATTTGTTATAGTTGATGTTTTATTCTTGTTATGTATTAGCGCTTTGATTTATTGAAAAGTGCTTTACAAATAAAATTTTGATTGATTGATTAATAAAGGGGAGGGGTGGGCAGAGGGTGATGGTGAAAAGGCAGAGATACTAAACAAATATTTTTGCTCAGTATTTACAAATGAAGAGGGGGAGGTACCTAAAACAAACAATAGAAACACTCTGGATACAGAAGTTTACAGAAGAAAGGGTTCTGAAAGAACTCTTAAAACTGAAGGTGGACAAAGCAATGGGGCCTGATGGGATTCATCTCAGAATTCTAAAAGAACTAAGGGTAGAACTAGTGACACCACTGACTACCGTCTTTAACAAATCATGGGAGGATGGGGTGTACCTGAGGACTGAAGGAGGGCAGATGTGATTCCCCTTCACTAAAGTGGGAGCAGGGCAGAAGCAGGAAACTACAGACCTGTTAGTTTAACCTCAGTGATAGGGAAAATGATGGAATCACTTCTGAAGGAAAGAATTGTCGAGTACCTAGAGGCCAGAGGGGCACAGGACCCAAGGCAGCATGGATTCACAGCAGGAAGGTCATGCCAGATGAATCTAATAGATTTCTTTGCCTGGGTAACCAAAGTAGTAGATCAGGGAGGGGCTGTGGACATGGCCTACCTAGACTTTAGCAAGGCATTTGACTCAGTCCCACACAAAAGATTAATATACAAGTTAGCCAGCCTGGGAGTGGGTCCCAAGATGATAGCCTGGGTAAAGAATTGGCTGGAGAATAGGACACAGAGGGTAATAGTAAATGGAGTCCACTGTGAAGAAAGGTGGGTTACTAGTGGGGTGCCGCAAGGTTCAGTATTAGGACTGGTCCTCTTCAATGTCTTTATAAGCGACATTGCAGAAGGACTGGAAGGAAAAGTATGTCTCTTTGCAGATGACACAAAGATCTGCAACAGAGTTGATGCACAAGGTGGGGTGGAAAGGATGAGGAGGGACTTGGCAAGGTTAGAGGAATGGTCGAATGTATGGCAGCTTAGATTTAATGCTAAGAAGCGCAAGGTAATGCACCTGGGAAATAAAAACCCTGGGGAAGAGTACACAATGGGGGGAAGAGATACTAACAACAACAACAATGGAAAGGGACCTGGGGGTAGTCATATCAGATGACTTAAAGATGGGCAAGCAATGTGAGAGGGCAGTAAGGAGGGCTGGGGGGATACTGGAATGCATATCGAGAGGCATCACCAGTAGAAAACAGGAAGTTGTTATCCCTCTGTACAGACAGCTGGTGAGACTCCATCTGGAGTACAGTGTGCAGTTCTGGAGACCCGATCTCCGCAAGGACATAGACAAGATGGAAGCTGTCCAGAGGAGGACAACTGAAATGGTGCAGGGTCTGCACCAGAAGACATATGGAGAGAGACTAAAGGAGCTTAATATGTATAGCCTCGAGGAAAGGAGGGAGAGGGGGGACATGATAGAAACTTTCAAGTACCTCAAGGGAATCAACAAAGTCCAAGAGGGTAGCATCTTTCAAACAAAGAGTTGTGCAAGAACTAGGGGGCACAATTTGAAGATAGAGGCGGCTCAGAGGTAATGTAAGGAAGTATTTTTTCACAGAGAGGGTTATGGATACATGGAACGGCCTTCTGGAGGAGGTTGTGGAGTCGAAAACAGTGGTTGAATTCAAGCATGCATGGGACAGCCATGAGGCAGTTCTAGGGGGTGGGAGTAGAAAGAAGTAGGCTGCTGGTTAACCAGGATCTGCAGCTTATCCATTAGGTAGGGAAATGGGCAGACTGGGTGGGCCAAGCGGTCCTTATCTGCCGTCAAATTCTATGTTTCTATGAGGTGTTAAACAGGTCTGGCAGGGGATCCGCCGGAGCCTCCAACAATTCCCTTAGGATCCTTGAATGCACAATATCTGGCCCAGGAGATTTATCCACCTTCAGGGCCCTTAGGGCCTTAACTACCTCATCAGCAGGGGCACTAGGAAATAGCGGAAATGTTTGGCAGATTTTACGGGAGTAAGCAGTGGATTTTGTGGGAATTTTGGGGGGTTTGGTCCTTGGGTGGACAGTTAAAACACCAATTAATTATGGTTTTCTCTACTTATTAATCAAAAAAAATCAAATGTCTTCACAAACAAGATCTGCAGTTCACTGAAACTTTATTGGAAAGACTAGTTAAAAAATATGAAGCCATGTAGTACTGCACAATTAAATCACAAATGTAAAATTAAAATATAGAGAAAAATATTAGACATTGTTACTAGCAAACAGTGTATAAAATATACTTCAGTATAATGTAGTGTCATATAATACATATTATGCAATATTCCTCTCAGCAATATTGCGTGTGGAAAGGATGAAAAGGGACTTGGCAAGGTTGGAGGAATGGTTAGATGTATGGCAGCTAGGATTCAATGCAAAGAAGTGCAAAATAATGCACCTGGGAAACAAGAACCCAGGGGAAGAATACACAATGGGTGGGGAGGTAGTAACAACAACAAAAAAGGAAAGGGACCTGGGGGTAATCATATCATATGACCTTAAGGTTAGCAAGCAATGTGAGAAGGCAGTAGGAAGGGCTGGGGGTATACTGGGATGTATAGGGAGAGGCATCACCAGCAGAAAACAGGAAGTTGTTATCCCTTTGTACAGACAGTTGGTGAGAATCCCCATCTGGAGTACTGTGTCCAGTTCTGGAGACCCCATCTCCGCAAGGACATAGACAGGATAGAGGCAGTCCAGAGGAGGGCAACTAAAATGGTGCAGGGTCTGCAAGAGAAGCTGTATGAGGAGAGACTAAAGGAGCTTAATATGTATACCCTAGAGGAAAGAAGGGAGAGGGGGGACATGATAGAAACTTTTCAGTACCTCAGTGGAATCAACAAAGTCCAAGAGGGTAGCATTTTTCAGAAAAAGAGACTTGCAAGAACAAGGGGACACAATTTAAAGGTAGAAGGAGGGCGGTTCAGGGGCAATGTGAGGAAGTATTATTTCACAGAGAGGGTAGTGGATGCATGGAACAGCCTTCCTGAGGAGGTTGTGGGGTCTAAAACTGTGGGAGAATTCAAGAATGCATGGGACAGACATAAGGCAATTCTTGTGGGTGGTAGGAAGAAATAGGCTGTTGGTTAACTAGGATCTGCAGCCTATCCTGTAGGTAGGGAAATGGGCAGACTAGATGGGCCTAGCGGTCCTTATCTGCCGTCAAAGTCTATGTTTCTACGTAAAACAGAAGATTCTGTAAGCCATACTGGTTACTCACAACAATGCACTGTACTAATGCACGGCATTAAAATTTTGTGTTGTATTTCAGCATCAGTAAAAGTTTCACATTGTCATCTTTCAGGGTTCGTCTGTTGTCTTTCAGCAGGTCTGTGTAGACCGTGAAAGTCCTTTCTGTGTCAGCTGTGCTGACAGGCAACCAAATATATCTCTTGGCCAATAAAGACAGTGTGCCCAGTAACTGTGGTTGAGCCCCCCACCATTCAGCAATGCTGAAGTCCGTAGGAAGCAAGGCAGCTGCTGCCTAGTCACTCCATTCAAAGTTCAAAATGTCTGCTAAGCCTGCAGTGTTACAGTGGTAGTATTCTTTCTGTTTCTCCAGTGCTGGTAGCTGTCTCGGGTCAAAGATTTGCACTGCTTTGAACAAGTTTATGGATGGATGGTTTTCCATCACATCGTGCAGCTTCTGGCCTCTTTCCATCATCACCTGCTGCAACATTTCACAACATGCAGTTTTTTCAGTGTCACTGCATAGTGAAAATTTCTCAACAGTTTTGGATCTGTGCACCCCAGCTCCAGTTGTGGAACAGAATCAAGGAACAGATGCACATTTTGAAGCCTGCTAAAAATGTGTCAATGTGGTACTGTTATGGCTTGCCGCTCTTCAATGAGTTTGCAAAGTTCACTGGCATGTTCTGTAACAGATGTGGCCTGAGCAGTCAGCGCATTGAGTTTGTTGGCCAACAGTGACTTTAGTTGTTTTTACGTGGCTGCATCAGATGAACAGCTGTTCATAAATTCTGCCAAGACAGGCAGATAGTCCGCAAGATAGGCACATGCCCTCACGAGCACCAGCGTGTCAGGACAGCATAAACTGGCATCTTTGCTACCACCCCTTCCTTTGCCTCCATAAAGGCCAGATACTGGTGCCAGCGCATGGGGCTCTGGCAAAAAATATTTTTGACTAAGCCAACCACAGTGTTCAATTCAACCAATATAGTTGGTCAGATTTCCAGGACTGGGTTTAAAAGGTGCGCAAAGCAGGTCACATGGACAGCATTGGGGAGGATCCCAGACAAAAATGTCTTAAATGCTTTGTGCATGTATCTTGCACTATCTGTTGCAACAGCAAAAACTTTGTCAAAGTTCACATGATTATCATTTAGGATCCGCAGCAAGGACTGTGCATCTGTGCTGTGATTTACATAGTTCAAAAAGTTGACTCCAATTAAAATTGGCTGCTCCCCCACTTTGTTGAGGGGCTGCGCCAAAACACCAAAAACACTCCGTCCACAGTTATCCGTGGTCTCATCCAAGATGAGGGAAATTTCTGTATCCTCCACTTGGTTATGCACAAATTCTTCATGTTATGGCCGTAGATCCTGGAGGTATGTCCATCTCAGATGTGAAGGTCCAGGAAGGCAACCACCATGTTTTGTGTACTTGTAAAGAAAATTACCGAAGGCAGAAGCTTTTTCCAATGGAATGTCAGCTTGAGTAAAGCACTTAACAAAGTCCAGGATGAACTCCTTCCGGTCCTGTGTGGCTTTGTTGGCTCGAGCAAAAGCTGAAGTCAATGCAAGCTGTCGCTGGGGGTTAATGCCTTCTTGCCTTTTCTTTACTGCCACTGCTTTTCATTCAGTATGTCTTTGAGACTTCATGTGAAGGTCAGTGGTGTGCTTCTGTAGATGATCTATTGTCAGGCAGCAGAACCTGCAGAACAGCTGTCCCCCATCTTCATAGAGGTCCTCTGGAAACAACTTGGTGCGATCTGCAGCACGTACTGTGTAGGACAGATGCAGTTGCTTGGCTTCTTTGCAGGTCAAACGTGGGCGTTTTGCTTGTGGCAGAGACATGTTTTGCACTGGTCAAACTGCAAGCACGAATAAATGAAATTTGAAAAATAAAAATAGGCGAATGCATACATAGCCTGCTAACTGAACAACTTTCAGATATAAATAAAAATAAAATGCATAATCTGCCTTTCTGAATGATGGTCACTTAAATGAATAGAAGCTCTAGCTAGAGCCAGTAACAATGTCAGTGGCTCAGTAGGTTGCACACTTGCCACTGAGGCCAGAAGATCAGAAGGCTGTGGGTTCTATCCCCACACCAGGCACTTGGGTTAAATTCCATGAAGGGGATGCTGCACTCCTGAGGTGCCATCTTTTGGATGAGACATTAAACCAAGGTCCCATCTGTCTATTCTAGTGGTTGTTCAGGTGGACGTTAAAGATCCCATGGCACTTCTGGAAACGAGTAGGGGAATTTTTATTATCATAGACAGCAAACCAAACAATAAATTCAATCAATGTTAAGTCACATTAAAGAAAATGATACAGCATATGGTTATCATAATAGAAAACAAAGATTATACATAAAACAAAAGGGAAAAAAAGGAAGAGAAGAAAAAGCAAATGGAAAACACTAATTCAATACATCCAAAAATAATTATTCTAAATTAACCCAATGAAGTTATAGCCAATCTATAGAATCCCATCTAGATTGACATATAAATGAAGAAAATTTTCCATAATCCTGCCTTTTCAATCTCAATATTGCATTAGCAACCATACCAAATAATGCTTCTTGTGAAAGATATTGTTGTTGAATGGTGAAACGCTATCTCACATGCCATATATAGTATTTAAAACAAAGCAAAATCAACCTTAAAGTCACTTTATCATATTGCACAGTGGTTACTGGCAGAATCCCTATACACAGCATATCTAACGTCATAGGGTATAAAGGAAAGGTAGGCCATTTTCTTAAAACAAGACTCCATAATCCTTTTATAAAAGGACATTCCAAAAATAAGTGTTCCATTGTCTCAATTAATTCAAAACACGTACCCCTAGGGCAATACCGATCAGTAATTTGCTTATGTTTTAGATTTGCTCGGACATTTAATTTGCCATATAGGGATAACCATAACGCATCCCACATATGAGGTGGAATCTGGGGAGGTTAACAAATTGCCAATTGCTAAGTTTTATAGGAGATGGAAAATAATCAAATGGAGCCTAATCTTGAAAATACTTTTGTAAAATATATGCGTATAATTCCTTTCTAGTAAAATGCAAAAAGGTATGCCTTGAAATACCCCATAATTTAATTTTCCCAAAACATAATTTAAGGGATTGTGGGAGATGGTTTATGGAATGTTGTCTTGGGAATACCTCATATTCAGGCCAGAAAAGACATAAATCTCCCAGAGTATCCTGAAGCCATGGTTTCCATTGTGTGTCTCTATCTATAAACAGAGGTTTTAAATTTGTATAGAGAAACATAATAAAGAAAAAAACTACAGGATGTAACATTTTTAGGCCTCCTTGTTTTTTTCTCCCTAAACAACAAGGCTCTCTTTATGGGGTTCAGTCTACTGCCCCATATACAAGCAAAAAAACATCCATATAACTGTGTCTCCAAAGCTAAAGGAAGACTAAAAACCGCACTTAAGTATAAAAATATGGGTAATAAGAATGTTTTAACCAGTTGAATCCATTTCAATTTAGGCAGTCTCCATGTATTCCAGACATCTACCTTAGTTTGCACTTCCTTTAGTTTAAATTTCCAATTTAGACATGCTAAATCTCCTGCTCTGAATAAAAGACCCAAAATTTTACAAGTATCCTTATTGCGAATACCTATAACCTGTGTAAGATGAAAATACTCTATCCCAGTGTTATACAATTACATTTCTCATAGTTAATTTGTGCACCGGTATATAACAAAAAACCCTGTAAAACTTTTTTGAAAACCCTTGCAGAGGGAAGATCCCCAATCGAAAAACATAAATCATCCGCATAGGCAATACATTTAACTTCAGGATCAGTACTTGAAAAAGAGAGTCCCCGTATACTGTCATGACCATACACCCACCTAATTAAGGGATCTATAGTAAATAAATACAAAAGGGCACTAAGAGGACATCCTTGACGACACCCCTTAATATGGGATATATAGTCCCTACCACCCATTACAAAAGCTTGAGCAGTAGCATTGGTATAACAGGTTTTTATCCATTCTATAAAGGTATCGGGTACACCATACCCAGCTAAACAGTCCCATAAATAACCATGTCTTACATTATCAAAGGCTTTTGCCTGGTTAAACTCAAAATCAGACCTGTAAGTTCCCCGTAGATCCTTTGAAAAGTTCCTCAAAAGTATTAGACTATCGGTAATGTTCCTATTTGGAATGGAACATGTTTGTGCCGGATGTAAAGGGAATGTGATATTAAGTAACAGTCTATTGTTTAATATTTTGTAAATAGTTTAAAATCCGTATTATAGGCTTATAGGTCTCCAGTTTAACAACCTCTATCTCCTTTTTATACATAAAACTACAAGCCCCTCGTTCATACTTTTTGGTAATATCCCAGAGGATAGTATTTCATTTCAAAACACCTGTAAATTCTTCCAATAATTGTTGAAAAATTATTTTATAAATTTCGTCCGGGATACCATCATTCCCCGGGGCTGTACCAGCTTTTGCTTGTGCCAACACTGCAGCAACCTCTTGTGTTGTAGTATGTGCTACTAAGTTAACTGACACTGAATCTGAAATTTGGGGTAAATTACACCCTCCCAACCAATTCTCATGTGTGTAACTCAATGTTTCAGTAATA
The DNA here is from genome assembly GCA_016271365.2 of Neoceratodus forsteri. Classification (NCBI taxonomy): domain Eukaryota; kingdom Metazoa; phylum Chordata; order Ceratodontiformes; family Ceratodontidae; genus Neoceratodus; species Neoceratodus forsteri. Next base: position 909,386,720 of record CM057449.1, on the reverse strand, counting down.
CCAAAAAGTTTCTGTACATGTAAATCAACAATCTGCATAACCTCTCTGGTATCTGTGCACCAAATCCCTGCCTGATCATTAAGACCTGTCATATGTTTCTGATGTCTTTGGGAAGCACTAAATTGAAATGAATTCAGAAAGGCCTTTGTGCCTTGGGTACCAAAACTGCGTTCATTTTCTAAAGATTTTGCCCGATCATATTGAAAATTATTCATCTTTTCTCTTATTTTGTATAACTGGGGGAGGACTGAAACCTCACCATTGGCCGCACAAAAGTCTAAATCCAAAAATTCCTTTCTATAATTTAAGTAAGTATCAGTTTTGTATTTACCATATAATCTCCCTATTGATTGAAAAAAACGTTTTTGTATCCATCCACCATTCCCGATAAGTATCATAGAGACATACTACAGATTTCCTGGCCTTTAAAATAGCTAGAAAGCCATCTTCAATTGTAGGAAGAAGTAATAGAGCCAAGTTCATTCTCCAGTACCCTGGACCCCGATGCATAGGCATATGACTTGCCACCGTAGCTACTATAATTACATGGTCAGATGAAGTAACAGCCAATGTTCTAGTATCAATCACCTGTAGGGAATCGGAAAGAAACCAAAAATCTATCCTTGTGGCCTTATTGCCTTGAAAAAACATTTTTGCCGGATTCCCTGAAAGGGCCATAACATCACTAAGGCCTGTTTGAACTAGTAAATTATTAAGACAAGTAGCATCACAAAACATTTTGGTGGTTCAGCATCCCCTATCTGTTTTGTATCTACTACAATTGAAGTCACCCCCCAAAAAAACATACTTTGAAGTAAATAAATAAATAAGGTTGAAATAAGTGAAATATTTCAATGCGTGCAAATTTTGTTTGAGGTGCATAAACGTTGATTAACCGACACTGTAAACCATTAATCACTACATCCAATAACAATACATGACCAGGGACAAGATCAACTAGTTGTATCACCTTTGCAGTGGGACTATTTAGGGCTATACCTACACCACTACAAAGGTCTTCACCCATAGACCAATAGGTAACCCCCCCATCGCCAGCCAGCGGTTGCTATTTCAATATCGAGTTTGGTATGTAACCTAGTATCCTGCAAAAAAACCACATCATAATCCTTTTTCTCAAAAAAGGGATAAAATCAACACCCGTTTCCTCTCGGATAACATACTATTCACATTTAAAGAAGCTACCGAAAGATTATAAACTGCTACCATCAAGAGAGGGGAAACGACCAGCCATATTTTTGAACACATTTTAGCATATTATTTTTTCTTGTTCCCTTTCCACAGTAGTTGGACCACAGTGGGCTCAGGGAGGGTGAGGATGGTAGAACAGATGCACACCCAGTCAGTTGTTCCACTCCACAATCCACACACCATTCTGGGGGAGCATGGCTCCCCTATGGATGCACCCATAGAGGAGACTAAGGAGGCTGAGGAAAACTATTACAAGGGAGGCCCACAGGAAGGAGGCAGAGGGCACCACAAGGAAAGGATGCAGCTCCTGGTGGGGGACTCAATTATTAGGGGGATTGAACTGGGGGGAGCAGGGAAAACTGAAGGTGCCTGCCTGGTGCCATGGCTTGGAGGGAGAAGAAGCACATCCTCAGGATCACGAGAACAGCTGTACCGGGAGTCTGAGCTGGATGTCATTGTCCACCTAGGGACAAATGACTTGGCTCAACATGAGATTAGAGCAGTGCAGAAGGACTTTGTAGAATTGGGGAGAGGCCTAAAACAAGTAGCACACACAGTATCCTTCTCAGAGGTGCTGCCTGTCAATGGCATGAGTGAGGCGAGGGTACTTTGCACCATGCAGTTTAATGAATGGTTGAAAAAATGGTGTGGAGAACAGGGGTTTGGCTTCATTGGGGACTGGGGTTCCACCTGGAGGGACACCAGCCTATACTGGCATGATGGTCTGCATCTGTCCAGGAAGGGAACAAGTCTTTTGAGCAATAGGTTTAAATGCTTCATTGGCAAGCTTTTAAACTAGTCAAGGGGAGGCACTCTAAGCAGCAGGAAAATCCCAGCCTCCCTACAAAACAGGGTACTAAATGAGAAAAAGACCGAAGTAGAAAGGTCAGTGGGGGATGCTGCAACAGAAGGTAAAGCCATCAAAAAATGGAGAGCAATGAGTACCAATGCCCGTAGTCTGAGTAACAAGCTTCCTGAATTAGTGGCCTTGATGGAGGAGGAACATCTGGATATCATGGTAGTCACAGAAACATGGTACACACAAAACCATGACTGGGACATAAACATACCAGGATACACTATCTACAGGAGGGACAGGGAGGGTAAAAGAGGAGGAGTAGGAGGAGCTCTTTACATAAGGGAAGGAATCAAAGCAACAGAACAAAAGGGAAAACAAGGAGGAGAAGTAGTACTGTGGGTAAATTTAGAGACCGGCAATGGAACCACAATCCGCACAGGGGTTGTATACAGACCCCCCTCTCAGGGGGAGGAAATGGACAAGGAAATGATAGAAAGTATACTTAGAATGGCAGAAAAAGGGGAGATATTGCTGATGGGTGATCTGAATATGCCAGATGTTAACTGGAGTGCAGTTGCAGCAGCCACTTCGAAGAGTGGGGTTATTCTAGATGCCTTACAGGGGGCATGCCTTAGACAACTAGTATTGGAGCCCACTCGAGAGGGAGCAATCTTAGACCTGGTTCTCTCAAATGGAGATGGAGAGAGGATCACAGATGTAGAAGTGGGTAGCCATCTGGGAACTAGCGACCATCGAACAGTATGGTTCACAATAAACACAGCAATAAGAGTCAAGTCATACAAAGGCAAAAGTACTGGACTTTAGGAGGGCTGCCTTTGTCAAAATGGGTGAGTGCCTAAGGAATGCACTAGCAAATGGGCAGGAAGAAGGGGTGGAAGAACAATGGGGAATAATAAAAACTGCCATCACAGAGGTAACAAGCCTTTGTGTGAAGCAAATAAACAAAATGAAATGATGTAAGAAACCACTATGGTTCTCAAAGGAAGTGGCAGCAAGGTTCAAGAGAAAGAAAGCATTCAGGAAGTACAAGGAATCACAGAAGGAGCAGGACAGAGAACTGCATCAGTTAAAGCAAAAGGAAGCTGGGAAGGCAGTCAGAACTGTAAGGCCCAAACCGAGGAAAAGATAGCCAACTCGTTAAGAAGGGGATAAAACCTTTATAGGTACATCAGGGAGCAAAGGAAGACCAAGGGAGGATAGTGAGACTTAATAAAAGGGAGGGAGGGTGGGAAGAGGGTGACTGTGAAAAGGCAGAGATACTAAACAAATATTTTGCTCAGTATTTACAAAGGAAGAGGGGGAGGTACCTAAAACAAACAGTAGAAACACTCTGGATACAGAAGTTGATACCAGCCCATTTACAGAAGAAAGGGTTCTGAAAGAACTCTTAAAACTGAAGGTGGACAAAGCAATGGGACCTGATGGGATTCATCCCAGAATTCTAAAAGAACTAAGGGTAGAACTAGTGACACCACTGACTACCCTCTTTAACAAATCATGGGAGGATGGGGTGGTACCGAGGACTGGAGGAGGGCAGATGTGATTCCCCTTAACAAAAGTGGGAGCAAGGTAGAAGCAGGAAACTACAGACCTGTTAGTTTAACCTCAGTGGTAGGGAAAATGATGGAATCACTTCTGAAGGAAAAAATTGTTGATTATCTAGAGGCCAGAGGGGCACAGGATCCAAGGCAGCATGGATTCACAGCAGGAAGGTCATGCCAGACGAATCTGATAGATTTCTTTGACTGGGTGACCAAAGTAGTAGATCAGGGAGGGGCTGTGGACATGGCCTACCTAGACTTTAGCAAGGCATTTGACATAGTCCCACACAAAAGATTAATATACAAGTTAGCCAGCCTGGGAGTGGGTCCCAAGATGACAGCCTGGATAAAGAATTGGCTGGAGAATAGGACACAGAGAGTAATAGTAAATGGATTCCACTCTGAAGAAAGGGGGTACCACAAGGTTCAGTATTAAGACCAGTCCTCTTCAATGTCTTTATAAGCGACATTGCAGAGGGACTGGAAAGAAAAATATGTCTTTTTGCAGATGACACAAAGATCTGCAACAGAGTTGATGCACAAGGTGGGGTGGAAAGGATGAGAAGGGACTTGGCAAGGTTAGAGGAATGGTCAAATGTATGGCAGCTTAGATTCATTGCCAAGAAGTGCAAGGTAATGCACCTGGGAAATAAAAACCCAGGGGAAGAGTACACAATGGGGGGTGAGATACTAACAACAACAAAAATGGAAAGGGACCTGAGGGTAGTCATATCAGATGACCTAAAGGTGAGCAAGCAATGTGAGAGGGCAGCAAGGAGGGCTGGGAGGATACTGGGATGCATAGGGAGAGGCATCACCAGTAGAAAACAGGAAGTTATTATCCCTCTGTACAGACAGCTGGTCAGACCCCATCTGGAGTATTGCATGCAGTTCTGGAGACCCAATCTCCGCAAAGACATAGACAGGATGGAAGCTGTCTAAAGGAGGGCAACTAAAATGGTGTAGGGTCTGCACCGGAAGACATATGAAGAGAGACTTAAGGAGCTTAATATGTATAGCCTCGAGGAAAGGAGGGAGAGGGGGGACATGATAGAAACTTTCAAGTACCTCAAGGGAATCAACAAAGTCCAAGAGGGTAGCGTCTTTCAAAACAAGAGGTGTGCAAGAACAAGGGGGCACATTTTAAAGATAGAGGGGGGTCGGCTCAGAGGTAATTTAAGGAAGTATTTTTTCACGGAGAGGGTTTTGGATGCATGGAACGGCCTTCCGGAGGAGGTTGTGGAGTCAAAAACAGTGGTGAAATTCAAACATGCATGGGACAGTCATAAGGCAATTCTAGGGGGTGGGGGCAGAAAGAAGTAGGCTGCTGGTTAACTAGGATCTGCAGCTTATCCATTAGGTAGGGAAATGGGCAGACTAGGTGGGCCAAGTGGTTCTTATCTGCCGTCAATTTCTGTGTTTCTATGTTTCATTCCCAATCTATTTTTTTTCTTTTTGCCTAAATCAGTTTTTGCCAAAATTTGGTCTATATCAGACGTACCATCATGTTGTGAGGAATTTACAGAAACTGAGTCAGACTCCGTCCCTGTGTCATCTTGTAATACAATAAAAGGATTATGTGTAGCCGTCATAGGGGGTTCAGAATCACCATGCTAGTATTGCCAGATCGAAGACTACGTCTTCTGGAAGATACTAGAGTAAAGGCCTCTTCGAGCGGGAGCGGTGGAGGCATTGAAATCAAACTGCCACTAGAAACCTCCACTTGAGAGACAGGATTTTGTGTCACTGACAGAGGCTCAGAAACATCAGGGTGTATCTGCGACTGAGGTTCTTTTTGAATCAATGCACAACCATGGTTACCAGAAATATGTGGTTGAAGTCTCCCAGAGGGTGTGGTAGGGGGTTTATTCCTAAGGTCAGCTTTAACGCCGATTGATATAAAAATCTTGAATACTATAGTCTCCAGATTTATTTTATGTTGTTTAAAAGGCAATCAACAAAAGAATGTGCATCTTCACAGAGTGAACACTTACTGGGGTGATGACAGTCAGTAAGGACATGTCCTTGTTCTCCACACTGAGCACATTTTACCACTTCACACATCCTACTCAGGTGCCTAGGAGAGCCACACTTATAACAATGTCTTGGTTGGCGTGGATAAAAAATAAAACCCTTATCCAGACCCAAATAGAAACAACTAGGTAAATGCTGTAGACCTTCATCGTTTTGAAATAGATTAATCTTATATCTCCACCCTCCATTCCAGAAACCTTCATCATCCAATATAAGTTCAGGATTCCCCTGAACAGTACATTTTTTTTCCACCCAGTACGTTCTATCTTCTACATTTACTCCCTCATTCCGAAAAAGTACATTTATTACTTTAAAGGATTGTTTGGTGAGAGGTATAGCCTGAAAATGTAACCACGCTGTGTTAGTTTTAAAAGAGCATATCTCATCCAAAATTTATTTAGCAAATCTGGTGTACTAAAACTAATGTCATAATTGTTATCCCCTGGGGTGTGTATAGGGCATACACCTCCCTGGAGAAAAACAGCATTTGCTTAATCAAAACCTTACCTACATAAAACGATCTGGCATACCATCCATAGGACCTAGGAACCTTAAACGACTGCATTCCTACGCTTGCCAAAATAACTGTTTTTTAAATAAACTAGCAAATGTAACGGGTTAGTAGATAATAGGCTGATGCTGTACTGGATTTAACTCAGAACCCAAAACATTCACATAACTTAAAGCTTCAGGAGTGACAGTTTGTCCTAACGTGGGCTCTGATAGCAAAGAACCATTTGATAGTAAATTAGAAATACTGGTTTGAGGAGACACACATAAAGAAAAGTGTACAGTTATAGGGGAAGTTTCAAAACAGTCTGGTCCATAGCTAGATACAGCATCCACCGATGCAGAGTTGGCCTTTTCCCCATCTACTACACTTGTTCCCAGCAGAGGGATTACTGGGTTGGCTATCCAGCCTCCCTCATCTGATTGTATCCAACCTGCCTCCTGGAGAGCTTGTTGAGGGGACCAGGATTCACTAACCACCAGATTAGCATCCTGTGGCTGGGTTTCATCCGTCGATCGATCTAAAAAACTGGGGCCTTTTAGAACCTTAGGCACAGTACCTGGTAGGCCCGAAGGAGAGTCCAAAACGGGCCTTTTTCCTTTTTGATCCTTCTCACCTTGTTGTTTTAATTCATTGAACTCAGCCAAAGCTTCTTCTATCAGCTGTCGTTTTTTTTCCAACAATACGTTAAGCTCCTCAGACCCTTGTGAAAGAGCTGGAGCTCCACATAAAACTGCAGCATTTTCGCCCATCATTTCTCCTGAGATCCCAGGCTCCATCAGAAACTCACGGTTTCGCTCCAACTCCACACTCCCGATGACTTCCGCATCATGCACTAATACTTCAGGCCGTGGGGATTCCGGTACGCTATGCTGGCCACCATCAAGGTGCTTCCCAGCCGTACCACTGTCCCCGCACGGATGATTTAGGAGTTGAGCAACATCCGTCCTACTTCCACTGTCTCTGCAGCCATCTGGAAATCCGATACAACACGCTGTCTCTCTCACAGCGCCCCCTCACAGAGTAGGGGAATTTCCCTGGTGTCCTGGCCAAATTTCCCCCATTCATTAAAAATACTACCAACAGCTTAATCAGGTTCAATTTGAGCTGGTCACCATCTGAATCTCCCTTCCCACCGGTCACCCCTGAAGAATGGACTTTTAGTCTCAGTGGGCCTACCGGGTCAAAAAAATTCAATCAATAACAAATAAATCAGTACGGCTGTGGCAAGCTGCAGAAATGACCAAAGTTGCACCTGTGCATAGACAATTTGAAACGACCAGATATAACTGTGCCATTTTTTGGAGTTGTTTCACCAGATTTTCAACATGGCCTTTTTGGGACCCCACCTCATGAAAAGTGCTACTGTCATTTCATTCGCTTATCCCTAAAGGTGATTTTGCAGAGTGACCACACCGTTCTGTGCCACAGGTGCGAAAACACATTTTGGCCAGGATATGAAAAATGCTAGCTGTACTGTTAATAAGGAGGTGTGCAATAATGGCAGTGGTGAAAATCTGGAGTGATATGATTAAAGTGGCCAAGCTGGGAGCGTGTGTAGAAACTGCACAATGCATGTTCGTCATTTTTGGGAATATTTTCAACAAATTTGCAACATGGGCTTTTTGGGACCCCGCCTCATGAACAGTGGCACTGTTGTTTTGGTGTTCAGTCCCAAAAAGTGATTTCACACAGTGACTGCGAAATCACCTTTTGGGACAGAGTAATGAAATGACAGTGACAGTGTTCACGAGGTGGGATCCAAAGAACCCCATGTTGAAAATTTGGGGCCAAAATTCCTAAAAACCGGGCGGACTGATATTTATTTTTTTTTTATTTAGTTTTTGTTAACCGGGTAAGTGCTCTAGCCAGCAAGTGACTATTTTCAGGCACGACCTGGGAGGTACGGTTACAGTACAAAATAAGACAGTTCAGATTTACACAGTACAAGTGAGATTCATTGATACAAGTACAGGTATACATACAATCCAAAAATAAGGGGGGCGTGGAGGAGGGCAATGGGGACTGGAGGGAGCATAGATTTGGAAGGGGGGGCAAGATAGGAAGGGAAGGGAAGGTGAGGAGGGTGGAGCAGGGAAGGGAGAGGTGTAAGACTCAGTTCTCTGAAGGGTGGAATGGGTGAGACAAGGAAGGAAAATCTAATGCGGAAGAGTGCGGAAGGTGACAGCCAGATCTGACTTTCTTGAGGGCATGGTTGAGCCTGCTTCCAGGCTGGTGGAACCGAGGGACTGACAGGGTGAGAAGGAAGGCTCTGGTAAGTAGGGGAGTGTTACGCTTATGCTAAAAGGGCAAAAGAATGGAAAACACAAAGAGGGTTAAGCGACAGGCAGGGAAGGGGAAGGGGAGGCAATACCCACAAGTAGAAATACAATCTGAGGGAGAACAGAGGGTAATGGAGGAGGTAGGAGAAGAAGAGGAAGAATGGCATGAGTAGGGTAGAGTGAGTGCATGACTAGGGGACTGAAAGTAAGAGGATTGATGATCAGGGGAGAGCTGGCCTACAGGAGCATGGACCAGCAGGGGGAGGAAGAGGAGCGCGGTCTCCGTGAGGAGGGAAACGGCTTTTCAGGGGACCGCTTCTGGATTAGCGGAGCCGAGAACTAGTTAGGGCAAGGAGGGCATTTGGCCAGCCAGAGAGCGCTTTACGGCTTTACCGGGAGAAGGCGCGAGGAAGACCCGGAGCTATGGAACTGAAAGCGGCAAGGCAACAGAGAGGTAGGGGAGTGTGCGGGAATGGGAGAATGGGAGCCAGAGAGCGTTTTATGGCTTTTAGCGGGAAAAGGCACGGGTAAAACCTGAAGCTGTGGAACTGAAATCGGCAAGGCACAGAGAGGTAGGGGAGCGTACAAGAGTGGGAGAGGGGAGACCAGAGAGCATTTACGGCTTTAGCGGGAAAAAACACGGGTAAAAACCTAAAGCTATGGAACTGAAATCAGCAGGGCACAGGGAGGTAGGGGAGCGTACGAGAGTGGGAGGGGGGAGTCAGAGATCAATTTATGGCTTTAGCGGGAAAAGGTGCGAGTAAAACCCAAAGCTATGGAACTGAAATCGGCAAGGCACAGAGAGGTAGAGGAGCATGCAGGAGTGGGAGGGAAGAGCCAGAGAGCGTTATAGTGGCTTTAGCAGGAAAACGCGCGAGTAAAACCCGAAGCTATGGAGCTGTAATCGGCAAGGCACAGAAGAGGTAGGGGAGCATGCGAGAGTGGGAGAGGGAGCTAGAGAGCTGCTTAATGGGTTTTAGCGGGAAAAGCGTGAGTAAAACCCGGTTATGGAACTGAAATAGGCAAGGCACAGAGAGGTAGGGAGCGTGCGGGAGTGGGAAAGGGGGGCAGAGAAGACCAGTAACCACTTACATCCAGTAACATCATTGGTTTTAGTGCAACACAAGAGGGTCCAACAATAGTAGCAATTGACTAATACATACTTCATATACAATAGCAGAGAAAGTAGAGCAAGTTGTAGGCAATCATAGCATAACAAAAATAACAATCGGTAGAACCATTTAAGTGGAGTACCACACATATTATAAGAGTCACAGTGACTAGGCATTATTGAGACATTAATCACGATATCATAGGACAGAGTATCCATACAGGATGCTTTTGTAAACATGTAACTTAAAGTGCAGGCAGACAAGAACTGGTAATTATATAGGGCCTAAAACTTAGCTGAAGGAGAGCAAGTAGACATAAGCAAGGGAACACAGAGGTAGACTAGACGGGGGAGAACAAAGTGTCAGGATTTTAAGTAGGATCAAAACAAGTGCATTGGTCCACAGAGGCAAGGTGAGATCGTAATCTTCGTTTGAAAGCAGGATGTGAGGGGGCACTCCTTAGGTCCATTGGCAGCAAGTTCCATGAGTGGGGGGCAGCATGCCTGAATGCCCCAGCGCCATTGGTAGTCCGGCAGAGGGGAACAGTTAGCAAAGATTTGTCGGACGATCTCAGTTCATGCGATGGGATCACAGGCTGGAGCAATTCAGATAGAGTAGCTGGTTTCGCCACTCTAATTATGGAGTCTGAGAGGCAGCAGAGATAATATTGCCTAGTGGAGGAGGGGGACAGCCAGTCTAGATCTTTATAGAGTTGACAGTGGTGTTTCAGGCGCGGTGCCTTAGATGCATATCTACAGACATTGTTAAAGGTAGTGTCCCATTTTTGTAGTACAATTTTGTTAACCATTGTGAGGATGGGAGCGCAATAGGACAGGGTAGGTAATAGGATTCCCCTGGCAATGGCAAGCTTGGCGGTTGGAGTGAGCAAGTAGTTTGTCCTGTAGGCGGCCCCCAGTTTGCGGCTGACAGCTTTGCAAGTTTCCTGGATGTGCTGATTCAGGTCAAGATTTTGGTCAAGTTGTATTCCCAGATATCGGAACGAACTTACAGTCTCAAGAGGGGTACCGGTTAAATTAAGAATATTTAGTGAAGATGAGCAGGTTCTAAGTTTATGGAGTGACCCAAAGAGCATAGCTTTAGTTTTATTCGCATTGAGTACGAGGCGATGAGCATTTAGCCAGTGTTGCACCAAGTGGAAGGCTGACATCAGAGCGGCATTGAGGTTAGTAGCATTGTCAGAGTGGGCATAGATAACTAGGTCATCCGCATAAAGGAGTGAGTTACCAGATGTTATTACGTTGGGGAGGTTGTTTATAAATAGTGAGACGAGGAGAGGTCCAAGTATAGAGCCCTACGGAACCCTAATGTTGATCACGGTACTGTCAGAGATAGCCGAGTTAAATTTGACTGCTTGTGACCTATTGGTAAGGTAACTACTGAACCACGTTGTTACAGGGGATGAGAAGCCTAGGTTTCTGAGGATTGCAAGCAGCAATGGGTGATCAACGAGGTCAAAAGCCTTTGTAAGGTCAATGAACACAGCCTCGGTTAGCTGCCCTTTGTCCATATTTGTGAGTACATCAGAGGTGAATTTCGCAAGTGCTGTTGTAGTACTGTGGTGCTTCCTGAAGCCATGTTGCGCTTCACAAAGTGCATTAGAGGATTCGATGAATTCAATAACCTAGGTGGATACTATTTTTTCAAGAACTTTGCTAAGGACCGATTGGATGGCAATTGGTCTGTAGTTCGATGTATCATTTTTGCTCCCTTTTTTGAACACGGGAGTGATTCTAGCAGCCTTCCAAATTTCAGGGACAGTGCCTGTGGAGAGGGATAGTGTGAAGATCCTGGCAATCGGACGGGATATGAAATCAGCAGCTGCTTTTAGTAATCGTGGTTCCAATGTATCAGAGCCAGGACTAGTGTTATCCGATATGACATTCAGGAGTTTGAAAACTTGATTCCCAGTAACCGCCTTAAAATAAAATGATTTTGCTGAAGCTGGTTGACAATCAGTGCTCATTGAGGTAAGGTATTGCTGAGAAGCAGTGGGCATAGATTTATGGGAGGATGTAAAGGCAGATAGGTCAGAGAATTGCTGATTGAAGGCGTTGCTATGGTGAGGAGCTATTGCAGTGACCCTTGGAGTATCATTTCCGAGGGGGTGACAGATTGGGTGATTCCAAGGAAGGTTTTAATGTGACTCCAGAATTTCCGTGGATCGTTAGAGGAGCTAGTCAATAGGTTCTGGCAATATTTGCTTTTGGCAAGTCTGATATGTTTTTTGCAGTCACTTCTGTGCCACTTATATATAAGATGATCCCTGGGTAGTCCAGTGATTTTGTATTGTTTCCAGAGTTTGTCCCTCGTTTTGAGTTTGCTTAGAAGTTCTTTGTCCAACCACCTTGTTTGTTGTCCTCTGACCCTTCTCATTGTCTTTGGTACATGCCTCCTTTGTACTTCTCCAAACCTGGTGAGGAACATATCCAGGGCAGCTTCAGCATTGGTTGCATAAAGATTTCAGACCAGTCGATGTTAGAAATGTCAGAAAGAAAGGCTTGTACATCCAGAGTAGCAAAGTTAGTGAAGGTGATCAGGCGGGATCGAGGAGCAGGCGGCGGGCAGGAACGCCAGTGACAGACCGTGGGTGAGTGATCCGTCAGGGAGTCAGCTAGGATGGATGTTTTAGATATATGGTCCAGTCTGTTGGTGAGGATCCAGTCCAATAGCGTACCTGATTGTGATTAGACATTCTAGTGCACTCAGTTATTAGTTGATGAAAGTTGTGCTTTTGGATCAGTGATGCATGGAGACTGTGATGTGGTCCCAGCCAGTTCAAATTAACGTCCCCTAGTAGGATGGTCTCATTCATGTTCATGGTTAGAGACACATGCTGAAGTAAGTTCTGAAGACTGTCCAGGGTTGTATACACATAAGATGTGCAGGTTTTTCGCCCCAAGGGTCAATGTTGCATGCAGCGATTCACAACGCATATGGGGACCAGGGTTAGGAACAACATGCAGAAAACAATTTTTCTGTGCCAGCCTGCTAGTCCACCCCTCTACCCACCATCACCTGTGGACAGAACAATTTGTTTTCTGCAAGTGTGCCAGTCCGCCAGGCCCGACCCTCCACCGACCATCAACAACAAGAGACAGTAGCTTGGCACAGACTGGGCGGACTGGTATACATGCAGAACAAATTTGTTCTGTGCCAACCTGCTTGTCCGCCCCTCTGCCCACCATCACCTGAGGCCAGAACAATTTTTTTCTGCATGTGTGCCAGTACGCCAGGCCTGACCCTTCAGGGACCATCAACAACAAGCGATAGGAGCTTGGCACGGACTTGGCGGACTAGTATACATGCAGAAAAAAAATTGTTCTGTGCAGTCTGCTCATCCGCCCCTCTACCCACCATCTCCTGAGGCCAGAACAATTTTTTTCTGCATGAGTGCCAGTTTGCCATGCCCGACCCTCCACCGATCATCAACAGCAAGCGACAGGAGTTGGCACGGACCAGGTGGACTGGTATACATGCAGAAAAAATTTGTTCTGTGCCAGCCAGCTTATCCGCCCCTCTACCCACCTTCACCTGAGGCCAGGGCAATTTTTTTTTCTGCATGTGTGCCAATCTGCCAGGCCCAACCCTCCACCAACCATCAGCAACAAGCGACAGAAGCTTGGCATGGACTGGGCGGACTGGTATATATGCAGAAAAATAATTGTTCTGTGCCAGCCTTCTAGTCCACTTCCTCTACCCACCATCACATGAGGCCAGAACAATTATTTTTCTGCATGTGTGCCAGTCCGCCAGGCCCGACCCTCCACTGACCATCAACAACAAGCGACAGGAGCTTGGCACAGACTGAGCGGACTGGTATGCATGCAGAAAAAAATTGTTCTGTGCCAGCCTGCTAGTCCACCCCTCTACCCACCATCACCTGAGGCCAGAATGATTTTTTTTCTGCTTGTGTGCCAGTCTGCCAGGCCTGACCCTCCACCGACCATCAACCACAGAGGAGCAAGGGATGGTCTTGGGAGACTGGCATACATGTTTAAAGTACCAGAAAGACAGCATATACTTAGTTTGTCAACAATACCCACCCCACCTGAACCCCATCCATCCCAAACTAGCCAGCAAAACAATAACTTACCTGAGAGACGCAGGCAGGCACTTCAGTTCTCCACAGGTGGCAGGATGCAGGCTGGGCAGCATTTCAGTTGTCCTTCTCAGGATGCAGGCAGGGCAGCAGATGGCACAGTCATTGTAGGTAAGTAGGGAAAGCAGGCAGGCAGGACAGATCACGGTTTTATTTTTATTTTTGAGGCTCAAAAAACAAGTCCTGCTGCCTTCCCTGCCAAGAGGTAATCCAACAAGTGAGGACCTGAAGTGCAAATGCACCTCCTTTTTCAGAGTTGGAGAATTTTTCCAGCTGCCCCTGGAACTCCTGTTGTCCCACTGTCCCGCTGTGACTGTTCTTGTGCTGTGTTCAACTTCAGTCTTAGGGCTCAGGTTTGATTTCCTACAGCTCCTCTTGTGGCTTCCTGCTTTCACACTGGTTGCAGGGCTCTGCTCACTCTCGCCCGATCAGTTGGGGGTTAGACACTCACTTGCGCGTCAGTGGGTCTGGTCTCCTCTCCTCTTCTCTCAGGTGGATGTTACCTGTCCCTCCACAGTCTGCTGCATTTAAAAGGCTTAGGCTGACCTGCAGGGGACACAGCAGACAAAGAGCACGAAAGTGCTCAAAAGAACCGGGAGCCCACGATTGGGTGTTTTGGCATTCTGCTTCCATTATGACATCACAGAGGGGGGCGAAACAGCCTTACTGGTGGGGGAACCGAGTTAGGCAAGCCCTGGACTCCGGAACAACACGGCGAAACAAAGAAAGCCGCATGTTTTTAGAATTACAAGGCAGTCAACATCAGAGCAAACAATATAGTAGGCAATATTGCGGTGGGGTCACAGAGAGAGCCCAAAACCGTGGAAAATGCACGAAATTCATGCCCACAATTTTCCAGCCCCCCCCTGCTCATCAGCATGAATGATGCTGTCAATGACTTCCTCCCTTCCTGTCCCCAACCCTCTGTTCTCTTGTGGTACTGGTCCATCCTTCTCTCTAGTGAAGACTGAATAGAAGTTCTTGTTAAGTATCTCCTCTTTCTCTTCTCTACCCTCTGCCAAACCAACCTCTTTTAATTTGTTTCATTCTTGGTGTTCCTTTTCTCTCTTATATATTGGAAAAAAGCCTTCTCCTCTGTTTTTACCCCCTGTGCTAGCTGCACTTCCTTTTTATCCTTTGCTACTCTAACTGCTCTGCTTGGTTCTCTTGACTTAGCAGAGTAGCCCATCCTCTCCTCCGCCTCCTGAGTACATTAGTACTTCTGGAAGGCTGCCCTCTTGTCATCTACAACTTTTGCCACCTCCTTTCTGAACCATCTGGGCTCTTTGGCTTTATTTTTCTTACTTTTGATTTTGGCACACTCAGTAGTAGCCTCCATCAGTCCCTTCGTTGTTGTTTCTGTTCTACATCCATTTCTCTTCTTATCCCAGCAAGGTGACCTACTAGAATTTCTTTCATCCTACCAAAGTCAGACCTCTTAAAGTCCAAAGCCCTTTTCTTGATTCTGACCATCTCTCTGTCCATGTGGAACCACACTATGTGGTGGTCACTACCTGCAAGTGGCACTTTCACTTTCACATCCTGAACATGCCCGCAGTTGAACAGGACCATGTCCAGTACAGCTCTCTCCCTAGTGGATTCCAAGTTAATGCTGTATGACTGCACAGTTAAACAGCTGAACTAGTTATATTCACGTACAAAACAACAACCAAACACCTTATAAAACATAGCACAAATCACTACACATGTTCCCTCTCAAATCAAAACATTCTGGTGCTGTATTTTAAATTGAAGCTAAGCGACAAATCTATACAAAAATGAGAGATGTTTTACCTATTAACTTCAGCCTTTTTGGCAAACTTACAGCTAGCGAGTGGGTCGACTGTTTCTTTAAAATAAAAATTGATGATGCCAGACCAGTGGCGTGGAGGGCTGGGGTGCTCAGTGCCTTACCTCCTGCCACACCAGTGACCCGGGTTCGGGAATGGACATGGGTTGTTCAGTGGCTGGACGGGGGAGGGAGGGTTGAGTGTCCTTAGGACAGCTCTCCTCCCTTGGGGGAAGGGGTGTGTGACCTGCTGTTTTCCTGCCACCTGGTATAGCACAGTCTGGGCACACTAGTAACAGCTAATCATAGACGTTTGAGGACATCTCCATGGATGCGTAGCTCATCGTCATGCCATTGCACATTGGCAGTTCGGGGAAAGCCATAGAGGAAAAACCCCTCTGGCTGAAGGATGACGTCCGGGCCTTTGCAGGCCACACACCGATAACTGGACACCCTGCCATAAATCCTGCAAGCAGCAGGATGTTAGGTGAGAAGGTAAGTCCTGGGGAAGTTGGGTGACGGGGCTGGGGGGACTGGGCAGAAGGGGGCAGGCCAGAGGTGACAGGGGGCATAAAATATTGATAAAAAAATAAAAAATAAAAATTGATGTAGAATCTCCATGAAAAAGAAAGATGTAGAAAATAATACTACTATCACGGCAGAGACTGAAGCAGCTGAAAGGGAAAGTAGACACATAACACTGTATCCCGCTGATCTTGATGACATCGAAAAAAACACACAAAAAAGCAGATACATAGATACATAGATACATAGACAGTGTCGGCAGATAAGGGCCCATGGCCCACCCAGTATGCCCATTTGAGCTTGTAAGTTCAGTTTGTTTTCCTAGAAGTCTGTTGCCCCTTACCCCTGACCTCCAGAATTCCTTTATGTCTATCCCATGCATTCTTAAATCCCGTGATTGTTTCAGCCCCCACCACTTCCTCTGGCAGGGTGTTCCACTTGTCCACCACCTGTTCTGTGAAGAAATTCTTTCTCATGTTTCCTCTGAATCGTCCTCCCTCCAACTTCATCCCATGCCCTCTAGTCCTGGAACATCTTTTTCGCTTAAAAATAGTGTTTTCCTGCACCATGTTCCTCCCTGTAAGATAATTGTATGTCTCTATCATATCCCTCTCCTCCTCTCCTCCAGGGAGTACATGTTCAGTTCCTTCAACCTGTCTTCTTAGGACTTGTGATGCAATCCATGCACCATCTTTGTTGCCCTCCTCTGAACCTTCTCTACCCTGTCTATGTCCTTACGTAGGTATGGTCTCCAGAACTGTACACTGTACTCCAGCTGGGGCCTCACTAGTGTCTTGTATAGCGGAATTATGACCTCCCTTTTCCTGCTGGTGATGCCCCTGCCTATACATCCCAGCATCCTATTTGCTTTACCTGCTGCCTTGTCACACTGTTTCCCTACCTTGAGGTCATCAGAGATGACAACCCAAGATCCCTTTCCTGCTTGGTGCATGCTATATCTCACCCCTAACTGATTTATTGTGCCAGGGTTTTTGTGCCCCAATATGCATTATCTTGCACTTCTTTGCATTGAATTTCAACTGCCAAACCCCTGACCATTCTTCAAGTTTCTGCAGGTCGCTTCTCATTCTGTCTACACCTCTGGTGTGTCTACTCTGTTACAGAGCTTTGTGTCATCGAGACAGTGAAATTCTGCCTTCTAGGTCCCTGCGATGTCACTGATGAAGATGTTGAATAGGACCGTCCCAGCACTGATCCTGTGGTACTCCCACTGGTCACTCTTCCTCTGTGGAGTGACAGCCATTTACCACCACCCTCTGTGTCCTGCCACCCAGCCAGTTACCTACCCACCACACTACTGTCCTGCCCACACCCATATTCCCCAGTTTGTGTAATAGCCTTCTATGTGGTACAGTGTCAAAGGCCTTGCTGAAGTCCAGATAGGCCATGTCCACTGCCCTCCCCTGATCCACCTCCCTAGTCACCCAGTCAAAAAATTCAACGAGGTTGGTCTAACATGACCTCTCCCTGGTGAAACCATATACTGGGCATTAAACGTTTTCAATGATCGGTTGCAGACAAAAAAACTTCACCATAAACTTTAAAATGATGTCTTTTGAATATCTGACTGAACTGCTTTGAGTTTTATCAATCTGTTGGAAACTGACAAAAAGAACAGTACACCATCCGCAGCTTTATCAGACTGAGAGCAGGTTTGAATAGGCACTTGGTTGTAAACCTCGTAAGTGATCCCATATTTAATTCTGCCAGCAATGTTTTTGTTTGCTGACTGCAAACAATTCAAATATGCTGGTAAAGACCGATCAGAACATAACCTACGGATTAGTGACAGTGATCTAAAAAAACTGAGAGCCTCTGAATTCATGTAACGAGACACTGCCCCTGGTTTTGTGAGCCATGTTTTGTTTGAGCCCCGACTCTGTCGTGCCAGAAGAGGCAGAGAAGGTATTAAAACTGTCAAACGGGACTCTGTGAATTGAATTGAATTATATTTTAACAGGATATGGTCTCCAGGCAAGCCTGTTTTCAGGACCTTCCTGTCATATAACAGTAGCAGTATTCTACATACAAATGCATAAAAAGGCAAACATACTGTCAAGCATACATCAGTACCAAATAATTCAAGTACAGTTGCATTTCAGATCACACCACTTTGAAAGAGCTGCCTTAAAACTATAATAAGAAGATACCGTATGACGTGCAACTGAGGGGGCATGGAATTCCAGGATGAGGTGATCATATAGTTGAAGGCCATTGAGCCATAATGAGTTCTTACCCTAGGGACCCTAATGCCCCTACTGTTACTTCATGCAGAGTGTGTATTTAGAAACAGCCCGTGTCAGTTTGTCAGGTAAACATTTTGTAGCCAAACCTTTCATGCATTTAAAGGGAAAACCACACAGAAGCGTCTCCCTCCAAATCTGTAGAGATGGTCAGTTAAACGTAGGTAGTAATGAGCAATGATGCATCATAGACAGTGGATCACAAATTCCCAGAACATATCATGCATGTTGGTAGTACATTCTATCACGCTTTAAAATGTCACATTTGTTTGCCAGGCGATAGATGGCACTACCATAATCAGTCCTTGGAAGAATGATTAACTTGGCAATGTTTGATCTTGTGTCCCTCACCAGGCAATGTTTGATCTTATGTCCCTCACCAGGCAATGTTTGTGCCTGCATAGAGTCCCTAACCTTTGGAAATCTTAAGGCAAACTTCCAAATATTTATAAGAGCTAACCTGCTCAAGCCTAGTGCCAGCGATTGAGAGAACATTTAATTCATCTGAATAGGTTTTGTCCTAGATTAGAATAACATTAAATTTGTCTTTTTTGTGTTGTCAGCTCATTTTGTATAATCCAATTTTCCAGACTATAAAAGAAGTACTACAGTCAAAATTTGCAAAAACATATGTTGTGCAGAGTGTTTTGATTTGTGTGTGTAGTCCTGGTGTGTCCTTCCCTTTGTTTGCTGTTAACAGTTTTTTTTCTAAATTAGCCTGCTAGTTACATGGTTCAAAGTCAAAATTTATTGATCAGCTAAAAGCTATTACAAATATATAACATGATGTAAAGACAATACAGACATAAATATCATCAGCACAAAATCTCATTTTTACAAATTCATATTGCACATACCAATTCCTAGTAATTATAAATACTTGTTTCCAGTGGCGGCTCTACACCAGGGCCCACCAGGGCACATGCCCTAGTTAAAAAATGCTGTGCCCCAGTTGGTGCCCCATAGGGTGCAGTGTGTCCCCCATTGTAACAATATATCAGTGCCCTGACTGCCATCTGCTGTGCCCCAGCTGTGCCCTGGTAACCATTTGTGGTTAGAGCCGCTACTGCTTGTTTCAATGCGTTGAATCAACATTTAGTCAAGTTGCACAGTCAGCAGTAAGAGCAGCATCCCATTTACTTTTTGGCTAGGGTAAAACTAAAATCCTTGGTGCAAAGTTTTTTATTTGAATGTAAGTTTTAGCTTTAGGAGGAATCTAATTTTGATAACCTAATGAGTCAAATAAATACCCTCCTTAACAGTGTTTTTCTTATTCCATTGTGCCATCCAAATTGCCCTTTCCACTATCATTTATGGCATTATTATAATTTATTATATGTCTTTTCCTTATTTTTGTAATTTCAGTAAGATAAAGTGCAAAGTTTTGTAAAATATTTACATTTTCTGAGTTAAAAAAGAGATCTTCTGACCCGGTGGTGCTGAGGCACTGGATGCCTAACCTCGCGCTACACCGGCGACCCGTATTTGGGAACAAGCATGGGTTGCCGGGGGTTGGCAGGGGAGGAGAAGGATCGAGCATCCGACTGACTGCTCTTCTTCTTCTCCTCTGGGGAGGGGGGTCCTCTAGAGTCGGCACGTGTTTGCACCCTGGCAGAGGCTGGGGGACAAGGCGATGCTCTGCAAGCATGGGGAGGAGCTGGGGCTGATGCCTGGAGGGAGCACGTGTGGACACGTGCACGCTCCCCTCTACCTGGCGTCATTGCACGCCCATAGCTCCTGGGGAGTAAAAAGAAATAAAATGGAGTGGCATCCTGGATCGAGCAGCTTGATGGCCTTCTGACGACATCGACTCTGAGGGAGCACCTGAGTTCTGGATCCGATTCGAAGTGGGTGAGTTGGAGGCTCCCCATCGTCCCGCTGCGGGGGGTAAACCACAGGGGAGAGCAGGCATGACCCCGAGTGGTGCACGGTTGTGGGACAGTGGCTGGAATTACCCAAAAAGGTTGCCAGAAATAGGGTTGCAGATCAGGTATGCCAGAAGGAGGGGAAAAATGATTAGGAAAAAAAGAGATCTAATAGAAACCTGGACAGAATATGAGAAGAGCCAGTTAACTCATTTGTATGCTTCTCTCTAGCTGTATTGTACCAGGGGCATCTAAATATATCATGTTCCAGATCCTCATCTTCATTTAAGGTGCAAAAGCAAACTGTTGACTGATTTGGGGTCCTACCGTATCTTGCAGTCAGCACAATACTTGGAAATACTTTGAATCTATACTGTGCAAGTATGTATCTGTATTGTGGTACTTGCACAGTCACTAAGAAATATTTTAATGAATGCTCCACGGTGGTGCTTACCAACCAACTAGAGACCTTCACAGATTTTATCTTGTCAAGATCATCTTTCCTGGCAATATTTTGTATTGTTTTTTAAATATATTTTTTCTCTTAGGGCACTAGACAGCAATGAATGTTTTGCTTTAGACTGTAATTTGATCCAGTAAGAAATTATGCGTTCTTGCACTAGAAAACTAAAACTGATTTGACCCAGCTGTGATCTTACCAGCACATTTGATGTGCTAGGTGGAATTCTTAGTAGTTGTTTATAGGTTTTATTTAAAACTGAATCAATTTTATTTAAGTTTTCCGTTCCCCATACTTCCACTGCATAAGCAGCTTGGGAAATGATTTTTGCATTAATAGCCTTAATCATTGGTACAACGGTTTTACCTCAACAAAGTATATTGAATCTTTTTAGAAGTTTAACGGTGTTCTCTAACTTTTTGGCTGCTTTTTGGCCCCTGGGATCTCTATCTTAGCAAGGTTTATTGCTGTTCTTTTTCATCCAGTGCTAACTGTTCCATGTGACAGTGATGCACCCGGGACCACTGATTCAGCAAGTACTAGAGGTAGGAGCCTGATGTTCTGGCCTCCACTAATAGCTCAAATTCAATAGTTTTGTTCTGTGTGTGTGTGTGTGTGTGTGTGTGTGTGTCAGGTCTAGCCAGCAGGAGTAAATATTTCACTTTTAAAGGAAAACTGTCAGAATTCCAAATCCCCACCTCCCTCAAATCTCTCCACCCCCACCACCGATTAGGCTTTTCGCAATAGAAACACGTTTGTTAGGAGTTCTAACTTTTGTTTATTGTTGCAAAGTCCGGAATTCGACAACATGGTGGATGCTCGCGGTTTCATTTCGGTGAAACTGCGGCGTCACCGCATCAATAAAAGTGTATCGATCGCGGCGGTGCAGTGCCGCACTTTCACCTGAAATGAAACCGGCTAGTGTCCACCATGTTGCTGACCCTGGACATTGCAACAATAAATAAAGTAAGTTAGAACTCTTAAAAAATATGTTTCAGTTGAGAAAAGCCTAATTGGGGGTGGGGGATAGAGATTTGGGGGAGGTGGGGACTTGGAATTATGACAGTTTTCCTTTAAACTTTTCATTTCATCAAACTACACAGCCATAAAAAGCACACAAATCACCCCAGATCATCAATGCTATAATTAGTAAAGACTCTAGCTGTTTTTTTTTTGTTTGTTTTTACAGAATAACCCACTCAATTAGCCCTCAAGTATTTGCTAAACTGTAAATGTAGCAGTTGGTGCTCACTGGATAAGGCAAGTTACTTAATATCACAGCTCTGCTTTTGTATAATTGACTCTAAACCAGTGCTTGCTGAATTCATGGTCCCAGATACATCACACTCACATGGGACAGGAGGCAGTGTAAGAACAAGAAGAACAATAAATCATGCTTAGATGGAGATCCCCAGGGGCCATAAAACGACTGTAAAACTAGCAGGATTTAACAGAAGAGGCCCCAGTGTGGACCCCCTGGATACCCCTTTGTCCACAGTGCTAGCTCCAGAGGGTGCGCCAGCCATCTCATTCATTATTCGCACTGAAGAAAATTGATCTATCTCACTTTCTGTTTCAACGAACACATGAAAAATACATTTTTTATTTTATTTTATTTAAGCATTTGGTGACCGGGAAAGGCACACTGAGCCAAGGCTCGTTTCCAGGTGTGACCCGAGTAGCATGAGAACAAGGTAAACAATAACACTAGCAAATAACAGGCAGCGTAATATACATGATACACAACACGAAGCAAGATAATACATTTCAGGATAGCTAATACAGGTGCA
This sequence comes from Neoceratodus forsteri, assembly GCA_016271365.2. NCBI lineage: Eukaryota > Metazoa > Chordata > Ceratodontiformes > Ceratodontidae > Neoceratodus > Neoceratodus forsteri. The sequence goes on along the minus strand of CM057449.1, from coordinate 909,364,398 downwards.
GCCTGGGAGACAAAGAGCAGGGGAACAAGGTATACAATTACAATGGTACATAATAGGCAGCATATTATCTATAATACACCATAGGAAGCAGGATAAATACATTTCAGGATAGCTACTACAGCATACAGGCTAGGCTATTAGAAAACAGTATAAGGTAAGAAGAAACTTTCATAGAACAGGGGATTAGAACATGGAAACATCGTGGAAACAAAGAAAGGCTAGGGGGCTTTCTATACAGTGACCCATCAAATCCCAACTGTGTGGTAGAACTGTACAAAAAGCACCTGTCAAAATGCCCTAAAGATGCAGTGCCACTGTGCCTGCATGCCAGAAAAATGCCACAATATATTTTGGACCAGCAGAGTACTTGGTAGAGCAAATAGCCTATGGACATAACCTACTTTATTTATTTAGCTTTTGTTTACCAGGTAAGCACACTAGACAAAATAATAACTATTTTCAGGTATGACTTGGGCAATTTAATGCCATCCATTTCAAATGAAGCCCAGCTATCTGCATATTACACTAATCGCTACTTCAGAAGCACAGTAGCGCACTTATTACAGTGTTGTGCAATGCCAGGTCAATCAGGAACAAGACCGCTGTTATCTCGGACTTGATTTCCGTGGTCGACCTGGCTTGCTTCACCAAGACCTGGTTGGGGGATGATGGTGGTCCGATTCTAGCGGCCGCTGTACCCCCTGGGTATTTGGTAGTACACTGCCCCAGAGTGAAATGCAGGGGTGGGGGAGTGGCCATCTGCTATAGATCCGAGCTTAACTTCTCTGTGCATCCAGTGAGAGGACTGAGTTCATTTGAATGTGTGGCTGTACATGGTGGGCCGGGCACAGGCTGTAGGATTCTCCTGATCTACCCCCCGGGGTGGCGGGAGAATTCCTACAGGAGGTGGCTGATTTCGTCGTCGGTGAGACGTTGGCATCCCCCCGATGTTTAGTTTTGGGGGATTTCAGCGTCTGGGCCGACGTCAAGTCATCCAGGCTGGGTTCCAACCTCCTTCAGACTGTCTTCTCTGGGCCTGTCACAGGAAGTTTCCTCTGTGATGCACCAGGGCGGTCACATGTTAGACTTGGTCTTCTTTCTGGGGCTTGAGGTTACGAACCTCAAGACTGATCAGGTCACTTTGTCTGATCAGTGAACAGTGCAATTTTTGCTCGGGGGGGGGGCCCCCTCGAGAACCTTCCCCCTGCAGAGGTGGTAAGCTATTGCCCTTTGAGGGGTTTGACCCCAGAGGGACTGCTGGCGATGGCAGATCTGTCTAGTGTGGGCAGTGCATGCGTAGAGGGGCCGGGTGAAGCAGTCACCACCTATAAAAGGGTGCTGACTGCGGTGCTCAGCTGTCTCTCACACCAATCTGTATACAACCCAAATCCTCTCACTTGAGGTCCCCCTGGTTTGATGGGGAGCTCAATGCAATGAAGATTTTGGGTCGGAGGTTGGAGTGCTGCTGGCGGAGGTCCGGACTGGGGGGTGGATAAACTGGCCTTGCGCACTCACTATCGTGAGTATCAGAGGGCAATCACCTGGAAGATGGCAGAGTTCCTGTCAAGAGAGATTGCTGCCTGGAGGAATCAACTAACAGTGCTCTTTCGGACTGTGGACAGGCTCCTAAACCCAACCTGTCTACAGCCAAAACAGACTTTTTCCAGCACTTTATGTGAAGAGTTTGCTCGATTCTTCTCAGACAGGGTGTCCACCATCTGGCAGGGGATTCCGCCAGTGGGTCCTATGGAGGCCAACAGTGGTTGCCTTGGTCGTCTGGAGAGCACTCCGCCTAGTTGGGGGGAGTTTAAGCCTGTGGAGGCGTCGGAGGTTATTGGGGTTGCATCCAAGCTGAATGCACCTATTGTGAACTGGACCCAGTACCAACACATCTCTTAATGGAATATGTTGATACCGTTGGCCCGGTGTTCACCTTGATTGTCCGGTGTTCTTTATCTGAGGGGATTTTCCCCAGTGTCTTGAAGGAGGCATTGGTGTGTCCCCTCCTGAAAAAAAAACAGCTTTTTAGACCCTGACATCAAGGCGAACTACCGTCCCATCTCCAGTCTCCCATTTTTAGGGAAGATTGTTGAGAAGGTGGTAGCACTTCAGCTGGAAGAGCACCTCTTGACCTTTGATCTTTACGAGCCTTTCTTGTTAGAGTGCATAATGACCTGCTCAGTGCTAGAGATCGAGGGGAGGGGACCGTTCTTATTCTCCTGACTCTCTCTTCAGCATTTGACACAGTAGACCATTGTGTGTTGCTTGACCACCTGAGGGAATTTTGTGGGCTCACCGGCACTGTCATCTGCTGATTTGAGTCATATCTCATGAACAGGAGACAGCGGGTAGTGATGGGGAATTTCTCCTCCTCCCCTAGTCTTCTGTCTTGTGGCGTACCTCAGGATTCGGTCTTGTCCCCAATGCTGTTTGCAGTGTATATGCTGCCCCTGGGTGAGATCATTAGGAAATACAGTCTGGATTTTCATTACTATGCCAATGATACCCAGCTGTATCTTTTCTTTGCACCAGGAACATCCAGTGCAATGGAAGAACTTAACAACTGCCTTACGGAGATCAGTGACTGGATGGCCTCCAGCTGGCTGCAGCTGAACCCCGATAAGACAGAGGTACTGATGGTGGAGTCAAACCGAGGGTGGAATAGGATGGCCTTTGGTGCGGAAACTGGTTTGTTTCTGGGATCCATGCCATTGAAAGCCTCCTCAAGGGTATGTAACCTAGGTGTAATCCTTGACAGTGATTTGACACTTGAGGTTCAGGTGTCGGCGACTGTCCGGACCAGCTTTTACCATTTTAGGAATACTGCCAGGATTAGGCCCCTTGTTCCATCCCTGTACCTCCCCATCTTGGTACATGCCTTCGTATCGACCAGGCTGGACTACTGTAATGCGCTCTACCTCGGAGGTCTTTGGGGGATGCCTCCACTGGCTGCAGCTAGTGCAGAACGCAGTGGCCAGGTTGTTGGTGGGTCAGTCTAAATTCTGCCATATTCCCTCGGTACTGCATGAACTGCGCTGGCTGCCGGTCAGGTGGAGGATCCTCTTTAAGGTGGGGTTACTCACCTTTAAGGCCCTACATGGTTTGGGTCCTTGTTATCTGTCTGACCTCCTGTCACCTGCTGCATCGACCCACTCCCTCCGATCCACCACAAGGGACCTCCTAGTGATTCCCAGGATGAGGCTGAAAACGGCCGGCGACTGGGCATGTAGTGTCACCAGCCCCATCCTGTGGAATTCGCTTCCACCAGCTATATGGGAGGCCCCTTCACTGGAGGTCTTTAAGACCTGCCTCAAGGCCCACCTATTTAGCCGAGCCTTTTCTGATTCTCCAGACTGAGTTGTGCAGACTTTTCCTCTCTCTCCCCTCACCATTTCTGGTTTTAGTGATTCTAACATATGAAAGTGATAATTTGTAGATTGCAAAAGTTTTCATGTTTTTATTTAATTTTAGTGGTAGACTTGTTGTTGTTGTTGTGCGGTGCCCAGAGCCTCTGGGATTGGGTGCCTGAAAAATAAAACTTGCCTTGCCTTATTATCAGAAGCTACCTTGGAAGTAATTGCTGGAAGTGGCCACGGATAAGAGTCTAGTTTGCAAAATTACCGGTCTGCATCTAGCAATGATGGGGAAAAAATGGAGCAGTATTCTAATGAGCAGCACAAAAGGTGAAGCCACCAGAAGTGAAGCTGGCACCAGGACATATGGCACCAGTCCAACGGAAGTCAAAATTAAACAGTAGCAGGACCCACAGTCAGGCAAAGCAGCATACCTGCTGACAGAAACAGTAAAAGAGGAAGCAGTTAATGTGGAAACAGTAGCAGAAAATCAGTTGTAGCCCAAAGAATCTCCTCCCCAAACTTTCAATATCCCTGGACAATTTTACATCGAAACGTTCACCGTACATGGCCCAGTACATGTCATCACTCACTACAATTAAGTCTGACCCCTAAAACACAGCTGTCTTTCTCCTCCATTTTTCACTGTGTTCACCATGTTTGCAGTTCTGCTTTTCTGACTATACAGTTTAAGCTATCGAAAAAATATCCAGACTGTTCATGTTACCTAATTGAATCCACATAATAAATCCACAGTCTGTTAACGTTGCCCAAAGTAATTCAGAAACACAAACTGAATACACAACAGCACAAACTGGAAACAATGTTCACTTTGCGGTTGCAACTGTGCTCTGTGATCTGAGAAAAAAGTGTTCATGGCTTTGCGGTTTCACTTGTGTTCCCGCCTGACATCGCTTGATGCTGGCCTCATATTCCTGGTTTCACAGCTCACTGTAATTACTAAACCACATTTTTTTTTTCTAAAGAAAATTAACAGTTCTACTTGTGAAATAAATTGAGAACCACAGTTTGAAATATTACTTAAACAAAACATTTAATGTACTTTTTCACCTCCCTCTGCCAATCAGCCTCAATCGTTCCTGGTCCTGTCGCCCGACCTCATAATCCGCCTTCTCCGGGACTTACCTCATCTCCATTGCAACCTGGTTTGCCTGCCAGGGCAGGACCATCGGAGGTGGACCCTACTCCCTGACTGAGACTGGGTAGGCACAGAGCCGGAGCGAGAGCCACAGTCGGTGGTGTGGGGCCTAAGGAGAGGGGTCAATGTCCACTTGTTGCATTGGGGGATTTTCCTATTTAGTTTGGTGGCCCAGCCCCAGGATGCCGAGTGGAATCAGACACTGTGCGCGCCTATGTGCCGGCTGCAACATCCTTCTGCCTAGTTCCACAGCACGGACTGCATCGCCACCTGTGGTTACCCAGGTGGTGGTAGGATATCAGCGTCCAATCACCCTCCCTCCCTGAGGTAGAGGGCATCCCCTTGCACACTCTGCTCACCCCCCCCCCAGCCAACCCCCTTGCGACTTGGACTGATTCCCGAACCTGGGCCATCAGCATCGCAAGCGGTAGCTCTTCTGCTGTGATGGTGGGCTGAAGTGCAATAATCCGCTCCTGGGCATGGGTGTATTGTGCATTAATGCACATCTCAAGTGGTTTGAGGACACTCAGCCTTTGGCTTCGTGCCTCACAACACACCCGTTGTGCTCATTAATGCCCAATACTCCCATGCCTTGAAGCTTATGTAATCTTGTGTCAGTGATACAACTACAGCATAACTCAGCGCCTTCTAATCAGGAACAATAGAAATCAAAGTATATTGGGATTTCCGCAGAAATTGGGCTTATCTAGTCTGAATGGCCTTTTTAAACACAGCTGTGTAACATCTCTTTATGTCTACTTGATAACGACTTAGTGTGACAGGAAAATATAATGTTATTTATTTGACTGGAGGAACCATTTCTAAAGAACCCTAAACAGTGCTACATGGCTACATTTTCACATTATGAGGTGAGTAGGAAAATGGGCAAACTAGGTGGGCCGTATGGTCCTTATCTGCCAACAGATTCTATGTTATGTTTCTATTTAATCACCTTTTTCACAACTTTCTGTTAACCCTTAGTTTATAAGAGTTTGCTGAACTCCATTTTAATGAATGTGATACTGGTATCTTTACTTGCAGTACACTGGAGGATCTAACTATATGTCTAATTTTCTAAAACACACATTTCTAGGGACGTGGATATGTTGTTGTATCCACATGTTCTGGCATTATCCTTTCTCCTTTAAATCTTGCTGGAAAGTCTTTAAGTTTGCTCCTTCCACCCACCCACCCGGGTGGTATATCCCTTGGCTCTGCCCCATGACGACAGAGCTTCCTTTCCGCTGGAAGAAGCAGGTTGTTTCCTTACTGCTGCTGCGTTGAGTAGGACCTGGTACTCAAATCTTCAGATTTACTTCCAAAACTTAAACCGTTAGAGTTTCGTCTTCAGCTCGATCATCGATCGCGACCGCGATGAAGGATCAGTCCTCACCCGGATTTCGCTGGTGCCCATGCAGGCAGAAGATGTTGCGTACCATCCCCCATGCCACGTGTGTTTACTGTCTCGGCCAAAATCACGATACTCAGGCCTGCGACATTTGCCAGTCTTTTCACATGACAGTCTCTGACGACCGCCTTGCCCGCCTAAAGTTGGGTCGCCCCAGAAAAACGACATCTGACGTTCAAATGCAAAGACGCCCGTTGGGTGGTCTCCTCAGGTGCAGAGTCTGCCAAGCAGTTGGAGTAACTTACAGCTTTCGAGGAGGAGGCAGCTCAGGCCCCTGCACAATCCTTTTCAGTTTTGACCTTTGTTCTGCTCAAATTGGGCTCCACTTATTCGGGCTCCTTCAACGAGCTGTGCTGGTCCCTCCTGAAAAAGGGGCGGGGCCCTTCTGAATCGGACAGCTCTCACTCTCACAAGAAGCAGTCCAAGAAGGAAAAGGAGAGGACTCACTGTCGTTTTTGCTGAGACAGGGAGCATTCTTGGTCTCAGGAATCTCCGGCTTTGACTACGGTTGAAACCACGGCCTTGGCCTCTGGCTTCATGGAGAACCCATCGGGCCAGTTGGTCAAGATGCTGGCTGATGCTGTGACCGAGATTTTTCTCAACCTGGTTGACTGGTTGTTGTCAGAAGAGGCTGACAACTCTCTTTTCTAGGAGCGTGGATATGTTATTCATCCATGCTCTTTGGCATGTCCCTTTCCACTTTAAATCCAACCGGAAGTCTTCAAGCTGGCTCCTCCCACCCACCCGGGTGGTATATACCTTGGCTGCACCCCATTATGCCAGATCTTCCTTTCCACTGGAAGATTCAGGTTGCCTCCCTTGTGCTCTCGCATTTCATATGCCCTGGCTTTCAAACCTTCGGTTTTACTGAAAATTCGCATGGTTCGCATTAACGATCGCAAGTTTGCAGCTCCGATCATGGAAGATGAATCTTCCCCCAGATTTTGTCGGTGCCCTTGTGGCCAGAAGATGTTGTATACCGATCCCCATACCATATGCGTCTACTGCCTCGGTGTTGGCCATGCCACCTCGTTGTGCAGTATGTTTGGCCTTTCATCCCAATGTTCTCGATGACCATCTTGCATGCCTGAAGCCGGGGAGGCCGGAGAAGAGGAACCCTCCGGTGAAATCCAAGGAGGCCAGGTGGGCAGTTTCCATGGCTGCGGGATCCGCCGAGCAGTAGGAACGCATGCAAATGTTCGAGGAGCAGGTGGCTTGTGCCGTGGAGTTTTCTTGGACCTTTTTCATTCTGCTTAACCTGGGCTCTACCTACTCGGGTTCCTTCCAGGAGTTGTGCCAGTCTGTCCCTACCAAGAGAGAGGCACCTGCGGGATTGCACTCCTCTCGATCCCATAAGCAGAAGAAAGATCCAAGTGCGTCTTCGTCTCTACGGAGATGGTCCTGGGAGCGAGAGAGATCTCAGTCCCAGGAGCATGCGGTCTCAACTTTGGTCAAGATCGCTTCCTCGGCCACAGGCTTTTCAGACTTGCCGTCCAGCCAGTCGACTGAGGGTTTGGTAGACAATGTGGAAATCGTCATCGACTCCCTTGATCCTTTGTCAACAACTCCTTAGAGGAGACTCCGGTCCTTGTTTTCCCCGATGAGGAGACCCAGCCTGCTGGAGTCCCCATCAAGGAACCAGTCCCAGACTCTGGGAAGTTACCGGCCCCACCGGTGTCTCCCAACCGACCGAGTCGGTCTGCCCAATCTCGATCGTGGTCTAGGACCCCCTTGAATGACAGGCTGAGGAAGAGCCATAAGCACTCTAAGAAGAGGCGATGCCATCGGTCGTCCTCGTCCTCCTCGGATGAGGAGAGGCTCCGGCGGAAACTCCATCGGCGCTACGAGGACCTCGTGGTAGCAGCTAATTCTGTCCAGACACAAGCCTACCATGGCTTCCACCCCAGCCATTACTTGGCTTACACCTCCCAGACTGAAGCCGACTCCTTCGGAGCTGACCAAATCGGTTCCCCAGCCCGCAGAGCCGGCAAGACCCCCTGTTCAGCCCAAAACGGTCTCTCCACCTATTGTGGTGGAACTACCACCCAAGCAACCTGTGGGAGGGGCTCCTTCCAAAGAAGATAGACAGCACACTGGGCTTCCCCAGCATTTGTCGGTCGCGGTCACCCCAGACCGCCCCCAGCAAGTCGAAGGTGACATGGGCGGGCGGTAGGCCATTGTATCCGGAATGTTTAGATTCGGACGTCACCAGTCTACATTCACATCCAAGGGATGATGAATCAACTGCTGGCCTAGAGACGGAGGAAGGCCCCTCATCCTTTCAAGGGATCCTCTGCCTCATCTCTGATGGATGACATGGATGCCCCTGGAGCCAATCCAGAAAAAGGCAGAGTACCCTCTTATGGATACCCTTAAAGAGGGGATACACTGACAGAGGCCTTTCCTGTGACTGAGGCCATTGTTGGACCAGCCCTAGCACTTTGGCAATGTCCTGCCTCTTGTCCAGCTCTATCTGCCCGCATGGCTCGCAAATATGCGGTGCCCATGGGGTCCCTAGCGGGCTCTAAGCGCACCCTTCGGCCAAGAGCCTTGTGACCACCTCTGTGTTCAGGCATACTGGCAGTTCTGCTGACACTGACTGACCTCCTGATAAAGAGTCCAAGCTTTTGGACCATTCAGCTAGGAAGGTCTTGCGGCTTCCTCCTTGGGCCTTCATCAGGCAAGTTCGGCTGTCATCATGGCACATTTCTCTCATGCCCTTCTGGGGTCGCTAGATGAAGTTCTCCCACATCTCCCCGCAGACATGCAGACCACAGTCAAGCAGGTCTGGGATCAGGGCCAAGCTGTGGCCAAACAGCAGCTCCAGATGGCCCTAGACCTTGGGGATTCTTGTGCCTGTTCGATGGCTGCTGTAGTTGCCTCTCGTGGAAGCGCTTGGCTGAGGCTCTCCTCCTTTCTGGCAGATACCCAGCACAAATTAGCTGACATACCCTTCCTTGTGACCGACTTTTTCGGCCCAGGAGTGGCTGGTCACCTTTCGCGCATTGAGCAGTCCAGTGCCACCTTGGATGCTACCTCTGCCAAGAGTTCTTTGAGCAAGAACCAACAGAGGAAAAAGAAAAAGCCTTTTCAGCATTCTGCCCTTGTGACTCAGCAGTCCTCCTTCCAAGGCGGACAGCAGCACCAGCAACAGCAGCAGGCTCAAGCTTGGTGCCCTCGGCCCAAACAGAGTCCCCAGCAGGACTGTAAAGGAGGCCACGGTTCAGGTCCTGGATCCTCCTCCTCCTAGCCTGCTCAGTGACGGGGTTGGGGCTGCCAACCCGTCTCCTGTCACGTCAGCTCTGGGTCCTCCCATGGGGGGCCAGCTCTGCCACTTTCTTTCCGCTTGGTCCGTTAACATCACGGACAGGTGGGTTCTAGAAGTGGTCGGCCAGGGACTGCCTCTGGAATTCGAACAGTACCCTCCATGCCAAGCCAAGCCCCTCGGGAGGAACAAGTATCCACTCAGGCCCAGTTGGCTGTCAGAAATGACATTGCTCAGCTCCTCCTCAAGGAGGTAGTAGCTTCAGTGGTGGATCCTGCAACACACCTAGGCTTTGTCTCCAGGTACTTCCTGGTGCCCAAACGGACAGGGGGCTGGTGCCCCATTCTAGATCTGCATGACCTGAATCAATATCTCAGGTCGTGCACCTTTCGGATGGTCACTCTGTTCCAGATTATACCATCCTTGGAGTGAAACATGTGGTTCTGTTCACTGGATTTACCGGACACGTTCTTTCACATCCCTATCCGTCCGTCCCATCAGCGGTTCCTCCACTTCAGGGTCGAAAGGACCCAGTACGAGTTTCGAGCCATGCCGTTCGGCCTGTCATCGACCCCTCGGGTGTTCACCAAATGCATTACAGTGGTGGCGGCCCATCTCAGGTGTTTGGGGGAAGGGTCAGGATTTGTCCTTACCTCGATGATTGGCTCCTATCAGGTTTCACCCGACAGGAGTTGGAGAGGTCCAGGGACTTGGCCCTCCAGACCTGCTTCCAACTTGGTCTCCTGATCAATGAGCCCAAGTCAGAACTCGTGCCTTCTCAGGTGATGGGCTTCATTGGGGCAGAGCTCGACTCTTGTCAAACCAGCGCTCGGCTCCCGGTGGACAGGGAGGAGGTTCTTTCCTCCTTTGCCTAATCATTTCTGGTTGGGTACTTGCGCCCAGCCTGGGACTTTCTGCGCCTTCTGGGTTACATGGCGGCATGCACCTCAGTGGTTCGTTAGGCCAGGTTGGACATGCACCCCCTCCAGTGGGAGCTGGCTGCCCAGTGGACTCAGCGCCATGGTCATTTTGATCAGCTGGTCACTGTAACCCTGAGGATGTGGGATGCTCTCCAATGGTGGCCTGCCCCAGACCAGTTGCAGGAAGGGATCCTGTTTGTCCACCCTGAGCTGATGGTCATCCTCACAACCGATGCCTCTTTCATGGGCTGGGGAGCCCACATGGGGGACGAAAGGGCCCATGGGGTCTGGACCCCTGAGGAGTCCCGATGTCACATCAACCTGTTGGAGCTCAGAGCAGTCAGACTGGCACTGTCAGCTTTCACTCCTCAGTTCCGGGATCAAGTGGATCAAGTCCAGATGGACAATACCACGACCATGTACTACCTCAACAAACAGGGTTGCACGCACTCCCGTTTGCTGTGCAAGGGGGCGCTCCACATCTGGACCCTTGTGAGCCGGTTGGAGCGGATCTCCTAGCCATCCATGTGGCAGGAGCCTCAAACCACCGGGCAGATGCTCTCATCCACTTAGGCCAGAAATACCACGAGTGGTCTCTCCATCCAGAGGTAGCTTACAGCCTGTTCTCCCATTGGGGCAAACCGATGGTGAACCTGTTTGCCTCCAGGGAAAACACCAAGCTGAGGCTGTTTCGTGCCCGCCCCTCTCAGCAGGGCTCACTGCAGGGGGATGCCTTCTTGAGGCCATGGACCCCAGGCCTCCTCTACACCTTCCCTCCATTTCCCTTGATCCACAAGTTGCTCCTCAAGGTGAGGAGGGGAACAAAGCAAAGGTGATCCTGGTAGCCCCAGACTGGCCATGCCAGTTCTGGTACCCAGATCTCCTCAGCCTCAGCTGCAGGCACCCGGAGCGGCTTTGTACACGCCTGGACCTGATGTCACTCAATCAGGGGAAGGTATTCCATCTGGACCTTCAATTCCTGTGCCGCTAGAGATCCAGGCTTTGGGTCTTTCTGAAGATGTCTACATCGTGGTGGAGGGATCCAGAAAGGAATCGACCAGGAAATGTTATGCTTTCAAATGGAAAAGTTTTCCATTTGGTGTCAGGACAAGGGCCTGGTCCCTTTGTACTGTTCAGTGACTAACATTCTTGACTACCTTTGATCTCTCTCTCCAAAGGGGGTCTCCAGTCATCGACCATTAGGATACGCCTGGCAGCCATCTCTGCTTACTGGGTGTGGGCCGGTCAGCCGACATTAGTGCAGGAGACAGTGGTCAGGTGCTTTTTCAAAGGCCTGGATCATATATCCCCTCCGGTGCATGAACCTCCATTTCCGTGGGATCTATTGCTAGTACTGGCAAGGCTCACGGGCAAGCCATTTGAACCAATGCACAAGTGTGCTTTGTCACACTTGTCATGGAAGATGGCCTTCCTGGTGGCTATCACGTCTGCCAGAAGGACAGGGGAGCTCCAGGTGCTTTTGGTGGATTCCCCTTACCTGGTCTTCCACAGGGACAAGGTTGTCCTAATCCCACACCCGAAATTCCTTCCGAAGGTGGTGTCAGAGTTTCACCTTAACCAGGTGCTGACTCTGCCTGTATACTACCCCAGTTACACCTCAGAGGCCAAGTACAGGCTCCATACTTTGGACCTGAGACGTGCTCTCTCCTATTACAAGGAAAGGACAGCGGAAATTCGGGGAGAGGTTCGCCAGCTGTTTGTCACCTACGCTGAAGCTGCTTCTGGAAGACCTGCAGCAAAGTGGACTATTGCAAAATGGATTACATGATGCATAGGTCTGTGCTATGAGTTGGCAGGCAAGGAGCCTCCCAGAGGGATAAGAGCTCATTGTACCCGCCATACCGCTGCATCGGTGGCTGATTCCAGGGACATCCCTATCCAGGAAATCTGTCGGGCTGCTACCTGGAAGTCAGCAAACACCTTCATCACCCACTACCACATCGACCTTGAGTCATGCCGGGATGCTGGTTTTGGGGCCTCAGTTCTCCAGTCTCTCTTCCCTAAGTAGGGGGTGTGCACCTTGCCTCCCTCCTCCCGGAGAACTGCTATGAGTCTGCCAAAGAGTGTGGATGAACAACATATCCACACTCCTAGAAGAACAGGTTAGTCACCTGTAATAGTAGTTCTAGGAGTGGTATATGTTGTTCATTCACACGGACCCACCCGACCTCCCCAGCTGCGGATGCACGCAACCTGGCTTCCAGCGGGCTAAGATCTGGTGTCATAGGGCGTAGCCGAGGTATATACCACCTGGCTGGGTAGGAGGAGCCAGCTTGAAGACTTCCAGTTGGATTTAAAGCGGAAAGCGACATGCCACTCCTAGAACTACTGTTACAGGTGAGTAACCTGTTCTTCAAGACTCTGGCCCTGCTTGTGACCACTGAAGGGGTGGCCCAGTTTTCTGAGCCAGATCCTCTGGTCACCGACCTAAACCAGGAGGAGCCACGGATCTCCCCGGCTTCCTCCAAGATCCTCAGTCGGTAGCCCTGGCGGTCGAGGTCAAGGTCTTCCTCTGGATCGAGCAGGTCCCACTGGCATCGGTAGTCCCACTCTTAGCATCATGGAAAGCGACGCCATCGCTATTCATCATCATCCTCCTCCTCGGGTAAGGAGAAGCTTTGGCGCAAGTTGCATTGATGCTATGAAGACCTCATGTGGCAACAGTTGATGTTGGCCAGTCCCAAGCCTATCCCAGCTCCCACACTGGCCATCACTTGGCTGTCGCTAGACAGGCTGATACCGACATCCCCAGTGGGGCCAACAGCTGCCTACTGGAGCTCTGACTAAGGAGTCTTAGCTGGCTAAGGGGCTTCCCCATTGGCTGTCAGTCACTCTCATGCCTGACGGCCCACGGTGGGTCGAGAGTGGCGTGGTCGCCCGCTTTATGCGGACTCCTCTGAGTCCAAGGATTTCTTGCTACACTTCCATCCGATAAATGTGGAGCTGATGTGGGATCTCTCGGCGGAGGAAGGACCCACTTCCTTCATGGGCATCCTCCGTCTCATCTCCGAGTCAAGCGGGGATGAAACTGGAGCCCGTCCAGAAGTGGGCTCACTATCCCCTCACAGAAATTCTGGACAAAGGGGACTCTTCGACAGAGGCTTTCCCAGTGGCCGAGGTCATTGTTGGCCGTGCCCTTGAGCTTTGGTAGTACCCCGCCTCCTGCCCTGCGCCCTTGGCCCAGATGGGCCGCAAATTTCTGGTGCCCACCGATACCCTCTCGGGGTTCACAGAACAACCCCTTCCCGGCTAACAGGTTGGTGGCTGACTCCGTATTTAGGTGCTCTGGCAATACTGGGGATGGGATGTCGATAGACAACCGGATAAGGAGTCCAAGAAATTGGACCACTCGTCTAAAAAAGGTCCATGCTGCCTCCTTGCTCGGCCATCCAGATGGCACACTTCTCCTGTGCCCTCTTGAGGTCCCTGGATGAGGTGATTCCTCACCTTCCTGTGGACTTCCAGACCACGATCAAGCAGGACTGTGACCAGGGCCAGGCTGTGGCAAAACAGAAACTTCAGACGGCTCTGGACATTGGAGATTCCTATGCCCAGTAGTTGGTGACCGCAGTCGCCATGCACCGACGGGCTTGGCTACGGATCTTGAACTTCACTGCAGACACCCAGCACAAACTGGTGGATGTTCCATTCTTAGGCACTGACCTGTTTGGGCCTGGTGTGGAGGGTCACCTCCAGCGCATTGACAAGTCTAATACCACCTTGGACTCTGTTACATCCGCCCAGAAGGATCCCAAGGGCTCCAAGCAGCAGAAGCAAAAACTCTTTCGGTCCTCCACTCCTGCGGCAAAACCAGCCCAGCATCAGTCTGGCCAACAGGCTCAGTCCTGGCAACCCAGGCCCAATTCAATGGGCTCGATGGTCCATAAGCCCAAAGGGAAGGGACCCGGTGGCTCCTCAGCCGAGTCTTCCTCCTTCAAGCCTGCTCAGTGATGTGATAGGGACTGCCACCCTTATACCCATCATGCCTCCCCTGGGTCCTCCTGTGGGGGGCTGGCTCTGCCATTTCTTTTCCACCTGGTCCACTGTTTCCACGGACAGGTAGGTTCTGGAGGTGGTTGGTCAGGGTCTGCCTCTAGAATTCGAGCACTACCCTGCCAGCCGAACCTGCACACCACGGGAGGATTTTGTATCCACAGACACTCGGTCAGCTCTTCGAGATGACATAGCCCAGCTCCTTCAGAACACCCAGGGTTTGTCCCCAGGTACTTCCTGGTGCCAAAGCGGATGTGGAGGATGGAGCCCCATTCTAGGTCTACACGACCTGAACAAATTCCTGTGGTCCCACACCTTCAGGATGGTGACTCTGTCCCAGATCATACCATCTCTGGAGCAAGATGTGTGATTTTGCTCTCTACATCTTCAGGACTTGTTCTTTCAGGTCCCAATCCATCCATTCCACTGAAGGTTCCTCCACTTCCGAGCCAAGGGAACCCTCTACGAATTCCAGGCCATGCCATTCGGCCCCTCCTCGGCCCCCAGGGTCTTCACCAAATGCATAACAGTGGTGGCGGTTTACCTGAGGCTCTGAGGGGTCCGGGTGTACCCCTACCTGGAGGACTGGCTGATAGCAGATCCCACCAGGCAGGAGGTGGTACATTCCAGGGACCTGACCATTCAGACCTGCATCGACCTTGGCCTCCTGGTCAACGAGGGCAAGTCGGAACTTGTGCCCTCGCAGGTGATAAGCTTCACTGGGCAAAGCTCAGCTCTTGCCAAGCCAGAGCCTGGCTCCTGGCAGACAGGGCAGAGGATCTCTTCTTTGCCCGATCATTTCTGATGGGGCACTAGCACTCTTCCCGGGACTTCGTGCGCCTTCTGGTTACCTGGCGGCCTGCACCAGCGTGGTCAAATGGGCCAGTTGGCATATGGGCTCCGTGCAATGGGAGCGGGCCAGCCAGTGGTCTCAGTGCAAAGATCACTTAACCAGCTGGCCACGGTGACCCAGAAGATGTGGGACACCCTCCAGTGGTGGCTAGTCCCAGAGCATCTGCAGGAAGGGATCCTGTTTGTCCACCCCGAGCCGATGGTTGTCCTGACGACCGATGCCTCTCTCATGGGCTGGGGTGCCCATCTGGGGGAAACACAGAGTCCATGGGCCTTGTACCCCTGAGGAGTCCTGATGCCACATCAACCTGCTGGAGCTCTGAGTGGTTCAGCTGGCGGTGACTGCATTCACTCCGTTTGTTCGGGTTAAGTGGTCCAAGTCCAGACGGACAACACCATGACTATTTACTACCTCAACAAGCAAGGCAGGACCCACTCCCTGCCACTGTGCAAGGAAGCTTTCCAGGGGCAGATCTCCTAGCCATCCATGTGGCAGGAGCCTCCAGTCAGCTGGCAGACACCGTCAGCCGGGTAGGTGAGGTGTCTCATGGGTGGTCTCTCAATCCAGATGTAGTTCACAGCCTGTTCTTCCAGTGGGGCACCCCCTCAGGTGGACCTGTTCACCTACAGGGAGAATGCAAAGCTGAGGCTCTACTGTACCCACCTCTCTCAGCAGCGCTCGCTGCAGAGGGATGCCTTCTTGAGGCCGTGAACCTCAGGCTTCTTCGGTGCCTTCCCTCCACTTCACTTGATCCACAAGGTGTTACTCAAAGTCGGGAGGGAAAAGGCACGAGTGATCCTGGTGACTCTGGACTGGCCCCACTGGTTTTGGTACCCCGATCTCCTCAGCCTCAGCAACAGGCTCCGGAGGTGTCTTCCTATACACCTGGACCTGCTCTCCATCAGTCAGGGGAAGGTAGTCCACCTGGACCTTCAATCCCGGCACCTGACAGCCTGGTTCCTAAACGGCTAGAGTTCCAGGCTTTGGCTGTCTCCGAAGATGTCATCACTGTGGTGGAGGCACCTAGAAAGGAATTGACCAGAAAATGCTATGCCTTCAAATGGAAGAGAGTCTCCAGTTGGTGTCAGGGCAAGGGGCTGGACCCTTTGACCTGTCCAGTGGCTAGCCTTTTGTCCTACCTGTGGTGTCTGTCCAAAGGGGGATTTTGGTCGACGACCCTTAAGGTGCACCTGGCAGCCATCTCTGCTTACTGGGCGTGGGCTGGTCAGCAGTCGGTGGCACAGGGGAAGGTGATCTGGCACTTTTTCTAAGGTTTAGATTACTTTTCCCCTCTGGTGTGTGAACCACCACCGCTGTGGGATTTGCTGCTGGTTTTGGCAAAGCTCCAAGGTAAGCCATTCGAACCGATGCACAGGTGTGAGATGTCTCACCTGTCGTGGAACATTGCCTTCCTGGTGGTTATCACATCAGCCAGAAGGATCAGTGAGCTGCAGGCTCTCTCTGTGGAGTCTCCTTACCTTGTCTTCCATGGGTACAAAGTTGTCTTGCGCCCCAACCTGAAGTCCCTTCCGAAGGTTATGTCGGAGTGGCACCTGAATCAGATGATGATGACTCTTGTGTTTTTCCAGAATCACACCTCGGAAGATGAACACAGGCTCCATACTTTAGACCTGAGGCGAGCGCTTGCGTATTACAAAGAGCACATGGCTGGAGTTCGGGGAGAGGTTGACCAGCTGTTTGTCACCCTACACTGAAGCTGCGCCTGGACGACGTGCAGCCTAGTGGACGATTGGCAGGAGGATCACATCCTGCATTGATCTCTACTGTAGGTTGAAGGTGAAGAGAGTTGTTGGTGTGATGTTAGCCAAAACCAAGTGTTAGAAATACAATCTGTGGTGCAAAAGTAATAATCTGACCTAAATCACTCAAGTGTTCCTTGCAGGATTTGCAGTGTGAGAAAGGAAAAGGCCCTGTGGAACTCTGATGAAGCAATGAGCCTGATAGCTCAGCTGGTACTGCACCTGGATGTTATTCATGGGGCATGTGTTCACTTCCCAGTTGGGGTTGCATAATTTCTTTCTTAGTAAAGTTTGGTTTTCTAAAGCCTAGTGGTGGCTAATACCATAGGTAAAGCTCATTTTTCATCAATGTTTTCCTAGGATTTTCAGAGTCAGAATCATGACTCATTCAAATTCTACTAGTTTTTTTCCTTTTTTTTCCTCTCAAATCCTGTCCACCTGACTGTTTCCTTGTCTCCCTTATAAGCGTTCTCTGGATTATTTCTCCTGACCCTTCCTGTTAGGTTTACCTGAGTAAATATGTCCATATTGTATAGTTTTTCTGTAAATATTATGGTTGCTGTGCATAATCTGCTTTGCATTTTTCCTGCACTGTATGAAATTGTGTCTGTTCATTGTATATGATTCACCCTATACTTGTGCCTAGTTGTCTTTCTTCGTATATTTGTCCCTCAGTGTATATTTATAACCATGTGTTTGTTACAAATTGTATTTATCCACCTCTGTTATAATCTGGACAACTGGACGCTTGTGTAAATGGGCAATTTGCCCACATGCCCTTTACAGTATAAAATAAAAATGAAATGAAATGAGAATCTGATGGAATATGGCCGGACTCCTGCACTGGTATAGCACCTGGGTGGTCTTTAGGGGTCTGGGTGTTACTTGTGATTAGATCATGGTATTTATTCCTCATTATGAAGTGAAAGATTTTCTTCTTGTTTTGTGGCCTGCAGCCTTTGTGTAACGAAATATGCTGAAAAGAAGCCAAGAATCTTGTCAAAACTACATTTGTTCTGCCAGCCCTGTGGCACGGTGCTAGCACTACTGCCTGCCATGATGGTGACCCAGGTTCAGAAACAGATTACGGGGGGGTAGGTAGGGGGGAGGGGGGACAGGATGATCGAGCATCCAAGGGACTGCTCCCCTATCCCAGGGAGGGTGATATATTCGCTTCGCTCTATGTCTGTCACCTAGAGGAGGTTGTGTGGCAGGGCAGTGAGAGCAACGTTGGTGGCTGGCTGCCTGCCGTGTGTAGTGGATGCATGCCTCCCATGAGCATGTGCCTGCATCCCTGTATGCTTATTAGCTGGGGAGAAAAGGATGACAACTGCTAGGGACTGACCAGGGTGATGGCATGGTCTGCCGCAGGCCCACACCTACTGACTAAGCACCCTCATCTGGAGGTAATCTGGACTGTACTCCAGAGGAGCCTAGTCAACCCTGATAGCCCCACCACATAGAGCAATTCATGACAGATTGCCATATTAGGAGGTAAATCCCAGGGATGTTGGGATGCTGGGGCTGGGCAGACTGAAGCCTGTTGGGGGCCGGTCCCAGAGAGACAATCAGTTTATGAAAAAAACAAACCTACATTTGTTAAAAGTGATGACATTATTTGAAATATTTTTACATATGAATAATTTCTAGTGTTTTTCAGTCATATTTAGTCTTCTGATGTGTCATGTCTGTTTTTTCTTCAAAAAAGGATTTTTATTGCTTTACTTATAGGTACACAGAGTGCTGTCCATTTTACCATTTCACTGTTTACAACAACTCTTTTTCAGGGTTCCCTGAACCTCCTTGGATATCAGTTTGCATTGTTTGGCAAGCTGTGTTAAGTAGTCCATGTGGAACTGAGGGAACTGACATCATAGAATGCCCAAGAAACACTGGAACAGAAAGTAATAAACAGTAAAGTGTGTGCATCCAAGTCCTACTCATCATAATTCAAAATAATAATTTTCTGAATAAAAAAAACAAACAGCTAAAACATGTCACAACAGTAGATAATATTAATCAAAATATACAAGTGTTGAGAGATATACACAATTTCTAACAACTTAAAAAGTGATAAGAAACCATTTGAAACACCTTACAACAATCTTCCATTTCTTCCTTTAAGCATCGTCATTACCTCTGCTCAGACAAAGTCTTAGTGAGGGTTTGTGATTTGTGGAAAGGAGGCAGATCTGTGGACATGATTGACAACTAAGCAGCCTGTAACCTGTGCAGCATCTAATCATGGAACAAACTCTGTGCAGCAAGTAATAAGTACCAGGGGACAATAGCACCTAGGAAGTGCAGATTAAGGGGGGGTCGGGTGTTAGACCCTACCCATTTTTAATGCCCTTTTTTTTCTAAATTAGTGGGTTGTTCTCCATGGAGTTCACTAAAGAGGTATAGACTCTCCCCCACTTCTTAGTGCCATTTCTAGCTGTGCCGCTGCAGTGTAGCTGTAGCAAAAGACTATGAGTTCCATGAGCAATGGCCTGCCCTTTTAGGATTCCCAGAATTAATCAGAGGGGTGGGAGGATTGGTGCTTGCTTTATCGTGTCGGGGGTCAGGGAGAACATGGGCTGTAGGATATGTTCCTTATGTGGCAGGTTTGTGGATGTGGAGAGGGCATGTCATACTGAGTTGTGGGCTGGCACAAACTGCTATTAGTTCAAAACTACTTCTTTGTTCTCCACTCGTTCTGGCTCTGCCTTCGACAGAAATTGATCTCAGCATTGAAGAGGGGAAGCTGTAACATACTTCCGAGTTCTGTGTGACTTGTTGACAGAAAATTTCAAAGACTAAACTCCTTGTGTCCTGCCTGTGCTGCCTGGGAACACAGCACAATGTGGAGGGCTGTGACCTTTGTCAGACGATGCTTCCAGCATCACTGAAGGATCGCAAGGTCAGACTCTTCCGTGGTTGACCCGCCAAGTTGCAAGAAGACCTTGGCTGCTGTCAGATCCCCTGTTCAACTTGGGGATTTGAGGAGGAGGTGGTGGCTGCTGTGGTGTGCACCTTATTGGCCTTGGCATCGCTCCTGGTTGGGGCTCATGTCAGAGGGTCCTTCACGGAAGACTTTCATGAGATATGTTGGACTCTCCAGACCTTTGGGAAGAGCCCTTCTCACTGGGGAAAGATGCACAGGTGCTGCCGGTGCAGGTTGTGACATCTGGCGAGATCACAATCTTCCCGCTCCCTTAACTCCCTCGACTGCAGCTGAGCTGCCTTTGGTCGAGGATTTGGTCAACAGCTCCTAGTTACCCTCATCTGGCTTGTTGACCTCGGCACCAGTTGAACAGGCTGTCGAGATTTTTCTTGAGCCTGTCAACCAGCTGTCAGAGGAGATCAATGAGTAGTCGATCTCCCAGACTCCGGTGCTCCTGGTCCTCATTCAGAGGGATGTGGCCCAGTCTGTGTCCCCGACCGGTTCCACTTGGGACCAGCCTTCACTGGTGGTTGTGCCTTCAAATCCAATGCTTTTGAATATAGCTGGGCATGTGGTCTACTGTGACTCTCTGGTGGCTTCTCCTTTCGGTCCCGCTCTACCAGGAAGTGCCATTGATACTCCTCAACCTCCACATCTTTTGGCAAGGAGAGGCACCATTGCGAGATGTGGAGGCATCAAAACAAAAAAAGTGTGCACTGGAGAGGTGGTGCTCATGAAGAATACATACACTTTACCAAGGCAAATTTGGGCACTCACCACCTTATTAAACAAGACAAAGCCTTTGATAAAGGATAGTTGTCCAAAATGCATCAAGTGGGCACTTTGTGTTTGTCTGTGGATACCATGGATTGTCTTTCCATAAATTAAGACAACAAATGCTTTATCCCTTGCTGTTGGTGTCTTGTTTAACAAGGTGGTGAGTGTCCAGATTTGCTTTGGTGAAGATGCAGAGGCACTACAAGGAGCTTCTTTGGCAGCAGTGCATCATTGTGGGGTTGGGTAGGGCTCTACCCTGTAGACCCTCGGTTGCCTGGCAGCTGCCAGTCATGCTTTTACCAATCCATCCTCTGCAAGTGTTCCCAGCAAATGCTTATCCATCCCTTTGGATACAAACATAAACGTAGAATTAGACGGCAGATAAAGACCGCTGGGCCCACCTAATCTGCCCATTTCCCTATCTAATGCATAGGCTGCAGATACTAATTAACCAACAGCCTACTTCCTCCTTCCACCCACTAGAATTGTGTCTGTCCCATGCATTCTTGAATTCCCCCACTGTTTTTGAGTCCACTACCTCTTCAGGAAGGCTGTTCCATGTATCCACAACCCTCTCTGTCAAAAAATACTTCCTCACATTACCTTTGAGCCGTCCCCCCCATCTTCAAATTGTGCCCCCTTATTCTTGAACATCTCTTTTTCTGAAAGATGCTGCCATCTTGGACTCTGTTGATTCCCTTGATGTACTTGAAAGTTTTTATCATGTCCCCCCTCTCCTCGAGTGTATACGTATTAAACGTCTTTAATCTCTCTTCGTATGTCTTCTGGTGCAGACCCTGCACCATTTTAGTTGCCCTCCTCTGGACAGCCTCCATCCTGTCTATGTCCTTGTGGAGATGGGGTCTTCAGAACCGGATGCAGAACTCCAGACGGGGGTCTCAGCAACTGTCTGTACAGAGGGATAACAACTTCCTGTTTTCTACTGGTGATGCCTCTCCCTATGCATCCCAGTATCCCACCAGCTCTCCTTACTGCCTTCTCACATTGTTTGCCCACCTTAAGTTCATCTGATATGACTACCCCTAGGTCCCTTTCCGTTGTTATTATTATCTCACCCCCATTGTGTACTCTTCCCCTGGATTTTTGTTTCCCAGGTGTATTACTTTGCACTTTTTTGCATTGAATTTAAGCTGCCATATATTTGACCATTCCTCCAACCTTGCCAAGTCCCTTTGCATCTTCTCCACCCCACCTTCTATATCAACCCTGTTGCAGATCTTTGTGTCATCTGCAAGGAGACATACTTTTCCTTCCAGTCCCTCTTCAATGTCACTTATAAAGACATTAAAGAGGACCGGTCCCAGTACTGAACCCTGCGGTACCCCACTAGTAACTCCCCTCTTTTTTATCAGAGTAAACTCAGTTTACTATTACCCTCTGTATCCTGTTGTCCAGCCAATCTTTAACCCAGGCTACCACCTTGGGACCCACTCCAAGGCTGGCTAACTTGTATATTAATCTTTTGTGTGGGACTGTGTCAAATGCCTTGCTAAAGTCTAGGTAGGCCATGTCCACTGCCTCTCCCTGGTCCACCACATTGGTCACCCAGTCAAAGAAATCTATTAGATCCGTCTCACATGACCTTCCTGCTGTGAATCCATGCTGCCTTGGGTCCTGTGCCCCACTGGCCTCTAGGAACTCAACAATTCTTTCCTTTAGAAGTGATCCACTCTGGTTGGAGTTCTTACTAAGGATTGCCACGCTGTGGCTGGCTTGCCAGGCTCGTTGTCGGTGGAGATTACCCAGTCCGAGGCCACTAGGACTGAAACCTCTTATGGTTCATCCTTGTTGTCTTTGATTACCCACACTTTTGACTGCTTCATTTGAGGAGGTGAACACCGACCATAGGCTGGTGTCTCTTAGGACTCTCCCCCACTTTATGCTGGAGTCCATGAATGTGCCCTTGGAGCCAGTTCACAAGAGGGCTAAGTACCCCTTCAGTGACATCCTGGATGGGGATGAATCCCTGAGGTTGCCTTTCGCATGGCTGAGACCATTTTGAGACTGGCCCTGGAACTTTGGCAGCATCCAGTATCCTGCCCAGCACCCTCCACCTATGTGATCCAAATGTTTACGGACCTTACATAGTCCCTTTTGGGGGGTTCTCCTACAACTCTTTGCCCAAAGAGTTCTTCTCTGACTTGGTCTTCTGGAAATCTACTGGCCAATGGGATGTGGACAAGCCCTCCCGACAGGGATTCTAAGAAGCTTGACATAGCAGCCAAGAAGGCACCTTCACCGCTTCTTCTGTTGGTCTCCATCAGGCAAGTTACACTTTTCTGCTGGCCAGTTTTTGGTCACTCCCTGCTGGTAGTACTAGATGAACTCCTCCTCATCTCCCTTCTGGTAAGCAGTTAGTCAGAGACCAGAGTTAAGCACTGGCTAAACACCAGCTACAGATGGCTTTTGACATGGGTGACTGTTGTGCCCATGCCATGGCAGCAGCCATCACAATGCATCATGAGACCTGCTGTGGCTTTCCACCTTCAAGGCAGATACCCAGCACAAGCTGGCCAGTGTCCTGTTCCTGGGCATTGACCTCTTTGGCCCTGGGATGAAGGGACATTTCACCAGGATTAAGAAGTCCAGCACCACCCTAGATTCAGTGGCGTCATCCCAGTAGAATCCTAAGACTCAAAAGCCTAAGAAAAGACCTTCTGGTATCGATCCTTTGAGCCACAGCAGCCTTGGCAGCAGCCCCAGCAGAGGTAATACTAGGCCTGGCATCTGAAGCTCAAGTTCGGTGGCCAGGGGCTGAAAAGAGACAGGGGTATGGGAAGTGGTGCCCCTTCAGCCCCAGAGGCAAGTGCCCTCTCCAAAGCTGCCCAGTGACAAGTTGGAGGGTGTCATCCTCCCACTTGTCCAGTCCCTGACACAGCTCCCAGTTGGGAGGATGGTTATGTCACTTCTTGCCATATTGGTCCATCATTACCATGGACAAATGGGTAGTGGAGGTGGTAGGCAGAGGGTTGCCTCTAGATTTTGAGGCTTTCCCACCTTACCAACTCCACGCTGCTCAGGAGTCCTTGGTGTCGCAGGACATGCTGTCCGCCCTGAGGTAGGATGTTGCTCAGCTTCTTGAGAATAAATCAGCAGCCTGTGTCCTGGATGCCCTGGCAAGTCAGGTATACATGTTCAGATATTTCCTGGTCCCAAAATGGATGGGGGCACGAACCTCATGGAGAGATGAAGGTCTATACTGGCATGATGGTCTGCATCTGTCCACAAAGGGAACCAAGATTCTAAGTGACAGGTTTAAATGCTTCCTTGGCAAACTTTTAAACTAGCCATGGGGGAGGTGCTAATAAGAGGCAGGTAATTTCAAGCCTCCCCCCACAAAACATGACAGGTAGTAAGGTAAACACTGAGGTACAGTGCTCAACAGAGGGCAGGACAGGGGTAAATGGAAAAATAGACAAGGGCAAAAAGAGCAGGGATGGGGGAAAAAAAGGATAAGGCCAACATTAAATGGAGGGCAGCGAGTACCAGTGCCCGTAGTCTGGGAGACAAGCTTCCTGAGCTAGTAGCTTTGATGGAAGATGAACAATTGGATATTGTGGCAGTCACGGAAACATGGTACACGGAGAACCATGACTGGGATATCAACATACCGGGGTACACAGTCTACAGAAGGGACAGGGAGGGAAAAGAGGAGGTGGAGTAGCTCTATACATAAGGGAAGGGATCAAAGCTACAGAACTAAAAAGTAAAGGGGAAGGACAAGAGGCACTCTGGGTCACCTTGGAGACAGGGAATGGCATCACAATCTGCACAGGGGTTGTATACAGACCCCCGTCTCAAGGGGAGGAAATGGACAAGAAAATGATAGAGGACATTCTCAAAATGGCTGAAAAAGGGGAGCTACTGCTGATGGGGGACCTGAATATGCCAGATGTTAACTGGATGTCATGTACTGCAGCCACATCCAAGAGCAGGGTCATTCTCGATGCCCTGCAGGGGGCAGGCCTTAGACAGCTGGTGTTGGAACCCACTCGGGAGGGAGCAATACTAGACCTGATACTCTCAAATGGAGAGAGGATCACAAATTTAGAGGTCAGTAGACATCTGGGAACAAGCGACCACTTGACAGTGTGCTTCACAATAAGCACAACCATGGAGACGAGCCATACAAAAACAAGCATACTGGACTTTAGAAGGGCTGACTTTTGCAAAATGGGTGAATACCTGAGGAATACACTAGCAAATGGCCAAAAAGTAGGGGTAGAAGAACAATGGAGAAAAATCAAAACTGCCATCATAGAGGCAACAAGCCTTTGTGTGAAACAGATAAAAGAAAACAAAGCGGAGTAAAAAACCACTATGGTTCTCAAAAGAGGTGGCAGGGAAGGTTAAGGAGAAAAAGGCTGCATTCAAAACGTACAAGGAATCACAGAAGGAGCACGACAGGGAACTGTATCAATTAAAGCAGAAAGAAGTGGGCAAGGCAGTCAGAATAGCAAAAGCCCAAACCGATGAAAAAATAGCCAATTCAGTTAAGAAGGGGGATAAAACCTTTTATAGGTACATTAGGGAGCATAGAAAGTTTAAGGGAGGAATAGTGAAGATTAATAAGGGAGAGGGGAGGTGGGCAGAGGGAGACAGTGAAAAGGCAGAGTTACTGAATGAATACTTTTGCTCAGTATTCACAAAAGAAGATGAGGAGGAGTTGCCTAAACCAGACAATAGAAGCACTCTGGGTAGGAGGGTTGACACCAGTCCATTTACAGAAGAAAGAGTCCTGAAGGAACTCCTAAAACTCAAGGTGGACAAAGCAATGGGGCCTGACAGGATTCACCCCAGAATCCTAAAAGAACTAAGGGAGGACCTAGTGACACCACAGACCACACTTTTTAACAAATCATGGGAGGATGGGGTGGTACCTGAGGACTGGAGGAGGGCAGATGTGATTCCCTTCACAAAAGTGGGAGCAAGGCAGAAGCAGGAAACTACAGACCTGTAAGTTTGACCTCAGTGGTAGGGAAATGATGGAATCACTTCTGAAAGAAAGAATTGTTGAGTACCTAGAGGCCAGCGGGGCACAGGACCCAAAGCAGCATGGATTTACAGCAGGAAGGTCATGTCAGACATACGAACATACGAAATTTGCCAGCAGATAAAGGCCTAGAGGTCTATCAAGTCTGCTCGAATGTGCAGCTAGCACCCCTTATTCTGCAGCTGCCCCTCCCTTCCACCCTTCCCCTTCATTAACCCTCCCCCTTGTCCTGTCCCATCCTCGTTTGAAGCAGTCCACTGTTCTACTGCATACCACTTCAGGAGGGAACGCATTCCACACAGCCACCACTCTCTCTGTAAAAAAGTGTCTCCTCGTCTCCCTCCTGAACCTTCCTCGCTCCAGTCTCATATCATGGCCCCTGGTGTCCCTCCTCCCTTACTTTGAACAGCCCTCTATACTTGTCTTGTTTATTCCTTTCATGTATTTAAAGGTTTCAATCATGTCACCCCGTCCTCCTCTCTTCCAGTGAGTACATGTTCAACTCTTTCAACCTCCTCTCGTATGATAAGTCCCCAGCCCCTAGATCATCTTTGTCGCTTCTGCTGCATCCCTCCAGTAACTTAATGTCC
This sequence comes from Neoceratodus forsteri, assembly GCA_016271365.2. NCBI lineage: Eukaryota > Metazoa > Chordata > Ceratodontiformes > Ceratodontidae > Neoceratodus > Neoceratodus forsteri. The sequence goes on along the minus strand of CM057449.1, from coordinate 909,338,359 downwards.
CTCTTCAGATACGGACGCCAGTACTGCATGCAGTACTCCAGGTGTGGTCTAACTAATGACCTATACAGTGGCAGAATCACCTCCTCCCTCCTCGAGGATATATACCCCTTGCAATACAATCCAGCATTTTGTTGGCCTTTGCAGCTGCCTTCCTACATTGTGCTGAGTTGTTCATTGACCCTGTAATGAGCACACCCAGATCCTTCTCCTCCTCTGTCTGGGCTAGCTGCACTCCCCCTAGCTGGTAACTCCTCCTTGGGTTCTTCATCCCAAAATGCAGCACCTTGCACTTTTTGGCACTAAAGCCCAGTTGCCAGGTGTCTGACCAATCTAATAGATTTCTTTGACTGGGTGACCAAAGTAATAGACCAGGGAGGGGCTGTGGATATGGCCTACCTAGACTTTAGCAAGGCATTTGACACAGTCCCGCATAAAAGATTGATAATCAAGTTAGCCAGCCTAGGAATGGGTCCCAGGGTGGTAGCCTGGGTAGCAAGCTGGCTGTACAACAGGACACAGAAGGTAATAGTGAATGGAACACATTCCGAAGAAAGGGGGGTCACTAGTGGAGTACCTCAGGGCTCAGTACTAGGTCCAGTCCTCTATAACATCTTTCTAGGTGACATTGCAGAGGGTCTGGAAGGAAAGGTATGCCTCTTTGCAGATAACACAAAGATCTGTAACAGAGTTGATACACAAGGGGGGGTAGAAAGGATGAGAAGGGACTGGCAAGGTTGGAGGAATGGTCAGACATATGGCAACTTAGATTCAATGCAAAGAAGTACAAAGTAATGCACCTGGGAAACAAAAACCCAGGAGAAGAGTACACAATAGCAGGGGAGGTACTAACAACAACAAAAATGGAAAGGGACCTGGGGGTAGTCATATCAGATGATCTAAAGTTGGGTAAGCAATGTGAGAAGTCAGTAAGGAGAGACGGGGGATACTGGGATGCATAGGAAGGGGCATCACTAGTAGAAAAAGGGAAGAGGTTATCCCTCTGTACAGACAGTTGCTGAGACCCCATCTGGAGTACTGTGTGCAGTACTGGAGACCTCATCTACGCAAGGACATAGACAGGATGGAAGCAGTCCAGAGGAGGGCAACTAAAATGGTACAGGGTCTGCATCAGAAACCATATGAAGAGAGACTGAGAGGGCTTAATATGTATACCCTTGATGAAAGGAGGGACGGGGGATGATAAAAACGTCCCAAGTACCTCAAGGAATCAACAAAGTCCAGGAGGGTAGCATCTTTCAGAAGAAGAGATGTAAGAACAAGGCAGGCACAATTTAAAGATAGGGGGGACGGTTCAGGGTAATGTGAGGAATTTTTTTTCACGGAGAGAGTGGTGGTTGCATGGAACCGCCTTCCTGGGAAGGTTGTTGGGTCTAAAACAGTGGGCGAATTCAAACATGCATGGGACAGACATAAAGCAGTTGTAGTGGGGGGGGGCAGGAAGTAGGCTGTTGGTTAACTAAAATCTGCAGCTTATCCAGTAGGTGGGGAAATGGGCAGACTGGGTGGGCCAAGTGGTCCTTATCTGCCGTCAAAGTCTATGTTTCTATGCATTTGCATGACCTGAACCAGCAGGGCATGTGGTTCTGCTCCCTGGATCTTCATGATGCATTCTTCTTCATTCCAGTCCATCTGTCCCACTGACAGTACCTCAGGTTCTGTTTTTGGGGGGGGTCTCTGTCATTTCAAGGTCATGCCCTTTGGCTTCTCATCTGCCTCCAGGGTTTTCACGAAGTGCATGATAGTGGTGGCGGCCTGCCTGCTGTGTAGAGGCATCAGGGTGTATTCCTACCTGGATGACTGGTTGATAGTTGGACCATCCACGGAGGCTGTGGAGCAGTCCAGAGATCTGGCCCTCAAGACCCGCAAAGACTTGGGCCTATTGGTCAACGCAGACAAGTCTGAGGAACTGATCCCTTTGCAACGTGGGAGGTAAAGGCCCCCAGCAGAGGAGGAAGCAACTTGTGGTGGCGGACTCGGTCATTAGGGGGTTAGATTTGGGAATAGGAAGGGAGGGAAAGAAAGAGAGCGGTGAGTTGCCTGTGTGGTGCCATGGCTCAAAGGGATGGAAAGCGGATCCTTAGGATTGCTAGAGCAATGGAGCAGGAGGGGGAGGAGCTGGATGTCATTGTCCACCCGGAGGCTAATAACCTGGCTAGGGATGAGGCTGGGATTGTGATGGGGGATTTTAGGGAGCTAGGCAGGTAGCATCCTTGGTGGCTTTTGCTGAGGTGCTGCTTGTCTACAACAGGGGGGAAGGATAGGGTTCTCCATATCAGGAGCTTCAACTCATGGTTGAAGGAGTGGTGCAGAGAAGACGGGTTCAGCTACATTTGGGACTGGGACCATTATGGAGGGATCTGGACTAGACAGGAGTAATAGTCTGCATCCATCTGGGAGGGGAACCACAGTCCTCAGTGGATGGTTTACATGTTACTTTGATGAAAATTTAAACTAGCTGAGTGGGCTGACAGAAGGGAGGCATAACCCCTTCCCCTGCCATGGACTGAAGCAGAGAGAAGGGAGGACCTGTGGGGAGGAATATCTCCCAGGGTTTTAAATAAACAAAACACCAGTATGGTAGAAGACAAAGGGGATGAGAATAATAGTTGTAAAAAGAGAGGGGAAAAGGAGGTAGGGCAAAAGGGAAAAGAGGGAGTTATCAGGTAGAATGGGAACAAATTGTGGAAGGTCACATGTGCAAATGCAAGAAGTCTAGGAAACAAAATTGTGGACATAGAAGCCATCATGGCAGAGGTGGACCTGGATATTGTGGTCACAACTGAGTCATAGTGCACAGGAAACCACAACTGGGACATGGCCATATCAGGCTATACTCGGTTCAGGAAAGACAGGGTGGGAAGGAAGGGGAGGGCAGTGCTGTATGTAAGGGAGGGTACCAGGGTGACGGAGACCAGGGAATCCAGTGGAGGAATGAAGGGGTTGGAGGCACCATGGGTCACTCTGGAGACAGGAACCAGAGCTGCTGTTCACACTGGCAAGATCTACAGACCTCCAGTACATGGGGAGAAACTGGATACAGCACTGGTGGAAGCCATTAGGACAGTAGCAGAAAAGGGGGATATACTGCTGATGGTGGACTTCAGTCTGCTTGATCTGATTGGAGCCTCCAAGCTGCAGCTTCAGCTAGAAGCAGGGACCTCCTAGACTCCCTGCAGGGGGTGTTTCTTAGGCAGCTAGTCAGGGAGCCCACTCTTGCAGATGTCATGGTGGGAGGCCGCCTGGGGACCAGCGATCACTGTACAGTGTGGGTCAACATAAGGACGGCAGCAGAAGCAAACCATATGAGGATGAGGGTCCTGGACTTCAGGAGGGCAGATTTTTTAAAAATGGGTCAATACGTCAGAGGCAACGTCGTGGGGGATGACCTTGGTGTGGAGGAACAGTGGACTAAGTTAAGGGAAGACACAGTAAAGGAAACAAATCTCTGTGAAAGAAGCAAGCAAAAGTAGGAGAACAAAAGTGACTACTATGGTTCTGAAAGGTAGTGGCTAAAAAGGTAAAGGCTAAAGGGTAGCATTCAGGAGAGATAAAGAAACGCAAGAGGAAAGAGGATTGGGAGATGTAACAGGAAAGGCAGAGGGAGGCAGGGAAAGTGGTGAGGAGCACAAAGTCGCAACCTGAGAAAAGAATAATTCAAGGGGTAACTAAGGAGTGAAAGACTTTTTTAGGCACATACAGTAAGTGAACTAAAGAAGACAAAGGGAGAGATTGTGACGTCAAGAAGGCAAGAAGGGTGGGGGGGTGCTGTGTAGAGGGGAATCAGGAAAAAGCAAATATTCTGAACAAATACTTTTTTCAGTCTTCACAGAGGAAGAAAAAGGGGATGGGCCACATACAAGCAGCAGGAGCACTTGGGGAGGGAGGTAGACACAAGTCCATTTACAGAGAGAGTCCTGAAGGGAGTTGCAAATCTGAAAGTTGACAAAGCTGTGGGGCCAGACTGGGTACACTCAAGGGTATTGAGGGAGCTCAGGGAGGTACTGGATGCCCCTCTGACAGCCTCGTTCAACCACTCGCTGAAAACAGGAGTGGTGCCAGAGGACTGGAGAAGGGCAGATGTAGTTCAATGTCATAAAAGCGGTAGCAGGGAAGGGGCTAGCAACTATAGACCGGTCAGTCTGATATCGATGGTAGGAAAGTTAATGGAGTCACTACTAAAGGGGAAGATTGTGGAGTATCTTAAGTCCGGTGGGTTAAAGGACTGAACGCAACACAGATTCATGGGGGGTTGGGAGGTCATGACAGACAAATCTGATATATTTCTTTGACTGGATGATCAGGGAAATAGATCCGGGTGGGGGGGGGTTGACTTAGCCTACTTAGATTTTAGTAAGGCATTCAACACCATACCACATAAGGAAACTGAGCAGCTCAGAGATGGGTCCTAAGGTAGTAAACTGGCTAAGAAATTGGTTAATGGATAGGCGACAGGGTGGTGGTAAACAGAGTTGACTCCAGGAGAGGGAGGATGACCAGTGGGATGCCTCAGGACTCATTACTGGGACCAGTCCTCTTTAATGTCTTTATAAGTGACACTGCAGATGAACTGGAAGGGAAGGTACAGAATGCCTCTTTGCAAATAACACTAAAATTTGCAATAGGGTAGACACTTCAGAAGGGCTGGAAAGAATACGCAGAGACCTGAGAAAACTCGTGACGTGGTCAAGGGCATGGTATCTGGGTTTCAATGCAAAAAAAAAATGCAAAATCATGCACCTAGGGCACAGAAAACCAGAGTCACAGTTCAAATTGGGAGAAGAGGTATTGAGGGTCACTAAACAGGAACAGGACCTGGGGGTAATCATATCTGATGACCTCAAGGTGGTGAGACAGTACAACAAGGCAGTAGGTCCAGTGGGATGTTGGGTGCATAGAGAAGGGTATCGCCAGCAGAAAGAGAGAGGTAGTATTGCTAGTATATAGATCGCTGGTGCGTCCACACCTGGAGTATTGTGCCCAGTTCTGGAGACCACATTTCAGGAAGGACACAAACAGAGTGGAGACTGTCCAGAGAAGGGCAGCTAAATTGTTGCAGGGGCTGCATCAGAAACCCTGCAAGGAGAGACTAAAGGACCTGAATATGTGCACCCTGGAAGGGAGAGGGGGGACATGCTAGAGACCTATAAATACCTTGTAGGGATAAATAAGGTACAGAAGGGGAATATTTTCAGAGGAAAAGATGCACAGAAACAAGGGGACATGCAGTGAAGCTGGAAGGGGTGAATTTTGAAGAGATGTGAGGAAGTACTTCTTCGTTGAAAGAGTGGCTGAAGTCTGGAACAGTCCTCCAGTTGATGCGGTGGGGATGAAAACAGTCGTAGGATTCAAGCATGCATGGGATAAACACTAGGAAATCTTAGCTGGGAAGCAAGGGGTGAGCAGAAGATCAAGTAGGGTCCGAGGCGGCAGGACAGGATAGGATAGGCAGGGAAAAATGGGCAGACTGGGTGGCTCAAGGGGTCATTATCTGCTGTCAAATTCTGTGTTTCTAATCAAGTTCATCGGAGCAGAACTAGACTTCCTGTGTACAAAGGCCTGTCTTCCTGTGAACTGGGCTTAGGACCTTACCTTCTTTGCCCAGTCATTTCTGGTTGGGCACTTGTGCCCTGCCCTGAATCTGCTGTGGCTGCTGGGATACATGGCATCCACCACCAGCTTGGTCCATTGGGAACGCTGGCGGATGTGCCACTTGCAGTGGTATCTGGGCTGTTGGTAGTCTCAGTACCTAGATCATCTGGACCAACCAATTTGATGACCCAGCTGATGTGGGATGCCATCCATTGGCGTCTGGTTTGTCAAGATCTGGAGGAAGGAATCCCATTTGTCTGCCTAGAGAAAACCGTCATGCTCATGACAGACCCATCTCTGGTGTGGTGGGAAATACACTTGGGAGACAGCAGAGCCCACAGATTCTGGTCTCCTCAGAAATCCCATCACTACATCAACCTGCTGGAGCTTCATGCTATGCAGCTGGTTATCATGGAATTTCCTTATCTGATCAGGGCTCAGGTCATGCATGTGCAAATGGGTGACACCTCAACCATTTTTTACCTGAACAAGCAGGGTGGAACTTGCTCCCTTCCCTGTGTTGGGAGGCCCTCCACACCAGGATTACCATGCACAGCCTGGGTGCAGATCTCCTGGTGATCCATGTTGGTGGAGTTCACAGTCAGCTGGCAGATGCTCCCAGCCAAGAGAGACGTTGAACGAGTGGTCACAGCATCAGGAGGTGGTAAGCCCCATGTTCTCCCAATAGGGCACCCCTCTAATGGACCTGTTTGCTCCTGGGAAAACGGAAAGCTGAGTCTGCTTTGTGCCCACTCCCCACAGTCCAGGACAATGTTGGGGCATGCCTTCGCCTGGCTGTGGACCCCGGACCTTGTTTATGACTTCCCTCCCTTCCCCTTGATCCACGAAGAGGCAGTTAAGGCCCACAGAGACAAGATGCAGATGATCCTGATAGCACCAGACATGCAGCCTCAGAAACAAGCCTCTGTGGCAGTTGCCTCTTTGTCCAGACCTGCTGAGGAAGACCTGGGTGGAAGTCAAAGTGCTGGAGCAATGTTGTCATCCTGACAGTGCTGAGTGAATAAATCATTTTTTTCTGCATTTCTAACTCATGGAATTCATTTTGTTTGGAGTGCAGGCTTTTCTGCTAAATTGCTGACCAGACAACAGTCCTACACCCAGACCGTCAGCCCCTGCACCTCTTGGCCTTGTTCCTGAATGGCTAGAGTTCCAGACCTTGGGTCTGTCAAAAGATGGGCTTCACGTTGTGGAGGACTCTCGAAGGAGTCATCTCACAAATGCTATGTATTTCAATAGCAGTTCTCCATTTGGTGTCAGTGCAAGGCATTTGATCCCCTTGCCTGTCCTGTGGCAAGCATCTTGGAATATCTCTGGTCCCTGGGCTGTGAGTGATGACCCTTAAGGTGCACCTGGCAGCCATCTCTTCATACCAGGCATGGGCTGGTTTGCCAGTGGTGGCCCAAGAGAAGGTGGGTGAGTGCATTTTAAGAGCTTGGACCACCAGTCACCTCGAGTGTGTGAACCACTGCTGCCTTGGGACTTACTGCTGGTGCTGGCTGTGCTCATGGGTGAGCTATTTAACTATGCGTAAGTGTGAGATGTCACTCCTGTCTTGGAAGATGTTCTTCTATTGCCTATCACTTCGAACAGAAGGTTTAGTGAGCTTCAAGTGCTCTTGATGGAGTCTTCATATCTGGACTTTCACAAGGAAAAGGTTGTCCTTTGCCCCCACCCAAAGTTTCTCCAGAAGGTTTTATCAGAGTGCCACTTTAGCCAGGTGATCAACCTTCCGGTATATTTTAGTGAACCATCTTCGGAGGCCGACCACAGGCTCCATACTTTGATCCTACGGAGGTTGCTATCTTATTATAAGGATCGCTTGGCTGGAGTTTTGGGTGAGGTTTGCCAGCTGTTTATAACATATGCTGAAGCTATGCTTGGCAGACCGACAGCAAAGCAAATGATTGGCAAGTGGATCACATCCTGCATTGACCTCTGCTATAGGTTAGTTGGTTGGGAGCCTCCCAAAGGGCTTAGCGCTCTTTCCTCTAGACATACCTCTGTCTCAGTGGCTGCCTCCAGAGTCATCACCATACAGGAGATCTGTAGGGCTGCTATGTAGAGGAAAGCACACACTTTCATGTCCCATTGCTGCATTGACATCATGTCATGTCAGGATGCTGCTTTTGGGGCCTTGGTCGTCCAATCTCTATTCGCCAAATAGGGTGCCCCCTCCTCCTAATAGTCTGCCAGAGTGTGAATAGTGAACTGTATTGTTACCCTTTGACATATAGATTACTCAGCTGTAACCATTGTTATTTAGTTATTTTTTGGTAACCAGATAAGGCCCACTAAGCGCAAGTGTCTGTTTTCAGGGGTGACCCAAGAGCACTGGAGAGGTTAAGTGACTTGCTGAGAGTCCCGTAGTATGCAAGTGGAGGTTGTGAGGATCAAACCCAAGTTTGCTGGATGTACCTAGCTCATCCACAGCTGGTTACTCTAACTTCTAGGTTATTCTGCCAGCCCCTAGTTCTAGGAGTGGTATACAATTCACATGCACACAACCCACCTGGCCTCCCCTGGCAAGTGGCACACAGATCCCTGCTCCCAGCATGCAAAGATCTGATGTTGCTGGGCAGAGCGAGAGATATACCACCTGGGTGGTGGGAGAAGCTTAGCTTGGAGACATCCGATGAATCAGCCTGCTCCAGTGGAACTGCCAGAGTGTGGATGTGAACTGTAAACCACTCTTAAAACTCTGGTTACAGGTGAGTAACCTATATTTTTATACTGTTCTTACTTTGTGCTTGTGTTCATTGTTCACCGATCTGATGCTGGTCCCCCCAAAACCATGTGTGGTTGAGGCACACACTCTCTCTCTCACCTCACAACACTGACTTCTTTATTTAAAAAAAAAAGCCTAACATCTGACCCTCCACAGTTTTCTGCACCCTACAATGTATACAGTATACGGTAGAGCAGTACAGCAGCAGACTTAAAAGCTGACCTAAATACAACAGGCACTACTGATCCGGTGGCGCTGAGGGTTGAGGCACTGGACGCCACACCTTGCACTATGCCGGTGACCCAGGTTCGGGAGCGAGCTCGGGTTGCTGGGGGTCGGCTGGGGAGGAGAGGATTGAGCATCCAGTGACAGCTCTCCTCTCCTGGGAAGAGGGTGGGGTGTGATTCCCCAGTGCTAGTGACACCTAGCAGAGGCTGGGTGTACTGCAGCCTGGGACCACATCAAGTTTGGGCAAGGTGTCGACGGACATCCTGCAGGCAGGTGCAGGAGCATGCCCACCCGCACTGGACATCATTGCACGTCCGTGCCTCAGGGAGGGGGTAACACACATGAAAAAGGAAAAACCGTGCACCACCAAGTAGGCGACGGCACCTGGCCTCCATGCCCACCTCCAGATCCCACTCACCTGGTCTCCTGATTCTCTCCATCCCCGTGCCTTACCTGCAGCTGAATCTAGACTTCAAGGAGCACCAAAAGAAGGAATGGTGGTCCAACCTTGGGGTACAAGCCAAGGAGTTTTAGCTGTGAGGTAGGTGAGAGGGTTGGAGTACCGTGGTGCAGACTCAGGTCCAGGGGAGGGGTCCTCAGGTGAGCAGGAACAAGCCAGGATGCTCAAGAGAGTCTCGATGGAGAAGCGACTGGAGGGGAAAAATAAGTTGGGGGGGGGGGGAATATAGCAGACACGGCAGATGCAGGATGGCCAGCAGATTGATAACAGTGTTGCCAGAACACGCATCCGGAGCAAAAATAAATTTGCATAATCATGTCGATACTATGGGTATGGAAGCACAAAATAAAATGAACACAATTGGGTGCTTCGGAGAGGTGGAGTGCTAGTGGTTAGGGGGTAGAAGCAGGGCGTCATTTCACCAGAATCATAGGAGCTGCAATATATATGAAAAGTATCAATTAGTTATTGTTGATGCCCGTTGTTACCTAATGTACTTAAATCCACACTTTCACACTCACATCTGAGTCCAGAAGATCAGATGGTTTTGGATTGTAGCCCCACACCACGAACTTGGGGTAAAATCCCAAGACTGACATAGTAGTGCATGAGGCGGGGTGCCACACTCCTGAGGTGTTGTCTTTCGGCTGTGGTGTTAAACCACTGTTAGTTTTGGTGTTTTTTCAGGTGGGTGTTAAAGATCCTGTGGCACTTTTTGAAAAGCTTAGGGGAAATTTCCCCATATCCTGGCCAGACTTCTCCCATCCCGTAAAAATACCAACAATCGCTTAATCTGGTTCAATTTCAGTTCGTTTACATCTGTATCTCCCCCCTCCTCCCTGGTCGAGGCTGAAAATAGGCACAATTGCCTTGTCCTCCTTTTGCCAGTCAACAAAAACTAACTAAATGAATACAAAAGAAATTGGAGCCCAGCAGTGAAACTAGGTTAGCTAGTGAGCCAGGCAGTAGCAGGGGTCGCAAACAGCCCAGAGGGGTCACAAAAATGTGTAGGGGTTGCAGTTGTGACCCCCCCAGTGAACCTAATTGATGCCCCTGGATTGATGTTAATTCATCATATTGGGTGCTTTGGGATTTGGGGACTTATTTGCAAGGAGTTGGAGCTTAATTTACCTTATAGAATGGGGGTCTGACCAATTAAGTCTCCTGATGGATAACAACCTGGTTACAAGGAAGTGCTATAACTGGTTTTGAAGCACCTGTGTTATGTACTCAATATCACCCTATTCAAATAAGGTCACTATACAAATTAAACACTCACAACACATTCCACCTTCTTAATTGTTTATTTGTGTGACACGGAATCAGTTGCCCTGGTGAAGTCCAAATATGGCACATCCACCGCTTGGTCCTCATCCAGTACCTGAGACACTGTGTTAAAGAATTCTGTGATGTGGTTCATCTGGCAGAACCTTCCATTCACAAAGCCATGTTGCCTGCTGTCCTCCAGATTGTATTTTCCAGAAAGTACAACTGTTCCTTGAGAATAGTTTCAAGCAGCTTCCGCACTACTGAGGTCAGGTTAACTGGTCTGCAGTTGCCTCTGTCTCCCCTGTCCTCGCTGTTACTGATAGATACAAGTTCAGCCACCCTGTAGTCCATAGGAACTACTCTGATCGCTTGCATGCAGCTGCACAGGTTTGCCAGGGGTGCGGCAAGAGCCTGCCCCACCTTCCTCAATACCTGATCATTCCGCCCATCCAGTCCAGGTAACTTGTACACCTTCAACACCCTCAAGCTCTTGAGCAAGTCCCCATCATCATCTCTACCACCTTACCAGCTTTAATGCAGCACTCCAGCAGTGCCCCCCATCTTCTGCCATCTTATGTCCTGAATACCTTACAGAAGTATGTGCCTAATATGTCTACTTTTTCCCCATCCTTCTCTACATATACCCCTTCTTCTTTAGCCTTTCAGTTCTCTCTTTTCTTTTCATTTTCTTTCTGACATTCCCGAAGAAGGCTTTGTCATTTTCTTTCACTTCTTCTGCTGTACTGAGCTCTGACTCTGCCTTATCCACCTTACCACACAACTGACCTCCTTCAGTTTGCAGCTTGCCTATTTGCCTGCATCTGCTCACACTTGTATTGTTTGTTTTTCACTTTAACAACCTAGCCTAAACATGCATTTTGCCCCAGAACATTTAGGTAGATTTGAACATGTAGTATAGCGCTGTGCCCTGACCTTGCAACACCAGCATTTCAAGTGCCAGATCTTTCCAACCTGGGTCAAGATACAATTTAAATCACTAAACTTAAAAATAATATTTGCAGAAAAAAATAGGAAAAATAAACAGGTTTGTGAGCATGGCCAATTTACAACTAACAAATTTGAAAAACTGAAATATGCCTTGAGTAAACACTCGAGCAACAAGAGAGCAATTCTTATTGACATTCTTATACCTTACCTAGAAGGGAAGGTAGAGTGACTCAGATGTAAACATTGATTAGAGGAAAGTTACTTACACAGACTTTTGATCTTCAGTACCTCTTCCACGGAGCCATACTAAGTGGTCTTAGGCCAAAGGCACAGCAACAGAGAACATAGTTTGAAGTTTATTGTTCTAGGAATTGTTCTAGGAATTAATACCTTTGAGCCAAGGCTCTTTTACAAAGGTTCCATGTCATTAAGTACCAAAACACAGTAGACAGTGTTACAAACAATCAGTAAGCCGTTTAACAAGGCCACAACTTAAACAGTAACATTTAAGTACAGAAAAGAAAAAGGAACTCAGAGGCAGTGTCAAGGGCAAGGAATAAGGATTGGAGAGCTTGAGAGGGAGAAATAAGAAGTTTAGGAGTAGACAGAACCAGGTTAGTGGTACTCAGGCTGTCTTTGTCAAAACATAGAAACATAAGCAATGATGGCCAAAAAGACCAATGGTCCATCCAGTCTACCCTTAGCTCACTATCAAACCCTGGGAACAGTTGTCTGTAAAGAGTACTAACTCTCACTATCCACCCCCCAGTTCCCCTCCATACTACTACCACCCTGAGTAAAAATGATACTCTTCTCTCTGTCCCAGCCGTGCTTTAAACTGTTTATCCTTTTGGCACCCACCACCTTGGCTGGCAGACTATTCCATGGTTCTTCACCCTTTCTGTAAAATAAAACTTTATCATATCCCTCTTGAACCTTCTTCCTGTCATTTTTCACTTGTGCCCCTGTGTTCTTTGAACTGTTACTCATGTTAAATAGTTCCTCGCAGTTCACCTTGTTTATTCCTTTCAGGACCTTGAAGGTCTCTGTCACATCAGCCCTCTCTCATCTGGTCTCCAGCGAGTACATGTTCAGTGCCTTGAGCTATTCCTCATAAAATGTGCCCTGCTGGCCCTGAATCATTTTGGTCACTCTTCACTGTACCATGTCTAGTCTGTCCTTATTTTTCCTGACATGAGGACCCCTGAACTGGGCATAATACTCCACGTGTGACCTCACCAATGATCTGTAAAGAGGTAGTAATACCTCTTTTCTCCTAGTGTCAGTACCCCTTTCAGTACATCCCAGCATCCTAATTGCCTTACTATAGGCCGTCTTGTACTTGCCTGGTTGTTTAAGGGAGTCACTAATGATGACTCCTAGGTCCCTTTCCCTCAGCCATCTTGCTCAGCTTTACCTCTCCCATCCCGTAATCTGTCCTGGGGTTCTTGTTCCCCAGGTGCATCACCTTGCACTTTAGAAAGCTGAATTTCTGCTGCCAAACCTTAGACCACCTCTGTAGTCTCTGCAGGTCACTCTGCATCTCCTGAATTCCCTCACCACTGTTTACTCTCCCAAAGAGCTAAGTGTCATCTGCAAAGAGACACAACTTGCCCCAGATTCCTTCTCCAGTGTCACTGATGAATGTATTGAAGAGGACAGAACCAAGGATGGATCCCTGTGGCACCCTACTCATGACCTCCTCTCTTTTGATTTGATATCAGTAATCAGAATCCTTTGCTGCCTCTCCTTCAACCATTTTCCTAACCATCTTACACAGATACATAAATACATAGAAATTGTCAGCAGATAAGGACCACTAGGCCCATCTGGTCTGCCCATAAGCCCTAAACTTGTATCTAGTCACTGACCCTAAGTGATCAATTGCTTTTCATCACTCCCTTCCCACCCAATGTTCCCTTGTGCCTGCCACAGGCATGTTTAAACCCCTCCACTGTGCTTGCCCCCACCACCTCTTGTGGCAGACTGTTCCAAGCGTCCACCACCCTTTCTGTGTAGAAGAACATCCTCAGGTTACCTTTTAATCTACCCCCTTCCAATTTCATATCGTGTCCCCTCATTCTGATATTTTTCCTACATTGGAAAAATCCCCCCCCCCGCACACTATTTATGCTCTTAAGGTACTTGAAAGTTTCTGTCATGTCCCCGCTTTCTCTCCTCTCCTCCAGTGAGTACATATTGAGGACTCTTACTCTCTCCTCATATGTTTTGTGATGCAAGTCATGCACCATCTTTGTCGCCCTTCTCTGGATAGTCTCCAACCTGTCTTATGTCCTTACACATGTGTGGTCTCCAGTACTGCATGCAGTACTCCAGGTGAGGCCTTACCATTGTTTTACACAATGGCATCAACACCTCATGTCTCCTGCTAGTAATGCCTCTGCTTATGCACCCCAGCATGCCACTGGCCCTCCCTGCAGCCTTTGTGCACAGCTTTGTTACCTTAAGCTCATCAGATATGATAACCCCTTTCCCTTTCCTCTTTGGTGACAGTCAGCACCTCACCCACCCCCCATTCTGTAGCTCTCCCCAGGGTTCTCCCTACCCAGGTGCATTATCTTGCACTTTTTTAATTGAAACTCAGCTGCCACACCTCCGACCATCTTTCAAGCTTCTCCAGGTCCCTCTTCATTTTCAGCACCCCTTCTGGAGTATCTACTCTGTTGCAGATCTTGGTGTCATCTGCAAATAGTCAGACCTTTCCTTCCAGCCCCTCTGCAATGTCACTAATGAAGACATTGAACAGGACTGGTCCCAGTACTGATCCCTGTGGTACTCCGCTGGTCACCTCTCTCTTCCTGGATTGGGTCCCAGTTACCACCACCCTCTGTCTTCTGTCCGTCAGCCAGTTTCTAACCCAGTGTATCACTTTATGCCCCATGCCCAGACTACTCATCTTGTTAACCAGCCTTCTGTGTGGGACTGTATCAAAGGCTTTGCTGAAATCTAGGTAAGTGATATCTACTGACCCTCTGTGATTCACTTCCCTAGTCACCCAATCAAAAAAATCTATCAGATTTGTTTGACAAGACCTTCCTGCTGTGAATCCGTGTTGCCTCAGATCCTGAGCACCATTGGATTCCAGGTATGCCACTATCCTTTCTTTCAGCAGTGTCTCCATGATCTTCCCCACCACTGAGATGAGGCTGACTAGCCTGTAGTTCCTTGCTTCCTCCCTACTGCCACTTTTGTGCAGTGCGACTACATGCGCTCTCCAGTCCTCTGGAACCGTGCCTTTGCTGAGTGATTCTGTGAACAGGGTGGTCAGAGGCACTGCTAGTTCCCTTTTCAGCTCCCTTAATAGCCTCTGGTGTATGTGGTCTGGCCTCATGGCTTTATCCACCTTTAGCTTTGTGAGTTCCTCCAGAACTCTCTCTCCACTGTGAATGGACAGGTGTCCACTTCTTCCCCTCCATTGCCTCTTCTCCCCAACTGTGGTCCTTGACCCTCTCCCTCCTTAGTGAATACTGAACAGAAGTATTTGTTCAGTATTTCTATTTTGTCTAGATCCCACTACTTACACTCTCCCTCCTCCCCTTTGAGCCTCACAATCTCCCCACCCCCGTTTTTTCTTCTATCACTGATGTACCTATAAAATGTCTTGTCCCCTTTTTTCAAAGTCTGTGCTAAAACCTCCTTTGTCTGTGCCTTGGCTCTTCTAACAGCTTTCCCTGCTTCCCTTAGACATTCAACGTACACCTCCCTGTCCTCCTCCCTTTGGGTTCCATTTTACTTCCTGAAACTTGCTCTTTTTTCACTTACTTTGTCTGCTACCTCTTTAGAGAACCATAGTGGTTTCCTTCTTCTTTTCCCTTTGGCCACTATCCTAAGGCATTTTGTTAGTTACCTCCACTATGGCTCCTTTTTGTTTCTCCCACTGTTCCTCCACTCCCTCCATTACCTCTCCCTTCTCCAGGGCTGCTCTTAAACATCTACCCATTTTTACTGAAATCTTCCCCCTTGAATCTAATACTTTTGCCCTTGTGTGGCTTAATTGAGTCCCTGTCTCAATGCCAGACCACACCATGTGGTGGTCTCTGGATCCCAGCTGCCCTTCCACCTGGACTCCTTTGACTCTGTTTCCATTGGTCCATACCAGGTCTAGAATCAATTTGTCTCTGGTTGGCTCATGCATCAGCTGTCTGAATCCACCCCATGCAGGGATCCCAGGATCGCAGTGCTTCTGGCTGAAGCAGCTGCCTGGGTGGTCCAGTCTACATCAGGCATACTGAAATCCTCAGTTAGCAGGATTTCACCTTTAACTGCCATGTCGTGAATTTCCTCCGTTAGTACCCTGTCCACTTTCTCCCTCTGTGCTGAAGGTCTGTAGATCACCCCAGTACGTATTCCTGTGCCATTCCCTGGTTCAAGGGTGACCCACATTGCCTCAACCTCCTCTTGTCTTCCCTGTACTTCTGTAGCCTTTATGCCTTCTCTGATGTACAGGGCTAACCCCCTTTTACCTTCCCTGTCCCTTCTGAACAGTGTATAGCCTGGTACATTGACATCCCAGCTGTGATTAGCAGAGTGCCATGTCTCTGTTATTGCTGCTTTGTCAAGGTCTGCATCCATCATCAAGGCTTCCAGGTCTGGAACCTTATTTCCCAGACTTCAGGCATTTGTGAGCATGACCTTCCATGTTTTATACCCTGCCCTCCCTCTCTTCTTGTTCTCTCTCCTTTGCTTGTTTCCCCCACCCCAGTTTTCTTGTTCATGTGCTCCTGCCCCCCCATCCCCCCATTATCCCCTCTTTTATGCGCTTCGCCTGCCTGCTCCTCACTGGCCACTTCAGTTGTTCCTGTTGTCAACTTGTGTTTTTGCATGCTACCGTGGGGGACTAATCCTAAGTCACCTGTCCCTCCTGACTTTCCCCTCTTGGCCAGTTTGAATGCTCTCTGCTAAAGCATTCCAGCTTCTCACCAAGGAGTGAGGTCTTCTTCCTTTGGTACTCTGTGTCTATAAAAAACAGTCTGGTAAAAAAAAAAAAAAAGACTTTCTTCTGTAAACTACAGAAGAATTACATAAAACCTGTTACAAAACACAGAAGTTACCTGGAATCTGCTACCAAACACAGACACTTCCTGAGGTGTAGCAGCAAAATACATCCCCAAAAGCAGACTGTGGAAAATCACTTGAACAACTAATTGTAGTGGAAAGAGCACACAGCTATATAAACTCAATTACATAAGCCTGTTACAAAACACAGAAGTTACCTGGAATCTGTTACCAAATACAGACACTTCCTGAAGTGTAGCAGCAAAAGACATCCCCAAAAGCAGACTGTGGAAAATCATTTTAACAACTTTTGTCCATTCTGCGCCCAGATCCTCCATCTTCTTTCACAGTTTCTGTGAGGCACCAAGTCGAAAGACTTGTGAAGTCAAAGTAGAGTAAATCCATGCCATGGCCCCTATCCAATGCCCTCATCACCCAGTCAAAAAAAAGCTTGGTCTGACAAGACCTCCCTGCCACCTACCCATGCTGTTTTTTGTTCTGGAGAGTGTTGCTCTTCAGGCTGTCCTCAGGGTCTCTTTGACCAGTGACTGCATCAGTTTACCCACAACAGATTTAAGACTGATAGGTGTGTAGTTCCCTGCTTACTTCTTGTCCGCCTCCCACCCCCCATGGAGTGGAACTACATTCACTACCCTCCATTCTTTTGGAACTATCCACATCTGTAATTAGCTATTGAATAGCCCTACCTGTGGTTCAGACAGTTCAGCTGACAGTGCGTTGAGTACCTTTGGATGCATTCCATCTGGCCGTGTGTCCTTATCTATCTTTAAGGCTGCTAGCCCTTTCTATACCCTTTTGCTTGTAAATACTGCCTCATCTCTGGTACCTCCTTTTTGGCCACAGTATTGTTTGTTACCGGTCCTAAATTACGCTTCTTTAATTACCGGTGCCTCATCTTCTTCCTTTATTTCCTGGAAAAAAACATTGTTATATAAAACTGGAATGTTTGTATTAATGGTACCTTCCCAGACACATCCCTGTAATATTTTGACTAGCCTTGAATGGCTATCCATTGAAAATACTTATAAATTGGCTATGTCACATTTTACATTTAAAATACTACATACAGATATTCCAACATCACTTCGAGCCCTTTTGGATACATATAGTTCCCCATACAGTTCACGGTCATCTACTAAGCCCCAACTGACCCTTCCATTGGTCTGTACAAACTCAGGGAAAAGGTAATTCGCTTATTGCGCTGCAACAGTAAGGAACCTTTTATCTGATGAAGTAAAGTTTTCTTTATCAGTTGCCACTTTCTCCACTGCTGCTTCCATTCATTAAAAAAAAAATTGTTTGCTTTTGTGTAAAATGATGTGTTAACTGTTTATTGTATTTAATGTTGTTAGTTTGTCTGACTTCAGGTCGTGCCTGAAAAGGTGATCTTGTATCTCAGTGTACCTACCTGCAGTTACAAATAAATGAAAGGAAAATGCCACTTTCTGGCAGGGGCTTGCCATCTTCCCTTGTGAAGGCAGAACAAAAGTGATAATTAAGGATGGCTGCTTTTTGCATGTCCTCTTCCATTACCCTACCTCCCTCAGATAACCTAACAATTCCCCCTCTTTTCTTTCCTTTTTTCTCTAATATACCTGAAGAACTGCTTTTCCCTACCATTGACCCCCCCTTCACAGTACCCAGCTCAGTGTCTGCTTTTGCCTCCCTAACCAGTCTCTTTGCTTACTTGCTCCTCAGTTGGTAGTCTCCCCATTTTTCCCCCATCTACATTTACTGATACCTGGTGAAGGCCTTTTTTTAAGGGCCATCACTGCTTCTCTGGCGCTTTCCGACAACTACAGTATATTGGTCTCTTGTACCCATTTTGTTTGGTTACTGTTCTCGTACATAACTTAGATGCCTTGAAAATTGCCCCCTTAATTGCCCCCTTCCCCATTTCTCCTCCACACCTCTGATGTTGTCTATTCCAACTAACTTCTCCTGGACCAATTCCCTCATTCTGTTGAAGTCTGTCCTTCTGAATCAAGGACCTCAGCCTTCAATTAGGGATTTTTGGGCCCAAGGGTCAGCTCTAACCAAATAAAGTTATGGTCGCTATACTCTAGTGGCTTCCCTACTCACACGCCTCCTATCACCTCCGAGTTGGTGAGTACAGCATCAAGAATGGCAGCCTGTCTGATGGGTTCCTTAACCAACTGCATCAGCAGACAGTCCTGGAATACATCTAGCAGAGCCTGACTTCTGGTGCTCCTGGGAGCTGGACCATCCCAATCAGTATCCAGCAGGTTCAGATCATCCACCATCAATACCTCCCCTTTTGCCACTCCGCTTTCTAGTTCTTCCCCAAGCTCTTTATCCCTTTCTTCTCCTAAACCTAGTGGTCTATAGATCACCTGCAACCGTAGTTTCTTTCCTGAGGCTGCCATGAGCTGCACCCACAGCAACTCTGTATCCCCATTACTTTCCCTCCTGTATGCATCTTCCACTGCCTCAGTGCCTTCCCTGACATATAGGGCTACACCCCCTTACCGTTTCTTCTATCCCTACATAACATTGTGTAACCAGGGACTGTCCGGTCCCAGTCATTATTTTCGGTGGCCCATGTTTCTGTGATGGCTATGAGATCCACCTCATTGTGTGCCATCATTGCATGGGGCTTGCAGATTTTATTACCTGGACTCCTGGCATTAAGATAGACCCCCTTCTATCTAACTCCTGATCCCTTTTTGCTTTTTGTTTCTTTCCTCCTTATTCTTCCCAAGTTTCCTTAACTCCTACTTTTTCATGTTGATTGCAGGCTTTGTGTGCCCTCCCTTCTTGGTCGCTTCCCCTAGCCCAGTTTGAACCTCAGCCTTATTTTTGCCCACTATGCTGCTACAAGCCCACAGATTAGGGGGAGGACTAGCTAGGTTCCCTTTCCTCTCTCCTGTCACCGTGGTTCCTCTAGTTGCAGTGTCTCTTGCAGTCAGTTTAACTGTCCAGTGAAGACATCATCTTCTGCCCCAGCCCACTGGCCTCCTCTCTTGTCAGGTGAAGACTGTCACCCTTGAAGAGTCTTTGGTCCCAGAAGTCTTCCCAGTTCTCCACTAAGTGGTACCCCATCTCCTGACGCCATTCCTTTAACCACTGCTTAAACTCCTTGATCTCATCCCTCCTTATTCTGCCTTCCCCACTTCCCTACTCCACATATGGAGGACCTTGGGAAAGGCCAGAGAGGCCGAGTGTGCCTTCAGTCTATCCCCAGTCTGCAAAAGTTCCACTTGACCGTCATCACAGGGTGGTTCATGAGATTGTTGGTACTCAAGTGTACCAGCACCCCCAGGACCCCTTCCTCTGTCATCCTTCCTATCTTGCCTATAATTTGGATGGCTGATGCACCAGGAGGCAACTGACCATCCACCTTCCATCCACCCCCCTGCCAGCACCCTCTGTACCCCCCTTATCATTGAGTCCCTGACCACTAAGGCTCTTCTAGCTGACTTCTTCCTGCTTGTGCCCTCATGTGCCACCAAGTCTTCACTAAGACCCATGGGAACCAGGACACCCAGGGATGGCAACACTGACATACAGTGCCAGTTAAATAAAAGTATATCGGTACCCCGGGATGACGCTCAGCAGTTTCTCTGTACCCCCGGTATTGTGTGGCAGCAGTGTTCAATGAGCTGTAAACTAGCAGCATATTAGCTGCCTAGATGCACGTTATAAGTTAACCACAGGATGGCAATCATTAAGTGACCAAGAGTGGTTACTGTCCTGGAGTGCGATTGTGTCCGATTTTGTAATGGCATGCTGCATTCACCTGTAGATGTCACTGTTTCAAACTTTTAAAATGTTGTTACTGTTAGTTGTGGTAGACTTAGTTAAAATATATTCCACATACAGCAGAACACTCTACAAAAAACAGTAGACAGAGATTGTGAATCAGAAACCACTGTTCATATGAATCATTTACACAGGAGCAAAGAAACAGTATAAATAGCAGCTGCTACAGTGGGATGGACAGATTTTGGGGCAAAGAAACACTATAAATAGCAGCTACTGTACAAAAATTGGGCAGACAGATTTGTGAATGGAATGTGCCTGTTTCGATGACTTTTCCCATTCCCATTCTGGAAGTTGCCATAGAAATTTCTGAATGTTGCAGTAGAATATTATAGTGACCATCTGTATCATAAAACCTTTTGTCTAAAGGGAGGTAAGTGTCCAGGTTTTACTTGCTCAACAGCTAGGGTGCTGAAATCAACATATTGTACTGATCTGGCAACTGGGTTTAACATCAAAGTGCTTACAGTACTACAGCCTAATATTCACATCATTCAACTCTGCATTGACAGTAGCAGATGGCAGATCAGAAACCCAATTGATGCTGATCGCATTCAGCATTTTGAATGCTGTTTCCGTATTATGTGTACTATGGCATTGCTGCACTGCCCACACAACAGGATATTGCCAAAATGACTGCTAAGTAATATGAGTGGTGACAGAGATTCAAGCCTGGTCAAATCACAGGATTTAGCTGACTCAACTGTTCCGAATTTGTTTTAGCCTTGTATACATTCTTTTTTTTATAGTTTAATAGAGCAACTGGTCAGCACGATTCTATAACCTGGTGCACTACGTGAGATATGTTGTTTTTTAAACTTCAGTTGAGAACTATACAAGGTCAGTTTCATATTGTTTAAGACAGGTCATCTTAGTTGTTTATTAAAACTTTTCTCCTTATGGTGTCATAGTTGCTAGTCTGTTTGCAGCACCTAACGTGCTATCAAACAGTATGCTGATTACTCGAAAGTCTGTTGATGGGACAGAAATTAACCTAGAAATGTAGAAGAAAATGCACTGTTTCTTATAAAAGTGAAGCAGGGTCTAAATGATGAACTGATCCATTCTGTGTCTTATAGTTAGCAGGGTCCGTTTCTTTCCAAGCCAGCTGATGCATCCACCACCCACTGTCCTCATAGTTTATAAACTAAGCAGGCACCTGTTAGCCAGCTGTCTCTTACCAGCCTGGATCCACTACGTGAAGTCAGCCTCTGGTAGTCTGCGCCCCTTACCCTCCCCACCCCCTCAGATCTGCCAGCATTAATTCATGTTGTACCTGATATTTTAACACCCCTCCATCCTCCACCCCACTCTGACATGCATTCCAAAAAAAAAAGTGTTTCTGGGTCCATTCTTAACCTGGCTGCAAGGGGATGGACACACTGATAATGGCTAGCTTGTTCTTACTCCGATTTATAAATCTATCCTGCATGCCGAATAAAGTGATAATTTACAGTTCCAGGACTTCTGATGTTAGGCGTAAAGAAACCAGTGTAATCTCACACTAACTTAATCTGTAATTTCGGAGTACAGTGTGTTTTTGTGCAATCCAGTACATGGGTTAGACAAGATATGATGCAACAATTTGATACCATCAGGTTCTGCTTCTTCCTGTTCTGTGTCTGATTGTATGTAAGCACAGGAATGTCTCTGACATTTGAGCCAGCCCTCCATCATTTTCACTGATACAACCACGATGGTACTATAAATTTAAATGCATCTCGTGGTCATGCAGATCCCCTTCTTATCCCTTATCTATATGTATGATTATAGATGTATCTGCAACTATTCGTTTAGCACCCCTCCGCACACACTACCACCAACACCCTAACCCTGACTGTAATATGATAGTAGGTTTAAAAAATATGCAAAGGTCCATGTTTTGTATAGACTCCCCCCTCACCCCCCCAGTATATGTCTGCTCAAATTAAATTAACTGAATGAAATTTACATGACCCTTTTTGTCTCACTGTTCCTTATTTCAAACACTGTTCTGCCCGTCCAAATATCCCTTTACATGGTGGACTAGTTGCTTATCAAAGTGCTCATCCTCCTCCACCGACTTGCAGTGTTCTGTCAACTATGCACCCCCCCCCCATCTCTAGTCTGATAGCCAGCCACCTACTATGCCCCACTTCTCATCACCAATGCCAACTGCCATCGTCGTAGTTATCAATCAGAACTTCTTCATTGGTTCAAATTCCATTGGCAGCATTGGAAACCTATAAACAGCTTTTCCCTGACCAAGTGTTTGTTGCCCGATTTGTTGTTTTCTTAAAACAAAGAAAATCAATCATTTAAAATGCTTGCATTGTTTTTAGTGCTTGGAGGAATACATTTATCAAGGGATTCTGGGACTCTTTCATGCTTTTCCAAAGGAGTGCTGAGGGGCTTGATCGCACTGCTGAATCCAGTCTTTTTTTTTGGGGGGGGGGCTATAAGGAGTAGTAGGTAAAATAGCCTAAGTAGTGCCCCAGGTCTCCTGGTGTCTGAGATGGACTTGGTAATGATTGCTGTCTGAACAGGCACAGGAAGGTGGGTACTGATCAGCATGTCAGTATCACATCCATATACTGGAGGCAAAAGTTGCACCAGCTTCAACTTTCTCAAAGGGGAAAAAAATGAACTTTCGGAGTCACCACCTTCTTCAAAGCTGGAGGGAGCAGCTGACAAATGCAGGGACCCAGGAGTGTAATTAAAAGTATGACTTGGTTACAAGGGTAAAAGAGGGAAAGTAGCCCCTTCTTCTGAAATGTTTTCCCTGATGCCTTAATTCAACTTCTTTGGTGTGAAATACATGTTTTTATGTAAATTATATTTATTAATTTTGCAAGCAAAACATATCGGAAAACATGCCACTTATCTTCCGTGATAGCTATCTTTCATCCGAGGAGCCATGTACTTAGTCTTACAAGTAACTGTTATTAGATTGGTACGTGCAGTACATTCATACTCAAACTTTCAGCTCCTCAAAGTCTTCCATTGAGTCCTGACTTCTTAATATAGCTGTTCACATTGTTTTTTTTTACTGCATGCAACATTCTTTTTGCACAATATTTTAAATAGTTCTTCAAATTATGTTGTTCACATTGTTTTCAAGTAGTGGGGGAAAAACAAGTCACAGATATTTTTTTCCCTTACTATACCTGTGTAGCTTTCTTATGTACATTATAATTCATTATAATTCCAGATACTGAAATTAACATATTGTATGTAGTGTATGGTTGTGTTTTGGTGTGGGTGGGTGGGAAGAAAGAAATGGGAGGTGATTCACATGGTGCCACCACAGAATGGAATCCGCGTACTGACAAACATATTTTTATGATATATTAAAAATACTATAATATATTAAAAATGCTCTAAAATAAATTATGTAAATCTTTAGAGATGCACCCCATGGCTACTGAGCATAATTCTCATATTCTCATCTAGCATTAACTGTTTCTCCATCAAAGAATATAAACCACACATTTTTGGTTTTTACAAAACATAAACTAATTTATTAGTAAAAAGGGTAATGACTGGTACCTTAACGCAAAGAAACGTTATATAATTTCAATGATGGTATATGCCTCAGATGAGTTACCTCAATCCTGTTGAATTCGGACAAAACCGATTGACAACTAATTATCTCTGCCAGGAAATATATTGAACTGTACCACTTCCTATTTTTGTTTTTTTCTCTGCCCAACTGACGTAAATAGGATTGTGATGCTACGGCTAGTTTACAGCTCTCACAGCAAGACCCATTCACGATCAACTCAGTCACAGACATCTGTTGAAAATATGATAAAATAGGCAGAGAGAACAGACGCACACTAGGCACACATGGAATACCGAAAACACATTTATTTGCACAAAAAATAGCAAGCGGTGCAAAAAATGTACAGACAGCACCACACATCAAGTACAAGAACCAAAAACTATATTTCAGGATTTGGAAGTATTCTGCATCAACCTTTAGTAAGGAGTATTAAAATGCAAAAGATACTCCAAAAGTGATTACTTTGATTCCTAGGGTTAAAAACAAGAATATCAATCAAAGAGTCACCTCTGTGACAAAATTTGACCCACAGGCCACTTCAGTAAGAAGAGCTTCCCAGAAACACTGGCGTATCATCATTGCCATATATCCTTCTCTGGGGTATCCCTTCAGGCAAATGCCAAGGATCCACTTCAGACTGGACAAGAATCTAAATGATTTACACGTCCACTGTCGCAATCAGAAACCTCCGCAGAGCGCGTGGTGGCAGACTAAACTGAAAGCATATTTGAAATGTCATTACTCTGCAGCACCTGTCAGTGTGCTGTACCTGCCAAAACATACAGCTCCACAGTCGTGAAAAGCATTTTGAGGAAAGGCATATTATTTACTGCAACACCTCAGTGGGGGCAGAACTTGCAGCTCACTGAAGCAAACAGAGTGAGCCAGGATAGCTTTCCATTCTCTGAAAAACAAATATATATATATATATATAATTTCCAGGAGAGAGATATCCTACTGTTGCAAAATGAAACCAACCAGAAAATGGAATAAAAGAACCCACTCACTAGAGTATGGTATCACAAGTTCTATATTCAAAGCATCAGAACAAACGGGCCTCCAAGGTCATTTCTTCAGGACAGCCTATAATCAATAATTATGTACCCATTAAAATAAATCTCTTTGATATATTGTAGCTATTCAATATACACTCTTCCACCCAAAAACAATATAGAAATATATTATTATGTAAAATTAAAAAAATATCTCTAATAGATCCAAAATTGTATGTCTTACTCAAATTACATATCTCATCCATTTCAGAAAACTTCACCCAAGTTGCCTTTAAACAGTTATCTGATAACCTCATAATAGTTGCACATCTCAGTCTTGAGAATTAAAATCTCTATGTTTAGCTTTCTAAACTCTATAAATACAGGGAACATGGGAAATACCTGCAGTATTTATTTATTTTATTTATTTGTATTTCGGATGACACCTTTGAGCCGAGGGCTCTTTTACAAAGGTTCCACGTCAAGGCAATAAGGACAATAAGGTGCAAAACATAGCATGATCATTACAATGGAACTTACAAAAAAAAAAGACAAGGTTACAATAATAGCAGCCAAAGGCATTGTCAAGGAATTGTGTTGCGAGTTAATTATACAGTACGAGTCATAGGCGGCTCAGTGAAGCTTTGTTAGGAGTGGGTTAGTGGGAAAAGAGAAAGAAGAGTGGTGGTGAGGGGGTGGTATGGGAGACAGAGAGAGGGAGGAGGGGAGAAATGGGGAGGGCATTGCGTTGGGTATGTGGTAGATGGGAAATAGCAAGGGAGGAGGAAAGGGGGATGAAAAAGAAAAGGAGACAGATTCATCCTATACCCAGTAATGGGGGGTAGGAGAGGAGGAGGAGCTGAGGCAATGAGAAGGGATGCTTGAGGGGTAGTATGCGTGGAGGGGATTAAAAGAAGCAATCACAGAAGGCACTAGCCACAAGGTGTTGACGCAGTTTACACTTAAAAGCACCAGTCGTGGCAATGTTGGAGATTTCTGTAGGTAGCAAGTTGAACCAGGTGGAGGTTCTGACAAGGCAAGAACGCTGAGCTTGAGAGGTCCGACAGCGAGGTATTGTAAAGGTTAGACTGTCCTATCTTCTAGTTAGGCGGCAGACACGCTGCGGGGTCAGTATTGATTGGATTCCAGGGGGCATAAGGCCCAGTGATGTCTTCTTAGCTAGGATGCAGGTCTGGTACTTTAGCCTGCCAGATAGCTGGAGCCAGTTAACTTGCTCGTAAATGTCACACGTGTGAGAAAGGTGGGCAGCTGAAATAAGGAGTCTACATGCCTTATTAAGGGCTACAGCTATGCGCCAGAGTGCAGTATCAGTATAGGATCCATAGATAACAAGCCCGTAGTTAATAGTTGAGATAACAGAGCTCTGGATAGCGAGGTTCAAGGCTTCAGCCGTTAAAGCAATGTTTATGCTTGTATAGTAGCCCTATATGGGAGTTCACAGTTTCAGCGATATTGTCAATGTGTTTGGTATACGAGAAGGAGCAGTCAAGGGTCAGGCCCAGATATTTAAACATATCCACCTGCTCAAGAGTGATGCCTTTTGTGGTTGTTAATTATGAGCTCATGGTCCTTGTACTTGTTGTAGGTTCCATTGAACAACATTATTTTAGTTTTTTTGTGGTTAAGGATAAGTTTATGTGAGCAAAACCAGTCTTCCAGTTCTGTGAAACTTTTCTGTAGTTGAGACTGAAGGGAGGTGGGGTCGGTGTGGCAAGTGAAGATTACCGCATCATCTGCATACAGTAACATTCTGTCATGGCAGGAGGCAGGGGAGATTGTTCAGGAATATGCTGAATAACAAGGGACCCAGGATAGAACCTTGGGGTACTCCAGAGTGGATTGGTAGGGATGACGAGAGGAATTCACCAATCCTGACCTGTTGGGTCCGGTTACTGAGGTAGCTTTGAAACCAGAGGGTAGTTTCACTTGAAAGACCAAGGAGGGATAATTGTTTGAGGAGACTGGAGTGATTGACAGTGTCAAATGCCTTAGTCAGGTCAATAAAAGAGGCGCCGACCAGCTGGTCCTGATCAAGTGCATGATGGATATGTGTGGTGAATTCGAGGAGTGCCGTGGTAGTGCTGTGCCCTTTGCGGATAAGTATATCTTATTAATCTCATATGTTATATGTGTTATGCATAAATAAAATGCCATTTGATTTAAATTTCATGCTTGCTGTGACATAAAACCAACCCCTCTATATAGGTTGGATTTTAAATCAAGCACATACATCGTTCTCGTGATATCTTACTTTTTTTAAATAGTTAGCTTTTAGCTTTTTGTTTCATCATTACAGCATGTACACTCAAAATAAAACAATGCTACATTTAAAACTAAGTGTTCCCAAAACACTCTTAGTCAACTGCGTACTTGGAAAGGAGATTCATCACTTATATCTGAAAGTGTATTGGACTCAAGCGCTGCTCATTCTAACCTTGTACCTAAAATGTACTTCTTTAATTACCCTCGTATTCTCTAGACAGTAGTATAGTTTAATTTAAATTTACTGAAGTCTTTATTTTTTTTCTCTATTGCCCCTTCTCCTGCACTCTAAGTCAGGAGAGTCTTCACCTGTGCCAGGACAAATAAATAAATCAAAGTTATGCTTAGTTAGCTGTGCTCTCGAAAAGGTGCCATGTCACCCCATCAGAGAAAATAAAGAGTGCTACTTAGTCACAGTTATGATTTTCATAAAACAATATCTAAATAAAAAAGATTGCTGATTGTGCTCTGGGGTTCTGTATCATGGGCTAGTTCAGAATGAAGATACAATAGAACTAGGATGTTACTTGAAATGAGATGTTGCATCACAGCTGACTTGTCCTGGGTAAATACACTGTAAAAATGGGCAAAATCAGGACCCCCACTACAAACGAGATTTTGCATTTCACATGGGCTATCCTGCATCAGTAAATTGTAAAACAAAATGAGCAAAACATTGGCAGTAGTATTAAGCTTATTGGTCTGTGGTTCTGAGGTTCTGACATACTCCCGTTTTTGAAAATGAGGACCACCTCTGCCCTTTTCCATTCCATTCCATCAGTACGTCACCTGAAAGTAGGGAATTATTGAAAATGAGTGTTAGTGGGGCAGCTTGACTGTAAACTAAATCTTTTAGTTTATGTGGTACAGTGTCATCCAGGCCCATTGATTTGTTTGTTTTTAAGTCTGTTAATACTATAAACATTTGGCTCATTAAACATGTTACTGTCCATTTCATGTGATAAAACTGTATTTATTTTATCCTTTCTCTGGAAGATTTGTACAAAAATAGTTGTTCAGTGTCTCTGCAGTTTCTTCCTCTCTTGTAATTTCTGTGTTATTAATTTTTAGTGGTCCCACCTAAGTTTTACCTTTCTTTCTTGATTTTAAGTACATGTAGAAGGGCTTATGTTTTTTTGTTTATGGCTAATTTTGTTTTCCATTCCAATAGTACTTCACCTGAAAGCAGGGAATTATTGAAAATGAGTGTTAGTGGGGCAGCTTGACTGTAAACTATATCTTTTAGTTTATGTGGTAAAATGTCATCAAGGCCCATTGTTTTGTTTGTTTTTAAGTCCATTAATACTTTATATACATTTGACTCTAAAATTAAACATGTTGCTATCCATTTAATTTGACAAAACTGTATTTATTTCATCCTTTCTCTAGAAGATTGTCATGGGTTGAACAAATCAGGTCACATAAGAATCAACAAATGTGGTACAACATACCTAAACGGTATGATTTTTATTAAACAAACAAACAAAAAAAATGAAATAAAAAAAAAATAACAGCTTACAGCCGCGTTCGGCTGTAACTTTCGACTTTTCATTAAAAAATACCCATGCCGTTAAAATTAAGATTGGCAGCAGCCCTGGACTCCCCAACGGCAGCATTACAAGGTATGGAACGGAGCAGGCTACACGGTTTCTTTGCACATCACCTTTAAAATAAATTCTAGGGACATGGATTTGTTGTTCATCCACACTTACTGGCAGGTATCCTTGCCGCTTTAAATCTTGCTGGAAGGTCTTCAAGCTGGCTCCTCCCACCCACCCGGGTGATAAAACTCTTGGCTCCGCCCCATGACGCCAGATCTTCCTTACCGCTTGGAAGCTCAGGTTCCGTCCTTAACGCCTTGTGTATAAGACTGGTTCCTATTTCTTCAGTTCCCCCGAAATTTCTTTTAAGGTTTTCAAGACTTCGGTCATTTATTTCCCTCGCGGCTGCGATGGACAAATCGACTCCTGGCTTTCGGAGGTGCCCTTGCAGGCAGAAGATGTCTCGGACGGATCCGCACTCCACGTGCGTCTACTGCCTGGGCCTTGAGCACGATCCGCAGGCTTGCGACCTGTGCTCTTCCTTCTCGGCCTACATCCTGGAAGACCGCGCCAGCCGTTTACAACTTGGGCGCCCCGAGAAACGTTACCCGCCGGTAAAGTCGAAGGAGGCCTGTTTGGTGGTTTCCGCGGTGGCTGACTCAGCGGAACAGCTTGAGCAGATGATTGCCCTCGAGGAGGAGGCGGCGCAGGCCGCATCTTCGTCTTCCTCGGCCGCGGCCTTTATCCCGCTCTCCCCGGGATCCTCCTATTCAGCTTCTTTTAAGGAGCTCTGTCTGTCCCTTTCCACCAAGGGAGAGGGACCAACATCTTCAGGGCCTTCCTCTCGGTCCAAGAAGAAAGACCACAAAGGTAAGTCCCTCCGTCGACGCTCTTGGGAGCGGGAGAGGTCCCTCTCACTGAGTAGTTGACCATCAACTCCGGTCGATCCTTCGGCTTCGGCCACTGGCCTCACAGCATCCCTGTCAGGTCAGTTGACCGAGACTCCCGTCGACGCAGTCGAGATTTTTCTCGACCCATCAGATGGGTTGTCGACCGGTGAAGCCGAAAACCCTCACTCCCCGGTTCCCCCAGCGGAGATTGAGGTTTCCGTGGACTTGCCCGTGCCTCCGGTTCCGGAGTCCACGGTTGAACCCTCCGAGCTGAGGGGAGAGCGGGTTTCCCCTGCCCTGCCCCAGAACCCTCCTCAGAAAAGCCGAGGTTCGCAGTCTCGGTCTCGGACTTCTTCTCGGTCCAGCCGATCCCGCCGTCATAGGCGGTCTCGGTCTCGGTACCGTAGCAAGCGGCGTTGCCGCTCGTCCTCGTCCTCCTCCTCGGATTAGGGGAGGCTCGACGCAAGTTGCGCCGGGCGCTTCGAGGACCTCATGTGGCAACAGCTTCTTCTGTCTGGGAGCAAGCCGACGTCATCGCCTTCCCCGGCTACCAAGTGGTTGTCACCGGAGCGGCCGAAGCAACCCCTCGCTTTAGCCGAGGCGCCTGCTCCCAGGCCTGTTGCTCGACCAAAACCGGCTGCCCCACCGATTCTGGTGGAACCTCCGCCTCCACAGCCATTGTTTGGGGTGCAGACCAAGGATTCTCGGTCGGCCCAGGGTCTGCCCCATAGGCTGTCTGTCACCCTCACTCTCGATCGCCCTTGGCAGGTGGAGGGTGGCTCAGGCCCAAGGCAGCTCTTTGTGGACTCCTCCGAGTCCGACGATGATTCCTCCCTGTTCTCCAGGCGGGTCGACTTGGAGTCCTCAGGAAGTCAGTCGCTGGACGATAGCCCATCATCCTTCATGGGTTTGCTTAGGCTCATCTCGGAGTCCACCGGGATGCAGCTCGAGCCCGTATCCAGGCGGGCCAAGTATCCCCTCATGGAGATTTGGGACCGAGGGGATTCTCCTACGGAGGCCTTTCCGGTGGCTGAGGCCATTGTGGGCCTGGCCTTGGAGCTCTGGCAGCGTCCTGCTTCCTGCCCTGCGCCTTCGGCCAGGATGGCGAGGAAGTATGCGGTCCCTACCAGCTCCCTGTCCGGTTTCTCGGAACACCCCTCAGCCGAGGGGTTGGTTACCGACAGCGTCTTCGGCGTGCCCGGAAGCGCCCAGGATGGACAAGCCTCCCAACAAGGAGTCCAAGAAGTTGACTCACGCCGCGAAAAGTCTACGCTAAGTCCTCCTGGCCTTCATCAGGCCAGCTCGGCCGTGCTGATAGCGCACTTCTCTCATGCCCTGTTGGGCTCCCTGGACGAGGTAGTCCCTCATCTCCCAGCTGACCTGCAGACCACGGTTAAGCAGATGCGGGACCAGGGCAGGGCAGTGGCCAAGCAGCAACTTCAGACTGCTTTGGACATCGGTGACTCATGCGCCAGATCAGTAGCGGCCGCAGTGGCTATGCACCGTCGGGCATGGCTGAGGATATCCACTTTCACAGCGGATACCCAGCACAAGTTGGCGGATGTCCCCTTCCTGGGGACTGACCTCTTCAGCCGTGGAGTGGAAGGTCACCTCCAGAGGATCAAAAAGTCCAATGCCACTCTGGACTCAGTCTCATCCGCCCAGAGGGACAAGGGCCACAGACCGCA
Source organism: Neoceratodus forsteri (assembly GCA_016271365.2). Lineage (NCBI taxonomy): Eukaryota > Metazoa > Chordata > Ceratodontiformes > Ceratodontidae > Neoceratodus > Neoceratodus forsteri. The sequence continues at coordinate 909,307,340 of CM057449.1, read as the reverse complement.
ACCTGGCAGCTCTCTTTCGTCTGCCTACTATGCACGTCCGCCCAGCAGCCTCAGGGCCAGCAGGCTCGTGTTTAGCGCCCCAAACCTAAGCCCGGCTTCCTCTTCCAGGAAGCAGGAGAAGGCCCAGGTGGTCCTCGGCCGGTCCCTCCTCCAAGTCTGCTCAGTGGCGGGTTAAGAGGTGTCACCCCAACCTCGTCACACCCCTCAGGTTCCCCGTGGAGAGGCGGCCGCCACTTCCTTTCCGCCTGGTCTGCTATCACCACAGACTGGTGGGTGTTGGAAGTGGTGGGAAAGGGCCTGCTTCTGGAGTTCGAGCAGGCCCCGCCCTTCCGAGTCGTCGCCCCGGGGCCTCAGGGTCCGCAGCCTCGCTGTTGGCTTGCTGAGCCGACATCGCTCTGCTCCTCGAGAAAGAGGTGATCAGAGAGGTGGCGGACCCTCCCTCAGACCCGGGGTTTGTGTCCAGGTACTTCCTGGTCCCACAATGGACGGGGGGCTGGTGCCCCATTCTCGACCTGCACGACCTAAACAAGTTCCTAAGGTCTCGGACCTTCAGGATGGTCACTCTGGCCCAGATAATACCATCCCTGGAATGCGGTGTGTGGTTCTGCTCTTTGGACCTACAGGACGCGTTTTTTCATGTCCCTATCCGTCCGTCTCACCAGAGATTCCTTCGCTTTCGAGCGGAAGGATCCCTTTACGAGTTCCGAGCCATGCCCTTCGGCCTTTCTCTTGCTCCCAGGGTCTTCACCAAATGCATGGCAGTGGTGACAGCATTCCTGCGGCGCTGAGGGGTCCGGGTGTACCCTTACCTGGACGATTGGCTGATAGCAGCCCCCTCCAGACGGGAGGTGGAGCGGTCCAGAGATATGGCCCTCCAGGTTTGCTCTCAGATCGGCCTCCTCATCAACGAGGCCAAGTCGGAACTTGGACCGAAGCAGGTCATTCTTTTCATCGGGGCAGAGCTTGACTCTCTTCGAGCCAGAGCATGGCTCCCGGCAGACAGGGCCGAGGTTCTTTCCTCCTTTGCCCAATCATTTCTGGTTGGGCAATCGCGCCCTCCCCGGGACTTCCTGCGTCTCCTGGGTCTCATGGCGGCCTGCACCAGCGTGGTCCGTTGGGCCCGCTGGCACATGCGTCCCCTTCAGTGGGGACTGGCCAGCCAGTGGTCACAATGCTGCGATCCATTGGACCAACTAGTGACGGGTGACCCATGGGATGTGGAACGCCTCCAGTGGTGGACCGCTCCAGCTCATCTGCAGGAGGGCATCCCATTTGTCCGCCTCGAGCCGACGGTCTCTCTATCGACCGATGCCTCTCTGATGGGTTGGGGTGCCCATCTGGGGGAGCACAGAGCGCACGGCCTCTGGTCCCCTCGGGAGTCCCGATGCCACATCAACCTGCTGGAGCTTCAGGCGGTTCGTCTAGCCCTCACCGCCTTTGCTCCGTTTCTATGGGGTCAAGTGGTTCAGGTCCAGACGGACAATACCACGACCATGTACTACCTAAACCGCCAGGGCGGGACGCGCTCCATGCCTCTGTGCAAGGAAGCTCTCCGCATTTGGTCACTCATGCGCAGCCTGGAGGTGGATCTCCTAGCCATTCATGTGGCAGGAGCCTCCAACACCCTGGCCGATGCCCTAAGCTGGATAGGGGCTGTGTCCCACGAGTGGTCTCTCCTGCTGGAGGTAGTACAAGATCTGTTCTCCCATTGGGGCACACCTCAGGTGGACCTGTTTGCCTCCAGGGAGAATACGAAGCTGAGGCTGCTCCATGCCCGCCCCCCCCCCAAGCAGGGCTTGCTGCAGGTGGATGCCTTCTCGAGGCCGTGGACCTTGGGCCTCTTCTACGCCTTTCCCCCATTTCCCTTGATCCACAAGGTGCTTCTCAAAGCAAGGAGGGACAAGGCGCAGGTGATTCTGGTAGCCCCAGACTGGCCCCGCCAATGCTGGTATCCAGATCTCCTCAGCCTCAGCTCCAGGCTCCCGAGGCAGCTTCCAGCTCGCCCGGACCTACTTTCAGTCAATCAGGGGAAGGTGCTCCATCCAGACCTTCAATCCCTGCACCTGACGGCCTGGTTCCTGAGCGGCTAGAGTTCCAGGCCTTGGGTCTTTCCGACGAGGTCCTCAATGTAGTTGAGGCATCCCGTAAGGAGTCGACCAGGAAATGCTATGCCTTCAAATGGAAGAGATTTTCCATTTGGTGTCAGGGCAAGGTCCTGGACCCTTCCTTCTGTTCCTTGGCAAGCATCTTGGACTATCTATGGTCACTTTCTCAGCAAGGGCTTAGGTCTACGACCCTAAAGGTGCACCTGGCAGCCATCTCTGCTACAGGCGGGCAGGGAAGCAGTCGGTGTAACACAGAGAAGGTGGTCTGGCGCTTTTAAAGGCCTTGATCACATTTCCCCTCCGGTGCGAGAACCTCCACCTCTGTGGGATCTACTGCTGGTACTGGCAAAGCTCATGGGCAAGCTATTCGAACCAATGCACAGGTGTGATCTCTCTCACCTGTCGTGGAAGACCGCCTTCTTGGTGGCTATCACGTCAGCCAGAAGGATGGGAGAGCTCCAGGTGCTTTCCATCGAGTCTCCTTACCTGGTCTTCCACAGGGACAAGGTTGTCCTGCGCCCCCACCCGAAATTCCTTCCGAAGATGGTGTCGGAGTTTCACCTTAACCAGGTGCTGATTCTGCCGGTGTTCTACCCCAATCACACCTGGAGGTCGAATATAGGCTCCATACTCTTGAACCTAGAAGGGCGCCGCCATTATATAAAGAGCCGCACGGCTGAAATTGGGAGAGGTTCAGCCAGCTGTTTGTCACCACGCTGAAGTCAGCACCTGGCAGACCTGCAGCCAACCGGGACTACAAGCAGGTGGGTCACCTCCTGCATAGATCTCAGCTATAGGTTGACGGGCATGGAGCCTCCCAGAGGGATAAGAGCTCATTCTACCCGCCATACCACTGCATCGGTAGCTGCTTCCAGGGACGTCCCTATCCAGGATATCTGCAGGGCTGCTACCTGGAAGTCGGCACATACCTTTATTACCCACTACCACAGCGACCTTGAGTCACGCCGGGATGCTGGTTTTGGGGCCTTAGTTCTCCAGTCTCTATTTCCTGAGTAGGGGGTGTGCACCTTGCCTCCCTCCTCCCGGAGAACTGCTTGGAGTCTGCCAGTAAGTGTGGATGAACAACATATCCATGTCCCTAGAAATACAGGTTACTCACCTGTAACAGGAGTTCTAGGAATGGTATGTTGTTCATCCCATATTCTCTCGACCTCCCGGCTTCCGGCACTACCTGGGCTTCCAGCGGGCCAGATCTGGCGCCATGGGGCAGCTAAGAGTTTTACCACCCGGGTGGGTGGGAGGAGCCAGCTTGAAGACCTTCCGGCAAGATTTAAAGCGGCAAGGATACCTGACAGTAAGTGTGGATGAACAACATATACCATTCCTAGAACTCCTGTTACAGGTGAGTAATCTGTATCTTCTGTTGTGAATAAAGTGAACTGAGTCTGATATGCAACAGGTAGTATTCCCTGACCTTATGGGACAGTAGGTGTTCAAAAACAGCTGAGAATACTGATGAAAACCTGGTCTGAGCCATATTATTTATTTTTGTTGACCGGAAAAGGAGGACTGCTTCGTCCCGGGGGAGGGAGATACAGGTGGATGCCAACTGACATTGAACTAGATTAAGCTGTTGGTGCTATTTTTAGTGAATGGGGGAAATTTGGCCAGGACACCGGGGTAATTCCTCTGCTCTTTTCTGGAAGTGCCATGGGATCTTTAACATCCACCTGAACTACCACCAGAACAAGCAGATGGGACCTCAGTTTAACGTCTCATCCGAAAGATGGCACCTCAGGATTGCAGCACCCCCTCATGCTGCAGTACAGTGTCAGTACTGGGATTTAACCCAAGTGCCTGGTGTGGGGATAGAACCCACAGCCTTCTGATCTTCCAGCCTCAGAGGTGAGTGTGCAACCTGCTGAGCCACTGACACTGCTTACAGCACTCCTTTTATCATTTCAAATGTTAAAAAAATATTTTAAAGCGGACTCAAAATGGAGAAAGAAGGGCATCACATAAGTCAGAAGATGAGGCAATCTAAAATAGCATAAAAAAGTATAGATCAAAATTATCACCGTATTCTTGCACTGCTACTAGTTGCTTTATAACATCCAGGGCTTGCTTTCTATGGTGCACCTTTTGGGGAGTGTAGTCATGCTCAAAAAAATAAACAGTTGTCCCCAAATAGAATTTCTATTTTTTTGCCCAGGCTATATGTAAAATTTCCTCCTTAATGTGGAAATCTAAAAAGGCTAAGATGATTGATCTAGGGAGGGCCCTCGGATCTCATGGTCTTAGGATCAGAGTCATATGAGCTCTAATAATAATCTCAGGCGGGTCCTCGGATCTCATGGTCTTAGGATCAGAGTCCTATGAGCTCTAATAATACCCAGAATTTTAGCTATTGGGAGCCCCGATAGTTCTTTAATAAAACCTTCCATAAATTGTAGCCTGGTGCCTTGTTCGGTGCCTTCAGGCACCCGATGGATTTGTATATTGCTGTTGCTGTCATCCCTGATGGATAGGGGTCATAGTGCTGCTGCCATCACACCTGAGGGGTGAGGACCATAATGCTGCTGCCATCACACCTGAGGGGTGAGGGCCATAGTGCTGTTGCCATCACACCTGAGGAGTGAGGGCCATAATGCTGCTGCCATCACATCTGAGGGGTGAGGACCATAATGCTGCTGCCATCACACCTGAGGGGTGAGGGCCATAGTGCTGCTGCCATCACACCTGACGGGTGAGGACCATAATGCTGCTGCCATCACACCTGAGGGGTGAGGACCATAGTGCTGCTGCCATCACACCTGAGGGGTGAGGACCATAATGCTGCTGCCATCACACCTGAGGGGTGAGGGCCATAGTGCTGCTGCCATCACACCTGAGGGGTGAGGACCATAATGCTGCTGCCATCATACCTGAGGGCCATAGTGCTGCTGCCATCACACCTGAGGGGTGAGGACCATAATGCTGCTGCCATCACACCTGAGGGGTGAGGACCATAATGCTGCTGCCATCACACCTGAGGGGTGAGGGCCATAGTGCTGCAGCCATCACACCTGAGGGGTGAGGGCCATAGTGCTGCTGCCATCACACCTGAGGGGTGAGGACCATAGTGCTGCTGCCATCACACCTGAGGGGTGAGGACCATAATGCTGCTGCCATCACACCTGAGGGGTGAGGGCCATAGTGCTGCTGCCATCACACCTGAGGGGTGAGGACCATAGTGCTGCTGCCATCACACCTGAGGGGTGAGGACCATAGTGCTGCTGCCATCACACCTGAGGGGTGAGGGCCATAGTGCTGCTGCCATCACACCTGAGGGGTGAGGGCCATAGTGCTGCTGCCATCACACCTGAGGGATGGGAGCCATAGTGCTGCTGCCATCACACCTGAGGGATGGGAGCCATAGTGCTGCTGCCATCACACCTGATGGATGGGAGCCATAGTGCTGCTGCCATCACACCTGAGGGATGGGAGCCATAGTGCAGCTGCTACTGTTATCACCCCTGAGGGATGGGGCCATGGTGCTGTTGCTGTCGCATCTTCTGAGGGCTGGTCGAGTGGAGATGCCAGACATGAGGTCAGCTGTACACACACACACTGGCCTCCAAGATCTGCACATTCATGTCACTTGGGTGACTAGGCATTGATAATAGTGGGAGGACTGTGTATGCATATATATATATATATACTGTGTATATACAGTATATATATATTATATATTATATTATAAATAAGACACAAAACCAAAGTGAGGTACAGGTTGAGCTTATCATAAAGATTGTTATTTTTCATAACTACAAGGATTGATGCACAGCACTAGACAGCAACATTGATAAAATACATGCTAACTGAGAAAAATAATTGTTAAACAAAGCTCACAAAACAAAACACTGGTAAATACAGATTGTGGCTTTGTAGACACTGGTGACAATACCAGTTTTCAATATGGCAAAACAGATGCCCTTTTTCAGTAAGGGTAAACCCATGTCCCTGATGGCGAGTTCTTCAAATAAGTACTTATTTCGGTTAGAGGGACCCACAATATGGTAGTGAGGTGGAACTCATTTTGTTACCTTACATACAATTTTGAATTTTCATGATGCTGCCTTTAGAAGACCTGTTAAAATAGCAAAGAGTGGAGAGTGACATGGCGGGACTGTCAGCTCGAATCCAGGGGCTCTGAGAACCCACCAGCCTACTATACAGCAACATTGTGTAGTAACATTATATGCTCCATAGTCACAAACGTATGACTTAGTGACCATGCCCAAGAGCTCAGTTTTGAGAACTTGGCTCTTTGTCATCATCAGCTTTGAACCTTGTGAGTTAACAAGAAGAAGGAAGTAAAGGAAAACCCATATTCAGCCCTGTGTGTTAGCTGTAGTACAAGTTGGTCTGAAAGTTTGTTGTCAGGAAACTGTACAGTAAAGGGGAGACAAACACTACATGATTGCCAGTTTAGATTTCCTTTACCCCGTTTTCTTTTTATGTAGGTCTCACCTTGTTTTGTATTCTGTCTTCATGGTCTTTAAACCCAGCTGTCTATGCAACCCCCCCCCCCACCACCATTTCAACATTATTGGTGCTCCAGCCAGTGACACCATTGGTCAACCAGTCAGTGGTTCCTGGTTCTGATACTGCTGGTGTATTTACATAGACAATACAGAGGCACATTTGTGCTCCACTTTCATCACCTTAGCATCCTGAACAATAGTGGTATCAGCATCAAGAGCCACTGACTGAAATAATGATGTCATTGGTTGGAGCATCTTTTTATTTATTTAGTTTTTGTTGACTGGGAAAGGAGAACTAGAAAATAAAGTACTTCCTGTTTTCAGCCTCATCAGGTGGGGGTGGGGGGTGGGGGTGTAGGTGCAAAACTTTGGATATTTAACCAAGTTAATCTCACAGAGAATGAGAAAAATCTGACCAGGATGTCGGACAATTCCCCTAATCTTTTTGAGAAGTGTCTTGTGATCTTTTAATGTCTCCCAGAACAAGCACATGGGACCTTGGTTTAATGTCTCATCCAAAACAGATATATAATGGCACAGTGGGGGTGGGGGTCGCATACAGAGATGGCTTAAACACCAGAGAGACAGAAACAACGAGAGAGAGATGCACAGAATGAGAGCAGGGGTGAACAAAAATGAATTTTGAACGCAGCAATGCTTCTGTTTCCTTTTAAAGCCAAAAAAAGCAGATTCATACTGATCTGCCGTATCTTTACTTCACTTTTACCAGACACTTTCAAACCACTGATGAAAATGAATCCCAAATATTCATACTGAGATGAGCGATAATCAGCACGACGTTATAAAGAACCATCTTCCTAAAAAGGGCTAAGAGTACAAGCAGAAGAGCGTCATCTACCCTTTGGTTTAGGGAATCATAAAGAAACCTGTACACATGCTCAACCAGCACTGGATTTGCTTTAGAAGAAAAAAGCCTTTTTCATCTGAATTTTTTTTTCGTTTCTTTTCTCTGAACCCATTTCCCTAGATCAAACACTTTAACATTGGCACTCCTAGTGACACCAGCTGAAGCTACACCTCCGCAGTGCCCTGCAGGAGGGAGGCAGTGGGGGACCTTTCAACACTGATTAGCATTTTTAGTATTCATGAAGTACTGTGTATTAGTGTAGCAAGTACAGTGATTTTTTTTTTTTAGGCTAAATCTGATTAGCAGTGAAAATGTATGTGGCAAATTGCTCTGCAAACCTTGCTGCATGGACCCCTAGTCTGGCTGTCATTTAGAGGCATGGGCAATTAAATGCCCTGTCTCCAGCCCCCCCCCCCCCGGACGATACAATGAATTACTACAAAAACACCATTTTTTGCTTTTGCTGCATTTTGTAGGTAAACAGCAATTAACCCAAAGCCATACATGTTAGTTAAATAATGCATGGTACACCTTAGCAGAAAATATGGTTTCAAGTTTATGACTGGACTTATACAATGGAATGCTGGTTAACTGCGGTCCCATTGTCTCCCCATGTCTTTTATTTGTTTCACTGTTTTGTATTTCCTGGTGTACAGCTCAATGTAAAGCTGCACTCTGGCCTATTAAAGCAACAGTCCATCTAGACCAAAGACAAATTGGGGTTTGAGAAAGTGTCATGCATGTATAGTAGTAGTAGCTAGCAATGTTGAAAGAAATTATTTGTTTGTAACAGGGCTCTCAGCATCCTGCTAGTTCTAGCTTGGTTACTAAATAGTTAATACATAAATTAGAAATATCTTCAGTACTGACATCTTCCCTGCTCCACCTCCAGCTTTGCTAGACTGCTGTGCTGAGCCACCATGCATGCTTGCACATGTGCCAGGGTCTGAGCAAATGCTGGGATTCTGCCTGCCACTCATACTGCTTATAAAGAGGAGAGACCCCAGCACATGGTAAGTTCTAAGCCCTTCGCTCCATCTGTGTAGAGTCTTGTATAGGAAGAGCAATAAACAGTAAAGACCAGCAGCTTCTCCCTACCTTGACGGGGGGTACTACTGACCACAGGCAACAAGCCCTAAAGCAAAGAAGAAGAAAAAGAAAAGATCTTGTAGGAGAGAAAAGAGATAAACAGTGTGAGTGACAAAATGCAGTATTTACCAGAGAAAGACTGAGAAACCTGAGGCCACATGACCTCACCAGCCAAGGAGGAGGAGAATGCAGAGAAAAAGTGGGGGTCTCCCCTCAATGGAGTCACTCGAGGTTTGTGAGAACCTGATCCAAGTTTCATGGTGGTGGGAGCAGTGTCCTAGGTGGTAAGGCAGAGAGGGAAGTAAGAAGAAACCCTCTCATATCTGTGGATGCCATATGCTTTAGGAGAGGTCACACATGTGTGCTGATCATGGCCTGTTAGGTATGTGTCTGTACCCTGGGAGGCTCAAGATAGTTCTGGCTTTGTGAGCTGGACCTGAGGGAGGATGTGATGGAGCCTGGGGCAAGGTTCCTATTAATTCAAACCTCCCAAGGGAAGGGTAACATTGGCCCTCAAACTGGCACCAGAGGGCAGTTAGCTGTAAAGTTACAGTGCTAGGCCTTCTTCATAAGGTGCGTGTAACTCTGCATATTAGTATGCTGTGGGTGAAGGGGACTAGTACTTGTTGACGGGATGTACCATGCCCAGTGCCTACCCCCTGAAGGGAAGTGTTCCATACAGAGAACAGTCAGAATGTAGAATGGACAAAAAGCAGTCGTGTGGCAGGATCCTTGCTATTCAGGGGCCCTAGAGAAAGGCCCATTATGAGTTAGTGTCTGTATTTATGTGCATCTCCTTAGAGGGACTATGCTTGATGGTTTTTGTAAATTTTTTTTTTAATTTTGGTATTTCTACGACCCCTTATCACCGCTAACAGAGCCACTCTTCCAGGCTTCCTATTCACCTCTAGCTCTGCCCCAGGTAACTCTCGGATTGATCCGCCAAATTCACCCCCATGCTGCCACAGCCTAGCAGGGAGGAGGGGGAACCAGACTCTTCCCCCTACAGTCCATCAGTGTGTGTCGGGTGGTTCACATGGCCCCTCACGAGAGCCCGGTTAAGGAGTCTGGGTTTTGGAGCCCTTCTGCCTGCGCTGTCTGTGGGGTTTTTCCTTTTTCTGCCCAGCCCTTGAGCTTGCTGGAGTACTAGGAGACGTAGGCACGCAGAGACATGTCTCCATTCCGATCCGCAGTCAATGACCTCCCCGCCCAGTCAATCTGCTGTCCCACTGCGCTTCCACCCATGGTCACCCAGGTGACGGTAGAGCAGCGGGACCTGTAGCCCTCCCTCCCTGGAGGTGGAGAGCAGCCCTTGGGTGCTCAATCCACGTCCCCCCGGCTGGCTCTCCAGCAACCCGATGCGCAACCCGAACCACGGGTGCTGGCGTCAGTAAATGGTAGCCCTGCCGCTGGGCGCTGGTGGGCCGCCTCGTTTTTTGTATATTTTGATAAATTATGATCTCCATTGATGACATCTCCTACATTGGGCCACATCTTTGGAACTCTAAAACCATCAGCATCAGGGACACTCAGAAACCTTTGCAAACCAGAGGTCGCCCACAATGACGTACTACATCGATGCGTATAAAACGTGGGCAGCCCCATCGTTCATCAGTTCTTTCTGCTGCCCTTGACTGTTTGCCACACCTGCAAAGAAATAAAGCCATGATTTTTTACCTTATTTTATAACTTTGTTAATTACTCATCGTCATTTCATGCTGCCGTTGAAAGAGCCATTAGGTTTTGTACTTGCAGCTACAAGATCTACAAAGACAACGCACACACAGTTTGTGTTTGCTGTGTGAGGTGATCCCACAATTTGAGGGTGTATGATATAGAAACATAGAAACATAGACTTTGACAGCAGATAAGGACCGCTTGGCCCACCTAGTCTGCCCATTTCCCTACCTAGAGGATAAGCTGCAGATCCTATTTAACCAACAGCCTATTTCTTCCTACCCCCCACAAAAATTGCCTTATGTCTGTCCCATGCATTCTTGAATTCTCCCACAGTTTAGACCACACAACCTCCTCAGGAAGGCTGTTCATGCATCCACCACCCTCTCTGTGAAAAATACTTCCTCCATTGCCCTGAGCCGTCCCCCTCTATCTTCAAATTGTGTCCCTTGTTCTTGCACATCTCTTTTCTGAAAGATGCTCCCCTCTTGGACTTTGTTGATTCCACTGAGGTACTTAAAGTTTCTATCATGTCCCCCCTCTCCCTCCTTTCCTCAAGGGTATACATATTAAGCTCCTTTAGTCTCTCCTTGTATGGCTTCTCTTGCAGACCCTGCACCATTTTAGTTGCCCTCCTCTGAACTGCCTCCATCCTGTCTATGTCCTTGTGGAGATGGTGTCTCCAGAACTTGATGCAGTACTCCAGATGGGGTCTCACCAACTGTCTGTACAGGGGGATAACAACTTCCAGTTTTCTGCTGGTGATGCCTCTTCCTATACATCCCAGTATCCCCCCAGCCCTCCCTACTGCCTTCTTACATTGCTTGCCAATCTTAAGGTCATCTGATATGATTACCCCCAGGTCCCTTTCCATTTTTGTTGTTGTTACACCCCCCATTGTGTAATCTTCCTCTGGGTTTTTGTTTCCCAGGTGCATTATTTTGCACTTCTTTGCATTGAATCCAAGCTGCCATACTTCTGACCATTCCTCCAACCTTGCCAAGTCCTTCTCATCCTTTCCACACCTCCTTGTGTATCAACCCTGTTGCAGATTTTTGTGTCATCTGCAAAGAGGCATACTTTTCCTTCCAGTCCATCTGCAATGTCATTATAAAGACATTAAAAGGACGGACCCAGTACTGAACCCTGCGGTACCCCACTAGTAACCCCTCTTTCTTCAGAGTGGACTCCATTTACAATTACCTTCTGTGTCCTGTTGTCCAGCCAGTGTTTTACCCAGGCTGCCACCCTGGGACCCACTCCCAGGCTGGTTAATTTGACTATTAATCTTTTGTGTGGGACTGTGTCAAATGCCTTGCTAAAGTCTAGGTAGGCCATGTCCACAGCCCCTCCCTGGTCTACTATTGGTCATCCAGTCAAAGAAATCAATTAAATTCATCTGACATGACCTTCCCGCTGTGAACCCATGCTGCCTTGAGTCCGGTGCCCCAATGGCCTCTAGGTACTCAACAGTTCTTTCCTTCGCAAGTGATTCCATCACTTTCCCTACCACAGAGGTCAAACTGACAGGTTTGTAGTTTCCTGCCTTTGTCTTGGTCCCACTTTTGTGAAGGGGAATTACATCTGCCTTCCTCCAGTCCTCAGGTACCACACCATCCTCTCATGATTTGTTAAAAAGGGTAGTCAGTGGTGTCACTAGTTCTCTGCTTAATTCTTTTAGAATTCTGGGATGAATTCCATCTGGCCCCATTGCTTTGTCCACCTTCAGTTTTAGGAGTTCTTTCAGAACCCTTTCTTCTGTGAAAGGACTGGGATCGACCCCCCTATCCAGAAAGCTTCTGTTAATTGGATTAGGCACCTCCCCCACCTCCTCTTTTGTGAATACTGAACAGAAGTATTCATTCAGTAGCCCTGCTTTTTCACTGTCCCTGTCTGCCCACCCACCGTCCATTCTATTCAGCCTCACTATCCCTCCCTTTGTCTTTCTATGCTCCCTGATATACCTATAAAAGGTTTTATTCCCCTTCTTAACTGAGTTGGCTATCTTTTCCTCAGTTTGGGCCTTTGCTGTTCTGACTACTCTCCCTGCTTCCTTCTGCCTTAACTGGTACGGTTCTCTGTCCTGCTCATTCTGTGGTTCCTTATACTTCCTAAATGCTATCTTTTTCTCCCTAACCTTCACTGCCACCTCTTTTGAGAACCATAGTGGCTTTTTCTTTCATTTTGATTTGTTTATTTGCTTCACACAAAGGCTTGTTGCCTCTGTGATGGCAGTTTTGATATTTCCCCATTGTTGCTCCACCCCTCCTTCTAGCCTGTTTGCTAGTGCTTTTCTAAGGCACTCTCCCATCTTGCCAAAGTCAGTCCTCCTGAAGTCCTGAACCCTCACTTTGTATGGCTTGACTCTGTAGCTGAGTTTATTGTGAACCACACTGTTTGGTGGTCATTTGTTCCCAAATGGCTACCACTTCTAGATCTGAGATCCTCTCACTGTCCCGTTTGAGAGTACAAGGTCTAAGATTGCTCCCTCAGAGTAGGTTCCAAAACTAGCTGTCTGAGGCATGCCACCTGAAGGCATTGAGAATGGCCCTGCTTTTGGATGTGGCTGCAGCAAAGGTGCTCCAGTTAACATCTGGCATATAAGGTCCCCATCAACAGTATCTCCCCTTTCTCTGCCATCCTAAGTATGCCTTCTATCATATCCTTGTCCATTCCCTCCCCCTGACATGGGGGTCTGTATACAACCCCTGTGTGGATTGTGGTGCCATTTCCAGTCTCTAAGGTGACCCACAGTGCCTCCTGTCCTCCCTGTTTACTCTTTTGTTCAGTTGCTTTTATCCCTTCCCTTACATAGAGAGCTACTCCGCCCCCTCTTCTCCCCTTCCTGTCTCTCCTGTAGGTTGTGTACCCTGGTATGTTAACATCCCAGTCTTGGTTCTCTGTGTACCATGTTTCTGTGACTGCTATAATGTCCAGGCATCCCTCTTCCATCAAAGCCACCAGTTCAGGGAGCTTATTGCCCACACTACGGGCGTTGGTACTCATTACCCTCCGTTTCTTGATGGCCTTACCCCTTTTTGCCCCATCCCTGTCCTTATTGCGTTTGTCACTTTCTCCATTTACCACTGCACTTCTCCCTATCGACATCTCTGTGTTGGTGTCTACCTCACTTAGTATCCTGATTTTTTGGGGGGAGGCTAGGATGTCCCTGCTCCTCTCCAGTGCCTCCCCCCTTGGCTAGTTTAAATGCTTGCCAATGAAGCATTTAAACCTATCACCTAGGATCCTGGTTCCCCTCCTGGAGAGATGCAGACCATCACGCCAGTATAGGCCTGCATCCCTCCAGGTGGACCCCCAGTCCCCAATGAAGCCAAATCCCTGAGCTCTGCACCAGTTTTTCAACCACTGATTGAATCCCATGGTGTGGAGTACCCTAGCCTCACCTGTGCCATAGGCAGGCAGCACCTCTGAGGAAGGTTACCGTGCGTGCTATTTGTCTAAGGCCCCTCCCCATCTCCACAAATGCTTCTTGCACTGCTCTAATTCCTTTCTTAGCCAGGTCACTTGTTCCTAGGTGGACAGTGACATCCAGCTCCCTCCCCTGTGCAGCTACTCCTGCGATCCTGAGGATTCGCTCCCTGTCCCTCCAAGCCATGGCGCCAGGCAGGCACCTTACCTCCCTCTCCCCTTCCTACCCCAGTTCTACCTTCCTAACAGTGGAGTCCCCCACCAGGAGTTGTTTCCTTCCCCTGTGGGGTTCCATGCCACCCTTCTGTGAGTCTCCTTTGTGGAGGTTCCCAGCATCCTCCTTGGTCTCCACTGTGGGTGCCTCCATAGAGGAACCACACTTTTCCAGAATGGCATAGAAATTGTGGAGAGGTACAACTGGAGGGATGCACCTCTGTTCCACCATCCTCACCCTCCCTGAGCACACTGTGTTCCAACCGCTCCTCTTTCTTGGCTACCTCTTAGGCAACGGCAGTGAACTTGGTGGTCCCTGGGTGGGAGAGGAGGTCCCACAAATCCTGGCCAACTAAGCCTGGAGATGAGCAACTCCTCCCTCAGCCCAGAGAGGTGCCTGCAGATGGGACAACACTGCATCCTCCAGAACGTCTCCCGGAAGACTGCTGCTCCACAGCCACTGCACTGCACCACTCCCATCATGTCTTATTTCTGGCCCCCTAAATGTTGTTTGGAATACTTACTCTTTCCTCTGTTTGTTTGTTTCTTCTTTTTTTTTTCTCTCCCTACTTACGTACTGCCACTGTGCCCTTTTAACTCATGATCTTCCTGTTTTGAGACAAGAAGTTCCTAAATTTCTCAGTAGTCTCCTTACTTGCTCAGAGTCAGACCTCCAGCAGCTGGGGGGGGGGGAGTGGAGAGCTACTCTTGCCCTGCAGATGGTGAGTCTTTGGTGGCTCTGTGATCACTCACTTCCTGCTCCCAAACAGGAAGTTCCTGTTGTCAGTCAAATCCTGTGCCTATAAAAGTAGAACTGCCTTTGAGTGGGGGAGTGGGGGGGAAGGAAGGAGGGCAATATAGCCCCAGTAGAGAAGTTTAGTTATACCAGCAGCTCCTTCCTCCTGGTGCTCTGCTTGTTCTCTGGCAGAAGCTATCTAGGGCCGTGTTTTAAATCTGGTTTTAACCTGGCTCCTTCTAGCTAAGCCACTCCCCCTACTTTGCAAATCTTTCTACACTTAGTTAATTTCACAGATAACAATTCCCTTTAGCCACCTGTTACAAGTACTTAGATAACTCCCCCTACTTTGCAAATCTTTCTACACTTAGTTAATTTCACAGATAACAATTCCCTTCAGCCACCTGTGACAAGCACCTAGATAACTACACAGATAACAGATACACAGATAACAATTCACTTCAACTAACTCTGACAAACACACTTTTTTTTTTTACCCTAAATTGAAGGTCCCAGTACAAGAGTTCTAGTTCTTAGTCCCAGTAGAGAAGTTTAGTTATACCAGCAGCTTCTTCCTCCTGGTGCTCTGCTTCAACCAGACTACACAGAGATGCCAAAAGAAGGTCCTAGAGGCCTTTATCACCAAGAAGGCCATGGCCGCCACCGCTAAGACCACGGGCTTGCAGCCAGCTTCTCCCTCTCACTAGACAGCTGCCACTGTAAATTCTTCCCAGTGTTCGGCAGTGCTCTCACTGATGCAGTCACTGAGGTTCAAGAAAACAAAAAGTAAAAGGACAAGTCGTTGAAATCCTTGTCTTCCAGCCATCACCATAAGCATAAGGACAAGGCTCTTGTTTTTCTGGTGAGGTCAAGGTTCCCGCTGCATTCCAAAGATAAGTCCTCAGTGTCATTCCTTCAGGTAGTGACAACTACAGCCCTCCCAACTGTCCAAGAAATGCCAAGGTTGAGGTCTGGCTCAGGCACTGCCGTACTTACTGTGGATGACTTGCAGCCACTGTCCACGGGTAGTATCGATGGTGGTTCTGGCTCCTTTTCTGCATGTCATTGACTCCCAAGTTGTGGCGCCGACAGTCTGAACTGTTTTGTCATTTGGTACTGTTGCTCCTGCTGATGATGGCGCCTGTGCAGATAAAAAAACATTGACAGGGCCGGCACATCAGTACAGTCATCATTGATGGGTTTACAGAGCACACCTATTACTCCTACCTCTCAGCCGCCACCATTGCTGGGTTTGCCTGTACCCCCACTGTCATTCCCAAGGAGGAGGAGTATTATCCTGATCTCCTTAATATGGAGGAGGATTTGGAGCATGAGGAAGGGGAACATGATCCCTTTGAGGGTAATCTGGTTTCTAGCTCCACCGTCTTCTCTTGCTGTGAGGACACAGTGATGCATACACCACAGTCTCTTCCTGAAGATGCCTCTTTTCAGGTACTAGTGAGGCAAATGTAAAGTGCTGTGGGCTTTTGTGCTGAACAGGACTCCTGTTTATGGAATTTTTTTGAGTTTTTGGAAGTCCCTGCTATGCACTTCATTTTTATCAATCAATTCCATTTATTGTGTGTAGCCAAAATAAGCCATTACAATCAATTCCATCATATCACATTTACCAGTGAATACATACATAAATAAGTGTTATAAAATAGCTCACAGCTCACGAATTGCATAACGGACAATTTCCCATCACATATAGTAAGTAAACAGAAGATCACATTAAGATCAGTTTAGACATGCACCTTATTGCACAATGGATAAAAAACAGACTTTCTCGAGGAGAGTATAACCATATTATAGTAGTGTTGTTCCCTAATTTTATGAAGTACAACCACAGGTACAGAATTCCAGGGATCGAGATTATAGGACCATATATTTAAAAACTACTATTTAAAAATCTGAATGAGAGTCTAAGAATGTTTCTAGTACACAGCCAACACTTTACAGTAAAATAGAATTTCAAGGTTACCAACTATATTCATATTACCAAGATTAGGAAGATTACCAAGTTTCTGTTTCTTCTTTTATTGATGGTGGCCAAGTATTTGGCTAACCTTTCAACCGACATTAGAGTGAGAGTCTGAATATGCTTCAGACACACAGACAACACTCTACACTACACTGGAGTTTCAAGGTTACCAGATGTATTCAAGTTACCAGGATTCTGTTTCTTATTTTGTTGATGGTGGTCAAGTATTTGGCTAGCCTTTCAACCGACCACATCCATAGTATGGAGCAAGACAACGTGCTGCTTGACAAAGGCCTAATACTTTGCTGCAGTGCCCAGAATGATTCCAAAACTATTCACTATGCTGAATATCAGTGGACAATCGACCTGAAAAAGGCAGAGTTCTTGTCATGGTCCATTGCTGTAAGAAAAAAATTGCCCAGCTCAGTTATTCTGCACTGTAGACAGGATGTTAAATCTGCTATGTTTGCAGTCCGTTAGAGCATTTTCTGCAGAAAAATGCAGGGAGTTTGTTTATTTTATTTTATTTATTTATTTTAGACAGCAGTTTGGAAAACCTTTGAGCCATAGGCTCATTTACAAAGGTACCTTGTCACAGTAAGACAAACGAAAATACTCAGTATAACAGTATAACACAGTATAACAGTAACTTAAGACATAGATACAAACAAGCTGGTACAGGTAGGATTGATGCAAACAATACCAGAGTTATGTTGTCCTTAGCAGCTTAGCAGTAAGCTTTGTCATTAGTATTGAGTACGGCTTTGACTAGTGGCAATTACAGCTTCGGGTGTTAACAAGGTGGTTCCGTAAGGACGTTTTGAAGCACTATATAGTTGGAGCTTCGGAGATGGAGGGGGGCAGTGTGTTGAACTAGGAGGGGGCCCTAAAGCTGAAGGCTCTTTGGCCGTGAGAGGTCCTAGCTCTAGAGATAACAAGAGATGTTTTCCCAGAGCTCCGAGTATGAACTAGTGGGACAGAGCGGTGGATGGTGGTGGTCAATCCAGGCGGGGATAGCCCAAGGAGGGTCTTTTTTGTAAGGGTACAGGTCAGATATTTGAGACACTCGACAAGATCAAGTACCAGCGCTTTAGCGTACAGTAGACAGGTGTGTGTTAGCCTAGGTGCCCCAGTAATTAACCTGCAGGCCTTATTCAGAGTAGTGTGAATTTTATGGAGTGCGGTCTGATCAGCTGCACCATACACCGGCAGTCCATAGTCCACTAGGGACAGGATAGAGGAGGTGACTGCAAGTCGAAGAGCCTCGGGGAGGCAGTGTTTATACCGATGTAAGATGCCCAATCGGATATTAGTGAAGTGGCTAGGCAGCGATGTGTCCATGGAAGGAGGGAGGGTCAAAATGGATCCCTAGGTAATTTATAGGAGCAAACTTGTTGAGTGGGAAAGAGGACCCAGAGTGAATGAGGAGTTTGAAGTTGCAGGACTTGTTTTGAGGATGAGTGAAGAACATGGTTTTGTTTTTTAAGATTTGTCACCAATCTATGTTCCTTGAACCAGCCCTCGGCTTCAGCGAAGGACTTCTGCAGCGAGTCCTGGAGGCAATAGGGTTCTGACTTGAGGCAAAGATGACTGCATCATCAGCGTGACAATAGAATGTTCCCGAGCAAGAGCGTGAAAGGGTGTTAAGGTAAAGGGAGAATAGTAAGGGGCCCAGAATGGAGCCCTGGGGAACCCCAGAAAAGATAGGACAGATGTCTGAATAGGTCCCATTAATTTTTACACGCTGTGAGCGGTCAGACAGATAACTGGTGCACCAGGAGAGAGGCCCAGCAGCAAAACCAGAGAGACTAAGGGCATCAAGAAGGAGGGGGTGGGAGACAGTGTCAAAAGCTTTAGAGAGGTCAATGAAGACCGCACCAGCCAGAGAACCAGTGTCTAAGGAGGTGGAGAAAGTTGGAGAACTCTAGGAGGGCTGTGTTGGTACTGTGGCCGCTCGAAGCCATGCTGCTCAGGACATAGGACATTGTAGGTGGAGAGGTGTCAGAGATTTGAGAGGCTACCACTTTTCCAAGGCCTTGGAGAGAGCAGAATGGAGATTGGACGATAGTTTCCAGCCACAGTCCTATCACCACCTTTAAAGATAGGGGTGACAGTGGCGACTTTCCAGGCAGTTGGAACCTTCCCAGGCAAAGAGTGGTTGATGAGGCACGTGATCAGGGTAAGGACTGTGTCTAAGACCAGCCGTAGGATACACGGATCCAGGGTGTCACTACCAGTACTATTACTCTTGAGGCAGTGACAGGTGCGGCCTAAGTTCTTGGGCAGAAACACGGTGGGACGAGAAAATAAGGCGAGAAAGATTTATGGCAGGCGCTGGGGAGGAGGTCAAAAAAATTTGTAGGGAGGATAGGGCTAAGGTCAGTGAATGAGGTGTTGAGGTGGTTGGCTATGAGGGCTGGGTCTGAAGAGATCACGCCATTAATGTTGATCTGGGTGGGTGGGGGGGAGTGTGCACTCCCATTTAACTGTTTAATGTTATCCCAGAAGGTTATGGGGTTCCCCCACGAGGCTGTGAGTGAGGACCGATAGTGCTCAGACTTGGCCTTTCTGATGGCCCGAGTGCACTTGTTTCGGGTGGCAGCATATAACTTGGACAATTTTTTACTGACAGGGTGTCTGCCATTAGATCGAGTACCTCCTTAGGTGGCCCAGTCAGGGCCAGCAGTGGTTGTGTCTTTGGTGATATAGATCTGCCTGCCTTCGATGAGTTTTGACCTATTTCTGAGGCCGAAGTACTGTGGGTGGTCTCCGGCTTGCGCCCTGCCAACTGTATGCTGGATCTGGGACCTACACGGCTGATTCTTAGCTGTGTTGAGTTCCTGGGCCAGGTGTTCATGGAGATCGTTACTGTGTCCCTGAGGAGTTTTCCCATCGACCCTAAAAAAGGCTGTGGTGAGACCCCTTCTGAAAAAGCAACCTTGGACTCTGATGCTGTAGTGAACTACTGGCCTGTCTCTAACCTTCCCTTTTGGGGAAGATTATTGAGACGGTGGTGACGGAGCAGCTGACAGACCGCCTGGAGTCTTTTTCCATCTATGAACCTCTCCAGTCGGGTTTTTGGACCTGGTATAGCACTCATTAGGTTAACCCATGACCTCTTCCTTACGAGGGATCGAGGGCACCGATCTGTTCTGATGCTCTTGGACCTGTCATCAGCATTTGACACAGCTGACCATGGGGTGCTTCTGGATCACCTGAGAGACTATGTGGGCCTCACTAGTGGAGTTCTGCGCTGGTTTAAGTCCTACATAACTAGGAGAACACCGCAGGTTACCCTGGGGAATTTTACCTTGGAGGCCTATGTGCTGTTCTGTGGAGTCCCACAGGGCTCGATCCTGTCCCCCGTTTTGTTTTCTGTGTACATGCTGCTACAGTATTGGGGGAGATCATTAGATGGTACAGAGTTGAGTTTCAGTGCTTTGCAGATGGCAGTCAGCTGTAACTGTCTTGTTCCCCTGATGATGATGATGCGGCCTCGGTGCTGAGTCAGTGGTTGGCCTAGACCAGCGACTGGATGGCCTTGAATTGGTTATGTCTCAACCCAGGTAAGACAGAGGTCATGGTGATCGAGCCGGGTCACTGGGGCATGACAACTGGGGATGGTATGGCTCTCCCATTGTTGGGTGACTGTCCTCTCATTTATTCATCACTCTGATGAAGCTTGGTAGTTACCTTGCGAAACGTTAGTTTTTACTGGTGTTTGCTGCTGATGATTATGTGAGTGTACTACCTTGAGTACCTATTAGGGTGAGATTTTTGCTGCACATTTTTGTATATAATAAATGGACATTTAACATCATCAACCGTTTTTGAGTCAAATGCCTCACTGTTGGTGCGAATTTCTCTTTGTATTGTGTGACTTTCACAAAGCACTATAGAAACATAGAAACACAGAAATTGATGGCAGATGGGAACCAAAGATTCATCTAGTCTGCCCTAAGCCCTACCCCACTCTTTAGGATTTCTGTGAGACAATCCCCCTTGTGTCTGTCCCAAGCTGCTTTGAATTCCCCTACTGTTTGAGTCAATGACTCCAGCCGATAGACCATTCCATGGGTCAACCACCCTCTCTGTACAGAAAAACCTTTGCATGTTGCCCCTGAATCTTCCTTCCCTCAATTTAATCTCATGTCCTCTTGTCCTACTGGTGCTATTGACCATAAAGAGCTCCTGGGGAGACTCTGTTTATACCCTTCAGAAACTGGAATGCCTCAATCATGTCCCCTCTATCCCTGCGTTGTTCAAGGGAGTACATGTTGAGTTCCTGTAACCTGCTTTCGTGTGGCAACTTATGGAGACTGTGTATCATTTTTGTTGCCCTCCTCTGTACTTTTTCCAATCTATCATTGTCCTTCCTGAGATAAGCTCTCCAGAACTGGACACAGTTCTCAAGGTGGGTTCTCAACCAGGGACCTGTACAGTGGTAGGATCACCTCCTTTCTTCTACTTGTGATGCCTCTTCCTATGCATCCCAGCATCCTGCTGGCCTTCTTTGCTGCCTTTTCACATTGTCTGCCTATCTTCAAATTGTCTGATATAATAACCCCTAGATACCTCTCCTGATGGGTGGTTGCTAGTTTCTCCCCTCCCAGGTAGTAGTAGTCTCTGGGTTGCTTCTGCCCAGATGCATACTTTGCACTTTTTCATGTTGAATTTTACTGCTGCAAGTTGGACCAATGTTTCAGCCTGAGTAGGTCACTTTTCATTTCCTCTACCCCCTGTGCAGTGTCTGTCCTGTTGCAGAGCTTTGTGTCATCTGCAAACAGGCACACCTTCCCGCTCCACTCCTCTGTTTTTATCATAGAAGAGTTTCATTAATTTTGTAAAAGGTTCCATACAACATAGAACATACAACGACCACAGAGTCACAGTGACAGATAATACAGCCAGTGATTAACAGTGTCAAAATGGTATATCTTATCACTAGGTGTGCGGTCAGCAAGAGTGCCAAACAATACAGATTAATAAAAGTACAGAAGAAAAAAACACCAGTGTGGAGTTGAAAATAGCATCAATGGTTAGAGAGGTGCCAGTGGTTCTGATAGGAGGGTCATTATAAGGTGGAGGAATTTTGCAAAGAGGGGACTGTAGGTAGGCATCCCACTTTGCTGCATATCTGTCCAACCGGCCTTGATGAGCATAGGATAGATGCTCAAAAGAAGCTAGTCGAGCCAAAGCAGTATGCCAGCTCTTCTGACAGGGCAGCACCAATTGGCAGTAGTACATGAGAAGAAGGCACTTGGCCTCCATAAGGGCCAGCATCATCCACTCTTGAAGGGGGGCAGAGACAGCCCTGAGTGAAGTCGTGTCCCCAAACAGAAGCTTCGCGGGTCTGCCAAAGATACCACAGAGCCCATGACCTGGGAGCAGTTAGAAGCTACAGCAGACCAAAAGGCCAACAGCAATGGGTAGGTCCACAAGACATGCAGTAGGTTCGCCTCCGGTTGTTGGCAATGTCAAAAGGTCACAGTTACACAGAGCCGCTGGGGTGCGATACCAATGTAGGAGAATTTTAAGCTGGATAAATCGGCTTTTCGTATCCCAAAAGTGCTTGTGTACATCCCTTAGATACTGGGACCAGGTATCTTCTGGAATATCACAATTAAGAGCCCCTGCCCATTTCAGCCTGCTGTGGGCCAAGGGGTCCAGCTGAGCTTCTCTCCAGGTCCTGTAAAATTGGCCAGTGAGACCTCGCAGGGTGGGGGACTTGTGGGTCAAAACCAGCCACTTCCATTTGCTGTCAGTTTCATAGCACCCAGATAGCTCTTGGAGAGCACTGCGTAATTGGAGATACCTCCAAAAGTACACAGAGGGGAGCAGGAATTTAGCTTGCAGCTGTTCATAAGAAAGCAAGACATCTGAGTCTATCACACATATATCTTGGACCCTAAGGATGCCCTTCGGCTCCCAAGTAGGCCAACTGAGGGGTAAGCACCCTACCATTAGAAGAGGGTTACGCCAGAGAGACACATACTGGAAAGGAGGAGTCCAGGCAGCACGGGGTGTATTTGAGAGGGACATGAGAGTTCTCCATGCCTTGCAAGTCTCCATCATGGTGGGAGAAAGAATGTGAGAACCTTTGGTCTCCGAGTTAAGCAACACCTCTGGAGAGCTGTCACTGAGTAGACCAGTTTCCACCTGAACCCGGGGTAACTCATGATGTGCCCCTGGCACAAACCAGTGGGAAGCAGAGGCAGCCACACGTGCTAAATGGTAACCC
Source organism: Neoceratodus forsteri (assembly GCA_016271365.2). Lineage (NCBI taxonomy): Eukaryota > Metazoa > Chordata > Ceratodontiformes > Ceratodontidae > Neoceratodus > Neoceratodus forsteri. The sequence goes on along the minus strand of CM057449.1, from coordinate 909,284,511 downwards.
TTGAGCCATGGGACCCCCAATCCACCACAGGTCCAGTGTGCACAGAGCTTCTGTTTACTCCACCTTGGAGGCTTGCCATCCCATATATAACTGGACATGAGACGTTCCAGGGATGTAAATTGTTTAGTAGAGAGGGAGGTTGGCAGGTTATTGAGGAGATACATGACCTTAGGGAGAAACAACATTCGCACAGCTGCTACTCTACTGGGCAGGGACAGCTGAAGCCTGTGCCTCCTTTCCACCTCTGAGGATAGTTGGGCCAACAAGGGAGAAAAATTGGAGGACTCCAGCTCTGACCATTGATTGGGGATATAGATGCCTAAATAGGTAAACCCCTTATCTGCCCAGGCTAGCTCAGTACCACTAAGGCAGTCTCTGAGACAGATGGAGTTCATGGGGGCCAGGATGGTCTTGTTCTGATTAGCACTCAGCCCTGAGAGGGTAGCGAAGTCACTGAGGATAGCCAGAACTGCCAGTATTGACTGATGGGGGTGGGAAAGGGTGAGCAGAAGATCATCGGCATAGGCCCCCACGAAGTGGGAGGTGCCATGAACCTCAACACCAGAAATGGTCGGAGAGGCTAGAAAAGTCCGAACAAGGGGCTCTAGTGCTATCAGAAAAAGAAAAGGGGAGAGAGGGCATCCCTGCTGGGTCCCTCTCTGCAATGAGAAAGGGGCAGAGATAGTGGTATTGGTGAGAATGCATGCAGCAGGTGAACTGTATAAGGTATGCACCCACTGACAAAAATAGGGGCCAAAGCCATATCTCTGAAGTACTTCACACAGGTAGTTCCACTCAATTGAAACAAAGACCTTAGTAAAATCGACAGCAAGGGCTGCCATAGGGATGGACACCCGGGATGCTGCCCATTTGAAATTGAGTAACAGCTGCATGTTATCGATGCCCAGTTTGCCTTTCACGAAGCCAGCCTGTGCGGGGTGGATAACAGAGGGCAACACATCAAGCAGTCTAGTGGCCAAAATTTTGGCTAATATCTTTGTGTCAACTGGCAATAGAGAAATGGGGCAAAGGTTCGCACATTTCAGTGGCTCATTAGATTTGTTAGGGAGGAGGGTAATTAGTGCCTCTCTCAAAGTAGGCAGGAGGGATTGAGCTTTATGGGCTTCCTGAAGGGCCTGAAGTAAGGGACCCATTATTTCAGACCCTAGAGCATAGTAGAGTTCGACCGTCATACCGTCCGGGCCTGGGGCTTTACCCAGTGCCATGCGGGATAATGCTTGCAACACCTCTATACCCTCAATCAGGGCATCCAGTCGAGTAGCTTGGGCCAATGTCAGCCTCGGTCTGACCGAGTCTTGACAGAACTGGGCTAACCCCTGCTGCAGCTTGGAAGGGGACAGGGAGGAGTGCGACTGATACAGGGAAGTATAAAAGGATCTAATGTAGTATTGATGTCCTGCGGGTCATGGACGACTTTCCCAGAGGCATCTTAGAGAGCATGAATCCATGATGAGGCTTGTTGTTTGCGCAGTCTAAACGCCAGAAGCCTGCCACTTTTCTCACCTCCATCCTAGTAGGTATGTTTCACCCTGAGAAGAAGCCACTCTGCCTTTTGATTGAGAATGGTGTTGATTTGATATTTCAAGCCAACAATCTGGCGAAGAAGGGAGGTATCCCTGCTTGGGAACCATAAGGATTGAAACCTCTGTTCCAAGCCCATAAGATCTGCTTGCAGTGAGGCTAGGGTTGCTCTGTGGGCCCTGTTCTTAGCAGCAGAGAATGTTATGATGTGGCCTCGCAGAACAGCCTTGAAGGCCTCTCAGACTGTATCCAAGGACATCTCACTGGGCGAGTTAGTGGAGAAATAGTCACGAGCTGCCTGTGAAATCATACGGCGGAACTTCAAGAAGTAGGGGGCTACATCTCCACCGGGTGCCTTGTGGCCGTTGCCCCACAGGAGTGTAAGTGGTGAGAACTGGAGCATGGTCAGATATTATAATGCTCCCAATTTTGTTCTCGGAAAGGCCCTGGACTGCAGCTACATTTGCCAGCCAAAAATCAATGCGGCTGTAAGTGGCATGGACGTGGGAACAGAAGGTATCATCCTGAGTCGTTGGATGATCCCGCTGCCACATATCCACTAGGCCCACTTCTCCTGCAAAATCTGCAGAGCTGCCTTGGCTTTTGGATGTGCTTGAGAGAGGGGACTCAGTTTATCCAAAAAGGGATCAGGAACCATGTTGAAATTGCCCCCCACCAGGATAGGGGTGTTAGGACCCCAGGGGTCAGAGTAGAGATGGCCTGGCTGATAGCTGGAAAAAAACCAGAGTGGTCTTCATTAGGGGCATATAAGTTAGCAATGATAATTGGCCCAGCCAGGAATGGTAGCTTAGCCACCACCCACCTCCCGTGCGAGTCTTTCTGAGTATCATCCACCTTCCATGGCGATGAGCGTCTCACCAAGATCGCCACCCCTTTGGATTTCTTCGGGGCCAAGCTGCCATGTACCTCTCCCACCTAGGATTTCCTCAGCCAGGGCACTGCTCGACTCAGGAGATGTGTCTCCTGGAGTAGAGCAATGTCTGTGTGAAGAGATCGAGATTGAAGGTAATGGATCACCTTTGTACATTTAATAGGGTGATTAAGTCCCTTTACATTCCAGGAGACCAAACTGGTACCATTGGAGGGGGGAGATAACAAGGAGGCCATGTCCTTGAAAAGTAGGATAGAAGGTACTTACTCAGATCACCAGTTAAGAGAAGGAATAAAAGGGGTACTGGAGACAGAAGTAGGAGATTCCACCCACAGGAAGCACCTCTGATGAACCCTTGGCACCAAACTGTAGAGAGCACAATTGAGTATGGAAAGGCTGCAGAAAAGACACTGGCACAAGAAGCAGGCTGATAGGAAAAAGAACACAGAACGTATGAACACTTACAAGAGCAAACTGGGTATAAAACACTATTACACCAATAACATCTGAAGTATTATAACCCAAAAAGGGTGTAAACAAGCGTCACTACGCTAGTGGATTCTAGGCTAAATGCGAAAGAGAATGATGGCAAGCCACCACTCTCAGCTATGCTGGCCTTAGGAACCCAGTCCGGGGGGAGGTGCACAGAACCCAACAGAAATCAGCTCCTCTTAGAAGACAGCTGTCACATGGTTGGGCACCTGGACACCATGAGAAGGCAAGGAGGAAAAGGGACAGGGAGGAGAAGCAGTAGGGAGATCAGGGGTGAGGGGAAACAACTGGGATTTGAGGGGATAGGAGTAGAGGGTAGTCCCTCTAACCAGACATATAAACGGTGCTGTGAAGCCGTACTCCTGAACAGGGGGGAATTGGCCAGTTACTGCAGGCCTTACAGGGGAAGCAACCTCCAAACCTGGGTGCTTCTGGCAGAGGCAAACTAAGTTGACCAACTGGCCGGAGCCAACTCCAAACACTGCCAGGGTCAAAACCCCAAGGGTAATGGGGAAACATAACTCCCAAAAGAATACAGCAACTAATTCCCAGTGTGCACATAGCAGATCTTAGCCTGGCGAACTGCCCCTATAGGGTAGACGTCAGGGAGCAAGCTCCAGTGCAACAGCCGGGAAGAGAATCAAGCATTATACAGGCATAAACTACTCAGAGGGTAGAAAGAAGCAGTCCATTTCTTAGCCACTGGGACCTTCGGCCTGCCCAGCGATGACCGGGGGAGTCAGTAGAGAGATCTGAGGGACCAGTGGACACCACAGCAGCATAAGAAAGAAGTCCAGGTCTCACAGGGGTTGAGGCATTTGCTACTTCCACTAAAGAGGCATCCGGATAATCAGCACAGTCCAAAGCGTTATCAGTATCGATGTCTGGCAAGTCCTGGCATTCTGGTTGAATAGGGGAAGTTGGCTTTCTTCCCTGGAGATTTTTGCTGGAGGGGCGTTCATTCGCATCTCAGGAGGCACAGGGGTTCCGCTTCGTGCCCTTTGCCTATGTGTGGGTGTGATAGCCGAGGTGGCAAGGATAAAAGTGGAACATGGGGCAGGGTGAGTGATTGCCATCAGCGGAGGAGGCGAGCGGTCAGTTGGATCAGCTGAGATGGGGGACCATTATAGACTGCTGCACGTCTGGCTCAAAAAGAGTCCTCTGGCAACTGCTTGCTCTCCAGGCCGATCCCCGTAGTGGTTGCCTTGGTGCTCGATTCCCAGAGCCTTCTGGGAGTTGTAGTAGGGAGCAGGAGGTTAGGCCAAAACTTGCAGAGCCACTTCTCAATTAGTGCAGGATGATCAGCCATCAGTTCACGTACTCGACTGCTCTGTGACATATCTGATGAAGATATTAGAGTAATGGTCCAAGGATGGACCCCTGTGGCACCCCTCTTGTCACCTCCCAATCCTGTGATGTTGCCCCATTTACTATCACAGATCGAGTTCTCTGTTCAAGCCAGCTACTCACTCATGCTACCACTTTCTGCCCAACTCCTATATGGTCAAATTTGTTTAGCAGCCTTCTGTGTGGTACAGAGTCAAAGGCCTTGCTAAAGTCAAGGTAGATAACGTCAATGGCTGCCCCCTGGTCCACAGCCCTAGTAACTGAGTCAACGAACTCGATCAGGTTAGTCTGGCAGGACCTTCCCATTGTGAAGCTGTGCTGCTTGGTGTCCAGTTGTCCAGATTCCTCCAGGAATAGTAGTATCCTTTCTTTGAGCAGCAACTCCATCATCTTACCCACCACCAAGGTGAGGCTGACCGGGTGGTAGTTTCCTGTCTCCTCGCTGCTGCTACTGTTGTGTATGGGGACCACTGTTGCTCTTTTCCAGTCCTGGGGAACTGTCCCTTCTCTCAAAGATCTGCTAAAAAGATCCACCAGTGGCGCTGCCAATTCATCACTCAGTTCCCTCAGTATGTATGGGTGGACTCTCTGGCCCCATGGCTTTGGCCCTGTCCACAGTAGCTTGTCATTTAAAACGTTATCAAAAACATTTTTAAGCCTACCGTGCCACTGCGTCCACACTTGAAGTAGTTCTGTGCTCAAAAACGGATTCTGCAATGGTATCCTGGCCACATTTGCAATAGTCCGTGTGTTGGTGACCCGTGTTATGCGCTTCGAATACCTGTATCCCAGAATTCATAGATTCCCCATAATGCATCTTTGTTTACAAATGCTCTGCGAACTCCCTGTCATTAGCGGCTGCATTTTTGAGATGTGAAACATGGTAGCTTGTTCGATTAGGTAATCAGAAGCTGCTTATCCAGGCATGTGGTGGTACAAAATACACAGGGATCCTTGGTTAAGCTTATTGCGCTTACTTTTTATTGTTTTAAATGGCCATGTCATGTCCTACATATGTATTACTCCCTCTGACAAGTTTGCAGACTAGGAACACCTCTGACCTCTGTTGCCTCCCTGCACTCGTAGTATTAGCCAGGGTGTCAGTAATCTCGGTGACCATGATCAGCATGCTTTGGATATGGCATTATGTATAACTTCCATCCTGATTCCTGTTTACTCCCTACATGGTCACAACTGAATTTGTTGCTATTTATAGAAAGGCTAATGGCACAAACATAGGAAGTGACAGTAAGCAGTTGTTGCAACTGTATATGGGTGACCACTAGTGTCCACATGAAATTGGTCACCTTTGCATTATTTTTTTTATTACCGATATAAATTGGTCACGCAATGGCCTGGCTTGTTATCCTGTCACTTGACTTTGTTGTAAGACAGATTTTCCATCACAGTTTAATAGATGCAATTCCTTGTCCTCTCTTCTTACTCTGGAGTTAGTTGGCATGTTCTCATTGTGCCCATGACGCTCCTCCCAATCCCAAAGTCGTTGGATCCGCATTGTTTTTTTAGCTACAGGTCTGGGCTCTATCTGTCTGGATTTTCCCTGCTAACTTGATAGTATTATGATGGCAAATAATATTGGAGAATCTCTGACAGCCTTTTATGTACTCGTTGCATAGCTTACCAATAGTTCAATATTATTTAATGCCGTTCATTTGTTAAGTGTGTGTTGCACATCTTTTTTAAGACAACTAATTTCTTGTTACAGATCAAGAACATACAACACAAGATTCATATCTGAATGATCTGCGCACCAACAGTGCAGCACAGCTTGTATCCGGGGACATCTACATAGGTGTTGCAGTAGGAATAATGTTGAGCAGCACGGTGAGGCTGGCCTTAATCCTTGCTGCGTTTCCATTGGATTGTGCGCCAAAGAATTGTCCGAAACAAGATTAACATGATTCGTATAGCCTGGTTGAAGAGACAAAGGTCATTTGCCCAGCTGGCAGTAACCTTGCTGCAAAGCTTGTGCTATGTTCAGAATCTGATTGCAGCTGCAGACATGGCAAGCTCAGTGACTCGTTCAGTGTGGGTCATAGATAGAAATGACAAGTGATGGGAAGAAATTGTTCTTACCACATGGAGCCCTGAGCAATGGCTAGCAAATTTCCGTATGTCAAAAGCAACATTCCATTCCATCTGTAATGAAATAGGCCCTATGATTGAATGCAGAAATACCAGGCTCTGTCAGGCAATCAAGGGAGAGAAAAGGGTGGCCATTGCATTGTGGCTGCTAGCTACACATATAGAATATCGTACTCTAAGCCATCTGTTTGGAGTTGGCAGATCCACCGTGGGCCTAATTGTGCTTCAAGTATGTACAGCGATAGTAAAAGTAATAATGCCCAGAATACTAACCATGCAAGATATTGAAGATGTTATCTCTGGCTTTGACCAGGAATGGGGGTTTCCTATTTGTGGTGGCGCAGTGGATGGCACACATTTTCCTATAATCTGCCCACCATTCAGTGCCATGGAATAGTACAACAGAAAATGTTTTTATTCAATTGTCATGCAGGCTTTGGTGGACCATAAATATCAATTTATGGACATCAGTGTTGGATGGCCGGGAAAGGTCCACGATGCACGTGTATTTAAAAACAGTGCATTGTTTGACAGGGGGCAGAAAGGTGCCCTGTTTCCTGCAATAACCGGAGTTTTTCAAAATGTTCACATTCCGGTTGTAATACTTGGTGACGCAGCATACCCTCTGTTACCATGGCTCATGAAACCATACGCTGATTATGACGACACTGTCAAACGTCAGTTTAACTACCGACTTAGTAAGGCTCACATGGTAGTGGAGTGTGTCTTTGGAAGGTTAAAGGGGAGATGGCATTACCTTCTAAAATGAAATGAGTTTCAAATTGACAATGTGCCACTAGTGATAGCGGCCTGCTGTGTCCTCCACAATATATGTGAGAGAAAGGGTGAGGAATTTCATGAAACATGGACGGAGTTGGACGAGCATGACAACAACCATCAAGTTGACCAGGAAGTACTGTTCGCTGATGGCATGACTGGTGCAGCACAAAACAGGAAAGCAACACTGATCCGAGATGCACTTGCACAACATTTCACATCACAGAACTGAATGTTATCACATATGTGTTTTAGTAGTGCTGCATACCTGGCAGTAGCCATATCGTGATGTCAGAATGTGATGTGAGGCTTAGCAGCAGCTGTAAGCAAATTTGTTAACCACGCTTCTAATAGCAGTTCATGCTGCCTAATGATCATTCACAAATATTTAGCTCCAAGCTACCAGAGCGCCACCTAACTCAATGATTGACAACAGAGCTGGCTTTTGTGTATATGTGTATGTTTATATTTATATATATGTGTGTGTGTGTGTGTATATATATATATATCTATATATATATATATATATATATATATATATATATATATATAGATATATATATATATATATATATTATAATGAAGAGCCATTTCTATGTTAAACCCCAAATTTTGCACCTTAATAACTTTGCAACCGTTTGATGGATTTACCTGAAATTTGGAATACATGATCAAGAACCATAGTCCTTGGGATCTGCCAAGTTTCGTGCCGGTCGGTTATATGGCTCGGAGTTATTAAGCATGATCTGGCGCGCGGATTTACGCTTTTTCTGGAATTCTGCTGTTGTGCCTACAGGTCGCACGGTTTGCGCGACCTGCCTGAAACCTTCAGGGAACGTGTGGCCAGGGTCCCCGATGTGCCTTTCGAAGATTTCATGAAAAAATATTAAACGGTTCAAAAGTTATTCAAAAAACAATTTCCCATTATAAGTCAATGGGAAAAGTTAACAAAAAGTTCGACAGCGTCGCAAATGCACTTTTTACTGTCGTAAATGGCCCTGTTATTGTCGCAAATCCGCCATCTTGTTTTCAGTTTGTGATCAGAAAAATGCTTGGCATTTAAATTTGGGACCCTCTAGCAACCTAATTCTTTTTGTATTCACCTAGTCGGACCCCGAGGATGCTAGCCATTTCTTTATTTTGGGGTAAAACACCCCAGAAATATGTTTTCAGATTTCTGGAAAATACTTTTGCAAAGTAGTGTCGAACTCACAAAAGTGTCGCAAATTTTTGTGAAAGCTTTCGCAGATTGCGACACTACTTTGCGACATTATGCCCAAAATAACAGTAATTCTTTGGCACTCCGCTGCAAAAGAACAGTTTGGAGTTTTGGGCTGAAATTTGGAGGGAACGCAGCCGATATCTCACAGATGTGCCTTTCAGTGTTTCATTGACAAAATATTACACAGCGGCAAAATTACGGTACTCCAAAGTTGACACTTTTTCCCATAGGATAACATTATGGCGCATAACGCATTGCAGCAATCATTTGGCGCCCTGCTGCAACATAACAGTTTGGTCTTTTGGGTTGAAATTTCCAGGGAAGACAGCCAACATTCCACAGATGTGCCTTTCAGTGGTTTGGTGAAAAAATATTACAGAGAGGCAAAGTTATGGCAGTCCGAATGTCTGTTTTTTTCCCATTGGATAACATTACGGCGTTTGCCGCGCCTTTCAGGGCCCGTATCTCGAAAACGGTGCGAGATACAGACTTTTTGTCAAAAAATTTCTTAGCCCCCTAACAGGGACTAAGTATGAAACTAGCCAGGAAAGTGATAATTCATATGACTTTTAAATTTTTTTTCTGTGTCATACAGTTACTGAGATATAAGCAATTTACTATTCCAAGTCCTCATTTTTGTGTTCCGAGAGTCATTTTGCATACATTCTTTGTACTCACTGTCTTTCTCTATACAGCTTTTGGGTAAAACCAGCCTGTGTGCTTACATTACTATTACCATTACCGTTTCTGCTTGCGGTTCCATACCCGTTTCACTTACCGTTCACGTTTACGACACCATGTGCGTTACCCTTTGCGTTTTCATTTGTGGTTGCGTTTTCGTTGGTCTTAACATTTCTGTCTACAGTGCTGTTTCTCTTTCTGTTTCGCTTTGCGTCACCATGCGCATTACGATTTGCGTTTGCGGGCACAATGTTACTATGTGACAAGACATCACGTTCGGGCCCCGAGCTCCCGCCGCTGCATTATATTCACTATTTCTCATTATCATTCTCAAAAAGAAGGGACATTAGAGGCAAAAAACTCTGTTTAATGCATCAGTTAGGGTTGTTCCACAGCGACAAAAGTGAGGAAATTCAATGTTAGGGTTGAAACCCTTTGCACCCTCAGCCCACCCCACAAATGGAATCAGGGTGTGCATTGGGTCATCGGTCCTAACTGTCACCATTCTCCTATTCCTCAGCTTCTTTCCACATATGAGGGGTGACACTTGGGGCCGATGACCCCAATGCACGCTTGATTCCATTTGTGGGGTGGGCTGGAGAGAAAGGGGTTTCAACCCTAACATTGAATTTCCTCACTTTTGTCGCTGTGGAACAACCCTAACTGATGCATTAAATGGAGTTTTTTGCCTCTAATATATATATATATACATACACACACACACACACACACACACACACATATGCATAGTACTGCCATCATGTTACATACATTAACCTTGTACTGCATCCTTATGAGCATGTTTCATAAAACAAGCAGGCACGCATAATGCATTCACAACATTTATTGTTTGACAAACTGATACAGCACTGTACTGTTGTTGTCTGATAAATAACAAGAAATATATTTGTCACAGAAATCTGTGGTAATCCACAAACCATACTTTGCCTACGATTATTTCTGTGTTCAAAACATATATTAACTGTTAAACACTTTAAAAAAAGTTCAAAAACCATTTCAGGTTGTTTAGAATATGTTCATAACACGTAACTCATTACTCTGCAGTACTGTTTTGCAGGTCTAAGCATTCACTTTAAAAAGTATTGCAAATGATGTTAAGCATTGCACATGTTACATTAATAAACAGTTAACACAGAACTTTTGAAAATGCCTGTACATTTTCATGTTTTAATAAAATCATGACATGCTGTCTACAGCTCAGTCCAAGTCATATTTTCAGGCAGAAGTTCTTCAGTCATGCTTCTAGCTTGGAGTGAAACCTTGTAACCAGTGTATTGTGTGGAATTACCACTCAGAACATTCATGATTGGCTGCTGCATGCTAACATGGGATGACTGCTGATAAACTGTTTGCTGATTATGATGTTGAGTTGGTATGGCACATTGCTGACTCAACATCTGATGTGGCATTGGGGTTACAGCATGCTGGACGTTGGACTGAGGACCAAGAATTTGACGCAGGGTTTGGAAGAATGCAGCATTTTGTTCTGCCTCATGCTTATGCACGCTTTCCTCCATTTCTCTATCAGCAGCTGCTCTCTCTCTCTCTCTCTCTCTTTCTCTCTAGCTGCAACAGCTTTTCATACTGCTCAAGAATAATCTTTTTGGTGGGTTCACATGCACATTCGATTATTCCTTGCATCCTCAGCCCTTTCTTTTTCTTTCTAAGATTTGTCAGGGGCTCTGTAGTGGTTCTCTTCGGTGTATGTTGCTGTTCAGCACCAGAAGGCTGTGAAGTAGAGGGGCCAGCCTCCTCAACATTATCTGTTGGTAATGGTTCTGCAGAATCATCCTGTGGCTGGTCAGTACTGGCACTTGTATTTGAGGTGTCATTCTCTGTGAAGGCAAAAGTCCATCTCACTGTCAATTTTCAGCACTATCACAGTTTCAGTTCATTACAGATGCATTTATTACAGGTGTGAATGGATTAGAGGGTTAATGACATGGGGCTGTATGCTTCAGTGCATAGAAGCCTTACACCAGAAACTCAACTCAGACATGCCACACTGCATGCAGTAATATTCATCATAGTGTCAGCTTAACACAGATTCTGTATACATGTTGTTATTCAGACAGCTGTGTAAGCTGCCAACGTCTGCATTATACTGCATGCAGTGTGGTTCTTATGATCAGAGTTTATGTGACCATGCTTCTAAAGCCTCAAGTATCCTGTGACACGGCAGTGGGCAAATGCATTACGCTACCAATCCTTACAGAACCTGTCCATGATACAGTTTTGCAGCCAGATGTGTACTACTAAATGAAAACTGAAATGAATTGACACACTACAGCAGCTGTTTATAAATGAGCAGTATAATGTTATCAGTGTGGTAAAGGAAAATGTGCACATTATTTAATACTGAAATCACTCATCATGTACAGTGGAATGTCAGCAAAGTAGTCTGTGCATACAGAGACAGTACACAGATAAATAGAGAAACAGGGCAAGCAGGGTAAAGAGGGAATATTGTTAAAACAGGAAAGAAGCACTGGAATTCAACAGATGTCTCCATGGTTGCACTTCATTGCCGTGATCACATCACTACATTGCCAATGGTGGAATGGATACCACAATGTAATGCAGTGCATCTGATAGTGGTATGTTGAGGGTGGAGGGGAAGGGTTACATAGCAGGCTGCTGCACAGTGATGCTGAAGCATGCATTTATGGGAAACAATGAGAATCCTGCAATGCTAATTATCTTGGGACAGGGTGAGCATTACATTTTGTGCTGCTTATGCATACATTTCATGTAGCAATTACCATCATTATATAGAACCTCATATGTGATGTCCTCGTTTGCATCAGCATCAGTATCAATCAGTCAAATCTTTATTTATCCAGGCGAACATCGTTGAGCACAGCTCATTTGCAAGATGGACCTGGTAAGGTCAAGGTTCAGTTTACATAGTTATACAGATATACTACGCATACAAAATGATCTATTATATACAAGGTCCAAAAAAAAAAAACACACTGTCTAAACGTACATCCTAAGCATAGTAATCAGTACTTCAATATTTAACATAGATAATAGAGGACAAGAGGAGGGGGAGCAGCAGTGGAATTGCCTAGTTGGTGGGGAATGTAGAAGGTGATATTAGTTATAAAGTGGATGGATAAGTGATGCCTGAGAAAGGGCTGGGGCCTGTACTGGGGGTTGAATGACAGGGGTATAGGGCTATGATGTATATAAGGAAGTGCTGGGAGCTGGATGAAGGGTGGGGTGTAATACATCTGAGGGGTGGAGGCACTTGATAAAGGTGGATTCATTCCATGGAATGACTGTCAGAGGAAGGGGAAGGATAAGATTAGCACTACTATTATAATACTCTAGTACTTGTGGAAACAGTTACATTTTTTTGGGATAAGCCTCGAATACAGATGTTTGAAGGATGTGACTGTTATGTAGCTGCCCAATTTCGGGGTCTTCTGCGTCATATTCCATAATGTAGAAAGTATGAAGCTGATAGCAGTTCTCCCGTGTCGAGTATTGAAATTGGGCACTTTGAGCATGATGTAGTTGAGGCTTCTTAGGGCATATTTACTTGCTGTGACTTGTGTGAAGCAGTCTGAAATATAGTTTGGGAGCTTCTTAGATAATGCCCTATATGTCCATAGTATGGCATTCCTATTTCTTCTGAAATGGAGTGAAGACCATCCAACTGCAGCATAGAGCGAGCAGTGGTGAGTGCTGAGGGGAAGATCTGTAATGAACCTCAGTGCTCTATGGTAAAGTGTGTCCAGTTTGTACAGATAAGAGTTAGGGCAGCGACCGTATAGGAAGTCTGCATAGTCCAATACTGAGAGAAATGTGGCCTGGACCAACTTCTTTTTAGAATCCCTATTTAGAAAATGCTTTATTCTGTGAGAGAGACCAAGCCTCTGACGGAGTTTTTTCAGTAGCTCTTCCAAGTGAGTTAGATAGTCGAGTCTATAATCTAGCCAGACCCCCAGATATTTGAATTTTTTAACAAATTCAAGATTATCACCCATAACAGTGGAAAGTTGAGGAGATTGCTTGGGAAGGAGTTACAGTTTGATTTTGGGGAGAAAACCATTGCCTTTGTTTTTTTTGCATTTAGGAGAAGTTTTTTTTCCAGTAACTGATGTTGAAGTATATTGAATTCTGCTTGTAGCTCTTCACATGCTGAGACAGGTGAGGGGTTATTGACATATAATACGGTGTCATCTGCAAACAGGTGTACAGTGGCTTTGGTGAGATTAATGTCGATGTTATTGATGTAGATGGCAAATAGGATTGGGCCTAGGATGGATCCTTGGGGAACTCCTCTTTGCAGAGGTTTAAGTGGAGATATGTCTCCTTCAGATTTCACTTGCCGAGTCCTTCCTGTGAGGTAGCTATTAAACCATCTAAGGGAAGATGTATCTAGTCCTATGGAGTACATGGAAGAGAGGAGTAGATCATGGTCGACCATGTCGAATGCCTTACTCAGGTCTAGGAATACAGCACATACACAGTTTTTTTTGTTCAGTTCAATTTGCCAATCATTTGTTACTTTGGCCAGGGCTGAGATGGTGCTATGTTTGATTCTAAATCCTGATTGTGCGGGGTTTAGCAGATTAGCCTCTTCAAGA